>OX465517.1:55000-2555000 GCA_950022985.1 Udea ferrugalis
ACTTTTACATACTTAACCTAACTCAACCCAGTTGGATGAGAAAAGTTAGGTTTGAGAATTGACCTAACTTTTACATACTTAACCTAACTCAACTCTGTTGCGTGAGAAAAGTTAGGTTTGAGAATTGACCTAACTTTTACATACTTAACCTAACTCAACCCAGTTGGATGAGAAAAGTTAGGTTTGAGAATTGACCTAACTTTTACATACTTAACCTAACTCAACCCAGTTGGATGAGAAAAGTTAGGTTTGAGAATTGATCTAACTTTTACATACTTAACCTAACTCAACTCAGTTGGATGAGAAAAGTTAGGTTTGAGAATTGACCTAACTTTTACATACTTAACCTAACTCAACCCAGTTGGATGAGAAAAGTTAGGTTTGAGAATTGACCTAACTTTTACATACTTAACCTAACTCAACCCAGTTGGATGAGAAAAGTTAGGTTTGAGAATTGACCTAACTTTTACATACTTAACCTAACTCAACCCAGTTGGATGAGAAAAGTTAGGTTTGAGAATTGACCTAACTTTTACATACTTAACCTAACTCAACCCAGTTGGATGAGAAAAGTTAGGTTTGAGAATTGACCTAACTTTTACATACTTAACCTAACTCAACCCAGTTGGATGAGAAAAGTTAGGTTTGAGAATTGACCTAACTTTTACATACTTAACCTAACTCAACTCTGTTGCGTGAGAAAAGTTAGGTTTGAGAATTGACCTAACTTTTACATACTTAACCTAACTCAACCCAGTTGGATGAGAAAAGTTAGGTTTGAGAATTGACCTAACTTTTACATACTTAACCTAACTCAACCCAGTTGGATGAGAAAAGTTAGGTTTGAGAATTGACCTAACTTTTACATACTTAACCTAACTCAACCCAGTTGGATGAGAAAAGTTAGGTTTGAGAATTGACCTAACTTTTACATACTTAACCTAACTCAACCCAGTTGGATGAGAAAAGTTAGGTTTGAGAATTGACCTAACTTTTACATACTTAACCTAACTCAACCCAGTTGGATGAGAAAAGTTAGGTTTGAGAATTGACCTAACTTTTACATACTTAACCTAACTCAACCCAGTTGGATGAGAAAAGTTAGGTTTGAGAATTGACCTAACTTTTACATACTTAACCTAACTCAACCCAGTTGGATGAGAAAAGTTAGGTTTGAGAATTGACCTAACTTTTACATACTTAACCTAACTCAACTCAGTTGGATGAGAAAAGTTAGGTTTGAGAATTGACCTAACTTTTACATACTTAACCTAACTCAACCCAGTTGGATGAGAAAAGTTAGGTTTGAGAATTGACCTAACTTTTACATACTTAACCTAACTCAACCCAGTTGGATGAGAAAAGTTAGGTTTGAGAATTGACCTAACTTTTACATACTTAACCTAACTCAACTCAGTTGGATGAGAAAAGTTAGGTTTGAGAATTGACCTAACTTTTACATACTTAACCTTACTCAACCCAGTTGGATGAGAAAAGTTAGGTTTGAGAATTGACCTAACTTTTACATACTTAACCTAACTCAACTCTGTTGCGTGAGAAAAGTTAGGTTTGAGAATTGACCTAACTTTTACATACTTAACCTTACTCAACCCAAGTGGATGAGAAAAGTTAGGTTTGAGAATTGACCTAACTTTTACATACTTAACCTAACTCAACCCAGTTGGATGAGAAAAGTTAGGTTTGAGAATTGACCTAACTTTTACATACTTAACCTAACTCAACCCAGTTGGATGAGAAAAGTTAGGTTTGAGAATTGACCTAACTTTTACATACTTAACCTAACTCAACCCAGTTGGATGAGAAAAGTTAGGTTTGAGAATTGACCTAACTTTTACATACTTAACCTAACTCAACCCAGTTGGATGAGAAAAGTTAGGTTTGAGAATTGACCTAACTTTTACATACTTAACCTAACTCAACCCAGTTGGATGAGAAAAGTTAGGTTTGAGAATTGATCTAACTTTTACATACTTAACCTAACTCAACTCAGTTGGATGAGAAAAGTTAGGTTTGAGAATTGATCTAACTTTTACATACTTAACCTAACTCAACCCAGTTGGATGAGAAAAGTTAGGTTTGAGAATTGACCTAACTTTTACATACTTAACCTAACTCAACTCTGTTGCGTGAGAAAAGTTAGGTTTGAGAATTGACCTAACTTTTACATACTTAACCTAACTCAACCCAGTTGGATGAGAAAAGTTAGGTTTGAGAATTGACCTAACTTTTACATACTTAACCTAACTCAACTCTGTTGCGTGAGAAAAGTTAGGTTTGAGAATTGACCTAACTTTTACATACTTAACCTAACTCAACCCAGTTGGATGAGAAAAGTTAGGTTTGAGAATTGACCTAACTTTTACATACTTAACCTAACTCAACCCAGTTGGATGAGAAAAGTTAGGTTTGAGAATTGATCTAACTTTTACATACTTAACCTAACTCAACTCAGTTGGATGAGAAAAGTTAGGTTTGAGAATTGACCTAACTTTTACATACTTAACCTAACTCAACCCAGTTGGATGAGAAAAGTTAGGTTTGAGAATTGACCTAACTTTTACATACTTAACCTAACTCAACCCAGTTGGATGAGAAAAGTTAGGTTTGAGAATTGACCTAACTTTTACATACTTAACCTAACTCAACCCAGTTGGATGAGAAAAGTTAGGTTTGAGAATTGACCTAACTTTTACATACTTAACCTAACTCAACCCAGTTGGATGAGAAAAGTTAGGTTTGAGAATTGACCTAACTTTTACATACTTAACCTAACTCAACTCTGTTGCGTGAGAAAAGTTAGGTTTGAGAATTGACCTAACTTTTACATACTTAACCTAACTCAACCCAGTTGGATGAGAAAAGTTAGGTTTGAGAATTGACCTAACTTTTACATACTTAACCTAACTCAACTCTGTTGCGTGAGAAAAGTTAGGTTTGAGAATTGACCTAACTTTTACATACTTAACCTAACTCAACCCAGTTGGATGAGAAAAGTTAGGTTTGAGAATTGACCTAACTTTTACATACTTAACCTAACTCAACCCAGTTGGATGAGAAAAGTTAGGTTTGAGAATTGATCTAACTTTTACATACTTAACCTAACTCAACTCAGTTGGATGAGAAAAGTTAGGTTTGAGAATTGACCTAACTTTTACATACTTAACCTAACTCAACCCAGTTGGATGAGAAAAGTTAGGTTTGAGAATTGACCTAACTTTTACATACTTAACCTAACTCAACCCAGTTGGATGAGAAAAGTTAGGTTTGAGAATTGACCTAACTTTTACATACTTAACCTAACTCAACCCAGTTGGATGAGAAAAGTTAGGTTTGAGAATTGACCTAACTTTTACATACTTAACCTAACTCAACCCAGTTGGATGAGAAAAGTTAGGTTTGAGAATTGACCTAACTTTTACATACTTAACCTAACTCAACCCAGTTGGATGAGAAAAGTTAGGTTTGAGAATTGACCTAACTTTTACATACTTAACCTAACTCAACTCTGTTGCGTGAGAAAAGTTAGGTTTGAGAATTGACCTAACTTTTACATACTTAACCTAACTCAACCCAGTTGGATGAGAAAAGTTAGGTTTGAGAATTGACCTAACTTTTACATACTTAACCTAACTCAACCCAGTTGGATGAGAAAAGTTAGGTTTGAGAATTGACCTAACTTTTACATACTTAACCTAACTCAACCCAGTTGGATGAGAAAAGTTAGGTTTGAGAATTGACCTAACTTTTACATACTTAACCTAACTCAACCCAGTTGGATGAGAAAAGTTAGGTTTGAGAATTGACCTAACTTTTACATACTTAACCTAACTCAACCCAGTTGGATGAGAAAAGTTAGGTTTGAGAATTGACCTAACTTTTACATACTTAACCTAACTCAACCCAGTTGGATGAGAAAAGTTAGGTTTGAGAATTGACCTAACTTTTACATACTTAACCTAACTCAACCCAGTTGGATGAGAAAAGTTAGGTTTGAGAATTGACCTAACTTTTACATACTTAACCTAACTCAACTCAGTTGGATGAGAAAAGTTAGGTTTGAGAATTGACCTAACTTTTACATACTTAACCTAACTCAACCCAGTTGGATGAGAAAAGTTAGGTTTGAGAATTGACCTAACTTTTACATACTTAACCTAACTCAACCCAGTTGGATGAGAAAAGTTAGGTTTGAGAATTGACCTAACTTTTACATACTTAACCTAACTCAACTCAGTTGGATGAGAAAAGTTAGGTTTGAGAATTGACCTAACTTTTACATACTTAACCTTACTCAACCCAGTTGGATGAGAAAAGTTAGGTTTGAGAATTGACCTAACTTTTACATACTTAACCTAACTCAACTCTGTTGCGTGAGAAAAGTTAGGTTTGAGAATTGACCTAACTTTTACATACTTAACCTTACTCAACCCAAGTGGATGAGAAAAGTTAGGTTTGAGAATTGACCTAACTTTTACATACTTAACCTAACTCAACCCAGTTGGATGAGAAAAGTTAGGTTTGAGAATTGACCTAACTTTTACATACTTAACCTAACTCAACCCAGTTGGATGAGAAAAGTTAGGTTTGAGAATTGACCTAACTTTTACATACTTAACCTAACTCAACCCAGTTGGATGAGAAAAGTTAGGTTTGAGAATTGACCTAACTTTTACATACTTAACCTAACTCAACCCAGTTGGATGAGAAAAGTTAGGTTTGAGAATTGACCTAACTTTTACATACTTAACCTAACTCAACCCAGTTGGATGAGAAAAGTTAGGTTTGAGAATTGACCTAACTTTGAACCTTAAAGAACAAAAAAAAAACAAAAAAGCTAGATTCAAGCGCGCCAAAGTAGTGGGCTGTAGCGCCGGCGCCGCGGTCAGGAGCTGCATCGTTGCGTGCTGGTGCGGCAGCAGGTTGCCGGGGGACAGTCGCCTGAAAACATTCAAAAAAAAGACAAGAACAAACGTTATTTGACTATTATTGGTAATTTCAGTCTGACAGCATCATTGCAATTGTGCCGCTTGTGGTTTTTGTCATGTTTTCAGTTTGAAAAATAATGTAAGTAAGTCCTAGGATTATGCTAGGATACGTGCTAGCAATTATCATGTCGCACAAAAGTTCTTTAAGATTGAGACCTAAATTAGATGATTATTATAGAATAAGAAAAAAAATAATTCAAACTTCAAAATTTTTACTCGGCTTAGTGATCTAAGCCGAGTAAAAATATTATTCATTTTAATTATAGCACATACTCCTCTCTCCTTAATTCTTTTTCGGTGCCCTACAGGAAGCCCCATTTGATCTATTTCAACAATTGGTCGTGTTCTATTACAACTTGGAAAATAACTAAATGAATATATGTAAATGAACTAACTAAGTATTACGGGCAGTGAGCCGTGAGTTGTAGCTAAAACACACTCCTTAATCGTAAGTAGTATTTTAAGAAACTATATTTACAGCGTGCACGCCGCGTGTCCGTTCCCTCCTTCTGCATTCTCTCCATCCCATCGCGGCACCTGGGGTGCTATTCCGGCGGACATCACTTCACATCTCGGCGCTTCACGCTTACCTCAATCATCAATACGCTTTACTTTGAATTAGTATTTTCTCTCATTTAGTATGTAAATAATTTAAAAATGTTATTTGTCTGAGTCCTTTTTTTTCAAACGACCACAGTTGCAAAGAAATTGAATTTTAAAGTTCCATCACACGAGCGAAAGGAGTTTTGGCGTCCGCCGGAATAGCATAGCTGGTTGGACTCGACAGTATTCTGTGAAATGTTTTAAGAATAATTAAGTTTCCAGAAAAAACACCTTTTGCACAACATAGATTGACGGGATGAGACCGCTTTGTAGCGCTAAGACTTCGTAAATTGTACAAGCCTTAATGGGTAAATGTTAACTTGTTGTAATGATCTGTTTTGAGAAGGTAGGTAATTACTATTACTGTCTTATAATTTCAAATATTCAGTTTCAGCACATTAATTTGACTTGGAGAATTGAGAAGTAGCAATTATTTAGCATCATTAATTTTCTGTAAAAGATGGAATATCTGCGTGTTGCAAGTCCACATCGATAGGCGCAGGTATTGGCTACACTTTAACATTCAAATTTATTTTATGAACATTCTACAACAAACGGTACGGTCTCGGTAGCATAATTGGTAGTGCAGTCGCCCGGCTTGCGAAAGACGCGGGTTCGAGTCCCGCCTGATGCCAAGACCGAATGCCTTTTTCTGGTTTTCCTATCTTTAGAAAGATGATAATGCATTATCCCTAATGCTAAAAATAAAATAACCTATCAAAAACATAGTTTCATCTTAATCGAAAGTCAAATATTTGCAATAATGTTTCTTTCGAGTGTTTAAGGTATATGCCTAAAACATTGGTGAAACCAACCTGTCTGTCAGGTATAATATACCTGAGAAATTCGTCCGGTCTGTTAATGGTCTCGGTAGCATAATTGGTAGTGCAGTCGCTCGGCTTGCGAAAGACGCGGGTTCGAGTCCCGCCTGATGCCAAGACCGAATGCCTTTTTCTGGTTTTCCTATTCTACAACAAGATAGAAAATTGAAGTTTATAGAAACGTTTGTGAGAGCACGCTAATAGAACTGTTCATATTTACCTACGAGTAATAATGACTATTTGGTTATCTCAATTCCATTGCTTTTTTAAATATTGTTTATCAGAGTATGAGTTTTCAAATCGATTTTTTTAATAAGTATGAAACTTACAAACTTCACCTCTTTCAAATGCAGGTTAGGTAACGATGCCGCCCGCCCTCGCTTGCGCTCGCCCTGCGCGCCTCCTGGAACATTTTATTTTAGTTAGCACAGATTTAATGTTTATTGTATGTCTTATTCTGCATGCTATACTCTGCTGAAACCACTTCCACTTCCATGAAAATAAATTATTCTGTTTCTGATTACACATCTATGTACTCTACATTGACTGGACATTTAAGTATGTTCATACTTAAATACATAAGTTGATGTTTCATCAGGCTGGTGCCCATGGCGCAGTGAGGTGTCTATGGCGCAGCTGTGACAGTGATCAGTGACGATCGCTGTTGTAAAGCAATACACACCGGGTCGGAAATGGAATGGGTGACCACCCCGACCGAAATTTAGTGACGTATTTTTAGGGCATCTCCGTGCTTCGGAAGGCACGTTAAGCAGTTGGTCCCGGTTGCCGTCGCTAGATGTCAATCGTTTAGCCTAGTCAGAGGCCTTAGGGCGGCTTGGTAACATCGGACATTAAGGTTGCTCACTAACCTTACACCCTTCCAACAATCCGCACGGAACCCGCGTGTTGGAGTATGGCTCGTTCCATCTCATAGTTGAGGTGAGGCCTGTGCCCAGCAGTGGGACGTATAAAGGCCGTTTATGTTTAACAATTTCCATTTTTTTTGACACTATTGCCGAAAGTAAGTATTTTTTTTTGCAATTGCATTTGCCGGCGACGTAGCCTGTAATGCCGTTGGCCGTACATTGACACACCTGTTGGTGTTGTGCTTGGCAGTATATTTTTTGGTGATGTCAAACATGCAATCTACCTACATAAAAGTATTACAAACCACTCAAACATAATCACTCGTACTACCTCACGGGGCAACCACGATAAGTACTTACTTATTTTTATTGAAAGGCATTTACGAGACGTGATTCGTTTTTCAATCATTTCAACCTCAGTTGATTGAGGCCTACCTAACCTTTTTCTTTGGGTTCTTTAGTATTATACGTTCTACAAACTAAGTAGCTATGTTTAAAATTTACAAACCTTTCTGTATTGATCGCCTTTCCGCTCCGCAACCTCGGTAAGGAACTTTAGCTTCCTCCGGCACCAGCTGCCTGAAAACCGGATTGCCAGAAATACAGTTATTTATTTATGTGTTATACCTACCTTTATAGGTACGCTCCGTTATAACAAGGTACTAAGCTAACCAAAATGTTCTATTAAGGATATCTATAACCTTTGTTCGATATAAGTAGATGCTAGTTTTCGGTCAGGAAGCTTAATTGTGGTAAGACAGCCTCCAGGCCGCACAGAGAAGGGAACATAAGGTTAGAAAGGGACGCTGTACAAGTAGTTTGCTGCTGACGACTGCTCCTTGTGCGAGGTAAGTAGCTCGTACAGTTAGATTACTTGATTACTAAAAACTAAGTAGGTATATTCAGTTCAGATATGACACTGTAAAAATTGCCAACTTTAACCCACGGCAAAAAATCGGCTTACTGACGATAGTTGAACGGGACAACGTCATCAATGGAACGCGTCAGAGCGAGGTAGGTAACGCCGGCTCCATCGAATTACTTATAAGACGTTGTCACGTCAAAAACCTCCAATGCCGTTTTTACGTATTGTATGTACCTCATTACTTACAACATCACCCTATGTACACACTGACCAGATGGGAGCTCACAGGAACGGACAAACTAGATATAGAACAAATACGAGCACTGACGGTGGAGCAGATCATCAGACTCTGCAAGGCCACTGGAAGATTCGACGGGACGAAGTGACGATGGGTCAACTTGAGGCTCCCACGGAGCCTGGGGAAATGGGTGAAATGGCCCACAACAAGACCACCCGGCCCACTGCCAGCGTCCCCAACCGAAAATAATAATACAACATCACACAATTTAGGTATGTATACTTGTAGAAACAGACATAAATCATAAAACGTACATTTGGGGTATAATTAGCCCATCGTAATATTCGCAAGTATTCTAGACTTCTAGTCGTTGCTACAGCCTGAGCCCGGAGCGCCGGAACGCACGCAGCGGCCAGCGGCACGCAGTCGCGCTCGACCCAGGGTGCGGCTTGAACCCGCTCTGAAACATGTTTTTTGTTGCTTATAGTAGAAACGAGGAAATTATTCTACGCAACTTTCTTCTTTCAATAAACATGGTTAATACCGAAGTAGATGTGAAAGATGTTCATAATTTTACTAGGATTGAGTCAACAAGGCTGAGAGATAATTTTCTCTTCAACTTGTCAACCTCCTTTGTTGGAGGCCCTTCAAAGATAGCTCCATCACACTGTCCTGTACTTTAAGCACCTAAAAGCTTCCTGCAAACCCCTTCACCTACGTCTTATGGGCCATTACACTGATTTTCATACCTTACTACATCACACAGGAATCGCAGTCGCAGGACGCTGCCGCGACAGGCTCGGTATTCGGCTTATCTGATACTACTACAGTTCTGATCTAGCTGGAACTATTTTCAGTGTCAACTGTGTTACTTGACCCGCATATTTTAAAATATTTGCAACACAACAATCTGTGGATTTCGGCAAAAGCAGCGTGAGGGCGTCTCGCCCGCAAGGTATAGTGAGAGTAGAAACTTGGCGACGTAAGTAGTATATTTAAATAAGTCATCATATTTTAAGTGCGACATCGAAGTACTTATAGGTAGGAAACTTTTCTCAAAGACAGAAACAAGAGATTAGAAACTTACATGCATACAGCAAAGTGCACCTCTACTCACCACTTCAAGTCTTCTTCGCTACTCACCTGAATATTTATGTGGATGAAATACCTACCCATATTCACAAAATAAACCACTTTCAAAACTTCAAAGTTAGCAATTTTTAACCTAAAAGTCTTAAAAGTTGAGTATCACCCGTTCAGTTTAGTAACTCAAATAAATAATATATTAATAATAATAATAAAATCTGTCGATTAGTGGAATGCCACAACTACTAAAATTGACACTAAATAATATTAAGTATTTAAATGAAATAAATCTCTAAAATGTTTATTACTGAATACTGAACTGAAATCTAAAATGGCGGGATGTGTTTGTCATACCTCAACAGTGGGTTTTTTTTTTAAAAACTACTGAATAGTTTTTTGGCCCTCAAGTCTTGAGGGCATAAATACACTCGACTCGAGGACAAATAAGTAAATGCTGCACTGTGACATTTCCTTTAACCATTTAGGTAATTAAAAAAAAAGTTTCGGAAACAAAAAACCCAAAAAGAAGAAACTGTATGTATTTACCTAAAGTATGTACCTACTACATAGGTACAATAATTTATTTGCAAATATCAGATTGATTGTTTAACATTGTGTACGAGTAGAGTGATTCTGTAGCAGAAGCAGAAAAAGCTTCAAATGAATCTGTTTCTTTAATTTAACGGTCTAGTTATTTACATATTCCAAATGTTAATAGAATTCTGGATTATCAGGATCTTTATACTTTATAGGACATGACGTGGTCTGCAAATGATGGACAAAATTCTTAAATCAATTGTTTATTATTATAACCTTACGTGTACAAATAAATAACAAACGAGCAATAGTCCAGATAGTCATCAGAAATGAAATACTTCTGCACCGTATTGACTCGTCACAATCTCTGTATAAATAATCAAAGTTCTTAAATGATTTTAATTAGCATTATTTTTTAATGAACGAGGGGCGAAGATGTGCGGAACTGTGTTAAAGCCAATGCGATATCAGTATTATGACATCTGACCTGCACCTTGTGGTAATATCGATGTCTGATTGGTTGTTCGAAACACGGCTCCACACATCGAATAAGATGTCTACATACATATCGTTTGTACATTAACTTGTAATCCTAACAATCGGGTTTGATCGGGTGTTCTTATCGGATAGCTAAGTTCTTGAGAAGAACACGCCACTAGGTTATCACATATATTTTTTGAAATTAATTTCGGTAGAGGATTACATTCATATTACTTTGGTTTAGTACACATCTTTTTGACGCTTACCTTACCCTGTTTTACATGTAAACTTTTTGATCTTGTTTTAATTTGTATATCTATTGACTTCACAAGGTAGGCTATGCTCAAGAAGTATCAATTGACTCGTTTGATTTTTATCGTCTTACCCCCTTATTCATAAAAACTTAAACAGCTCTTCAACAACTTACGTTTGTTCCGTTTTGTCTCTTTCATTCGTGTGGCTGCCGACATTTGCGAGTAAGTGAAATAACTCGTCAATGGCCTAAACAATGCTTCAGCGTTGCGTTCGTTTTTATGAATAAGGGGGTTAGTGGTATATTATCAATGGTTTTTTGTTCTGTACATTCAAATTAATTTAGGACCACAGAAGACGTTAATTTTACCCTGAACTAAGCAGTGCTTGTACTATCTTTCGGCGCTGTCTCTACTTATTGCCCAAATTTAGATGTAGATAGGTACTCAGTTGTATTTTGTCGCATTCGGATTTCGGATGCTCGCTTGCGAGTGATGGCTGAGCGATATTGTCACCCCATTTGAACATGAGCGACTACTGGTAGCGTGTAGGGCTGCAGCACAGTATAGACATACAGTAGGTTATCTAAGGCCGCTCGCCGAGTAATTAGCCTAGCGTGCACACAGACACGCGGCACAGCCCGTCCGTACTGCCGCCTCCCTATGCCTCCCTATTTTATGCTAGCGTGTGCGTGAAATCGCGACACGGCGCGCGACGCGCACGCACACATTCAAACCGAGAGCGGCACGTTTGTATGTAGATGTTCTACTGTATGTTCATACCGTGGCTGCAGTGTACGCTCTAGCGCTTGGGCGCGCGTCCGGGGCGCACGAGCCGGCGCCTTAGCGCGTAGACGAGCGCGGCGGCGAGCGCGAGCACCAGCGCCGCGCCCGCGCACCCGCCCGCCACCGCCCGCAGCCGCCCGTACTCCGGCACGCGCAGCTCCGCGCCGCCCACAGCGCGCCCGCACTCCACGCGCGCCCAGTACACGCCGCCCTCCTCCGTGTTAGACACTGGAAACACAATTTATACGGAATCTTATTTATTTATTATCATTTTTTTATTAATTATTTAATTTAATTATACAGGTACTTACACCTTATTACATAATTAAAAACAGAAGTACATACAATCGATTACTTAATTTCCAAATTATTAAATTAAAGTAAACATAAGACATTTAACAAGATTTTTTGAAAAATGCGACACAAGCTGACACCATCATACTTCATGGGTCTGCGAATAGATCACAGTTGGGCTGGTCGACTAGAAGTGCATTGAGTGCATTTCTAAACTAGAATAAATGTGGGACAACCTCAACTTGACAACCTTTATAATTTTCTTTTTCTGCTATGGAAACGAAACACAATATAGTTATCACAAATACCGTGACCCAGTACAAATTCTGTTTCATTAAAAATTGCTTTAGTGCGGAAATCAAACGCGCACAACTGTACGTCTAAAGAAACATTCCTTTGCTTCTAAACTAATCACTGCACTAAACAGATCGCCAAAGATTTTGATTGTCAAGAAATTGGTCACGAAGATACATATTGTAACAAGGTGATTTCCTTGACATGAACCAAAAGTCATTCAAGAAACGTTTAGAGTCGACCTAGAAACTCATCTCATCTAATATCTAACGTTTCCCTAAATTAGACTAAATATAGCTGGCGGTTTGAACGTCAAATCTTTATGCAATTTTTTCACAAAATGACCGATTTATTTCCAACGACGGCCGCTCGCCGTGCTACATACCGAGCATGTAGTCGTGGTGCGTGTGCGCGGTGGCGAGCAGGCGCTCGCCGGGCTTGGGGCCCGCGTACCAGCGCAGCGAGCAGCGCGCTCGGCTGCGTGCTACATACCGAGCATGTAGTCGTGGTGCGTGTGCGCGGTGGCGAGCAGGCGCTCGCCGGGCTTGGGGCCCGCGTACCAGCGCAGCGAGCAGCGCGCTCGGCTGCGTGCTACATACCGAGCATGTAGTCGTGGTGCGTGTGCGCGGTGGCGAGCAGGCGCTCGCCGGGCTTGGGGCCCGCGTACCAGCGCAGCGAGCAGCGCGCTCGGCTGCGTGCTACATACCGAGCATGTAGTCGTGGTGCGTGTGCGCGGTGGCGAGCAGGCGCTCGCCGGGCTTGGGGCCCGCGTACCAGCGCAGCGAGCAGCGCGCTCGGCTGCGTGCTACATACCGAGCATGTAGTCGTGGTGCGTGTGCGCGGTGGCGAGCAGGCGCTCGCCGGGCTTGGGGCCCGCGTACCAGCGCAGCGAGCATCGCGCTCGGCCCGCGCGCCGCCAGCGCACTAAGGCGCCGTCCTCCAGCAGCCGCACCGACACGTCCAGCTCGTCGGCGCCGTCGCTGAACTCGTCCGACGTCGTCGCCTCCGTCGCTGCCGCCGCGTACGCTGTTGCACCGTCTTCGCCTATTGTCTCGGGATCTAAAATGGCAATAAAACAAATAAAAATCATTAATTTAAGTTTTTGCATAAATAAGTAGTTACTATTACCTATACCTCCACACTGTCGAGGTTGAGGAGAACGCCATATCGACTGAACGAACTGGATGCCAAACGTGAATTGAAAGTCTAGGCACAGTGTGTTCTAATCTAATACTTAATTACTGAGCGTTGCTGTCACTTTAACCGACTTATTGCGCAGTGTGATACTGAACGTCGCTGTAACATTAATCGACTTATTTACATAAGGAAGCGAAATTAGGACCTAGCCACAACGGTTAAAGTGCTTTGGGGAAATGAGGAAAAGGGTGTTCGTTCAATTCCTCATCCTCCATTGAAAATCCCCATATTAGCAGCACCAACCAGTCAGTCAGTCAGAGCATACCTCTAGTGCGCACAATGAGCGGCTTGCTGAAGAGCCCGTCGCCGATGTGGTCCTGCGAGAGCACGCGCAGCTCGTAGTCGGTCCCAGGCCGCAGCCCCACCAGGGTCGCGTCCGTCACGCCGCGCGACAGCAGCCGCATCGTGCGCCACTCGCTCTCCGACCGCGCGCGGTACCACACTGCGTATTCCACCTGGGACGCACATAAACACACTCAGGCCAGACACAGTACACAGATTTGCACTAAAGGTCAAGCCACCAGCCGACGCAACTGCAACGCACCGCGACCGCAGCGCGACGCGATCGCAGCGCGACGCGACGTCAGCGCGACGCGACGTCAGTGTGACGCGACCGCAGCGAGGCGTGGCGTATAATGCATTATCTTGACAACACGAACAATAGCGTCGTGTCGCGTCACGTCGCGCTGCGATCGCGTCGCGTTGCAGTCGCGACGGCTTTGTGTGGCTGCTGCCATACTGTTTAGTACATTACAAATCACAACTGGTTAACGTCGCGCTGCGGTCGAATCATGCCGCGGCGCGCCCGCTGTGTGGCTTGACCTTAAGATTTTGCAGAAACCGTTGGGATCCGGCAGTGGAGGCCGCGTCTCTTCAATTGTATTGTAGGGGACGAACCATTGAGAAATAAAGAATACCAATTCTTTACTTCTCAGGAGGATGGGGCGTTGTAGAAGAGGACTACGTCCAGCAGTGGACTCTGCATACCGATGATGAAACAATAGTACGTGCTATGGTATTAGAGGAGTTCGACTTCGTCAGTCTCACCTCCAGTCCGTTGTGTCCCGGCGCCCAGGAGAGGTGTATGGAGTCGGTCCCGGCGCGCGCGGTGAGGTCGTGCGGCGCGCGCGGCGGCACGTTCTCCACCAGCAGCTCGGCCTCCACCACCAGCGCGGCGGCGTCGTTGCTGATCGCGCACACGTACACGCCGCGGTCCTCCTCCGACACGCCGGCGATCGTCAGGTTGCCGCCTTCGATTGCATATCTTCCTGACGGTAGCTCACTGCCGTCTTTCTGCAGATGTGATTGCAATCATGCATTTTAAGCGATTTGCAATGGAATGCGACCTTAACATTTATCTCATTATTAGTCACTCAACGGGTTTTTAATCCCATTGAATACTTGCCTAAATAGTCAAGTTCAGCAATTATAAAATTACCATGGAAAACTAATTCGCAATGGTCTGTTTCTCCTCAGTCCAAGGCAGTCTAATGCCAATGGCAATAATGCTTTCAAGCCTGCCCTGTTCAAAGGCATCAAGACTTCGTCATCTTCGTGTCTGAGCAAGCTGAGTTAGATCCACTTCTTCATTAATTCCAATAGGAATCCTAAATTCTCTGTTATGCCTTGCGGTTGACTGGTAGAGAATGCCTCCAGGCATTAAGTCCGCCAATTGTACTTTTTTTTCTCAATTTTGTGCAATAAAGAATAAATAAATAGGAAGTCGGATTACCTTGGTCCAAACAAGAGTGGGCACGAGATCGTAGGGCTGCGCGGCGACGGCGCAGGGCATGGTGAGCGTGTCGCCGAGGCGCGCCACGTAGAGCGGGTGCGGGCGCGCGGCCAGCGCGGGCGGCCGTTGCACGCGCACGCGCACGCCCGCCGACGCGCCCGCACTGCCCAGCGCGTTGTACGGCGTGCACGAGTACACGCCCTCGTGCGACTCGTCCACCTGCCCATTCACATAGTATTTTTTTATTATTATTATTAAAGGCTTACAAAACAAATTACAGTCATTAAGGCACAACACAAAAAAACAACATTTTGAGAGCTAGACCATAACTCTTGCAAGCATGTGGGAACAGCATGCTCTGAGCTCATTGAAATGAAGAGGGTTAGTAATTTAGTAACTTAAGAAAAGTAAAAAAAAAACTATTTTATATTAACTTGGAGCCGCTGCACGCGCTACAAAAGCTACAGTTACTGTGCTCAGCGAGGTCATCTTTTATTTATGACATAGAGTTACAAGGAATTATTCTTATATTCAACAATGTAACCGCATTCGTAAATGAATAAAATTAATGATGTTTACCTGATTAAAAAGCAAGCTACCGTTGCGGCTGTAGAAGACGCCCTGTACGTTATAGGGGTCGAAGAGGAACCCGTCCTTCTCCCAGCGCAAGTTGGTGAGTGGGGGGTTGGCGCTGAAGTGGCAGTCCAGGCTGGCCGGCTTGCCCAGCGGCAGGAATCGCTCTAGCGGTGCGTACACCACCTTCGCCTTGTCTACACACGACACATAATACATAGCTGAATATACATATAAAATATGGCATAAAAACATCAAGATAATGCCAGAAAACTCTCTTTTTATTCTTATTACTGAGTTCACCAATTGGTTGAATTGAGTTCCTTGGTTTTCTTTTACATTAAATAATAAATGAGTCATCCTCTCTTGATTTTATGCTAACTCCGTAATAATCCCAGCTAAGAAATAATGTCCTGCTTACCATGGAACTACTCCAACTCTTTTCATCACTTGTTTGAATTATTCAGTAAGTGGGAGTGAAAATGATTCAGTTTGCAGCTCACATTGTACGTCAAGGAAGGCGCTGGCGACCTGCTGCAGGCCGTCGGTGTCCCGCACGCGGCACTCGTACTCGCCCAGGTCCGTGCTGGTGGCGGCGCGCAGCACCAGCGAGCCGTTGGGCGCGAGCTCGGCGCGCGCGGCCAGCTCCGGCAGCGCGCCCAGCGGCTGCTCGTCGCGGAACCACTCCACCGCCCACTCGCGGCTCTTGGGCGCGCACTCCAGCTCGGCGCGCTCGCCCTCCAGGACCGTCACGTTCATAGGCGGCGTCACGATCAGGTTGCCGCCTACAGCACGATCAACTTGATTTACCAACAGTTTACCCACATGGAGTAGAAATCATAGATAAACCAAGTCAGGACGAAGTACGATACATAACTAAACTGAATACAGTTTTTCGACATCCCAATACCAGATAGATTAGTTTTTGGAGAGATCTAATGATATTAGTGAAAAAATATCAGCCCGGCTTGACGTGTCTTACAAGGAGAAGTTGCTTAAAAAACCAACTGCCGTAAACGGCCTACACCGTCTGGGGTAAGACATTCGCTAAAGTCCATTAATAAGTAAGTGGGTACCACAGCCCACAGAGCGTAGCTATTCTACGATGGATACGGAAAACCAAGGTCGGAAGAACGATTTTCCATTGCCATTGCTCTGGTGGGGACTGCTTCCAGACATAATAATTGGTGTGCGTTTGCCATTTTGATAGTCATGCAGACACTAGAAGTATGCATATAAATCTGACGCGGAGCCAGTTGTGTAAGATGAATATTTTCCGTATTAACTCTCCCGCATCACCCACGCAAATTGCGCCAACAGAGCGACAGATAGTCTGCAAGATGCGCTAGCTCATTTGAAAAAACCTGCTACTGTAGCAGTAGGTATTCTTACCATATTATTGTTATTATTAAGCTGAGAGTTTTTAGATTGCCGAAATTAGGATTGAAAAACTAATGTAATGGATTCCAAAAAACTGATATCCCGAGGTCGAAATGGACCGGTTTGACTAAAATTCTATTTCCATTAATCACTAGGTTTGAAAGCAAATGCGTTCCGGTTCGTGAGCTGATATTGGATCATGCGGGCGTACCTACCTAAGACAAGGAAAAGCAGTAATTCATACGTGTGTGTGTGTGTGGTTGGGTTGTTAATCAGTGGCAGACAGGTGAGGACAGGAGTGCGTGTGCAAGACGGTAGGTGAGATGAGAGTGTGAGTGAGCGTCAGACCGTCGACGTCGAGGCGGTAGAAAGTCCCGTTGTGTCGCTCGGGAGGCGTGCGGTTGGGGAAGGCGACGCGGCAGCGGTAGAGGCCGGCGTCGGTCTCGCGCACGGCGCTCACGTTGATAGAGCCTCGCCCGAGCCCCAGCCGGCCGTCCGTCACGCGCCGCACGCGCCCGCCCCACCGGTCCGCCACGCGAGCCGCGCCGTCGCCGCTGTACCACGAAAATATGGTCTCGCCCTGAAAACAAATTATATTCATTATGGGCTCATTGCGAAAAGCTCATGCCAAAACATTAGAAAATAATTAACCACAATTTATCTGTGCTGAAAGAGGCAATGACCGTGTAATTCCTACACCTTCCAGAATCGTTCATATTTCTTAGTTAGTCAGCTAACCGGACCGTAACAAGTGGAGCAACTAGGCACTTAATAAACGAGATCCCGTGTTAAATATGAATCCGTGAAGCGGGTGTCACAACGGCAATTGCGTCATCAAATGACCTGATTAGCGGCTGCTGCGGGCGGTGCAGTGGCGCGGTGGTGAGCGCCGGCTACGTGGCCGAAGCTCCTCTAGCGCGCGTGGTCACTGCATGCCTCGTATAAGTCGTGTAGTAATTGACAGGAAGACGTCACTTGCTCGCGTTGTCATATTCTAATTACTTCAGCATGAGATGCGGCGGCACGAGGCGAGGGCGGCCCGCATTATAAATTAGTGATAGTTCTCGCTTGACACATATACGAGCATACCAATTACTTGATATACCAAACACCTTGCTCCGTAAAGTTGCGGCTAACTACAATTACGACAAGTGTCAATTACATTAGGCACATATTATTACACCCCTCGTACTGATATTCAATATGAAGACATACAGGCAGGCTGGTTGAATTGAAAGTAACATTCGCGTAAACAGCGTCATGAAAGATGTATCTTAGAATTTAAACGTTTTCTTTTCTCTTCTTCTCAAAAAAAATAACATCGAAGATTCAGCTTCCTATATGATTTGAAATTTCACACAGAGCACAGCACAGATTGAAAGATAGCCGTTCACTGTAGTTCTAGAAGGAATGTCGCGATGGCGCTGAGGGCGATTAGCCGCTACCGTGGGAGAGCACTCGGCGGGGCTGCGGCTGCGCGCATTAGCGCTCCTCGAGTTGGTGTCAAGTGGGGCGCTCCCACGGGCTGCTCGCGCGCATGTCGACACCACCCCGACGCACGCACTGGCCGAATCTAGGTTTGGCATTTAGGAACTAGCCTCATAGTATTACGAAGAAGTCGATATAAGAAGTTAAACCCTGCACCGGAGGCGAAAAAGTGGAGATAGACGGTCGCTTTAATTATTGACGAATACATTTTACTAACTTCATCTTATCTGGTTTTAAAAAAAACATCATAGTAATAGAGTTAGGTACTAGATTTCGTTACCGTGTAGAAGACCGCAGAACAAACAAACCTATTAGGTATAATCTCTGAATGTCGTCATCAGGGTCCTTGATATCAGCACAGGCGGGATAAAGTATCATCATTATCCTAGGTACTGCAGGTATGCATTTAGAATCAAAGGAGGAACGGTAACACAGGTTCCTTAACGGATTCCGGTTCTGGGTCATTTTGTTATTCTGTACCCAATGAAAAAATGGGATTAAGATATATTAAATCAGTACCTAGGTAGATATCGAGGTCTGTAAAACGCAAGATACAAAAGCATTTCACTTCGTTTCATAGACAAAACCAAAAAAAGGCATCGATAAACCTTAAGTGAGAACCAACGATGGAAAGCAGCATATGTAAGTACCTATTTGGTGAGCAGCGCAAGATACTCCGCTGACCAGAAGGTAACGTACATATAATGTAAGTATGGCCACAGGCCACAGGAAATTTTCGACTAAGAAGTCACCTACAACCTACAAATGACAAAAGGTAATCTCTAGCTTAAAGCATTATTCTATATTGTCTAAGATCTCTAGCAATCTTCTAGCTAGCCCGGTGAGCTTTTGTTTATCTTTACCTAGCGCTAGAGGTCGTAGTATCGATCCCTTTCAGAGGCGAGGCCCAGGAAAAACATACATAAACGAATATTTGTATTTGTTATGTATCTGGGTGTTATTGTCCGTTTGAGTAGGCAAGTATGTATCGAGAAACTGACATGTATGTATAACAATCTGACACCTATGGTTCAAGTTCGGGTTGGTTTGGTGTCAGATGATCTTGGTGTAATGAATGATGTTCTGCATAGTTATTTTTGTTAAACAGGTAAACATGAAAAACAGTCTGATACTTCCAGTACCTACGAATGTTCATGGCCAACGTTCAGTACTATGACATGCCTATGCGAACAGCTGAAAGCGTGGTTGAACGATGTGCCGACTGGACAGACACAATGCGACAAAGGCACAACAAACACTGCGAGAGCAGGTCCCCAAAGCGGCATTGTGTCTGCAGGTGCGTCCGACCGCGAGTGGCGACCTACCTGCGCGAATGAGTCCAAGGCACAAGGGCAGGGAACACAGATTAATTAACAGATAGGTAACTGGACGCATCACACGACTACTGAGGCGACGCATGGCAACAATAACACGAAGGTAAGTTGATTGCATACCATTGTATGGTCAATACCTATCCATAAGCAATAAGTCGGTAGGCACTTGGTCATCACAGACGACTACTATTTCGCCCGCAACCGCAAACTAAATTACACGCATCAATCAGCTGGCATCAAATTGAGGGTCTTTCATATTAAGATCTCGGACAACGCAGCTAATTACGACAGTCTTAGCAATACCTATGAATACGTTATTATTCAATTTTGATCGGTTAGACGTGGGGTACCTCCGCTGAGCTCAGCAGTCTAATTGCCATGAGATGATTGCAGTTCACAAGACACGCTTAAAGTCTACTGTCTTCTACTCTAACTGTATATGATGTATTGCTCATGGTATTTTATGAATATGTACCTATTTTTGAAATGGAAAAAAACACCCATCTTTTAACATCTATCTTGCACTACCACATCTAGGTACTTTCTTTTTCAGTTTCTCTACCTGAACGTTGTCTTGAAAAGATATCTCTAAGCGCTAAGGCCGCCTGAACTAATATATCTGCAAACATTTTGTGTAATTTGTTTTTGTGTCAAATACTCTACGTGATTTATAATTACCTATTATTTAATTATGAAAAAAAATTATAAGCTACAATGCAATTAAACTTATGTTACGCAATCAGTCTACAATGAGATCCAGAATAGGGTCGGTCAGTCTGCATTGAACTACCTAGATAATAACCTACCTACTTGGCTTTTAAAACTGGAATAGCTGAATGTTTTGGCAACATTTTTATTTGTTGTTTTTGATGCGACAGATCAACAGCCACAGATACAGCTTTGGTTTGTAAGGATACGAAGAAACCTATTTTTGACCATCTAGTTTTTACTTATGAAGTTATCCGAAACTTAAAAAAATACTTACATCTTTATCCCACTGCAAATGGTAAGGAATTTCATTGCCAAAGGGGAAGTCCAGATGGCAGTTGAAGACTGCAAAGCCGCCGACGCTGGCGCGCAGCTGCTCGGCCTCGAGCGGCAGCAGCGAGGCGGCGCCCGCGCACGCCCACGCCGCCAGCAGCGCCCACGCCGCCCACCGGCGCATCGCGCGCAGACTCAGACGGGAACACGACGCACTGGCTCGACCGCGACCGAACAAGATCAGAGCGCGGGGCCAATTGACCGTTCCTAGCTCTAATAGAGTTAACCTCAGCGGATTAGGCGCGGAGTGAGTAATGTCCGTAGCGCTCCGATTTGCAGGCTGCGTCCCTCGCCTGCTCGCAAACAAAGGCACGCGCTGAGACTTGCGCGCTGCAGGAAGCGCCCGGCCGCGGACGCCCCCCTCCTGCCTCTTACATCGCGTACCAACTACGTCTTTTATTCTTGTCTAATCACTCAAGTTAACTTTGTAATTTTCTATTTGAGGAGCGCACGTACCTGCACGAGTAATGGTCTTCAAATGCACAAGAGGATGTTCCTTTACCGCTCATCTTGACCTTAAAATGCCTATTTGTGGATAATAAGGTACGAGTATTACCTATATACAAATCTCGCATGACGGAAGGAATTTAAGAGTGCACTGGTACTACGTCAGCAACAGAAGTCTATAATCATTTATATTCTAATAGTGTTTATTAATATTATGAACACCTTAACTTACAGCAGAGCTATTCTCAACGCACACTTTGAACGTTTTACAAGCGAATTCGAAGGGAATTTTATATGGCACTAGCTGACCCGGCGAACTTTGTTCCGCCTTAGGGCAATAAATAAAAATAAACACAAAAAAATTTAATAGATTTAAAAAAAAAAAACTGGATGAAAATTATCCTATGTCCTTCTCCTGGCTCTAAACTACCTCCATGCCAATTGTCAGCTAATTCGGTTAAGCCGTTCTTGAGTTATAAGTGGAGAAACTAACACGACTTTCTTTTATATATATATAGATTTTTAAAAACTGAATAACTATGGTGGCCGGCGGCCATGATCGTGAGGGTAGGTAACAGAGAGTGACGCGACCTAAGGCGCATGAGATTTTAAAATTATTTATGTACAAAATGAGGGAGGATACCAACTTAAAGGGTGAAACGAATAGACGATCGAAGTGTGCGTGCTGATGAGGGAGGTCGAGATGAGAAATGATGTTTGTGAGAATCCCTATACTGATAGTATCTAAGAGTGTTCGAACCGGGTTTAACTCTACCTAGGTTCATCTACGCGGCGGCTCGACTCTACTATCTCGTAGCTGGATGGCGCACCGTGTTATAGCTAGGAAAGATTTAGAAAACATTAAGAAATACAATGAAACTAATAGTATGATTAAACGCCTCCAGTATGCCCAAACTTAGTCTCTGGGACTTAGCGAATTTTACGTGATATGAGAACTCGATGGAAAGACTAGGCTGAATAGAAGGCTAGGAGCTGGTCACCCACTCCACTCGCTTGACTGTCCTGATAGAAAAGCAACCAGTGCTCCTCGGAGTCTTGGACCACCTATAATCGTCAGAAATGTAAGCACATCGGGATAAACAGCAATCGTCGGAAAATAATAAACATCGGCGTTGGTAACGTGGTAACGTGTATGATTAGAAAAAAGAGAAGCTGCACTGTTATAGTTCTAGTTCAACCAGAAAGAAGACAATATGATCATGACCTCAAATATATTTTATTTCATGTATATCTTATCCTTAACTTTGTACGCTCCTGTACAATTTTACTATACATTATATAAAATTTCTTATCACTAACACTTTTGGAATAAGTTTAAAATGGAAATCATAGGGAATTATATGTTGGAATAAATATATTAACGTTATAATTAAGTAAAATAAATGCGGGTACGGGTTGGGAGGGTTCAGCCCTGCATGATGAGGTGCACGAAGTTCTCGTAGTTGATGTTGCCCTGCGAGTCCTCCTGGCCCTGCAGCAGCTGCTCCACCTGGGAACACACATCATTATTATCATTCAATTATTAACATAATCTACAGTCTATGTAAAAAGTTAAGGATTATTATAAGAAGTTGGCACTACACCAAGGGCCGCGGGTTCGATACCCGCACCGCACAGTTCAAACTCTCGTGTGCATGAACTCGTCGTCATACGTAGGTAATCAGGTATGTAAATAAAGAAAGATGTTTAAAAAAAACAGGTTTTCAAGTTTTTCTTAAATTGGGGCTAGATGACGCTGTGTGTGTGTCCAGTGATACTAATTTTAATGTTTACTTAAATGACTTACAGGCAGCCTTTCGTGGCGCCCTGTGGTAGGGGGCGTTAGTATGCTGCCAAGCGGCTGTTTACTCGTTTCTAGCCGCTGGCTTCAGGAGTTACCCGCTTACAAGCCGCTGGTATACAACTAGTCACGCAGCGCCACTAGTATTAAAAATCAGAACTACAACCGCTTAAGTCTCGCTGTTTTACATTAAGGCTAGCCGTTTTGAATGACCTATGGCGACGAATACAATCCGCCGCAAAAGAAAAAGGCACCCGAAATCAGAACCACGAGTATGAGTGCACCTGAGCAAAGCATTGACAGTGTTGACAGTTTGGGACGACACTGTGCAACATGTACCTGCCTCGTTTATGCTTTAGTAAATAATCATACAATCTTGTTCACACGGTTAAATTATAGGTACGTACACCATGGGTCAATTTTCAACTTCGCATCAGTACGGACGCATATAACATTTCTACCTCTTTTTTATTATAATATCATTGATTTCACCGGTTTTTGATGCAGCGGCTAGCCGTAATGTAATGCGCCGAATTATAAAATCCGCCTGCAACATGTACTTTAAGGTCTAGCCACACACCTGCCCGACGCGACTGCAGCGCGACGCTTTGCAGTCGCGACGGCTCTGTGTGGCTGCTGCCATACTGATTTGTACATTACAACTGGTCAACGTCGCGCTGACGACGCGTCACGCCGCGCCGCGCGCGCTGTGTGGCTTGACCTTTAACCTTTCCATCATTACCTGCTATTGACTATCGCCATAAAACCTATTTTATTGTTACACACAACAGAGCGAGAGTTCCCATATGCCTATAAGTGTAAGCGAGAGGTCTGATAAAAATTATAGATTGGACGTTTGTAGTGGCCCAGTATAGCTTTGTATATTTTTTACACCACGTCTTAGCACTTTGTCCAGAAGAATATGTTACACTATCGAAAAGATGAAGGCCGATTTCTCAGTAAATCCAAGATAGTGGTTACCTCATCGTCGCTGAGCTTCTCCCCCAGGGTGGAGAGCAGATGCCGCAGCTCGGCAGAGGAAATGAACCCATTGCCGTCCTTGTCGAAGTGCCTCAGCCCTTCAATGAAGTCGTTGGCCGTGTCGCCGCTGCGAGCCTTGGATATAGCCTGTAGAACACATTTTATGCATAACAGTAGGCATTTGCTTAGTAATTACTGTCTTAAAATGACCATAGCATATTGAGTGAGCCTGAGTTTACTATAATGAGGTCCATTGCATATAGTAAGGACTCAAAATGATTTCATAAAATTATAAATTGGTAAAATGGTATATAAATAGGTTAGGTTAAATGTCCATAAATAGGTTAATGTCGTTTTGTGTCTAATGAATACATAAATAAGTTATAAGTAGCTATAAATTTAGGGTCTGGTCAATGGCACATCATGCTATCTTTGTTTGTTGCTCTATTCCAAAGAAATGTTATTAGGCAAGAGCAATATAAAAAATAAAAAGGGGAAGCTTGCGGTGCTGTACATTATTAAAATTATTTGAAAAATTACATTCAGAGTTCTGATTATGAACCCTAAGAGAAATGCAAGATGAGACTATATTGAAAATGGGAAGCCACCTAACTACTCAATTTCTACAAGAAAAATAAGCCAGTGACTCCAAACTGAGCAGAGAATATGATGAGAGACTGATGAACAAGATAATAATTATTAACATCCAGGAAAGGAACAAAGCACAAAATGTTCATCACATGCATGTTTTCCTTGAATTGGATTGAACTTACAACTTGAATTAACTCAACAAATAGAATCTATGACAAATGTGTTTGTTGAACAAAATATTATAATATAAATGTATCCCATACTTGGTAAATAGGCAAGAAAACTTCAAAAGATATCCTCTCATCAGGCTTCAGATGATGTGTGCACTTCTTGACATCAGACTCAGTGGGGTTCTGTCCAAGAGCTCTCAGGGCGTCTCCAATTTGCGCCACATGGATCTTGCCGTCGCCGCGGGAGTCAAACAGTTGAAAGGCCTCCTGAAATTCTTTTACAAGAGATAACTAAATTAGGCACAGCATTGGTAATAAAAGTGAAAATGAGAGTTTAATTTTAAAATGATGTACCTTCAACAGATGTTAGCTTGAGCTTGGTTGGCGGGTCGTAAACGAACATGTTGCAGGTCGGGCGCAGGCTGCACTGAGCGAGGACACGCGGCCGCCGCAAGCTCGTACGCCCGCCACCAGAATCGTTTTAAAATACCTACCATAAAAGGAAACTAGGGCGCATGCAATAGCCACCGCTTTCGGTAAAGACGTTGATTGACATGACTCACATCGAACGCGACACACCTAACGTAGGTACTCGAGTAGTACCTACATGCATCTTGTCCGACCAGTTTTGTCATCGATCAGCACGTAGTTTGTAAATTGTACACAACTCTTATCGGACGTGTGCCTACAATACCATAATTCATGGGTAATATCAAGAAATTTAGCTACAAACCTGCTAATTGATCTTCAGAGTATCCGGCCTAGAACAAAGAATTCACATTTTATACTTTATCTTTCACAGCTTAGTTATTATTTTAGATGACTATAAATCCTTACCATTCTTACAAAACAAAATGCTGCTTTAAAATACGAAAATCCTGATTACTAAACGTTCTAACAAAATAAGATTGTATCACAAATTATCGCAAACATCCGCCTGGACCTGGACCACAGACACAAACAACAGTAAGCAACGCAAACGTCAAACGTCAACCAAGGGCATCGCATCGCATGTCACCCTAGCACCACGACGAAACTAAACGCAAAATAAAAGCCCCAGCGCCCCCAGCTAAGTTTGGACGCGAGATTGGTGTGGCGCAACGCGACGCCAGCGAAGTGTCGTTTTGTTGCGCCACAACAATGTGAATATGATCATATTTTTTAACAATGATTAAGCTTTCCTTAAGAAGAAGTGAAGAACACATAATGACAGAACGCCAAACTTTTTCTGTAACTGTTGCGGATTATCACGCTACCCATTCCCAGGTAGTCCTACTTTGTCTATTGCAAAGAAATGACATTTAGCGAGAGCAAGACAAAAACGGAAATGGGTAGCCCGATGTGCTGTTGAATGTACACACTTTGTTCCTTGCATTGATAAAACGCAGGCCATAAAATAATACCTAGTTTATTTTTTAAATAAGCAAATGGAACAATCATTTATTGTTGACTTGTCGCTGTTTTAACATGGACTTGAATCTGCAAAAGAGCTTTGACATAAAGAGTATCGAAAATTAGATAACAGAAACGAAATGGTAAACAACTTTAATATAATTTATTAAGAATCGTGTTACAGTATAACAACAAGAAAAAGAGCAGTAGTTATTTTTTATAAAATTTTGTGTTTAAGGATAGGTAATGGTCATGGATACAGTTCTTCTTCTTCTTCTTCTTTTGGTTTAGTGGCAATTTCTGTGTTTACCACAATTCTGCCAGTATCACGTAGTTAGCCATTACACGGTACGGATTGTTATTTTACCGGGTGAAATTATTTTAAAACTTAGGCGAAATCTAAAACAAAGAGACAACACAAATAAGACATCACAGTTAAAGATACATATAACAGGAGATATATAAAACAAAACAAATATACAAAACAAAAAAAAAACAGTTTATAATTTTATTCTATTAATTTTGATGAATTTTGATAGGACTTCTAATAGGGGGGAATTAACCAATCCGAGGATGAAATTTATGTTGCAAGGACGTGGGATGTTTTTGGGTAAGTGGTCATACAAAGACGCACCTACCCTAGGGCAGTTGAAGAAAATGTGGTCAGCTGAACCTTCATCGAGCCCACATTCGCATAGCGAACTGTCCTTAATCCTGATTTTTGCTAGATGAATCGGGGTACAAGCATGACCTAAACGGAGGCGACTAAGGACAGAAATAACTGTTTTCGGGATGCTGTGATCTTTGAAAAACCATGGACGGGGAGGTATTTCCTTTTGGATTTCAAAGTAGTGTCTGCCTGCCAATTTTACAGTGTTTTGCCAGTCTGTATGCCAGGAACTAAATAGGTGGGATTTGGCTAGGCTCGGTAGATCATGAGAGAAAATACTAGAATGGTCTGGTGATCCAGTGGTGATTGCGTTTTTTGCACACGAGTCAGCAGTTTCGTTACCCGGGATACCAGAATGGCTGGGAATCCAGGCGAGTACAATTTCGATGCCTTTATTTTTGCATTTTAGTAAGTTCTCTCTGATCTGTAGGATGTAAGGGAATTTAGTTTTGGATTTGAAGGGGTTGGATAGAATGGACTGTAGGCAGCTTAAGGAGTCGGTAAAGATTAAACATTTATTTAAATTATGGGATTCTATATAGAGAACAGCTTCTAAAATGGCCAGAGACTCACCAGTAAAGGTTGACGTTAAGGGGGGAGATTTAAATAAAAGGGCGGTATTGTACTGAGGAATCCAGACAGCCGAGCCAACACCTCCGCTGTCTGTCAGTTTAGAAGCGTGTGTGAATAGAAGGTGCCAGTCCTGCCAGTGTTCAGAGACTTTTTTAGAAAAATCATTTGAAGCTGACGGGGAATCTTTGGCAATGCCGAAATGTAGAATAATGTTAGGGATAAAGATTAATGATTCGAAGCTGTTGGAGTATAGGGGATTTTTAGGGAATGTTTCAATAGGAGCTGGAATTCGGGATAGTTTCTCACGTGAGAGGAGGATACAGGGGAGGGATTGAGCGGAATCGGGCAAACTCGCAAGATAGGTGAGCTTTTCGATTAGTGGGTGAGCTGGGTTTTGAACCACTTTGATAAAGTATCTATCGCTGAGGAACTGTCTTCGCAAATACAGAGGGGGGTCGACGCATTCTACCTGAAGGGCGTTAATAGGGGAGGATTTCATTGCGCCTAGGATTATGCGAAGGGATTTGGATTGGATTTTTTTAATCTTTTCAAGAGCAGCTATATTGCAAGGGTCCAAGAGAAAAGAGCCGTAGTCCAGGTGACTGCGTACAATAGGCATGATGACTGTATTTTTTTTTTGTTTATTATCGAAAGACCTTACATTTATGTAAACAATCCTCAAAGAATCACTTCATCTGGATCAATACCACCAGAGATATCACAATTTGAAATGCACATTTTTTGGACTTGCCCAAAAACGCTCCATACAAAAGCGACAGTGACGTCACTATCGCTGTCACTTTTGTATGGAGCGTTTTTGGGCAAGTCCAAAAATGTGCATTTCAAATTGTGATATCTCTGGTGGTATTGATCCAGATGAAGTGATTCTTTGAGGATTGTTTACATAAATGTAAGGTCTTTCGATAATAAACAAAAAAAAAATACAGTCATCATGCTGCATTGTAAAGAAGTTTCTGGGAGTAAGGGTGAGAGCCCCACCAGACACCAGATAATTTATTAAGAATCGTGTTACAGTATAACAACAAGAAAAAGAGCAGTAGTTATTTTTTATAAAATTTTGTGTTTAAGGATAGGTAATGGTCATGGATACAGTTAAGGTTGGAATGTAATGACCTAAGGTAATGACAGATTGACTACATCGTGATCGGAAGCAAAAAATGACAACTTTATCACAAAACAAACCACTTTTTACAATTTAACTAGATTTTACTGTATTATCATTTTATAATATCACTAAGATTATGTTAATTAAAATTTCCCGCTTCTAACAGTGGTGTGGTGGCGAGGTCTTCGGTTTTAGTTTCGAATATTATACACATCGTGTGCATATCTCGTTCTCTTTTTCTCTTGTAAAGTAAAGTGCTGTAAAGTAATTTCATGCCAGAAATCAAACATCAGGCGTCAAGTGGATTTGTGTGGTTGATGCCTGTTGACGCCGTGGGTTGGTTCCTGTTGTGATAACTGGTGAACTGTGGAGAACCAAAAATTCAATTAAACCCAGAGTGTTTGAACAAATATTACTCTTCAAGCTCTACAACTAACCAAATGAGCTTTTATAAAAAAAAACTCCTCCGCAACGGCTTGGCCGATTTTGATTAAATTTTATATGCATGTTTCTTAGGCCTGAGAGATGGTCGTTATCTATTTTTTTTCCACTAAAGTCTACGCGGACGAAGCCGCGGACGGCCGCTAGTAATATGTTATATTATTTTCGTATAGGGAATACAAAATAATGGCGTCTATAAATATAAGTGAATTTCAATCTTAGAATCTTCTTTTTGAAGGAATTCCAGTGAAATAAAGATTACTCAGTGGGTATTGATTTACCACCACAAAAACGTTTGGAAAGCAGATTAGTCACGTCACCAATATTGGCGCGCCGGCGCGAGCGAGACCGCGGCGGCGCGCAGCAGAAGTTATGCGTTTCGTTCCAGCATCGTTTCGGTTCGAAGATGAACGAACGAAACGAAAGGCCGCTCACCCACCGCAGAAAGAAAAATGGCAAAATGGTGCTGTGGTGTCTAGAAAGGTTAGTGCAGCTTTTAACGTTTTTTACATTTGCCTGGACCGTTCGATAATTGAAATATGCATCAAGTTTTATTTGCCGTATTACATTACATTTAGTAAGTATGAATAATCGTTATTTAGCGTGTCAGATACGTAATTTCGTAGACGGGCGCGACCCGACGACTGCAATGTTCGGCAATCGCTTTGTTCGCCGATCTCCACGTGCCTTCCGCCATTTCTAAGCTTTTCGACTATTAGAATTTATCCTATTACTGTAGTATTACCTCGCTGGTATCGTTGATCAACTCTTAGGTGTGATATTTTTCGCGTATTTCGCAAATATTTGCTCGGACGTAATGTAAAATGGTGGTAATAGTATTGCCATGGCGGCGTGGTCGGATCGGTCGAGCCGCCGCGCTGGCCGGCGCCGCGGCTGCTGGCCGGTGGCTGGGCGTCGGCGACAGTTCTCAGTAAGCAAGCGGTGCGCGTGGTGTTGCAGGTGACAGAGATTGCCGGGCGCGGGCTCCGCTCCGGCATGGCGGCCGGCGGCGAGTTCGTCGAAGGCTGGCTAGTCGCGCAGGTGCTCGGCGAGGGTGCTTATGGAGAGTAAGTACTTACTGATTATGTCGCTTATTTGTATCTTTTGTTTTCGGATGTTCATACCAAAGGAATCGTTCACTGTTGTTCACGCTAAGTTGTGTAGGGAGGTAAAGGAATAAAAAAAATGCTTACTATTTTATACAACCAATCGGCTCACATACCTACCTCTTATTTACCTAATTACTTCACAGTTCATCTACAGTGAAATTAAAACTCTATTCCTTTAATTTATTCAAGACACAAAGAATCATGAAGGTTAGTAACAAAGTACCTTAAAAGCTTGGTTAGTACATAATGTTATTAAATTAACTAAATTCCTCAATGACTACAAACAAGGTAGTTTCTGAATCAGTGCATTTGTTGCAATAATTTTACCATGAAGTGCCAAAAATAACCAAGATTTGTGGTAATGTTTACTTTATTTTACGTAGCAACATTGCAGACTTACTTTCTTTCAAAACAAAGAATTAAAATATACTAAGTATACATTTATTTAAAATAAGAATTATTAGAGGATTTGCTGATATTCTAGTTGTAACTCAGCATGACTGTATTTGATTAAGTTTCAATATTACTTATTGAACATACGAAATGTTAAATTTGACAAAGCTGTCTTCCCCAAAAGTAAAAGTTATCCCCAAACCAGATTACAGCCTAAAACTTAGCTGTGTTGTTGGGGTTTTAATTATGAAATCATTTTTGTGTAATTTAAGGTATTCTTTATTAAAACTCAATAAAATAATCTCACAAAGGAAAGATATAAATTATGGAAACCTATAAATCATTCAGCGTTTTGGGGAGCACAAGAGACAATATTAATTGAACAGTAAACAAACACCCCTGTGTGCATGTTTTTTTTATCATCATACAATAATGCAAAAACTTCAGTTTTTAACAAATTTTAGCTTTCTTTTCACTCAAATATTACACAAAAATGTGAGAATAAAGACACTCTAATTCTAAACTCTTACTAAGAAGGCAAACGGATAATTGATAAATAACAACAATAAGACTTTATTTTTACTGATTTTAAACATACAGGTTTTAATGTGTCCATGTGCATGTGTGTGTGTCCTAAACATAGATGAAAACAAGGGATGTTAGGTGAGACAGTTGCCGCGTTGGGCGCGTGGCGCGCTGGGCGGCGGCGAGGAGGCGAGCGCCGTGACGGTTTAATTTTCGTAGATGGACGCGGAACTAGATCGAGACTGCAGTTAGTGTTGAAAAAACGCCCATGATTGGAGCTCGCGGCCAGCGCGGCGCATCCTTGAGAGTTTAACCACCCCGCGCGGTCACTGCCGCGGTGCCGCCGAGCGCCGCCGCGTCGTCGGCTTGTTTTTCTACGACTTTATATTTTCAGCTCCGACACCTTTGCATAATAGCACAATGTTTGCACTCAGTCACACCGAGCGCCGCGCAGCCTCTCGCATTTCATACACTACGACGTTCATTTTGATTTTACTAATTTTACCTTATTCAGGTGAGTGAGTGGACCTGCTAGGGATCTACGCTTCTTTCACATTTTGTACCTATTTAAGTAAATACCTACTCATCTCGATTATTTCTAGGTTTCTAAAAATATAGTGAAAGTCTAGTTATCTCTCTAAACGCAGTCCCAATCACCACAACATAGTGCAGTTTCCACCATAGTAAAAACTGCTGGGCTGTTCAAACTATATGAACCATACCATTCACATCCTCGTGAATACCTTGCCACCTGAGATGACGACGCGGCTATGTCGAACTCCTACCGACTAACTCCCACGGCATTCGAATGCAGCACTTAAGCGACGTCGCTGGATCTATCTAAAAGGCTTTATACAAGGATGGGGCAAATTCGCCACACCAGTGGGGGTGGTTTCTCTCGTCTATTTAATCGGTGGAGTAGGTATTCGTTGGTTAGATAGCTTAGCATTAAAAATAGTGCAACTGCTAAAACCATGGGTACTTCGAGACAAGCAGCCATTTGCGCAATGTAGATAGGTAATTACATATTTAGATTATCTTGATGTTCTCCAATTCAAGGAATAACCGATTTTTTTAATGGCAGGTGGTTTTGCTGACCGTTAATAAATAAACAGCTTGACTTTTAAAGTGAACAAAATGAATCTAAAAAATTACATTATTCTATATGACCATTAAATATTTTAAAAGTAGGTTTCAAGCATTGCGAAAACTGTACCAGGTGTTATGTTTGATGATGCTACAAAAAACTCTAATGTACAATTCTACGAATTAATGTTTTGTTGCATAAAATGATGAAATGAATAAAGTAAAAGACGGATAGATAGAATAGATCTAAAACGTAACGACGACGTGTTAGGTCTGTGCAATGTTTTAATTTTATATTAGGTTTAATATTTATAATGCACTTGCGCTGCTGGTTGAGGTCAAATCCTCCTCCAACTCCGGCCATAGTCATAGTTGCTAAAACGCAATAAAATGGTTAGGGTAGGGCCAACCCACAGGTACCACAACCACACCATGTAGTCGGTCGAAAGTATACTTGTATTGAAAGTGAATAGGACCAAATCCTCGCCAATCGCCAATTGTTAATGCGCTGGAACCTTGTCAAACTAAACACCACGTGATCTTAAAAAATGCAGTTCGAAAAAAACGATTAAAAACGGTAGGTACTCATTTAAACTACCTATTTAAGTGATTTTGAAATAATTTTATTGAAAATTCCAAGCTGTCAGGTCATTTGTTTCTTCATAGTTCTTAGCAATTATTTATATTATTACTGTAAGTAAACAAGTTGAAACATTAGGATAAAGGGAAAATTGAAAAGATTAAAAATAAGTAAAAGCATGATTACTACAATAACGAATAGGAACAAAACTTAACTACTTGGTAACAAATAAAACAAGATAACGAAAAACAATACCAATGAAGCGAATAAGTGCGTTTTTTTCAAAAAATCGATTTTGCGTAGGTACTTGACAGCTTAGGTTGCAAGCAATACTGAGCTTTGTAATGTTTTAACATACGTCACAAAAATGGATTATATTCACACGTACCACATTTTGCAGTCTTTATCGACCACTTGATTAGTACCAACGAAATCGCAACCACAACTCAACCACCAGCGACACCGCGAAATAGTGGCCGGCTACATCGCAGACACGACGTTGTGCCAACCACCTCCTGGGATTCCTCTTCGGATTCCATTAGTTTGTTCGGACAACGCGTACACACGACGTAACCACATCGAGCCACTGCACCACGTAGCCACTTCTTGACTACATTTTAACGCTGCGATGTGGTGTGGTTGTGGTACGTGCGGGTTGGACGCAGATGCGCACGGAACTTGCGGCTGGCATAGTGCCCTCCGAAGGTAGAGTTCATGACCTGATCACGTCGACCCTCTGGATACGCGCTGAAGTTGGTGACGGGGGGTTTATCTGTCACTGGTTCAGTTTCATATTGTAGTCATGAAATCAATGACTGCAGACTTGAATTCAAAAACGTCCTCGAGACTCCTTAGAGCATTTTTGTATAATCCTCATAGGATTTGGCCCACCACACTTAGATTCGTTCCAACAAAGATTCGTTGCAAGGAATGTGTTTTCAAGAACCAATAGAATCGCTTCATCGAGCGAAGCTAGGTAAATGAAGGAATTCTATTAGTTCTTTAAAACATATTCCTCGCAACGCATCTCTGGTGGAAACGCAGCCTTACTTGAAACAATCAGCCTGTATACAACTTCTTTAGTTTCGGGTCATCGTCGAGGTCAGTGGTTTGTACCGTGCTTGTTGCAGAGTGCGCCTGCTGGTGCACGCGCGCAGCGGCGCGGCGGTGGCGCTGAAGGCGGTGCGCGCGGACGCGGCGGGGGGTGGTGCCGCGGGCGGCGCGTCGCGCGAGGCGGCGCTGCAGCGCGCGCTGCGCCACCCGCACGTGGTGCGCTGTCTGGGCGAGCGCACGCACCAGGGCCTGCACTACATGTTCCTGGAGTACGCGCAGGGGGGCGAACTGTTTGATCGCATAGGTAATTAGCTGCACTTCTTACTCATTATTTATTGTTAATTGCATGGATCGCTTTTGGAAAACTTCGCCATGTAATCAGCCATCCATGAGCAGAGCATCTTAGTGGCGAGTTGTCAATTATAAATATTATATTAATAGTGGTGTCGTGTCGGTGGTATGACAGAGCCGGACGTGGGCATGAGCGAGGCGCAGGCGCGGCGCTACTGGCGCCAGCTGCTGAGCGGGCTGGAGTACCTGCACGGGCGCGGCGTGGCGCACCGCGACATTAAGCCCGAGAACCTGCTGCTCGACCACAACGACAACATCAAGATCTCAGATTTCGGCATGGCCACGCTCTTTAGGTGAGGTGCGTGCATGGCCACTTCAACAGGTTTGAACCACTCAAATCTGTCGGATTTTACTATATTTTTTTATGTTGCGGTTGTCCATGGGCTGAGGTGATCACTTCCCATCAGTAGGGCTAGCACGAACCGCTAACGTTTCGGTAATCGAAAAGTAAACGTTAATTTTTTTTTCTTTTTCCTTTGTCTTTAAGAAAAAAAAAAATTGTTTACTTTTCGATTACCAAAACGTTAGCGTTTCGTGCTACGCCTACAGATGACCTTCAAGCTCGTTTGCTCTATTAAATATATTTTTATTTGAATAGCGCCAAACTGCAAAAGACGCAATAGTAATCCTGACTTAGTTGAGAGACCTCAGCCAAATAATAACCATGCCCAACACAATGTACTTCATTCAGACGTTTGTTTTGATTGTGGTGTGGGAACCGGTCCCGCAACTCGGTATTTCTGGGTTTTTGTCAACAATCGATCCTAGTAGTCAGTTCCGACTTGACTAGACAGAAGAGTATAGTTGAATGTGGTGTGTGGTTGCAGACACGAGTCGCGCGAGCGGCTGCTGTCGCGCGTGTGCGGCACGGTGCCGTACGCGGCGCCCGAGGTGCTGCGCGCGCCCGACCAGCCCTACCGCGCCGCGCCCGCGGACCTCTGGGCCGCCGCGCTCGTGCTGCTCGCCATGCTCGTCGGCGGTCAGTATCTACACACGCACGCATAGACCAACACACATCGTGCTTAGACACTAAATATTATTATGATTGAAATAGTATTTTTTTAAATGTTTGTGTTTAGCATACTGATTATGTTTGGCAAGTTACTAACGATTTTGCAATTTTAATCATGAGACAATATGATCGACGGGAATATTACACGATTCGGGGTTTTGCCCAAACTCATCTGAAATGCTTTAACTAAATATGATCATACAATATGACATTTATTTCAGCACTTCAGGAATAAAATGTGGATTTTTGTTTTGATGCTGATGGTTTTTGTTGACCTTATCAATTGGCCCTCCCAAAATAGATGTAATACAATTTGAAATGAGATGCTCTTGTCAATAGTAGGCTTTGTAGTTGTAGTAAAGTAATATTATTTGGAATGAAACAAACTAAGGAATTTGCTCACGATGTAAAGCTTTTAAAAAAATCATGAAGCTAAAAAAACTAGTATGTGTATCCAACTGCTTGTGTTGTATGTATAGTTCGAGTGTGCACCGATTGCCTGACCGTCCTTCGAGTCGGCGAGGCTCGTCTCTTTGGTATCCTAGCTGTAGGCGTATTGTCCGAACCCTAAAGTTATGGTACCGAAGTTACGAGTCGCGCCATCCGCTACTAAGAAGATCTGTCGCCGTTGGATGTTGAGTTCTCTAATTGTGTTTTAATCTAATAAATCATGTGTGTGATTGTTTCATTAGGACCTCTACGCTCGTCTGCATGTATTTATGAAATGATTTTAGCTTTTAATGCCTGTTTTACCTGTTTCTGCACTTCTTGAATAAAAATTCGTTACCTAGTAGCCTGCTTTTACAGCGTTATAAAGTTTTCTGAGATGAACTTTCAGTCCTCAATGCTCTATTGCCAAGAAGTTTCATTCGGCAAGAGCGAGATAAAAAACGGTAAGGGGTAGCCCAATGTGCCGTTCAATGACCTAACTTGTATGTATGACTTGAATTTGCAGATGTATAATTCAGTGTGTATCCCGCAGAGTTGCCGTGGGAGCGCGCTCACGAGTCGGACGCGCGCTTCGTGTCGTGGTGCGCGTGGGTGGGGGGGGCGGGGGGTGCAGGGGCCCCGGGCGGAGGCGCAGGGGGCCCCCCGCCACCCTTCCGGCGCGTGCCCCCGCTGGCGCTGGCGCAGCTGAAGCGCGCGCTGGCGCCGGAGCCGGCCGCGCGCGCCTCGCTGCCGCGCCTGCTCAAGATGCGCTGGCTCCAGCCTAAAGGTCAGTCGGAATCACCCCAGCCTCACACTTCCCATACACGAAGTCTTATTTTAAATGTGTGGACTAAATAAGCAGCCCTCGACGTGAGCGGCTAACGACTCGTTCCTCGCGTGTTCTTGTTCGTTTACATGTACTATAACTGCACGATTGGTTGTCTTGTAACTTTTAACTATTTGCCCTGTATAGCCAATCAGTCAATCCTACTTCGTACAAATATTTTAAATGCGAAAGTGTGTATGTGTGGATGTGCAGTTTTGCTCTTTCACGTAAAAACTACTGGAAGGACTTGAATGAAACTTTACAATAATCTAGCTTATGCATCTGAATAGGACATAGGCTACAATTTATTAAGATACTAGCTCACCCGGCAAACTTTGTTCCGCCTTAAGGGCAAAAAATAAAGAAAAGTAAAAAAAAAAAGAAAATAAAAGTATTCTATGTCCTTCTCCTGGCTCTAAACTACCTCCATGCCAATTTTCAGCTAAATCGGTTCAGCCGTTCTTGAGTTATAAGTGGAGTAACTAACACGACTTTCTTTTATAAATATATAATATTATTATTTAATTGTAAGTCCACGCAGACGAACTCGTGGGTGGCCACTAGTCCTTTATAGTTTGAAAGTTGTAAAATTTTGGTTTTATATCCAGATTATGTTTAATCTTATGTTCATACCCTCGTTTATGCCTCTCTTCTAGCCATTGAAATTATAGGTAACTTCGCTATCAGATGAGACCATCAGAATATCCTTGTTGCACAGTCCTGTGTCATGTTTTTTAGCATCAGTGTTTTAGCCGATTATTGGACTATGTTTGCAAACATCAGAAGTATTGAGCAGCGCATGCGCGGGCCCGTGCCAGGTACTAGGTGACTCTGAGTAGCGCGGTCTCAGAGCCGCCTCGTGCCTCAGCACGCCGCCCGCGCGCCCACGCCGCGACCTCGCCGCGCGCACGCTGCGTGCTCGCCGGAGACGCGGCTCGCGGCGCTTTGGCGATTTAGCTCCGTGACGTGTGCCAAGCTCATAAAGCTAGATTACCAAAGCACCGAGACGCTGCACGCTCTACACTTCAAGACTGTTCAAGAAATTGAAGAATATGAATCTTAAATTAGAATATCGTGATTTGCTTATAGTTGCTGGATATTGCGGACTCATTTTTGTAACCGAAATTTGTTTAGCCTACATTTGTCAGATTATGGTTTTGACACCACCACCACTTCCACCACAGTCTGAAGAACCTAACACAGTCAGAACCTAACCTACAAACAGATTTTGGAATAATTAAAATCTTTTGAAGTTAATTTGGTAATTACATACTTAGATTTTTCCAATCGATTCTACTAAACAACATTGTTAAATATCTCATTTAAAAAATATATCTTTTAAAGTAACTTTCTTGCCAAGTTTTCAGAATTGTAATTTTATACTAAGGCAACTTACAAATCACTATCAATGCTAATGAATCTTATAGAAAGATTAAAGTGTAGTTGATAATATTTTATTATGATAGTAAATCTGCTAATTATTATTTTTCTGTATCCTGTACTTTGATCTAAAGATGGTAATACTAGAAATCGACTCAACAATTTTTTTGTATTTCTATCTTAAAATCTGCTAATTCTTTGTATATATTTTATATCTCTAAATTGTGAATGTATTTCCGATTTTTTCTCTAGTATTTGCACGGGCTGAGCATAGGCGCTGCCTAAGTGATAAATGAAACAATCTTTTGTTTTAGCTTCCTATAATTCGTAATGGTTGAGTCTAAAATGAATTTACTGAATCTAAATTTAATATTGAGAGAGAAGCCACTGACTGCGTTTTTTGTTCCCTCATATGAGGTCGTCATTGCCGAGACACCAGATACAAAATAGCAAATCTAAAAGTTATCAATCACCTGGTGTCTGCCATGACGTGCAACCTGTAAAGCTTCACAAATGTTTAATGGGGATTTGGCTAACACGCTAAAAGTTCGGTCATTCCAGAGTGCATAGTTGTGTATGACGTCGTAACTGGTTAAATTCTGAATGTTTTAACGAATATTAATTGTGACCGTTGGTTCTGGTTGCGCAGAGGAGGCGGGTCGCGTGTGGCGCTCGCAGCCGGCGCCGATGGAGACGAGTCCGGACGAGGCCGCGGCTGACGGCGCCGAGCTCAGCGCCGCCGACATGGACGCGCTGCTGTCCAGCTCGCAGCCCGCGCAGCCCGGGGACCTGCTGCTCGCCACGCAGCCCGACGCGCCGCTCACGCAGGTACAGTGCAGTACACACATCACACATCAGAGCCTTACGCGCTACACGTTGTACGGTCAAGTTGTGAAAGCCACACCTTAGGCTCAGCTATTCAAATCCAGAGTCCAGGAGACGTCAAGTCGCTTAACATTCTTGTAATTTGTCTTTTCGATTGGGGACGATGTCGCTCGAAATTTGCCTCTGTCAGACTACCTAGTGGTTAATAATAGCCAAGTCTCGCGACCCGTTTGTTCCTAGCGAAGTTGAGGCCATGCAAAGCGTCAGAGATACTTTGTGTCAAATATTTCGACAAGCCCCAAACAATGCCAATCTACTATCTGAGCAACAGAGTCATGGGACAAATTCTATTAACAACGCACCTTTAAGTGCTTGATGCAAAATAAAATGACTAACGCTGTTGAGTATAGGTAGAGTAGTTAATTTTTAAATCATTAAAAACGGGATTGCTACCATGTACCTTTTTTGTTTTGAGTTTCCGATATTTCGGCACTGTTACAAGCGCCATGATCACGGAGTAACTGAGGTAAAGGTCAAAACAAAAAAGGTACATGGTAGCCATCCCGTTTTTTGTAGTGTGTGACGCGCCTCTCCCAATCAGTTAGTATATAAGGTTTAGCATAAGTAATATTAGTCACACACTACATTTTAATGATTTAAATGTTAGTGACCATGAAAGTTTAAAGAAATATAGAGTAGTTAATGTTGGTGATTCATGTTCAGACAGTATGTATATTTAAATCTTGTACATCCCAATGGCGATTTGTAGTCGCGCCGCTAGATGGCTTCAGCAGTGGCAAGGGTGCTGACGTTGTGTTCTCTTGCAGAGCTCTGTGGTGCTGCAGCGGCTGGTGCGGCGCATGACGCGCGTGCACGTCGGCTGCGGCGAGGCGGCGGCTCTGCGCGCGCTCACCGACGCGCTGCAGCGGCTCGGCTACTCCTGGCGCCGGCTCGACCACAACCGGGTGAGACACATGCACATTACTGGACCAACCAAATAATGCCTTTCCTATTACGTTTTAAATTCCACCTTATATAAACGGCCTTCATACCTCCCACTGCTGGGCGCAGGCCTCACCTCAACTATGAGGTGGAACGAGCCATACTCCAACACGTGGGCTCAGTGCGAATTGTTAGAGGGGTGTAAGGTTAGTGAGCAACCTTAATGTCATATGTTATCAAGCTGCCCTAAGGCCTCTGACTGAGCTTAACGACTGACATTTGGCGACGTCAACCGGGACCAACTGCTTAACTTCCGAAGCACGGAGATGCCCGAAATAAACACTAAATTTCGGTCGGAGTGGTCACCCATCCCATTTAAGACCCGGCGTGTGTTGCTTTACAACAGCGATCGTCGTCGATCACTGTCACAACTGCGCCACGGGCACCTCTTTCCACCTTACTCCACCACTTTTTGCAAAAAAAATAAGAACAACCCTACAAATTATCCTAAAAAAAATGGAAGTGTTTTTTACAGTTGCGTGCAATAACTGTAAACTTATTAAGTTGTCGCTTGTGATCCAGTTGGCGATCGAGTGTTCGGCGTCGCTGCGTCTGCACGCGTGGGCGGCGAGCGCGGGCGGCGACAGCTCGCTGCTGCAGTTCCGGCGCTCGCGCGGCTGCGGGCTCGAGTTCAAGCGCCGCTACCTGCAGCTGCGCCAGGCGCTGCAGCACATCGCGCTCGACGAGTGACGTCACACACACCACCGACCACCGCACCCCTCGACGGGACCAAACTACGTGATCTTATAGTATTTTAGTTAAGAATAAGTATTTTTATATCTTTTTAATAAAAAACCAAATAAATGTTGAACAAAATTTTAGTATGTTTATTTAATCATCTAGAACTAAGCTTAGATGAAAATGAATGAAATCGGCATTTAGGAAAATACTATTCTCTGCCGCCGAAGTCATGCGATCATTCTAAGGCCGAAACAATAATTTGTGAATAAGCAGTCAAATACCACAAAAGCAGTAAATGCAACCTAATGGTTTGCCATTCTTACTGCGTGAATTTGATGCGAGATGGTTCTAATTATCTGGACTAACCGATATTGCCTTTCTACTAAAAGTTCAAAGTCAGGTCTGTTGACAGACTGCACGCCCGTTGAGACAAGTCTTCAATCGCACAACAACTAGGATGCCTGATGTTTGATTTCCTGTATGAACTAATGCCTATCAACTAAGTGAAGCAGGAGGAAACTTCATCGATTGGTCGACACTTTTTAAACTGTCCAATCAGAAACGTCGCTTAGAACGATATAGTAGTAGAAACCCATTATGTGGTAGATACCGAGGTCCACGGCCGGTTTTCTTCCTTTAAAAAATAATAGCATTAAGGTTAAGCTTGTCTATGGATGCTTTTATAGAAAATGGCAGCTTCCCCTCCTCCCGCGGATGATGAGGTTTCTAGTCTAAGGATTGTCTTTGGTTTGTAACCTAGGTTACGCTTTTGTTGATTGTCATTTGTGTCAAGTATTGACAGCGTTGCCAGACCGTACCAAAAGGTACGGTTTTCCGTACTCTCCATCATGCAACCGTACCACAACCGTACCTCAGCGTGGACCGTACCTTTTTCGTACTTTTCGATACTGATTTATTTTTCAACCCAAACAGAAAAAAAACAGTAAAAAAAAAGGCATGTCCTGTTTTTCTCAACATTCCTTGCCTTACTTCTTCGTAACATAGTTTGCGGGACTATCACCGATGTCTATAGTTGGTCTGTCTGGAACCGAGAGTTATCTTGTAAAAAGTGATTTTTATTTTAGTTTCAATTTCACTGGAAGATACGTCTTCTGTTGGAACAGGGATTTATAAATCTCTTCAGTCTACAGATTTACATCACTCTTTAAATCCCAAATACATTCGTAAATCTAAGATACATTTTATTGCAAAAAAACGTGTTAGTTGGCAACCTCAAATTAATCAATTAAGCATTTTGATCTTTTATTTATTTATTTTATCTATTATAGTATTCAAGTCTATTATTAAGTACATTTTTGATTGTTTGATTCAGTTCATGACGATTTGAAAGCACTTGTAACAGGTCTATTTAAATAAAGATGTTTCTGATTCTGATACCCTGCGGGGTACTGAGGGGCCCAGTTTTTTTTAAGAACACATTGCTTTTGTAAAAATGAGTGAGAGTGAGTTTTGGTAAATGAGTGGGGAGTGCTCTGAGGAACTATTTAATCTTATACCGGCTGCTCACTTCCATCATCGTACGACACGCCATAAGTCCAAATTCCATGCCCATCATCTGGGTGGTTGGCGTTCATCCACAGTGCTTTTCACACGCCATTTTCTTCCGCGTATGTCAAGGATATGGAATGGTCTCCCAGCGGCGGAGACATCCGGAGAGATACGACATTGGGGCCTTCAAGAAAAAAGCGTATTCCTTCCTAAAAGGCAAGCAACACAGCGGCGGCACCAGTGGTGTTGCGGTTGTCCTTGGGCTGAGGTGATCACTTCGCATCAGGTGACCCTCAAGCTCGTTTGCTCCTAGACTTGATTGCTCTTGCTTTCAAGTCTCTTACTCCAGCAAATAATCTAATCGATTAACAATTGCAAAAAAAAACCCGCTCGCTTCGCTCGCGTTAACTTATCTTGAGCTCTGTTGCCATGTTTTGCCTGGCTCACCTATTTTAACGTCTTTACTGCGAAGTAAATGAGGCCTAGCGAACTTGATGTCGCCGACGTCTTCATGTGGTCTAGCGCCGCCACTGTCGAAATCACTTTCTTGCTCTTTAAAGAGTTTTTGTAGTAAGCCTAAGTTTTTCAAGTATACAATAAAGAATACTTAAATATGTTTTAAGTGCATTACCTTCGTAAATTAATAAAATACCTACTTTTTACTTGTATCTATATAGTGGATCTAAGTTCTTGACTTGACTACGACTATGTGACCCCCTCCTGGCGCCAAAGCTGCATCCGTCCTTGGCGGAGTGACACACACAACACCGTCGAAAACGTTTTCTTTTAGTTCTTCATTTTGAAGTCCCTGGACGGCACTGTAGTCCATTTAACGTGACGTTATGTAGCCTATAGCCAGTGGCCAATCAAGAGGCTTCCAACGGCACCTCATTTTTGCAATTATTATGAATGCTAGTTGATAAGTTACGAGCGAACAGATGAAAATCCTCCTACAGTGGCACATTCAGACATACATACAACTGTACATAAATACAGGTCGCGATCATAACCGCCCTTTTTGCTTCGCCGTAGTCGGGTAAGAAAGCGATAGACCAACCGTACCTTGAAGTCAAAAACCGTACCTTTTCTGAAAGCCAACCGTCCTTTTTTGGGAAATCATACTGGCAACACTGAGTATTGACAGGTTGGTTTTTATTTCATTGTGTCAACAATTATATTTTCTTCAGAAAATATAAATGCTTAAAAGAAAATAAACTTACCTACCCATCAGAAAATGCGGTAAGATTGTTTGGAAACATAATTGTAGAAGACAATCAAGTTTTAGAAAATAGCCCACATCAACAGGGTTTAATAAAAGAGTTGAAACCTTAGATTAAAGCAAAAGTGGAAGATGCGGCAACAGCTAGCCGCGCGCGGTCCTACTAAACTGAGTACAGTGTACTTGGTTTGCTTCAGTCTGCGTTGATACACTGTGACGTGATGCTGTCTAACTCGTTGACATTGAAATACAATTTTCCATCTAAATAACGCAAAAAATGCCTGGCTGTGCCTTTATTTAGTACACAAATTATTCAAGGCGTGAAAACAAATCACAGGAAATCATGTTTCATGCGTAAGAACAGCAAAATTATATTTTTAAAGAAAATATTCTTGTATTTTTCCATAAAATCCGTCATTTTTGAGTGACAGAGACAGACTAAACAGGATGTGTGCGTTAGACACGATACGATAGATTCCTGCAAAAGCAGGTTTTTTTACATAGACACAACAAACAATATGGCGCGATACCAGGAAAACGGCTCTCGGGAAAACTAAAGTTTTATATAGAAAATATGAAGTATGAGGCACGAAAAAAATCGTCATAGTAGTCAAAGAGTTGCACAATCAGCTCAAACTTCCAGTATATGGATCAACTTACTAGATTAATGTGAAAAAAAATCAGAATATCGCTAAAAACGTGCAAAACGCACTCCCGTATTTCAAAAGTTTAGGCATCATATAAACTAACAACTTACGTGTTTTAAATAACGTGTAAAGATCAGATATCAAAGAAGCATTGCCAATCAGTTGTTTTTCATTGCTTTATTTCAGTTTTGTGCAAAAAATTCCCAAACATTCCGAATTTTTCGCTTGAAATCTCCATACAAATTACTATGGAGTGAGTGAAGTTTCTTTGATAGCTGTCCGCGCACCGTCGCAGCTCACTCCCCCCCATGTCCCCATGTACATGTGAGCGCACGTCGCTCTTGACGAAAATGACATTTATAATTACGCGGATAATTTACACGAAATAGGCGCACATAGGGTCTTTTGTTGTAAATAGTACAACTTAATTTTTTTTCCTCCGTACTGTTTGTTCATATGCATTATGCATAATTTATCAAACGTATGATTTTATCATGATTCACCATGAGAGTTATATGGCAGGTTTATATTTATAAGTACACTTGATTAAAAGCTCTCTTGGGTTTGACAATTTCGTACTAGTTGCCATTTCATTTTCCTATTCTTTACGCAGTGACGTGCACTCACCCGGCGTCATGTGGAAGACTGACTTGCAGGACTGCGCAGACGGCTGTCAAAGAAACTTCACTCGTTCCATAGTAATTAGGATGGAGATCTCGAGCAAAAAAAATTAAAGTTTGCGTTTGCTTATACGAAACAGAAATAGTTATTGCAATAGAACATAATGACAAGTTATTCGAAATGGAAACACACTTCACACCGGAACAGCTTTTACAATTGTACCAAGCACAAATTCGGTTGTGTATGGAGTACTTCTGCCACCTCTGGGATGGCTCTGCCAAGTATCAGCTGGATGCACTGGACTCAGTAGACCGAAGAGCCAGGAGACTGATAGGTGACGAGACGCTCGTTGGAACCAAACTCGAGTTTGGAGCATCGGCGTAGAGTTGCCTGTCTATCGGTTTTTTATAAGGTGTATTTCGGAGAGTGTGCGCAAGAACTTCATGACCTGATGCCGCGAGGGCTTTCATCTCCATGTGGTCGACTTTCCAGCGGTCCGAACTAAGCGGTTTGGTGCTTCCTTTCTGGTCCGCACCGCTAAGGAGTGGAACGCCCTCCCTGCGTCTGTGTTTCCGGATACATACAACCTTGGTGTCTTCAAGGCAAGAGTGAATAGGCATTTTTTGGGTAAGCGTGGCTGGCAAGACTGAGGTCAAACGCAAACCCATTTAAAATTAAAAAAAAATGGATCAGATAGAACTTTGATATAAATATGAATTATCATATTTACGTCAGCCATGGAAAAATGGTAGTGCAAGCATTTTTATCTCCAACTGGCTATTTGCACACAGCTTTTCCCTGTAGTAATTTGAATGAACTATACAGACAAACGTTCTAGAAAATATAATTAGCATCAACTATCATTTAGATAGTAAAAGCTTATGTAAAAACAAACAGAAAAACGCGGAGGGTGACTTCCTTTCATACTATGCTCTACTCGTAGATCAATTCCAGTAAGATGAAGATCACGGTGGATTCTGTATTAAATTCAGCGTAAAAAGCCTGAAATACGATGGCCTCTACAGGAGACTAAAGGTATTACTCAAGTGTTATTATCTAAAATAAATTATCCACTAAAAGTGTCTCAACTGTTGACAACTGTTAAATTCCTCGTTTTAGTTAGTAACAAGATAGCTCCGTTTAATGCTTCTTGCAGCTTTTCATTACAAGTAAGACCAATTAATTAGTGGGTTCTTCTGCATGTTACTAGAAATGGCTCCGTGTATTCCTATATCATATGCATTGGATGTAAGAAATATTTTGTGTTGATGATGATCGAACGGATAAACCAAGTTACAACTAAATCTCGATGGAATCGTCAAGTACCAGATATAACATTGTGAAAATAACGTGGTCACGAGAATAGATGGCAAATAATAGTGTAAAAAAATAATTGGCAAAACCGCTTGTTAGTATGTTTAATAAAATAAAATTTTTGGTTAGTTTCTTTTGTTTGCCCTATATCCTGAAATATATTGGGTGGCGAAATAAAAATATCTTTGGTGAACGCATCAAATGATTATCATGCCGCGATTTATAATAATAATAAATAAATAAATATCCCTGGACATTATTCCACACAGCGCCATCTAGCCCCAAGTGAGTTAATTATACTTTGTTTTTATGGGATACTAGACAACGGATAAACATACTCAAATACTTTTTCTTTTGTAAATACATACTTATTATACATAGGAAACACCCAGACCAATACAAACAGACATGTTCATGCACACAAATGTTTGTACTGTGCGGGGATCGAACCCGCGACCTTTTGGTGTAGTAGCCGACTTCTAAACAATTACACCAAGACGGTCGTCCGGATTTATGCATTGCATTTATGCACGGATTGCACGGCCCAACCACTGTGTGACCATAGCTGTCACGATCGCTTTCAAATTTGACAGATTTTCTCTCCGGCCGACCCTGGTAGCGAACCTTAAGACAATTTAGAGCCACCAGCAGACATGCCACTTTTAGTGAGCGTCAAGATGAAGGGACCAAGTCTCGTATGGCTGTGAGACATACATAAAACCACTCTACTATAACTCTACTATTTCCTACCTTTGCTTAAAATTTACCTACCTCAGTAAATACAAAGTAATTCAACAAAATAGTTGGTCCCTCCATTATGACGTCAAGATGGAGGGACCAAACTGCGTGCGTAAAAATGAAGTAACCAGGTCTCGTATGTCTGTTATTCATATACAAAACTTTACTACCATTGATCGAATATCTGCTGCCTTTGCTATAATTTTACCTACCTCAATAAACACATAGAATTTGAACAAAATAGTTGGTCCGGCCATTGTGATGCCAATATGATAAAAACTCTTAGACATAGAAAAAAAAGTGTAATATTCAGATACAACTTGTAACATAAATGCACTTTATGGAAACCACAAAATCAAAGTGAATGCTTGTAATTCCAATCTATACCTACTAAACGTTAAACTATACCTACGCGACTGCTCGTCAGTCAGGTAATATTGTAATGTAATGGTCAGAGTCGAATCTGTAATGGTACATTACCATTACACGTGAATGTTCTTGACGAGAATTAAGTGGTATCAGCATACAAATAACTTAACATACTTTAAAACTTGACGAACTTGTTTAATCAATATCTCAAAAACGGTTTATATTTTAGAAAGTCAATATTAATATTATTGAGGTAGAATTGAGCTGTTACAACACTAAGAAGACAGAATAATCCAGGGTGTGGTCTATCAATGCAGTTTTTATCATATTGGCATCACAATGGCCGGACCAACTATTTTGTTCAAATTCTATATTTGTTCAAATTCTTTACTACCATTGATATTCGATCAATGGTAGTAAAGTTTTGTATATGAATAACAGACATACGAGACCTGGTTACTTCATTTTTACGCACGCAAAGTTTGGTCCCTTCATCTTGACGTCATAATGGAGGGACCAACTATTTTGTTGAATTACTTTGTATTTACTGAGGTAGGTAAATTTTAAGCAAAGGTAGGAAATAGTACAGTTATGGTAGAGTGGTTTTATGTATGTCTCACAGCCATACGAGACTTGGTCCCTTCATCTTGACGCTCACCACTTTTAGCAGCTAAGGTATTCCAACAGGCGCCACGACTCACTTCACTCGTGGTGAGTTATCTTTAAAATTCAGTTTATTATCGACTGGTCGTTTGAGAGAAAAAAACTAAGCCAAATAACATTTTTTAATTATTTACATACAAAATGAGAGAAAATACTAATCCAAAGTATAGCGCACCGAGATGTGAAGTGATGTCTGATGTGCACCGCCGGAATAGCACGGCAGGGCGTAAAGTTCTTCATCCACCATAGAAAACGGAGGATCCTAAACCAGACGGGTGTTTTGTCTGCGGGGTAGGTACTGCCCTTTGAGGATGAGGAAATCCCCTACACTATTTCCCCAACGTGATCACTACGTAGGTATGTATGTAGACAGAGCAAGATAAAAACGCTAATGGGTAGCGTGATGTGTCGTTGAATGTATATAACCAGTTAACAGCGGGAAATAATGAAGTCACATATTTTAGTAAAATGATTTATTACAAAAATGTCTTCTCGCAGCGAAGACATCGTTGGTCGAGACTAGATCTGTTTAGTCCCCGACGTAAACTTACGAACGATACACCAATACTACCTATGTTGAACCGCACACTGTCAGCGTATCGAGTCCTTTACAAACATTATTACAGCTCTAAATAAATAACAAGTTTTTCTCAGCAGCAAATCAGTTTTGCATATAAACTGACTCATTAGCACGAGATGCTTTATTATGTTCTCAGATCGGTCCGTAGGCGCCTTCATACGATATTAATTGCAGAGTCACGGTCGCAGACTAGAAAATTAGAGAATACACAATTACTTTGCTATGTTACTTTATTAATTAGGTTTTTTTTCTCAATAGACGGACAGTGCAAAAAGCGGTTTCAGTCTGCTAGAATTTACAGGCACCACTGTACCAAATTAATCCGGCCAGAGTAACGCGACTTACAAGATTTGGCTTTGCCCCATATTTCTCGTGCCTATTACGTCTATGAAGTATGACGGGCCTGTTGCAGGCAAGAAGAGGAAGCTGCGTGTTAGAGACAGGGTATCTGTTTGGCGAAAATCATGTCTTAAGTGTTTGCGTCGCTCCACCCTGGCCTCTGATGCTGTGCATGCAGTTTGGAAGATGCAGATGGCAAAACTTCTCCCAGAACGTGGAAAGTAGGTAGGTGAAGATACCAAGACCAAAGGGAACTTTTGTTGCAACAGATTTTTTATTCTTCGTTATTAGGGTATTTAGGGTTGAATAATATCCACATATACAGAGGTGGTGCCTAATACTAACATTAGGCCTGAGGAGCCTTTCCCCCCATGATATATTTATGCAAGCTATTTTGTCGACGTTTCACGCAGTTTGCAGCACAATCAAGTTCAGAGGTTCCTACAAAGATGCCCAGACACGCTGATACGTTCAATGCACGAAGACTGACAACCGTCATGATATAGGTACTTGATGGATAGCGAATGGGCGACAACAGCAGAGGTTGCATTTTTGTATGCCCGCAGTGTCTGTGTTCAAGTTTGTTCATCCCACAGTACAAACTTTGTTTATTTTAGCGCTAGACGGCGTTGGATGGTTTAGAGTCCAATTATATTTATAGTTTTTAATAAACTTGCGATGGTACGACACGTAGATTAATGAACTTTATAACGACATGAATTTAAAAAAAGTGAAACAACATAACGTCTCCGTGGATGGAACGAATTGTAACCTTTTACAAGAAATAACGAATAACTTAAGTTTTTTACAATATAAATAAGAAAACTCATTTTTAATTGCGCCTGGGCTTATACCTATTGCAAGTTAATTGCACGTCGATATACAATCAAAGCAACAGTGACATCGGGAACAGACTTCCGCATCAGGATTACAATACTACAGCTTAACGTTAAACGGGCAGAATAATGTATTTCCTACGTGCTACGCTACATGTCGGCGGCGAATACTGTCGATGCGTAACTATGGTCTAAACGCAAACTTCGCAAAGGACCTATACAATAATGTACATAGATCTTTTTGCCGAGAGTTCCGCTCTTCCGGATCTTATTTCATCTGTACAGTATCGTAATGTTACAATCACCTATTAGTTTACCATTCCAAGAGTAAACGCTGAGAATGAAGTAGGTACCTACAGTGTTTTGAAAAAAAGCACGTAGACAAAGTGCTTTAAGTGTGCACTGTATTTCCAATACTGCTCATTATTGATATGTTTATTGCACTCATGATTTTTCCCAGAATTTCATTAGGGAACACTAACCTCTTATTTTTTACGACCGACCGCAGTATTTTATTGAATATCAAATCGACACGAATATATCTAATATATTAATCCTTAACTACTTAAAACTACAACCTTAGTTGGTTAAAATCTGAACGCCTCCTGAGCGCAGCGTACAGCGCACGGCCGCTCCAGGCGGCTCTGGACGCCGGCGCCGGGGCTGCGGGCGGGCGCGGGGCGCGGGGAACCATAACAAGCACATTCACTCGACATCAGCGCTAAACATTCACTATATCACAAACGTGCGTGTACGCCCGAGCGGCTGCCGCGCAGAGGCTCCCACAACATCTTGGCTCGCCATCGCGTTCGCTTCAGAGATCAGATTCCGTTCATGAGTAACCTACAGAGTTTTCGCCTTCTCTAACAATTCGTTGATGAATTTCTGAAAAAAAATAATAAAATATGTTAAGGTATGTACAATTAAATAATTTGGTGTGATGAGAAGATATGATAAAGTAAACTCACATTTACATCTTTTTGTGTTTTTTTGGCATCGGCTAGCAACGTCTGTAACAATAAAATAATAAGTTACACCAAGTTTTTAATTGTTAGAAAACTCCCAAGATCCCGGAGCCGCCGATTTCATTATGTCTTAGAATGTTTTTGAAAATTATTTGAATACCTAGACCATTTCCAACTACTGGTAATTTCAACATACAAATACCCTCTCGATCATGGCACTAATGGGTTAGTCAGAGGCACACTGATTGTTGCCGGTATGGTGAACGGAACGTTCAGAAGCCCACATTTCGCTAAGGGAATTCGAACCCAACGTTTTAAGGGGCGAGCCTACCGCTATTAGTAAGTAAATAAGTTTATTTGCTGTAAATGTGGTACATTAAAGGTCTTATTCTAAATTTACAGTCTCACACACGTAACTGTTGAACAGCATGAAAATTGTCACAATGTCAAAAATGAATGATATTAATTTTTATGAGTACCTACTATCCGGCTTGCTTGGGTTTAATTTCGGTATTTTCTATCACCGGAGAGTTAGCCGAAAATATATAGGTAATGAACACAAAGTAAGTGTGTTCCGGCCAGATTTGATCTCGGGACCAACGGGTTCCGAGCCAGAGTGTTTAACCCTTTAACCGGTACTGGCAGAATACTTGCCACCTTATTTTAAACCTTATGTGATAGAAATAGAGTCCAAAACCAAATAAAATGGCAACATAATAAACCGGTTAAAGGGTTAACCACTTCGGCACGACGCGCGACACTCGGATCTCAAATTTAAACTTCGACTAAATCTAAGTGAGTTAGGTGTGTGGTCATAGCTACCGCGAGGTGCCGCCGGCGGTGCTCGTCGCTGTCCATGTCCAGCAGCTCGTCGATGTCCACCTCCACCTCCTGCGCCGCGCCCCCGCTCGCCCCGCCCCCGCCCCCACCGCCCCCGCCGCCCCCGCCACTGCTGCTCGTCTGCAAACATACATTCATAAAATTACTTTATTTAATTATTACAATAGTCAACATGCTGACTTACAGTATTAACCAAATTGTCAACATGCTAGTAACACACAACAAAACAAGATATCAAGACTTCAATATTTTAAAACTAACTGGCATCTTGATGTAAAACTATGCTTTTTTACTGTTCTGGCAACTTTCGCTACATATTAAGATACACAGTAGGCTCACATTGAATGTCTCTGAACATCGACCGGCACTAGACCAACCGGATGTATGATTTCTTGATTGATGTATGATAATTGACCAATCCCTAGCTTGAGACCGCACGAAAAGTTTGAAACTGATTAGGTGGTAAATTCTGTTATAAGACGTATATGTCTGATCTGTTGACACATTCCATTTGCCTGTTGTAGCGTTTATGTCTGATCCGTTGACAGACTCTGTTTGCATGTTGTGACGATTTGAGGCTGTGCTTTGAGGTCGATATCGCAAAGACGTGCTTGCACAAAGGGTAAATATTACTGACTGTGGTCTCGTAGAGCTTCTGCAGCTCGTCGTAGAGCCACATCTCAACGGCGAGCCGTTTGCGGATGAGCGCCATCTGGTGGCTGCCATATTTCGCCGTCAGAAACTTCTCGCGACGCTCCTTCACCTGCTACAGAAATAAATCACATTCAATTCACATGTTTCCGTGTCACGGCCATCCACGGTCACTTCAGCTGTAGGATATTTTTCACTTTGTAACCTGGGTAAAAGATGGCGGATGACAGACAAATCTGTTGTCTGTCTGCCTTTTACTGTTGACAAGGGCCATGGTCACAGAGTAACTACCTTTACCTTTACTTATGCCTTTTTCTTCGTCTTTTTTTAACTTGTGTCTGTCAGTTTATGTTAATTTCTGGGAAATAGCTAGGTACCTCTCCCTTATCGCTGAAGTTGACATGCAGGCCTGTCTTGGCCGGCGAGCGCTCGGTGGGCGAGAGCGCGGGGTGCGGGGGGAACGCGCCCGGCGCCGCCACGCCGCACTCCATGCCGCAACCCGCCGCGCCGGACCCGCTGCGGCTCTGACGGAAACAACAATTCTGAGGTCAACATCAATACTTCCAACCAACAACTCCATTCATTGAGACTGGTAAAACTGGCTAAGCTAAAAAAAGTAAGATTTCTGGCAGAAATTCATAGAGCCCCGTCAACTAGGTACCTATATTTCCTTGTGGTCTGCACTGCAAGTAATCGTGCAGAAAAATACTTAACAAAAAGAGTGTTCAATCATCAATCGTCTGATACAGCACATAATGCCTAGTCAATACTTCTTACGTTAAATATAGAAACTGCAACCGTCGTTAATTCTAACAATAAAAGCTATGGCAGAGGCAGAAGGTTCCGTGTCCAAACGGTGCACTACCTGTGGCGCCCATTACTTGCACGCGACACCACATTAATGGCTTTTAAGTGTAGCAGTTAGCACAACACGGAACCTATTCAGTTACATTATAAACAGTACAAAACTGACTGTATTGACAAAGATTCATTTTTACAAAAGAATACAGGTATTGACAACAACGATCCCCATAAGCGTCACTGGATTTACGATCATTGATTTCGCAATGAATTCAACTCTCATCTTATCTCATAACTAAGGATGCTCTATTATATCGATTTTCAATCTTCCTGCTTTACCATAATTATCTAGATAATATCTACATCTCCAGAATAGAAACTAGGCCAAAAGTCACCATAGCCACCCATCAGCCAATGCTAAAAAAAAATAAGTTCATCATAATTGTGATTGCGATCTCACAGTATACTTACTGATACTCTTGTACACCAGTATTATTAGTAGGTAACGCAATGAGAATAGAAAACCGATAAATGCCTAGGTACTTAAATGCTTACCAAGTAGGTACCTGTAAAAGAAAACCGAGTGATTCGCGCCGCTGCGGGCGGGCCGGGCGCGCCGAGATAGCATCGCGCACTCCGGTCTCCGACCGTGCTTCCTATTGCACACCTGAGGCTGAGGCATACACTGTCTCACTGTCAAGTCCTCGCTACAAGTGGTACCTATTAATGGCTAAATAAACACGTTTGATCATCAACAAACACACTGATGGCGGCTATGGTGGTTCCAAAACATTGCTCGAACGTGCACACCTACTCCTACTCACCATAAAGTTTATTTTTAACTTGCAAGGCACCTAAAGATTCTTACGCGAAATTATGCGTCGGAGTAATACGCACTTTTTAAATGAGTAGTTAGGTAATATTTGAAATCTACCCTAAGCAGGCATTCTATCTTCGAAAACATTTTTGTAGGATTTGCGATCAGAATGTACGCGTTATTACTGGCAACGACCCTCACCCGCAAGGTGAGGATGACCTGATAGAGGTCGCAGAATTTTGGTTGATGCATGCCGTCTACAAGCGCCCGCTTTGGAACTTTATTTTTATTTGACTGACTTCGACGATGATGATGAATGATGGATTATGCGTACTTCTCCCTTGAGAATGAGTTAACAACAGAGGTACCTACTTACACCTGTACCTCTATGGGACAAACTCGCAAAGAGGAAACATATTGTAGTAAGGCGCATAGACTCGACGAGGTGAAGGGCCACTCTACTCCCAGGCTTTGACGAGCATTGCCATTGTCAGAGAGGGCTGCTGACCCCGCCCCCGCGTGCTTAACTCCTTCATACATTTTGAAGTACAAAACCCTTTCAGCCGAACAAAAAGGTCCTTTGATTTGAGGGTGCCGGCCGCGCCGCAACTCCGCCCGCGCCGCGCCCCCCAGACACCCGTTGAATAGACTAGACTAGGATTATTGTAACTACTTACTGACGCCAGACGTCTAGTCTAGCTTCTTTGTATCCAATAGGTAAATATCTTCGGCTTTCGAGCTAGACTAGACTTTTATGAAGCATTAAAGAAAAAGTCAACAACTTCCAGATTTGGTGGAAATCTGGGAGAATGATTAAGACCAAGATTACATACCTAATAAATAATAATAAAAATCATTACTTACAAGGCCTGCATTTCAATAGCTTTTGGCCAAAATTTTAAATATCTTTAATTGTCATAAGAATGGCACGTGTATTTCGTGTTTGTTTTACAGTCTTGTGCTTTCGCAAAACACCTAACACCCACGTGTTAATAAATCTAACTAGCACAAGCGCGTCTCATCCACAGAAATAGTTCGGCAGCGCACGCGCCGCCTGAGGACACGAAACACGAGGGTCGGCTCGACACCACATGCACTATCATCACCTTAGAGTATTTCTATGTTGTCTAAGATCATCACTATCGATCGACACCTCACGACGACACACACATACCTATGTGTACACTTGAGTAGGTACCTACCTACTCAAGTGATTTGAAAGTTAAGTGACGGGACCACACCAGGTTTTTTTAATATCATGTTAATGGGATTTAAAACAGTTAATCTGGCATTTCTTACCTATTTCCATAGTGGATGCACTTCAAAATATTCTAAAAAGGGACTGGTCACGCATTGACAGAATGAAAATGGAAGGAAAATATACTTGAAGTGCATGGGCACACAGTGTTATGAAATGTAAACTGTATACACTCGTGTTATACATTTTATGAAAGTAGTCCTTCCGAAGCATTTACGGATACTATATTAGTACTAGCATATGCTAAAGACACCGGCGATAAGTAAATGTTTAATGATAAATGTTTTTAACCTTGACAGAGATTAGGTAGCCATTTGTTTTTTATTGATTCGTTATTCAAATATACTTTAATGAAGACTAGTAGTCCCGACAGTCTTCGTTCTGTTGTCAAACATTCAGTGTCACGTGACAGGTAGAAACGGTTGCAATGGAAAACTAAATTGTAGTTTTTCACTTTATTCCTAGCTTTTTCTCATATTTACTTAACTTCTAACCTTCTCTGAACTTCCACAATTATTTCAAGACCAAAGTTAGCCAAATCGGTCCAGTGGTGCTCAAGTTTTAGCGAGACTGACGAACGGCAACCCATTTTTATAAATAGAGAAATACCATTCCGTCCACCCCCCAGTGGACGGGTATCCCCATTTCCCATTAACCCAAGAGCATTTCCCCTACTCAAAAAAGGGGGGGCTACGTCACAAGTTCACAACTGATTGGATTGGTTAATTCTCTGAATAATCATATTACCAATCAGTAACGTTGCCTGAAATAGATGTATAAGTCTGAAACGATGACAGCTCACTAATTGCGTAATAGATGTATAAGTCTGAAATGATGACAGATGCTCATCTGTTCTGGAGTCTAGTGACTGTGAGGTTGATGCCTTACCATACACTAAACGCAATTTTCCATCAATTATCTTACTTACACTTGGCAGGTCACACATTGAATGTAACTTAATATGAAAATCCAAAGAAGTTCGCGGCAACTCCACATTATTACTAAGAATACTGCATAACGTGGAGTTGTCGCGAATTTCCATGGATTTTCTTTTTTTCTGCTCGATGAAACCGACCAAAACCGACAGGCAAAGAGAGAGGTTACTTATATAATATTTAGATATCCGCTGTGTAAGTATAGCCCTCTCTCACGTGTCTAGCTCGCCCGAGCCACCGAGCCCTGCGCCCTCCCCCTCCCCCGCGGGTGTGTAATTGAGCGCTATCGGTAAGCCTAAGCCGCTATCACACAATTACCCAGCGTTATCAAAGGCGCAGCTTGTTTGTGTGCAATTCAGGATCTATCTATACAAGCAGCATATCATTTTATTGTCAGTTCATTCAATTAAATCTTGGCATGTAAATCTTTTCGTTAGCAATGTAGATTAACGAACAATGATTAGTTTTCCTTTGGTCGGTGGTTAGACATCTTGCGTCTGCTTTACATACATACATGACCTATATACGTCCCACTGCTAGGCACAGGCCTCGCCTCAACTATGAGGTGGAACAAGCCGAACAAGCCATACTCCAACACGCGGGCTCAGCGCGGATTGTTGGAACAACCTTAATGTCAGATGTTATCAAGCCGCCCTAAGCCCTCTGACTAGGCCTAACGACTGACATCTAGCGACGCTAACCGGGACCAACTGCTTAGCGCCAAAACTCACTTCCCTCCTGGTGAGTTATCATTATAATTCAATTTCTTTGCACTGTGGTCGTTTGAGAGAAAAGATCTAAGGCAAATAACGTTTTTTAATAAAATTATTAACATACAAAATGACAGAAAATACTAATTCAAAGTGAAGCATAAATTTATGATTGAAGACAGCGTGAAGCAGAGCGAGATGTGAAGTGATGTTAGCCGGAATGCCCCCTCTTTATTCAGTTAAATTCTGCAGTTACAAGATCCGATTATTACTCTAAGAAAACAATTACACAACAAAGATTAAGGGCGTATAGTTTAGGCGGCCTTATCGCTAAAAGAGATAGTGAGTAGTTAAGCAAAGTTATTAAACTAAATCGTTTTATTTATTCATTTTTAAACATGTCCATGTGAATCATGTAGCTTGGATCGGACAAATCCTCTTGAACATAAGGCATGTTAAGAACTTACAACCGCGGGAAAAACTAGAAAGAAAAAACACATTGCAATTTTCACGTGCAAAGGCATAAGACCACTTGTCATTGGCGGAATACCCTCTTTAAAGAAAAGGAGGGTGCAGGCCATTCATTAAAAAAATAAGTGAAAGCTAAGTACCGACCTACACTAGTAAAGACTGCAGAACTTTGATCATTGATTGTAGGGGAAGGGAAGCCAACCAACATTAGAACTAACATATTGACTATGTATGTTTTAAAATTGTTAACAATGGTTTTTAGGGGCCCTAGGTAACGCTCTCGGTGTGTCTTGCCCCTGGGGTGGAAGATCCCGATTCATTTTAAAAAAAACGGATGCGTCCACCATGGGGGCGAGACACATTGGGGGCATAACCACAGGCATAACCCACAAACCCGGTTTTCAGTTTTGTCGGACAAAACTGTAGGTAATCAGCCGCCTTTTGTACTTTTTATGTGATCTATGGTATAAAAAAATAAAGGCGCCACGCGGTCATAGGTACGCGGTTTTAATTGGACCACTTCTGGATAAAAATATCCCCCTTCCGTGGCTAGGCACCTGAAGTGGGTGAACCCTCACAATGTGCATTCGTGGAAATTATTGATTCGATGTTGGATTCAATTTAACGCGAATCTAAACTTCGCGTTCGCAGCCCAATTCACTTGAACAGCAAATAATGCATCGCACCTTAGAGCATTAAAAACTATATTGTCTACTATATAATAACTTTATTCTATACTGTCTAAGGGTAAGACTGTACATACGAGATGCAGGGCAATATCGTTAATTTAGTTATAGTTAAATAAGCAAATTACTTACCCCCTTATTCATAAAAACTTAAACAGCTCTTATAGAACACGATAACTTTTGTATCGCTTTGTCACTGTCATTCTTGTTGCTGCCGCCATTTGCGAGTAAGTGACAGAACACGTCAATAGCTTAAACAATGCGTTAGCGTTGCGTTCGTTTTTATGAATAAGGGGGTTAGTCTATTACTGACTTTACTATTAATTATGGGCCCTGCCCGAAATAAATGATTTTATTATTTTATTTACTATAATTACTTTCATAAATTACAAAACAAAACGTGTGTTCTTGTGTGTGTGCGCGCGCGTGTGTTTGTGTGTATGCAAGTGCGCTTGAAAAACATATTTGGTATTGTGTTATGTATCGTTTTAAGTAGGCTTTCGGTTTCGTCGTAGTTTATTGGTTTTAGTCAGTTCGTCACTGTAGTTTTACCTAAATCGTATTTGGAGGTTCAATTTGGGTACCGCTGACGGAGGGAGCGAGTTAGGTGGACTAGGTACCCTCCTTCTTGTTGCAATCACCCGTCAGTGACGGAACTGACTGACGTCGCCGGAGCCGCCGCGGCGGTGGGCTCACTGGCGGCCGGCTCCTGCTCGACACGCGCAAACGCGCACAACACTACTCGAGGGTCTATGAGTGCCTATGATTAATAACGCAACAAACTTTGCTTAAATTACATATTATGCTACGCTCCAAGTAGGTATTCGTTTCCACGAATTGGACTCGCTTGTCAAATACACTGCGCATGTGCAGCCGCGGAGTAGGTACCTAGGTAGGTAGCTACACGCACGTGTTATGAAACAAAGCAAACGAAGCCTGTCCTGCGCCGGGCACTCCGTCGCACCATACCATTACTACTACACAATGTACAGTCAGCCAAGAAAGTAGTCTACCACTTTTGACAAAAGCTTCTGCGAGATGTAACGATCACTAAGGTTGACTTTTCTAACAAAGTTTAACACAATGCACAATCATGTTATGACGTTTTGTCTACTGTCTGAGATGCCTGACATTTGACGTCATTGGGTGACTTAGTTTAACCTCATTAAATACGATAATCTATTTTGCTCAACTAAAACCATGTCGATCTTTTTGAAGACAAACTCATTACAACTGAAAAAGAAAGTCTCACTGACAATTCTACTGTCAAGTATTTCCGTCAATGAAGTATTAATATCAATCGGATGTATGATCATTCAAACTTGACACTTGGCATGACGTTATATCATAAGACAAAGAGAGCTATAGTCACTGACACAAACTTATTGCCAGGGAAAATTGACCTTGTTGCTTCATGACGTTCTAACGAATCTCATCCGTAGGGTGGTAGACCACATTTTTGGCTGACTGTACCTACCTACCTATCTACCTACTCACAGGTAATTAGATTAAACGTATGTTATTTCAGCCTGTAACATCATAATTAGATAAGCTAATATACCTACCTGCCTGTTTGACACTTAGGTAATAATCAGGAGTTGTCGACAGGGATGTGGCCAATGGTGCAAGGGCATTGCATCACGGCCACAGCAAGTGATAACGAGATAGGTAGGTAATGTCTAGATTGTCTAGGATCGGTAGGTACATTACCCATCTACCAAAGTAGGCGTTTTTCACACTACGTCATTATTAGCACACAAGTAACTGTAGGTATCGAATTGCGTTAGTTACCGGCTAATTTGTAACCCAGTTACCTACCTACCTACTTAGGTCAACATTAATCGAAGTAGTGAAATCAAATCTAATGCACTCAGTGGGGAAACGAACCTACCTAGGTACAATTTACGATGATATCGGAGTTACGAGTATATTGCTATTTAGCTGCCTACCTAAAATGTTCAATGCCAATTGGAAGTAGATACAAGAAAGATAATTGCCGCAACTTAATAATCTCAACTGCTTCTACATATCGATAAAATTATCAACGTGTAGGCAAGCACTACTGAAGCTAAAATAATGAAATAAAAGTATGCAAATCCGTTATAATAATAAATAATGTAGAGATATTCAAATGACCGAAACAAACAACGCGCGTTACGCGCGAGTGTGTTGCTCGCGATCATCTCCGTACCGAGATCGCGTGAGCGGTCAGTGCCCCCGGCGGAGGCCGCGGGAGCTCGCCGAGACGCGCTGGTCTGCCGCCGTCGCCGGGACCGCTGCTCCTCCCACCAACACGGGCAATCCGAGCACTGGAGCGATACAACACAGCACTGGGCGCGAGCACGCGCCGCGAACGCACGCAAACGAGTGAGCAGGCAACGCGCACGCAAGCTGGGGCAGTGCGCAACAGTGGCTGGCGCTGGCTCGAACAACACTGACTGAACGAGCCAGCCAGCGACCGGAGTGCCCGGCGACGCTGCGGGACGCGGGGCGGTGACCGCGCACAGCTGATAGCACCGTTCCGGCAACATCTCCGACGTTTAATAAACTCCTCGCCTCGGAATAATTTATAATAATGTGGTAGGTAAAGTGCGCCAGCATTGCATCGCATGCAGGTGGTCCAGTCAAACAAGCATGATAATTCAAGGGTGAGCAGTTTACTGCATTACCTAGTGACGAAGGTCTTCTTTACTTACAAAAATATGTTCTAATCCGTTGCATGTTACCATCGACTATGCCGGATTAAACAACCATTATGACAAATAGGTAGGATGTTTTTATGAAAATTCAATGCGTGCAATGATTTTTTTTCGTCTACGTTCCGCAACAGCGTCCTCCTAACATCATGATTACTTGTGTGAATAAGGATCGAATGCCACAACAATTGGGCTGAATTTGTATGTACCTACGTAGGTGATGAAGACACGTGAAAGAAACATCTCAACAATTAGGCGCTGTGCAACGGGCGCGGGGCGGGGCGGGCCGGTCTTTTTGACCGCGAACGATAGCGATACAATAAGACCGGCCCGGCCAGTCGTCTGCACAGCGCCTTAGGAGACAGTCCGATAAACATTAAAATAAGTCAAACAAGAAGAGATCCTACCATGAATATTAATTCAACGACACCACGATACTCCCAACAGTGCCGAACATGCATGCAAATCGCCTAATGGAGGAAACAGCAGCACAGCTTATGGACAGTACGTGTTATACTAGGGCAAATAACATTAAATTCTTAGCTGGCATCAAGTTTCTGTCTACAAACTGGAACATTTCTTACAAAATACCAACATAAGAAGGTTTTTTTAACGTTTGAAAGTCACGCTACTACGTCGTGTTCGTAAGGGTCTATAAAAATCTTTATAATTTAACATAACATAACATACCCTCACGACCATATCCCTAATGGGTTAGTCAGAGGCGCACTGATTGTTGCCGTCATGGTGAACGGAACATTCAGGAGCCCACATTTCGCCGAGGGAATTTGAACCCAACGTGGCAAGGGGCGAGCCTACCGCCGTTATCCGGGTTGCTTGGGTTTTATATCGGTGTTTTCCATCTCCGGAGAGTTAGCCGCAAATTTTACAATGAACACAAAGTAGGTGTGTTCCGGCCGGATTTGATCTCGGGACCATCGGGTTCCGAGCCAGAGTGTTTAACCACTAGGCCACGACGATCTCTTTATAATTTGTTGGTTGAAATTACGTCAATTTAGTCTTCAGTCCTTCAGACCCTGTTACAACAAACCATCATGGCCTAAAAAAAGCTATCACATAGGTACCCTTACTCACCGGGTGATTAATGAGATAGTATCATCTCGTGGAATATATTTCCCACTTTGCAATTTGCATGTGGGTCTATTGTTTTGTTTCTAAGTTATTGTCTATTAATTAATGCCTCACTTCTAAGCCTAATTATTTACATTGCCTACTTAAATACTTTGATAACTTATCGCTTCAAGCATTTTATGAAGATAAACGGAAAATACCCAGATTTTAAAAAAACAACATGGAGAGATTGGAAAGTCTTATGAACTGGCAGTGGGGTGACTAATCATGTCATAATATTGTAATAGTAGTACGCATCGAATAAAATTAGACTTTAACAAAGTTAATGTGACATGGTACAGGAAAGGTCAGTAAATATTGACACCGACTGCAGAAGGTAATTTCTTCAGGAATATTGCGCACGGCTAACTGAAAAAACTGAGATTTTTAGAAACCCTAAGTGAGTGGGTCTCAAGTGATTTAGAAGCTTTCCTAATTCACAGCAAAGACGGAAAACTAATGGCCATTTTCAAGTCTACTTTAACAAGAAGAATTAAAAAACAAAACAGATTCCTTTAAAATGACTTTATATGCTTTATTAATTTTATAAGTATCATTTGATATCCGATAATTTATAATGCGTACCTACTACTTTATATTGAAGCAGGCATTGCTCTAGTATTAATGACTAACAATAGCTTGGCTTCGGTACAAGCACTTGCAATTCAAACAAAGGCGCGGGATACCTACTGAGTTCAGGCGGCAATTGTGGCATGCAGCCTCAAGGGCCGAAGCTTTGGGGGCTTAGAACAGTCGCCGTGAGATACTTATATTCAAGCAGTTAAGGTGACCAAATATTTATAAGCTGTTTCACAGCCAATAACTTCAATACACCCTAATTACCATTAATATCTGAACATTAATTACTTCATTGATTTGTCACTAACTTCTTTAAACACAATTGGTAACTAGGGTTTGTTGCAGTTATTGGCTGTGGAACTGATCAGTAGTATTTGGTCACCTTGTCCGCTTCGATATTTCTGATGGCGACTGTACATACAACAACTAGATTAGCCCCAAGTGGTTGCTTAAATCTGCCATCAATGGGTAGACATAACAATATGGTGGTAAAACGAGCTTTTGCCATCTTATCCCATCTTGCTCATCTTCATCATCTTATTTATTTATTTACTGTAATTTACATCTATTATTATTAGTATTTTTAGGTTGCTTAAATGGCTTGCGTCAATTATTATTATGAATTATCTATTTGATTCTTGATTTGATTTTAATATCAGTAATTTTTCACTATTCACGCAAGTTCAAATTGAAAGAAAAATATACCTAGGTTGGCAATTTGTATTTTACTTTTTTATTACATAAACTAAAAAATATATTTAGACGTCTAAAGAAGATACATTTATGAAATAGTTGGTACCTGTATGTATAACATATCAATTTTTTGCACATTCGACATAAAAGATAAATAGGTAGGTACCTAGTAGAAATTTGCGCAAAGCTGATGATTACCGAACCCAATTATTATATTTATAACATAATATTTTATGATTGGCGTTACGAGTTTTACCTTGTTTTAATCTAGACCTGAAAAAACAATGAAAACAAAAGTGACAGCGAAAGCAAGAGTTTAAGAGAGAGAGCCTGCAATTTGTAAACAATAAAAACTTTAGCACAATGAGGGCGTGTCAGGAGTCGGGTCGGGGCCGCCGGGGGCAACGAGCCACGCCGCGAGCCAGGTCACCGCCGCGGCGGACGGGCCCGCTCCGCACCAGCAGCGCTGACGCCTGCCGCGCTGCCCGCGTCACGCCACCGCTCTGTTACTGCCGACTGAATATAAGGTGCAAGTACTCACGCCGCTCCTGAACTTGAAGAACAGCGACATGGGACCGGCAGAGCGCGTCGACCTGCGAGCCGGTCGCGCTGGCACTGCCGCGCCGCCGCCGAGCCCCTGCCGCGGGAGCGCCGCGCCGCGCACCCGACTGCGAACGGGCGATGCGCAGCAACCTGCCTGACACCTCCGCCGTAGATGCACGTCTCACCGCCTCGACGGGGCGCGGCGAGGTTAGCAACTGATGCTGCAGCTCTCCTACGGACCGTCAAAAATGATAATGTAGCGACCACTTTATAGTACCTATGACGTATCGCAAGGATGGGGTAAACTGGCCGTATATTTCGATAGTTTAAAAATATCAACAAGATTAGATATTAAAACCAACTCTCACTTATTGCATTAGATAAATTGAATTGAATAGGGTGGAGGCGCGTCCGCACATTCGTAGTGAGTACATGAGGTCGCATAAGGCGCAGCCGCGAGCGCATCGATCGCGGGGGCTCGTGCCCACAGCGACACCGCCGACGGCAGACGCCGATCAGGTGCAATCGACTCGCGCTGCCGGCCGCGCGTCCCGTAGCGGAAGTGACAGTACGGCACGTCCGCATCCGGACACACCGAGCGCTCGTGGAGTGAGGCTCTATGGACAAGCGAGCGAGCGCTGAAGCGTTGAGAGATGCGGTGGTGCAGCATGCGCGTGTGGTGGGTGGGCCTGGTGGGCGCGCTGGCGGGCGCGCGCGAGCTGGACCCGGCGGCGTGCGGCGCGCGCTTCGACGTGCAGCGCGACAAGATCATCCGCACCGAGGAGTCGCGCGAGATGGGCGCGCGGTACCTCTCCGAGCTGGACGTGGGCGCGCGCCACGAGTGCCTGCGCCTATGCTGCGAGACTGATTCTTGTGACGTTTTCGTTTACGAGGAAAAGGTAATTTCTAAGGCAATATTATACACAGCTGGCGTCATGTACCCATTTGAAAAGCTAAGAGGAAACTGTTAGGATGGCATACTTGGTCGTATTTCAACATTCATCTATCTTGCGTCCTGTTCCTTATATGAAACAATAACAGTCAAGGTCGACTGACAGGGTATAACTACGAAACTATTGGTAACTATCAATAATCCACAATACCATTCCAGGCAACCTAAACTAGAGTGAGCCTGGAGTGAGTCATAGTCATATAGGGACAGGTCAATACACAGGCAGAACGAAATACCTACTATCCTAACATTCAGTTTTCCTCAATCAACTCCCCAGATAACTATTTATGTAATAGTAAACACATACAAGGCCGATGCCTAATAGTTTACATAAGCAACAACAGTTTGTGCCACTAAAAAGCTACTTTTCAGCTAATGAAAAAAATCAAGCTCGTTAAGATCTAATTAACTTATTTGTATGTCGTTAATGCGCATCCAATTTGTAATAATTACATAGATTGGTACCTATGATCCGGATTGCGAATATGTACAACATACAGTTTACCTACCTACTTGAGCCTACAGGATATGTCTGACTTTTTGATGATGATGAAGTTTATGAGCACCCCTTAGCACCTAGTGACTTTATGGTTCTAGAATTACCTATTGAATGGATTGCAATTTTAGAGTGACAAGATGTTTGTTCCAATATCAGATTCAAATAGAGCAGAATTTAGGTTTATTATGTATCCTACCTAGTTAAATGATGTTTCAAACAAAAAATGCCTCGAAATTTCCATTGCCAACGGTAGGTAGGTACCTACTTAGTTTGTGACACCTCCCCCAGTAAGCCACTAACTGTGACTATCAACCCATAATTTGTGTTGCGAACGATGCGGGTTTGTTTACCGCTTCGTCAGTTTTGAAGTGCGTTGTGTGCCCTCGTACAATCCAGCAAACAAACAAACGAGCACTTTCCACAAGTCATTAAAAGTAGGTAGAATAGGTAGCTGTCAGTACAGTCAGCATCAAAATGATGTGTGCTAACAGAGTGGTCAAAAAGGTTTAGGCGATTTGGCAAAAGCAATTTCTATACTGCAATGACAGAGCCGTGTGTGACTGTATTCAGTCCGGCCCATCATTTCGATGTTTCAGTACTGCCGCTTTACAAAATGTTTACCGCAAACAGTAGGACACCCTACCGATTCAAAAATAAACACTAGAAATGCTCACCAATGAAAAACGGATTCATGCATAATACATTAATCACCTTGATTTAGTTCTCTTCTTCGATTGAAATGGTTGGTTTGCCATTCTTTTTAACATCTAGCTTATTGAAATGATTTAAAAGCTTAGCACACGCTGATAAACGACATTATTCAGGTGCCTTTAGTGCCGAACAGGTCAAGGTGACTGACTACGGGTTGTGATTCTGGAATGTCGTCATATTGCACCGAATTTATGGCGATAACGATTAGAAAACAAGATAGCATCAAGCCATGACGTAAATCAATATTTGTGTTGACGTAGTTCGAATTGAGTGGCTGTGCCTGGGGAAAGAATTAACTAATGTGTTATTGCATGACAATGTTTAGCTTCATTAGGATGTTTTTTCGCAAGAACTGACTTTTCTATAGAGATTCAGAGTCTCAATAACAAAACATTCCACAACAGTCCATTTTAAAAGCTTTGTATGGTGAACCGACGTCGCAGCCCCATAGAGTCAAAAGTTTGGCACTTAGCGATTATGAATCCACGTCAATTGGCAAGTCCCGGGACACGAGACATCGAGACTCTTAAATTATTGTAGACAGACTTTTTTGTAACATATCCTGTAAGTTCAGACTGTTATTCACGTTTGATTATTTTAATTCTGGTTCTCAAGATGGTGGTTCTACAGCTTTGGTGCCACAGTAACAAAATGCTCAGACAGTTACGTTCTATCCGGATATAGCATTTTTGTCTTTTGGCACTTTCGGATGATGTCCTTTGAAGAAAATGAAGAGAATTGCCTCATTGTAGCATCTGCAGTTAGCCAACGATTAGCCTAACCAACTCCATCCGCCGCTGACAGACACGTGAGTGACCTTCCAATTAAAGGCTCCATTGAGTGAACAGGTAGGTATAACACGAGTACTTACTTAAGAAACTCATGGTTCTTATTGACGTCAGATTGTATGATTACAGAGTCCAGGCAGCTGTTACCTGTTCAACTGCGGGCCGCCGGAGGACTTCCGCTGCAAGTTCACCGCGCACGGGAACTTCAGCAGCGGCGTGCTGGCGCTGTCCCGCCGCCTGGCCGAGCTGCAGGACCAGGAGCGGCTCGCGCATCACGAGCAGGAGCTCGCCAGTCTGAGGTGCGCTACTATACTGCCGCCCGGAGCTGCCCTCAACCAGTCTGCGGTGCCTACTAAACACTTACCATCTTTACTTAACATCTGAAGTGATCTGTACTTACCATCTTATTCATAAAAACAGCTCTTCAACAACCAGTTAACTTTTGTAGCGCTTTGTCTCTTTCATTCCTGTTGCTGTCACCATTTGCGTGTAAGTGCCAAACACGTCAATTGCTTAAACTATGCCTAAGCGTTGTCGTTTTTATGAATAAGGGGGTTCCTGCCGGCCGCCCGGAGCTGCCCCCAGCCAGTCTGAGGTCCGCTACTACACACTCATTGCCAGCTGCCCTTAGCCAGTCTAAGGTTCGCTACTACACACTCACTGCGACTCAGAGCTGCCGCCAGCCAGTCTGAGGTGTGCCGTGCGATACTACATACTTACTGCGCTAAGGCAAAGAGCACCAAAAGGGACGTTACAACTATTTAACTGCCTGCAAGGGCCTACATGAAACTCACAAATTAATATCTATATCGTCTGCAAATACTCATAAAACTAACCGATGAATAACTGTCGCATTGTTTGTTGCCAGGGGCGCGACCAGCTCCACGAGCACGACCAGCGCGGCGCCGGCGCAGCACGCGCCGCACCAGGAGCCGCCTCGTACGTATCCATCCAGCCAGAAACCAGTTCAATCATCAAAAAATCTGATATCTTTGACCTTCCACGCGACACAATTACGCGGCCTATTTACCCAATTTTTAAGTGTTTTCCTGGAACACCATCAGTCACTAACTAAAGATAGGCTCACGCCTATATCCCAGACGGGGTAGTCAGAGGCACACTAATTGTTGCCGTCGTGGTGAACGGAACATACAGAAGCTTACACTTCGCCGAGCGGATTTGAACCCCACGTGTGGTAGTGTAGTGTGAAAGTAATAAGGGAACTACGAATCAAACGACACCTCTCATCTAAAATTCACCAAGCCGTTCAAACTACAGAGCGTGCTAAACACTTCCATACACATACGAGTACAAACATACAAACACCCTAAAAACATAAACCTCCTTCTGGCGCAGTCGGGTAGGAGAACACGTCACTAAATAGGTAACAGGTAACAATGAGGTACATATTATATTATTACTTTTATTATTTAGTTTCATTTAGATGTTTCAAAATAGCGTCAAATATTCTCATCATTAAATTACCCTGAAATAGCGATATTAACATCAACGTTTACAGAAATGTGATAGTTTCATGAACTTACAAATTCTCTGAATTTTGTATATTCGTTGACAGAAATGACTGCTGAGCAATATTTGTGTTGAGTCAAACTAATAGGCAGGGAAAAAATTATATCAACGCGCAATCTGATCCGCGGGAGGAGCGCGCCTCGCGCGGGCGCCGCGGGCGCGCTGCCAGCGTTCGTTTGTTACAAAACAAATATCTAGGTTCCATGATGCGGGCAAAACAGGTTACGCGCAGATTCCACAATTATTAGTAGGTAATGCATTTGCCTTTTACGGTGACTAGGTAGCAGCGTTAACTGCAAATCCATTGGAATAAGCTGAGTCAGAATAGGTCTCACAACCGTGTCGTAAGCACAACAACTCCTAACACATCAATAGAATGATTGGAGAGTGCTTCACATCTAGGTCGGAACTTATTACTTGATGAAAAGGCATTTAACGGTTAGGTACCTACCTACTTGTCGTAGCATACGCATGATATCGCCAATACTGCGGTAATGTTACATGTAACCACAGACAGATTAAATTGATATAAATCTGTAATGTCTGTACGTACGTGTCCCGTCGAAATGAGTCCAACATGTTGATAGGTAGCGACCTACTACGCATTATTGATTGCCCGGAGCAACAACTTCTTTTGCTGTAAAAAGTAATGAGCGTTCTGGTTTTGCGAAAAAAATGATGATTTGGCCGCAGGCGTCAAGAGAGCGGTGGTGAGTCAGGGCGGGCCCTCGCGGTCACTGGCCCTCGCGCGCTGACTCACTGTTGACAAACCACCGCGTAACGGCACCATTGTGCCAGCTCCGACAGCGCAACCAGTTTAAGCTATCTATGAATACCTACCTACAATTTGAACAAAAAGCTCACTTGACCGACTTACGTCAGAGATCTTCCAAGTTCTATACGTTCAATGGTCTCCGGCCCACGCTTCGATTGCGAAATTTGATAAATTATTGCAAAAGGTGCAAAAACGTTGCAGACTACCGGCAATTAGCGGCTTGAGTCAGTCAGTTTCTGAATACTGAGAACTCAGCCACCTGAGGTTCGTAGCCAGATTAGAAATGAGATCACGGCGAGACAGACAATGAACTTGTAGTATGAAAGATATAGAACCGATTCCTAATAGCATAATGTAATAAGCACCTATTAATAAATAAGTATTGAAATATCAAATATCTTTTATAAATAAATAAATAAAAGTTTATTTCTCAATATTTATCACTTAAAGTTTTGAGACACCCCAGAGTAATGCAATACTCGTGTTGGGGTTGACTTGCTCTCCTATTTTAGATACCTACACAATTACTGCAAAAAGGTGAGATGGATTGCAATGCACTTAATCTTCTCATCTAAGGGTTAGTAATAATGTCGAGCAAGACAACAGGACTAAAGAAAAGTATTGAGAGACAGTAGATAAGTATAAAAACATAAACACATTGCCTGCCTACCTGGTACATATGCAGGGGTCACACGGTCATCAAGCCGAGGTCAAAGACACTGGAGATCTTTGAAGCCAGCATTAGTTGGTTACAGTTAATCAAACAAGGACATCAGATTTTTACGAGTACTTACAAAGGCACTTACCACAAAAAGGCTTGTAATTCCGCAACGCGGAATATTTTAAGATAAACAATATTTTAGGATAAACTTCCGTTCCACATAGGTATTGGCATTTGTAGTGCGAGTTTGAGTTTGAACCTGTAGGTACAGTCAACAGCACATCAGGCTACCCCATTTCCGCTTTTTCTCTCGCTCTTGCCAAATGACATTTCTTTGCAATAGAGCAAGGACAACTGACCGGAAATGGGTGATGATGGGTGGGTGATGAGCCGTCTACCGTACTTCCGAGATTTGTTATCACGTTCAAACAAACAAACAAAGTCTCCTGCCCAGGTACTCATATCATCCCCCTCATGGGTTCTCGCCTCGGCGTGGCGAGGGGGCCTAGTACCGGTGATAGGGGAACCACCGGGAAGCGAAGAGAACCCAAGCGTGGCAGTGTGGTGAACTGGGAACCCGCTGCGGCCCGCAAGGGCGACGTGGGGCTGCGGGGCCAGTGGGGCTTGCAGGCGCCTTGAGGCGCGTGGTTGGGGCCGCGGCGCACAACCGGTTGGTGGGGGCCAGTAATCCGAGGCTGATCCCCCCTGTGCATCGCGGCCCGGCGGGGCCGTACCGCCGGTTACGGCAGCGGAGCCGCCCTTTGGGTGGCTCGTGGTTGCGGGCCCAGTAGGGTCTGCGAACAGTGGGTGCCAGCGGGCCGGAGTGCGGGGGTGCTCTGGCTTGCATTGCACGGCGTCCACCGAGACGGCGAAAGTGCCTGCGTACTCCAGGCACTTTTGTGGCCTCCCCCCTTCGCTGGGGGGTCGGATGGAGGGGGCCCCATTAGGGGCTAGCACTGGCGGCGGAGCAGTGCGGCATTACTTACGGTAGGATCCAGCTTCGCCGCCAAAGTGCCACGGTCGAGTGCCGTGGGGTTTTAGTCGGTAGGAGTCCGACATAACCTCGTCGTCCCCCCGGGCAGCGAGGTATCTATGAGGATTTCCCCACGAAAAAAAAAAAAAAAAGGTACTTATATCATTAAGTATAGATTAAATTCTCAAAGCAATAGGTAATTTCAGTTGAGACCAAACTGTTAGGACCAAGCCGAAGCGCCAAGATGCGAGGAGGAAGGACTAGGCCTGACGACCGATAATCTCACAGAGGATCAGTTATCTCTCTTATGGAAATAAAAGCAATTTCAATACAGTATTTTAAATGTAATGTATCGTTAATGTCCGTGCCCCCAGCGAGCCGCTGCAGTCGCTACCAGTTCGAGTGCCGTCGCGGCGGCGAGTGCATCGCGGTGTACAACGCGTGCGACGGCGTGCCGCAGTGCGCCGACGGCAGCGACGAGGCGCCGGAGCTGGGCTGCCCGGCCGCCGCGCCGCCGCCGCCGCCCAGCGCGCCGCCCGCCGTCCCCGCGCCGTTGCCCCCTGTCCCCGCCACACCCGCGCCGCCGCCCGCCCCACCGCAGACGCAGCCCACGCCGCCGCCGAGGCTAGCCACCGCGCCGCTCAAGCCGATCCAGGTAACATTGGAAGTCCTTTCATATACACTCGCAAAGTGTTGCGCTTACGTGGGAAACAAATGTCTTGCCAGACCCCCGCAGACGGTGTAGACACAAAAAGTGTTGGTTTGACGTCGCGAGGGATGACATGCGTGCCTGTGGAGTCACAAAGAGGGATGCACAAGACCGGGCGAAGTGGAGAAACAGTTGCAGAAGAGCGGACCCCGGGCGCCGTAACGGCAGCAACCGGGATAATCGCTAAGATGATGATGATGATGATGCAATGTGTTGCGCTTGTGGGTCAAGAGGTATTGCTTCACGTATTGGTTCACGTTCAAAAATACGAGGTTAAGCTCCTGATTGCCACATCTCAATTACAGGTGTCCGTGGACGGGGCCGGCGGCGAAGGCTCGGAGGGCGGCGAGGGCTCGGAGGGCGCGGAGTCGCTACCGGAGCGCTGGCCGCACCGCCTGGCGCAGGCGCAGCCGCCGCATCGATACAGCGGTATGTGCCGCTTCACCGTGCCAGCAAACGAACTACAATCCACTAGTTTTCGAACGCGTGTGCGTTCAGCAGATGATAATTAGTTATTCTATCCGCGACAAAGTCACGGGTTTTCCAGTAGGCTGGAAACTATAGCGCCAGATTATAGGGTGGCGACAAAGTTGACCTTTTTTGAGGCTTTTCAGTTTTCACAGATTAAGACAAATGAGTGATGAGTGGAATCGCTCATTTGAATTAAAAATTTCTGCTATTGCCCAAAATTTTGCATTATCTAGATAAGTCATCTTTCTGAATTTAGATTTGAAAATGTTATGTAGGTAGCTATAGATCTATAGGTTAGTAGCGTGGCTGCGCCCACGCCTATGATAAAATATACAGCAGTGCGTTGACAGCAGTCTTGCGTTTCACTTGTGTCCGCCCGTCCCAATACCTAACAGTGGCGACGAGATCTTACCCGCGTTTAAAATAAAATAAGAAAATGTCGTTTTCGAATTTTGGTGTTTTGTCCTGTTTTGACCATGAAGTACACACATGGAAAACATACAAGTGCAGATTAATGCAATTATTTATTGCAAACGAGATCGGCAACGAGAAAGATCCAACGGGGGAGAGGAGACGGGCAATACTCCTCAGCGCACTCACGGAAGGCACGTACAAGCTCGCGGAAGACCTGGCGTTGCCCAAGGAATTGCATAGCGTGCCATTCGAAGACATTGTGAAACTGCTCGACGCGCATTTTACTCCGAAACAAGTCGGATTCAGTGAGCGTCATCGGTTTTACGCTGCGACCCAACACGCCACGGAGACTCCTTCGCAGTGGGCGGCCAGGTTACGTGGATTACGTCAAATTGTGGATTTTCCAATGTCGAAGAAGTGTTGAGGGACCGCTTCATAATGGGCATGTTAGCTGGGCCGGAAAAGGAGAAAATGTACGTCCTGGAGTTGGCAGGGCTGACTCTGACTAAAGCTGTGGAGCTGGCCGAAGGTCTGCGTAGCGCACGGGCGGCCGCAGGCGCCGCTGCCGCGTCCGCCACGCCCGCCACCGATCAGCTGTTCAGGATCGCGCGCCCGCCCGCGGCCGCGACGGCCGGGTCTCGTCGTGGTGATAGTGAGAGAGTGAAGTGTTCCGTTTGTGGTAATAGTAACCACAAGGCCGACTCGTGTCGTTTCGCCAATTATTCGTGTCGAAAGTGTAACAGGAAAGGTCATTTAGCGCGCATGTGCACCAAAGTGAATTTTGTTGCAACGTCTACGAGTGAGGTAAACGAGGGCGACGACGACGGTGAGTTGTTCAATATTCGTTCAGTCAAAGGTGAGCCGCTGGTTGAGTCGGTGTACGTTAACGGAAAGCAGTTGAGTTTTGAGATTGATAGTGGTTCAGCGGTGACAGTCGTATCGGAAAGGACTTTTAAATTATGTTTTGATAACCTTCCATTAACAAAGACGAATAAAAAACTTATAAGTTACACGGGCGAGGTGCTGGGATGCTTAGGTTGCGCAGAGATGTCACTGCAGTGGCGCGGCCGTACGCGCAAGATAGATGTGTATGTGGTTCGAGGCGGCGGCCCACCGCTTCTCGGCCGTGATTTTATTGCACAGTTCGAATTACAGCTTAGTCCGGTAAATCATTGTAGTTATAACGATGACACAATTAAGTCATTGAATTTGCGATACCCCGATTTATTTTCAGGTAAACTAGGTAGATTTAACTTATACGAAGTGAATCTAACAGTAAAAGACGGGTCAAAGCCAGTATTTTGCAAGGCGCGCCCGGTTGCTTTTGCGTTAAGGGATAAGGTCGGGAAGGAGTTAGCACGTCTTGTCGACTTGGGCGTCCTTCGCCCGGTTAATCATTCCGAGTATGCGTCACCGATCGTGCCGGTCTTAAAGCGCGATGGCTCAGTGCGTATTTGCGCTGATTATTCTGTAACTATTAACAAGCAGCTAAATGTTGATCAATATCCTCTGCCGACAGTAAACGAGTTGTTTTCTAAATTGTATGGTGGAACCCAATTTACAAAACTGGACCTTTCTATGGCTTATAACCAATTCTGCCTTAGCGAGGAGTCACAGAGGCTAACGTGCATCAACACACACCGTGGCCTGTTTGCGTACACGCGCCTAGTGTTCGGGTTAGCCAGCGCGCCATCAATATTCCAGCGGGCTATGGAAAGTCTGCTCGCAGGCATAAACGGCGTGCTGGTCCTGCTGGACGACGTCCTTGTGACTGGCTGCGATCGCGCAGAGCACCTGGAGAGGCTTAACCAGGTCCTACAAAGGTTGCAAAATGCAGGGTTAACATTGCAACGCGAAAAATGTGATTTTTTTCAAGACGAAATCAGTTAGGTATTTAGGTTATGTGATAAACAAAGAGGGATTGAAAAAATCAGCTGATAAAGTGAAAGCTATACTAGATGCACCAACCCCAAAAAATGTTAATCAACTTCAGTCGTTTTTGGGATTGGTGAACTACTATAGATGTTTTGTTCCCAGTGCATCCTGTATTTTAAGCCCTCTATATGAGCTCTTGAAAAAAAATACTAAGTGGTGTTGGGGCCATAAAGAAGACGAGGTATTTTTTAAAATAAAAAATGAACTGGGTTCAGACCAAGTATTAACACACTTTAATCCCAATGCAAGGATTATACTGACAGTAGACGCGTCTCCTAACGGGTTAGGTGCTATTTTATCACAAATATGCGAAGATGGGTTAGAGAAACCAATTTCTTTTGCATCGCGCACGCTTAATAATGCCGAGCGACGATATTCACAAATACAAAAGGAGGCTACTGCCATTATATTCGGAGTCAGGAGATTTCACCAATATTTGTACGGGCGATCGATACCATTTATTTTGCGCACGGACCACAAACCACTCCTTTCAATTTTTGGCCCACATAAGGGGATACCAGAGGTAGGGTCATTTCGCCGGTTTGCGTCCACTTAGTGCAGTTGCTAAGTTTGAAGGTGAAACTAAAAATGTTCTAACACTCATTTGTATGAAAAAATGATATAATGTGTTCATTATATAGTCTATTTTAGGATTAACTTGAAGTTTTGTCCGAAAAAGCTTGCGTTTTTTTTAAAAATAGATAATTATCCGAATTAGGCGTTTTACCCAGTTTGCGTCCAAAAAAGCCAGTTCGCGTCCACCCTGGACCAATTCGCGTCCACCGGCTTTATAATGGATAATAGAGGTGATATTTTTATGAATCTGTACAGATTAAGTTGTATTATATCAAATCCTTTATTAAAAGATAAAAATATTTCAAATCAACTTTATTTACATTAAAAAAACGCTTGAAAAAAATTAGTACTCAAATTAAGTAAGTTGTACGTAGATAATCATTGCCCCTTTATAAAATAAAACACTGGGAATATGCCGGGTGTTCGGTCCGCCTATTGTGTGCCATTTCACTCATTTCCCCAGGCTCTGTGTCTTCAAGTTGTCACAGCTTCCCGTCGCATCTTCGCGTTGCTTAAAGAGTCTGATAATCTGCTCCACCGTCAGCGCTCGTACTTGGGCTATGCCTAGTTTGTCCGACCCTGTGAGCTTCCATCTGGTCAGTGGGTACGTTGGGCATTCTGCGATCAGGCGGAGACTTGTTTCTTCGCACTCCTCGCACTGCGGACACATGGGGTCGACTTTCACGCTTATCAGGGTTAGATGTCTATTTGATTGCGAGTGTCCCGTTTCTATCTTGATTACTAGTGAAACGTTGCTTCTAGAAAGCTTAATCAGTAGCCCCTCCCCTTTCGTGTCTAGTCCGTTGGTAAACTAGCTCAACTGCCGCAATCCTGCCGTGGTCTTTGATCCTTCTTTGGTTGCTGCGATAGTTCTGAGCTTGATTATCCCTCGATGATGTTAACCCCTCCTGGGATCTTCTCGACCCCTGCATTGCGCCATTGATCAGCTTCTTCGTTGTCTGCCTTTCTGTCGTAGCAGGAGACCCTCGCACATCCAACTTCAGCTGTGCCAGCTAGTCTCTCTAGTGCTGATTTGCATCCTTTAACAATCGCTGATGTTGTCTCTGCTTGTTGAGTGCTTTCAGTGTGCCTGGCTGTCACTGTAGATCATTACTTTTGTGTCATCGTTTTGACGCTTGCCTAGCAGGCGTGTCAGCGAAATCCAGAATTGCCGAGATTTTGGTTTGGCAAACGCTCGCCGGCCAGCCTGCCCGGCGTCTTTATCTTGTCATCTCCCCTGCTATCATCAAATAGTACATATTGCGCACGCTTGCAACCAAGAGCTTTTTTGATTTTTTTCTGAAGCGGTCGGTGTAGCATACTACTGCACCTGGTTCTGTTCTCCAGTCGTCTATCTATGAATGAATAAACATTAAGTAATCAGTTCTGTTAAGTCTTATCGTTTTATTCCTCACTCGAATTTCATTTAACGCTTCCTTGAAATCGTCTTCTGTTTATGTTCTCTTTTCTTCATTCTTTCTTGGTTCCGAACCGACCGCATCTTAAATGTATTTATTATTTATTAATACGAATTACCCAATTACATTAATTAGACAAAAAATATATAAGAAGAATGAAAGAAAGCACCTAATTTCATTTAAAAATATATTTATAAGCACGTAGTCTGAATAAAAAATGTATTATAATAACAAACAATACATTTAAAATTATTTTTACAAGTTAGTAAATTTTATTGTATTTTAAAAAGTAGTGGGCGCAATCTGGTCTATCATTATCCCCTATAGGTATACTTCGCGTCCATAGCGGACGCAAACTGGGAGTTTTATAAATTCGATGTAGTAATTCGCGTCCACCCCATTTTATTCGTCAAATACAAAAAACTTAAGCAAATTCATAGTTAATATTATTCCTTTTTTCATTATAAAAGTCTAGAAACAGCTATGTATCCTAAAATTTACATATAACAACAAAAAACTTACCTTCGAACGCGCCACTGCACACTATTTTTTCGCTAAGAATCCGCTCTCTTGCTGAACATCCGAGACAAATTATTTTTTTAAACGGGATTGGTTTGGCGCACGTACCTTATATCCTTATTTGCGTGTCTCTTGAACATTGAGGTATTAGCCCTAATGTCTTTTTTTTCAATTCGTGTGTTAGTTTACTTATTTTCGAGTATTTTCAAAGGCAGATCGGTAAAGTGGACGCGAACTGGGTGGTGGACGCAAACAGGCGAACTAACCCTATCTGCGAACCGTCTGCAACGGTACGCCTTATTTTTGTGTGGTTATAATTATAACATAGAATATATAAAAAGTGCGGACAATACCGCGGACTTCTTATCGCGAGCTAGTTTGCCGAGCGAGACAGAACATGAGACGGGAGACGCCGGCGCGAGCGCACAGGACGGGGAGGCGGACTTATGCGACCGCGCTGCCTACGTGTGTTTCGTCGTGCACGGCTCGCTTCCGATAACTATAGACGAGTTACGTAATGCAACTCAAAATGACCGCGTATTAATTAAAGTTATTAAATATGTTTTAAACGGCTGGCCAAAATCAGTTTCTGATTTGGGATTGATACCGTATAAGTTATGCCAACATGAACTGTCGTATGAAAACGGTTGTCTTTTGCGCGGCCATAAAATAATTATACCGGAATCTTTGCGCGAAGAAGCTTTGTCGGAACTCCATAAATCTCATTTAGGCATTGTGAAGACAAAAGCGGAGGCTCGAGCGCGGTTTTGGTTCCCGGGTATCGATGGTGCATTAGAACAAATGATAAGAGCGTGTGAGGTGTGTGCACACATGCGCGCCGCGCCGCCACGCGCGCCCGTGTCCCCGTGGCCACAGTAAAGGAATATAACAGTATTGTGACTTCGACGGAGCGGACGGAACGCAAGTTATACCTACGCGTCCCGGTTACGAGGGTGATACGATGGCTGTCAGTCGCGAATGCGCCGCGCGCCGTGCAGTGTCGGACGGACAGTTTTATGTGTTTTGTACCATTTTCTGAACATAATATTGTAAATGTACTATGGCAGGGCAAGATTTTTTTTTTATTGTGCTGTTTTTGGTTGTTTGAATTCATCAAGAACGCACCCAGAGATGTCATTCTTTACATTACCTACAAACTCCGAAAGGTAAGTTTAAAATGTTTTGTTACGTACCTACATAATAGCACGTAATTTGTTACAATATTTTTAAAGACAGGTATTTCGCTCTATCCTCCAAGTAATACTCCTAGATTATTGATTAAATGAGTTGACAGGGTAAAGGATAGTGACAGACAAGTAAAATAGGTGGTTCAGCGGTAGATAGTATAGGTAGGAATGACCTTAGGTCGGAGTTTCATTGTGCGCACGATACGCATCAATTGGTAGTGAGATTATGTACCTACATACCTACTCTTCGAGTAAAGGATTTGCTCACGCAATAGTTTTCTTAAATAGCTAGTCCGCCGCAAAAATTGGTTGATTGTAGGTAGGTATCAAGATACAATAGTCAATATTTAATGTGTCAAATTTATAACTTTGTTTTTTTAAATACAAAATTATGGAATTAAGGAATCCTGTTTCCATTCACATACGTATTTTATTTCTTTATATAGAAATACAATATTTACCATCACGAAAAACAGTTGCAAAACAAGAAAGAAACAAGTATCTGGATGTTTTAAAATACTACAGGCGGCAGCCCTATCGCGTGGCGACGGACCGCGCGGCAGTAGGCACTTAACTCAAGGACGGGGCCGAGTCATATTACTGCTATATTCCTTTACCGTGCCGTGGCCCTATCCTTCGCAGCCGTTCTATCGCATTCATCTTGATTTTTTAGGCCCGATTCATGGGCGAACGTACCTCGTTATTGTAGACGCTTACACTAAATGGCTAGAATTATACGAGATGAATAATTGCACTACGACTAACGTTATAGAAAAAATTTACGATTTTATGTCTCGTTTTGGGTTGCCACATACCTTAGTATCTGATAACGGGACGTCGTTTTGTGCTCAAGAGTTCAAATCATTTTGTGAATTAAATGGAATTTCCCATATGACGTCACCACCCTACCACCCCGCTAGTAACGGCCAAGCTGAATCATACGTGAAAATTGTCAAACGCGGAATAAAAAGTAGCTTGCAATGTAGTAACAATTTAAGGGAAAGTAGATTGAATTTACTAAAGTACATTTTTGACTATCGTAATTCCGTTCATTCTACAACGGGAGCGTCACCGGCTCAACTAGTGTTCGGCCGCCAGCTGAGATCGCGTCTCGACCTCATCTGCCCTCGAGCGCCGTCGGAGATGCCCTCCTCCGCCGCACTCACTGACCGTGTTGTTTCCAAGCAGTGTTCGCTTACTAAGGAACGCAGAGGCAAAGAAAGGAACTTTACCGTAGGACAATATGTGTGGTATATGAAGTTTTCGAGTAATAATAAATATTCTTGGGTGAAGGGAGTTATTGAGAAGACATTAGGAAACAGATTATTTTTAATCAAAGACTGTTCCACCTTAAATCAAGTTAAAAAACACATTAACCAAATGTTATGTTGTAACGGTTCATACGTAAATTCACATGACCAGCTACTGAGTGACAGCTACAGTGTCGTATGTGATAAGGACAATGGTTGTCTCGCCGATGATATCGCAACATCACAACCACAACCTCAGCCAGGGTCCCCGCAAACGAGGACTCCTAACAACAGAGGAGGGGAAAAAGAAAGTGGTGAAATTTCGACGGCTTCACCATCCTCGCCACCGCCTCCATCACCTGATGAAGCCACGGAACTGCCGAGTGACTCGTTTGTGACAACGAGCAGAGGCGTGCGACGACCACCAGAATCAGACGATGATGATGATTTTCATGATGTTGCGGAGGTCGAGGAACCCGTGATTCAGGAGGGCTCAAGACGCGCCCGTCCCATCATAGATTATAAGCGTTTCTTTTGATGTTGTCTTACTTGTTGGGGGAGAAATGTTATGTAGGTAGCTATAGATCTATAGGTTAGTAGCGTGGCTGCGCCCACGCCTATGATAAAATATACAGCAGTGCGTTGACAGCAGTCTTGCGTTTCACTTGTGTCCGCCCGTCCCAATACCTAACAGAAATACTAAATGGTGAGTTGTCACATCCATCCCCTTACTCACAATCACACCAATAAAATGAATGCCATGTAAGTTTTGAAGAAAAAACCTGAATTAAATGATTGTGAACTAGGTAGGTATGTCATTTGTAGAGGTCAGTAGTGACAGCTTTAGTACAGCCTACTGGCAAATGTGGAAATTCACTACTGCCGTGACGACGACTAAATATTTATTGATTTCACTAGAAATAATACCCTAAGTATGGTATACAATTACGTGCAAATTCATAAGTAAAATGAACGCCCGTGCCGATTATCTTCAAGTCAAGTCAAAATATCTTCAAGTATTTAGATAGACCTGTTACAAGCGCTTTTAAATCGTCAACAATACAAACAAAAATACACTTTACCTTAGTTAGCATAGAATGTATATAGAATATAATAACTCACGTGTGGCTCTGATCATGTCGGTCGCAGAGGTGCCGCGAAGCTCGCACATCTTCAGCCACAAGGGCGGGCTGCTGCAGGAGGGCGCGCCGCCGCAGTACGCGCCCTTCGAGCCGCCCTGGACGCGCCGCCTCTGGAACCAGCAGCCAGGTACACTAGCCCAGCGTGTTCGCTTCACTTTCACTACTTATGAACCAGCCTGAAACACGGTTGTTTCATTACACAACAAAACAATACCTACTATATTCTGCCGTATTCTGTGATAATATTAAAAAATTGATAGCTTTTGTAATGTTCATGTGTGAAACTATATTTATAGGGGTGTTGGTTTGGGTATATGTTGAGAAAATGAATGTCTTTTTATATTAACCTATATTGTCCCACTGCTGGGCAAAGGCCTCCCCGATATCCTTCCAGCGATCTCTTTCTAGAGCTAAAGTGTGCCACTCTTGGTAAAATTTATCCAGGATTTCCCGCCATCTCCTTTTCGGCCTCCCTCTTTGTCGAAATCAATCTTCCGGTTGCCTCTGAGACTGTTCTAGCCCACCTTTCTGGGCCCATTTTGGATACAAAGCCTGCTCAGTCCTATTTGAGTTCGGCTGCCTTTTTGCCGACGACGAAGTTACCAAAAATAAAAATGTAGTGCTTTTGGAGAAAGTAAAGACGTCTTAAACTCTGCCGTCCAAGTGGGTGAGCAGCTCTTACCGTAACCGTGCATGTTTCAGGCGGCGAGTGGGGCGGCGGCGCCTGGGGCGAGAGCGACCCACGTCGCGCCTGGCCCGTGCCGCAGCCGCCGCAGGATCCGGTAAGATCACTCATCACTCCCAACGGCAATGAAACTTGGATTGACTTTGCACTTACTTCAACATCGAGAAGATTTGATTGGTTTCTAGCTGGGCAAAGCACACCAAAGGTGTTCGTAGCATATTTTCAGTTTAAACATTCCCAACAGGAGCTGCCAATGTACGTGCCGCCGAAGACGATGCCGGAGATGCCGATGGTGTACTCGAGCCAGCAGCAGACGCTGCGCGACAGCCCCAAGAAGGGCTTCGACCTGGAGCGCGCCCCCGCCCCCGCACGCACGGAGCCCCCCGCGCCCGCGCCCTCGCGTCTTGCGCCAGACCTCAGGGAGGAGCGCAAGCCGTCGCCCGTTGAGAATACCACTAAGAAGAAAGTACTGAAGGAAAATGTAAGGGTAGCTCACCTCACGTGATTCTTCTGCCACATATTTAGGAGCACTGTCGAGCTTAGCACCTCTTCTTATTTGTGTTTCGTGTTCTTTTGCAATGGGTATTAGCTTCTACTTTGACCTCCGTTGCGTCTGGTTGTGTCTATGAAATATCGGCACTTACATAACCTATCATGGAGGTAGTTACCTACTAGTCGAGTCGAGTCGGCATAAATCAATCAATCATTTTTTTTGTCAGACTACCCGACCAATGTAAGTGTGTCCTTTCGGTCCGGTTTTTTTTAAATTGAGTTATGTACCTTAAGTTTAGTTATAAAACTTAAAATGATTATATTCCAATGTCGAGAAACTTTTGATAATGCATGGTAGTCAGTTGAGAATTAAGTATATTTTTATTTAATGCTTCTTGAAGTTTTTTGTCGTCTATTGGTTGGAACACTTTAAACGTGTGGGAATCGAACCCACCTCTGGTATAGTAGCCAACTTCTTAACCATTAAGCCGTAAGTATCCGCAGTTAGGGCGTCATTCACGTCAAGTCTCCATCATTCAGTCTTTTAATTTATTGCACTCGTAATTTACTCGGCTTTCAGCAATTCACTTTTTTCCTATGTCAGAACGCAACTAACAATTTTATTTGTTGTTTTGGAAGGTCTTACAGATTTCTTTAGTTTTATATCATTGGGTTTTTTATACTTACTTCGTGTTTGATCCCCTCATTGAGAACCCGACAGTTAATGTCCACCGATTCTACATCATTGAATATCCGGCAGTTCAGTTAGTTGAAGCGATGCGGGAAACCATTAGGTACCAACTTACGAAATACTTTTACATAGATAGGGAGAAGTTAGGCAATTTCATACAGTTTTTATATTTCATCTCAGGGAAGTAGTACCTACCTATTTACAGAATAATCTTGAGTAAATACCTTTGCAACAATTCAGCCTTAATGATCAATGTTTTGTAGGTGCAGGAGAGCCACAAGCCAGCCCCGGGCGGGGGCGCGGGGGCCGCGGGGGCGCACGCGGGGGCTGTGCCGGCGGCCTTCTCCGCCGACGAGCACGACGGGCTCAGTGAGCACCCGCCCGCTGCCATACTTCTGCTAGTTTTAGGTATGAAACACCTGCATTTTTTTATTTTTTTACTGCTGTCTTTCTAGCTGCAACACATTACTCCGAGTAGAAAAAAGGGAAAAACATAAATTGTGTTTTTTACTGAAATTGTCAGCTTAATATTGATGGTTGTTCAATTGGAGTACATATGGGAATACCAGAAAAACGATCGGTCAAGTTATCAAGCGGGATTCGAACCTACGTCTGTCGCAAGCCGGGCTACCTTCTCTAACCGCTAAGCTACCGAGAACATTAACTGATCGGCCGATTTTTTCTAAAGCCAGCTTTTTTCCCAGCCAGTTAGTGTTTTAGGTAAAAATACCGGCCGGCCAGGGATGCCACTGGGGTACTACAGGCCGCCGGCCAACTGCACTGGGGTGCTCGAACAAGTACATGTCATGTCACAACCTAAGACTCGTTAACATAATTATGATTGTTTGTCAGGCGTGGCGATGACGGCAGTGATGGGCGCGCTGGTGGGGTGCCGAGCGCGCGCGGCGCGGCGGCGGCTGCGGCGCGGCAAGTCCTCCTTCGCGCACGACGCCGACTACCTCGTCAACGGGATGTACCTCTAGTGCAGCCTCTTAGGAGGCCAGGGAGGTCCAGCGGCGGCCAGGGGGACGCACGTCAGCCCGTGCGAATAGCTGTGGCGGGACACTTCACGGTTATTCATTGTCAGAACTTCAGAAGCTCATCTCGAGGAGATTCGACAAATTAAATAAGAACATTTTACTACTGAAAACACTGTTTTACAGGGAATTATCATGGCTATTATATGGTATTTAGTGCATTTAAATTGCTCACTATTAGGCCGCCTCCTCGACGCCAGCGGGTGGTACGGCGTTACGGTAACGGTACGTCATGATCGAGTTCATAGATATTGTGTGAAGCTGTTCTCGACGACAGCGGTGCGTTCGGGGCGGGCGTACTACGTGAACCGCGCGTACCGCCCACGTGCGTCCAGTACGAGGCCTCAGGGCGCTATCAAATGAAGCGCAGGCTGAAAGGTATTTGTTTGTCTCGCGCGCAGGCAGTTGTTTCCAATTTGGTGCTATGTTGCCGTCTTGCGTCACGGTTGTCGTCTTGCGCTGTCTAAGTTCATCGGTGTATTGTATGTGAAAGAACTGTCACCCGCGCGCTTTATTGCCAGAACAAGCTGAATTTGAAAGTGCCCTCAGTGTGCCTATGCAACCTTATCGCAGTTAGGTACCCCTTGTAAAACAACTTGAAACATAGTTATTATGTTCATTTTTATCATATTACTAGCAGCCGCCCGCGACTTCGTCCGCGTGGACTAACATTATCGTAATTTTAGTAAGGATGCCTATTTTTTTAAAAAATGAAATATAGCCTATGTCACTCAGGAATGATGTAGCTTTCCAACAGTGAAAGAATTTTTCAAATCTGCCAAGTAGTTTCGGAGCCTATTCAATTCATACAAACAAACAAACAAACAAAAAATCAAACCTTTCCTCTTTATAATATTTGTATAGATAAACACTACATTAAAAGGCTACCTGTGTTGTAGCTTCCTGAGTCATCAGAATACAGTGAGGTGTAGAACTCTCGGAATACGATTCTGGCCGACTATTAATAAAACCAAGATGTCCTGCCACTAACTATCTTCGTTTCTATTCAGAACACACATAAGCAAATAGGTAGATAGTCAATTTATTATTAACATCATGCGTGACTGATGTGTGTAACGTTATACAGGGTGGAAGAGGAAGAGCGTCCAGATCCAGACCAGCGATGGTCGGCGCAACTATCAGACAATTTAAGAGATAACATCAAAACTTATATTGAAAGTAATTAAATATTATGGTCAAGTTAGTTAGTTATTGAATCTTGAACTTAGTAAAAGTTTGGTGTGTTAGAGATCGTCTAAGCTAAAATGACGCGCCCCTTCACCGCATCTGCCCACCGCGTATGCGTAGATGCAGTGGAAGGGCGCGTCATTTCAGCTTAGATAACCTCTCATTTAACTCATTGTATTACTTTACTTTCAATATGAGTCGAAGGTGTATTTATATCTGTCTTGTAGCCGCAACAATTTTGCACCAAATGGCAGCCGCGAGTGAATAGTAGTGAGGAGTTCATCATAGATACCTCTTTTGCTATGTCACTTCTGGACGACTGACCAGTAGCGCAGTGGCGCCAGAGCGCGCAAGCCGCTTGTTCACTTGTTAAGTTTCATATCGAATGTTACATTTATAGCTATATCGTTAATTTTGAGACATTTTGTACGATATGATCGAAAATAGTAAGCATGAAGTCATATCACACATTTTATGCGGATACGTCCAACGACATTAATATCGATCAATTCATGCAAAGATATTTAATTTCTAGACCGAGTTGTGTTATTTCTGTAGTTAACTTACCACTTATCATGCAAGTACAGTCAACGGCTTATCAGGCTTCTCATTTCCTTTGCTGATCTCACCCTACCGGAAATGGGAGGTCTGTTATGCCGTTGAGCGTACATTAATTGTTTGAAATTTACATTCCTTATCATAACAGCGCACTACTTCACAAACAATGAATATTTAATGTAACGTTGTTTACATAATAATTACATACTCCGTACCTATACCTACTGGACAAGAATGCACCATAGCAACAGTGACCCCATTCGCCGCGCTTGCACGAGCCGCAGCGTCAGCACAACGTGCACGCCGTGACGTCGGAGCCCCGCACTTCGTATCCACAATTATGATATTTTAAAGACACTTTTGATCCTACATCGGACATCGTCACACCTTAGTTTAGGCTAGTTTATAGTAACAGATTGTTTATTAAAGATAATTGAATAAATTAGTTTTTTTTACATCCTCCGGCTGTAGCTTCCGTAATTGGCGCAGTCGGTAGGATACTCGCGGGCCGGTTCGCGAAAGTCTTCAAATATCGAATTCGGGAATCGCGAGTCACCCGGGTGGCTATCAAGCACCAGCACGAGTATCCAGAATCTACGAGATCTGCAGCCACAGGAGGACGGTCCAGTATCCAGCCATTGATACCCCACGACCACCAGAGATATGAAATCGTAAGTGCACAGACTTCATTCTTGTGTTGCTTTCCCTATCTCCTTTTTAGATTAGATTCCTTATAACCTTCAATCATTTTTCGTTTAAGTAATTTAGGTCCTAGCGATTCTGCGCTCAGGCAGTCTCGACGACAGATACAGTTAGATAGTAGTAGAAATATAGATTTGAATAATAGTTTAGAGTTAGATAGTTTATTTAGAATAATGCCGTACGACCCTGATACTATTTTCAAGGCCTTACGCCCAGTACCAGATTTTGATGGTAACCCGAATGTGCTAACCAGATTTATTACAATATGCGATCAGATAGTTGCCAGTTACTTAAGTTCAGAAGCAGGAAGCGAATTACCTAATTTGTGCTTATTAAATGGAATTTTAAATAAAATCACGGGACCAGCCGCTAGTATAATAAATTCAAATGGTATCCCTGATAATTGGCTAGCTATTAGAAATACATTAATAAATAATTTTGCCGATCAGAGAGACGAGACCGCTCTCTACAATGACCTCTCTTTGGCTACCCAAGGCCAAAGATCTCCCCAAGAATTTTACGATCATTGCCAGCATTTATTCAGTACAATAATGACCTATGTATCTCTACACGAACCTTTAGCGACTACAGTAGAGGCTAAACGCGCATTATATCGCAAATCAACCTTACAAGCATTCATTAGAGGCCTACAGGATCCTCTTGGCTCTCGTATTCGATGTATGAGGCCCAGCAGTTTAGAAAAGGCATTGGAATTTGTACAGGAGGAGCTTAATACAGAATACTTACAAAAGCGTAATGACGCCGTAACTAAAAATCAGCCAGCCTATAAGGGCCCCACAGTGCCTGTACACCTCCCAAAACCTTTGCATTCACAACCACTAGCACCATTATGGCATGCATCAGCTATGCAGAGGCCACTGGCACCAGCGACGCAACCATTCAGGTTCGCTCCGCAGCAAGGATTCAGACCTTATCCTATGCAAGGTCACCACCAGCCCCAGGTACGTGCTATGCCATCACGAACCCAGCAGATGTTTAGTGCTAGACCCCCTAACTATAACCCTCAGAGTAATATGTTCCGCCTTCCACCTAGGCATCAGCCAGGCCAGTCGTTTGCTCCTAAGCCTATGAGCGGTGTCCAACATTTCATACCTAGAGCGTTACCGCCATCAGGTGGAATTCGAGGTCATGATTGGCGAGCGCATGGCAACCCACCGCCGACCAACTACTTCAAGTCTCGCGACATTAATGTGAATGAGTGCTACGACACGAACTACTACGCGGACTACGATAATGACTACGAACAGTACTATCGCTACGACACTGACTATTCTTATTACTCGCCACAGTATAGCGACGCGACAGAGACTTACAACGGTACAGACTACTACTATGACGATCGTGTTGAATCTTTACAAAACGACAATGCCCAAAGCCATAGCAATGGTGGCGATGTTGATGATTATCACATAGCAGACAATGAACAAAATTTTCAGAAAGGTCCACTCTTAAAAAAGCCAAAATAGAAATTAACCTACAAACGCAAAGACAGTTACCTTACATTCAGATTAGTAATCCACCTCTTAAACTTTTAATTGACACCGGCGCTAATCAATCTTTTATTAGCCCGCAAGCAGTTCATAATTATTTCTCTAATATTCTACTAAATTATGACCCCTTTGAAGTAACTAATGTTCATGCAACCACTAGAAACAAATATTCTATTACACTGCCATGCTTTCCAGAGTTCAATGATAGAGACAACATGAAGCTATTTGTCTATAAGTTTCACGATTATTTCGACGGACTTATTGGACTAGACTTACTTACTAAATGGGAAGCCAAGATCGACTTGAAAGACAGGACATTGACTACTAAACACACTGTTAACATGATAAAAATGTATAACTCCCGAAATGTCAACTTGTATGAAGATATCATACCTGCTCAGAGTTCTAAATTTGTTAACCTCCCTACTAACGCCCCAAATGGAGATGTCTACATCCCAGAGCAAATAACATGCAATTGCGTTATCTCCGAATGTATTACAACCGTAGTTAACAATCGCGCTATTTTAGAAGTTCAGAACTTAACCGATAATGACATCATTCTCTCATTAGACTACTTTGTTAACGCTGAATTGTTTAATACTGAGTGCATGAGTACTGAACAACAGTCATCGCGCACTCAAGACGTAATATCGCGCTTGCGCACTGATCATTTAAATGAGGAAGAAAAAGCAAATTTAATATCACTTTGCTCTCGCTATGCCGATGTATTTTATTTAGAGAACGAGCCTTTGTCTTTTACTAATAAAATTAAACATAAAATAAATACCACTGATGAACTCCCAGTTTACACTAAAAGTTATAGATATCCATTCATCCATCGTCAAGAAGTTAGAGACCAAATAGAAAAGATGCTATCTCAAGGTATAATAAGACCTTCAGAATCTGCATGGAGCTCACCGATTTGGGTAGTACCTAAAAAGGCAGACGCTTCAGGTAAAAAGAAATGGCGTATTGTAATCGACTTTCGGAAGTTAAACGAAAAGACTATCGACGACAAGTACCCTATTCCAAACATCAACGACGTATTAGACAAGCTAGGTAGATGTCAGTACTTCACGACCTTAGATCTTGCAAGTGGGTTTTACCAAGTAGAACTAGACCCTAGCGATATTCAGAAAACTGCATTCAATGTCGAACACGGTCATTTTGAATTTCTCAGAATGCCGATGGGTTTAAAGAACTCTCCGTCTACGTTCCAACGTGTGATGGATAATGTACTTAGAGGTCTAAAAAACGAAATTTGTTTAGTGTACCTCGATGACATCATTATATTCAGCACTAGTCTCCAAGAACACATGATTAATCTCGAGAAGGTCTTTCAAAGACTCCGAGAATCCAACTTCAAAATTCAAATGGATAAGTCAGAATTTTTAAAACTCGAAACTGCTTATCTCGGACATGTAATTAGTAATGAAGGTGTCAGACCTAATCCAGATAAAATCTCTTCTATTGAAAAGTATCCACTGCCAAAAACTCCTAAGCAGATAAAACAATTTCTAGGCCTAATAGGATACTATAGAAAATTCATTCCTGATTTTGCTAAAATCTCCAAACCGATGACCCAATGTCTGAAAAAGAATAGGAAAATAACATTAGACGACGAATACTTACACTGCTTTGAGAAATGTAAAAAACTCTTAACTAACGACCCAGTATTGCAGTATCCCGACTTTACTAGACCATTTATACTTACGACTGACGCGTCCAACTTCGCGTTAGGAGCCGTGTTATCCCAAGGAGAAGAAGGATCTGATAAACCAATAGCTTATGCTTCGCGTACTCTAAATGAAAGTGAAATAAATTACAGTACTATCGAGAAGGAAATGTTAGCAATAGTATGGGCTACAAGGTATTTTAGACCTTACCTTTTCGGACGTAAATTTCTCATACTTACAGACCATAAGCCGCTTCAGTGGGCTTTAGAACTTAAAGACGCAAACTCTAGATTAACTAGATGGCGACTTAAACTTAGTGAATATACTTTTACAATTAAATATAAAAAAGGCAAGAGTAATACCAACGCAGATGCTTTATCCCGAATTGAGATCCTTAACGAAGAAGTCAGTTCTATCATTGCCAATCCTTCTGAAAAGGCACCTACTTTAGACGACTCAGCTACTGTCACAGCTCACACCAGTCATGAGAACCCTATTTTAGAGATCCCTATCACCGATGAACCCATTAACAAATTTCACAAGCAACTATGCATAACCGTAGTTAACGATATCAAGAGACGCCCAGCTGTTTCTAAACCTTTTGAGTCACATACCCGAGTAGTAGTACAAGTCACAGAACTTAACCTAGCTAGTGACGTAGTTAACGCGATCAAAGAATACGTTAACCCAAAAGTTAAGACCGCATTATTAATTACCCCACCTTTAGCAATGTATCAAACTATCCCAATCATACAGAGTGCATTCAAAAGTTCAGCAATGAATCTCACATTATGTAAAACAGAATTAGAAAATGTTAAAGAGTATTTGAGACAGCAAGACATAATCAGACATTATCATGACGGTAAGACAAACCATCGTGGAATCAACGAATGTTATTTAGCTTTATCTCACAGGTACTATTGGCCTAAAATGAAAGACCATATCACAAAATTTATAAACGAATGTAGCATTTGTGGTCAAAGTAAATACGATAGAAATCCGATAAAACAGCAATTTAACATAGTCCCTCCGGCGACTAAACCTTTAGAGATAATTCACGCTGATCTATTCACAGTACATAGCGAGAAGTACATAACTTTCATAGATGTCTTCTCAAAATATGGACAAGCTTATCATCTGAGAGATGGTACTGCTATCAGCATCCTCCAAGCTCTTTTAGTATACTGTACTCATCATGGCCTTCCGTTAACAATAGTCACCGACAATGGTACCGAATTTACAAACCAGCTATTTGCTGAATTTCTTAAAGTTCATAAAATTTCACATCATAAAACATTACCTCACTCTCCTAATGATAACGGTAATATAGAACGTTTTCATTCGACCTTATTAGAACACTTACGAATTCTAAAGTTACGACAAAAAGATGAACCTATAGTTAATCTTATGCCATACGCTATAATTGCTTATAACAGTTCAATCCATAGCTTCACCAAGTGCAGACCTTACGATATTCTTAAAGGACATTTTGACCCCAGAGACCCTACTGACATTGACATGACCGAACATCTTTTACAACAGTACATACAAAATCACCGAAATCAGATGAAAACCGTTTATGAAATTATCAACGAATCATCTTTAGCTAACCGCACTGCTCTTATAGAAAACCGCAACAAGAATAGAGAACCTGAAATGGAGTACGAACCACAGCAACAAGTCTTTATTAAAAATCCGTTCGCTAGTAGACAAAAGGTAGCTCCGCGGTACACACAAGACAAGGTACTCGCTGACCTTCCTATCCACATCTATACCTCCAAAAAACGTGGACCAGTAGCCAAATCACGTTTGAAACGGGCCCCTAAGAACGTAAAATTGTTACAGGACACTTCTGTTGCTGACTGCTTACCTGGTACGAGCTCAGGAGATAAGACTTGACAGCTTGGACGACGGACCAGGACTTTTACCTTTTAAAATCGGACCAACCCGACTAACTACTCATTATCATACCTTTTTACAATACATTCAACTTGACCAAATTGAAGACGAAATAACTAGACTAAAAACCCAGTTAAGAGACTACGAAGACAAACTTACTAACGAGACGTATATTTTATATGAACTTCAGATAAACTACCTTTGTAATAAAACAGATAAGATCTTAGATCATTTAAAGAGCCTTGAGCCTAGTAGAGCAAAAAGAGGTCTGTTAGATGGTTTAGGGTCAATTGTAAAGAGCATTACAGGAAACTTAGATTATCAGGATGCCATAAGATACAATGATGCATTAAAAATCTTAGAGGTCAATCAGAATAAGATTAGTACTGAATTTAATAACCGCGCTAGTTTAAATATTGAATGGATGTCAGAGCAAAATAACGTAATAAATCAATTGATAGAAAATCAGAAGAAAATCAATTCCACTTTACAGTTATTGCTAAACGAAGATGCTTACAGAGAAAGTAATTTAATTAAATATGGTAAATTTGCACAATTATTAGCTATCATCTCAGAGAATACAGATGATTTATTAGATGAGCTGGTTAGAATAGAAAATATCTTAGCTTTTACTCGTACTATGACAACTCATCATTCGATGTTGAGCTTGAACGTACTTAGAAATATGTTAGATAGATTAAGATTGATTTATGGTAAAAACAAAGTTATAGATTTAGAGTTAAGGAATTATTTTAATATAATTAAATCTGGTTCTTATTTCGTTAGGAAACAGATAGTTATAGTTTTTAGATTTCCAATAGTATCAGATAGCACTTATGATCTTTATAGATTATCCTTAGCTCCAAATAAATTCCACCAAGTCCTTATACCTCCCTATCCTTTAATAGCAACTAATAGAAATGAATTCGTGTACATAGAGGCTGAATGCCCGAAGTTTGAAAGCCAGCATCTCTGTGTGGAGTCCCCTCACCAAAAACTTAGATCGGGACCGGACTGCATACAAAATATCCTGCTACACCAGACTGTCGACTCGACGTGCAACATGACCACTATCCAGCTATCCCGAGAAGCAATGGAGCAGCTTGACGACCGCAGCTATGTCGTATCATTTCCCCGTCCTACAAAAGTTAAACTCGACTGCGGGACCGAAGACTACAACCTCTTAAATGGCAGCTTCCTAGCGACAATACCTATTCACTGTTCGCTACGAGCCCCGGAGTTCACCTTAACAAACACTGATGATATAATACAAGGCCAACCACTGAAGATTATGAAGATCAACTTCCCAGCTGAAACCAAAATTCAAGCATCGCCGCAGCTCAACTTGAACATCGTGGATCTGAAAACACTTCATAGAATTCAAGATAAGATAATGATTCAACCTCCTTTGACGCCTGAAATTACATCTGAAACACTTTATCATACGACAATACCATTCTACATAGTATTGTCCGGTGCAACCGCACTTATTATAATCATAATGAGCCGCCGCTACAGACTTTGGAAATGCAGTTACAAGATACAAGATGTCACTAAACAGAAAACCAGCATCCAGGAAGAGGAAATTCAAGAGCCTAGAAACCACATCTACGCAGAGTCATCTCACCCAGCAATTTTTTCTCACAAAATTGGAAAATAATTGCTGATCTGAGGGTGGAGGAATTACATACTCCGTACCTATACCTACTGGACAAGAATGCACCATAGCAACAGTGACCCCATTCGCCGCGCTTGCACGAGCCGCAGCGTCAGCACAACGTGCACGCCGTGACGTCGGAGCCCCGCACTTCGTATCCACAATTATGATATTTTAAAGACACTTTTGATCCTACATCGGACATCGTCACACCTTAGTTTAGGCTAGTTTATAGTAACAGATTGTTTATTAAAGATAATTGAATAAATTAGTTTTTTTTACATCCTCCGGCTGTAGCTTCCGTAATTTAATATCTAGTCATAAAGATTTGTAGTTATTAAAATGACAATCATATTCCTAAGAGTTCATATTTTGTATAATTAATGATATCCTTAGTGGTTCTAACCAATTTGATTTTCTGAATAAATGTTACAAAAATCTTGTGCAACCGCGTTTTATTCAAAATATTTCCTATCATTTTATCTGCTAGGAAGATTTGCGCACATAGCATGAAGGTACCTAGTTAGGCAAATTTAATATACCTATCTACCTACCGAAACACATACAAACCAACATAAAGATAATTATTTGACGCTCCACTCGCGACTTAAAAGGAAGGCGGTTGTAATCCCACGCCAGCACGTTTATGATAGACGAGAATATTTATAAGGAATAGGATCTACGGACAAGGAAGAGTTGTTAAAATTAAACATATTTTATTTAACACTTTAATAATCACAATGATATATTTTTGAACATAAACTATGTGGGCCAGGCCGCTATCATCAAACTAATGAATTTGTCAAATCTGCACCGTCTCGATGGCGTTCACGTATATTTGTGAAAAACAATAGAAAACAGTGAAACTTAAAAACTAGGTACGAAGCGATTAGAGACACAGGAGTACAGAGTGCCTATTCCGACACACACACAAACAGTTTCGAGTTACTTCACCGACAAGTTTATCGAGCATTCACTAAACTTTGTTTTTCTTAAGTTGGCTTAAGTGCAGTAAGACGAACAAATAAAGAAGGTCATTTACTAGTAGAAGGGTATTTATTTACTGGTAGATTTCTCGATGTAGATGACTTCCAAATTCGTCAGAGTCTCCTTATCGCCACTAGATGGCGGTGCTTTAACGCCATACAAATTCGCGTTTACCGACTCGGGACAGTTTGGTGAGCAAAAGCGGTGTGCGTGTCGGAATAGGCACTCAGGAGCGCGCTCGCGCCACACGGCCGCGGCGACACAACCGGGATATCACAAACGCAAGGAACAACTCGTTACAAAGATACATACAAAAGCTTCCTAGCTAATCTACCGCGCTCTTATCATGTTTGTGAAAAACTTGTAAGACCAGCATTGGTTTAGGTCGTCACATCATCTATATTATATATAAGTCAATGTATATAAGTTACTCTGTCTTTAACAAATATAAATATTGAAAACATTTGAACCCCGTTACCAATAATTTCGTTGCATAAACTTATTTTAGTCTTAATGATATGCAAAGTCTCGTTTTTTGTAAGATATTATCAGAAAAAATGAGACAGAGCATAAACAAAACCGCAACAACAGTTACAACAGGGGTATTCTATAACAAAACATAGAGTAGGCACTGTTGTAAGTAGTATCATGTGGCTCATACCACACTCAGTTATTACCTTTATGCTTATTATCTAGGATTACAAATAGTACGTACTATGAATGTACTGAGGTTGAACGTTGTTGTATTCGCAAACACCGCCATTGACTACTTAACTCGCACACACCTGGAGGGAATTGGACTAAGCTATTTTATATGGGGATCACAAAACTCGAAAACAACTATAAGTAATGCATGGTATAAAAACAGTTTTACATTTATGTAAAATGAGAACTTAGACGTAGCCATAGTTTAAATTAAATACTTCCTTACTTTTCCGCAGACAATAGGCATGACGAACAATTTTGAAATCTTCTTTCGTGATAAAGGTACACATGTATTGTATACTAAAAAAACTTTATTTCGGTTTCAAAGGTCAGTTTAACAAAGTTTGAGGACATTATTCTAGTATTTTATCAACAGCGCGCGAAAACGCTCGCAGGTGTCATGACGTCCGTGTGACGTATTTGTAATGTAAATATCAAGTGTCTGTCAAACTCACTTGTATGAAATACGACAGTGACATTTGTTGATTTCCATTACAGTGACGTCATAGTGCGTGATTGACGTTTGAGTCAAAATGGCGAATTGGAGTATTTTATCCTTTTACTTTATCGAAAATCTGATTAATCTCAGATTTTAAAATCAAACTAAATGTGTCTTTTAAATCCTTTTAATATGTATTTTCCCCTAATGTATTCAAATCGTTGATTATTTGATACTGTCGTCATGCCTATTCGACTATCTTATTTTCTTAACTGATAGTCAGCGAAAAAATATAGGTTTCTATTCCTCAATCGCCGAAATAAATATGACTCGTGAACAAGATTGCAGACGATTGTAGCAGAACAAGTAGATACACCACTGGAGCTCACTGGGCACCCTCGTAGTGGATCCCCGCGAGAAATATGAGGAAATCAAGTCACATCAACCCATTCTAGCCTTAAGTTATTATATTCATAGTGATTACAGAACATAAGAGCGGTCACTTTGTTTAAATCAACTCTTAGTTCGAATATATTAATTTGATGTTGAATAAATTAAAATTACTTACTACCTAGTTATTTATTAAGCTGTAAAGGCTTGTTACTGAAAATAGTTACTTTATAGCAATCCTCATAATTGCAAAAGTGAAGTCTGTTGCGAATATTGTCTTGAACAAGAACCGATAATTTCTGATCTGATCTTCATAATTTGTTTGCACATCTCATAAACGAGAGTCATGAACAAGGTCGAGGGCCTCAATAAATGGCAGTAAATTACCAAATCAACCACAATAGTGATATAATTAAACAATTCGTACACTCGGTACCGCTTATTTTAGGAAATAAAACTCATGCTTTCAGCAGACGTGACGCCTGTAAATCACCTCAGGAAGAAAACCACGATTACATTCAGCATTACTGAGCTTACCGTATAAATATGCAGTCAATGATATAACAAATCTGCACAGATAAATAATAATCAAAATCACAATCTATTTATGTCGTTAGTACTAGATATTATTATGAATTCGGTTGGTGTTCGCTTTAGTCGATCAATGAATGATATTAAGGCAGGCGCTATCACAGCGACGTCACGCGCCGGCGCCGTCTCTCGGCAGCTCTGGCATTCCGCGGATTAGTCTGTATTATCACTTAATGGAATAACATCTATCATTATTTTGTATTTTTAATTCAAGCTGATATGTAAATTGGACACATTCCGGGTCCGACGTATTTGAGTCAATTAGAAAAATTACTATACTAAAAATTGGAATGCTCAGTTTTTTTAAAGAATAACGCATCATCTGCGTTTGAGTTCATTATAAAAGAAAATTAATTGCCTTGTAAGAACTAAATTTTGGATTTAAACATATATGGGAGGTGAAAATATAGGACATGAACACTTTTCATAAACTCCTACTCTTCCAGAGACGATAACTTTTAAAAAGGTCACTGGAATTATTTATTACAAACGTTAGTGCTTGCGTACATAGTGAGGTGTACACTCGTTCGGCGATCTTTCTCTTGCCGTATAAATTGAAATACGTGTACTCAATGAGATTCTGGTTGGGACATTTGAATGTAACAATTTAACAACAGAAAATATTAGTAAGATTCTTGGTACCTTTTCCAGAATATTTAGTCGTTGTGTTGGCAAGGCTGTCGGGCTGTCATACGCAAGGGTTGGGAGCTAACCTACGAAGGCACTTACTAGAGGGCGGGGCGCGCGGGGCGGGCGGGGTCAGGGCGCGCGCCGATGCAGGTGGCAGTTCTCCACGTACAGATCCTGGAAATAAAACAATTTTGTTTCTTGATAAACTATATAAACTTGATAAACTTTGTCGAGAGAAAAGGAAAATGGTGGAGGTTCAACATTAGACTATAGACAGCTGATATGTCTATAGTTTAATATCTATTATATAAAAATAAGTCTGGTTTTCCTTCTTGACGCTATAACTCCAGAACGCACAAACCGATTTCCACGGTTTTGCATTCGTTGCATTTATAGCAAAGAAAATTCAGGAAAATTTCAACAGAAAAGCGGGAAAATCTTTTTTCACATACAGCTAAGTCCACGCGGACGTAGTCGCGGGCGGCTGCTAGTAGTTTATACAGGGTGTCCCGAAACGTGACGTCAAGCGGGCACGGGATGATAGGCTAGGTTATACCGGCTCTGGGAAAAATAAAGAAAAAAATCTATGTCACTTGGTTTAGTAATAATAATAATATTTTTGAAAATTTGGGAAATCGACACCCTTGACTATGTTTTCATGTACTGTACTCACAAATGACCAAATTTTGCAGAGTTTTATTTTTTATGTTATCCCAGTAAACTATGCTTTTGATTGTAGTCACTTTTATGATGATCAATTTTGCACATTTAGTAAAAAAAAAAAAAAAGTTCAACTGAGTCATGGTCAAGAATTTTTATGTCAGCTAACTTCATCCCTTATTTTCTTTAAAAAACATTACTAAAGCATCTTTGGCAAGTTGTTTAGAAAAATAGCCCATTTAATCAAGATTTCAAAAAGGTAAAATAATAACTATTTCCTTGTCTTATGTTTCCATGAAAAATATTATGAACCATAATGGGTCGTTCAAAACTTGAACTAGGTGAAGTCTAAAGGATGCTATTGTTGGTTAATGAAACAAAAAGTGATCGTAGGTTAGTAGCGGTAGCAAATAAGAAATGATTGCTGTTGCTAAGCATTCCATGACTGGTCGGTTAATGTGATGGGTGACCATTTCTTTTTTTTTCATAGTATCTCCGTACACATGACATTAAGCAGTTGTTCCCAGCTGACGTTGCTAGAAGAAGTCAGCCGCAAGAAAAAAATGGAAATAGGTAGCCTGAGATGCCGGTGACTGTACCACGATCCACACTTAGCTCACTGTGCCCACATGTTAGAGTATGACGTTGTAGCAATACGGGATAGTTGCGTTGACCGTAATCGTGAACGTTGAGCATAAGTAGACACACTTGTGCTCAATACTGAGCACACGTCTTCCGGGACCAACCGCTTAACGAGCCTTCGAAGGACGGAGAAGCTACAAAAGATATTTAAAAAAAATGTTCGGAGTGGTCACCCATCACATTAACCGACCAGGCATGGAATGCTTAGCAACAGCAATCATTTCTTATTTGCTACCGCTACTAACCTACAGTCACTTTTTGTTTCATTGACCAACAATAGCATCCTTTAGACTTCACCTAGTCCAAGTTTTGAACGACCTATTATGGTTCATAATATTTTTCATGGAAACATAAGACAAGGAAATAGATATTATTTCATCTTTTTGAAATCTTGATTAAATGGGCTATTTTTCTAGACAACTTGCCAAGGATGCTTTAGTAATGTTTTTTAAAGAAAACAAGGGATGAAGTTAGCTGACATAAAAATTCTTGACCATGACTCAGTCGAGCTTTATTTTTTTTTACTAAATGTGCAAAATTGATCATCATAAAAGTGACTACAAATAAAAGCATAGTTTACTGGGATAACATAAAAAATTAAACTCTGCAAAATTTGGTCATTTGTGAGTACAGTACATGAAAACATAGTCAAGGGTGTCGATTTCCCAAATTTTCTAAAATATTGTTATTATTACTAAACCAAGTGACATAGATTTTTTTCTTTATTTTTCCCAGAGCCGGTATAACCTAGCCTATCATCCCGTGCCCGCTTGACGTCACGTTTCGGGACACCCTGTATAAATCAACTGAATGTGCCCTCAGCTTCAAGCGCGTGAAATTTGGTCTGTCAAAAATATGGTCGAATTGATAACCTAATTTATTTATTTATTTAGGTACACCGCTCTTAGAAGTATTACAGCAAATAATATTTTAAGCTTTTTATTTGGAACTCGGTTATTGAGACAATTAGAAGAAACTATAATTTTTCTTTAAATTATTTGTCGATAAGGCAGCACGTTTATTGAGCTCTATTGGTGTGATTGGATTGATAGCATCGCGCGTGTGTGTGTACCTTGACGAGCAGGTCGGCGGCCTGTAGCCTGGCGTGCAACCGCCGCACGGCCGCCTCAGCCCGCGCCGCCCGCGCCCGCAGCGCCGCCGCCTCCCGCGCGCCCGCGCCCCGCGCCGCCGCCAGCGCCGCCACACCACGCGCACAACGCTCCGGCAGCGACGCGCACGCGCACGCGCAACCACACGCGGGGATAGGGCTCTCACCCACGCATGTGCTGGACTCTGGAACAAGACACAGTTCAAAAAAATGAATACGATTTTCTACAATAGCACTTATATTGATACTTAGGTAAGGTTACAAATTTATTCTTGTATGTTTCATGGAAGGATCGCTGGTACTTTGACACAGGTTTCTCTATTTTAAATACCAGCTGCTATAATATTCAATGAATTTGTACTACAATCAGTTGTATAGTCTGGTATGTTAATATTGAATTTTTAATAAATTATATTTTTTATTTATTATTATTCATTCGTGTGAGAAGGACAATGACAGCAAGTGAGACAATGTAAATGTTGTATTGGAGACAAACCCCCTTATTCATAAAAACTTAAACAGCTCTACAACAACACGGTGACTTTTATATCGCTTTGTCACTTTCATTCTTGTTGCTGCCGCCATTTGCGAGTAAGTGACAGAACACGTCAATAGCTTAAACAATGCATTAGCGTTGCGTTCGTTTTTATGAATAAGGGGGAAAGTTATTACCAAAAACTATAATTTATTACGTCAACAACAGGACTTACACTATTAGGTACAACAATGATTCAGGATTCCAAAATGCAACAAAAACAATGCTAAAATGAAACCTTACTCACAGGTAACGAGGGCATGCAATAGATTTTATTTGACAACATTAAAGCAACGCAATTATAAAAGAATGAGTTATAATAATTAGCACCAGTAGCATTTTGGTCAAGAAACCCTAGGCTTACCAGGGTTCAGCCCGGAGGAAACGTAAAGAGAAGAGAAGACTCTCCTCAAACTTAGTGGTTCCAAGCCACTTGGTATGGTCATTTCTGCACCAAGTGAAAAATAAGGAATTTGTATTTATGATATATTTTGTGAAGTATCGCTGGGCTCTACTGTAACGCGTTTCAAAAACTAAATGGAGCTAACTAAGTAGCCCCAAATAGTCACTATCTCGAACTTAGAGGGAGAAGTCAAAAGGAGGATGCTAAATAAATGAGCAGGGCATGGGCACTGTTCACTAAACTGCGTCGAGTTTTTTAGTCGCCCATACCACAATGCCTAAAAACAAAGGTTTTCAACCAATGCGTCCTCCTACTATGCACCAGTTCAAGGTCGCTCTGTCAGTGAGTGAGAAATTAGGTTATGCGACAGAGAACCAAGGTTATCGATATAACTCGCAGAATAAGTAAGCTAAGTTGGCCATGGCCTGGTCACATTGGTTTTAGAACCGAAAACCATTCGTCTGAGAGTATTCTCGCGTGGAGACCTTGTCTAATGTATGTGGGACGTTCTCCGGCCTAGGTAGATTAGATTAGATTATTTATTTCTCAATATAAAATTACAATATAAATACATTAATGTCAAATTACATGAATTCATATTGAGATCATATTGAGAGGTAGGGCGAGGATTTGCGAAAGGCTACTGGTAGGAGGTGGATGCGTCTAGTTAAGGATAGGGCGCTAAGGCGCGCATAAGGGAGGCCTATGTCCAGCTGTGAACGAGTATAGGCTGATGATGAAAGCCACGAGTCGGTTGGATCACCGCTCAGTACAAACATTCATGGCATAAACATGTCTGTTTGTATTGGACTCGGTGTTCTCTATGTAGGTAGATATATTAAGTAAGTATTTACAAAAAAAATATTTAAGTATGATAATCCGTTGTCTAAATTTCATAGTACAAGCTTTGTTTAGTTTCGGGCTAGAAAGCGCGTCGAGCGAACGGTGTGATCCAAGGCACTTTGCAGGCGGCGGGGTGGGCTGGTCTTTTTGACTGCGAAGTATTAATTGCCGCGCCGCCAGTGCCCGCCGGACATCGGCGGGCCGGACATTTTGCCTTTCATGTGCGTTGATAGTATAAAATTATCTTTGTGCTATCGTTCGCGGTGAAATTGATTGGCCCGGCCCGTCCGGCCGTCTGCAAAGCTACTGAAGTCTGCGTGTGTGTAGGAGACTGACCGTCAGCGAAGGCGGGGCTCCGGTAGTCCCTGGCGCGCCGGCGCCGCTCGAGCGCGTCGAGGCGCGCGCGCAGCCGCCGCAGCTCCTCCGCGCGCGCCGCCAGCGCCGCCTCCGCGCCCGAACGGTGCTAGAGACTGACTGGCTGTGTAGGAGACTGACTGGCTGTGTAGGAGACTGACCGTCAGCGAAGGCGGGGCTCCGGTAGTCCCTGGCGCGCCGGCGCCGCTCGAGCGCGTCGAGGCGCGCGCGCAGCCGCCGCAGCTCCTCCGCGCGCGCCGCCAGCGCCGCCTCCGCGCCCGAACGGTGCTAGAGACTGACTGGCTGTGTAGGAGACTGACTGGCTGTGTAGGAGACTGACCGTCAGCGAAGGCGGGGCTCCGGTAGTCCCTGGCGCGCCGGCGCCGCTCGAGCGCGTCGAGGCGCGCGCGCAGCCGCCGCAGCTCCTCCGCGCGCGCCGCCAGCGCCGCCTCCGCGCCCGAACGGTGCTAGAGACTGACTGGCTGTGTAGGAGACTGACTGGCTGTGTAGGAGACTGACCGTCAGCGAAGGCGGGGCTCCGGTAGTCCCTGGCGCGCCGGCGCCGCTCGAGCGCGTCGAGGCGCGCGCGCAGCCGCCGCAGCTCCTCCGCGCGCGCCGCCAGCGCCGCCTCCGCGCCCGAACGGTGCTAGAGACTGACTGGCTGTGTAGGAGACTGACTGGCTGTGTAGGAGACTGACCGTCAGCGAAGGCGGGGCTCCGGTAGTCCCTGGCGCGCCGGCGCCGCTCGAGCGCGTCGAGGCGCGCGCGCAGCCGCCGCAGCTCCTCCGCGCGCGCCGCCAGCGCCGCCTCCGCGCCCGAACGGTGCTAGAGACTGACTGGCTGTGTAGGAGACTGACTGGCTGTGTAGGAGACTGACCGTCAGCGAAGGCGGGGCTCCGGTAGTCCCTGGCGCGCCGGCGCCGCTCGAGCGCGTCGAGGCGCGCGCGCAGCCGCCGCAGCTCCTCCGCGCGCGCCGCCAGCGCCGCCTCCGCGCCCGAACGGTAGCTCGAGAACTCGCTCTCCAGGTCCAGCACCTGGAACGACAGAACCGTGATGACTGTCAATTACACAGAGGGAATTGATCAAGTAGTCGACCAAATCCTAACTTTGGGGGATATAAAAAAATATTTTTACATAAACTAAAAAGCTTTTTCCGCTTGATTCAACGATCAAACCTTTTGGATTTGGAGTAAAACTTGCCCTATATTTTACACTTTCTTCTTTCTATATGACTTAAGCCTTTATAGCTTTGACAACTCTATCAGACTGTAACCCTAATATTTACACCACCTGGTAGCATAGCTTATAAAGATTAAATTCTGGATGATACAGAATGAACATTATATCGTAAAGTGAAAGAAATAATTTAATTTTAATGGAATACTCATTTTTATTTTTAAAACCACCTTGTTGGTTCCATTCTTAGGCTAGGAGAAGTTTTTTTTTACTCAGTGCACAAAAGTAATGTACAAAAGGCGGCCTTGATACCTAGAGGGGTTTTCTGCCAGTCAACCACACGGTCAGACAGAGACAGTAAGGCGGTGCACTAAACTGAAAGTAACATTTAAAAGCAAACAAACGTGTGAATGAATAACAACATAAAATATAAGTATGCTGTTTTAGTTTTTTTCGAAATAAGCATCGAGACCTTTACGTGATTAATTACCAACTATCCTGTATATGTCCTTATTTTTAACAAGGAAAAAAAAATTCATGCACGATCCTACCGTAAAGAGGAACGGCGGCCAGTGACAGGCAGGTCATACGAACTAAAACGACCGATCTCCACTCCGCATTTGCGAGGAAGATTTTAAGTTCCACCCTATTATTAATGATTATTGTATTTTATTTATTTATTTATTCTTTATTGCACAAAATTACAAAAAAGAAAGTACAATTGGCGGACTTAATGCCAAGAGGCATTCTCTACCAGTCAACCGCAAGGCTCAACAGTATAGTACAGTATTGATTTATTGATTATTGTGTTTTCTTAATATTGTTCGACATTCAAACATAATGGTACTTTATTATTGAATAAATGTAGATGTGTGTGTCCCCGTCCTACCTGCGCCTCGAGTGCGGCCCGCTCCTCGATGGGCGGCAGCGAGGGCGGCGCGGCCCGTCGCTCGTAGTCCCGCACGCGCGCGGCCAGCTCGGCCAGGCGCTCGTCGCCCGCGCGCTGCTCCTCCGCGTGCTCGCGCCGCTCCGCCTCCACCTTGCGCGACCAGTACTCCTCGCAGCGCTCATACTCCTCGCTCATCGCCTCCAGGCTCGCCTCCAGGGTGCTGGGGAGGAAGCATTCAGCATTCGATAACCATACAGAGGTCCAATGTGTGTGTGGCCTCGTAACTCCTTGTATCCAAGTGAGCAGCTTGGATTGAATGCGTCACTTAGAAGGACACTTGATAAAGACTGTAGCTATGATTCAAGAAAGTTAAGCTATTAAATATTGCTTAGTTTGGAATCAGGTGGCGGTGTGCACAGTTGATGTTGTGAAATAATATTTAATGTGGAGCACAGATACTTTGTGTTCATTGTACGATTTGAAAACACCGATATAATACCCAAGAAACCCAGATAACGGCGGTAGGCTCGCCCCTTTCCACATTGAGTTTAAATTCCCTCGGCGAAATGTGGGCTTCTGAATGTTCCGTTCACCATAACGGCAACAATCAGTGCGCCTCTGACTAACCCATTGGGGATATGGTAGTGAGGGTATGTTATGGAACACACCTGATCAATTCAGATAATTTCAGTCTCTCTTCGTCGTGCTTCTGGTCTGCGTCGGCTAGTTCCCTCCTGAGTTCCTCGACCAACATGTCAGAGTGGACGTCGGTGTGACGCGTATCGAGGTCTGCTTCAGTCTGTGCGGAGGAATCGCAGGATGTGGCTTGAGTGATGCTGAAGTCCGTCTCGACGGCGGCGTCGAGGCGGTCGGCGGGCGACGTGCCCAGGATGACGGTTTCGCTGAGCTCCTGCACGCGCGCCGCCACGTCGCCTAGCGCAGCGCACGCCCCACACGCCCCCCCGGCCCCCGCCCCCGGCCCCGCCCCCACGGCTCGAACGCTCGTGAAGATCGCCTGCAGGCGCTGCGCCGCCTCCGTGTAGTCGATCACTTTTTGCTCGATGCTCGTCGGCGAGGAGTCGCACTCCTGAAAACATTTATGGCATAAATTATCTATGTATACAATACAGGAGTAAATTTTTATTTCTTGAAATGTGTTAAAAAAGGTTACCTTAAAGTATACATAGATAATTCACCCCTGTAGCGGTGTCAAGCAAAAAAAAAACTACCAATCATAATTCACCTAGTCTTCGTGGCCCACACCGGCAGATGCCACAACTTTTAATTGTCAACTTGGCTATTAAGGGTAATAAAAAAAGTACAAAGAACATTCATTTAGATCTTACCATTCCTTCCAACAATTCCATTTAGCTTGCCTAATACCAAACTTTTTTATTTAAGTATACTTTTTTTTTTTTGGTATGTATTTATAACTTTCTCTAGGCAAATTGATATTTAGCCCCTGATTGCAGAATCAGGCTCCAATTGGATTAGCGATGACTGTATACTAAAACTCAAATAAAGTGCTTGGATAAGTGAGTGCATTAGCAAATGAACTGCGATACATGCTTTCATTACCCCACTAACCGATTAATTAATTAGAGTCTAGATTAGTAACATTGTTGCAGAATAACATGTTTACCTAATTTAGTCAGAAGACCTACTTACTTTTTGATAAAAGTATCAAATAAGTAAGTAGGGTTCCAAAAACAGTAAAAAACGAAATTACCAAATGTCTGGTATAGTCATTGATATAAACAAAAAGAGGAAGATTTGTTACTTTTATGCTTTGCGAATTCGATAAATGGGCATTCTCACTGTGACGTGTGCATGTAGTTAATAAAATGAGCACCCCTGTTCATTTTATTAACTACATGAAAGAAAACATGGCAACAGCTTTCTACCATGTAGAAAGATGTAATCTGCGTGAGTGCAAACGATAGGTATAATACTGCACTGCACCGAAAGCAATAGTCGTCACTGATGTGCGCCGATAATTTCCGATGAAGCTAGGAATTGTGTTGCTTTCATTTGCCTGAGTATTTTTTGTGTTGCTCTTGACATGAACTCCAACCATGCAGCTAAACGTGTCGCTCCACACGCTTTAGTATTTTTCTGTCTTGCTCATTCTCAAGCAGGTCAATTAAACCTGTTTTTGGGTTGCTATTTTTCGTACGCGGATGCCGTATCCTCCTCTTTTTGTTAATTTCAATGGGTATCCTATATATTTTTTTAATTTTTGAATTGGTTTATCTTACCTCCAATGCTTCAGGGGTTAACAAAGAGCGAAGTTCCGCAGAAAGGTCTCCGTACAGGGTGGCGTCCCCACGAGCCCCCGCCGCGCCCGCCTCCGCGCCCTTGCGAGCCTCCAGCGCCCCGCACAGCTCGTCGTTGCGGTCGCGCAGCCGCTGAGCCTCGCGCCGCAGCTCCTCCAGCCGCGCCTGCAGCTCCCGCACCGCCGCCTCCCCCCCGCCCGCGCCCTCCGCACCGCTCGAGCGACTCTCCACTGTGGCGCGGATCTCCTCCGCCAGGCGCGCCGCCTCCCGCTCTGCGGCCGACGCCCGGCCCTCCGCTGCCGTCGTCCGTGCCTCCAGTTTATCCCCACGTGATCTTTCCGTCTCCACGTCCACCCGGAGACGCGCCTCCGTTTCGTTGTGGCGAGCCGTCTCCACCTCTAACCGCGCACGCAGGGCAGCAGCGCGCTCGCGCTCCGCGGCCGCCTCCTCCTGTGTCTGCCGCACCGCCTCCACGTGGCGCGCCTCCACTCGGCGCAAGTTGGCGGCGAGCTCGGCCTCCATTCGCGTGTGGCTCTCATCGACGTCTTGCGCGAGCAGACGCGCGCGCCGGTTGGCCTCGGCGACGTCGGCCCGCAGCTTATCCCTCTCGGCGGAGGCGAGATCCGCTCGCCGTCGCGCTCGGCGCAGCCTCAGGCGGCTGAGCGCGAGAGCCGCGATCAGCAACAGCGGGCGCGCATCCCGTCGCTCGTCGAGCGGCTCTGCTAGTTCGCCGAGTTCGTCGTCGAGAGCGCGTTCTAGGTCGGGTGGGCGCACAGCGGCGGCGCCGAATCCAAGCTCGAGCAGAAGCCGACGGGGTCGCGGCACACCCGCTCGCTCCCACGCGTCCACCACGAACTCACTGGCGACACCTGCATCCTCATCCTCTCCGTCGTCGACTTCGGCGTCGATGGTCGTCTCTCGGGTTCCTTCGATCGACGACGTCAGCGAGGCGTTCAGCCGGTCGAAGAACTCTCCGACGGTGGTGTTGTCGACGCGGGAGTCTTCAAATATACGATCGACCAACCGACGGTCGATGCCGTCCATTCGTAGTTCGCGACAGAGCGCCAGTGCCTGCTCCCGGTCGATGAGGCGGTCGTGGTCGAAGCTGTCGGGTGCAGCCTCGTCGTCGGTGGTCGATATGTCCCGAGTTTCCATTGCGGAGGCACTGCGCCGGCACCGCATGCGCTGGGACGAGCGTGCGCGCCCGTCGTCGGAGTCCAGGCGGGAGACAGAGGCTGCGCGCGGGGCGTGCGCGTCCGAGGATGGCCGCTGTGGCCTCGAGCGCCGCCCGTACTTTTTGGAGCCAAAGACGAACTTTGGGGCGATTTCGCGGCCCGAGGAGTCTTCGTCGCTATGAGTGGGTGCGGGTAGCGCGAGTGTGGCGGTGCGGGGAGTGGACGCGGCGGGCCCAGGCTGGTCGGGCGCTGCAGAGTCACCGCTCAGCACGGAGAGCAGCCCGTTGCGGAACTGCGTGAAGGTGACTCGATCGGCGCTGCGCTCAAACAGGGTGTCGACGAGGGCTGCGCCGCGGTCATCCAGCTGTAAAGCGTCGCACAGGTCGAGAACGGCAGACTTGTCTAGGGCTTCATCATTATCTACGTCGAACGTTTTAAAAACCGAGTAAAGTTGTTGTTCGTAGGGATTCATGGACGCGGCGTCCATAGCTAGAAGAAGCATTCAGGAACCACAAAACCGATATAATCTTTGCCAGATTAATCTAAGTGAGTAACATGTTTCTAATATTTGTAAAAACCTCTACAAATTCAATCATTTACAGTAATATCCTTGAGCTTATTTGCGTGATGGATGAATGAATGAATGTCAAAATTGACGTTGCCTACAGCTGTCGTTTTGGCATTTTTACTTTTTTATTTCGGGTAGAAAAGGAAAGTTTAAAAAAAAATCCTAGTTTAATAATTTGGTTAGAAGGTTAGACACAGTTAGACATGAAGTGTAATAAATGAAGGATTAATTCAAAATAGTTAACCTTATTCCAATTAAGAAGGTATGGTTTTTAACTTTCTACAAAATTAGCTAAAACAATGAGCAAGTTTTCTCAAAATGTCTTCTACCTTGTAGTAAAGAATTCTTTTGCCTGTTTTGATCAACATGCATAAAAAAACAAAAGTCAAATGGTTCGCTTCACGTCAGACTGAATTTAAGTTGTTTACAAATAATTTGTATTGATTTTATTCGAATTTATCCCTTTTGTTCTCGATGATGCATACAAGTGCATTGTCTAGTTGCATTTCAATAGTATTTAAACAAGACGGACGGCAATAGACTTTGTAAGTTTACCTTTGTGTCACACAATTTGTATTGAATATCGATTATTGCCTATGAAAAATGATAGGAAACAGTGATAAGTGCTATTCGCGTTTGGAAGAACCATACCCAACTCGTTTAAAGCCTGGCCCTGCACCTCGAAGCAAGTTAACGGGCGCAGTATGGATAGCCGCGGCTACTTGCTCGTTGTTAGCGCTCGCTGCCACGGCCTTGGTTTTGATTGAACCTGCTTTAGAAAATCGCGGCGATCTACCTTATTCATTATTGAAGGCCCACTTTCGTGCAAATTTATATTCTATGATACAAGAACAAGAAATTGGTTTATTTGAATCCAAAAAACCTGATCTCAGACAAAGGCCTTCTGAAACTAGTCAAAAGATTGTATCCTGTTACTACGACACGCCAGGCACGTACGAGCCCCACGAGCTGCTGCCGGCCCACATCCACCCCCACTTGTGTACACACATCAATGTGGCCTTCGCTAGGATCGTGGATAAGCAAATCCATCTTGATGACATTCAATACCGAGCACTCAAAGATATTGTGCAGCTCAAAAAAGTTAACCCAAACCTTAAAATTCTGCTTTCAATAGGAGGTGCGGGGAATGAAAGTGGATTCTCAGAAATGGTAATGAATCATGCATCAAGAAAAGTATTTATAAAATCCATAAAGTACATATTGCGGAATTATACTTTAGATGGAGTGGACCTGGACTGGGAATTTCCTGCTTTGAATCTTGGAACTGGACATCTCAATGGAAAACGTGAACGGCAACACTTTTCCCAGCTGTTACGAGAAATTAGAACCGAATACATTAGGGAGAAAAGAAACTACTTACTGACTGTAGCTGTGGCTGCTCCAGAGACTATTGTAGATATCTCCTATGATGTCGACCAAATTAACTTGTATACTGACTTTGTTAATATTATGACATATGACTTTCACTCATACACTAAGTACACTCCATTCACTGGATTAAACTCCCCACTGTATGCAAAACCTGACGAGCAGTTATACATGGCTACACTCAATATAAACTACACTGTGCACACATACCTTAACAAAGGTTTGGATAGAAGCAAAATTGTGGTGGGGATACCAGCATATGGGCACTCATTCACACTGGTAAACCCAGGAAACACTAGGGTGGGTAGTCCTGCTTCTGGATTTGGTGCCTTGGGAAGTATGGGATTTGTCAATTATCCTGATATATGTGAATTTTCTAAAACACACGAAAATATAGTTGTCAAGCAAGACTCGGATGGGAAAGTGCCGTATCTGTACAGAGGGTGGGAGTGGGTTTCGTTCGAGTCCCCCGCGAGCGTGGCGGCGAAGGCGGCCTACATCAAGGCGCTCGGCCTGGGCGGCGCCATGGTCTACTCGCTGAACGCCGACGACTACAGGGGCCTTTGCAACAACCGCGGCACTCAAGTCAACTTCCCACTTATTTGGTCTATCAACAATTCTCTGTTTGGCAACGACAGCTTGACCGAGGCGCGGCAACAAACGGAAAAGTAAGCCAGCAACCTGTGAACGAGTAATGTGTGTTAATAGTGCAAGCGTTAGTTTAGTGAATTTGAATTACCTGTTTTTTCCTGGCCACATAAGTGATTTTGTACATGGTACAGGATTTCATAGTAGATGTCGGTATCAGGTGCGCTGGAGGCGATGCAATAACCGCGCGGCGCCCACGCGCGCCCGCCGCGCGTCCACTGCGCGTGCGCGGCCGTGAGCCTGCGCAGGCGCGGACTCGGCGCGCGCAGCCGACGCTGCTCACCCGCACAGAACCGCACGCGCATTCATTAACCGTCGCATTAACTTTTACAGTTTGAAAAAATGTAAGAGAGTTACTTTACGGTTTCGTGTTTCCGCTCGACCGAGTGTGTTGCAGTACACTAGATAATGAATTCAGTTAACCATCCACCGCCACGCGCCTCAACAAGATATATATTAATTTGATTGTCCATTGGATTCTTGTGATTGTTATGAATGTTAGTTGAGTGGGCGGCGACGACATTGACATTATCGCCGCAGAACATTGTTGTGTAATTTAGTCACCTTCAACCACTACGTTTAGGAAATGAACTAAAGGCGAATTTAAGCAGGTCCCGCGTTTGCTTCATGCGGTAAACGCATAATGGCTCATGGGCATTATCTAACACCATAGTATGTCTATGAAATAATTATCAGCCACTCATTGATTTCAGAATTCAACGCAAAAAAATGACATCTCTTCATGATGCTGTGTCCCCAAATATCCTTATCAGATTCTCTCCCTCTCTAAGTAACGCACTAAGCAGAGGTTCGCGGCGCCCTTAATAATAATAAATATCCTTGGACATTATTCCACACAGCGCCATCTAGTCCCAAGTAGGCTAATTATAGTCCGTTATTATGGATACTAGACAACGGATAAACATACTTAAATACTTTTTTCTTTTGTAAATACATACTTAATATACATAGGAAACACCCAGACCAATACAAACAGACATGTTCATGCACACGAATGTTTGACTTATGAGCCATCTGAGCTCACCTTAGTCCTGTCAAACCTAAACCTAAGCAGCAATCACTTTACAGGTCACTAAAAAAAGTTTTGAATAAAGCAATAAAGTTTTGAAGTTTGAAGTCAGGTCTGAAACGACTCTGACAGTAATTTCTTCGATCGTCGACAGAACGTTTCACCTATGAATGTTTCGCCGACACAGAACCAGGTAAAGGTTTGTTCAAAGAGATTATCAAAGAAATGACTGTCTGTCGGAGAAACGTTTTAGACGGCTAAAAAATTAGGAAAAAAGCCATGTTTAACAAGTCTCGAATTCACAGACGTCAAATATTTAGCTGTAAAACAACTACCAGTTCTTAAAGACACTAAGCCATATTCTTAACTTTGCACTAAGCTACGGGACGGCCTGCTCGACGTTTGCATACCTAGTTAATATCCTTAGAGCCAATTTTAAAATGAGAGAGGGAGGCAACTGCGTAAGGAAGTTGGCAAAATTACATAAGTTTCACTGGACCACCATGGAGCATGGTCACTAAATAACGACTCATATATACATTGTTGACCCGTGGTATCTACAAGAAAAATATTTAAGGAAAATCAATTATTGTAATTGATTCTCTTCTTTTTCTGTAAAGTATTCTAAATTCTAGTATTAAAATGTGTATTATTTTATTTATTTAAATATTGTTCGACAATGGAGCCTATAAGAGCGTAATTTTGAACTAAGTAGATATTCGTCGCAGAGTTCTAAACATGGTACAAAAAAAAATGGATCTGATGGGCTGTGAATAGTAAATTACAAATGAATTTATGTTTATTTTACTGTAATATTAGTAGGTAGTTCGGTACCTACAGCATGAAAAAGGCGTTCGTTGAAAGTTACATTCAATATATTGTACCTAATAATGTAAGTTTGTATTTAATTGTAAAGCATTTTTTTTCTTTTCATGTGGTTTACCACGCACTGGTGTCTAAGTAATTTTATAAATTAATTTGCAATGCAAGATTCAGCCGCAGCGCAGATGTTTTAAGGATTTAAACTACAAGCATTATAGGGTTCTGTAGCTGCCCGATTAGGAACACGCTATCTTTCGTCACGTTACGAAGCGAAGTAGTTCAAAACGCTTGTAACATTGAATTGTATAGATCGATCCTTTTATGTACAGTAGTTAATATTGTAAGTGGTTGAGGATATTTCTGCCCAATTTAGGCAAAGATCAGTTAAATCATTCCATAGGCGTCGCTCGTGCTAAGCGCCTTTCATTCGATGGTCGGTCCGCGTGCTGCTTTGAAATTCAAAATCTTTGCAACTGTGGTCGTTTGAATAAAAAGAACTAAGCCAAATAACATTTTTAGATTATTTACATACAAAATGAGAGAAAATACTATTTCAAAGCAAAGCGTATTGATGATAGAGGTAATCTCATTTCGACATCGATGCTCGCACGTGCGATGTGCACCGCCGGAATAGCACGGCAGTTTTGCTCGTTGCAGTTAGCTCTCGAGATTCCTCTTTACACTGTAAACTGAGGTCTTCGAGGTTCAAGAACACATAAAGAGATCATAGAGCTCGAAAACGACATAGATTTTAAATCAAGCATGTTCTTAGTGGGTTTATTCATGGTCTACTTTACTTATTCACCGATTTTGGTTGTAATTTGTTTTACCTGCCGATAGAATAACGATGATTTAGAATTTGATCCGTTACCTACATTCCACTGAATTTGTTAAGTTTTACATTTACTGGTAAATAGCCACGGTATCTATCTATAAACAAGACCAAAGCTACCAGCATATCTTTTAAACAATGACGTGTTTGCATTTTACGTTTTTAATTGAAACATAATATTTTACAAATGCTTAGTGTCGGTGGGTAACTAGAGTAGCAGACTGAAGCATGTCAACTCAAGTGTTCAGCTACTTAAGATACCCACCACCATATCCCAAGAAGTTATAATTGATAATTAAACGAACTTACCTTAAGCGAAGTGTAATTATTATGAAAACTATTTTACAACTATACATTTTAAAGGGTCTTGCTATTTTTTGCGATTCAAACTAAGTCTATTTATTCAGAACAGTCTACTTGTAAACTGAATAATTTATTAATTTTATTATTTGGGAAATAAAGAAAGTCTACTTGTAAACTGAATAATTTATTTATTTTTATTATTTGGGAAATAAAGAAAATTATTTAAAAATCTGTCATTTTTATTTAACTACGTAGTTTAACGCAATCAAAGTATTTTAACCACTGTATTCCTAAACAATACAATTTGGTATGAGCTTCCCGGCATCGGCAGTCCGGCACACGCGCGCCACAAAACGCCGCCACTTGTAGCTTCCTATAGTATTCAGCGTGTGGCGCCCACCGGCTTCAACGTGTGTGCGGTGAGACCATAAAAAAATATGAAAAATAATTTAATGTGCACACACATTATCAAGTCAATACATGAACCTATCAACTGCACACACAGTTGAAAGTAATTCGGTTTTGAAACAACATAAAACTGTGTGTGTAGGGAAAAAACCGGCCAAGTGCGAGTCGGACTCGCGCACCGAGGGTTCCGTACAAACCTGCAAGGTTTACAAATATGCTGCTTAAATTGCTGTTTCTTTTTATTGCGTTGACATAGAAGTTTGATTTTGTTACAGCTTAAAGGTATTATAGACCTGAGTATTTGGTATGAATTTCAATTTAATACCTCTACGCGTTCATGAGGAAATGGGTAGTAAGTTTAAAATTATTAAAAAAATATATATTAGATATGTGATGTAACTAAAAGTTCATGGTTTTCGTAATTTTTCCTTTATCTATGCTATAAGACGTTGCTTCGTACCAAATTTCAAGATTCTGAGTTCACGGGAAGCACCCTGTAGGTTTTGATTCCCTTGCAAGTGTCGAAAATTTGCGGCATAAACGGCTGTATCTTTTGATTGCGTTGGCTTAGAAGTTTGATTTTTTCACAGCTTCAAGGGACAGTAGACCTGAGTAATTGATATAAATTTCAGCTTCATACCTACACGCGTTCCTGAGAAAAAGGGTCTTGACAGACGGACGGACGGACGGACAGACGGACAACAAAGTGATCCTATAAGGGTTCCGTTTTTTCGTTTTGAGGTACGGAACCCTAAAAATGTTGCCCAATGTGGCTGCTTGTATAGTGCACTAGTACGGAAGTCTGATAGTATCGAATAGTAACTGCATGAGGTGTTTTTCGATATGACCTCAGATACCAGCAATGACGATGATAATCGATTAAGCTGTGGCGCAGGTGTTTGCCTTTTACGGAACTATTGTGGGTGGGATTTACTCGACACCAGATTTAGTATTAAGAACGTAGAATCAATTGGATAACTTTGCAGTGATGATCACGCATTCACGCTATTGAACTATTAGAGGTTGAGAGCCTTCCGCTCACTGTCCGGTAAAACTAAGACAGCCACAACTTGGACTTGGACTTCGAGGACAAGCTCACAAGCATGTTATAATCAATTAACAAATAAATTATGTTTTACATTTAAAATGAAACAAAAATTAAAAATAGTCAGGAAGCTCTTTTAATATGGCACTACCTTAAAGTACCTACCTAAGCATTATTTTTCTAGTAAAATACACTCGATAAAGGCATCGCTGACCGCAGACGGAGTCGCGTGCTCTGAACAGTCTCTATCGTTAGTTCACAAGTCAGTTTAAAATGAATCATTAAGTAGGTACCTAAATATGAAAACGTTCACGATTAGTATAGTGATTCTACAGGGTGGGCAGAAAAGTGACGTTCAAAAATGTTTAAGAGGTACCTGAATCACCCCTATATGAAAGTTCTGCGATTTTACATAGTTTAAGAGTTACGATTTTTAAATGTTTTTTTTCTAAATTGCGACCGGATCAGTTTGAAAAATTTTAAAAACAAAAGAAAGCGCTTTTTCTGACGTTTCTTTTTTGGCCAACCAGTATATTTTCTCTACTGTCAAGTTCTGTTTTGAATTCCGCGTGAACTTTAGGGATATTTTTTTCTGAAATAAATTAAAATTACATTTTAACAATAAATAAAGTGTTGTAACAATGTTATTACTTCCAAGTCGTTTGAAAACGAGTAAGCAATCGGAGGCATTGAGGAAAATAAACTCGAAATAACTGATTTAGAGCGACTATCAATATAAAAAGCTTGCCTTTTTGGGATAGAAACAGTTCAGAATACGGCTCTAGCGATTAGAACATTTTTTCGCACCGTTAACAACAATCAAGTATTATTTATACCTAAACAATATCAGCTGCCAATTCTCGCTAGATAGTCATGATGAAGCCAACAATTGAGTCTCACTAACAACGCACTTCACGCATAGAAGGTGCGCTTTTAGTGAAATTGCTCTCAGATCTAATTTGAAAGAGTTTTCTGGTGAAATGTGTGGCACACACACAACACAGCTTTGATGGAAAATTAATTAACAATTTTAATGTTATAAAATATTGTGCAGCGCCATCTATTGATCATGTTAGCGTGATTAGTTCCGATAACTACTTACTAATATTCAACCCACTTTTGTTCACCCAGATCTACTTGTATTCCTAATAAGTTTAATAACCATACTTAATGAAATCATAACTAGGTATTTCATTTCGTTAAACTTCTTTAAAACTTAGTGAACAAAGCACCTTATCGAAATATTTATACAAATAACAAATATGTTTCGTTCATTGTTTGTTGAAAATATTACTCAGGGAAACATGTTTTTGTTTGAATACACGAAAAACTTAATTCACATTTTATAACTTATTTAAACTACATTGGACGTCAGGCAACTAGGCAGCACCGAGGCTAACGACGCGCGCTGTAAGAACGATCCTGTGCAACCGTGACATTGATTCCACTACCTACACAATGGGCGCGAAACATAATAACATGTAACCAAAAACTAATAATTTCTTACAACAATTCAGTATCGTACTATACGTTTTGTGATGCTCCTATTGTTACAACTGGTAAAACTGTTGAAGCACCGCGTAGTGTACCTCCACGCCGCTTGTCGGCTATGTCCCACAACTATTCCGTGAATTATCACCTATAATTTCAGATCATGGCACATTTAACATTTAATAAAAAATATTTACTGAGCTGAAACATAAGCTTAATTATTGATTAATGCACCTGTATGAACTATTTTTGTGTTTCAGATTGCTACAACTAGCAAGTTCTATACAGTTTCATCATATAACTTTATCAGCCTATTTATAATAGAAAATTTGTGCATCAAAATGTATATTAAAATAAAAAACATTCTTAACTAAAATAGCTTACATAAAAGATAACTATAGACTAACACAAACCAAAAGTATTATATTTCAAGGATACATTGAGTAATAAACAAAATTATGAATATAGTAGTTACATAGCATAATTTGGGTTGATTTTACCAAAAAGCTGCAAAGAGAGCATTAAGTATACATATAATGTTATTCTGTTGACTACATAGGTATTGAGTATTTTATAAATAAATGCACTTTATTAATTTGATTTGAACTACAGAAAATCATTTAGTGGATTTAAAACATTTTCCTTTTCTTAATAGGAATGTGGAGTAAATTTCAGTTGTTTTATGTAATGATGGGTCGCTTACACAAATCTATATCACATCTCCTCAACAAAGCCACATGGCGGGTCCATTTGTATGGCCAAGGCAAGTCCCAACTGCCTCATTTATAATTATATTATACATGTTACAACTAATATTGTAGGTTCACACAAATTGTAAATTCATCCGTATCACAAACTATAGGTTTATATACTCTATACTTCTCTATATGCATATACATATATAATAGTTGAGTATCTAAATATTAGGATATGGCAACTTAACAACAACTTATTGTCTAGTGGAATATTCTATCAGCTAATGAGCCCGAGGGCTTTCTTAAAAGTACAACATTGTTCATCAACTGTTACCTTGATTGACTTTACTTGCACATTCAATAAACATAACAGGAAATATGTTAACTATTCTGGTTCAATGAACTAGTCATTATAACTTTTGTCATTACTATGATGGCAATAAAAATTACATTTTGAATGTTTGATGAGAAAAATATTTCCCCTTTTGTACCAAAAATGAACTAAGTAGTATTAAAAAATACATCCACCCAAACTACATAATGCTACAAGGTACAATTTAAAGTACTAAAGAATTAATAGCTAATTATTAGTCAGATTAAAATTATAGCAGGACGGTTCGGTCGATTTCATATGCAGTGCCATACCATTTTATAGAAGCTGCATTCTAAATTGTATAACGCGATATGTGTAATACTATCACTTCCAAATACTACATATTATTTCACTCAATGGTAATAGGTCCAACTTTTAATATAGCACAATAAGGAATCAGGATTTAAAATAGATTGTAACAAAATTTAGGATTCAGTGATATGATATGAGCAGAGGCCTTATGGGCACATGCTAAAGCAGCATGGTGTTACGTTTGTAGCCAATGGAACATGAGGCTGTGTACAGTAGGGTAGTCCAGCTCTGCATTAGGTGAGCTAAGAAACTCCTTGAGACTCAGGGTGACGTCGCCCGACAGTGGCGGTTCTTTGAGGTCTGCCGCGGAATGAGCAGAATTGTCGTCGGACGCGCAATCGGAAGACGCAGCCCGCCACTTGTCATCATAGTTTAGGTCGCACAAAGTTGGCGGTTCGTCTCCGTCACTGAACTCTTCTTCCAGCATAAGCCCACGAGACTTGGAGCGCTGCGCACCGGTGTCCGTATCACTGGCATCGCGACCTCCTCCGCTGCCACCTTCGTGCTGCCGCCGTGCGTTCTTGAGCGCGCGATAACGCCGTGATCGCTCCCGCTGCAGCCTCCTTTTTCTTTCGTCTGCACGTTCTAATTCCTCTGGGGTTTTCTTCAAAGCGTTCTTACCAAAAAAGTATCTCATGAACGACTCATCACAGTTACGTTTGGACAGATAGCTAGCCATTAACTTGTAATAATATTGATTGTCCATCGTGCCGACGTATTCCAACAGCGAAATTCAAGAACTGTTACCAAAATCCTACGAAACTATGACGATATTCCTAAAATTGCGAAATAAATAAAAATAATGAGAACGCACGACGAACTACGATGACGTGACGTCAATCAACGGCCACAGATGATGTATAAAAACAAAAAAATGACATTGCGTTTTGTTGCTCAGGAATGCGTTTTAATTTTAATATTATAATTGTAATTTTAACATTGAAACTTTTACAGAACATGACATAACAAAATGTTTTGAAAACCCATATTTTTGTAAGTGACGTCAACAACATGGCAAGTTAGGCCGTGGCCCCATGTCACCGGTGCGGTGGACAGCACGGCGCCTTAACCGGTAGAAGGCACGATACCGTCAACCGTACCAGTAGGTACACCATTGCCGTTGTTGTCTTTTTATTGTTGCTGTTTCTTCAATCTACTTCTCAACAGTCACAAAAGCTTAAACACGTCTTTCGCGGTCCTTATCAATTCAAAAACGGATAATTTACTAATGGTTGCAACGTCAGTGGCAATTTCGCACGGTGCTGGCAGACGACGACAGCACGGCGCTACGGCCTTAGCAATTTCCAGGCATTTCTGCTTGCTTTAGTAAGGTCGACACGACTGGGCTAGAAGAAATAAATTGCTGTAGCTCGCACTTATAATACGAGCGAGTCCAAAACTCGCTGTAGTTAGTCTAATTTATGAAAAGCCTTTGACTGAACGTATATTTCAACATTTAGCTAAGAGCGTTTAAGGGTTGACCTCATAGGCTGTGTTGACGATGGTAGACGATGGCCCCAGATCAGTGACTTCAACCTAGGGGTAGTGTTCAAAATATTTGTTACTTGCAGTGTTTTATTTAAAATGAGACCTCTCCGTTAGTTTGCCATATAATGTTACTTCATAGAAATGTATACTTATGAGATACTACGTGATGACATAATAGTAGTGACCTTTTTTTTAAAACCAACAGGTTCGACTCCCGGCTAAGATAAAAGTTTTGTGTAAAATCTGAGTACGCAGTTTTAGTTTTTGACAAAATCGCCCTCGAGACTCCTGTCAGCATTTTTCGACATTCCTCATAGATTTGGCCAACCACTCCCACTTAAAAAACTCACCCTGTATACTTAACGCAAGAGGTTATATCAACATAATTGTGTTCCTATGTCTGGCAACATTTTCGGCTGTCAAGTTAGTTCGCCTTATTCTGGAAATCTGGACTTTACTTGAGGTAATTGTGTAACGCCACACTCAACTCTGAACTGTTGCAGTGCGAGATAAAAATAAAATACTTCATTATTTATTTCTTATTAGTTTTAATTTAAAACATGTACAAAAGTTCACAATAATTACATAAGCTAAGTTAAAAACTAAGCAACCGTTAACATTAAGGGTTGCGCTACCCTCTTGCTTATTTTTTAGCTAGTGGGATATGTAGGCCACAATCACATTAGGCGTGCGTTTTTCTCGGATGCTTGACGAAAACGCACTCGAGGAAATCACAGTGGGTTTGGGGCTTATTATGAAAATAATCAACAAGTTCATCAATGACAAAATGTGACAATATCATCCCATGTTTACTGTTACAAGTAATGTAATGTAAAATGGTAAATAGCATCAAAATATACTTTGACTAGATATATTTCTATAAATAGAAAGACGCAAAGTGAGTTGGGAATGATCATAAAAAGGCCCCCAATATAAATTTCGTGGCATGAATGCTTAATAGTAAAATCTCCTTTGTCTACACTTTAAGCCAGAGACATGTGATTGTTTTTTTGGTCGAAATCTCAATATTCCTAAATTGTACATCACCGTGTTATTGTATTTATTTGTTTCAATAACTGTAAACTGGTTTTTTTGTGTGCAATAAAGTGTTTCTTATCTTTATATTTAGTTAAAATAATCAATCAAATGTCTGTTATACAATGTGTAACCAGCTTGAGGATTGTCTGAATGACTAGAAGACGGCGATCTCTGAGCGCGGCACGGCGGCGAGCCCGTCGTCCCAGGTCAGCATGGTGTTGAAGGTGAGGTAGAGCGCGATGGCCGACAACATGTGCCACAGGTCGTGCGAGTCGTAGAACTGCAGCACGCGGCACTCGTGGTTACTGACGACACACGAACAATTTACATTGCGATTACTTAAGCGAACAGTGATGCAAACGGGCAAGCGGCCAAGGAAGCCTTAAAACTCATTTAAAAAAAAAAAATTTTGGAACTCTGCAATTTACAAAAAAATCGTAGGGCAATCAATAACGAAAATGTATCAACCCCATCAGACTCAATAGAGACTGTATCAGTGGCTGCGGTTGTCTAATCTTAAGAGTCTTCTTAATATAACGTTGGTGAAGTCTGTCAACGGATCAGACTTATACGTCTCATGATAGAATCTACAATCAGTGGTTTGGTCAATAGATCCGTCCGGTTAGTAGAAGACGCGGATTTGAGTTCCGCGTGAAGTCAAGATCAAATGTCTCTTTCTGGTTTTCCTATCAATAGTTCTGTTGACCAATCAGTGACGATGATTCCAGGCCTCGAGTTGTTGAGAGAATTCATTCCGTACAGAAAATCAAACATTAGCCGGACTAAGATGTGCCCATGTTACCTAGTCAGGCGTTTAGTGGCTATGAGGTGATGGTAGCGGTAGTGGAGCATTACCTGTGTCTTGACTGCGCAGGTGTGCTGGACCAGCTGGAGCCGCCCGAGGTGAAGAAGTATAGTGCGGGAGCCCACGTCGCGGCCGCGCCCGCCAGGAAGCACCACGAGTACCAGCGCGGGCGCTCGCCGTGCAGCAGCTTCATGGCGAGGTAGAACAGGATGTACACCATCGTGTTGGCTAGAAGCACGAACAGCAGGTGCGACGCGAAGTTCGTGCTCTGGGTGAACAGGCTGCAAACAAACCACACCGCTACATAAACCAAAACCCCCTCAACAAATATCTATGTTTCGTTGCAATCAAATCTAGATAATTTATTCTCCAAAATCATGAAATATGTTTACTAAAATATTTCAAGAAAAAAAAAACAAATTGTTTGCAAAGTCATTACAGTCCCACGAATCTAGGAAAAACATTTTGACAGCTGCCAGTGTCATTAGAAATTTAATTTAATCCAATAGAAATACGGTTTACACTTGACTTTTGAGCCTGACAGAACTCTTGAACCCTTTTAACATTGCATAAAATTTAATTTCCAATGACACTAGCGGCTTTCAAAATGTATTTCTTAGATTAGTTGGACAATAATTAGAGTCTTTTCTTCCTGTTATAGTCTTTTTTACCTGTTATTTGCATCTGCGGCTTTTCTTCTTCTTTATTTTTATTAACGGTGTGTTCCATTGCAAAATATTAAATGATATCTATTTGTATATTTGTATTATAGAATCTACCTTTGTCCTGAATGAACGACATACAGGTGTCGTTATTATTGCGCGATAGGTTGAGACCTGCTAGTAATGCGACTCCCCGCCCGCTGACCCCTCCATTCCCCGAAGTCACCCGTATGGTGCGACACATCGCACGTTTTTTGCGCACGCTACAAACACGTTACTGTGACGGGTCTCACTAATGGCACACAGATGGTGTGTATCTCACCCGTAGAGCGCGAAGGCCGGAGGGCGCTGTGTGTGTGTATCTCACCCGTAGAGCGCGAAGGCCGGAGGGCGCTGTGTGTGTGTATCTCACCCGTAGAGCGCGAAGGCCGGAGGGCGCTGTGTGTGTGTATCTCACCCGTAGAGCGCGAAGGCCGGAGGGCGCTGTGTGTGTGTATCTCACCCGTAGAGCGCGAAGGCCGGAGGGCGCTGTGTGTGTGTATCTCACCCGTAGAGCGCGAAGGCCGGAGGGCGCTGTGTGTGTGTATCTCACCCGTAGAGCGCGAAGGCCGGAGGGCGCTGTGTGTGTGTATCTCACCCGTAGAGCGCGAAGGCCGGAGGGCGCTGTGTGTGTGTATCTCACCCGTAGAGCGCGAAGGCCGGAGGGCGCTGTGTGTGTGTATCTCACCCGTAGAGCGCGAAGGCCGGAGGGCGCTGTGTGTGTGTATCTCACCCGTAGAGCGCGAAGGCCGGAGGGCGCTGTGTGTGTGTATCTCACCCGTAGAGCGCGAAGGCCGGAGGGCGCTGTGTGTGTGTATCTCACCCGTAGAGCGCGAAGGCCGGAGGGCGCTGTGTGTGTGTATCTCACCCGTAGAGCGCGAAGGCCGGAGGGCGCTGTGTGTGTGTATCTCACCCGTAGAGCGCGAAGGCCGGAGGGCGCTGTGTGTGTGTATCTCACCCGTAGAGCGCGAAGGCCGGAGGGCGCTGTGTGTGTGTATCTCACCCGTAGAGCGCGAAGGCCGGAGGGCGCTGTGTGTGTGTATCTCACCCGTAGAGCGCGAAGGCCCAGTTGACGGCGTTGGCGATGAGCAGCAGCACGAGCCGCGCCGAGTACAGCGGCCGCAGCGAGGGCAGCCCCGCCGCCGGTAGAGCCCGGATGCCGCGGGCCGCCCACTGGAACGTCTCCTTCTCTGTACCACACAACAACACACACCTCATTACAAAACCACTCTGAAGATATGTATGATAGACTTATTCACACAATTCACAAACGCAAATCAACGTTGACATTTTACGGGACAGCATGATCGTGCGCCTCAACGTTGATAGCAACGTCACGCTGTAGCTGTGTGTTGTAGCTGTCTCACGCTTACGTTTGTGAATTTGGGGGTTAGAGACATAGAGGGTAAATGTACGTAACAATCGCTTCGTGTTTACTTACCTGATTGATACAGCTGCATGTAAAATAGTATTTTTATTAAATATTTGATCTAATGTAAGTAACAAAAGCAAATACTTGAAACAATTTTAAACTTAACGAGCTCAGCAAAAGAAATAGCACTCGATCCTAGAATAAATGAGATAGGTCATCCTAATTGCTCTAAAACGCATACTGAAGGTAATCATAATCAAGTAGACAAAATTTGAGAGAACATTACAATTCCTCATAATTTTTCTCTTAAACCTCAATTTTTGGTGTATACAAATAAGTTTAGTTTCTTTTATAAAGTCCCCGGGCACTCACCGAAGCGGAACTGCCCTATGTAGTAGATGCGGAGCGACAGCAGCAGGAAGGTGAACACGTGCAGCACCGTGAACACGCCCCAGAACAGCGCGCCGCCGCCCAGCACGCCCCACACCACTGCGCACGGACACACACGTATAACACATGCATGGCAGTTAGAATCAAGTAGTGCATTTTGCTAAAGTTATTAGCAGTCGTCTCATTTACGGAGTTTCTAAGAAAAACCTAAATGACGTGTTTTTATTAAATGTTACATTTACATAGTTAAGTGTAAATTTATAACTGAAACCTGTTTTTAGTTTTTTAAATTCCAATAAAGGATGGAATACCTAGTATTTTTACTGAATAAATGGCAAACAACACTAAAACTCTTAACAATAGGACTGGTTACACCATAAACTACAATCTTCGAATAGACTGTAGTCTAATAATTGTTAACCCTAATCGTTTGTGTATTTCATATTTTTATTATATTTTCTTGAACAAAATAAAACGATAGATGGCATTTGAGTAGATAGTTAGTTAGATAGCATATGTCCAGGGACAGGGAACAATTATTATACTTTTAATACATATTTAAACAGCAATAAAGTAACAGACCGATGGCGATGAGCACGGCGAGCACGCCGAAGGTGGCGTGCGCGCGCGCGTTGACGTCGGGGTGCCGCGACTGGTAGATCTTCACCATGCTCAGCACCGACAGCACGTACATGAACGCCGTGTCTGGGGATTTCATTGCGATTCACTTATTATTAGTTATTAGACATAGGCTGCGGTCCGAATATCGCTGAAAGTACTTTAAGCCCGGTCCGAATTAAAAAGTGCGAGCGCAAAATGGCGGAGTTGTTGACGTCATTTGTGACGCCGCACTATCTTTCAAAATCACGGTCGAAGTGCTTTCGGCGCAATTCGGAACGCGTTTATGGGTGCCAAAAGTACTTTCAGAGATATTCGGACTGCATCCATAAGTTATTACAACATGTCTCAAAACGGACCGCATCACTGCATACTCAAAAGTTATTTTTAAGCAAACATTGAAAAAATATTAAGGTAAGGTAATGTAAATCAAATAACTGTGTTTAAATTAACTCAGATGTAAATGATGTGATGGCTCAATGAAAATATTTCAATTTTTATTCATATTATCCTACAGCTATTCAAATACAATGTTTCTTTGTCAGAAAATCTACAAGACGTTACAGAAACTGTTAACGAACAGCAAGAAAAAGACCGAAATCATAAATGAAAAAATGGTATGTTACGTGTCAGTAATTTGTAGACCAAAATGATTAGTAGCTTGCGGCTTACAGCGCCGAAAGCGCTGAAATAAGGATAATCAATTCGGACCGGCACTGTGCTATGACCTCTGATATTAAATTTCAGACGGCAGCCAGAGCTTTAGTAAGTTGCTTACCGAATTGGAAATTAAGTCGGTTGGGGCAGACGTGGTAGCTGGCGGACAGCAGCGCCACCATCATCATGCCGGCGCCCAGCGACGCCAGCAGCCCGTAGTGCTCGGGGATGCCGTACTCCTGCGGGCACATTGCACAACAGATTAGCATAACTATACATCATCAACCTTTAGCTACCTCGACTTACGCACGTTAAATGGCTGATAAACATTGTCACATGTTTTACACAAAATAATATTTTATTTAGTCAGTAGACTAAAGCAAAACTATCAGCGTACGCTAGGCATCCTTTATGATTGAAATCAAACCGTCACCTGCCTAATGGTAAATCATTCAACATCACAACTTGCCCGACTTAGCATTTGTGGCCGAGCTCCCAATTTTACCACACGGCTAGAAAGGCGAAAAAGAGGCACAACAAGTAATATACTTTATCATCTCTGGTGGAAATATGACACAAGAAACAGTAACTGGGTTTTCGACGCTAGAAGAAGACATCACATCGTCATAGGAACAAACAGCCATTCTTAGAAAAAACGAAATAAGTCGTAATAACATTTGTTGTTCACTACGAGCATTCATGTAAACCAGTCTTTCCCAAAGTGGGCGATAACGCCCCCTTGTGGGCGCTGCAGGTCTCAAGGGGGGCGGTAAAAGACCCAGAAAGAAAATGGGGGCGTTGTGTAGAGGCGGTAGGTGAAAAAATGGGGGCGCTAAAAAAATATTTATTCTCAAAGTGGGCAGTAGACAAAATAAGTTTGGGAACCACTGATGTAAACCAACAACTACACACACTTACACTCAATCACACATTTTTCATTAACGCTGCCCGTTATCATGCGACAAGTAGACTCACCTATTCTTTTAAATTATTTAACTAAATTACCTACCTACATTTTGCATGTTATTATTTTTAAGTAGCATAGTATTTCAGTAATTGGCTCATGTTCAAGTAACTTGTTCTTCTATTTTCTATGTACGGTGGACGGCACATCACTACCCATTTCCGATTAGTCCTCCTTGCTCTATTGCAAAGAAATGACATTTGGCAAGAGCTAGAGAAAAAACGGGAATGGGGTAACCTGATGTGCTGTTGACTGTACAAATATGCTGTTGAAACATTGTTTAAATAAATACACCGAAACTGCCTAAATTGTACATTGGCTGTAAAGTCTCTCTTATCTTATTGGATCTCTGTTATCTATAAATTGAATTAAACTATTTTTCTTCTTCGTTAATTTCTCTGTTGTGTCTGTGTGCAATAAAGTGTTTCTTATCTCATCTTGCATGCATGGCTACGAAGCCGTCCCCCAAAGGTAAAAGAGTCGACGAAGCTTTGCCAAGTCCACTCGACCTTTAACTGGCTACCCTTCTCAAGCCAGACTTGCTCTGTGGCAGGAGAGACAACCCACTACACCATTTGTCGCACCGTCAGAGAGTCCTCCCCCAGGCCATGACTTGCCATGGCTGACCTGGAAAACCCTCAACCGACTGCGGTCCCAGGTTGGTAGATGCAAGGACAGTCTAAGCAGATGGGGGTACATTGAGCCAGCTGACAATGTGTGTGAATGTGGGGCCTCCCCCCAAACCATGAGCCATTTAATATCGTGCCCGATGTGTCCAACCAGCTGCACACGGGATGACCTGATGAGCGCTAGTACTCCTGCCGTAAGGGTTGCAGAATACTGGTCTCATCAAATTTAGAATTGTATGCCATCGACACGCAAAGAAGAAGAAGATCTTGAATAAACATAGAGGTATGTATGAGTGTGTTGACCTCGTCCCTGGGCGCGCGGTCGCGGTTCCAGCGGCGCCGGCGCAGCTGCAGCATGAACAGCGCGCCGAGCAGCAAGTAGCCCACGTTGGAGAACACGTGGTTGAAGTCCGACAGCTGCCCCGCCGGGTGCGCGCACAGGAAGTTGTAGTAGCACAGGTCCAGCGAGCCTGACACGTTCATTACCTGGTAAGGAAGTGTAAACCCTCGTTAAGTTCCTTAGTTTCTAGTTCTGTATCTCGAATATATGATAATAAAGGGTAATTATTTAGTGTAATTGTTGCTGTTCCTCCAATTTGGCGTGTTCCCTGCGGATCTCGTCAAATGGAGAAGTCCTAGCAGGTGCAATGTTTAAAACTGGGAATTGAAGCAAATTCATATCTCACTACTCTCACTAATGAGTCCGATAGTCCACACAGGCACTTCACCGCGTATCATGGTGTATGTGTAACGTCTTCACAGCTACAAAACTAACAAAACCTGAAAGACTGGTAGAGAATTAAGTCTTTAGCATTAAGTCCGCCTTTTGTACTTGTTTGTGCATTAAAGTTTTAATAAATAAATAAAACCTGATAAATATAGGCCCCTTGCACAGAATGGAAGTAGATAGGCAGATACGACAGTTTGGAGGTGGTCTGGATCCACCGAGTTTCAGCGATGTGGCCATGCTGCATTTGACATTGAATGGTCCAGAACAGCCATCAGTTTTTCTTGTTATGTGTCCTGCACACACTGTGACTTCTATTCCTTCACGAGTTTGTGATGTTCTACACATTTCTAGTACATTTTATTTTCTTAATTTAAATTTTACAGCGAAAAGGTGATCTAACTAGGATTGATAGTAGAAAGAGATGATGTTACCGTGACGTGTACTCACTATCTGGAAGGCGATGACGAACTGTACGACTGGCAGCGCGTAGAAGACGGCGACGGTGTAGAGCGTCTGCAGATAGCGGTCGGAGCGCGCGCGGATGACGCGGGCCTTGCGCCGCTTGGGTTGATGTAGAGAGAGACGGCGCTATCGTCGCTGTACTCACTATCTGGAAGGCGATGACGAACTGTACGACTGGCAGCGCGTAGAAGACGGCGACGGTGTAGAGCGTCTGCAGATAGCGGTCGGAGCGCGCGCGGATGACGCGGGCCTTGCGCCGCTTGGGTTGATGTAGAGAGAGACGGCGCTATCGTCGCTGTACTCACTATCTGGAAGGCGATGACGAACTGTACGACTGGCAGCGCGTAGAAGACGGCGACGGTGTAGAGCGTCTGCAGATAGCGGTCGGAGCGCGCGCGGATGACGCGGGCCTTGCGCCGCTTGGGTTGATGTAGAGAGAGACGGCGCTATCGTCGCTGTACTCACTATCTGGAAGGCGATGACGAACTGTACGACTGGCAGCGCGTAGAAGACGGCGACGGTGTAGAGCGTCTGCAGATAGCGGTCGGAGCGCGCGCGGATGACGCGGGCCTTGCGCCGCGCTAGTGCGTCCACACGCAGCTTGGCTGGGAGCCCGTATGGACGGGACGGCTCGGGAGCAGTTGGACTCTACGGTGCGAGAGACAGTTCATTTGTAGGGACGCCTCCAGATTTATGTGACCTATCCTAGTAGCGACATAGGTCACTTAAATCCGAAGGCGTCTGTAGGACAACCTCACAAATTTGGAGTCAAATATAAAAAAGAACGATAGATAACAGACAATTCAAAATGTATGATAGTGGTCAATCAAAAGTAAATAAAATATAACTTTGATTTATGGTAGTTAGTGACCTTATAGGTAACGCGCAGAAACTAGAGGTTCATACATGTCATGGCGCATTTGGCCCTTCGGACGTAGATCGCGTACTTGTCAGGAGAACCTGCCGCAAGTGTGCGTAAACCGCGTCACCTGAACCATTACTGAATTTCATAGGAAAGGTTTTGAACACTGTTCATCAGTTTTTTCTGAGTGTTCATTAAATCAAAGAACCTTTAAACCATCATATCAGCCGAACGACGCCTACTGCTGGGCGTAGGCCTCCCCCAAGGATCTAGACAACGATCGGTCCTGCGCTGTCCACATCCAGCGGCTCCCCGCGACCTTGACCAGATCATCGGTCCACCTTGTGGACAACCTTTGAATAATTTTGTAATAAATTCCTAACTAAATTTTGAAAATGTCATCTGTATAATGTGTGAATTTTTGCATCAGTAGAAATGCCGCTAGAACTGCATGCTTGTTCAGTTTGCCTGTATAGACGAATATGACACCAACCTGCTGCGGCACAGCATCGGGGCCTATGATGTCACCGTCGACCACATCGGCGCCGGGCGCTCGGCCGGGGTCAGTGCCCTCGACCCACGCGGCCGTCGCGGCGCGGCTCGAGCGCGCTGTGACGTCACGCGCCTCGTCGCGGGCCCGAGCGCTGACGTCACCGGGACGAGCGGCGCTAGTTGTGACGTCACGCGCCTCGCCGCCGGCCCGCGCGCTGACGTCACCGGGAGCAGCGGCGCCAGTTGTGACGTCAGCGACCGCGCCGTTACTCGGTGCGACGGCCCCATTGGCGGGTGGATTCGCTGTTACTCCACTGTTGGCGGTTGGACTCGCTGTGACGCCACCGTTAGCGGGTGGACTGGCTGTGACGTCACCGTTCGCGAGCGCGGGCTTTGGAGTCTCGTCGTCTGTCTCATCGGAGTCGCTGTTGTCGCTGCTGTCGAATGTCGCGTCTATCGGAACAATATCTTAAACTTCTACAACATGTTTCGTTTGAGTAAAAAAATAAAATATTTGTTAAGTAATGACAAATTCGAACTATTTGAAGCAAATTTTATTCTATCGTAAAATAAAATGGGAAATAGCTAGTAATTTACAAGAAAAGTGGCCGCCGCGAAGCCGTGACTAGGCCTGCAGGTTAGGATAATGAGTGGAGTTTCTTTCATGAAATATGTAATACTTCTAGCGGTCTAATGATAAAATCGAGATGATGATTCAAGATTTCTGACCTGAGGCCCTTCGGCGCCGACGCGGAGAGAGCTGCCCTGTGGCGTCTACCTGAGATTCTAGTGCTGGCTGTGCATCTGTAAAAATAACATATTGCTTATCTACTATATAAAAATAAGTCGGGTTTTCCTTCCTGACGCTATAACTCCAGAACGCACGAACCGATTTCCACGGTTTTGCATTCGTTGGAAAGGTCTTGGGCTCCGTGAGGTTTATAGCAAAGAAAATTCAGGAAAATTTCAACACAGAAGCGGGAAAATCTTATTTTAAGCGGGAAAAACTTTTTTCACATACAGCTAAGTCCACGCGGACGAAGTCGCGGGCAGCTGCTAGTAAGTTATAAATTTTATCACAACAGTAAAATTTTGTGGTAAATATTAGGGCTAATTAATAATCTGCTCGCATCGGCATGATAAGTGTTCTTACTGGAGGTATCTTTAAGCACGGCCTTGGGCCCGACGACCTTGAAGAAGAGCGGCCAGCGCTGCAGCAGCACCAGCGCGCCGAAGAACACGTAGAACGCCAGGAAGAAGGCCAGCGTCACCACGCCCGCGATCACGTACTGGGACCGCGAGAGAGCTGGCTGTGAACAGGGAATCGTTAAAAACATGACACCAAATACCCTAAAAACACGGATCTTAAATTCCTAGGTACCATTGCTGCATCATACTTGAAGTAGACGAAAACAAGAGCCAAACAGGACACTGGAAACGGGTAGTTCTTTAAAAAAACGATCATTTTCTGCTTTATGAAAGACCTTTTGCAAATAGGTTTAGAAAGTCAGCCTCCACAAAAACAAAGAGGTTTGGTCGATCGAGAGGCCCACGCAAAGCGCAAAGAACTTATGTCATTCTGAATGAAAAACAACATGATGGGATAAAAGCTGCTGACTGAAATAGGACCATGTGTGGCTGACACACAATGCGATTGTAGCTTCAGGCGAGGGCTACCGTTGTGTAAAGCTGCGTTTTCACCAGAGGTGCGTTGCGAGGAATGTTTTTAAGAACCAATAGAATCCCTCCATTTACTTAGCTCATTAAGCTATTTTATTAGTTCTTTAAAAGACATTCCTCGCAACGCATCTCTGGTTTAAACGCAGCCTATGGGTTGTAAGGGTTATCCCTTACATCGACACTTTGTTAAAGATAGGAAAAACTAGCATCATTGGGCACGAGCGGTTGTCTGATATAGTGCAATGCTTCTGTTGACGTGGTTCTCTGAGATAGTGCAATGTTTAGGCAGGGAAATGCTTGTGCTGTCGGGAAAATTATTATTCTATTCGTTAGTAATGTTGGCTTTACCCTAGTGTCTAGTGTGAGCCGCTTGATCCTGGGCGCGCTGGTCCGCTGCGTCTCCTCGCCGAACACGGCCGCCTCCCACAGCCAGTCCTCGCGCTGTTCCTCCTCACCCACACACGCTTCGTCATTCTCGTGCGCCATACTAACCACGTAGAACCCGCGCGGGAAACGAGATCTCTACAACACAAATGTTACACAAATGAAAAGTATTGTATTGATTTCATGTAAACTTTTACATGTGTTTATGAAAAGTCAGTTAGTGATCTGCTGTGGTTGGCCACGTCAGGAAGAAATTAACAAACATAACATACCCTCACGACCATAATCCCAAACGAGGCCTACTGATTGTTGCCATCATGGTGAACAGAATATTCAGGAGCCCACAGTTCGCCACGGGAATCTGAATCCAACGTAAGAGCCTACCGCCCGTTATCCCAGTTGCTTGGGCTTGGGTTTTATCAATATTTTCCATCACCGGAGAGTGAGTTACCGCTAACTTTACAATGAAAGAAAGAAACCATATATTGTCACAGATGGATAATTTCAAAGATAGACAGACATAAAAAACTTAAGTCATTTTTAGTTTCACTGTGACAAGGGCACCTGGCTCAGCATATGCTGCAACGGTCAAAGACTTGAGCACCGCGGATGGACACAAAGTAGTGTTCCGGCCAGTCTTGAACTCTGGGCCACCGGGTTCTAAGAGGGCTTAACCACTGGGCCATGGCGCTCTCAACTTTAAATACTAAGAGTAAGTAGGAAAAAAAGCCAGAATAACTCACCGCAAGTTGCACGGCCCCGGAGCGCTGCACGGTCATGCGGATGGTGGCGGAGGCGATGTCCGCCAGCGTCTCGGCTATGGGACACTGTAATCATTACATCAAACTGCTTACTTGCCATACTGAACTCACAAAATGGCTGATCCTACTAATCCTACTAATATTATAAAAGCGAAAGTTTGTATGTCTGGATGTGCTGTGTTGCTCTTTCACGTAAAAACTACTGAATGGATTTTAATGAAACTTTACAATAATGTTGCTAATACATTTGGATAACACATAGGCTACAATTTATAAAGATATTGTGTAAATTGTTGAAAATATCAAGTAAATATAAAAATGTACGCGGAATCACGTGGTATGGCATGACAGACGGCTGCTGTCATTAGCGTAACTATGGGTGCGTTCCGAATTGAGATATCGCACTACCGTCCATCTAACGTCAGACAATTTGACGAATCCGTTCATTTTAAGTCTACGCGGACGAAGTCGCGGGCAGCCGCTAGTATTAGATATAAATGTGAAAGTTTGTATGTGTGGATGTGCCGTGTTGCTCTTTCCCGTAAAAAATACTGAATGGATTTGAATTAAACTTTACAATAATATAGCTTATTCATGTGAATAAAATATAGGCAACAATTTATGAAAAAAACACTTCTTTTTTTCTTTCCTAAGTCCACGCGGACCGAAGTCGCAGGTGGCCGCTAGTATTAAATAAAGATATCATAACAGACAATCAGTGAGTTCAGTATCTACCTGAAGAGGTAGACATGGTATATTTGGGTGAGCGCTGCAGTAATTCTGTTGAAACTTTTGTGGAAACATGCACTTCATGTAGAAAACCTATTCTTCTTTCACTTAATTCTAATGCAGGTTTTTTTATTGTAATATTACTAGTGACCCAAAAATGCCACACACAGCAAATAATGCCTGCATAAGCCTTTTCACTCCCACCGTTGAAAATAAACTTTCTCAGGTCAAAAAAACGGATTAAATCACCTTTCAAAAAATTAGCTAAAGTATAGGAATAGCAGTGAAAGTTACCGTATAGTTCTGTATGGTGATGGTGGCGCAGATGTCGTCGGTGGAGGAGATGACGAGCCGCACTTGCTCCTGCTCCTCCTCGAACATGTAGTAGTGCACGCGCGGGTGCGCCTGCGGGGCGCAACTATGCGTTAGTGGAGCCTTCAATAACTGTGACTAGTCGCGGATAGTGAATGAAACCTTAGACCAAAGCCATTTCACTCCTAACGCTAGAGCTTGTATTCTGCGGTGTCAGAACTAAAAAGGGGAATAAATGTCACCGGAAAATAACAAGAACCGTGAATTTATAAATTTCCTAAGAAATTTATCAACTTTCGTAGGATTCTAAACGAGAGATAAATTGTATTATTTTACGCCCTCATTCCCGGATATTGATAAACTTTCGGATCGCATCCGTAAAATAATAAGTGAGCAATAACCAAATGCCATGTGCGCTCTGATTGGTCGAATAAGTCACGTGTTCCTTCTCCTTTCTCTCCTCTGCCTCTCATAATCTATGAACATAAGCATTGTTACTGTCAACATCGACCAATCAGAGAGCAGTGTGTTTTTTTTCCGTAATTTATAAAAGCGTTAAATTAAAATCTCTTATGTGATTAGTCGAACCGTTTAGGATCTTACGAATAGATATCCGTAAGTTGATAAATTTACCGCGAGTCGTCGCAAATTGATAAACTTCCGGAAATGTGGGCGTACAATAATACAATTTATCTCTCGTTTAGAATCCTACGAAAGTTGATAAATTTCCTAGGAAATTTATAAATTTACGGTTTTTGTTATTTTCCGTGGACATATACATTACATACGCGAACATCTTGAGCTTCATCCTGTTTTTGATACGGTAACCTAAAAAAGGGTTAGTTTGCAAACATAGCTACAGTAATCAGTTGTAGTTGTTATTTCGTTATACTTATTTATTTACAACTAGCTGTCCCGACAGACTTCGTTCTATTGTCAAACATGTATTGTCTACTATTGTCAAACATGGTCACGTGACAGGAAGAAACGGTTGCTAAGGAAAACTCAATTGTTGTTTTTCACTTCATTCCTAGCATTTTTCCATGTTTACTCACCTTTTAAACCTTTCCTGAACCATCACAAATATTCTCGAGTTTTAGCGAGACTAACGAACAGCAATCCATTTTGATTTATAGAGATTTCTGAATTTCAGTGATGGCTACTTAAATACTGTAGTAATAAGATTGTTCAAATCGCCTTTACCAGGGTGATCTGCGTGCTGAGCGGCTGCTGGAAGTAGAGGCGGAAGTCGCGCGCCGGCGCCGCGCGCAGCTGTACGGTGAGCGCGCGCGCGCACGCCGACACCGCGTGCAGCGAGAACCAGCCGCGCGCACGCTCGCTCTCCTCCGGACCCACTGCGGAACAGTATCGACATCATTACAGGGCCCAGCCACAGAGAACAGTAAAATATCTACATACAAACGTGCCGCTCTCGGTTTGAATGTGTGCGTGCGCGTCGCACGCCGTGTCGGCACATGATTTCACACACACGCTAGCATAGAATATGGGGGAATAAGGTGGCAGTAGTACGTACGGGCTGTGCCGCGTGTCTGTGAGCACGCTAGGCTGATAACTAGGCGGGCGGCCTTAGATAACCTACTGTTACGTTTACTGTGGCTCAGCTTAATCGTTAGGCACCGTAATGTCACCATTTCAATCGATAGATCTCACAGCGGATTCCGTTGTTCGAAAGTTTCAGAATCACACTCTGCTTCGCCATAACTTATAATCTTGCTTAATCATAAAAACGAGTATAATATCAACATGTTTTTTTGGACTGTCATTGATTTGCGGGATAATAAGCGACACGGCACGACAGATTTTAACTGTAGTAGTCGTGAGCGAGAAATTTTATTATTTGCTTATGCGCTAACTTACAGTACTTACATAATTAATTTCATTCGATATTATGGATTCAATAGTATGGACACGACTTGAAGCAAAACAAGGGATAAAAAGGATTTCAAGCTTACTGCAGTCCGTGGGGGCGTCATCAACGCTGTCGTCGGGACAGAGCTGCCGCTCCATCTCGAACAGCAGCCGCCCGTCCGACCACATCGGCACCTGCCACGTCCCGGCGCCTGCGCAAAACACATTACTTCATTATGAACATTCCACACATTCCGAACATTTTCTCTGATTTTCATCATCTTTTTGTCAATCAACACCTCCGAACCGGTGGTAGAATCACATTATTAATTTTTCAATTTTTATGTTGTGACTTGTCATAAGTGCTTTTTAATAAGTTTATATGAATAAAGAATATTTTTACTTTTACTTTCATTTTTTTACTTTAATGGAAACTATCCTACTTAGTCCTCACCTACGAAGGTTAGGAAGGTACCATTCGCCCAAGAGTATATTTGAGTAAAATTGAAACTGACCTGCCCTCTGCCGGTAGGTGATGAGCAGCGGGCGCGCGGTGTCGCCGCCGTCGCTGCTCAGCCACACGCGTGCTGGCCATTGACTCTGTTCTAAATTCTGCAATACATCAGAATCTTAGTTCATTTGCATCGTCTCGCAGCCGAGCTGTTCATGACAGTTTCAAATCTTATCCTTCTACAGTTGTGGGCTAAAAAAAACTCTTTTTAGAATCAAGCTCATCTGTACTTTAGTTGTACCAATTATATGTATGTAAGTAGACTACATTTTCTAACGTAATTGTTTTTTTGTTTACGAACTTACTATTCGTTTTAATTAAACAACAAAACGTAAACAATTACCTATATTGTCAGCTGTAGGAACTAGGTATTTGACTACCATCAAGAAACAAACATGTGGGGTTACACCAGATATTACTATTATATCAGCATTTACCGATCCCCTCTTTTATTATGTTTATATCTAGTTTTCACATAGATTACCACTCATAGGACAACACATTGCTCCTTTAATCCTTATCAACAAGCGTGTAAATAAAAAATAGCTTGTGTTTGCCTGAGATACAGAGGTCTATCTTATCCTTAGACAAGCTCTAAGATCTTATCTATGTAGTGCTACATCATAAACTTCTATATGTCACTGATCTATTTATATTTTTTATGAGAAATGAATTTCCTACCTGTAAAAGTGTACGAAACCTACTTACCGGTATAAAATCCAGTATGTACTCCGTGTTGGCATCTACAACGATCGTGTGCAGCTGCTCCAGGGACAACCTAATGGTTAAATAGGTACATGTAAATCAGCTCGTCATCTTCATTCCCACAATGACAATCATAACCCTAAAAAAAAACCTCTCTCGTGGGGCGAAGTGAAACACTGAACTCAAGTTAGCTAGCGAGTATGTAGGTGGAATGGAGGTTCACTGTGGCCCACCTGCGGGCCAGAATAATGAGTTCAAGTCACTTAAATAATGGGCAAATGTATTTAATAATTACTATCAAACGTTATGTATTTCATACACTTTTATCGAATTCCTTGATTTTTACGATAACTTGATACATTTAAAGTAATAACAATGTCATTGGGTCATGCCAAATTGCTTAATCTATTTATTACTCATGTTTTATAGGTAGGCACAATTTATTCCAGATAACTGTACTGACAACACAATTATGAAATGTTTAATTAACCTGATAAATTGCAAGAAACTTGTAACTACCTACCTAATTTGTCAGCGATATAAGTGAATTCAATGTTGAACTTTGCGAACAGAATTAAAAATCTTTTCATTTTTTGCTTTGAGTCTAGGTGGTCACTTGTTCAATCTCATCTCACCTGGTGGTGGTGAGGATGTAAATGTACCGATCCCGGAAAATGAAACGGGAAGCAAGGAAGTACCTTTAGCGGATCACATTAAAGAAAAGCCGGCGAAACACTTTGTGCATTTCACTCAGCTAGAATAACAACGAAAGCCATAGTTAAATAGTGCTGGCGCAAGACCAGCCGTGCTATTCCGGCGGTGCACATCGGACATCACTTCACATCTCGGTGCTTCACGCTTACCTCAATCATCAATAGGCTTTACTTTGAATTAGTATTTTCTCTCATTTTGTATGTAAATAATTAAAAAATGTTATTTGGCTTAGTTTTCTTCTCTGTAACGACCACAGTTGTAAAGAAATTGAATTTTAAAGTTCACTCACACGAGCGAAGGGAGTTTTGGCGTCCGCCGGAATAGCATAGCAGCTCGCTCTAAAAGTTTGCTTATGAATAAGGCGATGGGAACATTGCGACTCAATGTTACAGCTGGATGTGGGCGGCAATCAATAAAGAAAGATGCATCGCGGGAATGTTGGTATGACTCGGTCGGTATGAGAGTGGTAAAAGTCCAGTTTGTACACCTCATTGCGTTGATCTCGACCAAATTGTCATCATCCCAGGCGCAAACTTCTTCCAAGGCCAGGTTCAAGCTATTCAACCTCGGTACAGGTTTATTTTGAACCCTTGTGGCACTTGTCAAAGCGAGCACGGGGCATCAATGTGAGATGCCCAGTGACACTAGCAGATCATTAATCTGTAGCAAGAAGAATGCTTGAAATATAAAGCCAGTACGGATACCGAGCTAAGGAAACCTTGCTTATTTGGCTATCATGCACCTACTCTATTTCAACACTCTGATAAATGGCGAGCGACACAGCCAAGGCTTCACAGTATAGTAATTATAGTATGTACCTATACCTACAAACATTCTCAGTTTATTTATCTTGAACAATGTGTCACTTATGCCATTTATTGTAATTGGTAAATTAATGACATCATCCTCTTATTAACATAAGACCGTCAACAAGTGGACTATCTGTCCAGTCCCCACAAGTTACGCAGGAACACTTATTTGTAAATAAAATATTTAAAAAAAAATGAGTATACGGAAAGCTGCTAAAGTCTGTAATAATGACCTGTCCAATCCTGATCCAAATGTTGCAATTGCAACAGGAGTTTGTTTGATGTTTTATTAGATATTTTAACTAAAAATGCTAACAATATATCTATATAACAAAATAGCTATAATCTTTCGAAGTTAAGGGTGTATTGGACTAACAAACGCACATACGCGGACTTAGATTAAAACAGTAGGTCTTCCAATAATTTATTTTATGGGCAGTTCTGTAAAAACATAAAGGAATACAAAATACAAACATCAACCCATTGTACATTGTCAATGTAGGCCACCCTCGAACTTTATCTTAGTAAAACTAGCATATTTGTACTATGTGTGTTTGGCAGAAGTAAACAAACGGTTTATATTGTCAACAGATATTGTGTATGAGCATGACTGACTAATACGTATCATCAATAGTTTAAACATCTTACTCTAAGTATTTTAAAGCGTTTAAGCTTCAAGCAAAATCCTTTCAACCACGTTTCGTTGCTATATCAGCACACTGCTTAAATGATAAGCAAATACAAAGTCGTGCAAATATTTGTAAACACATAAGCGTGGGAAATACTAGGAATTACAAAATTGTAGCAAATGGAGAATACTAATATGATCTTTCTGCCACTCCCCTTCCGCAGTATTATTCCTATAGTTGATTAATGATGTTTCTGTTAAGTGTTTCAGGCACTCTTAGCCGAGTGATAAAGGAAGGAGTACTCACCGGTTCCTGATGACGGTGACGTTGTCGAGCGCGTGCGCCGAGGCCAGCAGCGCCGCCAGCGCCAGCCCGGCGCGCCAGGTAAACGTCCGCACACTCACACTCATACTCACTGTCACTCTTCACTTCCCGCGAAATATTCGCGCGTCAAAACCACCAACCTGTGTCCGCGCTCATTCGCACTATCCGGTTATCACTGCGAAGCGCGCGCTGGACGCGTTATCATATCGACGCAGATAATTCCGCTCGATACGAGGAACCGTCGATACAAGCTTGAATCACTGACCGAATTTAGACATATTTGAAGAATGCCTGAGTTCTAATCCTCAATGTAACTGATAACATTGTGTTTTACATTGAAGTCTGTCTCACATAATCATATCATGTGCCCGTGAATCCGTTTATCATTCACTAGAAATATAAAATATTTATAGACATGTAATCTAACCTTAATTATTATAATTTACGTTTCAATACACAGTATTGTCTCTGTTTCCAGTCAAAATAAGAATGCGAAGTTCCGCCTAGATATTACTTCAGTACGCTAAAAATAGGCAATATGAGTTATTTCAGATTGAATGCCAGTAACAATAACAAATACCGGGTGGTAATGTTTGGCCAACTATTTTAGTGCGATGAGGAAAACCGAGCTCATTCATATGTGCTGATTGTGCATTTCGCTCGACAGTCCTTGTATCTGGGTCGCGCTGACCGGCGCGCAAAACAGAAATGACAATTTAGTATCGAGTATGAGTGAATAGCAAGTCCAGTTATTATAGTGTTAGGTGTCGAAAACAACGACATAGATTTTGAATCCACAATTACGTATTTACTTTGAGGCTGCTACTCAAATGTTATTTTCCCATTTATAACGTAATAAACAAAGTATAAAATAAATAAATCAATAACAATTTTTCTTGTCAAAAGCATATTTAGTAAATTCTTTTTATAACGTACACGTACTTTTTAGAGTATATTTCAAGCGCTCGCGAGAAAGTTGCCTACTGAATTTTGAAATCAATTGACGCTAAATAAGACTGTTAAATGCAGAGCCAAGGTTTTACCATAATCTAGTTATTTCACAGGGAATCACTAGGGCATCAATGATGGAAATGCCCAGCGAGGAAAAAAAAGGCAGTAATTAAAAATAATAATAAATTTAATAGCGAGTATACTAGCGAGGTACGAGTGGTGCAGCGGCGCGTCGGTCGTCTTCGACGTCGGCTTCGGGCGGTGGGAGCGAGAGGGCGCGCGGCGGGCGAGGGAGACGGGAGTAGCGCAGCCCGACCTCGTCCACCACCTCCTCGATGGCGGCGAGGCAGGCGTCCAGCTGATCGCGCGTGTGCCCCGCGTTCAGGCAGAACCTGCCGACAGACGCACCACGTTACAACTACTATACACTCCAACTAATATAACAAGAACATTTTGACAGCTACCAGTATTATTAGAAATTAAAATTTATGCAATGCTATAAGGATTTAAGCGTTCTGCTAGGCTCAAAATTCAAGTCGTAGCTCATGAATCGTATTTCTATTGGATTGAAGTAGAATTTCTAATAACACTGGCATTTTAGACAGCTTACGAGCATACTAACAACAGTACGTCTAGCACGAACTGCTAACGTTAGCGTAATCATAAAGTAAACAATACTTTTCTTTAAAAAGACATAGGAAAAAAAGAAAAATAAGAATCGCTTACTTTTCGATCACGATAACGGTTCGAGCTAGACCTACAGCTGAAGTTAAACTTAGCACTGCGCAAACTATGGGTGTCAGAGATTGATAAACATAACAATCGCAAAAAGACAACAAACCAAAATGTTCGTCACAAGAATGGTTGCCAAGCGCGGCATATGAGTGAGGACTCACACCCACTGAGCCATCACAGAGTCGGAACGTTATCTACACAAAGATAAAGATAAGATACCTGACAACATATTTTCAGTGTAATCTATACTAAGATATCGCTATTTGGTCGGTACTATACTTAAAGTTACAAAGGACGTAAATGAGAACTGTTAAAAATCCTCAAAAAAGACATTTTAACGTGTATTTGCTGTATTGTGTTTGAAGACCGTTTTATTGTAAATGGTTATGGAATTTACTAATACACCGGAGGTCGCGGGTTAGATCCTTGCATAGTAACTTTCGTGTGCATGAAATGTCCGTTTGTATTGGTCTGAGTTCCTAGAACGAACGGTACGAAAACGGTTCACTTGGTTTTCGTACATTGTAAAAAAAATCGAACGAAAATACGCTTCGATCCATCCCCGCGCATTAAAATAGTTGTAAGTAGACTTTCTGAGAAAGCTTCCTCTATTCCTTGAGTACGAGTACGAAAAATCAGTTACGCTCACCGAATATCAACCGGCACAAGAAAACAAAAGGCGTAGTTTAATCATCTATCCACCGCCGTACTAGTTCTGAGAACGGTTTACCATTCATCGGCATCAAAAGATATGCCAGCGTATGAAATAGACAAAAACACAGATATGCTAGAATAGCAGATTTCACTTTTGTCGATGATAAAAACAACCTAAATAATTCATTCCACTATCATTCGGTCGCTTCACATTTTAACGAACCACCTCAGTTAAGTTGAAATCCTATGGACGTCGAGACGGATCATAATGCAAAGTTTTGATTTTTTTTTTCAGATTGACAGGTCTTGAAGTCAACAGCCTTCGTACTGGCTGATTTTGGCAGATTATCGGTCCTAGGAAGAGGGTTTGAAGTAGAAATGAAATATTTATTTACTTAATGAATGGATTGAATTTGAATTACACTGTTCAAATTAAATAATATTTCCTAATTACTATTGTATTTATAAACTACAATAACTTTATTTAGAAGATTAATTGCATACCCTAACTTTAAATGTTTAGATCTATTGTCGTCGTAATTTTGAATGATTGATTATTATTTTTGACGTTTCTTCTGTGAAATGTGAATCAGAATGAATGCTATCTTAATTATATAAAAAATGCGCATGAATAGATCAGTATCTATTTATTATTATTTTTTAATTTAGCAGTAATAAATCTTGAGGTACACGCGTTTTTCATCACCACACATTGGTGTTTTCCATCTAACAAAGGGGCACCTCTGGACCACACGTTTTTGCACATGAAATAGGTGAAACTACAAAATCACTTATTGTAATAACAGCAAACAACCTCCATCATACGTTCCACTGCTGTAGTTGCTGAGCTCAACTACATAGCACGAGCCATACTCAAACACGCAGGCTCAGTGCGGATTGTTGCAGGGGTGCAAGGTTAGTTTTAAACCTTGCTGTCAGATGTTATTAAGTCGCCACTACCCTTAACGATTGGCAACGTTAGCCGGTGCCAACTGCTTAACGTGCCTTCCAAAGCATGGAGATACCCGGAAAATACTTCACAAAAATTCGGGCGGAATGGTCACCCATCCCATTTCCGAACGGGCGTGGGTTGCTTCACAACACTGATCGTTGCCGATCTGCTGTTGCCACCGCGTCATGGGCACCAAATAATAAGTTTCTGTGAGTGTGTAATAAGTTTTGTAAATGACCATGAGACACAAAGAGTGTGGGTGTTTTCTACGCATATAATGTATGTATTTACAAAAAAAATCTTTAAATATGTTTGTTTAATGTCTAGTATCCCATAGCACGAGCTTTAATTAGCTTACTTTGTGGCTAGATGGCGCTGTGTGCAATAATACCGAGGGACATATCGCCCTTCGCCGTTATCCAGGGTTACTTTAATTTTTAATCAGTGTATAAATGTGTTTACCTGATCCTGGCCTTGGAGAGCGGCGTGGCGGGGAAGCCGACGCCGACGGTGGCGACGCCGCGCGCCGTGAGCCGCTCCACGGTGGCGGCCATCTTGCTGAACGTGTACACGAGCAGCGGCACCACCGGCGACTCCGCCGTGCCGAACACCACCACGCCCATCGACCGTAGTCTGCAAACAAATCAAACATTGTTGCGACTGCTTCTCAGGGCCCCAAATGAGCAGCATTTTATAACGCTTCAATTGGATCGTAATTGAGTCTCAAACGGCTAATTTGACTGACACATTTTCTATGAAAAATATTTTTTTATTTAATTTTATTATACAGGTATTGTGACCTACTTCCACAATAAAATACATTTCTGGTGCAATTCACACGATAGATTTACAAAACTTAAATTAGACCTTACAAACTAAGAGCATGCGGACATGCATGCAGACAAAATAATATGCCAAGGATCAGCAAAACATGTCAAATTTGACCCAAGAGACTCAATTACGATTCAATTGAAGCGTTATAAAACTAGCAGACTTGGGGCCCAGTTCTACGGTAAGCTGAACATCAGTTCAGTTGTTCTGGATACTCAAATAGCCAAATCTTGAACAACGTCAGCACGTTCTCTGCCAGATACATTCAATCAGTTCAATAGTAAAAAGTTGAGTTAAGCATCCCTCAAAAGTATAGCTGTCACTATTAACTCTATCGACATTTTACAAGAAAGTATGAGCTGGAGCGCGTGCTTAGCGCTGATTGACGTTTGTGAATTCGGGGGGTTGGGTTGATTAAACCCCAAGCAGTTTAAACTTGATAGTACTTAACCATTTAAACCGATTACAGGATTTGATATATTGTTTACTAAAGACTGATACCTTGAGTGTTATTCTCACGTAAACACCTGACTACTTGCTTAAAAAGGGGAGTTCCTTCGCGCACTACGAGGGTATAAATGGTAAAAGTTTGTCTTTGAGAGCATAGCAATTATAAAGCTCATACCGGAGGGTTATTCAGTTTACTTGAATAGAGACTAGACTGACGTTTTGGTTAGTATGAACTAACGTCAATTTCCTACTCATGGCTTGTAGTGGAGTAATATCCTGTGGTAGGTACCTGTTGCGGAAGTATGTGGTGTTGGTCCGGAGCTGCTGCACGCGCTGCCGGCCCGCAGGTCCGGCGATGGCGCGCATGGCCCACAGCACCTGCGCGGCTACCGGCGGTGCCATGGCGTGCGCGTAGCTGTGCGCGTGCCCGCAAGCGCGCAGGCTGTTTATCAGCTTCGCGGAACCTGACGGCATATTTTTTTATTAGTACCTAAATTTGGTTGGAGAAGAATATAGCGAGGGTGACGCCCGTTATAACTAAATCGATGACCAAATAACTGACATTGGAGATCCTTATTATCGTCCTCCCCCAGGTCGAAGATAGAAGCCGTTGGAGGACGAATAATGGTAAGATTTTCCATCAGAGATACGATTTACGAAAATGAGGGAGAGAATACAGAGAACCTAATTTCCAATCAGTCAATTTTGCATCTACTAGATTAGAAGCTCCCTTAACTAGACAAATAACTGCCTTTATGCGTTCCACAGCCAATAACAAGACCACACCTTTATTGGTGGGATTATTGGAAAGGTCTAAGGTTAATGAGAAACCTTGTTGTAGATACACACATCAAAAGTGTCTAGGGATATCTCAAGCATTTTTATACAAAGTATAGCTATTTGGGAGGCTGTAAAAATTTAAATATTGATACCAACATAGAAATTTTTAGAACACAGAAACTGCTATATCTGCCCTTTCAGATTGTATAAAGAAATTTATTGTAGTAGCATTATTGTACAATCGTAAGGACGTTAAAAAAAGACAGATTTTTTTTTTAAAAGGTGTCAAAATTTTAGCAAAATCTAACGTTTTTTTTTGTAATATTCTTAACCTTTATCTTATTCCACTGTCCTCGCGTTATTCTGAGATAATACTCAACTTGTAAACAAACTTAACTTTATGAAATATTTGAAAAATGATATCCCTAGACAGTTTTGATGTGTGTATTATGAAGTTGAAGTAAGCCCTTCGCTTAGGCTTAACGACTACCATCTAGCGAAGTCAGCCAGGTCTAACTGCTTGGCATGCTTTCCAAAACACGATGATGACAAAAATACATCACCATATAGATAGACAGAGATCTGGTTGGCCCCACTGAACACTTTATTTTTTTATGTTATTGTTCTCATGTTTATATTTTTGGGTCGTTTTTCTTATGTGTCTTGCGGGCCAATAAACAGTTTTTCTTTTCTTTCTTTCCATATTTCGGTCGAGGTGGCCTACGTTGTTCAACGGCGATCGCTGCCGAGCCGATGTTGTTACCGCCCCGAGGTCACCTTTCTAACTAATCATAATACAAAGCACAACAGCTGCTGTTGCCGTCTCTGTCACTCACCGGCCACGTACCTCTTGGTGAAGGTGCACATGAGCACGTCGACGTGCTTGCCCATCGCGCCCGCCGAGTGCGCCCGACCAGACACGAAGCACAACGACTGCTGTTGCCGTCTCTGTCACTCACCGGCCACGTACCCGCCGGCGGCGCCGAAGCTCTTGGTGAAGGTGCCCATGAGCACGTCCACGTCTGCGGGCGCCACGCCGGCGAGGTCGCACACGCCGCGCCCGCGCGCGCCCATCGCGCCCACCGAGTGGGCTTCGTCGAGATACAGCTGCAGCCCTAGACGCTTCTTCAGCGCCACCACGGCTTTCAGCGGCACCACTGAGCCTTCCATACTGTAGACGCCTTCCACTACCTATAGCCAACATAAAATACGATTGCAAACTTTAATTTAAATTCAGAAAAAGACGGGCAACATTGTTGCACATTGGTCTAAAGACAGCATTTGATTGTTGCAAAAATGCCGTAATCATTAACCTTGCGTCAACATTGCGTCTTTTTGGGGCGATGAAAATGCGCCTTTCACAGTCGCGCGAGTGCATCACGACACCAGCGACAGACAGTTGTAGCGATGCACACGCACGTTTGTATCGATTCAGATATGTGCACTTGGACTGAAGGCAATTGTTCCAATCCTTTTGAGACATATTGAGATTTATAATGACAAGCTCCATTGCAAAAAATATGAAAAACTTAAAGCAGAAGTTATAATTAATATTCAAATACAAATTTTACTTGACATCTATAATATTTAAGTTGTAATCAACATGCTCATTTATGTTTGATTTTGTTTTTTATTACATATTTTATGTTTTATTTATTTTCAACATTATTTATTGTTCTCATCATTTTAATTGTTTCATATTTTTGACGATCTCAATTTCAATCATTTATGCGTCATAAATGTTATTATAATTAGGGAAATAAATGAATCTAATCTATACATTCCTAAAACATAAATAAAACTGTTATGACTAAACGTCTTGGGCCCTCTATCTTATCAGCATCAATCTATAAGCAAAACTCTAGGCAATACGGGCGAAAATGTTTCGCTCTTATCGTATCAAAATATCGTTTGTATCGGTCATGAAATCCTACATACATTCTAAATATAGTGAAGTTGGGTAACTTTGAATTTCAGTGTAACATTGAATCGACTCTTTTAGTTACTTTTGTCAAGTATTCCAACTAAACGATGTTGTTTAGTCTTTGAGGGATTGACTCAAAAACAAACCATAAACATCAGTATGTAGGTACTTTCACTGTTTGTAAACAGTGGATTCAATGTTACACTGAAATTCAAAGTTACTTACTTAACTTGTCATTAGGCAGTCGCTGAAGCTAAAACGCAGGAGGGCGGCCTTACGGTTGGGGGTTACAGTTAGGCGTGGTGGCAGAAGTAGGGATGATCAATATTTGAAAGACATCGATGTTGACATCGATGTCATAACCGAAAGCTCAACAACGATGTTCGATATTTTCGACAAACCAAACATCGATGTTGGATAACATCGATAATTTTAGCACTGATAATTACAAACACAATATATACAGTGAAATCATTCGAAATTAAATTAGAAACCGAAAAAAATAGCGTATGTTCCAATACTTTTTGTCAACTAACTGAAGAAAAAGTTTTTTTTATGAAGAAGAACCTTTCAATCTATTTCTTTGTTGATGAAGAGTAGAGCAAGCTTTGAAAATAGTCTTTCGATAGACAGCGTTGATGTCGCGATAGTACCTAAATATTTCAGCGTAAGCAAGTAACATCCATGATCGATTCCGTTAAAATCGATGTTACGATATTTTTCGTATAACGTCATCGATGTTTTTCCTTTCAACATCGACATCCCTAGTCAGAAGACTCACAATGACAATCTTGTTCCACTTCCCCTCGGCGACGGCGTGGCGGGCCAGACGCTCGAGATGGCGCACGTCGTTGTGCTTGAACACGCGCACGGTGGCGCGCGCGAGCCGCAGCCCCAGGATCAGCGACGCGTGGTTGCTCTCGTCGCTCAGCGCCAGCGTGCCCGGCCCGAGCAGGCCCGGCAGCGACAGCGCGTTCGTCGCGAACCCCATGCCGAACACGATCGCCGACTGACACGAGGACAACAAATTATTTATTTTATTTTTTATTTTCTTTATTGGGGAAACAAACAGCCTTAAATAACACATGGGTTTAACTTAAATTAGCGAATACATTGGCATTGGCATTATGTAGCTAAACGATACTTTGTCATTCTAGAATTTTCTTTGGTTGTGTTAGTTTTCATGTAAATACTATGGACAGTTAACGGCACATCTGGCCAACCTTTTTCGTTATCCGTAAAGGGAAGTCTGTCACAAATCACATTCCAATCACTCATCATCATCATCGTCAGCAGCCACATGATGTACACTGCTGAACATAGGCCTCCCCCATAGATTTCCAGAGCGGCCGGTTGTAGGCGGCCTGCATCCACCTGCGACCTTTATGAGGTCGTCCGTCCACCTTGCGGGTGGGCGTCCCACACTGCACTAGGCCTCGAATGGTCTCCACTCGAGGACTTACCGGCCCCAACGGCCATCAGTCCTTCGAGCCATGTGCCCCGCCCACTGCCACTTCAACCTGCTAAGACGCTGGGCTAAGTCGGCGACCTTCGTTCTCCTACGAATCTCCTCATTTCTGATTCGATCTCGTAGGGAAACACCAAGCATAGCCCTCTCCATAGCCCGTTGGGTGACCTTGAGCCTTCTTATGAGGCCCATCAGACCCCCCAGATCTCATCGGTATGTAATCGATTTGACTATTTTTAAAACTCTAAAATAGATCTAAGTTTTTGATATGAATTTTAACTCGGTGAAAAAGAAATAAAACGAGTGCCGTTTTTCTTGTGAAATACAAAAAAATGTGTGGTTGTGTCGTGAATACCTCTACTCCAAGAAACTGTGCGGTGGTCTCCTCCAGCTCTTTGTGCAGCGGCGTGGAGCCGAGCTCGGCGCGCGGCGAGCCCGTGACCAGCCCGTAGCGGCGCACGGCCGCGGCCACGTCCGGCACGGCCGCCTTGTCCGCGCCCAGACCCAGGTAGTTGTACGAGCCCAGGTTCACGCACTTCAGCTTCTTGCCAGTGAACCTGCAAACAAGGGGGTATACGATGGAATCAATTCGTTACTCCATAACTACTACAAACCTACAAAAATATTGGTCTAAAGATGTGAAAACCAGAGAAAGAGATGCGCAGATGCGGGTTCGATTCCTGCCTGATGCCAAGATGACCAAATGTCTTTTTCTGGTTTTCAGATCATAAGTAAAGATACTGTATGGAAAAGGCTAAAAACAATAGTAACCATAATATTGGTCTACATAATTAAAACGTGAAGCATTATTGACATGTTTTGACTGCTTGAGTCATCGAATTTACCGTACTTGTGGCACGCACAAGTCAGCGCGCCGTCCGAATATTAATTAGCACAAAGTATGTGATATTGACGAGTTTATGTAATTTGTTCCTGCCATTTGGGCGTCGCAGCGAAACTGTCACGGTAGTGAGAAGCGATAACGCGTACTTAGTAGCGACCATCGACTTTATGACAGAAAAAAGCTGATGTAGTAACTTAACATTAGATTTTTATTCCTGTTTTATCATAACCATAGAATCTGCGACGTTTTATTCAAAAGGTTGACACCACTTAGTTAGCCTATGAAGATTGAGCCAAACCGAAAAAATCAGATGGGCTGTTATTAAGAGCAAGTGGTTCCATGGGGTATGCAGCTGGCCAGAAGAGCAGCAACTGTGCCGGGAGTCCGGGACTTCACGCGCCGGTACACATACCGCGAGAAGAGCAGCAACTGTGCCGGGAGTCCGGGACCCACCTGAAGGACCAGTTGTAGTCGTCCGAGTGGCGCTCCATGAGCGTCACCTCGGCGCCGGGCGTGCAGCAGATGGGCCGGTTGAAGCAGTGCTTCACGCGCCGGTACACATACCGCGAGAAGAGCAGCAACTGTGCGGGACCCACCTGAAGGACCAGTTGTAGTCGTCCGAGTGGCGCTCCATGAGCGTCACCTCGGCGCCGGGCGCGGAGCAGATGGGCCGGTTGAAGCAGTGCTTCACGCGCCGGTACACATACCGCGAGAAGAGCAGCAACTGTGCCGGGAGTCCGGGACCCACCTGAAGGACCAGTTGTAGTCGTCCGAGTGGCGCTCCATGAGCGTCACCTCGGCGCCGGGCGCGGAGCAGATGGGCCGGTTGAAGCAGTGCTTCACGCGCCGGTACACATACCGCGAGAAGAGCAGCAACTGTGCGGGACCCACCTGAAGGACCAGTTGTAGTCGTCCGAGTGGCGCTCCATGAGCGTCACCTCGGCGCCGGGCGCGGAGCAGATGGGCCGGTTGAAGCAGTGCTTCACGCGCCGGTACACATACCGCGAGAAGAGCAGCAACTGTGCGGGACCCACCTGAAGGACCAGTTGTAGTCGTCCGAGTGGCGCTCCATGAGCGTCACCTCGGCGCCGGGCGCGGAGCAGATGGGCCGGTTGAAGCAGTGCTTCACGCGCCGGTACACATACCGCGAGAAGAGCAGCAACTGTGCGGGACCCACCTGAAGGACCAGTTGTAGTCGTCCGAGTGGCGCTCCATGAGCGTCACCTCGGCGCCGGGCGCGGAGCAGATGGGCCGGTTGAAGCAGTGCTTCACGCGCCGGTACACATACCGCGAGAAGAGCAGCAACTGTGCCGGGAGTCCGGGACCCACCTGAAGGACCAGTTGTAGTCGTCCGAGTGGCGCTCCATGAGCGTCACCTCGGCGCCGGGCGCGGAGCAGATGGGCCGGTTGAAGCAGTGCTTCACGCGCCGGTACACATACCGCGAGAAGAGCAGCAACTGTGCGGGACCCACCTGAAGGACCAGTTGTAGTCGTCCGAGTGGCGCTCCATGAGCGTCACCTCGGCGCCGGGCGCGGAGCAGATGGGCCGGTTGAAGCAGTGCTTCACGCGCCGGTACACATACCGCGAGAAGAACTGCTCGAACGGGTTGTACAAGGGCGCGTATCCCTGTAAGCAAAAATTAAAAGTTTTGAGGTGAATAACATTTAAGCAGCAATAATATAATGTCTTCACTCTTTAACGAGCAGAGCTTTCTCAGATTCTACATTTGTTTTAGACCATGTATCTAAATGGGACAATGTTAAAAGTAGGGTGTCCAACATACCTATGGCCAATGATCATGTCAAAAATTGGTTATTACAGCCAACCTTAAGAGCAACGACATAGAGTTGGATTTGTAACTAAAATTAAAAAATTACCGTGCTTTGCCTAGATTTTAGCTTCAATGAGACCAAGACAAATATTGGATGTCGGTGATTGTAGGTGAGATGTAACCCCATGTAAGTCACGGATAATTAGGTAAGATTTGTATTAATTCGTTACTTATCTCAATGGGCACAAAAAGTTTTCAAATCCCTATCGGGATCGCCCTCCTAACTAGAACAAATCTGGGGAGCCTCAGGCGGATGACAGACCTAATTCAAATTAAAAATGAGTTCATCACTTCCAGAAATGCAGAAAATGTAGGAGGTGGCTCTGCGTGTGATGACAATGCTAACAAACAAGTAGAATGAGCTAGCGCATTGGTAATAACAATTCGCAACAAATACATCGAATGAGAATTTCGTCTTGATCGCAATGACTCACTAGGGCCAACGGATTACCGGATATTTTTACACGATACGATAATGTCAGCCCAAACACTATGGGCCGTGAACGTTACTCAGTTGCCTACGTTTATCGTCCAGTTAGATACGAAGCCACAAGTCGTGACGCGCAGGCGATAAGCGATGCGATGGTAACTGACTCAATACAAAAACTGTATACTGAGTCTGAGGCATGGCTGAAAATGTGCACGGAAATGTAGCGTATTTCTAAAATGCATTATAACGAAACTCTTCCCTGAAGAAGCAGCTAAGTTTCAAACTAGATGTTCCGGTTTCCTCAATTTCAACATTTTAATTACAACAGGAGTTGTGACTTTCGGATGATTGGAAGTTAAAAAATGACTGTTTTATTAACAAATGAGCTTTGTTTACACGTTAGAAGACTACTCTCAGAAATGACAAAATTAAATTATGCCAAAATTCTAGAAAATTATTAAGTATAAAAATTACACTATTTCCGATACTCAAGACTTGAGCATCAATTACAGCGAATAATGCCCCACGAAGGACATGTTTTCTTTTATTATTATGGAAGCTTATGATGCTGCGCAGTTTTTGAAATTAGTAAAAAGCTATGGAATACCTTTGTTTTTTTTTTATTTACATTTTTTTTTCACTATCAATCAAAATTTTTGTATCTTGTAGTAAAGTAAGGACAAGGATTATTTTAATCATGAAACTGCAATCAATAGACATTATAATAAAAAGAAAATAATAATAAAAGTCAAACAAAAAAAAAGTTATAATTATTTAAAGCCAAGTGCTCACAAAATTTTAAAAAATAACAAAAACTTTATTATCTCGAAAACTACAAAAAATCGAAGAACATACATGGGGGTTAAATCGATAGGTATGGTACCCTACTATCAGCTCGCGCCGGCTTGACACCTTAAAAGAAACACCCTGTATAGAGATTAAAGGATCACCAACATAGGAATCAGCATTTCAAACAAAATTATAAAGTATGGTTGCTTATGGCTAACTGTTCTCATAATTATTTTTGTTCTTCAAAAATATTTTTTGACCTACTGTAGTAGGAAAAGTTTTTTTTGGCATGATGCCGTAGACATAACTCAATGTGATTTACAGAGCTAATAGTTCATTAGCTTCGTATTGCTCGAAAACTGTCAAAAATCGCGGAACTTACATGGGGCTGATTTGGATAATTCATATTAGGTTCTTATCTGAGAAAGGCCTTAAGGCCTAATACCTAGCTATCGTAACGGAAAACATGCTAGTGAGGTACAAGAAGCGTTTTGATAACAAGTTCTCAAGTTTCAGATACTACAAAACTGGTATAAACAGAGGGAATCCCCGCGTGTTCTGCAGTTGATACAAATATCTATCGTGGTGTCGTGTACTCGTGTTGAGTCAACGTAAATGAGATTGTGGAAAGCGGCTGCGCGCGCAGTTTGTTAATGAGGCGGCGCGCACTGTTTGAAGAAAGTACCTATGCGCCGGAGATTCATTGAACTCGCCTATACCTTACTGTTATTGCCGATTCCTAATTATTGTAGGAAAAGTAATATGGTGAACTGCTACTTGCCTAGATATGAAGAAAACAGGAGAGAGGACTGGTAAGCCAAATTGTTTTACTTAAGTACAGTAGAGTTAATAGAACAGGTGTTCAAACGTACAGCTTGACCGAAACTGCTTGCATAGTTCGTTTTATCGCACATTATGGAAAGTTAAACTGTGAAATTGTATGTTTGTAATGACACCAAACATGTCACAAATTTTGTAATCCGTTAAGGAAAATCGACTTAAAATTACAAATGAAAAGTCAATGTTTCAAACTAAAAAGATTATGGCTCTGAATACGTAAGCAAAAAGCAATTTTAAAACTATAATGAGCATTCAGGCAGGAAGTACAAAGTCTTAGTTTATCATCAGTAATGCCGATGCCCGACTGATTTTTGCTTCGAACATGTAACGCTTGAGTCACTTTTGTAAAAACAAATCCCTGCGATAAAATGGCTATTTTTATGGAGCGGAAGGAAAATGAATAAACAATAAATATACAATTGTTCAACTACATAATAATTTTGGATTTTGACAGACTGAATGTCGATTCGTCTATACTGGAAAGCTAAAATGTGATATTTACTTAATCGACACTTTCTGAACTTGTAGAAAATTTAATTTACTAAAAAACATTTTTAGATCACCGGTGTATGTAGTGAACATATTAAAAAAAATACATTTGGAAGTTACTCTTTAAAACAATCGCCTATCTTGACTGTGAAATAAAAAATGGCGATTCGATCGCGTAGGTACCACTCTCGGTTGGTCCTCGGTGTATTTGCAAACGCTCGCCGCTTACGCTTCAAAAAATCAGTTTTAAACAGTAGGTCTAGCACGAACCGCCAACGTGATCGGATCGTAAAGTAAACCTTACTAAAGACATAAGAAAAAGAAGGTCAACGCTTCACGACTCAATAATGTTAGCGGTTCGTGCTAGACCTACAGTGTTTCTCAGCTTCATAAATAACAAACCTAACATGCATGTCAAGAAGATTTGTGTTTGTTTGTCTGTGAATTTTATTCATTCAAATATGTGTGGTTCGGTGCGTACGCATAGGCGCCGCGCGCGCCTCCATCACTGCTCCAAGAGACATTGATTAGCTGGCAACCAAACAGCGCGGTCAGTTGTTAATTGATCAAAATCGAATAACAATAGTTCCTCACTTAAAGATATTGATATTGTGTAAATTACACTCCAGAACAAGCGAACTCATTGTCCAAAATTGATAAAACTGAAAGGGGGTTTTCTCCTTATTTGGAATTTTTAGGCCCGGCCGTAGGATCAAGGAGATACGTTAGGTGCCAAAGGAGAACAACCATTTCGTACCTACCCAAAAATGAAAGTGCTGACCAGACAAAAATAATACTGGCGTCCTATTGGGAATGACGCCCTGAAAGTTTCTTTATAGCACAAGAACCGTCTACAATTAACCCTTAGACTGCTACTTGAGATTGAAATTAAAAAAATATTATTATTTCCTACGATTAACGGATGAACGGAGTTCACCTTGTGAGGTGTCGTTAGATTCGTCTTGACTGTGAGAGTAACACTAGGTATATCAAAATAAAAAAAAAACAAAATGGCGGGTTTTTGGCGCTAAATTCAATGTTTTCACGCGCTGCAGCCTGAACGGCTTGGCGGATTTTAGCTAGAGAGGTGTCGTCTGATTTGAATTTACTGTAAGCGTAACACTGGGTACATAAAATTAAGAAAATATGTAAATAAAAAATAATAAAAAAAAACATTATTTTTACATACCTGGTGTTACTGTCACGGTAAATACAAATCTAAAAACACCCCTCCAGTCAAAATCCGCCTAGTCGTTCAGGCTGCAGAGCGTGAAAACATTGAATTTAGTGCCAAAAATCCGCGTTATTGTTTTTTATTTTATTTTGATATACCCAGTGTTACTTTCCCAGTGAAGACGAATCTAACGACACCTCACAAGCTGAAATCCATTCATCTATTTATTCAGGGAGATATTGTTATTTTTGTAATTTCAAACTGAAATAGCAGTCTAAGGGTTAATTGTAGACGGTTGCTGTCGAAGTAAGAAAAGTTAAGCGAGTCATTTCTAATAAGAATCCAGTATTATTTTTGTCTGGTCGGCACTTTCATTTTTGGGTATATTTTGTTCGAGACCTGGTTGTTCTCCTTTGTACAGATACCTGCTAACTCTGTCATGATATTTTAACATATTTCACCAGATCACCCGCGTCCCCTGATTTTACCCACTAACCATTGCAAATTGCTGCTTTCTAGTATTGAGTCTTGGAGCTAAGCCCCAGACAGAAAGGTACAAGAACGAGGCGAAACTATAAGAGTCCTGAAAACGTTCTACTTATGCTTATTGCATGCATGTTCATAATTTCTCAGAAGACGTTCCCACTCAAGTGCGCTAGGTACTTGAAGGCACGTTGAAGTAGGTCACCAGGTGGACCGTTCCCCATGTTAGCGCCTCAGTTACGCAACAAAGGCCACCAGCCACCATTAGCGCCCGTTAATTGCGCGGCCGGTGCGCGCGCACCGAACGCACTCGGCGAGCACCTAATGCACCAGCGCAAACAGATAATTAACCCACCATAACTCTCATAGATCATAATATTTTCATTCATTTCATTCATTTTTGACTGATTTGGAAGATTGCCTTTAAAATTTATCATTCAATTCAATTCAATTTATTTATTCGGATATCACAAGATCCATGGGTTAGTAAAAATAATGTTAGAACTTAATAGCTACTTATTAATTAAAACAAAAATGAAGAAAAATGGGACACTTGGCTCGGGCGCATCAAAACCAAAGGCCTATTTGACCATCACCCGGGTGAAGTGCCTTAGCACAGGTGCTCTGAGGTCCTCAGCGACAACCTTCAGGATGCTGTTGATTCAACATTCATTCAGCATGGGCTACATTATTTAGTTGAGAATCTTGATGGTTTCCATCTCAACTAATTTTGTCTATTTAAAGGCAAAGTTTGTTGGTTTGGATGTAAAGGGTAATCTTCTAACTAGGTACTTTTGAATTTGATCAAAGAGGAACATTTTCCAACGATTGAAGACGCCAAGCTAAAATAACTATGTATAAATTATTGAGATGAAAGCTATCTGCTGGGTGGATAAAAAGCTATAACTAGAAGAAATTTGCGATAACCTTTTTTAAGTGTATATTTCAAATAATATTGGAATGGTTAGGAAAGCGATCAACCTTGAGTGCAGCGAAATCTACACGGTCAGATGAGCACAGATTGGTCACAAACCAATCAAATCAGAAATCACAAAAAATCAATAAGTAGGTAACTAACCCCCGAATTCACAAACCCGAATCAACGTTACGCAACAGCGTTGATTGACGTTTGTGAATTCGGTGGTAAATGTGGGGGACGGAACCAATCAAGTCCAAATAAATAGGTGCACAAATAAGGGAAATAGGATCGTCCTAAAACTTATACAAATTACTGCTCGAAAAAATCGAATGATTCCCTTTCGGAATCAGGCTGCTAGAATTAAATTTAACGTACTCGTACCTATACGGTATTGGGTATTACGCTATATATGCCAAGAAATCCTTGCTGTGTTTGGATCGGTGAAAGAATGGAACGAAGCTGGATACACTGGATAAGCAACCCAATGCACAAGATCATAGGGTAAACATACCGGTTATTGGCCGTTTAAGCAGCTTGTTGACTTTGGACTTGATTTCTATCATGATGCTGTACTCCCAAGATTTTACAAAAAAATAACTTATTATCCTACAATAGTGTAGGTTCATAAAACCTAAAGTTTATAGACGTGTCAGTGATACATAATTTATTAAAAAAATATATTCGTGAAAACAGTAAATATACCGGCTATCGGCCTTTTCACTCAGTTACCGTCCACCAGTGCACTGGTTATCGGCCACCTGATTCACGGTAGAAAAACGACTCTTATTCAGTTGCATTTAGGGTTTATAATAGTATGAAAGTAAAACAATTAATAAATTCATAAGAAACAGTATATTTTTGGTCTCTTCTACAACTTATAGTTACTTTTGGCTTCAGCATCATTAAAAAATCTCCAAACATAACATGAAATTCTATGCCCAGTAAAACCGAGACTTCAAGATGAACGAAAATTGCTACCAATACCATTATCAAATAAATATTTTACAAATAAAGTAAATAAATATTTTACATATAAAGTAAATAGATTTAGTGTTTGAAGATTCTGCAGAAGGTAAGGGTATTGATTGTTTTTCTGCTAACGTAATGCTATCATCATCGAGTTGTCCAATTGCATTAACATCGTCAACTTTCAAAGCGGAAGAAGCCAGTTTTATGTCAGAAATCGTCCTAGCCTCTGTATTACTATAACTTAAAACAATAGGTGGATTATTTTCGGTGCCAGCCTTTTCGAACTCTCCTACACAAAAAGGCAGGTTCCGTCTTTGTTGAAGACCGCCCACGTGCACCCAATGCCGAAAAAAGGTGATAAATCTGACCCGGCGAATTACAGGCCCATAGCTATAACCTCCCTTCTTTCTCGATTAGTGACCACCAATACGGCTTTCGTAACGGGCGGTCGACCGGTGATCTTCTCGTGTACCTTACAAACCGATGGGCGCAAGCCATCGAAAGTCAAGGCGAGGCACTGGCTGTTAGCCTGGATATAGCTAAGGTGTTCGACCGGGACTGGCTTCGAGGTCTTCTTTCAAAGTTACCATCTTACGGACTACCCGAGGGTCTATGCTGTTGGATTGCCAGCTTTTTGACCAGCAGACGCATCACGGACGTTGTTGACGGTAGTTGCTCCGATAGCATGGACATTAATGCTGGCGTCCCACAAGGTTCTGTGCTATCTCCAACGTTGTTCCTTCTGCATATTAATGATATGCTGTCAATCGACGGCATTCATTGCTGTGCAGATGACAGCACCGGAGATGCCTATTATACAGGCCGAGCTGGTTCTCTCTCGTACCGTTGTGGAGGAGGGTCGAACTAAACTTGTGTCTGAAATCGAGAGTACCTTCGCTAGGGTCTCCGAATGGGGTGGACTTAACTTGGTCCAATTTAACCCCATAAAGACACAAGTTTGCGCGTTTACCGCTAAGAAAACTCCATTTGCTGTAGCTCCTCAGTTTCAGAACACTACCCTTACAATGTTCAACAGTATTGAGATCCTTGGTGTCGATATATCCAGTGACGTCCAGTTCCGTGGTCACCTTGAAAACAAGGCGAAGTTGGTATCCAAAAAGCTCGGTGTGCTGAATAGAGCGAAGCGGTACTTCACCCCAAGGCAGAGACTTTTGCTGTACAAAGCGCAAGTCAGGCCACACGTGGAGTACTGCTCTCATCTATGGGCAGGAGCGCCTGAATTCCAACTGTGTCCTTTTGACTCGGTGCAGAGGCGTGCTACCAGGATTGTCGACGATCCTAAGTTCACCCGCGACCTGGAACCGCTAAGTTTGAGGAGTGACTTCTCCTCGCTTTGCGTTTTCTACCGCTTGTACAACGGGTTTTTTTCTGAAGAGCTGTTTGATATTATGCCCACGGCTACTTTCTACCATCGCACCGCCTGCCATCGTCAGGGTGTTCATCCACATACTCTAGAGCCGCCATGGTCTCGTACAGCTTGGTTCCTGAAATGCAGGAGCCATAAACGTTTTTTTCTTTCTTTCTTTCTTTCAAATGCTTCCTTCCCAAGACACTTAAATTGTGGAACGAACTCCCTACCGAGGTTTTCCTGATGAGCTATAGCATGGAGTTCTTCAAGAGGGGTTTGAAAAGGTTCTTGCAGGGTCGGCAACGCACTAGTAATGCCCCTGGTGTTGCACGTGTCCATAGGCTGCGGTAGCTGCTCACCATCAGGCAGCCCGCATGCTTGCTTGAAACCGTCGTAGTATAATAAAAAACATATAACATAAAAACTTCTTCGCCCCACGGTTAAGTAGTAGTCTATGTATTAATTCAGAGTAAGGCTATGCCGAATTTCATGCAAACCCGTTTCAGCATAAAGAGGTAACTAACATGAAGTCACAAGCAAATATTATGGGCAAAAATAGATTAAATTTGTACCATTTATCGGCCGCTTTTAATTCCCTAGTTCGGAAAAAGATTAACTTTTTACTAACTATCGGTCGTTCTTTTTTAGCAAGGCCGGAATCAGGTGTAATTTTTACCAATTCTCGGCCGCTCGTTATTTCAATCGGCCGGAAACTGGTCTAATTCCCACTAGTTTTCGGCCGTTCATTATTTTAAACGGCCGGAGACAGGTTTTATTTTTACTAGTTATCGGCCGCTAAACGTTCGGGATTTTCGAGAGTCATATCTTTGAAAATATGAGGTATACGGGCGGCCGGAATCTAGATGTAAATTTACAAAATTCTAGCTCTTCACAAATAAAATGGACCCTATGTTGGTGAAATTAAACCGGTTATGCGACCACCCGGTCGATAAGTAGATTTTGTAATTATTCGTTAACGTATTGTCCGACCACCAAATAAATCACAAATTATGTAAAGTCTATTTTTTTCTCTAAATTTGACACGCGTCCAAACACCAAATTTTGAAATGGCGACTGAGGGCTCAGTTCGCAAATTTTGAAGTCATGCAGTTGAATTATGAACCGTGGAGTTTGTCAGAATCTAATGACGCGAAATTTGAAATGATTGATCTATAACACTGTCTATTAGGTCAAATAACGTGCGAAGTGGCCGATAAGGGGTAGTGGCCGGCTAACCGGTAGTTTTACCCTACTCAATTTGGCTTTTCCTTTTAGCTTATGCATACATGTTGCCACTCTGCCAGGGTCATTGGAAACACTCTTGCTGCAGCTAACTTTGAGGTCATTTCGTCCGTGGCGTCGCATTTGGTCCACTTGGTATATTTCGAATTTGGTCCACTTCTCAAAACGACCACTACAACAAACGTTCTTTTCGTATTTCGGCAATAGTTTCGTGACTTCGCGATACGTCCATTTCGCATTTGGTCCACTTGATTTTCACAATAAGCGTCCAGTAAAATTTGTTTTCGTGGTTACATTTACGTCGGCAAATGTTGTAGGTATCGTGAACTCGTAAAACTGTAAGTACCAGTAACGGAACGAATTTACTCGTGCAGACAGTAAACCAGCTGGTTCAGATAATAAGGACGATATTGTAATCCTCTTATCCTCCCTAGTGATAATCAGCACTAACATCAAGGGTGAGCTCGCAATGATGATTACACATTTACGAAGTGGTTCGATGCAATATGCGCGTCTTGGGTAGAGGTGTCAAATTGAAACTAACACCAGGTAAATCAAATAAAACATGTTTACCTGTTTCAAATATCAGGTTCCAGAGCGTCATAATCCAGGAACCGTGTTCTGTGTAGTTTCTGGGTTTAAGTGTGGCTAGACCACCTAGGTAGGTACTTCGTGTTCGTTAAAGAAACAATGGGGTGGTAACTTCCCATGACATGACGGGTAAAACGAGCCAAATAACGCACATAGTGGCGATAGGCTCGGCAATCACCACCTCGACGGATTCATCTTACCCGATCAAACGTATCACACTGTGTTTGGAATCTAATTGTGCTAGGTGAATATCTGCAGCGTTACACTAGTAACTTCAGTTCATCTATGGATAAAAGATTTCTGTTAATCTTGAAGATAGTTCAACTAGGTTAAATCTAAATACAGAATACTAAGAAGAATAGCAGTTGTGACAAACATAAAACCTATTAAGAGATAATGAGATTCATGACAGGATTTAACTAAGTGAACAACGAACCCGGTTGGTTACAAGAAGGTTTACCCCGAAAATAGGACAATTATTAAAAAGATACCTTATTTATATCAGAATGACTCATCAATACAATAATAATCAGCCAATAATGCCACTGATAATGCTTCACATTATAAAATGCTCCTACTCAAGTGTTTTGTAGGTACTTTGTTCTTCCGCATTCTCAACCTTTTTCTTTTTTGTAAGTAAGTTTTATTATTACCAATACATGTTTTTGCAAATAAAATTAACTTATCTTTAGGAATAAATTGCAAATGCGGGTACACACGTGTGGCGTGGCTTTTCGCCAGTGAGCCCCTCGGCGTTCCGTTCGTCTACGGAAACGTTTTTCTGCAGAAGACCTACATTCATACGGGCAAACGCATCAAGCGTTTAAACGCATTCGTATGGCATTCGTGGCAGCGCCACCAGTGGCCCCCGCAGGGGCCAAACGTAACGTAATCATTTTGTTTCCTGTGATCCACGTTGACCCCCTCTATGCTTTTAAAAGAAACACATTTCCCCCACAGAGTGCCTCGTGAGTTTTTCTCAATATTGCATGCCTCTAGGGCAGGTGCCGTGTTATTTTATGAAAATCCGCGTATACTCAGTCGTGATCGAATAGTGAGAAAACATGTTCAAGGCACTTACTCATAAACGAATTCAATATAGGTACCTATTGAGAACAGATTGACTAAACAGCATACTTTAGAAGTACGAGTGTGAGCTTCACGGCTGCTACGCGCCGGAATTAGTTCCATTGACTTGTAATTGGCTGGTCAATGCTACTGACGTAATAATTTGTGTCAGCATTTGGGGCACACGTCGACTCTATCTTCCTTGTTTCAAAATCTAAGAACTGCAACTTAATCTAGAATGAGCTTAACTAAATTATCGTGTAATATACGTCTGAAAAGAGAGAAGGCCTTGCGGCACGAATGAACGGCGAAGATGCAAAAAGTGATAGACATTAGATAACTATATTTCGAACATTTAGTGAATATCGAGATGGTCAGTAGGTCAGCCCTTCAGTCGGTGTTAGGGTGTGGGAGCACGCAAGTCTCGAGGATGTGTACTATATTCCTCAAGGCCTGCTGTGTGACGTATTCCTAAACACAGGTTGTGACTCATCCATTATCAGCTTTCTTGCTAGTCCATGCCCCCGATTCGTATCAGGAGATATACTGTATTTCACTATTTAATCTTTAGAGATTATAAAACACTTATTGCGTTTGTATTCCTAAAGATGTTATGGTATATTCACTGAACTTGATAATTGTTCGTGCTACTTCTAAACATCTGAAATCTCAAGCATTGGCACATCTTCATTAAAAAAAAACGTTTTTGATGTGGAGTAAGTACATCAAAAACAGTCATAAATCCTCTGTTAAGTAATTTCAAGAGACTTTTGCTGAATTTTTTTTCAATAAAAAAATGAGTAAAAGAGCTTACCTCCCTATTCTTCTCAGTAGCAACTTTAGGCGTGAAGAGTAGCTGGTTGACAAATCCCAGGAACATGAGGACGTACAGGCCGAGGTGGGTGAGCACCGCTGTCCACAGCGAGCACTTCTCGAACGACCCGGCTTCGATATCGTACTGCGACCAATCCATCGGGGCGAACGCGTTCTGCTCTGATGATGATTTCTGGGAAAGCAAAAAAACTTTTAATTTGGTTCGGCAAACAAATTGGTAAGAATACACTCCGGCTATACTTCACGGTTCTACGTGATTCCACCAATTGAGCTAGCCCACTAGCACCGCCCACTGAACAATACAAGTTCGAATGCATGGCATGCTGATAACCACAAGTGAGGAGATTATGCACCACTTCACCGGTAGATTCCTTTTGTTTTATAATACATTATTGCCACTACTTACTTCACTTTGAACTGATATTAAACATTTACAATTAAACTTCTTTTCATTTGATATTAAACTTCTAACAACAGCCGTGTAGTGCCGGCAGTGCCGTGTAGTGCCGGCACGTTAATAGAATAGCACTACCCCCTCTCTTCCCGTGGGTGTCGTAAGAGCCGACTGAGGGAAAACTGCCATAGGAGATGGGCAGCAGCGTCTCCGCATAACAACAGGCCTCACTGCGATCGCCAACCCGCCTGCCAAGCGTGGCGATTATGGCAAACCCCCCCTAATGATGGCACAAGAGTATAACTTGCCACTTTGCCTAGCGTTCGTGGACTATGAGAAGGCCTTTGATTCGATTGAGACCTGGGCAGTGTTGCAGTCTCTCCAAAGGTGCCAAATAGACTACAGGTACATCGAGGTGCTAAGGTACCTATACCAGAACGCCACCATGTCGGTCCGATTACAGAACCAGAGCTCTAATCCGATCCAACTACAGCGAGGCGTGAGACAAGGAGACGTTATTTCTCCGAAATTGTTCACAGCTGCGTTGGAGGATATTTTCAAGCTTCTGGACTGGAAAGGACGCGGCATCAACATCAATGGCGAGTACCTAACACACCTACGATTCGCCGATGATGTAGTTCTTATGGCTGAGACCTTGGAAGACCTGAACATAATGCTCGAAGATCTCGGTAGTGCTTCCCAAAGAGTGGGTCTTAGGATGAACATGGACAAGACGAAAATCATGTTCAATGCCCATGTTGCACCTGCTCCAGTTAACGTTGGGAACATTACACTCGAAGTTGTTGACCACTATGTTTACCTGGGACAGGCAGTCCAGTTAGGTAAGTCCAACTTCGAGAAAGAGATCTCTCGTCGAATCCAGCTCGGATGGGCAGCGTTCGGGAAGCTCCGGCATATATTCGCGTCCGGAATACCTCAGTGTCTCAAGACGAAAGTCTTTGACCAGTGTGTGTTGCCAGTAATGACATATGGCAGTGAGACGTGGTCGTTTACTATGGGTCTCATAAGAAGGCTCAAAGTCACCCAGCGAGCAATGGAGAGAGCGATGCTTGGTTTTTCCTTCTTGATCGAATCAGAAATGATGAGATCCGCAGGAGAACTAAGACAACCGACATCGCTCGAAGGATTGCATCGCTGAAGTGGCAGTGGGCGGGACACATAGCGCGAAGAACCGATGGCCATTGGGGCGGAAAGGTTCTCGAATGGCGACCGCGTACCGGACGATTCCACCTTTGTTTACTTGAAGGCAAGTCTCGGCTAAAAAAGGCCTGTAAGCACCCCGTTTTTTAAATTATAATTGAACCTTAGGGTTTTGAGCCTTTTTAAATTTTTTATTTTACTTGGAAAATTTTACTGTGATTCGCTTTCAAACCATTTTTTTTTATCAATTTATTTGTACCTTTAATAAATGGTATGACGCTGGGAATTTTATAGGTAAAAGTAAATCTAATGAGGTCTATGTTACACAATAATAAATTAATAAAAAAAGCATACTTTCCGAAAAAAAGAAATATTTTTAAGTAGGTAGGTCAAGTTGAAAATTCTCAAATTTACTTTAAAAAAATCATAACTCGAAAACTACAAAAAATCCGCAAACATACATAGGGTATTTTCGGGTACCCCTATATGTCAGGAACCCAGTTTTTTTTTATCCTCACCCTTTGGGACCACCCTGTATAATTGATAGGTGATTTTAATATTTGTGACATGCAATAAAGAAATTTGAATTTGAATTTGAATTTAACGGAACTAGGTTGTCGCAATATCAATAAAATATTGATTAAATTGGCATTACTAAAATGTAGCAGAAAATATTGTTTGATGAGTGTTTGTTACCGATTCCTATATGATATTTATATCATATTCCTTTAGAAATATGAATAGTTTCATTAAATAGTTAATCAATTGAGTAACTATTTAATGAAACTATATAACTATGCTGTAACTTTCATAGAACATCAAACATAGAAATTCTGCAAAGATTCCAAAACAGTGTGCTGAAAGCCATTGTCAATGCCCCGTGGTTCACAAGAATGGAGGAAATTCATGATTACTTGAACATACTTACAGTAAAACAGCAAATAGCCAAAAGTATAAAGTCATATAAAACTCGAATAAGTAGTCATCAAAACGAACTGGCCCAGAGTCTGATTCAACCACTGCAAAGAAGACGTCTGAAAAGACTGCACCTATGGGACATCACAGTATAAATATAGTACAACCATGAAGGCAGCCTGATAGTGGTCAAGGCATGCCTACACGCCACTGTTACATTCAACTAAAAAAACTGCTTATAGTCTCAGGACTGATTGCATGTTTGTAAACAAATATGAAAAAAAAAAAAAAAAAAAATGCTGTAACTTTCAACCAAAACAATGTTTTGGTTGAAGTATCTTGTTTTGTTTGTGGTTTTTGTTCCCTATTTTCTGCAAATAATTTGTGAAGGATGTGTGTGAATATAAATAGTTACATTACAAATAGTAAGTCAATTAGGTAGTTTCTAAGATGCTTTTGATGAGTTAGGCAAAATTTTTGACCATGCGAAAAATGACCCATATTGGGTGGTGGCATCAGTTTATAGCACTTCATAGGCAAAAGGTTAAGTACAATTTGCAACCAATGTATTATTACCTTAGCTTAATTAGACCCATAAACACTGGTTGCCAATTCTTACTCTAGCAGACTTTTTAAACATATATCTATTCAGCTTTTTATTTGTTTTCTTACAACAACTTCATGGTCATGATCAATAAGGCAGTGGTCTGCAAAACTATTTATGTAAGTACATCTGGATAAGCAATTTTTATTGTAACTCCAATTATTTTTTAGTTATTTTCTTGTGAACCACCAAGCAGTGCACCATATTATTCGTAGCAGAGGAGGAAAATAGTTTCATATTGATGGACTTTGTTGAAGTTGGTAGCTAGTCGTAGAAATGGGACCCCTTTGCAAGAAGGAAACATTAGAGATAATACAACTCGGTTTTATGATGGAAATAGAAGATAAATTTTGGACTAAGCTAAGTAAAAAATTGGAATGTAACCTAAGGAAACTAATACAAAACCACGATATTGCTTTAAGAACTTTTAAAACTTTAACACTGCTAGGTACCTACTTATCTTCAGTAAGAGAAAATCTACAGTAAATAAGGCAGGTTACCGCAGGTTCAATACCGGCACACCATGGTTTCAATACCAATAAACATGAAACGAAATACTATAGTATTCTTTATTACAACTTACAGAAGGGCGTATCACTACGGCGAAAAAACACTCTTTATTTGAAGAGCTAACTTTTTGATGGTTATGAAAATAAATGAACGTCTACTTACTGTGACACCATTTTTCAAATGTGCTGGTTTCACGTGACCATTATCTTGGCGATTAAGTTTTCCATTGAGTAAATTCACATGAGTTCCATTGCATCCTTGCACATTTTTAGAACTTAGATTGTTAACAACACATCCATTCACTACTGTAGCCGCCATCCTTGTGAAATCAAATTGTCGTGAAATGTCGTGACAAGAAACGATACCGGCCATGCAGCAAATCAAGCGCTGTCTTGAAAACAAAGTATTCTAGGTGAAATTGCTACGAGAAATGCCGTAGAAGCTGAAAAAAGCGCTGAAGTTGCTGTTGCCTCACAAATTAATCAGCCAGGCCCAGTACTGTTTTACCGACCGCGTGATAAGAATTTGATGTGTGCTTGTCAACAAGACAGTTTATTTCTTTTCCTTTGCTACTCCCCAGACCAAAAATGTGAAAGAGCGATTTAAAAAGTTTATAGTTTTTGTTTTTGAAAAGACTTAAGGCTCTAGAATAGCATCATGACTAAATTATATGAACGGCTACCCATTTCGGGACATTCTTCCTTTAACTGTTGTAAAGAACTGGCATTTTCAAGCAAGTTCAAAACGAAAAACGGAAATTGATAGCTTGTCATGCCGTTGACTGCACTTTTATTCTAAATTGAAAGAAATAAAGATATTTGGTTTCGCATCACACAGTAAATGCAAAATGGAAACACAGGACATAAAATAAAATAAAACAAATTAAGTTGAAAAGGAATCAGTGGAATAGCTTTGAAACAAGAGCGATTTAAAAAATATATGTGACGAGATAATATGTGTTTTATTCAGAGGTGAATAATTAATATGAAATACAACCTCTGAACTGTTAAATTGAACTATTGTTTTCTTTCTTTAGTGAGTTATACCAATGAAAATTTTATTATTCATTTATTTATTTATTCTTTATTGCACAACAATGAATCGTACAAAAGGCCCTGTAAATGGGCGATCCTAATGACGCTATATTATTTCATCAGCATAACAATTTATGGCTGTACACCTTTGTGTTTTATGTTCTTTGCCGGTACTGCATTAAAGACCAAATAAAAATAAAATGTCACGTCAACATCGTCGGTAAAACAGTCTAGAATATTCCGCAAGCAAAGGAATACGAAAAGTCGATATTTTCAACATACCGTTTCCTGTTCAGTTATTTCAGCAACTTGAAAATATATAATATACTTTAAATATTACTGAAAATTATACTTTCTCTGTCAACTATCTCTGCATAACTTTCATAACTTATAATTTTAAATATTGGCGGAAGGTCCGCCCCCGCTGCATTGCTTCGGTCGGTCGGTGGGGCCGGCTATGAGTAATACCGTTTCTCGTGCTGAGTGACGTCGTGCAGCGGCTGCCGGCAAGCGGCTCGCAGACCTCAGTCCGATACGAGGAAGAGGCACGGCAAGACCCGCCCTCCGCACTCGCACCCTTGCACTCGCGCCGCTTTTATCGCACCCTATCGATCACTCTCGTAACTAGTCACTTTGACTAGTTCAGTGTAAAGGAAACGTAATGGACAGCGCTGACGCACTACTGGGGGGGCTCGCTAGCGGTGACGGTGCAACGGCTCCTGAAGTGCCGCCGCACCAGAACTTAGCGCTCAAGCGCGAGCAGGACTCCACCGATGACTTTGAGCACCTGGACCGCGAGGGCAAGCTGGACGCGGGTGGATCGCCGCTGCACCAGCCCCGAGTCGCTTCGCAGAACTTCCTCGACATGGAGCGCGACGAGTTCGTCGACACACCTCGCGCGCCTTCAGCCGCCGATAAGCTGGCCGACCAGCTCGCGGACAAGTTTACTGACAGCGAATCGGACGCCGACACTGCCGGCGAGTCGCCGTTGCATCGCCCCGAGCCGCTGAAGCCCAGTGCTGAGCCCGCGCCTCTGCTGCAACTCGACCCTACACCAGTTCTCGCACCAGCACCAGCCGCCCCGCCAGTGTCGATTACTACAGCTTCGCTGCCGCCTGTGAAGCCTGTATTCGAGGTTCCCGAGGTGCACCCAGAGCCAAAACCGCGCACGCCGTCTCCAGAGCCGGCAAAGCCGGAGCCCGTGGCGCAGCCGAAGGCAGAGCCCGCTGTTCAGCCGAAGCCCGCACCAGTGCCGGTGCCCAAGGTGGAGCCTACTCGTGTACCCTCCGCGCATGTCATCGAAGCTGAAGTCATTTTCTGCCAGATGGGACTCGGTAAGAAATATTATAAACTTATAGCATATATTTTTTCAATCTTGCACCTATTACGTCATATTTTGTGTGCCTTAAAATTCTCGGCATTGGTGCAAATTATATCATATGTTTACTTAGACTATCTTCATTGCGGCTTAAACCACAGTTTAGTATTCGTGTGGTGCAAGGCTGTAATGGCGCGCTCTTTATTTGTATCGACATGATTACATCGCCGGCATTAGGAAGTCCGTCGGTTGATGGCGACATGCACGCGCCGCTTTTTTACAGGACACAATGATCGCCGCGGCCTCGCTCCAAGCTGAGAGAGCTTCAGACCGTGAAAAATCCCGTCTGCAGGTGAACAAAGCGCGGCTTAAAGGTTATTCACGAGCGGCGAATTTAAGCAAAACCTGACGCACTTAGTCAGCCCCGGTGTCTCTGTCTATGCATGTTTGATAAGTTGGATGACTCACGTCACGTGTAAAAAAAGCCGATGATTAAGAAACTTGATGTATAAGGAACGCATTAGAAAAAATGTGAGCTCAATTGTTATGTGGTGGGAGGAGGGGAGGTCAGCTGCAGAGGTGGCGAAGCGGTAAGTGCGTTGACCGCTGCAGCGACGGGATAACGGCACCCGCTGAAACCCACGCCACTCTCTGCTCGGAAGAAGGACGTCTAAAATGTTTTGTGACGCAAAGATCCCAAAAATGCACTCGTCATAAAATTGTTACAATCACAACATACTGCCTATTTGGCGAAATTGGAAAACACAGTGTTGTAGTATGCACAACGAAAGTGAACAGCGAAGTCGTTGGAGCGCACTAGGTTGCGTGCGGCGACAGCCAATCGATGCATTATTTTCCATTAACACATGAGTCACCGTCACCAGCCGGGGCGACTGATAGTGTCTGTTTGATAATTTATAATTTACAAATAGGGGACCAATTCCACCAAAGACATATGAAATCTAGTAAATAGGTGTTCCAAATATTATTTTGAATTAACGTTATTCAGATCGACCTGCCAGAGCAATGCAAAGCTTAGGTATTTGATTAAGAAGCCCGCAATTCTTCTCGATGATTCAATCTTATTCTTTGCCGGTCTTGAGACCAAGAGGCAAGGAGAGAATTATGGAATTACTCGTCGAACAAGCCTTTTCATGACACAGTCTACGGGCTTCGGAGTAGGTACCAAGGTTCGTCGATCTGGTTATAGATAAAAAAGAGGCCAAAAAAGTGTACGAAAAATGGCACTCGTCATGATTTTCAGCGTCATTCGGCGATTGTTATAGGCGCGCGCGAGTGGTATGCGCTGCAAGTGCGACGGCACCATCGCTAATTATAGCGCCGGTGGTGGAGAGCGCGCTCACAATCCGAGATCCCACCGCGGCGAGCTCACGTCTGCCGGCGCTGCTACTCTCCACCGCCAAGAACAATTTACCCATGTAGCCTTGTGCCGGCCGCGGAGTGACTCATTCTAACGAGGAGAATCACCTTTTGTGTCATACAGTGTGTTACCTTTAACTTGAACACCATGGGATCCGGAAGCGACGACTCGATCACCCGTGAGTACCGAGCTTAAGCTTGTTTTGGGATTATGGTTTGCGGTTAGACTTATAAATCTGTGGGATAAAAAAAACGTTATCAGGATCGATGATAAAAATGACTTACCTAATTATTAGGTCATCGCCTAGATAAAGAAGTGGAAACGCATCATTTTTCAGCAAGTTATCATTACAGATGATTACGTCAGCAACATGATGGCTAATTTTGTCATTTTGTTAAAATTATATTCTTAGAAATTTTATTTTATCGCGAACTTTTCGGCTATCAGTTTGTGAAATGTTATGTTTTTAGAGGCAGCGATAGTTTTGAGCAAAGGTTATCTCCTAGTTTGAGTTATACATTTTGGCACAGTGAGAAAGTATTTAGGCGACAACCGCTTCATTTCTGGTTTATAGTGCATATTTCTTGATTAACTTTGTCTTATTTTCGTTTCCCAGTAGGTTCGACCTCATCGACCGCAGCTTCTTGTCCTTGTTTCTTAAAAAACGTTCCTTAATTAAATACTTACAATTTGTTTGTTTACGTTGAATAATTAAATTTTTCCTCTGTCCTGTTGTCGAGGTAGTTTCTGGTGCGTTCCTATTTCCATCGCTATTCCACATTTATCGAAGTGTCATAGCAACGATAAAACTCATCGTTACAATACAACATTGATCCCCTATTTGTCCCTATGACATGTGAAGCTTTTGTTGAAATCAATAATCCACGCTGACTAACTAACTCATCAGCGAATGCGACTCGCGGCTAACCTAAGAGTTACTTCTTTATTCTTTGTCAGTATAGGTACCACTAGCGCAGAGGTATGAAACCATATTGGCCCTGCTTCTTATGCTCTTAAATAGTAAAATATTTCGTACACAAATCTTTTGAACTGGTATGCTGTACCGCATGTGGTGTGGCTTTAGTTTGTTAGCCCCAGACTAACATGCAAAAATGAGATCGGCCGCGGGCTATGAAGTTTTGGTTCCAATTAGGTGCCTAGATGTTATCATTATTAATTTACAGACATTCCATTAAATTCGTCAGTCTATATAGGTACAAACGAATAATACGGATAAGTAAAAAAAGAAGGACTTCGCGCTGCCTCCATAATCAGCGACGAATGTAGGTACAGCCAATGCAGCCAGATAAGCCAATTCTATTCATGAAGTATCGGAATTGTCATTGAACTACCCTTTTGCAGAAAATTGCTCCTTCAATGCGCCGATACGTATTTAAAAATGTTGTCAGCACCTAATCTTCAAGGGTTCAAATGGAATCGACTTAACGCTTCGTTGCAGTCCACCAGTTTCCTCAAAAGTACTTGTACGCGTTCGTTGTACAGCCTTGACCTAATTCGGGAGCCCTTCCTCAAAGTAAGGCGCAGTTCCCTTTGTGTTGGCTTTTTGTTCAAATTCGCTTCTCGACACCCTCGCTTAATAATTACCTATGGCAACTGAGTACCTATACTTACACTAGTCAGTTCTTATTTCTGTCCGCATCTCTGTCATTTTACGGGTAGAAGGTATTCGCAGACGTATTCGGTGATAAGGTAATCGTCATACCGGATACCAATCAAGCTCGAGTGGACTGTAATTTTTTTCCAGAGTTTTGCGGAAAATCCCAGACAGACGCACGCAATAAAGGCTAGGCCTCCAAGGGGTGGGGTCGCCAGTGGCGGGTGGGCCAGGATCGATACTCCACGCGCCACCCGTCGCCGCCGCATATATATACACCTACCGTCTGCTCACTTTATGCTCCTAAGCGGATTTCTCTGCTGCTTATCCGATATCTTGTAGATATGGCTATTTCTGACATTGATTATCCCCTTGGCGTTCTGTAGAGTTTCAAGAGAATAATACCTAGCCCATGCAATTGCTTTAGCAAAGCTATTTATTTGAAAGCCTCCGTGGTAATCTATCAATCAGTAAAGTTTTTCGCTTAAATTTTACCTATATGAATGCCCCACCCTCAGAGCGCCTACCTGTCCGTTCATGTGCACAACCCACTGTCCTATATTATACTGTCCTATGTTACACCTATACATACACGTTACCCTTTTCTAAACCTTTAACAGGTCTTAAAATAAGTTGCTTCACTAGGAAAGGTAAAATTAGTCTCTTCCCACCGATTCGCTTTTAGAAATTGGATTCTTTCAATAAAGCTGCTCTTCTTCACCGACGAATTTATGTTCCCCTTCAGAAAGAACTTCATGAATAAGAAATTCTGCAGTAGGGTCGGCAGAATATTGCTGGCCTATCGCACGGCCGCCGTTCTCCAGGTCAGCCTTCAGTATTAGAATTTATTTACTTGTTCTTGAGCATGAGGCTCGAAAGAAATTAAATTCGCCAAACCTCGTCAAAGGGTTGATGACACACATTTAAGATAGAAATGTCGAAAAGTGGCCTAACCTTTGTGTTAGTCTAGATCAAGTCTTTCGGGGTGGACGTTTATGTCTTGTTATTGTTTACTCACGAGACGATGTTGGTCATTTCGTACTAGGTATTCTAATTGTAATAATGTTACTTATTCATTATTGAAAAATAGAAATAAACAATCCCAAGTTCCTGAAATCTTCGACAAACCAAACATCATCTGTAGTCATCTCAACAAACCCTGTCGAAATGTGTGTGACATATGTGTTCTACCAGCTTCCGTTGTGACTTGTGTGGTAGGAGTTTGACCTGTCTTTGTTATTGCGCCACATAAGGACGCATATTGTTTCTATAGTTCTGTCCGTATCTAGACAATTTAAAGCAATATCATTGATCGGTCAGTATATGCGACGGGTGACAATGCAGGTGCGTGATGACGTCACGGCTTACAACTCGCGACCGGGTATTTTTAGGAGTCGCGTCGCGTTGCCATGGGTTGCCCTGTCTCGTCACTGTTCGCTAAGTTTGCATATTCGTTAACTAACGTGTTTAAGGCACTAAACGTGAAACATGAAAATCCTAAAACGAATGTAATTCTGGGACTAAAGAATCCATTAACTTACATTGACGTATTAAGTGCCGTTTGGGGCTGTTAAGTCTACCCTTTCTTCTCAGTTTTTAAGTACTGTTAGCTTTCCACCCGCGCGGTATTTAGTTATTATCGCCCTTCGTAGTAAACTTTTTTTTTTTTTTTTTTTAAAGTAGGGGAAATGCCTTACGCATACCCGTCAACCGGGGGACGGACGGGTTATGTCGGACTCTCCACTGGAAAGGTGGTATACCAGTGGCCCTACCGACTAAAACCCCTACTACTCCCTCTTATCGTTCGTATAGTGGGGGAACACGGTGAGTAGCGCGAAGCCTGTTACGCGTTCCCCCGGACGGAGCCCGCCTGGACGGCGGGCCGGAAGCGACCCCCCCCATCGTGAGGGGAGGCCAGAAGGGACAGCCGAGGATGTCAAGCCGTCCCTACCAGGCAGCGGTGACCCGTGCAATGCTGGCGGCGGCACCCCCGCACCACGCGCCAGCTGGCCACCGTACGCAGGCCCTACTGGGCCCGCAACCACGAGCCACCCAAAGGGCGGCTCCGCTGCCGTAACCTTCGGTACGGCCCCGCCGGGCCGCGACGCACAGGGGGGATCAGCCTCGGATCACTGGCCCCCACCAACCGGTTGTGCGCCGCGGCCCCAACCACGCGCCTCAAGGCGCCTGCAGGCCCCACTGGCCCCGCAGCCCCACGTCGCCCTTACGGGCCGCAGCGACCCTACTGGGCCCGCAACCACGAGCCACCCAAAGGACGGCTCCGCTGCCGTAACCGACGGTACGGCCCCGCCGGGCCGCGACGCACAGGGGGGATCAGCCTCGGATCACTGGCCCCCACCAACCGGTTGTGCGCCGCGGCCCCAACCACGCGCCTCAAAGGCGCCTGCAGGCCCCACTGGCCCCGCAGCCCGTCGCCCTTGCGGACCGCAGCGGGCGGGTGTCCAGTCCACCACGCTGCCACGCCTGGGTTCTCTTCGCTTCCCGGTGGTGCCCCTACCACCGGTACTAGGCCCCCTCGCCACGCCGAGGCGAGAACCCGTGAGGGGGCCTTCGTAGTAAACTCAGTTCAACCTCTATAAGCCAATATTTCGCAATGAAAAATGTCAAATACTTTATCATTCTCCAAGGTTCACTCTATTTGTGTACCAAATTTCAATAAAATTGGTTCAGGAGTTTAGGCGTGAAAATGTAATCAAGACAGAGAAAGACTTTTCTTTAAACATATAGAAGTATGTGTTTTATAGCTCCCAACCCAACCCAAGTCTAAAATATTGTGTCATCTTGTTGGTTGTAACTCTTATAATTTCTGGTGTTTTTGCATTAATTTATTCTTTATTGCACAACAGTGAATGGTACAAAAGGCGGACTTAACGCTAATGATCCATTAAGTACTAGAAGATCAGCTTTTTCTCTTTAGCATAATTTTGAGGATGATCTGAAATCAATCTCCTTTGTATGGCGCCGTCTGTTGCTAGCTGTTGTCCAATAACGCAATGCTCTGTGCTTTAACGGCTATTTGACAGGGAGTATCATCATATTCATCATCTTGTGGTACTATGTAAGATGAACCACTGTTCAGTAAGGATTCACCGAAGCCGTAATTAGAATTGCTGACACAACCAGTGATTAAGGTTGTCGAATCCCACGACGTAATTTCGTCCATCTCAACAATGTGCCTAAAATCCCAGCAGCAGTATGTGTTGCTCGGTATCTTACATCCTACTAATATTATGAGGGCGAAAGTTTGTATGTGTGATGTGCAGTGTTGCACTTTCACGTAACAACTACCGAATGGATTTCAATGGAACTTTACAAATAAGTAGCTTACTTATACACTTGATTCGCACATAGGCTACAAATTATAAAGAAATATTACTTTTTGTTTTTCAATTTAAGTCCACGCGGACGAAGTCGCGGGCAGCCGCTAGTTATCCCAATAAGTTGACGATTTCTGTCAATCGAATATTAAATTTATCAAATCTAAATGGAGTTCGGAACGCGGTAGTTATGTTGACTTGTAACTTAAAGTTTCCATGCTACACTGCAAAGTACAAACTACAAACAACACTCGGATTGTTTGTTGTTGCCTATTTGGAGAAATATTAGGATAAGAAAAGGCAAACAAGTAATTTGTGCCGCTCACTTCATTGTGATTTATATCTTTCTTAAATCTTTAATTTGTTTTCTTGCACAACTTAGCAATATCACATTGGGTAATCATAATCTCGAGCTCAGTTTCTAGATTTGTTTCTTCAACTGTTAATTATTCGATAGATAGCTTTTTTTGATTGTTCAGAAACATCATTTTTAAACAGTACATTTGTAATTCGTGCTAGCTAGGCTAGGGGTGTGATTAGGTAGTTTGGCGAACCCATGAGTCACCTCGCGTCGTAGCAGTAGTTCGTGTCACTACTTCTCATAAAATAATTACAGACCTAGCTAGCGGCAGCTACAGCCAATTCAGATGCTACTTTATGCATTAAAAAATATTTGAATCTTTAATCGTTTCTTCCTTGGCGAGAAACATGTAAGCGTTCTGCTTTTAAACAAGAATAGGTAATGTGTACTGTTCTTTTTTAATTTTTTTTTGATAGCTTGTTTCGTTTTATGACGGATCAATAATATTCATCACCAAAATGCAAAATGTAGTATTTTTAAAAAGTGTTAAAAATTACAAACTTTTTCAAGCGTTTCAAACGAATTCAATAATAGGCCAATAATAATTAAAATTCAAAATAGTACTCAAAAAATAATAGGACGCTCATCTGTTTCAAGTGCATATTCCCTATTACATCCCTCTTGTTTAGATACTACCTACCATTCGTAAGAAAAACTGTGCTTATCTTTATTCACCAGCAAACTGCAAATCCTTTTATGAGCAAGTTCTAAGTTAGTTAGCGCCAAATTGTAATGTAATGTAATTATTGTGAAATTAGGTATTATATCATTCTGCGTCTGTCACGATAGCACACCTTGTCCACTGCAGCGCTGTCATAAATTATGAAGCTAATAACTTAGCTTACTTTGGATCGCAGGACGTAACATGACGTGTGAAAATATAATGACGTGATTCATTGTATTTGCTTAGATCTTTTCGAGTTTCTATTCCTTTTATTATAGGTATCTGCTGAATTAGTAAGTAACTTCTTCGAGAGTATCCAAAAGTTTCTTCAAGTCCTTTAATTAGGTTTGGGAGATTTCTGATTAAGCACAAAGTGCCATCTCAGCAGCAGACAAAATAAAATTGGTAGGTAGTAGGGTATGACTACGTGGGGCTGTTCAACACAACACCAAATGCTTTGCTGTTTATGTTTAATGTAATAATGACTAATATGCATAATAAACGAGTTAAGTGTTAATGATTTCCTTCTAACAATCTGCGTATTACGGACTATTACAATGCTAACTGTGCACGTTGCTTCACATCCTACTTACTTAAAACTTTTGTGTAAGTAGTTTTCCTATTATCATAACCTAATCTAGAGGGTCGAGAGATGGCACGGGCTTTACAATTGTGAGACAAACACACAATGTAAGGGACGAAGTAATGCAAGATGATGGACTCGAGGGTAAAGGAAGGTAGGGTGATGTGGTGAGCGCTGATGAGCGGTGGTGGCGGTGGCGCTGGTAGTGGCGGGCAGCGCGTGGCGGCGGCGCATGCGCGGGCCCGGGCGCGGGGGCGGCGCGGGGCTGCGCCGCCAGTATCGACGCGAGAGTCGGGCGCGGCGCGCGTCCGTGCCGCCTTTAACTACACGTTACAAGTTACGTAAAGTGTTACCATGGCGGACTCCGGGCCCTCCCTCTGCAGCGTACTCGACCCGCGTAAGTGCCCGCCACACGCCGGCTTCGCTTTGCCCGCTTGTCTCTCTTTCTCTATCTCTTTCCCTGTCGCGACTAACCCGCTAACGCACAGCCTTCTATTCCAGATGCCTGGTTCGACCCCCAGAGGCTGCACCCCGAAGGTGAGTTATCGCCGCGGGCCGGGGGCAGAAATACGCTTAGGTCGGCGACTCGCCAAGCGGCCGCCCGGGCGCGCGCCTCGCCGCGGCCCTGCGGCCCTGCACTGTGACCCAGTGACCGCTGCGATGTACAAAAGCGCATATTGTTTGTGTTAGCTCAGTGATGGTGACCGGATCTGAAAGCCGGAGGTGAGATGTGGACTGGTAGCCCGGAAGGCCTGCAGAGCGCGCTCGTTCGCGCTCGTCGCGCGCGTCCCGCACATTTAACCTCGTGCTGTCGGTGACTGAACAATAAAACTGTGTTACCTATATGTCAAGTCAAGGTCTGGTCGCATGCATGTAACTTCAATCCAATCTTGTCACTACCACGCGCCATTGTCATTCATTTCGTATACCAATTATAATAATGATGAGCGATTAATCATCGAGATTGTGTAGTGATTCAAAACCTTAAAACCACGTGTAGATAACGGCTTTTAACTTCGCAAAACGAATCTTATTTTCATATAGTTACTACTCACACCGTTGACTCGTCAATTAATATCTGTTTGAATTATTGTCGTGAGCCTACAGCGGCACGCATGCGCGTTGCTGTTGCTCCGCTTGCAGACAAAAACTCTGCCAAGATGAAATTAGACTGATTTTATCTGACATTGAGGCTGAAGCATGCTGATTTATTGCATTTAATTAGGTACTCCATACAATCAGCTTGCCCTGCGATGTTGATATTACTAATGGAAATGGCGTCTTCCATTTTACAAGACGTTGCAGATCCATATAAATTGTGTGCATCATTCCTTTACACACTTGTTAGCGAACGATGCAGGTAATCTTTTTCCTACCATCAAATCAAGCAAGACGATGAGTCACGGTGATTGCCTCAGTTTCGTAGAGCTCATAATTTAATTAGAGTGTCAGTAATGCCTTGGATACTATTGCACAACCAATGTGAGCATTTGGTCACTCATTTAGGTTCATTTATCATTCCATCGATGCTAGATTTTGATCGTTTCGCTTGTTCTCACGTGCATGAGACATGACTAAAGACCCAACAACATTTTCCGGACTATGCATTAATGCATTATGATGACATTCCTGACACAAACACTACGCCTTTTCGTTGGTATTTTCAAATAAATATAATATTATTAGCATGCTTAGCCTAGTTAATGAAATAGGTGTTTTTCCCTTTTGGTAGTTACGCACGGTTTTATAGACATCGATTCATGAGTAGACAAGCTTTAGATTGTTTAGATGATTGTCCAAACGGTGCTGAATGCCCAGTTTCCGGCCTCTCATCCTTGTACTTTCGTATCCCAGCCCAGTGACTTGTTGGGAAACGTCTGTCATACATAAGATATATTACTGATAACCTGATAAGTAACTCAGATATCTTAACACAAATACTTCACGAGACTGTCGCTGTAATCTTGGTTTCATTTTTGTGGTGAATTGTGAAAGCCTGCTCGAAATTTAAAATCTAGATAACTGTAAAAATTGCATCGCTGTCTGTAACTCATCAAAACGGTTGACTTGACATAATAACGAATGCAACTACACCCATACGTTGGTTATAGCTATAAATTGGCGCGAGCTGAAACTAGGGCATGTTCTGGCGTCACTGGATCAATACGATTGGCGTCCATTGCTTCTTAGCTTCTACTTCCTTTCCTGTGAGTTTTCTGAGAGCGGATTCTCTTAGTGACGAGGTCGGCGTCACGACACGGAAGCCGCGTTATTTTTAACGCTTGCCCGTGTGTGCCGACCGCGACCTACTACTGCCATGCTCGCTTTAATCCCATTGTGTTTCTCCCCAACTGTCTCAAACATCAAAACCTAGTTCATGTTAGAGAGGGTATGAAATTACTAACAAATGGACCTCGAGACTTTTGGAAGTTTCCTTCTTTTATCCCATTATGTGTTACATGATCCAAATTCTTGGTCTGAGTTTAAATTTGAAAGCTCACTTTTGTTAAATAATAACTGTGTACAAAACTTGTCAGCATTACTAATTATAACGAACAGCATGAGTGCATGACTTACAAATAAGTAGATATCAGTAGAAGTATGGTTTGGTGTTAAAGTAGATTTAGAGTTTTGGTTTCGTTACTACATTTTATGTATTTTTAATGTTTGGTAGTAAATCTTTGATGTTCTTTGTTTGACGGACCTTGTATCGCAGTCATTATTAGTTTAGTCATAGAATCTGTCGTCCAGCTGTTGATTGTTGAGTGTATGTATAACTAACCGCGTGTGCTGCATACTAACACACGTAACCTGCATGACCGGTAGTGATGCGCCGTAACCTGACGCTCCTCACCACCGCGCTTATACAACTGACCGCACAAAAACCAAGGAACACTGCACGGGGCTTAGTATGAAGAACACTACACCGATTAAAAACAAAGAATCTTTCATAATATAACAAAATATTGACGTAAATTAGTCGAGCCAGCTGTGGCTACTGATTACCTCAGTCGCGATTTGAAAGTAGAAGCTTTTAATAAATAGTAGTTTGAAAAGAACAACACATTGAAAAGGAAACAGGATATTCCGGACAAAGACCACGTATGTCATAGTGTTACGGAATAGTCTTGCAAAACATAACCTGCCTACCAGCATTTTTTGGAATATATGGGCTTGCTCTTTAACAGCGTTCTATCCCAAGATTCCCAGGAGAAAAGATGTGGGTACTCTGTGTTCTGTTGGGCTAGTGCAAAATTAGTCTTAATTTATCCCATGTTACCTATTTAGACAAAAAGTGTGTGATCCAGAATTCAAATATTTCTTCGTGTAAGAATTATTTTCCTTCAACGATCTACGGCCCGCAGCTGTTGAAAACTCAAAATACTCGAAATCGTGCTATTTAAATAATGTAGGTAGTCAACAATTTATTTCAACCCATATTATTTTTTATGGGTTTTTCCACATCTATAAAATACTACCACTAGCCACCAGCACATACATAAGATACTACTTCTTCATCCTTGCACGAACCAACAACATGCACATAGGTATTCGTGCCGATGTGTTACTCAATAAACGGATCGTAAAAGAAATAACTAAGTAGTTTACTTTTCCTCGACGAATTCCGTAAATTAAGCTTACTGTATTGAAGGAACATTTTTGTTTTATGATATGTAGGTATGATGAAGAAAGCGTCCCCTTTATAAATTATCAAACAATCTCACTAAAAGTTACCATATTGGTATTATAATTATCTTTTCTCAGGCCATGAACTTGTTCAATCCGATTAGTTAGTAGGTAACAGTAATGTGGTTTTAAATGAACTCTTGATAGCATTTAGAAGCATTATGCCTTTCAATCTGCCGGTCACACTTGACCAGACGAGATAACCTTCAGCCAGGTGGCTGTGTGGCGATAATTGTGTAATAATGCTTTGTTTACGATGCGTAGACGTCACCTTGAGCGCGGGTTTCGTACGACATAGATGCATTTCCCATACTTACATACACACTCATGCAGCCGGCATCGACCTCTCAAGGGAGGGCATGCATGAAGATGAGAATCTTAGTAGAGGAACCTACATACATACCATCACGCCTCTTTCCCAACTGGGTAGGCAGAGACCACTTCTTAGCACTTGCTACGATCCTGACACACACTTTGCTATTCCTTTACTTTCATGGGCCCTTTCATACATGCTCGTCGGTTAATTAAAGGTACTCCTGACCTGACCCTTTCTGAGAACATCTAGAGGAACCTGTTGCATCTTATAACCTGCTGTTTTGCCTAATAGCCTTTTTGCTTCTTTATTTCATAATACTGATTGAAGGTAGTCATGCGCCATCTGTTAGACGTCATTCACCATCACAACAGCCAAGTTTGACAGAGGTTAGAGCGTGTTCTTTGGCAGTTTGGCACTCTATAAATTGTAACCGACTTAAAAAAAGGAGGTTTTAATTCATCGGGACCTTTTTTATGAAGGTATGTTCCCATGTTTGATTGATTAGATTACTCAAAGAAGCCTGGACTTAATTGGAAATTCTTCTTTTCTTTGGAAGGATATCCTTTCCAGGTGGTCCCATGGTCACCAGGACCTGATGATGGATGATGGGAATCCACACGCAACAAACAATCTACACTAGAGCGATATCACGGGCGATACTACATGTGCCCCTATATTGTCTACACATAGATACCTACTTACTTCCCGGAGACACCGGAAATATTAAGTGGTGATATGCTAACCTGCGCATTCATGATAATCAACACGGTGTGTAGATACACGAATGTATAAAAATTTAACAGTCTTGTGTTTTGATCTAAATTACACTATTCACAAAATTAATTATTCTCTAACACACGCACTTAGTAACAATCGAGAGACGAATCGAATTACATAAAATAAAACGGCAGTGAATTCAAACTGTAAATGTTCTAAACACTTAGCGCAGTCTTTTTGTCGTGAGGAGCGTAGTCTGCTCTCTCTTTGTTTCAGTAAATTCCTTATTTATTTCTATCCGGAGCGATCGATAAGGTGCGGTGGCATTGACCGCCGTAGTCTTTCCCCTGCCCCCTCGCCGCTGCGCGGGCGCCTGTGCCAACGCTAAGCGACCGTGTCCCCTAAAACGCCTGCCTGTTTATTTTGGCAACGTTGCGCATATCGACGATCGATCGATCGCCTCGATCTTTTGCAATTACATTTCTCGTAACTCGATTGTCCAAATCGGTGCGTGCGCACACTCGAACGAAACTTTTCCATACTCTTATTTTTTACCATTGGATTATTTGCTTCGAATTATCGTGATTGCGATGATTATCACGAAAAAAATAGTACACTTGCTATGTTAATTCTTCAGATAGTTACTGTGCTTCCATAAATAATGAGGTGTCTTCATCAAGCTCGCTGGAGCGTTTCTCGCTTAGTAATCCTTTCACTCTTTAATATTTTTTGTTGCGTTGAATAATACGAGATCTATTACATTTACCAGTGATGTTTTGTTGCCCATGGTACACTTGCTAATAAATGCCACCTGACAGGCATAGTTCAAGAGGTAACTTCTACGAGTATAGGCCACGTTTGCAGTAGTTGGTACAATAGATTAGTTCCCACCCGAACACCCGACCGACGTATTTTTGAGTTCAATGAGTGTAAAATAATACTTTCCAAATGGTGAGAAGTTCCGAAGCTGTGTTGTATGTGCTCTTAACTGTTTTACCATCTTGAGATTTATTTGGAATGATTTTCCACACAAATAATCCTACGCAGGAAAGAATCCTCTGAATGATGAAAGCAGCTTTAAACCATGGTATAATTTGGAAGATCTAAGCAAATAGACGGACAGACAATTGTTTTACTCTATTTTGAGATAGAGGAACGAGTGTTGATTGATGAGTTGGATGCGATTGATGTGATGAGTGATGATGACACTTGGGGGGTGTGATTATATTGATTATTAAATTCTTATTCCACTTTTCATTTAGATTTTTGTGTCCTTTATACCTTTGTATCCTTTGATCCTCGGCATCGGAACTGCTCACTACTGAAATAGTAATCGCGTTGCAGAGCATTGACTCCTTCGTTTTGACGTTGTTGTTGCTTTGTAGTGACTCATCGCAGCGTTTGAAAATTCATCTTCTGATTGATTACTTCCATAACTTCCATTGGACATCTGGCAGCGTATATCAAAGATCACTAAATGGGATTTATTTATGGAGCACTTGGGTCAGCTGCAATCCTTTGCCGTGGAGCAAGTTTTTAGGATACTCCACTCAGGAAAAATCCCCTTTGTATCGCTTATGCTGCTAGTCAAGAGATCAGCAGCAACATGGAATAGCAGCTAGTTTAAACTTAGTTATTTTAGGATGTCAGAATAATGGATTGTATCATAAATCAAAACAAGCTAGTTGCTGGTTGCAATGTGTTTGATATTGTCGTTATAATCGGAGAGCAGATACGATAGAGTTCAGGCGCTATACTGTCGTTTATCGGCGGCTGCGTTGGGAGCTGTGTGTGCGCTGTCAGCAGCGGCTCAGATGACGTGTGTGAAAGGTGGGCCGCGTGGCGGCGCGCCGCGCGCCCATGTGCGCCTGGCGCGCTCACTCACTCCGACGACATGGCGCGTCCAAAGCAGTCGCCCCGTCACGCCGCGCAGTACGAAAACCTCCCGCCCCGGGGTCCAGGTATTCCAAATCATAAGTTAACTCGTTCGACCCGCGGCTCGGGCTCGTCGCTCCCGCAGGAGCGCCCCTCGGCACACCTAACGGGACCGCCCGCCGGTGCCGAGACCCGGTCGTATGCCCTGAGACGTGGAACGGAAGAAGGCGCATCGTTGCTAACGTGGAACTATGCGACATATCGACTGACGAGTCTTTGTCAAAGTTTTACTTGATTACTGCATAAGTTAGAACTTCCCACTTGAGTTTGCCAATGTAAATAAATCCCTAAATTTTGTTGGTATTGATAGCTACTATCAGAAATTAAAACTGAATAGGCATGATGACTGTATTTTTTTTTTGTTTATTATCGAAAGACCTTACATTTATGTAAACAATCCTCAAAGAATCACTTCATCTGGATCAATACCACCAGAGATATCACAATTTGAAATGCACATTTTTTGGACTTGCCCAAAAACGCTCCATACAAAAGCGACAGTGACGTCACTATCGCTGTCACTTTTGTATGGAGCGTTTTTGGGCAAGTCCAAAAATGTGCATTTCAAATTGTGATATCTCTGGTGGTATTGATCCAGATGAAGTGATTCTTTGAGGATTGTTTACATAAATGTAAGGTCTTTCGATAATAAACAAAAAAAAAATACAGTCATCATGCCTATTATCAGTACACTAATATTGTGGTTAATGTAGTTGAATACACAGCTCAATATCTGTACATGCAACAATGTAGTTGATGTAAGTTTATCGAAAGTCATCGGTTACGCATGTTCATTATGTAGACTCTTATGGTTTAATTTGTAGCGTTTGCATTTTTATAAAAGCCTGTACCTTTCTCTGTAGTCGCCTATTTTTAGCACCTCTTTGTTATTCATTAAACTTGTGAGCTGGAAAATTCACCGTACGTAATGTTTAAAAGTCGTTTTGTTTAAATGTTTATAATGTTTTGCTTCAGTGTGCAGTTTGACAGTGTTAGGCCGAAGGCTGTAGGCGGCATTTCGGTTGAATGAGAAGCCGTGAAAGTGTTGTGTTGTGTCAGATACACGTTCCGGTCGACCGCTTATCTTCCGCGATTGCACTTTCTATCAGATCCGACCGGGTCAGTCGTGACCCTTTCTGCTTATTGAGTTCAAAATTAAATTTCACGAATTATAATTTATTCCAGATAATTACAGTGTCTTTGTATATTTCATCTGAGTAGTTCATTGATTTCGAACATTTATCTGTACTTAACAGTAGCTTTTGTGGTATACTAGAGTTTAAACTTGTTAAAATGTTATTTGTTAGAGCTTCAAAGTCTATTTTATAGAGTTTCTTCACATGGGAACCATCACATCTAGACTGCCTTAATACACACATCAAAAGTGTCTAGGGATATCTCAAGCATTTTCATACAAAGTATAGCTATTGGGGAGGCTGTAAAAATTAAAATATTGATACCAACGTAGAAATTTTTAGGACACAGAAACTGCTATATCTGCCCTTTCAGATTGTATAAAGAAATTCATTGTGGTAGCATTATTGTACAATCGTAAGGACATTAAAAAAAAGACAGATTTTTCTGTTAAAAGGTTTCAAAATTTTAGCAAAATCAAACGTTTTTTTTGTAATATTCTTAACCTTTATCTTATGCCTGTTTCCTCGAGTTATTCTAAGATAATGCTGAGCATTATCTAATATCTTTGATTTTGCAAAAATTTTGAAACCTTTCAATAGAAAAATCTGTCTTTTTTTTAACGTCCTTACGATTGTACAATAATGCTACCACAATGAATTTCTTTATACAATCTGAAAGGGCAGATATAGCAGTTTCTGTGTCCTAAAAATTCCTACGTTGGTATCAATATTTTAATTTTTACAGCCTCCCCAATAGCTATACTTTGTATGAAAATGCTTGAGATATCCCTAGACACTTTTGATGTGTGTAGTTTAGTAAGAAGATGATCAATCAATTTCATTAGTTGGAAATTAAAATAATAGTTAGACCACGGTAAAGAAATATAACAGTAATATGACTCGGCCCCGTCCTTGAGTTAAGTGCCTACTGCCGCGCGGTTCGTCGCCACGCGATAGGGCTGCCGCCTGTGGTATTTTAAAACATCCGGATCCGGATTGTTTCTTTCTTGTTTTGAAATTGTTTTTTGTGATGCTAAATATTGTATTTCTATTTAAATTACTGAAATTCCTATGTGAATGAAAAAGGATGTGTTGATGTGGAAAAAAGATCATACATACATCCTCACAAACTTTCGCTTACAATATTAGTAGGAAGTAAAATTACTTAGAGCGTAAATTTTGACGTGATAACGTCTTTAAAATCGTTTTAGTCGGGTGACATGTTCAGAAACTTGTGTCACACCAAAACCTCACGAGCGCGATCGCAGGTATAACGAGAGAGAGATGGACCGATCTCCCGTCTCATCTCGAGCGCTGCCAGTCATTCCGTGAAATGCCGTTATCACGTAAACATCTCGATCGTAAACCTACTTTACAAACAACCAATTTTTTTTGAAAGACCTCCTTTCTTAATACCTACAATGAACCAAATTTTGCGGTGTGGTGAAATTAAACCGTAAACCCGCAAATTTTAATGCAAGCGTACTTTACGAATTACTTACTTATCCAACCTACCGATGAACCACCTATTTCACTTGTCTGTCACTATCCTTCACCCTGTCAACTCATTTATTCAATAATCTAGGAGTAGTACTCGGAGGATAAAGCGAAATACCTGTCTTTAAACATATTGTAACAAATTACGTGCTATACGAAACGAAATATTTTAAAATTACGTTTCAGAGTTTGTAGGTAATGTAAAGAATATAACTATAATAACTCTGGGTGCGTTCTTGATGAATTTAAACAACCAAACACAGCACAATAAAAAAATTACCTTGCCCTGCCATAGTACATTTACAATATTATGTTCACAAAATGGTACAAAACACACAAAACTGTCCGTCCGAAACTGCACGGCGCGCGGCGCATTCGCGACTGAGAGCCGATCTATGAACGACATCGCCGGGTAGCGTAGGTATAACTTGCGTTCCGTCCGCTTGTTCGAAGTCACAATACTGTTATATTTCTTTACCGTGGTTAGACCCACCCAGGCCCATTTTTGGTTTAAATATCTATGACATCATGTAGCTTGTGAATGTGACTTCCCAAAGTCGTACATCAATACTGTCTTGCCCTCGCCACGAGACTCAGAATAGGTAGTTATCGCATTTTAATATTCTCCACATCACGTAGCGCATTTATTAAAAAGCCGCCTACAACTTAATCTTTTTTTGACTATAGCGACTTATCTTGTTGACAGATTAAAAGTTTAAGTTTAAGTGAGTAAATGAAATAAGAATGAAAATTGTGTGTGTGTAGTGGAGTCGCTGATCTACTGGCGCGTGGCGTCGCGGTCGGGCGCGGCGCTGGGCGCGGGGCTGGCGCTGCTGGTGGCGCTGGCCTGCTGCAGCGTGGTCTCCGTGCTGGCGTACGGCTCTCTGCTCGCGCTCTCCGCCGCCGTCGCCTTCCGCATATACAAGAACGTGCTACAAGCCGTGCAGAAGACCCAGGACGGCCACCCCTTCAAGTGAGTCACTGACCTGCTTCTGCGGGCCTAACATGCGCAACGCGCAACATTATTTTAGGCTTTTTCTAGCGCTAAAACCTTACGAAACGCACGAGATATGCGTGACAAAATCATGTCGCGGTGCGCATCTTAGCTCGCCTGCACAGTTAAAATACGTACCATCATTTCATCTGTTTTTGATCAAAATAGAAGCGGCTACTTACTCAGGCAGATCATTGTTTTTTTTCTGTAAAGCTAAAACTTTTAAGTCATAATTCAAGCCTTACTTACGACTATACTAACGTCACTTCTCATTGTTTGAACAGTCGTTCCTTTTTAAAACAGCCCATAACCATATGAATAACATCATCATACCACTAATTTAGAGCTTTGCTAAAATATTTAAATTACAATCTCATTGTTTAATTAGTAAATTCTGTAATATATAAATAATGTTAACGATTGCGAGACAAACAGTTCTTTGTCAAGCAGCAACACGTCATTTTCGCTTCTCGTGTATGGCAGAATAAAGTGAACTTTCGGCCGCTGTTTAGAGTTTGATGTCAAGATTAATCTAGCCGGAACCTTTCCTTTAAAACCAAATATTATTCAAGAAAAACTTCGAATTGGAGATATATTCTTAAATAGCATATTAAGCAAACTAAAGGAACAAATAAAACTGTAAACTAACACAATACTTCAACGTAAGACAACACGACGTCCCCAGTGTTAATTTCAACATGCTTTTGACCTCTGACCGCTTCTTACTTGTGTCTATTGTAAAATAGTAAATATTGTATATTCCAGATGGCTCCTGGAGCAAGACATCAGCGTGCCGGCGGAGCGCGCGCAGTCGCTGGCGGCCGGCGCCACCGCGCACCTCAACGCCTCGCTCAGTGAGCTGCGCAGGTCGGTCAATCAGCACTCGACATTAGTTTTATGTCGGCTACACAGTACTCGCGAAGATGAACGAACTTACACGGATACAGTAGTAAAGAGAGGTTTACTTCGTTGACATAACTTCCCATCTTTCTAAAGTGCTTCGCCGAGAACTTCGCGAGTAGTGTAGTGCCATGAGGAGTTAATAGGGACACCTGTATTGACCTGTGGCTTCTCCCTACTTTATGTTAATTTAGTTGTCAACTGGCAATTAGGTAGTATGAAATTGCACCAAACGCACGTTTTGCCCTCGTCGATAATTGCTACCGGCACGTGGCGGGTCGCTTTTCTTTACAACCATAATTTTGTTCTAGTAATGCCCTAAAAAAGGTCCGTGTTGCTCTGGGGGGGGCACATTTAGACACGTTACTTCAAAATTAGGGTTGAGGGCCATCTGCGCTCACCCACCACTAAAGCTGTCAACACCGTCAGCGGTGAAAACCGTACCCACTTAAACGATGCTGGTGGTTGGTCGTTGTCTCTATATATTTTATTCATTTTGAAGACTCCATTCTACGAGCTGATGTTAATTTAACAACCGCTTCCCACGGCATGCGAAATCAAGTTTTACGGGTTTTTGATTCATAGCTACACTCATAGATACAAACTTATGGCAATTTTCCTAGCAACCGGGTGTACCCTGCATGCTTGTCATAAGGGTTCCATCGTTTCATATAATTTTTGGCCATGCCCATGCAGGTGCCATATTAAAATATCTGTACCCACAAACCCGCACCGCCTCAGTTTTGTGGTTATTGCCTTATACTCATCGATTTCCTTCTCGTTGATTCTAGTTAAAGTAACTTAGGTTGCGTCTCCTTCACATGTTAAAATTTTCTCAAGCATGAGAGCCAGAAAAATTGTGAATTATAAAAGAATTGTAAAGTATAAGTATTCTGTCAATCAGACACAGTAATTTAAATAGAAGACTAAAATAGGGAAAGATTTCTTATTTTGTTGCTTACCTTAAGTTATCACTGTTATGTTGTCAGTACAGTAGGTATACGTCTTACCCGACGGCAGTCAGCAGCATGAGTATCAGAGCCAGATTAACAAAAACACATTAGAATAGAATAGAAAGTGATGTTTGTTTGTTTGTCGTTGCAGGTTATTCCTGGTGGAAGACCTCGTGGACTCGCTCAAGTTCGGCGTGCTGCTGTGGTGCCTCACGTACGTGGGCGCCTGCTTCAACGGCATCACGCTCATCATCCTCGGTGAGTACTGCTGCTGCTTCATTGAAGATGCCCGAAAACAGGACTTGGCCAGTGGTGTCTACGATCCTCGGAAACTTGCAATTAGAATAAAATGAGTTTAACGGGCTCATAAAAAGAACAGAACAAAAATAAACACAAAACTAACTTAATTAGGTATAAACTCAACCAACATACTTGCTACCGGGAAGGCGATTCAAAGCCATGTTATCGTACGATTCACTAAATTCCTTTTATTTTTGAATCGCTTTTCCAGAAGTAGCATTTTTATCTCGAAGCCTTATTAGATTTTGAAATTATTCCCATACAAATGAGGGAGTGTACCAGTTCAAGGTGTAGCAAATATTCGATCGAAGTGAGCGTGCTCGCCTGAGAGAGATGGAGACGAAAAAAGATGTTTGCGAGAATAGCGATGCTGCTTCCGAATGTTCCTTTCGTCTAAACGGCAATAGTCCTATGTCCTAGTGGCTCTGACCTCATTAAAGATTTAATCGTGAGCGCATGTTAGTGTTCGCAGTGTTTCCTCAATTTCAGTTTTGCAAGTATTGAGGTGTGAGCAACAAGTGAGTAAAGAGTGTTGTGGTTCTGTTCCAGGGTGGATAGCGCTGTTCACGCTGCCCAAGGCGTACGAGATGAACAAGGCGCAGGTGGACGCCAACCTCGAGCTCGCGCGCGCCAAGATCGACGAGATCTCCGCCAAGTGAGTGCTCCACATCTCTTCACACTGATACAGAGTGCTTTTGCTCACTAAACTGTCCCGAGTCGGTAAACGCGAATTTGTATGGCGTTGAGACACCGCCATCTAGTGATGATTAGGAGAAATAACGTTTGCGAAGCGTCAAACCAAGACCCTGACGAATTTAAAAGTCATCTACATCGAGTAATCTACCGGTAAATAATGACCTTCTTTATTTGGTCGGCTTACTGCACTTATGCCAACTTGAGAAAAACAAAGTTTAGTGAATGCTCGATAAACCTGACTGTGAAGTAACTCGAAACTGGTTGGGCGTGTCGCAATAGGCACTCTGATCGATTCATACAATGATTTTAAAATAGTGACGCCTGTGAACATCGCGTGATTCGATGCGCATAACAAAATGTCAAGTGCCAGCAGAACGAAAAGTCAGGTCAATCTTGCGCACTCGGCGCTCGCAGTTCATTTCAGAGCCGCCATTAATTTAAATCGCACTGTACCACTCAAGTAAAGTATCTTAGTCGGCGTAGACGGCTTCTAACGAACCGATCTAAGCAGTAACTCAAAGACTATTGCCTATTAAATTAAATAATGATCAGCAGAGTTTTTGAATAGTTTTTTATTATTATTTACTGTCCATTAAAGATAATGTTTCTCTTTCTTTCTTTCAATGATAATATTGCGATATTAAACTTAAGTTCTGAATCTAATAATATATTTCAATGAACTGGTCGCGGAAGTCTGGTTTCCGGATAGTATTGGTTTTTTTCAGCCCTTACCTGCTGTACATGTAAGGTTGGTGTTCATTGGCTCACGCACATCAACCTAAAGGCTGCCTATAGGCTGCCTGTAAAATCATAAATGTAAAAAACTTTGAAATAATAGTAAAAAAACAATTTACATTCTTATTAAAAAAAACAACGTTATTGGAAGAACAAATTCACTCGACTTGGGTTTACATTTGGTTACAATAAGTGTAAGTTTTGGGATAAAAGTTTAAAATTGTGTTTTTCGTGTCCCCAGGGTGCGGGCGGTGGTGCCCATCGGCAGGAAGTCTGAGAGTGAGAAGGACAAGTAGAGGCCTCGCCGTCGCGGCTCGCCGGACTACTTCACTCATGTTTGTTATATTTATTATTATTGTACTATTAAATAAAGATAACTACTTTACGTGTAAAGCTTTATGAGACGAGTCATGCGGAGATTATTGTATTTGCTTTTTGAAATTTTAAATTAAAATAACTGTCGAACCAATCGAGTGTTTTATTGTTTCACCTAAGCTCCAAATATATTGTCCCAAAATACCAGAGCATATTCAGCATCGTCGTGCTACTACGCGGCATCGCATCGTCGAGCTACGAGTACGACGCTGTATCTTTGCAAAGTACGAAGTCGTGTCGTGTTGGGGTTTGACACTGCGGTGGACCCCCGGTAATTTCTAATGTTGCAATTGCAAAACTAAAACTCACGTGACCTCAAAAAATACAGTTCGCAAATAAACGAAACCTATTTACATAAGTAATTTTGACATAATTTTAAAATGTCAAATCATGTGTTTCTTCATGGTTCATAAACAATAATATAAGTAAACATATAGTAAAGAAGTTGGAACATAAGGATAAAGTGGAAATTATAATCGCAATAAAACAACTTTACGACTACTTTGCAGCCGTGATCACGCGATTACAAAGATGATAAATGTCACAAAACAGTTATTTTTTTTAAGCAACCGTCATTTCCTAGTTCTTTCGCGTTAAGGATTCAGTGAGTTCATACCAAGGTTCATAGTTTCATACCTATTTGTCCTCCGACCTAGCACGCCCCCTTAGTGACCGGATGCTGAACGCAAAGGTTGTGGATCTGAGTTTTTTGTGTACGACAGAATAAAATTTAAAAATCACTGCATTCTTAATGTGAATATAGAAATGTTCCTATCCACGCAGTACACTTACGTACGAACTGACTGTATCTTGAGATCTCACAGTTATGTGCTGCCCTTTGGGATTGATGAAGCTTATTAGAGTACAGGATCCCAAGCAGGCAGTACATTCCAGCCATCCTCACAATTAATTGAAATTTGGATGTTTTACGTTTTCAATATATCTAGGTAATTCATATTTTATTGACTTTCTTTCGGTTAATTATTTGTATGCCAGATTAATGGCCGAATATACTTAACAATTCAGGCTAATCTGTAAACCTTTATATTGTATGTACCTGCCTATTTACAATAAATGATGATAAATTGAAACTTTTTGTTCTCTTTTGATTTCATAAAGTGTTTTGATTGACCTATGAGGGATGACTCACAACAAGAAACATTTTAGCCACAAAGTTATTTGGTATGACGAAAAATGGTAAGTATGACAAAATAAAGCGAATAAAAGCATTCCTGAAAATATTTAAGTATAAGAGTCTACACTTTTAACATTTTGCTCCTATAATAAATAAAATAAATAAATATCTTTGGACATTATTCCACACAGCGCCATCTAGTCCCAAGTGGGCTGATTATAGTCCGTTAACGGATAAACATACTTAAATACTTTTTCTTTTGTAAATACATACTTAATATACATAGGAAACACCCAGACCAATACAAACAGACATGTTCATGCACACAAATGTTTGTACTGTGCGGGGATCGAACCCGCGACCTTTGGTGTAGTAGCCGACTTCTCAACAATTACACCAAGACGGTCGTCCTATGTCTATGAAAGCCTAATTCCGGCCTACTGGACGTTACGTCGCATGGTTTGTCCTCATCGTAGTCAGGAAACAACTCATTCCTCAGACTCAAGGCCAGCCTACCACTTTTATCGGAATGGCTTGGACTTATCTACACTGTCTTCTATGACACCTCCTTCCTTCAATGAGGAATACCTTCCCATAATCTTAAAGTAGACGTAGGTAGGTAATAGGAGAGGTGGGACCCTTTCAGTAGGTAAAATAAGTCAGCTCTTAAGGCAATGGGAATAGTTATAGGCCAGCTTGATTTATACACCAAAATAAATTGTAACACCACTACACAAAAATTCACATGAATGATAACATGAGAGGAGAGCAACTTCATGCAGTGAGCAATGCTAGTTCACCAGCGCTATCAATAGAACCTTACAATAGAACCAATGAGTCAGCCAGCTTGACACCAAATGAATTAACCAAACACAGCACAAAGTTGAGTTCATAGCTCCAAAAAAATTTTCAGTTAGGATCTTAGAGCATTAATATCTGTCTAAGGTTAAAATGCTCACAATAAAAATTAAACAATGAGTGCAGCACTTCCATTTCAGATATAAATTATTTGCAGCTACTCCTAAATTCGGAACAAATCATTAAAAACAATAATGTCACTGTCAGCGGCATCAGCTGCTGGCTGCTGCCTGTCAGTCCTGTCACTGTCATGTCATCATTCTTCTCTGAAATTTACGAGATTGTGTTGCGAATTTGCGATTCGTTGAAAATGTTTCATCATCTTTCACACAATTTAGAGAGTTATAAAATAAAATAAAGTTATGGGTATTAATTGCTTCATTTTGAAAGCATCACTTGAGTTCTGAATTTTGGCTTACCATGTGATCGCGCTAATACACCCAGTGAAATCCAATCAAGTGCCTGGTTTAATTGATTATTTAACTAGTGTAGCCCTGCGTTGAGCGATATGGCGGATATTACAAGGTTAGTAAATTGTTTACGATGCTAAGTTATCCACATGTATGGTTGGGCCGAGCGCGCGGCGGACTTTGGCGGTTATCTGTTACGTACTCGTAGACAGCTGACCGCCCGCCCGTCGCCCGCAATCAGAGATAGTGCAAAGCTTTAAATTGTGGTTTTGAGATTGTAGCACATCATTGCAAACTTGTAGTCTCAGTGGGGAGCACCTTTCTCATCGTAGGTATTCATTCTCATATTGTCAACTAATCCTTGATGATGAACGAAATTGGGGTGGGCATTTGATATTCGCACCCCGATTTTGGGGTTGTAAGTGGTGTCATTTTAAAGGGGGTGGTTACCCCTTCCATTTAACATCCCCCCCACCGCGCGGAGACGCATGGTTTTTTTTTCATACGTGTTTAAAGTTACGTGTAACGAAACGTTAATTTGCGTTGTTTTAATGACTTTTAGGTTGTTAAACTCCTTGTTTTTAGTATTTTCTGTTTATTTAATAAATAAATTTGACTATCCTTGAAAAACGACTTGCCTACACTAGAGTCGGGGCGAAACCGACACGGATAGATTAGGTTAGAAGGTTTAAGGCGGGAGCGAAGCGGAGCGAAGCTCCCGCCTTAAACCTTCGTGGTTATTTTTTTTTTTAAACCCAAAAAACGACTGGCCTACACTAGAGTGGGGGCAAAACCGACACGGATAGATTAGGTTAGAAGGTTTAAGGCGGGAGCGAAGCGGAGCGAAGCTCCCGCCTTAAACCTTCGTGGTTATTTTTTTTTTTAAACCCAAAAAACGACTGGCCTACACTAGAGTGGGGGCGAAACCGACACGGATAGATTAGGTTAGAAGGTTTAAGGCGGGAGCGAAGCGGAGCGAAGCTCCCGCCTTAAACCTTCGTGGTTATTTTTTTTTAAACCCAAAAAACGACTGGCCTACACTAGAGTGGGGGCGAAACCGACACGGATAGATTAGGTTAGAAGGTTTAAGGCGGGAGCGAAGCTCCCGCCTTAAACCTTCGTGGTTATTTTTTTTTTTAAACCCAAAAAACGACTGGCCTACACTAGAGTGGGGGCGAAACCGACACGGATAGATTAGGTTAGAAGGTTTAAGGCGGGAGCGAAGCGGAGCGAAGCTCCCGCCTTAAACCTTCGTGGTTATTTTTTTTTAAACCCAAAAAACGACTGGCCTATACTAGAGTGGGGGCGAAACCGACACGGATAGATTAGGTTAGAAGGTTTAAGGCGGGAGCGAAGCGGAGCGAAGCTCCCGCCTTAAACCTTCGTGGTTATTTTTTTTTTTAAACCCAAAAAACGACTGGCCTACACTAGAGTGGGGGCGAAACCGACACGGATAGATTAGGTTAGAAGGTTTAAGGCGGGAGCGAAGCGGAGCGAAGCTCCCGCCTTAAACCTTCGTGGTTATTTTTTTTTTAAACCCAAAAAACGACTGGCCTACACTAGAGTGGGGGCGAAACCGACACGGATAGATTAGGTTAGGGGATCACCCTCCCTCCCACCCATAACATATGCAAAAATCAATGAAAAATTTTTTTTTTTAAAAAAATCATAAAAAAAACTACTGGTTTCCTCACTTTGGGGAGAGGGGGAGGGTCCCCCTTGACGCGGGGGGGGGGGGGGATCCCCCTCCCCCCCACCCATAACATTCGCAAAAATAAATGAATTTTTTTTTTTAAAAATCATAGAAAAAACTACTGGTTTCCTCACTATGGGGAGGAGGGGAGGGTCCCCTTGACGCGGGGGGGTGATCCCCCTCCCCCCCACCCATAATATTCGCAAAAATAAATGAAAATTTTTTTTTTTTAAAAAATCATAAAAAAAAAAATACTTGTTTCCGCACCCTGGGGGTGGGGGGGAGGGTCCCCCTCCCCCCCCTCCCCCCTCCCCCCCCCCCTCCACTATCAAAATCGGGGTGCGAATATCAAATGCAACCCCCGAAATTGGCGGCGCTAATTAACCCCTGAGTTTAGTCTGTTATGTTTGCACAGCTTTGCTTCGACACGCGATTATTTACCATTTGTCTTTCATTGTTCAATTGTCCCAGTTGAAGTTGATTGACTAACAATCTAGTCCAATCAAAATGTTGATTACTAATGTACCTTAAGAGCTAAATACCCACTATAGACTTATTTTTGAAGATAGTTTATTCATTAAATTGACTAGTCTGACGGTAAAGTAACTAAGAACAGCAGAAAGGTCAATGAATGCTGACAACTTTACTGACTAAATAACTTGTTACACCTGTTCATTTAAGGCAGTGTGTTATCAGTGAGTAACTCAGTTTATGTGCTTACCAATACAAATAAATGTTGTTGCACTTTTAGCGTCAATGTACTGACATGCATAATGTATGTAGATTTTGTGAATGATCCACATTAACTTTGTACCCTGTTGTCTTATCTGCAACAGTGTGCATTTACACAAAATAATCTTCAAGTTTTATTGCCTTCAATGGTTAGTGAAACCTGTTTTATCATTTGAAATATTCAGAATCAAACATCAAGTCACCTCAGTTCAAGTGTATCAGTGTAAGTGAGTGGGTTGAAACCTGATAAGTCATTGTAGAAATATTGCATGCTTATGTAATTAAAGAGGTAAGCCTTATATGTTTTTTGATTGTGCCTCGGCAAATAAGTGTTAAACCATTCAAACTCCGCTAACTATAAACTTAACCAGCATTTATTTTTTTTAGAATATCTACTCTTTTGAATTAATGGATTCAGTTCCACATGTTGTTAAATAAGTTACCAAAATAAATCATTGTAACAAGACCATTTGGGTCATGCTGTGTGTCATCAGACTAATCCTCACAACTTCTTAAAGGCATGTTAAGAAATTACAGCCTTTTGAATGATGAAGTTTTTTCTGGTAATTTAATATTCTCAACAGAAGCCATTTAAAAGAAATAAAATTGCAAGACTGTGCTGTGACCCATGGTGGGCATTTTTTTATTTGCATGAATAACATACTTACAACAGCCTTTGAGTTGTTTTTTACTAAAATCTTCATATCAAAATACCAATGCCCTGTGGCTATACTATCTAGTGATTGTAAATTGTATTGTAAAGAAATGATAAACTAACAATTATCTTTATTATTTTTTACTGTGCAATAAATAAATTATTCATGGGAATGTGCAATGTCTAATCTAAGTAGAACAATATACCTAAACATGACAATGGTTAATACATTATGATCTTTACTATTCTTTACTTTAAGATTAGTTGTTGTCTGACATCTTTTAAGGACAAAATAAATTCTGAGGCTCTGGTCAAATTCATAGAAAGTTTTGTTATGGGTATTCATTCATCATTTTACATGTTGTAATGTTCTGTGTATTGTCTCATGTTGTTCTTGGGGAATTGCTTGGTGTGACATGTATTTGAGCAGAGCAATCAGTCCAGCAATGGTAATGCTATGTGTAATGTCACGGTGGTAGGTGAGGCGAGCGGGATGAGGCGCGGAGGCGCGGCGGCGCAGGCGCTCCCTCGGCATGGCTCTCCCGCTTAGGTAGGTACACCCTCATGCACTAGCTAGGTACTAATTGCTTTCATTTTAAAAACATAACAGTCTGTCAAGTTTGTAAAGAACTGAATCTGTGATATGATTTGAGCATGTTTCAGTTTAAGTAAAAAGCCTTTCTCAAAAGTGAATTTTTTGTCATTTTCTTGGTATAAATCATGTAATCCCCAAAAGGTTCATAACCCTTTCGCACCTGACTTATACGATCGTGAGTTCAAACTTCAAAAAAATCTGAGATCACGCGTAATCTGTTTCGTCGCGCGCGGCCGGAACCACATGATCGTGTGTTTGTCCAATAACCAATTAGAAGCCGTTTCGCGTCATTCTCGGGTCAGTATGTTCGCTGGTGTGGCCAAAATGGCGGTGGTTCTCGATCCCCGAAATAAGCGCCGTAAGTACTTGTATTAATTTAATAGTTTTAATGCTTTGTTTGATTAGATACATATTTCTACTTAATCTTTATTAATATGATAATCAATTAGTATAGAGTTATTTAAATTATTTTACATTACCGTCGACTTGCTTCGTGTGAAAACTTGGAACTCACGAACGTGAGCTCCAGGGTTTATTTGTACCTACTCACGAAAATGAGTTGCGTATATTTATCTTTTCTCACTTAGTAAATTTAAGTATTATTTTATTTTTCAGGTGTGTTATTGAATCATGAGCACATCCTTGACAATTCCAGGAACGGAGAATGCTTAGATATTGACATTGATGAGGCTGTCGAGGATTTTTGTGCGTGAGTGAAGATGAAACGCCTGTAAAAGAGTATACCTCTTCACAGGGTTCAAACAAGAGATATATTATAATTCAGTACTTCTTAATCATGATCTTGATGGGTTCTCACGATCATCATCATCATCACAGACCATAAAAACAAAAAAGAAACAAGTAATGCAAACAAAAAAAACATTTTAAAGTGAAGAGCCGCCAACGTGAAGCCTGAGGAGGAAAACCGATATTGATAAATCTCATGACTACCTCATCATCATCATCATCATCATAAGCCGTACAAAGTTCGATCACCTGTCAAATATATTGTTTAGCTATGATGACAATGATGATGCTCAACGCTCGAAAGCTTAACAAGCTATAATTCCATGGGTGGGTAGCGTAGACGTTCTTGATCAGTCCATGGAATATTACCGTTCTGAAGTGGCGTGACAGTATCACGGACTTGGCTATGGTAAATGATGTGATATGTTGGCAACTGGACCAATAACCAGAGGGATAAAAGACCTAATCAAAGTTTCAGGAACTGAAAATCCAAATGAGAGCACTAGGATTTGGAGCTGCTGTAACTTTGATTAATATCTCCGATAGAGAACAGCATGCTCTATCTCCTATCATATCTCGATCATCAGCAGCAGGAAGATACGAGTACAAGCCTGCAAATAATCTATCCCAGGGAAAGAAATATGATTTAACCATTTTCGGTGAATTGAAAGATCCTCGAGTTTCTCGTCACAAATCGCGTACTAAAATTGGATGATGAAAATGCAACGTGCCCTTACCTATGTATGAGTCGCGGTAAAGACTGTTTCTACCTCTATCACGTTAATTCCTAAAATCAAGGGACTGATGAAGTTATATCAAGCACTTGAATGTTAATTTTGATCTCATGTAATTATATGTGAGAAGATATAATTGGTTACTGCCTAAAAGGCATCTAAGCTCACATCTATCTTTACAGGCGAACCCAATACAATAGATGAGCTACATAACCATCCTTCTGCATCCCCCATTAGAAATCTTTAATTTATTTAACGTAACACAATACCTATGTGTAGCGTTATCCTTGTGAATACACACAGAGAACAGCGAAATAATACCAACATGCTTTTAATTTAATGTTAATCTCGTTTACTTATTCATATTTTAGAATACCTACACTGTTAGTGACTATAAAGCATGTTTTATTGTTTGTTAGTTTATAACTAACTATGAAAATACTCTAAATATTTAAAAAAATATGTTAAGACTGGCAATACAACCGAAAAAGTAGAAAAAGGCAAATTTTGTAAAATACTATGTGTTATGTCTAAATTAGCAAAATAATCGTTAATTTTAGTGAATTTATTGTTTAATTATAAAACTATGAAGTTACCTAGCCAATAGTAATGTAAAATAATGAGAAAAACATACTAAAACTCTGTAAAGTTAACCTAACTCACGATCGTGCGTAGGTTGAAGTAAGCCCGGGAACTCACGATCGTGCGGCATGCTTTCCTAAAACCCTGCATAGGATGGATTTTTTTCACTATTTTTCCCTTAATCTGAAGGCCCTAAGTATTATTATTTTTGATAAATATAGCCGTTAGGAGGGAGAAAAAGTTTCAGGTGCGAAAGGGATAATCGTTAATTGGAATCTTCCTAAATCTCATTTCACACTGGGTAGGTGATTCGGAGACACTGGCGCATGTTTACATGATTTTGGACAGATTTCCGTTCTCATGTTGTTCAGTTGTTTCGTAAATATGAAGTAAACACGTCTGCTGGTAGTTAGTTTGATACTTGGAACATATTTTTTTACACGGGTGCATGTATTAAAAGATCTTTATCCTCGTGAAATTAATTGATGTATTTTTGTCTTATCAGTTAAATTGTCTAGTATTACAAGATTATTTGATCGCACAACTTTTTTATCGTCTACTGATATAACTTTTGTCGAATCATGTAAATATTTCATTCGTTACTTTCCTGCAGACATATGCAAAAACATTTTCGCCTATTAGGAAATTGCGATCGAATAACACTTTATTACATAATACCTATTATAACTAGTGCACTTTAAAATTGGTTTTCATTCGAGAAGTTAACGTTTCCGCTCGGTATCTGCAGGTTGAACGAGGGAGAGGACAGGGAATACTCACCGTGTCTCGGGGAAGAAGAAACCACCCGCCACAAGATGTGGGGCGTGCAGCGGCGCATCGCGCTCGACGTGCTCATGGCGTGCTGGGGGATGGGCACGTGGCTCGGGGTCAACGGCCTGTACGTGCAGCTGCCGCTGCTCGTGGAGCGCCTGCCCGAGGGCTGGGCGCTACCCTCCTCCATGGTCGTCGCGGTCGCCTCTGCTAACATCGGCTTATTCTTGTACGCCCTCCTTCGCAGCAACCTGGCGAGAGTGTCCGAATCCGTCTACATCTACGGCCTACTGTTGATCGGCCTGTCTGCACTTATTCTCAATGCGTTCCTACACACAGAAACCGCCGTCATCGGCAGCCAGGAGCGCTCCATCGCGTTCCTCTCCCTGACATTCTTCTCCGGCTTAGTCGGGTGCACCAGTTCAGTGTTATTCTATCCTTACTTGAGACACTTTCGTGATATTTATCTTGCGACATACTTAGTGGGTGAGGGACTCAGTGGCTTTTTGCCGAGCATATTATCGTTGATCCAGGGCGTCGGCGGGGAGCCCGAATGTGTTCCTTCCGCGGACAATTCGACCCTGTTTCCGATATACCCCCCGGCTCGATTCGACTCGATGGTGTTTCTGCTGCTGCTGGCGTGCCTAGCCGCAGTGAGTCTGGCCGCCTTCTCTCTGATAGACCGCAGCTCGGCCTTCCTGTCAGAGCGCGTGGCGCCGGCGGCGGTCGCCAAGGACGACGAGGCGGAGACGCAGCGTGAATCTCTGTTGTCGTCGAAGTGGATCGGCGTGATGGTGTTGATGGCGGTGATGAACGCGCTCATGAACGGGGTGCTGCCGTCGGTGCAGTCGTACTCGTGCATGCCGTACGGCACGCAGACCTACCACCTGGCGGTGTCGCTGAGCACGATAGCGAACCCGCTGGCGTGCCTGGCGGGCGTGTGGCTGCGGCCCATCCCGCGGCTGCTGCTGGGCGTGCTGCTGGCGCTGACGCTGGTGCCCTTCGCGTACATCCTGGCCACGGCGCTGCTCAGCCCGGCGCCGCCGCTGATGACTAGCGCCGGCGGGGCTTTCTTGGTGGTAAGTCTGGCTTTTTTTGATTTAGCTACTTTGAAATCAAATGTAAGCCTAGTCGTTAACAGCACAATAAATTCCATTAAAATAAAGTTACGCGCCAAATCAAATGTTCGTTGTTACTGACCTACTTGAGGTTGTATAACAGTATCTTATGTTACGGTAATTAGCCATATTCTGTGCTGCATATTTATATTATAATTGGTACAAAATCACAAGTCATGTTTTATGTGGTAAATAAATAGTGTCAAATAAAACCGCTTATTTCTCGGTTCCGGTGCCTTAATTACCCTTAATTTTTTTAGTCGTTAATTAAAAAATCCTATGTCCTCCTAACGACCCAAAATGTTATACATAGTAATGATTTTGTTCTTCTATCCAGATATTCTCCTGGGTGTGGGTGTCGTTCCTACTGTCGTACGCGCGCATGTGGGTGTACGGGTGGGCGCGGCGCGGGGGCGCGCGGGGCATGCAGGCGACGGGGGCGGTGGGGCAGGCCGGCTCGGCCGTGGGCGCCGTCTCGCTCTTCCTTCTCGTCAACTTCACCGACCTCTTCACACAGCCGGATGTCTGCCCCCCTCACGTCATGTAGAAAATAAATATTTTAACTTATTTGTATAAAACTAATGTATTCATAAAAATAAAAACGTCTGGGTTCTCCGCCTGGAGATGACAATAATTCAATGAAGTAAAATTTGTAGTTTATGTACCTACCAGATGTAAGATTATATCGTTACTCGGCATAGCGGAGTCCGGTCTGCCCCGCTTCGCTGCAAAGAACAAGTTTAGCTTTAAATATTATTTAAATTAACAATTTGTGGTGCTTCACCGACCCTAGCATAATTGTATAGGTATGTTCAGGAACAGCGGTGTTTTAACGAATTTATATACATATTTTATGTTCGCTGGAGGAAAAAACGCCTGCCAATTGCGGGTAGCTGATCAAAAACTTTGACTGTATTCTATAAAACACGCTAATCTCATACTTCAAAACCCCTTTTGAAATAAACCTAGGCTGTCACAAGTTCCAGTCGTAAAGTCTGAAAAGATTTACCAAAGAAAAGTGTAGATATTAACTTAAAATTTTATATAAACACTAACATTATACAACATTATAAATTAAATTGTAATAATGACCGATTCCATGACTTAGAATTATATAAATAATGTTAATGTTAATATTAGCATTACTTTTGACCTGTGTTCCTGACTGGTCACGTTGCGCTGGTCTCCGCGTGTCAGACACCAATAGCCAAAGGCTGTAAAACATTCCTAAAGGCGTTTTTGTTTTTATGCATGCGATGGACGATGCAAGGTCTTCCGAGTGTGTAGTCAGTACGAGGCGCTGTGAACCAATGGGCGAAAGCTTGACATGTGAATGCTGTATAGATACTTAACTAATTTTAGTAACATTATTATAATTTAAATACTGTTCATTTGAGGTTTTATTTGTTATAAATACCTTACAAATTACCCCCTCTATTCGGTTATTTCAGTTAACATTTGAAAAAAAGAAGAAAAGATTTAGGAAAAACAAATGCAAAATTCAAAGTAGCTTAAATAGACCGGTTACAAGTAGATTAGGTACTCGTAAATGAGGACGATGCTTTAAAGTCGTTAAGAACTAATTAACCAAACAAGAATTCTCGAATTAATAGACTTTGATACTAAACTTACATTGTAATAAAAATAATATAAATAAACAGTAAGTAGGTATCTATACAAATGAATATAATATGAATCTTCTACCGGCTTCGGAAACTTGTTCTTGTATTGAGAATAACTGGCAAGAAACTCAACATTTACTCTTTTTTTCAACATCTTTTGTACAATAATGAGTTAGTTAATTACAATATTGAATAGGTAGTATAAAAATAGTACATTGTTAACCTAAGGGTGAAAGTAACTTATTTAGTCCCGAGACGGGGTTTGGCGCCCGGAACGAAGTGAGGGCGCCAATAGTTCGAGGGACTTAATTAGTCTTTCACCCGAGGTAAACACTGTGCTTTTCATTACAAATACGAGGAAAGTAAGAATAAAAACATGAATTAGCCAAAGAAAAAATGAGGAAAATAAATGAAGATCGAATTGCCGCTTTCCCGCCTATTATGTTTGTTTTTTTTTTCTGTGGCCGGCCCGCTATTCAGCCATTATTTTTTATTTTCATCATTGGAAAAATGGTAAATATTTTGCTCAAAGCTAAGTTATTTTAAAGAAATTGTTGAAACTAAATTATAATAAAGTTATTTAAAACATATATATTCTCTGATCAATACTTAACTTTAAGTTATTTCAAATTTTACATCGTGGCTGTATAGAAATTGGAACATGGTTCAATAGATATGTGAAAAAGAACTAGTTTTAAAAAATAATAATTTGACAGCTGTCAGTTGAAAGTGATTCTCCCTAGGGATGAAAAGTGTTACTTTCAGCCCGCTTCTCAGGTCAGTAATAACCTACTTTCAGAGTATGAGTAATGAAAAATCCATTGCACAGATACTTTTACATCCAGTTAATTGATTCAAAGTTTTTTTTAGTTTATGCACATTATCATGTTTTTAATATCCATATTCTTAGCATCCTAATTGTAGTTAAAGAACACCGAAGAAATTAAAAAGGCATTTTCATACATTTATTGATTTAATTTTTATTCTCATCTTGACATCCTAAATTAGGTAAGAGTAAAATGTAAGTGTTTTTTTATTTGAGAAATAAATATCTTATCTCTCTTAATTCTAAGACACCACATCAGTAGAGAGAGAGAGTTTAGTTGGACTCGTTCGGTTTCCATTATTTTGTCCCTGCTTGAAAACAAGTAGACCTTGGTACTACTAACTACTAATAGTTAATCTTGATTCCACTTATTCTTTGCTATCATTGGTAAATGAGGTTATAACCTACTGAAGAATGAATGCTAATTATCAAAATTGGTCTTCAATGAGTCATGGCGAGTGAATCGCGTGGCGGTCGCCGTCGCTAATGTCACCTAATGGTAATGACGAGGGCCGGCCGCAGAGCAAATAGAATTAAACTAATGCTTTAAACTGATTTTAAGACGCCGTACTCACTCTTAAAGAACTTCTAGACAAGAATCACAATTCTGTCTCAAAATCATTTACGGCCCTTCAGGGCCGTACCACGTGTTTTCACTTACACATACATACATTGTCGCTAGTACTCACTGATGTCCACATGAATGATTTGTATGGAATTTTAAGTAGTTCCATTACATTTCGCTAGAGGCGCTGCATAAAATCCGATAAAAATGATAACAATTAATTTACTCAACATTATTCCACACAGCGCCACCTAGTCCCAAGATGAGCTAATTAAAGCCCGTTTTATGGGATACTAGACAACGCATAAACATACTTCAATACTTTTTCTTTTGTAAATACACACTTAATAAATACAGGAAACACCCTGACACAACCATGTTCATGCACACAAATGTTTGTACTGTAAGGGGACCGAACCCGCGACCTTTGGTGTAGTAGCCGACTTCTCAACAATTACACCAAATCGGTCGTCTAAAGTATAGATGTTGGTTACTCTTTCTCGTATAAACTACCTACTGGACGGATTCGGATGAAACTTTACAGTTACATAGCCAATACATCAGCACTTACGGCTTCAATTTATAAAGATTGTTTATGAAACTAAAATCCACGCGGACGAAGTCGCGGGCGACCGCCAGTGGGTACCTACTTCATAAGATGTTAGAAACATGTATGAGTTTTCTCGCTAAGTAGGGTAAGGTATTTTGTTTTAAATCCATTTTGTGAGTGTGCATTCCAAGCAGCCACTTTCTTGCCTTCAAAATTACAGATTCAAACAGCCGTTATTTCTTCGCGTTTTTGGTTGTATCACGAAGCGAAATACCTAGGTGCCGAGCATTCAATTAGTTGTAGCCGTCTCCAAAGCTCCTTGTGTGACCCTGGACCTTCTTGAGGTTTATAGTTTCTGATGGAATGATATTTTTAGGTAAGGTGCCAAGTTATTCTAGTAAAATAGATACGTACGAGTATGATGTAGAGTAGCAGATATATTATATAGCTTATCTCTACCTATTGATGTATTTATGTATTTTATTGTAACATCTCAGTGCTCTATCTAGTAAATTATTGTTTACGAGTATCTAATAGGTAGCTAGCTTAGCTTAAGCAGATAGTACTGAAACCTATTTTCTGCCCTAGTTGATACATACTTAGTTTACTCAAATTATAAGACCCCATTGAATACCATTCATCAACGAAGCCTTACCCTTAAACTAAAAAAATAAAGTGTAGTTATGATTGTGCTTGCCTAATTTGCATAAACGATCGGTACGAGGCATATATAGCACCGGTCGCGTCGTAGCCAGCTAGGGGTTGTGAGCCTTCCGCTCACCCCATTGCCCGGTAAAGCTGTGAAAGTCACACCTTGGACTAACAGCTAGTCAATTCAAAAAAAAAAAAGTAGCCAGCTACTAAAGGTTTACTGGACGCAGGCAGACTAGGAAGATGGATATAACTAGTTTCATTTTAGCATTTTTCCTTTCGAAAAACCTTTCATCTCTGTCTGCTTTTCTTTGTTGGAAATCCGGTAAGAAACTCAAACATACCGACATCATTTAAGAGACACTATCTAAATGTTATTAAAACAACTTCATCAGTAGTCGTATCAAATCGTAGATAGGTAAAAGATGGCTGTTGCCAAATATTGTCAAGCCCAAAAAAAAGATGATATGTGCATTGCAGATATCAACTAAAATAATTAAAAAAACCCATTTCTGACGCCTCAGACAAAGTTTATGGGAACTCCTAGGTACTTAGTACCTAGTTATTTGGCTGTAAGGTCACTTGTAGGGACTTGTAGGGTCGCTGTAAGGACAGACAGACAATCTGCGCCGATGTTCCCCCTTCGGCAGGGATGGCCAGATTATCCCCCTACCTAATTTACTTACGTTGGTTAGGGTTTACGACTGAATTCAGTGTTCAGTAACAATCATTAACCCCAGGTGAGCTTCATGAGCTGCAGCGGGCCGCGATAGAAAAAGGCGTGCGTCTCAAATTCCTGAGAGGCCCTGATGCTCTGAATCTGCCACCTGACGGTCTTTACCGGGAAGGCGTCGTGCTGGACCTTAGCTGCCCCGATGTTCATCTTGCCGTACGTGCTGTGAGTATCTGTACCTATCTACTTGGAAGGACACCAAGCAGACTAACATAGATAAATATCTCTAATCAAATGCATCTTAGGCATGATTTCTGATGAACAGCCTGTTTTCCTGTCGTTGCAGGCATCTTCGTCTCGTGCATTCAACTACCGCTACACTTGGCTACTGCTTCACGATTCCATCTTCAATGCTTCGACGTTAGAGAGCGTTCTTGGCGAGTCCATGATCCTGCCCGATGCTGACGTGACTTGGGCTTCTACAGACGGACTAGTGGACATCTACAGAGTTAAAGCAAATGAACCAATGATTCTGACGGAACTTGGCGTAGATAGGAGAAGCACTCAGCAGAGCCTTCAGCGGTTGTGGAATCTTTTGAAAACATCTGTCGTCCGGAGGAAAGATCTGAACAACGTATACTTAAAGGCAGCTACTATAGTATGTAAATTTAATTTAATTTTTTAGTTAAGGACCAGAGAATAGGCTATAAAATCTGCAACAGCAACTAACAGGTATAGTTTAGAAATGTCTGTTTTGCATGTGATGCAGTGGCTTTATTATAGTAATATTATTTTGCAGATATCTCAGCCCCAACACTTTAAAGGCTGGAGTGACCTTACCGTGAGACATATCGATACATTTCCGAAGTTAACGTATCCGCTTTTGTTGTTGTGTGCAGAGGACTTAAATTTTCGGTACGTATTCCCAGCAGAGAGCATCCTGGGCCTGACTGAGTGGCTACATATCAGATTAACCTGATGTTTATGGCCTAGGAACATGATGAGTAGAAAGTTGTAGAGTTCTCATGTAGTTTTTGCTTTTGATGGATTTGCACTTTTGCTTGAACCGCTGAGGAGTTTTATTCAAAGTTAAATATTGATAAGAACCTGTTGGTGGCAGTTTTAACCTAAAACAAGTGGACCTGTACGGCGAGGAGCATAACAACTCGTTTGATGGACTGGCGGGACTGCTGCAGCGGCACGAGATCGAGATCGGAGTCACTTCCATGTTCATGCGCGGCGACCGCCTACGTGTGCTGCACTTTAGCTCTGAGACTGTCGAGCTCAGGTGAGACGGGAAGCAGGTGGAAGTGAGGGGTTAGTGTCAAGTCAAGCTTCAGCGAGACTTACAGCGGGGAGCGCCAAAGCTCATTCATTAGCAGGTAGGGCTGCAGCCTAAGATCAAGGCTTATGTCAGCATGGACATGGTCATGTTTAGCCCTTTTTTCTTACTAGTACGTAGTAAATGCTCGTAAGCTTCAAAACAGTACAGGTCAGAAAAGCTATACCTTTTTTTGCCATGAGGAAATCCTCATCATCAACGTCCAAAACGTTTAATCGTGAAAAGGCTGCTTGAATTTGATACCAAGGTAGGCTGACTGTTGAGCGTGCTGTCAGAAGCATCAAAGTTAGTATAATTAGCAAAGTTTGGTGTTACCCCAAAACTCTTGTTGAAGAGCTCGAAATATATGGTGTTTATTAGTTTTCTGACTGTTGCATCTGATGCTCGCTTTATTTTCGGGCTCTGACAGGGGTGCGTTCCTGTTTCGTCAGCCACCACAGTCTTCAGTCAGCAACGTGTTCTTACTGCCGTTCAGCAGCGGCGTGTGGGCAGCAAGTGCGGTAGTCTTCACAGCGGCAGGCGCGTTGCTGGCCGCGTTCAGCCATTCGCGTCAACTCGTGTTGACCGATGCTGTGTTAAGACAACTCACGCCAGCTGAAGCTTTCACTTTCGCTGTTGGGACTATATGCCAACAAGGTAAACCGAGACCAATTTGTGACCCTATTAGTGAATCATAGAATTAACGCAGACGCTACTGTTAACTCATAATGGTAGACCCTCAGAATCACTTCTGCGTCATTGCAACGCGCGGGTGCAATGCCTCGGTGCCAGTATTAAATATATGTTTACATGGTGAGCAGTGAAAGTTTTGTTTAATCAGGTTTCCACGTGAACCCAAGCGTTTTGTCAGTGCGCATGGTGATGTTCTTCACGCTGCTGGCATCGCTGTTCGCGTTCACGTCGTACTCGGCCAAGATTGTGGCCATCCTGCAGACGCCCAGCGACGCCATACAGACAATCGATGACCTCACGCGTTCGCCGATGACGCTTGGTGTGCAAGAAACCACTTACAAGCGGGTCTACTTCGCCGTGAGTCTTTGCTTATGTCATGTCTGCAATGTTTGGTACTCGTATTTTGACCTCATACACTATCAACGATTTTATGTGGGAAGTTCACCGCCAGGAAGGTTTTGTTGGTATCAGTACTTTCGTTGGTAGTCTCCTTTTTGTAAAAAAAACATACATAATCGGAAAACTTTATTGTCCTTTCCTATTTCAAAGGAAAGCAATGACCCCGCGACGCAGCGGCTGTACAGACGCAAGCTGCTGCCGCTCGGCGAACGCGCGTACTTGAGCGTCGTGGACGGGGTGGCCAGGCTGCGCACGGGCCTTTTCGCTTTCCAGGTATCTTCTTGACTGAGCACCCGTTTTGAAGAATTTTTAGCCACCAGAGATAATACGTGACGGGACGTAAGGGAGCTCAAACACCATCTTAGAGCTCCAAGCCAACCTCACCTTCACGCGGTGCGTCCTGATGGCCAACAGACGGGGATATGGCGGCCGACCGATGGCGGGATAACCATCCGGAATGAGTAACGTGCCGAAATACACAGGCAGCGACGGGCAGCAGCGTCGCGGCGCGAGAGGGTGCGTTCTGCGCTCGCCAACCCGCCTGCCAAGCGTGGCGAGTATTGGCAATTCCCCCCATGAATGACGGCAATGCACACAAGGCCCCTAGTCTCCGGCAGCCCCGCTATTCCTGGCTACGGCAGCGGTCATGGTAACGGCGGGGCAGGGGGTGCTAAGAATCCCCGGATCGGTTCGAGCTGCCACCCCCAGCAGAAACTGGCCCTGGTAACACACAACGTACGCACGCTCAGGACAGAGGAGAAAATTATCGAATTGGAGGAAGAAGTCAGTGGGTTACACTGGGACATCATCGGGTTATCTGAAGTCCGTAGAGAGGGTGAGGACTCGATAACCCTGAAGTCGGGTAACCTGCTGTACTACCGGGAAGGTGACCAAAAGTCCCAAGGTGGTGTCGGGTTCCTCGTTCGAAGGTCCCTCATAAACAACATTGTTACCATCGAAAGTGTGTCGAGCAGGGTGGTATACCTTATACTCAGAATATCGAAAAAATATTCGCTGAAGGTCATACAGGTATACGCGCCGACCTCGACACATTCAGATGAAGAGGTAGAGGCTATGTATGAGGACATTAGTACAGCCATGCATGCCTCTAAGACTCATTTCAGTGTTGTTATGGGGGATTTTAACGCAAAACTGGGCAGGAGGGGCGATTGTGAGTCGAAAGTGGGGCAATTTGGGTATGGACGTCGGAACCCGAGAGGGCAGAGGCTGGCCGAGTTTCTGGAAAAAGAGGGACTCTTTGCGATGAACTCATTTTTCCAGAAGCCGCCTCACAGGAAGTGGACCTGGATAAGCCCCAACGGTTCCACGAGAAATGAGATAGACTTCATCATGACGACAAAGAGACGCATATTCAATGATGTCTCAGTGATCAACAGGGTGAAAACCGGCAGTGATCACCGAATGGTACGAGGCACATTGAATTTGAACGTCAGACTGGAACGAACTCGACTGATGAAGTCTACGTTCCGACCTACTCGCGCCCATATCGAAAGCCCCGAGAGCTTTCAACTTGAGTTGGCTAATCGTTTCGCCTGTCTGGATACTTGCGTTACAGCGGACGAGATGAGTACCGGATTTATTGAAGCTGTCCATGCGGTTGGGTCCAAGTTTTATAAGCCTGGCCGTCAGAACAAACCGCAGAAACTTTCAACCCACACCCTCGACCTTATGGCTGAGCGTCGGTCTTTGCCCCTGCAGACCCCCGAAGATGCTATGAACTGTCGACTGCTCAATAGACGTATCGGGAAGTCCTTGCGACACGACATCCGTGTCTTTAATACGAATAGTATTAAAGAGACGATCGAACGGAACAAAGGTTCCAAAGTGTTCGCAAGAGACAAATCTATTGGGCGCAGTCGATTGTCAAAGCTGAAGACGGAGGACGGCAGTGTGGCGTCGACGCAAGAAGCAGTATTGAGGGAGGTCGAGAGATTCTACGGGCAGCTTTACACGTCTGTCGCGGAATCCGCTACCAGTACGGCCAAAGATCCCAGAGCCAAACTAACCCGACACTACACCGAAGATATCCCGGACATCAGCCTCTATGAGATTAGGATGGCTCTCAAACAGCTCAAGAACAACAAGGCGCCGGGCGATGACGGAATTACCGCTGAGCTTCTGAAGGCAGGCGGAAGGCCGGTTCTCAGAGTACTTCAGAGGCTGTTTAATTTCGTGTTGTTCGAGGGCACTACGCCAAAGGCATGGAACAGAGGCGAGGTGGTACTGTTCTTCAAAAAAGGAGATAACACCCTGCTGAAGAACTACAGGCCCATTTCGCTTCTGAGCCATGTCTACAAGCTGTTTTCGAGGGTCATCACGAACCGTCTCTCTCGCAGGTTTGATGACTTCCAGCCACCCGAACAAGCCGGATTCCGAAAAGGGTTTAGTACCATAGACCACATCCATACGCTGCGGCAGATTATACAGAAGTCTGAGGAGTATAATCTGCCACTTTGCTTAGCGTTTGTGGACTATGAGAAAGCCTTCGATTCGGTCGAGACTTGGGCAGTGTTGCAGTCTCTCCAGCGTTGCCACATTGACTATCGGTACATCGAAGTGTTGAAAAGCTTATACGCAAACGCCACCATGTCTGTCCGAGTACAGGAGCAAAGCACGAGGGCAATTCCTTTGCAGAGGGGCGTAAGACAGGGAGACGTTATCTCTCCGAAACTGTTTACGGCCGCATTGGAAGACGCCTTCAAGCTCCTGTAATGGCAAGGACTCGGCATCAACATAAATGGCGAGCGTATAACTCACCTTCGGTTTGCCGACGATATAGTGGTCATGGCAGAGTCGCTTGAAGAGCTCGGCAGCATGCTCGAGAACCTCAATCGAGTCTCTCAACAAGTGGGCCTAAAGATGAACTTTGACAAGACGAAGGTCATGTCAAACGCCCTTGTTATGCCCACTCCAATATTTGTTGGAGGCTCGGTTCTCGAAGTTGTCGACGAGTACGTCTACCTTTTTTTTTTTTTTTTTTTTTCGTGGGGAAATCCTCATGGATACCTCGCTGCCCGGGGGGACGACGAGGTTATGTCGGACTCCTACCGATTAAAACCCCACGGCACTCGACCGTGGCACTTTGGCGGCGAAGCTGGATCCTACCGTAAGTAATACCGCACTGCTCCGCCGCCAGTGCTAGCCCCTAATGGAGCCCCCTCCAACCGACCCCCCAACGAAGGGGGGTGGCCACGAAAGCGCCTGGAGTACGCAGACACTTTCACCGTCTCGGTGGACACCGTGCAATGCAAGCCAGAGCACCCCCGCACTCCGGCCCGCTGGCACCCACTGTACGCAGGCCCTACTGGGCCCGCAACCACGAGCCACCCAAAGGGCGGCTCCGCTGCCGCAACCAGCGGTACGGCCCCGCCGGGCCGCGACGCACAGGGGGGATCAGCCTCGGATCACTGGCCCCCACCAACCGATTGTGCGCCGCGGCCTCCACCACGCGCCTCAGGGCGCTTGCAGGCCCCACTGGCCCCGCAATCCCACGTGTTGCCCTTGCGGGCTGCAGCGGGTGGGTGGCTAGTCCACCACACTGCCACGCCTGAGTGAGGCCTCTTCGCTTCCCGGCGGTTGGACGCTACCACCGGTACTAAGCCCCCTCGCCACGCCAAGGCGAGAACTCATGAGGGGGAGTACGTCTACCTAGGACAAGTTGTCCAAGTAGGCAGGTCCAACTTCGAGAGAGAGGTAAATCGCCGAATCCAACTCGGCTGGGCAGCATTCGGGAAATTACGCGATGTTTTCTCTTCAAACATACCACAGTGCCTGAAGACGAAGGTATATAATCAGTGTGTGTTACCAGTGATTACGTATGGATCGGAAACGTGGTCTCTCACTATGGGCCTCATAAGAAGGCTCAAGGTCACTCAACGTGCTATGGGGAGGGCAATGCTCGGCGTCTCGCTACGAGATCGAATCAGGAATGAGGAGATTCGTAGAAGGACTGGAGTCGCCGACGTGGCTCAGCGGGTTAGCAGGTTGAAGTGGCAGTGGGCGGGGCACATAGCGCGTAGAACTGATGGCCGCTGGGGCCGAAAGGTTCTGGACTGGAGACCATTCGAGGCCAAACGCAGAGTGGGGCGCCCACCCGCAAGGTGGACCGACGACCTGATAAAAGTCGCGGGATCCCGGTGGATGCAGGCCGCACGCAGCCGGGCGCTCTGGAAATCAATGGGGGAGGCCTATGTTCAGCAGTGGACTTCTTGCGGCTGATAATGATGAGATAATAAATCAGCGATCTGCTTTTAGCACTATTTTGTTTAAATTTATTCCGTACCTAGGTTACGCGAAGTCATGTGAGTCACGGAAAATAAGGAGGCGTTTCTGGGTTTTGTTCGAGATAATCGAGCTCTTCCTTTACGATTCACATTCCTTGACATTGTTAAAAATCCTCTCATCATTACTGTACGGTCAGGATGCTGGCTGAGTGGTTGTAAAGTACTGCCTTCCGGCCATACAGAGAAGGAATATAAGGGCTAGGAAGGAGGTCGAACTCCAAAGAAAGCCCCATAGACACGACTCGGTCATTATTCAGTTTCTATCATCCCTTACGGGACGCTGCAGTATATTCGCAATCTTGCGGGGAAGCATGGACTCGCCTGAGTGTGTGGAGATGTTGTCTCGTTTGTATGTGCCTGATAAGTATTTACGTATACGCTCTGGACGGAGGCATAGGCTGTTGGCTATTCCACCGTGTCGTACAGTAGCACGTGAACAATCCCCTCTGTGCCGAATGCAGAGGGCGTTAAATATGTTGTTGGCCTCTAGCCCCGAATTAGATATATTCGTAGACAGTCCGCAATCAATATTAAACCATGTTGAGGAATTATTGTAAACGTTAGTTATTAAATTAACATAATTATGTTACTGGGTTAAGCCCGTTTAATTGTGTTTGATAAATAAATAAATAAATAAATATTTGCCACCTCAGTACCCCTGTGGTAAGTGTTCATGTAAAGCTTCATGGAGAGACTGTTCTGCTAAAGTTTTTCTTTGTGTTATCTAATTCAGGAATGTTTATGTGCAATTAATGTATTTGTTGTCACACCGACTGCACCATGATTGTCTGTCTAGGTCGAAGAGAGTTCAGGCTATGACATAATCAGCAAGACGTACACTGAGCGCGAGAAGTGCGGCCTCAAGCAGATCCCGGCGTTCAAGCTGCCCATGGTGGCGGTGCCCATCAGGAGGAACTCCGGCTACCGGGAGCTCTTCGCCGTCAGGTTAGTTGCGTAGACCTGGTCACAAGTAGGCATGGGAAGTGAAGTCGAACCAACAATTTTCAAAACTGCTGCTTTCAAATGGATGGCATTATCGTTTTTGATATGATCTGCTCTGACAGACAAGCTGACGTATATACAAAAATACAGATAGTGAAGCACTTTTTATTGTTGTTTTGCTGATTTAATAATAAACTGTAAACGTTTGTGATGATATAATTCAAATGCGTTGCACTCAAATCGCTGCTCGCTGCGAGATCGACATAAGAATGAGTTTTTCAGTAGATGCTGACTGACCTGTATGGTCATGGTTACTCTGGAAATTATTTCAGTAGTCAGATGTTTTTACCACTAATGATTATGTGCGTAGATTGCGTTGGCAGCGGGAAACTGGGCTGATGGACCGCACCAAGCGGGTGTGGCTCGCGTCGAAGCCGCGCTGCCTGGCCGACGGCGCTGGCTTCCTCAGCGTGCGGCTTGCGGACGTGCTGCCTGCTGTACAGGTACATGTTACTTAGCTGATCGTGTTGTATTTCATTGTAAGGTGCTTCTGCCGTGGTAAATAACGTGTTGAAAGTATTTAATTTTCGTCCCCACAGGAGTGAAACAGTTTGTAAGAACAGATTATTTCTATGAGATAAGCAGATTTAGCAGTTTGCCTTCGTTTTGCATTCACATTCTTTTATGATGTTCCTGAACATTTACCTACTATGGTACACAATTTGTGTAACTCTTTTCATTCTTACTCCACGTAAGAGACACGTTCGCCTATTGTTAGGGTCGTTCTATTCCCCTTTTTTAATCCACCTTAGTATAAACACCTACAACAACTTACCTACTGTTTACAAAAGCCAGTTTGTTCACACACCTGTTTTGTCGACTGACTGACTATGTTAGATTGGAATACTAACTAAGTACATTTTGTAAGGCCATAATCAACAAAGGATTCATGATTTGAGAGACCAAACTTTTAGAACCTGAAAAAAAAAATCACTTTTCCCAAAATTTGCAAATATGTAATAGGTAAATCTTCTTCATATGTCTATCAAACAGTAGGTACATCTTCCTTTCGATTCTTGTGAAATTATTGGTGGGTAGTCATTAGACAACCTTGCTTTACCCCATCCTCTGTCTACCCTCGTCTTTGGCTTTGGTTGATACAAGCGCCTCACTAGCACAGTCATCGTCGTACTTCCCGCCAAGGCCGAGGTTGTCTCAATCTGATAGTCGTTCTGCAATACCCGGCTGCGGCTACCTCTCTTCCGCGTCGGTCTCCGTGCTAACAGAGTTAAATAAAGAAGCTACACAGGTGAGCCTGCGTTTGTGTCAAATGGATGGTTCGTTCAGGCTTTCTTTTTGCGAAGCAATATTTTTCTAACTGAGGAGGTATCGTGTCATGGCAACGATAACCGATGTTGACTACGTAAGTTAAGTCGGGTAGTTGGATGGGTTAGCCTGGCTGAAATTTTGTGATTTATTTCTGAGACATATTCTTTACCTTGAGCAACTGCTCAATGTGCCTATTGAGCAGTTGCTCTCAGCTAGTGGTGGATACGGGACGTTAAGCCTATTTGAAGGTTCTGGTCACTAGCATCGCACACACACACTCACATTCACCTATCCAAGAATCTGCTCTGTAACAACTGTAACACGAGTGTGTGAAATGAAAGCCTGTGCTAATTAGTGAAAAGTAAAGGTCTATGCCCAAAGTAACATAATCTACCTACCTACTCTTGCGCTAGTGGCAGACCTGGGAGGCGACAAAGGCGGGAAAAGCGGGCTGTGGAGAGAGGGCTTTTGCCCGGCAGTGAGACATAACAAGCTGACAATACTAAAATTCTTGTGCTGTTGCAGGTGCTCGCCTGCGGGATGCTGCTGTCCCTCCTCCTGCTGATCCTGGAGAGGGCGCTGAAGCGCGCTGCTGACTGGCAGGTAAGTGATAATTATCATACTTTACTTTGTAAGTCCATTTTTAAGAGGCCGTGGAGCTCATTATATCTCTGCCTTTTCGTTCCAGACTAAACGGATCTTAAAGCAAAGGGGAACACGGAACTTTAATAAGTAGCGGTATTACTTATTGGTATTTATTAGCAATCACAATCTATTTATTTATTTACAAATTCACACTTACATAATTAATTACACACTTAACTTGCACTTCCACTAAGATTTATTAAACCACAGGATTGTATGCCGTGAAAAATATTGCTATGCACTTATATTTAACGCTGATTCCGTTGTTATTCGTAAATAAATCAGATTATTCGAAGAAATTCTTTCCTTGGTTATTTGAAGTCTGCAACTAAAGTACCTACTCTACGATTTAAATTAAATATGAGGTAATGTCTGCGTGAAGTATTGTTAAATTATAAGACAAATCTCTTGTCAGATTGTCTAAAATGTTATGTTTTTCTTAAATGAAGGATACCGGTGATACACGTGTCTATGTGCGGTCACTGAGTGCACGCGATTTAACGCACACGCTAGCATAAAATACGGGGGGATATGGTGGTGGCAGTACGGACGGGCTATGCCGCGTGTCTGTGTGCACGCTAGGCTAATAACTCGGCGGGCGGCCATAGATAACCTACTGCTTATACTGTGGTGCGGTGCATCTGCCGCGGGGTGTTAGCGAGTGCCTAGAGCCACATTGACCGCACATTTTGATACAAAAGAGCGCTAAGAGCAACACTGGCAGCCTCCTCCCTGACCGTGTTGAAGAAACAGATATAACTTTCAAGGAATACCGCGCCGGTGGACATCATTTGTTTGACGGCTAGAGGTAAATGCAGACAGCTATGAACAGGGTGAAGAGCAGGACGGCCAGCAGCGCGTAGTCCAGCAGCGTGGCCAGCGCCGCCCACGCGCCCGTCGACGCGCTCGCAGACGTCTCCTGCACATCATAAACATTATATTTGCTGACGTAATGGGAATTTCGGGTTAACGTAATTTTACAAAGCACAAATAGCTTCATTAAATATTTGCTGTTTTTTGGTTGCGGTCTTTCTGGTTCTCCAAACTGGAGCATAATGCAAAAATTGACAAAGCGACGAGAACTGTTAGAAATATTATTCACTTCAGTGTCAACTTTCGCAACAAAGGCTGTGCTTTTGCGTGAAAGGGTATGAAGGTATGAACTAGGCTACTTCTGTAGATGCTATCTCCACCTTAGGCCACGTCTCTTTTCTCCGGATAGGTCGTGGTCAAGGGTAAGCCGAAAGAATATATAAAAATGAACCTCCAGTGGCGAGAGCCTGCACAGCACAGACAGCGAGTAGGCAAGGGTCTTGAGCAGCCTCGGCGGCTGCGAGGAGCAGCGCGCCACCCGCGCCACCAGCGCCGCCGCCGCGCCCGCCGCGCCGCCCGCCACGCACAGCGCGCACATCACTGACAGCGCTACCGGCGTCGTGGCCGACGAGGGCAGCCGCAATAGAGCTGATACCAGCCTGGAAGTATTATGAAAATCTATAAATATTTGCCTAGAAGAACAACTCATACTTTACGGAGCTTCAGAGTCTTGCGAGCAATAAGAAACTCTTACGGTTTTGCCATATCTGGTCGACTGTCCAGCGCTTTAGTGTAAGCACCAACATAGTTTGGCCATATCTGGTCGACTTTCCAGCGCTTTAGCGTAAAAACCCCTGTGTTAAATAGCTATAGATAATGTGGCATGATTATAAATATTGATCACGCAAACAACATGCGTTGCGAAGATGACAAAGATACCAAAAAGACCAAAAAACAAAATCGTTACCAAAGAGATGCAGTGAAGGACGCACACGCGCACAGTGGCGGTCTAGCTAGCGGTGGCAACATAGTCACAGATATCAAGATGAGCACTGTCGCTGTGATGATCGCTGTAGCCGCCGCCGCGTGCGCAGACGCTCGCCTCTGCATCCAGGCCTTGAATACGCCCACCGTCCGCCCGCCGCGCCTCACCTTCTCTCCTGACACATTCATCACTTCCCATTCGCCGGACTCAAAAAGCACCACTTGCTGCAAATAAAATAATTCAAAATTAGTTTGTGTTGACTGCTTAGTATTCTGTGATAATAAACAGGGAAATTTTAAAAAAGTCTGCAGATTGCACTTTCATCTAATAGGAGTTGAAGTGCTTTGGGATTGCCTCTACAATTCCGGGTATTTCAAACTGTATGGGTTTCAAAAGCAACACTCACCTCCACTGCGGTGACTTCTAATTCTTGCTCAAAGAATTCGTACTTATCCTCTACGGATCCAAAACTCAGGACGGCGGTCTGCCCGTCGGAGGGCCACCTAGAGAGGTCCAGAGCAATCGGGACTATGGCGTCGTAACGGATCACCCAGGAAATAGCGCCTCCGCTGGCGAGCTTCGCGTTCAGAGCGGCTTCTGCCCCGCCGCCTGCGCTGTTCAGTAGCGTCACATCGGGCGACCACAGCCGCTCCGATGACACAATCACGCTGTCACAACCCCACTCACTCGTATTCCACGTCAGTCTCTTATCGGTCCACGCCTGAAATATAGCGTTTGGTGTGATTACGTGATGAAGTATTTGCAGGAAAGAGAGTTTATAAAAAACGGATGAAGTGATGACTCACTAGGGTAAGATCCCCGAGTACGTGCACGGTAGAGTCGGCTTGCAGAGCCGCGTGTCGCAGGTCAAACGTCATGGTTACGGTTAAGGACGGCACTGGCGGTGGTGCTTCGCGCTCATATTCGGCTAGGATCGTGTCCAGCTGCTGTGACAGTAACGCCACGTCCTTACATCCCACGACATCGTAACCTTGAAATCGAAAGCATTTTTTTTATTTAGATCGTTCCTGAATATTTAACGTTCATGTTAGCTAAGAATTATGGTTTGTGGTCAACTCCTATAACACACATCCTACTATCCTATGTTACAATTTACTGCTCGTAGCTCTTATCATAGTAATTATCTTTGATTCGACTGCCAATTCTGTAATTTTTACTTTCTTCCTCTAACACATAGCCTGGGATCGAGACTTTGTGAGGGTCGTAAACTGATTGCTCTTTATCAGCAAAACCACTTCTCAGTTCAAACAGTGCCGGAGTAGGGGCACGAGTAAAGCGGCCATGATTTGAATAAAAGCGGACGGGAAGAAACAAGAGTTTGACCGAATGGTTGGACTTGGAAACGTACCTTGAAGCAGCAGCCCCAACGCTGGCAGCAGGAGCGCGGGCGCCCAGGGCAACATGGCGGCGACTGTTGCTGGTGCGTTGACTGCGCGCACGTTCGACTTTGTTCAGGGGATGTAAACCCTAACGCTGTGCATCTGTTTATTATATTATGGTTTAAAATTGATTGGTTCCTTGTGTTTAGGGGCTGGCTAACAGGACATTTACCAATGTTGCCCCTTCGGACTAATTCAACTGCCCACTGACAGGGTTGGTGTAATTTTTTTTAAATACGTGGTATTATGCTAACCAAGTGTTCAGCTATTCATACTTGTACGACCACACTTGTATTATATTGGCGGAGGGTGACATCTTCGTTTGGGGTGTGAAAAGTAGTTGATTGTACGTAAGTCTAAGTACTGCCCTCTAACCTCTGATATCCCTACTGTTCATAAAAGTCTTAAGACATATTTTCCGTCTTGATTGAGGTAGAGATCAGGAATTTATTTTGATGTTTTAAGTTTTAAAATAAGCGATGTTAACAACCGTTGAATAATCATGATAATATTATGTTTTGCGGTGTCTCGACGAAGTCTTGTGTATGGCGTGTGTGTACTGATGCACTTCAAAAAAACCTGTTAAATGTTCCTTGGTAATGTTGTCCAGGTTGCATAATGGTAGTGAATAATTATTAGTTACCAAAGAAGACAAATTAAAGTTTGGCTATTTAGTTAAAAAACTAGGACACCTTAACTATCACTACATAGTATAAAAAAAAGTCGCTTTCTCTGTCCCTATATCCCTAGGTATGCTTAAATCTTTAAAACTACGCAACGGATTTTGATGCAGTTTTTTTTAATAGCTAGAGTGATTGAAGAGGAAGGTTTATGGGTTTAATAACATCCCATTACACCCGTTCGAAGCCGGGGCGGGTCGCTAGTTTTTAAAGAAACAAATAAAAAGTTGAGCGCGCCTGGTAGCGCATCGCTGCGTGGGCGCAGCTATCGCGAGGATTTCCGCCGCGCAAGGACAATCCCATGTTTATGCAGCATTTCAACTTTGTTGCTTTATATTCACAGTATTAGCGCTTTTTAAACTCTTCCTATATGAGTGACTTGCTTTATCGATTTAGACAATGAACGGATACCTAATAGATTCTAAAACCTATGTTTTTACAAGCCTATGACCTCTAAATACAACAGGTTTGAATTGATTCACCCACGAAATATATATTTCTTTTAAATAACAAAATACTAATTTCAAGTTAAGTAAGGTGTTAATGCCATTTAGGTAGAGCTCACTCTAAACGTACTAACCGCACAGGCGTGGCGCACTCCCCTTTTCTGAACATAATTGTTTAATGAAAATACCTGTCCTACGAGTGCGCACTCGTAGGACAGGTATTTAAAAATTTAAGATTTTTAAAATCACAAATAACAAAAGCTATTGCAGCTTTGACTATTCACGAGCAGTCCAATCTATAATAAATCACCATAGGGGTTCCCTTTTTGCCATTCGATCTGGTACACTATGACATAAACCAAATCCTCTCCTCAGATTCAGATCGCACTGGCACCTGATTTAGAGCCACGCTATTGACCGATTCGAATAGTTTCTTGGACGGCTTATTCTGCTTAGGTAGAGTATCTTCAACTTAATTACCTTAGCTACAACTCCATAATGCACACCTTTTAACCCTATCGATAACTTTGATTGACGTTAGTAATCTTGAATGTTCGTAGTTGCCATGCAATTGGGTAAGTTAAGATGATGCCTAAGGACCAGACTTGCTCACCCAACTATATACCAGAGTCGTTTGTGATCCACAGGTGAAATGTAATTTCAAATACTTAGGTATGAACAAAAAATACCATGCACACAAATCACCTGTTTCCCTAGGCTTTACACAAATTCCCTAATATCCAGAAGTAACGGTAATGTTTATGATATTTACCTATGAAAATTACGGAGTCAAGGCACCTAGGTAATTGATGATTAAACGAACTTACCTTAAGTGAAGTTCTATCATAATTATATGAGTCGCTGCATCCGAAGGGATTTTATCACAAGGTAGTACATTTCTTCATGTACCAGGCATCAACACGTTTTAGAGCTGGTATCACTGAAACAGAAACAAAAAAAAACAAATTCCCTCCCAACGGTAGGTGCGTCGCTCTGACAGGTGACAAGTTCATCATTCTTTTAGAGACAGATTTCCCTAAAGTTACTCGGGTCAGTTACCAAAGGGTATGATGGTAACTATGGGTAGGGTGGGAGCTAAAATCCCTTCGGATGCAGCGACTCATATAATTATGATAGAACTTCACTTAAGGTAAGTTCGTTTAATCATCAATTATACTTCGTCGCTGCATCCTCGGGATTTTATCACAAGGTAGATGTTTAGAGGTCTAGGGAAATCAATATCAAGGATTCACTAAATTGAATTTGATACCAAATTTTATTTTTGATGTTAGATAGGTAACGTTTATTATAATTTTACCAGTTTACTATAAAAACGCAATAAAATTAAGGACCAATGACCAAAAGTCAAAAGATCATCGCAGCTTCAGTATTATGTTCCAAGATGAATATATATTAAGATAACTTCATGTTATAAATATGCTTTGCATAATAATGAATATTAATTTAAGCAATGTTAATTAAAAAAACTTAATGGTAACTGTATGAACTCTGCTGTTACCACACACAAGAACAGGTAAACGTATACCACCCAATAATAAAACCTAATTTACTCGAATATTTAATCCATAGTAAATTCGTGATCAAAGAACGACGTCTATTGAAACAGGTTAGCAGCTTGAGCTGCAACTTTTCCGTTAATATTTTCGTAATAAATGTAAGGTAAGGTGGTACATAATTATATACAAGTACACTGGGCAGTGGTTTATTACAACAATTTAAATGCCCAGCATAGTATGTGCTCGTAGTGTGGGTGACACATAATTAGTCACCTAACTTAATTCAACTAAAGCTGTTGTTTGGAAAACCTATTCCAAAATAGAACCCAACGGCAGTGGGTACTAAAGTAAGTTAGTTAGTACCTTACTCTCCTAGTTTTAATAATAGTGCTAATAATATTTCTTTATGTAAGTATGTTGTCTACTGCACAGAGTAAGCAGATTTTAGAATCCGAAAGAATAATAACCTAGGCATAATAAGCTTTAGTTTTTATTATTTTTCTTAAGAGTTTCTATGACTCTCATTGATGAAATGTCCTTCCAAGATAGAAACTACACATGACCTAGTCAATGCAGCTGGCCTATGTTTTTAATCTAATAACCTAACTGAGGTATTATAACTTAGGTAATTTATGCCACTCTGGTGAAAGCTGGGGCGTTTTGTAAGGATGAGACGTCTTACTATTCTTTATGACAATGTTTTCGTGAGTGGAAATCGTCTATTTTTTAACTACCGCTATGCGAATAATATCCGTAACACTGTAAGTAGGTAGGTACCTACAGTTCCCTGTTGGTACAGTTAAGGTTAGAATTGCATTAAGATATTCTACTGACTTCTCTTCTTAAATCTTCTTACTGTGAATTTCTTATTAAATGTCAAATCTTGTTTGGCTTGGTACACTACTAAAGTGTGAACTAATAAAAGAGCTGTTGCTTATGCGAAGGTGTTATTTTTCATTCCATTATTATTGTGATTTCAGTCCTATTCTCACGAAAAACTTAACTTATAACCTATTTCGGTCATTTTAAAATGAAAGACCACGATGTCTTCTACTCGTGAGTGCGTATGCAACAAATCCTTAATGGTAGGTCACCTACCTACATAATATCAAATACTGAAACTATTCAATTGTAATTTAGCATCTGATTGCAATTAATTTCTTAATCAACAAACCTTGCCAGATGCGAACAATAAAAGCTAAAACTACATACTTCCTATAAATTGGTAATCTGCAAATCATTACCAAACATTTTTGTCTTTAGGTATATGCTGTCAGAGTATCTGCAAATGACTAAGTACTAGTCTTACTGAAATCGAGACAAGATAAACATCTTTTTCCAATACATTTCCTGTATTCAGAAATGCGATCAATGTGAGATGGTTTTAGTTCAATTTATAACTTTTAATCCCAAGTCAAAACCAGTCATGGCTTGGATATGGTTATCAACTATACCTATTGATTGATTTTGTTATTTCAAAAAATAACCACGGAATCGAGGTACTAAATCAAGCCTACATTACAAGTTGTGCCTATTGAACTTGGCTAAAACAGCAGATATACCTTTAGAAATCATCTACTCAATCGTTAAATGACAAATTTAACGCTTTCTGAATTATGAGTAGTCACTAATGTTTGCTAAACGGCAAAAGTGTAGCATTTTGCATATAAAAGAAATCCGCGTTTCTTAGCACACCACTCAACAACAAGTAAATCAAGTAGATACATGTATGCATATACATTTAAAAGACGGCTGTGTTTATGTACTTACACCATTTTTAAGTGTTGTTATTCAACATGTTATTGTTAAACGCGTGGCTGCATTAAATACTGTGTAAATTATTAGGTGGATTAGGTTTATCGCTTCATAAGAATAAACTATTGATAAAGAATTTAAGTGTCTCTTCAATTCATGTTGTTTCAAATGCCTTTGCTAATTTATTATATTAAAATAAACTACTACTACTATATAAAATAAGTCGGGTTTTTATTTCTGACGCTATAACGCACAGACCGATTTCCACGGTTTTGCATTCGTTAGAAAGGTCCCGCGCTCCGTGAGGTTTATAGCAAAGAAAATTCAGCAAAATTTCAACAGAAAAGCGGGAAAATCTTTTTTCACATACAGCTAAGGCCACGCGGACGAAGTCGCGGGCGGCTTCTAGTCATAGATAATTATTTCTTGAATAATAAAGGAAATTTTGAAAAACTTACATGGGTTCTCTGCCACCAGGTAAGGTTATCAAACCATCAGCAAGGTAATTTCCAGAAAAATACTGGTAAGGCTAGGTTGTTTAATACATACCTGACTTTTCATGATCACTATGAAAATACTTTTCATGATCACTATGAAAATACTTTTCATTTAATTTTATGTTTTATTTTATTTCATTTTATTTAATTTCATTTCATTTTATTTCAGTTTTTTTCAGTTTATTTCATTTTATTTCATTTTATTTCATTTCATTTCATTTTATTTCATTTTATTTCATTTTATTTCATTTTATTTCATTTTATTTCATTTTATTTCATTTTATTTCATTTTATTTCATTTTATTTCATTTTATTTCATTTCATTTCATTTTATTTCATTTTATTTCATTTTACTTCATTTTATTTCATTTTATTTCATTTTATTTCATTTTATTTCATTTTATTTAATTTTATTTCATTTTGTTTTATTTCATTTCATGGGCCATTCACGGGTTGAATATAGGCCCTTAATTCAGATATTGCGATATCGTTACCGTCATGTTGACTCACGGCCAACTCCCAGGTTTGTTCCTTATGTACAGATCAAGCTATTAAGTCTCAAATTTGAGATCATTTTTCTGTATTTATATGCCTTCGTGATGACTCGCGGCCAACCCCCAGGTTTTTATTATACCTTCGTGATGACTCTCGGCCAACCCCCAGGTTTTTACAATACCTTCGTGATGACTCTCGGCCAACCCCCAGGTTTTTTAAGAAGTAAATAAATAAGTATTTTAATTAGGCACCGGTACTCACCGGGATGGTTTTAGGCGTCGGCCTCTAATTACATAGCTAATTGAATACTTCATTCTGCTAAATCCGCATTGGATTGTCATTTTCTTATATATAAAGCATATGTTGTGAACTTTGTGGGCAGCAAGCCTACGTGTGTGGTTATCCCGTGGTAACACGGGTGTTAGCCATCATCATATTATGAATATTGTAAACGGTAACCACGAAGTGGTATCAAATGTATTTAAATATAAATTTTATAGCAACTAGAGTAAGTTATGATGTTAGCCATAGCTGTATAGCTACAAAAGCTGTGGCGTGGCTACTCAGATGTGTCTGTGTAGACTTAGCAAAATGAAACATTATTTCAATGTCAGGTACTACCATTACTAAGACTTATTCTTAGTCTGCAGTTTTCAATTGAAATTACAATCTAATTCTTGAAGTTTTTAGGTACTAGTGTACATAAAAAGAAAGGTTTTTGTTATGCAAGGATAACACAAAATAACTTACAGTTTGGTCTTCGATTTGATTTTCACCTTAAAATGCTTTCGAAACCACACTCGCGTTGTGGGCCTGGCCGTGCTCTCGTTACGGGACGTCCTCTTGGACAGGAATCAACAGGAACCTTTATTCTGCTTGGCTAATTTGTTGAAAATGCACCGACCAACTTGGTACGGGAAAAAAAAGGATCTTCTTCTTATGTTTGTCTCGTTTGTTGGAAACACACACTCAGTGTGCGTTTTATCGTAATCTCGTTACGGTGGGTCCATTTTGGACAGGCCTCAACAGGATCATAAACAGCTAAAATTAAAGCCAACAGTGATTAAGACCACTTCACGGTCTCATCATTGACGTGTTTTGTTAAATTTAAACATTGCATCGTCATGCTATTGCTTAGCTTTGTTTACAGTCATACGAAGATTCACTTTTAATCACGAGTTCTCTTATTAAAACATTTTGTGCAAGAAAATGTGGGTAGATTTTTATTGTAGATCGTATTTAGTTATTGTTTAAAACGAAAGTTAAGTACGATTTTAACGTTGTATTTCATTTAGGATCTATCGATTTACACTACTACAACTATTGCAAACACTTCAGCACTTAAAGAAACCGTTATATAAAAAATATAACGAGAGAGGGTGTGTCGATGCCCGAACACTAGAAACGAATGATGAACTTGTCACCTGTCAGAGCGACGCACCTACCGTTGGGAGGGAATTTGTTTTTTTTTGTTTCTGTTTCAGTGATACCAGCTCTAAAACGTGTTGATGCCTGGTACATGAAGAAATGTACTACCTTGTGATAAAATCCCGAGGATGCAGCGACGAAGTATAATTATTTATTTATTTTGAGCCCATGCTGTCCCACTGCAGGGCAAAGGCCTACCCTCCCACCTTGCACTCCTCGCAGTAGGTAATGGATTTTGTTTTTAATTAATTAATAATATTTAAATTTGCATTCAATTTATAAAGACTAGGGCGCAGTAATATTAAATACAACAGTAGAAAATAATACCATGACTTAAGCAAATAAATAAATAAATGAATCTGAATTCAATTGTAATCATTGTGTTGCATTTTTTCATGGCCGTAGTGAAGTAAGGGAAAGAAAGGAAAAAGATAAGTATTATTCATAATAATACTTATCTGCATTACGTGACATTACCTCAAGAGGTTTTGTGTACCAAAGTACAACAGTCAGAAAAAAATTATCAAAAATCAAACAAGATTACTTCCATTTATCAAATAAAAATCCTTTATCGGCTTTTATTAGCAGGAAGACTCCCCAATAACGTTTTATCAAATATTCATGTCATTTGAGGAAATGCTCGTATCGTATTCCGACTTCCCTGCTTTCCTTGATTACTTATCTAATACATAAGGTAAAACAATCTGTCTAACTAAATAGCTTCACGCGGTGCAAAACTGCGCTGCTTACCAACTGTGTGGTATGATCTGTGTTTATTAGTTTAATAGCCTTTAATGTTTTATTGTTGGGAAAAGGCAAGCCCGTATCAACTGTTGCCGATTTTATGGGATATGTGCTTCTGTAATACCAAACCTTTCCGCAGGAAAAAACCTTTTTTTGGCGAACATTAAGTTAATATCTAGTCTAAGTCAGAGGATGTTATGGAATATTTTATTTTGGAAACATACAATAATTATTATTTAAATAAATGGACGAAAACTAAGTCGAGAGCTAAGTTTTTATTACACAACAGATTATTATTAACAGATTGGAAATTTATAATTGTAGAGAGATCGTCTGAGCTGAAATGATGCGCGCTTCCACTGCATCTACGAATACAAGCAAGCACTCTTTGTTTCCGCAGATGCGGTGGAGGGCGTCATTTCAGGTTAGACGATCTCTACGAGGAACATTGCCGTTTTTATGCCGCTGAACATGGGTAACCAAACTAAAAATGGATTCAAGTCTGATGTACTAAACTCTGAATTCAAACAGACGTCTATGAAACTTGAACTTTAACTAATGCCGTCCTGTAAATTGTCTATAGAACTTATAGTGACAGCTACACTTGTAACGGCTGCTCAACTTTAATTTGCGCTGGTGAATTCTGAGGAGGAGGTAAATTGTTAGTTGTGTTGGATTTGATAACAGTTTAATAAAAATAATATATGGATAAAACAACTTTATCAAGTTGCAATAAACCTAAAATTCTAACAAAGTTGAATTATACTTAGAACTAAAACATAGGAATTAGTGTGGCAGCTTCTACAAAACAGTTTCATTAAAATACATAAATCCAATTATTACTAGATAAATCCAATTATCACACCTTCATATTGAAATAGAGCGGAAACTACAGTAAGTATAGGTACCTGATTTATTTATTTATACACACTAAGATAAATTCGCGTTGCTTAATGGTTGGTGGTGCTTACAATAACTGGCCGTACATTACACATCTCAATATAACTTAAAATAAAAATAAGAACAATTCCTGATAACTAATCATTGAAAAACAAGAAACACAACATAATAACAATAGTTAACATGATGGTAACTGGGACCGTTGAATATTACGATTTATTTACATATGTAATATAGTGTTCGTCAATAAATATATATCAGGCGTGTTTTACATATTTACCTAACTAGCGAAATATGACAGGAAGTTTATCATGCAAGTTCAAGCCCGATAAGTTTGTCGAAAAAACAATGCAATAAAAATAATTAACTCGATAAAATAAAAATAATGGCGAATCACGAAATCCTTGAAATCCATTTTTGTGTTGTTTTGTGCGATGTTAAAACTCAAATGTACAAACGTGCTAACTTTTAACTCTGTTCTATTTATCAAATAGTTATGTACGCACCAGAGTGACAAGCAACAAATAACTGAAACTTACTGTAACAATTCACTTAGAAATTAAAAACACAAAATTTAACAACTACAGCTAGTAAACGAATTCAAATTAAATTTAAACAACACTACGACAAAAACTAAGAACTATGTACCTATTGTTATTTATATTTTAAAAGGAACGGTATTATTTATTTATTCCATAATCGTCTATTATTAAAACGTGTTATTCTAAAGATAAATCTAGTTATTATAGTAAAAAAATGCATTACATGTTTCGATTCCTGCACGTGTAATAACTATTTAATATTTGTACAAATAAAACAATTAACTGGGAAAGCTCACTTTGCTAACGGACATACCGGCAGTTAATAATGTTGTTCGTTAACTATTCATATTTTGACATTTTGAACTATGATTTACGCGTACTTACTGATACTGAATAATCGCTTCCGGCTTTACCATTAATCCAACCATTCGGGTAGGTAGGGACCTACCTAATCCGGCATTCCGAGAGAATCGCAAACAACTGTTGAAGGTGTATTTGCCTTTGACATAGCTAGCTCATAGGGTAAATATACCAAAAAGATTCGGCCGGTCTATTAATGGTCTCGGTAGCACAGTAGTTAGTGTAGTCGCCCGGTTTGCGAAAAACGCGGGTTCGATTCCCGCCTGTGATGCCAAGTAGAACGAATGTCTTTTCCTAGTTTTCGGATCTTTAGTAAAGATGCTGCTTGAAAAATGTTAAAAATAATAATAACAACTGTTTTAATGACTCTTTGACATGGTATAACTTAAGACTTTTGACACAAACCGTAGGAAAGCCAAAAATAAAGATATACTCGATATACGAAAATTCAGCTCATTGTCTCTTAATTCGAGACTGACCCCTTTGTCATGCTAAAGCGACTGTTCTAGGACTAGGACTAGGTTAGGAGCTGCAACTTCAACAAAGTGATAATGACATCAGTCATAATGCAAAAGCGTTAACATTCTATTGCATCTGACTGTACAACAAAATTCAATGATTATACTAAGACAATCTAAATTGATTGCGTCCTGATTGACTTCAATAAACAAACGGATACAAAACTAATTAGGGATCTAAATAGGATTATTACTAATTAAGATAATTTAGATTTTATTAATTACAAAGTATTTGTTGATTTATTGCAATAGGTAACGTAAGTAAGAATTTCCCTAAGTATCGTGGATGCTCCGGTGGTAGACAACGTACCAATCTTTGTATAATAATACCAATAATATTTTCTTGTGCTGAGAGCTTCTTGACACTGCGACATGTTACTGAGCACTGGGACATGTTACTGAAGAATGAAGTCCTAAATGTTATGGGTGTAGGTAGGTGAGCTTAGTGAGGCCATCGTAATGCTAAATATAAGAATCACTTTCAAGTATTCAGTGATGATAGCACATATAACCTTGTCAGCAACGGCGGCGTTGCAAACAGTATCGTCTAGTAAGAGCTCGTTTATTGTCCAATGTCATCTCACTCAACCGATCACTGCGTGTGTGGGGGCTGCGGCGGGGCTTCGGGCGCCCCTGGGGGCGGGGGCGCGTGGGAAGGCCCCGGGGGCGACAGGTAATGCCAGTAGGGGGGCGCGTCCGGCGCCTGCGCCTGGCACGCCGCCGCTAGACCTCGCCAGCTGAATCTGTAGGCGTAGCGTTTTCCGTGAACCTGCCACATACATCTTTATGTAAGTATAAAGTATTAAGTAAGCAAATTAAGCTGTCTGCTAATGTCATACGTCCTATGACGTATCAGCAGCCGTACGCACTGCTAAACATAGGTCCCCCCTATAGATTTCCAGGGCGGCTTGTTGTAGGCGGTCTGCATCCACCGAAACCCTGCGATCTTTATGAAGTCATCCGCCCGGTGGTGGGACCGGTGATCGTCTCACGCTGCGCTTGGCCTCGAATGGTCTCTACTCGAGAACTTCACGGCCCCAACGGCCATAAATCCTTCGAGCTACGTCTGCCCACTGCCACTTCAACCTGCTAACTCGCTGGGCTACGCCGGCTACCTTGGTTCTCCTACGGATTTCCTCATTTCTGATTTGATATCGTAGGGAAACACCGAGCATAGCCCTCACCATAGCCCGTTGGGTGACCTTGAGCCCTCTTATGAGGCTCACCATGTCTCAGATCCATAATTGATAATTTTTAATTTACTTTAATTATTGCTAATTTTTTTCCCTGCTGTTTTACCGTACCTACAGGGAAAACAACAATTTTATGTAACAATCTTATCATCATCACGATCATCCGCATTAAAAGATCGCTGTCTTAAGGGTTTGCAGGTGTGACGAACACTTGTTTACATAAAGTTACTTTGCGGAGGTTTTGTCACCCCAGAACAGGAGCTAATCAAAATAAATATGTGACGGTGACTCCCTCTCTGTCCTTTGCCTATAGAGGGCCAGGGAGGACAGGTACTCGCCGCAGTAGAGATATATAATAAAAAACACATTCTTGAGACTTACAGGATTGTTCTATTGCAGTTTTCACGATACATTACAATAAGGTTGGAGAGATGTACCTTTAATAAAATAACAGTTAAACTGAGATTCGGAAAATATGGAAATTTAGGTGATTGTTTCAAGTGTTGTTCTGATGTGGAACTCTGATCTAGAACTTAATCAAAAATGAAGGTTCAGATATGCAGAACGAAATTCAAATTTAATATTGAAGTACAGCTAAAATATATTTTCATGTACGGTGGCCGGCACATCACGCTACCCATTTCCGGTCAGTCCTCCTTGCTCTATTGCAAAGAAATGTCATTTGGCAAGAGCGAGAGACAAAACGGAAATGGGGTAACCTGATGTGCTGTTGACTGTACAGTAGACTTGTACGGAGTTTTCAGTCATCGTGGAGGTTGTAACGTCCACGAGACTGAAAACGAACGGCATCGTTATAACTATAGTCCAACTGATATATATGTCACCGGAAAATAACAAGAAACGTAAATTAGCTGCCAGTGTCATTGAGAAGATCTTTATGCAATGCTAAAAGCACTTCAATAGGAATACCTATTACTGTGCTTAAAAGGGTACAAGTGTTCTGTCAGGCTCAAAAGTCGAGCCACAGCTCATGAATCGTATTTTTATTGGATTGAAGTTGGCAGCTGTCAAAGTGTATTACTCCTCGTATCATGCAGTGGGACTGTAAGTAGGTGTACCTTGCTCATGATGTTCTTGTCGTAGTAGTAGCGCAGCGCGCGCGAGAGCTTGTCGTAATTCATGTTGGGCTTCTGCTTGCGCCGGCCCCAGCGCCGCGCCACCTCGTCCGGATCCGACAGGCGGAACTCGCCTTCTCCGGGAGGGCCCTGTCGTAAACAAATAATACCTCTATAAGATGTTTCAGACAAGTATAAAAGAAAGTGGGGATCTGATAACTGTTAAACTACTATGGTGTTCTCAGATCGTCTAGTTTCTCGGAACATTTTCATTGATACAATTCTCGTCAAATATAATATTATGTTATTACTTTTTAGACATTATAACATTTTTTGATTGGTGTAGCAGTGAGAGTGTGAGAGTCAGATAATTATATTGTCTATTTAATTGAGTACCTACCTAAGTTCTTCTGTTTCATTCCGAGCCAATCATACTTAACTGTTACAAAGTTCTGCGCGTGTTGTGGCCTGCCCTTTGCCGCTTTACCTTGGCAATCCTAAGAGGTATGCTGGGGTTTGGTTCATTTGCGGATTTCCTCATTTGCACTATGCACTCTCTTCGTAGCGCGCACATGTGGGGGTTTATATTACTTATGGCGCTCCAGCGGGTTTGACCATAACATATTATTATGGGTGAATCAGAATCAGAATCAGAAATATCTTTATTTAAATAGACCTGTTACAAGTGCTTTCAAATCGTCAAAAACTTAATCAAACAAACAAAAATACACTTAATAATAGACTTAAATACTATAATAGAAATAATAAATAAATACACAGTATACAAACATAATGTGACTCAACCACCGGTGTCGGAAAGTTGTTTCTGTACTGAGAAGAACCGGCAAGAAACTCAGCAGTTACTCTTTTCAATATGTTCTGTACAATAATCCGTTAGTAAATTACAATTTTATTAAGTACACATACAGTTATACAATTTCAAGAAAATGGTTAGTGCACAAAATAATGTTAAATTATTAAAAGCAATTAACAATATTGTTTAGAAAAGACTACTGGTTAACATTATGAAAAAGGAGTTTTGAGGTTCACATTCAGTTATACAATTCAAAGAAAAAAATGTTTGGTTGGTTCACAGTATTATGTTGAATCCGTATAATTGTTACAAAATTGCTAATTGGAGTCCGCGTCGAGCTGAGAGCTTACTCCCAGGCGTTCCTATCCATAAGGTAGTCGGTTTCGGTATAATATCCTTTTTTTAATAAGACAGTTTTAATATGATGTTTAAACCTATAATGGTAACTTACAAATTGCTTCTGGAATTTTGTTGTAGTAGTGTATACCTTGCCCCATAAAGGAACCTAAAACCTTTTGTAACCTGAATAATGGAAGCGCAATTTTATTCCTATTCCTCGTATTTTTGTCATGTATGTCGCTATGTTTAGTAAAGAGATTGATATTTTCTCGCACCAATATAATACAATTATAAACGTATTGTGAAGCCACAGTAAGAATCCCAACTTCCTTAAAAATATCCCTAAGCGAGGTCCGTGCACGAAGCTTGTAGATGGATCTGATGGCTCGCTTCTGAAGAATAAATATGGTTTGTATATCTGCTGCCTGGCCCCAAAGTATAATACCATATGACATAATACTGTGGAAATAGCTGAAATAAACCGATCGAGCTGTGTCTACATCTGTCAAAGATCTTATTTTTCTAATAGCAAAAGCAGCTGAGCTAAGTCTGCCTGAAAGCTTGTCTATGTGAGGGCTCCACTGTAATTTAGAGTCTATCGTCATTCCAAGAAAAACTGTTGAATCTACAAGTTCCATATCACTACTATTTATTTTCAAATCAATGTGGTTATTTCTAACATTAGGCAACTTGAAATTAATGCATTTAGTTTTGTTTGCATTTAACTGAAGGTTGTTGGTTGTAAACCATTGCAAAACCTTAGAAAGTGCATTGTTTACGTCATCAAAATTATCTTTATTTCTATCGACATTAAAAACTAATGATGTATCATCTGCAAATAAAACTATGTCACAAAGGTCTCTAACGTAAAAAGGTAAGTCATTTATATATATCAAAAATAAAAAGGGGCCCAAAATTGATCCCTGTGGAACCCCCATTTTGAGCAGTGATCCGGAAGATGAAGTGCCATTCACGTCGACTTTTTGAGTTCTGAAACTAAGATATGAAGTAATTAAATCCAACGCTGTGTCTTTAACACCATAAAAATCGAGCTTACGTATGAGAGTGAGGTGGTCGACGCAATCGAATGCTTTGGATAAGTCACAGAAGATACCAAGAGCATTCTGAGCACTCTCCCAAGCCCTGAAGATGTGTTTCACGAGCGCAATACCAGCATCTGTAGTAGAACGACCTCTAGTGAATCCGTACTGTTCCCTGTGTAGAAGTTTATTCTCATGAAAATGACTCAAAAGTTGTTCTAGTATGATCTTTTCAAAAATCTTGCTTAAAGCTGGCAAGATAGATATGGGCCTAAAGTTACCAGGGTCCTGCTTACTGCCTGATTTAAAAAGAGGTATCACTTTACTGTGTTTCATTAAATCTGGAAACACTCCTTCATCAACACAGTCATTAAAAATTATGGCTAGGTACGGAGCAAGAACATCTACTATATGACTAATAATATTTACTGAAATACCCCAAAGATCGGTGGTATTCTTTTTATTAATTAATTTAAATGTTTTTAAAACATCAAGTGAATCTATGTGTTTAAACTTAAATACATCAGCCTTACAGGATACATTGTCCTTCAACAACTGTTCTGCTTTAGCTGGGCATGAATTCAGAGAAGCTGTAGTGACCACGGGTATATTAGAAAAGTAGTCTTCAAAAGCTTCAGCTATGTTTGCATCTGATTTAATAATTCTACTGTTAATATTCAAAGATAATGTGGTATCATGATGCTTCGTTTTACCCGTTTCGTGATTAATTACGTCCCAAGTGGTTTTTATTTTGTTTTGGGACTTAGATATTTTATCACGTATGTGTAATGCCTTGGCCATTGCACATACTTTCCTAAAAGCTTTAGAGTACTTTCTAACGTACTCAATAAAAACTGGATCAACGCTGTATTTTTTCAAGCCATACAACTCATACATTTTATTTCTACTTTTATAAATTCCGGGTGTGGCCCATTCAGAAAACTTTGACTGAGCTTTACGACTCACCTTTCTTAGAGGGAAACTAGCATCAAACTCACCTTTAACACACTCAAAAAAATATTCTTGTAAAGGTTTCCCGAGTCACCTGGCTTATAAACAATGCAGGGTAACTTACACTTTAAACTGTCCCTAAAACGATTTATGCGATGTCCTGTCTTTGGTCTACAAATGATTTTCGCAGGATTAGACTTGGTGAGAGCCTTATCTAAAAATGTTATCTTTTGTCCGCAATGATCTGATGTTAAAACGGACACAATAGATTTATTTATCGGAGTACAATCACAAAATATATTATCCAGACAAGTAGCCGTGGTGGCTGTAACTCTAGTAGGTTCCTGAAATTGATAATCTAATCCAAACGATTTAAATAAAGGCACTAATCTGTTGCGCTCAGTTGAGGTACCTAATAAATCCACATTGAAATCACCACACACAATAATAGACTTAGCCTTAGAGTTCAACTTTCCTAAAACTTCCTCCATGACTGACTCGAATTTCTCAAAGTTTGTTCTAGGGGGCCGGTACACACTAACCACAACATAGCCCTCAAGCTCCACACAAGACAACTCGACGATACGCTCTACTGACAGGCCTACTATGTCTTTGCGCTCTTTACATTTCAAGCTATTTACTGTATAAATTATTGAGCCACCATGAATAGTGGCCTTCCTAAAAAAGGCGCTTGACAATTTAAAATTATTTATTACAAAAGACTGATGGTTGAGGGATGGTGAGACTGATGGTGAGTTATCAATAACATACCTTCACGCCCATATCCCTAATGGGTTAGTCAGAGGCACACTGATTGTTGCTGGTATGGTGAACGGAACATTCTGAAGCCCACATTTTGCCGAGGGAATTCGAACCCAACGTGGTAAGGGGCGGGTCTGCCGCTGTTATCCGGGTTACTTGGGTTTTATTTCGGTGTTTTCCATCACCGGAGATTTAGCCGCTAATTGTACAAGTGTATAGGTGTGTACCGGCCAGTTTGATCTCGGGATGTATACGTCCCACTGCTGGGCACAGGCCTTACCTCAACTATGAGGTGAAGCGAGCCATACTTACTGAAACACGCGGGCTAAGTGTGGATTGTTGGAGTCGATAGGATATTGGCATATTATTATGTTGGAAGGTCATCCACCGGATAGGTGACTCACCTCCCAGCAGATGCCGGGCGCGCCGGCCGTCAGCTCCTCCAGCAGGAACTGCCACAGCTGCACCTGCCCGCCGCCGCTGCTGCCGCGGCCGCACCCGCTCAGGGCCGCATACGGGTCTGCAACACACACAACTCAATAAACATCCTTCAATCTATGGTGTGTGGCCAAGGCGCGAGGAGTGTTCCCGGAGCTTCCTGACCGCGCGATGGAGCGCAGAGTCCACTGGACCGAACTGCCGCACCCCACCGAGAGACCCCGTATCGTCTACTCGACCGCGGACACGGATCTGACGAACGTACCTCAAGAGCTGCCCCAAATCTACACTGACGGTAGCAAATTCGAGGGGAAAGTTGGCGCGGCTTTCACTCACTGGAATGAGAGCCGGGAGATCAAGGGGGGGAAGATCAAGCTTGCTGACTACTGCACAGTCTTCCAAGCAGAGCTCATCGCCATCGATAGAGCTCTGAAGTACGCAAACGGAAGGCTGGACAGTGTCAGCATCTTGAGCGACTCCCGATCATCTCTCGACCTCATCTCCAATCCCGCCACAACACACCCAATTGCACACAACATCCACACTACCGTCAGTGAGATGGAATCCCGGGGACAGGAGGTATGTTTTTACTGGATTAAAGCCCATTTTGGAGTGGCAGGAAATGAAAGGGCCGACGAACTGGCAAAATCCGCCACTAACAAAAAGATCAAACCCGATTACGACGCCGTGCCTGCCTCGCACGTAAAATATATACTAAGGCAAAACACGATCAACAGCTGGCAGACACGATACAGCGACGGACCGTCGGCTGCGCTGACCAAGAGGTTTTTCCCAGATGTGAGGAGAGCCTACCGGATCCTGGACCAATGGGTCCCAAACACCATTCGCACCCAGATCTGGACCGGCCATGGAGGCTTCTCCTCATATCTGGAGAGATTCAAACTCAAGGACTCAGCGCAGTGCAGATGCGATCCTGCCGAGGAGGAGACAGTTGAACATATACTCGACAGCTGCCCGATATTCGCCGCCCAGCGACAACAGCTGGAAGCGAGGATGGGGCGGCTGTCGAGAGTTCTGCCTACAGTCTCTTCCTCGAGCAACAACCTGGATATTTCATGGCCTATGCCGAGGCCATCTGTGGCAATGTAATTAAGAAAAACCATTAATAAACCTAGGAAATAAAAACAGAAATAACTTAAGAATATTACGAAAAGATAAAACAAGTCAATCATATAGCAATAGTTAAATAATGAAATATACTTAAATAATGAAATTGAAATAAATAAATGAAATAAATAAATAAACTAATAGTTAAAACAAACCTGATGAAAAAATAGTACGAGCTCAAAAAAACCCCTTAGAAATTGATTAACAATAATTATGTAATTATTAACAATATCTCAAAACCTCCCATAAACAAATTCAAAAAATTGAATGAACAAGTCACTCTGAATGATAAATATCAGGGATGCAAGATGATTTTCTGAAAAAAAAAAAAAAATCTATGGTGTGTGGTAAATGAACTCATCTTGTCAACGAGGGTGATTTACCTATGTATTAGAGTAGATATATCAATTTTAAAATCTTAAATAAAATCTTAATTAAGTTAATAATCTTAATTTATTTTGTTTTAATATATTCATATTATCTTTTTAATAACCGTCAACCCCGAATTGAAATATTCGCTGGCAATCGATTTTAAAACATGTTGGGGAATCATTGTAATTGCTAATTATTTAACTACGTAATTAAGTTACTGAGTTAAGCTTGTTTAAATGTGTTACATAAAAGTCAGTTAATTTAAATTCTAATAAGAGTTGAGACCTTTGCCCAGCAGTGGGACAAAATAATTTGAATAAAAAAAAATTGCCATACTACAATATATTAAGTTGCGATCGGGGATAAAATAACACATTCGGTGTTTTAGTGAGTGATGTTTAGTAACACTTTTGTGTAAAACAGGGATTCCCTTTATTTAAAAATGTTAACAAATCGATCAAGATAACTAAACTCTCTTGAGATATGGTGCTCGTATCCATGTCCGAGACATGGATACTTGTATGTACTATGGTTCCTACGAGACTACGATACTTTCACACTGAATTTTAAGCGAGAATGTGAGAATCAACAGTTTCCAAAAAAAGCGTTTCATGTCAAGACATCAAAAAAAACACAACTTCTGAACAATCCATTTTCGTGGAACTCATGTTTTTTTTAAATGTGTTAATGATGCACTCTACCAAAAATATATTTGGACCACTGTTTTGGTAAATCTGTAAAATAAATTGAAATTTATTAAAATGGTGACGGGTTCATAGTTGTTTATTTTATAAATGGCTACTGGCATGATCAAATTTAATGAATCAATAAAAAACATCTTATCATTTCGTAACAAACTTATAGACCTTTATTAAACGAAACTATTCGTGAAAGGGCTATAATTGAGGCAACTAGCCGCGCAGGCCGCGTAGCAAAGCCCTACTCTACTGCTACGCCGTAGCAACGCTACTCGCTACGGACGGACCGAGTTTCTTGTTTCGATACTGCTGCTTCAACCATCACACTAAGATCGTAGTCGTGTCATGATGAGGGATGTAACAGTTCAATGTAAATAATCCAATCAACATTAATCCATCTTTTGGTTCGGTAAAGTTAGTTGATATAAATGGTAAATGGCTTTTCAACACACTTGCTCATAAAGTGGCTCTTATTTCACTGCAATTAGGCACATAATGACACCTATAATCAAACTGTGACTTTTACATTACTATTATTCACAAGTGAGTTATAGAGTTTTTTTTTATTGCTTGTTATTGCTTTGTTATTAAAAAGTTTCGATACAAAAAAGATCGTGTATAATAATACAAATAAAAATATTTATTTCAAATTATAAGAATGAATAAGAAAAACATTAAGTACCCATGTGCAAAGGTAAATTACATTAAATTTATCAGCATAGCTATTTGAGCGGTTGGCGCCTTTTTTCTTTTACTGACGTTTATTTTCTAAGACAATATTACAAGAATGCTCCAAGTCTATTTTATTAGTGGCCAGTTCGACATTCGAATAAATTGTCTTTGGTGAAAAGCTTCCATGTATGTATTTTTTTTTAATATGCAAAGAAAACGATAACATACAGCCTACCTCAGAATAAAATCTCATAGCACCTAAACATTTTTGACTACACGGCCTTGCATTCCAAATTCAAATTCAAACTTCATTCTACATGACACATAATGTGCCATTGACGAGCAGGTAGTATATAAAATAAACTTTTTTTTTACTAAATAAAATAAGTTTCTAACATTATTTTCTTCACAATTGTGTTGAAAAACGTCGTATGATACACGTGTGTATTGATGATTACCGTCCTCGGCTCTCTTAAGACCCTCGCCTACGGCTCGGGTCTCAATGGCGCCTCAGCGGTAATCACCAACATTACACACTTGTACCATAATGTACTATTATATTCTTCCTTGAAGTTCCTTGTTTTACTAGATTATAATGTAAGTGTACTGTTAAGTGCAATCGTTTCAAGATTAAAAAGTAAAGTTAGCTATTGGCTAAGGAAACAGACGCCGTGCTTGTGTGTGAAGTACAGCATAAAATGTTATTTATTACCTTGGTATAGATGTTGTATGCGGCGGTGGTCCGTCGGCCTCAGCCACAACATCACCTTCACCGCCCACTCGGTACTTTTGTAGTCATAGTAATTTTACACATGTTTGAACACTGCACTAGTTCCTTATCTACGTTCACTGACAAGGATAACTCTGACGCTAAATAAGCATTGTAAGAGACAGAAAGGGTTTTGTCACCACATAATGGTTCCAGAGCGAACGGTTCTTTTAATTATTTCTTAAATTCCGAACCCGAATACATATAACTGTTAGTTAAAATTCATGAAAATGTTGCAAATCACATAACGTTTTAGTTATAACACAGAACTTTTATGTCACCTTTTTCAAATATCGGTTAAAATTAAACATCAAAATTCAGGGTTGATTTATAAAAAAGCGAGTTAAGTCTGTAGCCGGATATGCGGGCGGATGCGAGGCCGGAAGCGCTAGAGTGAGGCTGCGGCGCCGCCCTCCGCCCTCGCCGCCCTCGGCCCGCCCTCAGCCCGCCCTCAACCCGCCCTCAGCGAGACGAGGTGATGACACCGTCGACGCGGCACTGGAGATTTGTGACGAGAGATTGTGTAATCAAGTGCCAAGTGAAATGTTTAAGTGAACGTGCCGGAATGGGAGAGGTCTCATTCCTCAGGAAGTAATCTCACGCCTTTCAGTGAATCTAAACTTCAGCTTCCGATTCTACTGTTTTTACATTTATGAGTGTGAAGATGAAAGGAGGTGAGAAAGTTTACCTATGGTGCATCATATAGCCATCCCTTCAGGAAACTTGCAGATACATGAGAAACAATAAATAAAATGAGTATGGGACAGCGAGTAGATGTTTCAACTTGTTTTCAAATCTAATTGTAGGTATTTGTGGCTTCGAATGGCAAGCCAGCCAGCCTAAATATTTGATGAAAAGAGCATGGAAAAACCAGTATAAATCTATATATCAGTATTTAAGGACAGGTTAGCTAAAAATTTGAGCAGATAATGAAAAATTAGTTTATCGAGATAGGTTATTTTTATTTCAGCTCAGGGTTTAAGGTACATGCCTAAATATTAGTGGAACAAACCCTGCCACGTATAATATACTAGAAAATATCGACCGGTTTGTTAAATATGGTCTCGGAAGCGTGGTTAGTGCAGCCGCCCTTAATGCGGAACACACTGGTTCGAATTCCAGCCTGAGCCCAAGACCGTTTCTTTTCTGGGTTTCCTTTCTTAAGATTATAGATACTCGTTGCTGCAACTGCACGAAAGCTCAGAGGAGAATAGTGGTCTAACGTCAGCGTCGCAGAAATGCGTCAATTAATTTTTAGTATCTTTGTTTTTATACATAACATAACATAATCGGCCTATATACGTCCCACTGCTGGGCACAGGCCTCACCTCAACCTTTATTTTTATGTTAAGTATATATGTTAGTCTATAAGGTATTTATAATATGGGCCGATTATATTTGTTAAGATCTCAAAATGCAATTTGTTGCCTGAAATAAATGGATTATTATTATTATTAATAGAAATCACAGATTTACAGCAAAGCAAAACCTGTGAACTACTTAGATAACTAAGGCGAATTCCTAGGTGCAACAAAGCATCATGACACGGCTGCTACTAAAGACGATTAATTATTTATATATGGGATAATTTTATTGAGGGCAAATACATTCCCGGTTAAAAAACCCAAGTTACCAGGAGTAGGTTGATGCCCAAAAATAAGTTGTAGAACATCATTTGTTACGAATCGTAATACTTATTATATCTATACATTGACATTAATATAGTTTTTAACAATGAAATTGTAGAATGTTTTGTGTGCGTTTTGGAATAGGTATATAGTCAGTAAGCATAGGTACTTGTAATATTGAAGTAAAAAAATAAATACATGTGTGAGTATATCCGTGAAGTAGGATCCATCTACTTTTATTTGCTGTCGTAAAGATCTTTTCTTGCTAAAGCACTGACTGACCTACTTTTAAGGTCATAAAAATCAGCAGTTACTTTCTCAGAAACGGTTGATTCATTATATTTGGGTTTCACAAGTTAATAGATAGGTACTAAGTGTCCAGAATTTTTTGACTTTGATTTTAATTATAGCGTCTAAAAGATTTACTATCGGCCTCTATCCAACAGATAGCATCAGCCCAGATTCGACCCCACTCTAACCCCCATTAGATTCGGTGGGGTCCGGGGTCGGGGGCGCGATATTGCCCCACGGGGCGCCATGCATAATGCATGCACGCCCGCACGCGTCGCGACGTTACCCTCGGATTGGGAACCCAAATAAAACGGTGACAGGTATATCCCGTGGATTAGGGAGCTTTAGATTGATAGATAATCCACTGTGTGCAGAAAGAATTGGGGAATGCGAATTGGTAATGCCAGTAGACTAAGGAATAGTCGGTCGCAAGAAATACTTTTTCAGTTTGAGATGGTTATTGTCATTTTTAACTATCGTAAACAAGTGAACGTGACGCTAGAGATGTTAAATGTCGTCGTGCCGTAACGGTTCGCGCCAGTAACTAATCGCATCAAAAATCAGTAATAACGTGTAATACCTACACGAGTAGACCGTAAAGTTTGTTTCAAATGAGTATAATCAGTTAAAACGAACTACTTATAAAAAGGAAGTTATTGTTATGTTGAAAAAAAATATGTTTACAGTCAATTAGGTCAATTACTGTTCGCTTTGATATTGCCGTCACCTATCAGGCGAACGAACGACTGAACCTGCCCACGTAACAAGCCTGAATCCACAAAATGAACGCTTAAAGTTTTAAATAATTGAAGGAGTGTCGGCAGAGCATCTAACGAACGCAACAATTTATGAAGGTTGCAGATGCCGAGTGCCTATAAATTAGTGGCAGAGTGCCGACTGCGACGCGTTCTTGGAAGTCGGAGGCGCCGCGTGTGGCGAGCGGAGAGCGGCGAGGAAACTTTACTGTCTGTAGGCACGGTTCTTATTATTGGACAAATAACACATCATTAGGTGATTTGGGCTCTATTATGTTTGATTGATGTTTGATTTGGGCTCTATTCGATTGATAAAAATCAATCGTAATGACTTGACCATTCCGGAAGCAATCACTTGTTTAAAGTTTTGTACGCATCGAATATTTTGACTTATATTAAGCAAAAATTCTGTTACTGATGTCAGAAAACATACTAGTTAACACCCAGACACAGACAAAACTAAAATGACTGTCACTTACCTTGAAGGCGTGATAGAAATCAAACTCAACTTGCGGCGTACCGTAGTAAGCCTGTTTCCCCAGTACCAATCGAGCTAGCCGGCGAGAACACAGCATAAGATTCGTCCGCCTCATCTTTTCCCTTAACCCGCAATATTAGTGAGCGCAAGGAGTGCCATGGGAGGAGCCCCAGGTGGGCGGGACCTCCCTCGACCCCGCCTGGCGGATCAGCGTGCATCTCTGCTGATAACGCTCAGTGGGAACCGTTACCGCAACTTACCATAACTTCAGTAACATCAACATCACCAAGGTATCTATCTCGCTCCTGTTTGCGGTCTTGTATTTTGCCATGTTACTGAAATAAGAACTGTTGAAATGACTCTCTTACTACTCCTTTTCAACCTAATCAAAATATACGTGCGGGGTAGCAGTGGTGCTGGTGCACGCTACTGGCTGCACCACTGGATGCGGCGGAGAACCCGTTTCTAGAGGCTGCAGTGCATAATTGCTTTCAAAGGCCCCAAGAACCGTGGCTGAATCCCCTTGTGCGTTTTGGGTTTTTTTATACTCTTACTAAAATAAAAGAAATACATTTTTACACCTGCCAGTGTCATTGGGAATTAAGCTTCACGCAACCGAAGGTCGGTCACATAAGCACCTCGGACAGATGATCCCGCTGGGTGTAGACACATAAAGTTAAGTAGTTATTTACTACTCACCGTTAAACTATGTGAATCAAGTCAAATTAAGAGTTTTCGTTTTTGAGGGGCCTGTGGCGTAGTGGCAACAGCGGATCGTCAACGATCTCTGCTATAAAGCAACGCATGCCGGGTCGAATTCGAGCAGTTGGTCCCGGCTGACTAACCTTGTCACTAACCCTTCCAACAATCCACACTGAGCCCGCGAGTTGAGAGTATGGCCCGAGTAAGGCACGGGCCTCACCTCATAATTAAGGTAGCAGTTGGATTGGACGTTTAAATACTGTTGTTTTTTATTTTGATTTAGGAAGCATAGGTTCTACGTAATCATAGGGGTATTCCCAATGCACATATTTTGTGTTCTTAAGCTTTTGGCAGTCATCCGAAAGAATTACTGAATAAATAGAAATGTTGAAACAAAGTTGTGTTGACAAACGCCCGAAAATGTATAAACATTGCTGCTGTCTGTGTTACACACATTACCCTCATTCAAAAGGCAGCTTTATTGTCCTAGCCGAGTTTTATTAACTCCTATGGCATCGAAAGAGGGCTGGAGAGTTCTCTAACTAAGGCCCATGCGCGAATATCCCACACTACGCGATGCTGCGCGTCGCGAGGTCCGCATTCCGGCGTGAGTCACCAGCTCGCGGCCGGAATGTGAAAGCGAGGAATCCGGTCCGTTCCCAGGGCACCTGTCTGTGCTCTCAAATAGGGCTTTCACATATCCCACTCTCATTTTACGATCGGATACCGGATGACAGGAAAGTAGGTACCCATACGAAACTTTTGTTTTTTGTTTCTGAAGTTTATTTTGACGACAAATTTCAAAAGTTTCTATTGTACAAAAAAATAACATTATAATGATTTGCCCTGTTTTTCGCGTTTCTATGACACAAGCGTTACATGCTAATGGATATATTTAGAAATATATTCATGAGTGTATGTTGATAATCTACGTCTTTGATAGCAGCAACCCTAGGCCCTACTCTACTCCGCGTGGTCGGCCCTGCTATTGTTGCTAACGGTAGTGAAATTAGTTTTGGCAGCGTTTTTGTTGAAATGAAAGTAAGGGCATTGGAAGATAATAGAACAATTTATTGGAAATAATTAATTAACAACGGATAATGTCAGTGCATAGTTTTTATACGAGTAGACAGACAAGGAACGTCATAGAGCACTATAAAGAATGAGGTTTGCCTCAATCACTTGCGTCCATACTTCCAACATCCTCTCCTGGACGCAAACGCTCTTGAACTAAACCCATTGATAAGGTGAAGTTTTCATGCTTCGGTCGATGAAGTCCTTTGGTCAAAACATCAGCGACCATATCTTCTGTTCGAGTGTACTGAACCATAATATGTTTAGCAGCAATCTTCTCTCGCACGAAGTGGTACCGGATGTCAATATGTTTGCTGCGTGCATGGTAAACAGCATTATCTGAAAGACTAATCGCACTCTGAATATCACAGTAAACAGTTATAGGGGTACCTTTAAGTTCTGGTTTAAAGTCGTTTGCCAGCCGTTTGTTTTTTTTCCATTTATAGCTTTTTTTCCATTTTTCAGCTTTGTAACTGTTTAAAGCTTCTATAATACATTTTGGATCATTATTTAATAAATTTATTGTTGACTCAACGTTTTGACATATTAATGATGAAGGACTTATGTGAATATCATCATCATGGTTTCTCAATCTCCCCTGCCGCGGCCTCAAAGTTATGTTAGATTCCGGTGGAGAATCAAGTGTCCTGTCAGGTATGTATGTTTTATCATTAACATCTTCAAACAAATCAGAATCATCTGAATCGAAAATCCTGTGAAACTGTGTTTCTCTTCTGTCAAGAATTCCACTATCAGTGTTTCTGTCCACAGGTTCCTCGGGTTCACTACTCAGAGGTAAGGGAACAGTCTCCTTTTCTTTTTGTTCATTACTACATCTCTTTATATTTTTCTTTAAGCCTTTATCTTCATGTTCATTAACTTCTTTTTCTTTTTCAGGTACATCATCCAATTTATTTCTTCTAATAGCAGCTTCCAGGAACACAACATCTCTACTTATTATAATTCTTTTTGTTTCAGGATCTACAAATCGGTATCCTTTTGTAGTATCGCTGTAGCCAACGAATATCAATTTCACTTCAAGCTTAGATCTGTTTTCTTTAGGAATAAGCACCATTGCAGGACATCCGAAAATTCTCATGTGACTCAGGTCAGGCTTCTTTCCAGTCCATACTTCATGAGGCGTGACATCGGACAAGGTGCAAGTGGGAGAACGGTTCACAATGTATGCAGCTGTAGCCACCGCTTCTGCCCAGAATGTGACCTGCAATTCAGCATTAGCAATCATGCATTTGGCACGCTCTATTAAAGTCCTGTTCATCCTGTCACTCAGGCCGTTCTGTTGAGGAGTGTATGAGTTCGATGTCTGGTGCAGTATTCCGTGTTTTTTCAGGTAGGCATCGAAAGTATGATTTTTGTATTCAGTTCCATTGTCGCTTCTGAGTATTTTTATTTTTGTACCTAATTCATTCTCTACTCTATTTTTAAATTCTGTGAATTTTTCAAATACTTCACTTTTATTCTTTATAAAATATACATGTACTCGTCGAGAAAAATCATCTATGAAGGTTACAAAATACCTTGCCCTTCCTATAGAAGTATGCTGCATGGGACCGCATACGTCACTGTGGATGACATTTAGCAAGCTGGTTGCACGGGAGCCTTCTTTGGGGAATGGTTTTCTGGTTTGTTTGCCTTCAAGACAGGTTACACAAATCGATTTTTCTGTTTGGTGTGACAGCTCTACACCTTCTGTACAGTTCGGTAATTTATTAACATTAGTGAAATTCAAGTGACCCATCCTCTGGTGCCACAAAAAAACATCATCATCAGACTTGGCTGACATGGCTTCCATGTCGTGATTGTTGTAAGTATTCAACAGATATGTCTCATTAATTAAATCAGCCTTTGCAACTAGCTTGTTACTCGGATTGTAAATTTCACAGCCATTTTCACTGAATCTTACTTGGCATCCACTTTTTATTATTTTGCTTACAGACAGCAAATTTGTTTTTAACTCTGGTACAAATAATACATTTCTTACCTGAATTAAATCAGTGCTGCCATCTTTTGCCTTTACTTTAATACATACATTACCGCAGCATTCCACTTTTAGTACCATGTTGTTAGCAATTCTGATACTTGGTACAGATGCAGGTTTGATTTCAGTGAGCCAGTCCCGGTGCATGGTCATGTGCATAGATGCCCCTGTATCAACATGCCAAACATTTGAAAGGTTTGCTGTTAATGTTGAAAAAGCTGCAACATATCCTGTTTTCTTCTTATCATTATTTTTGTGCCAACAATCTTTGCTGAGATGTCCGTGTTTATTACAGCAAAAACATCTAGGGCCTTTATTGCCTGATTGATTACCTTTGGGCTTATCATTTTTTGAGTTTGTATAAAGTGCAGTAGTGTCTGATGTTTTTACTTCTTGTAGTAACTTATTTTTCACCAAATCAGCACTAATCCTCATACCGGAACTCTCTAAACCCATTATCATAGGTTTATACATGTCTGGCAACCCTGCCAGCATTAACGTGCCCAGCCACTCATCGTCTACATGGAACTTTATATTCCTTAACTTATGCGCTGCTGATATTATTTTGTTAACATAGTCCTCAATTGCCGAGCTATTTTCCAAATTTGTATTTATAAGTTCTTTCAGCAAGCCAACTTTACGGGTTAAGCCGCTATCTTCGAATGCTTTCGCCAAATTGTCCCATACTTGTTTTGCATTTTGAGCTTCTTGAATATGTACATATAAAATCGGATCAATTAATAATATTAATTTTGACTTGGCTTTGATGTCATTTTTGACAGAGTTTGGGTCGGTTACCTCAGGTTCTTTCAAAATGCAATTGTACAAATCTTCATGCTGTAGGTACGCCTTCATTGCAAAACTCCAACTTGCCCAATTTTCGCGACCCGATAACTTTTCAATCGACATCATTGAACTACCACCAACCATATTTATATGTTCAGTATTCAATCTGTAAATAGCTGAAAAGAGAAATCACTCGCGAGCGCGGTACCTAAAACTGAGGTTATACTCGTGACTTTACTTTTTCTATTTACTTTGTAATTAATGTTCAAAACACAAAACGAATTATCTAGACTGGGCCCATAACCTGTTGAAATGAAAGTAAGGGCATTGGAAGATAATAGAACAATTTATTGGAAATAATTAATTAACAACGGATAATGTCAGTGCATAGTTTTTATACGAGTAGACAGACAAGGAACGTCATAGAGCACTATAAAGAATGAGGTTTGCCTCAATCACTTGCGTCCATACTTCCAACAGTTTTCTAAACAATGGTATTACACCGACGATTGCTGATGATAACCTTTATTTTTTTTTCGTTGATCCATTTTCGAATTAAGTATGTTGAATGAGTTACTTCCGCCATGATTCATCCCCTGGTCATTCGATCAAACTTTTTTTACATCCTCTTGATTGCAGCTTTCTAAAATACAAGAAAGATGACTCTACCAACCGTGTTGAACAGTTGTTTCTAAAAGAAATATGTACTTGATATCCCTTTAGTTAGTAACATTTAATTAATCACCTTTCTTTAAAAACCAGCTTTCTTGTAATCTCTCGGACTTCTCGCAGTGGTGAAGCCCCCGATCGCAAATTACGGAAGCGTATTCTGCTTTTCTTTTTAAAACAGAAATTACCAACCTAAATAAAATACAAAACAAATGTAATGCCACTTATTCATTTTACTCGTTTTCATTCTGAAGATTGCGCTTGCAAGACAAACCAAAAGCAATAAATTGGAGAGACTGTGATCGATACGAGCCTGTTCCGTTAACCACACAAGTGGTTCCTTCATGTCTTTATTGCTGTATTTATTATCAATTATTTTATGTGAAGTGTAGACAACTGATCGTAACAACCAATCGCTCCAGCGTCTTCAAGCTAAGAGAGTCCAATGCGCTTCCCTCCCACAACAAGCGCACCCTCCGCCCCCCGCGTCGACCTTTGACTTGCAAATGCGTCTCACGCTGAGTTGCCTCATAAATCACCAAAATGAAACGCGCTGGAAGATCTTCACCTCTAAGTAATTTATCTATTTACAGAGGTACACACCTAACCGCTGAAGGGTTCGCTTCAAACACTTACTTTTTCACTGTATCTGAGCTCTAGCGGTACCTAGAGCTGTCTTGAAGAAGACATGGATGATATGTCGCGGTAAGCTAAGTTTAGAGGATGTATGGAAGCTGAACTAAGAGAAAGTGGTAACAAATAGAAAAGACACCTACTAATACGTAGAGGCCACTTGCAATCCTCATGACAACAGCACTATTTAATGTTGTTAAATATGATCAAATGTTAATGATTGATCAAGTGCAGTGAATCGGATCGGACATTATTTTTATTTTCTTAAATATCCAGCAGTGGGAAACTGATGGCTCATTTATTATTATTCTTATTTCGAGTTATCTATAGCTACCTTCTTGGATAGTAAGTAAGTAAGTAATAATTTATTCAAAATTAAAACTTAACTTAAACTTAACATTGGTATCAATATTTTATGCAAAACTTCATTTGACTAAATCTTCATTTGATTATTAACAAACAAACTAGGCTTACCCTTAGATAGACACGATGAAGTTATGGTGGCCTATAGTAAGCTGTTCAAAATCGAACCTGAATGGCTACATAGAAGTATGCTAATTTGTTGTCCATTAATGTAGATTAAAATGGATTTAATAGCTGAATGTAGATCTATGAAGACTTCGACCTGCGAACAAGTGAATATCGCGGGGGGACTCGGTCATTGTTCCGTAATACGCGGATTATCCCGGGTTAGATGAGCTTCTATAAATTGTTTTTGGAGTGGCTCTACCATGGAGTAAATATAATGTAGGTATAAGTATACGTAGTTGAATCTGGTAGAAGAAGTGTGCATAACTTAAAGATAGTTAGATGATGACATTTGGTGCAGCTAACAGCACTTAATATACAATTAACATGTCTTTAAAATGGTTAACTTTGGAAATTGCTTCAAAAGCATCAAAGATTTATCTACTTACCTGAATTGTTGTAAACAACACAACAAGCTATGTTGTTATTTCAGATTTATAGTAAGTTTTTTTTGCTTATTGATTACACAACTTAATAAAACTTCGCAAAAAGATTCGCCAAAGTGATGACAGAGCGTGACCCACAACCCCTGTCTGATAGATGAAATCAAGCGTAGGCGCCGAGGAGACGCGTCGCACCGTCGCAAGCGCCGCTTCTCAGAAAACGAATCAAGGAGAACGATTTAGAATGTGTCATGTAACTATATCATTTTTGGCAATTTTCTTCACACTTTTTCAATAGTTTGAGGCCACAATGAGTTGAAATTACCGTTTGCTACGAAACTTTTAAACTAGAGACGCTAAATAAAATAAGAGCCAATATGCGGACCATAGTAATTTTCATCGAAGCCTTTGTTCATCTTCTTAATCAAGATTATTGCAACTTTTATTTCGTACGAGTAGGCACGTAGTGGATAAGTGGATGTGTGTGTTGACGGTAATATAAGAGCTTTTATCAGGCATACTCGAGCGTTAAAGAATAGTTTTATACCAGAAATAAAAAAGGGCAAGAAGTAGGATTCATCGAATAATTTTGATAAATGAACACTAGTTAATTAGTTAGTGGTTTGTTTGGAGTAAGTAGCTTTGCGTGATCAATCACATGCTAGAGGTAATAATAACTTTTTAGATAGTCGTCGGCTATCTACTTTGCGTCGGTAAGACGTCCGCGTTGACCTCCCACGGTTGTGTAATAATAGTCCCAGACATAATGCGACCATACATAACTTACATGAGTCAAGTTAGTGTAGCCAATTCTGTGAAAACTAAATTTAGAAGCAAGTTTGTGGGTCGTGGCGCTCTTGGCGTGGGTGTGCCGGCGCCGACGCGGGCCAATCGCGAGGCTGTGGGCACACTGTGGGGCTGCGGCCCGCCTTGGGAGGCCCTCTCTGGTGGCTGTAACTGTCGTGTAGATTATTCTTAAAAAAATAACGACCACTTAGGTCATCTGGAGAGTCAATGAGGACTTTATAAGGACACGTGTATGTCTTGTTTAGCAAAGGTCGTTCATTAGGATATAAATACGAGTATATATTTAATTCTCAATTTGTTTTCATTTCAAGATCTACAGCCCTCAATGATATTAAAACAAAACATACATGTACTAAGTGAAGAAGTAAACATGCTTGATAATAACAATACACTATCCCCCGAATTCACCAACGTCAATCAACACTAGGCACGCATTTACGCTCATGCTGTCGTCCCGTAAAATGACAATGAAACTAAAAGGGACAGCTATTACTTCTGAGGTATATATGCTCAACGTGGATTTGCGTTTGTGAATTCGGGGGTATGTACCTATTATAAGTTGTTAACAGGCTGCGTGTAAGTGGATATGGCTTTGAGTATGTGTGTGTTTTTAATCCAACTCGATGACTGGCACTGAATTCATAGTTTCTTCACATGAGTTGCTACTCGCTCTTCAAACGCTCTATTTATATAATTAACGTCGAGAAGCAAGTGAAAATAAACATTATTACTCAGACAATCGAACCGCCAAATCATTGAGTCAATGCCGAGTCCGGAACTGCGTGATTCACGTTTCCGAGGAAACTGAGTCACTTCCGCAGTTTGTAACTATTTGGTTTGGATTTAACGCGCGAATCACTTGAGCTGTTCTTACGCAAGTAGGTACTGCTCTGCGTACCGTGGCCTGAGGGCTGAGTCACGCTCACATGGCGCGCCAGACGCGTCTGCTGCTCAGAGTAAATGTTGAATTATGACCTACCTACTACCTACTTGGTTACCCATCATTGCACCACACAATCGTGAAATAGTTTCCGAAGAAAAATTACGAAAGATTCATAATTAAGTTTCTTGAACGGTTTCCTTGGTATATTATTATTGGTACCTTGGTATTTTATTGTGCGCAAGTTGAAAGGGACTACAAAAGTAAAGCCAAGTTTATAAAACAATAATAAATAGTAACATACTTATGTACACACGGCCGCAGATCATGCTACAACACACCACCACCTTATGCAGACTTTTGTTAGTAGGGAAGTTCGAAACGGAGCGCGGTCGGTACAAAGTCGACAATGTATAGCCGTGTGAACTTCAATATCTTCCTATATTTTTAAAATATCTCCAGCATACCACGTTTGAGGTAGCTAGGAGTAGGTATGTAGAATGAATGGAAGTTGAGAAAATAATAATGGGTCCGTGGGCTGCGAGTATATTACAAGATAAGATAAAAATCAAATAGTAGTAGCCATGTGATGATCGTTTTCACGATATAAACCAATATTTCAGGCTGGATCCTGAAATATTGGTTTATATCGTGAAAACGATACTACAGGCCAGTTTGACAGGAACTTTTTTTCGAAGGTAATTACTGTTTTTTCATGGATTTTTCGGGACAAATAACCCAAAAGGCCCGCAAGTCAGTCTGAGGGACGAAGTTGGGAAACCCGGAATGCTAATCCCGGTGGAAACAAGGGTCTCAAAGCCCTAAAGGCGGATCGATAGCCGGGGTCGATAACCGCCAATGTAAACACTGGCCAGGAAACGGAAGTGGACCACCAAATCAACCGAACGTATTTATCACCGCACGGAATGCACAATCACGCTCCTAAATTCCATTAAAAGCCCTAGAAACGGCCACCGTAATTAAAAGCAGCAATTTATTTCGACTTCGAATCAATGTTTTTTCACGTCATCAACCCATGGACCCATGCCACAAGGGCTTAAAGAAGTGTATTATGTCCCGGCCGCCCAAGACAAATACACTTTTAAGCCCGCGATGCATACTCTACTTTTTATACTTTCTGCGAGGCAATCGAAATTAATGGTTGAAAAAAATAAGTGCTTATGTATTTATTTCATGTGAAAATAGGTAGGTAATTAAATATGAGAAATGAGTATTTATCAAAAATTCAAAGTGATGTTAGAAACATAAGACAGTTGTGCGAAGACATTGGAAAGATGAATTACAATCTTTGGTACGTTCATTTTATCAGCACAGGACTCAGGAGCTATTTGAGCCGTTGGCGCCTTTTTTCTTTCTTTGGCATCTATTTTGTTAGTGGCCAGTACGACATTCGAACTCAGGATAAAATCTCATTGCACCTAAACATTTTTGACTACACGGTTGCATTCCAAATTCAAATCACTTTAATCCCCAGGGAATAATGAAATTCAGTACAACATTATGTCCCGGCTAGACCGTAGGGCTATAATGACCTACTTTAGGACAGGTTTACATGACACATAATGTCCCATTGACGAGCAGGTAGTATAAAAAATATATAAATCTAAATAAATTAAAGCACTCAGAAAAAAGGCTAAGTTCAAACGGATGAAGTCACTGGCAAATAGCTAGTTATGAATTTCACCAAAAATGAATACAGTTGTGCAAAAAATACCCTAAGCCCCACTGAGTCCCACAATAATAGGTACCCACCGCAGTGCTCAGAATGCTTGATTAACGTCTGTCTCGGCTCGGGGCGACCTCTGTCCCGCGGAATAATTGTGCAACGTTTGAACGAGCTATTAAAAGCTCGCGCGATGATGAAGCGGGAAAACCATCGCAAGGGCCGCAGCGCCGGCGCACTTCACTTCCTCGGTGCACCAACGCTCTACGTGATTTATGACTTTTGAATTATTTTTAAGTGAGCGAGTCAAACGATTTGTTTATTCTTTATTGCAACGGCGGACGCAATGCGAGCTTTTGTTGTAAAAGTTGTCAAAAATATCCTAAAAACGAATAAAGTACGTGTTGCGGACTCTTTTGTACATAGTTTTTGGTTTATTTCATATTCTTTTAGTTGGACTGACTGTGTCTTTTTAACTGACTGAATTATTGGTTGGTTTGCAATTTAGTTACTTGTTTTTCCCCATCATTTTTAATGTATACAGTCCATTGCATTTTATAAACCTTTCGTCCGTAACAGTAGGTAGGCAACAATAAATACATTATTAAGTATAGGTACGGTTAGGTTACAACATCAAGGAATACTATTATTAATCGAAATAAAGCCATTTTAACTTACCTTAAAATTATAATGTAGATCTGTGCTGAATTTCATAGGTGAGCTTTTGGTAAAACAAAAATTGTTTCGGTTCCGATTTATTTTAATGTGTCCATTTTACCTTTATTTTATTTTTAAGTATTTCGAATTGTCAAAAAAAAATGTTTTATCCTGTAAAACCTATTGCATTTTTGCCTGGTAAGTAAGTGAAACGTAAACGACCCGTTTCACGGCTTTTAACTACAATGTAGAACTTTCCATACGGATTGGCAGATCGTACACTTGAATCAGCTATCAGTTAATAAGTCCAACGGAGTTTATGGTTCTTTGTCCTACTTCCATCACAAAAAGCGCGTCACCACACCAGCAAAAAAATGGAATCCGATCAACAACAAAATAGTTTATTAGATACATTCATTCATGCAAAATATTTGTACCTCGCGTTCGTCACTGAGATGACTGCGGCATGCCTGGCGTCTTTGTCATTCAGCGCTTTGCATTCCATCATTAGGTAGCTAAGTACTACTTACGTTCTTTCTTTTTATACGATATTAAATCTTGGCGCAAGAACTACGGCACCAAAAGATCAAGTTTCTAATTTCAAGCACAAATGTTTATCAATACAATAGATATTTGTGTTTGTACCTTCGTTGCTTCTGGCTTTCTCAAACTAAGGTTCAAATCATTTGATATTGATATAAAAAAAGAGGAAGATACGTTACGTTTATTCGCGATTTCGAAAACTGGCATATGACATTGACGTATGAAAAGTGCACGCAAACAAGTCACTGTCATATTGGCTTACAAACAGGTCCATTAGGCTTGTTTTAGGTTGGCCATTTTTGGTACAAGGATGCCCTATCTTCCTCTTTTTGTTTATATTAATGGTGTTAACCAAATAAGCCATAAGAATCTATGTAATGATCTCTCTTATTTATTCGTTAAACTAATTTAGGGCACAACAGAAGCTGCGCGTCAAGTGTTGGAATTCGTTGTATCATTAGCAGTCGCGAATGTTTCTGCCGGTCGTCATCGTCATCAGTGGAGACGAGCGCGGCATTCCTGGCATCTTTGGCATAAGCCGATGGCCTGAATCATGCGCTGTTCCGAAATCATCGGAACAAATCATAGGGGCAACCGTCGTTTTTTCGGAACATTGCTGACTTCTGACACTCCCTTCATACTAGCACCTACAACACTGTGCCACATTCCTCATCCGTCTCTTTGAAATATTTTCGTACATAAATATGTAAAAAAAACTAATAAATAATACTAATAAATACTAAATAATATATTGTTTTTTAAAAAGTTTTAAAAAAAAATTAAAACTTTTTCAAAAGGAATAAGTACTCAACAAATGTGTAGTTTGTCGTGAGTGTAACACCTGCTGCACCGAGTAGTTGTTAGTCACACTTCTTTATTAATAACCGATAATCATCATACATGCTTAGAATAATTACATGATACTTCTTTGGTCACCAGATCCATCACATCACAACATCTTGATTGATTCCGCAGATAGAAGATGCAATGTAGATTTTGCAGTGTTGTTATATCTAGTTGCTATCTTATGTAGCAAGTCACCGTCTCAATAGAAAAAGTATCTTGTCAAATAAAACAGTACACTCACTTTATCTCTCGCCGTATGGCATACCTACTTCCCTCCTTAAATTAATTCAGTCCCGAGGCACGATATGGATTCGTTTTGGGGCAAATTCCGTGATTCCGTATCTCTCTGGGGACCGCGATGATAATAGAATGGATTAGACCGCTCGGAGTCCAGACGAGTTATCTTAAGTGCTGCTCTGATAGCTGCAATCAACTATCATGAATAGAAATTGACTGTGAAAGTCATCTACACTTTAAGCGAATGTCTAAGAAAACGTTTGAAAATAAGGAGTAGTTACAGTTTGTTATCAAATAGACTATAGTTCAATCTTTTGTTATGGAATTTCCTTTTGCCTTACAAAAACATCAAATTTTCCGGATCGGACAATTTAAGTCTCATTAATTTTAAGTTTTAACATCAACATAACATAACATTACCGCTGGCTTCCTTTGGCAGCCGCACGCTTTTTAAATTGGTTCAGCAAAGATTTTGCTTGTTTGAGGAGAGGCCGCTCATACAATTATTATTATAAAATTTTAGTGACATGAAATTTATCATAGTTATATTTATTCACATTCAATTGACACAAGTCAGTCAATTATTTTTTATACTACCTGCTCGTCAATGCCACATTATGTGTCATGTAAAGCTGTCCTAAAGTAAGTCATTATAGCCCTATGGTCTAGCCGGGACATAATGTTGTACTGAATTTCATTAATCCCCAGGGATTAAAGTGATTTGAATTTGGAATGCAACCGTGTAGTCAAAAATGTTTAGGTGCAATGAGTTCTGAGTTCGAATGTCGTACTGGCCACTAACAAAATAGATGCCAGAGAAAGAAAAAAGGCGCCAACCGCTCAAATAGCTCCTGAGTCTTATGCTGATAAAATAAATGTACCAAAGATTGTAACTCATCTTTCCAATGTCTTCGCAGAACTGTCATATGTTTCTAACATCACTTTTAATTTTTGATAAATACCTAATTTCTCATATTTAATTACCTACCTACCTATTTTCATTTGAAATAAATATTTAAGCACTTACTTTTTTCAGCCACTAATTTCGATTGCCTCGCAGAAAGTATAAAAAGTAGAGTATGCATCGCGGGCTTAAAAGTGTATTTGTCTTGGGCGGTCTTGAACCCCTCGTATTCAGGATTCTAACCTTAACTCCCTCGCTCCGCTCGGGAGTTAACCGTAGAATCCCTCATACTCGGGGTTCAATATCACGCCCGGGACATAATACACTTCTTTAAGCCCTTGTGGCATAATCTACTATTAGTACCATACCAAATGCATCCTCTTCGCTTTTAAACACGCACCACGTAAGTACCTACTCGAAAGAGTCTCTTTAGTTAGAAAACCGCCTTAAAAGCGGCATGATACCGAATAGGATAGCTGTTGTATTGAACATGCACCCTTAGCTGTTTAATAAAATTAAACTTTATACTTGACTACATTTTCTTAAAAGTTTCCCATGTTACACGATTTTGGTTTGTTTACTAATGAGCTACTTTGTATGTCGCTACGACATTTTCGATGTGATGATACCTATCGAAGCACGTGAGTCCAGTCCCAGAAACATCGAATGCCAGCTCTGGATAATCTCCATGCGTAATTATTCCATTGAAAAAAGTAAAAAACCTAAAAAGGAATGTGCACGAGCGCAGCAAGTCTGCATAGTCCGAGGTTCGTTCACCCCCGGCTCACCTCCCCGGGCACGTGACCAGTGACCTTGCGAAATCTATATTATGGTCGTCATACCTAGTTATACATATAATATTTGCTTGACAAAAATATTCATGAAACATTTTGGTAGAAAATGTAACGCAGAATAAAAGGCCGTTATAAATGTACCTTTGGTTTTCGTTGAGCAAAGATTATTTTCATGACTCTTGCTCGAAAACAACCAAGCCGTTGATCGGAAGTGACTGAAAGACTTGTATCGTGCAATACTTAGGTAGGTATATGCCATAGCAAAAGATAAGAATACATTGTCTTATGACAACTTTATAAACGATCGGACTGTAAAATTATAAAATGTAACGCATGTATGTAGATACAACTATATAATAGTGTAACGACTTGGAAAATGTAATCAGGTATTGCCTATTAAAATGGCCGAGATCTTTTCAAACGCAACAAGTATTCAAGTTGATTCAACTGGCCTAGTCAGTAATTACAAAACATGGTCCATAATAGTTTTTGGGTCGCTTTTTCGGCGGTTCTGGGAAGGTGAATGAGTCAGCCGCTCTAGCGAGGTGAATGGATGCTGCGCGCGCATGAACGCAACGTGCGCTGACTCACGCGCCGGTTCATTCATGTGCGATTTGGCGCGCAAGCTACGCTTTCGTGTTGCGTTGATAGATGGAGCTGTTCTTGTATTATAATTACAATGTAGAGTTTGTAGTGTTTTCGAGTAGATTATTTTCAAGTTGTATATTTTTCTGATTATGTAGCCAATCAGTAAGCCAATATAATGTAATTAATAAGTAATTTTTCTCGGTAATGCTTCTCAGAGAGTGGGTCTTAGGATGAACATGGACAAGACCAAAATCATGTTCAATGCCCATGTTGCACCCGCTCCAGTTAACGCTGGGAACATTACACTCGAAGTTGTTGACCACTATGTTTACCTGGGACAGGCAGTCCAGTTAGGTAAGTCCAACTTCGAGAAAGAGATCTCTCGTCGAATCCAGCTCGGATGGGCAGCGTTCGGGAAGCTCCGGCATATATTCGCGTCCGAAATACCTCAGTGTCTCAAGACGAAAGTCTTTGACCAGTGTGTGTTGCCAGTAATGACATATGGGAGTGAGACGTGGTCGTTCACTATGGGTCTCATAAGAAGGCTCAAAGTCACCCAGCGAGCAATGGAGAGAGCGATGCTGGGTGTTTCCCTGCTTGATCGAATCAGAAATGATGAGATCCGCAGGAGAACTAAGGCAACCGACATCGCTCGAAGGATTGCATCGTTGAAGTGGCAGTGGGCGGGGCACATAGCGCGGAGAACCGATGGCCGTTGGGGCGGAAAGGTTCTCGAATGGCGACCGCGTACCGGACGACGTTCCGTGGGCAGGCCCTCCACAAGGTGGACCGACGATCTTGTCAAGGTCGCGGGAAGCCGCTGGATGCGGACAGCGCAGGACCGATCGTTGTGGAGATCTTTGGGGGAGGCCTATGCCCAGCAGTGGGCGTCGTTCGGCTGACATGATGATGATGATGAAGTAATTTTTAATTTTGTCTAATTAATGTAATTGGTTAATCCGTATAAATAAAAATAAATGGTTTCAATGACCAATACAATGGAGTATCTTTCGAGCCTTTTTTTTTTTTTTTGACGTGGAGAATGCATTTATGCACTGTCCCGCTCCCAGGGTAGGAGAGCGGGACAAGCCTTCCCTTTCGAGCCTTGCGTTTAGAACTTGGAGTACAGCAACGTTCGACGAATAGAGACTGGAGGTGGGCAAGTAGATACCTACCTATTCATCAGTTCGACTTTGGAGGTGGGTGTCCTACCTATTCATCAGTTCTTTGAGTTTCATAATAATAGAATGGAATAAGGTAATCAGGCGCTTACAGTTGTCAGCTGCAGGGCTGTTGGGGGGCGCTTGGTGCTCGGGCAGCGGCGGCGGCGGGGGCTGCCCGCGCGCCGTGGCGTGCGCGTGCGCGAGGAACGCGTGGAAGATGCGCGCCGACTGCTCCTCGCCTTCGCACACCTACAGGAAAAAAATTCAAATAATTTATGATAAGTACTTAGTAGCTAAGAAGGGTGAGAAAGTTAGGCTTTTGGCTCAATAGTTAAGTAGGCACAATTTCAATCTCGGTAACTATGGAAGTCAAATAGTAGATTATGCAACAAGGGCTTAAAGAAGTGTATTATGTCCCGGGTGGTACATTGAACCAAGAGTACGAGGGATTCTACGGTTAACTCCCGAGCGAGGGTTCAAGATCGATCAAGACAAATACACTTTGAAGCCCGCGATGCGTACTCTACTTTATATACTTTCTGCGAGGCAATCGAAATTAATGGCTGAAAAAAGTAAGTGCTTAAATATTTATTTTAAGTTAAAATAGGTTATTAAATATGAGAAAATAGGTATTTATCAAAGATTAAAAGTGATGTTAGAAACATAAGACAGTTGTGCGAAGACGTTGGAAAGATGAGTTACAATCTTTGGTACATTCATTTTATCAGCACAGGACTCAGAAGCTATTTTTTTCTTTCTTTGGCATCTTTTTTTTTTGGTGGCCAGTATGACATTCGAACTCAGAGGCTCTGTACCTGCGTCCAGTTGTGGGGCGTGAGCGCCAGCAGCGCGCGCCCGTCCGCCGGCAGCAGGTGCTTGCGCGGCGCGCGCACGCGGAAGGTGCGCGCCGCCCAGCGGATCCAGCGGCGCACGTCCACCTCCTCCCATTTCTCAGGATCTACAAATATTAAGATGACAAATGTTGCATTCAGGCACTGTCTCTAGATTGACGTCCTTTCAAACCTCAAAATATATTTAACTAGGTACCCACTTCGTCTTTTGGAGTGTGACCAACAACTCCCTTTCATTTTAAGCTTTGATAACTTTAGTTTTTGCAGCAGATTGCTATACTATCTATAGTTTATTGTTTGAGGGTGTAGGGCGGTACCGCTAAGTCCACTATGATTAGAGAGAGAGGGCCTGGAGAGAGCCCAAAGATCATGGGCAGCGTTCGGGAAGCTCCGGCATATATTATCGTCCGAAATACCTCAATGTCTCAAGACGAAAGTGTTTGACCAGTGTGTGTTGCCAGTAATTACATATGGGAGTGAGACGTGGTCGTTCACTATGGGTCTCATAAGAAGGCTTAAGGTCACTCAGCGAGCAATGGAGAGAGCGATGCTTGGTATTTCCCTGCTTGATCGAATCAGGAATGATGAGATCCGCAGGAGAACTAAGACAACCGACATCGATCGAAGGATTGCATCGTTGAAGTGGCAGTGTGCGGGACACCTAGCGCGGTGAACCGATGGCCGTTGGGGCGGAAAGGTTCTTGAATGGCGACCGCGTACCGGACGACGTTCCGTGGGCGGGCCCTCCACATGGTGGACCGACGATCTGGTCAAGGTTGCGGGAAGCCGCTGGATGTGGACAGAGCAGGACCGATCGTTGTGGAGATCCTTAGGGGAGGCCTATGCCCAGCAGTGGGCGTCGTTCGGCTGATATGATGGTCATTTGGTTTACTGTAAGCGTATTTTATTTTTGTCACTGGAGCTGTGTCCTTCACTAAGTTAACCCTGTGTATGGAATTTGCTGTCAGGGGTGCTATTCCGGCGGACATCACTTCACGTCTCGGTGCTTCACACTTACTTGTATCATCAATAGATACGCTTCACTCTGAATTAGTATTTTCACTCATTTTGTATGTAAATAATTAAAAAATGATATTTGGCTTAGTTCTTTTCTCTCTAACGACAACAGTTGCAGAGAAATTGAATTTTAAAGTTCACTCAACACGAGCGAAGTGAGTTTTGGCGCCCGCCGGAATAGCATAGCTGGACTTTGCGATACAAGCAATGCTTAGTGCAAAGTCCGCTAGATAAATTATGATTCGTATTTTGTCTGAATAAACTTTATCCTATCTATCTTATCTTATCCTTAAATAATCTCTGAGTCTGGACTGAATGACATAATGCAATAATTGTAGATATAATATCCTTTTTTTTTTTATAAGGGAGTAGTCTACATATCAAATAAAACCGGCAAGTGCGAGTCGGACTTGCGCACCGAGAATTCCGTTCAAACCTGTACGTTACGTTATATAGCACATTATGGAATAATTCTAAAGATCTTAAGTTTTTACGAATATCCTTGCAGGAATTATACCTGTTCAGGTTGAGTTTTTCAAGTGGGTGTGGTAGGCCAAATCCTAAACTATGAGGAATATAGAAAAATGCTGAAAGGAGTATCAAGGCCGATTTTGGCAAAAACTGAAACTGTATACCTACTCCGATTTTACATAAAAACATTTTTCTTAGCAGTGCCTGTTGGTTTGAAAAAAAAAGGCAACTTGTATTGTTTTGCCATCTCGTAGTGTCGCTTATAAGGAACGATTTCTGGGAAGTAACATTTTATGGAAACTGAAAGAAAGGTCTCATTTTGAATAAATTGTTTTTATTTCGATTCGATTTCCGCCCAAAATTTTTACCAGATTTTTGGTCGAAAGGTGTCGCATATCGGCGCTTCCGCGGCCGGTTACCGGACACCATATCGCGTCGCACTTCGCCGTCTAATATAAAGTGTTAACTAAATAAATAATATTATGCCTCATTTAATATGTATGTTAGCCTGTGAGGTATTTATTTTTGGGCCGATTATGTTTTTTAAGACCTGTAAATGTGATTTGTTGTAATGATATATTATTATTATTAAAACTCACCCTGAATAGGTATAATTCCTCTAAGGTATTCCCCTAATTCCTATAAAACATTGCTTTATGCCTTTCAAGATTCTGGTCGACTGGAAGTAACCTTTGGGTTTTAACTCCCTTGCGAGTGGTTGTGTTGACATAGAAATTTGATTTTGTAACAGTTTTATGGTATTTTGAAATTTAGTTTTTGATATGATTTTATTTTTAACCTTCACGCCTTCATGTAAAAAGGGCATAGGGGTACTATCTCGTTACTTAAGTTTTAAAATATAGCTATAGCTACTACCCAATTTTTAAAATATATCTAGTATTTTTTTTTATGATTTAATATAAATTCCAGCTTGAATGGGTGTTGACGATCAGACAGATGCACGGACAACAAAGTGATCCTTTATAGGTTCCGTAGGTACACAAAATAATAAATAAATATGACGTCATACAGAACAGCTTCATCTAATGTTGTTAATAGATGATGGCGATATACTCGTAGCTCATTTGTTTAAAAACCTTTAATCCCTTCTGTCACCAGTTTTGCTGTGCCCGACAGGGTCCGGACTGCTCCCATATTTACTTTTGAGACCAACGTCCAACAGAAAAAGAAAAAAAAAGAAAAAAAAATATGCGTGTGGGGATGTAATCTTTACAGTCAGTTCCAGTGGCAGTAAGGTGCAGGCCAAACAGTTTCCTTTAGTAGGAGTTCAGTTGGATAGAGACTGGCATAACCATAGCACTGAAAACGTATGGCCACACCAAAATTTCTGTTTTTAAACCCAGACGGAGGCCTAGGGTGACTTGACGCCATCTAACAAGGTGATGTACTCCTTGATGCTAGCTTTGCATACACTTTTCCTAAATGCCCACTAAACCCGTGCCTAGCAATGAGACGTACAGGTTAATGTTTAATTTAGTTATAACCCGCTTCATCTAGGCACTAGGCAAATCAAACCACGCAGTATGTGTATTTCATAGAATGAATGTAGACCTCACTGTCATTCTTCAACTGGCTTCCTTGTAGATCTTTGGTCTTGTGTCTAGCAGTATATTATGAATCTAAGAATATAAAAGTGAAACTTTGAAAATTGAAAATGATTATTTAAAGCACCTGGGGAAAACGGCGTGCAACGTTTGTAAAGTAAAACTCCCAAAAGTAGTGTCAAGTTAGGGTAGCCTAGTGATAGGGCTCCAATTACCAACCAACCAACCAACCAATTGGAGAAGATTCTGCTTAGTACACTGCTCCTGTGCCGCGGTGTATTCGATAGACGACAACATTAACGAGTGTTTTTTTTTATAGTGTAGTTTTGCTTGTATACTATAAAACATACTCGTATTGTTCATCTAAGTACCCAGTTTCATTTTAATTCCAGAGTGAAGTTGTACAGCTAAATGAACAACTGGACTACCTAGAGGCTAGATTTAGGCCTAAACGCTCGGTGGCTTACGGAGCGTTTGAATGCTGCATTACGACTGCACTTACTTCTTACAGATGATGTTGGTAAAAATGTACCAATTTCAAGCTCAATTATCGACAATATCGAATAACAAGATCTTACGGTTAGGCTAAGCACCCATTTTACTAATATACCACATGATGACCTTACACGTAAATGTCAAGTTTGTTTTTCCTCCCTTTCACGGTGAAGGCGACTAACAATAGATAACTACTAAGGACCTATTAATTAGAGCTTTGGGTTAAGTCTGACACTTTCTGAACAGCTAGTTACTTAAAAAACAAAACAGTAATTTCAATCGGTGGAAATGGTTTTCACGAAGGTGCTGATTAAGTAGGGGAATCCTATCCTCCATTTCCTGATTGTCAGGCAGGCTATCATCTATTTTTTTGAACGTGCGGCACAGATTAACAAAGAATCACAAACTAAATCCACAGCTAGCTACCTTACAAAAGCAAAACTGAAGGACTGGTTACCAGTGGGCACGGTGTCGTCCCCTGAATCGGAGTCGGCGCCGGGGTCTGGCGCGGGCGCCTCCATGCAGGCATCGCGGAGGGCGTGCGGCGCCAGCTCGACTATACCCCACCACACCACTACACCACACTATATCACACTAGCCACTTCACCACCACCACACACCACGCACCTCACAGCACTAGGACTCGCGACGCGCCCTCTCATCGCTTTTTATTGAACGCACAGCGTCATCGACGTGACGTCGACTATTCGTCACCGCGATCTGCAATGACGAGGAAAACGCTTTCTGGGAAGCTGCGCGCGCGCCGCTCGCCACAGAGTAGCAAAATCAATGCGCCGTAGCTGGCGCACCGGCTATTTTACTGGATTTACTTTGCAATATCTTGTGCTCTGTGGCTTGTTGTCATAATTCGATTCTTATTAGTAGCGCCGTGCATCTTGAACAAGCGTGGACAGTTGTTCGGAGATTTATGTAAAATATTGCTTAATTTACCTTATGGCTTTGTGTTAAATGCATCTTGAATTTCGACTATACTGGCAAATCTCCAGATTAGAAAGCTTCAAATTCTTGAAATGCACGTAACGGAGTCATGTGCAATATTAATAATTACTTGTCAGCTGTTTTTTAAGAGTCTCATATCGAAAAAACTAAGATTACTTTTAGCTGAAATTATCATTGAGATTTAATTTAAGAGACCGCCAAATTAATACGTTGCACCGGACTAGAAACCTATGCTCATGTTAATAAGATATTAAACAAAAACCATTAATTGATAGAAATTTTATAAGCTACTACTACTACTTGTGTTTTAGGAAGACACATAATACAAAAGTTTTGACATGTATGATCTACATCGACAAAGCTGAACTGAAACTAAACTTCCTTCATTCTTCTTCTCCTTTTTGTTTGATGGCAATATCTGTGTTTACCACAATTTTGCCAGTATCACGTAGTTAACCATTACTTCCTTCTCATTTATTTATATTTATGTCAGTTGGCTGCTAACCGCACGCGACAACAAGGAGGAAATCGCGCTCGTCTCTGACCCTGCACCGACACTGTGTCGCGATAGTCTTTCAAACCACTAAAACGATTCATCGACTTGGATGGAATGGTAGTCAAGTCAGGAATTACGTTGAATTAGGGTACTCGGACCACATAAAGAAGTTAATCTCAACCAAAGATCTGAAAACCAGAAAAAGACATTTGGTCATGTTGGCATCAGGGAGGAATCGAACCCGCATCTTTCGCAAACCGGGCGACTGCACTAACCACTATGCTACCGAGACCATCCAGAGACCAGATCTTTAGTAAAGATACTGCATGGAAAATGCTAAAACATCAATTGTTCAAGATTTCATAGTGCGTATCGAACTATGTTAATGAGGCGTGTGGTTGGGAAACCCACTGAGCCCATCCTAGAGCTTTGTTTAAAAGTGAGCCTGGTGTCATGAGTTGATAATGGTTTAAATTTATATTTCTGAAACGTGTGAAGCCTAAGCATATTGACCAGATGGTATCAGAATTATAGTTAGTGAAAGTGTTAGATAGATACCTAGATAGATATTCTTCATTGCACACCAAAACCACAGAAATCACCAACAAAGAAACACAGATTAACAATTATGTACAATTTGGGCGGCTTTATCGCTAAAAAGCGATCTCTTTCAAACAACCTACAGTGTTCATCACAGCAGTGCAAGCGGAGCTCGACGTGTCCCTAAAATAACGTGCAAGTACTTTGTCTACCCAGAAAAAAAAGGGTACTAATAACCAAAAACTGTTCTCTTTCCTACACCTATTAACAAAAACCACTCTTAATTAGCCATGTCCATAATTTAAACCTAATACCTACCTACAATTAAAGAAAACTCATTCAAACTGTCCGCGAAAGTTGAGTACTTACTTAGGCTACTTCCCTGAATTTACCCCTTTTAAGAGACAGGTTTTTCTTTTATTTATTTCGGTTGATTTCACAATTTAAAATACTTACGTCTGACAGACATGGGGATCTTTGTTAGATTACCTACATTTTTTCCGAGGGAAGGTATTCGTCGAAAGTGCTTAGATACTACCAAGCGTTCCTCATGCTGCTAATTCGTTAAATTACATAAGAAACACACTAGGTATATCAGATATTCAAATACAAATAACTGATATCAGCTGTTACATCATAACACAAAGTGGAGCTTGTCACGCTGTGAACTAATTTTCAATAAACTATAGCAGGTATCTACACATTCGTGAAAATGAGTAATATCATCTATCACCCACCGGTACTACTGACCTAAGTGACTCAGTGTGTACTGTGACAGCTAACTTCAATGAGATAAATCTCGTCTTTATCTTTATCAAACAGTATCGGTAGGAAAGTGACGAACTCACTGCCTCTGTTGTGTCACTGAGTATTAAGTGCACTGGGTATCTAGGTACTCTGAGCATTTTACGTTACTTACCACACAGCTACCTTACCTTACACTACCTTACGACACAGCATACCTATTATGAATAATTCCTATTTTTTAAAAGAAAATAACGTTGAGACGGACCAAACATACTGTGACCAAACACAAAACAATATCAATCATTAACATACTCGTAGATCTACCTGTAAAAAATATATTTTCCAAAGTACACCCTGTTCCAAGCTGTACTTGTGTGTGGCTGGTAGGTATCAAAGTTGTTTGGCCTATTAAAACTTTCAGCGCATTTTGCTGACCGTACCAGATTATCTCTAATAATAAATTGCAAAAATTCCAATAAACTTGTCGAATTAAGTTCTTTGTTTTGAGGCAGTAGTCATATTAAGGTAAACATCCTATGAACTCTTGAATCAGATATAAATAAGCAGATAATGACTTCTTACTCTTCTTAGATTAGTCACGCATGAGAATTTCTTATCAATTATATTACATCACATTCAACGATACGATTTAAGTAACAACTTGACTCATGTTCAGTGCTCTACTTACTTGTTTCCGTTATTTTTAGCATTATCAATGCTGTACCTTTTTTTTTAACTTGGAGGAAATGACATTACGCATACCGTCCACCGGGGGGCAGACAGGTTATGTGGGACTCTCCACTGGAAAGGTGGTATACCAGTGGCCGTACCGACTAAAACCCCTACTACTCCCTCTGATCGCCCGTAGTGGGGGAACACGCCGTATAGCACGAGGCCCTGTGCGCGTTCTCCCGGACGGAGCCCGCCTGCATGGCGGGCCGGAAGCGACCCCCCCTTCGTGAGGGGAGGCCAGAAGGGACAGCCGAGGATGTCAAGCCGTCCCCACCAGGCAGCGGTGACCCGTGCCATGCTGGCGGCGGCACCCCCGTACCACGCGCCAGCCGGCCACCGTACGCAGACCCTATATACTGGGCCCGCAACCATGAGCCACCCAAAGGGCGGCTCCGCTGAAACCACGCGCCTCAAGGCGCCTGCAGGCCCCACTGGCCCCGCAGCCCCACGCCGCCTTCACGGGCCGCAGGGGGTGGGTGTCCAGTCCACCACGCTGCCACGCCTGGGTTCTCTTCTCTTCCCGGTGGTGCCCCTACCACCGGGAAGGCCCCCTCGCCACGTCGAGGCGAGAACCCATGAGGGGGACTAGGCACGGTTCACCCTTGTTTGATCGAACAACGTTTCGTCGAAAATCACTTGGGCGAATTTCAGTTGCAATAAAATCAGTTCGGAGAATTATTCATTTGACCGAATGTTTCATTGGTCGATTATTATTTAGTGTAATTATTTATTTGAACTAATTTCATTTGAACTAATTTATTTTCATCGAAACTCATAATAGATATGGTATGGTTCAAATTCATGCACAATATTTGAAATCGTAATATAACTCATCATAAAAACAAAAAGCATAACTAATTTAGAGGCATATTTTGTTTTCACAGACGCATTTATTTTTTCGTCACTGCCCTATGCTATAGTTTGGGCGGAACCGACTCGGTTAGATTAGGTTAGAAGGCCTCCGTGGTAATTTTTTTTTTAAACCCAAAAAACGACTTGCCTCATTACATACTGCTTGGCATGTTATACCATCTGAAAATTACATCAAATGAACATTCTACCTTTTGATCATTAGCGCAAAAGTTGTTATAGCAAATAAATATTCGACGAACTGAAAATTCTGTCAAACGATATTATACAAAGTGATGATTTTCTCAAACGTTGTTCGATTTAATAATATTATATCAAACGTTGTTCGATCAAACAAGGGTAAACCACTAGGCACAGGCCTCACCTCAACTTTCGAGGTGGCGCGAGCTATACTCCCACATGCGGGCTCAGTGCGTATTGTTGAAGGGGTGTAAGGTCGTAAGAAACCCTAATGGTTGATGTTATCAAGTCCCCTCAAAGCCTCCGTCTTGGCTAAATGATTGACATGTAGCGACTTGGACCGGGACCAGCAGCATCGTTACCAATCCACTGTCACAACTGCGCCACAGGCACCTCTTATGAAATAGAATAGAACAGAATTACTTAAGTAAACTTGGATATACTAACTAAACATGTGTCCCCCAAATGAATAAGTACCTTAACTCATAAAGTTTATATTCAAAATCATTCTGAAGCCATAGTACCTATGAGACGATGTTTGTTTTAAATCTCATATAAGATAGACCCTCAATTGTTTCGGCGGCTGTATGGTATACTATTCAGTTAATTTAAGACAAAAAATTGTAATGTATCGCAATACTTCATGTCTCTGTCAGTAATACTGTCTCGAACCTAAGTCACAATTCGGAAAAAAACAATAAAAAAACAAATTACTCCTTCAAATCGTGTAACATGGATTGGGTATTTTTGGATAACCCTCCTGAGTGTTACTTTTTTAAGATTTCACACAGCAACAAGTAATCAAAAAAAAAGGTTTTTAACATCACCTTTTGGATCAGGCTGTATACTTACATCATATCTAGCGGAAACACGTGGAAGTCTTTCAATATGTACCTAATCAAAGTATATAATTTGCCACACTTGGTATAGTGATAATGCAGTGATAGTAAGGTCATGCCACAGTAATATGAGGTATTACAATGAATTAGAATAATTCCTTGCTAGGTTTCGCTTAAGTTATGTACATAGTAGATTATGGGAACCAGAACGGTGTCTTGTAGAAATTGCTCTAATGTTGTTTGACATGCAAAACTATCAGTCATCAGTATCACCACCATTCGGAATAACATTCATCATGCAAGATAACACTTAGTTAGACCATGTGACTTTATGGCATGTAATAGTAGATTATTAACCAAGGGGATAAAGCAGTGGCTTCTGTCGCGGGTGAAGATTGAAATCGCGAGCGTAACGAAGGACTCGAGGTTAACTCCCGAGCGCAGCGAGGGCGTTAAAAACTTAAATCACGAGCGAAGCGAGGGATTTAATACGAGTCCTGAGTGTAGCGAGTGATTTAAGTTCACCCAAGACTAAGACAGCTTTATCACCGAGGAAAATACTCTACTTTTCGTACCATTTGCGAAAAAAATATTTATTATTAAACTTTATCTATTTTACCACATATAATACTAGCAGGTCATAAATAAAGAATTAAAACTTCTTATTCAAATTAGCGCTCGATAACCTCGGTAAGTATTCCAAATTTAAATCACATTATCGCCCTAGGGGATGAATGAAATTCAGTATCTACAATTTTCTTTCCCTGTTTTTAACAGATTAAAAATGACTATTGTTATGTTCTATGACTATTGTTATGTGTAAAGAGTAAAATTAATATATGCACGCAGAACTCGTTTATTGCACTATCAGATGAAGAAGAACTGGAATCTTCTGTGGTTTTCTCGCCAAATACAGATATGAATCGCAGTTTCTCAACGTTGCGTTCGAACTACAAAGAAGAAATTAATGAATTGAAACAAAAGACAAGTATCTTAGCAAAAAAACTTGAAATAGCAGAGAACGAAATATCAAATCCAATATCAGAGAATTACTCATTAACCAAAAAACTTGCTGAATATGAGCTTAAAATTAACCAATTGACACATATATGCAAATCGCCGAATAATACTAATATTAAAAAGGAAAAAACGATCGCTAGTATTACACAGCAAAATATATCATGGTTTGCTTTTGCTCTATCACAGGTTTGCTTTTGCTCTATACAAACTGGCCAAAGTTGCAAACATAAATACTGCGGTTACTGCTTATTATGCATACGTGGAGTCTGTTTTAAGGTACGGATTAATAATATGGGGTAAGGGCACTGATGTAAAAAACATATTTATTGCCCAAAAAAGGTGTATCAGAGCCATCTTTAACATAGCACCAGATATATCCTGCTTGCCCTATTTTAAATTGCTCCAAATTTTGCCCTTTCCATGCTTATATATACTTGAAGTGGGTATTTTTGTCAAGCGGAATATTCACAAGTTTAAAATGGCGAAAGATCATTATACCAGAACAACACGTAATTGCAATAGGTTAGTTCTGGACGTAGTTCCTAAAACTGAGAGATTTAAAAATAATTCATATGCCATGTGTAAAACTATTTTCAATAAAATACCGATGAAAATTAAGGAGCTTGAACTAAATGCTTTTAAAGCTTCTTTGCGTAAATGGTTGATGGATAATGCTTTTTATAGTATTGACGAGTTTTTAAAGCATAAAGAACCGAAATGGGATTGATTGTTGACGCTGTTGCTGCATGATTCATATTGATGCTGTGATTTAATAATTAATAATGTTTGAATGATAAAATATAATATAAATTGTGTTCAAATTATTTGTATGCTGTTTTATATAGCTAAGTAGGTCATTGTTCTTTTATTAATTTAAGACCACATTTTCATGTACTGTACCCTACTTAATAACAAATAAAGATATTTGTATTTGTATTTGTATTCTCTTTTTGCGGGCTAGAATGTCACTTTTTTGAGCAAGTGGTACGAAAATGACTTTTCTTTTTTGAAATTCTCTTGAATTTTTAATATTTGTTGCTTTGCTGAACGTCGGAATTCTTCCCTGCTCTCTACATGTTGAGGATTGAAAAGAACGGTTTTATGTATAACATTACATAACATTCCACCCGTGTGAAGCCAGCGCGGGTTACTAGTGTTATAATAAATCATGAATAAAATTTCAATGTCTCCTTTTGTTTTCAAACGTGTTCCCGTGAATAGCTCAAAGGGCGTAGTAACCATACTACGTTGATATGTACTATTTAAAGCTCTCTGTAAACTACTTTACATGTCTGTACCACAAACTGGGGTTATCAATACACAACAGTAACTTTGTCATAATATACTTAGCTTTAAGCACACGCTCCACCTGTCCATTTCATCTTAGCACACCGGTTGTCATTGTAATGGGTTGGATGGAAACTCCTCTTGACAAAACTCTTTGAACTCATTGCTGGTGAATGCAGTTTCTTTATCTGTAATGATTTTGGTTGGGTTAACGAAATGTTGCTGACGACTTCTTAACTTTTCCAGCGCCTCTTTGCTTGTTGTACCTACTCTTTGTCAGGAATATCCATGTGAACTTGGTAAGAGCATCAATGACAGTTAAAATGTAGTTATACAACTTCTTCGTTTCTGTCATTGACCCAATGTGATCAACATGTAGAGTACCTATGTAGTAGTATTCCCTGCTTCTCGATAGGGTTGAGAAACTCTTCTTGCTTTCCCGCTTTCCGCCTAGCCAACAGACAGGGAATACATGTCACAATCACTATCTTCTTGTTCAGATTTGCAATGTAGTAGTCCTTACTGACTAATTTTAGCATCTTTTTAGAAAAATGACCATTACCATGAACTTCTTTTAAAATACTGCTTTCCCTCGTGCTTCTTGGTATCGCCAACTTCTTCTGTGTGCCTTTGTATAACAAACCAGAATCCAGTAGTAGTATAAAGTATAGTATAGTAGTATCAGTGTATATAGTAGTCTTTTTCTGCTTAGTTTGGGGCTTTGTAGAATAACGTCTAGTGAAATTTATTATTATTACATGAAAAGGTTTTCGGTGGGATTATTATTTATTTGCCTTCAAGTTTTGCATGATGAACAACATTATAGCAGATTTATGAGGCACCTGCTTATGTTCCCATAATATTCTATGTACATAACTTATGCGAAACCCATCGATGAATTGCTCTAATTCATTTAATTTCTCATATATTACACCATTACCTCACTATTACGGCAATCAATAAACCGAGCGGGGCAAATTATACTTTGATCATTGAGAGACTTCCACAAGTGTCCGCTGGACATATGGATGAGTACTACCTTGTCCCTTAAGTACCTATCAACTGGTACTGGACCTTATCTTACTAAACTACTTTACATGTCTGTACCACAAACTGGGGTTATCAATACACAACAGTAACTTTGTCATAATATACTTAGCTTTAAGCACACGCTCCACCTGTCCATTTCATCTTAGCACACCGGTTGTCATTGTAATGGGTTGGATGGAAACTCCTCTTGACAAAACTCTTTGAACTCATTGCTGGTGAATGCAGTTTCTTTATCTGTAATGATTTTGGTTGGGTTAACGAAATGTTGCTGACGACTTCTTAACTTTTCCAGCGCCTCTTTGCTTGTTGTACCTACTCTTTGTCAGGAATATCCATGTGAACTTGGTAAGAGCATCAATGACAGTTAAAATGTAGTTATACAACTACTTCGTTTCTGTCATTGACCCAATGTGATCAACATGTAGAGTACCTATGTAGTAGTATTCCCTGCTTCTCGATAGGGTTGAGAAACTCTTCTTGCTTTCCCGCTTTCCGCCTAGCCAACAGACAGGGAATACATGTCACAATCACTATCTTCTTGTTCAGATTTGCAATGTAGTAGTCCTTACTGACTAATTTTAGCATCTTTTTAGAAAAATGACCATTACCATGAACTTCTTTTAAAATACTGCTTTCCCTCGTGCTTCTTGGTATCGCCAACTTCTTCTGTGTGCCTTTGTATAACAAACCAGAATCCAGTAGTAGTATAAAGTATAGTATAGTAGTATCAGTGTATATAGTAGTCTTTTTCTGCTTAGTTTGGGGCTTTGTAGAATAACGTCTAGTGAAATTTATTATTATTACATGAAAAGGTTTTCGGTGGGATTATTATTTATTTGCCTTCAAGTTTTGCATGATGAACAACATTATAGCAGATTTATGAGGCACCTGCTTATGTTCCCATAATATTCTATGTACATAACTTATGCGAAACCCATCGATGAATTGCTCTAATTCATTTAATTTCTCATATATTACACCATTACCTCACTATTACGGCAATCAATAAACCGAGCGGGGCAAATTATACTTTGATCATTGAGAGACTTCCACAAGTGTCCGCTGGACATATGGATGAGTACTACCTTGTCCCTTAAGTACCTATCAACTGGTACTGGACCTTATCTTACTAAAATTCTAGCTTTGATGATCATTCCTTGGCTCAGTTAGCCAAGTAATTGTGATTTGTTTAACTTTATTTTTCCCAACCAGATAAATAGAGAGTGTGTCGTTCTAATCACCAAGATGCCAGAAAGACCCAGACAATATCTTATTGATGAGTAAGTAACTAACTTGATGTTTAAAAATTACGTAACGCAGAGTGTGATGGTGATCAAATGACTAACTAGTATCATATTATTCTATTTCATCTCTGTGATAGTTTCGCGAAGTCCTTGCTCGAAGCTCTCAACAGGTTGCAGCGACGCGCTATCCGTATCATTGGTAACCCAGAGGCAACTTTGGCTAGGGAACTTCTTCAACTGCATAGGAACATTGCCAGGTTGAGTGTCCTCTACCACCTTTACAATGGCGAAAAAGTTGTCCCAACTGATCCAATCCTCACCCTACCGCTCCCGCACCACTCGCGCTGGTCTGCGTCAACATCCAGACACGATCCAGCAATTACTGGCCCGCACCAAAAGGTTCGGTGATTCGTTCCTGTGTCGTGCCATCCAGACGTGCTCTTCCAGCGCATCTGTTTTCTTCTTCCTACAATACCGGGCTTTTAAGCGGGGTGTGATTAGATATACCAGCCCAGTATAACTTCTGTACTTTTGTACCCTGTATCAGGAGCTCACAGCTGCTCCTCATCAGGTTGAGTGAAGTCATCTTGTAGACTACAGTAAAGAAAAAGTTAATAAAATACAGAATCCATAACATCTGTTGTCTTATCACGTTCCTAGGAACGCTCGCGAGCCAATAGAGCTTGGCTACATGAAGATTCTACGATGGACCCTCCACATGGTTGGCGGATGGCCCTACCACATCTTCAATGAAAATGTCAGATCCTTTCCTCTACGCAGTGCAAAATTTCTCTTTATACAATGGAGCATTTTGGTTATATCTGGAATCATCTACATCAAAAATCACTACTTTGAAGTCAGCTTCTTCGATCTGGGTCAGACATATATCACTGTGTTTATCAGTAGCCTTAGCATGGTAAGAAGTTCATTTACTATTTAAAATGATTATCTAGATTATTTACCAATCCCGAATTACGTTTTGATTTGTGTAAATAATTCATGTAAGTAGCACAGGCAACAAAAGTATTTTAACGCTGGAGTATAGCCCACAACGAGACATATTTTTTTTCTAATTCTAGCAAAGAAGTACTATTCCATGGATTCATTCAATATCGTACCCGGCAGTGATTAAAGAGTTTGTTTGTGAGATGCACCTCATGTACCACAGACACAAAACTCAATATTCAGAAATGGTAAGTGAAATTAAAATCATAAAAACTCATTCACATTCATTACGAGATTTCGGTTAATCACAAACTTCTGTTCTAGATATACCAACGCACCTACAGAATGTCTAATATTTTCGTCAAGTTTCTCTTCATTGAAGTGTTCTTTGGAATCATTTTATTCGACCTCGGCCCCCTATATATGAATTGGAAAAAGGGCATGTTCCAACGCGAACCCCCACCGGGTGCAGTTTTCGAATACTGTGGTAATTTGGCCCTGCCCGTCAACTATGAAACAGACCTTCGTATATTTATCATTTTGACAATATACAACGCGATCTTAGGTTTCGACTGTGGTCTGTTTTTCTGTGCTTACGATCTCGTCTTATCAGTTATTGTGTTTCACATTTGGGGACATTTGAAGATTCTCGACTATAACTGTAGGAACTTCCCAACTCCAAAGAAACTGCGCATTGATAAATCCAGTCGTATTGATGAAGTTAACTTTACGTTAGAAGAGAATGAAAAGGTTGCAGGTATGCTTAAGGAGCTTGTCAGTCACCACAGAATTATACTCAGGTACCTGTTTTTGTATAAATTACTTACAAGGCTTTAGCGTTTCGTGTTTTAAAACAGTATTATGTTTCAGATTTATAACTAAAACTTCCGACGCGTTCGGACCCATGCTCTGTGCATACTACATGTTCCATCAAATCACAGGCTGCATTCTTCTCTTGGAATGTTCTAGACTGGTAAAACAAGACTTACTACAGTTCAGGTTTTTGAACAAAAACTATTTGCGAACTAACTTCAATGCGGTAAATATGGGAAACGGGAACAGAACAGAACAGTGAAGGAGCTTAGATCTAGTATAAAAAAAAAACTCGTGTCACAGTGTTTGTTGTCAAACTCCTCCGAAACCGATAGACCGATTTTGATGAACGTTTTGTATGTACAGACCTACCAACTTATCTGTGAACTGAAAGAGGACGACACCGTCGATTCAGTGTTGCTAATTAATATAAGGTGCCTAAAATTGAGTGAGTTTTACAAGTAGGTAATTTTTCATATGAAATAAGTATTAAATAAAAATAATAAAATAAAACATTGTAATTATTAATAAATTAAAAATAATATATATATTTTAATTTGTAGTTAAAGTAGGTACGCTAAACAGTTGTCCTCCAGGATTAATAAATAGCTTTATTTAGAAAGTGAAATGGAAATCCTGCAGATATAAAGGTTTGATAGCTAAAACAGTTACTAGAGAGATAAACTATAATCTGGAAAACTTAACAATCATACTAAATGTTCCACACTTAAAACTTTCATTCAATGTGATTCATGTACCCTCCCTGCATCAGGTACCAGGTACTATTTGCAGCATTTAGTTAAGACCGTACCTAACCCCTAACAACGATATACTAATAACAATTCGCAGTGGCTTTACAATTATTTATTAAAAACCACATTTACAGTAATTATGATCTTTAGATGAACCTGCACTACCGACATCATCATCGCTGTCCTGTGTAATTTATTTCTGTCTTTAAGACCTCTAGAAGGTTTTTAACAGTAGGCCTCGTTTTTGGCAGAATCAAATTCATGTACTTTTCTCCGTATAACTCCCATGACAAAATCATCAACGTGTATGATTCCACTTTTGCGTTTTCTATCCTTGCCTTGTGTCCGAATTTTAGTAACAGTATCTTCTGCTGCATGCGCTTCTTTATCTATTTTTGAAATGAGTCCTTGACTCACACCTGAAACATAGGATTTTATTTTTCATCGAAATTTAAAAACCGGCAAGTTAGTCGGCTCACCCATTTAACAGGTGACCTATTAGATGTGCGTTACCGTTTACGTTAACCTACAGTAAGAATATATACAAATATTCCGTGGACTTAAATATTTGGTTAAGTATATAGGTATTTATAAAAATAAAGCTGACAACCTGACAACACTAACCTTTTTTTTTTTTTTTTTTTTTTTTAAAGTAGGGGAAATGCCTTACGCATACCCGTCCACCGGGGGACGGACGGGTTATGTCGGACTCTCCACTGGAAAGGTGGTATACCAGTGGCCCTACCGACTAAAACCCCTACTACTCCCTCTTATCGTCCGTATAGTGGGGGAACACGGTGAGTAGCGCGAAGCCTGTTACGCGTTCCCCCGGACGGAGCCCGCCTGGACGGCGGGCCGGAAGCGACCCCCCCCATCGTGAGGGGAGGCCAGAAGGGACAGCCGAGGATGTCAAGCCGTCCCTACCAGGCAGCGGTGACCCGTGCAATGCTGGCAGCGGCACCCCCGTACCACGCGCCAGCTGGCCACCGTACGCAGGCCCTACTGGGCCCGCAACCACGAGCCACCCAAAGGGCGGCTCCGCTGCCGTAACCTTCGGTACGGCCCCGCCGGGCCGCGAAGCACAGGGGGTTCAGCCTCGGATCACTGGCCCCCACCAACCGGTTGTGCGCCGCGGCCCCAACCACGCGCCTCAAGGCGCCTGCAGGCCCCACTGGCCCCGCAGCCCCACGTCGCCCTTACGGGCCGCAGCGACCCTACTGGGCCCGCAACCACGAGCCACCCAAAGGACGGCTCCGCTGCCGTAACCGACGGTACGGCCCCGCCGGGCCGCGACGCACAGGGGGGATCAGCCTCGGATCACTGGCCCCCACCAACCGGTTGTGCGCCGCGGCCCCAACCACGCGCCTCAAGGCGCCTGCAGGCCCCACTGGCCCCGCAGCCCCACGTCGCCCTTACGGGCCGCAGCGACCCTACTGGGCCCGCAACCACGAGCCACCCAAAGGACGGCTCCGCTGCCGTAACCGACGGTACGGCCCCGCCGGGCCGCGACGCACAGGGGGGATCAGCCTCGGATCACTGGCCCCCACCAACCGGTTGTGTGCCGCGGCCCCAACCACGCGCCTCAAAGACGCCTGCAGGCCCCACTGGCCCCGCAGCCCGTCGCCCTTGCGGGCCGCAGCGGGCGGGTGTCCAGTCCACCACGCTGCCACGCCTGGGTTCTCTTCGCTTCCCGGTGGTGCCCCTACCACCGGTACTAGGCCCCCTCGCCACGCCGAGGCGAGAACCCGTGAGGGGGGACAACACTAACCTGTTGCAGCCGAAATTCGTTTGTATATTTTGGTAAATGGAATAATCGGAGATCTCGTCCGAGCTTCTTCTTTAAAAAAGGCTTCAACCTTGAGAATAATGTTTTCAGCATCACTTTTGATGGCTTTCGGCATATTCAACTGCATAAATTCCGAAATATCACAATAAAACAACCATAGTACTCAAAAATTGTTGACACGGACAATCGAATGACATTTCAACATGGCGGTCGCACGGACGTAAAAGAAAGACGGACGCCATTTCGTCGAATCATGAGTGAAGGATACTAGCACCTGACAGTCTATGGTGTGTGCGTGATTTGAGGGATGCCATATAAATCATTAATTTCCCTACAGTTTACCTTTCATTTGAACCGGGTTCATTAACTTAAGTCCGATTATGATTTTTATTATTTTAAACATCTGACAGAAGGTTTATCACTAACCTTACACCCATCTAACTATACGCACTGAGCCCGCGGGTTGGAAGATGGCTCGAGCCTCCTCATAGTTGAGGTGAGGCCTGTGCCCAGCGGTGGGACGTATATAGACAGTTTATGTTTAAATGTATGAAATACAAGCGGCCGCCCGCGACTTCGTCCGCGTCAACTTAAGTTGAAAAACTAAAAGCAATATCTTTCTAAATACGCGCTATTTTCGATTGTGTCTTAATTCGGAACGCACCCATAGTTACGCTAATGACAGCAGCCGTCTGTCCCTGTCATCCACTGTCATGCCATACCACGTGATGCTGCGTACATTTTCATATTTTATTCTTAGATTTTACTTGATATTTTCAACAATTTACATAATATTTGTATAAATTGTAGCCGTATTCAGATGTATAAGCAACATTATTGTGAAGTTTCATTAAAATCCATTCAGTAGTTTTTACGTGAAAGAGCAACACAGCACATCCAGACATACAAACATTCGCCTTTATAATATTAGTAGGATCGGAGCCGGGAGCTTAAGAATCATAATGTTGACCTAGCTAACATATTTTTTATGACCACTGTGAAAGAAAAGATAATACATGTTACTTTATGGGAAATGTTTTATTTACATAACATTATTAACATATTCTGATGTGTCTGTGTTGATGATGAATGTTAACTTCTTACCAGTAAGAGGAATTAAGAGAATCCGTTTATGGTCCAATAGCGCCATTAATCAACTCTCATTAAATTGTGTTAAATATATAACATTAAGAAAAAAACCGAATGTACAAATGATTATACTGTGGGTTGAGCCCGCGATCGCTGGTGTAGTAGCCAATTTCTTAGCCATCTCACCAATCGGTCGTCACGTCGTTTACCTAAGAACATTGTCCAATAATACCAATACCTGCAGTATAGGTGAAAAAGTGCTTTGTGTTTGCGTTTCTGAAGAGTTTGAAAGTAGCTGCAATTTAAAAAAATAATAAGAATAATAGAAGCCGCCAAATAAATTATATATATGAATAAATTATTATATAAAATAACAACAATACAATGTACCATAAAACTTACACTTTAAGGAATGGCATGCGTAACCAAACAACGTACCCCTTTAGCTGTAGTCACAAAATCTATATCATCAAAATGTGCACTGCACACGGTACTGACAGATGAGGGGTTCCAAAAGTTTTCTCCTCTGCAGTTTTGAATAATTGTAACCCAGTCATCTCGACGATTTTTACTACTAGGTAACCTATTAAGAATAACGCAAGTGTTATTTTATATTAATTGTTTGGGTTTTATTATTCTCCTTTTGAGATACGGAACCCAAAAAATGGTAAAATTTGATTTTAGAGTCACAAATGCGACAAATACAGATTTCCCCTCATTTAGGGAAATTTTCCCATCAAAAAAGTGGCAACACTGTTGTATTTTGCTTTAGAATTGTCAACACAGTATTTAAATTTATTTAGGAGAAAATATAAAGAATAATCATAATTTACCTGTGATAAGTAATTCCTTGTGATTTTTCAAGTTTATTCAAGTAGTTTTTACAAGATTTCACCACACAGACGGCATTTTTAAATGAATATTGTCGGATGCAACGCACGTGTCATTCGCGCTGTCACACGGGGTAAAATGGCGTTAGATTGTAGCACCTAGTATGTTTGTGTCGTGTGCAACTAACGAAGTTGTTGTACCTTGCTAGCTTCACATTTTTTTAGTGTGATGTTCCGTCCGTCTTTCTTTTACGTCCGTGGGCGGTCGTAGTTCCAATTTTCGCCATTTCACAGATAAGTTGGTAGGACTGTACGTTTGTTAAGTCCGTGAATAGATAGTAATCTATTTTTAATAGGTTTGTTTTTTTAAACTGAAATTTCAAGTTATTGAGTTGCCGTAAAGAGCTTGTTTCTGCAATTGAAACCTCCATGGAGGAAGTATCCCAATGGGGTCAAAATAACTTAGTCTCCTTTAACCCTTCCAAGACATAGCTACGCGCGTTTACCGCTAAAAAAAGCCCTTTTGTCGAATTCTCAATTTGAGAGCACAACCACGAAAGTCAAGCATCGGCATTCTTGGCGTCGACATTTTGAGTGACGTATGTACAGTTCCGTTGTCATCTGGAAGTTAAAGGCAAATTAGCCTCGAAGAAGGTTGAAGTGCTTAATAAAGCCAAGCGGTATTTGATGCCATATCAGCGCTTTCAACTTTATAAGGCACAAGTGAAGCCTCATATGGATTACTGCTGCCATCTTTAGGATGGAGCACCCCAATATCTTCTTCTTCCATTTGACCGCATACAGCGTCGGGCAGCTCGAGTTGTCGGCGACCCTGTGATCTCTAATCGCCTTGACCCTTTGGCCTTTCGAAAAGACGTGGTGTCTCTGTGTATTCTTTACCGAATATACAGCGGGGTGTGCTCTGAGGAATTATTTAATCTCGTACCGGCCGCTCATTTCCATCATCGTACGATACGCCATAAGTCTAAATTCCAAGCCCATCATGTGGACGGTTGGCGTTCGTCCACAGTTCGTTTCATTCGTCACTTCCTCCCGCGTACGTCGAAAATATGGAATGGTCTCCCAGTAAATTATTTATTTATTAAAGCTGACGATGACTTTTCAGGATACAGCTTCGTTGGGCAGATACGGTATATTGACAATGTCAACTTTTCAACTGCTCATTCAAATTTCTGTCATTGTGGAACTTCTCGGGAGCCAGGTTTTTATAATAAAATTGATTGTTTGATTATAATTTTCAATCTCATGATAATGTTGTGTTTTTTTACCTTTCTTCCTAACTCTAACCGGAGTGCTTATTCTTTTCCAGAGCTCGAAATTGAAAGACGCAGTGTATGCCATCCCGTGGCAGTACATGAACACCAGCAACCGCAAGATCGTCTTTTTTTTGTTGTGCAACGTGCAGACACCCATTCAGCTCAAACCTATGGGCATGGTGTCCGTCGGAGTGCAGACGATGGCCACTGTAAGTCTTTGTTAATTCAAAGTTGCCCTCAGTTAAAACGAGTATGTTACCACGTTCGTATTCAACGGTTAGTTGTTAGCCTTCAAGTTCACTGTTGTTTCATTTTCCTATGCCCCCCATCCAAACCAAACAGCATCGTAAGCAGAACATTCAAAAAAGCCCACATTGAAAAAAACATTAATAAGTAAGTATTCTACATAACATTGAGTCGAGTTTATGACAACATATCATAACTCAAAAACTGCCAACGGTTTTTCATGATTTATAATTATAAATTTGTCTCTGCTTCGATAAGAAGAATATATATATTTATAAAAAAAAATTGACCATGAAATATAATGTATATTCCCCAAAAAATTTCTTCGATAAACTTGTCAAACAGGCCGGGATCTACATATCTGTTAGTTGTCAAATATTGTTTATATTTGACTGCACGGTCTAATAGCAATTGACAGAACGACGTCGGTCGGGACAGCCAGTTTACTATATTTTGGACCTTTCAGATTCTAAAAACATCCTTTTCTTACTTTTTGCTGCTGCAAACGTTTGCTAACGACAATGCCTGAGTTCTCATAAAGCGAGAAATTATGTATGTTACCGAGCCAACACATGTTACAAAACAGCTGTTATAAACATTCCGTAATAAAATGATCTCACACCAGTAATTTTTGTTTTTTTTCCTGGTCACTCATTACAAAAATTTACGGTGACTGCGCAGTGCAATGCGGACTTGAGAACGTACCCGCTAGCTTCTGTTGGAGCAGAACCCTCTTTGCTTGAAGCTGGAAAAGAAGAAAAACATTAAACTTTAAAGGTATACTGAGGTAGGGTGGCGCCATCTGAGGTTAGCTTTCACTTGTCGGCCCCATTCGGGACGCCTGTTATCGCCGTGAGCGCTCACAGACCCTTACGGACCGCACAGTAAGGGTGCGTTCCGAATTGAGTCACAATCGATTACAGCGCGCTCACAGAGCGTCTCGAATTGAGATAACGCGCTAACGGGCCATCTAACGTCAGACAGCTTTACGTCATGGGTGACGTCACTAACGGCGCCATTGCGCTCACAACGATAATGGTCCAGGGCCCTGTTCAATAAACATTACAATTCTACAATTATGTAAAAAACTTACATATTTGTAAGTGAGTATCTGGTGAGTTTCTTGCTGGGTCTTCTCAGTAGAAACAACCTTCCGACGCCGGTGGTAGAGTCACATTATGTACATGCATTTTAAGTATTGTTTATATATTCGATTCGTTCGACACTGTCGACAATGACATCCTGCTGAAGAAACTAGCTGAAGTTGGCTGCACTCCACATCTTTTGCAGTTCTTCGCTAATTATATGGAAGATCGACAGCAGTACGTCGCATACGCAGGTTTTGAATCCGAGCCGTATTTCGTCAGGTCTGGCGTGAGCCAAGGTAGTAACTTGGGACCTCTCGAATTCATCATAATGATAAACGATTTGCCTGAGGTCGTTAGAAATGGGTTATGTTTATTGTTTGCAGATGATCTCAAGTTGCTACTGGAGGTCAAAAATCAGTCGGATTGTGAGCGCCTTCAGGAGGATATAAACCGAGTGGTGAAGTGGAGCCACGATAATAAACTCCACTTCAATGTCTCCAAATGCTCGGTGATGACGATTACCCGGATGCGGAACCCTGTGTGCTACGAATACAAAGTAGATACGACTCCGATGCAACAGGTATCTCAGGTCCGAGATTTAGGAGTGAACGTTACACCAGACCTAAATTTTCGTGACCACATCGTAAAGATCTGCAAGAGAGCGTTCAGGAACCTGGGCTTTGTACTGAGGCAATCGAAAGGGTTTACGAACATCGCAACGCTCCGAGTACTGTATGATGCGTTGGTTCGAAGCCATTTGGAGCACAGTGCAGTAATCTGGGCCCCCCATGAAGCGAAGTACAGTGTAATGTTGGAACGGATTCAGAACAAGTTCACAAGATACTTGTACTTCAAACTTTATGGGGTATACCCATTTTACCCGCTCATGTACCCTACGCTGTTCGTATTGGGTATGGTAGGGTATAACCAGCTCAGGGTCCGAAGAGACTTCGCACTCACCGTGTATGTGGTTAAGGTGCTAAGGGGTATAGTGTACCACCCGGAGCTGCTGTGCTACCTGCAGCTGAGCGTGCCGGACCAGTACGTGATCAGGCGGCGGCGCCCGCGACTGCTGGCCGTGCCTGTAGCCAGAACCAACCTACTGGCAAAAACGCCACTCATTCGCGCGTTGCATACCATCAACGCAATTCATGACGCGTTGGACATTTTCTCATGTGCTTTCAGTGAATTTGCCAAGATTGCTCTTAATATAATTTGTTACCAATTAAGTTAGGTTAAGTTTTACAGATTTTATATAGATATATTTATAACATTATTATTTACTAATTATAGTTAGATTTTAAGCAAAGCTAGGTTGTGTTGTTATGTTAATAATAATTTTCTTTTAATTATAAGGATGGCTAGGCTATCGCATTAGGTTAAGACACCTGTAATGGTAGTTTAAGCTTTTTACAAATAAATAAATAAATAAATAAATAAATATTGTATTATTATGTGTATGTTTATTAAGTGGTTAATATTAAGGTTCTTAACTATTCGAAAGTACTGTTTATTGGTCTACTTGAATAAAGTGGTCTACTTTTTTTTTTTTTGGCTGGCAACACCAGCTGTCAGACGTCTTGTTACGCAGCTGATTTTAATTTTAAGAATTTTATGTAAAATAATGTGTATTTACATGTCTTAATTACTGATTGCGTTAGTATTTATACCAATAACTAAGTGAAAACGTTGGTGAACAGTATAGTGTGAAGTGAACGTCTAAAGTTTGAGAAAGACTTTTCGTACGCCGGACGACCAACTGTCGTTTTGATTTCAACTGACTCAGGGGAGTATTGTTTGTTTACTCTTATTTACATAAAATACAACAGTGAAACAGCTTAAACAGGCCACAATGCATCCTAATTCCTGTTAATCAAAACTCTTTTATCTTTACTTCGTACCATTTAAGGTTATGTTATGTATTTTTGACCCTTCAAATTTAATAAAATATTAAGATTATTACTCATTCATTTACATCACACACTGCACAGTGTCTCACTAATGTGAGGTTCGTCAAATTTCACTACATTTTGGCATTGTTGTTTGTCTCTTCGCTTGACAAATTGTGGAAGCAAAGTTGACGTAAACAACCTGATTGCCCCAGACAATTTACCCTTACACTTATCTATTTTACTGAGTTATCATTTAGAATGTTAAATCAAATATTCATGAAACATTTTTGAAACACATAGGTACACACCTACCCTCCATCTTATTTTACATACATTTACTTTAAAACTTTGTTGTTAAAGCTCTGAGATACCTAGTATTCACTCAATTGTTTTACTTTCATTGGTTGCCTGATTAACTTTTCATCTGTAACGAAACTGTAGTGTTAATATTACCAGTATTGTTATTTCATTATTCTGACACCACTTCTATCACATTTCAGGGTTCTGGCCCTACTTGATACTGCATTTGCTGGAGAACAACCTTAACCTACAAGATGATGACCCGCAGTAAACTTATGGAGCAGTACAAGCAAGTGTGCGAAGACCTGGAGGTGCTTAGGAGTGATAACGTAGAGCTGCTTCAAGAGCGTGAAGACAGTGAATTAGAAATCAAAAACATCATCATCAAGAACACCCAACTAAAGTGTGAGCTAGCAGAATTGGACCAAAAGTACTTGGATGTGGTTGATCGCTGTACCCAGCTGCAAGAAGTTGTAGACACTTTTAATACATGTAGTAACACTCATGAACAAGCATTAAATCGCATTCATGACCTAGAAACAAGTTTATATGACTCACTAAGAACAATTAAGCAGTTAGAAAGTGACAAAAGTTGTACTATTGGGGGGGGAGATCAGAGTTTATTTGATGAGCTTGCTGTGTCTGCTCCAAATGTATGTCATTCAGTTATTCCTACAGTTGATCTCACATGTGATGACTCAGTTTCTGGAACTAAATCTTATAAATTTAGTAGTACTAAAAAGTTGAAAAAATACATTAAAGTTAATAAATACATAAGTAAAACAAAAAAACTTGTTAATAAACAGTGTGATTTTAAGATTAGCAAAACTTTAAGGAAGGAAAAGTTAGATTTAAAAGCCCAATTAGAACATAGTAGTTTATTATTACAGAAAAGGCAAATCTCATATGAAAAAGAGACTTTTGATTTAGAAAACAAGATAACCAGGTTGGAGAACTCTCTCAGGGACATGAAAAACAGATATGATATCGCCCAGAAAGAGATTAAGGAACACATCTTAGCTGCCACCCAATTAGTGGAAATGTCAACCTATAATGCAGAGAGGTTTGACTCACTGATTAACAAAGGCAACCCTTGCAACCAATGTTCTGAAAGAATTGAGCTGGATTCTGGGTTGTTACATGTGAGACCGACCTCAGCTGTCCTTTGTGAGCCGACAGATGTGGTTACCTGTTCTACACCACCGGCTGCTACTAGCACTACTAGCAATGCTAAGAAAACAATATTATTTTCTGACAAGATAGGTCAAGGATTAGGAATATTGCTGTCAAATGACACCAAGCAACAGGTAAAAAACTTGTGCTACCCAGGGCTGTCCTACTCCGACTTGATAGGTAACATTTCTAAAGAGGAGCTAGGGGAGAATACCACTGTGGTAGTTTTCCATGGGGACAGCCGATCAATAACAAAAAGGGGACTAGTAAAAAGCATTGAATCAATATTTGATATACAGGCAGAGTACAAGTGTAAATTTATTTTGTGTGCTTTCCCATACTCAAGTACTTCATCACTTAGTCAGAACAAGGCCATACATGACCTTAATATAACTTTATATAACCTGACGTGTCGTCACAGTGACATAACTTTATTTGATACAAACTCATTTGTATCTTACTTTAGGTTAACTGAAGATACAATGTATCTTCCAATTAGGACTAAGAAAAAACTGGCTAACTTGTTAGCTTATAACATCAACGATGCCGCTTTTGGCAGTACTTTTTATTCTTATTTTGACATTAGTACTAGTACTAATTTACCGGTTTTACATAATATTTCTACAGCAGGGCCCTGTTTAAACTAGGACCCAAGACAACAGCCAAGCCCAAACATCTGAATGTTTTTCATCAGAATATTCAAAGCTTGTCTGGCAAAGATTTAGAAATAGAACTATTTCTAGAAAATCAGGGTATTGATATTTTATGTATAACTGAACATTGGCTAACTGAAGCCAACCATCAGTCTTTTGTAATAAATAATTTTAAATTGTCAAGCGCCTTTTTTAGGAAGACCGCTATTCATGGTGGCTCAATAATTTATACAGTAAATAGCTTGAAATGTAAAGAGCGCAAAGACATAGTAGGCCTGTCAGTAGAGCGTATCGTCGAATTATCTTGTGTGGAGCTTGAGGGCTATGTTGTGGTTAGTGTGTACCGGCCCCCTAGAACAAACTTTGACAAATTCGAGTCAGTCATGGAGGAAGTTTTAGGAAAGTTAAACTCTAAGGCTAAGTCTATTATTGTGTGTGGTGATTTTAATGTGGATTTATTAGGTACCTCAACTGAGCGCAACAGATTAGTGTCATTATTTAAATCTTTTGGATTAGATTATCAATTTCAGGAACCTACTAGAGTTACAGCCACCACGGCTACTTGTCTGGATAATATATTTTGTGATTGTACTCCGATAAATAAATCTATTGTGTCCGTTTTAACATCAGATCATTGCGGACAAAAGATAACATTTTTAGATAAGGCTCTCACCAAGTCTAATCCTGCGAAAATCATTTGTAGACCAAAGACAGGACATCGCATAAATCGTTTCAGGGACCGTTTAAAGTGTAAGCTACCTTGCATTGTTTATAAGCCAGGTGACTCGGGAAACCTTTACAAGAATTTTTTTGAGTGTGTTAAAGGTGAGTTTGATGCTAGTTTCCCTCTAAGAAAGGTGACTCGTAAAGCTCAGTCAAAGTTTTCTGAATGGGCCACACCCGGAATTTATAAAAGTAGAAATAAAATGTACGAGTTGTATGGCTTGAAAAAATACAGCGTTGATCCAGTTTTTATTGAGTATGTTAGAAAGTACTCTAAAGCTTTTAGGAAAGTATGTGCAATGGCTAAGGCATTACACATACGTGATAAAATATCTAAGTCCCAAAACAAAATAAAAACCACTTGGGACGTGATTAATCACGAAACGGGTAAGACGAAGCATCATGATACCACATTTTCTTTGAATATTAACAGTAGAATTATTAAATCAGATGCAAACATAGCTGAAGCTTTTGAAGACTACTTTTCTAATATACCCGTGGTCACTACAGCTTCTCTGAATTCATGCCCAGCTAAAGCAGAACAGTTGTTGAAGGACAGTGTATCCTGTAAGGCTGATGTATTTAGGTTTAAACACATAGATTCACTTGATGTTTTAAAATCATTTAAATTAATTAATAAAAAGAATACCACCGATCTTTGGGGTATTTCAGTAAATATTATTAGTCATATAGTAGATGTTCTTGCTCCGTACCTAGCCATAATTTTTAATGACTGCGTTGATGAAGGAGTGTTTCCAGATTTAATGAAACACAGTAAAGTGATACCTCTTTTTAAATCAGGCAGTAAACAGGACCCTGGTAACTTTAGGCCCATATCTATCTTGCCAGCTTTAAGCAAGATTTTTGAAAAGATCATACTAGAACAACTTTTGAGTCATTTTCATGAGAATAAACTTCTACACAGGGAACAGTACGGATTCACTAGAGGTCGTTCTACTACAGATGCTGGTATTGCGCTCGTGAAACACATCTTCAGGGCTTGGGAGAGTGCTCAGAATGCTCTTGGTATCTTCTGTGACTTATCCAAAGCATTCGATTGCGTCGACCACCTCACTCTCATACGTAAGCTCGATTTTTATGGTGTTAAAGACACAGCGTTGGACTTAATTACTTCATATCTTAGTTTCAGAACTCAAAAAGTCGACGTGAATGGCACTTCATCTTCCGGATCACTGCTCAAAATGGGGGTTCCACAGGGATCAATTTTGGGCCCCTTTTTATTTTTGATATATATAAATGACCTACCTTTTTACGTTAGAGACCTTTGTGACATAGTTTTATTTGCAGATGATACATCATTAGTTTTTAATGTCGATAGAAATAAAGATAATTTTGATGACGTAAACAATGCAATTTCTAAGGTTTTACAATGGTTTACAACCAACAACCTTCAGTTAAATGCAAACAAAACTAAATGTATTAATTTCAAGTTGCCTAATGTTAGAAATAACCACATTGATTTGAAAATAAATAGTAATGATATGGAGCTTGTAGATTCAACAGTTTTTCTTGGAATGACGATAGACTCAAAATTACAGTGGAGCCCTCACATAGACAAGCTTTCAGGCAGACTTAGCTCAGCTGCTTTTGCTATAAGAAAAATAAGATCTTTGACAGATGTAGACACAGCTCGATCGGTTTATTTCAGCTATTTCCACAGTATTATGTCATATGGTATAATACTTTGGGGCCAGGCAGCAGATATACAAACCATATTTATTCTTCAGAAGCGAGCCATCAGATCCATCTACAAGCTTCGTGCACGGACCTCGCTTAGGGATATTTTTAAGGAAATTGGGATTCTTACTGTGGCTTCTCAATACGTTTATAATTGTATTATATTGGTGCGAGAAAATATTAATCTCTTCACTAAACATAGTGACATACATGACAAAAATACGAGGAATAGGAATAAAATTGCACTTCCATTATTCAGGTTACAAAAGGTTTTAGGTTCCTTTATGGGGCAAGGTATACACTACTACAACAAAATTCCAGAAGCAATTTGTAAGTTACCATCACATAGGTTTAAACATCATATTAAAACTGTCTTATTAAAAAAAGGATATTATACCACAGCAGACTACCTTATGGATAGGAACGCCTGGGAGTAAGCTCTCAGCTCGACGCGGACTCCAATTAGCCATTTTGTAATAATTATACGGATTCAACATAATAATGTGAACCAACCAAACATTTTTTTCTTTGAATTGTATAACTGGATGTGAACCTCAAAACTCCTTTTTTATAATGTTAACCAGTAGTCTTTTCTAAACAATGTTGTTAATTGCTTTTAATAATTTACCATTATTTTGTGCACTAACCATTTTCTTGAAATTGTATAACTGTATGTGTACTTAATAATAAATTGTAATTTACTAACGGAATATTGTACAGAACATATTGAAAAGAGTAACTGCTGAGTTTCTTGCCGGTTCTTCTCAGTACAGAAACAACTTTCCGACACCGGTGGTTGAGTCACATTATGTTTGTATACTGTGTATTTATTTATTATTTCTATTATAGTATTTAAGTCTATTATTAAGTGTATTTTTGTTTGTTTGATTAAGTTTTTGACGATTTGAAAGCACTTGTAACAGGTCTATTTAAATAAAGATATTTCTGATTCTGATTCTGATTCTGATTCTGATTCTGATTCTGATTCTGATTCTGATTCTGATTCTGAAAGAAATATTGAATTTGAATTTGACGCTGACAGGGCTGTGAGCACTGTTGACGTGACATTTCAATTCGGGACGCCTGTTATCGCCGTGAGCGCTCACAAACCTGTAATCGCATTACGGACCATGTACTCTTTGTTACGAACCGCACAGTAATAATAACCACGATAATAACCACGGAATAGAAAAAACAAGTGGAAGTGCGAAGTGGGCGTGGCGCGCGTGCGACAATTAAGTGTAGCTACCCAGACTTGGTCCCAGTCGTGTTCTAACATCGCATCGAGTTGCTCGTCTCGCGACAACTTCATATTTCCGTAGTTATGCCGTAATGCTCCATTTTGGAGTGCTAAAATGATAGTAGGATAAAAAAACTTGAAAATGTAGGTCTTTCCTACCATCGCTAGGTACTATTTTATTTGTTTTCTAATAAAATCTTGTTCATTTCAATAGACAGATAGATATCGACCTATAACGCAAATTTCAATCTTAATGCTTGTACAATTAAATGTATAATTGCTCCCAATAGAGAATACCGCCATCTATGGTCGATCAACGGAATTAACTCGTCAATCATAACTAAATTGACATTAGATTAGAAAAAGTCGTAAGTTCTGTCAGCATTAAAGCACAACAAATATTATCTATAGAGTGTGAAGGTTGATTTCCGGATGTACGATCTGTGAATTAAGCTAATTTGGACTAGAATTGAAATGACCAATCAAACGGCTTTTTTCTTTGTAGTGCATTATATGACTTTCAATATATTTGTGTGAGTTTGGCGACAGCGGTTCCTTCACTAATATGGTTGCATTGCACTTCCACTTGTTTTTTCTATTCCGTGATTATAACAGTCTGTGGCAATATATTCCGCTAATGTTAAATTATGCCACAATGACAAATAATAAATCTTTAGTGCAACTAAGATTGGTTTTGCTTTTAAACTCTCGACAATGAGTGTTGATGATGGCAACCTGAGCTAGGCATTTATCTTTGTTTTTTTTGTTTAATGTTTCTAATAATAAGGTTAGTTCATATTTATAGATAAAAAGTAATATTTTAACAGTATTTTCATGTAATTTGTGTTTATTTTATAAAATAAATAATAGCAAAGCCCGGTGCACGTAGCAACGCCGCTTCATGTCACATGCGTAGCTAGCTTTACTCCGCCCCGCGCCCCGCGCCCCTTGCGCGGGCTTGTCCGTTGTGGATGGCGCGTCGCGGGAGTCGCCCACGAAGTCCACGAACCGCGGAACGTACGCCCGTTGCTACGCACGCCCGGTCTAGCGCCATTTTGCTTTCCAAAAAACTGAGTCTTTTCTTCTCCTTCCTCTCACCACGACCTCCGTCGGTTACAAAAGTGGTCCGTCGAGCCAGATCATCGTGAAAAGGAAACAAACCTGTGTAAAGGATGTCAATGTGTCGCACTCCCTCCGTTATGAAAACTCGCCAACAAGCGAAAAGGGAACTCGAACAAATGACTAGCCAAGACGCCATGAGGAAATTAGATGTACCAGATGAAGTTAAATCTGAGCCTATTGTACTTAAGAAGTGTACGAGTGAGGGTAGTAGAGTTAGTGCCCAGTCCTCTTCTGTTGCTAGAAGAAAACAATTGGAACTAGAAGCTGCACGCAAAAATGCTGAAATCGAGCTACATGCAATAGAAGCAGCAGCAGAAGTAAAAAAATGTGAAATCCAAAAGTTACTCGTTAACAAAAAACTCGAAGCTGAGTTAGAGCTAGAAGAAAATTCTCGAAAGTCTATGACGTCTTCCGCAGAAAAGGTACAAGAATGGTTAGATAAATCCAAAAACAACTCAGAACCCAAACAAACTAAGTTAAATTTCATCCCGAAGCACGTGTCTGACCCAACGCCGCGCACCGACATTGGCGAGCTAGCCAACGCCCTACGAGAAGCGATAACTACCTCCGCTTCAAAAGCGCAAAGTGGAGAACTACTTACAAGACTTGCTACGTCAAAAGACTTACCAATATACTTTGGAGACCCGCTGGAATGGCTTCAATTTAGAAATGCCTACATGGAATCCACGGAGTTGTGCAAATATACTCATACCGAAAATATGTGGCGTCTAAGAAAATGTCTTCGTGGAGAAGCCAAAGAAGCAGTGTCTTCACTTCTGATGGGGTGTACTGTACCCAACGAGATCATAAATACACTAGAGCTACGTTTTGGAAGGCCTGAAATTATCATAAACAAAATAGTACACCAACTGAAGAAAATAGGTCCGTTGCCACAGGCATACCACAACGATTTGGTACAATTTTCAATAAAAATCAAGAACTATGTGACCGCTGCTGGTGCTATTAACCAAATGGATTACCTACGAAGCCCCGAACTGGTCAACATTATTGTCTCCAAGCTACCTACTCTGCTTGTCACAAAATGGGCGGACTATGATTATGCTAATTTTGAAAGCCAAGACAAACCCAAGTTGGAGCGCTTGTCTAATTTTTTATATCTGGAAGCAAATAAAATAGCAAATTCCGGTGTGAGCTTCGTACACAATCAAGTTGACCACAGAACGAGACACGAAAACAGCAGAAAACCTTATTATCACGACGTATTGGTTTGCTCAAACACGGATGCGAACCAAGAACGCTGTGCATTCTGCAAAGGAAACAAACACGCATTAGAAAAATGTTTTCGATTTAAAAGAGCATTACGCAAAGATCGCTGGCGATTTGTACGGACACGAAGATTGTGTTACAAATGCTTCAACCCTCGTCACTCGGACACATATACGTGTAATGCCCCTGTCTGCGACGGCGAAGGATGCGGACTACCTCATCACCGTCTTCTGCACTGGATGAAGCCCACCAACAACCAAGAGCCAGCTGCCGAGGACACCGAAAACCCGTCTAGTTATAGTGAGACTGTAAATCACGCTACCGCGCTTCAAAGCAATTCTTTTTCCCAAAGTGTTACTAAAAATAGTGCCCGTAACAGTGTTCGGTCCGAAAGGAAGTGTACACGCGCATGCTTTGTTGGACGACGACGGGTCCACAGTTACGTTGATCGCGTCGCAGCTCGCGGATGAGGTCGGACTGCACGGAATACCTCAAACAATGCGCGCCCGCAGCGCGTGGGACTCTGGTGAGTTAGTGTGCGAAACGGAAATAATAAATCTCGAAATTGCGAATAGAGACAATAAGTGTTTTAAATTAAGAGCTAGAAAGATTTCGAAACTTGATTTGCCTGTGCAATGTTTACCAATTTTAGATTACAGTAAATACAATAATTTGTTTAACGCTAACGTTCTGTGTAAGTGTGATGCCCAACCGATGTTGTTAATTATGCAAGATAATTATGATCTGATTGCTCCTACTGTGTGTGTTAAGGGGAATGCAGGTGAGCCATACATCACTAAAACATCACTAGGATGGTGCGTGCACGGGACAACCTATTGTAATCGTACTTCAGAAATAACGAGTCAAGTACTTCACACAACTTAAATATATTTACGTCTAACTGAACCACCGAATACGGTTGATTAAATTGGGCGAGAAACCCCTTTTTTACTTCGAAAATAACAATTAACAATTCTACAAAACAAAAGCCAAACAGAATAATTTCAAGTTTTTTCTGACAACATCTTTTTTTTTTTTGTGGCGCGCTCGTCTTTGGAGGCTTGCCGCTTGCTAGTATCGCAAACCTCCACTGTGGCGCTGACGTCGCTTTGGCTGTTCACGCACGATTCTTCCAGCAAAGTAGCGCTGACAGTCGGATTGCCAACACGGCCATTCTGCCTGGTGCCTGCCCCAGGCGCCCCGCGAGTTAAGATGAAATACTGAAACACATAAGTACATTAAATTTAGCCATGTTGCGGTTATTTTACCGTCCTATGATAGCACATTCCATCATGCCAAATCTGTGTGATGTGTAACTTTACTATTACTTGCACTTAAAGGGACATTACCACACTTAAGTGAACAAAGCTTATCATAACGACTACACTTAAAGGGACTTTGCCACACTTAAGAGACCAAATTCGTTATAGTAGCTTATTATAACGACTCCACTTAAAGGGACTTTGTCACACTTAAGAGACCAAGTTCGTTATAGTAGCTTATAAGCATTCGCACTTAAAGGGAACAAGTTGATCATAATGGCTTATAACCACTCGCACTCAAAGGGCAGTTCGCCACACTTAAGCGTACCGATATAGTTAAAAAGCTAATCAATCTATTATTATTATTTTTCACATCACTTCAGATTTACAATGATGTAGAGCACACGACATGAACAACGAATTTACGTATTTTATCTTGACTCGAAAATCATCTAACTAGTTCCAAAAATCCAATAAATAAAGTTAGTAAATGTGCTTAAATTACTATTATTTTAAATGTTTATGCTACATAATAGAAATATCTCACAAATAATATGCTAAAGAGTTTCCAAAGAGGTGACGGTCTGGACAATTTACCTACTTTTATAATCATGTTTACCTTGCCAACACGAGATAATGAACAAACCGACCGGGACCGATTTAATCACATTCCCATTCGTCGATCCTTATCCAAGGCTTCATATTTTCAACCGCAGCTACACCAGTATATTTTTTTGCACTTCGTTCACTGCCTTTTACATCCGTCACCTCATATCTGTCATTACCGAGTACCGTCTTAATTCTGAACGGACCCTTGAAGGCGGGTAGTAATTTCCGGCTATGCCCATCATTGTTCTTGCTTTGAATTTTTATTAGAACCAAATCGCCTTCCGTATAGATTCGGGCTTTAGTTCTTGCTTTGTCAAATCTAGCCTTTTGTGACTCTGCATTGGACTTAATGTTTGCATCTACTCTCTTACGCAACTCGGTCACATCTAAAGTAAGATCATCTCCATCAATCAGTGGCGCGAGACTATCACTATCAGTGCGTAGTCGGTAACCAAAAAACACTTCGCTGGGAACAGCTTTTGTCGTTTTATGAACAGTGCTATTAATTCCCTGTTGTAAAGTTTTTACGTACTGATCCCAACTGTCGTCTGTGGTATTGGCCCCAATAGTTTTTAACGATTCTAAAATTGTTTTGTTAAAACGTTCTACCTGTCCGTTAGACCGAGGCATTCCAGTAGCTACGGTGTGCAGACGAATATTTCTCTGAGAACAATAATGTGTGAATTCGTGTGATGTAAATGCACTTCCAGCGTCTGAAATGATCCTTTTAGGATTTCCAAAAGTTTTTGATATATGTTCTAATTCCTTAATTGTGCATGAGGTTTTTGTAGATTTAATTGCCGAAATAAAAACAAATTTTGTGAAGGCATCCACGACAACTAACAAATATTTGTTTCTATTTGTAGTTTCCACAAAGGGGCCTAAATGGTCAAGATGGAGTGTATGGAACGGTTGAGCATATTTTGGTAATGGGTATAACTGGCCTTCTTTAGCACCGCCTTTGTTCTTATAATATATGCAATTGATACAGTTTTTAATGTATTTTTTTATCACATGACGCATGCGTGTGTTAGATATATTAATATCATTTATAAAATAAAAAGGCAAAAAGTAATTTTATAATAATAAAATTAATTATAATTAAAGGAAACATTTATTTTATCTTCATTAAAATAAATATTTCACTTGAAAGTTGTTTTTTGACTACAAAAGTTATTCAAGTATCACACGAAATATATTTTATAGAATTAAACATGTATTTCTAGTTATTAAGTCGTAGTTAATGACTAATGTACAGATTAATGATTTATGTAAGGATTATTGTATTTAGTCCAAACATTAAACATGATTTAATTACTTCAAAAAGTATAGTATCCGTTGTCGGCTCCTTTTCCGTTTCCTTTTACTATTTTTATCAATTTCAAAAGTTTATAGTACACAGAATATTATAATAGCTTCTGTAAATTATGTAACATTTATTATGTATAATTTTCATGACCTTCAGAATATTTATTAACATCTCTTACGATAATTAGCTAAAATGTTTCTAAATCAAAATAACAGAACGGAAGTGACGTAGAAAACCGCCAACTTGGTTGTTGTGGCCTATTAAGAGTGCGCATAAAGCAAAACTGCCAATCTTTTTCTTGATTGTACGTGATAAATACTAGATGAAATTGTATGAATTTATTAAATGTTACGCTACATGATATTTTCAAGGGTTGTGTTTGATCAAAAACATAAAATAATTAAATTATCTCGATAAAAAAAAATCACGAAGTTACGTCTGATTTTCCCTTTTTTTCGTTTTATACTGGACATGGCAATTACTATGATGACAATTTTTTTATAAATAATTATATTGAAAAATAACTAAGGGCTATGTCTAGTCATTTTTTAAAATTCCTTTTAGTTTTGGATTTATATCGATTAAACACTTTTGGCACTTAATACGTTTTGATTCCGCGGAAAAAGACATCTCCCGTCGCACGTTTGTGAAGCTTGACACATATTTCTATTTCACACATCAGTACCGATCGCTCCGTTGAGACGAGAAGACTACGCTCAAATTCTTAGCTGCTCCGAGTTTCAAAATAAATAGTGAAATGGGGAAAAAGAAAAGGACTTTAAAAAGACTTAGTAAACGAGAGCTAAAAAAGTTGCAAACTGAAAGGATGGCTAATTGTCGAAGGTATGTTATATTGTATTTTAAGAGAAATAAATTAATTTGAGTCGATCTAGTAAGATGACGTAAACAGATGGTGTAAAGTATATGCTAAGTAATCACATGACTTTAGTTGGTCTCTTCAAATAATAGGTTGATTTCGAAGGAATTTGTTTCAATCCACCAGGTATTTATTGTAAGTAAATTGTTTTCAAATAGTATTTAATTTTCAGAATTGCTGTATCTCAAAATATTTCACAATCTGACAGGTGTGATCAAAATGAAGTTGTGGAGGCATGCGCGTCGTCGACTATGTAGGTTTCTTTAAAAATAGTATCCATACTCGCTTTTCCATCTTGGGTTTTTTTTTTAGTAAAGTTGAAGCTGGCTAAAACAATAACTAGTTACTACCACATGAGTAAATATACTAAGTACTGTGTTTATTTTACAGAACAACATTGAATTTGGAAAATGTAGACCCTAATAGACAGCCTATATCTACAGACTATTGTCAGCCAGAAAAAAATACTTACCGTAATGATTACTCGAGGAATGAAGAGAATACTCCAGAAAGGTATCCGCCTAAATTCTTACAGTACAATCGATAACATTTGAACTAGTGGAGACCTGTCATTAGAAAAATAACGAATGGGAAATAGTCATTTGAGTAATAACGTTAGATAATTTCTGATAAAGTTATCACTTTCCAAACCATCCTTTCTTAAATGAAAGTAACTAAGCGCAAACAGACGCCGAAATTAACCCTTTCCCGCCTACTTTTTTGCCTGGCCGCTGCTTTGCACTCTCCTGTAAATATAAAATAAATCCGATCAGTTGAACGGAAAATGGTGGATTTGGGTGGGGTGGTTAGAACTGCAACCACAAAACGCATGAGCCGAGCGATATTTCGACTCAGAACGCCACTTGCTACGAGCACTTTAATGCTTAATTGAAAATGACTTTCCTAATAGTTGGTAATTTGTGCCTTTGTTAACATAAATTCTGTAAAATATGGCTTCCGCATTTTTTTTTCTACTGTGTCATTTCTGCATGTTTTTTTTTTGGAAATAGCTGAACTTTTTCATTACAGTTCATTGAAGCGACGACGCACTCTAAGTAGTCGGCCATAAGCTCAGAATGAAGATCAGGCTGAAAATTTGTACGATGCAGCAGAGAGAGTGATAATAGACAAGTTGTACTTTTTTGAAAAAATAAAAATGGTATCGAATCATGCTCCTCAATTCGGTTGCACTCTATCTAACTTAAACATCACAGGAGAAACGTGGGTAAAGTGGGTGGCCACCGTTTTCTGGGATTCACAAGGTTTGATCTAAGTACATCGATTACCTCGAGAAGGGTAAAACTATAACAGGGCTTTACTATGCCGATTTATTGGGCTGATTCGACGCCGAATTAAAGAAAAAACGACCCCACCTGACGAAGAAAAACGTGCTGTTTCACCACGACAACGCACCGGTTCACACGTCTGCCGTTGCCATGGCCAAATTGGTCGAATTGCGCTACAAATTGCTGCCCCATCCACCGTATTCTCCAGAGTTGGCCCCTTGAGACTTCTTTCTGTTTCCTAATCTGAAAAAAACACTCCCCGGGAATAGATATGGATCAAATGAGGAGGTCATTGCCGCCACGGAGGCCTATTTTGCAGAGTTTGACAAAAACTATTTTTCGGACGGGTTAAAAAAGTTTGAGCATCGCTGTGCTAAGTGTATCAAACTGAATGGAGACTATCTTGAAAAATAAATTGCCATTTTCCAAAATTTTCCTTTACTTTTTGTAGGCTAAGTAAGTATTTATTGAATGACCCTCGTATAATATGTACATACTTGAAATAAAGATGATGTTTTTGGCATTCATTTTCATTTTTCATTCACCTTTCAACGCCCTATAAACCAGATACAATTGAAAATCTATTATTATAATCGCTGACAATCGCGCCAGGCGGGATGCGACCCTTTAATTCGTCTTCAGTTGGTGGAGGAGAGTCAAACCACCCCCTCATGAGTTCTCACCTTGGCGTTGCGAGGGGGCTTAGTACCGGTGGTAGGGTCCAACCGCCGGGAAGCGAATAGAACTCAGGAGTGGCAGTGTGGTGGACTAGCCACCCACTCGCTGAGGCCCGTAAGGGCGACACGTGGGGTTGCGGGGCCAGTGCGGCCTGCAAGCGCCTTGAGGCGCGTGGTAGCGGCCGCGGGGTTTTAGTCGGTAGGAGTCCAACATAACTTCGTCGTCTCCCCGGGCGGCGAGGTATCCATGAAGATTTCCCCACGAAAAAAAAAGCGGGTCAAATTATGACACCGGGCAGCTTTTATTTATAAATATACAAATGCGTCCACCTATAAAAACCATAATATTTTATTTATATTTTTTTAGTATAAAAAAATAAGTCGTGTTTTCCTTCCTGACGCTATAACTCCAGAACGCACTAACCGATTTCCACGGTTTTGCATTCGTTGGAATGGTCTCGGGCTCCGTGAGGTTTATAGTAAAGAAAAATTTCTACAGAAAAGCGGGAAAATCTTTTTTCACATACACCTAAGTCCACGCGACGAAGTCGCGGGCGGTTGCTAGTATTTAGTATTTATTGTGAAAAAATCAACTGGTGACAGATAGACAGTGTAGTCTATGTAATAGGGTCCTGTTTTTACCTTTTGCATACCGATCCTTAAAAATAATTTAAAAGATGAGACTACTATCTACAACATAACATTCAACTTATATACAAAGTAAAATTACACACATTAAAATGTAGGTAATGTATTCACAAAAATAATGCCCACTGTGTTATCTGATTGTTTTACGTATACTACGGAAGCTACGCGTTGAGCGAGCGAGAGAGATGTACTGTGGTTCGGCGGGCGATAGTGTTCGCAGAGAGGGGGGCGCGGGTGAATTTTAATAATTTGCTGGGTTTATACGCACTCTTAAAGAAAAAGATTGGTTTTCGACTCCACTTTGGATGGAGCTCCCAGACTGGACGGATCTAAGTTAAGTACTTTGTTACTATTTACTAAGTTCAAGTAATTAAAGATCAGAGCTGTGACTGTGATCTTATATTGTTGTATTTGGTGATAATTATTAAGTATCCGCTTATTGCTATGGTTTCTCTGAGTATTGTAATTTATTTCAATCATTTGCTTGTGAGTTTAAGAATATTAGTTTATTGCGAATAGCCTATATAGTCCGGTCAAATTAGACCAAAAAATAAGAGTGAAGTTACATTAATTCCCACCAAGCTGAAAATCGGTAAGATTGTTTGAAATATCATTAAAAACAAAATTTGAAAGTTCCCCATCTTTCCCCTGTAAGGAAAAAATTTTATTCAAGGTCAAAGGTAAAAAAAATGTGTTTTTCGCGATTTTCAGCAAAACGTAAGTTTTATCATAAAAATATTTCAGACAAAAATCGTAGATCATAAAATTATCTACAAAAAAATACTTAATACTTTTTTTCTACGAGCCACCGTTTTTGAGATATAACGATTCAAAAAGCTGTAAAAGTTGCGCTAAGTACACGGGTTCTCGCCTCGGCTTGGCAAGGGGGCCTAGTACCGGTGGTAGGGGCACCACCGGGAAGCGAAGAGAACCCAGGCGTGGCAGCGTGGGGGACTGGACACCCACCCGCTGCGGCCCGCAAGGGCGACGTGGGGCTGCGGGGCCAGTGGGGCCTGCAGGCGCCTTTGAGGCGCGTGGTTGGGGCCGCGACGCACAACCGGTTGGTGGGGGCCAGTGATCCGAGGCTGATCCCCCCTTTGCGTCGCGGTCCGGCGGGGCCGTACCGCCGGTTACGGCAGCGGAGCCGTCCTTTGGGTGTAGGGCCACTGGTATACCACCTTTACAGTGGAGAGTCCGACATAACCCGTCCGTCCCCCGGTGGACGGCTATGCGTAAGGCATTTACCCTACTTAAAAAAAAAAAAGTACACTACCTCATAGGTGGCGTGGAAACGTGTGCATATTATGACGATTACAACTTTTACAACTTTTTGAATCGTTATATATCAAAAACGGTGGCTCGTAGAAAAAAAAGTATTAAGTATTTTTTTGTAGATAATTTTATGATCTACGATTTTTGTCTGAAATATTTTTATGATAAAACTTACGTTTTGCTGAAAATCGCGAAAAACACATTTTTTTTACCTTTGACCTTGAATAAAATTTTTTCCTTACAGGGGAAAGATGGGGAACTTTCAAATTTTGTTTTTAATGATATTTCAAACAATCTTACCGATTTTCAGCTTGGTGGGAATTAATGTAACTTTGAATGTCTAATTTGACCGGATTAATAAATGTTTCTCAACATTTACATATTGATTGTGTTTCATCTGATCAGTGGTGTTTAAGCCTTAAGCCTCTTGACTTAATTTGAAGTGAAACAGATTCTATTTATTTAGATTATATTATATATTCCTAAGATATGATACTGAATTTGAAAAGACTAACTACTGAGTTTCTTGCCGGATCTTCTCAGTAGAATCAAGGTTCCGATCCGGTGGTAGATTCTTTTGAAAGTTTTAATATAAATATTATTGAAACTCCTTGTTGCTGTTCTTATTTCCTCTCCCTATCGTTTTATTATTATTAGGTAGGCAGGTACACAATTAATATTGAGTAAATTCCTAGTTCATTTCATTATCTATTAGAATTAATACTAGAAATGTTAGCCCATACTTAATACCTACTTTAGTCCTAATTTCACATCAGAAGTGGGATAGTATCTGGCCTGTTATTAATACAAGATGTGTTACAGATTGGATGGCGACATTACTGATCACTACCGTGCTACTGCTGACTTTTCAAGCAAGGGATGTTACCGTGACGATGATTCCACGTCATTTTAGAAGACTCAATTTGGTCTGGCAGCTTCTTCGCGGGTCAAATGTTTTCAAGAAAAATATTTCATCGGTTAACGAGGAACACGAACAGACAAGACAGCTACGATTACCGGTAAGGCCAACAACGTGTTGGCTATTTTCATTCTCAAATTCAACTGGTGTTATAGGTTTGAAAACGTTGTATCTATGTCATCGCGTTATATTTCTAGAACTGAGCAAACAGTTATTGATGTATTGAGATTTCATTATTTTTATTTAAAAAATGAGGGTAGTTATTTATCTTAAGTTATTTATTTATTTATTTATTCTTTATTGCACAAATTTACAACAAAAAAAGTACAAATGGCGGACTTAATGCCAAGAGGCATTCTCTACCAGTCAACCGCACCGCAGTGTGGTAGTCAAGTTATTGTGCCTCTGTGGAAGTTAGTTATTTATCTGAAGTTATTGTGCTTGTGTGGAAAGATTTTTTAACTATATCACACAACCATTGGTCCCTTTTTTTCAATTTATGTTATTGGTTAAAAAGATAACATCGATTTTCAACGTATTTGAATATTCCATGATAGTTCTTTAGAAGTGAGTTAACCTGAAAACATAAGTTCAAATAAACTCAGGGTAATTTTGTGTAGTACATTTTTTTAAAGATGTTTTCGTCTGGACATACCGAGTAGACTTCAGGGTAGATATGATTAACATTTTACTTGTACTAGACACTTTCATTATCATTCCTAGCCTTACGTGTCATACTGCGAAGTGTATGAGATAATCTAAGGCGAATTGTCTGATGTAGTTTTTAAATTGACCTTTATTTAAAAAAATCAGTTTTAGTTTCTTCTGAATATTATTTTAGTCTCAAGTCACAGCCGTTAAAACTAAAATAAGACAGTGTTCCTGTGAGTAACAAATGTGTCAGATTGACCAAGCGGTTGATCGAATGATAATGATAATTGATGGATTCGATGTCCAAAAAAATTGAATACAGGATAACTAGTTTAACTGTTTTCACCAGTTAATGTGTTATTGTTTGGTTCTTGTCAGCTTTTACAACTATTTAGGTTTTACAAGATAGGTGTTGCAACTAGTTGGGTGTTGCAACTGGTTGGGTGTTGCATCTAGTTAGGTGTAGTATTTTTTACAACTAGTATTATTTTACAATCTGTATTATTTTACAACTAGTATGATTTTTCGACTAGTATGATTTTCCGACTAGTATGATTTTTGACTAGTATGATTTTTCGACTAGTATGATTTTCCGACTAGTATGATTTTCCGACTAGTATGATTTTTCGACTAGTATGATTTTTCGACTAGTATGATTTTTCGACTAGTATGATTTTTCGACTAGTATGATTTTTCGACTAGTATGATTTTTCGACTAGTATGATTTTTCGACTAGTATGATTTTTCGACTAGTACGATTTTTCGACTAGTATGGTTTTTTGACTTGAATGATTTTTCAACTGGTTTGTTTTTTCTTACAAGTTCAGATTTCCTAGTTAGGTTTTGACAACTAGTTAAGTTTGTCGACTAGTTAGGTTACAAAATAGTTAGGTTACAAAATAGTTAGGTTACAAATAGTTAGGTTACAGACTAGTGTGGTTAGACACAGACTAGTGTGGTTTGACGACTTGTCTATGTTTCAGGACTTGTTTATGTTTATTATTTTGTTTATGGTTCCAAACTAGGATTGGGTTTGAATTTGGTTTTTAGGTTCAATTAATGGTTTAATGTTTTAGTTTCCATACTATAATAATAATAATAATTTATTTATTTTAAAGATAACAGAGATCCAATTCTTGTTAGTTTGACTTAAAATAAGTTAGTAATGAAGTACAAAAACGAAATAAACAAAGTAAAAGGTAATGAAACTAAAAATAAAATAAACGGCACCTCGCGCCATCTACCAACCCGTTGCTCATTTAAGTTGGTCATTTAAGCAGCCGGTATTAGCAAACGGACGAAATGCTTCATAATAGGAGAGTCATATCTCTCCGCAACAGTCCTCAGGATACCGTTGGAGCTGGCCCGCACTCTCTGTAGCAGTGAAGCTGTTTTCTTGCGTAAGACAGCGTAGAAGCCGTCTGTATGCGTCTGAGCGAACATCTGCGACGCACTGCAGAAGCGAGGCAGCCCCAACAAGGCCCTGAAGCCGTTGTTATACTGGATACGCAGGACGTTCAGCGATCTCTTGGTGTAGCTGGTCCACAGATTGCTCGTATATAGACTTTGGCAGTAAGCCTTAAATAATAGTACATTATGGTACAAGTGTGTAATGTTGGTGATTACCGCTGAGGCGCCATTGAGATCCGAGCCGTAGGCGAGGGTCTTAAGAGAGCCGAGGACGGTAATCATCAATACACACGTGTATCATACGACGTTTTTCAACACAATTGTGAATAAAATAGTGTTAGAAACTCATTTTATTCAGTAAATAAAAAGTTGATTTTATATACTACCTGCTCGTCAATGGCACATTATGTGTCATGTAAACATTTCCTAAAGTAAGTCATAAAGTGATTTGAATTTGGAATGCAAGGCCGTGTAGTCAAAAATGTTTAGGTGCAATGAGATTTTATTCTGAGGTAGGCTGTATGTTAACGTTTTCTTTGCGTATTAAAAAAAAGAGAAACATGAAAGCTTTTCACCAAAGACTCATTCGAATGTCGAACTGGCCACTAATAAAATAGACTTGGAGCATTCTTGTAATTTTATTTTCTTACAAAATAAACGACAGTAAAAGAAAAAAGGCGCCAACCGCTCAAATAGCTATGCTGATAAATTTAATGTACCAAAGAATGTAATTTACCTTTGCATATACTTAATGTTTTCCTTATTCATTCTTATAATTTTAAATAAATATTTTTACTTTTATTTTTAAACACGATCTTTTTTGTATCGAAACTTTTTTTTTTCACAGCAAATCAACCAATAAAAAAAAACTCTATAACTCACTAGTGAGTAATAGTAATAAAAAGTCACAGTTTGATTATAGGTGTCATTATGTGCCTAATTGCAGTGAAATAAGAGCCACTTTATGAGCAAGTGTGTTGAAAAGTTATTTTCACTTGATCAGTGCAGCGAGCAAATCTGCGGGCCAACATATTACATCTGACCGCCAACGCCCTACGTTCCCTCTCAATATCAACATGATCCCTAAGGTCGTCGGTAAGGTAGTGACCGAGGTATTTAAACTGATATACCCTTTCCAGCTTTGATCCGGTCAACACGAGCTCGGGAACTTCACTAGGGCATTTACCGGCGGCCTTAAAGATCATGTACTGGCTCTTCTTCACATTATAGCAGAGACCATGACTGCGGACATATTTCTCACATACACTTAACATTTTTCTGAGTGCACCCATCGTTGGCGCCAGCAGCACCATGTCGTCCGCATAGCTAATGTTGTTAATACAAACACCATCAACCCAGCAGCCAACACGCATGCTGCTGAGGGCAACGATAAGCTCGTTTATGTATAGGTTGAAAAGCCTGGGAGATGTACGCCCCCCCTGTCTCACCCCGCATTTCAACCCATACCCCTCAGAAAAAGCGTTGGCCCATTTTACAGCGTTCACCTGATTGGCGTACCAATATTGCAGTAATTGCATTATCCCAAGCGGTACACCCTGTTTCCTCAACTTCTCCCAGAGAACGTCATAAGATACCAAATCAAATGCCCGGGAGAGATCGAGGAAACAGGCGTAAATTGGAGTCTGCCGATCCGTGTAGTAGCGGACGGTATGCTTGAGGCTCAAAATAGCGCTTTCAGTTGAAAGCCCAGGTTTAAACCCAAACTGAGCGTCATGTGATTTTATATATTTATCTAGATATGAATCAAGCACACCGTCCAGCACTTTAGCTGTAACTGTAGCCAAAGAGATCGGCCTATAATTATTTACATCAGAGATATCACCAGTTTTGTTTTTAACAATTGGAGCCACTACTGTTTTCATCAGGTCCTTTGGTAAATAAGAGTGGCTTAAGCAGAGCGAGAAAAACATACTCAAAACCCTAGGTAAGTGAAACCCAGCATGCTTGAAGTGCTCAATGCTAAGCCCATCATGTCCAGGCGATTTACCCTTCGTCATTCCGCTTATGATAGCTGCCACTTGCTTCGCAGAAAAACGAATGGGTTCATCGGTATTGTCAGACCCAGCACCGACCACTCCAGGGGGCTTAGCCAAAGTAACTTCTCTTGTGAGCGAAACGTAACCATAGATAGCGAGTTGTTATCGAACGCTATCCATGCCGCTGTCATACAAATGAGTACAAATGCGTAGACAAGCAGCAGTTTCAGTGTTCGCCTTCATTACGATTTCGATCGTCAGAAATGATATTTGAACGAACACTCGGATGCTGTAGTTATCGAAACAAAATGGCCGATTACATTCATCAGCTGTGATTCTCAAAAGAATTTGATTACGGCTTAATATATTAACAGAGCCTAAAATGCATGCGTTACGTTTATTGTAGGCTGCACATAACAAAAACACATGGGAAAGACGCCAAAAGCGATTAAAATTACGACGCCAGTTGGAATAAAAAAGTAATTTATAAATATGTGGCGTGCATGAATGTCGACGCACCTCAATGATGTGGTGCGCATTATTGTCGACAAACCTTAATGATGTGGTGCGCATGATTGTCGACGCACCTCAATGATGTAGTGCGCATTATTGTCGACGCACCTCAATCTTCTATGGCAGCGATTGAGGTGTGTCTATGCCAAGTGACGCTTAACCTAGCCACTTTTTCCTGGCGCGCAGAGGCGATCATCCATTAATGTTAACCGGCAAATTCCTAAATATTATATCTAACGTTGTGAAGAATTACAAGTTTCGCGAAGCAATCCAGCATTTCATTTTTAAAAACAGAACATCTCCGATAAACAAGCGCGGGCAGGCAGACCCGCACAAATACAAGTTATTTAAACTACATTTCAATACAGGCAGTCAACTTATCTTACCTTTCTAATTACCTAATGAGTAAGAGACAAACAAAATATAATATGAATAAGTTCCTTTTATGATAACCTAGACTGATTAAAGCTTTGAATAAAATTAATAGAACCAAAGTTAATAAACTATACAAAATTCAAAACTTATTAATAATTTAGCTATTAGTTTGCCATTTTAGTTTGTTACATAGAGAAAGATAAATATATACCAAAAGGGTTTGCTATTAACAGACTTGTCACAGAGAGACAAATCTGTCTGGTTACCTGACAGATTTGACCAGACTCTGGTAGACTGCGGTCCGAATATAGCTGAAAGTACTTTTGGCACCCATAAAAGCGTCCCGAATTGCGCCGAACGCACTTCGAGCGCGATTTTCAAAGATATTGCGACGCCATAAATGACATCACCAACTTTCACCATTTTGTACTTAACTGCACTGAAAGCACTTTAAGCGATAAAATCGCACTTTTTAATTCGGACCGCACGAATGTGCTAAAAGCGCTTAAAGTACTTTCAGCGATATTCGGACCGCAGCCCCTGTTGATCTGCTTGACACTGACAGTGACAGCAAAATTTCCGAATTTTTCGATACCATAGCATAGCCAATATTTTACTTTTTAGGGCCTAACAACTTCGAAACAACGATCGCGAAAGGATGGTACATTGGCTAAGCCATCGAAAACGATGACTTTTGAACGATGGCTTATGTCAATCCCATACATTTTGTTCTTTTCGAACTTCGCTGTCGTTTTCTAAATGTTACTTTGGCTAAGCCCCCAGGCGCGGAGATTATGGCAGACTGAACGCTAAAATGCTATAAATATATATAATTGTGTTGTTATTTTAAGTAATTATTACCTGGTGATGTTCTCCGGAAACGGAGTGGTTTTGAAATGATAACCGTGTTAGATAGATAAACAGAGCTACTAACTCTGCTTGTTTTAATTAATAATGTTAATAATGTCTAGACAAGTATGTAAACAAAGTAAACAAAAAAAAGAAAAAAAAATTTTTTTTTTATTGTTACAAAATAAATGTATTTTGTTTTCAATCATAGCTAATAAATGTCACTTGTTTTTACATAATACTATATCCATGAGTAATAAAATTTGGATTGAAAGTAAGATCAATCCTAATACTCTTTATTTTTTTACTGTTACTGTGTTATTTTTATAAGTTATGTATAGGCAATTTACTGTCAAAATAAGCCTTTTGACAGTAAATTGCCTCAATCATGAGTCACCGGTACTTGAATAACCTTATTTATTATTTTCACTTGATAGTGTTACTATGTTATGAAGCCTTATTGAATGATATAAATATTAAAAAGTGCTGGTTGGTCACTGCCCTGATACTCTTCTGGAACTCACACAACCAGGTGATAGGATGAGTATGTCAAGGCCAGATGACAAATAAAATACTTCTGGTCGGGTCACTGCCCTGATACTCTTCTGGAACTCACACGGCCAGGTGATAGGCTGAGTATGTCAAGGCCAGATGACATATAAAATATTTCTGGTCGGTCACTGCCCTGATACTCTTCTGAAACTCACACGACCAGGTGATAGGCTGAGTATGTCAAGGCCAGAGACAATTGTTGATAAATGTCCTTCGAGAGCGAAGGACAGGTCAGTATGGCCGTGTTAGATATATTAATATCATTTATAAAATAAAAAGGCAAAAAGTAATTTTATAATAATAAAATTAATTATAATTAAAGGAAACATTTATTTTATCTTCATTAAAATAAATATTTCACTTGAAAGTTGTTTTTTGACTACAAAAGTTATTCAAGTATCACACGAAATATATTTTATAGAATTAAACATGTATTTCTAGTTATTAAGTCGTAGTTAATGACTAATGACCGCCAAACTGAACTAGAAAGTCGCCAAACTGAAATGGGACTTGGCAGGTCATGTCTGTAAAATTCATCCGGGCCGAATCACAACCCAATGGCTCCTCAAAAACTGAATCCTTGAAGGGCGAGGCCTAAAAAACGATGGTGCGGCCACCTGGTACATTACCCCGGTGGATTGTGGACTTTAGCAAAAGACAAGGGCCAATGGAAAAAAATGGGGGAAACCTATTAGTCTGGTTCACTTTTGAGCAAAAGTGCTCTAGAACTTGATTTCTATTTGCAACTCTTGTGTATAACCACGACTAGTACCAATGGGTTTGGGATAGTGTCGTGTTTATGAATCTGTCGGTCGTAGAGTGATAAAGTGGTGGGGGTAAGGGGGGGGCGCCGTAAAAGGTATTAAAACGACCTCTTGCTTTTGGGCTGTATCTGTGTAAATACTTATTGTATTTCTTTGATTTTGGTTTCATTTGAATGGTAATCATATTTACTATCTTTGTTTAGAAGAACTTAAATACGTAAAACTTTTACTTCAAAAGTTATTTTTAAAAAACGTCTTTTTGTAACCCATTGTATAAATGTCACTGCAGATTACAAGAAAACCATTAGGTTTAAGGTAATAAAGGTTATTATAAAAAATGTCGTGTATTAATTCAGCTTTAAGAAAAGATATGAATTATCACCCTAAGATCAATAACTATTGAGTTGTAGTCAGTGGCGCACAACATCGCCGCCTGTTTCGCGCCTCAAGTGACGACTTAAAGTGAGCGAATTTTTCCTATTTGCTGCTTTTAACGGTTCCTGTTACATGATTTTAGTGTTTTAGTAGTGAATAAAACTAAGATAAACTCAAAATTAACATTGTAGTTGTTAAATACAGAAACTAGCTTTTTGATTAACGTTAGCCATCCTTTTTTTTTGTCTTTAGTAGGTATCAACTAATAGAAGTTTATTCGGGTAAATACGCAATTTAAGAAAACCATGTAGTTGAATTTAGTAAATCAAAGCTAGGGCAATGAACAAATGGATAAAATGAAAAGAGTATGTGAAAATTCGAAGAAAAAGGAACACAACGTAGGCTAATGTTGATCATCCATGAAGAACTTACTTGTCTCCGTATTCTCATACTAGCTCGTAGCGGCCACCCGTGCCTTCAGTATTTTGAATAATATCTTTATAAATAAAATTGTAGCCTATGTGTTATTCATATGTCCGAGTATAAGCTATATTACTGTTAAAGTTTAATCAAAACCCGTCGAGTAGTTTGAACGTAAAAGAGTAACATACATCGATTCCAACAAACTTTCGCATTTATAACATTAGTAGGATGCATTAGTAATCACAAATAGGTCTTCAGTAGATAAAAATAATTTCAAATATGGTGGCTGTAAATAGTGGTTTTAAGTATGTATGCCTATGTAGCCTACAGATGTAGCCGCCCGATGGCGTTAGATGATCATCCTCTCCCATTCCTAAAAAGACATGTGCCCTTTGGTTTGCTGGTTTGCCCAGTGCGGGCTAGTTGAGTGTAGTGCACAGTCATCATCATCGTAACGTCGCAAAGGCGAATACTATAATAAATTAGCGCACACTACAACTAAAACGTACTAAGTTCACGAATGTCTGTCACGACTATCACTAAGCCATTTACTCTGGTGAGCGGCAACATGGAGGTGGTAAACTACTGATAAAACTTTAAGAATACGGTCACTGTGTGAGACATCTTTTTAAGTTGATTATGATCAAGAAGAAGATACTTAATAGAGTTACCAGCAAATGGATCAAAAAAGCAGATTGTTAAGTCTAATGGCGCTGCAGCCTACAACCATAGCTGATACTATAACAATTTAATGGCTGGCAACGTTTGGGTTGAAAACAACCTGAACATTAATTTGCGATACATCTTTGCACAGTTAAGCACTATTCATTGGCTACTACTTACTATGAGTTAATACCTTGTGCAAGTATCAGACTGCTCAGTAACGATTGTTGTGCTTTACAAGTAAGATAGAAGTAAGTAACGTGAAATAGATCTACATTTACTTACTGCTCAAGCACCGTGACAGAAATCATCAATACATCCCGGATGACTACTGAAAATTACCAAAATTTGAAATAAGCTACACATCTATTTTGAAGCAATACGTGTGAGATACAAGCACGCCTTCAATTTTGAGAACAGGTGGATTGACCCTTACTAGCCGTGCCAGAAACGTGAAAAGGAGTTGTCTGTTCGACCGAAGAAGAGGTGCTTGTTCTGCTGTTGGAACTCAGTTGGAAGATAACCATTCAAAGACAAAAATAACAGTAAAAGATTGAACTGACTGCCTAAGATTAGGGCTGTTGCCGTCGACGAGTAGATAGTTTAAGCCAGCCAGCCAGGGCTAGGGCTTTTTGTCTATCTGGTAATTGGTCGCAAACTTATACTTTCATAATGTTTTGCTCGACAATGGTTATGGGACTTGGACTAAATAAAACTACTGAGGATTCCCTAAACTCCAAAAAGACGCAAAGAGTCTGCTTACAAAAGCTTCAAACACAAGTCGCTATTCTTAAGATAAGTCCCGAGTTTTTGGATTTACCTCCTCCTGCTTAGTTAGAAGGCAAAGTTGGAGGAACCATATGCAGTGTTTTTCCTGAAAAACCAGAATGCATATTATTTATAAACATCGTGGACGGCAACGATTACCGATTAACTAGAAAACGATATGTGCGTGTGCATTGGGTGAGCACCCTCTAAAAATTAATAAAAATGTTCTCCCCATTTAGTTGAAGGTCTAAAACAATTGTAAATGTAATCGTGCAATCTGTAAAACGATGGAACCAAAGGTATTTAATGAAATGTCTGCTCACCCAGTTCTCACATCGTTTTTGATATTTTTATTTACTTCAGGAGATATACGCAATTCATTGTTTGTACGGAATTCTATAGAGTAGGGTGGGGAGTAGGGTAGAGTAGGGTGTTCACACGACAAAATAAAGTGACAATACAACTAAAACAGTTCAAATTATGAATGCCATTTAATTGCTAGTTCGCTAAAATATCAGCCCTTTTAATAACGTGAGGATTGGGTGAGCACAAGAAATCATTTGCATTTTTTTTATTACGGATCTTGTGAAACTGAATTTTAAAACCCTAGTTAGAATAGATTTTTACTGTAATTCAGTACACTATTGGCATTTGTAAAGTCATTACATACGGAGATACGGCTGACCCTTTGTGAGAACTGGGTGAGCAGACATTTCATTTAATACCTTTGGTTACATCGTTTTACAATTTGCAAGATTACATTTACAATTGTTTTAGACCTTCAACTAAATGGTGAGAACATTTTAGTTCATTTTTAGAGGGTGCTCACCCAATGCACACGCACATGAAAACGATTAATAAAATTAAGAGTTCAAGTAGGCAACTGTGGCCGACAGGATTTGTTTGTTTCTGTCTTGCAGTCTGTGTTGAGTTAGTATGTCTACCATATCAAATAAAATGTCTTGCCAGATAAGTATTGTGGAAGTTGGTGTTATAATGCTCAGATGCATAAATATCTCTGGGGCTTTAGGATCATAGAAACTTCCAATGGACAGATAGATCTTGAATTTGTACACGCAGACCAAGTACAAACTGTAAAATAATTGACACAATGAATGTTTGTAATGAGTCGGAATCGAAACCTAGACTCCTATAGCCCACCTAGCGCAGTAGGTAAAATCGCTAACTATTACGCCTTTTACTTTCATTCAGATGATCAAATTAGATATTTACCTACTTATAACATAATTAACTTGTAAAGTTTGGTTAGGAATTTTAATAAGTGTAAGTCACTACATACTAGTATAAAACAAAGTCGCTTGCTCAGTCCCTATATTCATGTGTACCTATGCATGTGTCTTTAAAACTACGCTGATCTTGATGAGGTTTCTTTCAATAGATAGAATTATTAAAGGGGAAGGTTTATATATTTAATACAATCCCATTACATCCTTGTGAAGCCGATGCGGGTCGATAGTCGAATTAATAATATAAATGCGAAAGTTTGTATGTGTGAATGTGCCGTGTTGCTCTTTCACGTAAAAACTCCTTTGTGGATTTTAATGAAACTTTACAATAATATAGCTTATGTATCTGAACAGGGCATAGGCTATTATTTATAAAGATATATCACTGTTTTTTTTGCCTAAGACCGCGCGATGAAGTCGCAGGCGGCCACTTATATTAAATAATTATTGGTGCTGCCTGAACTAAAAATACCTTAGGACTGGAACAAAAATATCCTGAAATCTCAAAAACCTGATAATAAACTATAATAAACTAAGAATTTGATCAATCAGCTTATTCAAAATGTTAAAACATAGAAAAACACTATGACACAGCGACGCAGTCTTCCCCGCGTGAGTACTCGGCGCGCTCCTTTATTGCGCTTGTTCGACTACAGCTCAATCGATATTAGTCCTACATTAATGATATATACCTTCATTGAATCCTTAAAAGTTTCTTCACGTTTTTTAATAGAACCAAAAAACACAAAAACGGGCTAGTTTTCTAGAAATCCAGCAAAATATTTTTTCTTTAGAGTAAAAAAAAAATGTTTTATTAGATAACTTTTAGAATATTTAATTTACGTTCAAGATGTGTACAAAAGAAACATAGACAGTATCATTACCATTCCAACAAGTCTAAGAAATAAGAAATACAACAAGTATTGGCGAAGATATAGCGTAAAAACAAAAGGTCCATTTCGCCACCTTTGATCCATCCCCCCTCTCCCCCCCACCACTTTAGCACTCTACGACCGACAGATTCGTATTCAGGACATCACCATCAATCCATTGGTACCAGTCGTAGGTATAGACAGAACTTGCAAATAGAAATTTTGTCTCTCGTACTACGGTGAACAGGACTATATGCCCAGCGGTGGTATCTTGAGGTAAAAAAAAACAGTCTGTAACTTTGTTTTGTTGTCATCACGGACGTAAAAGAAAGACGGACGCCACTTCGTCGAATCATGAGTGAAGGATACTAGCAGCTGCCAGTCTATGGTGTGTGCGTAATTTGAGGGATGCCATATAAATCATAAATTTCCCTAAAGTTTACCTTTTATTTTAACCGGGTTTATTAACTTAAGTCCGATTATGATTTTAATTATTTTAAACATCTGACAGAAGGTTTATCACTAACCTTACACCCCTCTAACTATTCGCACTGAGCCCGCGTGTTGGAGTATGGCTCGAGCCACCTCATAGTTGAGGTGAGGCCTGTGCCCAGCAGTGGGACGTATATAGACAGAATATGTTTAAATTTCTGAAATATCGGAGCCGGGAGCTTAAGAATCATAATGTTGACCTAGCTAACATATTTTTTAAGACCACTGTGAAAGATAAGATAAGATAAGATATACTTTATTGCACAAAGAAACAAGTTACATAACGATGCTTATAGACATTAGAATGTACAATGCAGGCGGTCTTATCGCTAAGAGCGATCTCTTCCAGACAACCTTCAGATAGATAGATAGATAGATAAGATAAGATAAGATAAGATAAGAAACACTTTATTGCACACAAACACAACAGAGAAATTAACAAAGAAACATTTAAGAGACAAAGTACAATTTAGGCGGTCTTATTGCTAAAAGCAATCTCTTCCAGACAACCCACAGGTAAAGGAAATAACACAGAAAGGGTAAGCAAGTGCACAAATCTGACAGGATTGAAATGTGTTTTACTAAATAAATCAAAAAAGAAAGAAAGAAAAGAAAGCACATGTTACTGAAAGGGAATTGTTTTATTTACATAACATTATTAACAACTGATGTGGCTGAGTTGATGATGGAAGGTTAACTTCTTACCAGTTAGAGGAATTAAGAGTCTGTTTATGGTCAACGAGCGAAACTAATAAACTCTCATTTATTGTGTTAAATTTATAACATTAAGAGAAAAAGCGAAATAAATATAAGTAATTCAGCACAATAAATGAGATGAGATTAGCGCTTGTGAAAAAGTGAACCGTTATTTGTTCTATTAACTACTTACTTCTGCTAAAATAATCGTGTTAGGTAGGTATTTATTTATTTACTAGCTGACCCGGCAAACTTTGTTCCGCCTTAATGGCAATAAATAAGCAGTTTTTTTTTATTGGAAAAAATACAATAAAAATTATATACCTACATTAATCATTCATAATTATTTCTGTATATTACTGCCGCTGAGTGCGGCAGTAATATACAGAAATAATATACAGAGACGTCAATTAACGTTAATGGTTCATTAGAGTCAAAATTCCATTTTTCAAAAGAGACTTAATAACAAATAGAATAAAGAACTTGTAAAATTTTGACTCTAATTAACCTTTCACGTTAATTGACGTCTCTGAGTGCGGCGGTTAGTACATAGGTTGGTCTTCATTTAAGTAGCTTGTGATACACGACATTTTTTGTTTTATTATCAAGCGCAAAAACAAACAACGCAGATGGTCTTCCGACCCGTAAACATTCACGTATAATTGACCATGGGAAAAACATGAATGTTCTAGATTTAAACCGCAAACTTTTAAGGATTGGCCTTGTGATTTGTTGATGGTCATGGCAATTGCAAGACGTATCGGAAATTGAAGTCTTTTAAATTCAAACGGCATATCGGTTGGGATCATCGGTATCCTCGGAATGAGAACTTCCTCACCTTTGAATTTCCCTATCATTATCTTAGCTTAATTACATTGATCATCAATTTTCTAACCACCAAACGCGTACCGTTCCACAGTTTTGGTTGGTTTATGTTTCGAAGCATGATTATTACTGAGCCAACCTTTAGTCGTAAATTGTGCGGTGGTAAGCCAGGCACGTCCAAAGAGTTTAAAAATTCAATTGGATAGTAGGTGGCTTCATCTTCATTTGTGACGCAGTCAATAGATTGGAATGAATGCATTGTTCCAATGATCTTATTTTGAATTATGTAGTTTAGGTCATCTACAAATCGTTAAAATGGCGTGAAAAAACCTAACATTTCCCGATGTTATCGTAAACTTTAGGTTTTTTTTTCTCGAACAGTATTCACTTCCGCAAAATGAAACTTCACAGGATTACATGTTTTATTAACTTCTATTACAAAAAAAAAAAAATTTTGCTCCTAGCTACCCGTAATGATACTAAAGTCGAGCCAATACGACAAATACAGATTTCCCCTCATTTAGGGAAATTTTACCGTCAAAAAAGTGGCAACACTGTTGTGTTTTGTCTTTTAAATTGTCATCACAATTTATAAATGTAATTAGGAGAAAATATAACCAATAATCATAATTTACCTGTGATACTTGATTCCTTGTGACTTTTTAAGTTTACTCATGTAGTTCTTACATGATTTCACCACACAAGACGGCATTTTTAAATAAATATTGTCTTATGGAACACGCGTGTCATTCGCGCTGTCACCCGGGGTAAAATGGCGTTAGATTGTAGCACCTAGTAAGTTTGTGTGAGCGTAGGGTCGTGTGCAACTCACGAAGTTGTATGACCTTGCTAGCTTCACATTTTTTTAGTGTGATGTTCCGTCCGTCTTTCTTTTACGTCCGTGGTTGTCATTATCAGAAGAATCGGTAAAACGATTTAGAATTCAGTAATTGTAGGTATTTTATACTTGACCACGTGAGTTTCGGTTTCGGTTTCGGTTTCGGCCGAAACTGAAGCCTAGGCCGAACATTCGGTTTCGGTTTCGACCGGAAAACCAGTTTCGGTCGGACTCTAGAAAAAACGGCGTTTACACGTTGTACTTTTTAAGAGTTTTCGTTTTCACTTAAAAGCTTTTTTTGCTACTTAGCGTTTAATTGATTAAAATAATCGTTTAGAAAAACGTTTAAATACGTAAATAAAAATTTAAGCGTCTTAAAAAGTAAAAACATGCATGTGGCCACGGACGTAAAAGAAAGACGGACGGAACATCACACTAAAAAAGAGCTATTCCTTTCTAATACCAATGGTATTTGTTTGCTATCGTAATTAATTTTCTGTTCCGAACGAATACCAAATTTTAAATATTTCAATTTAGTTTTGGTATTCGTCCGGAATAGAAAATTATGACGATTACAAACAAATAACATTGGTATTACTTTTTGGTATTAGAAAGGAATAGATCCTAAAAAAATATGAAGCTAGCAAGGTAATACAATTTCGTTAGTTGCACACGAAATACGTTCACACAAACTAACTAGGTGCTACAAACCAACGCCATTTTACCCCGTGTGACAGCGCGAATGACACGTGCATTGCATCCAACAATATTTATTTAAAAATGCCGTCTGGGTCGTGAAATCTTGTAAAAACGACTTGAGTAAACTTAAAAAGTCACAAGGAATCACTTATCACAGGTAAATTATGATTATTTGTTGTATTTTCTCCTAATCACATTTATAAATTGTGATGACAATTCCAAAGAAAAAATGCAACAGTGTTACCACTTTTTTGACGGGAAAATTTCCCTAAATGAAGGGAAATCTGTATTTGTCACTTTTGTGACTTTAAAATCAGATTTAACCACTTTTTGGGTTCCATATCTCAAAAGGAGAATAACAAAACCCATGCAATTAATATAAAATAACACTTGCGTTGTTTTTAATAGGTTATATAATTTATTTGGCGGCTTCTAGTATCCTTATTATTTTTATTACTTGAAGCTACTTTGAAACTCTCCAGAAAAGCAAACACAAAGCAGTTTTTCACCTGTACTGCAGGTTTGATATTATAGGACAATGTACTTAGGTTAACGACGTAACGACCGATTGATGATTGATGGCTAAGAAATTGGCTACTACACCAGCGGTTCTGGGCTCGACCCTGTGGGTCACAATCATTTGTACATTGTGAAATAATGTTTTTTTTGTAATTTCAAACTCAAATAGCAATATATGTATTGACTTTGAATTTTCAACTTGTTCAATTTTATCTTTATGTTTTTATTTGTAACACTGCACCGCCCTCCATATTTTTCTGCTTAACCTCATGGTTGACTAGTAGATAATGCCTTATCGCAATTAAGTCCGCCATTTGTGCCAATTCATTGTTGTGCAATAAATAATAAATAAATGAAAACCTACCTAACATGATTATTTTAGCATAAATAATTAATTGAACAAATAACGATTCACTTTTCCACAAGCGCTAATCGCTTCTCATTTATTGTGCTGAATTACTAATATTTATTTCGCTTTTTTTCTTAATGTTATAAAAACACAATATGAGAGAATGAGAGTTGATTAGTGGCGCTAGTGGACCATAAACGGACTCTTAATTCCTCTAACTGGTAAGAAGTTAACCTTCCATCATCAACTCAGCCACATCAGATGTTAGTAATGTTATGTAAATAAAACATTTCCATTCAAGTAACATATGCTTTCTTTTCTTACACAGTGGTCATAAAAAATATGTCAGCTAGGTCAACATTATGATTCTTAAGCTCCCGGCTCCGATATTTCATAAATTTAAACGTAATCCGTGCGTACGTGCCGTGTAGTGCCGGCACGTAAAGTGCCGTGTAGTGCCGGCACGTAAAGTGCCGTGTAGTGCCGGCACGTAAATAGAATAGCACTACCCCCTCTCTTCCCGTGGGTGTCGTAAGAGCCGACTGAGGGAAAACTGCCATAAGGAGATGGGCAGCAGCGTCTCCGCATAACAACAGGCCTCACTGCGATCGCCAACCCGCCTGCCAAGCGTGGCGATTATGGCAAACCCCCCCCTAATGATGGCACAACCAAAAAAATGGCCCCCAGTCCCCGGCGGCCCCGCTATTCCTGGCTACGGCAGCGGCTATGGTAACGGCGGGGCAGGGGGTGCGAGGAATCCCCGGGTGAGATCCGGCTGCCAACACCGACGACTCGACCTGGCAACATATAACGCGCGCACACTGAGGCTTGACGCGAAGCTCGTCGAATTGGAAGAGGCAATTGGTAAGTTACATTGGGATATCATTGGGTTATCTGAAGTCCGAAGAGAGGGGGAGGACTCGATAACCCTGCAATCCGGTAACTTACTATACCACCGGGAGGGCGATCAACAGTCAGTAGGTGGTGTCGGGTTCATCGTCCACAAGTCCCTTGTCAACAACGTGATCACTATCGGAAGTGTTTCGAGCAGGGTAGCGTACCTGATACTCAGGATATCGAAACGTTATTCGCTGAATGTCATTCAGGTCTACGCTCCGACCTCGAAACATGACGATGTCGAAGTGGAGGCTATGTATGAGGAGATCTCTAAAGCCATGCATAACCATAAAACCCACTACACAGTTGTGATGGGGGATTTCAATGCGAAGTTTGGGCAACGTTGCGGTGATGAGCTGAGAGTGGGGCAATTTGGGTTTGGGCAACGGAACAATAGGGGCCAGATGCTGGCAGACTTCATGGAGAAGGAGAACCTCTTTATGATGAACTCCTTCTTCAAGAAGCCCGTAAGCCGCAAATGGACCTGGATCAGTCCGGACGGTAGGGTCAAAAACGAGATCGATTTTATCATGTCGACGAAGAAGCATATATTCAATGATGTCGCTGTGATCAACGCTGTTAAGACAGGAAGCGATCACCGCCTGGTCAGAGGCACATTGAATATCGACATAAAGCTTGAGAGAGCGCGACTGATAAAATCCACGCTCCGACCAATACCGGCTCAGATTCAAAACCCCGAGTGCTTTCAGCTCGAGCTTCAAAACCGCTTCGAAGCCCTTGAGAACAGCATCGATGTGGACGATCAATACAACATGGTGGTGGATACCGTCCGTACGGTAGGGTCTAAGTACTTTAAAACCCGCCGTCCAAAGTCAAAGAAACTCTCCAGCCAGACTCTCCTACTCATGGATCAGAGAAACGCAATGCGGCTACAGAACTCAGCGGATGCCCATCGTTATCGGCAACTCAATAGACAGATATCTAAGTCTTTGACGAGCGACCTTCGCCAATTTAATACCCAGTGTATTAAAGAGGCCATTGAGCGGAACAAAGGCTCCAAAGTGTTCGCCAGAGATCTGTCTATTGGGCAAAGCCAACTGACGAGGCTGAAAACTGAGGCAGGTAGCATCATTACGTCAACACCTGAAATCCTGAGGGAGATTGAGAGTTTCTATGGACAGCTGTATTCCACTCAAACACCGGTTGAAAGCAAGGCTAAAGACCCTAGAGCCAAGCTTACCCGACACTATACCGAAGATATCCCGGACGTCAGCCTGTACGAGATTAGGATGGCTCTCAAACAGCTTAAAAACAACAAGGCGGCGGGTGCTGACGGAATCACAACAGAGCTTCTGAGAGCGGGCGGTCGGCCGATACTCAAGGTCCTCCAGACGCTCTTCAGTTCTGTCATCCTCGAGGGCAGAACGCCAAAGGCATGGGGCAGGAGCGACGTGATGCTGTTTTTCAAGAAGGGTGACAAAACTCTCTTGAAGAACTACAGACTCATATCGCTTCTGAGCCATATCTATAAGTTGTTTTCGAGAGTCATTCCGAATCGTCTCGCTCGCAGGTTCGACGACTTCCAACCTCCCGAACAAGCCGGGTTCCGGAAAGGCTATAGTACCATAGACCACATTCATACGCTGCGGCAAGTTATACAGAAGACCGGAGAGTATAACCTGCCACTTTGCCTAGCGTTCGTGGATTATGAGAAGGCCTTTGATTCGATTGAGACCTGGGCAGTGTTGCAGTCTCTCCAAAGGTGCCAAATAGACTACAGGTACATCGAGGTGCTAAGGTACCTATACCAGAATGCCACCATGTCGGTCCGATTACAGAACCAGAACTCTAATCCGATCCAACTACAGCGAGGCGTGAGACAAGGAGACGTTATCTCTCCGAAATTGTTCACAGCTGCGTTGGAGAATATTTTCAAGCTTCTGAACTGGAAAGGACGCGGCATCAACATCAATGGCGAGTACCTAACACACCTACGATTCGCCGATGATGTAGTTCTTATGGCTGAGACCTTGGAAGACCTAAACATAATGCTCGAAGATCTCGGTAGTGCTTCCCAAAGAGTGGGTCTTAGGATGAACATGGACAAGACGAAAATCATGTTCAATGCCCATGTTGCACCTGCTCCAGTTAACGTTGGGAACATTACACTCGAAGTTGTTGACCACTATGTTTACCTGGGACAGGCAGTCCAGTTAGGTAAGTCCAACTTCGAGAAAGAGATCTCTCGTCGAATCCAGCTCGGATGGGCAGCGTTCGGGAAGCTCCGGCATATATTCGCGTCCGAAATACCTCAGTGTCTCAAGACGAACGTCTTTGACCAGTGTGTGTTGCCAGTAATGACATGTTGGAGTGAGACGTGGTCGTTTACTATGGGTCTCATAAGAAGGCTCAAAGTCACCCAGCGAGCAATGGAGAGAGCGATGCTTGGTATTTCCCTGCTTGATCGAATCAGAAATGATGAGATCCGCAGGAGAACTAAGACAACCGACATCGCTCGAAGGATTGCATCGCTGAAGTGGCAGTGGGCGGGACACATAGCGCGGAGAACCGATGGCCGTCGGGGCGGAAAGGTTCTCGAATGGCGACCGCGTACCGGAAGACGTTCCGTGGGCAGGCCCTCCACAAGGTGGACCGACGATCTGGTCAAGGTCGCGGGAAGCCGCTGGATGCGGACAGCGCAGGACCGATCGTCGTGGAGATCTTTGGGGGAGGCCTATGCCCAGCAGTGGGCGTCGTTCGGCTGATATGATGATGATGAAACGTAATCTGTCTATATACATCCCACTGCTGGGCACAGGCCTCACCTCAACTATGAGGTGTCTCGACCCATACTCCAACCCGCGGGCTCAGTGCGTATAGTTAGAGGGGTGTAAGGTTAGTGAGAAACCTTCTGTCAGATGTTTAAAATAATTACAATCATAATCGGACTTAAGTTAATAAACCCGGTTAAAATAAAAGGTTAACTGTAGGGAAATGATGATTTATATGGCAACCCCCATATCACGCACACACCATAGACTGGCATCTCTTACCGCCGCACTCAGAGACGTCAATTATTAACATTAATGGTTCATTAAAGTCAAAATTTTACATTCTTAAAAGTGCTTTATTCTATTTGTTATAAAGTATCTTTTTGAAAAATGGAATTTTGACTCTAATGAACCATTAACGGTAATTGACGTCTCTGAGTGCGGCAGTTAGTACCCTTCACTCATGATTCGACGAAGTGGCGTCCGTCTTTCTTTTACGTCCGTGCATGTGGCTTATTTCTTCGCTACAACAATGAATGAAATTTCCTTCGTACTTGACAGGCTTAGGACTGTCTGAAATTAGGTTTTATTTCGTACTAGCTGTCCCGACAGACGTTCTGTTGTCAAACATTCAGTGTCACGTGACAGGTAGGAACGGTTGCTAAGGAAAACTAAATTGTTGTTTTTTCACTATATTCCTAGCATTTTCTCATGTTTGCTCATCTTTTAAACCTTTCCTGGACCTTCACAATTATTTCTTAAGACCAAAAGTTCGCCAAATCGGTCCAGCCGTTCCCGAGTTTTAGCGAGACTAACGAACAGCAATCCATTTTTATCTTAGACTATACTACGCACGCCGAATGATGATCCCTATGACAGTTCGTTGGCGCTTAACATTGTACTGACGTCCTCTCACAAGAAATCCTTTAGAGGTCCATAAAAAAATCGAAAAAATCATAATTGTATACATTTGTAAATTATAAAAATGAATATTATAAAATTATTACGTAATGTTCGCAAATAATGTAAAAAAACTCAATCCAAATGTACATGGTGCGTGCTGCAAAAGTTACGTCGTCAAGCTGTTATCGACTAAGAAGGGACACATCAATAAACAAAATATCGATAATTTGTGAGTTTGTATTTTATTTATATCAATCTGAATCTGATACAGGGTCAAGCGAATCTTCAAAATCTGAGTCTGAACTGCAGCTATCCGTGACGTTTATTATTAACAGTTGGTCGATGATATTGTCGTTTAAAGTATAGGAAAATAAAATAAGGCTGTTACTTTTTTATCTAGTGTTTTATGTCCATCAATCCACGTAATCGTGTTTTCAAAATAAATAGAAATTGCTTATTATGTTGAATGACCTGGCTGAATGACATGACATTTTCCTAAAAAATACATATTTAATCGAAATTGTTTCGTATCACTAACACAACTGTCAGTTGAAACGTCATAGGGATCATCATTCGGCATGCGAACTATAGCTGTCCTGACACACTTCGTTCTGTTATCAAACGTTTAGTGTTTGACAGGTAGAAATGGTTGCTAAGAGAAAACTAAATTGTGGTTTTTACTATATTCCTAGCGTTTTGTCATGTTTACTCACCTTTCCAACCTTTCCTCAACTTCCATGAATATTTCAAGACCAAAATTAGCCAAATGGGTCCAGTGGTTCTCAAGTTTTAGCGAGACTAACGAACAGAGCAATCCAATTTTAAATATAAGACAATATAGAAATGGACTCGCTATGGGGCCGCCCGTCAATGCAAAAAAGTCTGTCCCTTTTTGCGGGGGCAGGGGGAACACTCACACAAAGAAACTTACCTCTAGGTACTATAAAAGAAGAGGCTTGTTGGCACAATCGCACACAAACTTAAATAAGCAGCACAGGGATATTTTACACACACATGTCAATAAAATGATTCACAATACCTCAACTTTTGACATTAGTTATGTCTTTACACGGTACCTTGGCTAGTGCTGACCATGTGGTATGGCTATTGGATGTTCAAAAATAAATTGAACAAATGTTTCGATTAGAAATTGTGAATTATATTGTGTATTGGAAATTACGCACTTTCCTTAGTAATTGCTTTTAAAATCAGGCTTTTTACCTTCTTGAATATTTACTTTAAACAATTAAACGAATATTTTAAATTAACGATCTTATTGTAACGTGTACATTCTAACCCTCAAAGCAATATAGCAGTAAGCAATCATTAAATAAATCACTAGCGTAAATATTTGGACTTGAATTTCCGAGTTTCAAGTAGTTTTGTTCAAGATTCGGATTTTTAATCTGAACTTTTGTGCAGAGGGGTAAGGCTTGTAAGGCATCTCCAGTCTTTAATGCTCTAAGATTTGTATATATAAAGATTTAGAAATAGGTTTTATGAAGAAAATAAATTTGTTTTTTCAGGCGTGCTTAAAAGTTCATTCATTTTATTTACATACTATTTTACTATGTACAATTATAATTAAAAAAGCCTAAACAAAGCGTCAACAAAAGTGTAATAATAATCATTCAACCTTACTCAATACACAACAAGGTCTAAAATCAAACACAAACCTTCCTTTGTAAATCGACCTTTCTCTTTATGGAGCCACCGACAAAATCGGTGATAAAATCGGTGGAAAAGTCGGGCCGACAATCGGTCCTTCAAAAAGTCTGACGTGGGCGAGCACCCTCATTTTGATTGTGCCAACGCAACGGTACGAATTGGTACACACCTACCATCAAAATATCTTAACTATGTGTCCAGTAGTTTCGGAGATATGGAAATCGTCCAAACGTTACCCCAGCAAAATTTTTAATAATTCAAAAACTACAACTGGCACAAATCTTGCTGTGTGTCCAAGTGCTGGCACACATGAAAGTGTTCCATTGGTTGCATCACTTCAAGTTTTTGCATAGACTATTATCATACTTATGGACAGTTTTTTAGAATCATAAACAAATCATCAAGTGCACAAACATTGCAGCGGAGATTTTTTGAAAATTGTTTTCGTTTTTGAAATGGCGAAAAATTATTGACGAAAATTAAAAAAAAAAACAAATTGTCTTAGAATAAATTCAAAACTTGCACATAATATGGTTACTACATTACTATTGTACATCTATACCAAATTTGAACTGATTCAGTGTTAGCGATAGTTTCCAAACAAGAGTGAATTAAGTAATTGCAGTTGAGAAATTTCAAAATAAACTTGAAAAAATCATAACTTCTAAAGTATTGATTTTCCCGGAACTAATGTTTTTTTAAAAGACTTGTTATGATGCCTTCTACCTAAAAAAATTTTCGCTGTCGCTGGGCCAACCTGGGCCCTAATTCTCGGGAAATGTGACATATGTCGAAGTAACGTTCGATTGTAAATAACCCTAAAGTGACAAATAATATAAAAAATGAAACATGTTTGTCAGAGACAAAAGACGTCAATATCTCTAAGGGGCGCGAGAATAGCATTTTTTGAACCTTGCAGAAGAAAAAAATGCTTGAGCAGATTTATAAAAGCGGTGATAATGGAACACCGCTCAGTCAAACTGACTTTTTGACATGAATGTCGTAGACCGAACATCTTGTTTATGCGATAAACGTTCCGTTTTGTCGGTTGTAATTTTATTTTCTTCGATTGTGTGATTATGATTATTCGAGTTTACAACTCATGGCTTTCATCCAGCCATCATGTCATCATCTCAGAGTTCATTAGATGGCTCTATCAAAAATAATAAATATTACGATGAGCCTGAAGGAAACGGAACGCAACTTGTCAACGTCAATGTGAATATTGATTTGTCAATTTGTGTTTGAATTTGAAATTGCTGAAATTATTGATCTTGTATTAAGTAAACAGTTATGAAAAGAAAGAGCTGCGCATAAAATGAGCAAAAGACAAACACGTACGGCTCATCCAATTGATGCAGGTGGATGATGAGTTGCACAATGGCAAATTTTCTGCTAGGTATTAAAAAGTAGCAGAAGCAAGATGGGGAACTATCACAGCAGAAATGAATACCAACGAAAACGAGCAATAATATTTTTTGGATTGGAATCACATTATCAATAAATTGTGTGTTCACGGCATAGTTCTGCTTCCTGTTGACGTAGCTTTCCTCATCACACTGTGTTGCAAGTGGTGGCACAATTGCGACATGGAAACAATACAATCAATGAATTGTTCCTGGCGTTGGATGGCTCGTTCAGAGCTTCCACCACTTCTATGATACATCGAGATAATAATATGGTGAACGGGCGACAAGCTAATGTTACGGCTTCTTCCGACTAGAGTTTCGTAGCCAGGGACTGCAAAACCCGTTTAATTTCAAAACCCTCAAAAAAGGTAAGCCTTGCTTTTGGTAAGCTAATAATTTTGCCCTTCGTTTTTGAGTTTAGATCCACAGTCTCGGTTTACAACAGTTAAAAACAATAGGTTGTGTATTCTGTGCTTCTCACCGATGCACACTGTTAAAAATTGTAAAAGCAAGGGGCATTGCACACATTGCCAATTCTCTCATAACACCTTGTTACACTTTAATAGACCTGCTACAACTGTGGTTGCACCTGGGAAAGACCTGCTTCATGCGTCATCTTTGGCTACAGCATTAACATCTTCCAATGTAAATTCTTCAGTTTTGTTTTCGACAGCCATAGTATTGGTAAAGAATGGAGATGGTAAGTATGTTGAGGTGCGTGCTCTGCTAGATTGTGCGAGTGCCTGCAACTTCATGACAGAGGCATGTGCTAGGAGACTTGGGCTGAGGATTAGAGATTCGTGTCAACCTGTCAATGGCATAGGGCAGACAACCACTGAACCAAGTGGTAAAGTGACTTGTCAACTTAAATCGACTAATAAAACTGTTTTACAGTCATTCTCGTTGGAGACTTATATTCTGCCTAATATCTGCCACAATATGCCTTCATCTTTCGTAAACAGGTCCTCTTGGAGTCATGTCAAAGATCTTACCTTGGCTGATCCTGAATTACATTATCCCAGGCCAATAGATATGCTTCTTAGTGCTGATGTGTTTGCTTCGTCCCTTCGTAATGGACTGGTTCGTGGGAAAGCGGGCCAGCCTACTGCTATCAATACAGTTTTCGGTTGGATTTTGATGGGTAGTTGTACTTTCGAAAACTCTTTTCGTTCTCGCTCTCGTGGTAACATAGAAAGTTGTTTCTTTGTCACTTCTAATTTTTCGTTGGATGAATCTATCAAGAGATTCTGGGACGTGGAGAATGTCGTCTCTCCTAACGTCATACATCTATCGAAGGAGGATCAGCTCTGTGAAAATAACTACACAGAGAATTATCGTCGTTTGGAAGAAGGAAGATTTGTCGTTCCCTTGCCTTTCAAGGATCCTTCAAATAAGCCATCGTTTGTCGGCTCTCGAGCTATAGCTCTAAAGCGTTTTTCGTCGTTGGAGAAGAAGCTACATCTTAACCAACAATTCTCGGATAACTATCGTAAATTTTTGGAGGACTACGAGCAGAGTAACCATATGGAAGCCTGTGCACCTCCTGAACGTGATGAAGGAGCATTCTTCTACATTCCACATCACGGAGTCTTGCGTCCGTCGTCGACTAGCACTCCCCTTCGTGTCGTTTTCGATGCTAGTGCCGGCGATGCTAGAAACGTCAGTTTGAATGACACCTTATTGACTGGTCAGAAGCTCCAGAAAAATATCTTCGATATACTTCTTCGTTTTCGTTGGCATACCGTAGTGTTCACTGCTGACGTCAAGCAAATGTACCGGCAGATCCGAAGACACAGACTACCAGCGAATCCTGTGGCGACCTTCACCCGAAGAACCCATTCGCGATTATCGGTTGCTTACAGTGACATATGGGGTTTCTTCGGCGCCATACCAAGCTCTTCGTACTATCGCGCAGCTCGCTCAGGATTCTGTGGATACATTCCCTGCTGGATCATCTGTCTTGGCCAGGGATATCTACGTGGATGATGTGGTCTCTGGGACGTCTAGTCTCTCTGACGCTGTCAAGCTCCGCTCTGAATTGACGAAAATTATGACATCGGGAGGTTTCCACTTGCGAAAATGGACTTCCAATAGTAAATCTTTTCTAGCGGACCTGCCAGAGTCGGAGTTGTATTCGGAGGACTTCCGTCAATTTGAGGGCCTCAACGACGTCTCTTTGAAAGTGTTAGGACTTCGTTGGTTGCCGAAGGCTGACCACTTTACTTTCGACACATCAGCTTTTGAAAACCGTTGTACGAAGCGCACCATTCTCTCGGAGATAGCCCGCATCTTCGATCCACTAGGACTGCTCTCGCCTGTCGTGTTCCTTGCTAAGTTCATTATGCAGCTCCTGTGGATGTCTGGTGTCGACTGGGACGACGACGCTCCAGAGAATATCTGCGAAGAATGGTCGAAATTCAAAACCCAGCTACCGTCGTTGCGTTCCTTGGCTATACCTCGTCGTGTCGTGAAGGACTTCGTATCCTTACAAGTCCATGGATTTTGCGACGCCTCAGAGCGGGGTTTCTGCGCAGTGGTTTATTTTCGTGTAGTCGACTTGAACAACTCTGTATGCGTGCGTCTTTGTTGTGCAAAATCCAAAGTAGCTCCTCTTCGGCAGCGGTCGATTCCTCGGTTGGAGTTATTGGCAGCAGTTCTTTTGTCGGAGCTGATATCATCGGTGGTCAATGGCCTCAAAGATCTGTACGCCATCGACCACATTTTCGCTTGGTCTGATTCCAGCGTCGCTTTGACCTGGATCAAATCTTGTCCTTCCAGATGGAAGACTTTCGTCGCCAATCGGGTGGCTCAAATTCAAGACTCGGTCCCTCCGACTTGCTGGCGCCACGTGTCTACCCACGATAACTCTGCGGATTGCGGATCTCGGGGATTGCTTCCCGCTGATTTGCTCCAGCATACCGCATGGTGGGCGGGGCCCAGTTGGTTGGCGGAGGCTGAAGAATCTTGGCCCCAGTCTCTTTCGATTTTAGACCAAACAGCGTTGGACGAACAGAAGATTTATAGTCTGTTTACATCTACAAATGTAGACTTTGTCGACGAGATTCTGAGTAAATACTCAACTCTCGAACGAGTTACTCGTGTACTCGCCTATTGTTTTCGATACCTCGATAGTCTCAGGAAGTTAAAACCTACCTGTAAAGTACTGTTGTGCTCTGAAAAGAGGAAGGCTCTCCTCTTCCTTGTCAAGCACGTTCAGGAATGCTCTTTCGCTGCAGAGATCCGTGCTCTTCAGAACGGTTCGAATAATTCGTTGTCCTCTTCGTAAATTGTGTCCTTTCGTGGACGAGGAGGGTTTGTTGAGGGTGGGCGGTCGCCTCACGCACGGTCGTATGGCTTACGACGCTAAACACCCGTTGTTGCTCCCTCGTGACCATCGTCTCACGTCCTTGATAATTGACGACTATCATACGCGCTTTATGCATCCAGGACTTCAGACTCTGCAGAACTTGTTAGCGCAAAGCTTCTGGATACTTTCGCCAAAACGTGCTATCAGATCTGTAGTTTCGAAGTGTGTCAAGTGTTTTCGTGCAAACCCTAGACCAGCTCCTGCTCCACTTATGGGAAATCTGCCGTCGTACCGTATCAGAGAGGTCAAGCCCTTCTCTTCTGTCGCTATCGACTACGGTGGTCCCTTCGATATTGCTCTCGGTCGTGGGCGCGGAGTCAAAACGTTCAAGGGGTATATTTGCGTTTTCGTCTGCACGAGTACTAAGGCCATTCACATAGAGCTAGCTTCGGAACTCTCGATGGAAGCATTTTTAGCAGCTCTGAAAAGGTTCATCGCACGACGTGGCCGCTGCAACATGATAGCGTCTGATCAAGGCAGGAATTTTGTCGGTGCCAGTAATTATCTGGAGAAACTCATGAAAGATGCTGCGGAATCTATACAAATTAGATTTGCCTTTAACCCCCCCGGAAGTCCACACTTCAATGGATTGGCTGAGGCCGGTATTAAGTCGGTCAAGTCACATCTCACCCGTGTCATCGGCACTCAACGGCTTACTTACGAGGAGTTCAACACTGTGCTCGTCCAAATCGAGGCACTACTTAACTCTCGCCCGTTGACTCCGCTTAGTTCGGATGTTAACGATCTCTCGGCGCTTACACCCGGCCATTTTTTAACATTAGAACCTCTATCGATTCTACCGGAGGAAAACTTTGTCGATCAAAATGTTAGTGTTCTCCACCGGTGGAAATTGGTTCAGAAAATGCACCAAGACTTCTGGCGCAGATGGCATGTTGAATACATCCATACCCTTCAGCAGAGGGCCAAATGGAACAAGAACCAAGGGGAAATAAATGTCGGAACCTTGGTCCTTATCGTAAATGAGCAGACTAGTCCGCTCAAGTGGAATATGGGCCGCGTAACTGCCCTCCATCCTGGTAGAGATGGTGTCTGTAGAGTCGTCACTCTGAAGACAGCATCTGGCCAGTTGAAGAGACCTGTTGTCAAACTTTGCCCTTTACCTATGCAAGGTCAATAGTTGGATTTTTTTTAGTTAGATTGACTTTTAGTTGGATAGATTTTTAGTTGGATAGATTTTTAGTTGGATAGATTTTTAGTTGGATAGATTTTTAGTTGGATAGAATTTTAGTTAGAAGTTTTTTTTTTTTTGGTTGAGTGAGTTTAGTTTTGTATTTTTGAAAAACACTTTCGCATTTTTGGTGGGCGGAATGTTCGATTTAGATACTTTTTGGGTAAAAGTAAACTTTTTTTTGTTGAAGATCTCTATTTTTGAAATTTAAAAAAAAATTATAGTTCTTTTTTTTTTAGAGTATCGATTAGTTGGCTCACCGACGAGCAGTCAAATTCAGTTCTTTGTCGTGTTTTTTTCGTTATTTTATAATATTTTATTAGTTTTACCTATTCCTATTGTGTGACGTGTATGTGTGTGTGTATATGTGATCGGAGTTACATCTGCAGCTGAACAAGAACCCCAATTCTAGGCGATAAGGTCGATGAGAGGTAAAGGAAGCGGGAGACCGGTAAGTCCAGCTGGCCTTATCATAGTTCCGCCGAAAGTGCCTTCTCATCACCGCCGTAAGCCGGAATTGGTTGACGAGCCTGCAGAGCGCCTATAACGTGAGTAGCTTCGATCAGCATTTAATGACACAAGCGTACACAATCTCTCGTTCTCGTTATCGCGTCGTTTTAAATTTTGAATACAGTCCATTCCCCTTCAAAGTATATTGCTATTTGCCACCTTAAAATCCTGAAGCGTGCCGATGCCGATAGTGGGCGCCGGCCCTTAGTGTGTTTTTATACTTTTTATCAACGGAGTTGAAATGACATCTGTTATCAACCATATTAAATTAAAAGTACTTTAAGAAACTGAATTTTAAAAATTGCACCGCAAATAACTTGCTATCCAGCTATTTACTAATATGGTTCCTTCACTAATATGGTTGCATTGCACTTCCACTGTTTTTTCTATTCCGTGAGTGATCACATAAAAGCCAAAAGAGAGCAAGCAAACATAAAGCTACTGTAGCTGCCCACAGAATAAAACCACATCCTCGTCACCTCGTCGTTATGAAATAAGAAGTAGTTGTAAAAACAACTGTTTTGTGACTCATAACAATGTCGCAAGAAATAAGATGAAGATGATCTTCGACACTAGTTTTTCCACCACTTTCTGCACTGCACACCGACGCGACCGCTCCCACTGAAGTCCCGGCTTAATTGAGAACATCTCTTTTTTTTTTTTTTTTGAATTGACTAGCTGTTAGTCCAAGGTGTGACTTTCACAGCTTTACCGGGCAATGGGGTGAGCGGAAGGCTCACAACCCCTAACAGTTAAGTAACAGGCCTAAGGGTGCCCCCAGGGGGGGCCGAGCCTCGGCTTAGGGCGTTACTGGGACTAGGCAATCTAACGTAAGTTTGGGGAGAGAAGCGGCCGAGGACGTGCCGGTACCGCGAAGCATGACTAAAAGATTGGGGCCGCGACGCGCGTCCACGCCGGCGTGGACGATATCTCGGTCTTGTAGAGTGTTGGCTTGGCGCGAGCTGTTTGACGGAAGCAATGAAGCGGGTGATGGCATCATCGGGCTCTAGTGGGACATGTCTAGGGCGACGATGTTTTCGGGACTTCTTGCCCTTAAGGGGCCTAGGGAGATAATTAGAGGCTTGGACTACTAAGGGGTTTGGGTGGGTCATGGTAGAGTCGAAGAATTTGGAGGACAACTGTTTTAGATACTGCTGGATGGTAGGCCGATCTAAGTCTAAATGGAGATTTTCATTGCGTAAGAACCACGGGGCACCCGTGGCCTTGCGCATGAACCTATTCTGGAGGGTCTGTAGCTTATGGATAGAGCGGGAGGAGGCGTGTGCAAACACGGGGCTAGCATAGGTCATGATGGGGCGGATACAAGACGTGTAAAGTCGAACCTTATTTCTAAGGGACAACTTACTACGCTTATTGATAAGACAGTGGAGGCGGCCTAGGACAAAGGCGGCACGATCGCGGACTATTTTAATGTGATCTTGGAAGCTCAAACTACGAAACTCAAGGGTGACGCCTAAGTAACGAACTTTCATTACCCAGGGAATAGGTTGTTCGAACATAGTGATTTTAGGGATTTCGGGCGGGTCTTTATCGCGGCTCCTTTGGAAGAGGATAGCGGCGGTTTTGTCAGGATTGACTTCAATTCTCCACTTCCTAAACCAGTCACCGATTGTATCGGCGGCGGTTTGGAGAGATTTGAGAATGAGATCTAGTCTGGGGTGCGTACAATACAGAGCTGTATCGTCAGCAAAAAGAGCTATCTTAATAGGTGCCCGAGGGCAATCAAAGGATGGTAGATCGCTAGTGAACAGCGTAAACAGGATGGGGGACAAGACGGAGCCTTGAGGGACTCCGGCTCTTATGGGGTGTGGTTGAGACAGAATGCCTTCCACTCTGTAGCGAAAAGAGCGATTTGAAAGGAAGTCTCGAATGATGAGCACGAGACGATCTGGGACACCAAGTGAATATAGCTTGTAAATCAAGCCATTGTGCCAGACCTTATCAAACGCTTTCGCTACATCGAAAAAGAGGGCGCCGGTTCTGTGGCACTTTTGCCTACCAAAACCGGTTAGGACTTGCTCGACTATGCGATGCACCTGCTGGACGCAAGAGTGTTTGGGTCTAAAGCCAAACTGCTCGTCAGGAAGTAGGCTCTTGGACTCTACGTAGTCCTTGAGTCGTCTAAGGATGATACGCTCGTAAAGTTTCCCTATGGAACTTAAGAGACTAATGGGGCGGTAACTAGTGGGTTTGGATCGGGGTTTGCCTGGCTTGGGAAAGCCAATGACAATAGCTTCTTTCCACGCTTGCGGAAAGATGTTGTTACTCAAAGCTGCGTTGAATATCGCAGTGAGAACTATAAAAAGAGGAGTGGAGAAGTGCTTGAGCACTTTATTGGATATCCCGTCAAAGCCTGGTGCTTTTCGGGGGTGGAGGTCCTTGACGATAGTCTGAACTTCCTCGACCGTGACGCTAGGGAGAGGAGGATCGGAGGGAGGGTGAGAACATCTCGCCGATCAAAAATATTTATAGTGTGTGAGCGCAAGTACAGAGAGAGATCAAGATCGAGCAGGACGGACTGAACGCGCCCGGCATCATCGCTGTGTCAGCAGTAACTGCTGACACAGCGTTGACACAACGGAACTGTTCAGCACCCGACGCGCCATAGAAATATCTTCGCGCCATTTCGCGCCTACCAGGATCACGAGAATTAGAAGACCGCTATTGGTTAAGCTCTTTATCTGTGGTTTTATTTGTTACTTCCTATGAATGTTTTCTGTACAAATATCTCTGTTTTTATTTCAATATACAATTCTACCTTTACCTTCTGAACTCAACGGAGTATTATTTCACTACCTCACAAGACGTCTTAAAACTACGAAACATGCACTGGCTAATGGGCAGGCAGTCCTCACTTAGCCTGGAGAACAAGCTTATATAATATATAAAAGTAATCATTATCATCTTACTAAAGATAGGAAAACCAGAAAAAGGCATTCGGTCTTGGCATCAGGCGGGACTCGAACCCGCGTCTTTCGCAAGCCGGGCGACTGCACTACCAATTATGCTACCGAGACCATTAACAGACCGGACGAATTTCTCTGGTATATTATACCTGACAGCCAGGTTGGCTTCACCAATGATGCCAAGACTGAATGCCTTTTTCTGGTTTTCCTATCTTTATATAAAAGTATCCAGAAACCTGTATGGTCATACGGTATAGAGCTCTGGGGGTCGGCCAGCCATTCTAATATTGAAATTTTGCAACGCTTTCAGAATAAAGCGTTGAAAATACTAAGCTGTGCGCCTTGGTTCACGAAGAACACTGAAGAATATGAGTACCTGCAAATCCCTACTGTCTAGGAGGATGTGGAAAAGTATTGAAACCTATAAGAAAAGACTTGCGCGTCATAAGAATAAACTCGCTGTGATCCTACTAGACGACAGAGCGTCCACTTCCCGGCTGAAAAGGAAACGCATAGCCTCAATATGACAAATGTTTGAAACTTTTTGCATGAGCTGGCGCATCATTGGATGTGAACAAGCTCAAACTGACTTGTGTCCAACAGATCTGATTAAAGCTGATGTTAGGCTGATCGCAGATAGATAGAGACAAAAGGAAACAAAAAAATTCCCACCTGGGTGAACCTCCAGGTACCGTGCTCCAGGTGAGTTGGTCTTTCGCTGGTATACATATTAATTCTCACTGGTTTTGTCGTGATTTTGCTGTCGCATTCGCTTTCGAGATCGAGATGTCTCCATGTCCATGTCTTCCGCTAACCGATCCCAGCCTGAAGCCAAGATCAAATGATGCCTTTTCTAGCTCCACCTAACTTGTTTAAAAATAATGTAACTGATAGGTTAAACTAATTTAAAACAAGTAGGGGAGGGAGGGGAGCATTAGGCAGTCGGGAGGTTTGGGCACCCCCTCATTTCTCTAAATCTATTCTAGAATTTTTATGTTTTGTACCAACTATAGTTTAATAGCTGGCAACACCGCTTTCCAAAAGTGTTAGCTGTCATTTCACATGGTTGTCAAATAGCATGCTCTTAAACGGTTTGTTAGCAGAAGTAAATATTTTATTTGTGATTTGAAGAAACATACCAATGAATCTTCAAGAAAGTGTAAGTAACTGTGTCATTTTCTGCTTTTGTGTTTAATGAAGATTATATTTACATGTCAATTAGGATTAAACATTTGATAAAAATAAACTTATTCAAATCTATTTAAAAAGAGCAGTTGTGGGGTGCATCGGGCACGCAGGTAGGAGGAAGGTTTGGGCATGCCCAATGCTCCCTCCGCTTTCAGTGTATTTTGGTGTCATACTTACTTTTCTTCTTTTTTGCTATGCCTATTGAGTTGAACGGTTAATTATAGGTTGGCAAAAAAGTCCTGAAAGGGAACTAAAAAATATTATCACTGGCAATAGTCCCGCTGTCACTTGTCAATCACGTCTAGCTAGTACATGGTATGTCAAATCTGTTTATCGGAGATCGTTTATTAGTGTATTCAGGTGTTTTATTTATGTTAAACTAATAAAGAATCGTGTAAAATCAAGATAAATCTTCGAAAAAGAGAAAAACAATCCTCAGCGCCACTAGAGAAGTCGTAATAAAGTATTCAAACGTTGTTTAGCCGAGCACGAAGCTGGGGAAGTTTTATATAAAATAAACGATGATTAGACCAGAACGGCAGAAATCACTGGTATGTAGTGGTTTTATTTAATCAACCACGCGTGTTTTAACTTAGTTGTCAAGTAACTATCAACAAACGAGTGATATTTTACGTTGAAATGTGAATACCTATTTTGACGTTTGTTTACGAAAAACAATTTGTCAAGTTAGCACATCTAAGTGATTTTGATACTTTTTTATTGATTTAATTTTTTAAATTTAATTTCGTTTTTTAGGCAGCGGCTGCGCCAGCTTTTGATAATATTTCTCCCAAAGATAGGAGAAAATCGTGATGACACGTTATTTAAATAGAGCAGGAATAATACCAACGCGGACAAACTTCAAATGAGCAAATCGACAGGTAATCATAAACCTGCAAGATGAAGTGACCGTACAATAGCAGCATGAGTGACTCATGGGAACAAAGTGAATGTTAGGATTTTGGAGAAGTGTCGAGCCAAGCCATGGAAGAAGTTTTTTTTACTTTAATTAAAATTATAATATTATGATTTTGCTAGTTTCTTCTTTTATTTCTTTACTTGGTAGTAGAAAAACGTCCTGATAATGTGGTTGTATGTGGTGGGGATCGACTGTATTGGTGCCACCGCCATTCCAATTTTACCACCAAACGGTTCCCCCTATTGACCTGTTGTATCCCGGTGGACAGACTACCACTCCTACCTGACCTATCAGCCCAGAGGGAAAAGCAAACCCGTTATATGAGTATCTGTATGACTACTTTTAGAAAACGACTAAATAATGTGGAATTAAAGAAATGTAAGGCGTTTTCCTAGTAAAACGCTATAACAATAAGAAAATACTGAACAAGATTAGGGGATCACGTGATGCATTGGCGCGACTCAAATAATTGGTATCTATTGGCGTGAACTTAGTTCATGGACCACGACTAACTAGATAGCCATTCTCTCTAAAAAATATATTTGAATAAGTCAATTATCAAAACCGTTTGTGTCGTAGTATACGGGGTGACCACATCGACGATGGTGGCGCCCCTATTAATTTCACGACTTTTTTGCCAGGCTGTAATTATTTTCAGGAAAATGCCGTTTTCATTCAAAAAGAAAAATAAGCGACGTGACATCCGTTGACGACATGACGTTATTTTGCGCGCATTAGAAGAAGTTTTTAAAGGAGGAAAAATTAAAACTATTGCGATTAAATATGCTATACCTAGGTCTAATCTTTAAAGATACATTAAGCAGGGTGGCGTCGTTAAAGGTATTTCTTCAAAATGTATATCAAATAAAATATTCACGAAAGATGAAGAAGAACAAATTTCAGAATATCTTGTTACACCTTTTAAACAGTCAAAAACTTTGGCCACGTGTTTGAAGATCCTGCATAACTTTGAGTTTAATTATAATACCAAAACTTCTCTTAGAAATTATAACTGCCAAATATGTGTGTTTGATATAATTTCAATAAAATTTTGATTATCATTAAAAATAACAGTTTTATTAACAATAATGTTAAAAATTGCTCAATGCTCCCCTACCTCCCCTCATCATCGAAATGAAACTAGAGAGCCAGTTTTGCAAGCCCCTCTGACAGCTTTTCAAATGGCAGTTGGTTGGCACAAAATACAAATCAGACCACGACTGCAAAACTTCGATAACTCAATAAACATATTAAAACTAAAATCTAGACATAACACTTGCGTTAGAGCGGGTTAAGGTCCGCCAGATGGGCGCGGCAAGATGTGTGCACCGGTATACCTAAAGGTATTGTGATACCTCATTTCACAGGTAGTCATCGGATTATGATTTGAAGTAAACCCCTTGTTTCTGTTGTTAAAACGATTTCAATTATAAAATAACCAAACACTACCGCTCTTATCTTAGACAATATATAAATTCTTAATGCTCTAAGGCTCTTATTCATTAACTCTAGCAGTTATAAAGCATCACTTTAACTACTGTGAATTGTGACGCAGCTGTAACCATGCTGTAATGTGCAGTCAACAGCACATCAGGATACCCCATTTCCGTTTTTTCTCTCGCTCTTGCCAAATTACATTTGTTCGCGATAGAGCAAGGAGGACTGACCGGAAATGGGTAGCGTGATGTGCTGGCCACTGTACGTCTCTTTAATTCAGTGCTGTTGACATTTGCGAGTAAGTGATGAGGCACGTCAATCGCTGAACGTTATTTTCATAAAGTTAAAAATTGTACGTTAATACAAGTAGCGGTAACTTAGTATCGAATCAATAAACAAACGATAAATAAGTTGGACTATAAATATCGTTACTTTTTAGAGTTCGGTAGAGTTTTTTTGCGGATAACGTTAAGGGCCGGCGCCCACTATCGGCATCGGCACGCTTCAGGATTTTGAGGTGGCAAATAGCAATATACTTTAACATTATGGCAATAAAGTAGAAATTTCCGCGATGTGTTCTCGTAAAAACAAAATGCATTTGTTCTGTTTCTGTTTCGGAATTTTCTACTTTATTGCCATTATGTAAGAGTATATTACTATTTGCCACCTTAAAAGCCTGAAGCATGCCGATGCCGATAGTGGGCGCCGGCCCTAAGTCAGTTACCGGTCTAATGCCGAGACAATACACAATTAATTATCGTTACCAAATTTAACGTTACTAGAACTATTAACGTTACCTGCGTTTGACAGAAGTCAACAAACAACAACTATACGTTGTTAATATCCCTGTTTTATAATTAACGTAGAAATGTCGTAGGGTAAAAAATCTAGGTGTATTCATTACGCTTGTCATTGAAAACTATCAAAATGCGCTAGAAAATAACTCGAGAAAAAGTTTTTGAACGTACCATTAAAGTGACAGCTTCCTGTCATGTGTTATGCGTGATGTCAATGTCTTGTCTGTCAAGTTAACAAATAATTAAATACGAAAGTACGAAACGAATTTTGTGGGTGTTCCGCTATGATTTTCTGCGTATTTGGAAATAAAACGTAAATAATGGTTATATACGGCGTGTATATAGTAAGTAAATCAGGCGGCCTTATATACAACTATGACCACACAATCCCGCGGGTCGAGACAGAGAAGACATTCGGATTTCCCCTAGACCTCAAACTACAGTATGAAAACAAGAAAGTTATCGTAGCTTTTGGACAAAGAGACGGCATAAATGGTACGTATATAATTTACTTTAGTTACAAAATTACGCGTAATGGTAGTAAACTCATCACATGACTTATTAATTACTTTCGAGAGAAGTGTGGGCTTTCAAGTACGAATTTGATTCACCATGATCACAAAGTCAGCTGGTCTCCAACTACCCGATCTGGTTGAGGTCCTCATAGCGTAGGTATGTAGTTTATTTATTAAGTGAAAGAATAGTCAGCTTGGACACTAAAATCTCTTTTTTGGGCTTTCTAGTCGGACATGTTCTGTTATCAGTAAATGGCTCTCCAGTTAGCGGGGGCACCACGGAAGACGGTAGAGATGTATTTGAACTCATAGAAATCAAGGTATGGCTCTGTTCTTCCTTATTCTATGGATTATTATTTTATCAACTTACTCCCTACATCAAAAGCACAAAATGCGTGCTGCTAGTCTATTGTTTTTAATTGTTTCTGCTTATGTTATGTGTAACCTTATACTTGAGGTTTTTAGTAAAAAATATAACTCCTGTCGAAATACTTTTAGGAAAATTACCCTTTAAGTCTAAAGTTTGGCCGTGCAAGGGCAACGACAAATGAGAAGATTGTGCTAGCAAGTATGTTCTATCCATTGTTTGCGCTCGCCAGCCAGCTCAGCCCCGTGCCCAAGTCTTCAGGCATTGAGTCCCTCACTGCAGACAGTTTTAAGTTGTCATGCTTCCAAACATTAACAGGTATGATGGTGTTCATATAGACATTTGAGTTTTTATACTGCTAAAATGTATGCAGCATATTTATAAGAAGTTTGATACTTTTTGTGACAGATCTTGAATGTTTTTATAATCAATTATAAATGTACAGTCAGCTTTAAAAATATGTAAACACTTTAGAACTATGTTAAACTTGCTATAGAAAATTATGAGATGCTGTCTAATTAGCCTGTAGAACAAAAGTGCTTTGTTTATTTAATTTTGATGCTAACTGTACCTATAACTTTTGTACTATTGTATCTTGTAGTAGGTACCTATTAAAGAATTAAATTGATTTTTTAGGTGTTAAATTCATAATAGTGACAGATCCAAATATGCAAGGTGCTGAAGTGGTACTAAAACGAATCTATGAAATATACTCAGACTATGCCTTGAAGAACCCATTCTACTCGCTGGAGATGCCCATCCGCTGTGAGCTGTTCGACACCTCGCTGCATACTCTACTGGAACTGGTAGAGAAGTCAGGCACGGCTAACTTATAGTTTATTGGCAATGAATTTGCAGTGTATTTATTATTAATTAAGTGCAATAAAAAATGTTAAAAAACTTACTCCACTTCTCATTGTTTCGGTTTGAAGTCCTTACTAATAATTTTGATGCAGTTATATGATTATGTCAGGCAGGTTTCAGTCAGAGCATAATCAGAGTCATGCTGACCAGACTGCCAACACGCGTGCCAACTTGCATTGCTGGCTTTCTTCGTGGCCTAAACAGGCAATGCGTTAGCCAAATGTATATGAATTCCGATTCACGCGACCCTAGCCTGTCACCGTGACTCTGATATCAACTAGCCTTTGATGTGGTATTTTAGTGCTATTATAACTACGAAATTAAACACCAGATAGTTTACAATAAAAAATTTATTGATATAATCATTATTTATTTTTAACAATTGAAACCGGGGCTTCCGCCCCCACACGCGCACGTACGCTACGCTATCGATACTAAGCCGAGCTCGTTTGTACTTGAACACACACCACACGTTATTGCTGACGGCGGCGCGGCCGGGGCGCAGCACGCCCACCCGACGGCGACCAGCGCAAACAAATACTCACACCACTTGTTAAGCATAATTTGCCATTAAAATATAAAAGATTCTGCTGCATACTCAGGTTTATCCGTTTACGCGAGTCGCGTCGTACAGAGGTGGCTTTGTGCGAACTACATAATTATGCGAGTCTCTTTATAAAATGAGTAAAACCTCAAAAAACAAAAATGTTACAAAAATGCATCTACTCAAAATTTGGAACGGTTAACAGGCAAGCGCCCCGGGCCCGCGACACCAAGCACGTTATACTTTACAAGCTCCTCAGGATCCACTACAGGTAGATACAATATTTGTTATATTCATGTATGCACGAGCCTCGCCGCGGAAGGCAACGCGCGGCGATACGCTCGAGAGCGGTTTCCATCTTCGCTCAAATCGAAGCAAAGGGATAAACATTGAAGTAGGTATAACGGCTTCGTCGATAAGCGATGACCTCCACAGAGATTCACAGCGGTCGGTACAAAAATAGAGCCGCGAGCGGTCTCCTACAAAACATAACCTCTGCTCGCTACAATTAAGTCTTAATTAAGTTAACAAAGACCTATTTAAATTAATCTACGTCACGCGGGAGTGCGGGCGCGTCGCATTCATAACCCTATATCAAACCTTCTTAAATTTACGATAAACAGTATTAGAGCATTTTAAAAATCGAATTTAAAGAAAATGTTATAATAAATAACGTTACACCATACGACCGACACTTATCCGTTTAGAATTATTCAAAAAGTTACAACACCAAAAAGACTTGGTCAAGGCATCCTCGTTGCATTGCTTTCAATTTAAAGACTTAAAACGACGTGACATTCAACGCGACACTTAGCTTGAGCTTGTAATCCCCAAATTCTCAAACGTCACGAGTTTCTTGCGATTACACAACTGTATTACAACAAATATTTCAGAAGAACCGAAAGTGCTTTAGCAATATTTGTTAGGGCTATTTAACTCTGTGACGTTCTTGAATTTAAGAAAAAGTAAAGTAAAACGTTGGAACCAGACTGAGGAAACAGACATCAAACTTGATGCGAAACGAAACTAGGTCAGCCGCTTTGCCTTACTCCTACACGCCGCTATCGTACCCTAGCCTAGCGCCTAGCCTACACACCCCCCGCGCCCCCACTCCCCGCCGCGCCGGACTCGCTGCCGCCGACACCAAACAATTACTTTGTCACACAAAATGAACTATCACATTTAAGATTATTGCACAAGTACATGGCACTGAATATTGCACAAATGGGTGAAATCGCGACTTAATCGAATGCATTTTAAATACGATTTAGAGAAAACGACGTGCCATCGATGTATTGGCAACTTTCTAAGTTGTATTTCCGCGGTACGGTATGAATCCTGTGCTTTTGAAATTCACAGCCACGATTTCCTTTACCAATTGTATATTATGCGCAGCAAGCGCCGTTTAGAGCCAATCGTACTTATAATGCAAGAATGATATGTGTAGTATTTTGAGCAGCAACGACCCCGGCGGTATATAAAAAGTAACCGCGGTTTCTAAGTATTGTCCAACGGACCGGTCCCGGCAGTCGGGGATCTAGTGACGACATAAAAACAAGTACACGTCATGTACTTAAACAATTGAATTACTGGCCGGAGTTACTGTATTAATAAACTACTGACTGCCAAATCACCAGGCTGGTTATTACATTGTCATGAAATAATATTGTGATTAGTAGGGGTTTAGCAATTGGATTTGAACAAGTGATCCATTCTGAGTAAATGAACAAAACGCATGAATAAATAGTATTTCTTTGAATAAATTACAGAAGATCACAGAAATAGAACTCTCTCACGCTAACTTTAATGAATGGTCATTTTAAAAATATGTACAGACAGCAGAAAACTCTAGTTTCTAAAGTATTTAATAGGAAAATATTCTGTTTCAGCACGAAGCCTTTTGTTCATTTACTGGTCGCGTTACACACGCGACGCCAGCAGGCGACGCGCGATTTGCTCCGGTGTGTGACTTTAGGCGAATCGCAATTAAAAACATAATGCTCAGGTTTTTAATTCATCAATGATAGTCGCCATTTTGAGGTAAACATTTTGCGATCTTAAACAAAAGCAAACAAAATTCGCCACCGGTGACGTTCATAGCTGTCGACGTTAAAAGTCCGCTGTCAGTCCACTGATGCATAAAATTATAGCCGATTTTTTAGTTTCTCAAAACATTCACCAAATCAAGATTTAAAATAGTTTTTAGGTTACAAAATAATATCGAAAAGTGTTAAATATAATTTTAAATTTAGTTTTTGTCTTACACGCTAGGATTTGTTTTGAGATATAAAACGTTAGCAGTCTTTCGCGCCCGCGAGCGCCCCCGGACGTCTCCGCGCCACTCGCTCAGCTACAGTTAGCCCACACTACACACTCACAGACAATAAATACTACAGATCATATAGTTCATCTTAGGTCGACATGATTATATATGGTTAAGAACAGAAAACCTCATTTTACGCAATAAGGTTGCAATATTTTGCATGTTATCGCGCTACAAACTCGTCATAAAGTTTATTTGATTCGGTCAAACTTCAACAATTGATGAAACGCATTGAATTCCTTGTAAACTGTTCTAAATCTATATTCAGGCGTTGATCTCAACTACACTAACCCTTTCAATGGGGCAACAGCAGAATGAATATTAAGACCGAGGGAGTAAATGTTCAGACCCAAAGGCTGGGCTCAACTTCAGTGATTTGTACGAGTTTACAAGATAGATTTTTAACTTTGATATTTCTGTTTAAATGTGTCATAAAGTCGACGTCTGAATATGCCTTTAGGTTACCAGATCTCAGATTCAAAATCCCGCTATCCATCGATAGCGACGCTTCGAATTGAACACCCGATTGACCATTTCAAATAAACTGGCACTGTTGAATCTCGCCTCCTGAAGAGATCGGTGCTTGAGTGATATTTCGGAATATGTTTAGCCATCGAATCTGCAGTGAGTGGAGGCTGTGTTTGTGTGTGTGTGTGTGTTGTGTTGTGACTACTTGGGCTTGGGGCGCGGGCCCCAGAGGCGCAGCGAGTAGTCGTCGGAGGCGGAGGCGAGCGCGTCGTGGTGCGCCGGGTTCCACGCGACGGCGTTCACGCAGCGCGTGTGACCGGACATCACCGCGATCGGCTCCTCGCCGTTCATGTGCCAGATGTACACCTGAGGGGGGAAACACATGAACATTTGTTAAACCTACTTGCCAATCGTCATTTAATGAAGTAATACTTAATAGACATAAATGCCATAATAGTAAACATAAATGCAATGTGTCAGTATGCACGGTGAGCGACACATCCGATACTTAAACTAAGAGAAGTGAGAGTGCTAAAAATCAGTTTTCTCAATTGGAGCAGTCTGGTTAAAAATTATAGTCAATTTATTGCTTTCTCGTAGCAAAATATACTTAAGATGTGACTACGACAATCGTAATGTTTACTGTGAAAAATACTGAAACGACGAAACGGCATTGTATGTTGTATGCTAAGGCGCTACTTGAGTATGGTGCAATCGGGCACAACACAAAAGCTCTCTTTGATTGCATTAGTTGAATCATCTAAATTCACTAGTAACTTGACGGCTGGGCTATTCCAGCCATCATTTTTTGCTCATTATCAGGAGCCATGGACGTCCACTGCTGAACATAAGCCTCCCCCATTTTTAGAGAGGGCGGTTGTAGGCAGCGTTTCGGTGTATGCAGCAAGATCCACCGAAACGCTTCGATCTTTATGAAGTCAGCCGTCCACTTAACGGGTTATTTGACAGTCGGTGGTAATCTGTTGTCAACAGAACATCATCACCTGTACTATAAAATATAAATCATGTGTGTGACCTTGTTGTCCTCGCTGCCGGAGGCGATGAAGTCCTGGTGCGCGCCGCCGAAGCACGCGTGGATGGTGAAGTGGCCCTGGCTCAGGCCGCGGAAGCGCCGCACCAGCGCGCGCGCACCTGCCCATACACACACATCACCATTATTATTGCACATTTATTTATAATATTAGCTGCTGATCAGAAGCCCCCATCAGTGATCTCCAGAGTAGATCTTAAAAAACTTTAAATTGATTAAACAAACGTGAGATTGTGGATTCGAACGATATAATTTTTATCATCGTATTATTTGACTCACAAAATTGAGAATCTATGAGATGGATTTACATAATTTTCAAGCATTTTGTACGACTAACCTCCGAATTTTCGAACTTCAATCAAGGTTGCGCGCTCAAACTCATGGCCGGCCCATAAATTGGCTATAGAACCGAAAGCTATTTTGAGGGGTGTGAGGAATATTGAAAAGGGGGGATCCTCCGACCAGACGTGTGTTGTATCTCTGAGTGCCCGTCGTTTGTTTTTGGGTTCTTGTTTAACGAGTATGTTCAATCGTTCGTATAACTTTATAGCGATTTAGGATACGTCAGTTTTTTTTGGTTCGTATGTAGCGAGATAGATATCGCAACAGTGACAGCAATAGTAAAGTAAAAAGAATCCTTATTAATGTAAACTTATTAAAAAGCACTTATGACAAGTCACAACATGAAAAGTAATAATGTGATTCTACCACCGGTTCGGACGTGTTGATCAACTTGTAACAGCTGCGGTTTTGTGCACCGATTCACTGCGGTGGCCAATTTCGCTTACTTCCGACGGTGGCGTCAAGCAAAAACGACGTGACACTGTTTAGCGCCCAACGCCATACGATTAGATGATACGCATCTGCGTCTTCCGCCATGCGGAAAAGAAAACAGTATTTTTACTAGTTTTTACATGTTCAAAGCTTGAAAACCTTTAGTTTACATTCGAAATCTAACGTAAACGGACCGGCACATTGTTTTTAGTGATAAAAAGTAGGAAAACAAGTGTATTTCTGGAAATGGAAGGTAAGTGACTTTTTTAATGCAGTTGTGCTAAACCTTTTCAACTTATTCATTGCATTTCCTAATGATTTTATTGAATATAAATATTAAATAAGGCCTTAATATTGTTTTAGTTTTCTTTGTACAACAAATTTCAACTATGCAAATGAAAAACTACCAAGTTTGATTTAGGAGATAATAAATAGTCACAATTGACTTGATACTGAAGTTAGCTCTGTAGTTGAATCAAGGAGAATATGCTATAATATAACTATATATTAATACTAGCTTTTGCCCGCGACTTCGTCCGCGTGGACCACTGTTTTTCCACAACGTGGAGTGTTGATAACCTAACAGCGGTAATAAGACGATTTCATATCAAATAACTAACATTTTAAAAAAGGTTGGTAACCTCTATTACTTCAAAAATATTAATAAATCCAGAAACGAAGGCTATGAGCTTAATGTACGTGAAAAATCAAGTTACTTTGGTTCTGGGTAAAAACTTCCTTAAGCTGAATTGAAAGAGTTATCATCGATTTTAAAATGATACACATCCGTGCCTAACGCCACACGCAAAAAAAAGTGATGGCACGGATAAGTGTCATCCGCAGCGAATCGGTTAACTTTGATTTGCGATTGTGAATTCGGCAGTGAGAAAATGTTTCACACGATAAAGAATGTGCAAATAGTTATTATCTCACGTATGTCCCAGAGGTGCACGCCCTGGTTGGCCACGTTGAGCAGCAGCAGCGTGTCAGCCGCGTTCAGCGTCATCGCCATCACCGCGTGCTCCTCCTGGATGCTGAGGACCACATAAATCTATGTTAGCGCGCTATTGTATATCACATTCAATTCGTTATGAAGCGGTAAACGGAATAGAACGCCAATGGTTTAAAAGCAGCCACTATGAAAACTATAAGACAAGAACCACCACCACCACCTGAATAATCATCAAATGATATTGTAATGGTACTTGGCGTTATATTGTTTATTGAGTTAGAGTTATTTGAATTCTCTAACGAAGTGGTAGTTCGTCAATAGTTTCTAGGTATACAGTCAGGTGGCAAAGAACTGTCATTTAGCAAGAGCAGGACGAGAAATAAATAAATATAAATATCCTTTGACATTATACCACACAGCGACAACTAGCCCCAAGATGAGCTAATTAAAACATCCAGACCAATACAAACAGACATGTTCATGCACACAAATGTTCGTACTGTGTGGGAATCGAACCCGCGACCTTTGGTGTAGTAGCCGACTTCTTTACACCAAATCGGTCGTCAAATAGCCTGATGTGCCGTCGAATGTACATTTGCTGGCGCGCATTGTATATACAGGGTGTTTCAAAAATACCCCTAAAGACTGAAATGGCATAGAAAGTGAATAAATCTGAAATAGTGGGTGTTGTCCCTTTTTTCATATCTAATGTTCACACAAATTGTTGCTATTAAAACGATTTATCGATTTATAACGTAGAAGCGTGAACAAAGGAGGTCGCTCCTGATCACTCCCGGTTGCCTCCATCAACCCAAATGTGTGCTGGGTGTTTCTATGATCGATGTTTTTTTTATACGTTAATTTACTCGAAATTCAAATTAAGAGCTACGACTGTAAGAAATTAACAAGAGACTCATTTCAGGATTTTGTAAAACCCCCTTCAGTTATTAGGGGTATTTTTGTAACACCCTGTATATTTGCATGAGGTATAAAAGTTGACAGATAACGTACAGGTTCCTGTCGGTGAGGTCTGTGAAGTCGTACGCGCGCACGCGGTGGTGCGTGTCTGCGGCGAGCACGGTGCGTCCGTCGCCGCGGCACGCCAGCGCGTTCACGCGCACGCCGTCCCAGCTGTTGATCAGCGCGCCCTACAGGGGAACACACGAGTCAAGGCTGAGGTACTCAACTATACTGGCAGGACAAAAAATACCTTCAAATTAACAAAGAAAAACTACTAATAGATACTTATTGACTAAAAAAACTATTCATCACTACTATCCGTACTGCAACACTCAAATTAAAATGTTATTATGTTTTTTTATAGTATAATTAGGCACGCATTTGACCACAATCTCACCTGATCGTAAGTGAAGGTAGGTCGTAAATGAATACTGAGCGTGAAATGTATGTACCAAAAACCGTTTTTCTGTTTCTATTAAAGCTTGATGGTATGGCATGGAATTATTGTCTAAAAAAACTTAAACACGCTCTGAAAACCACTCTTGGTATATTTCTGACCCTGGCCAAAAAAAAGATTTAAAATACATAAGAAACACACAGTGAGTGACATGCATAGATACGTGAGTGTACGTCGAGGCGTACGGATTCACGTAAGAGAGAGATGAATGATGATGAGTGAGAGAGCGTGGATGCTTACGTCGAGGCTGCAGTGGTAGAACTGCCCCCTGGCGCCGCCGCAGACGAACTTGTCGCTGGTCACGTGCCACGCCACCGCCGTCAGCGAGTCCTCCTGCGAGTGGGACATCTTCAGGTGCAGCTGCTCCGTCTACAACGAATATACATTGCATTTGTATTATATCTGATGACCTGGCCACGTGTCAAGATTGGGCGCTCTGGAATTCAAGATTCTATTTAGTGGGAGTATTCTGACTCTGCTATATGACAACTGTTTGATTTGAACCTGACGTAAGCACTGCCTCGTGGCAGAAGAAGTATAGAAAACCTAACGTTATTTCCTAACCTTATTAATTGCTAGGCACCGCAGAATATCAGCGTCGTGAAGCCTCATGTTGTACTTTGTATACTGTACTGAATAAACGTATTTTATTTCTTTCTTTCTAACGAAGGTATTGGTGGCAGGAAAAAAACCGAAAACCCTCACTTTTTCACCCTGTTCTTCTAACACCAGGCGGCTCTTCGTAGGCATCAGATAGCACAGAGTCAGATAACCGTCATTCAAGCTCTAGTCTTTCACACCCAGCAATGGTTAAGTTACATTATGAAGTTGTAGTTTTGTGGAACTGTCCGAGTTGGAGGACTGTTCTAGAAAAGCTTAAGACTGACAGAAGACGGAAACGACTGCCTCGACTGGCTGTGGTATTCTAGTTAGCTTCAAGGTTAGAAGTCTCACCTGCATGTTCCATATCCAGAGGTCGGGACAGTCCTCGGGCCCCGCGGCCAGCAGGTAGCGCCCGTCGGGGCTCCAGCTCAGGAACGACACTCCGTACGAGTGCCCTTCTAGCGATTTCCTAAACGATTAACAAAAAGTTATAATATGACATAGTTTTTGTGATAAAGAGCATTGGGTTTTTTAGTAAGCTCAAAGACGGCCACATCTCCATTTATGAATGGGAAAGTCAAATATTTCACTCATACACATCGCTCATTGAATGCAAAACAGCCACAAATCAAAAATAATCCGAAAGCGTTTTATTTGAAAATTAGGCCTTAAACCCTATATATTTTATGTTTCTCTGAAGACACCCGTCATTTTCGTTCATTTTGACGCGAAACTGACCAACCGCCTTTTTTGAATTGGGCCGACTTACGTGCTAACGTCAGATCAAAACCGCCATTTTGTCAATTGTGACCCAGGAGCGCACGTTAGTTTCGTGCAAAGGGGCCACATTTTGAAATGCGGCCGTGTTGCTTTCAAATGTTCAAGTAAGTGCACTCAAAGTCTATTAGTGCAATAGCGCCATATTTCGGGATACGTACATTTTGCATTCTAATGTAAAACAGAGTAACAGCACATTTACAAATCTGTTCATTTTCCATTCTAATATGAAACAAAACAGTGCCACATTTACAAATCTAAACATTTTGCATTCCAATATAAAGCACAGCAATGCCATATTCACTAATATGTATTAATATTATTAATACAAAAAAGCATTGACAGCTAAACTAAATTTTTATTTGTAACCATCTACCACTTAAGATTTTCAGGTTAGATTCAAAAAGTAAAACGCTACACTGAAGTAGACAAAAAAAATGTTTTTCTTACTATCGTGGGGAAATCTTCATGGATACCTCGCCGCCACGAGGTTATGTCGGACTCCTACCGACTAAAACCCCACGGCACTCGACAGCGGCACTCGACGAAGACGAAGGACCTTAGCTGGTGGGTGGCAAGTCCACCACACTGCCACACTTGAGTTCTCTTGACTTTCCGGCGGTTCGTCCGACCATCGGTACTAAGCCCCCACCGCCACGACGAGGCGAAAACTCATGGGGGGGAAGTAGTTAGTTAACCTACTTTAAGTAACCACGTTTCACGTAGATTTTTGAGTAAGTGATAAGATACTCGTATTATTATTCCCAGACTAAGCAAAGCAAGAATGGTTTTGAGCATGGCAATTCGCAATCCTAACAAAAAAACAGTTGCAATCCAATCCAAAACAAGTGCAGGATCAACCCACCACTGATTCAAGAATGTGATCAGACTACTATAATATATTATTTAGTGATGGTGAAGAGAGTTTAAAGCTAAGAACGCAGACGGAACCTGGAAAAAATATGTAATAGCAGGCGTAATATTTATTACCAGGCGATTCATTAGAAAGCGACTCTGATAGTGTTGCAAACAGCTCTACGTCACATAGTTCATCTGATTATTCCTTTGACGATAGTGTTAAGGATCCTGATTTTCTGCCTGAGAAATTCATGAGGACTGGTTGTAAAAGGTACCAACTTTTTTCACCCCAACTTGAACCTTCCAGGTCTGAGGACGAATCCAAAAAATCGAAAAGAAACCACCAAATGCAGATACTGAGCCACCCATCTTAGAGACTCAATTACAACAAACCAGTATTGACACCGAGGCTCCTAATATTGACAAGCATCTCCCTAGCACTAGCACCCAACCCCTTACTTTTGACACCCAGCCCCTGAGTATTGACACTCCGTTCCTTGATATTGGTACCCTACCACCTAGTGTTGACTCACAGCCGCACAGTATTGATTCCCAACTCTTCAGTATTAACAGCCAGCCTCCCAGTATTGTCGCCCAACCTCCTAGTATTGATGCCCAAATCCCCAATATTGATTTACAGCTCCTTAGTATTGATACCCAACCCCCTAGTGTTGACAGTAGTGTAGAACCTCAGCAGCTCTTTCGTAAAAGAAAATGACACCCTTCATTCTGGAAGAGAAATGAAGCCAAGGCTCTTAAAAATAGTGGAAAGTATTTTTTTACGTACATAATGTTTTAGTTGTTTTTGGTTTTAAATTTCTTCAGGGTAAAACAATGAATAAGCATGTTTCGCTTTAAAATGTGTTTAATTTTTTGAGATAATTCTTCTAAGATTGGTTCAAATCTTGAATGCAAAAAGGACTTTTGTAGTTTTTTTCAGGCTGTGTTAAACCTACCACAGAGTTAATTATTTTTAAAAATAGAAGAAACCTTGTCAAAAACTATGATATACGCATATCATACTATTAAACAAAAAAAACATATTTTTTTCCCAAAAAACATGTTTCCAAATTTGTTTTGGCTACTGTGTAAAAAATGATGTTTTTGGTTTGTGGCCGTTTTGAATTCAATGAGCGACATTTGGTCATTTAACAGGTTGAATCTAATGTCACCAAAGAGGGCACTTTTCCTTGTTTTCTTTGTGTTTGCGCATTTGCACATAACGTTGAAATACCTACTTGTAGCAAAAAACTAACTACTCGCTTGGAAAGTGTTTAGATTTGAAGTCACCAAAAAGGAGACGAAAGATAACCTCAGTTTTATGTTATAAGTTAGGTAGGCACGATACTATGAATATACACGTTAACTTATAAAAACACCCTATTTGCTAAAGCTATGTTATAATGGAGTCATTGATTGCAAAAAGACCAAGTGTTACCTAAAGGTGAGGCGCTTGGCCTGCGGGTCGAAATCCCAGATCATGACGGTGTTGTCCTTGGAGCCCGAAGCCAGCTTGGAGCCGTCCGGGGACCACTTGCAGTACCACACCTCGTCGCAGTGCTCGTTTAGCACCTGGAACAGAGACACACTGTGTCACGCCATTTTTATATTATTATAAAGTTAGAGTTAGTAGCCTGAGTCTAGACTTAGTTTAGACTCAGGCTACTAACTCGACTAAAACTTTCACTAACGAGGAAAGTACAAAGCGATAGTTCCTGCACCGATCGTACGAGCGAACGGTGAAAGAAACAGCTACAATGACAAGTTGTTTAGTGGACTAGCATCTTCAAGTATTCTTTTTTTTTAAACAATAGAGTATCATTGAAACATCGCCTTTTAAACATCCTCTTTGAGTTGACCTACTCCATCTGGTGGTGGTGTGAGCTTCAGATATGAGGTTACCAATCGCAGTTAAAACTGAGATGACCTCACCTTGCATGAAAGGTTAAAAGTACAAAAACTCTAGCAGCATTACAAGAAAAAACAAGTGCTGAAACCAAGTTCCACATGGAGCATCTTTCTTGTAACTCACCTGCAACGAGTGTATGGGGAATCGGTCAGGCTCGCAATGGTGGTCGTGCAGCAGCGTGAAGGGCACGTGGTCGAGGCGCGGCTCGGCGCGCGGCTCGGCGTGGAAGCGGCAGCGCGCCGCCTGTTGCGCTGTCGCCTGTGCGAGCAGCGCGCGCAGCCGCCCGGGCGGCATCATCAGCGCCGGCGGCAGCGCCTGCTGCACGCGCGTCAGCACCTGCACCATGATGCACCAACCTCAAACACGATTCTTTTATACACAGTATACGTGGCAGGGAGCATAAATCATATGTGGTAAAAACATCTCAGCTCGGAATGGTAGTTAGTTGGTCGCCGTGGCAGAATTCGATAATAATTTTATTATACAATATCGTATTTTCAGTTTTGGCACCTTCGCCTTGTAAGATTTGTCGCCCCAATGCCCCGTCAAAGTCAGAAGCGCTCCGGGCCAGTGCCAACATAACCTTGGGGTAGATACCCAGGCAGGTACTGCAGCAGGGCAGCTGCAGTTCAGCCTAGCGATTCTTACTAACATCATTTCACACCTTGATGCAGCACTTTCCCTTCAATCGTCCATTCACTCCGCCATAAATTAGTATTCTTGAGATATCTCAAGAGACTCCTCGAGGTTATTGAATTTCACAGAAGACTAAAATCAAAGTGTAAAGAAGTGTACATTGAGAATGACGGCCTTGCTAAACTAGTGTTCGCTACTGACCCCGGCCCTGGCGGCGCCGCCCGGCCAGGAGGCGCGCGCGCGCAGCTCCAGCGGGTCGGCGCACATCATGAGCGCGGAGAGGCGATGCACGCGCGCCGTGTCGTACTGCAGCGGGTCAGCTGCGGTCCTGCGGCGCTAGACTAGTGAGTGTTGCTACTGACCCCGGCCCTGGCGGCGCCGCCCGGCCAGGAGGCGCGCGCGCGCAGCTCCAGCGGGTCGGCGCACATCATGAGCGCGGAGAGGCGATGCACGCGCGCCGTGTCGTACTGCAGCGGGTCAGCTGCGGTCCTGCGGCGCTAGACTAGTGAGTGTTGCTACTGACCCCGGCCCTGGCGGCGCCGCCCGGCCAGGAGGCGCGCGCGCGCAGCTCCAGCGGGTCGGCGCACATCATGAGCGCGGAGAGGCGATGCACGCGCGCCGTGTCGTACTGCAGCGGGTCAGCTGCGGTCCTGCGGCGCTAGACTAGTGAGTGTTGCTACTGACCCCGGCCCTGGCGGCGCCGCCCGGCCAGGAGGCGCGCGCGCGCAGCTCCAGCGGGTCGGCGCACATCATGAGCGCGGAGAGGCGATGCACGCGCGCCGTGTCGTACTGCAGCGGGTCGGCTGCGGTCCTGCGGCGCTAGACTAGTGAGTGTTGCTACTGACCCCGGCCCTGGCGGCGCCGCCCGGCCAGGAGGCGCGCGCGCGCAGCTCCAGCGGGTCGGCGCACATCATGAGCGCGGAGAGGCGATGCACGCGCGCCGTGTCGTACTGCAGCGGCGTCAGCTCGTTGCGCAGCACGTGCAGCGCGTCCAGCGCGCGCCCCGCCTCCAGGTGCTCTAGGTATTTCTGCTCCAGCACCACGAACTTCATCTCCTGTCAGAATTACAGTAGATATTTTGATGACAACAATATTAACTATAAATAAAAATAAACAACAAAATAAGGTCAACAAAGTGTACTATCACCGTGTTCTCAACCTCAATGAGACACATGAGGAGGAACGCATTACAAGACAAATCGCACTACGGAAAGCGTCGTTTGAAACCTCAGTGTCACAGGATGTTATTAAAACAACTTTACAAAGACCAGAGAGGGGGCTGACGTCCATGTATTCTACCTAATTGAACTCCAGAACGCGGCATGTAGGGCGCCCTCCAGCGAGATGGACCGATGACCTGAGAATGGTGGCGAGATCGGTCTGGAGGCAGAAGGCTCAGAAGCGGGAGCCGGCACTTTAGAGAGTTATATGTCCAGCAATGGCCTTCTAAAGGCTGATACAGGCTGGCAGTTGTACGGCAACAACAGCAGAGTGTACTCACGGCGAGGTTGTGTGGGTCGACGTGCAGCGAGTCGCGCAGCAAGTCGTGCAGCGCGCGCAGGTCGTGGTCGGCCTTCACCCAGTCCCCGGCGAGCACGTGCTGCCGGAACGTGGCCGCCGCTGGGTGCTCCAGGTGCAGCCCTGACTCCTCCATCAGGAGGGTTGCGCTGCGCCTGCACCAAACATTTCAGCTCAATGTACTGGGATGCAAGCCACCATGTAATTTTTGAGAAAATAACATGAGGAATTGATTATATTCGAAGTTCATGCCACTGCTACATATCTTAAAACAATCAAAGTCACGAAAATACACGACAGCGTTGGGCTTTTAGCTAAGTGTGCGACACGTTAAGCTAATTGAAAAATGAACTTTAATGCATAAGCGTTAAGTTATAAGAACTTTTGACTCCCTAGCGATTTTATAACCATTCTAAGTTACAAAGTTGCCGTGACAAAGGCCCTTAGGGCAAGTCTTTGTTTAGATAGAACTTCAGATGCCTTTGTTACAAGGAGAAAAATTGCAAATAAAAATGCTGTTATGAGAGACTTCATGATAACAGCTGAAGTTCAGAGTTAATAGCTAATAGGCTATGTTATAGCCATTTTCAATCCTATATCACCGGGTAAGTCAAGCATGTGGCATCAGGAGAGAGACAACGCACACTTCGACCATCGCACTAGCGATTCAGAAGAGGGATTTCATTTTGGCATTCTGTCTAACTCAATTACAACGGTCGCGCCGCGCGACTGGGATCTTTAGAGCGAAACTCACTAAGCTCCATGAGGTTTTACAGATATTTCCATACCTACAAAGTGAGAATTCCCACAACTCAAGGTGAAGGCAATAGATGGTCGAAGTGAGCATGCTTGCCTCAACCCACGATCGAGTTCAGAAATGATGTTTGCGAGAGTTTCTATATGTACAGTTTGTTTTGTAAGAAAATACAATGGCTACTTGTAACATTTCCTACTATAATAGCAGACCTAGAAATTATACATTATTTGAATTGGCCATGGCGGTAAACCGATGCAGATGTGATGTTGTAAATAGGTAGTTCGTCGCGGTTTCCTTATCCTTATAGATGAACAAGTCCACTTGACTCAAGGAGTCTAAGGCGCGAGGACACATTACACGGAAGATGAGAACACAAATCTAATCGTGACATTACGCGCTGCTATTACTATCTAAGTTCCCAGTTGCCATCGTACATTAACAACATTACATGAGCACTTTATAAAAAAGTGTTATAATACTTGTCGAAAACAAAGTTGCATGTGGTACAAAAAACTGACTGAAAAACAGTCAACTAAGTACTATGCTGGCAATTCCAGTAAACACTTGATTCTAGGCTGTCACTTAGGTAGCGGAATAAATAGCATGTTCACCGCAGTTAGACAGTAGGTGTTGAATGCTCGGTTTACTTGCACGACATTATTGTATTCAAACGCTGAAATTACCAATTACTGGAAAGTGATTGGTTGTTCGAAAGGTACTCCTTGTACATCTGGAAAAAAAGTATTTCGAAACGTTTAGTGTTGTGCCTAAGTTTTTCATTTCTGTCCTATTTAGGTGCAATCGGTAATTAGACCAACCGTCATCGCTAATAATATGTATTTGTCCAATTGTTACAAAATAACGTCCCGAACTGTGATTAATCGCTTCGCCCATTGGAACGGAGCACGGTTTGCCCAGCGAACCGCTTGATTGCCGACATGCGGTTGCGGCCGACACGCTACACGTGCATCTGCTGAAGAGCTGACATGTTTTTGCAGTCAACAGCCTGCATGACAGCTCATGAAACAAACTACCTAAGTGTGCCTAGGTTGAATGATTTCTATCATCATTTCAAGGGCCACAACGATAGGTCCTGCGATGTCCGCATCCAGCGGCTTCAGGGCCTGCCCATGGAACGTCGTCCGGTACGCGGTCGCGATTTTAGAACCTTTCCGGCCCAACGGCCATCGGTTCTCTGCGCTATGTGTCCCGCCCAACACTTCAACGATGCAATCCTTCGAGCGATGTAGGTTGTCTTAGTTGTCCTGCGGATCTCATCATTTCTGATTCGATCAATGCAGCGGGAGTACTCCCAGTAAATACGAGGATGCGGATAGCAAACGGAAACCCAATTAAAGAGAGATTTTGAGCCAAGTGGCAAACGAGGGTCATTGCGAATGAGGAAGCAATTGAGCTCTGTTGCCACAATCACAGCACGCGCCGGTGCGAGCCGCGCCGGAAGTCTTCTCGTTTTAATCAGTTCTTAGGAGTTATCGATCGGGCGACCTAATCAGGCTTTTAACTTAAGCGTACAAATGAAATGATATGCTGTTGAAAACAATGAAGAGAATTTTGACTTATCTCAGTCGTCTAAAATTACTATAATAGTGCATTCAAATTACTATATTAGTGCGTAGCATGGGATTCAAACAATACCTAATATAATATTTATAAAAAAACTGCCAAGACAAGTCGGAATTGGCTGAGGCTTTTAAATATTTTTACTTTCGCACATATTTTTTTAAAGGCTGTTTATAGTTCTGTCCCGCCGCTGGGCAAATGTCTACCCCAAAGCTTTCCAACTATGCCTGTCCAATAAAACAATACACTTTCTCATTTATTTAGAATATTAAAATAAAAAAGATAATGCCTCAATTGATACGAAATCCGGGATTGTGATTAAAACTAGTTCTAGAGTTGAAAGTCCTATACCGGGTGGGGCGTTCCGACCGACAATCCTTGAAATTTTGAAAAGCCCTATACATACACATACCTAAGGTATTTTTATTTTATTTTTAAGTTCGATAGTTTTCGAGTTATTGAATGACAAAGTTTTGCTTCAAAAGTATGCGTTGTCAACCTTAATCAACAGCTGTTTGGGACGTATTTAGGGAAAAAGATTTAAGAAGTCGTTGACCTTTTTTCTTTTAATTATTGCAGGGAAATCCTCATGAAAAAGCCGGACTTAAGTCGCGGCAATAAGTCAACCATTAGACTAAGCAAAAAAATACAGTAGGTTTGCATAGTACTGCATTCAAGAATGATACTTAAGCACTCATTTGCCCTTGAGAAGATAATAATGTGATTGTATGAACTGAGGAATACAATAACGATCTCAGCTCCTCAACTCAAGTTCCTAATTTAGGCACTTTTTTTTTAAATACCTACGCTAATTAGTTCAACTTTTGAAACAAGAATTCAAGTTCCATAATTGTTCGTGCTATAACAAAATAATAAAATTAACTAACTTAAATTCAACTTTACATTAAACATAATAAAAGCAATTTACACTATCCACCTTAAGTTTTAAGCCGGCCCTGTCTCCCGCAAACCGACGCGCACACGCCGAAAGGCGATAACAAAGAGACCGCGCCGCCTTGCCTACACGTGCCGTCTTCCTTTGCCTAGTGCCGCCGGCACCGAGCTAGTGTTGTTCTCCTCAGCCGCTTAGCTAAGTGTCGACAGTCGACTTGTCGATACCAACTGATTTATCATAATATCATTTCATTGCAATCCTAAAACCCTATGATGTTCCAACAAGATTTGATTGATTGAAAGGAATAGGGACAACTTTCCTTTACGGTGTACCTACAGTGAATCACAAAAAGAACTTAAAACTAGAAACAAAAGCACTAATTGAACTCGCCAGCTGAATGCAAAACATTGTTTAATACACATTTCTATCTTTTCTGACAAGCTTTTAGCCATTGTACTTAAAGTTGATAAAAAAAACGTGTCTTCAAGGCCTGCCGGTAACTTGTTTGGTTTGTTCGCGGTTATAGGTTTTTTAGATCAAACACGATTTAACAAAATAATCGATAACTTTGTTAAAGCGTTTTATCGTGTTAATAATCGAAAACTTAACTTAACACTATGAACTTAAGGGCTTTGTGTTTAATAAAAGAACACAATTTATCGACGTTGGAAACGGTGCCGTCTCTACTCGCCTACTTTGCTTCTCCCTACCGGGCGCGCTCTGCCCTATTTTTTTAGTCGCTTCGCAGATTTCAGCGAGTGCGTGTGTATCGGGTGTCGTAAAAGCGCGAGTGGTTGAGTGGAGTTTTTTACAAATAATAAGTAGTGCGAGTGTTTGTGTAAGTGAGTGGCAGTTTTTAAAATGTCTTTACAAGCGCAAGACTATTTGGAATTCGCTTGGTGGGAGCGTAAATGCTGTCACGTGTGCACAGGCATACTCGATTACGTCTTCGGCTGTGCCTACTTAGAGGAGGTGGGCACATCGAGCATCGTATTTAAGGTAAGTGACTGTTGTGTTATTCACAAGTGAGACGAGTGAAATGTGGCGACTTGATCGTTTCGCGGCTTTGGGGAAAGTACAGATAGGTACTTCGTCAATAGGGTTGTCACAACGTACAAAATTGTTTTTTTTACTACTGTTTTAATATGGTCTGAATTCACGTATTGAGTACTTGAAACGCAAGTATGTGAGGTTCTTTACACGATATTTTTGTCAATGTCGGTTATTCCGCCCCACCCTGTATATCAGATTCTTAATAATTTATTTATTTATTTTATTTTATTTTATTTTATTACAAAATCCACAGCTCTTATTTGATAAATATGTACTAGTCAAAGTGTGAATAAACGCAAACTGCAGCGAATGAAAGTAATCAACGTAACATTTCTCCACAAAAAGTGCATAAAAAGCGCGAGTGCCGGCGTCGGCCTAAGGCCACACAACGGTAACGACGGCATGCTATCTGCTAATTACACTCATGGCTAATGACAATGGCGCGGACATGAATTACTATTTCATATTAATAGCCAACCTGTGCAAAAATGCAATATCAATACGAAGATATAGCTTCTTTGGGCAGGATAATTCATTAATTACTACATAGTATAAAACAAAGCCGCTTTCTCTGTCCCTATGTTTGCTTAGATAGAGTGATTGAAGAGGAAAGTTTATATGTATAATAAATTCCCATTCTAGACCCCGTGCGAAGCCGGGGCGGGTCGCTAGTCTCTATATTAAAAATGGATTGCTGTTCGCTAGTCTCGCTAAAACTCGGGAACGGTTGGACCGATTTGGCTAATATTTGGCTATAATGAATTATTTGTAAAGGTCCAGGGAAGGTTTAAAAGAGTGATTATCTGTGAGAAAATGCTAGGAATATAGTGAAAAACAACAACTTAGTTTTCTTAGCAACTGCTTCTACCTGTCACGTGACACTGAAGGTTTGACAACAGAACAAAGTCTGTCGGTACAGCTAGTATTTAATAAAACAGGATTCATAAATGAATGATTATCACATAGTCCGTAGGAGGGAAGTAGCATATTCCAAGAGCAACTGGTGGCCGCAATTACCAGACTACGCCATCGCAAAAAGGAGGGTTTTGATCTTGACCTGTGTGTATGCATATAGAAGTTAATCTGTTCCTTTTTTTTTTCCTAACCTACATCATCCCACTGCTGGGCAAAGGTCTCTCCCAATCCTTTCCAAACATTTCAATCCCGAAATGTTTAGATAATCAATATAATAATAATATAAAAATTTAATTTAATTAATCTGTTCCCTTGTAACTTCTAAACTAGTGATCATAATTAGACAAGTAAGGTGTTGTTGCAAGCCACTTAATTTCCCAATAGATATAAGCAAGGTATGTGACATCACATTAAATTAATTACAGCAACCTCTAAGAACTTTTTAAAGTATGCAACAAGATATTAGTCTCTGCTAGGGGGATGGGATAAACGTGGTCGGATAGAGCTTACTGTAGCAAAACAGATTCATTATAATAATTTGTTTCGTACTTTTTGGCGTGTGTTTTTACTAGTCGGGTTTTCGTTTTTGAACTCATTTTGTTTCATTTAGAACTCACTTCTCTCCAAATTTGATTGAACTTCTCTTTTGATTAATTTTAATTTAAGTTAACTCTTTTTTTATAAGGTAGTCACAGATATCAGATAACTACTAGGTTAACAGTACCTTCTCTTATCTTACTTTGTATTTGCATACCATTAGAACATATTTATGTTATATCTTATTCATATCTAAGTTTCTACTATAGTGAAGTGATAGTTAAGTCAATTAGGAACTGTTTACAAGAAACTGATATGCCAAGACCATAATAAAGAAAAACATTTTTACTTTATAAAGTGAATTATTTGAAACAAAACATTACCTCCATATATTTAAATAAACAACTTACAAAGAAACAAACTTTGTGCATCTCACTCAATGGAAAAATTCAAATGTTATCAAACATGTGCCATTTCCAAAGAGACAGAGATATCATTATATCTACCTACCTATTTTGTAATGATAACAACAACAAACTGAAAGTAATGGTTATTTTCAACTTATTATATAATAATTATTGATAATAGCTAATATAGCAAACCACAACCAGAAAAAACAAATTCTTATTGACTTCTAATGTTGGTTTCATTTATTTACTACTTTGTATAACATCCATATTTTGCAAATAAATATTTGATTGATTGATTGATTGTATTCTTAGAAGGAAAATAGAAATTGGCTAGATTCAAAAAGTAGTAAGTAGTTCTTCTTGTTGGTGTAAATTAATCAAACATTATCTTAACACTCATAAAATGTACTTGTGGATATTAATTTTAAAAGTCAATGACCTAAAATAGCTGTGCATTTTGTTATTAAATGAAAGTTTCTTAGCGGCATCAATGTACTTGTCTGCTCTATCAACCAATATGATTACATAAACTCAGACAATGAACTGGTAAGTCATAAAATTTTAAACAATCACAATACAAAGGTCTGGTAAACCACAAGGGAAGTTCACAAAATTAATGTTGAAGCAATGCACATTTAAAAATGCATTGCAATGTGGGATCCAATGACAAAGGAAATTAACGAAATATGAATTTAATGGCCACTTGTAGATGCTTTGAAAAAAACGAGGCAGCCACAGTATGTATGGCAACATGTTTGCTTAATGAGAACAGCATAGGACAGCTGTGAAACAAACAAAAATACTAATAGAAAAACATACAGTGTCAATGCCAAATGAATCAAGAGACAATGATCATAGATGCTTGGTCATGGCAGACATTTTTTTTACACCATTACAAATCCCTGAAAATAACAGATCAACATGTGAGTGAGGGCATTGAACCACAATGCAAATCAATAACAATGAATTGGACTGTGGTTCTAGCTCTTGTAGGGTACTCACTCGAGTCCAACGGAGATGAGGTGCTGTCCGATGAGACGCACAATTTCCTGGTCAGTCTGGCTCATCCTCAGGCCGGGCGAAGGCGCCTGCACGTCCCCGTTGCTGGCGGGCGCGTCGCCGTTGAGGTGTATCGGCGGCGCGCCGTTGGCGCAGGGCTGGTGGTGCGGCTGGTGCATGGCTGCGGGCTGGGCGGGCGGCGACAGCCTGCGGGTCCGCTTGCGCGGCGGCCGGTGGCCTGCGCCCTCGTCCCCCGACCCCGAGTCAGTGGAGGCCAGGCTGGCCCGCTCCGCTCTGCGTCCTCGCCGCGCTCCCCGGAGCGCCGAGATCACGAGCGCGCCCGCCGCATCGGCCTCGACGCTGCGGCCTCGTGACGTCACGGCCGCCCGCTACGCACTGCCCGCACTCAATGAACCATCTCCCTTTGTTCGTAGCTGCAGAATGATGCTTCTTCGATGTTCTCTAATGACGCTTTCCTGTCCCTGATCTGACCCTGTGTGACTGAAAGCTTGTGTGGCCACGGAATGCTCTGTTCACAGGTCGAGTTTGCTGTGTTCACCAGCGTACACAAAAATCAGCTGAAAATGAAACGACAGCTGTCTTTCTTCGCTAATGCAACATCGCCCTTCTTTTCGTTTTCGATGACGTTCGGTCTCGTTCGGTTGCGCATCGGGTGAAATCGTATTTGTAATGTAATGACCTCAAAAATAAAACAAACGTGTTGAAAATACAGTCTGCACCCTTAGAGCATCTGCACCAGTATCGTTAGGTTACTTTAGAAGTTATAAGCAATAAATTAATTAAGAAATGGAAAACCAAACTTACCTACGAACGCACCTTTGTTTGTATATTTTGTTAAAAAAAAAACCAACTTGTTTACAAAAAAGAAGTCCTTGAATTCCTAGATCGCCTCCGACCTAGACCCACTCAAACTGTTTTTGTATCATAACAACAAAACAACAATTAAATCATATAATATTAAAGTGTTTTCTAACAATTAACAAAAGCCAAGTTGCTGCAAGTTCGCATGCAAGATTGCAAGTTGTTTGCTACACTCAAAAGAACATTGTAAAAACGAAACGCACAAAATGTTCTCATTTTTAAAAACAGATCAGAATATTTTCTTTTTTATTTTTACACGCAATATTTTATTTATTAATTTATTTAAAATCTTAAAATCGAATAGAAAATTGTAACAACTTAATGTAACTTTTGTCTTCACAAGAGGTTTTAATTTAATGTTGTATTGTCAAATAGCCTATTCGGACTGCATGGCTGCAAGGTTGGTTTTCTAGCGTTTTCTTTCTGTCAGGATCAGGAAAAAAAAACTGTCAAAAATGTTGTGTCCGTAGAGATGAGCTGTTTTTAATTTTTTTTCATAAAATTTAATAGTTTTTAATCAGAAATAATGGAATTTATTTTATACAAACTATTATTGTGCTATCTGCTCATCCGACCAACTAATTTACAGTTGCTTATCAACGTAAAAAATCAGGTGAGTCGATAATTGCTGGCGTTTCTTCTGTGTATTTTTGTTCTTGTGCGGTTCTTCTTCTTTCTTTTGACTACCATATCCGTGATTCATATTAATATAGTTTATAGTCTAATTACGTCTAGATAAAAACAGTACATGTGATTAAAGATCTCCAAATAACTACTTATTCTATCACTTCATTATTAAACACCCACGCATAACTGGACGGACTTGATAATAGTTGCAGGATTTTAGCCGCCTACGTTTGTAGGCGGCTAAAATCCTGCATTCTCCAGAGCGACTGTTTAGTCGCTCTGGAGAATGCCTATGTTCAGCAGTGAACAAAAATCGGTCGGCCAAATAAGCAAATCATCATCACCTTAGTCAGCCCTGGACCATAACCAGGTGATAACTTGTTACTTTTTCAGTGTTCTGCCAAACTGTTCTGTATTGGTGGAGATATACATAGCAAGTTGAGCCTCAGGTTCAAGGGATAAACTAGATAAGGTCCACCCACGCAGCTGGAAGAAGCATCACTGAATAAAATGTTATGTTTACAATTTATATTCTAGCTGCGGTAAAGGATCCATCTTACAAATATATTTTTTCAGGGTGGAGATGTTATGCAGGAGAACATAACAGCCAATGTTTCAGAAGACACAATCACTCTGGAGTTTTTACGACTAGACGGTGTCTTTGTATCACAACTTGTTGATTTTACAAATGTAAGTGTTTATAAAAGTTGTTATTTAACAAAGTGAGTTAACCTACATCAATACTTAGCAATACACATATTAATGTACTTTGAATAAAAAATTTAAAAGTTCTGAAATATTTTCATTAATATTAACAATGCAACAATTTTTGTCTGGTGTTTTCATCTGTTTGTGTAGTATTAGATTAGTTTATCAGTGAATGTTAACACATAAAAATATTCATGTGGTAATATAAAATTGACTTAATTGAAGTTTACACTGTTTTTATAATTGGTGGATTTACAAAGAGATTGGCTATTAAAACAGTTTAATGGGTAAAAGATAACAGATAATGCTACTGATTACTGATTTGACCCAATTTGCTCAATGGAAAGTGATATAATTTTTGGTGGTTAGTGTTGCTGTCACAACAACTGTAAATCAGCATCAAGAAATATGTAATTAATGTTTTGAATGTGTCTTTTGTATGCCTTAGGAAGTAGAAGCAATGAAGGTTGTGATTCCTGGAGAGGAAGAGCTGGGCCAGACAGGGCACCAGACCCTGTGCTTCCTCACCCATGCTGCGCAAGCTGACTTCATCGCACCAGATGCCATGGCAAAACTCAGACAAGTAAGCATTGTCATTATTGTAATTTAATTTACTTCATCTTATCCAGCATCATATTACATAATATCTAGGACTTGTCATAACACAAGATAATATGACTACCAAATGAAGCAGAGATTGAACTATGGGTGTCAAAAATGCATTTCTGCCACATAAAATCAATATGTGACAGTAGTTTTGTATACTACTTATTTTTGTGTCATAAAGAAGAAGTCACAAATGTTATTCCTTGCTAACACTAATCAATGGACTATGGATGGAAATAAATGTTTCCTTCATACATTTTTGGATTTTTCAAAATGCATTTCCAATAATGAAGGCAATCATCAAGAATTTAAAATTCTAGAAGTTTAATAAAGAGGCTGCTATTTGCATTCTGGAGGTTTTAGAATAGAATAGAATATGTTTATTTGCTTTAAATGTGGTTCTATTGATGTCAATAATTCTTATTTAGTTCACAACACATTCAACTAATTTACTCAGCATGCAAATAATTTACAAATTATGATCATCAATTTACAAATAAAAACAAAAATGCAATTTGTGCAGAAAAACCCCGGCACGGTGCGCGTGGCGGAGGAGGATAAGGGCTGGCGCCAGAGCACGGCGTCGGCGTGGGGCGCGCGCGCCGTGCGCCAGCTGTCGGCCGCCGCCGCGCGCCATTGCGCCGCCGCGCGCGACGACGTCTTCCTGCGCGCCGCCGACCTAGCGCGCTGGCCGCCGCGACCCGGTTAGCTATACCACAGTATAAACAGTAGGTTATCTAAGGCCGCCCGCCAAGTTATTAGCCTAGCGTGCACACAGACACGCGGCACAGCCCGTCCGTAGTCCGTACTGCCACCACCCTATAACCCCCCTTGTTAAGGATGTTGAGGGTGTTGGCGAATCAAGCACGTTTGGTGACTTAAAATTGAATATATTATTGTTTGTCCAATATGTAATTCAAATAAAACAAATTAAATGCAACGCTCCGTGCAAAGTTCGTGTGTAAGTGCCAGCGCGCACGCGCGCTGCACAGAACACTAGTGATGCTTCCACCACTAGTGATGTGCGGCGTAATCATCCTCCCCCGCTTGAAAGGGTTGACTTTCAAGAACTTGTTTCCTCTGTGGGTACACGTACAAGGTTATGAATTGCTCCTCTTATGGTACCACCTCGTGACGTATAAACGTCTACCACTCAGCATTCTTCGTCTGTCCCCTTATGAATATCAGTAATTCGTCCAAGACGCCATCGTGGGGGTGTGTGCTCGTCCTTAGTCATGGCCATGTCATGGCCATTCATGGATTCACGATAAATTCTTGTTTCCATCTTCGCCAGAATTCACCACGTAGTTTTTCTATCACTGAGCGGTGTGGTTTCACGCCATCCACTAGAAAAGAAGGCACCGACATCAGAGGCCGTCCAATTAAAAAGTGACCAGGAGTTAACAGAGTGAGATCAAGAGGATCGGAAAATAAGGGTGAGAGAGGACGTGAATTTAGGATACTTTCTATTTGAGCAAACAGTGTGCCCAACATTTCGAAGGTTGAGGAAGCGTTTGATACTATTCCTGTCTAATGGTATTTAGCGGTCTTTACACCTGCTTACCATAACTCTCCTGAATGAGGTGGATATGTTGGAATGAATTTAAAGCGAATATCTTCGGAACTGGTGTAATTATCAACAGATTCACGAGCGGAGCGCAAAACCTTGCCGAGTTCATTGTTTGCACCTACAAAATTGGTACCGTCGACATTCAAACTACCATATTATAGCCTATCATTGCTCTTGCAATTATTTTGTTTCTGGTTAGGCCATTGGCTAAGATCCCTTCTTAAGAAGGGTCCTTCCCGCCACAAGAGTTAATTTTGTAGATGTCGCTGTGAATTCGCTCCTTAAATACAAAAGCCCCACAAGTCAAAAAAAGCAAATTATACAGGGGAGACATTTCAAAAAATAATCCCAATAATTCATGAATTTTTGTTTAAACTATGTATATTTTGCTGATGTTTTTGGTATCAAAAGATGCGTAATCAAATTGTCTATTCCTATTAAAGCAGTCTTAACCATAATATTGAATAAACTCTTGAAAAAACGCACATAAGTTAGTTTTGCATATAGATTTTGACTCCGAAAAATTAAAATTTTATTACGCAACCCACCATAATCCGGAAAATATGACTTTCAATTTCAGTTGACAACTAACTAAAATGTCAATTTCACATGAAAATGGCACAAATGTTCTAATTACTACATAAATAAACTTCTTAAATGAAAAACCATCACTAAAATTTAATCATGAGATCTTCAATTAGGTCTAAACTTAATTTTACCGTTATCAAAGTTTCACAAACGTCCACTAAAACCGCCATTACCTTCCTAAATCAACATTATTCATCCGGTTTCGGATTTTAAAAATATTACTTATTCATTATTTACCTAGGTAGACTTTACGAGAAGTTGACATTAAACGTTAACGTTTGTATAATCCCGCGTAAGAGTTTTAAAATTTAAGTTAAAAACAAAACTATTTTTAGAAAGCTCTCCAGCCAGACTCTACTCTACTAGGTACTCTACTAGGTACTCATGGATCAGAGAAACGAAATGAGGCTTCAGAACTCAGCAGATGACCATCGTTATCGGCAACTCAATAGACAGATATCTAAGTCCTTGACGAGCGACCTTCGCCAATTTAATACCCAGCGTATTAAAGAGGTCAGAGATCTTTCTATTGGGCAAAGCCAACTGACGAGGCTGAAAACTGAGGCAGGTAGCATCATTACGTCAACACCTGAACCCCTGTGGGGGATTGAGTGTTTCTATGGACAGTTGTATTCCACGCAAACACCTGTTGAAAGCAAGGCTAAAGACCCTAGAGCCAAGCTCACCCGACACTATACCGAAGATATCCCGGACGTCAGCTTGTACGAGATCAGGATGGCTCTAAAGCAGCTTAAAAACAACAAGGCGGTGAGTGATGACGGAATCACAACAGAGCTTCTGAGAGCGGGCAGTCGGCCGATACTTAAGGTCCTCCAGACGCTCTTCAGCTCTGTCATCCTCGAGGGCAGAACGCCAAAAGCATGGGGCACTAGCAATGTGATGCTGTTTTTCAAGAAGGGTCACAAAACTCTATTGAAGAACTACAAACCCATCTCGCTTTTGAGCCATATCTATGACTTGATCTTGAGAGTCATTACGAATCGTCTCGCCCGCAGGTTTGACTGCGGGCGAGACTTCCAACCTGCCGAACAAGCCGGGTTTCGAAAAGACTCTATAGCCTTTTCGAAAATAACGACGCCCACTGCTTGGCATAGGCCTCTCCAAGGATCTCCACAACGATTGGTCTCGCGCTGTCCGCATCCAGCGGCAGTCCGCGACCCTGAACGTCGTCCGGTACGCGGTCGCCATTCCAGAACCTTTCCGCCCCAACGGACGACGCAAACGGACGACAACGGACGACCGCGTACCGGACGACGTTCAGGGTCGCGGACTGCCGCTGGATGCGGACAGCGCAAGACCAATCGTTGTGGAGATCCTTGGAGAGGCCTATGCCAAGCAGTGGGCGTCGTTCGGCTATGATGATGATAAAGAAAAATAAAATAGAATTGTTTATAATAGCTTTTCCAATTGATTTTTGTTTTGCCCATAATATCACGCTAAAAACTACAAAATGTTATAGTTAAAACAACACCAAAACTAAATGTTGTGTTTAAATCTAAGCAATTTTTTATTCAAAAGATACCATATTTCTAAATGTCTTCAATTAACTGTTTACAAAACTAACTCAACTCAAAATATGGTACTTTATTCTTGAAAATTAAAAAAAAATATATTTATTATACAGTGCAAAACTAACTCAATTCATAAAATGGTACTTTAATCTTGAGAAATATTTAAAAGAAAATTTATTAAATAATGCAAAAGTAACTCAATTCAAAATATGGCAGTATTGCATTCAAAAATAAGAGGAATTATTTTAATATTATTTGCAAAACTAACTTATTTTGAAATATGGTACTTTTGATTAAAAAAATCATAAGATACTTACGTGCAAGTTAAGTACAATACGAATATATTTTTGAATGTGACGCTTTTGATTATATAATTTTATCTTAATTCACGTGCTCCGGTTGGAAGTCTGGTAGGAATTGGGATTGTGGTACTTTTGCACGAAACTCAATGGCAGAAACGGTATAATACAAAACTAACGTACGAGCGTTTACGGGTATTTTTGATCGTAAAACAACGGCTGTCTTTGTGAAACTATATACTTTTATCGTTTAAGATGCGTTTTATGCAATAAAAACCATTTTGATTTTTTTTGAAATGTGTGACTTTTGTATTGAAGGAGCGAATTGTCAAATAGACCCTCACATATTTTTTCCTCTGGTGTTAAATTTGAAGGACTATTAGGTAACTTTTCAACCTTCCAAAACCTTTCAATATCGTCATTTATTTGGTTAAAATTACAAGTCAAGTTCGAATGACAGCTCTCAGTGCCATCTCCTATTGGGCCGCTAACCAGCCAGCCGAATTCAGACTCCTGTAAAATAGGTTTTCCTACACCTAGTTTAATTTGACTGCAGCCTACTATGTTCCAATAGACATCAGCCCCTATAAGCATATCAATTTCAGAGGGCAGGTGGAAATGTGGATCTGCAAGCTTGATATTACTAGGGAGGTTTAATTCATTTATATTTACGGGTCTGCTCGGTAATGTATTTGCTATTCGAGGCACTACTAGACACTTAACATTTACGTTAAATGAATTATTACATGAGCTTACCTTTATTGTGCAACTCTCTTTTATGCAAATGCCTAAATCGTTTAAACCTTGTATGCGCAAAGACTCTGGACACTTAGAAGCGAGCTCAATTTTTTCCTTAAATGAATTCGTTATGAACGAAGATTGGCTGCCTGTGTCTAAAAGCGCCCTCGCAAAATAAGTGTGATTATTAGTTTTGTTATATACTTTCACCATAGCAGTACTCAGCAGTACTTGGCTCATTGACACTGCAGACAATGACACCGAGGGAAAGACATTTTCTTTTTTCAAAGCAGATTCAGAAGCTACAGGTAGGCTAGTTTCAGTTTTGTCTTCAGTGGACATTATACTATTGTGCAAGAGACTGTTATGTTTTTTCTTGCAGAATTTGCACAAAGGTTTAAGATAGCAATTGAAAAATCTGTGACCCTCACGAAGGCAATTCGAACATAACTTCATTTTCTTAGCTTCAAGGATTCGCTCCTGCACTGGTAAGTTTTCAAAATTGATGCAATTATGAATGCGGTGCCCTGGCTTACAACAAAAAAGACACAGGAAATTGGATAAATTTGCAGTGGAAGCCACAAAAGAATTTGTCCTTTTAATTGCTTTATTCTGCTTAGTGTTTGGACTAAAACCACTCATTAGCTTGTTGCCTCGTAAAGTCATTGTGGATTCCAGCACGTCAGCCCGATTGCGCAAGAATGCATAGAACTCACTCAGCTTTGGAAGATTCGAAAGGCTATTTTTATGCTCTTCCCATTTTGTGCTTGACACTATATCCAATTTTCCTGTGACCATGAAGATAATTAAGGAGTCCCAATAGTCAGTTGGTTGACCTAAAGTGTTAAGGGCTCTCAAATTTTTGGAAATATGATCAACCAAATGACGTAGTGAATCATGGGACTCATTGATTATTGGTTTAATAGAAAATAATGATTTCAGGTGATTAGTTATCAGTATCTGCTTATTGTCGTACCCGTCACACAATAAATCCCACGCAACCTTAAAGTTGGCCGAAGTGAACTCTAGTGACTTAATTACTTCAACGGCCCCGCCCTTAAGAGACGACCTAAGGTAGTGAAATTTATTTATGTCTGGTATTGATGAATTTGGACTAATCAACGACTGAAAAGTGTCTCTAAATTCAAGCCATAGCAAGTATGAACCATCAAAGGTTGGCAATTGAATTGTAGGCAGCTTAATTGATTGAAAGTTGCTATTGTGAGAACATGCTGTGACTTGAGTTTCAGACGGGCATCGTCCTTCGTTTACTTCTAGCGTCTCTAATAAATCTAATAAACACGACGTAATGTGCATAATTTGGCATTCTATAGCATCTCTTTCGTTCAATTCTACTTCTATTCCGGCATCTGTTTCGCAAAGTTCCTCAATGCTCAACTGTGTATTGTTGAATTCAGTACTAATTTCTTTGCATTTGTCTAATCTTTGTTTCATTTCCTTTATTTGTACGCTACTTAGGGTTTTAGGGTCAATTTTACGTATCGTATCTACGTATTGACTTAATTTAGTAAGCCTACCCTTAACTGATCCTCGTTTTCTAACTAACCTTACCAATTCCTCTGACATATTGAATGTTCAATTTATCCCTTGAGCACAGAAACAATGAACAAGGCAAGTGTGGTGATATTGATATTCAGCCTCATTCAGGATTTATGTCCTATGATTTATTCTTAAATATTGTTAGTGTCACATATTGTCATTGTCGTATTGACTTACTTTAATTTTGCTCATTAAAACCTATTAAACAGGTTTTGTCTTATTATTTCAATTTAATGAGCAAAATTTATTTCTCATGGATAAAATTCTACGGCCAGAGAGGCTTAGCATCGATCCTAGTAGTAACTACGCTGCAATAGAATGGGATCATTGGAAAAGAACTTTCAAAAATTTCTTGACAGCATCAGAAGGTATGAGCCTTTGTTCTTGGTATGCCTAAAACGCAATTGGTCTAAATCGCGTTTTGCCTAAAAATTTTTTTTCAATAGTTTTAAGACTAAGTCTATCAACTACCTATTTCGCATTAAACCTTCTACGCCGTATACCTATTTAGCAGTCTGCCTTAGTCTTTATATGACTATATCGCGTTTCGCCTAAAAATGCAATTCAAGAGACAATAAAGAAAAGCCAATGTCCATTCCTATAAATAATACATAACATAACATAACCGGCCTATATACGTCCCTCTGCTGGGCACAGGCCTCGCCTCAACTATGAGGTGGAACGAGCCATACTCCAACAAGCGGGCTCAGTGCGGATTGTTGGTGGGGTGTAAGGTTAGTGAGCAACCTTAATGTCAGATCTTATCAAGCCGCCCTAAGGCCTCTGACTAGGCTTAACCACTGACATCTAGCGACGTCAACCGGGACCAACTGTTTAACGTGCCTTCCGAAGCACGGAGATGCCCGAAATATACATCACTAAATTTCGGTCGGGTGGTCACCCATCCCATTTCCGACCCGGCGCGTGTTGCTTTACAACAGCGATCGTCGCCGATCACTGTCGCAACTGCGCCACGGGTACCTCATAAATAATAATAATTAATTAATTTATAGTGATATTTAGTTATTTAGCACCAACTTTACTCCACTAGCCAGTGAAAAAATGAGGCAGGACTATTGAAATCGAAAAAAAAAATTACATTAGGTATATACAAATAGAAACATTTTTTTTAAAAAAAATCTCAAACTGGAATACAAAAATTTAATTTGTTAGAAAAAAAAATAATTAGATTTCGTTCTTCATGCTCGAGGATACAAACACTAAAATGCTACGATTAGAAATTTAGTCCTAAAGCGATTTAGTCCAAATGCGTTGTAGTCCTAATGCGTTTTGGTCTTAATGCGTTGTAGTCCTACAATGTTTTAGTCTTAATGCGTTATAGTCCAATAGCAATGTAGGCTTTGTACCTTCTTAGACTAATTGCGTTTTAGGCAAACCAAGAACAAAGGGGTATGAGCACTTCTTCATCATGGAAATTAGATTTATTAATCAACCATGTATCGCCATCTATTTACGCACACATCTGCGAAAGCACGAAATATGAAGATGCAGAAAGAATATTGAATTCTTTATTTATAAAACCTAAAAATGTTGTTTACGCTAGACATGTACTAGTGTTGGCTACCAGTCCAGAAGGTGAGGATATTGCAAAAGTAAACCAATATAATTCCACTTTAAAGTTTTATATTTCCCTTTCCATCCTTTAGATTCACAATTCATCATCATCATGTCAGCCGAACGACGCCCACTGCTGGGCATAGGCCTCCCCCAAAGATCTCCACAACGATCGGTCCTGCGCTGTCCGCATCCAGCGGCTTCCCGCGACCTTGACAAGATCGTCGGTCCACCTTGTGGAGGGCCTGCCCACGGAACGTCGTCCGGTACGCGGTCGCCATTCGAGAACCTTTCCGCCCCAACGGCCATCGGTTCTCCGCGCTATGTGCCCCGCCCACTGCCACTTCAACGATGCAATCCTTCGAGCGATGTCGGTTGCCTTAGTTCTCCTGCGGATCTCATCATTTCTGATTCGATCAAGCAGGGAAACACCAAGCATCGCTCTCTCCATTGCTCGCTGGGTGACTTTGAGCCTTCTTATGAGACCCATAGTGAACGACCACGTCTCACTCCCATATGTCATTACTGGCAACACACACTGGTCAAAGACTTTCGTCTTGAGACACTGAGGTATTTCGGACGCGAATATATGCCGGAGCTTCCCGAACGCTGCCCATCCGAGCTGGATTCGACGAGAGATCTCTTTCTCGAAGTTGGACTTACCTAACTGGACTGCCTGTCCCAGGTAAACATAGTGGTCAACAACTTCGAGTGTAATGTTCCCAGCGTTAACTGGAGCGGGTGCAACATGGGCATTGAACATGATTTTGGTCTTGTCCATGTTCATCCTAAGACCCACTCTCTGAGAAGCATTACCGAGATCTTCGAGCATTATGTTCAGGTCTTCCAAGGTCTCAGCCATAAGAACTACATCATCGGCGAATCGTAGGTGTGTTAGGTACTCGCCATTGATGTTGATGCCGCGTCCTTTCCAGTCCAGAAGCTTGAAAATATCCTCCAACGCAGCTGTGAACAATTTCGGAGAGATGACGTCTCCTTGTCTCACACCTCGCTGTAGTTGGATCGGATTAGAGCTCTGGTTCTGTAATCGGACCGACATGGTGGCGTTTTGGTATAGGTACCTAAGAACCTCGATGTACCTGTAGTCTATTTGGCACCTTTGGAGAGACTGCAACACTGCCCAGGTCTCAATCGAATCGAAGGCCTTCTCATAGTCCACGAACGCTAGGCAAAGTGGCAAGTTATACTCTTCGGTCTTCTGTATAACTTGCCGCAGCGTATGAATGTGGTCTATGGTACTATAGCCTTTTCGGAACCCGGCTTGTTCGGGAGGTTGGAAGTCGTCAAACCTGCGAGCGAGACGATTCGTAATGACTCTCGAAAACAACTTATAGATATGGCTCAGAAGCGATATGGGTCTGTAGTTCTTCAAGAGAGTTTTGTCACCCTTCTTGAAAAACAGCATCACATCGCTTCTGCCCCATGCCTTTGGCGTTCTGCCCTCGAGGATGACAGAATTGAAGAGCGTCTGGAGGACCTTAAGTACCGGCCGACCGCCCGCTCTCAGAAGCTCTGTTGTGATTCCATCATCACCCGCCGCCTTGTTGTTTTTCAGCTGCTTGAGAGCCATCCTAATCTCGTACAGGCTGACGTCCGGGATATCTTCGATATAGTGTCGGGTAAGCTTGGCTCTAGGGTCTTTAGCCTTGCTTTCAACAGGTGTTTGCGTGGAATACAGCTGTCCATAGAAACTCTCAATCTCCCTCAGGATTTCAGGTGTTGACGTAATGATGCTACCTGCCTCAGTTTTCAGCCTCGTCAGTTGGCTTTGCCCAATAGACAGATCTCTGGCGAACACTTTGGAGCCTTTGTTCCGCTCAATGGCCTCTTTAATACGCTGGGTATTAAATTGGCGGAGGTCGCTCGTCAAAGACTTAGATATCTGTCTACTGAGTTGCCGATAACGATGGGCATCCACTGAGCTCTGTAGCCTCATTTCGTTTCTCTGATCCATGAGTAGGAGAGTATGACTGGAGAGTTTCTTTGTTTTTGGACGGCGGGTTTTAAAGTGCTTGGACCCTACCGTACGGACAGTATCCACCACCATGTTCACAATTGAATTACAGCAATTCAGTACTTACGTCTATAAACATAAATTATAGTGCAACTATAACACTTTCCTGTTTATTAACTATTCTCAGCCTTTAGTGAAAGATAATTTTATTAAAATCCATCTACTTCGCGCGTACCGCTTTTTCTCCATGACATTTCAACAGTGCTTTTTTAAAAACCATGCTCCGTTCAGAAACGGTAGTAAAGTAATGCTTCGTTTAGGTACGGTATCCATGGGGTGACATTCGAATAATCGATAAATTAAATAATGAACAAATAATCTAATAAATGTTGATATTTACAAATAAAAGCTAACAGCTCGGCCTTCCTACTCAAAGCGCGTCCTCGCGCTTTTGTTTAAACAATGGCTAGTCATTAATTGATGAAATTAATCATTTTTATACATTTTGAATCCAATAACACAATATTCTTTATTACAATATTCTATTAATTAAGATACACAATCCGTAGTTCATCTATTCCTAAATAACAATCTAGCAGACATACAATTATCCAACGCTAAGTGCAATCTCTACCAGAAACAAAGTATTTCAATGTGTTATTCTAGACACAGTGATATTATAATACTAAATTAATCTATTTCGACCGGCAAGGGATCATAATATTGTTAAGACATTTCATACAATAATAATTAACAATTTGATAAACAAAGAAATCATTCATTTCAGAAATCATTAAACATCATTATTATCATTACATCACAAATAACAAACCATTACAAACAATTAGGTTCAAAAAATTTATTCACATAAAAGCATGGCTTACATAAAATGTGGACAGGTAAAAACAATTTAGTTACAACATTTCCGTGCGAGTGGCAAGATACAGACCAAAGATAATCTAAATACAATAAGTCACATAGACATCAAAAATATTAACAATTATGTCCAAACTATATCAATTATTAAAATAAATAGTTCATATTATACAATTACTAAACAAATTACTATCAATTACTAATTATACAGTCCATAAATTATTACAATTCCCATCTATCAGTATCAGTTATCAATATTAAATAGTCAATAAATAAACAACAAAATTTTAACAACAGTCGGTACTTAAATTGAAAGATTTTAATCGAGTCAATTGCAAATACAAAACCATCACATTACAAATCTCAGGATCTAACTGGCTGTCAAAACCACATTAACATTGTATCACATCATATTAGTTTCTACTTAATTCGTACAAAGCAAAACAGGCATAAAATAAAATGTTTAAAGAACATTAACAGTTCCAATAAAAATTGCTTAAAATACGTGCCTAATATCCATAATACTGACTGAAGCAACTGTCCAAAAATAGATCTACTGACAGTAGAAATCAAAATTTTGAAGGTCAATCAACAACTTCTCTGTCTCTTTCTAAATCCCTACTAAGTCAACCATAGTTGCATTTTGCCAACCAGCCTTTATTTCTGCCATGTCTGCTGGTTATTTGGGTGTCTTCAATTATATCTTTCATTAGGGAGGGCTAGCCCTTGATAAGACATTACTTGATAAGAACCCTGGAATTTATCTACTAATTTCTGAGATTCGCCATCATGAGGCATCAACTTTCAACACGCACTAAATCCTGAAATTTCCCTCTCATCCCATTGACTATTACTCTAATTCCTTTACCGTCCAATCCGCTCGCTGATGGAACTCCCTACCCTCATCCATGAGGCCATTCAACTCCCTTCCCATTTTAAAATCCTGTGTCAAAGCACACCCTCCATCACTTTGACCCAATGTCCCTCCCTTAACTACCCAATGCGATAATCCTGTTAATCCATACCATATTGCCTGTATTCAATTTATGTAGGTATATGCAAGTTTATTATTTTGCTCGCAGCACTTGTATGCATGTCTATTTTATAATTAGAAAATTTTGCCTTTATATATTCATATTATCCCTTTAATAACCGTCTTGCACCACCGCATCTACTTCCTTTTCCAGTTTCTCTACCTGAAGGTCGTCTGGAAGAGATCGCTCTTAGCGATAAGACCGCCTGTGTTGTACATTCCAAATATCTTTAAGCATCGTTATATAATTTATTTTCTTTGTGCAATAAAGTATATCTTATTTTAGCTTAAATCCCTCATTGTATACTTCTTCTACCCTGATAACCTACCCTTATTGAACTTAACAGTGTCTTTGAGCTGCTGTTCCTTCATATTTTCACGCGCTATATTTCTCATGCTATCCAGCTCTTTCTGACTACTTATACTTTAGCGGTTTCAGAAATGATAGGACTAAAACCTCTTCCGTTCCACTAGTGATATTAAAGCCAAACAACAACTCATAGGGACTACTCTGTGCTGTTTTGTGCACTGCCGCGCTAATGCCAACCCAGACATCAGAAACACGTATACATGCACACACACACACCTACATCTACACACCCACGACAACACAAATCACCTGCACTCTCACCTGCGCACACCAATATCACAGTTAATGTTTGTTTACCTTGCCGTTGCGTTGAGAACGCAAATCTGTCATTTTCCTGTTTCAAGCCTCTATTTTTTTTATTTCTATGTTTATTTAATACAATACATGGTAGATGTCAGCCAGCGTGTACCTTCCAGCTCTCACACAAGAACCCGCAGAGCAGGTCAGGGCCGAAAACCAGCGCCACCCGGAATCCATACTTCCGCGGCAGCATATGCGAGCCCCTTCACCGCTTGTCCAATTCTGCCCTTTAATCCCTTTAATGTTTTATAGATTCCATAAGAACCCGTATCGGACAACAAATTTATTTTCCCTCCCTCTTTCAAATACAATTGTCCCAAGATCATCTTTATTTTATGTGCCAGTTGAAAGTGCGTTTAAATAGCAAGATTGAATCTTTCGACTCGCCCGTCTGCTCTCGGGGTTACGACAGCATCAATAACATGCTTCATTCCATAAATTCAGTGAACTCCCCAAAGTAAGAAAACAATACCGACCATTACTTTAGCAAATTTTGCAAAGACAACCCCTCACCATCATTCAATGTCTCCCCGCAGTCAATCCGATCACCTATACCTCCAAGCACACTTAGATCGGGAACGTACCCATACCAAACCCAAGTTCTCGAGCCTTACTAATCCTAAATGCACATGGTTGACCTCATCGCTCAGCCTATCATCCTTACTTACACACACACTCATGCAGTATGGCGATTCATTTACTGTCCATGCAGTTAAACTGTGGAACAAGCTTCCTGTTACCATTCAGGAGTGCCGCACTGTAGGATCCTTCAAAAAAACATTTACAAACTGCTTGAGTTGCAACAGAACATTATCCACAGTGCAGTTGCATTCGCACGCACTACATTGTATCAGTAGGTATAATATGTGTTTCACTATTAAAATTACTATGAATTCATATTTGTATATTTATTCTTTTTTTTTGACTTCTTTAAAGTATAGTTGTCTTTAAGGCTCACTCCTCTGGTGTATCCACAATATTCAGATGCCTTAGCAATTAAGCTTCTGGCCTGTACGCAGCCGTCTTTTAGTCCCAATTAATTACATATCCTGTCACCTTGGTCCGCCGGAAGAAATCTCTTTTTAAGATAAGCTCACCTACACTTCTACTGTCCTAAATATTGTCCATTGTAATTGTCCTTTTGTGTACAAACTAATAAATATATAAAATATATGCAACGGTCCCACCATTTTTTTTTATCAAAATGTATTTGTCATTTGAAGTATTGTTTGTTGTACGTTCAGTTTCCTGTATTTCTACCCTGTCTCCTGTTTGTGTTTCAGCTTTAATGGTGTCAGTGCTTACTTTATTTCTATAGCAACTAGAAGCCTAGGGGCTAACATGCACGCCGCGAGCAAATCTGAGAGAGCAAACAGCCAATTACAGGTCGACCCGCCATTTCTCCATTCTCTCTACTGTTGCCAACATTGTCGCCCATGTCAGACCTGAAACATTGTATGGAAAATACGGACCTCTCGACAAGCCCCAACATGGCCTCCTCCCTCCATCCACCTCCGTTCCATCACGAATACATCGATCCCTGACACCTCCGTCACGGTAAAGGAATATAGCAGTAATATGACTCGGCCCCGTCCTTGAGTTAAGTGCCTACTGCCGCGCGGCTCGTCGCCACGCGATAGGGCTGCCGCCTGTATTATTTTTAAACATTCGGATACCTCCTTGTTTCTTTCTCGTTTTGAAATTGTTTTTTGTGATGGTAAATATTGTATTTCTATTTAAATAAATGAAATTCGTTTGGGAATGAAAAAATAATGTGTTGATGTGAAAAAAGGATCATACATACATCCTCACAAACTTTCGCATTTACAATATTAGTAGGGAGTAAGATTACTTAGAGCGTAAATTTTTTGAAAGACCTCCTATCTGAACCAAATTTTGCGGCGGACTAGCTATAAAACTATTACGTCGGCAAATCCTTTACTTGAAGAGTAGGTAGGAACGTGTCGTGCACGCAAAGGATTTCCGACCTAAGGTCATTCACCCGGTGTGGTGAAATTAAACCATAAACCCGTAAATTTTAATGCAAGCGTACTTCACAAATTACTTACTTATCCAACCTACCTATTCAATCTACCGCTGAACCACCTATTTCACTTGTCTGTCACTATCCTTCACCCTGCCAACTCATTTATTCAATAATCTCGGAGGATAAAGCGAAATACCAGTCTTTAAAAATATTGTAACAAATTACGTGCTATTATGTAGGTACATAACAAAACATTTTAAACTTACCTTTCGGAGTTTGTAGGTAATTTAAATCTATCTATCTCTAAACAACCAAACACAGCATAATATTTTTTTTACCTTGCCTTGCCATAGTATATTTACAATATTATGTTCACATAATGGTACAAAACACACAAAACTGTCCCTCCGACACTGCACGGCGCGCGGCGCATTCGCGACTGAGAGCCGACTTATGGCCGATTTCGCCGGTTCGCGTAGGTATAACTTGCGTTCCGTCCGCTTGTTCGAAGTCACAATACTGTTATATTCCTTTACCGTGCCTCCGTTGACCATATCTCTCGTCGATCAGAAGGGCAGACGAGAAGCGACGAGACGAGTGAAATTGTATGCAAAACCACCAAAATACATCGCATGGAGGCCCTTCAAAGAAAGAAATCGATTAAAACACACGCCAATACCAAAACGACACGACACAACCTTTCAGAACTCTGAAGGACACCACAACTCCGAAACCTGCCCACCATCACTAGAGCGAACCATAACGGGGCCGCAACACAATTCCACTCCCATCGGTGGGCAACAGCCATCCTCTATTAAAGATAACATTACAAATATTAACCATACAAATATTATCCCTTCCCCTTCGGACTCTGTACAGCACAGACGTGTTCTAAGCGCACTATCGCAAAAATTGTTACTAATAAATTAAACCAAATCAAGCGAATAATTGAGAAGAAAATATTAGGAGCGCATAACACCGAGGAGGTCAAATCGTCGTGTGACGGAGAACCCTACAGTGAAAAGGAGACAAGAATTGCGCGTGAGTTCCATCGCATGCGAATCGATTCACATACTAACCAATCCGCGCGCTATCTGTTACGCACCACTACAACCGCACGGGAAGCTCCGCCCTTATCGCCGCTAACTCCGCGACTACGCAAGCTCCGCCCCACGGGATCGTGTGTTTGCCGTCGGCTCATTTAGGCCTACAATTTCTTTACGATGTCCGTACAACGTTCGCCTCCGGACTCTCAGAGCCTTTTAATCCCGCCAATATTGAGTTCAACACACTATAACTCCGACTCCGCACTGAATGCACCAAACAACATTATTTTAGATGCTAATTACTTTAACATAACCAAGCGTCAAAAGCGTACACTAGAGGAAACTACAGTTCAGCAAGCGCCTAGCATCTCCGAAATTACAACTTTATTTGATAGCAAGTTCAACGCACTTAACAGTACCTTACTTACGATAATAACACAGAACCAGACTATTCAAAATACAATTGAGACTATGTCAATAAAGCATGAACAGCTGCTAAAAAAAATTAATGTTTTAGAACAGGATAACAGCCAATATAAAGATCGAGTCTTGGCTCTGGAGAGTAAAATAGATATGCTGGAGAAAAACAGTCGTTGTACCACTCTGGAAATCCGAAACCTCCCCAAACAAAAAGACGAAAACAAGGCATCCCTTATTACTTTACTACAGAAAGTGAGTACGGCCCTGGGCGTCGAAAAGCCCATTGTGGAGTCTGACGTCCGTGATATCTTTCGGGCTAAGAAATCTGATACAGTGGTGATTGACCTTACGTCTGCCCTTAGAAAAGAAAATATAATACTCTCTTACAAATCCTATAATAGGAAGCAGCGAGAAAGGAAGGAACCGTCACTAAACTCAGAACTCCTCAACCTGCCGGGGGCAGCCCGACCTATCTACATATCTGAGTACCTGACCACCAAAGCCAGACGCCTGTTCTTTGTAGCGCGTGAGAATGTCAAGAACAAAAAACTTGCTGCTGCATGGACGTCGTACGGAAGGGTATACGTGAAGAAGGAAGAGGGTGGTCAACCAATCTGTGTCAACTGTGAGGACGAAATCCCCAAACTGGATTTATGACTAGTTTTAGTTATCTTTTCACTGTTCATTCTAGATTTTTATTTGCCTATAAGTTGTTGTTTTTTTATATCTAACCGCGTTCTTTTTAACCGAGAAAGAACCTTTTCAAACTATATTTTTCTATTTTTTATACCCTTAAGTTACAGAGACACACTAACGACTCGTACACAGATCATACACACATTCATTCTACACTTGCGTCAAACAAAGAACATGTCAACAATACATAGTCACACTCACACTTACTCACAACTTACACAAAGCGCGTTCAAAGCGCATATGGACACACACAACTACACTTCAACACTAACTAATCGCTATAGTTCTTCGTGTAATGGCACGAGGGGTCCGGTCCAGGGCTTGATTGCTTTAATCTTTTTGTTTAGTGTGATCAAAGATCGCACATCACGCAGGTTGCGTGGTCATTCTCACACACAACACCTGGAAATTTAGATTTATAGTATGCAGGATATTGAAGCAATTAACTCTGACCTGGACTCCCTTTCTATAGCACGGGTGATCAACTGTGATGTTGATGTGGTCAACAAACACATCCCGACAAGCACACGTACTTTGAATGTCATATCACAGAATATACGGAGCATTAACTGTAACTTCCACAACTTTGCCACACTTTTACAAAGGTCTCAGATAGCCTGGGATGTTATAGTTTTATCAGAGTGTTGGCTCCCGTGTGCAAAGTACATACCCGATTTAGAAAACTATACACACGCAACTACAACTACGCACAAGACACAAAATGAAGGAGTAGTCTTCTACTATAACAAATCTTTAAATGTAACTTTCGAGGAACCCTCGGTCGAGGATGCCAACTGCCTTGTTCTTAAGCTGAATAATGACTTTTGTGTAGTGGGAATCTACCGGCCACCTAGTTGCGCGGACACGAGTAGGTTCCTAAACTCTGTCGACTTAGTGCTATCAAAGCTGAGTAAGTTTAAAAACATAGTTCTTTGCGGTGACATTAATATAGACATTCACCCAAACAGTACAGATAGACGCTCTCAGGACTATCTCAATCTTCTTGCTAGCCACTGTATGCTTCCTGGACACACTGAACCTACCCGTGACCGTACCTGTCTGGACCATGTTCTCCTCAAAACAAAGCTAGAATCAACCTGTTTCCTTTTCGGATCTTCTATCACGGACCATGACTGCGTAGCACTTAGCCTTACCTTGAAGTCCCAGCTAGCCACTAGGAATCAATCAGCGCCCCGAGTTGATCTAAATCTCCTAGACAACGCAATCTCAAACATTGACTTCCAGCACGTTTTAGATTCTACAGACACTAACCTTGCCACAAACCGGCTCGTCACACATTTAACCACAGCCATAAAAGAGAGCACCAAACAGCTTGTAACTCCTAGAAGGAAAATAATTAAAAAACCATGGATTACTAGTGGCCTGCTGAGGTGCATGAGAAATAGGGATAATTTACTTAAAAAGACCAGAAATGACCCCGGTAACGAAATTCTTATAGCCACATACAAGCGGTACCGTAACTTTTGTTCTGCGATCTTGAAAAAAGCTAAGCGGACCTATGAAAAAGCAGAAATACATAGGGTCCAAAACGACAAAAAACAACTCTGGCGAGCTGTTAAAGATATTTGTGGGTCACAACGGGCGTCAGACCACTCCTCTTCTCTGGTGTCTATGCACGACCCTCAGCAGAGCGTAAATGAGGTCAACCTTACCTTCGCTAATGTTGGTAGAAAACTTGCCGAGTCTGTTGTCCCCTGCGCTGATATAGCTTGCATCTGTAGATCTCAGACATTCTCCTCTCCTCCTGGCTCCTTCTGGATGTCCCTAACTGATCCATCAGAGATTGCCCAGGTCATTTCGGCCCTTAAGGAGGGATGTGCGGTGGGATTAGACCTAATATCTGGTAAAATCATAAAAAGGTATGCCGAGTTACTTACTCCTTCAATAACGCATATCTGTAACCTGGCAATCGCGCACGGGATCTTTCCCGCAGCCTACAAGGTCGGCCTCATTAAACCCATTCATAAGGGTGGGAGCAAGGATTGTGTGAACAACTTCCGACCTATATCCATCCTTCCTACTCTCTCAAAAATATTAGAGCGTCTAATTAACAAGAGGCTTGTCGACTATCTCGAGGCCAAAAACCTTTTTTCCCCAACCCAGTATGGGTTCCGAAGGGGAAGATCCGCAAGCGACGCTGTCCATGACCCGGTTAATACCATCGTCACCAAACTGGATGAGAGGAAGAAGTGTGTAGTGCTTTTCCTCGATCTTGCGAAAGCGTTCGACGTTGTTTCGATTCCCAACTTATTGAATAAGCTAGAACTCTTCGGAATAAGAGGTCTCCCAAAAAAACTCTTGAAGGATTACCTTACAAACAGAACTCAAAGGGTCAAAATTAATAACATGCTTAGCGAGGAAGCCGACGTTACCTATGGCGTGCCCCAGGGCAGTATAATCGGCCCCACCTTGTTTTTAGTCTACATCAATGACCTTTGCCAGCTCCATCTTCAAAACGGTAAGGTCTTCACGTACGCCGACGATACGGCCCTGGTATTTTACGGAGATTCTTGGGAGGATGCCTTTGCGTGTGCCCAGGAGGGATTTACTGCAGTTTGTACATGGCTAAAATGCAATACTCTTACCTTAAATGTCTCCAAAACTAAATACATGACCTTCGCACTGAAGTCCAGTCTTCTTCCACCGCAAACATACAACATCACTGCCCATGTATGTCAATCTCTATCGCCTGCGGCTCTTTGTTCCTGTCCCACCCTAGAGAGAACCGACCGTATTAAATATCTCGGAATCCTTCTTAATCCAACTCTATCATTCGAGCCCCATCTCAACTTACTTGCCTCCAGACTTCGTAAGTTAATTTATATCTTTAGGACACTAAAATACGTGGCTAGCCGTTCAGTAATAAGGATGGTTTACTTTGCACTGAGTCACTCCATATTAGAATACTGCATCTCGACCTGGGGAGGTCTCGCGAAAACTCACATTCTGGCTGTCGAACGGGCTCAACGGGTACTCCTAAAAGTCGCAGCAGGGCTTCCGTATCAGTTCCCTACTATAGACGTGTATAAAACCTGGGACGTACTTACCGTTAGGCAAACGTTCATCCTCAAGCTTACCATGAAGATGCACTCCCAACTGCCCTACAACCCCGACCTGCTAAAGGACAAGCGCCGGAAAGGTAAAGTTTGTACCGTACCTCCCACTAGAACTTCCTTCGCCCAAAATTTCTCCTGTTTTCTTGCTCCCTTTTTATATAAAAAATTCAATGCTTCCTTATACATATACCCCCAACACAAATTTGAGTGTAAAAAAACTGTTTCCACGTTCTTAAAAACAATGAATTACGAAGACACTGAAAAACTCCTCTGCCCACTTAGATAATGCCCAGATTCCGTAACCAACCTCTCACTGTTGATCACTCACACCCCAAATTCACACTTACACACTCACATACACTCCACGCACTCACTCACTCACATACACTCCACTCTCATCCTTGCACTCACTCACTCACACACCTCTGTGATTTTATTTTATTTTATCCTTGCTTATAATATCTATGTTGGTCCCAGTTTTATCTTTTATTTTTCTCTTATTTTTTGTAATTTGACAACTAAGCTCTCAATTCATTATTGTTTTCCTTCTTTGAAACACACCACCACGACAAATAGCAATGTATAATTCCGCGGGTAGGGAGGCCTGGTGACCTGTAGACCAGGTTTTTTTTCAGAAACCCATTTCAGGCACCAGCCCCTCACATAATGCAGGTTTACTCAATGTCATAGTGCTAAGTTTAGCCTTAAGAACCGATTTTGTGAAGGGAAAATAAATAAATATTATTATATTATTATCTATTATATATAAAGCTCGACTACCACTGACTGACTGACTGATCAGGGGTGTTTTTCACCTGTTTTGAGGTGTTTTAGGGTGATTCTCACTTTTTGAGAATTTTTGTTATTTTTATCAACGCAGCTTTTTTAGTTTTTTTTTTTCAAAAAACAAAATGGCGGACTTTTTTGAAACATCAACTTTTTTGTTTTAAGCGCTGAATTTTTTCTTTTTCAACTGGGTGTTGCCATGTCTAGATTAAGTATTTTGAAAAAATAAAAGTTTAAAAAAAGAACGTCCCCAGGCCGCCATCTTGGATTGAAAAACGGGTTTCAGAGTGGTTTTTGCGTTGCCATAGTGAAGTGAGTTTATGTTCGATTTTCAAAATTCTTCTTTTGTTCTGTTTGTTGTATAGTCCACTTGACATCCTCATCCACAGATTATAAAAATTCAAGATGGCGGCGGCGCTGGCGGCCATTTTGTTATGATCAGCGAAATCGACCATTTTTGAGGCGATTTTTCAGGTAGATGGCAACACTTGAGCGTTTTGCATAGTATGCACCGATTGTGGGTAATTTAATCGAGTGTTGCCATGAATGTGAATTTCCACCAAATTCATGGTAGTTTCTGGGATAGGGCTCGGGAAAGTCGAAATGAGAAATATGACAGCTGTCAAAAAAACTTGAATGCAGTTTTATGGCAACTCAGGTCCCTAATGACCTTTCAGTATTTTTGCAAAAATCGACTGGCAACACTGGGAACTATGGTAGAAAATAAAATTTTCGACATGGGTGTCTTTAAAGTTAGTGACGGATACTTCCGCATATGGTAGAAAAAAAGTGAAAATGCCAAGTGTTGCCATATATAGTCGAGATTATGGGAAAAATACGGGATTTCTGAATTTCAAGATGGCGGACGAGCTGGCGGCCATTTTGTGAAAAGTTTGCGATTTTCAAACTGTTTTTTGAGCTTTTTTGGGTGTTGTCAATTTTTGAGAGGGATGTAATGTACTGGCCAATCATGTAACTCTTGCTTGCGGGTTGCCAGGTTGCAAAATATTTTTGGTAGCTTTAGTAGTTTTTGAGAAATGGCCCGAAAAAGTCGAAAATAGAAATAAAGTCTTTTCAGTAATGAAAATGCCCTAGGCCGGTTAAATGCGACTATTAAAATGACATTTGACCATTTTCATCTAAATCAACTGGCAACACTGGAAATGAGAATTAAAACTTTTTTTTGGAAGGGGTCACTTTGAAGGTCTCTTGAGGGAGTTGTGAGCTAGGTAGAAAAAAACTAATGATACCATTTTTTGTGCAATATAACTGAGATTGCACCAAAAGTGTAAAATGTCAAGAATTCAACATGGCAGGTACACTGGCGGCCATTTCAAAATACGCCAATTTAAAAATTTACAAAAGTTGTTTTTTCAGGTAGTTGGCGTCATTTAACAGGAAAATGTTATTTGAGTTTTTTGTTAGGTTTAGTAAGGCCTACAGTATGGTGAAAAAAATTACCCCATTTTCAGGGTAATTTCTGAGATTTACCCGAAAAACAAAATTGCTTTGTTTTTAAAAAAAAAGTATGTCATCCTGTTCAAAACTATCCACTCTTAACGATTTGACCTATTTAAGGGTAGTAAACCCCCTTGAAGTACGAATAAAGGGCAAGAAACTTTTGACCTGCCATACTAAGACATCCCATACTAAATGTACTGGGAGTCACTGAAAATGCTACTTTGTATGAAAAAATATTGTGAATTTCCCAGCAATCATCGAAAAATTTGCGAGGCCGCAGGCCGAGCTTCGAATGTGAGGCCGAAGGCCGAACTCCGCGTAGGGCGAAGCCCGGAGCGTCCACCATGACGGCCCAACTAACTTCGCGAAGCCGTAGGCTGAGCGCCCGCACACGGTGAAGCCCAAAGTTAATTGCCTCAGTTACGAGGCCGGAGGCCGAGCTCCGAGTGTGAGGCCGAAGGCCGAACTACGCGTAGGGCGCAGCCCGGAGCGTTTTCTTTTAATCCCCAGCGAGGCCGCAGGCCGAGCTTCGACTGTGAGGCCAGAGGCCGAACTCCGCGTAGGGCGAAGCCCGGAGCGTCCATCATCGACTTTCAAGTAACTTCGCGAAGCCGCAGGCTGAGCGTCCGCACTAGGATCCTTGTGCTAAAACACCGACCACCCAGAAAAGGACGAGAGCTTCGTCCCGGAACAGTGAACCTTATTACAAGCAACTGCGAGGCCGAAGGCCGAGCTGCGGCGAGGCCCCCAAGGGGCTCGCGGCCGCGGGAGGGCGAAGCCCGGAGCGGCCAACCCCGCACTAGGATTCTTTTGCTAAAACACCTTCCTCCCAGAAAAGAACGAGAGCGCCATTCGCGGAACTGCAACCCCATCGTCACACAAATGCGAGGCCGAAGGCCGAGCTGCGGCGAGGCCCCCGGGGGCCTCGCAGCCGCGGGAGGGGCGAAGCCCCGGAGCGGCCAGCGTCGCAGACCTAGCTTATGGCCGCGAGTCGGCCGTAGGCCGGCGGCCAGAAGCTATATATATATATTATATATAAAGCTCGATTACCACTGACTCACTCACTCACTGATCAGGGGTGTTTTTCAGTTATTTAGAGGTGTTTTAGGGTTAATATCTCTTTTTGGGAATTTTTGACATTTTAATCAAAGCAGGTTTTCCAAAAAAAAAATTGAAAAAAACAAAATGGCGTCTTTTTTTTAAACATCAACTTTTTTGTTTGAGGCGCTGATTTTTTTCTTTTTTAACTGTGTGTTGCCATGTCAAAATTGGGTATTTTGAAAAAATATTTTTTTGAAAAAAGAACGTCCCCAGGCCGCCATCTTGGATTGAAAAACGGGTTTTAGAGTGGTTTTTACGTTGCCATAGTGAAGTGAGTTTTGGTTCGAATTTCAAAATTTTTGTCAAAGAGTGTTGCTTGTATAGTCCACTTGACATCCTCATCCATAGATTATAAAAATCCAAGATGGCGGCGGCGCTGGCGGCCATTTTGTCCCGATCAGCGAAAACGACCATTTTTAAAGTTATTTTTCCGGTAGATGGCAACACTTGAGCGTTTTTCATAGTATGCACCAATTGTGGGTAATTTATTCAAGTATTGCCAGGAATGTGAATTTCTACCAAATTCATAGTAGTTTTTGGGATAGGGCCCGGGAAAGTCGAAATGAGAAATATGACAGCTGTCAAAAAAACTTGAATGCAGTTTGATGGCTACCTAGGTCCCTAATGACTTTTTTGTATTATTGCAAAAATCGACTGGCAACACTGGGAACTATGGTAGAAAATAAAATTTTCGACATGGGTGTCTTTAAAGTTAGTGACGGACACTTCCGCATATGGTAGAAAAAAAGTGAAAACGCCAAGTGTTGCCACATATAGTCCAGATTATGGGAAAAATACGGGATTTCTAAATTTCAAGATGGCGGACGAGCTGGCGGCCATTTTGTGAAAAGTTTGTGATTTTCAAACTGTTTTTTGAGTTTTTTTCTGTGTTGCCAATTTTTGAGAGGGATGCAATGTTCCAGCCAATCGTGTAGTTTGTGCTTGCGGGTTGCCAGGTTACAAAATATTTTTGGTAGCTTTAGTAGTTTTTGAGAAATGGCCCGAAAAAGTCGAAAATAGAAGTAAAGGCATTTCAGCAATAAAAATCCCCTTGAGTGGTTGAGTGCGGCCATTGGTATGACATTTGACCATTTTCATCAAAATCAACTGGCAACACTGGAAATGAGAATTAAAAGTTTTTTTTGGAAGGGGTCACTTTGAAGGTCTCTCGAGGGAGTTGTGAGCAAGATAGAAAAAAACTAATGATACCGTTTTTTGTGCAATATAACTGAGATTGCACCAAAAGTGTAAAATGTCAAAAATTCAATATGGCAGGTACACTGGCGGCCATTTGAAAATATGTCATTTTAAAAATTTACCAAATTTGTTTTTTCAGGTAGTTGTCGTCATTTTACAGGAAAATGTTACTTAGGTTTTTTGTCAGGATTAGTGAGGCCTACAGTATGGTGAAACAATTTACCCCATTTTCAGGGTAAATTCTGAGATTTACCCAAAAAATAAAATTGCTTTGTTTTAAAAAAAAAAGTATTTCATCCTGTTCAAAACTATCCACTCTTATGGATTTTACCCATTTAAGGGTAGATAACCCTCTTGAAGTACGAATTAAGGGCAATAAACTTTTGACCTGCCGTACTAAGACATCCCATACTAAATGTACTGGGAGTCACTGAAAGTGCTTCTTTGTATGAAAAATTCTTGTGAATCTTCACGGAAACACTGAAAAATTTGCGAGGCTGCAGGCCGAGCTTCAAATGTGAGGCCGAAGGCCGAACTCCGCGTAGGGCGAAGCCCGGAGCGTCCCCCATGACGGCCCAACTAACTTCGCGAAGCCGTAGGCTGAGCGCCCGCACACGGTGTAGCCCAAAGTTAATTGCCTCAGTCACCAAAAGGCGAGGCCGGAGGCCGAGCTCCGAGTGTGAGGCCGAAGGCCGAACTTCGCGTAGGGCGAAGCCCGGAGCGTCCATCATCAACCTTCAAGTAACTTCGCGAAGCCGCAGGCTGAGCGTCCGCACTAGGATCCTTTTGCTAAAACAACAACCACCCAGAAAAGGACGGAGCTATTAACGTGAGGCTGTAAGCCGAACTTCAAACAGGGCGTAGCACGGAGGGAAGCTTATCAACCCCCAGCGAGGCCGCAGGCCGAGCTTTCTGCTCCGCGTAGGGCGAAGCACGGAGCGTCCATCACGGACTAAATTTACTTTTGCGAAGCCGAAGGCTGAGCCATAGCCCTGAGCAAACCCACATCGTGTTAGCTTTTGCGAAGCCGAAGGCTGAGCCATGGCTCTCAGGAAAACCACACCGTGTTAGTTTTTGCGAAGGCCGAAGGCCGAGCTATCTACGTGAGGCTGTAGGCCGAACTTCGAATAACAAGCGAAGCTTACCAACCCTTAGCGAGGCCGCAGGCCGAGCTTTCATCTCCTCGTAGGGCCAAGCCCGCAGTGTTTTATTGTTGACTCAAGTAATAAGTTAGAAGTTGCGAAGCCGAAGGCTGAGCTTGAGGTTTCAGAAAAACTACGACGTGTTAGCTTCTGCGAGGCCGTAGGCCGAGCTTTGCATATGAGGCCGTAGGCCGAACTAAGCCTTCTACAATGAATTAGGTAACTGTGCGAAGCCGAAGGCTGAGCGCCTTCACTATCTAAAGCTATCCCATGAAACTTTTGCGAGGCCGTAGGCCGAGCTTTGCATGTGAGGCCGTAGGCCGAACTAAGCCTTCTTCAATGAACTAGGTAACTGTGCGAAGCCGAAGGCTGAGCGCCTTTACTAGCTAAAACTATCCCATGAAGCTTTTGCGAGGCCGAAGGCCGAGCTTCGAATGTGAGGCCGAAGGCCGAACAAAGCGTATTGCCCAGCCAAGAGCGGTAGTTACAACCCCCAGCGAGGCCGCAGGCCGAGCTTCGAATGTGAAGCCGGAGGCCAAACTCCGCATACGGTGTAGCCCGGAGCGTCCATCAGCGATCTCCAAGTAACTTCGCGAAGCCGCAGGCTGAGCGCCCGCACTAGGATTCTTTTGCTAAAACACCAACTACCCAGAAAAGACAGAGAGCGAGGTCCGCGGAACAGCAACCCCATCGTCACACAAATGCGAGGCCGAAGGCCGAGCTGCGGCGAGGCCCCCGGGGGCCTCGCAGCCGCGGGAGGGGCGAAGCCCCGGAGCGGCCAGCGTCGCAGACCTAGCTTATGGCCGCGAGTCGGCCGTAGGCCGGCGGCCAGAAGCTAGTTATTATTATACAACAACAAAATGACAACACCCAACCACTCCTATACGGATAGTAAGCCTCACAGATGGCGCCACCAAGCCCAAATTAAAAGTTCTTCAATTTAAAAAAAACTTTGACAGCCGTTGTCTAAACACCCGATTACGGTTGCTTTTACCATTTATAATTAAAAAGCAACCTTCACACATCAATAAATGCCTTCAACGAACACAAGTTCCACTATGCAAACAAAAAGCATTCGAGAATACAGTGAGCAACTTCACTCGCGCGAGATGGCGAAAGATGGCGCACGCGTGCCGGCCTTCCACTTACGAGTATAGTCGAGACACTTGGAAGATGCTCGTTTCGAACACAAAATCAATGTAAAGACGAAATCTCTCTTTTACCCGTCATGATCCATGCAGCAACAAAATATCCTTCCCAACCCAAACTGAGTCCTAGTGTGAAGCAACTTTACAAGCGTCACCAGGAAAATACAGAGTTTACAATCTTTCCCTCCGCAAAATGGCAAAACTGCTATATCGCGCCAGCAACGAAGTCACGCCCGCGAAAGACCGCGAGACGGCTAATTTATTGATGTTGCGCATGTTAGGCCCGCTGATGCCCTATTCTATCACAAAGAGAACATTTGAAAAAACGTTCATTAAATATTATCACTATCTTTAAATGGTTTTGAGCTAAGGGGGCGATTCATCGCGTTATTCTAACAGTCATCCCCATCGATAGTTTTCTCTATTTTGACCCACTTTGATAGTGCGGTCATCAACCCCATACAATCAATCAACGCTTGTCTGCCATGAATTTTGAACCTATTCAACAAATTCAATTTCATATATTATTAGTGTTCCAAAGATTCACCATACTTGACACGCTTAACGAATATCACCGACAAAAGTTTGGCGTATCCTCTCGGCAAGGAAACAATTCTATAAGCTTTTGCTTTCATTCAGTCCACAAATGCAAAAGAGTGGGTAAACAGGTACCCTGTAAACATGTTTTTGCTACTCCTGTTAACTTTGGGAGAGCATAGTGTATTATTTCCTTCTCGACCCACCCACCCATATATTACTGAACACTCTTCAATTTTAGCCAACCAGACTAGAATAGTAGTATAGTACTTCCTCATGGGATCAAACTCAGGTATGACATAAAGGTTAAAAGTTAATTTAAGTTTATCCAAACTTTTGACATTCTGCAAATTTGACAAAAACATATCTAAAAATCATTAGTGTCCAATTCCTTCCTTCTCTTCTTCATTCTAGAAACTGACAGAGACTCACCTGTAATTGAACATTCACTCCTGTACCTCCTTTGCTTAGATTTGCGCTCTTTATCCCTTCCTCTTTTTGTGTTTGTTCCTTCTGTACTGATCATCTAATGAGCCATCTGATTCCATTCCTAGACTGTTTCTTCTCCTATTCCTAGATGATTGCAGTATCCTTCCTCCAGTCCTTGATATCAATTTAATACAGTCAGTCTGTTCATCCAAATATATCAATGTAGAACATTATTTTGAAATTATTCCTCTGCCGTCTGACCTGGGCATATCCTTGCTCAACCTGAGCATCCGTCGGTGCTCTAACCTGGGTATATCCTTGCTCTCTAACCTGAGCATCCGTTGGCCCTCTAACCTGGGCATATCCTTGCTCTCTAACCTGAGCGTCCGTTGGCCCTCAAACATGGGCTCACCTAAACCCTCAAACCTGGGTTCACCTAAGCCCTCTAGCCTGGGCTTTCCATTTTCATCCTCATAACACAACAGCCCTTGTCCTCGACTGCGGTTCTCCTTTTCCATAATCAGGGTATCTGAAAGACTTTAAAAGCTTAGTATGTTTCTATTATTGAAGATTGACAAGGTTTTTAACTTTTATTGAATATCAAACTCTGACAAAAATTAAAAGTTGTCTTGCTATTTAAAAAGTCAAAACTTTTATCCACATGTAACAACCAAGTTGTGATTTCATTCTTATTTAAAGTAAGTAGCCAAGTATACTAGGGTCTCGAACATTTTACTATAATTATCAGTTTCAAATAAATTAAGCATGCAAATAAGGCATTGAAAGAATCAGACTGAAAATGGTATTCTGATGCAACTTAAGTTGTCTTTACTCTTTGTTCTGTGATGAATTTAACCAACAATGGGTAAATGGTTATTTTACCCTCTGACCTTATTTTGACATTATAGAACAACAAAAAAAAATATAGGTATATGGTCTTCAAACTAAGTCAAGTATAGGTCGCGGCACCTAAGTTTAGCGCTGAGCGAACCGTGGAAGGGATAGCTGCGCATGGTACCGTCGCGCACGGAGAGTTTTATCAAGTAATCATTAAGCATCATATAATAAATAATTAGTAGTTGAAACAATGTTCATTTTGTTATTCTAAAGGACTGAAAACTTGAAATAGTATGTAGCAAAAATAGTTATGAAAAAATTATTAAGGTGATGGGTATGACTTTTGGTATTTAGCCTTGAATTTTGGAAAGTTGCCCTCCTGTGCGCGATAGATGGCTCGCAGTGTCGCTATGATGTAAAGTAAAGTAAAAGTAAAGTAAAGTAAAAATAGTATTTATTCATGTAAACTTATTAAAAAGCACTTATGACAAGTCATAACATAAAAATTAAAAAGTAATAATGTGATTCTACCACCGGTTCGGAGGTGTTGATTCTGCCGAGAAGAAACCGGCAAGAAACTCGGTAGTTACTCTTTTTTAATCTTGTTTGTTTACAATAATTGCGATAACAGAGTAACAACAGTAAAGTCAAAATACATGATGTGCAGAGGAGCAGACTATTTCTGAGATGACCACAAATCCTTGTCGTTCAAGTAATCTTTTACATTGTAATAACCTCGTTTCATTAACTTTTCTTTAATTTGCGATTTAAACTTGTGAAGGGGTAGTTCAACAAGACTTTGAGGTACTTTATTAAAGAATTTTACACATTGACCCACAAATGATTTCCCTACTTTATGAAGTCTAAGATTAGGATTTACAAGTTTGTTCTTATTTCTTGTATTGAATTTATGACTATCACAATTCTTCTTGAAAAGGTGCAAATTTTTGCGTACGTACATTATGTTGTCATAAATGTATTGATTGATGATTGCTAGAAAGTATGACATAAACGTCAAGTGAGTATCACAGAGAAAACAATGCACGTCATAGACCATTTTTCGTGCTTGTCTTTTCAAAACATTATTTCTCCTAGGCATATTCACATATGAAATATAAATAGTAATGTTTACTCTTCGAAACAAAAACAAAAAACAAACTTGACAAAAAAACTATAACAAAACTTAACAGTAATAACAAAACGATTTTGTACGCGACGGTGCTCTAGGATGTGCGCGGGACTTGACATCAGTGCGGGGGACGTAATGCGACCGGAGAGCCAATCAGCGCTACGCTCGCTCGCCCTTCGTCCCTTTACCCCCCTGTGATACCTTATTTTCGTCTTCTGCGCAGAAACGGCCAGCGCTAAAGTTACGTGCCGCTACTTGTAAGTCCAATCCAATTTGTTATATATTCATATATCCATATCCATATTCCTCTCAAACTTTGTTTTCTCTCATTCAGGTTTTTATAGTGTAATCTTTGTAATGCAGTGAAACAAGTTCTGTTTTGTTTACTAGGTACAGCCTCGACATTGGTCGACAAAAAAAAATTATTTTACATAGCTGTGGACGTGAACGTTAAAAGAAAATTGAATTCTTTTACGATCCCACTTCTGAACTGTTGGCTACCAGTCCAGAAGGTGAGGATATTGCAAAAGTAAACCAATATAATTCCACTTTAAAGTTTTATATTTCCCTTTCCATCCTTTAAATTCACAATTGAATTACAGCAATTCAGTACTTACGTCTATAAACATAAATTATAGTGCAACTATAACACTTTCCTGTTTATTAACTATTCTCAGCCTTTAGTGAAAGATAATTTTATTAAAATCCATCTACTTCGCGCGTACCGCTTTTTCTCCATGACATTTCAACAGTGCTTTTTTAAAAACCATGCTCCGTTCAGAAACGGTAGTAAAGTAATGCTTCGTTTAGGAACGGTATCCATGGGGTGACATTTGAATAATCGATAAATTAAATAATGAACAAATAATCTAATAAATGTTGATATTTACAAATAAATGCTAACACTAGCTACTAGAAAGCAGTTAGGTGGCGAAAGTATTGATGCATACAGGGTGTCCCGAAACGTGACCTCAAGCGGGCACGGGATGATAGGCTAGGTTATACCGGCTCTGGGAAAAATAGAGAAAAAAATCTATGTCACTTGGTTTAGTAATAATAATAATATTTTTGAAAATTTGGGAAATCGACACCCTTGACTATGTTTTCATGTACTGTACTCACAAAATGACCAAATTTTGCAGTTTTATTTTTTTATGTTATCCCAAAAAACTATGCTTTTGATTGTAGTCACTTTTATGATGATCAATATTGGACATTTAGTAAAAAAAAAAAAGTTCGACTGAGTCATGGTCAAGAATTTTTATGTCAGCTAACTTCATCCCTTATTTTCTTAAAAAAACATAACTAAAGCATCCTTGGCAAGTTGTCTAGAAAAGTAGCCCATTTAATCAAGATTTAAAAAAGGTGAAAAAATAACTATGTCCTTGTCTTATGTTTCCATGAAAAATATTATGAACCATAATGGGTCGTTCAAAACTTGAACTAGGTGAAGTCTAAAGTAAGCTATTGTTGGTTAATGAAACAAAAAGTGATCGTAGGTTAGTAGCGGTAGCAAATAAGAAATGATTGCTGTTGCTAAGCATTCTATGCCTGGTCGGTTAATGTGATGGGTGACCATTTTTTTTTTCATAGTATCTCCGTACACATGACATTAAGCAGCTGTTCCCAGCTGACGTTGCTAGTAGAATTCAGCCGCGAAAGGACAGTGACGGATTTGTTAGGGGTAGTGGCGTCTTTTTTTTTTCTTGCGGCCAGCGACCGAACCTTGTTTTTTAAATAGAAAATATTGCAATAAACCAAACTTACTATGGCATGTAGACTCCTAGATCAGTCCGAACTGAGTTATGGGCTTTAGAAGTTTGGTGATTTTACAAACTAGATATTTTTTCTTTTGCGCGCAATTTTCGCAAAAATCTCAACAAAATAGAGACATTATACGAGTAAACATTGTGTGTGATATTTTTCGCAAATGGAAGAATATCTAATATGTCATTCGTAGTTTTTTCGGGTGGTCATAGCCCAAACCAAGGGCGTACCCAGGTAGGAGCAGGGGAGGGGGGGCAGCTGCCCCCCCCTAGAAGTCAATTTTCCTTACAAGTGGGAATTAAAAACGTATTTCTCTACGAAAAACGAAACAGGTATGAGCTGCCCCCCCCTAGCTGAAATCCTGGGTACGCCCTTGGCCCAAACCTTGCTTTTATGATTAAAAAAAGTGTAATAAACCAAACTTACTACGGCATGTAGACCTCTAAACGCAGTACGAACTGAGTTATGGGCTTTAGAAGTTTGCTGATTTTACAAACTTGATCTGTTCCTTTTGCGATCAAGTTTCGCATGAATAGCAACTAAATAGAGCCATTGCACGTGCAAACATTTTATTTTTGATATTTTTAGCAAATGGAACAATAATCTTATAATGTCATTCGTTTTATTTTTCGGGTGGTCAGCAACCAAACTTTGCTTTTACGGTTTAAAATAGTGCTATAAACCAAACTTACTATGGCAAACCCTTAGCTCAGTCCGACCTGAGTTATGGGCTTAACAAGTTTGTTGATTTTACGAACTAGATAAGATAAGATATACTTTATTGCACAACAAAAAACAATTAAAACCAGAAATAATAATAATATTAATCCTTTCGCGAATAAGTTCATGCGAATGAATGGCAATAAAATAGAGACATTGTATGTAATGTACACATTGAGTGTGATATTTTGTCGCAAAAGAAAAAATATCTTATATGCCTTACGTCTTTTTTTTCGTGAGGCCATCAAATAATTAAACCTTTCCTTTTCAATGCAAAATAGTGTAATTAAGCAAACTCACTAAGACATGTATCTTAGCACAGTCTTAACTGAGTTACGAGCGTTAGAAGGAGTGACAGTGGTTTAAGCGCGTATTCGCCGATGTTCCACTTAATGTGTAAGTTTGCTCTTATCTTATGATTAACAGTGAAATAATATCCGTTATTACGAAATATCACAGAATAAAATATAAAACCACATAAGTATCATAGACTTACATCAGCACCAAGACCCAGCACAAATATTATGTTTTTTCCACAAACATTTGTGCTGGTCCGGGAATCTTTTAGTCTCTACCGGCGCTCAATTTCACTATGTTGTTGCAGTTTGTTACAAAGGTTGCGCGCAAAGGGCTAAATATCTTATATTTAGCCTCAGAGAGGTTATGGTTGAGCAGATGAACTCAACGCGGATGAATGCGTTAAAAGCAGTGTCCGACTGATGCGATCGTGACCTCGTTGAGTTTAACGCCAACAATACTCAGGCAAGACTATTTTTCGCCAAATAGTGTCCATTTATTTGACTCCTACTTTCCTGAAGGCACATAAACCAATTATGGAACGTTTTTTCTCAGCCTGTGCCTACACCTTGGTGTCCTCGCGGTAAGAGTGAATAGACATTTGGACATCATGGCTGAATGGGGTCAAACGCATACCCATGAGATTTAGATGTAAAATCACCAAACTTCTTAAGCCCATAACTCAATTCAGACTGCGTTTAGAGGTCTTCATTGCTTTAGTATGATTGTTTTTGTCTTCGCCTGACACACTTGAGCTAATGAAACTCTGTTTTCTTCTATCAACTTGGTATATTTTAGAATGTTATTACAATTTGTACTGTCCATCGCAACGTCGGTTGTAACGTAACTACTGTCGCGAGCAAACAGGCAATGTCCGCGGTCCTCGTATGATGCATGGGTCTAGGACCATAGGTGCCTGAACAGGTTTATTACACTATTATGAATTTACGAAGTAAGGTTTAAATAATAGCCACCCGAAAAAAAGACGAATGACATAAGTTTTTTTACTTTTGCGAAAAATATCACTCACAATCTTTACACATACAATGTTTCTATTTTGTTGCGATTTATGCGAAAAATGCGCGCAAAAAAAATATCTAGATTGTAAATTCAACAAACTTCTAAAGCCCATAACTCAGTTCGGACTGAGCTAGGGGTATATATGCCATAGTAAGTTTGGTTTATTGCACTTAAAAGCAAAGTTTGGTTGCTGACCACCCGAAAAAAAAAACGAATGACATATAAGATTATTGTTCCATTTGCTAAAAATATCACACACAAAATGTTTACACGTACAATGGCTCTATTTAGTTGCGATTCATTCGAAACTTGATCGCAAAAGGAAAAAATGTAGTTTTTAAAATCAGCCAACTTCTGAAGCCCATAACTCAGTTCGGACTGCGTTTAGAGGTCTACATGCCGTAGTAAGTTTGGTTTATTACACTTGTTTTAATCATAAAAGCAAGGTTTGGTTGATGACCACCCGAAAAAACTACGAATGACATAGAGTCTGGCTAACGAAAGCGTGACCTGAGAAAACGCGGCAAATTCAAAAAATCTTCATCTGGTATTACTGACTAAAGTAGGAGAAAAAAAATTGATACTTGAGTAAATTTAATTTTCTTGTATATTTACGACTCACAATTTTGTTTACGGAACTTTATTCTTTAAGGGCTCCTTTTGATGTGTCGGAGCCTTGACTGACATGGATGTAAGTAAAAAACGAGTGTGTATATAGATTTGTTTATTAGAATATACTTAAATGTGTTATTTATTTAATTAAATTCTTGTAGTCCACGGGCTGATGCTGGTGTTTAATTTTGTTTAATCATCATACTCAAAATCTGAGTCTAAAAATTCAACCTCTAAGGATTCTTCGGTATCAGTAGAGTCATCATCACCTACACTTATAATGAATTTTTCCAAGACTTCTTCTGTTATGTGATCTCTTTGTTTGTATTTATTTTCCACATTTATTACATGGTCTGTCATTTTATTCCAATCTTCTGTAGTTATTCGGCCAAATGAGGTTTTAATTAGATTTTCTGTTTCTTTTGCAGACAGATTAATGTTTTTTTTTGCCACCATACGCTTAACTGAGCTCCATATCAGCTCTATCGGGTTGAGATCGCAGTGGTAAGGTGGCAGTCTCACTACCTCAAGGCCGTATTGTTTCAACAGTTCGTCAGCAACGTACAGGGGATCAGGTTTATGTTTGTTAACTAAACATAACAATTCGGGTTTTGTATGGTAATTTTCGTAATTTATACCGTTGGAATCAAGCCACTTTTGTATTTCAGCTTTTGTCGTTTGTGTCGTAGGTACTTTATTCTGTCGTACAGTGTGGTAGCTAGCATTATCCATCACGATGACACTGGGTTCATTCAAATTAGGTATTAATTTTTCTTTTAACCATTTTTCAAAGTTTGCGGCATTCATATCATGGTGATAGTCCGCCAACCTTGATTTCGTACTAAAAACTAATAGTCCATTAGGTACAAACCCTGATTCAGAGCCAGCATGTACTATAATAAATCTTTTCCCTGAAGAGATATGTTCCAGCGGGCTTGGTTGCGGGGCACCACTCGATGATGGTCCTTGCCATGACATTTTAGGCTTGTAATTTTTGTGAACATATGTTTCATCTAAATAGATGATTGGTTTTCCTTCCGCTCGTTTAGCAGCAATTTCTCGTAGATACCTATGTCTCCAAGCAGCAATATCAAAACGCTCGACAAGAACCATGCGTTCTTCTTTATTTTTCTTGAACTCATACCCATTGGCAATTAATATTTTACGCAGAGTTTCTCTGCATCCACTAAAGCCAATGCTAGAACGTAATTCTTCTAGCAATGTGCGCAATGTTGGGACCTCCTTTCTCGCAACATAAAATTCGTTAATTTTATTTCTTATTGCATCAATGTCAAAACTGTCTAAATTCGACACTGAGCTTTTGTGGGGGCGTTTTTTTCCTGGAGTGTTCCACATCCCTTCATTTACAGATCCTTCCTTTTTAATTTTTTTTAGTGTTGTGACACCAACATCTGCAAAGCAAAGTGTAAAATGAATATTTAATATTAAATTTATCCAAATAGTTTGATGACATCAAATAACACATTTTTGTGAAATGTAACAAACGAATAAGAGTAGACATTAAAAGGCGGGTTCCCGGTGCAGAGATACCAATATGGGTAAGTACCAATCCGTACAGGTAAACTATCCCAATGTTATACAGTCAAAATCTGTTATTACGACATTGAAGGGACTAATCATATTAGACATAACAAATGGTAATGCTTTTAAAGTAGAAATTCATCTATACATAAGTCCATAGATATAATTAAGAATAATAGGGTAGAGGAACCAAAAGATGAACAACCCCCAATAGATGAACGATCGATATAAATAATGCGATAAAAAATAATTGCACCTTTCTTTTGTGAAATATTTATATATATGTAATAAAGTGCCCCTTTTTCTTCTTAACACCTTCAAAATATTGACACAAATGTCACGGACGCGCTTACAATCGGCTGTTTCGCAAGCTGTTCCTGGCAAAAAACAGTTAACGACAATTATTTTAGTATGAAACCGTTCATTGTTCAACTTTTGAATTGATACCCCAAAACTTGAACCACATGAATGAGGTTTGAATTTCAGACAAAAAACAGTTAACGACAATTATTTTAGTATGAAACCGTTTATTGTTCAACTTTTGAATTGATACCCCAAAACTTGAACCACATGAAGTTATTCAGACGTATAACTTTCCTAAATTCGATCGTTGTTTATTGATATCTAAGAAACCAACACACAATTAGAGTGGGAAGGCCTAAAAATAATTATTTTTATAATGATATACGTGATTTTTAAATAAAGAGGTAAATAAATTCTTTAAAGTACTCCAGTAACACCAAATAAACTTGATTTAGAAGTGCAAAATTTTCGCGTCAATGTGTTTACATGATGATATACAGGGTGTCCCGAAACGTGACGTCAAGCGGGCACGGGATGATAGGCTAGGTCATACCGGCTCTGGGAAAAATAAGGAAAAAAATCTATGTCACTTGGTTTAGTAATAATAATAATAATTTTGATTTTTTTGGAAATCGCCACCCTTGACTAAGTTTTCATGTACTGTACTCAGAAATGACCAAATTTCGCAGCGTTTTATTTTTTTATTTTATCCTAGAAAACTATGCTTTCGATTATAGCCACTTTTATGATGATCAATTTTGGACATTTAGTAAAAAAAAATAAAGTTCGACTAAGTCATGGTTAAGAATTTTTATGTCAGCTAACTTCACCCCTCATTTTCTTTAAAAAACATTACTATAGCATCCTTGGCAAGTTGTCCAGAAAAATAGCACATTTAATCAAGATTTCAAAAAGGTACAATACTAAGCATTTCCTCGGCTTATGTTTCCATGAAAAATATTATGAACCATAATGGATCGTTCAAAACTTGAACTAGGTGAAGTCTACAGTATGCCTTGCTTGGATGGTAAAAGAAAAAATGACCGTAGGTTAGTGGCAGCGGCAAAAATGAATCGTTTACTGTTGCTAAGCATTCCATGGTTGGTCGGTTATTGTGATGGGTAGTAGGGGGATGGGTGACCACTCCAAAAAAAAAAAAAAACTTTTATAGCTTCTCCGTCCTTCGAAAGCACGTTAAGCGGTGGGTCCCGGAAGACGTTGCGTTGAAAACTTAGTCAAGGGTATCGATTTCCAAAAAAATCAAAAATATTATTATTATTACTAAACCAAGTGACATAGATTTTTTTCCTTATTTTTCCCAGAGCCAGTATGACCTAGCCTATCATCCCGTGCCCGCTTGACGTCACGTTTCGGGACACCCTGTATAATATATAAAAAACTACTTATTCATAAGATCTTCTTTAGTTTATTGCTTATTAAAGAATCCAATAACATTTACCCCCATAGTTATAACCGTTAAAATGGTAGTTCATCTATTGGGTTCAAAACGTTCATAATTAGGGCACAGTGTTCATCTTTAGGGCAAAAAGCAAAAGTTTTATAGAAAACATTTTTTCATGAATAACTGGTAGATTTTAGGCATTATTTTCTTAAACTAATAGAATATTGAGTATATACCGAAAACATAAAAAATAACAGCAAGTGCAAACGGCTAGAAAAGGGTGAGAAAAAAATACTCAAAATTACAAAGAACGCTTAATCGTTCATTTAATGGTTCCTCTACCCTACTTGAGTTTTGTGTACTGATAAATAACAAACTAAATGGAGAGATATAAGACAAAGCGAGCTTTGATTTGACTACACATTTTTTTTTTCTAAGAATTACAATAGACCCTACACTCGACACTTTTTCTTACATTTACGATCATAATAGACTTTGACCATTATACTGTGCCAGATGTGGCTGTGTTACCTACCTACTAAAATTGCTCAAAACATAGTTGGTTGTTTTGATGGATATGATATTACAAAATATATGTAAAAACCGACCCACAACGACAATAATAGGGACCTACAAATCCACTGTATGTCTTCACACTTATCGAAGCAATAAAACGATGCAGGTACATACCAGTTAGTGAAGATATTTCTTCTAAGAACTTAGTCTGCGTTTCTATTAAAGATTTCTTTTCCAATTCTCTGAATCTTTCCACAGTGTTTTTAATTTCACAGAGGCCTTCAATATCTTCTAAATTCTCTATAAACATAAGAAAAACTAGTATAATATCGTAATTATATATAATAATCAGCCAACAAAGACCAAGATTACAAAGTCGTACTAACCTAAAAAATCCGAGATTGCATCTAAACATTGTTGTTTTTCTTGAAAAACAGCTTTCTTTTCTTCTTGTTTTTTGTTTAAACTTGCTGATCATAGTATGTAGCAGCTTTCGCACGTTACTTTTTATTGTTTTACCCATATTAAAGCAATTATAAATGAGAAAATATACGTCCAGTGTCTCCAACTCTCTCTGTCAAAATTACGGTGTTGCTGGTCCAAAAATACGGTAGATTGTAGAATATTACGGTAGTCTATGACAGAAAATTACAGTAAAAATACGGTAATTTTGAAACTACCGAGGTAGTACGTAATAAAGATAGTAAATAGTGAGAAAACATATTTGATGACTCTTATTTATAAATTAAAAACAATTAGTATTTTATGTTAACTGATCCGTTTTTTTGTACATCGACAATTTATTTATTTATTTTATTTATTAGGACAATCAACAAGACAAACACACATACAATTAAGATCATTTTTAAACAATAGGACTTAAAGCTAAGTGTCGTCTTAATTATAGGCTGCCACTACACTGACATTTAATTCTTTTAATCATCTCGTGCTATAAAAATCAACACAGTTTTTGAAAAGTCTCTTGATAACAGGTTCCGTGCACCATTTGTGGACGACTGATTGCTTTTCTTCGTTTTCAAGTCAGTAATGTAACTAAAAACACGTTAACAGTCAACGTTTGAATGTGGGAAGGATAGCATTCAAAACATAAAACGTGCTTGGGCATGACATTTAATTTAGTGGTGTTTCGGACCTGCACTGTGACGTTTCAAAATACGTTTGTCAACTTGAATTGCAATATTACAAAAGGAACACATCGCTTATGGACATACACGTAACCACGAAAAAAAATCCTTATTTTCATATTCATATTCATATTCATTTATTAATTATAACATGTGGTGTATAAAGATCTAAAATACTAAAATAAGTCGCACATGGACCCTGTAAGGGCACTATAATAGAGTAGGTAGGAAGGTATATAAACTTTAATACTACATATTATTTACACATTCATAGAGCAGTGTGCTACATTATGGCTAGAACTTATCAGAGAGGTATTCTGCAACGGAGTAGTAGGTTTTTTGTAGTAGATGTTTTTTTAATTTATTTTTATTTTATAATTATTTTTTTAGCCAGTCTGCTCGAAACTTTTGTTTGTACAAGAGAAAACTCGGGGAATCTCACCTAATTTTCGTTGTAGTGTTGCCGTAATTAATGAGTTATATTTTGAAATAGAGTAATTTTTCAGTTTGACGTGTTGCCATTACAGAACTATGGTCGCAGATGAAATTACGGTAGAAATTGGCACCGTCTACGGTAGGTGGTAGATTTAGTAAAATTACGGTAGGTCTACCGTAATTACGGCATGGTTGGAGACACTGTATACGTCTTTTACGAAATACTGACAATTGCTATGACAGACTTTGACGTGCCTTTGACAGCTTCATAATGTTGCCATAAAAAAACTTTTAAGAAAAGTGCAGGTCACGCTTTCATTAGCCAGACTCTATTAGATATTTTTCAATTTGCTAAAAATATCACACACAATGTTTACTCGTATAATGTCTCTATTTTGTTGGGATTTTTGCGAAAATTGCGCGCAAAAGAAAAAATATCTAGTTTGTAAAATCACCAAACTTCTAAAGCCCATAACTCAGTTCGGACTGATCTAGGAGTCTACATGCCATAGTAAGTTTGGTTTATTGCAATATTTTCTATTTAAAAAATAAGGTTTAGTCGCTGGCCGCAAGAAAAAAAAAAGACGCCATTTTCAGACATTGGCTTTTATTCAGAGGCCTTAGGGCACCTTAATAACATCTGACTACATGGCTCAATAGAAGCTCTGGTATCTTACTTTTACCGTAAATGCCACATCAGGCTTACCATTTTCGTTCAGTCTTCCGTAAGGAAGACTGAACGAAATACATACATAGATAAACGGCCTATATCCGTCCCACAGTTGGGCACAGGCCTCACCTCAACTGCAAGGGTGGGCGCTAAGCGTACTCTAACACGCGGGCTTAGTGCGGATTGTTGTAGGGCTATAATCATCTCAGATGTCATCAAGCCGCCCAAAGGCCCCCGACTGACAGTTAGCGATGTCAATCGGGACGAACTGCTTAACGTGCCTTCCGAAGTACGAAAATGTCGGAAAAATAAATTACTATACTCGGATTTTTAATTGTAGTCAGTGAAATGACATTTTCAGTGTGGCAGGTTTTCAGTCCCAAATAAATAGTGATGTGGTAAATCGAGTTTTTACTATTGAAAGTTAGTCGATATTACAGCCTGGCAAAAAAGTCGTAGTGAATGACCACATCCCACTTCCATATGTCATTACTGGCAACACACACTGGTCAGACTTTCGTCTTGAGCCATAGAGGTATTTCGGTAAACTGTATTTAGTAAATAGATTTTCAGTTTCAAAATGTTTTGTTTCTGTATTATATTATTTACAGGTAAGAATTTCGTTTTCGTTTATTAACAGGTCATACAACTGGAAAAGTTTGGGAGGATACAACAGTAGAATCTTCCAAACAAGCGTTTTCTAAAGGTTTGACTACAGGCCTAAAGGGCCCAACCGGCAAAGGACGACGCCTTATAATTTCACATATAGGCAGTGATGAAAGTTTTGTAGATTCCGGTCATGAAGAGATGAATTCAGAGTGTTTTGAGAAATGGCTTAAAAGCATTTTGCCAAAATTAAAGCCAAATGCGGTGCTGGTATTAGATAACGCACCGTACCATTCAAGAAAAGTCGAGCGTATCCCCACTTCAAACTGGCGGAAGGCTGATATTGTTCAGTGGTTAGATGAAAAACAAATTAAATATCAACCTACAATGATAAAGGCTCAATTAATCGAAATAGTAAAATTACAAAAATCGAATTACGAACGCTATGCTGTGGAAGAGTTGGCCGCTGAATACGGTGTCACAATCCTGCGTCTGCCACCTTATCACTGTGAGCTCAACCCAATAGAGTTAGTTTGGGCTCAAGCAAAGGGGTACGTTGCCAGGAACAATAAAACTTAAAATAAAAGAAGTAAAAAAAATATTTGAAGAAGGCCTGAAAGAGGTGACGCCTGATAATTGGAGACAGTGCATACACCATGCCATAAAAGTCGAAGACAAAATGTGTCAACTCGACCAAATTATTGACCAATATGTTGATTCCTTCAAATGTAACTGATTCCGATTCTGAATATACCGATTCAGAATCGGAGTCGGAATCAATAGCAACAGTAACGAATAAAAACGTATATAATTACTTGTATTTTGCTGACTTTCAAGTCTTAGTGTTAATTCCCCTGAACCTCTTTCAACATTTTTTTCCCAGCTATGGTTATAATTTTTTAGTGAGAAGTTTTAATATGGAGGTAGGGCGCATATTTCTTAAATCGTATTATTTAATTCCTTTTGTACCTATTAAATATTTACAATTATTTAAAAAAGGCTTTGATACCTCATAAAATAAATCATGACTAAATGTCTAAGTCTAGTGATTGCCGAACGTCACTATTGTAGCGGGTCACCCTTTTTTGTATCAGTCACTGTTGAAGTTGTCATTTTGCTGACTACAAATTATTAATCGTTCTATAGTCTTCCTTGCTCTATCGCAAAGAAATGTCATTCAGCAAGAGCAAGATAAAAAATGGAAATAGGTAGCCTGAGATGCCGGTGACTGTACCACGATCCACACTTAGCTCACTGTGCCCACATGTTAGAGTATGACGTTGTAGCAATACGGGATAGTTGCGTTGACTGTAAGCGTAAACGTTGAGCATAAGTAGAAACACTTATGCTCAATACTGGGCACACGTCTTCCGGGACCAACCGCTTAACGTGCCTTCGAAGGACGGAGAAGCAATAAAAGATATTTAAAAAAATCGGAGTGGTCACCCATCACATCAACCGACCAGGCATGGAATGCTTAGCAACAGCAATCAATTCTTATTTGCTGCCGCTACTAACCTACGATCACTTTTTGTTTCATTAACCAACAATAGCATACTTTAGACTTCACCTAGTTCAAGTTTTGAACGACCCATTATGGTTCATAATATTTTTCATGGAAAGATAAGACAAGGAAATAGTCATTTTTTCACCTTTTTGAAATCTTGATTAAATGGGCTACTTTTCTAGACAACTTGCCAAGGATGCTTTAGTTATGTTTTTTAAAGAAAATAAGGGATGAAGTTAGCTGACATAAAAATTCTTGACCATGACTCAGTCGAACTTTTTTTTTTTTTACTAAATGTCCAATATTGATCATCATAAAAGTGACTACAATCAAAAACATAGTTTTTTGGGATAACATAAAAAAATAAAACTGCAAAATTTGGTCATTTGTGAGTACAGTACATGAAAACATAGTCAAGGGTGTCGATTTCCCAAATTTTCAAAAATATTATTATTATTACTAAACCAAGTGACATAGATTTTTTTCTCTATTTTTCCCAGAGCCGGTATAACCTAGCCTATCATCCCGTGCCCGCTTGACGTCACGTTTCGGGACACCCTGTATATGCAAATCCTGAAACAACTTTCGAAAGACTGTAATTTTCTAATACACAGAGAACAGTAAAACATCTACATACAAACGGGCCGCTCTCTGTTTGAATGGATGCGTGCGCGTCGGGCGCCGTGTCGCGATTTCACGCACACGCTAGCATAAAATAGGGGTGATTACGCCGCACATCACTAGTGGTGGAAGCATCACTAGTGTTCTGTGCAGCGCGCGTGCGCGCTGGCACTTACACACGAACTTTGCACAGAGCGTTGCATTTAATTTGTTTTATTTCAATTACATATTGGACAAACAATACCTTTAGGAACATAATGTTGAATTCTCATAATGTTGAATTATATTCAATTTTAAGTCACCAAACGTGCTTGATTCGCCAACACCCTCAACATCCTTAACATGGCGACCGTCTAAATAAAGAAAACTGCAATCTTGGATTTTTAACTATTGGATAAGATGGAGCGCATGTCTGTTTGAAGTTTGAAGGTAATCTTTCGCTGGAAGCAGAAAGGGAAGGCATTGCATGTTAGAGGTCGATCCAAAGGAAGTGATCGTTCCACATTTTTCCCTTTCCTTTTTTTATTTGTGCAAACGGTGTGTTCTCCCATCGAGGGTTGTGGTTGTGTAAAGTCAATAAAACCACACCATTGAACCGCTGTAAATAATTACAACCACCACCCGCCAAGAGTCGTTTTGAAAAATAGAAACCGCTAATAGCCTATCTGTCTCGCCCAGTGGTTGGCTGGTAGACTATGCTTCAAGCATTATTTCCGTACTATTGTTATGCATTGAATAAATAAATATTATTCTATACGCGCGTGTCACGCAACGAGACTAATAAATCGAAAGGTAGAGTCCACTCCTCTAGAGTGGATTAACTCCTGTCTGAAATCATACTCAGTATACAATATTTTATTTATTTATTCTTTATTGCATATCCAAAATACGTAAATTAGAAATGGCGGGCTTAATGCCCAGAGAAATTCTCTACCAGTCAACCACACTGTCAGAATGACCTTTTGTACTGAGGCAACTGTTGTGTTGTGTTTTATCGGAATAGGTATCGTCATTAAAAAAAAGCTGTTTTTCTAGAACTTGAACTCTTATTTTGACAGCATGTAACACTAATAATAAATTTCACACTCAGGTGTAGATCAGGCGTCTCTTGCGTCCCTGGTGACGCCGTTCCCGGAGCGCGCGCTGGTGACGGAGGCCGAGGGCGAAGCGCGGCCCGCGCTGCCCTCCTGCGCCGCCGCTGCGCTGCCCGGAGACGAGTGCATCTGCCCCTTGGAGGTCTGCCTTGTCATGTGCTTACTATACTAGATTAGGCAGATAGCCTGATTGATGTACTTAACTTTTACATAACATAAACGACCTATATACGTCTCACTGCTGGGCACAGACCTCACCTCAACTATGAGGTGGAACAAGCCATATTCCAACACGCGGGCTCAGTGCGGATTGTTGGAGGTGTAAGGTTAGTGAGCAACCTTGATGTCAGATGTTACCAAGCCGCCCTAAGGCCTCTGACTAGGCTTAACGACTGACATCTAGCGACGTCCACCGGGACCAACTGCTTAACGTGCCTTCCGAAGCACGGAGATGCCCGAAATACACATCACTAAATTCCGGTCGGGGTGGTCACCCATCCCATTTCCGACCCGGCGTGCGTTGCTTTACAACAGCGATCGTCGCCGATCACTGTCACAACTGCGCCACGGGCACAACATCCCACCAAAGCTACTTTTGGTTATCCACCCGGATACTGACCAGACCATTCCATGGATGGATTGAATTAATAGAACACACTTTCTAAAATATTCTTTACTCAGCAGTGAACTCTTACTGCAGTGAAGAAGTTTTTATTACTTTTCAAATATTAGTCTCATGGTAGATAAGTCATGCCTACTTAATGTCAGTCGTTAAGCCTAGTCAGAGGCCTTAGGGTGGCTTGATAACATCTGACATTAAGGTTGCTCACTAGCCTTACACCCCTCCAACAATCCGCACTGAGCCTGTGTGTTGGAGTATGGCTCGTTCCACCTCATAATTGAGGTGAGGCTTGTGCCCAGCAGTGGAACGTATATAGGCCGTTTATGTAAACAGATGTGGTAGCTAATTTCAAACAATTGCAGGTATGTGTGAACTGGTACCCTTGTGGATTAAAGTACTGCAAGGGCAAGCCTCAGGGCGGGCTGAGCTACCGCTGCGGCATCAAGACGTGTCGGCGCTGCTACCGGCACCTGTACTACACCCCGCGCCGGCACGCCTGCGCCCGCACGTGACGCCGAGCCGCGCGCCCTCCGCGCTCGCACCGCTACTCCCCTCGCCCACCGCAGTGCCAAATACTCTACCTGCTACATCTAAGCATAGCTTTACTATATATTTATAAATGCTACTTTGTAAGTTGCGACAATACTGTTTTGAATTTTGTAAATATTTGCTAATAATTTATATTTAAGTATGTTAAGGCGAAATAAAAGATTTTATAATGGATTTAAAATGACTTTACCTGCATTTTTGTTTGGTTTTGGTAGTAAAATATTAATGATAAGTTAGTTGTAAAAAAAATTGCCCTATATTTTCTGCCGCTGTTGTTTAATTGAAGCTATTTAGGTGATAGTTGTGGATATGAATCATGTTATTCTGGAAAAGCGAGATGACATGCCACCATCACCATAGGACTAGGATGTTTAAATAAAAGTGCATGTTTGGTGTGTTTTAAAACCTAAAACTATAATTTCAAATTTAACTAAATAGTGCAATTAATATCATGTTATCTAAGTCTTCAATAGCAACCTGGAAATGGTTCATGTCTATTTTTGCGAAGCACAAATTTAATCTTCCTTTCCATATCTTCATTGTATATTGCCTTGCATCTTTCATGGTTAATGCGACGCCTTGTCTGAAACAGAATCAATATGTTCAAGATAACCAGTAAAATATGCACAGAAGGGACACAAGAAAACCCAAAATACAATTATGTAGTCGAACTTGCTAATTTGAAAATGTTTTCTTAGGTTGCTGTGACTGAAGCAAGATTTAAATCTTTTATATATGCTCTGACACCAAGTAACTTTGGCTGTGGTGATATTTAGTAATCCGTGTAATTGATTGTTTTCAACATGTAACTCTAAATGTGAATTTGTAGAAAAAGCAATAATAAAGTTATATTAATAAAATCTAAATACTAAAAATTCAATGCAATATGTACCATAAGCTTTGCTTGTATTTCTAATTTTAGTACAATTTTTCACTGACTTCAGCTAACTGTTTAGAGTTTAGTCAGGGCACATCTAAAGATGTAAATAGGTATATGACTGGGAACACAAACAACATCTATAGTTCTAACAAACAATGGAATATCAGGAATAGAATCCAGTTGTAGGCAAACAATAAATAACCTAAGATTACGAGGAGATAGATGGTTGTTTATTTAATCTTTTGCTCTGGTTTTTATTTTGATAAAGTACTTCTACTGGCCTGATAGGTATTATTGAACAGATTTTGTTTTATTCTATTTTATGAAAAGGTGTATTACCTGAAAAGGTTTCTCATAGTATCTAGTTAGACGGAACTGCTCCAGAATGCCCTCCTTCCCCAGGACCCTGTTGATGAGTCTGCAAGCGTCATCTACGTTGTTGTTCTTCACAAACACCGTACGCGCTATGAACTGCGGATGTCTGTTGGCTAGAAGCCTAGCAGTTATAAACATTTTATGGTTTTATAGAAACTAGGAAAGTTATGCGTAAGTGAGGTTATATTTTTATTTTTGACGTAAGTCTTATGTCAACTTGTCTTTTTTTTTCACATTTATGGGCTTGGCACAGCTTGTGCATTAGCCACGACAATGTTTAGGCAACTTCTAAAAAACGGTGGCCGGGCAGTTGACGTTCATAGCTAAAAGGAGATCCGCCAAATCCCATACAAAACCAAGCGCGGCGCAAAATTAATTTAGGTACCTCAGTTTTTAGAGTACTAATAAAGAAAATAAGAATTGACAGTGCATGTTTCCAATTTTCAAACGCAAGCCATCTTGGGATTTTCATATGTATGGTCTTGTTCATGGGATTCCATTGTAGTGTATTTTGAAAAAAAAAAGCAACGTCCGGGTGTCCCGCGTCAGTGTGGCGTCAGTTAATTTCAACATTTCAAATTAGTTTTATTTTGATTATTTAGCTAATTTTATTTGCTAAAATGGCCAACGATAGTGATATAAAGTCTTTGATGTCGTTCTCGTCGAAGTCCGAGGGAAGTACGGCACATGTCGCACGGATGCGCTGGCGCAATGCGGCCCTGCACGAGCGATGCACCATGCCCGACATGGTGAAGCTGAAGGAGGCGTTCCAGGATGCCTACAGGAACAAGCTGCTACCCAACGAGTTCCGCACGATCCTGCGCACGCTGCTCAACGTAGAATACGACGACGATGAGTATAAAATACTGTTTCTAAAGGTACGCCATACTACCCTCAGTACCCTCGAATTTTGTACGCAAAATTTTATGAAAACATGTCTGCCCCTATAAAACTAATTTAATTTAGCTTCACAAAAGCAGCTTTCAATTAAGATTGCAACTACCTAAGACAGTTTTCGAATAAAAACGAATTTACGGCCTCGTTAGTTATAAACGCCCCTACGAATTTACAAGCCTTCAATGCTAATGTTGCACCCGCTCCAGTTAACGTTAGGAACATTTCTGTGACATTACACTCGAAGCGTCGTTCGGCGTCGCCCGTTTGATCATCATATCGATTATGATGATCAAACGGGCTTTTAGTGTATCTGCGTGTCGTCGCCTGGTACCTTGTTTTTACGATTAATTTGGTACCTAAATTTATTAAAGTTGTTTTCACCTACCTTAACTATTATTACCAACCCGTTCAGCGGTCTTAGCTTACAGCTTCTTTATATACGAGAGCCAGGGTTTTGCGTTTTTATAACGGAAACAATGAAAAGGTTGCCCAAACTGAAAAATACAATGATAACTTAAATAATTCGACCGAATCGTTCGCTACCACCAACGTGCTTCTGAGTCACTGGCCGTTTTTTTTGTTGAACGACTCGTTTAACGGTGGCTGAATTATCTTCTCGTCCGAATATTCTTATTCTGTTCATTTTTAGAGAAATTAAACGTGCGTTCAACCAAAAGATTAGGTATTCTTCTGTTTGTAATGATCAGAAAAGTGACGTTTATTATTATTAACGGTTTATTTATGTTTATAAGATTAACACTAACCGCAACGGAGAGATCGACTGGGACGAGCTGGTGTCCCACCTGCTGCTGGGCTACTTCGCCAACGACCCGGAGAACCAGCGCGCCTCGCTGCAGCAGCCCATCATGGGGCTGCCGACCGTCATGCGCTCGCAGCACCGCCATCCCATCTCCAGGATCTGCTTCTGTCCAGACGTCTCCAAGGTGAGTAAAGCAGAAATTATGAGGCCTTTAAATCGGTTACTAAGGTAATATTTTTATCTTCCTTTTCTTCAAGGGAATGGCTAGCCTCTGAAGCAAATCTGACAAATCTCGATGTCCAATTTTAGGATGACGAAAATCACTTGACTGGTTTTTTAAAAGTGAAAACGCTGTAGTAGTCTTGAAGGCCAAAACTTTTTTTTATTTCTTACTACCTAGCGGCCGCCCGCGGCTTCTTCCGCATGGACTTTAGTTTTTTGAACAATATAGGTACGCCCGAAACTCTATTAGTTATGGCCCCGTCCGTAACTAATAGATCCTCTACATTTAGAAGAATCTGTCCTAAATTACATTTATCATTATTGTACAGGACCGTTGCACAGACCCGATGCAGGGCACGTACATCACCGCGAGTCGCGACGGCATGATCAACTGGTGGTCGTTGGACATGACGCTTCTTAGGACTGCCTTTTCCTCTAGCCGTAAGTGCCATCTTCCACATCTACTCGGGTGATGTTACCCTGCAACTAACAGGAAGTATACACTATACCGCGGCATTTAAGGGGCAGCTTTCATTTTAGCGCCACAAAGTGCTGTCATGACTTGCCACTACCATTTGTATAAAGTTAAATCCAATCATTTTCTGATTAGTATAGTACATTGTTACCCGAGGGTTGAAAGTAACTTATTTAGTCCCGAGACGGGGTTTGGCGCCCGGAACGGAGTGAGGGCGCCAATAGTTCGAGGGACTAAATAAGTCTTTAACCCGAGGTGAACACTGTGCTTTTCATTACAAATACAAGGAAAGTAAAAATAAAAACATGAACTAGCTAAAGAAAAAATGAGAAAAATAAACGAAGATCGAATTGCCGCTTTCCCGCCTATTTTATTTGTTTTTTTTTTGTCTTTTTTTCTGTGGCCGGCCCGCTATTCAGCCATTAATTTTTTATTTTCATCATTGGAAAAATGGTAAATATTTTACTCAAAGCTAAGTTATTTTAAAGAAATTGTTGAAACTAAATTATAATAAGTGTTATTAAATAAATATACATTCTCTAATCAATACTTACCTTTAAGTTATTTCAATTTTACATCGTGGCTGTATAGAAAGTTGGAACGTGGTTCAATAGATATGTGAAAAAGAACTAGTTTTTTTTTAAATAATTTGACAGCTGTCAGTTGAAAGTGATTCTCCCTAGGGATGAAAAGTATTACTTTCAGCCCGCTTCTCAGGTCAGTAATGACCTACTTTCAGAGTATGAGTAATGAAAAAGTTATTAAAAGCTCTTACATCAGCAACCTCTACATCTTAGTCCTGTGTTTAGTAATGGATGCTCTACGGCTGATTAATAAATGTCAGGTTTTTAAGGCCAAGGCTCTTTTTTCAAGCTTGACTTTTACTTGCTTCCTCGCTTGCTTGCATGCTTGCTTGTGTGCCTGCTGGCTGGCTTACTTTTATGTTATTCTGGTTGCATGCTTGCTTAATTACACATGTGCATAGTTGCTTGCTAACATGCTTCCCTTGTTGCTTGTTTGCATGCTTGCTTACTGCTTCCATGCTTTCCTAAGCTCGCTTGCTAACATGCTTGCTTGGCTACTTCCTTGTAGGTTTTAAATGAGCCTCCACGGACGAAATGATTTCAAGAAATTAGGTAAGGTAACAGTTATTTTTAACTATCAGCTTAGTTATGGGTACGTACGAGTACTTGATAAAATTTTAGACGCTTAATTGAAAAAAAAAGGTGACCAATGTTTTATTTCGTAGACTGCTGGCCACGCCTGTATGGCAGGTTACGGCGTGGCCCCCCAAGGTGTCAGCCTCATAACATTCCTCCCCTAGCTCACCTGAAAGTGCGCACGACATGGGTGACGGACATGGTGTGCATGCCCGACGTGAACATCATCGTCACCAGCTCCACCGAGCGCGACCTGCGCTTCTATGACTGCACCGCCAAGACCTTCACGCTCAAGATCGTCATCACCAGCTGGGAGTACATGGTATCAAATTCAACAGCAACTCACCATACATTTTGTTAGACGTGAAAGCTTTTCGAGTAAAAGCATTAGTAAAGCTGGGTCAAGAAAATAGAAATTGAACGGCATTTCGCGTCATAAATCCTTACCCTACCTTTTTCTATTTAGAATAAAAAATATTAGTTACTTTCCTAACGTTATAACGCTGATTATGTCATTTCTACCAACCCCATAGGAGTCTTATAAACTCCTTGTTCTAATGTTTAGATTTGCACGATGTACTACCACTTTCACAAAGATGAGAACGAGAAATGCATGCTGATTTGCGGAGACGTGGGTGGCAACGTGCGCGTGCTGCTGTTTTCGCCCGTGAAGCGCGGCCCCTTCAGGAACGAGGCGGGCCGCGCGCTCATTCAGCTGCGCCACGTAGACCTGCAACGGAAGGTTAGTGCACGCGAAGATAAGAAGCGCAGTTAGAAGATGCTAATGAGCAAAAGAATACCTAAAAGAGGTATTTGCTCTGGTGGTTACATCTTATCACGGAAAACCTGTGTCCTTGCCCTTGCAGCCGCAGTTGCTGCCGGAGATGAAGCTGGTGGAGTTGTCGCGCGTACACTCCGAATGGGTGAGGCAAGTGTCGTTCTACGCGTCGCTGCACTGCGTCGTGTCGTGCGCGACTTGCCAGGACGCACTGCTCATGTGCGACATCGCTGGCTCCAAGACTTACAACATGTTCAGGGTCGACAAGGTCAGTCTATTAGTTTTGAGCAGCATTTGGACTCGATATAGTTGGATTGCACACAAAAGTTATACTAAGCTAAGTTGTGTTAATGACTTTATTACAGTGCTTATTATTACGTTAGTAGTGACCCCTGTAGGGCATCCAATGTTTCGCGTTCGACTCGGAGGCGCACGTGCTGGTGACGGGCGGACCGGACTGCAGCGTGCGCGTGTGGAACCCGTTCGTGACGGCGCGCGCCAGCGTCACGCTGCTGGGCCACCACGCCGGCGTCACCGCCATCGTGCTGCAGAACAACGGACAGACGATATACTCGCTCAGCCGCGACCGCGTCATCAAGGTCTGGGACGTGCAGGGACAGAACTGCGTGCAGGTAATACTGATGCAACTGACACTTCAACTGGAGATTCTTTTGCTCTCTGAAACCACTTGATCAAACTTTGCATCTAATTTGTGATTCCTGCAGACGTACATAGATATCCCCCCGCAAGTGGGCGAGCGCACGCCCATCTCGGCGGTGTACAACGCGGCGACGCGCGAGTTCATCCTCGCGGCCATCAAGATCGCCGTGGTGATCCTGGACGAGCAGCTGAACCCGCAGCACACGGACGGGTTCACGCACTCGCGCGCCGTCGCCAAGATACTCTACAACCCTCTCTTCAAGGTCGTCATCACATGTGGCATGGATAGTATCATCATCAACTGGGACCCTGTCACTGGTAACTGGTAGCATTTTTTAATCTATCCTAATACATTTCTGCTCTCTTATTCTCAATTTTTCCAATGATTAACACAGCTTTCCGATTAAAGGCAAACGGAACGCAATGGTCCGCGACGCGCACACTCGGCTTCTGCACGGCGAGCAAATACCTGTGGAGATCACAGCTGCTTGCTTCGATCCTGGCTTCCAGCTGTTGCTGACGGGAGCTAGGAACGGCACGCTTAAGGTAAACGTGCAGTTGGTGGCCAAATGACGAATCTTTGCAACAGAGCTAGGAGGAATTACTGGATATGGGTAGCCTGTCATGCCGTTGAACACACATTTAGTCATACCTGCCATGCAGTTCAATTAACGATTTGTTAGAGGAAATATTTTATCGATTGAATTTTCTGCCTATACGACTTCATTTTATTCAGGTGTGGAACTTTAACACTGGCCTGTGTCTGAGAAATATGGCAATCGAACACATGTGCGAAGTTACCAATTGCTTCTGGGTCGAAGGGAGGTACGTATTGTGCTTATCGTGCTTGTGCTTTAACTTTAATTTTTGCATAATAAGGATTGCAGAAAGGTCTATGCAGATTCACCGCTGCGTTAGTAATTAAAACATCTCATTTTGCAAGCTTTTTTCTAGGTTAAGTAAAAATTATCTTTATTCATGTAAACTTATTAAAAAGCACATGACAAGTCACAACATAAATAAAAATTAAGAAAGTAATAATATGATTCTATCACCGGTTTGGAAATGTTGATTCTACCGAGAAGAAACCGGTAAGAAAGTAGTACTTCTTGTACCTTGGCTATGGCAATTCCAGGATCCTGGCAGTAGGTTGGAACCGGCACGTGACGGAGTTCGAGGACAGCGGCACGGCCACCAGCGGCAAGAGCTGGGAGACGCGGCACTCGGACGACGTGCTGGCGGCGGCGGCGCGCACTCCGCTCTCGCTCGCCACCGCCAGCTACAACTCCGAGCTGCTGCTGTGGAAGCTGGAGACCGGACAGCCTTACAGGTGACGAGTGACGACACGGGGCTGCTTCATGTTTTCTCACCTGTATTCATTCTACATATTTCGAGTGAAACCGTGAAATGACGCAGTCAATAAAAACACCTATTCACTTTTACATTTGCAAGTTTACTGGAATCTCAAAAAGTTCACTGCGACTATGGTTATTATTGTTTTTAGCATTTTCCATGCAGTATCTTCACTAAAGATCTGAAAACCAGAAAAAGTCATTTGGTCGTCTGGCTAAAGATACTGCATGGAAAATGCTAAAAACAATATAACCTAACCATAGTCATAGCTTTTTCATCTTAATCAGAAGTTGAATATTTGAAATAATAAATGTCTTCGGAGTGTTGAAGGTGGATGCCTAAAACATTCATGAAATCACCCCAGCTCATAGAGTAAAATATACCAGAAAAAATCGGCCGGTCTGCTAATGGTCTCGGTAGCACAGTGATTAGTGCAGTCGCACGGTTTGCGAAAGATGCGGGTTTGATTCCTGCCTGATGTCAGACGACCAAATGTCTTTTTCTGGTTTTCAGATGTTTAGTAAAGTCCACTGCGATTTATTTCGTTTTATTGTATTGTTTTCGTAGTAACGTAGCGTTTTACTTTTGAACTTAGGAAGGAATTAGCATTATTTTTATGCATAAAGCTAGAAGCCTAACTCAAAACTGACATGACCGAGCTTCCATAATCTTCAGCAAATCCTACTTCTGTATGAACTGTTTGTATTTTGGTGTGAATTGGCTCGCAGTCCATTATTAGTGTTCTCATGTGCGTCGTACCGTCCGCAGACGGTTCTCGTGCACGGAGCCGATGCTGCGCATCAAGATGAACTACAACAAGCGCGACGCGCGCGCCTCCTCGCCCGGGCCCGCCGACGCGCGCCGCCGCTCCTCCGCGCGCAAGATGAGGTTCGTCACTACAAAACAGCTTTGAGCTCGCAATCACAGTAGGTATAACCAGTATGGCATCTTCATACATACGCAGCGAGCGCAGTTTGTTTGTGACCGTTCCCGTACGTACAGTCAGCCAAAAATGTGGTCTACCACCCTACGGTTGGATTCGTTTGAACGTCATGAAACAGCAAGGTCAATTTTCCCTGGCAATAAGTTTGTGTCAGTGACTATTGCTCCTTTTGTCATTTATGATATAACGTCATGCCAAGTGTCAAGTTTGAATTATCGTATAAATTGATATCTTGTTTGGTATTAATATTTCACAACTCGCAGACACTTTTGTCAAAAGTGGTAGACCACTTTCTTGGCTGACTGTACGCGTCGTCGCACGCACAGACTAACAATTTATTGATTCTAATGATACCCCAGTCGCGGCACTCGCGGCCGAGTCGTACGTTGTGCGTACCAGTGTGTTCTTAGCTCCTGGGCCGCTACCGCTCGCGTAGAAATTAAAAGCGACAACCCTACATGTTTAGGCAATTTTCGCTCGCTCGGCGGCACAGTTGCCCTACTACTTGTTTTATTGTACAATGTCTCAATGAGAGATGAGAAACCTAGGTATACATCCATAGGATTTAGTGATGTGGTCACACCAAACTGATGTTGATAAAGCAAATCCACTGGCCTGAATGCAAGGAGTAGAATTGTTGGACTAACCCGTAACCTGATATTCACACGACAATGAATGAAAGTGCCTACACAAGTAAAAGTTCCAGATGGCTTGTAAAGTGTGTGGTTGCAGTATGGGCGGGGCGCGCGCGTCGGTGATCGACTCGACGTCGGCGATGGCGAAGGCGCGCGCGCGCCGCGTGTCCACGGTGGCGCTGCCGCAGCGGCTGCAGAGCATGCGCCAGCTCGCCGCGCACGCCGCCATCTTCCTCGAGACGCGCCCCTACAGCATGTACGCCGGTCTGTACCTACCTGCCTACCGACTAAATACACACATATTATCGGTGACTTCATTGGTTAGTTTTATTAACCTTCGGCCCTAGCTCTACGGGCCTCGGCCCTTGCTGCAGCTCTGCCGTAACCTTCCCACTTGAATACAGAAGAAATATCACCATAATTATTCCGTTTTTATCGTTTCTTCGGAAATAAATGGGAGGAAATTTTCAAAAAGTTTTACCTAAGAGAAATCCGCCCTATGTAGCTGGTGTTCTTGTGGAGCTGGCCTTCGAACCTGCTTATGTACAAGATAATATTTCCGGCGCAGCATCCCTTATGGTGTCGCTGGAGAACGGTCAAGTGCAGTGCTGGTCGGACCACCCGGCGGGCGGCTACCAGGGCGCCTTCCAGGGCATCCACACGGCCGGCGACTACGTCTCCTCCTTCGCCACCGACGTGCAGAACCAGTACCTCTTCACCGGCACCACCGTCGGCTACATCAAAGTCTGGCTCATGACTAACTATCTTACTACTGAGAAGGTGAGACAGTTTGACAAGCATTTCGTTTGTCCTTCCTACTGTAAAACTTGATTAAAAGCTGGCTATTTAACTTCTGCGACTTATTAATGTAGTACCTTTAGCAGATGGTAGAGTCACGCCAACAACATGCCACGTAGACTGAGTGCTGATACAATTTTAAGACTTATAAGACTTTATTTTCCCACAAGTGTTTCCGACCACTTTCAGTTCTTGCAACGTCAAACCCTTATCAACATCCTGACTACTTACTTAGACGCTATATTCTCAGGAGCACATCAGCATGCCGCGCCTGCGCCTGGAGTTCCCGTTCCTGTGGCGCGACCGCATCGAGGGCCGCGCCAAGCGTAGCGTGCGCGACCAGCCGTGGCCGCTGCTGCTGAACAGCTACCGGGCACATCTGCGCTGCATCACCAGCCTCGCCTACATCGACAACCTCAAACGAGTGCTCAGGTATTATTTATTATTGTTGACTATCGTGACTTAAGTGAACCTTGATTGGGGTGTATTCAATTGAAAATAGTTGTATTCTGTACAAAAACAGGTAAGTATTCATTTTTTTACACCGTGCCTCAAGTCATCATGTCAGCCGAACGACGCGCACTGCTGGGCATAGGCACAGTAAACATAACAGTAGGTTATCTAAGGCCGCCCGCCGAGTTATTATATAGCCTAGCGTGCTCACAGACACGCGGCACTGCCTATACGTACTGCCGCCACCTTATTCCCTCATATTTTATGCTAGCGTGTGCGTGAAATCGTGTGCCGACACGGCGCGCGACGCGCACGCACACATTCAAACCAAGAGCGGCACGTTTGTATGTAGATATTTTACTGTTTTCTATTTAATGTGGCACCCTCCCCCAAAGATCTCCACAACGATCGGCCCTGCGCTGTCCGCATCCAGCGGCTTCGCGCACACCGACACGACCGACACCGTCCTTATGCCTAAACATTTATGAGCAGTATGGCTATTTTCAGACAAATTATGAAAAAGAAAAGATCAGTCACAGCTTAGAGCTCTTTCGTGTTAGGACGAGATGATTTTCCTTTGTTTAATTTACATGGCTCCTCATTGCCATATTCCTGTACAACAGAGCAAGGAGGAATGCATCCACTCCCATTATCTGCAGTGGTAGCGCAGTCTGTCAGTTTCCCTCCACCACTGAGAGTGTGTGTTCCGCAGCGGCAGCTCGGACTACAGCGTGCGCGTGTGGCGGCTGTCGGGCGAGTACCTGCACACGCTCGGCAGCTTCGTGCCGTGGACTAGTGACGTCACGCGCTTCCCGCCGGACGTGCAGAAGGTCGCCAGCTTCACCACCTTCAAGGTACACCTCTAGAGCCTGTCCAGCTGGTGCGGTTCACGTGCGCACCGACTGAAAAGGACGGAACAAGAAGGGATGGGGTATCTCGGCGCTGGCGCTCGCGCTCTAAACGCGTTATCTGGCCCTTCAGCTTAGAGTCCTCTTATTAAGTTAAATCCCAACCAGAACATCACTTAACACGTCACTTTCTGATGGCAGAAATGATAAACGAACAACCGGAGACTGTTTTCTGCCACGTTGGGTGCCATCAACTTGGCACTTGGCGAAGTAATCTTATTGTTCCGTTTATCCTGTCAACTGTCCAACTGTCGAAAAACAATCTTTCATAGCGTCTGGTTTTTGCAAATTTTGTCAAGTCTTTCAAGCTGTTTAGCAGTTTCTGATGCGTCTAGTATATGTGAAGTATATAGAGGTGGATATGTGTGTGTATGTGTGCGTGCAGGTGTGGCGCGGCGGCTGGGTGTCGCGCTTCGTGCCGGGGCAGGCGGCGGTGGACGCGCTGCGCGACATCACGGAGCAGGAGCTGCGGCTGAAGACGTTCGGCGAGCCCGCGCAGGAGCCGCTGCTCGGGAGATACTTCGCGCTGCCGACGCGCCAGGACACGCAGCTGCCCATCCCACTCGACGACTCGCTGCAGACCGTGAGTTCGATGAACTTTTAGCGCATGGCTTTGCTTCTTGATTATGTCTTTGCATATTGACCATCTTTTCCAAACGTAGATTTCACACAGAGATCTTAAAATTGCTCATTTTGCCTAATCGTAAAAAGATAAGGTGTTCAGCTTACAACACATTACTTTGCTTCTTTGTATTGTGTCAAATGTTCATATTGATCAACTTTTCAAGACGTAGATTTCCACAGAAATCTCAAAATTGCTAATTTTGCCTAATCGCAAAAAGATAAGGTGCTCACTAACGATTTACTTTTCTTCCTGTGCTGAATTAGTTGGTTGTGATTGGCGCCACTTGCAGATATCACAAACTACTATAGTATAATCACCTCTCTGACCATTTAATGTTTAGAGACTTCGCGTCTATTATTTGCTTTACCCACTAGCGCCATAGAATTAAAGTCGTTGTAGCCGCGAGGCGTGACGATTAGCTTTATAGCTTTGCAAATATATTTTTCCGCTCTCAATAAGCCAAATATGCTTCTGTCAAATTTCTGTCTATTTTTTCGAGCTTCTAATTTATTTGAAGCTGTACCTACTTATGTCATATAAGTACAATGACTCCAGCCGCTTGCTTCAACGAGTTCGTAAACTAGAAGCACCGTTATGCCGTCCCCCAGATCCCGCTGTACACGCACCTGCGCATGGCGTCGACGCAGCCGGTGAAGCGCCCCCCCACGCCGGAGCTGGTGCGCCACACGCGCCTGCGCGCCGGGCCCGTGCGCCGCGCGCGCTTCAACAAGCAGCCCGACCAGCAGCAGTGACCACTACACCAGGCGCCCACCCACGCTTCGACTACACACGTGGACGCGACGGCTGAGTACGTTGGACACGCGCACAACACTTGTATCATTGAGTGCGGAGCATTTTTTGTTTAATTTCATCAGACACGAGACTAATTTCACAGAACATAAGAGGCGGCTAACCATGAGACTGGCTCGACAGACTAGGCGAAAGTTGCATAACTATATGGTGGCAGAATTCTTCGACCTCGGATTGACAGATTCATAGGGATACTTTCTAAGCAGGACATTTTTGCAAAAAAAAATACCCCACCCTATAATTTAGCCAAAGGCCTCATTCATTGTAGTCACACCATGCGTTGCTAGAAGCGATGTTCTCTTGTTAGTTTGGTCGCTAATAGAATAGTAATTGTGGTAGGTCTTCAGTAATTTTAGTATAGAATAGACGTTGTCCAATAAAGTAATTTAAAGTTTTATTATTTATTTATTAAACGGCTGTGATATTTTAAATAAACCCTTTTATTTGACCAGATGATAGTGCCACAAAGTTACTAAAATCTAGGGTGAAAGGCATGACAGGCTACCAATATCCGAATAATTTCATTAAAATAAAATCCGAAGATAAAAAACTGAAATGGATAGTCGGGTGAGTTGTTAACTGTACATAAGCAGTAAGCATTTATTTAAAAGATGTGAAAATATAACAGCCAGTTCTAAGGCAGAGCGTTTGGCTATTTTTTGGTACCTACCTACCGACCTAGGTACTGCTTTTTGAAAATACCAGTATTGAGTTGTAGTGTAGGTGAAAATAAAAGTAAATATTTCATGGCTATTTCATTTATTTAATTTGATCCTGCGAAATTACTATTTTCAAATACAGTTCTAAATGGCAAGGCTAGGATTACGAACGGATTGAGTTTAAAAAAATGCCGGGAAATTGGGAGAGCCGGATACCTTCTATTCACACAGTTTGATGCGTTAAAATCACGCCGCGAGATAGGGGTCTAAATGTTATGCCAAATAAAGTTTCAAAACTAGTTCGTGGTTGTAACGTCTATTAGAGTAGGCGCAAGTGTCTATTTCTGTTTGTGAGTGCGTGGTGCGGCGCCGATGGGGGCGTGGCCAAGTGTGGGCGTGGCCCGGCACGGGCGTGGCCCGGTGTGGGCGTGGCCCGGCACGGGCGTGGCCCGGTGTGGGCGTGGCGCTAGGTGGGCGCGTCGCGCTTGGCGCCGCTGAGCACGATGAAGGCGGAGTGCGTCTCGCGCTGCTTGTCCTGCAGCATCTGCAGCGTGTTCAGCGGCGTGTCCGTCGAACTCATCTTCTTCATCAACTGGAAGAGACACACGGAAATACTGTTTAAGCGGAATTGTTAAAAACACGACGAAGGAACGACCTGCCGAGGTTGTCTCGATAAACTAGATTGAAGTTATTCAATGAGGGTGGGTTCAAAAGTGATGGCCTGACTTCTTAATAGGGGAGCTTACAAGCGGTCATGAATGGTGAAAACTTAAGAGCAATTATATTTTCAATCCAAATTAACAGCTGTTTAAACTCTCTGAAACCTATCCTTTTTTGTGACTACAGTAGACAATAACCTATCTAGTTGATTAGAGCAAAAAATACTAACGCCTTCCTGCACAGCCTTCTTGATGCGCTTCTCCTGCTTGTTCTTGCCGGGCCCCTTGCCGTGGAACTTGTGCGAGAGGTAGCGGAAGGCCTCCTTGGGGCACAAGGGGCGCCCGTCGTCGTCCACGTACTCCAGCTTGATGTTGGGCCGGAAGCTCGTCTTCTCGCGGAAGTCCTGCAGCGGGCCCGAGTGCCCGCCGCGCTCGCGCCGATTGTACTTGTCGTCCTCGCCGCTATGGACAAACTTAGCATTATTTCCTGGAGTTTTGAAAGAGTTAGCCGTGAGTAAAATATTCGTCGATTAAGGTGAGTCTCAATGAAATCATTGTATTGTGTTGTAAACGTTTTGTTGTAATCCACACCCTGTACCTAGTATCCTGTATCATTCGTTCTGTCAAAAAAAAAACAATAAAGTGTTATTGACAACCAGCAAACTTGTGGTCGACATGTTTGTTGGTTGTCAAACATACTTTATTGTTTTTTTACTCATTTTGTTTGACAAAACCTGGCACAATTTTAAAATTTTGCCTGGCTTTTTTTGTCTCTTTGCTTAATTTTTCTTTATTATCCCCAGACGCGTCGTGGTTGCTGATCCATTTTTGCCCTATTTGTACCGGCACCGACCACGCTTTCGCGGCGTAACACATGGTGGAATTAAAATCAAGATATCGCAGGTTTTGAAGAGATGCATATCAAATCTGACTATAGGTTTAGAAAGATTGGCTTCCTATTTATCACATTTTTTATTACAATTGATTGCTTTTGAATTATCAAATTACGTGATCAAAATGTAGAAAATAAAAATTGCCCATTTTTGTGCTATTTTCCATCCTAACTTGAAAATTAAATCGATAACTACCATATTTTAATCTTATTTTCATTAGGTCATAGCCTTCAGTCATAGCCTTATCTAGACAATACAAGAATAATTTTGTTCCTATTTGAAGCAGAAAAATTGCAACTAGCAAGAAAAAAACATTTAAAAATTACAACTCTAAATTGGCATAACTTCGAACTGATGAATAAAAATATTTCATTCGTAACACTATATTATTATTGTTATAATGCATCACTCGGGTCGTTTACCTAGCGATTAATATTACCTACATAAGGATTCTACTTCAAATCTATTTACAGGACAACAAATAAAAACACCTTTATTTGCATGGCAAAAAAACGTCTTGTATTTATTTTCATCTCTTGTTTAAATTACACAATATTTGGTAAAGGTAAAATGTTATCCAAAAACTACATTAGATTCTCTGTTTCATACATACAACAAAACAAACACAGGGCATACACATCTTAAAGCATAGGTACAGACTTGTTCAAACACAGTGAGTAAAAACATGGATCAACCTGTTTCTGGAGTGGAGGTGGCATTATGACGGGTACTTGAATGTACTTATGCACATTGTTTTCCTAAAGAAATATATCTGATATTACGCAACTATATTTCTCTTACCTTCAAGTTTTTTGAGTTATTAAATAGGAGATATAGAATCTAGAGTAGATTGTTAATATATAATATAATTAGCTACAAGACGATCTTGCAAGTACTTGCCAAATTTCTAGAAGCCACATTGGTGTCAGGAACTGAATATTTATTCATTTTTTATTGCACAAAAATAAATTACAGGTACAAATGGCGGACTTGATGCCGATAAGGCATTCTCTACCAGTCAACCATGGGGCTAAGCAAAAAAATATGGTGAATAAATAGGGTAGATGACTAAGAGTAATTTTACCTGTTTTCTTATGTTCACCAAAAATAATAATTGAATTCATATCTCATTCTGTAACCACGATCTAAATTTGTTTCAAAATGAGGCCACAATAGGCCTGCAAACTTGGGTGGGCGAGTCCATTTCAAAAGTGTAATTTTTTTGTAAAACAATATCACTATTTTGTAACCCACACTATTATGAAGCAATTATGTTAGGAGACCATTTTTATGAACGCAATATTTCATATAGCTGTCGAACAAAGTTCTTACGCGCTCCTTACAAAAACGGTGAAAGTGACGTCATAATCACAGTCTCGTTTGTATGAAGCGTTTTTGGGCAAGTCCAAAAATGAGTATTTCAAATTGTGATATCTCAGGTAGTATTGATCTTAATGAAGTGATTCTTTTAGGATTGTACATAAATGTAAGGTGTTTCGAAAATAAACGAAAAAAATTACAGTCATCTAGCCAATTGTCTTGAAAAAAAAAGTTTATTTTATTTTTAGGGTTTTATTCTGTGTATTTTATAAAATTTGAAAATGTATATCATTCATGGAAGAATACTTCAGCACACTTCACAATATCATTGCACTAGTTGAACTTAAAGTGTAGAACTAACTTACTTTTAAATCATTTACTATAACTAACAATAATAATAATATTTAATATTTTTTATAACTAACTTACTATTTAGGATATTCTAAATCTTCAGTTTTTGAATACACTACATTCAAAATAAAATACGATAAAGATCAACTAATTGATGGTGACAAAACAATGAAATGAGGAAACAAGTAATAGCTCAGCTTTTTACAGTGTATTGACAACAAGCTCACCTGATGATAGGTGATGATGGTCTAAGGTGGTACGTGCCGGACTAGCAAGCTTTAACACACACACACATGTAGAGGAAAGTTGATGAGAGGGGTTGGCAAGTGCACAAAATGGTAGATGGAAATGAAACACAAATTATAACTTGGTTGGTGCGGATGGCTGGAATATCAACATCATAGAAGTGAAAAGCTAGCCTGCATCTAGTGGTCTGATGTAGAAAAGGTGCTGGTTGGCTGGTGGATGTCCCATTATAAAAACAGATGACCAAAATAGTTATTACATACAACACAATCCTACGGAACAATTCTGTTATTCGAGAATGACATAATTATTTTGCAGCAAGATGATGAACCACGAAACAACTATTTTGGTCGTCTGTCTTTGCAAAAGTGCACAATGGTACATCACACCCAGGGCAATAAGTCTTGGTGCGCGTGTGGCACACTATACAAGTCCGCCTCTGCAGTCCACCCTTGTCACTTACTTTGGCAAACTGCTTGGGAAAATGTCTTACCATTTCTGCTCCAAAAACAGCACGTGGAGTGGTTTTTTTCGCAGAAGTTACCACCGCTACCCTCAAAGGGACGATAGATGCGGGAGACTGCGTGGGACTGTGTCTGGACAGGAGGGAGTCCCTGAGGGTCTCCCTAAACTTCCGATGCTGTGTGTTCACGATGTTGCCAGACTCAGACATCAAAATATAAGCGTTTGTAACGCTGGCATTGAGTAACCGCCGGAACATTTTTTTATACCAAACGGATGTCCGCTTCCGTTCGAGGGGGTATTGTGATAGGAGTTGATCTTTACGATCAACTCCACCCATACGGACGTTGTAGTCTAAGACTACAACAGGTTTCTTTGCAGACGTGGAGACGGCTATGCCATGGTATGTGGATATCATCGCGACCCGATTCTTATCGCGCCATACCATGACATCGACGTCGCCACTTGTACAGCCGACAATTTCCCCCGGTAGCATGTTGCCCTTGTCGAGGTGTTTTAGATCCTCGGGTACAAACTGTCGGTTGGTACGCAAAGTACCTGCGCAATCTAGCCCCAAGCTCTTAAGATGTCTGGCCAGCATCGGACTATTGTAATAGTTGTCCATCCACACCGTTCGGTGGGTGGACTCCAGGCCCTGCAGCATACGCAAAACCAGTTTATTTATTTTGCTCTCCAACGGGGAGGTGCCAGCGCCTTGTACGGGAACTGAGTGGTCCACACCTGTGCACAGTTCGAACCGCCATAGATAGCCATTCAACGAGTCGCACAGTTCATAGGATTTTATGCCTACAGATGCAGCTTTGTTCTTAATGAACTGCTTTATCTGTAGCCATCCCTTCCATTGAACTAACGACTCGTCAATGACTATATTTTGGCTCAGACTGTACAAGGCTTGGAACTTCTTGTTCAGATGACCCACAATCGGTTCAATCTTTGCCGTCCTCATTTCCGCAACTGATAGCTGATTGTCGGCTATCAGGTTCGCGATCTCGACGTTATCGCGGAAATGGAGGCACTTATTCAGAAGAATGAACCGATTGTAAGACATGTACTTGGAAAAGTTTGGCGTATCTGACACCTTCCCGCTCTCGCCCCAGTACGCTCCTATCTGGCCCTTGATGCACATGCTCATTGCCATGAGCATGCCAAAATACAAATACAGCTCGTCTTTGGTGGTGTCCACCCACTGCGTTATGCGAGAGCTATGCCCCATCGTGGCATTGGCCAGCTTCTCTTCGGCTACCTGGCAGGCGTAGCGGTTGGTTTCTGCTACGATGTGGTCCATTATATCATCATCCCAGATAGCGACAAATGCCTCGTATGGGGTAGTGAATTTCCGAACAGGGCCGGTGACCTCGGTGAACGACTCTCGCCGTTCAGTCGGCGGTATGGCGTTCTCGGGGAAGGGTCGCCAGATGAACTCTGGGAGGTCACCCTGTTCGTCGTTGGACGATGATGATGGTACTGGCGCACTTATGTCAGGTTCAGGCATAATATCTTCATCGTAGGTGCTGTCAAGAGGTATTTGACGACCTACGACGCAGGTATCAAACCTGTTGCACATGTAGTTATCAGTATCATCAGCATCATCATCGTCATCACTGCCTGAAAACAATAATAGTCATGTTTAGTAAATTACATACTGCATCTTATGTTACTGGTTATAATCTCAGTTGATGAGTGACGTACCCATGTGAAGCAAGTCGCTTTTTTGGAATTCTGATAACAAGCGGCGGCCGAGGGGTTTCTTAGGAGACTTGCTAGATCTGGTAGATCTGAAATATTTTTTGACTTTATAAAAAATCTGAAATTATTTTAAAATATAAGTTTGTAAAAAAGTGTAAATGCCAGATTACACACTTTCTCGACGAGGATGGTGACACTGACGGCGACATCTCCAGGGAATTTTCTTGGTCCTTTAAGGCACCTACGACTGGCCGTGGTCTCTCCAGCACTTCAGGCGTTGAAGTGCTTGTGGGTCTTACCTCGCAAAATCTGAAAAATATGGAAGAATTAGTATACAAAGTAAAAAAAATATTTATTCAAATAAATTTGAGGAACTTACAGAATTGGCGAAGGAGGCGCTTCTTGTTCATGAGAAGACTCATTAGATCTGGAATAAAGAAGAAAATGAAACACATTAAATTGAAACGAATTGAATTTATGGAACAATAAAATGTTCAATTCTTTACCCAGTAGGTTTCGACGCCACAAGTATCGCACCTGCAGAAGAGGTGGATAGTTCGCATGGTAAACGCGGCACATCGGCCCCACAGTTCTAAAATGAATGAAACATTGAGTACAGAGTAATTATAGGAATTAGAATTAATCAAATCAGAGAAAAATAAATTCAAATTATATAACACCTTAGGCTGCCAAACTCTCGCCTTCTTGGGGTGAAGGGGCTGCTCCATACGCTCGCCTTCGACGATCATGCTATAAGCACAATTCGCCCTGCGTTTTACAGCACCAGGCATGATGACTCTTGTGACACTAAAAAACAAAAAATAAATGAAACTTCTGACCTGAAGATAGTAATAACTCAATTATGTATGTAAATACTTCAAAATCAATGTACTCAAAACATCAAATACCTTGGTTCTATTGACGGCATCTCCTCTCTCTTGTGCCACCGCTCCGGCCCCGACTTCTACCTCGTCCCCGGCCTCGATTCCCCCCTACCAAAACTACCCCCTCTTCGGAAACGTCTCCACTGCCCCTTTTTGATCGAGGGGAATCCAGTTTACGGACATCCCGCCCTCCGGGGGAAGGGCGGGGGTGTGTCAGGCTCGCCCCGCTCAGAAGGGTGTGGGAATACTGACTAAACCCCCCGGTGCTCCAGCGTTGCCATCGTGTTGTTGGGATCGTGGGTATCGCTTTGTCGCGCTTCCATGAACCCGGCAACGGCTGTCCACGTCTGGACCCATCTTGTGTGGTGATACGACACCACTTCACCACCTCTCGGCCAGGGTGTGCGAGGAGCACTCGGCACCCCCTCCATCTTTGCCTTGCCCCTTACAAAGCGACAAGCTGCCCCCGCTGTTGTCACCCGTAGAAATTGAGCCGGTTTTACGGCAGCATCGAGCGATTATGGTTACGCCGTCTGCGCCCAGTTCTCCGGCGGGGAGCGGATGGGACATGGGGTCCGCCTCTCGTGCTCGCTCCGCCGACTCCTTCTCGCTTAGCCTCTCAAAAGACTGCAAAGGCTTCCCAGCATTCTTCACTATCCACCATTGCTCTGACAATAGAGGGCAGTGCCTACCAAAACACCCGTGGCCCGTGAGGACTTGGGTGATTCGGAAGGACAGCGCCCCGTGCTTACGTCCGATCCACTCATCCATGTGGGGACGTATCGCTTCTATGGCTCGGTGCCCATAGTTGGGGCTCGCCAATCTTTCCCGCCATGATTCTAGGAGATCTGCTTGGGAATCTTGTCTCCATTTCAAAATTTCCTCTGCGGCTGTATTTTCGCCGCGAGCCCTTCTTTCCGCACATTTACGGTAAATATCCGCAAGGACGGCGGCATCTAAATCCCATGGTGGAATTGCTGCCAGCAAGGACGCCGACTCCCAAGCTATGGTGCGGTACCCTCGTATGGCGCGAATGGCCAGCACCCTTTGCGGTCTCCTCAAGAGGGCCTGGTTTTGGGAAACTAGCGCATTAACCCAAATTGGTGCGCCATAGAGGGCCATCGACCTAACGACCCCGGTGTACAGGCGGCGGCAAGCTACGTCTGGTCCGCCGATATTTGGGAGCAGCCGTGAAAGGCCACCAGCCGCCCTTATAAGCTTTGAAGCCAACTGGCGGAAATGCTCCTTGAAGGACCATCGGCTATCAAGGACGATGCCAAGGTACCGCATCGTCGACTTGATGCTGATGGCCACCCCTCCGATTGTAATGTGAGCTCCATGGGTGTGTAATGTATGTTATAACTATAAATCGTATATTACTCAGAACATCATTTGATATAATGATTCAATTCGTATAATAAACGAATCATATAATTTCGAATTAAATAATTTTAAAACGTATAACGGACAACTGATATTTTTTTTTGATATAATAAACGTTTGCTATAAATAAAGCTTACATAGTATCCTATTGAAAACAACTACCACTCATAAAATATAAAAATAAATGGTCTAATCATCAAATAACATAATCTTTTTTCTATAAATCTTGTGATTGTTTATGAATACACACATAAATAAATACACATTGTTTTAAATAAATCATAAAAATTGCTGGGTTCAACGCAAGCACCAAGCAAATCAGGCAAGTTGTTTTTTGGGTTTAAAAAAAAATAACCACGAAAAAGGCGGGAGCGAAGCGGAACGAAGCTCCCACCTTAAACCTTCTAACCTAATCTATCCGTGTCGGTTTCGCCCCGACTCTGGTATAGGACAGACAAGTATTCCAATTAGCTGTTATAACAAAACATGTATTTCATATGAAGGTTATATGAAATGCTATTTAGATTAAACAAAATTACATCAAATGAGCTTTATGTTAAGTGAGGTTTATATTAAATGTTGTTAGGCGTACTGATTGTTATCTTAAATGACGTTTTCTCTTATGATGTATTTTATGAAATGAACATTATGTTAAAGAAAATTATTTAAAGAGTGGTTATACCAAATGTTTATTATATTTCATTAACGTTATTGAAATGAAAATATATCAAATGAAGTTATATGAACCCATACGCACCCATGTCCCCCCTCCCACGCTCTCCCGCCCCAACCCTACCCCCACACTTCTCCTTCCTCTTCCACCACGAGAAGTGCACCTTCCACTTCCATCATGCGCTTCGCTTTTTCCACTTTTAGTTTTGTTAGAAAGCAAGGCAAAATAAAGTTTTGTTAAAAAGCAGTGCAAAGAAAAGATTACAATGGGTTTTTCTAAAAATAACGAATAACGTCCACAATTATTAAAAAGACGTTTACACAAGCATATCAATTTCAGTAAAAAAACAATCCCATTTAAAACACAAAACCACACACTTATCCATCTATTCAGAAAAAAAAAAACCTTTTAAAACATGACATTTCCATTTAAACCAACCTGCAATAAATTCATGCATGAAACAATAAACACTTGAAGATCTACGATTACCTGAGCAACGAATGTGCCGCGTCCTTTGCTTTGAGCGCATGACATGATCTATGTACGCGGCAGTAGGTACATTCCGAGCTTCTTTGGAATGTTTTCGTTCAAATTGAAAATAATCAAGGCAATTTGTCGATTGTGTCTTTGGGTATTCATTCTTTATTACTACTGCCTCCGTGGTGTAGCGGTTAGAGCGTTGGGCTCTCAATCCAGAGGTCGTGGGTTCGAATTCCACGCGAACCAACAACATGTTATGTTTGTGTTGTTGTTTCGAGTTGGCTAGGACAGTGGAGGCCGATCACCTCGAGTCCGAAAAGTAAGATGGTCCATGCTGTCGGATGGGCATGTAAAAAGTCGGTCCTGCGCCTAACCTTTCTCCGGTCGTGTCGAACTGTTGTCCCATCGGGTCATAGAAAGGTGATGGAATAGGGAGTGCACCTGTGTATTGCGCGCACACTTGAGCACTATAATATCTCCTGCGTACCTGGTTAATCTCGTTGAGATTAGCCACTGTGGTCGGAATCGACGAGGAGGCCTTATATTATAGATCTATTTTGATTGGAAATCAACATGATTTATTATAACAATGGTTACTCGGAAGTAAAAGTACGCGGAGCGAAAATGGTTAACGTGACTCATGAAAACACTCAAATTCGACACAAATGGATTATTAAAGTTTATACAAATTAAAACATAATCATGACTTACCTTTCCATCGTATTTAAGTAAATTATCACTGAATTAACTTAATACTGCACAGAAAATAGGCTCGATGTAACAACAATATCAACGTGTCCGGTGGGCAAACTTCCACAGGCTAAAACTCACTTTTATTTAATGGAATGTCTTTGTCTTAAACATTAAATGTCACGTCCAGGTCCGAATTGAAAGAAAAACACAACTTCACAGCCAACAGTGCATTCGGACCAACGCAAGAGATAGATTAAATAAGGTCTGTGCGCCTGCCCATGGCGGGTAAACGTCATTAAACTATAACGTCATTGGGTCGCAGCGGGTTTTCGACAGCAGAGGGGTAACCTTCCGCTGACAAGAAAAACACACAGTAGTAACAGTAGTTTTTATCGTAGTTTATATGTTGCAGAAAACCCGATTATTTAGTGTGTTAGTGTAATAATACTAGCGACCCGCCCCCGCTTCGCACGGGTGCAATAGGATGTTATTATGCATATAAACCTTCCGCTTGAATCACTCTATCTATTAAAAAACCCGCATCAAAATCCGTTGCGCAGTTTCAAAGATTTAAGCATTCACAAGGACATAGGGACAGAGAGAGCGACTTTGTTTTATATTATGTAGTGAAAACACAATAAAAAAAGAATAAATGCAATAGGTCCAGCAAGAGAGATAGGGAATTCTGAGTAGATGGATAACACTACAGTGGTAAAATGAATGTATGTATAATTACCCTATTGCCTTATCCTCGATGGAGTAGTTCCTGGCGGCGAGCAGGCTGCTGAGGTTCCCGCGCGTGTTGGGCGCGGGCCCGGTGCGCTCCAGGTAGCCCTTGCTCAGCGCCAGCCGCAGCGCGCCCGCCACCCCCGCGCCCAGCGCCGGCTCCGCCTCCAGGCCCACTGACGAACCTGGGACAGACACAAACATTTACTTACGATCTAAATGTTAATAAATATCGTATGATTTCTAACTGCATGTATCTTTTTTCAGTGGACTGAAGCGCTAAAGCTACAGTCCGATAGTGATAAAGAAGCGCTATCATAAACAGCGTTACAATGCGACATGCACTCCAACAGAGATCAAATCTGGGAAAGGATAACCGTAATGTACTTTGGCCGGCACATCACGCTACCCATTTCCGGTCAGTCCTCCTTGCTCTATCGCGAACAAATGTCATTTGGCAAGAGCGAGAGAAAAAACGGCAATGGGGTACCTGATGTGCTGTTGACTGTACTCTAAAGAAAAGCAGGAAATAATGTAATGCAGGAATAAGTATTAAAAACACCCCGCGTAAGTATAATAAAAATGCTACTGAGATGCAACCTGCAAGTCAGGCTGACTCAAGAGTCAATCTCAAAAGCCGTTCGTCACTAAACTTTTTTGTATTTTATTTAATTAATAACAATAGTTGGCTAACAATTTACATCCAGAACGCTAACTATTTTAAATAGTTGGTCAAGAATACCCTTAGACTAGGTACAACAGTACTTATGCTATCGTGAAAAATGACAATATGTTGGAAGTAGTATGTGAACCGATTTAAGATTCATTGTTGTTGTAATGTTATTTATTTAGAAGGTGTTAGTCCTGACCGGCGGCGATGTCCGCGGGGCGCTCGCTGCGCACGTCGACGCGCGCCCAGGCGCCGCCGCCCGCCTCCGGCTCCGGCTCCACTTCCATCTCCGCCTCTTCTTGCTCCTCCTGCGGAACAATTCATACTATTCACACTCAATTCCTTGTTCCCTGAACGATAAAATACCATTCACACTTGTCTGGGATACATACGTAGCCGCTACCATACAACAGACGAACATAAATTAGATGAGAACTTCATTCTCATCTAATTTAGGGGGATTTTCGCTTACGATATCTACACGCGTTACTATACACGGATTTGCGTCTTTTACAATGTATATTTACATAGCAATCTAATATTTTTCTTCAGAGTCGATTTCGATACTCCAAGCAGCTTTTGAAAATTGACACAATTGATTTGATAAATATCGCTTTACAATGAGAAATCAAAACAAAAAGAAAGCGTCGATTGTAGTCTCGCGCGCTAAGAATTGTCTGTAGTCTCGCTCAGACGAAGCAAGCAGCACCTATATGAGCAGTAACAAGGTCCAGTGTACGTACCGCTGTTGCGCGCGCGATGACGTCGCGGTTCCCGGCCTGCCCGTAAGAGGGCGTGTCGCCGAGCGTGCGGCAGAACTCCGCCGTGGCGTCCAGCACCATGCCGCCGCCCTCCACAGCTTCCGAGGGGGGGTCCTCCTCCTTCACGCGCTCTAGGATCTCCTCCACCTGAGCACATCACACTTCATTGAGACATATGTATGCGACAATTAGAAGGCAGCCGGCGAGCACACAATTCGAGAACACATGAATATATTTTTACTAAAGATCTGAAAAACCAGAAAAAGACATTTGGTCATGTTGGCATCAGGCAGGACTTGAACCCGCATCTTTCGCAAACCGGGCGACTGCACTACCAATTATGCTACCGAGACCATTAACAGACCGGCCGAATCTTTCTGGTATATTTACCCTATGAGCCAGGGTGATTTCATCAATGTTATAGGCATCCACCTCTAACAAAAGTAAAAAGATACTGCATGGAAAAATGCTAAAACTATAAAAAAACATGAAAATTTGTTTCAATACATTCTCTGTTCAGTCCTGTAGGGCTAGCACGAACCATCATCACCATTTGTGGTTACAATATTTGGTGCATCAACATGTCTGTTTGTATGGGTCTTGGTGTTTACTATGTACGATGGATGATGCATTCACAAAAACCATTTCAGTGAGAAAGAAAGAAAATGTATGGCTGTTGGAGCCAAAAGTGCTTAAACGGCGGCCACTCGAAGAAAGAGTAACGTCCATCCGCTTGCGGAGGTATGACCTGATAAAGGTCGCAGGATTGGATTGGTTGATAGCGCCCTCCAACTGACTGCACTAGGAATCAGTGGGGAGGCCTATGTTCAGCAGTGATTGTCGTGCGGTCGCGTGTACCTTGGGCACAGCGGGCTGCAGGTCCCGTGCCTGCCGCAGCCGCCGCGCGCGCGCCAGGGCGGTCTGCAGCTCCATGTCGGGCTCCGTCTCCTCCTCGTCCACCGCCAGCTCCACCGTCATCTGCGACGGCTTCACCTCTGCACACATTATAATAACATCACAACACTGACATTTTTATAATACGTTTTATAAATAGCTTATGTAAATATGACTAGAGTTAGTCACCAAGCCTAGATCAATCAATAATCAGTCAAGAATCAACAGATTTCTTATTGTATCTGTCTGGTTTACAGGACACGAGACCTCTTCAGCTAATTCATAAAATTCATTTTTTGGGTAACCCCCAAATGGACTACATTTTGATCCTTAGATCTGGGAATAAATAATAGCAACTTTGGTCGTAAAAGCAGCGAGGAAAATTGTCACAGTCGCCAACCTCGAATAACGTTTTGGAATTCTCTTCAAAGTTCCTCGCAGTTCATTCAGCACCCGAAAACATTAACAACCAGCCCAAATATACAGAAAACCAGGTCGGCCGCTGATATTTTATAAAGTACAATAATACCTGTGTCATCTGTTTCCAGCGGCGCGGTGCCCGCTTCGTAGTCCTCCACGTCTATGGGCTCTGCCTTCGCTTTCTTGCGGATCTTGCCCTGCACACAACGGACATTTTCGTTTAAGAAGTAATGAAAATAAGCAATAATAGGAATTAATTTAACGTTAACACATTCATTGGATATTCAAAAGCTGAACAGGCAATTCCAAATAAATCGGCAAAAGAACCGTCATAGAATAATTACACCTAGAATGACAGTTTCCTTCAAAGCAGTCTGTCAAAAGTGAGGCAAAAATGAAATCTATGTGGGCGTAAGGTACTTGTATTTACGCACACAGATAAGAAAGTAATGTTGTACAATTTTCCCTAAAAATAGGGAAGTTGAAAATAAATACAGTAATCTCACCCTCCGCTTGGTCTTCTTGAACTTGGCGCTGATCTCGTGCTCGTCCAGGTAGTCTGAGGCGAGGCGCAGCTGCGGCGTCTGCAGCGACTCCAGGCGCCGGTCCGGCCCGCCGGCCTGCCGCGCCTGCCGCTGCACCACAAGGGAAACGCGAACTTCAATAACTACACTTCATGTTTTCACTAAAATGTACTTTGTTTAAATTAACTCATCAGATGTAAATAATAAAAAAAATTTTTTTCTTAAGTATGTTTTGACATTAAAAAGACGTAGAAACATTTTTTTCTAACGTTGGTTAAATATGAAACTAGTATGGTTTCATGTTTGGCCAAATCATTTTGGATTGAAGTATTTTAGCAGGTATCACAACATAGTCAAGTCGGATTCGGAGACATTCTCTGAGACTAATAAAATAACATAAAGTTCGGCAGATTGTGTTGAATGTACAGTCAACTGCTCATCGACTATCCATGTCCGTATTTTGCCTTGTTCTTGCCAAATAACAATTGTTTGCAATAAAGCAAAGAGTAATGACCGGAAATGTATAGCCTATCATGCCGTTGACTGTACTCGCTGTACCTGTGTGTGTCACTCACCATCAAGTCGCTGGAGCGCTTGGCCTCGAGCGCGGCGTCGGAGCCGATGACGAACCCACGGCTGCGGCCGGCGGCGGGGTTGATCTCCTCGTCGTACTTGCCGAGCACGGGCCGACTGAACCCGAGCGCCGCCGCCTCCAGCTCGGCCTCGTCGTCGTACGCCTTGTAGCCGTGCGCCGCCTTCTTGCGTTCCAAGATGTTCTGCAAATGTACTCTTAGTCAATAACCATCAACACACTTCTCTCCTACAATACTTAATCTATCTACAAGTAAATACGATTTTAAAACATTTCCTGTAATAAGGGACAAGTTTTCAGCAAAAAGTAACAGTGATAAAGCCACCAAAACGATACATTGCAAATGTGATTTATTTCAACTGTAACGTTTTTCGTGAAATAAAGAATATGTAACATCTATCTGTTTCTCGCTAACTTGTGGAAAGCAAAATAACAAGTTTTGTCACTTAGTTGCTTTGTCAGGTCCAAGAACATCCCAATGAAACATCTAAGATCGACGATAACAGTGAGATTACAGCATTCTTGATAGATATTTACAGGCAGAATCTAAAATGGCCCTGAAGGTGGTTCAATTCAAAGAATGATAGCAGTATTTTAATCACAACTCAAGCAAGTTGAAGGTATGAGGGAGAAGTAGTGGTGTACCTTCTTGTACCGCTCGTCGTCGACGATGTTGACGTTGACGAGCACGTCCTCCTTGTCCTCGGCCAGCACGTCCTTGTCCGCCAGCGTCAGCACCACGTCGCGCTCGTCGCCCAGCTGCACACATAACAACATACCTTTTACAAACATTCATAATTGCATTGGTGTACTGTTGTTACACTTGTGACGAACGTTCAAACACATCAGTTGATCATAACTTGCCGTTTCTCAGAGCGCCTTGTGGAAACCAGAAAAAGAAAGTGCTTAGGCGGATCGGTGAACTTTAGTGGCTTCATGGTGGTAGGGCTAGAAGAATTGCGAGTAAATTGAGTACTTTAGGCAGAACGACTGTTTTTTGATAATAATATGGCAGAACCTGAGATAGTCATTTTTATCGTGTTTATCAGAACGCTGCAAAGCAGCACTAGTCTTAAGCTAAACTAACATAAACGGCCTATATACGTCCCACTGCTGGGCACAGTCCTCACCCCAACTATGAGGTGGATTAAGCCATACTCCAACACGCGGGCTCAGTGCGGATTGTTGGAGGGGTGTAAGGTTAGTGAGCAACCTTAATGTCAGATGTTATCAAGCCGCCCAAAGGCTTCCGACAAGGCTTAACGACGTCAGCCGGGACCAACTGCTTAACGTGCCTTACGAAGCACGGAGATGCCCGAAATACACATCACTAATTTCGGTCGGGTTGGTCACCCATGCCATTTCCGACCCTGCGTGTGTTGCTTTACAACAGCGATCGTCGCCGATCACTGTCGCAACTGCGCCACGGGCACCTCGGGAAGCTAAACTAACGAAGCAAAATTTATTTTCAAAATATATCAACTATAGTACGATTAATAATTGTAGTCAGCGAAATGACAACTTCAACAGTGACTGATACAAAAAAGGGTGACCCGCTACAATAGTGACGTTCGGCAATCACTAGACTTAGACATTTAGTCATGCTTTATTTTATTAGGTATCAAAGCCTTTTTTTAAATTTTAAATATTTAATAGGTACACAACGAATTAAATAATACGATTTAAGAAATATGGACCCTACCTCCATATTAAAACTTCTCACTAAAAAATTATAACCATAGCTGGGAAAAAAATGTTTAAAGAGGTTCAGGGGAATTAACACTTGAAAGTCAGGAAAATACAAGTAATTATAGACGTTTTTATTCGTAACGGTTGCTATTGATTCCGACTCCGATTCTGAATCGGTATATTCAGAATCGAAACGGAATCAGTTACATTTATAACGAAGGAATCCACATATTGGTCTATAATGTGGTCGAGTTGACACATTTTGCCTTCGACTTTTATGGCATGGTGTATGCACTGTCTCCAATTATCAGGCGTCACCTCTTTCAGGCCTTCTTCAAATATTTTTTTTTACCTCTTTTATTTTAAAAGTTTTATAGTTCCTGGCAACGTAACCCTTTGCTTGAGCCCAAACTAACTCTATTGGTTTGAGCTCACAGTGATAAATGGCAGACGCAGGATTGTGACACCGTATTCAGCGGCCAACTCTTCCACAGCATAGCGTTCGTAATTTGATTTTTGTACTTTCACTATTTCGATTAATTGAGCCTTTATCATTGTAGGTTTATATTTAATTTGTTTTTCATCTAACCACTGAACAACATCAGCCTCCCGCCAGGTTGAAGTGGGGATACGCTCGACTTTTCTTGAATGGTACGGTGCGTTATCTAATACCAGCATCGCATTTGGCTTTAATTTTGGCAAAATGCTTTTAAGCCATTTCTCAAAACACTCTGAATACATCTCTTCATGATAGTCCATACTATTTTTCTTCAATTCAAAAATAAGTAAACCGGAATCTACAAAACCTTCATCACTGCCTATATGTAAAATTATAAGGCGTCGTCCTTTGCCGGTTGGGCCTTTTATGCCTGTAGTCAACCCTTTAGAAAACGCTTGTTTGGAAGATTCTACTGTTGTATCCTCCCAAACTTTTCCAGTTGTATGACCTGTTAATATACGAAATTCTTACCTGTAAATAATATAATACAGAAACAAAACATTTTGAAGCTGAAAACCTATTTACTAAATACAGTTTATCGAAATACCTCTATGTCTCAAGACGAAAGTCCGACCAGTGTGTGTTGCCAGTAATGACATATGGAAGTGAGACGTGGTCATTCACTACGACTATTTTGCCAGGCTGTAATGTCGACTAACTTTCAATTGTAAAAACTCGATTTACCACATCACTATTTATTTGGGACTGAAAACCTGCCACACTGAAAATGTCATTTCACTGACTACAATTAAAAATCCTAGTATAAGAAAAAACTTAAGTGACATTAGGGATGGAGGGAGAAAAGGGGATTTGAAAATTGATAAAAATGCTTCGCGGAATTAATGATCAACCCCTTAATTTATGTGCAGGGCAGGCTCCGATTGTAATTAAACAATGGATCCAATGTGACGTTGAGTAGTGCACTATCATAGGGTGTGTAGGTGTGAGTGTTACCGCGTCGATGTCGTGTTGCACGCGCAGCCCCTGCAGGTCGGCGGCGCCGTACGCGCGATGCCGCTCCTGCAGCTGCTCGGCGCCCAGCAACGCCGACACGCCGAACACCTCGTCCATCTCGTCCAGCATCGCCGCCTTACACACAACACAACATATTATGTACAGTCGCGAAACGAAACGGTTCACCAGTTTTCAAACAAATTCATTTACGTGTTGCAAGCACATGCTACCTTTTTTAAACTGTGTAACAGGCAGGCATTTTCGGTTGTGTCGAAAAGTAGGCTTTATTGTTTGACAATAGGATTAAAATTCGATTAGAAGTATGTTCCTTCACGATTGACAGTTGAACCAATACTTTTTATTTGTTTGATCTTACCATTACAATGCAGTGTCAAGTTTGATAAATCGAATTATTACAGTCCTACCAACTTATCTGTGAAATGGCGAAAATTGGAACTACGACCGCCATGTTGAAAATGTTGAAATGTCATTCGATTGTCCGTGTCAACAGTTTTTGAGTACTATGGTTGTTTTATTGTGATATTTCGGAATTTATGAAGTTGAATATGCCGAAAGCCATTAAAAGTGATGCTCAAAACATTATTCTCAAGGTTGAAACCTTTTTTAAAGAAGAAGTTCGGGCGAGATCTCCGATTATGCCATTTACCAAAATATACAAACGAATTTCGGCTGCAACAGGTTAGTGTTGTCAGCTTTATTTTTATAAATACCTACATACTTAACCAAATATTTAAGTCCATGAATATTTGTATATATTCTTACTGTAGGTTAACGTAACGGTAACGCACATCTAATAGGTCACCTGTTAAATGGCTGAGCCAACTAACCTGCCGGTTTTTAAATTTCGATGAAAATTAAATCCTGTTTCAGGTGTCATTCAAGGACTCATTTCAAAAAAATAGATAAAGAAGGGCATGCAGCAGAAGACACTGTTACTAAAATTTGGACACAAGGCAAGGATAGAAAACGCAAAAGTGGAATCATACACGTTGATGATTTTGACATGGGAGTTATACGGGGAGAGTATATGAATTTGATTCCAAAAACGAGGTGCCTACTGTTAAAAACCTCCTAGAGGTCTTAAAGACAGAAATAAATTACACAGGACAGCGATGATGATGTTGGTAGTGCAGGTTCATCTAAAGATCATAATTACTGTAAATGTGGTTTTTAATAAATAATTGTAAAGCAATTTGTTTTTTTATTACATCCATTAGGTACTTACCACTGCGAATTATTAATAGTATATCGTTGTTAGGAGTTAGGTACGGTCTTGACTAAATGCTGCAAATAGTACCTGGTACCTAATGCAGGTAGGGTACGGTGGCCGGCACATCATGCTACCCATTTCCAGTCAGTCCTCGCTCTATCGCGTTCAAATGTCATTTGGCAAGAGCGAGAGAAAAAACGGAAATGGGGTAACCTGATGTGCTGTTGACTGTACATGAACCACATTGAATGAAAGTTTTAAGTGTGGAACATTCTGTATGATTGTTAAGTTTTCCAGATTCTAGTTTATCTCTCTAGTAACTGTTTTAGCTGTCAAACCTTAATATCTGCAGGATTTTCAATTCACTGGATCACTTTCTAAATAAAGCCATTTTTTAATCCTGAAGGACAACTGTTTAGCGTACCTACTCAACTACAAATTAAATTACAATATTTAATTTTATTATTTTTATCTAATACTTATTTCATATGGTAAATTACCTATTTGTGGAACTCACTCAATTTTAGGCACCTTATATTAATTAGCAACACTGAATCGACGGTGTCGTCCTCCTTCAGTTCACAGATAAGTTGGTAGGTCTGTACATCCTCTTTGCTTAAAATTATTAAAACTACAAATGTAATTAACAGTTCCTGTCAATGACATCATGGAGCAAGCAAAAACAGATCTTAGGGTGGTCAACCCTTCCATTCCCCGACTGTACAAGAATCGCCCACTCTGACAGAGTCGACATTGAAGCTGACGTGCCGCAATCTTTACGTTTAAAAATGGAAAACACGTCAATATGGCTAGACAATAAACAGCTTATATGTATTTTTTATTATTGTTAGATCTTTAGGATAAAACTACTAAAACAAAGCTATTGATTTGATCTATCATAGTCCTCCGATTTTGTCTGACAAAGTAAGTACTAGGATGAGGCCTTACTGTGATCATGCATGAAAAACCGAAACAACCAAACAATTAACGCACCAAAAAAGTTGACAATAGCGTTATTCAAAATACTGTTCTCCAAAAATGTATATTAGGACACCTATAACAACAACATATTATTATTATATTCCACCAAGGTGGTAGCTGAAACTTACCCGTTTGGCTGCCTCTCGCTTCGCTTTCTCGATCTCGCGCGACTTCTTCACCCAGGCGAGCGCGTCTTCGTCCTGCTCCTCCTCCGCCAGCAACGTTGTTTTGAGTCTACAATAAACAATTTATGTTATTCAAATTAATTACTACCAAGCTTACACATCTTCCACCTTAACGTAAGCTTTGCCATTTCGAGCACATAAACGGCCTTTATACGTTCCACTGCTAGGCACAGGCCTCACCTCAACTATGAGGTGGAATGAGCCAGACTCCAACACGCGGGCTCAGTGCGAATTATTGGAGGGGTGTAAGGTTAGTGAGCAACCTTAATGTCAGATGTTATCAAGCCACCCTGGGGCCTCTGACTAAGCTTAACGACTGACATCTGGCGACGTCAACCGGGACCAATTGCTTAACGTGCCATCCGAAGCACGGAGATGCCCGAAATAAACATCACTAAATTTCGGTCGGGGTGGTCACCCATCCCATTTCTGACCCAGTGTGTGTTGCTTTACACTGCGCTTTACACTGCGCCACGGGCACCATTTCATGCAATGAGAACGAAATATCCAAAAGCTACTATAGTAGGTATAAGTTAAAAGTATCTCAATACGTCAGTAATTTTATTATTACGTGCAAAGTGGATATCATTACTTTTGTTCCATTTTCCGTTTCTCCCGGCGCTCGTCGAGGCGCTCGCGCAGTTTCTCCGACTTCTTCTGCTCCGTGATGTTGCTGGCCGGCTTGTGGTAGAACTCGCCGAGGTCGTCCTTGAACTTGCCATCGTCTGCGGAACAAACAACAAGGGGATTACACAATGATAGACAACTATTATGGAACAGGTGTTAACGTCACCTAAGTTACCAAACATCAGCCTTCACTTCCTACTGTGAAGCATGGGCTGCTACTGAACCATGAGATGAAGTGAGTACTTCAGCACGTCAGCTTACTAAGGATTGTTGTATGGATGATAAGTTATAAACCTTAATGCCAAAAGATCTTAGCAAGCTACTCGATTTTTTGGGATGAAATCTATATGCATTAACTAGGCTGACAACAAAATGAGAAGTAAGTGAAATCAATTGAGAAGCCAGCAAAAACGTGAGCATATCTCTTATTTTGAAAATATAAATGCAAAGTATCATTGCAGAATGAAATATAAGAGTCACCTGCAGGTTTTTCAGCGACCTCTAGGGGCTTGAGGCCGAGCTTGGCGCGCAGGCGGTTGGTCTCCTCCACGGACAGACTGCCCCCCGCGCCCCCGCCCCCTCCGCCACTGCTACTGCCGCCGCCCCCATCACCGTTTGACGACGTCACAGGCGATGGCTCCTTCACACGCTCCACTTCACGGCTTTTCTCTCTAAACGACAAAGTTTATTTAGAATTTGTCAATTTAAATTTAAAAATTCTAAACGACAAAGTTTATTTAGAATTTGTCAATTTAAATTTAAAAATGTCTTCTTTCTTTTAATTTCTTAATTTATTTGTTCTTTTGCAACACACACAGAGTTAAGAGTAAAATTAAAACTACGTTATAGTCCTTCACTTCAAAACAGAAAGTTACAAATATAAGTATCAATTAAAAACAAATTTAAAAGTTGAAAACAAAACTATTTAAAAAACATAAGTAGTTAAAAAGAAAGCTCCCAGTGTGGTTCAACCAGGTCCTTGTCACAGCATAACTAACTAATCTAATTCTTTGCGTACAACATACTCTTACATGATAATAACAATAATGTAAACCATCAACGATATTATAATAAAAAGACGTAAATAGGTTACTTGTACTAAAAAGTGGCACCCGAAATCAGGACTTTCGACCACCAGAGCAAAGCATTGATAGTATGAGACAACACTGCGCAACATGTATCTGTCTCGTTTACGCTCTAGTAAATAATCATGCTATCTTGTACACATGGTCAAATCATACGCCAGGGAACAATTTTTGACTTCGCGTCAGTACTGACATAACGTATCTATACCTTTTTAAGATATCATTGCATACTGCAACATTTTTTGAATGAAGGTTTCTATTTACCTTTCATCTTTGTGCGCCCGGTGAGCCTCCCTGGCGCGCCGGTCCCGCTCGCGCTCCCGCTCGGCGCTGGCGCTGCGGCTGCGCGAGGGCTCGGCCGCGTCGCCATTATCCCCGGCGCCTGCCAAGTGCGAGTCCACTGGCACTTCTTCCACTGCAAAAAACAGCCCATTTTACTTATCAACTACAGATCATGAAAGCACTGAACCTATACTAGTAAACTTGCGTTTTATTTGTTTAAATTCAACGAAGTTTATAAATATGTGAGAATTATACCAGTACAAAGTTTTCTGCATCAAACTACCACTTGTTTTGCACATAGTATTTACAACATGTAGCAAAAAAAATAAACATCAGTAACAAGTGGCTACCAGACCTTGTCTCGTAAGACATACTAGAAAATCTTTTCCTGTCAACGTGGTCTGCTGGAAGAAATCTCTTTTTAGAGATAAGCTCACTTGTACTTTTAATCTCCTAATTGTCTGTTTATTGTAATTGTCTTTTTGTGTACGAACTAATAAATAAATAAATACTAGTTTTCTAGAGATTTTCCAGTACTAGAACGCTATTTTATTACTGATCAGCAAAATGTTAATATCATAATTAAAGCATTTATTTATCTTTTACACTTCTAGGTCTACATTAAGTGTTACTCGTGGATCAGCTATAGTAAGAGAGACTGGTTTCTGCACTAGGTTAGTCTTACAGATTGTCATAATTAAAATTTATGATTATTTTTAACATCAGTTTTATTTGTACAGTGGCGTTCATATCAACCTTTACAAAGGAGCACCTTTGCATAGTATGTAAGTTCATAGCAACCCCATAACAGGGTTCAAAGAGGGAACTATTCTGCTACTACCATTTTAAGTGTTAACAACCATTCCTCTCATTACTGGAAAACTATTTGAACCTGCCAGTAGTATTTATTTCACAAAATTTTCTTTTTAATTGCTAATTTATGCAAACCTACCAATATTGTAAACTCTGCTTAATCTAGTTTAGTTGGTGGTTTGTTCAGATAATCTAATGCTGGAAATCCATGTAAAATGTAATTCATAGTTGTCTTAGTGGATGATATTATGTGAAAATATGGTGTTTTACTGACTTTTATAGTTAAGGTAATATGACAGGTTGAAGTTTACCTAAAATGGCCACTACTTTTTGTTCTCTCAAAAAGTACCCCATATTGAGGCATTACATTGATTTCAAGCACCCAATACAGAAAAGGTTAGAATGTGTGTAACTTGTTGGAAGATAATGAATGTGTCTGGATATATTTAGCCTCAAATTGGGTAGAGCTTGTACTACAGATTTATTATTAAATCAATTATTTTAAAAGTACATGGGGTAAAAATATTATTGTAGCAACACAAATATATGTCCTTTAAGTGGAAATTGGACTTGAGTAGGCTTTTGTTAAATGTTTTTTTTTAGTATGAGTGAACAGTCAAGGTTTAAGATTGTAGAGACATTTTATCTTCAGAAAACTAATGGAAAAACTGTTGACTGTTATGAATTCTCATATTTACCACATGTTATGCCTGCAGTTGCTGGGCCAGAGCATAACTTGCCAGGCCAGGCTAGCGCGGTATGGAATCATATCCAGATATTAATACTACTTCACTTGGCCAGCATCCAAACAACATGTCATACAAAGTGAATAAACATAGATATTAAAAAACTATATTATGTCAGCCTATTTAAGTTAGTCAGACAACAATCAGATATACTGCAATTGCTTGACCAATTGAAAGAGTCTCAAATCATTGGCAACTATCTTTAGTTTCAACTTGATACTCGATACATAAAAATAACCTTATCTGTCAAACTAATTTTATGCTGGGTCATAGTCGAGAAACCACCAGTATTTACGTAGTTCAACTACACAATTTGAGAAAAGCAAATAAACTCCAAATTTCATGTCCACCAAATATGGCAAAACAGCAATACTCTTTGAGGGAGTCCAGCTGTACAACAACCTACCCAACGACATTAAGGACTGCGATAGCAAAAAAAATTTTAAATTAAAAAAATAAACAATTTGTCAGTTCTCTTTAGCTTGGTGCCTACTTGACTCAATTAAAATTTTTCGATTGCCCAACTGTTGTAATTTTATTATTTATTTATTTGACTATTTCATATTGATAACTGATACTTATAGATGGTACTTGTAATAATTTATGGACTGTGTAATTAATAATTGATAGTATTTGTTTGGTAATTGTATAATATGGCTATATATTTGATAATTGATTTTGTTTGCACATTTTAATATTTTTGTTGTCTCTGTGATTTATTGCATTTAGATATGTCTTTTAGATTATCTTTGGTCTGTATCTGTGCGGAGCCACTCACACTGAAATGTTTTAACCAAATTTTATGTACCTGTTCACATTTTATGTATACCATGGTTTTATGTGAAATAAATTCTGTGAACCTAGCTATTATCTCTTGTATTATAAATAATTATTTTGATAAATAGATGGGTACTGGAATAAACATTGTCACGGACAATTAGCCACTTCTGATACTCTATTCATATAGAAAGAGGAAAGGGCATATCACTGGAAAACAATGTCTAAGTCTACTGTCTTGTCCTCGAGGATGTCGACATACAATACCCACCTCACACAGCAGCACACTGGACGCGGTGGCCAGCCACGAATGCCACCGAGTCTGAAATAACGAGCAAAATATGCCATTATAATTGTCAAACGAGGAAGCCGCCAGAAGCACTGATCATCTCACGTTTATGATGAACTTTGTGGGTAAATCATTATTCAAAAACAACCTAAAGTAATTGCAAAGTAAAAAGGTGAGATCATCTTCAGCCCCTGGCGGTCTATGGGCTATAATATGAGGAATGTAACTAACCGTCAGGGGACCGATCCTTTTTACGATCCTTGTGTTTCTTGTGCCTTTTGCGTTCGCGTTCTTCGCCGTCTAGAGGCGAGCGAGACCTACTCCTGTGCTTCTTTTTTTTCGATTCCTTCTTATGTTTTTTAGAGCCCATTGTGTTAGGAAACAAACTGCAATATTACTTTCACTATCTTATGGCAGTTAAAACAATATGAAGCTTGTTTGGAGATAAACAAACACGTTTCGTTTTCAATCAATTGCGCATTACTTGTCAAGAGGCCATTTTGTTGAAGTTGTCATTCGGTGCGTTCCGAATTGAGTCAAAATCGATTACAGCGCGCTCACAGAGCGTCCCGAATAGGCATGACGACAGTATCAAATAATCAACGATTTTAATATCTTAGGGGAAAATACATATTAAAAGGATTTAAAAGACACATTTAGTTTTATTTTAAAATCTGAGATTAATCAGATTTTCGATAAAGTAAAAGGATAAAATACTGCAATTCGCCATTTTGACTCAAACGTCAATAACGCACTATGACGTCACTCTTACGGAAATCAACAAATGTCACTGTCGCATTTCATACAAGTGAGTTTGACAGACACGTGATGTTTACAGCTTGGCAAAAAAGAGTTTGACGTGGTGACAGATGGAACTAAGGGTCTGTTCCAAAACGAGTAAAAGTCACTTCGGGTGGTGCGAAAATCACTCTGACGCGTTCCTAAAGCAACCCGAGTGAAACCGAGAGTAACCGACTGTTTACTCTGACAGTTTCGCATGCAATTTGGAACGGGTTGGGTGAGAGTAATGTTCACACTGACAAGTGCGATTTCTACCGACGTCTGGGGCCAGGTAGAATTCACCTGACAGCTGTCAGGTAGAGGTTTTGCTACTTTCGGCAGATAGTTTCAGTCAGACAAACTGATCATTTTTAAAAAAGTTGTATTGAATTAATTCAGATGGTATTTTAGTTTTTTAAATACCTTGAACTTTAGCGTGTTTAGGGAAATCGGTTTGAAAATTTGACACTGACATATTTACCCGGAGCCGTTCAAAAACAACCTTTCGTTAAAAATCACTCGAAAGCGTTCCTAAAGCCATTCTATCGCTCTTGTGTTTTCTCTTTCTTATTCATAGTTCTGTCTTCTTCTTTTCACCGAGGGCAATAATCACTCTACACTACTCGTTTTGGAACGTACCCTAAATATTTTGTGTAAGTGCAACACTACTTCGCTGTCAAGTGCCAGTAGCTCTTGTGTCATCCGGTGTTCGTGTTTGTTGTTTTTCATTGATTTTAAAGATTTGGTGATTGTTTTTTGCTAATTTGTTATTTCAAAATGAATAAGACTATTCGGAGTGGTGCTAGGAAAGTGATCTTTAAAGTTTTCTTGCGTTGCTTGGCAGAATCTGAGGTTGGACAAATTTTGTCTGAGCTTGGTGATGTTTATCGTAGGACTGCTGATATGACAGGTATTTATCCATGTAAACTACGATAATTGTGTAGTAAAATGTGTTTCACTTTAGTTCTGATGACTAATTTGATCGAAATCGTAATTATACGACTGTATAATGTATTTGTTTCTACAGTGCATTTTTGAGGTTATGCCTTAGCGTTTAACAGGACGCGTACGTTCGGCTTAAATTTAGTTGGTGGACGCACGAATTGGATGGCGACAAATTTATGGTAGGAAGCTCTTATTATTAGAAGCATTTTTGCAAAGTTTCAAGTTTAGGACATTCATACTTTGTGAGAAAAAAAATCTTAAAGTTTCGATTTTTCCTATGAAAAGTACTGATTTCTAGACTTTTTTTTTTAAATTGCGTTTCGTTTTACTGTCATTCACAGATAATAACGGCTGTCAATAGGAGAAAATAATGTTGAACTAAAAATTAAAAATTAACCACCCTATTTTATGGTTAGTAAAGGCTGGTTTGCACTTTGCTAGAGAGCGCAATGGCAGGCAATAACGGTAGGTAGGCAGCCACAGTAGCGGGGGGACGGGGGGGGCGCAGCCCCCCCTCCAAAGGGGGCTCGGGGGGCGAAGCCCCCCGCCACTAAGAAAGTACTTCAACAAGTATCAATAGGTTAGGTTAGGTTAGAACAGTGACCAAAAACGCGCGAGCCGAGCGAGCGAAGCGAGCGTGCCGCGGCAGCGGCCGGCGAAGCGCCAGAGTCAATGGTTTTTTCATTAAAACTGCTGTAATATTGAAAAGTACCTTGGAAATAATCTTAGTCTTTCAAAATGTGGCAGTTAACAGAACACAATGGCAGGCAATAACGGCAGGTAGGCAGCCACAATAGCGGGGGTCCGGGGGGACAATCCCCCTGTTCAAGGGGGGCATCGCCCCGTTCAAGGGGGGCTCAGGGGGTAAAGCCCCCCACCACTTGAAAAGTACTATAATAGGTATGAATAGGTCAGGTTAGTACTGTGACCAAAAGCGCTAAGTGAGCCGAGCGAGCGAACGCACCAAAAAAACCAAAAAAACGTGGCGAAGCTCCAGCTCTTGTTTTCTTCATATAAACTGATGTCATTACTGAAAAGTACCTTGAGACCAGTCTCAGGCTTTCAAAATTGAATCATTTTGTAGGACCTAACCTCAAAACTTCATTTTCGTTTTTCTCTAAAACTGTTGATTTTTTTTCACAGGGGGGGCTTCCCCTCCCCTCCCCCTCCCCCCTCATCGCCCCCCTCCCCCAAATTCGTGCGTCCACCAACTAAATTTTTACCCAGTACCCGGCAAACTTCTTGAGCATTTGTAGTCGTAGTGGGGGAAAGTTCGCGCATTGTACACCTACGTGCAAAAAAATAGATACTCTTTTTTAACTGTGAAATGCTCAGATTTATTCGGGTATATATTTTGACAACCTGCGTGGCCCGTTGTAATAATATTAATTTTATGCTGTTTAGTTTCGGTGTTTAGAATGAAAAATATGCCTATGAGGAGGAGTCAAAAAATAAGGGTAATTTTAATCTCGGGCGCCAGACCCTCCCCTGGATAGTCGGTCAGTAGACATTAGCACTTTTAATCACAAGACGGGCATGGTAATCAAGAAAAACAAACTTGCACTCTTTAACAAAGTATATTTAAGCTCAAAAAGAAATTTTACCAGCTCACAGCAGTGGCAGTAATGCTTAAGATTACATAAAGTTTAGAAATTAGAAAGATTTTAAGTTTTTTAAGTTGTTAAGTTGTTGCATCATCATGGAATAAGAAATTTAACTAAGTAGGTAGTATTTAGCAGAAGGCTAGATGGATTCAGCAGACATCCCAAGCTGGTACAGGGGCAAGAACTGTGTCCTTCAGTTAGTGGTCGTCTTGAAGGGTAACGCGCCTAATCCGCAAGGTAGAAGTAAAGAGTTTGTGTTACCTGGAGATCCAGTCATTCTTACTTAGTTGTTCAACATTCCATGACTTTACGAAATCGTTTTAGATCCGAAGAATTAAAGTGGAGAAAAATTTAAAAGAAAATAAAATAAAACGCCGGAGGCTGTAACAAAAGCTCAAATTAGTAAACAAATTACAAAAAGAAAGCCTACCGCAAGAGAAAATGGGAGGTTATCCAGATGGAGAACTTACCGTTTTATTTCTTTTTTAACAAATTAATATCGATTGCAGAGTATGCATCGTTAAATATGAGTCGTCCAAGCTGTAAACAAAACACTATTTGTGAGAATAAGGAAATAATTGCTAACCTCATGACAAAAATGCAAAGTCAAAATTAAACAAAATCTTACCGAATTATCCAATAGATATCATCATGAGGTGTTCAGTCACCATTATGCGGCTTCAACAAAATATTTTAACGAGAAAAATCATCCCTAAGATGGGAGATTAAAATGGGTTGCAAAAACTGCAGCTCCTCTGAAAAAGATGGGTCGACGAATGGCGGCCAAACGGAGAAGTAGTGCTGTCTAGACTTTTTATCGCAAAACCACAGACTAACTAACTGTCATAGTTTATCGGTTTTACAGCGGATGGCGTGCCATAGATGTAGCAGATGACGTGCTATAGAGTCGAGACATTAGGCAGTCTGCGTAGGCGCATCCCTTTCCGAAGAAATTAAAAAAAACAAAATGTCACTGTCAGAACAGATGATCTGTCAGCTGGCTAAACTATAACCTAAAAAGTAAACAAAGTCGAAAATATGTAACAGGATGAAAAAATACTGTTACAATTCACCCTTCCCCGATTTAAGCATCGAGAATCGAGGCTGTAAAAGAAGAAGCAAAGAAAAATAAAATTTCCAAAACCCAAAGTGAATTTCCAAAACTCAGAAAGAAATTTCCAGAATCCAAAGTGAATTTTCCAAAACTCAAGACGAAATTTCCAGAATCCAAAGTGAATTTCCAAAACTCAAAACAAAATTTCCAGAATCCAAAGTGAATATCCGAAACTCAAAAAGAGAAAAGAAATGTTAAGCTTTGTAGCTGAACAAAAGAAAAGGCGTCCCTAAGAACAAAACCTTAAAACCAAATTGGGGAAACCAACTTAAATAGTTCAATGAACCATAAGAATGAATTGAAAAAGAATAAAGAAATCTGTGAGAAACAACCCACAGGAAAAGGAAATACCAATAAGGAAGAGTTTGTTGGACTCACTGGTCACAAACTCAAAGTAAATTTCAACCACCAAATCCAAAAAGCGAGAAACCTTAAAGGAGAGCTGTTGGACACCATCGTCACAGACTCGAAAAGATTCATCTCCTAACTTCTTTCAAACCCTTCACAGTTATGGAGATCTGTTCGACACCATCGTCACAGACTCAAACTGAAAATTTCGACTACTTCGCCAAAGTTCGGTTTGTAATACTAACCCTACCCCTGTTGTTATATGAGATCCGTTGGACACCAGGGTCGCGGACTCGAACAATGAAACCCCTATTTGAGAGACCTGTCGAACCCTATAGTCGCAGACTCTAACACACAATCATGGTCGGCTCAACACCACCAACTTTCCGGACATGACGTGGAGAAAATTCGCCAACGTGAACAGCCACGAGGAGAAAAACTCAGAACAAAAATGTCTGAAAAAAAAGAAAAGGCCCACCTACATGACAAAGCATGAGGCTTAAATGGGTTTGTGACTTCATGATCGGCACAACTCTATCCGAACTTCCGGGCACGAAGCACAAAAACTCAGAACAAAAATGTCTGAAAAAAGAAAGAAAAGGCCCACCTACATGACAAAGCATGAGGCTTAAATGGGTTTGTGACTTCATGATCGGCACAACTCAATCCGAACTTCCGGGCACGAAGCACAAAAGAACACAGAACAAAAAGGCGTCTGGAACCTATAAAGTGTTGCAGTCCAAAGGAGCTGTAACGAAAAACCCAAGTGACCAACATGACCGGCACAACATCACCAGCTTCCCGAGCATGAGGCACTGGAAAAGAAGATGCAACCAACATGACCGGCTCAACACCACCAGCTTCCCGAGCATGAGGCGCAACAAAAGAGATGTCCAGAAATCTGAAACAAAAGAAGGGTACAACCAACATGACCGGCTCAACACCACCAGCTTTCCGTTCATGTGGAGTGCCAAAAAGCCCACAGGACAGAGCCTGGGAAAAAATCGTCATAGCCGAGGACAAACCTTAAATAAAAGAACGACACTATGACTAAAAAGAAAACGTAACAGAACAACGTTACAAAACTACACAACAAAAACGGTGTAGAAAAGAAAATAACACACAACAAAACGGTGTGAAGAAAATCTAAACAAGTGACCCAAAACCTTGTCTAAATAAAAAGAATAAAATCTTATGGGAGTAGGAATATATTTTTTTAAGTATTGAAGGGAACCAAAAATTAAAATTTTAATAGTCGTTACCTAAGTTGAAATTCAGAAAGTTTTGTAAATAAGATATCTAGATTCGAATTATTTATTTCCTTTCATACACACTTTCACTAGCAACGGGGTATTAATTATCTCTTACATTCTTCACGCTATACAACATTCATTTCAAAACCCCAAAATAAATTCAAACCAGACTCATTAAGTACAAAGGTAAACTAACATTTAAGTTAACAAAATAAGAGAAGTTAGATCTTAATAATATCTTTAATATGGTACCGACCAGAAGTACGCTTCTGTAAGTCCTTCAATACATATACATTATCAGAAACTTTATCTATTATTTCACACTTCACGAACTTAGGTGCAAATTTAGCCGAAAAATATCGTGCAGCGTTGGATTGTACGAAATTACGTCTCCAAACGATATCCCCTAACCCATAAGAAGTGAATCGTCGACCCTTATTATAATAAGTAGCGTTGCGCTTGTAAGCTTTAAATAAAGAACGAACAACTTTTTCAAAAATACCTTCCAAAGAAGAAAGAGAAGTAGCAAATGCAGATCGATCAACAATGTCGACCTGAGACAAATTATCAATAGAATTACTAAAGCGATGTAAAGAAGCATCAAAAATAAGTTCCCTACCGAACATTAGGAAATTCGGCGTAAATTCAGTAGCCAAATTTACACTACTATTCAAAGCTAATTGCACATGAGGCAAAAACTTAGACCAAGTCCTATGATCATCACGAACAAAACAAGAAATACAAGTTTCAATGGTCTTATTATAACGTTCCACAGGATTGTTTTGAGCAGTATAAAGAGTATTATAAAATATTTTATCAATATTAAAACTTTTTAAAAATTCGACAAAGTTTTTAGAAGTGAACTGTGTTCCATTATCACATATTACTATCTTAGGACATCCAAACTTTAGGAATATATCTTTCTCTAAGAACTTGCAAATTGATCTAGTAGTCGCATTAGCTAGTGGAAAAATCCAACAATATTTAGTAAATACATCTACCACAGATAATATAAAACGGTGACCAGAATAAGTTTTGGGCAAAATACCTATGATGTCCATGGACAACATTACCATTGGTTTATCTACTTTTTTAGGATTAACCATGAAACCTAAGGGTGCTGAAGTGGAATGTTTATAGGCTTTACAGGTATCACATCTAGTTATGTATTCTTTAACATCATTAAACATACCTTTCCAATAATAATGAAGTTTTATTTTATGTAAAGTTTTATGAAGGCCTAAATGACTGGAATTTAAATTATCATGATTTTCTCGCACAGTATCAATAACATTTTCTTTAGGTATAACAATTTTCCAACTTAAGTTATCATTCAAGTTAAATTTAGATTTACAGAATCTGTATAATACATTATTTTCAACTCTGAAGTTTTTATGTTTGGAAGGATTTTTCTGACAGTTAACAAAAATTTTCTTATACCATGGATCAGTTATTTCTTCATCAGGTAAAACTATAGCAACAGGAGAAACATTTAATTGTAAAATTTCATAACGAGAGAGAGTATCGGGAACTACATGTAAAGAACCTTTCTTATGTTCAATATCAAATGTAAATTGTGAAATTCTAGCTGCCCAACGAGCAAGTCGACCTGAGGGGTTATTTAATCTTAACAGCCATTTCAAACTAGCATGATCCGTAACTACAGAAAATTTCATTCCTTCAATGTATGGTCTAAAATGTTCAATGGAATCTAACACAGCTAATAGTTCTCTTTCAGTTACACTGTAATTTCTTTCACACTTATTAAATGATCTTGAATAGAAAGCAATTGGATGTTCATCTTCATTTTCATCCACTTGACATAATACACTTCCCAAACCCACAGAACTAGCATCACAATGGAGTTTAAAAGGTTTTTCAAAATTTGGACAAGCAAGCACTGGAGAAGTTACAAGAGATTCTTTTAAATCAACGAAGGCCTGTTCAGCATCATCGTTCCATTCTAAGTTACTTTTTGATTTTCTACTACCACCTGTTAATTTAGTAAGTGGAGAGGCAATGTCGGCAAAATTTTGAATAAATCTTCGATAATAAGAGCATAATCCCAAGAAACTACGAACTTGTTTTACAGTTTTAGGACGAGGGAAATTTTTAATAGAATCTAATTTTAAAGGATCAGTGTGTAGTCCTTCACTGTCAACAATATAACCAAGATATCTTAACCTTTCTTTGCAAAATTCGCACTTTTTTAAATTCACTGTCAATCCAGCATCTTTTAGAACCTGATGGACTTTCTTTAAGAGAGTTAAATGAGAATCGAATGAGTTATTAACACAAATTAAATCATCAAGATAACAGAAGGTATTCTTGTCAAATTCAGGGCCAAATAATCTATCTACTAATCTTTGAAGCTCAGCAGGTGCGTTGGTGAGACCAAACGGCATCCGAACAAATTCGAACAAACCTTTACCAGGAATACAGAATGCAGTCTTCTCTTTTGAGGAAGCTTCTAGTTTTATTTGCAAAAATGCTTTAGATAAATCTATTGCTGTTATGAACTTGGCACCTCTAAGGTTATATGAGAGGTATAAGGCAAGGGATAAGAATCTTTAACAGTAACTGAATTTAATCGACGAGAGTCTAGGCATAATCGAATACCACCGTCCTTTTTAGGAACGGTCAACACTGGAGAACTCCAAGGAGATTTAGAAGGTTGTATGATTCCTTCACTAAGTAACGATTCTACTTCATCATAAACTTCTTTTTGTTTAGCAGGACTAAGTGGATAATAACGTTGCTTAATAGGTTCACCTGTAGTAATTATCTTATGTTCAGTGAGGTGAGTTAAACCCAAGCCATTCCTTTCATAGGAAATATCTTCGAATAATTTTACAACTTCATTCAACTGTTCAGTCTCAGAAGGAGAGAGAAGTGCAGCAGCGGTAATAGAACAAATATTGGGCTGAATTTCGTTTTCTTTAATAAAAGTTACATTTTTCAAAATATTTTTTGTCAAATCAAATTTTAGCCAAAAGTCAAAACCAAGAATAATGTTTGGTTCAAAAGAAGGTATGATCATAAAAGAAATAATTTTAGTTAAGCTATCACAAGTTACTGGTATATCAAGTCTACCTATGACACGTTGACAGGAACCATCAGCAGTACGAGCGGTTTTCAAAATAGGTTTAATTTTGTATCCTAATTTCAAAAATTGTTGATGCGAATTACCACCAAGGACGCAGCAGTTAGCACCACTATCCAACATTCCAGTGAAACAATTATTCTTAACGGAAAAGTTAAGGTAAGGTCTATTATCATTATTTTTTACAAAAAGAACAGGAGCTACTTTATGCATATTGAAAAATACTTTTAAATAATCTAGCCAATCTGAGAATTCTTTTTTAATAGTTTTACTATCAGGAGCATGAGTTTTATAAATTTTAGGAGCAGGTATTTTATTTTTATTACTCGCCGAGGTTCGATTCGCTTCAGTACGAAGAGGAGCTCGACGAAAGCTAGCTAGTTTTTTTGGAATCGCAACTTGTTTATCTTCAGTTTTAGGTTCGTTACAATTCTTACAAGTTTGTGTAGTCACACCTTTAGAATTACATTTGAAACAAATAATTCCAGAAATTACATTACATTTACTAAAATGATGTCCACTTTGTTTACATTTTAAACATGTTAAACTTTCAGAAATAATATTGACTTTAGGGGTCCTATTGGAAGTTATTGATCTACTATCTGACTTAACTAAGTCTTTAACACAAGTAAGCCCCTCAATTTCACGCCCGAATCTAACGATTTGGTCAATGGAATCGACTTTCTTACCAATGAAGTGGATGGCATAAGATCGCAACATGTTATGTTTTATTATTTGAATTAAACCCTGTTCTGAAAGTGGGTCAGTTAAACGATATGACATATCCTGTAAATCGATAATAAAATCAGATAAACTTTCATTCGATTTTTGTTTACGAGTACGTAAAAGATATTCCAAATTATAATCAAAATCAAGCTCATCAAAACGTTTGAGCAAAGCTAGTTTTATTTCAAACCAAGAGTGCAAGCCGGAACGAACAACACGAAACCATTTCTTCGCAGAACCAACAAGAAAGTCAGAAAACAAAGTCGATATAAAATATTCATCAATGTCTCTGGATAGCATATATTCTTCAACATTAGTTATAAATTCTCGAACACAAGACTTACCATCAAAAATAATCTTACTTTTTGTAACATCAGGACGTTTGTAATAACTAGGTTTTTGTAATGCAGAAGTATGAGTAAGCATGTCTCTTTGAAGTGATGAAACATTATGTATGTTTGAGTCAAGCAGTGCAGAGTGTTCAACTGGACAAGTGTTATTGAGACGAGGTGGATCTTCAGAAAGTGTAATCAATTCCTGTTCCGCAGTGAGATTCAAAGCAGGTGAAAGATCGCTTGTATCAGTTGCAACAGTAGCGTATTTTTGTGGTGAGGAAGATGTACCAGCGTCAGCAAGTTTGACTTTTTCCATTTTGATCCCAAGAAAATACTATGTTTTTATCTTTAAGTTCAAAGCAAGCAAAGGCTTGTTTATAAATCGCTTAGAATAACGTGCGTATGTATAACCAGAAGGATGCAGCAACTTATCACAATAGAAGTGTAAAAGCACTTAAACTTATTGCAATAAAGATCTTATAAACTGTCATTATTCAGAAGCCGTAACAAAAGTTTAGAATATAAATATTTAAGTTTAAATGTCAAAGTATTTTTTAAACAATGCTAAGCATAGCCAAACCAATATGCAAATGCAAGCAAATTATTATTTAAAGTTAAGTTTTATTTTATAGTAAAATAAGTTATTTATTCTATAAAAGAAAATAATTATACATTTCAGTAAAGAATAGAAATATTCATTTCACAAAAGAAAAGAACTACTTAAATAAAGTTTACATTGAAATGAATTCAAAGAGATGAAAGCTACCAAACAAGTTACGTTATAAGTTAAGTTTATGTTCAGTCAATATGACAAAAAGTTGCACATATTAATCTTAATCACTTATAGAAAGCTTGCAGAATCGTAGGTGAATACATTTTAACAATAGGTAAATAGTAGTTGTTTTAAAGAAAATAAGTGCATAGATGTTTGCAAACACTAATGTTTTAAAGTCAATTAGGTAGGAATTGTAAGTATTTTACATTAACAAAATGCAATAAAAGCGTTGTTCATTCATAATAAAAGGTGAATGAAGGCAAAAGTTTACCAATAATAAACATTGTTCATCAAAAAGAAAAACACAAAATGTAACAAGTGTTTGAACGCAGTAAACAAACACTGGACATTCGAAAATAAAATTGGGTCTTAAAATAAGTATCAAAAGCGCAACACTATATGTATAGCAAGTAAATGAGGAGATGCAATTTTATATAAAGTTTCAAAATGCAAAAGAAAAATGATGCAACAACAACAATAAGAAAATAAGAGGCAAGAAAGCTTTCACTGAAACTCAAAAGTCCCTGGTCGCGAGCGACAATTGTAATAATATTAATTTTATGCTGTTTAGTTTCGGTGTTTAGAATGAAAAATATGCCTATGAGGAGGAGTCAAAAAATAAGGGTAATTTTAATCTCGGGCGCCAGACCCTCCCCTGGATAGTCGGTCAGTAGACATTAGCACTTTTAATCACAAGACGGGCATGGTAATCAAGAAAAACAAACTTGCACTCTTTAACAAAGTATATTTAAGCTCAAAAAGAAATTTTACCAGCTCACAGCAGTGGCAGTAATGCTTAAGATTACATAAAGTTTAGAAATTAGAAAGATTTTAAGTTTTTTAAGTTGTTAAGTTGTTGCATCATCATGGAATAAGAAATTTAACTAAGTAGGTAGTATTTAGCAGAAGGCTAGATGGATTCAGCAGACATCCCAAGCTGGTACAGGGGCAAGAACTGTGTCCTTCAGTTAGTGGTCGTCTTGAAGGGTAACGCGCCTAATCCGCAAGGTAGAAGTAAAGAGTTTGTGTTACCTGGAGATCCAGTCATTCTTACTTAGTTGTTCAACATTCCATGACTTTACGAAATCGTTTTAGATCCGAAGAATTAAAGTGGAGAAAAATTTAAAAGAAAATAAAATAAAACGCCGGAGGCTGTAACAAAAGCTCAAATTAGTAAACAAATTACAAAAAGAAAGCCTACCGCAAGAGAAAATGGGAGGTTATCCAGATGGAGAACTTACCGTTTTATTTCTTTTTTAACAAATTAATATCGATTGCAGAGTATGCATCATTAAATATGAGTCGTCCAAGCTGTAAACAAAACACTATTTGTGAGAATAAGGAAATAATTGCTAACCTCATGACAAAAATGCAAAGTCAAAATTAAACAAAATCTTACCGAATTATCCAATAGATATCATCATGAGGTGTTCAGTCACCATTATGCGGCTTCAACAAAATATTTTAACGAGAAAAATCATCCCTAAGATGGGAGATTAAAATGGGTTGCAAAAACTGCAGCTCCTCTGAAAAAGATGGGTCGACGAATGGCGGCCAAACGGAGAAGTAGTGCTGTCTAGACTTTTTATCGCAAAACCACAGACTAACTAACTGTCATAGTTTATCGGTTTTACAGCGGATGGCGTGCCATAGATGTAGCAGATGACGTGCTATAGAGTCGAGACATTAGGCAGTCTGCGTAGGCGCATCCCTTTCCGAAGAAATTAAAAAAAACAAAATGTCACTGTCAGAACAGATGATCTGTCAGCTGGCTAAACTATAACCTAAAAAGTAAACAAAGTCGAAAATATGTAACAGGATGAAAAAATACTGTTACACCGTTGGCAAGGTCTACTAGCCCAAAGGTCCTGGGTTCGAATCCCGGTACGGACAAAATGTTTGTGTGACGAATCGTGTCTAATTTTCTGACTTGTCGTTTTAATACCACATTAGGTTGTCGCGGCATATTATTCATTTTAAAACAACCCTCAGAATCGCAACAATAGTAACAATAAGAATAACAACAAAGTCAACAAAAAATTATAACAAATAAAACGTCAACAACAACAACGAAGGTCCTTTTCACTGCACGCAAGTGTATTTGGGAAGACAGCGTGACGTAAACACTGATCTACCAATAACGCGCTCGATACGATGCCCCCCGCCGTCGCGCCCCGCCTTCACCACCCATGACACCTAAAAATCGGTTCTGCGCAGTCAAGGTCATTTGCTCAAGATGTTTGCCGGTAACTGTACGTAGACTGCATATTGTTTGATACTTTAGGAAAATAAATGTTTGTTATTTTTTACATGATATTTTGTTTTATTTGCAGGTGTTAGTGTCAATACCATAAGAATTATTGTAAATGAAGGGGAGAAAAATAAAGGAGTATTTTCCACACCAGGAAAACACAGAAAAGGCGCCCCAAAAAAGAATTGGACGATTTTGATTTATGTGCCATAAGACAAAAGGTCCATTTCTACTACACTGTAAAAAAACAGGCATGTATCACCTTTTGTTTCAGTTCAGCTTATAGGTGCCTACATCTAAATAAATATCCTTAAATTGATGATAAGCAAGATAGATATTTTGGTTTGATTTTGGTAGACCAAAACATGGACATTTGTAAACTTAATTTTACTAAACATTAAAATATAAAGACAATATAAATCGAAAATCATGTAAGATGTAATTGTATTATATAGGTTGGCAAAAAAGTCCTGAAAGGGAACTAAAAAATATTATCACTGGCAATAGTCCCGCTGTCACTTGTCAATCACGTCTAGCTAGTACATGGTGTGTCAAATCTGTTTATCGGAGATCGTTTATTAGTGTATTCAGGTGTTTTCTTTATGTTAAACTAATAAAGAATCGTGTAAAATCAAGATAAATCTTCGAAAAAGAGAAAAACAATCCTCAGCGCCACTAGAGAAGTCGTAATGAAGTATTCAAACGTTGTTTAGCCGAGCACGACGCTGGGGAAGTTTTACATAAAATAAACGATGATTAGACCAGAACGGTAGAAATCACTGGTATGTAGTGGTTTCATTTAATCAACCACGCGTGTTTTAACTTAGTTGTCAAGTAACTATCAACAAACGAGTGATATTTTACGTTGAAATGTGAAAACCTATTTTGACGTTTGTTTACGAAAAACAATATGTCAAGTTAGCACATCTAAGTGATTTTGATACTTTTTTATTGATTTCATTTTTTAATTTTTTTAGGCAGCGGCTGCGCCAGCTTTTGAGAATATTTCTCCCAAAGATAGGAGAAAATCATGATGACACGTTATTTAAATAGAGAAGGAATAATACCAATTGCGGACAAACTTCAAATGAGCAAATCGACAGGTAATCATAAACCTGCAAGATGAAGTGACCGTACAATAGCAGCATGAGTGACTGTTAGAATTTTGGAGAAGGGTCGAGCCAAGCCATGGATGAAGATTTTTTTACTTTAATTAAAATTATAATATTATGATTTTGCTAGTTTCTTCTTTTATTTCTTTACTTGGTTGTAGAAAAACGTCCTGATAATGTGGTTGTATGTGGTGGGGATCGACTGTATTGGTGCCACCGCCATTCCATTTTTACCACCAAACGGTTCCCCCTATTGACCTGATGTATCCCGGTGGACAGACTACCACTCCTACCTGACCTATCAGCCAAGAGGGAAAAGCAAACCCGTTATATGAGTGTTTGTATGACTACTTCTAGAAAACGACTAAATAATGTGGAATTAAAGAAATGTAAGGCGTTTTCCTGGTGAAACGCTATGAAAATAAGAAAATACTGAACTAGATTAGGGGATCACGTGATGCATTGGCGCGACTCAAATAATTGGTATCTATTGGCGTGAACTTAGTTCGTGGACCACGACTACCTAGATAGCCATTCTCTCTAAAAAAAATATTTGAATAAGTCAATTATCAAAACCGTTTGTGTCGTAGTATACGGGGTGACCACATCGACGATGGTGGCGCCCCTATTAATTTCACGACTTTTTTGCCAGGCTGTAGTAATTTTCTTTAACAATATTTTATATATTTTCAGGTACCCACTCTACGGAATCTTTTACCTGTGGTTAAAGAAGATCTAGGGTTCAATGGTAGCCGTGAACATCTCAGAAAAGTATTGCTAGCACTGGGCTTTTCATACAAAAAATGCCAGAATGATCGATCAGCGTTAATGGAGAAAACTAATATTTCGGCAAAGCGGGAGAAATATCTTAAAGTGATCATGGAGAACAGAAATTTGCCACCAGAGCTTCAGAAAAATATAATTTACTTGGATGAAAGCTATGTACACTCTTCATACAAGCTCAAAAAGTGTTGGCAATCAATTGATATTTCTGGAGTCAAGCAAAATATATCAAAAGGAAAAAGGTACATCATTGTACATGCTGGTGGCGAGAAAGGATTTGTGCTTTGGCACAAATGCTCTACTGATTTTTTGCGGCACAAACAAAAATGAGGATTACCATTCTGAAATGAATAAAGCCAACTTCACAAAATGGGTTGTTGAGAAATTAATCCCAAACCTCACAGAACCTTCTATCATTGTAATGGATAATGCGCCCTACCACTCAGTGATTTTGAACAAAGCACCAACCAGTGCAACAAAGGTCGCTGATATAAAGCTATGGCTGCTCCAGAACAATATTTCATTTGAGAATTCTCTCCTCAAGCCTGAACTATTGGCATTAGTAAAACGGCATAAACCAGAGCCCATCTACGAAATCGATCAGATTTTAGGAGAACATGGTCACACAGTGGTGAGACTTCCACCGTACCACTGCGACCTGAACCCCATAGAGTTGATTTGGGGTATTGCAAAGAATAAAATCGCCTCAAACAATGTGGGAGCCACTGATATTAAGGTAAAGTTATACAGATCATATTAATTTAGATTTTCCTACCATTATTATTTTCATACCATTTCGTATCGGTATACCATTACTTTTTTTCCAAATTTATAATTAATATTCTCCTGCAGGTGGCAGCTGAACAAGCGTTCGAAAGCATTTCTGTGGAAGATTGGAAAAATTCTTGCAGACACGTTATGAAAATTGAAAAAGAATACTTTGAGAGAGGGAGAAATTTGTACACCGATATAGAGAGTTTAGTCATTAATCTCAGAGATGACAGCACCAGTGATGACACATCAGAATCTGAAGATGATGTCCTGGATGTCGGAGGAAGCTCAAGCCAGATGTTGCACGATGAAGTTTTTTCTGGGGTAGAATATCTCGATGAAGAGCTTTTAGACTCAGATTAACTCAAGTTTCTGTGACCTAAAAAAATGTCTGCGGCTTGACTTATACAGGGTGGCCCAAACGGAGTGCAAGTGCAAAACGACATAATACATTCCGCACTTGTATCGCTAACGACTATTCATGGGACAAAGACTGACTTGTGCTCTTGAAATGCCAAGGGGCTGGTAGTAGAATAATAAAAAATCCTAAATTAATACACTTTATGTTTATTGACCATGTTATGGTCCAACCCACATTAACCCTAGCAATTAACAAAAGGTGTTCTTACAACAAATTATTAACTTAGAAAATTCCACCTTTGTTTACTTGAAGGCAAGTTTCGGCTAAAAAAGGCCTATTAAGCACCAAGTTTTCTTTATTATAATTGAAGCTAAGGGTTTTGAGCAGTTTTTGAAATTACTTAAAAGTCATGGAACTTTTTTTAAATTTTTAATTTAACTTTGAAAATTTTACTGTGACTCGCATTCACCCCATTTTTTTTATTTTAGTCAATAAATGTGTATCTTTAATTAATGGCATGAAGCTGGCAATTTTATGGGTAAAAGTACAACTAATGAGGTCTATGTCACAAAAAAATAAATTAATAAAAAATGCATACTTTCCGAAAAAAAAATTTTTTTAGGAGGTCAGATCGATACTTCTCAAATTTACTTAAAAAAATCATAACTCGAAAACTACAAAAAATCGGCAAACATACATGGGGTATTTTCGGGTACCCTATATGTCAGGAACCCAAAAAAAAATTTTTATCCTCACCGTTTGGGCCACCCTGTATAATTACCTAATTTTTATTCATAAAAAGTATGAAATTGTGAATATTTCAATAAAAACATATCCTTAATTTATTTGTTTCTTTCATAAAAATAGGTCCCACCTGTAAACCTTTTCATTATAAATGAAATTATTTTGAAGTTAGAATTCTAAGCAAACAAAAAAGGTTTTTGAAAAGTATGTTTTTTTTTGTCATAATCATGGAATTTTTCAATTGCCCAGCTCAGCTACTCCTAAACGACAACTCGCGATCTCATACTACAGTAGCAGGGTCTCAAAAATCACAAGATGGGGGTCTGGAAGTTCTCCGTCATTCGCTTTACTCACCCAACCTTCCGCCTGCAGACGATTCACAATTTTGATAACAACTCGACAGGGAAAAAAGCAATACCGGAAATGTATTACAAAATGCCTTTGAAGACCTTGTGGTCCTTGTTACCTCTCATGCAGTTTATTTTTTTAGGAAAGTCATCAATAAGCTCATAAGCTACTTCTGCGTTGACAAAGATTACATGGGTGATTACTTGAGTAATCACCCATGCAATCGACGCATCTTTGTAGAGTAATAGAAATAAAATCAAAATATCAAAAGTATCAAAACTGTTTTAGTCGTAGTGTATGGGGTGGCAACATGCATGGTAGAAGCGCCCTCATTTTTTCCAAACTCTTTTTTGCCAAGCTGTACATAAGAGTTATAGGTTGGCAAAAAAGTCCTGAAAGGGAACTAAAAAATATTATCACTGGCAATAGTCCCGCTGTCACTTGTCAATCACGTCTAGCTAGTACATGGTGTGTCAAATCTGTTTATCGGAGATCGTTTATTAGTGTATTCAGGTGTTTTCTTTATGTTAAACTAATAAAGAATCGTGTAAAATCAAGATAAATCTTCGAAAAAGAGAAAAACAATCCTCAGCGCCACTAGAGAAGTCGTAATGAAGTATTCAAACGTTGTTTAGCCGAGCACGACGTTGGGGAAGTTTTACATAAAATAAACGATGATTAGACCATAACGGCAGAAATCACTGGTATGTAGTGGTTTTATTTAATCAACCACGCGTGTTTTAACTTAGTTGTCAAGTAACCATCAACAAACAAGTGATATTTTACGTTGAAATGTGAATACCTATTTTGACGTTTGTTTACGAAAAACTATTTGTCAAGTTAGCACATCTAAGTGATTTTGATACTTTTTTATTGATTTTATTTTTTTAATTTAATTTAAATTTTTTAGGCAGCGGCTGCGCCAGCTTTTGAGAATATTTCTCCCAAAGATAGGAGAAAAACATGATGACACGTTATTTAAATAGAGAAGGAATAATACCAACGCGGACAAACTTCAAATGAGCAAATCGACAGGTAATCATAAACCTGCAAGATGAAGTGACCGTACAATAGCAGCATGAGTGACTCATGGGAACAAAGTGAATGTTAGAATTTTGGAGAAGGGTCGAGCCAAGCCATGGATTAAGATTTTTTTTACTTTAATTAAAATTATAATATTATGATTTTGCTAATTTATTCTTTTATTTCTTTACTTAGAAGTAGAAAAACGTCCTGATAATGTGGTTGTATGTGGTGGGGATCGACTGTATTGGTGCCACCGTCATTCCATTTTTACCACCAAACGGTTCCCCCTATTGACCTGTTGTATCCCGGTGGACAACTACCACTCCTACCTGACCTATCAGCGCAGAGGGAAAAGCAAACCCGTTATATGAGTGTCTGTATGACTACTTCTAGAAAACGACTAAATAATGGGGAATTAAAGAAATGTAAGGCGTTTTCCTGGTAAAACGCTATAAGAATAAGAAAATACTGAACTAGATTAGGGGATCACGTGATGCATTGGCGCGACTCAAATAATTGGTATCTATTGGCGTGAACTTAGTTCATGGACCACGACTAACTAGATAGCCATTCTCTCTAAAAAAAATATTTGAATAAGTCAAATATCAAAACCGTTTGTGTCGTAGTATACGGGGTGACCACATCGACGATGGTGGCGCCCCTATTAATTTCACGACTTTTTTGCCAGGCTGTACGTCAAACGGACGCCATGACACCTGCGAGCTTTTTCGAGCGCTGTTGATAAAATACTAGAAGAATGTCCTCAAACTTTGTTAAACTGACCTTTGAAACCGAAATAAAGCTTTTTTAGTATACAATACATGGGTGCGTTCCGAATTGGGTCAAAATCGATTACATCGCGCTCACAGAGCGTCCCGAATTGAGATATCGCGCTGACATTCATCTAACGTCAGACAGCTTGACGTCATGGGTGACGTCACTAACGGCGCCATATTGCGCTCACAACGATAACGCTCCAGTGCGATATCACCGTGGGCCTTATGTCAGATTCATAGATGAAACGTCAAACAGACATTTTCACGTAAAAATATTTTTGTCATTAGTCCTCAGAATATTTTTTTGCTGGGACAAATCTTTTTCTGTGTTAACGTAACAGAAAGTTTTACTACAAGAACCGCAAGTTTAACCTGGGAATGATAGAAATTAAAAGTTAAAAATTGTTAGGTTATGTGTCACTATCTAGCGGTCCGAATTGGTTTTCACGCTGACAGCGCTGTGAGCGCTGTTGACGCGATATTTCAATTCGGGACGCCTGATATCACCGTGAGCGCTCACATTACTGTAATCGCATTACGGACCGCACAGCATGTGTACCTACATCACGAAAGAAGATTTCAAAATTGTTCGTCATGCCTATTGAGATATCGCGCTAACGGGCCATCTAACGTCAGACAGCTTTACGTCATGGGTGACGTCACTAACGGCGCCATATTGCGCTCACAACGATAATGCTCCAGAGCGATATCGCTGTGGGCCTTATGTCAGATTCATAGATGAAACGTCAAACAGACATTTTCGCGTAAAAATATTTTTGTCAATATTCCTCAGAATAAAACTTTGCTAGGACAAATATTTTTCTGTGATAACGTAACAGAAAGTTTTATTAAAAGAACCGCAAGTTTAACCTGGGAATGATAGATATTAAAAGTTTAAAAATTGATAGGTTATGTATAACTATCTAGCGGTCCGAATTGGTTTTGACGCTGACAGCGCTGTGAGCACTGTTGACGCGATATTTCAATTCGGGACGCCTGATATATCACCGTGAGCGCTCACAGAACTGTAATCGCATTACGGACCGCACAGATTCTGTGCGGTCCGTAATGCGATTACAGCGCGGCAGCGGTGGTGCGTTCCGAATTGAGTCAAAATCGATTACAGCGCGCTCACAGAGCGTCCCGAATTGAGATATCGCGCTAACGGGCCATCTAACGTCAGACAGCTTTACGTCATGGGTGACGTCACTAACGGCACCATATTGCGCTCACAACGATAATGCTCCAGAGCGATATCACCGTGGGCCTTTTGTCAGATTCATAGATGAAACGTCAAACAGACATTTTCGCGTAAAAATATTTTCGTCAATATTCCTCAGAATAAATCTTTGCTAGGACAAAACTTTTTCTGTGATAACTTAACAGAAAGTTCTACTACAAGAACCGCAAGTTTAACCTGGGAATGATAGAAATTAAAAGTTAACCGACCGACGGGGATTAAGGGTAACATTTAGGGATAGATAGACGGGGCTAAATCCCTGTTCGCTATAAAATAAGACCAAGAGTGTCACAAACCACCGAAAAAGGAAATAAATCTAACATACCTTTAAGCAAATAAAAATCCACACAAATATTGTTATTTTTTTAATAGGTTATTTGATTTTTATAGAAATTACTTAACATAAAGTTACAACAATTTGGCATGCATGGAACCCAATACAGAACTGTCGAAATGATAGGAGTAAGATTAATTCGAGGAATTTTCCTTTTCTGTGCATTCTGTGCCGAAGTTACACCAGGCGTGCTAATTTGTAAGCACAAAGGATCTAACCCAATTCAACATTAAGTCCGTAACATTTTCAGCTTATGCATAATATTGAGCCACTATTTATTACCAATCAAGTCCAGTCTTGAAACTTTTCAACTTCAATATTGTAAAACGATTTTTTCAGTTAGCAATATTTTTCATATTTTTTATTAATGTTACAATACTACCTAACTATATTACATTAAATCCATAATCTGTCAGACTATACAAATAAATTACATTTGAAACGGAATGTATAAAAAGGAAAATACATAATTCAAAGCTAGCGATATGTAAGGACAAAATATACGTTTTTATTGTCTATATTTAAACTATACATTTTCTTATCTCTATTTGACATTTACACCGCAAAAGCTTTAAACACCTTCCAATAAAATCTCTAGTAAAATAATGTTGATTTTCAAACGCGATTCAAAGTTGTAAAAATGAAACTTTGGCATCGCTAGCGTCTTTGTTATAATCTCAACTGTTTGTGTTTAGTATAAATACGATTTAAAACACATTTTATAGTACATTTCAATAATTTTAACCACTCAATATGAGTAACAAGATAAATAAATATACAGATTTCAGTGCACTTCAGTTCATAGTACATAGGTATATAAGAAATGTGGAATATATTCTGTTCTACTTCAGATGCCAGATGATATGTATTATACCTTCATTCTAAACATGTGTTTTAATTTTAAAAACATACAATTATACACTAATAAGTGGCTATTAACGTCTTCAAACATGTAAAAATCAAATACACACATCAAAAGTGTCTAGGGATATCTCAGGCATTTTCATACAAAGTATAGCTATTTGGGAGGCTGTAAAAATTAAAATATTGATACCAACGTAGAAATTTTTAGAACGCAGAAACTGCTATATCTGCCTGTTTTGGGTTGGTAGGTAGGTATTTCTAATTACTTGAAAAAGATAAAGTTAAAAGGGAAATCCATGGGTTTATTTTACAAAAGACAAGTCGATATCTGACATCTACATCAAATCACAATTGACACTTAACTTTTTATTTTCTGGTTTAAAAATAGAACGAAGTATTTACTCTACTCTCAACATACCGCCTCCCAAGAACGCAGTTCTTAACATTTTACATTACATTTTAACAAAACTTCAGCTTCACAAACTTAAACAAAGGTAAATAAAACTAAAATAGTATTATACGAAGGGTTAACATAATAAAAGTGCATAGAGCATTAACAGGTTGAAGTTAATGTCAAAATGACAATTTCATAAACCTACTCAAACTTTAAAGACAGATGTCAAATCTCAACATAGGTTTCTTACCAAACTAAGTGGTTATCACATTCAAGTGTGACATGCAGTGGACTGTATTTACTTATTGGTACATGTACAAAAAAACAAATCAAATTAACTTCTTAACTAAATAAAATGATTATTACTTTGAATTATTGTACAGGTAATAAACATATACATAACTATAGGTCTTTTGACAAAACTATTTTTACATTTCAAAGTAACTACTCTTGTGACATTATCAGAGCCTGGATGTTTCTCCACCACTTTACCATATGCCCATCTAGCTGGAGGCAAATTATCTTATTTAATTAATACTAGCTACATCCCCAACACTGGGTTCAGGTTTAGCGTCAGACCATTTATATCGGTGACATAACTGAGTTAAATATTCCTGAGACCAGCGTCTCCAGAAATGTTGAACCATACGCTGAGTCAGTTGCCAACGACCTAATAAGTTAACATTGAGAGATTCATAATTACGGTCTGGCGGTAGTATTAAAGGTTCTCCAACCAGAAAATGACCTGCTGTCAAAAGAGTTGGATCATTCGGATTATCGCTAATAGAAGCCTGCGTAATAGGTCTTGAATTCAAGCAGGCCTCTATCTGCGCTAAAACGGTCGACATTTCTTCATAAGTAAGATGGGTGTCTCCAACAACTCGCTTCAAATGATACTTGGCTGTGTTTACCCCCGCCTCCCATAAACCCCTGAAATGTGGTGCATGGGGCGGGATAAAGTGCCAAGCGGTGCCGTTGTTGGCTAACCACTCTGCCAGCTCGGGCATAATGGTAGATTTCTCATCAATGAATAGAGACTTCAATTCCTGCTGCGGTCCACCGTGCATATTCTTCACATGTGCTTCATCAACTAACAACCTCGTGATGTGACACTTACTTGAAAGTATGATGGGGTGTTTTGTCACATCTGGTACTTCTGCATGATCGATTCTCCCTCTTACTCTTAACAACTCTTTTTCATCTAGGTACGGTGTCAATGAATAAAGTTTACTGATCTTCTTTAACCTGCTAGTTTTCAAATACTCTTTTATGTCACAACCGAAGTCCTCACGTTGTGCCTGTCGGATGCAGACATCAAGAGCGTCAGTGATTTCTTCGTCAATAAGGTAAGATCGTTGCGGCCGATCTGATCTAGGCTTCTTAAAGTCTAGTAATCTGCGACAGTACGCTACTACTCTTAACATTCTCCTCAAAGAAGAAAATCTAGACCAAGTTGACTCGTGTTCCATAGCCACATTAGTCGTGGCTTTAACTTCTTTTTGTTCCAAATCAGTTGTCACATCGGGCCTTACACGTGTTATTTCCGGTTCACGCAACCAAGCAGGACCGTGCAACCAAAGGTGACTGTTCTTCAAATCGGTGGGGTTTAGTCCTCTTGACGCTGGATCGGCTGGATTATTAGCAGACTTCATTTGCGACCACTGGTTGCTAGGGTGATTGGAACTGATTTCTTGTTTTACCGGTGCTACCTTTGTCTTTGATGTGAACAGTGTGTGATGTTCCAATCGTGGACCCACTAACAGATCGTCATTGATAGATACACCGTTAGTTCCTTTGCGCGACGCGTCAAACACTTGTCGTACTTTGGTGGTCAATCTCTCTTCCTCAACAACAGTGTCATGAGGAAGGTAGAGAGCATTTTCATTCTTCAGATCTATTTCTTCGGTAATCAATTCCATATGCTCCAACTGTGCATATTTTTTTTATAGCGTTGTCATATCGCTGTTTCAGATCTGGGTTCTTCAATAATTTGTACTCTTGATGTTCAAACCTACGGACAACTATATTACCGGTATGGCCATACTTGCAAGCTGGGTCATCATCTTTGAATGGTAGTTTCACAATATCGCGTCCGTCATCATCTCTTCGAGTGGTAGCTGCGAACAATTGGTCACATCCTTTTTCTTCCTCAGTACAAACCTTATTCACGGTGTGTAAAGGTTCAGATTCTGGTTCCCAAGACTTCCTTAGCATATCATTTCCATCTACCCGAGACAACATTGATAGAGTAACAGTGTCATAGGACACACAATCTAACTCAACTACGCCAGATAAAATCCAACCAAAGTTCGTCATTTGTGCGACCAAATCACCTGTTGGTGATTTCACTAGACCTTCTAATATTATTTTTCCAAATACATCATTACCTAGCAAAATATCTATTTTGTTTGGAATGTTGTAGGTTGGATCAGCTAAAACTAGATTTTTCAATTCTGGCCAATCATTAATTTTTAAATTTCTAGCTGGTACTACAGATGTTAACTTATTCAACACATTTGCTTGAACGGGTACTACAAAATGTTTATTTGGGATTGAAAACAAATTGAGGTTCACAATTTGTTCAGAAGTCAAATGCTTTGAATCCCCTAAACCAGAAATATGTATAACATTAGATACTGAACTTCTGTTCAGTCCAAGTAGCTGCGTTGCCGACTCAGTGATAAAAGAGGTTTGTGACCCCTGGTCTATCATTGCTCTCATCAAGTGTAAACTTCCGTTTTTGGCCTGCACATTAACTAATGCAGTGGGTAACAAAATTTCATTAGGTGTGTTCTTTCCTGAAAAATAACTAGAAACATTTGGTACATTTGTGCTGTTATTAGCACCAGCAGGTTTGGTAGTATTAGGTACATTCAGTTTTGGCAACTCAGCGGTATGGTCAACATTTCTTGGTACAGTTAGATTGATAGGTGCCGATGAGTTCGGCGACAGGTTTGGCGAATGCAACAACGTATGATGCTTACGTTTGCATAAGCGACATGAGGTATTCAGATAACAGTCTTTTACCGAATGGTTTGACCCTAAGCAATTAAAACAAAGACGTTTGTCTTGCACAAACTTAGAACGAGTGCTATAATCGGCTTTGTTAAACTTAACACATTGGTACATTTTGTGCTTTTCAGAACAGAATAGGCAATTTGAAGGGGCAACAGACGAAACGTGTAAAACTTTGGGATTGTAACGGTTTTGTTTATTATGGTCAATTTTATTTGGTTCTATGAATTCTAGAGCTCTGTATCTACTTACCAAAAAGTCTTCAAACTGAATAAAAGTAGGTAAATCATCACTAGACTCACTTACTTTTATCTCCCACTGTTTCCTGGTTTCAGAGTCTAACTTCATGCTTAATAAATAAATTACAAAAATATCCCAAGATTTTACAGAAACACCCAGACTCGATAAAGCACTGAGACAATCTTTGGTTGTATCCAGTAATTCTTTTAAGCCACTAGAGGTTTGCAACTGCAATTTCTTCTGTTCGAACAATCTGGTCAACAAACATGTAGATAAAAACTTCTTGTTATTGTATCTACTCTCTAGTAATTGCCAGCACTTCTCGTAGTTGGCATCGGTGGTAGGAATGTGACGAATCAGTTGTTCTGCTTCTCCTGATGTGTATAATTTCAAGTAATGTAGCTTCTGAACATTATCCAATGACTTATTCCTGTCAACCAGTGATGAAAACAAATCTCTAAATGTGTGCCACTCTGCATACTTCCCGGTGAATGTTGGCAGCTTAATATCTGGTAACTTGTAGGCGGCTATTTTTGGTTCCGAACTTATCACCGAGGAACTGCTGGTATTCTTGACGAGCTTCGATAAGCTTTCTTTCAATTGACTTTTGTAGATAGTGTACTCTTCTTCCAGTAACTCAAAAATGTTGTCTTTAAAATATCTACAGTTCACTCTTTGTTCCGGTGTAGTAAGCTTGACTATTTCTCTGTGATTTCCTCTGATTTCTGACCACAGCTCGTTCAAATTTTCAATTCTCGTTTCAATATAAGATTCGGTCAATCGTTCTTTAGGGCTTTTCTTGTAATTTACCTGTTGCTTGGTCAGTCGGAGGTGGTTCTCTTCTAGAGTATTGATTAGGTCTTCCATAATTACAAAATTGTACAAAATTATGTCGGCGACTCACGGTAGGTTCACTTGTTTTATAGGTAGGTACGTCTTTTGTAGTTAGGTAAGGTCACCTTTAACTTTATCAGGTATAAACGGTATCCGGCTAGTTAAGGACCATGTTTTGGGTTGGTAGGTAGGTATTTCTAATTACTTGAAAAAGATAAAGTTAAAAGGGAAATCCATGGGTTTATTTTACAAAAGACAAGTCGATATCTGACATCTACATCAAATCACAATTGACACTTAACTTTTTATTTTCTGGTTTAAAAATAGAACGAAGTATTTACTCTACTCTCAACACTGCCCTTTCAGATTGTATGAAGAAATTCATTGTAGCAGCATCATTGTACAATCGTAAGGACGTTAAAAAAAGAAAGATTTTTCTGTTAAAAGGTGTCAAAATTTTAGCAAAATCAAACGTTTTTTTTTGTAATATTCTTAACCTTTATCTTATGCCATTGTCCTCGCGTTATTCTAAGATAATGCTCAACTTTATGAAATATTTGAAAAATGGTATCCCTATGATATCCCTAGACAGTTTTGATGTGTGTATAACAACGCGTCTGTGCTAACAAGAAAGTTTTCGAAGTTTTATATTAATTAAAAGCAGATGAGGAGAATAGAATAGAGAGGAAGAGTTAAATTAAAAAACTCGAAGAAGACACGCTCACAACCTTTTCATAATTATTAAAGCCTTAAGTTTAGCTCATTCTTACAGCGAAATACCTAACATAGGTACTAATTACATCTGTTTTGATAGAAAATTTGTAGAACGTAGAAAATTGTCTCTTTATATGCAGATTTCAGTGTTTGGGTAAATTTGATGTGTTTGGGGGTAATCTAACCCCCTTATTCATAAAAACTTAAACAGCTCTACAACAACACGGTAACGTTTGTATCGCTTTGTCACTTTCATTCTTGTTGCTGTTGCGAGTAAGTGACAGAACACGTCAATAGCTTAAACAATGCATGCGTTGCGTTCGTTTTTATGAATAAGGGGGTAAGTGTGTATTTAGTGGAGATTGCTGCGGGTGTGTAATGTGTAGTGCTGCGTTCATCCGGGGCTCAGACAGCAGCGGCCCCAGCTCGGTCGTCAGAGCAGCGCGTGCGCCGGCAGCACCCTTGCCGCGCCGCGCCCCGCGCCGCCCTCGCCCGCGCTCTCCCACGCCGCCGCCGTGCCGTCCGCGTAGCAGCCCCACAGCAACCACGAGTCGCTGCTGTACGTCAGGCTGGAACATACATACCACACTACATGTTTTACAAACATAGTTTTTTTGGAATTTGAGAATTTCAACTTAGTCGATGTGAACCAAAGATCTTTATTATACAAGAACGGCGGAGAGGATTTCACCGACCGCAAAATGAAGCGAATTATTTTCGCCATATTGGCGTTGACAACATTTGGTAAAGGTGGAATGATAGAGATGAAAATATATACATATTTATAAAAAGCCCATACTGAATACACGAAACGTGTATAGCTTATTAACTCGGCACTAAAACATCCACAGAGGCAATCAAATACGATTTGAAGCCATATGTCAACCATATATCCACTTCAGTTTTTAGGACATTCGCAAGTGCGTTTCGAAACGGCACAAAAAAGAGACAGAAAAGCTTTTCTAGCGTGTTTAACTGGTCAGTGTTATGAACCAACTTTTATAGTATCAAAATAAGGGAAGATATTGTCTTAGCTGAAATGACGCGCCCCTCCACCGCATCTGTGGAAACAAGAGCGCTAGCTTGTATGCGTGTGAGAGGTCAGTGAGCTCATGTTACCTGACGAGGAGTAGAGCGCACAGGCGCCGTCCGCCAGCCCACACGCCACCACGTCCACGCTGAGCGCGCTCTGGCGCCGCAGTGAGCGAGTGTTACCTGACGAGGAGTAGAGCGCACAGGCGCCGTCCGCCAGCCCACACGCCACCACGTCCACGCTGAGCGCGCTCTGGCGCCGCAGTGAGCGAGTGTTACCTGACGAGGAGTAGAGCGCACAGGCGCCGTCCGCCAGCCCACACGCCACCACGTCCACGCTGAGCGCGCTCTGGCGCCGCAGTGAGCGAGTGTTACCTGACGAGGAGTAGAGCGCACAGGCGCCGTCCGCCAGCCCACACGCCACCACGTCCACGCTGAGCGCGCTCTGGCGCCGCAGTGAGCGAGTGTTACCTGACGAGGAGTAGAGCGCACAGGCGCCGTCCGCCAGCCCACACGCCACCACGTCCACGCTGAGCGCGCTCTGGCGCCGCAGTGAGCGAGTGTTACCTGACGAGGAGTAGAGCGCACAGGCGCCGTCCGCCAGCCCACACGCCACCACGTCCACGCTGAGCGCGCTCTGGCGCCGCAGTGAGCGAGTGTTACCTGACGAGGAGTAGAGCGCACAGGCGCCGTCCGCCAGCCCACACGCCACCACGTCCACGCTGAGCGCGCTCTGGCGCCGCAGTGAGCGAGTGTTACCTGACGAGGAGTAGAGCGCACAGGCGCCGTCCGCCAGCCCACACGCCACCACGTCCACGCTGAGCGCGCTCTGGCGCCGCAGTGAGCGAGTGTTACCTGACGAGGAGTAGAGCGCACAGGCGCCGTCCGCCAGCCCACACGCCACCACGTCCACGCTGAGCGCGCTCTGGCGCCGCAGTGAGCGAGTGTTACCTGACGAGCGCGCGCCGCTCCCGGCACGGGGCCAGCCGAGCGACGGGGCGCAGGTCCCACGAGGAGTAGAGCGCACAGGCGCCGTCCGCCAGCCCACACGCCACCACGTTGACGCTGACTCCCTCTGGCGCGCCCGAGTAGCACACGCACGTCACGCGCTCCGGCACGCGCACGCTGCCTGCAATACCGACAACACAACTGTTATGTATAATTGAGGGTATATGTATATTCAGATGTTGCTAGCCAGTTCGCTAATAGATACGCTCCCGAACACACCGTTGTTTTATTTATCAGTGGCGACGACGGTTGGACTTGCAATTTACGACGTTGGTTGCAATTAATCGCTTCAGATTAGTTTAAATAATGTCTAAACTAAGTGAGTTTAATGTGAAGGACGGTAATTGGCAGTCATATTGTGATAGACTGGAAATGTGCTTTAAAGTGAATAAAGTGACGGAGGAACTTCAATTACCGACACTTATTGCTTTTATGGGGGAGGAAGCTTACGAGCTGTTGGTGAATTTATCCAGTCCCCGGAAACCAGCAGAGTTGACATTGGAAGAGGTTAAGAAGCTCATGCTGAGTCATTTGCAGCCAAGTCCATCTTTTTTGGCCGAAAGATATAAATTTCGACAGAGACGTCAAAGTGCCGGTGAAAATATTTCGGGTTATGTGGCGGAGTTGAAAAAACTAACGCGATTTTGTGAATTTGGCACTAGCTTGGACGACAACTTACGGGACCAATTTGCGTGCGGCATACAGAGCGTTGCCACATTGACTATCGGTACATCGAAGTGTTGAAAAGCTTATACGCAAACGCCACCATGTCTGTCCGAGTACAGGAGCAAAGCACGAGGGCAATTCCTTTGCAGAGGGGCGTAAGACAGGGAGACGTTATCTCTCCGAAACTGTTTACGGCCGCATTGGAAGACGCCTTCAAGCTCCTGGAATGGCAAGGACTCGGCATCAACATAAATGGCGAGCGTATAACTCACCTTCGGTTTGCCGACGATATAGTGGTCATGGCAGAGTCGCTTCAAGAGCTCGGCAGCATGCTCGAGAACCTCAATCGAGTCTCTCAACAAGTGGGCCTAAAGATGAACTTTGACAAGACGAAGGTCATGTCAAACGCCCTTGTTATGCCCACTCCAATATTTGTTGGAGGCTCGGTTCTCGAAGTTGTCGACGAGTACGTCTACCAGGGACAAGTTGTCCCTGGTATGGATCGGAAACGTGGTCTCTCACTATGGGCCTCATAAGAAGGCTCAAGGTCACTCAACGTGCTATGGAAAGGGCAATGCTCGGCGTCTCGCTACGAGATCGAATCAGGAATGAGGAGATTCGTAGAAGGACTGGAGTCGCCGACGTGGCTCAGCGGGTTAGCAGGTTGAAGTGGCAGTGGGCGGGGCACATAGCGCGTAGAACTGATGGCCGCTGGGGCCGAAAGGTTCTGGACTGGAGACCATTCGAGGCCAAGCGCAGAGTGGGGCGCCCACCCGCAAGGTGGACCGACGACCTGATAAAAGTCGCGGGATCCCGGTGGATGCAGGCCGCACGCAACCGGGCGCTCTGGAAATCAACGGGGGAGGCCTATGTTCAGCAGTGGACTTCTTGCGGCTGATAATGATGATGATGATGATACAGAGTGACGTAATTCGGCAACGGTTGTTCGCGGAAGGAAAAATAACATTTGTAAAGGCGGTAGCGGTGGCGAACGCGTTGGAGGCCGCGGAGCGGGATGCAGCGGCGGTCAGTTGGCAAAATGACGGTCAAAGTCAGTTCCTCTTCCCCTCGGACCGCGAAAGCGTTTGGACGTGTCCACCGTGCGTGTGCTGTGAAAGTGAATATTAAAATTTTAAATTAAAATAATCAAAGTTTTTGGGTGTCGCTGTGGAGGCTCGAACTGGGGTCACTTGGTTTCGGGCTGGCGCTGTTGACCACTGGGCCAAATACGTGAGTGACGGCGCAGCGAAATTTGGCTCGACATACCTGTACACGGATGACGTAAGCGGAGCTACAAGTGCTACGACTGTATTCACCGCTACGAAATAGCTACGCGACTACGAATTGCCTACGGCACGGCTTGAGTGTCTACGGACAACAGATGCGCTACGTTGTAAACTAGCCTTTGTTATTACTAATATAGCCCACTTTCTGCAATGAATTCTCCACTAAATAACGTACTGTCGGACCCGGAGATGTCGATATGCCTATCAGAAGAAAATGAATCACCTCTGAATGCGGTATCGGATCGCCTGCGCGGACCCGGCCACGCTTTTCAACCACAATTTGATGCCTTTAAAATGGAGATGAGACAACTCATAACTACGTTCGTAACTTCACAAAGGGAAGAAATGAGACAACTAAGCCTAACAATGAAAGAAATTCAAGATACAAATAAAAATATTGAGGCGTCACTAACATATGTTTCTTCGCAAAACGAAGAGCTAAAACAAAAAATCAGCCACCTGGAGGAAAATACGAGACAGGATAGAGAATATATAATATTCCTGGAGGATAAACTGGAAGACTTACAGCTTGCGTCTCGTAAGACCAACATTGAAATAAAGGGTGTCCCTAGAAAAGAGGCTGAGACAAAACAAGACCTACTGGAAATGGTTGTGACGCTCTCTGAAAATATTGACTGTAAAATCAACAAGTCGGACATCAAGGATATATACAGAATAAGGAGTAAACGGCCAGAACAGAGGAATACTCCCATCATTGTGGAAACCAGCTCAGTTTTACTTAAGACAGATTTCCTGAGAATGGCTAAATCTTTCAATGTACGAAACAAATCCAAACTGTGTGCAAAGCACCTGGGACTAAAATCGCACGCTGACACACCGATTTTCCTCTCCGAAAATCTGACGCAAAAGGCTTCCCGTCTTCACTATCTGGCCCGTGATTTAGCAAAATCCAGAGGCTACAAGTTTGTGTGGACTGCCTACGGCAAGATCTATGTGCGCAAGGCTGAACAGTCCCCCGTCGTGCTGATAAAATCGGAGCAGCAGGTACAATCGCTGCTGTTGGTGCGGGATTGACTATTTGAATTGCTGTATTTAATCTTAATAGTGTTTTGCTCTGGATGTTGCTATATGTTACTGGACCTTAAGTCTACCTTATGTCTTCACTCTAATATTGAGAAAAGATTTCTTATGTGTCATACGACTTTGTTTGCTCTGTATCTTGTAGACCGTAATACTCTAAACAGCATCCACCAATCCAATGCCTCACTTATAAACACACACACTTTTACACTCATACATATTGTACACTCACCCGCACAAAAACATACTAACAACACATCAATTTACTCATCTTTACACAAACGGCTCTTTATTGATCTATCACGCTCACAAAAATTAAACCTATCCATGACCCAGCTATACCCTAATATTTTAAACTGCGTTATGACTAAACAACCTGTTGACTCCTCTTGTAGTTGCATTGGTCTATATACATATAAAATGAAGCAACCCCTGCTTATGGAGACGCCCAAAGTACATATATATCCTTTAAATTATGAGTGACACACTACACACGATACAGGAGTTAGACAAAATTGACATAGCCCAAGCAATCGAATGTGAAGGAACTGATCTTGCAGGGCGCATATGTGTGAATAATAATGACTTTACCATAATAGCACAGAATATTGTAAGTATTTACAAAAATTTTAACGATTTCACACTAACTTTATCAAGTTTACCATTTGAGACCGATATTCTTATTTTTACTGAGTGTAGACTTAACCAAAACAAACCCCTCCCACAGCTAAATAACTACGAAGCTTACTGCACCACCCGCCAACTCAACCAAAATGACGGCGTGGCTGTATATATTAAGAAATCCATAAAGTACAAAGTAGAAGAAGTGAAATTACAACAGGCATCGTGCCTCCAAGTAAATTTCTTGAATAACACCTTGTTATGTATATACCGTTCGCCATCGCATCCAAATGCTGAACATTTTATCAATTCACTAAACTCTCATCTAGACTCCCGTCCCTCACACAGTGGTATTATAATAGCGGGTGATATTAATATAAACATTAGACCTCAAACTACGGGTACGGAACGACCACAAGAATATAAAAACAGAATGCAGTACTTGGATATGCTTGCGAACCACGGTATATTAGCCGGTCATACCCTACCTACTAGACAACAAAACTGCTTAGATCATTTCATGTTAAAAATAAATAGAGTCAAATATAAAGCAGCGATAGCTATTATGCATACCACTACTACGGACCACTTTACTACACTCCTATCGATCTCTAAGTTAAAAAACCAGTCTAATAACAATAAAATAAAACAAACTATAAATTTTGAAACTGCCTTAAAATATCTACAGACTAAAAATCTATCAGAATTACTAATTTGTGAAGATCCCTTGGCTGTGACTAATAACCTAATAGGTAAAATAACTGAAAGCCTTGAAGCTCATACAACAGTAACAACTATCCCTTGTAGTAAAAAAATGTTACAGCCGTGGATGACTCCTGGAATCCTTCGCTGTATACGGAATAGGAACAAACTACAGAAAAACTTACGAAATGACCCTCATAATGACATTCTTCGAATTACGTACAGACGTTACAGGAACTATTGTAATAACTTAATAAAAAAGATAAAATTGAAATATGACAGGGATAACATAATCAAATCATTAAATAACAATAAACTGCTGTGGAAAAATATTAAGAATATAACTTACACTAATAAATCACGAAAAACAACCTCTGAATTGCTAAACCTAAAGCCATCGCCCATTGAATCTGCCAACTATATCAACAGTTATTTCTTGAATATTGGAGTACAACTTGCTGGTAAAATACAAAATAACATTAAAGCATCAACAGTACCTTTTAGTTTTAACTCGGCGCCCTCACATTCTTTCGTTTTACTGCATACCGACTTAGAAGAAGTTAAAAATATTATCTGTAGCCTCAAACCGAGCAGCGCACCGGGATGGGATAATATACCCAACAAATTCATTAAATTGGCAGTCAATGACTTAGCTCCAATCATCACTCATTTAACTAACCTATGTTTTGATAAAGGGATATTCCCAGCACCGTTGAAGCAGTCGATTATTACACCTGTGTTCAAGGGTGGCGATAGAGATGACATTAGCAATTATAGGCCAATCTCTGTCCTGCCAGCAATATCCAAAGTGCTGGAAAAGTTAGTTAATATTAGATTACTAAATTATTTAAATAAATTTGATTTATTGGCACCTAATCAGTTTGGCTTTAGACAAGGAAGATCGACTGAAGACGCAATACTAGACTTAAGCACTTTTGTAACAGAGCAACTAGATCAGAGTAAGAAATGCTTGTCGGTCTTCCTTGATCTGAAGAAAGCATTCGATACCGTTTCCGCCCCTATCCTTGTGCACAAGCTCGAGCAAATTGGTGTAAGAGGAACTCCGCTTGCTCTATTCAGAAATTACCTTTCGGAGAGGAAACAAAGCGTAAAGCTGCCGGGGTTTACTAGTGGGGACGCGGGGGTGTCATCATACGGTATACCGCAGGGTAGTGTTTTGGGGCCAACTTTGTTCTTGATTTATATCAACGACCTCTGCAAAATTGCTATACCAAACGCTAAAATCCTATCGTATGCAGATGATACGGCTGTAGTTTTTGCTGGTGAATCCTGGGAGGTAGTCAAGAGTAGTGCCGAGCGTGGGCTGTCTCGAGTCGCTCTGTGGTTACAACAAAACCTCCTTACATTAAATGCAGCTAAGACAAATTTCATTTGCTTTAGCATCAACAACAACTCGCAGCCAGTGACTGACTTTAGCCTCAAAATACATAAGTGTACTGGTGAGCCTAACCACGTATCTTGTGACTGCCCATCTATCGGTAAAGTACCTCACACCAAATATTTGGGCGTCATTGTAGATCAGAGGTTGTCATGGTACTCTCACCTAGAACACGTCATTGGAAGGATCCGAAAATTGGTATGGATTTTCAAAACCCTCAGACATATAATACCTGACAGTGGAACCAAAAAGAGTGAATCTCCAAGACATCTTCTTAACCAAATATATTTATCTCTTGCCCAATCCATCGTAACGTATTGCATTCCAGTCTGGGGTGGAGCTGCTAAGACTCAATTTATTCAGGTAGAAAGAGCACAGCGAACCCTAATTAAAGTCATGTATTTTAAAAAGAGGCGCTTTCCTACGGACAAACTTTACCTGATGAGTGGTCTACTCTCCGTTAGGAAATTGTATATTATTATGGCTACCCTCAAATTGCACAAATCCCTACCGTATGACCCAAGCCTCTCTAAAACACGGCGAAGAAATACGGTACCTATATCCTCTGGTAACAAAACCGAGTTTGCCAGTAGGCAATTTGCCTCGCGTTCGGCATTCCTATTTAAAAGAGTAAATAGGGAAATTAACATTTATGACCAAACCTACAGCAAATGTAAGAAAATTTTAGAAAAATTTACGCAGCCTTTGACGTACGATGAGGCTGAATCTCTGTTGTACCGCATCTCGTAGTGCAACGGTGTTTCAGTTGGTTTTGTAAGTTGCTTGGTGTGTTTTGGAATAACACAGTGAATCCACATAGACACACACAAATCCGCACACCCACTCACAATCACACACACACACGCACACACACACACACACACACACACACACACACACACACGCACACAAACACACGCACACGGTTCTTTTATAAATAAGTAAGTTAAGTTTGTAAAATAGTATTAAACAATCAATGTATACATAAAAAGGAAGAGCGGGGCCGCCAAATACAGGCATTACTTGCTTAAATGGCGACCCCAATCAACTGTCTAATTAAGGATGTAATTAGTTTTTGGAATAAATAAATCTTTTGGAATAAATAAATCTTTAAATCTTTAAATCTTTAAAGTGACGTCAATTCGCGGAGCATAGCAGCGAGGGTAGCGGCCACGCCCGGGCGGTCGGGGTCCTTGGAGGCCTCAGGGAGGCGTAGTTCCATGGGGACGGATTTGACGGGAATGTTAAATCGAATACATTTGAACGGAGGATGTCTAGCGTGTGGTGATCATAGCCACAAGAGAAGCGACTGCAAATTCAGAGCCTATGAGTGCAGTCGTTGTAGGAAAGTGGGCCATCTAAGGCGTGTCTGTAAGAACATCGGTGCCAACGATCAGGGGCTTGCCAGAACGGCAACATTTCGTAGCGGACAGGTGCGCGGCGGCGGAAACCGAGGGAGCTATGGCGAAAGTTCTAGAAGAGGACAGTCGGGGTCAAAGGTCACGAATCGCGCGGGCGCGTACTGGGTGCAAGAGAACAACGATTCCAGCTATTCGTGCAACGAAGAGGCTACCACCGAGGAGGAGCCAATTTATCAAATGTCATTAAATCAGTATAGACCGGTGAGCATAACAATGAATGTAAATAATATTAGACTACCTATGGAAATTGATACGGGATCCCCTTTATCGTGTATCTCTTACCAAACTTATAAATTGTATTTTAGTCTGCTACTTATTTTGGAGTGTACATTATCAGTTAGCTTTTACAATGGTAGCCAAGTAAAACCGTTAGGGTATTTGAATGTAACTGTCATTCATAATAATCTATGTAAAAATTTAGATTTATATGTTTTTAACCAAGGGGCTACTTCCCTTTTAGGGCGGCAATGGTTAGCGGAATTAAATATGTCTGTACCCGATATACCTATACACACTGTAGCTTTAAATAATAATTTAAAAATGAAAGTAAATGGTGAATTCACTAATGTACAGAGGAGTGAAACAGTAAATGATCTTGTTGGTAGGTATAAGGAGTTATTCGATGGCGGATTGGGCAGCTTCACTGGCGGGCGGGCCACGCTTCGCATTCGTGAGGGCGCGGAACCCATTTTCTGCCGCGCGCGCCCCCTGCCGTATGCGCTGCGCGCGCGCGTCGACGCCGAGCTCGACGCCATGCTGCGCGCCGGCATCATCGAGCCGGTCGACTGCTCGGACTGGGCCACGCCTCTGGTTATAGTGCATAAGCCGCTTTACGTATTTGTGCTGATTATAAGGTTACATTGAATAGAGTGTTAAAAGTTGATAAGTACCCTGTGCCAAAAATCGAGGATTTACTTACTAAATTAAGCGGTAATAACTATTTTACAAAGTTAGATTTGTCACAAGCTTATAATCAGGTATTATTAGATGAGTCTAGGAATTTGACGGTAATAAATACTCATAGAGGTCTTTATAAATATAATAGACTAGTGTACGGACTTTCGTCGAGTCCGGGAATTTTTCAAAGGATTATGTCACAATTATTTGAAAATATACCAAACGTGACAATCTTTCTCGATGATATTTTGATTGGAACGGAATCAATTTCTGCGAATGTAGAAACGTTACAAAGGGTGTTAACAATACTACAAGATAATAGTTTAAAAATAAAAAAACAGAAATGCGAATTTTTTAGCCGTGAAGTGAAATATTTAGGTTTTATAATTAATAGTCAAGGTGTAAAGGTGGATGCAGAAAAAATCAAACCGATCATCAACCTTTCTCCACCGAGTTGCGTTTCTGAACTTAAATCATTTCTCGGAATGATAAATTTTTACGGTAAATTCGGAAGAGATCGCTTTTTAGCGATAAAACCGCCCAAGTTGTACATTTACTTGATAACTTTTTCTACTGGCCTGTAATATTGTTGTTGTTTTAGTGTGCAATAAAGAATATTTACTTACTTACTTACTTAAATTCATAAAAAACCTAAGTTTCCATTTGTCTCCATTTTATGATTTGCTTAAAAAAGGAAGACATTGGCAGTGGAGCCAGGTTCATAATCGAGCTTTTGACTTAGTAAAAAAAATGCTGGTTAGCGCGGACGTGCTGGTGCACTACGACTCGTCGCGCGCGCTGGTGCTGACGTGCGACGCGAGCGCGCACGGGCTGGGCGCAGAGCGCGCCCGGCGGCGAGCGGCCCGTGGCGTACGCGTCGCGCGCGCTCACCGCCGCGGAACGCAACTATAGCCAGATCCACAAAGAAGCCTTGGCAATAGTTTTCGCTGTAAAGAAATATCACCAATATCTTTACGGCAGACGGTTTACCCTTCGGACGGACCACAAGCCTTTGGTGAGCATATTCGGTCCGGACACGGGCATCCCGAATATGACGGCCAGCAGATTGCAGAGGTGGGCATTATTGTTATCGGCTTATGATTTTTCTATCGAATATGTCAATACAGACAGTAATACCGCGGATGCGTTATCACGTATGATGGAAGGTTATAAAGCATTAAATGCGATCAGCCACGAGGAAGAGGAACCGGAACAAACGTACATGCATTTTGCATCAGAGGCCTTGTTATTAAAGTATGAGGATATTAGGAATAATACTAGGAAAGATCCAGTCCTCGGCCGCGTATTGAGTTATGTGAAAGACGGTTGGCCGGGCGAAGTAGAAATACGCGAACTTCAACCTTATTTCAATAGACGTAGTGAATAGTATTTAGAGTTAGGCTGTCTTATGTGGGGACATAGACTAGTCATTCCTCACAATTGCAGAGAAAATGTTTTGAGGGAGCTTCACGACACCCACATGGGTATCGTGCGGACGAAGAGTATCGCCCGCAGCTACGTGTGGTGGCCCGGCCTGGACGAGGCGGTGCAGGCGCTGTGCCGCGCGTGCGCCGTGTGCCCGCGCACCACGCGCCCGTGCCGTGGCCGTCTCTCTGCTCGAAGTGGATTGAGGTATGCAAGATGCCGACTATGACAGCTAAAGCGGTCATAAATAAATTGCGAGAGATCTGGGCTCGTTTTGGTATACCAAAACAACTCGTTAGTGATAACGGTCCCCCTTTTAGTAGTGACGAGTTTAACTCTTTCCTAAATACTAATGGGGTCGAGCACATTTTTTCGGCACCTTATCCAGCCTCTAACGGCATGGCAGAAAGTGCTGTGAAAATTTGTAAGAGCGTAATAAAAAAAGCTATCTCACAACATGTAGACGTAGATATGGCTCTGCAGCGTTATCTATTAATATATCGCACGACAGAACACAGCACTACCAAAGAAAGTCCAGCACAAATATTACAAGGAAGGTCGTTGAGGACACGGCTGGATCGGCTGAAGCCGCCGCGCGAGCAGCTAGTGCACGCGGCGCAACGGCAGCAGCAGCGCGCGGCCGGCGGGACGTGGCGCGCCGCGCCAAGTGCGGGACGCGGTCTGGTGGCGTGTGTATAACGGCCAGCGTAAGTCGTCTTGTGGTATTATTATCGAACAGCTAGGTCAAACAGACTATACGATTCAAATAGACGATGGCACAGTGGTACATAGGCACGTTGATCAAATCAAATTAAAATCTAAAGTAAATCAGTCGAAAACAAGTTTGACGGATTCTATAGTCAGCACAGACGTTGCACCTTCAGAGGCGAAAAAGGTAGCAGGTGGATCGGTTCTGTCACCAGTGGCGTGTCTAGGTCCGGGGTCGGCGGGCTCGGTGGGGTCGGCGAGCGGTGAGACGCGCGGGGGCGGAGAGGCCCGCGCTGTTAGCGAATGCGAAGGGCCGGGTTCTAACGCAACTACCGAGGACCAGGAAGTCTACCACGGAAATCGATAACGATATATGCGGATCCATCGACAGTGCCCCGATACGTTCGCCTAGTAGCTACTCCGTAACATTGTCGTATCGTGGTCGTATCTCTCCACGACCGTCGTTATCATAGACAATAATCGTGAATGAATGACTGAATAAAAAGTTTGTTTTCCTTGAACCAATTGTTTTCACTCCTTTTCACCCCAATTGGTTAAACGAAAACAAACTTTTTTTCGGACTCGTTGCCTACTAAAAAAAGAAGTCGTCAATGTCAAAGTGACAAAATAAATTCTTTTTGACAGTTTCAACTGATGAACTTTATTAAAAAAAAAATTGTGCTAATCATAAATCAAATTTAGTATTCTGCAGTTATCTTTAATAAAGGTGTAAAGAGTTGTGTAAGTACCTAAATAGTGAATTCATTTCCATGCGTGCAAGTATTATTGTAAACATCTTGTTTTGTTTTACCTATTTTAATTATTAAGCAATGCACTTAGTCCAAAAGGCAGCGAGGTTCGACCGGGAAAGAAGATACGGAGTCCGGTGTACAAAAAATTAGTCAATAGTTGAAGAAATCACGGGTAAAGAGATAAAAATTCGGAAACGATGATGGACACGATAGCTTGGCTGGTATCGTTAGAAAGTTCGGAGATTTGACATCTGTGTAAACGTCAAACTCGATTTATCGTGTACGCAAGAGTAACATACGACATCCCTTGTCAAAAAAAGTTTCGGTCGTTCCTTCGTTCAAACGATGGTCGAAACGATGCGTAAGGGAGTAGGGTTAGACACGAGGAAGAGCACGAAGGTTCGATTATCGTGTTCTGTGGTAGACCTCCTGAGCAATTTAGTATCGGAGTCTCTGCCTTCTGTTAGTGAGCCCCGTTACCCGATGCGTATTCGAAAACTCCCAGAGAGATATGGTTTTTCTTGATGAAGCTCCCTTTTGTTTGTATAAACCATTTTATATAATTGTTGTTGTAATATGGTTATGTTAGTAACATAGGTACCTACCTTATATGTATCATAATAAACATTGTGTCAGTATGTAGTGATGTATTTATATAAATGACTTCTGTAAGCTCAAGTGGAGAATAATGAGTAGATCAATTAGGTACATGCGTAAGATTGTAACTTACAAGTATAATGTGAGTCGGTGTGTATAGTATTTATCATGTCATCACACCTGCTTGTGAAGTAGTAAGTAAGTTCCTAGGTATGGTAGTTCTTATCAGTAAAACACTGCTTACCTATTGTGTAATGTAAGGTAGGGAATTTCACTAGTTTAGTTTGTTATATCTTTTACATTATTGTAGTCATTAAGGGTGGAGGTGTTATGTATAATTGAGGGTATATGTATATTCAGATGTTGCTAGCCAGTTCGCTAATAGATACGCTCCCGAACACACCGTTGTTTTATTTATCAACAACAACATAATTATTACACACACAAAAATCGTAATAAAGACCTAAACTGAAAGCCCTGCAGGAGTAGTCGCTATCAGAGAAACCTTTGCAACATTTGGGGAAACCAACTGTACGAGACGAGACCATGGCGGCTATAGCAGGCTAATATAAGAATGAATAATTTTACTTTTTTATTGTTGTTTTTTAAATTAGGTTACCGACGGGCCTTAGTTCCCATTTACGCGGTCTGTAAGTACACCTATGTACTAATAGTAGATTATGCCACAAGGGCTTAAAGAAGTGTATTATGTCCCGGGCGTGATATTTCACCTGGGTTCAAGACCGCCCAAGACAAATACACTTTTAAGCCCGCGATGCATACTCTACTTTTTATGAAAATAGTGGCTGAAAAAAGTAAGTGCTTAAATATTTATTTCAAATGAAAATAGGTAATTAAATATGAGAAATTAGGTATTTATCAAAAATTAAAAGTGATGTTAGAAACATATGACAGTTGTGCGAAGACATTGGAAAGATGAGTTACAATCTTTGGTACATTTATTTTATCAGCATAAGACTCAGGAGCTATTTGAGCGGTTGGCGCCTTTTTTCTTTCTCTGGCATCTATTTTGTTAGTGGCCAGTACGACATTCGAACTCAGAACTCATTAAACCTAAACATTTTTGACTACACGGTTGCATTCCAAATTCAAATCACTTTAATCCCTGGGGATTAATGAAATTCAGTACAACATTATGTCCCGGCTAGACCATAGGGCTATAATGACTTACTTTAGGACAGCTTTACATGACGTAAAGCTGTCCAAAATCCACATAATGTGGCATTGACGAGCAGGTAGTATAAAAAACTAATTTTGTGTTGTTAAAGTGTAAGATCGTAAGACTGACCGACAAATCTAGCGTTGACGGTGTGCACTCTAATCAGCGACTGGTACTTGTCGCTGCTGGCGTCTCTCTCGTAGGAGTCGGCGCCGGGGTCTGCGTCGGGCACACTGGCGCGGCGGGTGGGATCGTCGATGACGTCATCGGGCGCGTCGCGGCGCGTGTCGTGCACCGACGCGACGTCGCACAGCGTCGGGCTCACCGTCACCGCCGTCGCCGGGAGCATGCCGCGGTTCGGCAAAGTGCGGATGTACGTCAGCCTAGGGAAGGGGATGTGTGTTTTTTTATGTTTTCTTATTTTAAAGTGGTTTTCAAGATGACCTCACTCCACCTGGTGGGGAGCAGCCGTGAAGTCCAGATATACGTAAAGTAAAGTAAAGTAAAGTAAAAATAGTTTTTATTCATGTAAACTTATTAAAAAGCACTTATGACAAGTCATAACATAAAAATTAAAAAGTAATAATGTGATTCTACCACCGGTTCGAAGGTGTTGATTCTACCGAGAAGAAACCGGCAAGAAACTCGGTAGTTACTCTTTTTTAATCTTGTTTGTTTACAATAATTGCGATAACAGAGTAACAACAGTAAAGTCAAAATACATTATGTGCAGAGGAGCAGACTATTTCTGAGATGACCACAAATCCTTGTCGTTCAAGTAATCTTTTACATTGTAATAACCTCGTTTCATTAACTTTTCTTTAATTTGCGATTTAAACTTGTGAAGGGGTAGTTCAACAAGACTTTGAGGTACTTTATTAAAGAATTTTACACATTGACCCACAAATGATTTTCCTACTTTATGAAGTCTAAGATTATTTTTTATTATTGTTCTTGTTTCTTGTATTGAATTTATGACTATCACAATTCTTCTTGAAAAGGTGCAAATTTTTGCGTACGTACATTATGTTGTCATAAATGTATTGAGAGTGTACAGTTAATATATTTATCTCCTTAAATACTTCTCGGAGCGAGTCGCGTGGTCTAAGGCCGTATATGGAGCGAACGGCTCTTTTTTGAAGTACAAAAATAGTATTTATGTCCGCCGCTGACCCCCACAACATTAGTCCATACGACATTACACTATGAAAATAACTGAAATAAACTAATCTAGCTGTTTTAACATCAGTCAACAGTCTTATTTTTCTTACTGCATAAGCAGCCGAACTAAGTCTTCCTGCCAGGGACGTAATATGCGGACCCCACTGCAATTGGGAATCTAAAGTGACTCCCAAGAATACAGTGGAATTCGCAATTTCTAATGGTTCATCGTTCATATTAACAACAATTTCAGCCTGTTTAACATTAGGCATGGAAAATTTGATGCATTTAGTTTTCTTAGCATTGAGTAATAAATTATTACTAGTGAACCAACGCACTACTTTTGAAAGAGTATTATTTACGTCGTCAAATGCGTTTGTACCTCTGCCGACTTTAAATATCAACGAGGTGTCATCAGCAAATAATACAATCTCACATACTCCTTTTACACAGAAAGGAAGGTCATTTACATAAATTAAGAAAAGCAGGGGTCCTAATATTGATCCCTGGGGCACTCCCATACGTATGGTGGCACCGGAAGAGTTCGTGCCGTTGACACTCACTTTTTGAATCCTGTCTGTGAGATAGGATTTTATCAGGCTAAGTGACATGTTTGACACACCGTAATGTCTCAGCTTAATCAGTAGGATCTCATGGTCTACGCAATCGAAAGCTTTTGATAAATCACAAAAAACCCCTATTGCATCTAGCTTGCCTTCCCACGCATCGAATATATGTTTCATTAGTGCAACTCCTGCATCAGTTGTGCTTCTATTCTTAGTAAATCCAAATTGCTTTTCATGTAATAGCTTATTTAAAGAAAAATGAGAGAGTAACTGATTCATAATAATTTTTTCAAAAATTTTACTTAATGCTGGTAGTATCGAAATAGGTCTATAGTTAGATGGGTCACTTTTTTCACCTGATTTTAAAAGAGGTATAACTTTACTTAATTTCATTAAATTAGGAAATTGACCTTGGTCTACACAGTTGTTAAAAATTGAAGCTAAATTAGGTGCGATCAGATCTATGATAGGTTTAAGAATGTTTGTTGATATACCCCATATATCCTCAGTGTTTTTTATATTAAGTTCTTTAAACGCTTTGAGGATGATATGCGGCGTTATAAAATCAAAACTGAAACTAATGGCGCACTCATCAACACTAGATGCAAGGAGCGACCTAGCTAGTAAGGGACTAGAGTTAAGTTCGGTTGACAAGCACAGTAATGAAGGACTATTTTGCTGGTCAATCTCATTTTGAAGGCCTGCATAAATGCCTTATCACGCCCCGCTGTGTGGGGAACGTTTTACAAATACACTTCTCTTTAGGTTGCTATAATGTTCAACGTAGTTTCCGATATTTTACAGAAGTTTTTTATCAGTTATTTTTGACAGTACAAATGCCTACTCAGACAGTGTGTTTTAAAATTTCGCAAAAAAAACCAAGGAAATCATTTTCAAATCAGATTTAAAAGGTCCTTTAAAGTACTATTGGAGCAAATAACACAGAAATATTCATAAATAACAATGACATTGCATTGCAGCTGAACTTTTTTGGGCAACACATAAATATTAATTTAAAACGATAGCTTAGAGTGAATTAAATAAATGAAATAGATTAAATTACAAAGTCATTTTCAATTCTTCAAAAGAAGAAATTGAATTTTACATTTCTAGTAGTCGATATGCATTTTGCTCAAAATACTCACGTGTTGAGGTCCCAAAGCACGATGGTGCCGTCTTGGCTCGCGGTCACGATGAGCAGCGAGCGCTCGCACACGTGCACGTCGGCGATGGGCGCGCAGTGCGCGTGCAGCGAGCGCGTGCGCGCGCGCGCCGTGCCCGCCGCCGCCTGCACGCGCAGCGCCTGCACGCGCCCGCTCGCATACCCCACCACCACGGGGTACTCGCTGCTGCATGATGATGTCACTTTTGTTATCTGACAAATTAACATAAAACCGATAAATAATTTATTTATTGAACACAATTAAACGGGCTTAACCCAATAACATAATTATGTTGCTTAATAACTAGCGATCACAATAATTACTCAACATGCTATATGGCGCTTTACCTCAGTCTTTTGTCACAATCTTGCATTACACACCCAAAAATAAATACTTACATCATGTTAAATAATATAAAAAAGTAGCAATACCTAGTATAAATACTAAAAAAAATTATAAATATTTATCACACCCACACACACACACATCACAAATGTAAAACGGAAATGGGGTAACCTGATGTGCTGTTGACTGTACCTGGTCGCTGGGCGGCACGTGCAGCAGCGGCAGCGGCGGCCCATCGCGCCGCAGCCGCAGCCGCAGCACGTTGTCCCAGCTGCCCCACGACAGCACACCCCACGGCCCGCCCCCTGCTGCCGCGTTCGTGGAACCGCTGCTCGATCCATCTTCTAAACCAATTATTGTTATAAATTAATTCCACATCAAATCTTAAGCTACAGATACACATGCTCGTTAGTAGCAAGCTACTAATGAGCACGCTCATTGACTGATACTTACATACACGCTCGAAATGAGCATGCTAATTATTAGCAATGGTTCGACAAACATGCTACTAAGTAGCATGCTCTCGTGTTACTAATGAGCATTTGTATCTGAATAACAACATATGTGACTGAGTTGTAAATTTATTGTAACCAACTTCGGGTTGCATTAACATAAAGCAAGAGCATTCATCATCATCATTATTAACAACCGCACTGCTGAACATTGATATCCAGAACCGGAGGTTGTCCTAAACCTTGCGATCTCTATCAGATCATATTACATCTTGCCGGTGCGTTCGTCCCAGTACACACGAACAAACTTTTTTTTTACGCCGAATCTAACTAACATGGGACCAAAATACAAAGGTCAGGATTTTAGTAACATTTAAGTACCCATTTACAGGTACAGAGGCGTTCAAATCAACCTTTTGCACTGTAGTGTGTGACGCGCCTCTCCTTATTAGGTTACGCCTTTCTTATATTATATCTAGTGTGTAATTAGGATTAAGGCAGTAATAAATAACACATCATAGTGACAACAACTCTTTTCTTTGTGTTGCTCCCGATCCCCACATTGCATGGCGACCCTGCCAATAATTCCCCGCATTGCCCACAGTGCACCTTACGCTGCTGACATAAGACTCATTTTGCAATGGTGTTGTAAAGGTAGCCACTCACCAGGCAGCGCTATTAGCGCGTGCGCGCGCGGCAGGGCGGCGACGTGGCGCGCGTGCCCGAGCGCGACCAGGGTTGTGCTCGCGCACGCCAGGCGAGTCACCACCACAGGCGGCGGCAGCTCCGGCGAGCCGCAGTACCGGCCCCAGCGCACGCCTATGGCTCCACCCCATGCTTCCAACTAAGACAATTATCAGAAATTATTATTATGTAAAGTTAATTTTAAGCTACCACCGGGAAAAGAAAGTGCGTCCTTAATTGATAAAAGCGTGATCACAGATGTTTTAGTCCTCGCCCTGTAGGCCTAGCACGAACCACTAACGTTTCGGTCATCGAAAAGTATCGATCCTTATTTTTCTTTAAGACATAGGAAAAAGAAAAAAAAGGATCGATGACTTTTCGATTATCAAAACGTTTGGGGGTTCGTGCTAAGCCTAATGAACGTCTGCGGGCGAATTAGATCAAAGCCTGTGAGCCAACTATTGTTACTGATTAAATAAATAAATAAATAATAAATAAATAAATAAAATAAATAAAGATAATCGATTTGTGTGAAGTTATTCCCGATGACAGCGGCGCCAGCGGTGCGGGCGTATTACGTAAATCGCACGTACCACTTGCATCGCCCAGCGGCGTCTAGGTCGAGGTCTAAGGGTTGAAAATAGTTATCGCCTTTTTATGGGGCCTAAAAATAATATTTGAAGTAGTCCTTATTCGTTTTCACGCTTTTAGCACCGTCAGCTGTCAATTAACATTCACTAAATGCGTAAGATAAAAGTTATCATTGCTGTTTGCTAAAAATCAATTTGGTTCTCCAAACTAGAGTGCGCCGCTAGCTGCGGTATGTAGAAGTAGCGTCACGTAAAAAGCGCTCTGAGAGATAGTGGAGGGAATGTGTTTGCGCTTATCGCGGGCGTCGGGCGTATGGACTCGTCTCCTCCGTATCACATCGTATCGTGTATCCCACAGGATGAGTCCAGAGCGCTTAGTAAGTGTGTGAAGTGTCGTGTATGAGACATACCTCCCTGTAGGGCGGGGGGTGCAGCAGGTGCCGCGGCGCCTGTGTGTGTGTGTGTGTGTGTGTGTGTGTGTGTGTGTGTGTACGTACCTCCCTGTAGGGCGGGGGGTGCAGCAGGTCGCGCGGCGCGTGCGGGTGCGGCTGGCGCAGCAGCTGCCGCGGCGCCTGTGTGTGTGTGTGTGTGTGTGTGTACGTACCTCCCTGTAGGGCGGGGGGTGCAGCAGGTCGCGCGGCGCGTGCGGGTGCGGCTGGCGCAGCAGCTGCCGCGGCGCCTGTGTGTGTGTGTGTGTGTACGTACCTCCCTGTAGGGCGGGGGGTGCAGCAGGTCGCGCGGCGCGTGCGGGTGCGGCTGGCGCAGCAGCTGCCGCGGCGCCTGTGTGTGTGTGTGTGTGTGTGTGTGTACGTACCTCCCTGTAGGGCGGGGGGTGCAGCAGGTGCCGCGGCGCCTGTGTGTGTGTGTGTGTGTGTACGTACCTCCCTGTAGGGCGGGGGGTGCAGCAGGTCGCGCGGCGCGTGCGGGTGCGGCTGGCGCAGCAGCTGCCGCGGCGCCTGTGTGTGTGTGTGTGTGTACGTACCTCCCTGTAGGGCGGGGGGTGCAGCAGGTCGCGCGGCGCGTGCGGGTGCGGCTGGCGCAGCAGCTGCCGCGGCGCCTGTGTGTGTGTGTGTGTGTGTGTGTACGTACCTCCCTGTAGGGCGGGGGGTGCAGCAGGTCGCGCGGCGCGTGCGGGTGCGGCTGGCGCAGCAGCTGCCGCGGCGCCTGTGTGTGTGTGTGTGTGTGTGTGTACGTACCTCCCTGTAGGGCGGGGGGTGCAGCAGGTCGCGCGGCGCGTGCGGGTGCGGCTGGCGCAGCAGCTGCCGCGGCGCCTGTGTGTGTGTGTGTGTGTGTGTGTACGTACCTCCCTGTAGGGCGGGGGGTGCAGCAGGTCGCGCGGCGCGTGCGGGTGCGGCTGGCGCAGCAGCTGCCGCGGCGCCTGTGTGTGTGTGTGTGTGTGTGTGTACGTACCTCCCTGTAGGGCGGGGGGTGCAGCAGGTCGCGCGGCGCGTGCGGGTGCGGCTGGCGCAGCAGCTGCCGCGGCGCCTGTGTGTGTGTGTGTGTGTGTGTGTACGTACCTCCCTGTACGGCGGGGGGTGCAGCAGGTCGCGCGGCGCGTGCGGGTGCGGCTGGCGCAGCAGCTGCCGCGGCGCCTGTGTGTGTGTGTGTGTGTGTGTGTACGTACCTCCCTGTAGGGCGGGGGGTGCAGCAGGTCGCGCGGCGCGTGCGGGTGCGGCTGGCGCAGCAGCTGCCGCGGCGCCTGTGTGTGTGTGTGTGTGTGTGTGTACGTACCTCCCTGTACGGCGGGGGGTGCAGCAGGTCGCGCGGCGCGTGCGGGTGCGGCTGGCGCAGCAGCTGCCGCGGCGCCTGTGTGTGTGTGTGTGTGTGTGTGTACGTACCTCCCTGTACGGCGGGGGGTGCAGCAGGTCGCGCGGCGCGTGCGGGTGCGGCTGGCGCAGCAGCTGCCGCGGCGCCTGTGTGTGTGTGTGTGTGTGTGTGTACGTACCTCCCTGTACGGCGGGGGGTGCAGCAGGTCGCGCGGCGCGTGCGGGTGCGGCTGGCGCAGCAGCTGCCGCGGCGCCTGTGTGTGTGTGTGTGTGTGTGTGTACGTACCTCCCTGTACGGCGGGGGGTGCAGCAGGTCGCGCGGCGCGTGCGGGTGCGGCTGGCGCAGCAGCTGCCGCGGCGCCTGTGTGTGTGTGTGTGTGTGTGTGTACGTACCTCCCTGTACGGCGGGGGGTGCAGCAGGTCGCGCGGCGCGTGCGGGTGCGGCTGGCGCAGCAGCTGCCGCGGCGCCTGTGTGTGTGTGTGTGTGTGTGTGTACGTACCTCCCTGTACGGCGGGGGGTGCAGCAGGTCGCGCGGCGCGTGCGGGTGCGGCTGGCGCAGCAGCTGCCGCGGCGCCTGTGTGTGTGTGTGTGTGTGTGTGTACGTACCTCCCTGTACGGCGGGGGGTGCAGCAGGTCGCGCGGCGCGTGCGGGTGCGGCTGGCGCAGCAGCTGCCGCGGCGCCTGTGTGTGTGTGTGTGAGTGTGTGTGTGTACGTACCTCCCTGTACGGCGGGGGGTGCAGCAGGTCGCGCGGCGCGTGCGGGTGCGGCTGGCGCAGCAGCTGCCGCGGCGCCTGCCCGTACGTGCGCACCATGGCCGCAGCCGCCGTGCGGTCCACCTCGTCCTCCAGAGACATAGGGTCGAACCCGTAGTACGTCTGACGACAAACAGTTACTGCTCAACACAAACGCTTATTTCTTCTTTGCAGGCAAAGTTCACCATTGGTCGTTAACTTCAACAAAATCATAATATTTTCGGCCAAGTTTCATCAACTGCTAAAGATGGATGGATTTAGATTTAAAGAGCAACTGGTGGTGAACGATAGGAAAACCAAAAGAAGAGATTCGGTCTAGGTATTAGGCGAGCATCGCACCTGTGTCTTCCGCTGTCAGGGCGGCTGCTCTAACCACTAAGCTATCACACCGCTACCGCTAAGGAGAACAAAACCCTAGCCGGCCTAATCTTGATTGGTCGGTGGTGAATTGTCTAGTTTCACCTGGATTTCTTGACGACAGAGATTTGTGCGAACGAAGCCACCTAGACACTAAGTAATTGCATCCGCTTGAACACTTCGAAATTGAGATCAAGCGAACATAGATGAAAATTAGTTAATTTGTTTGGATGCTACGATGCCACAGATCAACACATCTTGAAATAAAAAGTAGAGTAAGGTAATGTATGTTAACTGGGCAGGCCATGTATGCAGGATGCATCCAGATAGATGGGCCCATATTACCACCTAATGGCGCCCTACAGATGGACATCGCCGTAGAGGAAGGCCCCGTAAACGATGGTGTGACGACTTGAGCCATCACTCCAGTGAATGGGAAATATTGGCCCATAACAGGCATAGTTGGAGAGCTTTGGGGGAGACCTTTGCCCAGCAGTGGGACACATTAGGTCAAATAAAAATAAAAAGGTAATGTATGCAACTCACGCAAGCCGGGAAGACGTTGATGGCGTCGATGGCGGCCTGTCCGGTCTGCTTGTAGCCGAAGACGAGGTCGATCCAGTGCGCGAGGCGCTCCGTGACCAGCGGCGCCTCCAGCGCCTGCCGCTGTAACAACACGAAGGCGCGCGCCTCCGCCGCCCACGGGGGCAGCTCCACGCTGTCCACGCCCAGCCCGCACTGACGCACGCCCAGCTCCAGACCTGGTGGGGACGCATTTATTACTTCCTAGCATAACTGACACGTAACACACCAATATTACTTAACCAGTTGTTATTCATGTAAAAAATGACGAACTTAGTAACGTACGTGCGTAATCCTTCCCAATTCGATCAGTTAGACCACCTTCTGGGAGGCCGCTCAAACCGATACGCTACTAAGCAGACAGTCAACAACTACAACAAGGTAATAATCCGGCTCTAAAGACCATTATTTTATTTATTTATTAATTTTATTTTCAGCCTATGCTGTCCCACTGCAGGGCAAAGGCCTCCCCTCCCACCTAAGACCATTACTTTGCGGTTAAATTACATATCTCAATGGCGATATCTAGTTTGATGCTTTTTTCGTAGTTCCGTCATGCTTTCCTTAAACGTGTGTACCCGTGAGTAAGTAATTACGAATTCATTAAAAAGTATAAATTTGACTTTACCTCGAAAACCGTCCTAAATAAATAAATATCATTAAAAATAAAGGAAAGTGACCTTCGTTGTTATGGAAGAGCTCCGGCAAATAGAACAGCTCCGGTATGAGCTCCTTGACGTCCGTCGGCGAGTCGTTGGTGATCAGCCGCCACGTGGTCGCCAGCGAGTGGAACGTGCGGTCCGGCATGTCGAAGTTGTTGTCTGGAACATATCACTAGGTTTTTTAAAACTGATTTATTCATTATTTATTACTGAAGGAGTGTCGGGTGAAAATTCAGACTGTAGTTGAGGAAGAGTTGTGTGAAGGGCGGCAGACGCACGAGGTAGTGCAGCACGCCGCCGGAGTTGCTGTACAGCGAGGCGTAGTGCCCGACAGGTGACACATCTCCACTGTACCTTGGTAGTTGAGGAAGAGTTGTGTGAAGGGCGGCAGACGCACGAGGTAGTGCAGCACGCCGCCGGAGTTGCTGTACAGCGAGGCGTAGTGCCCGACAGGTGACACATCTCCACTGTACCTTGGTAGTTGAGGAAGAGTTGTGTGAAGGGCGGCAGACGCACGAGGTAGTGCAGCACGCCGCCGGAGTTGCTGTACAGCGAGGCGTAGTGCCCGACAGGTGACACATCTCCACTGTACCTTGGTAGTTGAGGAAGAGTTGTGTGAAGGGCGGCAGACGCACGAGGTAGTGCAGCACGCCGCCGGAGTTGCTGTACAGCGAGGCGTAGTGCCCGACAGGTGACACATCTCCACTGTACCTTGGTAGTTGAGGAAGAGTTGTGTGAAGGGCGGCAGACGCACGAGGTAGTGCAGCACGCCGCCGGAGTTGCTGTACAGCGAGGCGTAGTGCCCGACAGGTGACACATCTCCACTGTACCTTGGTAGTTGAGGAAGAGTTGTGTGAAGGGCGGCAGACGCACGAGGTAGTGCAGCACGCCGCCGGAGTTGCTGTACAGCGAGGCGTAGTGCCCGACAGGTGACACATCTCCACTGTACCTTGGTAGTTGAGGAAGAGTTGTGTGAAGGGCGGCAGACGCACGAGGTAGTGCAGCACGCCGCCGGAGTTGCTGTACAGCGAGGCGTAGTGCCCGACAGGTGACACATCTCCACTGTACCTTGGTAGTTGAGGAAGAGTTGTGTGAAGGGCGGCAGACGCACGAGGTAGTGCAGCACGCCGCCGGAGTTGCTGTACAGCGAGGCGTAGTGCCCGCCCAAGTAACACAGCTAGCAGTATAAGGTCTTAGTAACAGCAGACCCAGGAGCGCTAAGCTTAAAAAGCTGTTGATTAACGTCTGAGTAGACGTGTTCTCAGCTCTTATTCAAGCAAATTGGGCACACTTTTAAATGCTTTAATTTGAATAATAGCAAAATAAAATCTGACAAGTAGCAATGTAATTGTCCACACAACTTAATAACGTCTGAAAAACGGCAGTCGTTACTTATACACAGATATTTTATTATGTTTATTCAGTTAAATATTCGTGGCTGTGATTTTCAAAAACTACCCAGCTATAAGCACATTTTGTACTACAATAATTCAAACAAAATGTGTGTTTCCTTCAAGAAATTGTTGACATCATAAATATTTATTAAGTTATTGATGTGAAATGGTACTTGGAATGGGGAAATAATTTTTAAATATAAGTTTTAGCTATTAGACATAATGAAATGGTGTTGCGCAAGTAATTTTGTAGTCAATAACGTATGCCCTGTAACGATTGGTTTTACGCGCCCCTTCAATATCGACGTTTAATGATAGAAATAAGTTATTGTACAAGACAGAAATAAGGCAAAAAAAAACCTTTTTGCGTGATTCCTTATCTTAGTGTTTTAAAAGCAAGAATTAGTTTATGAATAATACTCGAATTTGTATCTGTGTCAATAAAACACAGCATTTGATAGGAAAAACAACTCCAAAAATATTGTATTTGAGGTTATAATGGCGACGCCTATAAATCTGATTATAAGCTGCTCACGGAGCTGTTTTACAGAGAACTGCTGAATAATAGTTTTGATACGTCATATTACTAAGCTTTTATTTGGCAAAGCGCGGTATGGCGGAATCATTTCTGCATAACAATTGAGTATTTGTTCACATGTTTTATTATACAGCTTATTAGGGTTCAAAACAGAACAACCAAAAACTAGCATCTCGTGGAAAAAAGATTAGGTGATCGATCGAACTTAATTAAATAGTCTGTCTGATCACCGGTGTCGGACCCGTGAGGGTTCATTAATATAATACATTTTATCGACCAATCCACTTTTAAAATATTTTATTTCCTTCTATTACAAAATGGCGGCCATTTGTTTTTTTTCGCCGAACCCGGTTGTGTTCATATATTTAGGAATATCTAGACCGATGCGCAGGACACATAAACATGAAAAAGGATTCGATAGGCAGCTGAAAAAGTAGACAATATGTTGTCATGAAAAAAATATCAAACTCCCACTAAAACCTTTAAAAATGACTTAGAACGTGAAATTTTTAGAAAAGAATAAGTTTTATGTTTAAGAAACGCAACGTTACATAAAAATTAGACCGTGATCATACCTTTTTTTCATTTTATTAGATGCACTAAATCATTACCTAAAAACTGATTTAATATCTTAGCTTCAAGTGAACTATTTTAGGCTTCATTAACTATTTAAAGACTCTATCATTATTTTTTTGCTAAGTGATCATGTCATGATGTGTAATCACGTTCTAGTTTTGATGTAACATTAACTTTTTTTTGAAAAAACTTCCTTTTTTTTCTTTTTTAAATTTTACGTTTAGAGTGTTTTTAAATGGTTTTGATGAGAGCTTTTGTTTTTTTTTGATGTCAACATTATTGTATTTATACCAATCTAACGTTAAAATTGATGTTAAATGTGATAAATGACGACGTGGGACGCCCGCCCGCAAGGTGGACGGATGACCTCATAAAGGTCGCAGGGTTTCGGTGGATGCAGGCCGCCTCCAACCGGCAGCTCTGGAAATCTATGGGGGAGGCCTATGTTCAGCAGTGGACATCATGTGGCTGCTGATGATGATGATGATGATGTGATAAATGAATGTTTTTTGTTTCATCTAGAAAAAATGCTGTGGTAATCATGTTTTTTTTTCAACTTACGTACTTAATAAGTCTAGCTTGAGTTAACCACTCGTGTGTACTGCATACCATTTATGTTGGTACGTCCTCCAATTCACTCAAAAACTTTTTAATGGTTCTGTTAGCCCTTTATGCCAGTACTCCGCATTACTAATATTTTTTATGGTAACATTTCTGGAAGTTTGTAAAAAAGGTTCTAGGTTCTATTGGTAACTTAAGGTATTCCCATTTAGTATTACCATTAATTCTTTTAAAGTCACTTGCCATATGTTTTACTCATAGCCCATTATTTTAGCTTACTGCGTAAATTGGTATATTTAAATTCGTTAATATTCTTGTCTAATTCATGGCCACTAGATGCGTAATCATCATCACCCGCACAGTCTGTATATGAAATTGCTGGTACGGAACACTCTTCCACGTACGATCGCACTTGACTGTTAAGGTTAGCTTGACCGCTTTCTTCCTTTAATAGTATTCAGCATTTTTCTGTGTAAATACTGTATAACTAACTTTAAAACTGCTAGTTTCGGTATAAGAATAGAAGTATGTATAAGTGAGTTATAAACCAAGTCTACATTTCTTTTATAACAATATAAGCTTAATTAGAACCCAGAAAGTACTTTTTATCAGCAGCTGAATAATTCGTAAAATAAGGAACCTTATAAGATTTCAAAATAATATTAGAGTTGTTATTCAGCATCTAGTTGCTAAGGATACTTTATACAGATTATAGCGTTTTTAACAGCAATAAGCTTAATAATGATTGTATAATAGTATTGTACATTACGTTTATTCAGCTTGTTATCTTTTAGCTTACTGTTATGCAAATTAAAGCTATGTGCAACTCTGTAAGCTTAGAAACGTTTGTGTTATATTGAGGATAAAAGTTATTACTAAGCCTTAAGAAAGAAGCCGAAATTATTGAAAAGTTACTAAGCTTAAAAAAGTATAAAAGCCGTAATACGACGTTAGTCAGAATGAAGCTATTTACTTAACTGTAACACAAATGTTACGTAACTATTAACTGTGTTATGAGTCGCATTGGTACTGTTATCATGCTTGTGTGTTACTTGGGCGACAGGTGACACATCTCCACTGTACCTTGGTAGTTGAGGAAGAGTTGTGTGAAGGGCGGCAGACGCACGAGGTAGTGCAGCACGCCGCCGGAGTTGCTGTACAGCGAGGCGTAGTGCCCGACAGGTGACACATCTCCACTGTACCTTGGTAGTTGAGGAAGAGTTGTGTGAAGGGCGGCAGACGCACGAGGTAGTGCAGCACGCCGCCGGAGTTGCTGTACAGCGAGGCGTAGTGCCCGACAGGTGACACATCTCCACTGTACCTTGGTAGTTGAGGAAGAGTTGTGTGAAGGGCGGCAGACGCACGAGGTAGTGCAGCACGCCGCCGGAGTTGCTGTACAGCGAGGCGTAGTGCCCGACAGGTGACACATCTCCACTGTACCTTGGTAGTTGAGGAAGAGTTGTGTGAAGGGCGGCAGACGCACGAGGTAGTGCAGCACGCCGCCGGAGTTGCTGTACAGCGAGGCGTAGTGCCCGACAGGTGACACATCTCCACTGTACCTTGGTAGTTGAGGAAGAGTTGTGTGAAGGGCGGCAGACGCACGAGGTAGTGCAGCACGCCGCCGGAGTTGCTGTACAGCGAGGCGTAGTGCCCGACAGGTGACACATCTCCACTGTACCTTGGTAGTTGAGGAAGAGTTGTGTGAAGGGCGGCAGACGCACGAGGTAGTGCAGCACGCCGCCGGAGTTGCTGTACAGCGAGGCGTAGTGCCCGACAGGTGACACATCTCCACTGTACCTTGGTAGTTGAGGAAGAGTTGTGTGAAGGGCGGCAGACGCACGAGGTAGTGCAGCACGCCGCCGGAGTTGCTGTACAGCGAGGCGTAGTGCCCGACAGGTGACACATCTCCACTGTACCTTGGTAGTTGAGGAAGAGTTGTGTGAAGGGCGGCAGACGCACGAGGTAGTGCAGCACGCCGCCGGAGTTGCTGTACAGCGAGGCGTAGTGCCCGACAGGTGACACATCTCCACTGTACCTTGGTAGTTGAGGAAGAGTTGTGTGAAGGGCGGCAGACGCACGAGGTAGTGCAGCACGCCGCCGGAGTTGCTGTACAGCGAGGCGTAGTGCCCGACAGGTGACACATCTCCACTGTACCTTGGTAGTTGAGGAAGAGTTGTGTGAAGGGCGGCAGACGCACGAGGTAGTGCAGCACGCCGCCGGAGTTGCTGTACAGCGAGGCGTAGTGGTGCGGCGCGCGCGCCACCACCGGGCTGCAGCCCTCGCGCCGCGCCGCCTTCAGGTCCTGCACAACATGCCCAAAAGATAACACATCTCATCTCGCAAATTAATAAAACGATAGGTTATTTTTATTTTTTAGCATTAGGTATTATCAATATCATCATTAAAAAGACATTTGGTCTGTTGGCGTCAGGCGGGAACCGAACCCGCATCTTTCGCAGACCAGGCGACTGCACTAACCACTGTGCTACCGAGACCATTAACAGACCTGGTATATTTACCTGGCAGCCAGGTTTGTTTCTTAAACACTCGAAAGAAACACTATTGAAAATATTTGAATCATTAAATAAACAATGTCAAATGTTCGATGAATTCGCGATTGTAGTTGATACACTGCCTTTGAAAATATTAAGACACACAACACAATAGGTTTGTCTCACAAAAGCGGGTGAGCCATACTTGCAAATATAGCGTGTAGACATGTGATCATGTAGGCGTAAATACAAAATAGCGTTAGCAAAGTAAATATTTATGTTTTTTTTGCGGTTTGAAGAGCAAATGAGCTTGAGGATCAGACAAAAGATAGATGGTAGCCGTTGGGTTGCTTGCCTTCTAGAAAAAGTATCTGATTCCTGTCGAATCATACTAAATAAGAACGTAGAAGTGGTAAATATCTAAGCTTCTTCCGGGCTCATTAAAAAGGAACTGTGAAAAGTGGAAGCAAATATGTCAGGCGTGAAGATTCTAGAAAAGTGTGTAGCAAATTGCATCAACACTGACATTGTAAGTGTTGATGTAGTGCTGCTCGCGGCTCTTCCGCTGCACGGCCATGGGGCGCGCCAGGTCCAGCACGCGCGCCGAGTACTCCGCCAGCACGTCCGGCGATGACTCACATTGTAAGTGTTGATGTAGTGCTGCTCGCGGCTCTTCCGCTGCACGGCCATGGGGCGCGCCAGGTCCAGCACGCGCGCCGAGTACTCCGCCAGCACGTCCGGCGATGACTCACATTGTAAGTGTTGATGTAGTGCTGCTCGCGGCTCTTCCGCTGCACGGCCATGGGGCGCGCCAGGTCCAGCACGCGCGCCGAGTACTCCGCCAGCACGTCCGGCGATGACTCACATTGTAAGTGTTGATGTAGTGCTGCTCGCGGCTCTTCCGCTGCACGGCCATGGGGCGCGCCAGGTCCAGCACGCGCGCCGAGTACTCCGCCAGCACGTCCGGCGATGACTCACATTGTAAGTGTTGATGTAGTGCTGCTCGCGGCTCTTCCGCTGCACGGCCATGGGGCGCGCCAGGTCCAGCACGCGCGCCGAGTACTCCGCCAGCACGTCCGGCGATGACTCACATTGTAAGTGTTGATGTAGTGCTGCTCGCGGCTCTTCCGCTGCACGGCCATGGGGCGCGCCAGGTCGCGGAAGGTCTCGGGCGCGGTCAGGTCCAACACGCGCGCCGAGTACTCCGCCAGCACGAAGGGCAACACCGGGTACTGCATCAGGTCGTTGTACGAGCGCCCGCCGAGGCCGTTCAGACGCATCAGGTACTCCCAGTTGGTGATGGCCCCGCTGCGCCATTGGCTCATCGCTTCGGATAATGTGTCCGCTTCCATTCTGCAAGTGAGGCAAAGCGTATTTAGAAATAACTTTGATCTCAAATTAGTATACTGAGCGGGTGGAACTAAGAACGGACGACTGCTATGTTGGGCATAGAACGTCCTTAGGTTACAGTACATAAAGTATTTTTGAAATACATAACTGCGGCCTATCTTAGTCATTCACATTATTACTTGTTTACCCCCTAATTTTTTGCCAGCTCAATTTTGTTTATTCATTCATTTATGGAATAAGAACTGCCAACACAACATTTTAATCTATTCAAATCAACTGTGTAATACTATTGATGAATTTAACCTTTCTTCAATAATAATCGGAGCGAAGCTTTTTAGATCAACCAACCTCGTCAATTCATATAGCTGATGACAAGCTAAAGCTGGGTTAAAAAGTGGTTTAGTTTTAATTCACGATTAACGGGAGTTAATTGGTTACTTGTGGTGCTGCTTGCTGTGCAGCGCGTGCAGGAAGGCGCTGCGCTCGGCGGGCACGGCGAAGGCCAGCAGGTGCGCGTGCCCGGAGCGCAGGAACAGCTCCAGCGCGCGCTCCTGCAGGCACCAGCGCCGGTGCATGAGGCGACTCACTTGTGGTGCTGCTTGCTGTGCAGCGCGTGCAGGAAGGCGCTGCGCTCGGCGGGCACGGCGAAGGCCAGCAGGTGCGCGTGCCCGGAGCGCAGGAACAGCTCCAGCGCGCGCTCCTGCAGGCACCAGCGCCGGTGCATGAGGCGACTCACTTGTGGTGCTGCTTGCTGTGCAGCGCGTGCAGGAAGGCGCTGCGCTCGGCGGGCACGGCGAAGGCCAGCAGGTGCGCGTGCCCGGAGCGCAGGAACAGCTCCAGCGCGCGCTCCTGCAGGCACCAGCGCCGCGTGCCTACTTGCGCGACCATCGACAGCGCCCAGCACTGCGCCAGCCCGCCGTCCTCCGAACACAAGTCGAACGGCTCCTCTTCTTCCGATGACTCTTCGGGTACGAAGTGGATTGATCTGTAATCAGGACAGCCTGTTAGATATGCATATCATTTGAGTAGCTTAACTTCAAACTCGGATAAATCCAATTCTGAGAATTTTTAAGATTTTGGTGTCAAAAAAAAGCGTAAAAAACTAGTTTTGGAGCTATTTTAGCAGTTGCGTATAAATCCGCATGGCTCTTGAGGAAACTACCGTTAAAATCGTACAATTTTATCAAAACCAGATAGATCCGTGACAAAGTTTTTTTCAACTGTAGATAGATCCCTCCGAGCCAATCAGCGAACAGCATTTTTTCAACATGGACGTCAATTGACGTAAACGCGCCGACAGTATCACCGTACTTTCCTGCTTTTTTATTGTATTTAAATAAAAAACAACTTACAAAAAACACACTTTGAGTGTCGATAGTATTCCGATAAATCAAAACTCCATAAATCAATTAAAAGTTTTTTTTCAAATATGGATAAATTGCATTCCATTAAATCAAATGCAGTTAAATCCAATCTAAATATATTTATAATTAATTCAACGATGGTTTTGTAATTGATTTCGTTATATAGGGTCGTTTTCTTCAATACTGTTACCACAAATAAAATAATACGCTCTTTTAAATCATTCATTTAGGTTAGATAACACTTTTTCATTAATATCTCCTAAGAGGGTAGAGTGGATTTATCTGAGTTTGAATTTAAGCGACTCATTTGATTCCTCCTTTGAAAAAACTTGAGCCGGCGGTGTTAAACCGCGTTTTGCGTTATGGAATTGTATTGTAGGGAAATTCCTTCGATATCCAAAAACTTTTCATAATGCAAAAGCGATGTCTTAAGGGCTATGTGTAATATTAAGAAAACCGACTCTTGTCAAAGATTTTTAAGAAATTAGGTATACTTCCTTTGCCATGTTTGTATATTTATGAAGTGTGTCTATTCGTTTATAAGTATAAATATTTATTTCAGAAAAAACAAGATACAACAATTAGGAAAATTCGTTCGCAATATTTGCAAAAATTACATAAACCCTATTGTACAACCACGTTGCACGATGGACTTGGACATGGGCATGGATTCCCCGTCGGAACCAAATTTGCTTAAAAACTAACAAAGTAAATATTCTACAGTTAAATTATTCTAAGTTAATACTATATTTTCAAAGTTCAATTCTTCAAACAAATAGAGTTCAAAATGCCTATTTCTACTTCACTATTTCTCTCACTGATTATAAGTTATTTTCTTCTATATAAATTCCTTAGTTTGTATGAATAAAGTTTAAATTCACTTACAGTTTATTCTTCGAAGTTCTTTTTAATGGACTGTATAGTAACCGTACAAGCGCCTACCGCGCTCTGTACTCTCCACCTGTGACGTAATCCACCCGCTTCCAACCAGATCCTGACTGGTACCGTTCCTTGGCACCGTCCACAGCAAGCCCGTCACTCGTTGGCCTCTGCGCTGTTTGCCACTAACTGCCAGCTGCTGCAAGGGCCGCTGCTGCTTAGTCGACTTATCCAAAGTCGGCTCGAAGAACCAAAATGTACAACCACGTTGCACGATGGACTTGAACACGAAGTCGAAGTACGGAAATAAAACCCAAACCAATTTGTACTGACTGTGTAATCAAAGACATCTCCTAAAAATTTACGGCTAGAATTTATAACTAAACAGAAAAATCTTAATAGCGTCGTTCAGCATTAATTCATTCGGCAATTTGCTAACGCCATCTGTTGGCCTAAAAAAGAAACACAGTTCAATTCGGAGCGGGTGGTCCTGAAAGCAAAACGCCCTCTTGTATAAAACGACCATAACGCAGTAAGTCATGGGAGCAAAACGTCCGCAATCGAAAAAGCACTCAAAGTAAATCGTCACCAATTGAAAATGTCATGAAAGCAAGATGTCCTTAACGCGTATGACCCTTATATTTTGTTATAAAAAAAATGCTTTGTTTCTTGTAAATAATTTGTAATTTTGTAATTCTTTTCTTAATTACGTAGGTTTTCTTCGGGCCGTTCGTACCACCTCATACTCGTACATCCTCATAATGGGGTAAAGGCACATTGATTGTTGCCGTCATGGTGAACGGAACATTCAGAAGCCCACATTTTCAGTTGTCCGGGTTGCTTGGGTTTTTTATTCGTGTCTTTCATCACCGGAAAGTTAGCCGCAAATTGTACAACGAACACAAAGTAGGTTTCCGGCCAGACTTATAGACTCGGGACCACTAGGTTCCGAGCCAGAGTGTTTTAACTACTCGGCCACGACGGTCTCCATACCACCAAATCATCACATCCACAGGCCCGCGTACATAGTACGTTTTAAATTAAGGACGTTTTGCTCCCGTGACCATTTCATTTGCTGTCATTTGACATTAAGGACGTATTGCTCTTTACAAGGACGCCATTTTAAATTGCGGACGTTTTGCTCCTATGACATTTTGCTTTCAAGACCAACCGCTCCGAATTGCACAGTTCGCCACGCCAACGAGGTCCTACCGCTTAAACTAGCTATCCCATTAAAACCTTAAACACCTATGTTAAATTGTCGTTAGCCTCAAAAAATTCTTATATAATGTGTATTGATATTTTTAATAAATTGCCAGATCATTTGAAAGACATGGAATTAAATAGGTTTAAAAAAAATATTAAAACATGGCTTTTGGAAAAGTGTTTTTATAGTGTTAAAGATTTTTTACAACTTGTTAGTAAATGAATATAATAGTTTTGTAGTATAATATATAAGTTATATATAGTATATTATATTAGTTAAGTAGTCTCAGAAATAGTTTTAGTAATTGAGTTACAACTTGTTATCTTTAGTGTGTAGAAATGTGAATTCACCTGAGGAGGTAAAATTTGGCGGTTTTATTTTAGAGCAAATTGATGTACCCGAATTTATGTTCACAATAAAATTTCATTTCATTTCAAAAGTGCTGAGGTAATGTCCAAAATTTATTTTCAATCAATTCAGGACTTGTTAGAGCGTTCTCAAATTCGCACGCTGCGACGTCGCTAGTACCTGTCAGTGAGCAGCAGCTCGCCGCGCGTCTCCCGGTCGACGGTGACGTGCGTGACGCGCGCCATGTACGCGACGGTCTCGTTCAGCTGCAGCCGCGCCCCCAGCCCGCGCCCCGGCCGAGGCGCCGCGTGTGTGACGTCGCTAGTACCTGTCAGTGAGCAGCAGCTCGCCGCGCGTCTCCCGGTCGACGGTGACGTGCGTGACGCGCGCCATGTACGCGACGGTCTCGTTCAGCTGCAGCCGCGCCCCCAGCCCGCGCCCCGGCCGAGGCGCCGCGTGTGTGACGTCGCTAGTACCTGTCAGTGAGCAGCAGCTCGCCGCGCGTCTCCCGGTCGACGGTGACGTGCGTGACGCGCGCCATGTACGCGACGGTCTCGTTCAGCTGCAGCCGCGCCCCCAGCCCGCGCCCCGGCCGAGGCGCCGCGTGTGTGACGTCGCTAGTACCTGTCAGTGAGCAGCAGCTCGCCGCGCGTCTCCCGGTCGACGGTGACGTGCGTGACGCGCGCCATGTACGCGACGGTCTCGTTCAGCTGCAGCCGCGCCCCCAGCCCGCGCCCCGGCCGAGGCGCCGCGTGTGTGACGTCGCTAGTACCTGTCAGTGAGCAGCAGCTCGCCGCGCGTCTCCCGGTCGACGGTGACGTGCGTGACGCGCGCCATGTACGCGACGGTCTCGTTCAGCTGCAGCCGCGCCCCCAGCCCGCGCCCCGGCCGAGGCGCCGCGTGTGTGACGTCGCTAGTACCTGTCAGTGAGCAGCAGCTCGCCGCGCGTCTCCCGGTCGACGGTGACGTGCGTGACGCGCGCCATGTACGCGACGGTCTCGTTCAGCTGCAGCCGCGCCCCCAGCCCGTCGCGCTCCGCCGCGCCGCGCCCCAGCACGCTCCGCAGCGGCCCTCCCCGGAGCGCCAAGTCTACATAGACGAGCTTAGATTATGTATCTCTCAAATAAAATACAACGTAGCTTTACGATCTATTATGCCAATCACAGCACTGCGACACTGGCCGAACCGGAGCTTCGTCCCTCCCGCGGCTGCAAGACCCTAGAATCCTAGTCCGGGAAGCTTATGAAGCGCCGGCTAGTATATTGTAAATTGAAACAGTCTTAAGATTTAAAGATAGGAAAACCAGAAAAAGTCATTCGGTCCTGGCATCAGGCGGGACTCGAACCCGCGTCTTTCGCAAGCCGGGCGACTGCACTACCAATTATGCTACCGAGACCATCAACAGACCGGACGAATTTCTCTGGTATGTTATACCTGACAGCCAGGTTGGTTTCACCAATGTTTAGGCATATACCTTCAACACTCGAAAGAAACATTATTGCAAATATTTGACTTTCGATTAAGATGAAACTACGATTTTGATAGGTTATTTAATTTTTAGCATTAGGGATAATGCATTATCATCTTACTAAAGATAGGAAAACCAGAAAAAGTCATTCGGTCCTGGCATCAGGCGGGACTCGAACCCGCGTCTTTCGCAAGCCGGGCGATAACCTATCAAAATCGTAGTTTCATCTTAATCGAAAGTCAAATATTTGCAATAATGTTTCTTTCGAGTGTTGAAGGTATATGCCTAAACATTGGTGAAACCAACCTGGCTGTCAGGTATAACATACCAGAGAAATTCGTCCGGTCTGTTGATGGTCTCGGTAGCATAATTGGTAGTGCAGTCGCCCGGCTTGCGAAAGACGGGTTCGAGTCCCGCCTGATGCCAGGACCGAATGACTTTCTCTGGTTTTCCTATCTTTAGTAAGATGATAATGCATTATCCCTAATGCTAAAAATTAAATAACCAGTCTTAAGATTTGTCAACATCTGAAAAATAGCAGACTTTTCCCAAAGCGCTGCCGGCGCTTGTCCACATGATTTTATTTCCTGAGAGAAATAAAACCACTTTAGGGATTCTACTCGCGGTCTTATTGTATTTACTTTCATTTTCTAACCCGACTCGACTACTCTACAGCAGCCGTTATCACGGGATTACGATGAGACCGGGAGCAAAATCCGTAAGATTGTTTTATTTATATGTATAGTGTTCGCGTGAAACATTAAAACATTCTTTCTGAGAGCTTTAAAATATGGTTCCCATTATCTAAACTATACAGGATGATTTAATTTTAAAGTAGGAGTGGTAAACCCACTTAAACCCAAACTTTTAGGAATACAGAAAATGCTCAATGGAATCACAAAATTGATTTTCGCAAACGCTAAAACTGCATATTTAGATGCATACGACTGACAAGTTTAGCGACGTCCTAGAGATTTGCGAATGTGACAGCATTCTGATTGCCCTATTGAAAAGTAACCATCAATACCTGAATTTGGTTAAAAGGTGTACCACACGCTTGTTTTCTATTCCACAGTGATGTTATTAGATAATACGTTAGCTTTTAAGAAATTTATTTTTACTCATTATTGTGGTGCTTGAATAAATATTTTTATATTTTTCACAGTAATAGTAAAGCAAAGTATGTGGTTACCAGGTTTGTACTGCTGTTCGTCCTTGAGGAAGCGCTTCTGTATGCGCAGATGCGCGCGCCGCAGCCGCACGCGCACGCGGCCCGGGCCCTCCGTGGGGTCCAGCTGCCACGACGCCGGGTAGCTGCGCGGCTCGTGCCACACCGCTGCAATTATTACCTTATTATTAATAAGGCACGCAAAACACATAGTGCAAGAATGCTTCTGAACTAATTCTTAAAATAACATTTGTAAACTTTGACGCAGCTAATTGAATTGGGTCATATCTCCCGCCACCATGGTCGATGTCTCTGAGGATCATCATGCAGTTACGGTGTGCAATCTGAATAGTTTTTTTTCAAATTTAATGAGCATGATTCAATACTCAATCATTAATTTGCATTCCAAAATGTAAAACTTGATTTGACAGGTAACACTACCAAAATCAACAAATCAGACTTTGAAATTAGCGCTAGTGAACCTTTTTTTATCGCTTACAGGATATTCTCGCTGTTCTGATCAGAAACTTTGTCCCACGTCATCGCAAAAGATATTTCTATATGTTGAGGCGCGATTATCAACCTCCTTGAACATGGAGTCGCCTCAATGCATTTTACTTCTTTTTCTTTTGTCTTGTCAAAATTGACTTATTAACATGGCCGCGGATAGGCAATTTCATTTATAATTTCTTTTGTAAAATATTATGTAATTCATTTTATTATCACAAATACAACCTTCTACAACATTTATGGAGTCAGATCATTCAATTCAAAACACCCATCTTCGCCAAGAAACATTGGTGACCCCGACGTGATCATCGTTTTCGTCGTGAGCATTGACTTTCAAGAAAATTCCTCGAACGAAGACATTTATTCGCCACAAGATTTCACACTTCAAGCCAGCCGGTCAGCTGAAAATCTACGAGCAGCACCGCAGCGAAGCTGAAGAAATCGAAGACCTTGAAACTTGATGCCAGGAGGGCTCTCCACCCTTTTGCTTGAAGCCGGCCGGTCAGCCAACAGCCTACGAGCTGCGCCGCAGCCTAGCTTAGCAAGGGAACTGCCCCATCCCATTCTATATTGACAAAATTTTCTTCCTCAATTTGTCTAGGTAGTGTCGCTATCTTTTCACAAACGAAGGTTTCACTATTTCAATCAATCATTCACTTCGCCTTATCCGCGCAGCTTTTCATTCATACACAGCAATTTTCATCTCTATTATTTTATTTATTGTGCATACCTCTGCACTATCTTTTGCCAGCAAGTAAGGCTATTTTATTTTTGTGACTATTGAAACTTTAATGTCACGCTCAGTCATTCAAATCGAAACTAAGTCCTGCTAAATACAAATAAGGCGATTGTTTTGTTAGGCTCCCGTATTTTACATTGTTATTTGATAAGTGCTAATATTTCGCTTATTAACGCATTTCAGTGAGCAGCCCAGCAGCTAAATACCTATCTGCGGAGCCACCTCTATCAATACCTCTCGCTAGCAGCCTATAGCCTGGCGGTTGACTTTGAATGTGTGGTACGGAGCATAAGCCGGCAGGACAATATTCACGTATCGTTAACCATCTTTAATTTTTTAAACTACTTTATAGTTAACTTCAACTTCTTATTTCTGTGTTAATATAATTGTACTTTCTTAACAAGATGTCGCAAACTACAGAGCATCCATTTGTCAATCCTACCACTAGTGTAGACGAAAACAGCAGTAACTATAAAGCCAATTTAAATGAACTTTTAACAAAACGCAGTTCCATCAAAGGGCGCTTAACCAAATATCGAAACTTATTAAACAGAATTACTAGCTCTCATGATAAAATCCAAACGGCTGATGTGGCAATGTTGAGCCAAAGATGCGACAAATTCAAAGAAATGTTGTCGAGTTTTGAGGACTTACAAACACAAATAGAGTTTTTGAACTCGTCTAATTTAGAAACTGAACTCGATGTGAGAGAAGACATGGAGAATGATTTTGCAACCCTTATTGCCCAGTCTCAGTTGTTTTTAGAGCAAAACAGTCCATCAAATCTTCCCCAGGGATTTCAGTCTGCTCACTCTCAATCAGGTTCAGGTCATTGTGACAATTCATGTCAAATGTACAACCAATCAGTTGGTTTCAAATTGCCTACCATAAAAATAGCGAACTTTGATGGAACATACTTCAAATGGCTGCAGTTTCGCGATACTTACGTTTCATTGATACACAACAATGAAAAAATAGAGTCAATTCATAAATTTCACTATCTCAACTCTTACTTGGAAGGAGAAGCTTCCCGTGTAATCAGCAATTTGGAAATCACTTCCATCAATTACAAAGAGGCTTGGCATCTCCTCTGCGAGAGGTACGACAACCCAAAGCAGTTAATCAAAAATCATTTAAATTCATTGACAAACATTCAACCAATCGCTCGCGATTCCGCGCAAGCGTTAAGATTTCTAATTGACCACATCTCTAAGAATTTAAGAGCCTTGCAAACACTAGGTGAACCAACCCATTCCTGGGACACACTAGTCATACATTTAGTCTCAGACAAGTTGGACGCCAGTACTAACTTTAAATGGGAAGAATACAAAACCAATTTCGATAAGTCGCCTTCTTTAAATGATTTCTTCACTTTTATTAAGCGTCGGGCTGATGTTTTGGAATCTGTGAGATGTACCAGAGCCGAACGTCATGCTAGTCAAACTCCCGCTACATTTCACGAGCAACAAAAACCCTACACAAGGTCATATGTGGCTTCAATTCCCGAAAACGTTCCTTCATCTTCTTTTTCAACATGCATTTTATGCAACGGCAATCATCGATTGTATGATTGTGCTACGTTCCTCGCAAAACCCGTCCAGAATAGAATCGAGGAGGCCATAAGGTTAGGGCTTTGCCTCAATTGCTTGCGTCGAGGCCACTCTGTAGACAAATGCAGATTAGGTCCATGCACTCGTTGCGAACATCCACATAATACACTGCTGCACAAAGATATTTCCCGTTCTGCAAACCAACCAATGCTTGCAACTTCATCTGTGAATGAACCCGATGTCGAGACGAGACAGATGCGCGCTGACATAAGCGATAATATGTGCGGCTTAGCAGTCAATGACTCTGAAGGAGTTTTACTGTCAACTGCCCTAGTAGACGTGTATAATCCCAACACCAGAAAATATATTACAATTCGAGCCCTGCTAGACAGTGGCAGTCAAACTTCTCTAATTACCAAAGCTTTACAAGAGAAACTTCAATTGAATACTCAACCAACTCGAGAAGGTATCTTAGGCGTCGGAAACGTTTTATCTTCTAATGCATTGCAAAGATGTCAGATTGAAATCAGGTCAAAATCTGATAATTTTATAGCAAAGGCCAGTTGTCTAGTGTTGCCTCAAATCACAGGCAACCTACCAAGCAAGACATTTGATATCTCACATTTAAAAATACCGAACAATTTAAGATTAGCAGATCCTTATTTTAATCAATCCAGACCAATTGATTTGTTTATAGGTGCTGACATCTTTTGGAGTTTGCTTGAATCCCAACAAATGTCCCTTGGCCCCAATAATCCTACAATGCAAAAAACTAAATTAGGTTGGATATTGGCAGGCCCATTGTTTAATAAAAATACAGATCCTCTTCGCTGTAATGTTGCCATAGAGCATAGGACTAAAACATCTAATAATATTTCAAATGAGAAGCTAAAATACAGGTTCTACTATTCCAAAACATATTATCCAAGAAGACAATGCCTATACAATCATACCAAAGGTTCACACAAAAACAATCAACGCAAGTCAAACATATTTTGTACCGCATCATGCAGTACGCAAACCAACTTCTTACTTGATCGACAAAACTGCAACAACTGCTTGTTTCAACAACCACACAGGCTTCTTCTGTATAGCCTCAGCCTCGCAGCTCGCGGGCGCCGTATATCGCGCACTGCGATGTGTTTATTGCACGCTAGGTTCTTTGAACCGATTCTTCTTCAGTTTTATCATTATTATCTTTTATTCATCTATTCTTTATCATTCATTTGTTAAGTCTTTTTATCTCTCGCAGACGAAAGCCGAGAGTAATATTTGTAGCCAAATAACTAGCATTGTTTCTTCGTAAGAGTTTTAATCACATGAGACATCATCATCTTACATCTTTTAATCAACTTCCAACCTGCTTATGCTCCACACCACGGAAGATTATGGTAGGCTGGCATACAATACATTAGGTTCACCTTAAGATAAGTTAGGAACCTCACATTTGAAGAGTTAGCGACTCTATATAGGTAAATTAAGGCCATTCTCAAATCTCTATCCAAAGGGATAGAGACCTCTATATCTCTTTTTTCTTCATCGTATGATGACCTTCATCCCCTTAACCCAGGGCACTTCTTAATAGGAAGATCACTGACCACGCAACCATCTTCAGATGTTATAAAACAATATGAACACATTGGATCGATTACAGCTGGAACAAATGCAGATCGAGGCAATTGAATCCCTAGCAAACGGAAAATATTGCAGAGTTCAAGCAGATACACTAATGGCGTGTTCCAGGCAGACAACTGCAAATAGATGACCTGTAGGGCTAGCACGAACCGCTAACGTATTCGAGTAGTCAAATTCGATAGGTTTTTTTTGTATGAAAACTTGATCAGCGCCGTAGCGGCAAGTAGCGGAACTAGAAATTGCTAGCACGAACCTATTTTGACGTTTCGCGCGTAAAGTTTTCGAATCGAAAAATGGCGCCTATTATGGAATTCGGCAGCACGAACCTCTTTTTGACTTACGTTTTCGAGTAATTCGAAAACGCGCTAACGAAAAGTTTCTCACGGCAAATTTTTAAGTGAGATAGTTTATCGATTACTCTGTTTTGTGTGGTAAACCCAAAAAATTATAATAAAAAATGTGGAGAATACCAGGAAACCTTCCTCCAAGCCACTATTTAGCTTGGAGCTTGATACAAGCTGAAATTTATGAAGAATCGCAAGTTACAAGGTAATTAATTTGGTGTTCCCATGTTTTATGTGAAGTGCGTAGTTTCGGGTTTTGTATGTAAATTTCTTATCATCACTTTGTAGAGATGTAATAAGGCGCAATGCACAGAGAAAAACATGTGATCCAACCAATATAAGCAACAGAGAATTTGTAAAAAGACACCGGCTATCGAAAGGAGCCTTTGTGTACTTGTGCCAAGTATTGAAAGATGTTCAGAGTAGTTTTCTGAAATCCAGCAAGAGAGTTAGTTTGGAACATATGGTAGTTATGAACTTCATGATATTAATATGATTTCTACATATTAAAATCTTAACGTAATAATAACTTTGACCTAACCATACAAGTTGTTTTATTAATGTGAAATATTGTAGGTTTTGTGTGCATTGTCGTTTTATGCGACTGTGAGTGAGTAAATATGTGAGGGATGTCACAAACGCTCTGAACACTCCGGCAGTAATGAATTTTAATTTTTAAATTTCCTTAAACAGGAATTGAACGTGACGGAATTAAAGAAAAGTAAGATTTCTACTTCATTCTTATTCAAAATGTCTTGCTTTATGTCTGTCTTGCTAGCATTAATACTTTATACATATAGCAGAGCGGTCGCCCGCGCTTTTATCCCCTTTAAAGGCTGAGTTGAAAAAAACCTTGCTCAGTGCTCAAGGCTAATATGTCAGAGTTATTGTGTATCAAGCACGAGTTTCCATCGAAACTTACAACCTTTTGCTTTTCTTGCGGTGGAGGGCAGGTGCGCGGATTTACAATTGATTTATTTTTATTTCAGGAGATTCAGGATACCTTCAGCGTCCTTGGTTAATGACACCTATACCGGATGCACCCGATTAAAGTCCCGAAGCCAAATACACTCTCATTCATGGACAGACTCGGGTGATTATTGAAAATACTTTTGGAAGGGTGAAAAACCGATGGCGATACCTGAGCAAAGACCGAACGCTGCACTACAAACCAGAAAAATGTGCTCAGATTATTATTGCTTGCAGTGTGTTGATTTTTCAATGCCTGACGTAGAAGACTGCAACACAAGTCTGCCTGAAGAAGACTTAAACCAGGAAGTTGTTCAAGATAGAGGTTGTGTGGACGATTTACTCTTAACTGGACGAGCTATGCGTGCCCAATTAGTTGGGAGACTTAATAGATGGCATAAATATAGCATAAACATTTAAATAGTAAATAGTTTTATTCATGTCATTGTTCAATTAGTACCTAAATAAGTAGGTACCTATCTAGTTCTCTAACGTTAAATTCAGACTTTGTTAAATTAATTTGTTACATAAACAAGAACTTTTATTATTGAGAACCACATATTATACAACCTGAAAATGTAGATTATTTATTCGTCATGAGAGACTGAAGCGATAACTATTTTCTGACTTTGCTATGATACCTATTACATCTTTGATGAAACTAGCTGTCCTGTCCGACAGACGCTGTGCTGTTGTCAATAAATGACAGGTACAAATGGTTGTTAAGGAAAACTAAATTTTTGTTTTTCACTATATTCCTAGCTTTCTTACATATTTACTCACATTTCAAACCTTTGCTGGACCTTAACAAATATTCCAAAATAAAAATTAGCCAAATCGGTTCAGCCGATCCCTAGTTTTAGCGAGACTAACGAACAGCAATCCATTTTTATTTATAGAGATTGACCACGGGTAGAGAAAGGTTATTTAAAAAAAAACAGTTGTAAAAGTCGTGAAGTCGAAATATAATTAGGTAGGTACATAAATGAAATACATTATTTTTTACTTTAAAACCATTATTTTAATAGTTTTATTTGAAATATACATTGCTCCAACGAGGCAGTTAGTTGCTTCGAAGTCACTTAGTTGTCGGTAGTTGTCGCTACACCTAAATGAGAACGGAGCAACATCATAGCTTCGCTCATCAGTTCGAGCCACTGGGTTTGCAAATTTAGCTCTTGGTCTCTCTGCCGGATTTTCTCTCTCTCAAGCGCCAGAAAATGTTCATCACGTCTCGTCTCATTTTCCAAGTAAGCCCGGGACACGTCATCCTTGCGTTGACGATATATTCCCTTTTTTTTCGAAAATGGAGCAGACAGAGTGTTGACCTTGAAAGTTTAAAGAAATACATTTCGTAAACTTTAAAAATCTTTGTTGAAATACGAGTTAGGATGTATGAGGTGCCTGTGACGCAGTTGCAACAGTAGATCGGAAATGGGATGGGTGACCACTCTAACCGAAATTTTGTGATGTATGTGTGATTTATGGTGGTTCCCATAGTGGAGGTGTGGCCTGTACCCAGCAGTGGGACGTATTTGGCAGTTTATGTAATGTACATGTACTGACTGTTATTAGGTACCTGTTCAAAACCTGCCTCGGGTACTTCTGGGATGCCCGTAGCAGCTTGCTCGACCATGATTGTCATCACCCGCTGCTCTAAATCGGACAGACTCATGTTACAAGGAGGACCTCCACCGGTCCCACGCATTGAGCGGTTTATTTTTGCTGCCTTCTTTTTCGTATTATTTTTGAAGTCACTTCAAACCTAAAATTAAAGCAATTAAGTAATTCTCAACTCTTGAATGCAAATTCGAACGCTAATAACAACCGAAAAAGACCTACCTACGGCAATAGTATTGACACATCATCCTGATGTAAATAAATCTTACTTCTCCATAAATTCCACCAAAATGACGAACTGACTGAAGCTGGTTCTCATTTTTAGTTTATGTTATTTTTCTTATTAAGACAACGAAAAACAATAATCGCGCCTAGAGATGAAAACATTTTTTTTAAAAAAAGCGTTCAAAAGACTACCTCACTTTCCCGTATTCGAATAAAAATAATTACCTACAAAAAAACAGCATAAAGTTAGATTAATCTGTGAAATTACAATAAATTGTATAAAACAACGCCTTAGGTTTTTAAAAATAGTTTCAAAATTGTCTTATTTACGTTTATTTGACCAACCAAGTCCATTGCCAAAAACCGTAAACTAAACCATTGGTTTTAGAACGCATCTTTTCTTCATAACCGGTTTTTTATCTGTGGTGTTACTTTCGAGAAACTCGCTTGCGTTGCTCGAGTCGTCGTTAGCGAGTCGATAATGGTTCGTGCTGCCAATTTTTTGACAGAACGTATTCGAGTAGTGACGTTTTACTTTACTATTCGAAAACGTTAGTAGGTTCGTGCTAGCCCTACTGGTGCTTCTTCAAGAAGACAACATTCAATTAACTCAGGCATAGATGGCGTGATGCGTGCTGCTGAAGACCAATACAGGGACCTTTCGGCGTGCTGTGAAGTATCTTTTTCCCCTGTTGGAGCCTGACCTGAAGAACTATTTGGAACCTGAGGCTTCCAAGGCCCCCGAGTATGTTGAGGCGCGATTATCAACCTCCTTGAACATGGAGTCGCCTCAATGCATTTTACTTCTTTTTCTTTTGTCTTGTCAAAATTGACTTATTAACATGGCCGCGGATAGGCAATTTCATTTATAATTTCTTTTGTAAAATATTATGTAATTCATTTTATTATCACAAATACAACCTTCTACAACATTTATGGAGTCAGATCATTCAATTCAAAACACCCATCTTCGCCAAGAAACACTATAATTTATATTATAGAAATTAGTTTAATAATTTTATGCAAAAATTTACGTTTGATGTTTCTTTTATGAATCTTTTTCTAATATTTTGTCAATGTGTACTTGGTTTTTAGTGAATAAATTAGGTGTCTGTGTATTCAGTGTGGTGTACCGAAGTGGTGTTTCAAATGACATCAAAATAAAACATTTGAATATGAATATTTAGGTCACGTGGTTTCTCGTCGGAAAAATCTTTATGGCCTTTATGGCTGGCTGTTATTGCAGTTATGTGAACATCCACCAGAAAACTCTACGAAAGCTTTAAAGACACATCCAGTATTTTATAGTTCACATGAAATGAAAAGTGGTTTATGCGTTTTCAGATTGCGAATGCAGATCGGCTTCAAGCGCGCCGTCGTGGCGCCAGTGGACGTGTGTGTGCGTACCCTGGTCGTGCGTGTGCGCGCGCAGCAGCCGGCGCCAGCGTGTGGCGGCGCGGCTGCGCGCGGCGTGCGAGCGGCGCAGGTGCTGCATGAAGCCCTTGCGCGCGCCGTGCTGCGCCTCCACCACTCGGCACGTGGCGCCAGTGGACGTGTGTGTGCGTACCCTGGTCGTGCGTGTGCGCGCGCAGCAGCCGGCGCCAGCGTGTGGCGGCGCGGCTGCGCGCGGCGTGCGAGCGGCGCAGGTGCTGCATGAAGCCCTTGCGCGCGCCGTGCTGCGCCTCCACCACTCGGCACGTGGCGCCAGTGGACGTGTGTGTGCGTACCCTGGTCGTGCGTGTGCGCGCGCAGCAGCCGGCGCCAGCGTGTGGCGGCGCGGCTGCGCGCGGCGTGCGAGCGGCGCAGGTGCTGCATGAAGCCCTTGCGCGCGCCGTGCTGCGCCTCCACCACTCGGCACGTGGCGCCAGTGGACGTGTGTGTGCGTACCCTGGTCGTGCGTGTGCGCGCGCAGCAGCCGGCGCCAGCGTGTGGCGGCGCGGCTGCGCGCGGCGTGCGAGCGGCGCAGGTGCTGCATGAAGCCCTTGCGCGCGCCGTGCTGCGCCTCCACCACTCGGCACGTGGCGCCAGTGGACGTGTGTGTGCGTACCCTGGTCGTGCGTGTGCGCGCGCAGCAGCCGGCGCCAGCGTGTGGCGGCGCGGCTGCGCGCGGCGTGCGAGCGGCGCAGGTGCTGCATGAAGCCCTTGCGCGCGCCGTGCTGCGCCTCCACCACTCGGCACGTGGCGCCAGTGGACGTGTGTGTGCGTACCCTGGTCGTGCGTGTGCGCGCGCAGCAGCCGGCGCCAGCGTGTGGCGGCGCGGCTGCGCGCGGCGTGCGAGCGGCGCAGGTGCTGCATGAAGCCCTTGCGCGCGCCGTGCTGCGCCTCCACCACTCGGCACGTGGCGCCAGTGGACGTGTGTGTGCGTACCCTGGTCGTGCGTGTGCGCGCGCAGCAGCCGGCGCCAGCGTGTGGCGGCGCGGCTGCGCGCGGCGTGCGAGCGGCGCAGGTGCTGCATGAAGCCCTTGCGCGCGCCGTGCTGCGCCTCCACCACTCGGCACGTGGCGCCAGTGGACGTGTGTGTGCGTACCCTGGTCGTGCGTGTGCGCGCGCAGCAGCCGGCGCCAGCGTGTGGCGGCGCGGCTGCGCGCGGCGTGCGAGCGGCGCAGGTGCTGCATGAAGCCCTTGCGCGCGCCGTGCTGCGCCTCCACCACTCGGCACGTGGCGCCAGTGGACGTGTGTGTGCGTACCCTGGTCGTGCGTGTGCGCGCGCAGCAGCCGGCGCCAGCGTGTGGCGGCGCGGCTGCGCGCGGCGTGCGAGCGGCGCAGGTGCTGCATGAAGCCCTTGCGCGCGCCGTGCTGCGCCTCCACCACTCGGCACGTGGCGCCAGTGGACGTGTGTGTGCGTACCCTGGTCGTGCGTGTGCGCGCGCAGCAGCCGGCGCCAGCGTGTGGCGGCGCGGCTGCGCGCGGCGTGCGAGCGGCGCAGGTGCTGCATGAAGCCCTTGCGCGCGCCGTGCTGCGCCTCCACCACTCGGCACGTGGCGCCAGTGGACGTGTGTGTGCGTACCCTGGTCGTGCGTGTGCGCGCGCAGCAGCCGGCGCCAGCGTGTGGCGGCGCGGCTGCGCGCGGCGTGCGAGCGGCGCAGGTGCTGCATGAAGCCCTTGCGCGCGCCGTGCTGCGCCTCCACCACTCGGCACGTGGCGCCAGTGGACGTGTGTGTGCGTACCCTGGTCGTGCGTGTGCGCGCGCAGCAGCCGGCGCCAGCGTGTGGCGGCGCGGCTGCGCGCGGCGTGCGAGCGGCGCAGGTGCTGCATGAAGCCCTTGCGCGCGCCGTGCTGCGCCTCCACCACTCGGCACGTGGCGCCAGTGGACGTGTGTGTGCGTACCCTGGTCGTGCGTGTGCGCGCGCAGCAGCCGGCGCCAGCGTGTGGCGGCGCGGCTGCGCGCGGCGTGCGAGCGGCGCAGGTGCTGCATGAAGCCCTTGCGCGCGCCGTGCTGCGCCTCCACCACTCGGCACGTGGCGCCAGTGGACGTGTGTGTGCGTACCCTGGTCGTGCGTGTGCGCGCGCAGCAGCCGGCGCCAGCGTGTGGCGGCGCGGCTGCGCGCGGCGTGCGAGCGGCGCAGGTGCTGCATGAAGCCCTTGCGCGCGCCGTGCTGCGCCTCCACCACTCGGCACGTGGCGCCAGTGGACGTGTGTGTGCGTACCCTGGTCGTGCGTGTGCGCGCGCAGCAGCCGGCGCCAGCGTGTGGCGGCGCGGCTGCGCGCGGCGTGCGAGCGGCGCAGGTGCTGCATGAAGCCCTTGCGCGCGCCGTGCTGCGCCTCCACCACTCGGCACGTGGCGCCAGTGGACGTGTGTGTGCGTACCCTGGTCGTGCGTGTGCGCGCGCAGCAGCCGGCGCCAGCGTGTGGCGGCGCGGCTGCGCGCGGCGTGCGAGCGGCGCAGGTGCTGCATGAAGCCCTTGCGCGCGCCGTGCTGCGCCTCCACCACTCGGCACGTGGCGCCAGTGGACGTGTGTGTGCGTACCCTGGTCGTGCGTGTGCGCGCGCAGCAGCCGGCGCCAGCGTGTGGCGGCGCGGCTGCGCGCGGCGTGCGAGCGGCGCAGGTGCTGCATGAAGCCCTTGCGCGCGCCGTTCTGCGCCTCCACCACGCTGCGAGTAATCGCCATCGCGCTCTCAGCCAAACGCGCGCAGAGGCTCTCCTTGCTGAACACCGCTCTGTCAAAAAAAATGCTTGTTAGAACACCTGTGCACTGTTTGGACCATGTCCTGGAGACTTATTTCCAAATGCCCTATGTAATAGTACATTGTTACGCTAGGGGTGAAAGTAACTTATTTAGTCCCGAGACGGGGTTTGGCGCCCGGAACGAAGTGAGGGCGCCAATAGTTCGAGGGACTAAATAAGTCTTTCACCCGAGGTAAACACTGTGCTTTTCATTACAAATACGAGGAAAGTAAAAATAAAAACATGAATTAGCTAAAGAAAAAATGAGGAAAATAATTGAAGATCGAATTGCCGCTTTCCCGCCTATTTTGTTTGTTTTTTTTCTGTGGCCGGCCCGCTATTCAGCCATTATTTTTTATTTGGGAAAATGGTAAATATTTTTCTCAAAGCTAAGTTATTTTAAAGAAATTGTTGAAACTAAATTATTATAAACTTATTTAAAACATATATATTCTCTGATCAATACTTAACTTTAAGTTATTTCAAATTTTACATCGTGGCTGTATAAGAAGTTGGAACATGGTTCAATAGATAATGTGAGAAAGAACTAGTTTTAAAAAAAAATATTTGACAGCTGTCAGTTGAAAGTGATTCTCCCTAGGGATGAAAAGTGTTACTTTCAGCCCGCTTCTCAGGTCAGTAATGACCTACTTTCAGAGTATGAGTAATGAAAAAAAACATTTCTACATTCGAGATTCATATTGATCTGTGAGTATTTCCCGTACTGCTTGAGCCAATTACCTGGGAGTCTTCAAGACGATAGTAAAAAGACACGTTTGCTTCGTCATCGCTGAACACCAAATGCGACTGAGGTCAAACGCAAACACATCACAAATAAAATAAAGCAAATGTCACCATTCATAGTCCAAATCATTCGGGATAATAGGTAGAATATCAAAATGGAGGAGGAACATTTTCGAACTGTTTTCGAGTGTAGCCAATTTTTTAGTGTGTTGCTGATCGCGAAGCTGTTGAGAAATGCCCCAAAAAAAGGCGAAAACAGAATTAGACTGATCAAAGCGTGTTCACTATCTACTACATACCGTTTTCCTAGTCACAAGTTGACACCATTGTTGACCAGGGTTCTGAGGTACAGCTTTTAAAAACCACTTCAAGAGAGGTGCCGAAATGAAGTTTTAAATCTCATAAATTAATTTTAAATACCAGCTCGTTTATTGAATAAGAATAACGAACATCGTATTGAGTAGCTATGTTTTGTTCAGAAATTAAGGAGGACACAAGAGAAGATAAAACTCTAAAACTTCAAACTTTTTTAAATTCTTCTTTTAAATCGTTCACATTCATGGTCTAATATTTCATATTTGCCAAAATTCACAAAGGAAATCATTTTTAATCAGGTCAATTAATGGAATTATGATTTATCTTACAAAGCCCGCTAAAACCAGTACAAAGTACACTGCTCAAAAGTGTCTAGGGATATCTCAAGCATTTTTATACAAAGTATAGCTATTTGGGAGGCTGTAAAAATTAAAATATTGATACCAACGTAGAAATTTTTAGAACACAGAAACTGCTATGCCCTTTCAGATTGTATAAAGAAATTCATTGTAGTAGCATTATTGTACGATCGAAAGGACGTTAAAAAAGACAGATTTTTCTTTTAAAAGGTGTCAAAATTTTAGCAAAATCAAACGTTTTTTTTTGTAATATTCTTAACCTTTATCTTATGCCTCTGTTCTCGCGTTATTCTAAGATAATGCTCAACTTGTAAACAAACTTGACTTTATGAAATATTGTAAAAATGATATCCCTATGATATCCCTAGACAGTTTTGATGTGTGTAGATTATTAACGTTTTGTTTGTTTTTGATAGCGCCACTGTGGCAGATTCAAACGCCCCCGTTGAAGTCCATAGTGATTGGATAGTTGGTTGGTCGTCCACCTGGCCCCCTGCGCCTGCTGCCGCTGCACGGCGCGCGCCCAGCGCTGGGCGTCCCGCGCCAGCAGCGCCGCGCACTCGGCGCCGAGGCAGTCGCTCCCAGTGCTGGAGCTCACCTGGCCCCCTGCGCCTGCTGCCGCTGCACGGCGCGCGCCCAGCGCTGGGCGTCCCGCGCCAGCAGCGCCGCGCACTCGGCGCCGAGGCAGTCGCTCCCAGTGCTGGAGCTCACCTGGCCCCCTGCGCCTGCTGCCGCTGCACGGCGCGCGCCCAGCGCTGGGCGTCCCGCGCCAGCAGCGCCGCGCACTCGGCGCCGAGGCAGTCGCTCCCAGTGCTGGAGCTCACCTGGCCCCCTGCGCCTGCTGCCGCTGCACGGCGCGCGCCCAGCGCTGGGCGTCCCGCGCCAGCAGCGCCGCGCACTCGGCGCCGAGGCAGTCGCTCCCAGTGCTGGAGCTCACCTGGCCCCCTGCGCCTGCTGCCGCTGCACGGCGCGCGCCCAGCGCTGGGCGTCCCGCGCCAGCAGCGCCGCGCACTCGGCGCCGAGGCAGTCGCTCCCAGTGCTGGAGCTCACCTGGCCCCCTGCGCCTGCTGCCGCTGCACGGCGCGCGCCCAGCGCTGGGCGTCCCGCGCCAGCAGCGCCGCGCACTCGGCGCCGAGGCAGTCGCTCCCAGTGCTGGAGCTCACCTGGCCCCCTGCGCCTGCTGCCGCTGCACGGCGCGCGCCCAGCGCTGGGCGTCCCGCGCCAGCAGCGCCGCGCACTCGGCGCCGAGGCAGTCGCTCCCAGTGCTGGAGCTCACCTGGCCCCCTGCGCCTGCTGCCGCTGCACGGCGCGCGCCCAGCGCTGGGCGTCCCGCGCCAGCAGCGCCGCGCACTCGGCGCCGAGGCAGTCGCTCCCAGTGCTGGAGCTCACCTGGCCCCCTGCGCCTGCTGCCGCTGCACGGCGCGCGCCCAGCGCTGGGCGTCCCGCGCCAGCAGCGCCGCGCACTCGGCGCCGAGGCAGTCGCTCCCAGTGCTGGAGCTCACCTGGCCCCCTGCGCCTGCTGCCGCTGCACGGCGCGCGCCCAGCGCTGGGCGTCCCGCGCCAGCAGCGCCGCGCACTCGGCGCCGAGGCAGTCGCTCCCAGTGCTGGAGCTCACCTGGCCCCCTGCGCCTGCTGCCGCTGCACGGCGCGCGCCCAGCGCTGGGCGTCCCGCGCCAGCAGCGCCGCGCACTCGGCGCCGAGGCAGTCGCTCCCAGTGCTGGAGCTCACCTGGCCCCCTGCGCCTGCTGCCGCTGCACGGCGCGCGCCCAGCGCTGGGCGTCCCGCGCCAGCAGCGCCGCGCACTCGGCGCCGAGGCAGTCGCTCCCAGTGCTGGAGCTCACCTGGCCCCCTGCGCCTGCTGCCGCTGCACGGCGCGCGCCCAGCGCTGGGCGTCCCGCGCCAGCAGCGCCGCGCACTCGGCGCCGAGGCAGTCGCTCCCAGTGCTGGAGCTCACCTGGCCCCCTGCGCCTGCTGCCGCTGCACGGCGCGCGCCCAGCGCTGGGCGTCCCGCGCCAGCAGCGCCGCGCACTCGGCGCCGAGGCAGTCGCTGTGCAGCCGCTCCGGCAGCGCCGCCTGCGTGCTGACGGCCCAGCCGCGCGCCCAGTCCAGGATGGCGAGCTCCACGCACGGGGCCCCCGCCTCCGCCAGCAGGTGCTGGTGCTGCAGGATCGACAGCAGATACACGGCCAGCTGTGGGCAATAGAAAGAAAACATTGCTTTTAATAAGAACTTGAACATAACTACACCACGTAATATATTCGTCATATTACGCGCAAAAAAAAACTGATTTGAAATTAATAGCTTATTTATTAATCTACTAGAGAAATAAACCAAGTATATAGAGCAACTTGAATTTATTGGAAAGCGAACACAAAAATATTATCACTCAAATGCTATATAGTAATTACAAAATTCATTGCTTGCGCGATTGAAAGGAGTATAACTCCATCTTTTGATTTTGTTAGGAACTAATTTCCTGAACATTGTTAATAGACATTTACATTTTGAACAGCACTTTGGACATACCGCCCACCAAGGACATCTGTTTATGTCCTTAATATAAAACAAAATAAATGCTGGCCGCCCACCATGAGGTCAAGGGGGCCCAAAACTCACAAATCAACAAACAAAACTTAAACTAAAACGAATACTTGAACCTCATATTGATTACAAATCACTTGAACTAATACTAAATCATGAATTTGATGTAACTGGAAGAATACACAATTTAGAAGTGGGTCGTTTAATAACAGACCCATTGCATCGAAGAGAAACGACTCGTACAACTTTGTCCAAACCTGGGTGCATTTCAACAACTTTGCCCAGTAACCAACGCGCTGGTGGAAGATTGTCTTCCTTAATCAAAACAATATCACCTATAACAGGCTCTGGAGTACGCGTTGTCCACTTATACCGCTGAAGTAAATGAGTAAGGTACTCATTTGACCACCGCCGCCAGAAATCCTGCAACATACGCTGTGTTACTTGCCAGCGTCTCAAACTTCCCATACTCAAATCGAGATAATTCCGGTCTGGTACAGAGATGAGAGGCTCCCCAATCAAGAAATGACCAGGAGTGAGTGGCATGGGATCACCAGCGTTATTTGGAAATTGAGAGATTGGCCTTGAATTGAGGCAAGCCTCAATCTGACAAAGAAGAGTAGTCATCTCCTCAAAGGTGAGTGTGGAATCACCAATCACACGCTTCAGATGGAATTTGGTTGACTTCACTCCTGCCTCCCAAAGTCCACCAAAATTGGGAGCATGAGGAGGAATGAAATGCCAGGTGACACTGTTGTCGTTCAACCAACTCTTGATTTCAAGGCATACATGGGATTTCTCAATGGCAACCAACGAGTGTAATTCTTTGGATGCTCCAACAAAATTGGTGCCATTGTCGCTCCATATTTCACTACAATGCCCTCTTCTGGCCACAAACCTCTTGAACCCAGCGATGAATCCTTCGGAGGTTAAGTCACTGATCGCTTCTAAATGAACAGCTCGAGTGACCATGCATATGAAAAGGCAAATGTACCCTTTGTACGACTTGTTGCCTCTCCCCTTAGACATCCTAATATTAATGGGTCCAGCGAAATCAACACCACTCTTAAAGAATGCTCTTGCAGGTGTGACTCTACAAGATGGCAGTTGACCCATTATTTGGTTTCTTGTAACTGCAGCATGCCGTACACAAGTAACGCATTTACACACGTGGGCTTTTGTTACATTTTTTCCGGATATAATCCAATACTGTGAGCGTAAATAGTTGAGCATCACTGTTGGACCACCGTGAAGCGTTTTATTGTGTGCGTCACTGACAAGCAGAAACGTAAAGTGACTGCTATGCGGAATGATGATTGGATGCTTAATGTCTTCATCCAATTGAGCGTTGTTGATCCTTCCGCCGACACGCAAAATACCATCTTTATCCAACACTGGACATAAAGATTTCAACTTACTTTTATTTTTTACATTACCTGTCCTTCTAAGTTCTTCTATATCCTCTTTAAATGCCTTTCCTTGGCACTGTCTTATACACACCTTCATAGCATCTGCTATTTCTTGACTTGTTAGGTATGACCTTATTTCACATCCACTTTTTCGCATCCTTGTCAAGTTCAAGAACCTTTTACAAAATGCTATGACATGAACCAACTTGTATAAAGAAGAGCATTTAGTCCACACCTTGTCTTCTCGGACACCTTCAGTGACTACATGTGATTTAATTGCTCTCTGTTCCATGTTAGTGCTGATTGCCTTGGGACGTGTGTATGTGATAAGTTCTTCCTTAAGCCAGGATGGACCTGAGAACCACAACACACTGTCATGTAGCTCTTGCGGACTCAATCCCCGTGAAGCAATATCAGCCGGGTTCTGGGTTGACGTCACATGAGCCCAGTAAGTGTTGTCAAACAACGACAGAATTTGAGAAACTCTGTTGCCCACAAACGTTGTCCATCGGCTGGGATGATCACTTAGCCATGCAAGGACTACTGATGAGTCAGTCCAAGTGTGTATATTTGATTTTTCAATGCCCATAACCTCAGCGACTTCAGTGATTAGCTCAGCTAACAATACCGCTCCCATTAGCTCTAGACGTGGTACGGATTGCTGCTTCACTGGTGCAACTTTAGTTCGGGATGTGACTAAACTTACATTGATATCACCCTGTGAGTTAATGACTCTGATGTAAACTACAGCTGCATAGGCTGCAATAGAGGCATCACAAAACCCGTGCAACTCAACCAACTCATCGTCATGTCGAGTTTCAACCCATCTTGGAAGATGACACTTGCTGATGTTTTGTAGATCGCTTTGGTAAGTTTCCCATTCTCTCAGTAAGTCAGGCGACAACTCTTCATCCCATTCAATGCCGGAAAGCCAAAGCTTTTGAATAAATGTCTTGGAGATGATGACACACGGCGAAACCCAACCCAGCGGATCATACAGACGAGATATATCTGAAATGACCCTCCTTTTGGTGATTGGTTTTTGCTGATCAGGAAGATCGACTGAATACTTAAAAGTATCAGTATTTCTATCCCAAAAAAGCCCTAATATTTTGATCACTTCATCTAACTTTATATCTTTTCCCCTTTCAGTTTCTTTTTCCTTTTGTTCTCCTGAAATTTGATGACTCAAACCATGATCACTACTGACCCATTTTTGCAATTGAAATCCACCCCTTTGAAGTAATTCTGTAATTTTTTCTTTAATGACAAGTTCTTCAAAACTCCCATGTTGGGATTGTGGATCTTCATTGTGAAAAGGGAGACTTACAACGTAGCGCCCACTTGAATCTCTGATCGTGGTGATTTTGTAGATTTCCTCGCATCGTTGTTTGTCTTCAGTTAGAATCCTTTCTGGAACTATTGATTTTATTTCCAGAAACTTTTGTTGCATTTCATTGTTATCTACGTGATTGAAATGACACAATACACTAGCCTGCTCAAAACCTGTTTGACCCGATAAAACCCAACCAAAAACTGTGTTTTGAGCAGTTGGTGCTCCTGAAGGCCCTCGTAACAAGCCTTCTTTCAGAATTTGGCCATAAACTTCTGCGCTAAGCAACATGTTGACTTTGCTTGGTGTGTTGAATTCAGGATCAGCCAGTGTGATAGCCTGAAATTCTGACCAATGACATTGGTGTAACTTCTGTGACGGTAGTAAAGAAGTTATGGTGTTCAATACATATGCTCTCACTTGAACACTGAAATTGGGATCTAAGCGGGATTGGATCGTCACCATGACGAAAAACTTGGAAGCTAAAGAGCTTCGATCACCGCCTATTCCTGAAATTGGTGTTTCTGTTGGTATCTTTTTCAGTCCTAGCAACTGCACTGCTGATTCGGTTATGAATGATGCCTGGGACCCTTGGTCCAATAACACCCTCAACAGTTGACTATAACCACTACTTGTCTGTGCTTCGACAAGCGATGTGGCTAACAAAACCTGTGTTGGAACTTTGGTTGCTTGCTTCGAAAAATGACTAACTAGGTTTGGTTCGCCCTCTGCTAGTTGTGTCTGAACTGAAGACACAGCTGAACTAACTTCAACTGCTGCATTTGGTTTCCTCGAGTTTGCAGTGAAGTTTGAGATAGATTTGGGATGAAGTAAAGAGTGATGTCTTCTGTTGCATATGCGACAGTCTGACGGCAGTATTTAATCGAATGGTTTCCGCCCAAACAATTGAAGCAAAGCCCATTACTTTGGACAAAGCTGTGTCGTGAATCGTAACTCTCCTTTGCAAATTGTTTACAATTTGCGATTTTATGGTTTTCCTTACAGAAAGGACAAGAAACTACTTCTTTAAAGTCATCATTGTTGTTGACTGAGTGCATAACTTTCGGCTTATAGTGGGAAGTGATACTTTGTTTGACATACTTATTAACCTTTGGATCTAAAAACTCAAGGGCACGAAATCTAGATTCAAGAAACTCTTTGAAATCAGTAAACTTTGGCAAATTGACATGTGAGCTAATCTTTGATACCCATTGTTTACGTGATTCGGGGTCTAATTTGGAACTGATAATGTAAACAACTATAATATCCCACGAATCGACATCAACGGAAAGATTTTTCAAACCATTAAGACACTCAACAGTTGTGTCTAAAAGACCCTTTATAGCAGCCGACGACTCCAATACATTTGGTTGACTCATAAGCCGCTTCAGTAAAGAATTGGATTGGAATCGCTTATTCTTGTACCTACAACTCAACTGTGACCAACACTCTTCATAATTAGCCGATGTCGTTGGTATGTGCCTAACTAGTTGTTCAGCCTCACCTGTCAAAAGACTCTTCAAATAATGCATCTTCTGTACATTATCTAGGCGTGCATTCCTGTGAATTAATGACAAGAACAGATCCTCGAATGTGGTCCATTCTGAATACAATCCGGAAAACTTGGGAATGGAAATTTGGGGTAATTTGACAGATGAAACTTCACAATGATTTGAATCAAGTGAAGCTTGATTTACAATCGGCAATTGAATTTCAGTAAAATTATCGAGTGCTTCTCTTAATTCAGACTTGTAAGTAAAATATGATTCCTCAGTAACCTCGTAAATATTTTGAGTAAAATAATCATCGTTGACATTATCTTCGGTGACTGATTGAATGATGTTGTCATGGGTCTCGTTGAACTGATCCCATTGCTTATCTAATGCTTCTAATCTTGTTTGCAAATACGGTTTTTTAATTCTATCTTTGGGTGACTTTTTGTAATTATCTCTAGCTTTCTCAATTGAGGTGTATTTATCTAACTGTAACTTATATAACTATTCCATTATGGAAATGACAAGCTGTCACTCAATTTAGACAAGAAACAATCTTTGAAATCCTGAAAATTTTACAAGTCTTTTGCAAACTGACTTCGATACAAAATTGGGCATAGGTTCCCCGTCTTATCACTTTTAGCGTAACTATTCTAAGTCTAGCTAAAACAAATCTAAATTTTTCAAAGTCCCGCAAAATCTTCAACTTGTAATATTTCTTGAACTTTGATGATGAATATTGAAAATGTACTTACAATTCACTGCACTTCACTCACTTTTAACGCCTTTGTTGCGTTACGTTACGATTCACTTTGCTTCTACTCCGTCCGACCTCGGCTCCTCCAGCACCTTTGCTCGAAAGCCCGCACCGCCTTGCGCCCTCTAGTGACGCCTGTGACTGCTCCTCCGCCAATGTACACCTCCTCTCACTCCAGAGGTGGTCTGTACTTCAGTGACGGCCCGCAACTGATTCCAATGCAACTCCGCACAAAGTCGCCGGAATACGCGATTATCGACTCTATATCCGACTCGATTAGGACCATGTAAAATAAGGACCCAAATCTACTAGAGAAATAAACCAAGTATATAGAGCAACTTGAATTTATTGGAAAGCGAACACAAAGAACACTATGCTATATAGTAATTACAAAATTCATTGCTTGCGCGATTCAAAGGAGTATAACTCCATCTTTTGATTTTGTTAGGAACTAATTTCCTGAACATTGTTAATAGACATTTACATTTTGAACAGCACTTTGGACAGTAATAATTGTGCCATCGGCTCTGTGTGGTTTACTTGAGCTAGCAATCCGCGGTGGCAATTAAATTAGCGTGAGATTTAAAGAACTGACAGATGAAGTCGCTAGTTAAATGAAATCAGAAAAAGATGTATGCGCAAAACCCAACATAACAAAAAATGACAGCAGGTCCTTGTGTCCAGCAGCACCCGGCACAGCTCGGGCGGTACCTTGCGGCTGGTGCCGGGCTCCCTGGGCTGCAGCTGCGCGTGCTCGGCGCGGTAGAGCGGCTGCAGGGGGCGCGACCACAGCGCCTCCTGCAGCAGAGACAGCTCGGGCGGTACCTTGCGGCTGGTGCCGGGCTCCCTGGGCTGCAGCTGCGCGTGCTCGGCGCGGTAGAGCGGCTGCAGGGGGCGCGACCACAGCGCCTCCTGCAGCAGAGACAGCTCGGGCGGTACCTTGCGGCTGGTGCCGGGCTCCCTGGGCTGCAGCTGCGCGTGCTCGGCGCGGTAGAGCGGCTGCAGGGGGCGCGACCACAGCGCCTCCTGCAGCAGAGACAGCTCGGGCGGTACCTTGCGGCTGGTGCCGGGCTCCCTGGGCTGCAGCTGCGCGTGCTCGGCGCGGTAGAGCGGCTGCAGGGGGCGCGACCACAGCGCCTCCTGCAGCAGAGACAGCTCGGGCGGTACCTTGCGGCTGGTGCCGGGCTCCCTGGGCTGCAGCTGCGCGTGCTCGGCGCGGTAGAGCGGCTGCAGGGGGCGCGACCACAGCGCCTCCTGCAGCAGAGACAGCTCGGGCGGTACCTTGCGGCTGGTGCCGGGCTCCCTGGGCTGCAGCTGCGCGTGCTCGGCGCGGTAGAGGCGCCGCAGCAGGCGCGGCTGCAGGGGGCGCGCGCCGGGCGCGGGGGCGCCGCCCCACCACAGCGCCTCCTGCAGCAGCGGCGCCCACTCCGCGCCGGAGCCCCCGGCGCCGGACCACCAGCGCGGACGCGACCCGCTACTGGACCCGCTCACAGCTGTAACCAATACATTTTACATTCGATACTACATACTCGTAGTTTAAGTGAGCGTGGCCGCCAAATTCTCAACTATGTGTAATATAAAAAAACGACAACGTCCAGAGGTCGATTCGAACAAGAACTTATACTTGAACTAAACTGAAAAATGAATTCTAAAATTAACAAATGGAAGATATTTCTGAACTTTTAAAAACATTTATACATTCCTAACACAACAAAGTGTAGGTAAATGTAAATGGTTCTACCAATTTAAACAGAGAAAAATGTTTGCGAGTGTGTTAGATTTTCGAATACTTAGCAACAGAGAAAATAAAAAAGTTATTCACTATTTTCATAACATAAATTCTATGAACTCTTAAATAAATGTCATGAGCTTTCAACTGATGAGACCGAGTACTCAGTCAGACTCACCCTGCAACAGCGTGGCCACAAGACGGTCGTAGAGCGCGGCGTGCGAGGGAGACGGCAATGGCTCCTGCGGCGAGTGTGTGAGCAGGAAGTCCAGCGCGCGAGACACAGTGGAGAGGTGGCGCGCGCCTAGTTCCAGACGGTCGGCGCGCCAACTGTCGCTGCCCAGCGACACCGCAGAGGATAGCACTGGAACCAATTCACACTTTATTTATTTACAATACGCACAACTATCACTCTTCTAAACTAGGGTCACTCTTCTGATGTTTCCATAATATATGTATAGATGTTTTAGTAATTTGGCTTTTGGTTTTGTACGCAGCTATTTTGGAGTCTCAATTAATTACGTATCCTGTCACCTTGGTCTGCTGGAAGAAATCTCTTTTTAGCTTCTCACCAGTACTTTTACTCTTAACTATTGTCTATTGTAATCTTCTTTTTGTGTACAAACTAATAAATAAATAAGAAATAAACTATCGACTTTAGAGCCCCATAGACTTCTCATGGCAGACAAGAGACTCCCGTCACCGAGTCAATTCAATACATTGGAATTCCAATTGGCATCAAATACATTTAACGGAAGCGGGGGTTCAACGTCTCTCAACAATGTCAAAAATTATAAAAATCATAAAATACAAACAGTTAAAATACTTGACTAAAATACATGGATAAGACAAAAACTATGAAAAAATACAAACAATGAAATATGCCAATGAAAAATCGAGAAATATAGTTTCGTGTTCATAACTCTGTTGTGGAATATTATAAAGGGTTATTCAACAAAAAGGTTACTCAGGCGACGCCGTATTAGATAGTATGTACAAGGTTTCCTTCATAATAGCGATGTTTATAAAATGTAATAGTGGATATTGTTAACATCCTTGTCAGAATCAGAATCAGAAATATCTTTATTTAAATAGACCTGTCACAAGTGCTTTCAAATCGTCAAAAACTTAATCAAACAAACAAAAATACACTTAATAATAGACTTAAATACTATAATAGAAATAATAAATAAATACACAGTATACAAACATAATGTGACTCAACCACCGGTGTCGGAAAGCTGTTTCTGTACTGAGAAGAACCGGCAAGAAACTCAGCAGTTACTCTTTTCAATATGTTCTGTACAATAATCCGTTAGTAAATTACAATTTTATTAAGTCAGTGTGTTGTACCTGTGCTGAGATAGTTGGCGTACTTGTTGTGCGGCGCGTAGGAGTCGCCGAGCCGTGTCTCCAGCCAGTCAAGCTGGGAGTCGAACAGCGAGACCTGCGCCTCGCGGGCCGCCAGCCGCACCGCCCCATCGGAGGACGTCTGCTCCACGAACGAGAGGTGGTGGTGGATGTCGCAGATTGTCTGGGAAATTATAATAAATGAATTCAAGCATCTTGCAGCGGCCTTAAATGATGTATCATTCGGCTTAACAGTCCAGAGCTCTCCAATTACACTCCCATCTAGTAAACTGGTCTAGCATAACCCTGCACCGTAGTACCTCCATCTCTGGACCGCAATGGCCTTCTAGGTCGATATTTTTGCCCATAGTCGCCTAACATGCGGTAGACATACTCGTAACTGACCGAGTTCATTTCAACTGACCACCTCTTTGGAAGATGTCGGTAATGCCAGTTTTAGACCGAACTGTGATGTTTCATAATATGATAACTTTAAGCGGACTTTCAATTGGGCACAAAATATTAAGCTCCAATGCTTTTCGGCCTCGAAGGCGGACATCTGATGATTTGCAAAGAACCAAGATAATGATATAAATAATAAACATCATTGATCTTGTCAAATTGAAGTACACTTTTTAGTTAAGTAATATTAATATTTAAAATTTACTTTATTCAAATGGACCTGTTACAGTAGACAGTACTTTCAAATCGTCGTCATTGCAACTAATTGTTTTTTACTTTGCAACAGGTGCGAATGCACCGTTGTGGGCACTGTGGGCATGCCCACACCCCTAATTTGCTTGTTGTAATTATAATAAGTCCATGATTGTTGTTGAGTGAGTTCGTACTCCTATACAACTCTTACTTTGCTAATTTTTGAGGGCTGGATCCGCACCTGCTTTGCAACGATAGCTAGTAAGCAATGTGAATGTTACAGACCTGCATCCCGTGGTGCGTGCCGAGCGCCTTGAGCGCCACGTCCTGCAGCAGCTGCCCCAGCGCCTGCAGCAGCAGCGCGCGCCGCTCCGTCTGCAGCGGCGCCTGGCTCGCCACGAGGATAGCGCGCACCACCACCTCCGGCAGGCACACCTCGCTCAGTGACCGTAGAGAGGACTGTCAAACATACACACTTTTATTATTATTGGATTCATCATTTTGAGCACACAGTGAGCACATTATTACCAAGTATTTTTTTAAGTTTTTTATTGGGGTCTTCAAAATGACCTCATTCCACCTGATGGGAAGCAGCCGTGAGATCCAGATATGGGATTGACAAGCACAGTAATGGAGAACTACTTTGCTGCTCAATCTCATTCGGAAGGCCCGTATAAATGCCTTTTCACGTCTCGCTTAACAAACCCGTGATTATGACAAGAAGGAAACTCATGTCCTGGAAGAGCGTTCCACGTCTGAATAGCACGACACAGGAACGAATCACCGAACCTTTTGGTGCGGGCCGACAGTCGCTGGATCGTGTGTGGATGTTGACGCATACCAGCGCGTGTGGTGCGGGAGTGGAAGGGTGAGGATGGGATCAGCTGGAACAACTCGTCAGAGCATTCCCCGTTGTACAGGCGGTAGAGGACACTCAAAGTGGGCTGTCTCTACACAGTTTTGACTACTGTTGTTTTTATTCTATTCAATTGTATTTCTGTTATATCAGTAATCTTTTATTTTTATAAACCATTCCTCACCAACAATAAAAAGGTTACCAGACCAATAGATGGGAAAGGTTAGGTTTGAAATGAATTTAGCTCAACATTTCAAGCAAGTCAGTTCCACCGGGGCCCAAGTATCGGCATAACCTCACCTCCTCACTGATGGCGAAAAGAGCTATGCCAGACTCTGGTAATCCCATGACAATCCTTGAAGCGACTTCACGATGGTGGTCCTCACTTGCCTCTCCTCGTCCAAAAATTATCTCTCTTTTGAAAAATTCCATAGAGAAAATGTTCAAAAGAGACTTTATAACAAATTGAATAAATAACTTTTAGGAATGTAAAATTTTGACTCCAATGAACCATCAACGTTAATTGACATCTCTGAGTACGGCAATAAAGGCGGATCCTGCACGTACCTTGTCGATGAGCACGCGCAGTATCCGCGCCACGTGGTGCGCGAGGTTGGCGTCGCGCGCGCACGCCGGCAGCAGCGCGAGCAGCGGCGGGCAGCGCGCCGTCCACTCCTCGTTCGCCTCCACCCAGATGTCTTCCTGCATCCGGATGACATCGACTATTATTTTATTATATGAAGATAGATAGATATATTCTTTATTGCACACCAAAACAACAGAAATCAACAGCAAAAGTAACACAGACTGACGTAAATGTACAATTTGGGCGGCTTTATCGCTAGAAAGCGATCTCTTCCAAACAACCGACAGATAGAGGAAAATTGACTAGAAGGGTAGGCAAGTGCACAAGTAATAATAATGAAGATGAATAAATCTGACGGAATTGTGCTCTAAATACCGAAAATAGTCATTTTTACACATTTAATGAATGATTTTTAGTTTTCGTCACGATAAACAATCATCAGATACAGATCAGATCAGTACAGGATCGCACGAGACTAACATTACCTACACCAAAAACCGCCGAATGTTTCAGACGAGAACCCACTGAAACTATATCAGACGTCAGTAAGCGTCGTTAATTATCATTAACTAGCGTCCGCCCCCGCTTCGCACGGTTGCAATAGGATGTTATTATACATATAAACCTTCCTCTTTAATCACTCTATCTATTAAAAAAAACGCATGAAAATCAGTTGCGTAGTTTCAAAGATTTAAGCATACAAAGGGACAGAGAAAGCGACTTTGTTTTATACTATGTAGTGATGAATGAGTTCACCTTAGCCTAAGTCGGTACTTACGTCGAGTTGATCTTCTAACGGCACGTCACATTTGGTGAGCAGCGCCGCGCACGCCGCAGCTAGCTCCCACGTGCCTTCATATAGGGATACCTGTTGAGGGATATTCATGTAACATGTAATCTGCTTACACACTATCTGACATTCACGAAATTGTTTTGACGTCACAATATTCATTCAATTATCATTACAATACGGAGCAAGTGTCTCTCGAGAATTGTCTATTATTTTGTAATTCAGAGATGTAAGAAACGTACAATGAGTAATTGAACAGTTTCTAAAAGGGTTTTCCAAAAGGGACGCTCAAGATTTGACAGCTCATCGCGGTCATGTTGTTTGAGTGACAGATGTCAAATACGGCGTGTTATATTCATTCAGTCCTCCCAAATCACCATGGCAAGTTACAGTGTCGAGCAGCACGTGCAAATTATAAAATTGTTTCATGAAAATGGGTCTTCAGTTCGAGCAACGTTCCGTGCACTTCGCCTTCTCCACGAGCAATTTCCGGACATGGTCATCTCGCGCGGAGGCGACGTGAACTGGCCACCGAGACCGTGCGATTTGACACCACTGGACTTTTTCTTGTGGGGTTTTCTTGAGTCGCAGGGCTATGCCAACAAGCCGCAAAGAACCGATGCCCTCAAAGTCAACATACGCCACGCCATCGATCAAATACAGCCCGATATGTGCGGCAGAGTCATCGAAAATTGGACTTTTCGTGTGGGCGCCACCAACCGAAGCCGTTGCGGTCATTTGAATGATGTCATATGCCATGCATAATGGGGTCGAAATGAAAAATGAAAAAGAAATATCACAAATATCTCTCCCACAAGTTTATTATTTCATTTCAAAGATCAAGCGCCATTTAGATGAAACCCTAGTGTAACGGTGCGTTTTGGGTAGTTGCAGAAACACAAAAACGACGTTAACAAATTAGAAGGAATTTATTCGAAGTAGGTACGAAATAGTAGTTAGCACTAGGGTCGTGGGCGTAGAGCCCGTCTGATTGTGTTCACTTTCCCTGGTCTGGGACTTCCCTGCAGATGGTGGCCGAGATGATGGGTGGCCGACTTGAGACGCAGCAGAACGATGTGGTGCGTGGCAGTGGCTCAGCAGCTAAGATGGTAGTAGGGACAGTGATGGTGGTACTGGTAGGAGTACCGGTTCGAACCCCTGGTAGTGGATCCCTTACGGGGATTTGCACGCACTTAGGTATTTAGTTTACATTATTTAGATTTTTAGATAACATAGAAATACTGTAGGGCCGCGGACGCGACGGAAGATTCCGTGCGCCGCGGCGACAAGAGCTAGGTAGGTACTAGGTCTGTCCTCTTCGGAAGCTGGTCGGCAGTGAGAGGACGAGTCGGCGTTAGTATTAGTTTTATTGCGCGGGCGCCGGCCCGCGATCGTCCATCTCACTCACCGCGTCCCGCTCTCGCAGCTGCCGTGCTATTCCGGCGGTGTACATCGGACATCACTTCACATCTCGGTGCTTCACGCTTACCTCAATCACCAATACGCTTTACTTTGAATTACTGTGCGGTCCGTAATGCGATTACAGGTCAATGAGCGCTCACGGCGATAACAGGCGTCCCGAATTGAAATATCGCGTCAACAGCGCTCACAGCGCTATCAGCGCCAAAACCAATTCGGACCGCTAGATAGTGACACATAACCTAACAATTTTTAACTTTTAATTTCCATCATTCCCAGGTTAAACTTGCGGTTCTTGTAGTCAAACTTTCTGTTACGTTATCACAGAAAAAGATTTGTCCCAGCAAAGATTTATTCTGAGGAATTTTGACAAAAATATTTTTACGCGAAAATGTCTGTTTGACGTTTCATCTATGAATCTGACATAAGGCCCACGGTGATATCGCTCTGGAGCATTATCGTTGTGAGCGCAATATGGCGCCGTTAGTGACGTCACCCATGACGTACAGATGTCTGACGTTAGATGTCCCGTTGGCGCGATATCTCAATTCGGGACGCTCTGTGAGCGCGCTGTAATCGATTTCGACTCAATTCGGAACGCACCCTTTGTATTATCTCTCATTTTGTATGTTAATAATTAAAAAATGTTATTTGGCTTAGTTCTTTTCTCTGTAACGACCACAGTTACAAAGAAATTGAATTTTAAAGTTCACTCACACGAGCGAAGGGAGTTTTGGCGTCCGCCGGAATAGCATAGCTGGTTTCGCAATCGGCGCGCGAGGCACATAGCGTAGTGCTATGCGTTTTCGGAAGGAATCGTAGGTTCACAACTCATTAAGTTAATTTAAGTATTTAGGTAGTTATTATTATTTTTATTCATTAGGTTTATTAATAAATTATTATTAGGTAGGTATTTTATTAGTTGTTTGTTTGTTAGTTTGGATTTTAGGTTTTTATTTATTTATTTTAGATAATTATGTTGCGGTGTATTCATAAAAAATACACCGTGACACTAGTACATTTAAAATAAGTATGAGTATGTTTCAGAGTAATTTAAGCCACAATATTTTAAACAGTAATTCAGCGCTAATATTTTTCTATGGTGGATAACTTAGAAGCTAAACTATTAGAACACTAGTATAGATACCTGGTTGGCGAGATGCAGTAGATAGTGGTTCTGGCGCAGCTTGCGCGCTCGGTCGGGCGGCGCGCGGCGCTGCAGCGCGGCCACACAGCGCACGAGCGCCGCGCGCACGGCGCCGCTGCGGTGGTTGCCCAGCACCACCAGCCACTCCGCGCTCACGCAGCCGCACAGCGCCTAAGCAATTATAAAAAAAACATTTGAGATAAATAAATAAAAACTGTTTATTTCGGACAACGATCAAACCATGTTATTACATGATGCTAGTTATAAAATTGAAAAACAAATAGCCAAACGCACAGACAAAAAAATAGATAAAGCAGAATTACCAAAGAAATTAGTTTCCGTGATAACTCTCCGCACTATTCACCTCTACAGCGGTGAGGTGTGCCAGTCCGCTATGGTCATCAGGACGACCTCAAATAATAGTCCAAAGGTGCACGTCAGTGAGTCCCAGTCTTACATAAATTGTACACTAAGCAATGCCCGGGAAGCTCCTACTGAAGCGATAGGACTCATGAAGACACTTTGGCACTCTCCTGCTGCTCCCCCAAACTCATAGCCACCCGAGATTTCAACTTTGCATTTTTTTACTATCGTGGTAAAATCGCTCTGAATAGCTCGTCAGCTGGAGCGAGTCGGATTGATACCAACTAAAACACCACTGTACTCAACTATGGCACGACATTACTGCTGGCCTCTGCCCATGCCTTTTTTTTCATAAGGGGAAATGCACTTACGCATACCCGTCAACCGGGGGGTTGGACGAGTTATATCGGACTCTCCACTGGAAAAGTGGTTCCCCAGTGGCTCTACCGACTAAAACCCCTACTACTACTCCCTCTCATCGTCCATAGTGGGGGAACACGGTGAGTGGCGCGAAGCCTTTTACGCGTTCCCCCGGACGGAGCCCGCCTACTCGGCGGGCCGGAAGCGACCCCCGTTCGTGAGGGGGGCCAGTAGGGACAGCCGAGGGTGTCGAGCCGTCCCTACCAGGCAGTGGTGGAGGCCTGTGCAATGCCTCCTCCACGGAGGGGTGCGACGTGGCGAGCAGGTGCGCGTCCTCCCCTCCCCCTCCTCGCCCTGCGGAGCTCATCAGACGCGGCATCGGTCTCCCGCGCACGCTTCGCGTCTTCCTCAGAGGTCATCACCTCCTCACAGAAGGTGGCGAACGCCAGGCCTCTTTGTCTGCCAGCATTGCAAGCACAATGCTGGGCAGAGATAGTTCCTGGCCCACCTTGGCGACTAGCGCCCTGCGCTGTGGAGCCCACGTTTGACACACCGCCAGTGTGTGGTGCGCCGTGTCCTCCACAGCGCCGCACTCATGGCAGAGTGGGGCTCCCTTTCGGCGGATGCGGTGCAAGTATGAGCCAAAGCACCCATGCCCGGTCATAACTTGCACCATCCTGTATGAGAGAGACCCGGGGTCCCGGGCCGCCAATATTCGGCAACAGCCAATGAAGGCTGTTTGCCGCTTTCAGCAGCCTCGGTGACAACCCCCGGAAGTGGGGCAGGAATAGCCTTTTCGAATCGAGGATCAGACCGAGATACTAGATCTCGGTCTTCACCACCGTTCTGACGCCGCCGAGCACTATTTGTGCGTCAGGTGGCGCCGGAGGTTGCTGAGGCCACGGAACCAAATGGCCTCGGTCTTTTCGAGCGCCACCGTGAGTCCGAGGCGACCGATTCGGTCGGCCACGAGGTCTCCTCCGTCCGCGTCTCTGAAGGACTTCCCCCGGGCAGTGACAAGCGTATCGTCAGCGTAACGGATTACGCTCATGCCCGGGAGAAGTGCGCCGCGTAGGAGCCAGTCGTAGCTTATGTTCCACAGGAGCGGCCCCAACACCGACCCCTGTGGAACTCCGGACTCGACACTATAACGCCAGATGGCGCCTGAGCTGTCTGTAGAGACAATTGACCGATCCCTGAGGTAGCTCTCAACGGATCCCTGTAAATACAGGGGTACGGAGTACTCCTGCATTCCACTGTCCTGGTGCAAGCCTACCTGTGCTAGCTGGTGCTCCGGCAGCACGGCGATGGTGTCCCGCAGCAGCAGCAGCAGCCCCTCGCACGCCGTCCAGCCCGGCTCTGCGCCCGCCCGAAGACGTCTCTGTTCAATTCAACATTTTATTAGGTACCTATTTTGTGTTTTGTTTGCCTACGATGTACTTATGTAATTTTATTACAATTATTTAAAAAGTTCAATACAGTATTTTTATTATAATAATTAATTACCCAGGCTAACAACTATAAAACAATAAAGAAAAACTGTATAAAGTGGTGGAAACATACCTCCGTAGCATACCTACACACAACTTCAGCTAATGTCTGTCTATTTTGTATTACAGGTTCAGTTAGTCAATTGACGAAATTAAGAGAAATAAGCAGCAAGTTAAAAAAAACTAAATGATCGTATAATTTTTATCTGAATAAAACTGTAAAATGTTTATATTAAATTTCACCATTACATAACTAACAGAACATAAATAATGTGTTTTGAATGTTTGTTACCTGGTGGTAGATGCCGCCGGTGTAGAGGTCGACGGTGGTGTGGCTGACGTCTTCGACATCTACAACAATGTACTCGGTGAGCTCGTCGTCGACGACCACCCGCGCCCGCGCCCCAAGCTCTGCAACCGGACCGGGTACCGTACCGCCTACTGCCTACTGCCTACTGCCTATGCCTACTGCCAGCCTACCAGCCGCCAGGGCTGTTACCGCGCAAAAGCGACCTACCACTATTTGATACAGTAAGCAAAAAGTGTTGAACTGCTACTTTCACGGTTAATTAAACTGTAATGCGACATGGCCCAGGGTAAGCACTGTGGCACTCTGGTAGATCCCGTGCAGTCTAATTGAATCTGGCCGGAACACATCCTGTTCATCATTAAAAATATACTGTGGCAAACTGTCTAGTATTAATAAACGCCGATAAAAGCCCAAGTAGGTACCGTAAGTAAGGACCCGGATAAGACTCGCGCTTTACCATATTAGGTTTACCACGCGGAAGAAGACATTGGCCATAAAATTTCGCTAAAAAGACAAAGAGCACATGATTGAATTTCCAGTTTATTTTTTAGCGCAACTTTACTTAGTGAGTGGTGATATTGTCGTCAAATACCCGCCAACTGGCCCAGTCGCATGTGCGCAGTAACAGTCGGTTAGTAAGCACGAAGCCTAGCAGGTTAGCCGAGGGACTAAACATATCTGTACAGGCAGAGTATCAGTGCAGTATTATACAAAACAGTGCGATTCTTTCTAAAATACATTCCTGCGCATAATGTCACTCATTCTAAGGTTTATCATTGTGTAAGTGTAGATAGCGTTTTGCATTTGCGATTTACAGTTCTGGTAGCGGTAGCTTCAGTAACTGAATATCGACCAAGAAATTATAATGAAGATATGCTATTCTTGAAAAAGCATTGCGATTGTACAAAGTGCATAGCTTTTTACGAGCTCTTTATATTTAATCTTCCTTCAAGCTTCTACAACAACATTCATGTCAGGTAAATATTTACACATTACATCCTAAGTAAGTAATCAAGACAGCTAAAATAGCACACATTTTACATGTAGATTAAAAGTTATGGTAATTATCTCACCTCTTCTTGGATGTAATCAAAATGAAGAAGCAGAGAAAATTAATGATTCGTATATTTTTAAATAATCTTTTTCAATAAAAGCAAATGCAATAATTCATGTACTTACCAGCAGGCGGATCAGAGTTTTCTGATGTTGACGAAGCGTCAGTATTTTTTCTGTAATTTAAAAAAAGCAATTTAGACCACAGCTTAGTTAGTGCGTAGTTAGAAATACTTATCATGAATTTACATCACCTGTTCTCCTTGATTTGCATATTAATGATTCCCTTCATCTGTTTCGTGGAGTCGACACTGCTCTCAGGGTCGGTTTTCTCTCCGTCGGTGTCTTGTTTCTGCGCCATCTCCTTGAGTGCGTTGAGGCTGTTGTCGTTGGCGCCGTCCTCCGTGGAGCCGCTGGAGGCGCGGGCGAGGGCGGGGGCGGAGGGCGCGGGGCGGCGGCGGCGGGAGGGGCGGCGCTTCAGCGACGAGGAGCTCATCTCCTGCGTCTCCGGCGTCAGCAGGAAGTAGAAGTTGGCGCGCGAGTGCGTCACGAACGTGTCGCTGGCCTGTGAAACATTATTGATCTCAATTGTCAGAAGGGCTGGTTATACGGGGTGATTTATAAAGAGGGGGTGACAATCCTTAATAATCATGACGACAGTATCAAATAATTAACGATTTGAATATTTTAGGGGAAAATACATGTTAAAAGGAAGTTTTATTTTAAAATCTGAGATCAATCAGACTTTCGATAAAGGAAAAGGATAAAATACTGCAATTCGCCATTTTTACTCAAACACCAATCACGCGCACTGACGTCACTCTCTACTCACTGTCGTTGTCATACAAGTGACTATGACAGACAAGTGATGTTAACTAAGGAGTGACGTAATAGTGGACACCATGACACCTTCGAGTTTTATCCGCACGCTGTATAATTTTCAAATTTTTGGCAAGTAATTTTGTACGGTAAATTAAAACTTCATTATTTTGGTCCTTCGCTCCTAAAGCAGCTCCTATGAGCCCGTTCATCGACTCCACTCACCTGGTGCATGAGCAGCAGGAACTGCGTGAGCAGCGCGACGTGTTCCAACAGCGGCGGCGCGCCCAGCAGCCCGCGCACCAACTGAACCAAGTCGTGGCTGGTGGCCGCACTCAGCGGGGGGCATTCAGAGTTCAGGAACCGCTCCTGACATCAGACAATCAATACAAGCTCATTCCTAAGTCGGCTAAAGACGTTACGTTCTTAATCTAACTATGGAATCAAAGTTCGTGTAAAAAATGTGATGAGAACTTAATACAATTTTGAAGAAACTACACGACATTAAACTATAATCACAATTTATTTTTACAAATCTACGAAAGACCTGAATCGAAAACATAAACGTCTTCTAGAATTATCTTCAATATTCGACGCGTATTGATACTTTTCTACAATCTTCACGAAGCTTTCAGAAAGACCCGGGCAATTCTAAAGTACAATAGTCAACGCGAAGTTTTAATAACATTTTAGATCGGATTCGGGAATTACCAAAGAGGCCACACGCGTCTTAATTATATACAAAGAATCGTAGTGTTATTTGAGCAGTGCGTATAGCCAAGAACCCGTTTAGCCCTAAACCCTGGCATCTCCCCCTGCCTACCTTGCACGCGAGCAGCAGATGGTCGAGCAGGTCGACCCTGGTGGCCTGGTAGTGGTTGTGTCTGCGGCGCGGGTGGTCGGCGCGCAGCAGGCTCGCCAGGCACGCCAGCGACAGCGCCCACGCCGACCCCGACACCACCGTGCCCGTGCCCTCCGCCTCCCACACACAGTCCTGGACCAGTGACCCTGCCTACCTTGCACGCGAGCAGCAGATGGTCGAGCAGGTCGACCCTGGTGGCCTGGTAGTGGTTGTGTCTGCGGCGCGGGTGGTCGGCGCGCAGCAGGCTCGCCAGGCACGCCAGCGACAGCGCCCACGCCGACCCCGACACCACCGTGCCCGTGCCCTCCGCCTCCCACACACAGTCCTGGACCAGTGACCCTGCCTACCTTGCACGCGAGCAGCAGATGGTCGAGCAGGTCGACCCTGGTGGCCTGGTAGTGGTTGTGTCTGCGGCGCGGGTGGTCGGCGCGCAGCAGGCTCGCCAGGCACGCCAGCGACAGCGCCCACGCCGACCCCGACACCACCGTGCCCGTGCCCTCCGCCTCCCACACACAGTCCTGGACCAGTGACCCTGCCTACCTTGCACGCGAGCAGCAGATGGTCGAGCAGGTCGACCCTGGTGGCCTGGTAGTGGTTGTGTCTGCGGCGCGGGTGGTCGGCGCGCAGCAGGCTCGCCAGGCACGCCAGCGACAGCGCCCACGCCGACCCCGACACCACCGTGCCCGTGCCCTCCGCCTCCCACACACAGTCCTGGACCAGTGACCCTGCCTACCTTGCACGCGAGCAGCAGATGGTCGAGCAGGTCGACCCTGGTGGCCTGGTAGTGGTTGTGTCTGCGGCGCGGGTGGTCGGCGCGCAGCAGGCTCGCCAGGCACGCCAGCGACAGCGCCCACGCCGACCCCGACACCACCGTGCCCGTGCCCTCCGCCTCCCACACACAGTCCTGGACCAGTGACCCTGCCTACCTTGCACGCGAGCAGCAGATGGTCGAGCAGGTCGACCCTGGTGGCCTGGTAGTGGTTGTGTCTGCGGCGCGGGTGGTCGGCGCGCAGCAGGCTCGCCAGGCACGCCAGCGACAGCGCCCACGCCGACCCCGACACCACCGTGCCCGTGCCCTCCGCCTCCCACACACAGTCCTGGACCAGTGACCCTGCCTACCTTGCACGCGAGCAGCAGATGGTCGAGCAGGTCGACCCTGGTGGCCTGGTAGTGGTTGTGTCTGCGGCGCGGGTGGTCGGCGCGCAGCAGGCTCGCCAGGCACGCCAGCGACAGCGCCCACGCCGACCCCGACACCACCGTGCCCGTGCCCTCCGCCTCCCACACACAGTCCTGGACCAGTGACCCTGCCTACCTTGCACGCGAGCAGCAGATGGTCGAGCAGGTCGACCCTGGTGGCCTGGTAGTGGTTGTGTCTGCGGCGCGGGTGGTCGGCGCGCAGCAGGCTCGCCAGGCACGCCAGCGACAGCGCCCACGCCGACCCCGACACCACCGTGCCCGTGCCCTCCGCCTCCCACACACAGTCCTGGACCAGTGACCCTGCCTACCTTGCACGCGAGCAGCAGATGGTCGAGCAGGTCGACCCTGGTGGCCTGGTAGTGGTTGTGTCTGCGGCGCGGGTGGTCGGCGCGCAGCAGGCTCGCCAGGCACGCCAGCGACAGCGCCCACGCCGACCCCGACACCACCGTGCCCGTGCCCTCCGCCTCCCACACACAGTCCTGGACCAGTGACCCTGCCTACCTTGCACGCGAGCAGCAGATGGTCGAGCAGGTCGACCCTGGTGGCCTGGTAGTGGTTGTGTCTGCGGCGCGGGTGGTCGGCGCGCAGCAGGCTCGCCAGGCACGCCAGCGACAGCGCCCACGCCGACCCCGACACCACCGTGCCCGTGCCCTCCGCCTCCCACACACAGTCCTGGACCAGTGACCCTGCCTACCTTGCACGCGAGCAGCAGATGGTCGAGCAGGTCGACCCTGGTGGCCTGGTAGTGGTTGTGTCTGCGGCGCGGGTGGTCGGCGCGCAGCAGGCTCGCCAGGCACGCCAGCGACAGCGCCCACGCCGACCCCGACACCACCGTGCCCGTGCCCTCCGCCTCCCACACACAGTCCTGGACCAGTGACCCTGCCTACCTTGCACGCGAGCAGCAGATGGTCGAGCAGGTCGACCCTGGTGGCCTGGTAGTGGTTGTGTCTGCGGCGCGGGTGGTCGGCGCGCAGCAGGCTCGCCAGGCACGCCAGCGACAGCGCCCACGCCGACCCCGACACCACCGTGCCCGTGCCCTCCGCCTCCCACACACAGTCCTGGACCAGTGACCCTGCCTACCTTGCACGCGAGCAGCAGATGGTCGAGCAGGTCGACCCTGGTGGCCTGGTAGTGGTTGTGTCTGCGGCGCGGGTGGTCGGCGCGCAGCAGGCTCGCCAGGCACGCCAGCGACAGCGCCCACGCCGACCCCGACACCACCGTGCCCGTGCCCTCCGCCTCCCACACACAGTCCTGGAACAGACGCTAGTCAGTCACGATCGAAATCAATCAATCAAAAATAGACCTGTTACAAAGTACTTTTAAATCGTGAATAACATTGATGAAATCACCCTGGTTCATAGGGTAAATATACCAGAAAGATTCGGCCGGTCTGTTTATGGTCTCGGTAGCACAGTGGTTAGTATAGTCGCCCGGTTTGCGAAGATGCGGGTTCGATTCCCGCCTGATACCACGACGTCCAAATGTCTCTTTCTGGTTTTCAGATCTTTACTTTTAAATCGTCAAATCTAATTAACAAACAAAACATACTTAATAATAGACATGAATACCATGATATTAAATGTAAACAATAAATATAATAGTAATAAAAGTGAGTTAGGTCACGGCTAAAGAAGACTGTTCACAAGCCACAATAGCGGATTAAACTCTCGCTATAAGATTTGAACATTAACATCAGTTAATAATGCGCGGTCGAAGCAGTTTCGCAATCCAAATGTACAAAAATAATATATTCTTTTATATTCCTTTCGATAGAATAAGCTGCAATTATAACAAACTGACTCGTAGTAAAAAAAAAATACATTAAATACGTTTCGATACGGTAGTGATATTATCCTCAGGTTTAAAAAGGATTATTACACCAAGGGCGTATTAGCATTTGAATAAACTTTTTTTCTATTTAATAAGTTACTTGAGCAGCGACCCCAAGGGAAATTGGCCTCGAGACAACAAGATGTCTAACTCAGTTTAAGATCAGATAAGATAAGAAACACTTCATTGCACACAAACACAACAGAGTATTAGCAAAGAAGAAAAACATTTTAGAGTCAATGTACAATTTAGGCGGTCTATACTATTATGACTCATTTTTTAGATAAATAAACGCAGTTAAGTTTGTGAGGTGCTTCCATACTTGTTCCCTGTCGAAGTGCTTCCAGCCGCGCATGCACAGCACGAGCAGCGCCGGCTCCAGCAGCGCGGAGGGGGAGCGCGCCACGACCAGCGCGCCGCCGCACAAGCTCAGCACGGGGATGCTGCACGCCGACTCCAGGATCACCTGACAGTGGGATTCGATAATAGTAGTTTTCGATACAAGTGCGGAAAGTATGTCATTTTGCACGAGTGTCGAGGCATCTTGGCCCGAGCCGGTAGGCGAGGGTCAAGACTCGGGACGAGTGAAAATGACACTTCCGCTCGTATATCGAACAACGTTTTTTAATACATTTGCGAAAAAAATATAATGGAACAATAATATCAAACCAATTCGAATCTTTAACACAATTAAATCAAGAGAAAAAAAGGGCGGGAATGAAACACATTTTTTTTTTCAAGGCACCGGTTGTTTGCATTCAGCCTAGTAAAAATAAACTATTTTGAAAAAATATGTTAAATACATTTACTTGTGTACGAAAAATGTAAAATAAACAACATTAAAACACGACCAATTACAAAAGTATATCGTGACAGTCGTGACTAATCGTGAATAAAGAAAGCGGGAATGAAAAACTTAAGATTGACAGTTTTTTTTAACACGGCATCGGTTGTATTCAGCCTAGTAAAAATATAAGAAGTAATTTAATTGCATTTAAACATGGAAATGCAATAAATACCTATTATTTTATTTCAAGTATTTTTTGGTGAAACTAATTCATACTTACAAATCTCCGGCCATTGATAATACACAAACAGCCAACTTTATGTAAACTGTTTCCGAAATTTAATTGTTAATAGTTACTAAATACCTAACCTTTTATTTTGTCAATTATGCAATTCAAATATTTTTAATAATATTATATTCCCAGTTTTGATGCCAAATAACGTATCAAAAAACAAGATTAAGTGATTGAAGAGACAACCTCTTTGGTAGGATGTATGGGTTTTATTAACAGTATCAAAAAAAAAAATGAAAAGTAAAAAGCACTAGTGCGGAAAAACCAACTTTCCGCACGCTAAGCAGCTACGAAAAGTACCACTTTTTGAGCAACTGTATTAAAAATCAATTTTCTAAAACTTAATTCTTCAAGTGTCGGAGACATATGAGCTGTCAGGCGCGTTATCGCCGAATCTTACTAAAATGACGGTAGATCGTTGCGCGTCATTATTTGGCACAAAAAGGGCCAAAATGCCAATGGCCAAAATGGTAATTTTTTTAGCGCGAAAGACATAATTATGCTAGGCCTAAATTTGCTGAATCAGCTCCTCCGATACTCCAGGGGCTAACTGCCATATTTGCAAACAATACTGTGAGGTCTCACACTCACGACCGCATCGTTCAAAATTAATTCATAATGCGTTTATAACGACTGGGGTGACGTCACACATTTGAATTTGAGTACTAAAAGGGCTTTAATTATTCATGATGCGACTACGCGCAGATGCTTATTTCAAAAGAGGAAAGCATATTTTGTTTTAAGTTTTAGTCGATTTGCCGGGACGGAGTGTGAACCTATCAACTTTACAGTACTAAGTCACGTTCCCACTGCCACTTTCATTCGCTAAGACTGTTTGAAACTTTATCTTCTCGTATGCTTACGCCTGGAACAATAAATAAAACGAGCAAGATGCAACGGCTGTCAGTGCGACACATTTGAAGGCATGGGCGGCAGGTGTTAATTTCTGACTTAAAGCGTTATTGAATCTCAAAATTAGGCAACAAATCCTCACCCTGAGCATGTGGTGAGAGACGTGGCACTTGGGAGAGGCCATCACAGTGAGCACCAAGTCCAGGGTGTCGTCGCCGTACAGCTGCGAGTACAGTCTGTTATCGACACGACACGCTCGCAGCAGGATGCTGAGCGCAGTCGCTTGCTCTTCCTTGGATCCGTCTAGTTCCACCACCTGGATAAAAGATGATTAATTAGACAAAACATTTGGTTTAGTATAAGATGATCAAACGGAAAACGCACGGTTGGATTGGTAGCCCTAGGTTAGGCTTGGGAGAAATTAGATCCTCCAATGAGTTCTCACCCTGTCTTGGCGAGAGGGCTTATTACCGTTGAACAGGGGAACAGCCGGGAAGCCAAAAGAATACGGGCGTGGCAGATTTGTGGACGTAAGTCCACTAAACCTGCTTACGCTGCACTGTGATAATGCCAAGACGGGCGTAGTTACAGCGAGGTCACAAAGCTGGACGCAGCAGCAGCGCCGCCGCCTCGGGGTTGCGGGCCCAGAGCCCATGTACGGTGGAAGCCAGCTGGCCGTAGTACCTGGCCCCTGTATTGCAAAGCGGAAGTACCTGCATATTCCAGACATTTCCGTAGCTGGGAACCAGTCGGTTGGGAACTCCTAGGGAAACCCAGCTTCGCCGCCAGAGTAAGGAAGTCCATTGCAGCACCGTGGAGTGTAGTTAGAAAAGACTTACTGCCTGGCGGAAGAGCAAACTGCGACTTGCAGCACTCACCCTCGCGAACAGATAGAGCACCAGCTCGGGCCCGCCCAGCGTGTAGAGCGCGGGCGCCAGGCCGCGGTGCCGGCTGGGCAGCGGCGCGCCCGCCCACGCCGCGCCCACCGCCTCGGGCGCGCCCACCCCGCCCACAGCCGCCCGCCCAGCACTCACCCGCGCGAACAGATAGAGCAGCAGCTCGGGCCCGCCCAGCGTGTAGAGCGCGGGCGCCAGGCCGCGGTGCCGGCTGGGCAGCGGCGCGCCCGCCCACGCCGCGCCCACCGCCTCGGGCGCGCCCACCCCGCCCACAGCCGCCCGCCCAGCACTCACCCGCGCGAACAGATAGAGCAGCAGCTCGGGCCCGCCCAGCGTGTAGAGCGCGGGCGCCAGGCCGCGGTGCCGGCTGGGCAGCGGCGCGCCCGCCCACGCCGCGCCCACCGCCTCGGGCGCGCCCACCCCGCCCACAGCCGCCCGCCCAGCACTCACCCGCGCGAACAGATAGAGCAGCAGCTCGGGCCCGCCCAGCGTGTAGAGCGCGGGCGCCAGGCCGCGGTGCCGGCTGGGCAGCGGCGCGCCCGCCCACGCCGCGCCCACCGCCTCGGGCGCGCCCACCCCGCCCACAGCCGCCCGCCCAGCACTCACCCGCGCGAACAGATAGAGCAGCAGCTCGGGCCCGCCCAGCGTGTAGAGCGCGGGCGCCAGGCCGCGGTGCCGGCTGGGCAGCGGCGCGCCCGCCCACGCCGCGCCCACCGCCTCGGGCGCGCCCACCCCGCCCACAGCCGCCCGCCCAGCACTCACCCGCGCGAACAGATAGAGCAGCAGCTCGGGCCCGCCCAGCGTGTAGAGCGCGGGCGCCAGGCCGCGGTGCCGGCTGGGCAGCGGCGCGCCCGCCCACGCCGCGCCCACCGCCTCGGGCGCGCCCACCCCGCCCACAGCCGCCCCGCCCAGCATGCTGCTCGCGGACACACCCCTGCCGAACACTGCAAACAAACACTACATCATATAAACATACATACATACCATCACGCCTCTTTCCCGACGGGGTAGGCAGAGACCACTTCTTTCCACTTGCTACGATCCTGACACACACTTTGCGCCTTCTCTACTTTCATGAGCCCTTTCAAACATGCTCGTCGGTTAAAGGTACACCTGACCTGACCCTTTCTGAGGAAACGTTCGTCTAGGCCTTCCCCTTCCAACAGCTCCATTCACCCTCGCCTTATAAATCCGTTTCGTTAATCGCCTTTCATCCATTCTTTCCATATGACTAAACCACTGCAGCATTCCCATCTCAATTTTTGTAATTACATTTTCTTTCACACCACATCGTTCTCTTATAGCACAGTTTTTATTTTATCACTCAGTTTCACCCCAGCCATACTTCGTAATGCTCTCATTTCCACTGCATTTATTTTCCTTTCATCCTTCTTCTGCCATACACAACTTTCACTACCGTACATCATATATCCGTTGTCTAGTATCCATAATAACGGACTATAATTAGCCTACTTGGGACTAGATGGCGCTGTGTGGAATAATGTCCAAGGATTTATTATTATTATTATTATTATATAAATAAATATCATATAAACATGTCCTTACGCGACTGGGTGCGCAGCGGAATACAGTCCGCTTTTGGACTATTGCAGTCTCCTAATTATACTGTATAGAATCAAAACAGGCAGTGGGCAAGAAGTATAGCGTGAGGAGCCACGGTTATTAGGACAAAAAGACCTAGAATGGAAAAAGTAGTGTCAAATTTCTAGGGGGGCTCGATCAAGAATGATTAAAATTAATAAGGCTAAGACGCACGCACATTACAGGGTAGCCGAGGTCCACTAACGGTAGTCACTGGTAAGGAAAATACCAATGTTGTCCGCGCAAGTCATCTGTCTACTGACGAGTTGGTCGTTAATCTATTGCAAACCAAACAAGGCTTCGGGCCTTGTGCGGTGGCTTTTCTCTATAGTCTCAAACGACTGTACGGCTAAGTGATCAAAATTCACAAGCATTGATTGTTCTCATACATACACTCACAACCCATAGATCGATTAGCCAAACAATCAGCTCAATTGAAACCAGACGTCGTTGCTTTTTGTATCAGCTACCGCTAGATGTCACTATCGTACTTTAGATCGCGGGTTTTTTGGCCAGTGCTTAAAAGTAAAGTGGGGGCAACGTATGCAATTTGATGACTAAAGGCACAACTGGCTCCTGAGACAATGTATAAAGAAAGTATATAAAGGCCTCCTGGTCGATTCCGACCACAGCGGCTAATTTCAACGAGATTAACCAAGTGCGCAGGAGATATTACAGTGCTCGAGTGTGCGCGCAATACACAGGTGCACTCCCTATTCCATCACCTTTCTATGACCCGAGGTGATCGGCCTCCACTGTCCTAACCAACTCGAAACAACAACACAAACATAACATGTTGTTGGTTCGCGCGGGATTCGAACCCACGACCTCCGGGTTGAGAGCCCAACGCTCTAACCGCTACACCACGGAGGCAGTCAAAAAATCAATAAAGAAAGTAGAGTGGAGGTAATAATGATGATGTTGCTGATCATAAACGTTGTAATAATTACCTGTTGGCATAGCCAGCGTGACCTGGTGGTAAAGGTTAACGACGTGGGGCGCGTGCGCGGAGAACGTCAGCAGCAGATTGTCGTGCAGCTCGCGCAGCGCGTTGCCGGACAACTCGTATACCTAACAAGTATAATGATTTTCATTTTGTCCACATAAAATTATAGTATGTTTATCATGTAGAAAGGTATATCTGTATTGGTGCTTAGCACACATTTTGTATTTTTTTAAATTTAATCATTACGATTTACTTTACAGGAATAAGGCAAAAACAATTTTGAATTCTGATACTTATTTTTTTGAGATAAGTTGTTTGTCACAGAACAAAAACGCAAGAACCAACCTGATCCCAATCTATATTTGAGTCCAACACATTTGGTGTAAGCACGGGCGGAAAGTTGGGTGTGTCGCCACGGATCTGTCAAAATAGGAATGACTAATATAGAAGAAAATTAACTTAAACGTTAAAAGACAGTATTAGTATCGTCACCGCCGATAAGTCCTAGTGCAGTGCGAGTGTTTTGTGTGTCGAAATGAAAAAGGGGGTCTCTCAAAACTTCACGTGAAGCGGGCACGATTTTTGTTTCAGTGAGTCAATGACAGTGTACTTTCATAGCGCAGGGTAGTTTACTATGTACTGAGAGAGAGAGAGTATGTATAGTGTGAGGGTACTAACGTAGCAGGCGTGGTCGGGCGCACTGGCGGCGAGGCGCAGCGCCGAGTGCGCGCTGAGCACGGGCGCGCGGTACACGCTCGCCGCCGCCAGGTGGTACGCGCCGCCGGGAGCCGCACCGACCGGTCGAACCCATCCAAGCAGGACGTTGGTCGGGGTCACTTTACGTACTAAGATCCCTGAAGAAAGTGAACAATCAAATGTAGCCTCAAAAGAAGACAGTTAGACGACACGATCAAGTCATTACTCTATTTCATTGCTACACTAGATGGATACTAGCTTTCGCTGCCGATTGAGGCCAAAGCTAGTAAGTCTGCGACGCTGAGTCGCTCCATTTTCTCTTCACGTGGCCGCGAGACCCTAAGTTGTTTGAAGTTAGGTTCGTTTTTCCGGGGCTCTCGTCCTTTTCTGGGTGGCTGGTGGTTCAGCAGGAGTATTAATGCGGGCGGGCTTAGTTTTCAGCTTCGCAAAGTTACTTGAATCGGTGGTGGATGCTCCATGCTTCACCCTAAATCAAGTTCGGCCTCCGACCTCTTAATCGACGTTCGGCCTTAGGGTCACACTGGAAACTCTGTCTCCGACCACGCAGTGATGAGATAGAGCGAGTTATTGTTGACTTTGCCTAGTGCGGATGCTCAGCTTACGGCTTGGCAAAATTACTCGGGTCGTAGTTTATGCTTTCTAAAAGCTAGTAAATTCTGAGATAATAAACTTAAATAAACAAAAAATACATAAATAGACAATAATATACCAATAAACGTACATACATATTGAATTTAAATTTGTCTTAAAAACGAGCGTAAAATGATTCTTTAACTCTTCTATCTTGCCGTGCCCAACAGGGACCATAACTTGTGCTAACTATGTTTTTACCATCTCTTTCATACTTATGGTGAGCAATAAAGAATATGAATATGAATGAGTACGAATAAGACAAGAACCAACGCTGATGCAGATTTCAACAATTGCAAAGTCAGGCCTTCAAGTCGAAGTTCAGCCTCCAGGTTTTAAAAAAGTCAAACCTAAAGACACTCTGAATAAACGAAAATTACTTTAATTTAGTGAGTCAGTCAGTCAGTGATTGGTAGTTTTAGCTGTAGAGTATACACGGCAAGTTAAAATAAGACTGCCTTGCCAAGTGTCAGTCAGTAATCACAAACCATTATAACTAAAAAACTAACCTTGTAGAGGCAATGACACAGTTTCTAATTCATATCCGTTCACGAAGACTGTAACCTGAAACAAATAAAGAATATGTAAGTTTCTTGTTATTGGGCCGAAACTGTTAACTAAAAGGTAGTTGCACATTTCCCACCACAGATTCACACGTCTCCGGCTCACTCTGGTTCGCCTGACTTTGTATTGTCAGGGCGCATAAGTTATTAAAACTTCAAAGTGTTAAGTTCAGCAGTCTGTTCGGCTAGAGATGAAAAAAATATACTGAATTTAAATCCTGTTAATATCAGTGACCATGGGCCCCGTGATAACAATCCTCTGATCTTGGCCCTTACAGAGTTCACTACGGGCCATTTTATTTTTTTATTTTTTTGACCCGGAGGAAATGACGTTACGCATACCCGTTCATCGGGGGGCGAACGGGTTATGTGGGACTCACCACTGGACACCCAGTGGCATACCCACTAAAAACTCCGGGACTCCCTCTCATCGTCCATGTTGGGGGAAACTGCGAGGTGACTGGCAAGAAGCCCTCTACGCACTCCCCCGGACGGAGCCCGCCTTACACGGTGGGCCGGAAGCGACCCCTACCTCGTGGGGAGGGGCCAGTAAGGACAGCTGAGGGCGTCAGGCCGTCCCTACCAGGCAGTGGAGCAGGCCTGTGCAATGCCAGCGCGGGTACCCCCGTACCACGCGCCGGCTGACCTCCTCCACGGAGAGTTTGGAGACGACGGGCAACTGTTCGCCGTCTCCCCCCCCTCCTCGCCCTGCGAAGCGCATCAGCGCTGGGATCTTGCTCCCGCGCGCGCTCCACGGCTTCCTTCTCATTCACCACTACCTCGCAGTAGGTGGCGAATGCTTGCCAGGCCTCTTTGTCTGCCAGCAGTGCAAGCACTATGCTGGGCAGAGTGAGGTCCTGGCCCACCTTGGTGACGAGCGCGTCGCGCTGCGGGGACCACTTTTGGCACACCGCTAGGGTGTGGTGTGCCGTGTCCTCCGCTGCGCCGCACTCATGACAGAGTGGGGCTCCCTCACGACGGATACGGTGCAGGTATGAGCCGAAACAACCGTGCCCGGTCATGATCTGCACCATCCTGAAACTGAGGGAGCCGTGCGGCCGCTCCAACCACCGATCGAGCACCGGCGCGAGAGCCTCCAAAGTGCGGCGGCCAGACTCATTACTGCGCAGGTCTGCCGCCCATTGGCGGACCAGACTCTGGTGCGCCTCCTCACGTACCGCCTTCCGCTCCTCCGGACAGAAGGGGTCGCCTGCGGCCCTTTTGGCGGCCGTCCAGCGGTAAACGGCCGCCAAGACGTCGGCCTCCAGCTCCCATGGTGCAGTACCCGCAAGGGCGCAGGCCGCTGCGAAGCCTACCGTGCGGTAGGCTCTCACGGCCCTCTGCGCAATCGCCCGTTGGGGCGCTCTCAGGCGGCGGACGTTCTCCTTGCGGGAGAGGGCCGCAGCCCAAATGGGCGCACCATACAGCGCCATACTGCGCAGGATGCCGGTATAAAGTTTCCGGCACCTTGACCCCGGCCCGCCCAGGTTTGGCATGAGCCAGGCCAAACTATTGGCCGCCTTCAAGAGCCTGGGTGACAGCTCGCGGAAGTGTGGGACGAACTGCCACCGAGGATCTAAAATAAGACCGAGATATTTCATCTCGGTCTTAACCGGCGTCCGGACACCCCCGATCACTACGGGCCCTGCACTAGCTGAAAATATCATCAATCAAGACTCCACTACTGGAAAAGCCTCTCCTTTATACAACGCACATGTCACTGTGTTGTTTAAATGCATTGACCCTTTACCCACCCACTCAGTTCAAAAAAGTAATTTCAGGCATTATTACATGGGCTTTCATATGCTGCTCAAGTTATTATTTCATAAATTAAATAAGAATTGAAAAAGATTTTGCGTAAAAACTGAATCGATTCACGTACGGTAGGGATGGACAAAATGAAGATTGACACATATCGATATACGTAATCGATATTTTTTTAACAGCTGAAGTCATGGTGCCCAGACCAGAAGCTTAATAAAACTACCAAACAATAACAATCAATTTAACAAAGGTAGTTCTTTTGAATGACCGACATATGAGACCATGACAAATATGACAATACTTATTTGAAAAAGCAAATAAATTTAATTTCCTTATTTTTATAGGGTACGAGACCACCGTCAAACAAGAAGGTCAACTTAAATCTAGAGCGTACGGGCCAACAAAATGCTATTTAACCTAGTCCTAAAAAAAGGATAAAAATTGATAATGGGGTTTATAATATTTCATCTCGTAGTTGATGTTAAGATATCGAAGTAACGAAACTTAAAGTAAACTTAATAATAAAGAAACTCAGCCTTTTATTTTCAAGAATACGAATATACCTTTAATCATCTGTTGGTCGAACATTTTCGATCCGAACTCCTTTCGTGATTTCGATAATGTGTTAGATTGTCAAGAAAGTACCAACACTATTGTGCTAAATGTCACCAGAGGTCAAGGCATATATACAATCACTCACACATGCGCAATTTAGTTTTTGGAACGTTTTTATAGGCGCTTTATCAATCTATTACTTTACATCATTGTTTCCAACAGACCTGTATGTGCACGCGCCGCTTGTGCACGTGCTCGTGCTCGGTTGAGCGCGAGATGCGTCCACTCGCGCGCCGCGCCCGTCTCCACGCGTCAGACGGACCACTAGCGCACCTGAACAGTGCACAGTCCCTGTTGTGTGTGTACCTGTATGTGCACGCGCCGCTTGTGCACGTGCTCGGCGACGTTGAGCGCGAGATGCGTCCACTCGCGCGCCGCGCCCGTCTCCACGCGTCAGACGGACCACTAGCGCCCCTGAACAGTGCACAGTGCCTGTTGTTGTGTGTACCTGTATGTGCACGCGCCGCTTGTGCACGTGCTCGGCGACGTTGAGCGCGAGATGCGTCCACTCGCGCGCCGCGCCCGTCTCCACGCGTCAGACGGACCACTAGCGCACCTGAACAGTGCACAGTCCCTGTTGTGTGTGTACCTGTATGTGCACGCGCCGCTTGTGCACGTGCTCGGCGACGTTGAGCGCGAGATGCGTCCACTCGCGCGCCGCGCCCGTCTCCACGCGTCAGACGGACCACTAGCGCACCTGAACAGTGCACAGTCCCTGTTGTGTGTGTACCTGTATGTGCACGCGCCGCTTGTGCACGTGCTCGGCGACGTTGAGCGCGAGATGCGTCCACTCGCGCGCCGCGCCCGTCTCCACGCGTCAGACGGACCACTAGCGCACCTGAACAGTGCACAGTGCCTGTTGTGTGTGTACCTGTATGTGCACGCGCCGCTTGTGCACGTGCTCGGCGACGTTGAGCGCGAGATGCGTCCACTCGCGCGCCGCGCCCGTCTCCACGCGTCAGACGGACCACTAGCGCACCTGAACAGTGCACAGTCCCTGTTGTGTGTGTACCTGTATGTGCACGCGCCGCTTGTGCACGTGCTCGGCGACGTTGAGCGCGAGATGCGTCCACTCGCGCGCCGCGCCCGTCTCCACGCGTCAGACGGACCACTAGCGCACCTGAACAGTGCACAGTCCCTGTTGTGTGTGTACCTGTATGTGCACGCGCCGCTTGTGCACGTGCTCGGCCACGTTGAGCGCGAGATGCGTCCACTCGCGCGCCGCGCCCGTCTCCACGCGTCAGACGGACCACTAGCGCACCTGAACAGTGCACAGTCCCTGTTGTGTGTGTACCTGTATGTGCACGCGCCGCTTGTGCACGTGCTCGGCGACGTTGAGCGCGAGATGCGTCCACTCGCGCGCCGCGCCCGTCTCCACGCGTCAGACGGACCACTAGCGCACCTGAACAGTGCACAGTCCCTGTTGTGTGTGTACCTGTATGTGCACGCGCCGCTTGTGCACGTGCTCGGCGACGTTGAGCGCGAGATGCGTCCACTCGCGCGCCGCGCCCGTCTCCACGCGTCAGACGGACCACTAGCGCACCTGAACAGTGCACAGTCCCTGTTGTGTGTGTACCTGTATGTGCACGCGCCGCTTGTGCACGTGCTCGGCGACGTTGAGCGCGAGATGCGTCCACTCGCGCGCCGCGCCCGTCTCCACGCGTCAGACGGACCACTAGCGCACCTGAACAGTGCACAGTCCCTGTTGTGTGTGTACCTGTATGTGCACGCGCCGCTTGTGCACGTGCTCGGCGACGTTGAGCGCGAGATGCGTCCACTCGCGCGCCGCGCCCGTCTCCACGCGTCAGACGGACCACTAGCGCACCTGAACAGTGCACAGTCCCTGTTGTGTGTGTACCTGTATGTGCACGCGCCGCTTGTGCACGTGCTCGGCGACGTTGAGCGCGAGATGCGTCCACTCGCGCGCCGCGCCCGTCTCCACGCGTCAGACGGACCACTAGCGCACCTGAACAGTGCACAGTCCCTGTTGTGTGTGTACCTGTATGTGCACGCGCCGCTTGTGCACGTGCTCGGCGACGTTGAGCGCGAGATGCGTCCACTCGCGCGCCGCGCCCGTCTCCACGCGTCAGACGGACCACTAGCGCACCTGAACAGTGCACAGTGCCTGTTGTGTGTGTACCTGTATGTGCACGCGCCGCTTGTGCACGTGCTCGGCGACGTTGAGCGCGAGATGCGTCCACTCGCGCGCCGCGCCCGTCTCCACGCTGCAATGGGACCGGGAGATGTACTAATTAAACGACGTGTTGATGGCTCGATGTTGCGCTTTATTGTGTCCTTATTAGTATGGACAATGCGTATATATAGGGGTTGAGGTGCCTACACTACACCTCCCCCGTTTTTAAAAGAAAAAAATACACTACAGTACATTTTTTTTTTAAATCGTGAAACTGAATTATAATTATTATTATTTTTTGACTAAATACATGATTCATATATTTTTACAATATTATTAACCAATTAAAGTTTCCACAATGATATTGCTTTAACAATAAATTAAAATATACCGTACCTACAGTTTCTTTTGTTAAACCTTGAAAACGAATATAAAGTATTGAAAGATATTGAGTATCAATCATCAAAAAACAATTTTTTTTAATATCACTTTTCTTCAAAGTTTTACATAAATCGTGAAAATTTAATTATAGTATTAAAGTATTTCAATTATGGATTTTTCAACATCAACAAACGACAACAAAGCTCCACTTTTATTTTCATAGTTCTATATGATTAATAATAACGATTACATTGGCTTTAATACTACATAGCCTTTATATGGTAGTACTTATGCTAGAAGTCTAGAACTGTTACTGGCACTGTCGACAACCACTAAGTAAACAAAAATAAAATCATGTCGACAAATCAGGTAGTTTCAGGCTGGTCATAGTTTGAATACAATTTCTTCAAATATTTAAAGAATTAATAATTTTAACCTAACAATTTCATAATGTTGTTTCCTTTTACATATAAACATTTTATTTTTCACTGTCACACTTTCTAAGAAAAATCCAACTAAAAATCACCATTCTATTCACATTAGTATTCATTTTTTTTCTATCTCATTAACTGTCAAGCTTTTATCATCATAAAAAAAATTGCCTCTAAAACATTCGACTCCACTTTTTATCTTTAGTTCATTCAGCTATAAGCTTTATTCTTTCATTAATATCCTTTTACATATTTTTCTAACCATTATCCATGATTAAATTGAACCACACTTTATTTCATTCTCTTGCTCTTAAATATTTCATATCACTTCCACTTTGGTACAATAACACGATACAAACATAGGTACTTTGCCTATCTTAATTCACCTGGCTTTTCCTTCAGCCTTTTTCTTCTCATTTATTCTGGTACATTTATTAAACCATTTATTTATAGTCGACTCTTATCATTCATCATCATAACTATGGACAACCTTGTGCCATTTTATTTTCTGGGGGTCACTATTTAAGCCTCATCAGGAATCCAAACACTATCTCACAGAGGAAAACTCGTTCACACCATGATCGACACGCAGGACCTGACCACCCATGTACCATAATAATATAACGTGTACCGTATTATGAGCATTTACTTTTCCTTTCATACAATAACAACCATAAAAACTCAATTCCTAATAGAGTTTATAAAAGTATTCTAAGCTCTCAGGTGATCAATCCGCTAGCATTAAAATCTTTATAAGCTATATTATTTCCCTGTATTTATAAATAAACACAAACCTTTCCGTCCAAAACCTTCATAAATTCAACTCTTTTTCCAATACCTAACTACTGTGCTGTACCTAAATGTAAACATTTCGTAACAAAAAGATTTTTAATACAGCTTTCCGATCCTATAACCATACATAGTTATTAACTTCCTTATTCCAATGTTAACCTACTCAATTAAAAATTAATCCTTACAAAATTGAAACTAAGCGAATAACTCCCTTTAAAATCAAAACCTATTTGTGTGACAACGATCTAATCAAATAATCAAAATTATTAAAACATTTTAAGTACAATCTCTTCAAAACATTGATTAAAACGAAACTTGTTCATCATCATTTCTGGAACCACTCGTGTACTCTTTATTTGGACAAGCATTAAGTTACCGCTCTGTCTGTTTCCAACGAATGCAAACTATGCTTTTTATCTGGAATGCAAACGGTTTGATATTACGATGACCATACCTGCCTTATCTGGTGAGTTGCTAAATACATAGGTACCTTGTTACCTAGACACAATTACAATATTTCTACCTAAGGTTTCTACAAATACAATAGGTTTACCATTACCATCTTTTTTTGATAATTTTCAATCAAAATTATTATAAATGCGCGTATGTTATTACGTAACTTTACAATAAAACTGAAATAAGTTAAAATAAGAATTTAACTTCAGAAATGTTAATTTAAACGAAATTATGCAACTCATTAACACAGTAACTACTTTTGCAAACGATACTTAACTTTACTTAACTGACAAATCAAAAAATAAACTGACATTTTGCAATAAAAGATATCATGAACACAAGACAACAAAATACAAAACTTTTATAAAGAGTACTTTACGCTTTTTTTACTTATTGTTAAAACACAGGATTATACAAAATCCTCATATTTCGAAATTCAAAATATGAATAGGTTGTCAACAGTGTACATGCTACAATAAATTGTTTATTATAATAATTATAGGAGAGTTACACAAAGGTTCACATATTATTTTATTTTCTTAGAATAACATGCATTTATTCCAAGTTTCTTTTATCAAAGATGATTTTTGTTTTTTTTTTATAAATTGTTTCAACACTAACTAACTTTGTTACATTTTCAAAATTTATTTGAAGTGAACCTTTTAAAAAAAATATAACTAAAATATATGAATAGTTATAAAAATATTAATTAATCATTATTTTTATTTATTTTACTCAACCTCAGTGTTAAAAGTACCTTGATTTAATCGAAAAAAAAATCAAAATTATGTCTGCTTCTAAAAACAAAAAAAAAGAGTCAATAAAATATTGATTGACTTTAAAATCAATTATTTAAACTTAAATTTGAGAGAAATAAATTTTGGTACAAATACGAAATAATATATATCCTGGTGTGTGGAGTGTCCTCTGGGATCGACTGGAACTCTCCTTGGCTGGAACAACTCCCTGCTGCATCCACATCCGACTCCAACATCACCCTGCGCCCCGCTCTTAACAACACACATTTTCAGCTTCAATCCGCCACTCCAGCACCAAGATCTTCATTTACCTAACTTTTCACCATTCTTCTTGTACTTATTTCTTGATTATTTTTCATGATTGATAATTTTTCTTCATACACTGAGGTTCTTTATGTATTTAATATTCAAACTAATTATAAAAAAAACATAATTTTGTGTCTCTCTCACATTATTTTGTGTCTTCACATTTTCACGTTAGGTACCACTTTTCTTCACTTTTAACAATGTTATTTTTAATTTTTGTCCGAAATATAGTTATCACTGTTATCTAACCATCTGCGCCGCGCCGCCGTAAGGCAGCACTGGCAGGGTCGCCATGCAATGGGACCGGGAGATGTACTAATTAAACGACGTGTTGATGGCTCGATGTTGCGCTTTATTGTGTCCTTATTAGTATGGACAATGCGTATATATAGGGGTTGAGGTGCCTACACTACAACGCGTCAGACGGACCACTAGCGCACCTGAACAGTGCACAGTCCCTGTTGTGTGTGTACCTGTATGTGCACGCGCCGCTTGTGCACGTGCTCGGCGACGTTGAGCGCGAGATGCGTCCACTCGCGCGCCGCGCCCGTCTCCACGCGTCAGACGGACCACTAGCGCACCTGAACAGTGCACAGTCCCTGTTGTGTGTGTACCTGTATGTGCACGCGCCGCTTGTGCACGTGCTCGGCGACGTTGAGCGCGAGATGCGTCCACTCGCGCGCCGCGCCCGTCTCCACGCGTCAGACGGACCACTAGCGCACCTGAACAGTGCACAGTCCCTGTTGTGTGTGTACCTGTATGTGCACGCGCCGCTTGTGCACGTGCTCGGCGACGTTGAGCGCGAGATGCGTCCACTCGCGCGCCGCGCCCGTCTCCACGCGTCAGACGGACCACTAGCGCACCTGAACAGTGCACAGTCCCTGTTGTGTGTGTACCTGTATGTGCACGCGCCGCTTGTGCACGTGCTCGTGCTCGGTTGAGCGCGAGATGCGTCCACTCGCGCGCCGCGCCCGTCTCCACGCGTCAGACGGACCACTAGCGCACCTGAACAGTGCACAGTCCCTGTTGTGTGTGTACCTGTATGTGCACGCGCCGCTTGTGCACGTGCTCGGCGACGTTGAGCGCGAGATGCGTCCACTCGCGCGCCGCGCCCGTCTCCACGCGTCAGACGGACCACTAGCGCACCTGAACAGTGCACAGTCCCTGTTGTGTGTGTACCTGTATGTGCACGCGCCGCTTGTGCACGTGCTCGGCGACGTTGAGCGCGAGATGCGTCCACTCGCGCGCCGCGCCCGTCTCCACGCGTCAGACGGACCACTAGCGCACCTGAACAGTGCACAGTCCCTGTTGTGTGTGTACCTGTATGTGCACGCGCCGCTTGTGCACGTGCTCGGCGACGTTGAGCGCGAGATGCGTCCACTCGCGCGCCGCGCCCGTCTCCACGCGTCAGACGGACCACTAGCGCACCTGAACAGTGCACAGTCCCTGTTGTGTGTGTACCTGTATGTGCACGCGCCGCTTGTGCACGTGCTCGGCGACGTTGAGCGCGAGATGCGTCCACTCGCGCGCCGCGCCCGTCTCCACGCGTCAGACGGACCACTAGCGCACCTGAACAGTGCACAGTCCCTGTTGTGTGTGTACCTGTATGTGCACGCGCCGCTTGTGCACGTGCTCGTGCTCGGTTGAGCGCGAGATGCGTCCACTCGCGCGCCGCGCCCGTCTCCACGCGTCAGACGGACCACTAGCGCACCTGAACAGTGCACAGTCCCTGTTGTGTGTGTACCTGTATGTGCACGCGCCGCTTGTGCACGTGCTCGGCGACGTTGAGCGCGAGATGCGTCCACTCGCGCGCCGCGCCCGTCTCCACGCGTCAGACGGACCACTAGCGCACCTGAACAGTGCACAGTCCCTGTTGTGTGTGTACCTGTATGTGCACGCGCCGCTTGTGCACGTGCTCGGCGACGTTGAGCGCGAGATGCGTCCACTCGCGCGCCGCGCCCGTCTCCACGCGTCAGACGGACCACTAGCGCACCTGAACAGTGCACAGTCCCTGTTGTGTGTGTACCTGTATGTGCACGCGCCGCTTGTGCACGTGCTCGGCGACGTTGAGCGCGAGATGCGTCCACTCGCGCGCCGCGCCCGTCTCCACGCGTCAGACGGACCACTAGCGCACCTGAACAGTGCACAGTCCCTGTTGTGTGTGTACCTGTATGTGCACGCGCCGCTTGTGCACGTGCTCGTGCTCGGTTGAGCGCGAGATGCGTCCACTCGCGCGCCGCGCCCGTCTCCACGCGTCAGACGGACCACTAGCGCACCTGAACAGTGCACAGTCCCTGTTGTGTGTGTACCTGTATGTGCACGCGCCGCTTGTGCACGTGCTCGGCGACGTTGAGCGCGAGATGCGTCCACTCGCGCGCCGCGCCCGTCTCCACGCGTCAGACGGACCACTAGCGCACCTGAACAGTGCACAGTGCCTGTTGTGTGTGTACCTGTATGTGCACGCGCCGCTTGTGCACGTGCTCGGCGACGTTGAGCGCGAGATGCGTCCACTCGCGCGCCGCGCCCGTCTCCACGCGTCAGACGGACCACTAGCGCACCTGAACAGTGCACAGTCCCTGTTGTGTGTGTACCTGTATGTGCACGCGCCGCTTGTGCACGTGCTCGGCGACGTTGAGCGCGAGATGCGTCCACTCGCGCGCCGCGCCCGTCTCCACGCGTCAGACGGACCACTAGCGCACCTGAACAGTGCACAGTCCCTGTTGTGTGTGTACCTGTATGTGCACGCGCCGCTTGTGCACGTGCTCGGCGACGTTGAGCGCGAGATGCGTCCACTCGCGCGCCGCGCCCGTCTCCACGCGTCAGACGGACCACTAGCGCACCTGAACAGTGCACAGTCCCTGTTGTGTGTGTACCTGTATGTGCACGCGCCGCTTGTGCACGTGCTCGGCGACGTTGAGCGCGAGATGCGTCCACTCGCGCGCCGCGCCCGTCTCCACGCGTCAGACGGACCACTAGCGCACCTGAACAGTGCACAGTCCCTGTTGTGTGTGTACCTGTATGTGCACGCGCCGCTTGTGCACGTGCTCGGCGACGTTGAGCGCGAGATGCGTCCACTCGCGCGCCGCGCCCGTCTCCACGCGTCAGACGGACCACTAGCGCACCTGAACAGTGCACAGTCCCTGTTGTGTGTGTACCTGTATGTGCACGCGCCGCTTGTGCACGTGCTCGGCGACGTTGAGCGCGAGATGCGTCCACTCGCGCGCCGCGCCCGTCTCCACGCGTCAGACGGACCACTAGCGCACCTGAACAGTGCACAGTCCCTGTTGTGTGTGTACCTGTATGTGCACGCGCCGCTTGTGCACGTGCTCGGCGACGTTGAGCGCGAGATGCGTCCACTCGCGCGCCGCGCCCGTCTCCACGCGTCAGACGGACCACTAGCGCACCTGAACAGTGCACAGTCCCTGTTGTGTGTGTACCTGTATGTGCACGCGCCGCTTGTGCACGTGCTCGGCGACGTTGAGCGCGAGATGCGTCCACTCGCGCGCCGCGCCCGTCTCCACGCGTCAGACGGACCACTAGCGCACCTGAACAGTGCACAGTCCCTGTTGTGTGTGTACCTGTATGTGCACGCGCCGCTTGTGCACGTGCTCGGCGACGTTGAGCGCGAGATGCGTCCACTCGCGCGCCGCGCCCGTCTCCACGCGTCAGACGGACCACTAGCGCACCTGAACAGTGCACAGTCCCTGTTGTGTGTGTACCTGTATGTGCACGCGCCGCTTGTGCACGTGCTCGGCGACGTTGAGCGCGAGATGCGTCCACTCGCGCGCCGCGCCCGTCTCCACGCGTCAGACGGACCACTAGCGCACCTGAACAGTGCACAGTGCCTGTTGTGTGTGTACCTGTATGTGCACGCGCCGCTTGTGCACGTGCTCGGCGACGTTGAGCGCGAGATGCGTCCACTCGCGCGCCGCGCCCGTCTCCACGCGTCAGACGGACCACTAGCGCACCTGAACAGTGCACAGTCCCTGTTGTGTGTGTACCTGTATGTGCACGCGCCGCTTGTGCACGTGCTCGGCGACGTTGAGCGCGAGATGCGTCCACTCGCGCGCCGCGCCCGTCTCCACGCGTCAGACGGACCACTAGCGCACCTGAACAGTGCACAGTGCCTGTTGTGTGTGTACCTGTATGTGCACGCGCCGCTTGTGCACGTGCTCGGCGACGTTGAGCGCGAGATGCGTCCACTCGCGCGCCGCGCCCGTCTCCACGCGTCAGACGGACCACTAGCGCACCTGAACAGTGCACAGTCCCTGTTGTGTGTGTACCTGTATGTGCACGCGCCGCTTGTGCACGTGCTCGGCGACGTTGAGCGCGAGATGCGTCCACTCGCGCGCCGCGCCCGTCTCCACGCGTCAGACGGACCACTAGCGCACCTGAACAGTGCACAGTCCCTGTTGTGTGTGTACCTGTATGTGCACGCGCCGCTTGTGCACGTGCTCGGCGACGTTGAGCGCGAGATGCGTCCACTCGCGCGCCGCGCCCGTCTCCACGCGTCAGACGGACCACTAGCGCACCTGAACAGTGCACAGTCCCTGTTGTGTGTGTACCTGTATGTGCACGCGCCGCTTGTGCACGTGCTCGGCGACGTTGAGCGCGAGATGCGTCCACTCGCGCGCCGCGCCCGTCTCCACGCGTCAGACGGACCACTAGCGCACCTGAACAGTGCACAGTCCCTGTTGTGTGTGTACCTGTATGTGCACGCGCCGCTTGTGCACGTGCTCGGCGACGTTGAGCGCGAGATGCGTCCACTCGCGCGCCGCGCCCGTCTCCACGCGTCAGACGGACCACTAGCGCACCTGAACAGTGCACAGTCCCTGTTGTGTGTGTACCTGTATGTGCACGCGCCGCTTGTGCACGTGCTCGGCGACGTTGAGCGCGAGATGCGTCCACTCGCGCGCCGCGCCCGTCTCCACGCGTCAGACGGACCACTAGCGCACCTGAACAGTGCACAGTCCCTGTTGTGTGTGTACCTGTATGTGCACGCGCCGCTTGTGCACGTGCTCGGCGACGTTGAGCGCGAGATGCGTCCACTCGCGCGCCGCGCCCGTCTCCACGCGTCAGACGGACCACTAGCGCACCTGAACAGTGCACAGTCCCTGTTGTGTGTGTACCTGTATGTGCACGCGCCGCTTGTGCACGTGCTCGGCGACGTTGAGCGCGAGATGCGTCCACTCGCGCGCCGCGCCCGTCTCCACGCGTCAGACGGACCACTAGCGCACCTGAACAGTGCACAGTCCCTGTTGTGTGTGTACCTGTATGTGCACGCGCCGCTTGTGCACGTGCTCGGCGACGTTGAGCGCGAGATGCGTCCACTCGCGCGCCGCGCCCGTCTCCACGCGTCAGACGGACCACTAGCGCACCTGAACAGTGCACAGTCCCTGTTGTGTGTGTACCTGTATGTGCACGCGCCGCTTGTGCACGTGCTCGGCGACGTTGAGCGCGAGATGCGTCCACTCGCGCGCCGCGCCCGTCTCCACGCGTCAGACGGACCACTAGCGCACCTGAACAGTGCACAGTCCCTGTTGTGTGTGTACCTGTATGTGCACGCGCCGCTTGTGCACGTGCTCGGCGACGTTGAGCGCGAGATGCGTCCACTCGCGCGCCGCGCCCGTCTCCACGCGTCAGACGGACCACTAGCGCACCTGAACAGTGCACAGTCCCTGTTGTGTGTGTACCTGTATGTGCACGCGCCGCTTGTGCACGTGCTCGGCGACGTTGAGCGCGAGATGCGTCCACTCGCGCGCCGCGCCCGTCTCCACGCGTCAGACGGACCACTAGCGCACCTGAACAGTGCACAGTCCCTGTTGTGTGTGTACCTGTATGTGCACGCGCCGCTTGTGCACGTGCTCGGCGACGTTGAGCGCGAGATGCGTCCACTCGCGCGCCGCGCCCGTCTCCACGCGTCAGACGGACCACTAGCGCACCTGAACAGTGCACAGTCCCTGTTGTGTGTGTACCTGTATGTGCACGCGCCGCTTGTGCACGTGCTCGGCGACGTTGAGCGCGAGATGCGTCCACTCGCGCGCCGCGCCCGTCTCCACGCGTCAGACGGACCACTAGCGCACCTGAACAGTGCACAGTCCCTGTTGTGTGTGTACCTGTATGTGCACGCGCCGCTTGTGCACGTGCTCGGCGACGTTGAGCGCGAGATGCGTCCACTCGCGCGCCGCGCCCGTCTCCACGCGTCAGACGGACCACTAGCGCACCTGAACAGTGCACAGTCCCTGTTGTGTGTGTACCTGTATGTGCACGCGCCGCTTGTGCACGTGCTCGGCGACGTTGAGCGCGAGATGCGTCCACTCGCGCGCCGCGCCCGTCTCCACGCGTCAGACGGACCACTAGCGCACCTGAACAGTGCACAGTCCCTGTTGTGTGTGTACCTGTATGTGCACGCGCCGCTTGTGCACGTGCTCGGCGACGTTGAGCGCGAGATGCGTCCACTCGCGCGCCGCGCCCGTCTCCACGCGCGCCTCGCTCGCCGCGCCGCCGCCCGCCGTCGGCCGCGTCAGACGGACCACTAGCGCACCTGAACGGATACCATATTACACTTCTTCTTCTTGGTTTGTTGGCAATATCTGTTGTTTACCACAATTCTACCAGAACCATATAACAAACACTCCCACTTATCTAAGACACACATTTTACATACGGCTACGACTGTCATTGGAAATTGTACTTCAATCGAAATAGATATACGATTCATGAGCTGTGGCTTGACTTTTGACTTTCAGGCAAAAAAGTCAAAGCAACACTTGAAAGCCTGACAAAACACTTAAATCCTTTGAGCAATGCATTAAGTTCAATTTCCAATGACACTGGTACCTGTCAAAGTGTATTTTCGATATCAGTTTTTGATTTTTATTTTAGCATTAGGGAATGCATGCTTTTCACTAAAGATAGGAATCCCCGAAAGAAAATTCGGACTTTTTTTTTTTCTGGGTTTCCTATTTTAAGCATATTAGTTTTCTGTTAAATGATTTCAAGCGGGATTCTATAGGGCGCATCTATCAACACCGACGCGGTACCTTCCCGGTGAAGCGACATGACTAGGAAGGTAATGTTGAGGACCGATCGCATACGCACGGGAGGAGACGTGCGGGAGGCATCGCCGCCGTCGTTCGCCCTCCCACCGCCCGCTCCTCGTTTTTTTTCTCTCTATAGGAGCTCTATTTCCGTTTACAAAAACTTCTTATTGCTGACACGGTGTAAAATATTAGGAAATAGCGATCGGAGGAGCCGAGGTCTAAGCTGTGTCGGGTGCTGCTGGTAAATGGGCGTGCGGAGCGGGCGGGCGTCCGACCTCGGCGGTGGGAGGGCGAACGACGGCGGTGATGCCTCCCGCACGTCTCCTCCCGTGCGTATGCGATCGGTCCTCAACAGTAAAGTAAAGAGAATTTGAGACGGCACTGTGTCGATTGTGATGAGGATGCGCCGGGCCATTATGCGGCCGTTTGGGATGACATTTTGAACGTACACGCGGGCACTCAAGAGTGTCTTTGTAACTGCAGCGTTTACAGCGTACATTTGAGCGTCCTGATTACGTTCGCCACGATCTTTCCTGCATGTTGTCTGAGTGTGTGAGACATTTGAATGTGCATGGCAATGTTTGTTACACGGCACGACCAGCATGCCTAAATGGTAGCTTTAGGGAACTAGTGTAAGAAAAGGGCTTTTAGCTCTAAATTAAGGACACACAAGCATTTTTTAAGCGGTTCAGATGATAAAACTATTAATATATTTGATTAAGCCCATTTTTTATTAACAAAAGCGTCGAGCCTACAGAAGTGTGACAAGGATAGTGTTTCCTACCAGTATCGGGTCAACATACCTGTTGTGGTGTCGAGCCAGGTCTCGAAGAGCAGCGAGTCGTTCCCGACGGAGATGAGATGCGCGAGCGGCGCCTCCCTCCCCTCCCCCGCGCGCCCCGCCCCCTCCCGCGCCGCGCCGCCCTCCGACTCCGCCGACTCCTCCTGCCACGAGTCCACGTCATCTGCCACGTGGGAGATAACACTCAATATACGGACCCACATCATCAGCCTGTTGCAGTCCACTGCTGGACATAGGCCTCTCCCATTACACGCCACTGAACTCGATCTTCAGCTGCTCGCATCCAGCTCCTGCCAGCCATCCTGCACCAATCATCACTCCACCTTGCCTGAGGACGTTCTACACTACGCTTGCCGAGACGCGGTCTCCACTCAAGAACACGTTTACTCCAACGTTTGTCGGTTCTACGGCTAACATGGCCAGCCCACTGCCACTTCAGCTTGCTAATCCGGTGGGCTATGTCGATATACGGACCCACGGACGTAAAAGAAAGACGGACGTCACCTCGTCTAATCATGAGTGAAGCATATTATCAGCTGCCAGCTGCCAGTTTAGGTGTGTGACTAGCACGTATCAATGGCGCTGACACACGGAGTAAAATGGCGTAGTTTGTTTGTAGCCCCTAGTGTGTTTGCGTGACTGTAGCAGGTCGTGTACAACAAACAAAATTGTAGCACCTTGCATGCTTCGCAGTGCGCTGTTCCGTCCGTCTTTCTTTTACGTCTGTGATACGGACCTATGTGTATTTGTCGCGGGGCGCAATGCCAATCCAGCGTAGTCAGCGCGAAATGCTAAGTGCATATGTGTTCCTACATATGTATTAGATAAAATCGCACGAACATTACACGTACACTTGGGTTAGTCGTTCCCACGCGCCTGTATTTTTAGTAAAGGAGATCAAGCTAGTAAACCAAATATAAGGAATTTTGAAAAAATGGTCCAAGGAGTCTCTAGACCAATTTTGATAAAAACCAAAGCTGAACACTCCGATTTTTGGAAAAAACCTCTTTTCTCAGCGGGGAATCGAACCTGTTGATTTAGAAAAAAAATGACTCCCTATATTATCACGCTTTCTTGTAGTGTCGTTTATAAGGATCGAATTCTGGGAAGTAACATTATATGGCAACCCAAAGAAAAGGTTTCGGATGGTAATAATGCTAACGATGTTGTTGGAGTTTTTTAGATAGTATATTAAGTACCGCAATACTTAGCTTTTAAGCAAATTATATCTTTGAAATATCTAGTTGTTAAGTAAATTTGGGTCACTAAGTTATTAGTGCTTAAATTGTTGACATCACCATGTATCCAGTTAGTGCGCAATAAAGTTTTGAAGTTTCCTAAGTAAGTTTGTAGGTTGACCAGTGAAGGAGCTCACCCCACTCGGTGCGCGTGTCGTGCCGGGCTGGCGGGGGGGTGTGGGCGCGCCCCTGCACGCGCACGCAGCAGCCGAGCGCGAAGCCGCCCGCCCACGGCGCCCAGCCCGCGCCCTCCACGCCGCAGCGCGCCGCCGAACTACACCACGCTGAACGGACCCCTGACAAACGTACAGTTTTTACTAACCACAACATAATCTAAGGTTTTGCATCTACAGACGACAAGTGACAAAAAAAAACATCGGTGTGCTCAGACAGGATTTGAATGATTTTATTTTTTAGCATTAGGGATAATGCATTATCATTTTACTAAAGATAGGAAAACCAGAAAAAAACATTCGGTCTTGGCATCAGGTGGGACTTGAACCCGCGTCTTTCGCAAACCGGGCGACTGCACTAACCAATTATGCTACCGAGACCATAAACAGACCGGACGAATTTCTCTGGTATATTATACCTGGCAGCCAGGTTGGTTTCACCGATGTTTAGGCATATACCTTAAACACGGGACGCGGGTTCGAGTCCCGCCTGATGCTAAGACCGAATGCCTTTTTCTGGTTTTCCTATCTTTAGGATTTGAATTGTTCCTGCATCTTCCGCAATCTAGGCTATTGCTCATTCAAACGAACCATAGAAACTTTAAATGTTACTTTCGAAAATGTTCGGTTTGAATTCCAATTATTAACAAACAGTACGACGACGTTTTAATATCAGATTATTATTTTGATAGCTGAGCGGGCAGAAAATGAGTTGAATGTATTTTAAACCAACTATGCAGATATCAGTCTCTTACGACTACGAGTACCTTGCGTTACGCAATCTGGACAACCTATCTTACTTTCAAAAATTTAGAGTTCTTCTATGATTCAAAAACGGTACGACGACGATTGAAATACCAAATAAATGTTTAGGATGGATTTCAAACAAACTAGCAGATATCATGCAGTGTTTAACATCTACCCTGGGCTTATTGGAAACAGTTCTAAAGTCGGTGCGGTGTGTATTACCTGTCCTCTCGTGCGCCTCGCACATGCGCTTGGCGAGCGCCTCGGCCGAGTAGCTCTGCGCCGACACGCCCAGAGATAAGTTGGCGGTCTGTTCTGACAGCGATTGCATTTCATCTGCACACACGAATCATATGGAATAATACTGTAGAATATATTTATGGACTAAGTTAACGCCACAGAACACAGAAATGAAAGAACTACACAACAACATAGGAACACGATAAAAACATTTTACAACAGAAACAATATAAAATTGAAACAGTAGGTAATTTTGAGTAGAAAGTGCAATAGTAAAAGTATAAAATAAACACATAGAAAAAATAATGATATCTATACGGACAAACAAACGAAATACAGTGCCGTGTCACCAGTCACGACATTAGTCAAAACGGTGGCTATTAACGCAATTTCATTAATATTTTTATCCAGAAAATGATAGGGAATGATAGAATTAACTATGAACGATTAATAATACACACAATACGAAGTCGCGGCCATAACCAAAATAAATTCACTAAAATTATTAAAATAAAGACACAGAACAAATACGACTTTCCGTGCGAACGTTCGAGTGAGGATTTTACTTACCTGGAGTACTTTTGTCGATCGGGAACGTGAGTATGCAGTCGGGCGTGTTATGTTCCGCCGACGAGACCAGTCTCTGCAGCGCGCCCAGGAGGGTGCCCAGCGGTGGGGCGTCGTTCAGGAACAGCTTGAGGAACGCCGACAGCTCCGTGGGCTCGATGCTCTGCGACGCTAGCACGTGGATTAGCTCCAGGATGCTGCGTTGTAATTCTGAAGTAGAATAGCCAGAACCTAAGAATTTGTTCATTATTGTACGAACAGCATCGTATCATTGGCCAAAATTATATTCGCTGTTTGACTTAGGGGATTGTAATACTTCAAAGATAGAGTCGCATGTTGTTAGAACCGTCCTTCATACTAAAACAAGTTAATATTTTCACTTCGGTAGGAATGAAGGATGCTTTTCACAAGTAGTGCCGTGCTGACAAAATATTTCAAAGAAGACTTTCTTTGAAATATTACTTTGTATTTGTATAAATACTAATTTGGCTAGTAATCACCGATCTACGGTGATCACTAGCCAAACTAAACGTGCCGTGAGAACACAGTGACTTTATCGATGACGGTTTTTTTGTTTGCAATTTTTTTTCAACGCTCTTCCATCGATTTGGGTCATTTCTGATCACCCTGAATCATTTTCAGTTCAAAAACTATTGGTGGCTCTTTTTTTTTTCTTAATGTAACTTTGCATGGCTCTATTTTCTAGTGGTACCTAGTGTGAGTGTGTGCTGATGCTGCAGCAGTGCCGCTGCCGGCCCAGCCAGCAGCCGACGCAGCAGCGGCACCCGCCCCGCGCCCGTCATCAGCCGCGCGGCGACCGCGCGACACACGCCCGCGCCCACGCCGCACGCCTGCGATATCTCCTCCGCAGTCATCGTGCCTTTCTCCAAGCCGGCTACGACTCTGAAAAAACGAATTAGAACTGTAAAAGTACGAGAGGAAGGAATATTTTTTTTTATACTCAGAAAAAAGTCACCAAACCGTGACTGTCAAACAGACAGGTGGATGCGTTTCTAAAATTGGATGATAAAAGACACTACAATTGGCATCCCCGCACACCCGTTGTGTAACGCCACGAAACGCAACCACATGTCATATTCCTATAGTTTGTAGCGTGTGACGTGTGTCCATGCGTGTGTGGCAAGTCCATCTAAAATGTATGAAAACTACAGAAAATATGCCGGTGGCGACGTTTTGTGGCGCGTGCACCGTGTGCGATTAATAATAAATATGAATTTGAATTAAACGTGACATGTGTGTTGATTAATAAGCGGAGACGCTTATTAATCAATGCAGAGATAATACGAAACTAGAGGAGGTGCAAGGTGTGTGTCAGGACCGTAGCAAGTGGAAAGAAGTGGTCTCTGCCTGCCCCGTTGGGAAAAAGGCGTGATGGTATGTATATATATGATAATACGTACTCAGTAATAATATTGGTGAGAATGTCGACGACGATGACGCAGAGCTCCGGGTGCGCGAGCTCGCTGTGCCGCGTGTACTCGCCGCACTCGGCCAGCGGGGACGCGTCGCGCGCGCCTGGGAACAGGGCTGGGACAAGGGTGCAAGGAATCATTCAGCATCATATTTAATTAATATAACAGCCACATTACGACGCATGAACACAAGTTAATAACAATCCAAATAACGACCTACACTGCTATTTACACACATTCGTTAAAAACACATCCATAAAAATGTCACTTTCTCCATTTAAATTAGATAGGCAGACTCACCAAATGAACCGTCATTGAGAGGCAGCGAAGATGACAGCTTCTGCGCCTTATCCGAAGCAATGTCCAAGTTACCAATTTCGACGTCAGCCTGTGAATTAAAACAGTACATTCAGCATCAGCTCACCAGCTCATTGGTATAAACTACGACAAGGCGTCCTCTAGAAAACGAGAGATATTTATGTTTACTGAATTTGGGGATATGTTAAATATTCAGTTTTCTTTAATACAACAACTGTGGAAAAAAAGGAGTACGAACCGCCCGATGGTAAATGGTTTTCACAATTTATGACACAGGGCGTCACTAGAAGGGCAATATATAACATCATAATTCTGAAGTCCTGGTGTAAACGTTCATAGCACAATCTGTCCACAAGCTCCTGCTTCGCCACAAGACAGCTGTTCATACCTCGTATCCTTCGTCGGGCCTGGCCGCCACGGCGGCCGCGTCGCTGTGCTCGCTGGCGTACGGCGCGGCCACGCTCTCCTCGCTAGACGAACATTCCGCCGAGCTACCGCCGGACGGACAGAGAAGAGGAGGCACCTGAATACATTAGATAAGTGAATGAATGTCTAGGACATCATTAGATCAAGATCATTTGACTCCAAACTAAGCAGAGTTTGTACTATCACCATAAAAATGATGTGTGACTACAGAGTAGTAAGATTTTATGCCTGGAGTATTTAACGGATTCAGGGAAGGGTTAGCTCTTGCAGAGGTGACGTGAATTGGCCATCAAGATCGTGCGATACGACCCTGTTAGACTGTTTCGGTGAGGTATCGTGTCACAAGTGAATGCCAACAATCCGCAATCGACTTTTGCCCTGAAAATCAACGTAACTCAGGCCATTGTTCAGATTTAGTCGGACTTATGCAGCAGAGTAAGAAAATGGGACCTCTCGGATCGGGTCCACTATCCAAAGCCACGAGGACATTTAAACGATGTCATATTCCTATAGGCCTTTCAGATAAAATAAAAAATACGTGAACAGCTGGCAATCAGCGTATTTTATTCAAAGAAATATCCTTTACACACGACTCTGTGATTTAAGCGTTATAATCATTGTATTTTTGTTTTGTCAAACCGTCAACACCTTTTACACCACTCTGATGGCAAACATTATTTTGATGCTGACTGTACTATCGGTGTCAGAGACTGATGAAGATGCCGTTCAAATACTTCTAAAACATACTTATATCGATGAAACACATAAATGTTTGTACATTTTCGTTTGCCTTCAGAAGGGATCAAAATCACAATCTTAGGCGCTATTATAAAACCTTTACCATCTCTACCCATTGCTAACGAGCCAGAGCCGAATACCCGTAGAGTAGACATTGGAAGAATGAAATAACGGTTACAATTTTTGAGTAATAAGTTACACTGTAGCTCAGTTGCCGAAGGCTAAATAAAATTCGAGCAACTATTAATCGACCCAATATAATTGAAACCAGCGGTGCGGCCAGGTTTCGCACGGGTGCAGAGGGATGTTATGATAAATATAAACCTTCCTCTTCAATAACTCTATCCATTAAAAAAACCGCATCGATTAGAGCGAACTTAGGGACAGAGAAAGCGACTTTATTTTATACTACGTATGTAGTGATGTTAACGTACAATACTTATAACACGGAATTTGTTTTGTTTTTAAGAACACCCTAACACATTTTATAGGTGATAGATACTCGTAAGCTTTACGGGCTTAAAAGCAATAAGTTCTAGTTGCAAACTAATTGTTAGTCGTATAAATTATTTCCAAAAACCGTCCAGCTATCAAGAACAATGTTACAAGTAATACTGTTCTGTGAAAAATAGAAGGATTAAGAGACCCATTTAAGTTGAAGAAGTGATGGATTTCCTAAAGACGCCTCTACGAACGTATAAAAAGTTTCCGTGGCCCACTTACTAAGTTAATGTTGTTGACAGCCTTTTTAATCATTTTATTGCACTTTCAACAACTCATTCTCAACTATCTAATCCACCAGCTTTCGCTTTCAACAAAATAAACAAACACTGCACAATATTTTACACCAGCACTTGAAATTATTGATTTAAACCTTTACAATTTTATTGCTTATTTGTTTGGCTATAAAACGTATTAGCTAACAAACACAACAACACTCCCAAATATCATAGAAAAAACTGATCAGTCTAGTTCACGAGCACTTCCTAGAGAATCCCGTTTCGTTAGTGTGCGTGTATGAGTGTAGACACACGGTGCTGCGCCAGTGTGCGCGTCTGGATGGACCGGCTCTCACGTGGAGGACGGCCGCGCTCGTAAGGGTTCCGTAATGCGATTTGTCAAACATTCTATTGTGGCTAATTATCATATAGATTATCAGAGTTTATGTGTGAATAAGTCAACGATTTAATCTTGCGTCTTATTACGTAATATCAATAAAACTAGCGTCCGATAGCTTCATATTGATCTAGTGAAAGCTAAAATACTACTTTTCAATGGCTTTATATTGAGTAATAAATAAATACAATTATTTTGATATGCACCCATCAGCCAACAGCATGATGAATCGAGACGGTGAAGATTTTAATACTTTAACTATCTGTCGGGTCTAAGAAAACTTTAGTTCTGCAGTACAGACCATGCACCAAGTTTAGGTATCACAGAAGCATACTAGCTGTAAAATAGTGTGTAATAAATTGAACTGAAACTTATAAATTTAAAATTATATTTTTACTCAAACACCTTCTACTTTACTTATACACTCACTACATGCTCATAATTCCCTCAAATTCATGTATAACATTCAAGACTGAACGGAATAAGAAGCCTAAAACTCAGAACCAGAAAAAGGTCAAAATTAAATGAGTCCATAATTTGCTGGTTTACCTTGAGAGCGTACCCAAAATCGCAACAATCTATAATAGCGGCCGTTTTAGCTAGCTATTCGACGCAGGCGCATCGAGCTGCCTAAATAAAACCGGTCGCTGCTACTCATTGACAGATTGTCGCTTTCATTAGTTTTTTAATTGATTCTACGATAGACATTTGGAATTCCACTTCTAAGCGGAAAGTTACCGAATTATATTTGGTGTTTTTTCTTGTTATTATTCTAATCCATGCTTCAAACTAGTGTTATAAAAGCTCAAAAGTTCGCTTGTTGGTTGAAAAATGTTATGCAAAAATCACATGCTTCCCTTTGAGAGTTCTAAAAAAGTCCGTGACAACGAACATCTATTGCAGACATTTCTAGAGTAACTTATATTTGCTATCGTCCGTCACAGGCCGACTAGTAACGGTAGTGATTTATGGCATGACCTTTGTTTTACCGAATTGTACTTTCAAACACTTACTGCCGTATTCAGAACTTGATGATCATCTGTTCATGCAGGTGAAGCAGTTTACCCATTCAATCTCACCTGAATACGAATGCCATTTATATTTCTTAAACATAAAAATGAAGTACAGAAAAAAAAAGTGTCCTCTTCCCTCAATACTCAGCAATAAATAGAAGACTGGAAAATATTTTCGTAAACAACATAACAGAATGCAAAAACTCCAACTGCCGATTGCACAATAAGGTTCTCGCTTTAACATTGTGTCACTACAGAGTGGAAGCACTACAGACCGGGCCCTTTTAGGCGCTTGTCTATCCCTTAAGAGTCAATTGTCATTTTTAATAGAATAACAAATTAATAACTAAATAATAAATGATTACCAACCTTGGCATGCGTAAGCCTAGGCATAGTGTGGTGCGGGCTGATGTGCGCCGTGGCCACGCGCACCAGGGCCTCGCACAGGTCCCGCAGCCCGCCCCCGCCCGCCCCGCAGCCCCGGCAGCCGCCCTGCACCAGCGCGCCCGGCGCTGCCAGCGCAGCCCGAACTATTTGGCAGCTCGTCTTCTTCGACCTGCCCGATGTCACGTCTGCCAGTAACATCATTTCATTGCAGAAGATACACATGTTTAACTGCACTGGTTCTAAATACGTCAATGACAGCGACTTCATATTTGTGTCTATTCTAGAATAACCACAAATTGAATTGCTCATTCGCAAGTTTGGCTCATTATTATAATAACCGTTAAAAACTTAATTTTAAAACTTTTTTCATTCTTACACAGGCAGCCCTCCGTCAAAATAATCACTGATCCACGACGCTAACCTTCAAAGATATCACACGAACTTGCTCATGCCGTATATTACTTACACCCACTTCTGTTCGATCGCATGAAATTCGATCTAGCATGAAATGTCCAGTTACGTCGGTTAATAAATGAACACTGATGTACGGTTCTACGACGATATGCGTACTAACGGATCAAAGGGACAAAGGTAAGGAAAACACGACCTTACCACGATTTAAATTACAGCTAAAATCACAAACGAACGAAAAGCTTCGGAATTCTGATCTTGTAAATTAGCTATAGCTATTGAGTTACTACGATGACTTACAATGCATAACTACTTACTTGCTCAACTCTGTAACTAAAAAGTGACCTAGGATAAACCCCGTACTTTTTAAAGTTATATTTGTTTATTGGTACACTGACTGACTGATAAGATTAACGAACTGCATTCATTTAGGATGCATTTTAATTGGTATGTTTTTCTGAGGTTTTACTACTCGACTCGCATTATTTTAAACGTGCATGAGGTCCATTTATATTTCTTAAACATCACGAAAGGGACACGTTGATTGGATAACACACAAGGTGAACAGCGCGGAGCTATATTCATCGGGGACACTCACCAGAGACAGCGAACTGCACAGTTAGCAGCGCCTCCAACATCTTGATGAGAAGGCGCGTCTCGGCGCGCGAGCACACGCCGGCGCACAGCTGCTGCAGCACCAGCTTCAGCAGCGCGAAGCTGTGCAGGAACGACTCCTCGCCCGCCACAAACGAACGGAACATCGGGCTGTACAGACACAGACTAGCACACGTCTTCCAGAACGTCCAGATATTCTTCAGCACTTCAATGTGGTCTTCTATTGACTCTTCTATCACACTGTCATTCACTGAAGGATTTCTAATGAGTTTAGGCGCCGACATCGATACTTTTCTGCTTTGCGCGCGCTCCCCGCGTGTTGCCGTGAACGCTAACATATCTCTTTCTTTAGTCACGTCACATAACTCTTCAAACTTTTCCTCCGACAGCTTCAATTTGTAAATTTTATAAAACTTATCAGTCATGTCTGTTAGTGACTTAAATAACATCTCTACGGACGCGAGAGAACTCATTTCCCTGTAATATGACATTTCCGAATTCTCCTTTATGAGTTTAAATATTTCCACAATAATGGCTATTTCGAGAATTGAGCAACACTGGTTCGAGAACTCTGTCAATGAAACTAACTCAAGAACATAACTCAATCCACCTTTTTGAATAAACTGTTCTGCAAACGAAACTGTATTTAGGAGGCTCGCAAAGATATTCAAACAGGACACTGTCAAAAAGTACGCCGATTCCTCTAATCTTATCATGTATCTATGTTTAGCTACTATAAACGTTGGGTATATAACACTGAACAGAAGCTCGTATTTCATTTCTATTCGGCACTTCGGAGTGACGCGCAACAAATGACTGACCGTTGCGTGTAAGACGTTGTTATGATTGTCCAATTGAAGGAGCGAGTTATAGTGAATGAGGAATGACCACACGCTCTTCCGTTCCATAGGGCTGACTCCGTGGGGACAATATTTTCTCACGGTTTCTCTTCTGTCATCGTCAGGTTCGCAAATAGAGCAGGGCAACTGATCAGTCACTTTTGGAATGAGAACGCTGGCGCCTAGTTCGCCATATACTGCGTACTCTAGAAGTTGAAGGCATAAGGTGGCAACGGTGTGTTGTGTCAGCATGAGGCGGACGATGCTCTCCATGAGCGCGCCCGGCGAGAAGCAGCAGCACACTCCACAGTTGAGCATTACTTTGAGTATTTTATTTCTAAGCACAGACTGCGCCGCCACCTCTTCGTCAGTTACCAGAGAAGCGAGGGTTCCATAAAGAACAGAGATACAACAAGCGGAGGACATCGGCAGACCACCACTGGCTTCCCCTAAGATGTCATGATGATGGTGCATCCCAGCGGCGACTCTCTGACGACACATTTTATGTCGACTCCTCGGGCAAGCAGCAGTATGTATTACTTCGCTTCTTACGCGTTTCATACCACCCACTAATCTACCCATTGATTCTATCAACTTCTTGATCAACACTACAGCTTTCTCCTCATCTACACCAGGTATTCTAATCATGAGCTCTATGCAGTCTTTAAGTAAGCCTCCTTTTAAGCATTCACCATAAAGTCTAAACTGTTCCGTGAACTCTCGGAGCTTGTCCACGGTGCGGCACTGCATAAGTAAACAGTGGAAGAAGGCCATTATGGAATAGCCGACACCGAAGACGAATTTGAGTAAATTATCAGCCTCAATTTTATTAGGCACTTCAGTCTCTTTGGCACGGTTTTGGCTGTCGTTTTTTGTTTGATACTTACTACTATTCTTACAAATTACATCTTCTAGTAGCCTCAGAAGCATTGGTAATATTCCATTATTGATTAATTTGGCACAAAGATCGGAATGTATGAGTACTTTATCTAAAGACACTATCAGAAGTTCAGTGAGTGTAACCTTGATTTTAGACACTTCTTGAGCATTGTGCACGGTTTGAGCCGACCCTGAGCTAAATTGCATGTAACACAGATTTCGAAGAGAAAAGTTTATACACTGAACGGAGATTTGAGATCCTTCAGAGCCTGACAAACTGCTCTCAGCTTTACAGAGTTCTTGGAGTAGATCTGTTATCATAAGTATAAATTCGAATGACGAGATTTCTGAGTTGATGATTTCTTTATGTTTATCAGTCATGTAATCGTCCGCTTTAGGTTTAGTTTTAGTTCGGGGGGTGTAGTAGGGATCCCCGTAGTAGGTTTCATTCGGATACTCTGTAGAGATTCGGACAGGGGAGTCGAAGTAGTCGAAATCATCGTTAGGCGTGCTCACTTTGATAGTGAGTGATCGGTTGAGGACCTGCAGGTCATCGTTGGAGTCACCCGACTCGGAGGAAGCCTCACTCTCTTTGGCACTTTTTCGTTTCGTTTTTTCTAGAGCCGAATCCGCTTTCGGTTGGCCGGTGTGCCGCGACCTGGCGTGAATTAATCACATTGAATTATTTTTTTCAACACAATAGGCCATTCTATAAACTTTTATAACTTACCTTCCTGTGACGGAACTCTTTTCAGACGAATTAGCTGAGTAAAGTTTTGAACCTGGACTTCCAAGAAGTTTTTGCTTGGACCATATTCTGAAACAGGTCAATAGATTAGTAAATATACTCACTAAAAACTGTAATAATTAGCGCGACACGAGTTGTCATATTATAAAATACCTGTAAACTACAACAAGTGTTCCTGCATATTCTCATATGAACTATCACAACTCACATCACATTCATTTATGGAGTCAATATTAAAACGTCATGCGGCTAATTACCTGAAGTAAGTCAATTAAGAGCCCTCTAAATATTTTTCTGTTAGAGGGATAGGGTGCCGCTGACCACAAATTAATAAGATGCAATGCGATCATAAACAACGCACTGTACTAAGGTATTGAAGTTTGTGTAACGTTCCAAATTACGCGTATAACTAGTGAATAGTAGAGTACACATAAATAGCAGTAGTATAAGTAGCATAAAACTAAAATTAAGTACTTGTTCGAGAAGAGTTGATGTATAGGAGTACGCGAGCGTGGCTTGGCGTGCGCGCGCTTCTGTCGCGCGGGGCTCGCGGGCGCGCCGGCGATCAGCTCCTGGAACGCCCAGATCAGCACGGAGCTCAGCTGACGGCAGCAGGACAGGCCCTGCGCAACCACATCAACGGGCAATCAGTGCTGAAGGAAGCTAGTAGCCAATGCTACGGGCTCGGGACTACAGACCGGCTATGGCTGCCAAAATATAGATATGGGACCTCTCTACATATAGATTATGCTATGAACCCCGCACTGCTTTATCTGCACGGTGCATGTAGAATGTATGATGGAGGGTTCACCTTCAAACCCAACACTGTACTGTTTCGTAGACATTTTCTAATTAATAATAATAGGGTAAGATAAAAACTGGTCATGAAATGAAAAATTGTTGAGTGTGCTGTGGACAAACAAAATTCTAGAGATGATTATTTGTTTTTAATGTTTTGCACCAGAAACATCATAAAAACAACATTGTTTGTTACTGTTTCATAATGATACAAACACGATGTTAGTTAAAATATTCTACATCGTCACAAATATCGATTAAAATAATAATTGCAGTGTACTAATTAGGTATAAATGATATCGTTACACAGATAGCGCAGTAATCAAGACCACGGGAGGCCGCGAAACTGTCGCGAATACAGCAACAATGACAATGCGGCTTGGAGCAATGAACTCTAATGCAATAGCGTTCATGACTTATACACAATTAAACTATCTGCATTGACAGAATAATCTTAAAATATTTTAAGGTAAACCATTAAATGTCACCTGCACAACAACTATTTTGCCTTCTATACCGGGGAGCAAAAATAATACGAAAGCATTTTAAAACATGAAAGTCAACAAGCAGCTGGTAGCTGCACTGTTACAAGAAAATCCAGACACTTGTAATGTATTGAATAAAAATAATAAATAAGAGTAAATCAAGCTTTTCTCAACTTGTTGTGTAACAATATATCATTAAGTTAGTAACCTTTTCATGATAAGGAGTGATGACACACTGACATCACATTAGCTCAGTCTTATTATAATTGGCATGTAATGTGCTAAAATTAACTAAGTAAAATTATGGCTTGTATTATTTTAAGAACTATGTACAGTCGAAGAATAAAAAGGTTGACCACCCAAAGATCTGTTTTTGCTTGCTCCATGATGACATTGACAGGAACTGTTAATCACATTTGTAGTTTTAATCATTATAAGCAACGTAATGGCAAGATCAAACAAATAAAAAGTATTGGTTCAACTGTCAATCGAATTTAAATTTTATTGTCAGCAGTAAAGCCTACTTTTGAACACAACACTCTAGCCTGTTACACAGCTTCAAAAGCTAACATGTGCTTGCAACGCGTAAATGAATTTGTTTGAAAACTGGTCAACTCTTCCGTTCCGCGACTGTACTTTGTATTGTACGCGATCAGTTGTTTAAGTGTTGTGCATGAGCTCAATGTACCTACTCGTAGATAGGAGATACGGCAGCGTGTGATATACGCCGTTAGGGCGCTTTCAAATCAAGCGATTTATACAGCACTAATCTTTTGATTTGAAAAAACCCCAACAGTCACATTAAGTGCTTTAAAAAATACCGGAGAAACAACTTGGAAGCATACATTTGGCATTATTCAAAATGTTACTTCCCAAAAATGTATACTTATAAGCGACACTCCGAGATGGCCTAATAATACAGGCTGATTTTTTTTTCAAAACCTTACAGGCTGAGAATTATCTATTCATTTGCAAAAACTGGATTCATTGAGATGACGATAACTGCCCTAAACATTCAAGAAACTGCGCGCAAAAGATAACGACCGAAAGTGTAGTGGACGAAAGACTCCTACATTGTTGAACGGCCCTGAAGAGTCTCCACTTGAAGCAATAATGGAATTGGAAACAACAGCCCGTCCGCAGTTAGCTATAGGCATTTCCGTCGCGGCTGACCCCCGATAACCGGCGCACTGCTTTGGTACACAGGAATTATGCTCGTATATAATTTTATAATGTGTTTAAATAATCGACGGATTTTACTATGTAAGCGGGGCTATTTACATTTCACAATTAGGTACTTGTCGATATTATTAATAAAATGTATTTGTATATCCACTATTTTATTACAATTGTACCTAAAACGTAGCAAGTTTTCATGTCAGATGTTTAAAAAAATCTTTCAGGTTTAGCGAAGATGAGAGTGGATAAAACGTGACAAATTAGGTGATAAAATCGCGGAAGCAAAGTCATAATATTATTAAAGTGCATCGCTTGGTGATTAAGAAATACAAAATAAGCCCGTTTTACCCTGTGGTTTCCAAATCAAGTCGAACTGGAACATCTACAATTTCTTTCATTGTACAACTTGTGGCTGACTTTCCGGGTATGGAAAACACAGACTTTTTGTCGGTGTTATCCGAACCGTAGTCGAACCCAAGCTACCCCGAATAACGGCTATAAACTCCCCACTCCCCACCACGTTGGGTTCAAATTCGCTTGACAAAATGTGGGCTTACACCATTTACGCGCCGTTCATCATGATAGCAACAATCAGTGTAGCTCGGACTACCCTGTTTGGGATATATTCTTAAGCCGTCTCGTACAGACTTACAGAGACATTAACTATACTCCATTTATTAAAGCATTAGTGTCTAAACACAAGTAAAAAAGGTTCTTTTTAGGGTACAACTTGTGGTAAAAGTACAATAATTATTATAACTTTTATGATCTATAATAATAATAATAAATTCATTTATTTCAGACTTGAGTCCATAGCGTTAGTAACAATGATCTTAAAACTAATGTTAGTATGAAATAATAAAAACTCTTAATCTACTTACGTACCTACACTATTTTAAATAAATAAATAAATAAATAAATATCCTTGGACATTATTCCACACAGCGCCATCTAGTCCCAAGTAGGCTAATTATAGTCCGTTATTATGGATACTAGACAACGGATAAACATACTTAAATACTTTTTCTTTTGTAAATACATACTTAATATACATAATATTTTAAATGGAGTCACTTCAGCGCAAGTCCGTGGGATATTGCGCTGCAGCGACTCAAATACGCGCAGTCAAGCCTACCAGCGATCATGTTCAGGATGCTGTTGGTGCCGAAATCTATGCCGATCTATGCTTAAAAATTTGTCAGCCGGCAAAAGTCAGCGCGGGCCCTAGTAGGTGGTGGTATTTAGCACCCCTGCTTCTAGGTGGTTAGTGCACTAACCTCGACCCCGAGCGCCTCCAGCAGCGCCAGACAGCGCCAGGCCACCCCGGCCAGCAGGTACGAGCGCAGGATGTCGCTGGACGACTGCGCGTTGGTGCGCGTGAACAGGCTGCTCGACTGCCGCCCCCCCTCGCTCACCGAATCTGCATCTAAAACCAGCTGATTATATTGTCTGCCTTTACGCCTTTAATTAGCTACTTTAACCCAATGAACGGTAATTGCTTGTGCAAGCTTAGGCCGTTAATAAGATAACTCAAGGGGCCGCAAGTCGCGATAGGCTTCCAAGAATCTCCTAAGATTCCGTGTAGGCCGCTGGCATCTGTGTAGTGCATTACTACTGTGTCTGTGTCCATTGTATTTGTGCATCAGTGCTTTTCATTTCACAGCTTCCAACGTCGCTAATTACTCTCACGCCTTATCTATGTCATATCGAGTGTCACGCCCATAGAGGTAAGCAGTATAGCGATTTCCATCTCTAAGCGACGACCATGTCTCTTTGATTCGCAAAAGAATTAAAGCGAATCAAAGAGACATTATCGCTTTATGTACCCAAAATGAGCACATTTTAATATTATTGTGAAAAAAATAAACATTGTACGATAATACTTACAAAAATAGTCTAATAACTGCAGTATTGTAGTTATCTATTAGCATTAGCCTATTTTTGGGAATTGTCCCAAAGTTTTTAGTCGTAGTTCGACAAGGATGCAACCGCTGGCAATAATTCAATTCTTTATTGCAAACCATAATGTACATATGTAAATGATATGTATGTAATAGTGGATAATCAGATAAAATCCTTGACTCACTAGAAAATAATCCAGAAAAACGGTCATGTAGCAATTCAATTTTCATCTCATTTTCAAGCGCTCTTTACTATCGTGTATTCCCTAGATCTATGGTAATACCTATCAAGTTTCGGTCTGGCGGGTCCCTGGCGGAGCAGGGCGCGTCGAGGCCGGGCAGCGGCGGCGCGCAGTGCGCGTTCATGGACGACGTCACGCGGTGCAGCCCGCACAGCAGCTCGCATCCCACCAACGTCACTACTCCACTTACAGGACTGCGACAAGAAAATTAAATACTTTTTTCATATTCTTAGAACAAATACTTAACCTAAAGTTAGAAATGCCAGAATTTAAAGAAACCACTTACCGCCGAATTCACAATACCAAATCCTAGTTGAGTAATTCTTAAAAGAATAATATAGATAATTTACAGGACGGCATAAGTTTGAAGGCTTGCTCAACCGTGATTGACGTCTGAGAACTCGGAAGTACCTATCAGTAAGTACCCCAGCCCAGCAAAACGAGCTAAAGCATTTAAACAAACTGACTATTACAGATATATGTTACGACAGAGCAAGAAACATTCCTCTGTATTTTTCTATCAAATGTGATAAAAACTCGAACCGATTAGCAATTTTCAAAGACAAAACTTACCAAAACTTAATTAACTCTTTGGGATTGGCTCCTTCATTGACTCGTACTAAAAACTCTGCTAAGAACAAGTCGAGCCATGTTGATTTCTGGGGAAGAAAACTAACGTTATATAACCATAACAAAGACTAGATAGGTTAGTAACAAGTTTGTTACGGAGCTGATTCGCCGCAATGAGCGGCATCCGCTACACAGTCGAAGGTAACCATAGGCAATTTATCAGAGTTCAAGGCGAATATGATACCTACGTCCATTTTTTGCACTATCAAGAAAGCTGTACTATTACAGATTAAATCAGAACTTCATTGCTGCAATGGATTTGGCGATCATTGTATTGATGTAGGGCGATTTCAGATTCCCCCTCATGAGTTCTCGCCTTGAGGCGGGCAAGGGTACTGAGCCTCCCCGTGTTAGGGTGGAGCCGAGAGGACTCACCACGCACCCGCTGCGGCCCATAAGGGCGACACGCGTGGTGGGGGCCACGGTGCACAATCGGTTCGTGGGGGCCAGTGATCCGCGGCTGATCATACGGGATCGTGGGGTTTCAGTCGGTAGGAGTCCGACATAACCTCGTCGTCCCCCGGGGCGGCGAAATAAGGCGATTTCCGATTAGCGTATTTTTCTTGTTTACGGTCATTTCAGCATACGCTCTTACACGCGCGTACATGGGCTTATTCCGGCGTGTTTTGCTCAACCGGAACATAACGACTCGCGCTTAGACGAACTGATAATGAGCGCGTCCACACTCGTACAGTCGCCATCAAATATTATGTAAATACAAATATCTACTAAATAATACTTCTGATCAGTTTCACAGCAAGTTAATTTAAATAATAATAATTACCGTTGCCAAATACTAAAATTGTAGCAATGATTTGAATTAATCGACGTCACATTATTTTAAATACCTCATAAGTGCCAGTTTCCGACTTGAAGAAGTGTTCCCAGTAAACCTTCAGTGAGTCTGGTTCTTCCTCGGCGGCCATGCCTGCGCACGCGCCACTCCTTCACACTGTAACAAATAAACACTACCTAGTAGATTCACCATTTTGTAGGTGGTTCTGTTAAGAAACGAAAGAACAATTATTAAACCTGATTCTTATTGCCACTTAGGATTAAAACATGAAGACCAAGAATATCACAGAAAAGATTGAGTCTGACCACTGATGGCTCTTTTTTAGGTGCGGTAAAGTTGTATTGTTTGGTGGTATGGTAAATATGGTATTATTAATTGCAAGCACAATTACTACTAGTTGTGTTGTCAAATTTCAAAACAATTTTGCATCCATTTAGTTAAAACTTATTTGAATCAAAATCAAAAGGTTCGCCACGAATTAACCAGGTCCTGGTAACTTAAGTTTTGAAACTAGTTTCAAACCAAGCAATATTTCAAAACCGATCGGTGTGTGTTAAGAAATGAACTACTACACCAAAGGTTGCGGGTTTTGATCCACGCACAGTAAAAAGCATGAGCATAAACATGTGATTTTTCGCACCTGCCCGAGAACATAAAAGACAAGACTTCTCAGTACGACGTTTAATCTTGCTGATACATGATAGAAGTACCTAAAAGATTAGCCTACAAGGACAAGTCGAGGTGGTGGTGGATAATCGCTTTAACTGCATCCAGTGCAGGTCTTCTAAGCCCCAGATAATGCACAAGTGCCCTCAAACACAGATAACGCCTCCTGAGTCAACACGGTCGTACGAAACGTTGTGCAAATACCGGAGCCGGTGCTCATAACAACTGGGTACATGTTTGTAATCGGTTAGTCAAGATATCAGAATGATATCTGTCTGCTTAGTTTGGTTAAAATCAAACAAAACCACTACTTAACAGGAGTTTTAACAGGACAGTTGGCATAGCGCTATAAGTGACAAATTTAATACTTAGAGGCCATCTAAAGTTCGTCACATGTTAAGATAGGGGGTCGACGAAATGTGACATGGTGTGTCAAGGGGTAGGGTAGAGTTAGGTTTTGTGACATTACATTTAGAATGCAATAAATTGCATCTCGAAATGTGAAATAGGTAAGTATTACAAATGAGACCTCCTGTTACAAAAGGAGGGGAAAAGGGTCTATACATCACGAAATACGTGTGACGTACTTCATGGATACCTATGTAACAAAAAAAACATTAACTTCGGAAATGTCACGCTAGCCTAGTTACAAATCTAAGCAGATTGTTTCCTTAGCACATCACTTTTGCTTCTACGCTATTACGAGCGCAGCCTTTTTATTGTCCGCAACATTGTGACATGCACATTGTCCACTATCATATTTATATCGATGGATGTAAAGTAAAGTAACAATAATCATTATTCATGTAAACTTAATAAAAAGCATTTGACAAGTCATAACATAACAATTAAAAAATAAATAGGTAATGGGAATCTACCACCGGTTCGTAGGTGTTGATTCTTTATTCATTCCTAGATTCTCTATCGCACAAAAAAGGTACAAGAGACGGCACTTAATGCCAAGAGACAGTCTCTACCAGACAAAACCAAAACAATCAGTTTTGTTATTTTATGGCAAAAGTTATGACGACAACACAGGTAAGGGTGAAAAGTTAATCTGCACCCAAACCAGAAAAAAAGGCGAAAGCCGATTTATTACTAGTTAAAGTTCTTTTTTGTTAGATTGACCGATAAATAACAAATCCGTGTCATGATTCCAGTGGAGTTGTCCCAAGAGCACACCCGTTGAGGTAGGTTAGTTGCGTAGTATTGCTTAGTACGTAACTAATTCAATTACTCCCTGTGATGAGCAATACCTGCCTATATATCTACCTATAATTCAACGCGGTTTGTAACTTATTATTTTCCGTTTCTTTCGTACGCGGTACGCAACACTTGCGGAATCTAGAGGTAAGTATTAAGTGAAAGTGGAGTAGTCAGCCAGCCGCCAAATCACGAAATCTGACTGAGCATCTTTCGACTACACAACTGCTGAGGAAATATTACAGAAACTGGCCCATTGGCACGGGCACTGGGTACAATATCTACTACGCGAGAGATCGGGAGTTTGGTTCCCATAAAGGAGAACATAAACGTGATGAAGAAAAGGTAGTGGCTTTTAAATCTGGGCATTAGCACAGGCTGTGCAAAGTTTGAGTCAGACAATCTCTATATAAGGACTTCGATGAGAATTTATAACTAATCTAACTTATATATTAAAAATCATGATAGATAGATATGTATCCATAAAGATTATAAGTTAGGATAAATCTTCAAGCAGCCCATTTTTTCAACAACTTAGGTAAAGCTTAACCATTTATTGGCGCAATGCATAACGCAATTTTGGTATTTACATGCACTTGGAATTACCTACCAAATGCATATGCATGTATGCTATGCATTATTAGACCTGTGGGTCTAGCACGAACCGCTAACGTTTTCGTAATCGAAAAGTGAACGTTTTTTTTTCTATTTCCTATGCCTTTAAAAAAAATAACATTTACTTTTCGATTTAGGAAACGTTAGCGGTTCGTGCTGTATATTTGCCTTTGGACCAGACGTGGCTCTCATCACAGGCTCGAGAAATACGTTATGTAGAACACAAATACCTACTTCAAACAAACTTTAAATAATTATTGAACCTTTTACCTATACAAAATGTTAAACTTTTTAGTTAAAGATAAGATTCATTTATTTGCAAAAACATGTGTTAGTACCAAGATTTATCATTCTCTTAGCAGTTTTACCTATTATTGCGATGTCGCGTAAACTTTGACTAAATGCGCGAGGGGCGCCACGAAGTGACTGGGTATACTTAAAGGCAATCACTGAACTCTAGAAACAATCACAATAGATTCAAGTCCTCGCTAAAACTGCGTCGGCTTCTGCCTGATCACTGGACGAAGCTGGATCCTTTACAAATCCTTTACGCGCGATTGATAATGTTGATCGAAAGTGAAGTGTGGAGACTTGCACAGAAATGCATAGTGAAGCACGCAAGGGGTGGGTATGCGTGTACGTCGCTCCCCGGCCGATCGGTCACTGGGCGGGAAGCCTTATCGGCGCGGTCATTATTTTATTGGATAGTATGGAGACTACAGATAATTCTGACCGTATGCCAATGTTATCTGTAATGTGCGAGATTCTCACGTATGTGTTACGAAACCACAATTAGTTGAGCCACAAGAGTAAATAATAAATACATGTAACATTCTGATTCTGCTTTTATCTACATAAAATACACAATAATCAGAATTAAATAATTGCCATGTCCACGAATCAAACCCAAACTAATGCGAAATAAAAATAACAACCTGTTAATAGAAATTAAAACAAACATAATATTTCTGATTACTTACGAATAATGACGTCAAAATTACCAACCTGTGGTTGCTGTTTTCACAGAATAACTTCCTTGCATGTCACTGAATGTTGACAAAATAGGGCACTAGATACGAATATAATCACTATAAATCTAATTTATGCGAATGAATACTTTAACTTTCAATGTACGGTGGACGGCACATCACGCTACCCATTTCCGGTCAGTCCTCCTAGCTCCATTGCAAAGGAATGACATATAGCAAGAGCGAGAGAAAAAAAGGAAATGGGGTAACCTGATGTGCTGTTGACTGTACCTACATAAGTATACATAGGTAAACAAAACATGTTGAGAAAATTGTGTTTTTACATATACAATGCGTCCAAATTAAGTATATTGTCTGTCTTGCAGGGTCATAGCACAAGCTTTGTTTTGTTTACAGTCATGTCTATGGCCTGGAAGGACAACCAAATAGTAATTTTTCAAACAAAATAAAATTAATAACCATTTATTTCTATAAATGACAGTTAGTACAAAAAACAGGTCTGTAAGTTCCAACTGCTCATGAAAACTATTGAATAGATTTTCACAATACTCTTAAGTGACTCAGTGGAATCGTTTTCAAACAAGAATGATTTATATCTGTAAAGTAAAGCAATTTGAAAATAATATAGAAATAATCATTTTAAGATTGTTGGTCTTCATTTAACCAATGTGTTGCCTTCTTTCTAAAAAAATGTTTTGAACCACAGTGTATGGGTCAGTACAGGCCATAACAGGACCTATATTTATTTAGATTTATTGCTACTTAGTTTTGTATTCAGTATTAAATTGACAGACCTATCTACAACTGTTTATTACATTCAAGCACTAATGTCTCAGTACTAGAGTTTATAATTTATTAGCCCTAACCATATTGTAAGTTTTAGTTTTTGTTAACTAGTGCAATGTGTCAGTCAGAAATTGTTGCAGTTTTGGATAACAGTTCAAGCCCAATTAGTTTAAGTGAACATGATTGTAAAGAAGCTGGGTAAAGTTTAACAGCGTAGTAATTACAAAACATATTCTAATCATAAAAAACGCACAAAACTGAGTCCATGGGGATGGAGTTGTTGCCAACAGTTAGTATTAGTATTTTTGCTCTTGTTTAGACAGTATAATGTTCAGGCCCTAAGATCTTAGATCTATCTTTGTAGAGAGTATTCTCTGCAGCTTATTCAATATACTTGGTAAACATTCAGTATTATCTTAAGTATGGAAGTAGTGATTTTTTATTGCTGAAAATGTGAAAGTATGTGAGTGAAGTCCGTTTTAATTTACTTGCTCATTGACATGATACAAGCTTCTAACAACAAAAACAAATCGTAATTTTTTTAACTTTATACCTATTAACAACTCGAAACATTTGATCAAAGCTGATAATTTGGAGACACTGCTTAGCAAAATTAAAAATGAACATTTAACTAAATAAAGTCTAAGAACACAGAGTTGAAAAGTTTAGTTGTTTACCTGAAACTCAGGAACTAAAAGTTTTTCCCCTGAACTTAACAAGTTGTAGCACAAATCAATTGAAAATAACAACACTTTAGTAGTTTTCTCACGATTTTACAACTACAAACCAAGGTGAAATTGAAAATAAATAATCTTAATCTTACACGAAATAATAAAAATTGCAACCTCAAAACTTTTATTTTTGTTGAGTCTGTCTGATTATGGTCTGATTTGACAGCAATAATAACAGTCTGTGGCAATATTCACATTGAGCGCTTGGCTGTATAGTTGACACTGAAGCCGTAAAAACTACATAAAAAAAAACAGACAGACCGTCTGACACTGACAGGGCTAGTGATGCAAAACAACGAGAATTGATATTTTACCTGTTGTTGCAGACTTAGTTTGGTATGGGTTCTAAACATTTGGTATATTGAGTGAGCGTTTGTTTGATTTGAAGCATCACTTCAAGTGAAACATAGAATTCAATGTTTTTTTTATTTAAAAAGTAATCCTAATCCTACTGACGAGCATGTATGAAGGGACTCATGAAAGTAAGGGAGGCGCAAGGTGTGTGTCAGGATCGTAGCAAGTGGAAAAAAGTGGTCTCTGCCTACCCCGTTGGGAAAGAGGCGTGATGGTACGTATGCATGCGTGCATGTTTTTTCACATTTACTGAACCTTTGATGTAAATCTTAAGATTCACTCAGTGAATAGTGGTAAAAGTTTGAATCACATGATTGTGGAATTTACAGTAGTTCGTGCTTTTACTGTAACACATACACATCCCTTAACTCAACTGACAGATTTCTATAACGGTCCGAATTGGACCATCGACTACACAATGAGGTCAATGGGCTTGCATCATCGACCTCACAACCCCTAGACCCCTGGTGTTTGATTTCATGTATGAAATCATGCCTGTCAACTTCTTAAAGCGGGGAAAAAAGTCTCTGATTGGGGAATACGCTTACTGTCCAATCAGTAACGCAGTCGCTTGACAGCTCATGAAAATGGTACCCCTATTCCTTAGAGCTTGTCTAAAGTCATAAGTATTTTCTTATGACGATTATTAAGTGTGTATTTACAAAAATTATGTGTTTAACCTCGCAACGCCCATGCTATCTTGACTCAAGATGGAATAGCCGCTCAGATCCGGTGAGCTGTCAAGACGTCAGACAAAGACCTACACCAACCAGGCGCCATCTCAGGCCGGACCGTTTTTGGCTAGCTACTGCTTATAACGAAATTTCAACCTTACAGGTATAGATATAGATCAAGTTTTTACTTTCTAGTTATTGAGTACAATTTCTTTGGGTAGCTTTCAGTGACATTACAATTTTTATTTTGTGTTTTCTAACATTGTGTTAAAAGTTTAGTTTCTGTAAAGTTATCACATGGTGAGATTTTTTCTGACGAAGAATAATCGGGAAGTATAACTACTTATTCAATGCAATATGGCGCTGATAATCAACTCATGCACGGCACGGCCACGTCAAGTCTCCGACTGTCATTCGAGTGCATCGGCTTTCAGCTTTTTCAGTACGCGGCGGTACGGCTTATAACACTTGTGGCTCAAAACGGACCGCGCCTTGACTGATGTCAAACTGTCTATCGACTGTCAATGCTGTCATTTTTACGCGATTTTCTTGGGGACTTCAACCAAGTTCAAGGAGTGTTTCGAAGTATTTGTACGTTTTATTGCACAAGAAACTTCTCTGTGAAGTTGTAATAAATAAATGTTTTAAATTTATAACCAATAAAGATGTGGGACAACGCTATTGAATATTTGAAAGACCCGTTACTCGTGGTAAAGGTGCAAAACTTTTTCGGTGTTATTTACAAGAGAAATGATCAGCAGCATGAATCATCCGAAGTCTTGTATGCTTCAAGTCAAGAGCGCGTGAGCGAGGAGTTTGATTTGAAGCAGCACAAGCGAATTCCTAGTAACATATCGAGTGCGTCGAGTTCGTCGTGTGAGACGGATACGTCCCAGGAGAGTGGCTCTAAAGATGAAGTTGTGTGTAAAATTGACAACAGGTTCTGGTATTATCTATTCGTGTTGGGCACGGCGTTGGGAGACGAGATCTTCTACGCGACCTTCATACCGTTTTGGTTCTGGAATATAGACGGAGCGGTGGGCAGGCGAGTTGTCCTGGTCTGGACTATTGTAATGTACATAGGTAAGTGGATTCTGTGTAAAACGAGGCTTTTGTATGTGTTATTATGATCCATAGTCTCTCAGAATATAAAAGTTATGTTACCAATCATTTAAATTATTTAACAGTCAATATTTCTGTTTGACGCAGGATTTTTTAAAATTTCAATTCAATACTAGGTATTTGGATTGTATAATTTCCTTCTCTTAAAGATAAAAGGTTCTTTGTAGCAGTTATGATAATCAAAATTGATATTCTCCAGAAAAAAATTGCAGGAATTGTTAAAGTAACAATAAATTTATAATTAAATACCTAGTCAAAAATAGTAAATTGCCTGATAGAGTAATATCTCAGTAATTTGTTTTTTTATTTTAGGTCAAGGAATCAAAGATATAGTCCGCTGGCCTCGACCGGGCTATCCTGTGAAGAAGCTACAAAATAAATGGGCTATAGAATATGGCATGCCTTCAACACATGCCATGGTGGGAGTCTCCATTCCATTCTCAGTCTTATTGTATACAATGGATAGATACCAATATCCTGCACACTGGGGGGTGCTTATAGCAGTCTTGTGGTGCACTCTGATCTGTGTCAGCAGAGTCTATCTGGGAATGCACAGTGTTTTGGTAAGAATACTAAGAAAAAATCTAATTTAACTTAAAAATTGACAATTTCTACTCATTAACACGTTGAACGCCACGCCGGTCACAAACAATAGGAATTCAATTGTTAAAGTGACCGGCGGCGGTGAAAGACTTAAACAGATTATTGATAACAATTTCATTAAAACTGAAAAACAGACATTATTGGTTGTATCAGACAAGTATTATTTTAATAATTGTTGATTTATTTAGACTACTTTTTGGGGAACTTAAAGTATTATAGTATGAAATACTTGTCTTGTGATACTAAATATATCATTTGAATGAAGCTATGCATAGATATTAATGCTATCACTAGAAAGTTTTTATACACCTGGAATTATGATTTATTATAATAGTTATTAATTTTAGCAGATATCTCTTTTTACCAAATAACAAAAATATAAGTACTTGAGTGCTTAATTCAATACATACATTTCAATTAAATCAAATCAAAAGGACTTTATTCAAATAGACCTTTACTACAACGGACTTTAAAATCGTCAAATCTAATTAAAAAACAAAATATTCTTAATAATAGATATGAATACCATTATATTCAATGTATACAATAAATATACAGTACTTAAATAAATGTGACGCTACCACAGCATCAGAATGTAAAACAACATTCTGATCGGGTACGGAGAAGAACCAATTACTATTTGCACTTCTTAGAAAGATTAATCTACATTACAGTTAAAAATGAAGTTTTCTTTAAATTTAATCATTTATCTTAGTTTTGCGTTTCAGCAAATAATTATCTCTATCTTATCTCTTGAAGTGAATCACGTCAATGTTATCATGAGTAAATGTTGAACATTTTCCGGGTTCATTGCAGGATATAGCGGCGGGGCTGTTCCTGTCGTCGGCGCTGCTGGTGCCGCTCATCCCTGCGGTGGACCAGCTCGACGGACTGCTCCTCACGAGCTACGCCGCGCCTTTCCTCGTTATCGCAGTCTCCATTCTTGTTATCGTGTTCTACCCTAATTCTGATAAGTGGACACCTACTAGGTATGTTGTCATGCACGTGAATCAATAGTAATAATAATAAAAAGAAATGACAACTTGGTTTAAAGTCACCTACTCCATTTGTTATAACATAACATAACATTAGAAAAAAGAAGTAGCTGTAGTGCTAAACAAATGAATGATTTGCATTTTTGATTGACTTTTGCCAGCTGACAAATTTCTGGAGTACTGTCTAATGCTATAACAAATAGAGTATAGATAATTTTCATATCTTCTAAAATATTTAATGTTAAATCTGCGAATATTTTTAGAAATTGATAAGAACTAGTTATCACTGATAACTAGTGGATTTGGACGGGCCGAGGCCGATTAATTTGATCTTGCCACAACCTTAACCTTAAAAAACAGTTAAATATTTGGCGAATGCGTTTTTTGCCATTTATACAGAGTGTGTACTCCATAAGGCATCACACAACGGAATAAGTATAATAATAGAGATTGGCAGTTTCAATTGTACCCTAACAATCGCCAACACCGTGTTTTGTTTCTGCAAGACACCGTGATTTGTAGTGATGGACTTTTATTATTTCCTAATTATCTATTAGATGTTCTGTTAAATGAACATTGAAAAATTTCGATCTTAAATAGATCTATGAATAAATTGCAAACAGTATTCTTTTTAAACGGTTGCTGTGTATGGATAACATGAAGTATTTTCCTTCCTTAACGTTTTTATTACTTGTAAGATGTTCTTGCGGTACTTTTGCGGGAAATTTTCCAAACATCTTCATCATGAAAGATTTCCTCCTAAATAATTTTATTGAACGGTTTAACCACCTGTAGACTTTTGAAGTGAAATGTTTCTTCTTTGAAATGCGATGTGCTCACGGTGATTTCTTCCAGGAGCAGAATTGACAGTAGACGAATCGAAATCAGAGTAATGTGAAACTAGACTAAAATGTCATACATTTACAATTCAGGCAAAGTTGATGTTTCGGTAGGACACTACTGATAAACTGTTCCAAAAATGTATTAAAAAGATAAAACTGGGCAGATTAATCCTGGTGTGAAGTGACGATATCTATGCGTCACGTTCGTTTGTTTGTACTTATTGTATGACTCACTGCTTCGTCGATTCGCATAGTCGATGTGTAAAGGTTCGAAGATTATTTATTGGAAAAAGCTTGTCTACTTTTTTTTAACTGCGGCTTATTCAGTTGAAGAATATACAAAGCCGGCGTGCTGTGTGAATGCACGCGTGTCACACTACGCCGTCTAAAACCGATCTGTAGTATAATGAAATACTTCAATCAATTTCAGGGAATAAGAACCGTACAGTAAACAACATAACGAACCTGACGCACCATTGGTATACATTTTAATTTTATTTACTGGTTAATTTTCAGGGGCGACACGACTATGATTGTCAGCGTGACCGCGGGCATACTCACCGGCTCATGGACCAACTACCAGCTCGGCAACATGTCTGCCAGCTCCCAAGCGCCCCCCTACGAGATAATTTGGCCTTCCGTGGAGATGTTGGGCTGCACCATCCTGAGGACCATCCTAGGGTTCTGCGGCGTCCTGGCTACGAGAGCCATCGGTAAGTCTTTCTCGTATGCAGTTATAAGCGCGCTGCTCGGGAAGGACAAGAATGAATTAAGAAATTCAGAAAATAGTTTAGACAACAAAAATAAAATCATTGTGGAACTGTGTTACAAATACTTCACGTACGGCATGATTGGGTTCAACACCATCTATGTGTTCCCTAACGTCTTCGATCTGCTACAAATAAATAGACCCACCTATTACACTGAAATATGAATCTAGTCAAAGAGATTTCATTTTATGTGTTTATTAATCTTATCACTTTTATAAATATTGAATCCTTACTGTGTGTAAGTAAACTCTTGAGACGATAACAGCGAACAATGACCATTGTTTATGTGTTGCCAGGTTTTAATAGATTTACGTGGGACGTGCCAAATTCGATCACTCTTTGTTCACGCCCTGTCCCGATTAACCCGCAATCGAGAAGCCAATTTTTCTGGGATTATAGGGAAAGTAACATGGTGTTAACACCATCAAAAGTATATTTTGCCCATGATTAAAATAAAGGTTTATAGTTCCTTGGGAATGAGGCTTGCTTTTAAAATTAACATTTAGTCCCATTCAATATGCATTTTATTTTACCTATTAATCGTTACGAAACGTGACATAGCTTAATTTCTTTCGGCACAACCGATAGTGTACTACTGGCAACACTTGCACAGCGCAGGCGCCTGTAATGTGATGCACAAATCCCTTAAGAAAACTGGGTTCTATTAGTTATATTAATCATTGTTAAAAAATACAGCGTACCTGATCTGCATATGAGCATGTTACAGTACTATACAACTTACAAGACTGGGTGTGCACAATAAAGTTTGACATGGCCTGTATACATTATCTGTATGGCGTGTTAAAATAATGTATTTTTGAATTTTTTCTTATTAAAACGAAAGACAACGATGTTAATTTACTTAATACCACCTAACAGCAGTTATTTGTTTATGTGGTCGTCCTTGAATTTCGTCTCATTACATGCTCAAAGTGAATACCTCCGAAAGCAAATTGTAGTCCATAAATTTATAAGACATTAGTTCCCATAGATGCTAAAAAAATATGTTAGTACAAAATTAATGACTACATAATGGCAATGGCCTTGTGGTGGCTGAGACCGAAAGTGATTGCGTAACAATCAGTATTTTACCTAATGCAGATTTAGCTGAAGGTTTATTTTTTGTGCTTAAAAGTATTATCAGAGGTTTTTTGTACCAAAAACGAAACACACTCCTTGTAAGTTGCGCCGACCTGTACTACTGTTTTAAAATGCATGTTATAAATCGGCTCTGTAATACTTATTGTGAGACCCGTGTAACTATAACATTACTAAAACATTCTCTGTACTTGACGGAAGACATTGTATCTGAGTGACGTTATTGTATGAACAAAATGGAATAGAATAGCATGGTCTACAATACAGGCCTAAAATAATGAATAATAATATTATTATAAATTATCTTCTATGTTGTTAAAATTTTAAGAGTATAGATCAGCAGACTTGCTGCATTAAGTACAGAGGCGTTTACATCAACCTTTACAAAACCATTGCAAAATCGGTCTCATATCAGCGGCATAAGTGAAGGTTGACGTGAACGCATTAGTACCAAACATCTAGTTGTAACTAGTATTCTTAAAATATGGCATATTTTATACAATTAATTTTCGTTAATTGGTAATGTTAATTAGCACTAAAATATTATGATAAATAGTAGTTTAAATTTGTGGCCGAGTGAATCAGGATGGGATAGATCTGGATGTTGACTTTTAATGGGAATTTACAAAAGTATTTTTAATACATGTCGTGCGAAACAATGATTGTTTAAGGCCGCGCGGTAAAATACCGCCGAATTCAGGAACGTTAAGCAGAGTTGAGTAGTTCGTGAAAGTATAGTTGTCACTTTCAGTTCGGGACGGGACGGGTTTGCATGCTCAACCTTGAATATCGTTTGTGAATTCTAGGCTTAGTGTCTCAGAATGTTTCATAAAAACCCTAATTTGGGACACTCGTTACTAGCTATCTCTTCTTTAATGCGTCGTGTCTTAGGAGTTTGACAATCATTACCATTCAAGGTGTTTTTACATATTTTTCAAATTCAATTCGAGCATCTAGGTTACCATTTATTTGCAACCACGGTTCTATTTTTGTAAATTCTCATTGATCATCCATAAGTCAGTGTAGGACGTTTATTGTGAGTCAAGAATTGGTAAGGTCGTGGTTTAGAGATTGTGCCTTCAGACGTCGGTGCTTAGTCGTTGTCATATGAGTGTTACGTGTACTTCTTATAAAATTGTATGTCAAAGTTTTTAATAATTTGGTTGTAATTGCCCTCATGAGCCACCGACATCGAAATATAACCGAATTTAAGTATTAACAAAGCCAAACCAACGAAGAATTGTTCAAAAATTATAGCTTCTATAGTATAGTAAGACATTACAACCGTCCTTAGGAAAGTCGATATTGCTACCTACGGACGCCTGACAGACACCATAGTTAGTATGTGTGGCTTTTTTATGTATTTATGTAAAAATGTTACATAATGACATCTAAATTCCTTTTTGGTGATTGTTAGTTTCTGATAAAATAAACAGTTGGCCAGAAGCCCATAAATCGGTGGTTTTGATACATTTCTTATTTCTTAACTTTTGTTAGCTGCGTTCCAAAACAAGTAACAGTAGTTATTTTTATGAAAAAATATGGCTTTTGGGAATCTCTGTACAGTCGATACCGATCGAAGATTGAACGCGTCAGGTCACCGAATAGAAAATTTGGATTGCTTTACTAGAGCTCACCCAACTTCGAATTAAATATAGTGAAGAAGAAGTGCATGTCGCACGTTTTGAAACGCAGTCTTTTACCAATACCACCAAGCATTGTTGTTGACCGACATGTCTATCAAAACATATTGTATTGTTAATTTTAGACTACTCCTAGGTTTTAGCGAACGGTTCGAAAGAACACATGCAACACTATTCCTACGAGTGTACGATGATTATTCTATGATAATAGATTACATTTTTGAAATAGTGTTGTAGGCGTTCTCAATTCATTAATTCACTGCATACAAGTGGCAGGTTACAGGTCTTACATAAACGTTGGGCGTTTGCTCCAACATAAGATTTACTAAATGACCATTCCAGTGCCTGTAATGTACCTAATGATTACTGCAACATCACAATATAATATTTATAATGAATATGGCCACTAACACTGTCCACTGCCTATAGGGTTGTGTGTAGTGTCTACTATAGTGTAGACCGTAGTGTGTATTAGAAATTGAAAAATATAGAGGTGGCAGTTTTTTGAACTTAGTAGTACTGTCCGCGGCGAGCGAACATTTTTTTCCCGGCACACTATCCGGTGTCCAATTGCCGCCTTAGCGTCCACAAAACGCCACCACATGTCATACATATTTATTTAGTTTGTAGCGTGCGGCGGCCAACGGCTTCACCGTGTGCGGCGAGTCCATATAAAATGTATGAAAACTACAGGAAATATAACGGTGGCGGCGTTTTGTGGCACTAGGCATGTGGCCCGTTTGCGGGGAAGCTCCTGTACAAACGAATAGAATACGTATCGTAACACGGGACCGGCCCACAAGCGCAATGACAAGCGTGCGACTTGCCCAGTAGCATGTATGGCTCAAATTGAGTGTGTTTCATATAGCTCCTCGCTGATGGTGGTAATACCTACAATCAATTTATGTATGGCGGTGGATTCCTTTAGTTGGCCTCGGCATATTCAATTTTGAATAAATGCAAACCCTTGTGATATATATTTTCTTATGATTTAAGTTATTGCCATAAAATATAAAAGATTTTTGCACCATGTTTTAGTTTTTTTGTCGCACACATTTCATCCAAACCCATTCAGGTAGGTGGTAATTACTGATTTTTGTTGGTTGGGATTCCAGAATAAAAAAGTTATTCATATCATATAATCTATATATTTATATCAGTATAACATAATACATAACATATTGTATTAGACAAGTAAATTTAGAACACAAAATAATCGCTCATCTAGCACAGCATACCATAGTGTTTTATGTGGTTGATTACATGTCAAAATATACTATTTAAATATAAATACTAATAGTAAAACTGATAAGAGCTACAACGAATAAACATTTTTGATAGATAAGTCCACTTAAACCATTACCGATATGAAAGGCAAAGTGCCTTTCCGTTTTTTGAACACTAAAACAAATGTGAGAGAGAGAACTATAACAAGTATAGTATAGACAGGAACAGGTCAAATGTACCCATTTTCAAAGCAAGTATGCAATATAGGTATTCCCCAATTCCTATGTAAAGTTTCATGTGTATCTGTCTATACATACTACGACATCTACAAGAAAACAAACCAGGTAAGAACCTAGTACAATAATATACTTAACATGAATATTATGAATTTAGATTGAAGTAACTATGTTATGGCAATCAAGTGACAAACAATTGGAGCGTTGTTGTTTACATTCATGATAATTAACAGACATTGAAGAGGCGGGGTAAACTTAGGGATCTTGTACATACTTCAAACGCAAAAAGATTGGAATAAGGAGCTCAATTTTTCTGTACTTTCGAAAATGATGATCCAAAATTCGTCCAGTTGTAAATTACAATCACACTTTCACCTCATTTGGCTATTTGCGTTCATGAATAAGTGTAGTAAGCGACGTCTTAGCTGATGCTTTACGAGAAAGTTAGAGCAAGACAGTCGCTTGCTTGAGAGGTTTGACAACTCACTAATTAACTACCTAGAGCTCACTCATTACCGCCTAGTTTCTAGAACTCGCATCTCAACTTATTTGTATTCATTCATTCTTGAAAGAAAATACTTGCCAATACTAGTGGTTGCAATCGATTCAGTTGCATTAGTGAGGTTTTTGTTTTAGAACGCATAAGCCGTTAATTAATATCTTCAATGTTCAAAGAGAGTCCAAATAATACGTGTTGCGTAGACGTATTCTGTCATGAATTTTCATATGTAGGTATAGCTTGCCGTAATAATTGTTCTAATTGTAGGCACATGATACACCCTAGTAACGCAATCAAAGATCATAAGCTTGAACTTTTAGTTTTAGATTTTCGTAACGATTAAGCTATTACAATGTTTATGGTTGAAAATAAGTCAAAAACTGAATAAAGTTTCGCCGAATAAGGCATTTTATTGGTTTAATCTACTTTATTTAACTATAACTTAAGTTCGCGTCTTCACGAGGTAGTTACAATGGAGCGCCATCTCATTCAACCTTCTCTTTGTACACATTCATTCGTCCTTCACGCTGGGCGCCGAGAATCTACTATAACAATCGAAATGTATGTAGGAATAAGTCGCAAATAATTAGGCAAAAGCTTAACATATTTTTAGTCGACTGCATTGTGTCGGATGTAACCGATTCTATACAACTAAACGGTAGTTAGTTTGAACACTAAGAGGAAGACAAGTATTACAAGGTACGCAGGACTCCTGTTTTACACGAATTTTGCATTACATACGTTATTTTACACACATCGTACAAGTCTTCACTGCACTCACACACTTCATTTACACATACAGGATGGCACAGAAATAGCATACTTAGTTAAGTTTAAGTGTTATTTTTGTGCCACTGTTATTAAAACTAACTTTTTTTCAAACCTGGACCTGTCACACGAATGAGAGTTCACATGGCAGGCCCTCACACATAAATATATGTACTGATTATATCGAAACATTGTTGGCTTTAGCTTAACCTCTATAGATCACAAGAATAAGTAAAGATATTTTAGGCCAGTATCACAGAACGTTGCTGAAGTTGTGATCTGTTCTTGAGGAGATAGTTGATTGCGACATTTATGAATTTGGTTAGAGCAATCAGTTACATTTTGTGTAACTAGATGCCTTTACCCGGCAGTAGTACAGCTTTAAGCATATTTATTACTTTTTAATACTCAAACGTCACTCAAACTTCTACTCAAGATCAGATCGCAGCTGACCTCGTTCTGTAGTATCTTCGGATAGAGTTGACAAAAATTGCGTTGCTTGTGCGTCGTTTATCGCCCTACGAACAGTCTTGAGGTGTGACTTGCGTAGTTGGTATGCGCGAAAACAATTAGCAAGACGAAACCCTGCTCTTGCTAAATCTTTATCAACTCTCGCCGAACAGACTTTATATATCAAGCCTCAGAAGTGTTGAACGGGCTCTCTTTGGTCCGAAGTGCCGCCGGCGCAGCCTCGGTTGTTCGCTAGTGGACTCAACACCGGACCTCTCGCGTCCGTTCGTGGCGGAAGCGCTCAGGCCACGTTGATGGGATTGAGATTGTCCTTCAATCGCTCGAATAGGGTCTCGCCTTCGCTGTCATACTGAAACAATGGAAAGAAAACTATAAGCATTTCAGAAGAGTAGCAGTTAGTTGAGATTTCAAAGATATTGTGGTATACCGAAACAACTCAGCATTTGGTCGTCGGTATCCTGTCTGCGCTTATTATAAGACAATCTGATGAAATGCTTGACCTCATCATGGGAAACTAAACATGCATGCATGGTAAACTTCACGGACATAAATTTAATGAAAAAGCTTATTGATTCATTTAAGCGAATATAAAAAACAATATTTTAATTTTGTACATTATAATGAGCATCCTCAAAGTCATTACTCTTATTTTAACAGCTATTGCGCACAACGGCCCGGGTTATCGCGACGCCCCGTTTGATAAACTTCCACAAGTTTCAAGTCGTATGGAGATAATTTTTCATAATATTCATGTTTAAGTTTTGATTAAATTTGCATTATGTTCTAGTACTACACTATATTATAATAAAATGCTGTCTGATTTGATATTGAATTAGAACATTTTTGAAATAAATGTAAAGTTATTTTTCGAAAGTTATTCCTAAACAGCTAATAGTACCAGTGATGTCTTTAAAAAATCTTGAAACTGGTCTCCAGTGGTTACCATCTAACGTTGAAAAAGACACAATGCTTATTAACTGAATTTGTAAACAAATAGAACGTGAAACCCGACCATTGGACTTCGATAAAAAATAGGTTATCAATTGATTCACTTTTACCGTAAAAACCATTTCAATATCATTCTATTATCCCTGTACTTAGGTTTTTACGTATGAAGATAAGATAGCTTTTAAAAACAGAGTGCAATCAGTTTTGGGAAACTAAACAAATGTAGCATTGGGTGTTGAAGGACAATGGAGGCTTTCCCCAAACACAGTTCTGCGCAGCGACAGTTCCCAGAGCGCAAATTCGAACTATTACGCAGAGCGCACGTCAGTGTTATTATTAAAACATGGTTTACACGAGGAGGAAAAAGCCGATGCAACCGTCCGTTATCGACGGCACAGTGCATAAACAAAACTTTCCTACATTTAGTAACTGCATATCGCTGTTTGAATGCATTTTCAATAGTTTATTGGTCATTAAAATTTAAATGAGAACCTCTGATCATACTTAACTACTTGTTTGCAAGTTAATGAAAGTGAGTATTTACGATGTCAATGGCAAGAAAATAAAATCATTCACAGAAACTTAGACAGCTCACGACACCTTTACCTATAATCTGTTATGAAAGAATCGTGCAGATGTGTTTAATAATGCTAATTTGCGTTGTAGAATTAAGTTATAGTACAATGTATGACGTCCGATCTATCCTACTCGCATGAAAATTCAACCTAAAGATTGTAGCGTTAACTTGATTATTTAACAGGTGGGACAGTTCATAGGTTCTGATGTAGGCTCTAGTCAAAAGCTGATTAAATCACATTCTTTGTTGGAATCTGTGTTCACCTGTAAGTGACTGTACATTTAGTCTATAAAACCTAGACTTAAGCTTGTTTCATTCCATTGACGTACTTTGTGATTGTAATAAATACATAAAAAAAATGTAGACACTCACATCATCATCGTCATCATCGGTCTCCTCATCGCTGTCAGCGCTCAAGCTGGCGAAGAGTCGCTCAGCCTTGGTGCGGCGGGCCAGGCGGCGGGGCGTGCGCCCTCCGCAGTCGCGCGGGGCCTTCGCCACGCCGGGGCACTGCTCCAGCAGGTACTGCACCAGCCTGACGTCGCCGCGTCGGGCTGCGATGTGCAGCGGCGTCCAGCCCGCTAAGCCTTCCTGAAACAATACAGAAATTACATTAGTATAGGCTGGGGGTCTCTGCCTATCAAGCTGCAGGACAAACCGCTAGACGTCCCCTCGTCAAACCCTCTTTGGCACTGGAAGACCAATCCCACTGTGTATGTTGTCAGGTGGCCATGCGAAAAGATGTCCTAAAAACTTGATATGCCGATTGCAGAAAAATCTACAACATTTTACCAATAAAATAAAGGCAATTTTTCAATCACTATCTAACACGCTTGATGTGTGCCATGCGGGCGTGCGCACCCCGGAAGATTTTATCAATTATCTATCACATAAAACCCCTACAATTACCCAAAATCATAGCAATAACAACAAGATAAAGCAAAATTAAAATTGGTTGATAAAGATCCATTCTTTGCAATCTACAAAGTAAAGAAACGTTCATAAAAAACCCGCGACGTACCGAGCTGTATCTTATCAAGTGATTAGGCAGGGGTTTTCCACACAAACGCTAAGTAGGAATTCATACAGTAACCTGCGCAGAATATATTGTAAATACTGAATGACAATGACAAGACAAACGCGTAAGCACAAACATAGAAAACGCTATAACGTACCTATTTCAGCGAAAGTCACATCAGATAGATCATAGATGTCATGTTCCTATATTTTTAGTTCAATAATAATAAGGTTGACAGAGATTTTAAAGATGAAATGTTGCGTATTTGTATAATATTTCGTTAGAATTTGTAAAACAGGAGATTCTCTTCAAAGTAAATAGGTAACGTTGAATTGTTGTAATTCTTGTTAGATATCTTAGTTCATCAGAATGAATAATCCAGATGCAAACAAAACATTAAGTAAGCAATATTGATTCATCGAACGAGGGGAAGTTGTAAACTCGATTTGCGTGTCAGAGTCATGTCATCAGTCTTCCGAGAAAACTACAACTACTACCGATATCCTAATCGTAGTAAATGCCTCATATAGTTCAAGAGATTATTACGTCATCAATATAATGGGGTGATTATTTGAACTACGGAACGAAAGTGGGGCATCTCTTACACCACTTTAAATTGGAAGTTCACCTCAAACTGTTAATGTGAAAAATTTACAATTATGTAAACAACTTTGTTTATTGGATACGTCAAACGTTTCTGACGTCGGTTCACTAACAGCCACGAACAAGGCAAGTACAATGATGGGCATTTGCATTTTACCACGTGATGGAATCTCATTGAATTGCATCGCGGCTATGTCGAAGGAAAACGGAAACACCAATTCTTGCGGCGAGACAGAAAAAAATTAAGTCGGAATAATCTGGAATGTTTTCTTACAGGTCGGGATCCTGGCGATATATTTGTTCGTAAAGAGAAGAAAAAGAAGAATATAACTAATAAAAGAGATAAGGATAAGATAACTTACTCTGGCATTGATATCCGCTCCGTAGTAGACGAGGGTCTGCAGGGTCTTGATGTGGCCTGTCGTGGCCGCCACGTGGACGCACGTTTGACCTGGAACAAACAAACGATTCACAATTATTGACGCATTCCAATGAACATAAAACACTTAAAGGTCTCAAGCAGGAATGCTAAATACGCTTGAAAAATGTCAACGGAACTCTTTAAAAAGGACGGAATTCCCAAAATATCGGTATTGTCGTTGCCCTTTTGTGGACGTTAATGTTTGGATTTTACGTTTAATCTTCGGTGTGACAGGTAAACTAACCGGTGCCATTCAAGGCTTTGACCATTGATCAAACTTTTTGAACGAATATTTTCGTTTCAATCTTATTATATTTCTAATACGCATATCACCATTCGCTAGTAAATAGATTAAGCTGTCTCATCGAAAAATATCTGATTTAAAAAGTATGAAAAAGTCTAAAAAGTATAAAGTGAGTATGAAAGTGAATCCAAGTAGTAAGCAATTATTTAGATTGGAAACTGTAAACAAAGTTAATTCATCGCGACTTAAATTTCAATAATGTTGTGTATATCCATAAATAATGGAATCAGCTCTAAAATAGTTTTAGGTCGTAGGCATCGGCCCGCTCCTGACGGTGTTGGCCCCGTTCCAAGTTTGTTTAAAATAAAACATGCAGCCGAAATAGACAGCTGTGTTCAAAAGCGTCTGCGGTATAATAACGTTCAAGGATTTGGGTTAAGAAATATCTAAGTATGACTCTGGGTGGGATTCCAAAATGTCTATTGAACTTTATGACGTTACCTAACATTTAGTAAATGATCAGACTAATAGTTTCGTGGTTAATAGTACTAACAGTAGTAGAAATAAATTACATATTACTAAACCGCAAACACGGGTCTTAAGTCTCAATAAACAAAACTATAATTGGCTTTCCTGAAATTACCGGTTGGTTTTAACTTTTCTTCAGGGAGCTGCATTAAGCATCTATGAACACAAGGGTTCAGAACCCGTGTTCAAACGTGTGTTTAATAATTTACGGATCAAACTATGTACTACACATTCGAAGTAAAGTGTTTTAGATGAATTTTCTAGACTTTCAAAGCTAATTGCTTCAGAGGATTCCACAGCTCATTATCAATGGTCAGATCAAAACATCCGTGTCCATCCATTAATGCAGCGATGACAATGCGGTAGTACGTATGATAACCAGTTTTTCTCCAATACGTAGAGCTGCGTGTCACGCGCACGCGCGGGTACCATCGCCTCATTACTAGCACGTACAGCATCTACGTTTACGGATTCTACCCGCACTTATCTAACGCGATCTACTACAGTACCCTTGCACTTCTCATCTTCTCATTCATGACGGCCATATTCACTGGACTTTAGAATTAATTTGTTGTCTTCATGTGACCTCTGTCTACGGCCTTCGAGGCCGCTATGCTAACTTCGAGATCATTCCTACGCTCTCTTTACAAACATTGCTGATTATGAAATAGTTCTGGTCGTAAATGTAATAAATTCCAATCATTTATTTGTGAGATCCAAAGGTACACAAAGATGGACTGAAAGATTTAATAGTTCAACAATTACACATCGATTGTGCTTGATATGACAGGGACGGAAGAGCAATATCGAAAATAACTTTCTACCAAAGTTTTAAGGACGAACGAAGGAGCGAATGTTTTAATTAGATTGAGAAATTACAATGGAGTTTGATGTAAATGTCAGGTAGAGCGTGCGTGTCTTTGGCGCTCTTGGTCGCTCGGTGTCGTCACAAGACGGAGCGCACGCGCAGGCCTGCCAGTGCGGAGGAAGGGGCGGAGGCGGAGGGGGCGATGGGGTTTTCCCAACAATGTGGATAGCTGAGTGACGAGAGCGCCGCCGCGCCGACCCCACTGTCCTCGCCAAATATAGACACGCCACCCAGTCTTTTCACCGTTTCCGTATTCTTACGAAACCACGGACATGCTTTACTAATCTCTGTCAATATTCAAACGGTCGATGATGATATTATTATATCGACGCATTTTGTGGCTGCGATTGGTTGTAGGTATATTTGCAATTATCATGATATAATAGCTTGTTTACTTTAATTGCTGCTGGCAATTATATTTATGGCGTGTGACGTGCGTAGTGAGCGTGACGACAAATCTTTTTTTGTGGTCAATATCTTACTGGAACGAAGTTACGCCTAATTTCAAACGGTTGTATTAGCTGTCGCGAGCTATAATGTTTCAGCTAAGTATTATTCAATTTCACTTTTACTAGACGGTGTAATCATTTAGACGACTGTTGAATGTTGTAGGTTGTAAAGTTAATAAAAGAGTTGCAAACAAATGCCAGGGTAAAAATACAGTATTTATAGTTCGAGGATCGGAATAACGTAGGAGGTATTACGCCATCACCACGTTACTGGCTTCAACTGGTTTGTTCAAATCTAAAAAAATATCAGCCTCTTGGAAATTAATGTTGATAGTGTTGACGATTTATTCATTAGAGGCCACTGCTGCATTTCCTGTAGAATCATTTTGATGTAGACCATTAGTAATATAAGCACATACATAGTGACTGATGTTATCAGAGTAGGTAGGTATACGCTGGATGTTGAAATTGTATGAACAAATGAATGGAGAAGGACACTGATAAATGGGGTCGGCCCTTGGAAAACCCCGCGCTTTGTAGAACCATTAAGTGTTTTTAGATTATAGATACTATGTCAGGTAAGTAATCATCAGACGATGCTGCGGTGAATGAGGCTAGACTAGTGCTAACGAGGCCATTAAGACAAGCCGTGGCTGGGTCCCAAAAGTTTGCCGATTGCCGATAAAGTTAATACGTTTTTAAAAGCCGTTTGACAAAATTAACTATTACAAACTTTACCTATTTTATAAAACCCTCCTTGTTTTTAAACTTCCTATTCATTTATTTCAAGCATATTATAAATATTCATGGCTATTGAAATAAATATTTATTATTTTAATCATACGATTGTATTTGGTAACGTAATGTATGTAAACACAGATTATGATTTAAATAGGAAAACTACCGTGACAAAAAATATTTTTACAAAATATTTGTACCTAAAAGAAACATTCGCGTCTAGACATACTGACTAGGTATACATATTTTATTGAATACTATTGTAATGTTTATTCATCTATTTTTGGAAATAACTCCCCTTCAGCTCGCCATAAATTATTCATCATTCGAATTATGACTCGCATAAAAACGGTATATTCCTTCGAGATGAATACTAGTCGTTAAAAATAGAAAGCATGGGAAGGTGCCGTCCGTGTGAATGGTGTGGGGAATACCAGTGGCTTGCGCGGGCGCACCGTGTGTGACAGCACTGACAACACACTTTCACGTGGGGTTAACCCGCTGGCCGATGCTTACCGTGCGACAGCACGCGCTTGCAGGGTTGACGGAACCACTGATAGGCATGCAAGTTTAAATATTTCAATACGATAAAGGTATTTTATGTCCATTGTTTTTTCCTATTACTAGTAAAGGTTGGTATATCAATCCATTTCTTAAAAATTGATCACGAATTGCCTCCATTTCTTATTACAATGTGAATTTCTTGGTTGCGAACAAACTGGATAAGTGAGATTTAGGTAGACAACCCTAAAGCCGAAATTGCCTGACCTTCACCTGGGGTTTTCCTCTCATCACTCGCGGGCGGTGTCATTGGGCACCTGGGTTTTACTCAACTCCTTGACACTCTTTGAGCGGGTTAAAAACCGCTCAATGTGTCAAACTCACATTTCAGGAGGTGTGAACGAAAACAATAGCGGTAATTAGAAAAAACCCATTAATTTTTAAATGTCAATAGTCTACTGGTTGAAGTTACCTAAATATCTTTTTGAGGAAATTGTGCTAATAAAATAAAATACACAATAATGAAATATGAATTGTAGATGATTAGGAAAACCCACTGCTTTAGGTCAATGATTTGATACAAATCAAATACCTATAGGATTTTCATACCTAGTTATTTGTAAATGTTGAAAATCTTCACATTCATGAGCATGAGAACTTAACCTTATGATGAATTTATTTCGGATATCATGATGAACACATAATACCTTAAGAGTTTATGTTGTATCTATTATTGTTACCTTGACGAATGAGTAGGAATAGTGAAGTCATTTTCATTTAAGTTTTACTTTAGACAGAAAATCCATGTTAGAGGTTAAGCTGATATATTTCTTGTAACAAAGGAAGCAATTCGTTAGCGTTCACGTAACTCCTCACCAGAACGCCGGGGTATCCCACGGTGCTTTCACTCGTTACGTGAGCTGGAAATACCCGCGGCCGACACGTTACGGCGCTGCAGCGGCACGTAACCGAATTCGTCGTCTCGACATCGTCTTTGACACTGACATACACACACTTTCTAGACAAAAGTGTTCATGGTGAAACAACATCGACTTCATAACCAGTTCGTGTTCGCTCAATGCTGGAAAATAGGACCCTATCAGTTAATGCCACTCGTCCAAGTACAACCAAGGATTAAATATCTCGATGCAGTTTAGAGAAATTTGCAAACAGCTTGGCTTGCAAATGACAAAGACAATAAACACCTTTGTCTCAATTTCTTTTCAAAACCAGTTCTTCCCATTATGGGTAAATCCATATGCAAATGGCTCGGCCGTTAAAGGCTGTATTAAAATCTTTTACGCAGCTCGCGAGTGTGCCGCCGGGCGGACTCGGGAAACCCAAAGATAATGGGCTGGTGTATATTTTACCTTAGCTAATATCTTTAATGCGATTGGAAATTCCAACGTCTCGGGTGAACATTTTGCGCGTTCTTTTTCTAGATATGTTTACGGTCCAGTTAATTGCCTAAATCGAGTCGATAAAGCAATTTGTATCATCTGTAGAAGTTTCGATTTCGACGTAAAACAATTTAAAGTAATTGCGACGAGTATGAATAACATTAATGGTGTTACCTGGATTATTCTGATAACTTTGGCACTTTAGGCAACAAGAAATCACTACGAAATTGTTTAAAGGTGAATCTAACAATGACATTGCATTAGACCTTGGCAGACGTCAGCGGTGGGCACGGTCCGTTCACACGTAAACAATGCTGATGAGAACAGGTTCCGAAGACTGGTGGCATCCTAGAGACCACGTGAGTGCGTGATCGCTGTCCGCATGACGCAGCCGCCGGGAACGCCGCCGGATTACCACTCTGCGAGGACAATAACACTGGTTCCACTGAAGGAAAACCGCAATCCGTCTGTTGCTTAATAGGCAATAGGAATTACCAGCGAGCAATTAGGATAGCCCAGTTTAACGTAGCCATTAAAAAAGTCATGCCTACTGCGCCGGATTCAGGTGATACTATTACCACTCAGGGTAGGTACGCTGGATGGTACTTAGTGTGTCGTATGTGCGTGTGTTTGTACTTTTTCTGAGTGTGTGTATTTAACATACTAGCCTTTTACTAGCTACAATTTTTTGATAGCTGTAGCGATATTATTGAAGAAACAACTTAGTTACAAGTTTAACATTATTTTTTGTATTGTGCGCGAAAGATCGCTCGAGGCACTAGTCGATGGAACGTTACGTGCCAAAAGCGGAAGTGTGACTTCACACGCAGTTTAATATTTCTATATTAAATAAAGCTGCTTTATAATACATAACGAACGGTATTTGTGCCGACCCCTCGTTGGAAAAACCGTCGAATGGGTTTTTACATTGTGATTCAGTAAGGACAGCAGAGCTCAACTGCATCTGATTCTGAGGGGATTTTTATTTTAAACAATTATTAAAAAATGTCGCCTTATCTTGTTAGTAATAATAATGGTAGATGGAATTTTAATTTCAAATGATATCAGAAGTTTTATAACCTTCAAAGAGGTATAAAATTATAATAGTATTGAGAGGTGAAGCAAAACAAATATCATTGTCAATAAACGAGTACAATGTATTGACTTATTAAGTAAATGTGTAACAGTACAATGTATTTACTAAGTAAACAAATGCGTAACGGTACAATGTGTTGAATTAGTAAGTAACTGCTTATTCATACTAGACACCAATGGCAGCAGAGATTAAACTAAAACTTCAGTTAGTCTTGCTAAGAGGAAAGGAATCAAGTATTGTTCATTTAATTTCGAATTTGCTGTCCGTACAAGCCAAGACCAACGCGGCAACGGTTGCCGATGACCAGTAGGAAATACCTCCGACCTTTCTGACTGTACCAGCCGGCGCGGGCGCATCGGAAACGTCTCGCATACTTTACGTCACTTATTTAATAGCAGTGCCTACCTACCATTTAATTAATTACAACATGCTGACTTTTATGGAAAAAAAAACTTATATCTTCCGCAATAAACACAGTACAAGGTCAACGATCGCGTCTGGTCCACTAGTAGACCGCTCTACGTGGCCAGATTAGGATACTTGGTACTTGTTTACGAGTTAATAACGTTTTGCCTTGTTGTTAGCCGAAGAGGAAAATTACCGAAATATTGTAACAGCAAACGCTTGCCTAAACTAGCAGGGCGGTGATAACGCGCTAGTTAAACATGAGTAGATAAGTAGCTTCAATAAAAATGCCAGGGCGCCTACCTACCTCATAGTATTTCAAATTAACACACCAGAACTTTCTAACCATGCGCATAGAATGAGAGCGTAACCTATGCCGCCAATGTGACGCTCCAGCTGCAGTGTAATGTAAACGTTTTAAGTTTTTATTGCCAATCAAATGGACCTGAAATGCTCAAAGCATTCGAAGTCTCAAAGTGGTACTAAACAGGTGACAAGACCAGCTAGCACATGAAACCACTCCCTAATAAATACCATCTTATCAACGTCATGCATAAAAAGGGTCTTAATTGTAAGATAAAAGTAACTCACCATTATAATCCTTCTGATTTAAGATTGCTGCTAGTTTCCTATGTGGCTTCTCGACTATTGGCGCTAAGAGAGCTTTGAGGCATTCCACATGACTTTGTTCGGTAGCTATGTGCACTGGCGTTCTCCCGCACACGTCCCTGGCTGCCAGAGACGCTCCCGCGAGGACTAGCATCCTTGTGATCACGGAATAGCCTCCCATGACTGCTAAGTGTAGAGCTGTATGCCTGTGGTCATTTCTGATGTTCAGGTACCCAGTCTCAGGACATAACTTGATGAGGACGCCTATGGACTCTTCGCTCCCGTGTACTGCCGCGATGTGTAGTTGTCTGTAAACAGATTAGCTACATAAGATAGTGTTACGTACGTCTGCTGGCGAAGAAGAGGAAACATTGTGAAATTGTAATGACAAAATGGACTCATTAGAAAAACGATATGAGGTGTTGAAAATGAGACCGATAACACTGTTAAAATGTGTACATTAAAATGTTACTATCAGTAAAATTCTAATTCACCAGGATTACGAAACAATAATTACGAACCTATTAATGCCTGTTGTGCCAGACGTTACTGATAGCAACAGGATGCCACTTAACCCTTTTTTAGGTGACTACTTTATCTCATTGTATGGATAACTACATTTTACGTACATTAACAGCCAAATATTTGCACTTCTCATCAAATTCCAAAGAGATAACTGAATTATTAGTATATTCAGAATGCATGTCATTATTTATGATTAGGTAGGGAAAAAGGGAGACAAAAGTAATTGCAGTTCCAAAGTACTAGGAAAAATTAATATTAGTGGCGGCGTTTTCCCACACAAGGTCGTAGTATAATTTGGTCTTTTCCCGGTCACAGAGGGTAATGTGAAACGCGTTTAAATAAGCACACAATTAAATGTCAATTGGATATACCCAGCTTTTGTGTACATTGGCACATTTTCGAGGAGAGTATCCTGTCATTTAATTTCATTGATGATGCCTACAGCATTAGTACCTATGTGAATGGTAATGTTTTAGATAAAGGTGTATATTGAGAGAAAACAGGCATTGTTTGTGAATGGTGTAGATTTAGGCTGTTTCATGATTATGAATGTACTATTAAAAGTGGTCTTAGGTATGTTATGGATGTTCATAACTTAGAAATATATAATAGCAGGACTGAAATGGAAAAATGATAACTGAATATCCTCCATATTAGGGAAGCCATTCAGCTTAGGTTAAAGCTTATGCAAAGAACTTAGAAAATTCTTATTGGATATATCATTCTGATTGGATAATTTTAATAATCAACTGAAGCATATCTCCTTATTCTCTTAGAACCTAAGAAGTAAGTACATTGCATTCGGCTACCTACTTCATATCTTTTATTTTAAATAACATTGATAGGTTAGGGATGGCAATGTTAAAGTTTTTTTAGTAAAGTACAACATAGGGATTTATGTGAATTTCAGGAGCATAGTAATTAATACTTTACATGAAAAACCCATCAACAGTAATACAAATTGCTGCAAAAAAACCCCTGCATGCCTCATGGTTAATAAACTAAACAGGAATTAACTCGGGAAAGATTATATTAGTAATATAGTGGTTCGAAATATGTATAGGTAGACCATTTTTAAATTTGCTTAACCTGGGAATAATACTCAAAAAATGAACACCAATGAAATGAAAATTGGCTCAGGCTCAGCCTTCCTGATCAATGGTCTCGTTACTAGACCATGCACCTAGATTATTGTAATAACTTTAGTACCTACCTACAAAACTGCCAGCTTTTGAGAGTAAATGAGACAAAACAGTAAACCTCACCTACATTAGTTTAAAACCATCTGATAAGGCTAATTGCACTTTGATGGTTATGTAAGTCAACAAACAGCTTTGTAACATCATGACATACTACAACATACATACACCATTGCGAAGTACTTTTAAACAGGTCTATTTGAATAAAAACATAAATTTGTTTCTTTTGGACACACATTTGGACTTGCTCTTGCTGTCAGGTTTTCATTTGTGCTAGTGAGAAAACATACAGCATTTACGAGGAAGGTATCATAATCACTGAGAGAAGCAAGTTCTTAGTTATCTAAGCTGTAGCTGGAGTAAGGAGGATGGTTGTGTATAATGACTAGCCTATTTGTGCCCAAAGTAACAGCCTTTTCTGTCACCTCATAATAGTTAATGAACTCATGTCATTCTCTCCTGAAGCTTCAAGACTAGTGAAGCACAATATGCAATGCAACAATAAACATCAAGTTTATTCTACTAGAAAGTTTAAATCTGTAGTTACTAGTTTGCTGTTAAATGGGCAGTAGTCAGTAATATTGTCAATTGAAACAACTAATAACATGATACAGGTTTCAAAGTTTTTGTTAACCAATAGTATTGGGTTGACACATTATAGCATGTGAATCAATAGTTTAACTAATTGATAGACCCAAGCTTTTTTAAGTGGCCTCTACTACTATATGGCATGTAACTGGTGAGTATCGCAGGCGTAACGAGTTCGAGAGGCGCGCTCAAGGTGACTTATAGCCAAAGTACGTCTACTTACGTATCTCCGTCTTCATCTTGCTGGAAGAGAACATGCAGAGGGGAGGTGATTTCTTGCTCCTTCCCTTCTTTCGTATCACCCAGCCGGGAGTACTGTGCTGTTGGACTGGGGTAATCACTCAATCCCAAACTTGAAAAACGATCAACACACAAATCTAAACCACTATCAGGATTATCTTCCAGATCACATGACACTAAACCACTGTCTGTAGGTGCACCCAAATCACCAGAATCCAACGGATCTATAGGGCCAGACAAAAATCCAGAGTCTGTGTTCACGTCCACGGGAACCTTTGTATCGAATTCCTTTTCCGCACTCATTTTGGAGAATGTATGTGTAACACTGCACTAATTAAAGCTTACAAACAATACGAAACACGTCTTAGGTTATCGTAAACGGTACTTGAACATTGTGTTCATAAAATATTTCGAGCACTAACAACCGTTCAAGAGCTAAAACTCGTGTGTAATGAAAATAAAACCAAGATGACGAACAAATAAATGAAACGACAGCAAACGCTCGCGCAAAGTAGGCAGATAGGTATTTCCAATTTTTTTCACGTCGAGCGTTCGGATACGATACATATGGTTTGATGGAAACAGGGCACAAATTGTAGATGGCAGCACTTGGTGCTCCACCATCGACCTCATACCCAATAGACTCCTTTCTGTAACAGCCGTTTTACATATTTGGGTACGGACAAAAGGTTTTCCTGGGGCGAAGGCGAATGTCCTTAGCTGATACTACTACTAATACCATAACGCAAAGTTGCTACTACATGTATCTGTACACACACATATGTGATGATGTGTGTGTACATCTACATGTATGTAGTATCTGGAAATATTTGATTTACATTAACAATTTATTATTTGTTTAGCTGTTAAAACGGCTCTTACTATGAATTTAGTCATACTGGGAATAAAGGCTTCTTAACCAATAGTATTGGGTTGACACATGATAGCTTAAGTCATTCTACGTCCCATATATTAGTTATATTTCATTTACATTCTCACTATTCATAACTGCTAACAATTGATTTGAGTTGAAGTTTGCAATAAAATTTGATAATTTATTTCATGGATTCTTTGTCAATTTTTTGGTAGTAGGTTGACTGGTCGAACCCCGCCAATGGTACTAATTTATTCGCTTTAAAGCTGGCCACTCGGTCAGCCCCGCAGCCCTTCATGCTGACTGCCACCCGCACCTGGCCTGTGTACTCCTTTGGTTTGATTCTTGGTTTCCTTGTGTTTGGCTGCGGTGAACGTTTTTTAATGTGCTATAAACTATCAATTGTGTGTTTTAAGTACGATTCAGTTATATTTTTTCAAATGATTAAATGGTATTTATTGCGAATTTAACGCAAACGATGTTGCGGGCGGAAGCTAGTCTCGAAAATTAAAGTAAACTTTATCGACAAACTTGATTGTACAGCCCCATCACTATGGTTTGACAGCAGCATCGGTTCAAATGACTATGATTGGTTAGTAGTCCATCGGCCTATCAGCGATGTGGCAAATATTACGATTTACCTATCAGAGGCTTTGTACCCCGCTTCACCAACTTCTTTTTGTTGACAGACACGTTTTGCAGAAATGAAGCAAACATCAGTTAGGCTGTGTGGTCGATGTGCCATGTGCTTCACATAAGTGGCGACTACTTTGAGAACTTCATGCAAATAATTGATAGAAACATTGACTTAGCAGCCACTAGGCTATCCGTAAGACGTCACATGCCTTGGTCCTTGGCAAACTTATTTTTATGAAGAATATCAAAACTCAGGGCTCAGATTAAATCCCTCACATCATCATAATTTGTAATGATGTGAAAAAATAAGCTTTTTGGGAAAGTTGAAGTAGGTGCCAGTCAACTTCCGGTCACTTAAACAAAGCTGGAATGGGCCACTAGTTTGTCCTGTAACAGTAACTGTTGTACATACAGACATACTATCACGCCTATTTCAACTTACTACGATTCTGACACACCTTCATTCTAGCGCTTTTTCTACTCTTACAACACTTTTCATACATGTTCGTGGGTTAAATGCCTAGCCTTCCCCATCCAACTGCTCCATTTACCCGTACCTTATAAACTCATTTCGTTAGTCGCCTTTCATCCATTCTTTCAATATAATATCATTACTAGCTACCCACCTCGGCTTCGCACGATTGCAACTAGATGTTATTATATACCTTCCTCTTAATCACTCTATCTATTGAAATAAACTACATCAAAATAATCGTTTCTATGTTTAATAAAAATTGGCGCACATAGGGGCAGAGAAAGCGACTTTGTTATAAACAGAGCAGTGATTACCAAACCATCTCAGCATTCCGATCTCAATTTGATCTCAAGTGATAACGTCACTGATTGGACAATAAGTGTGTTGACCAATCAGTGACGTTGCCCCCACCTCAGGTAGTCAAAAGGCCTAATTTCATTCAAGAAATCAATCATCGGGTGTCTAGTGGCTGTAAGGTCGATGGTTAGCCACCACTGTTCTGTTAACCTGAAAAAATGATCGCCTTGGAAAACTCTAAAACTGAATGTGGGTATCCGAATGTAAAATGCCTGTCACTATCAGTAATGTCAAAGTCAGTCTCGCGCGAACGACAACAAACGTCAACAAACCTCAAAAACACATTGCAGTTCTGTGCAAAACAATGCGAATATTTTTTATGTTTTTGGAAAATGTTTGCAGAAAAAGTAATTGAACTGTTAAAAGAAACTGAAAGGAATCGAGACACTATTGATCCGTTCAATGTATGTTGATCAGAATGTCTTATATTTTGGAGAAACTAACTTAATTCTACTTCTCACAAATGAGATTTTGTCACTTGAACAATAACACTAATGTAATCTAATTTTCAGGATGAAAAAATACGTCAAATCATAGAAGAAATGCATGTGTTGTTTAAAATGAATATGAATGATGCGTAAGTATTTATTGGAGTAAACCAAGGACATGTTTTATTGTATTATTCACATCTTTTAAACTCGTTTCTTTTTGGTCTTATAGCAATGCAACTACAGAAAACAAGTCTCTCTGGACTACAGTGCAAGTCCGGCACTCGGCCTTGGAGCGCAACAAGCGCTGTCTTCTTGCTTACCTCTATGACCGTTTGAACAAAATCAAGACCCTGCGCTGGGAGTTTGGCTCTGTACTTCCACCAGATGTCAGGGAGTTGTTGTCTGATGATGAATATGCGTGGTTTTCCAAATACTCCACAAACTTAGCATCCTATATGAGGTCTTTAGGACAGGTCAGTAAAAGTGTATTCAGTTTATTGTAGTTGTGTAAGTGTATTTTATTTGATGGTTCAGTTACATGTTAAAAAGTCACAAGAAAAAATAATACTCACTGCCTATGATTTTCGAATTAATTTAATTAAAATTTAATGTTAAGTGTTAGGTTGCCACTTGCAATTACAGAGCTTATTCTTGTTTTTTCACATGATTTTAATTTAGCATTTACTATGTCATTTAACAATGCTGTATTACATTATTCATCTGTTATTTTCTAATCCAGGACATAGGCTACAGCGGCATAGACCTGACAGAGAATTTGAAGCCCCCCAAGACTCTGTACATCGAGGTGCTTTGCCTTGCCGACCATGGCAAGCTAGAATTGGAAGATGGTGATGTTATAACTCTCAAGAGGAACAGTAGACACTTCTTGCCCACTGCTGAATGTCAGACCTTGATACGGCAGGGTATACTCAAGCAGATTGTATGATATAAGTGGAAGTATAGGATTAAGATTAAATTACTTTTTAAATTGGTTATAGATTATGGTTCTACTTATTCTCTTTAAGCCTTTTCCAACACAATATACTGTAACAGGACTATAAGTGGTGATCCTTGCCAGGTGTAGCAATAGTTAAAAAAACATGAAACCTGCACATTTGCATGTTTATATTAATTATTTCATGCTTAATAATGATCTTAGTATGATTATATGATATGCTTATAATATGACACCTAGTAACCCAGTAAAATCAGATCTCAATGTCCCAAAGACATTGAGATCTGACTTTACTGCACTTTTTTGCAATAATATTGTCTAAACCTTAGAATAATTACACCTGTTGTAATTATTCTAAGGTCTAAACATATTTGGTTTATCAAATGCATTATAAAAACTAATTAGGGCTGGGTGTGGGCAAGTGTTTGTTATAGGAAAATTATTACCTGGTTGTCACTGTCGCGTCCAATGGATAAATAACAATATTTGTAATTTCTTTTTCCCAGTGTGGGTTTTAGAGAACAGGGAAACACCCTGTAACTGATTGACAAATTAATTACACAGGGTAATTTCGCAAGTGCTTGCCAAATATTTAAGGGTGACTCGCTAACAGACACTGTAATTCCGTAAAAAAAACAACTTCCTAAGTCACCCTGTAAAATTTAAGTTTTTAGTTTGGAATATACAGGAATTTATTTAAATAAAAATAGGCTCATAGTTTATGCACAGCAAAACTAATATTTTTTAGCCTCTTTAATGAAATTACTAGCGACGCAACTTCGTGCGTGAGGATTTCAATTTTTAAAAAAAACCCTGTTTACAAAATATAAAACGACCTATTCTCAGCCTCAACAAAAATACCGTCACCGTCGTGTCAAAATTAAATAACCGACAAAACCAAAACTCTGAGATATTCACGTTTTTGTGTTTTTTCTTCATAAAAATGGCAATAACTTTTTAAGGTGAAGAAAATTTACTGTGGATCTTTCGATATGTTATACAACAGGTTTACTTTCATAATTTCAGTAGTCTGCCATGTTGTTACTTTATACTGTTTTAAATAGAAAAATAAAAAAGTAATTATTTAGTTTTGCCACATACTTTTTTTACAACTAAGTTGCAGTTATCAAGTTTTTGTATGTCACTTAGCAAGTTTTGCCACACCCAAGAAGTAACTTATACGAATATTTCCAGTGAATAAGAAGGCTTATTTAATTTTGCTTCACTTTTACTGACCCAAATTTTGATGTATTGGTTTTATTTTATTCTATTTATTTATGAAATTTTGGTGAAAAAATCTGTAATCATGTCAGTCGGCCTCGGCCTTGGCCTCCCCCAAGGATCTCCACAACGAGCAGTCCTGCGCTGTCCGCATCCAGTGGCTTCCCACGACCTTGACTAGATCGTAGGTCCACCTTGTGGAGGGCCTGCCGACGGAACGTCGTCCGGTACACGGTCGCCATTCCAGAACCTTTCCGCCCCAACGGCCATCGGTTCTCCGCGCTATGTGTCCCGCCCACTCCAAAGATGCAATCCTTCGAGCAATGTCGGTTGCCTAAGTTCTCCTGCGGATCTCATCATTTCTGATTTGATTAAGCAGGAAAATTCCCAGCATCGCTCTCTCCATTGCTCATTGGGTGACCTTGAGCCTTCTTATGAGACCCATAGTGAATGACCACGTCTCACTCCCATAATGTCATTACTGGCAATACACACTGGTCAAAGACTATCGTCTTGAGACATTTAGGTATTTCGGATACGAATATATGCCGGAGCTTCCCGAACGCTGCTCATCCGAGCTGGATTTGACGAAGTTGGACTAACCTAACTGGACTGCCTGTCCCAGGTGTCCCAACATGCTCGGAGAGCATTACCGAGATCTTCGAGCATTATGTTCAGGTTTTCCAAGGTCTCAGCCATAAGCACTACATCATCGGCAAATCGCAAGTGTGTTAGGTACTCGTCATTGATGTTAATGCTGCATCTTTCCCAGTCCAGAAGCATGAAAAAATCCTCAGCTGTAAACAATTTCGAAGAAATAGCGTCTCCTTGTCTCACACCTCGCTGTAGTTGGATTGGATTAGATTTCTGGTTCTGTAATCGGACGGACATGGTGGCGTTTTTGTATACGTCCACATCGGTGCTGTTCTCAAGGGCTTCGAAGCGGGTTTGAAGCTAAAAGCACTCGGGTTTGCGAATCTGAGCCGGTATAGGTCGGAGCGTGGATATCATCAGTCGCGCTCTCTTAAACGTCGATATTCAGTGTGCCTCTGACAATGCGCTCGCCTCCTATCTTAACAGCGTTGATCACAGCGACATCATTGAATATATGTTTCTTCGTCGTGATAAAATTTATCTAGTTTTTGATCTTACCGTCCGGACTGATCCAGGTCCATTTGCGGTTTATGTGCTTCTTGAAGAAAAAGTTAATCATAAAGAGGTTCTCCTTCTCCATGAAGTCGGCCAGCAATAATCTGGTCCCTATTGTTCCGTTGCCCAAATCCAAATTGCCCTACTCTCAGCTCATCACCGCAGCTTCGCATTGAAAACCCCCCTCACAACTGTGGGTTTTATGGCTATGCATGCATTAGAAATCTCCTCATACATAGCCTCCACCTCGACATCGTCGTGTTTCGGACGATGTAGTTTGGAGCGTAGACCTGAATGACATTCAGCTAATATCGTTTCGATTTTCTGAGTATCAGGTACGCTACCATGCTCGAAACACTTCCGATAGTGATCACGTTGTTGACAGGCGACTTGTAAAGATAAACCCAACACCACCTAGGGACTGTTGGTCACCCTCACCGTGGTATAGTAACTTACCGGATTGCAGGGTTATCGAGTCCTCCCCCTCTCTTTGGACTTCAGATAACCCAATAATATCCCAATGTAACTTACCAATTCTTCCAACTCCACGAGGTTCGCGTCGAGCCTCAGTGTGCGCGAGCCAAATGTTGCCAGGTCGAGGCGTCGATGATGGCAGCCGGATCTTACCCGGGGATTCCTATTAGCACCCCCTGCCCCGCCGTTACCTTAACTGCTGCCGTAGCCAGGTATCGCCACGATTGGTTGAAAAAATGCTTACGTTTTGAAAAACAATTTCCAGGCATTATTGAATTTAGATATTTTTACAATGGTCCATTTTTTATCCATAGATACGGTAAACAAGCCTAGTCGACAAACAAGAAGTACACCTGGTGCTGCAGTTACTGAATATAGCCTTCAAAATCGTGAACTACAATCATCGTTAAAAAGTTTGCCTGCATCATCAGCTCATCTTGACGTCTATGAGCTAGATGTTGAATCGGAATAGTTATCTTGATTTATTTTAATATTTGTTGTGGGTGTAATCTGAAGTTGATTGTCAGAGATGGAATTCAGATACATGTTACAATCTCATTGTTTTTGGATTACCTATTTAGTTTGCTTGATATTAGCTTGATTTTTATTCACGGCTTTGAACAGGAAAAACTGACTAAGCACACTTATCAATCTCAAAATTGTGTTTAAAATTAAACAAGCGCATTTATTTAATTTTGCCACAACTAAATTTTGTGACAATGTTTTGGAGTGAGTTGTGGCAGAATTCAACAAAGTATCTTGTTGACTTTGTTTTTATTGTAGTGGCCCTTATTATGTAGTTATTTAATTTATTGAACAGTTATTCAATTGTTCCACGGAAATTCTAGTACAAACCTTGTTGTAATATATGGTCAATAGATTTACTAAAACGAAGATATCTACGCGAGTATTATACATATCGCAACGGGCTAAAGACTAAAATGTAGATCACACTTTCCAATATTCAAAAATGTTAAAAAGTGAATTTCGGTAAAGGTGTCAGTTATTTAATTTTGACACGACGGTGACGATACATTCAATAATTTGATCAAAATTATCCAGATACATTTAGACAGTTGTTTGCGCCTTGAATCTATGTCGCCAGGTTTTAAGAAAAAAAAAACGGTCGGGTAGACACACTTGTTAGTTAATGTAAATTAGCGTTTAGTTTGTAGGATAGGTTATTACCTATCCTTGGCAAACTACCCGCTATTTTTTCGAGCGCTTCTTCTACCCACATCTTAGACGACTTTAAACATTTTGTTCAGTTAACGTTTGGAAGCGCTACCGTGATTTGCAACTCACTAACATTTTCGCAATTTTGCTGTAAATCGTGTATATTCGGTTGTGAAGTGATTTGGTTTTATTGTTTTGTTTGTCTCATCCTAATGATTACTACGTGTAGTGTAGTGCAAGTATTGCAGTGGAAAGTGATAAAGTGCTTTTTGTTTTTTTTTATATTCGATAGTGCTCTAAAGTCTAAAGTGTGTTCAATCCCGGATTTCCAACAGAACGAGTTTGCCGCAACTCCGGCACGCAAGCTGGTTTTCTGCGGTGAATTCTAACTCACATCGTGCCTACCCACATCGTGTTTGATTTTGTTCTTCCATCCCATTTTGATTTGGGGTAAGTACCCTTACCATGCATTATCGATTTACCTTTAGAGTAAGTTCTCTAAATATGGACTAGTCGCTCAATATGGACCACGTTAATATTTCACTTGTTAGGATTGCAAGCAGAGTGAACATAGCCACAAATGATGCGCTTAGCATGCGGGACCTCGCCAGAGATTCACAGCGAGTCTTTGACTACGGTGATGTCGGTGGGAGTAATTTTAAGTTTTCAACGCGGTTCGATGTCATTTTTCGGTAAGTTTTGTAAGATTATTGCAGCTAAATTAATACTAGTTGTTTTGTAATTATTTATATTCTGAAAGCATTATTGTCCTAGCAAATTTTGTTCCTTTATCTATTTGCTGTATCTAACGTATTTTTATTTTTTTTAAATTATAACCTTAAAGTGGCCTCAGTTTCTAATATGGACCTCGTCAGCGATTTCAAATATGGACCGGTGGTCCATATTATAATGATGCAGTCCATATAATAAACCCAATTTATTTTTATTTCTGAATATGGCATCTACAAGTGCAAAAGGAAAAAGACAACAATGGGACAAAGATTCCATGCCAATGACCCATTTTTTTTTCTTTTATAGCAATATTGCACTTGCTATAAAAGGAAAAAAATGGGTTTTAAAAGCTTCCAAAACCTATGGTGTGCCTAAAACCACTCTGATTCGTTAATGCCAGAACAGAGATAGACTTTTGCAGGAAGTAACCAATATCAAACTCGGGAGAAAAGAGACAGGAAAAGCTAAGAAGAAAAGTAAAACTGCACAAAAGACGTAGGTCAGCCTCTACTTCTGAAGACTATAATTATAGAGATTTGGAATTCAAATAAACAATTGTTGATATTCCAGGTTCATTAATTTAAATGTTTAAATTAAAATAGTTAAGTAGCGTTCGTATCGGAAATTGTTCTTCTTTTGTTTATAGATCTAGCGCATTGTTAATTGTTGAGTCCATATTAGACACCCTAGGTCCATATTAAAAACCTAGTGGTCCATATTGAATTACCTTTTCTAAGAAGGTTATGTTTGACATATTTTAAAAAACTTAAGATAATTCATCAGAAGTTCCTCTTATGTTACTTTTTTTTCTAGTTTATAGTTAAATAATAGTTTCTTGACTGTTTGAAATAATAAAAACTTTGATAGCTCGTATTATTTGAGTTTTATTTAAAGAAATCCTTATGGTAGTCCATATTTAGAGAACTTACTCTACACTTAGCAGGCACGGACGTAAAAGAAAGACGGACGGAACATCACAATCATATCTAGCTCCAATTGGAAGCTCTTCCTACAATAACGTGATATGAATGGCTGTGTATTTCATTAATCATTTTGTTCCCCAATTCATGATATGGGAAAATCCCGTAGCACATTAACTGAAATATGTGTTCCAATAATTATGTCGCCACTCTCGCCAGATAACGTCACAATTTGAGATAAGTATCCGTCTATTATGTTTAACGGTAAATGTGGTTTTCCCACACACCCTACGCACCTTCAAACTTGAGTAAAGGTCATGTCAACTTGTCGCGTACAGTAGGTAGAGATTATCTAACATAAACGCGTCTGTAACGTCTACATGACAAAATATACAACGCAAATGTAGGTAGGTTACACAATTCACACAAAGTATAAATGGTTATAGTTCATTCCGTTTGCGAGATGGGAAAGCAGGAGCACGAGCCGATTCCACCCCAAAGGTGTAAAGGAATAGAATGTTCAGATTAGGGTGGGTCCATTACGCCGAAAACTTCCATAGACGCGCGTATATAAAACGCTAATCTGAAATTGCCCTCTGACAAACTCTACCTAGTTAGTGGTTGGTGAAGGCATCGACCTCAAATTCAAGTCGATGGGTGTAGGTCTTTACCAAACTGGCTGGCACAGATGTTTCGAGTTTCTTCCGTTGCCGTATTGGCGGTCAAAAGTGCAATTGCGACTGCGGTCGAATGCAATCGTGCACACCCGTTGTTAGCAGTGTCTGCGAATGCAGTATGCCATCGAGCGCAGATTACTTCTTGTTGTTTCCCTTATCAAATCGTGTAGATATTGCAGTGCCGTTTGGTGTGAATCGCACTTTACGGATCATCCAAACAAACATAGATATATCTGTATCTATACAGGATGTTTCTTTTAAGGTGTCAAGCCGGTGCGAGCTGATAGTAGAGTACCATACCTATCGATTTAACTCCCATGTATGTTCTACGATTTTTTGTAATTTTCGAGATAATAATGTTCTTGTTATTTTTAAAAAATTTAGGAGCACTCGGCTTTAAATAATTATAACTTTTTTTTTGTTTGACTTTTATTGGATATTTTCTTTTTATTATAATGTCTACTGATTGCAGTTTTATGATTATAATAAAAAGACAATATCCAATAAAAGTCAAACAAAAAAAAAGTTATAATTATTTAAAGCCGAGTGCTCCTAAATTTTTAAAAAATAACAAAAACATTATTATCTCGAAAGCTACAAAAAATCGTAGAACACACATGGGGGTTAAATCGATAGGTATGGTACTCTACTATCAGCCCGCGCCGGCTTGACACCTTAAAAGAAACACCCTGTATAGAGCAAATTAATATACTCGTACATTAGAGACATGGAAATGTTAACTGAGCCTAAGCGCTAGGCTCAAACTTCACGTAGCAGGTCAGCGCTTACCTAGAAGACACTGCAACTTCGGCAATAATTTAATTTTATGAGACATTAACGTGTTTTGCTGATAAATCGACGGGCGATACGCGCTACCTGCCTATTTGTTTGGGGCCCACTGGAGCGCAAAGATAATCTTTGTTTGGGCGTTATTCGCGCGAAACAGCGCAATAATAACAAACACGTTTTTCGTGTTCATGTTAACGTGTTAGGTTTGCGAGTCGTGTAGGCTTTTTCCCGATATTATTTATGAATACACGTCACGCGTAGGCTGTATTGTATGCGTTTTAGATACTATACCTGTGTTGTTTCGCTCATTTTCACCAAGGATTCAATGTTTACCGTTCTGACTGTGTTCAGAAATATATGAAAATTGTCACACAACATTGTTTTTTCCTTATTTGATCTGCAATGGCTATATAAGCCATATTCAGATATGTTCCAGAGTTTCGGGGTTGTAGGTAGCATTCCAATAAATTACAACTTACACTTATGCAATTATTGAGGCTCTTTGGTCTAGGTGCAGTATTTGCCATCTTTTGAACGTTCTGTCTTCAAGCGTGTTCATAAGGTTCTTCGCTAAACGAAATACTTAATTTACAGGTGAGAAATATAGTTTACATGTCGACGTATAATTTAGGCGGTAATATTGCTTGCAGTAATCTCTTTCAGACAAACTATAAGTAACGAGTGTTCATCCAAAGAGTAAGCTAAGCACAAATAGTACAGGATTAAAATGTAAAAAACAAAGGTTTCTTGAAATCACGGAACCGCCGGTCAAAGAGGGCTTAGCCTCATTCTGACACTTAAGTTGTATTAAAAGCTCGCCTGAGATTACGCTCTTCGGAATACAGTGTAAAAGTGTAGTTTGTAAAGATTGCCTTTACAGTCTGTAGGTATGTAGTTAAGTTGTTGTAAGATAAGTGGAGCAAGTTAGAAAATGTAATAGATTTTATTATTGTTTTTTAGCATTTTCCATGCAGTATCTTTCTAAAGAAAACCAGAAAAAGACATTTGGTCATGTTGGCATCAGGCAGGACTTGAACCCGCATCTTTCGCAAGCCGGGCGACTGCACTACCAATTACAATCATAGGTCGTAGGGCAAAATATACCACAAAGATTCGGCCGGTCTGTTAATGGTCTCGGTAGCATAATTGGTAGTGCAGTCGCCCGGCTTGCGAAAGATGCGGGTTCAAGTCCTGCCTGATGCCAACATGACCAAATGTCTTTTTCTGGTTTTCTTTAGAAAGATACTGCATGGAAAATGCTAAAAAACAATAATAGAATATAGTAATAGCTTTTTCATCTTAATCGGGAGTTAAATATTTGAAAAAATATTTCTTCCGAGTGTTAGAGGTGGATGCCTATAACATTGATGAAATCACCCTGGCTCATAGGGCAAAATATACCAGAAAGATTCGGCCGGTCTGTTAATGGTCTCGGTAGCATAATTGGTAGTGCAGTCGCCCGGCTTGCGAAAGATGCGGGTTCAAGTCCTGCCTGATGCCAACATGACCAAATGTCTTTTTCTGGTTTTCTTTAGAAAAATGTAATAGGTTTAGCGAGATGACTAAGTGTCCATCTCACGCTTAAGTGTTTAATAGTACCTACCTAGCTTTAAAAATAAATATGTGTAATAATTTTATTTTCACTTAAACTTATAGTCATAGGAAGCATTATTAGCAATGTGTTACACATTGAGCATGCTTGTACGTGGGTACTAAGCTGTATACAGTCATTAAGAAATTTGTTCCCTGTTTTCAGTATGGAATTGACTAAATTTTGCTAAGTAACTCGATCCGTTCAGAATATAGAATTTAAATAGAGCGAAATTCACAAACGAGATTCCCATCCAAAGAAAACTATGAATAATATAGTAGTTCCATTATCTACCTATACCCAAGTACTCCTAGCCTAAAGTAATCAGCTGATTCCAGCTTCATTGCCGCCCCGTGAGGTGGCGCTGATCAGGCACCACAAACAAGGCTAAAGCCAGCTTTGGCGTTGGTCGCGTGCCAACTCCATCCCAGACCTCTTCGCTGTAGGCGACTTTTTATCTGCCATCGCGGAATGGAATATGGAGGAGGAATACTAATAAATCTCCAATGGGAAATAACGTATGTAAGACCCACATGCGGTAATAAGATTAAACATTTCCGATCATTATTAACTATGACAGAGTTTTCTGCAATCATTTTTGGTACCTATTTTTGATTTCGCATATTACTGAGTGTCTTAGCTGACTAGCTTGAAGAATATATATTCTTCAAAGGCTCAGTTTTATGTTAAGATGAAATAAGTTTTATTGTACAGATAGACTAAAGAAATTAAACAATTATACTTAGGTAGTGACACCACCGCGGCACCGTCTTAAAGACGAACTCATTAAAGGCAGTTCGGAGACTCTATTTATATCATTTTTCTTCTGAATTCGGCTTAGTAAGGGACTATAAGGGACCTATTTACCTGTTTCAGCGGACGACCCCAGTGTATTAAGAATAAAACGTTTAATGCCTACCTCAGCAATACCTACAGTTTTCTCAGTTTATGAAAATATTGGTGTTAGTAACATTCGATCACAAAGTTAGCTGCACCTAGGTTTTATTTTCTTTTTATAGTGGTTTTCAAGATGACCGCACTCCACCTGATGAGAAGCAGGCGTGAGGTCCAGACATGGACCAGATAAATTGAAAAGCGGCTTACTAATTAGAAATCAGAGTATTTTATAATTCTAGAGCATTTAGATCCTGTACTGTATCATGGATACTTGGAAAAATGTTATCTATGTCAATGATGATGTCGATGAGTCATCATTTTTGAATCCCAAGGCCAAAGTTTCGAAGGAAAGCGCCGACAGCTGTTATTACATATTTTGTAACAATTCGTCATTAAAGTGCGTCGTGATTCATGGGCTAACGGAGTTTTGTTTTTCCATGTCAGTTTCCACTGACAACGCGAAACTAAACCGTTATGGGTTTATATTGGGAATCGTAAGAAGGCGCCGGGTTTGTTATTCGTTCGAAGCTACATTACTTTATTTACATTACTACATTATTGGTTTTATAGTAATACCTTTTTGAAGCTAGCGGTAAGTTAACCTTGCATATCAAGAGTAGATAATGACCATTGGGGGGTGGACCTAATATTGGTTGGAGGATGATGATTTTGATCACCTCTGCCGATACTCTATCCCTTTTTTTCCCAAGGAGCTATACTTAGCATGAATCGAAGATTCAAGAAAATATAACATATCTATTTATTCTGTTATTCGTAGTATCTTCCACAGCTTACCACACCATGCTTGTCTGCTGGCGAGGTTAATTTTAAAACATGATCTAATTGTGATCAGAAAAAAACTTCCCAATTTTGGGTCGTACATCGTACTATCTATATCTACCTATGTTCGCCGGTACAAAGTTCTTTACCATATACGCGGAAAAGGCTTACCGTATAAATCTTATCACTTGACGTCATATGCATCTTAACCAACTTGTTATACAAGCCTAGTTTATACGTTCTAATAACATACCTACTCGGTCATAGTTATTGCGATTAATATGTGGAGTGTGAATACGTGATTCCCCTGCCAGGGTTATTTCAAACAATGCGCGTAAATCCCTTTTGTATTCCCACAGTTTCATTTTCCACTAATAAATTGCTATTGATTTCAAATAAAGTAAAAACCGTAGAATATGGTGTAACTGGAAATATTTCATGATTCAAAAATAGGTACCTAAATGCACTAATAATAGACATCACATAGGTAGTAAAAATCTAAAAAAAGGTGTTTCCTGTGTTATGGAAACCAAATCATTACTTTTTATGTAAACGCTTATGAATATTTCTCGCAAGGGGTGATGAGAGGCAAGCTGATGGCTGTAGTTATGGTGAACGGGACATTTTAAAGTAAAGTAAAGTAAAGTAAAAAAATCATTTATTCATGTAAGCTTATTCACAAGCACTTATGACACGTCAAGACAGAAAATCAAAATGAACAAACTGACTCATTCAAAAGCCCACACTCATACGAGTGAATTCAAACCCAACGTGTCCGGCCAGTCTTGCAATTTTTATTCGGGCTGCTTATGTGTTTTCGCAAGTCAGCAGGAACTTCGAGCCAGAGTGCTTTAACCACCAGGGCACTATGTTATTGATATGTGACTATGCGGCAAAGCCTTTTGACAAATTGTTATCTGATCTGAATTAAAGGCCGTGTTAAGCAAAACAACAATCTTACCCACCCACGTAAGACGTAATGTCCAATTATGTTTTAATAACAACTAACAAACAACAGGACTTACGGTAGGTCAATTCACTTTGGCTCTTTCAACTTGTTTCTGACGTCCATCGATGTGAATAGTGAGAATGGTGGTCACCATTGAAGAATGGAAACGAACGGGTTATACATTTAGTGATCTTTGAATAGGATATAAACAAGTTATTGCAACAAGCAAGTGTAATTACCCACTTCAGGTCGCATAGTTCTGTATAGTAAAGTAGTAAAAAAATCTTCATTGATGTAAGCTCGTACCGACCTCGATCTCGCCACATAGGAACTACAATCCTGAAACGCGCTATCAAAGTTTTCGCCCCATAGTCGGGCAGTAGCCCAACAGACAGAACACCCGTTTGGTCGGAGGATCCTCTTTTTTCTATGGTGGATGAGGAATTTAACACCCTGTTACTCACTCCCCCAACCTGGTGACTCCGATCATGAACATCAGCGCAGCCTTCAAAGCTACCACTTCCTCAAGATTACGAGCAGCGAGTCATACAGATAGCACATTGCCGTGCAGATAGCAACTAAAAAACAATGATATTTCAAACATTCGTTATGTCAGTACAGATGCGAAGTCGAAAATTGTCTACTGGCGTACGTACCGATAATTTGACCGTGTGTACAAGATAGTAAGATTCAGTGTCGACAGTGTCGTCTCAAACTGTCAATGCTTTGCTGAGGTGTTCGCAGTTCTGATTTCGGGTGCCACTTTTTAGCACAAATAACCTATCTACGTCTTTTTTATTATAATATCATTGAATGAAATAATGATAATTATCATTGGCCAATATTCCACTCAGAGCCTAGCCCCAAACTAAGCGGAGCTCGTACTATCGGATACTAGAGAACGGATAAACGTGCATTAATACTGTTTGACTAATACAAACAGACATGTTTATGCACAAATGTTTGTACTGTGCGGATATCGAACATGCGAACTTTGGTGTAGTAGCCAACTTCTTAGCCATTGCACCAAATGATGGTTAAGACTATGAATAAATACACATAATGTGACTCTACCACCACGGCTCAAAAGTTGATACTACCGAGTATAAATCACTAATCAATCAGGCATTTTTATTTCTAACTTTTTTCAGAAACACAAAACCAGGCAGGTTCTCCTAGGGCGATGGAAGACGGACAGTGGTTCGTCTTAGTTAAGATTGGAGGGCTAAAATATTGATTGTTCAGTGGAACTCTAGTTTGTGAAGTATACTTCTGAAGAATATTATACCGTTCGTGAAGTGATCGTGTTGTATTATTTCCGCAAGCCGCCTGACGTGGAAGAAAGTGTAGTATTTTCTTTCATGTCAGAAGTGGGATAAAGAACGTAAGTACTTATAAAATCAATCAACTGATTCATGCACTGTATATTTCATGCAAAATAAGGGCCGACTAGGTCTGAACCTAACCTACAAAACCTTATTGGAATCCTACTATATTTAGTTTGAGTGTTAGAGGTGTTTTTAGATTTATATATGTACAAGCACAATCTATAGTTAAATTGCCCATTACTGTGACGATCGTTCTACGATCTGTGTTTAAACGTAGAAGCTTGTTGTATAATGAGGAAAGCTGCAGAACTGGTGGCATGTTAAGGTCGATGTACAACTTTTATCCGATGATAACGACACGATTGTCGTATTCACAATAGCTTACAGATTTAATTGAAACTTAAGTCTGCTGCGGTTACCACTTACAGTTGGGCTGTTGCCTATTTTTTTTAATCTATTGAATTATTTATTAATTCGAATAAAGATCAGAATTTAGCACTTGGTTACGTTACTTATATGTTGCTGATGGCCTTAGATAACCTTAGTGGTAGTTATGCAGTTATGCAGTTCTTCAATTAGCTTTTCGTAAGTTTCCCAACGGGCTTAGGTCCGTTGATGGGTTGTAGAGCAGCAATGTCCGTTTTTATCGTTATTTTCAGACAACCCCTACCCATGGAAAGTGGAAGAGAGTTTTCGTGGCGCCGCTTTCTGACACCGCCTGGCACTGGCAGACGTAGCCGCCGTCGCCAGGATTCTTGGGCAGATGCAGAGCTGCAGCAGGTGTAGCCAAGTAGCGCAGAGTGTGGTCACTCTCGCCTCTTCGTGGTTCCAATGAACGAAGCAGCTTTTAGGGTCATAAGCAAAGCGACCAGGCTAGTGAGAGCTTGTCTTATAATGTTTTGTTGATAACATTTTAAAGAAATTGTGCAGTAGTGGTAAAGAGCGTTATAGTAACGTAAATGTTATTCCACAGTTCGATCCATCATCCAAAATCAGAATATTAGTACCTGGATTACGGAAGTTGATGAAATAGCCACAAATTATAATAGGTAGATGAACAGATAGTGCATTACGCAATTTCTAGGCTAGTAGGCAATGCCAAACGTTGGTACGAGGGTATACCATCGCAGATTGATCCATCCACTGACCATCTTTCGTTGGTCATGAAACGTATAAATAAAACAGATACTTAACTAAAGTCCGTGCTAGAAATTGCTGTTCATATAAGTGCGAAATTGTTTGTTTAGGAGCATTATCACTTGCAGCGGAGGCATATTAATCAATATGTAATGTTTTCTAATATTTACGCGAACAATCAATATGTACTTGAAAAGATGAGGCTGAGGATGAGGTTGGCGAGGCAACCGAGCGCGTCATAAAGGCGGGCGTTTGTAACGTCTGACAAAGTTTGTCCTTTTTAATATTTTTATCTATGATAAATTTTACTTTTTGAGTAGTAAAGTAATGCTAAGTTAAAGTGTTGAAGTTGAAGTTGAGGTTGAAGTTGAGGTTGAAGTTGAGGTTGAAGTTGAAGTTGAAGTTGAAGTCGAAGTCGAGGTTGAAGTTGAAGTTGAAGTTGAAGTTGAAGTTGAGGTTGAAGTTGAAGTTGAGGTTGAAGTTGAAGTTGAAGTTGAGGTTGAAGTTGAAGTTGAGGTTGAAGTTGAAGTTGAGGTTGAGGTTGAAGTTGAAGTTGAAGTTGAAGTTGAAGTCGAAGTCGAGGTTGAAGTTGAAGTTGAAGTTGAAGTTGAAGTTGAAGTTGAAGTTGAAGTTGAAGTTGAAGTTGAAGTTGAAGTTGAAAGTTAAAGAGTCAAGTTAAAGTTGAGAGTTAAATAGTCAAGTTAAAGTTGAGAGTTAAATAGTCAAGTTAAAGTTGAGAGTTAAATAGTCAAGTTAAAGTTGAGAGTTAAATAGTCAAGTTAAAGTTGAGAGTTAAATAGTCAAGTTAAAGTTGAGAGTTAAATAGTCAAGTTAAAGTTGAGAGTTAAATAGTCAAGTTAAAGTTGAGAGTTAAATAGTCAAGTTAAAGTTGAGAGTTAAATAGTCAAGTTAAAGTTGAGAGTTAAATAGTCAAGTTAAAGTTGAGAGTTAAATAGTCAAGTTAAAGTTGGAGTTAAATAGTCAAGTTAAAGTTAAATAGTCTAGTTAAAGTTAAATAGTCTAGTTAAAGTTAAATAGTCAAGTTAAAGTTAAATAGTCAAGTTAAAGTTAAATAGTCTAGTTAAAGTTAAATAGTCAAGTTAAAGTTAAATAGTCAAGTTACAGTTAAAGTTAAATAGTCAAGTTACAGTTAAAGTTAAGTAATCAAGTTACAGTTAAAGTTAAATAGTCAAGTTACAGTTAAAGTTAAATAGACAAGTTACAGTTAAAGTTAAAGTTGAATCGTCAAGTTACAGTTAAAGTGTCAAGTTAAAATAATCAAGTTAAAGTTAAATAGTCAAGTTAAAGTTAAAGTTTAATAGTCAAGTTAAAGTAAAGTAGTCAAGTTAAAGTAAAGTAGTCAAGTTAAAGTTAAATAGTCAAGTTAAATAATAAAAGTAAAAGTAGTAGTCAGAAGTTAAATAGGAAGTTAAATATTTGAAATAATATTTATTCCGAGGGTTAGAGGTGGATGCGAAAAAAAGAACATAAAAATAATCTTTCATGAAAACTAAATAGCGCTATAGAAAGCGCTTATGACAAGTCATAACATTTATATATTTGTGACTCTACCACCGGTTCGGATGTGTTGATTCTGAAACTCATAGTTATAAAAAAAATGTGATCAGACGAGTAGATTGTTCTTTGGTGACGGTGGTGTTGGTGTTGTTGGTGTTCACTTTGTATTTTAGGTCTATACCAACAGTTTTCTGTACTCATACACGCACTTAAGTTACTCATTACACATAAAGATATTAAATACAAAAACTATTTATTGGTAAACACCACATGTAAAAGTAAACAGACTAATAGCTTAAAGCTACCTGATTACTGTATTACTTACTGAATTTCATAGGTAACTAAAATTGTACATTATTGGTTACATAAATTAAACACCTCATTGTCTTACCCGTAACTTTTCAATCGAGTAGTTGTACAAGTCAAGGTGTTTGCTATACTGTTTCACTTATATGCAAAGTCGTGTGTTGTTAGCACCCATTGAATATTGTGCTTGTGACGGATTAGTTTTGGTGTAAATACTTACGACTTACGAACATATTTTGGCGTTTAGTTTCATTATGTTATCACTACACCATTCTATCAGTAGAAGATGAGCATCACCACTCTCTGTTGTCAATCCGCGTCCGCGTATAATTAAGGGGTAAACTTTTTAGGCAAACTGGTTTATCATTAAGAAGTATGTTCGACTCAAACCCATTAGCGACAACACCAAAAGAACGGTCTGTGCTGTGAGGTATGATCTTCTAAACCATTCCAAAAAAATTGATCCCAATTGGCTGTAGCTTTTTCAAGCTTTTTCTAGCGTTTCAAGCTTTTTTTCAAGCGAAAAAAAAAAGGTGGAAGTCGTCAGGTTCCGCTCCTTTAGTTAAGTGTCGTCAAGAGATTCTTATTTCTTTAATACCATATGACGAGTAAGTTTGATACTTCCGAAGCAGCCGATTAAAATGTTAAAGATTGTGAATAACCTCAACATCATAATCCCTTTGCTTATCCATTGTGAATTAAGGTGCGACTAATATAACTATAGAGGCAGTCAACAAGAGTTGGAGGCACTTAATTGAAAAAAATGTACAAATTGACAACGATTTTCCTACCTGATAGAGTGTTGAGTAGCCATTTCCGACGGGCGTAGTTCTTTCTACTAAGTAGTTAATTTTTGTCTGCCAGTCAATGTTAGGTTACGCCAGGGCCACATTATAATTAAGTCCAACGGTACTACCGTACCGCACCTTGTGCACTTACTAAATTTATTGAATTAGTACCTGTCGGATGTTCAGTAGAGCATAAAAAAAAAAACAACTGGTCAAACTCCAGGGTAATTTTGGTTTAGACATAAACTTACCGAGCTAGCAGGAAGCTAGTTAAAAAAAAAACTGCCTGTTCTAGTACGAGTAGACGATGGTTAAGATTCTCGCAACAATCTAGAACTAATCAGGTTAGTGCCTTAGGTTCGTATTGCTTAAATCATGATATGAAGCTTCTGGATGATGGAAAGGAAAATGGCACAAATTGTTTATTTGAAATACAAGAATAATTTACTAAATTAATATGGTTAGTAAACTCATAATGGTTTACACAGTCAATATCGTTAGCAAAGTTAGTATGGTTAGTAAACTCATAGTAGTTTACAAAGTAAATGTCTTTGGCAAAGTTAGTATGGTAAAATGGTTAGTAAACTCATAGTGGTTTACACAGTTAATCTCGTTAGCAAAGTTAGTATGGTTAGTAAACTCATAGTAGTTTACAAAGTAAATGTCTTTGGCAAAGTTAGTATGGTTAAATGGTTAGTAAACTCATAGTGGTTTACACAGTTAATCTCGTTAGCAAAGTTAGTATGGTAATATGGTTGATAAACTCATAATAGTTTACACAGTTAATCTCGTTAGCAAAGTTAGTATGGCAATATGGTTGATAAACTCATAATAGTGTACACAGTTAATCTCGTTAGCAAAGTTAGTATGGTTAGTAAACTCATAGTAGTTTACAAAGTAAATGTCTTTAGCAAAGTTAGTATGGTAAAATGGTTAGTAAACTCATAGTGGTTTACACAGTTAATCTCGTTAGCAAAGTTAGTATGGTTAGTAAACTCATAGTAGTTTACAAAGTAAATGTCTTTAGCAAAATTAGTATGGTAATATGGTTGGTAAACTCATAGTGGTTTACAAAGTTAATTTCGTTAGCAAAGTTAGTATGGTTAGCAAAGTTAGTATGGTTAGTAAACTCATAGAGGTTTACGGTTAAAAATTATTTATTTCTCATAAAGACTTAAAGAAAAAAATCACTTACATGAGAAACAGTTTCCAAAATAAGGTTAAAGTTAACGTTAGTGAGCCTGCTTAACATTATTGTTAGTGTGACAAAAGTGTGAAAAATATACAATTTTTAGGAAGTAGTTTTAAGCTTACGCTTCGGATATCGTTGCGGCCGGTTATGCCGAACGCCACGGTTACAAAGTTAATCTCGTTAGCATAGTTAGTATGGTTAGCAAAGTGAGCAAAGTTAGTATGGTTAGCAAAGTTAGTATGGTCAGTAAACTCATAGTGGTTTACAAATTTAATCTGGTAAGCAAAGTTAGCAAAGTGAGAAAAGTTAGTATGGTTAGCAAAGTGAGCAAAGTTGGTATGGTTAGCAAAGTTAGTATGGTCAGTAAACTCATAGTGGTTTACAAATTTAATCTGGTAAGCAAAGTTAGCAAAGTGAGAAAAGTTAGTATGGTTAGCAAAGTGAGCAAAGCTAGTATGGTTAGCAAAGTTAGCAAAGCTAGTATGGTTAGCAAAGTTAGCAAAGCTAGTATGGTTAGTAAACTCATAGTGGTTTACAAAGTTAATCTGGTAAGCAAAGTTAGTAAAGTTAGCAAAGTAAGCAACGTTAGTATAGTTAGCAAAGTGAGAAAAGTTAGTATGGTTAGCAAAGTTAGCAAAGTTAGTATGGATAGCAAAGTTAGTATGATTGGTAATGCTGCTACGAGGATGGCTTCATTCCGGTGGAGAAGAAGAGGAAGAAACCCTTCAGCCGTAATCTCTGGGGTACCGTCTGAACATCTGTCGACCTACGGAAGAGTTTTGGCCGGAAGGTGTCACATATCGGCGGTTCCGCGGCCGGTTACCGGACACCATAACGCGTCACATAATGTTTGTTTTTATATGATATGTATGTTAGACTACAAGGTATTTATGTATGGGCCAATTATGATCTGTGAACCTAATTTGTTGCCTGAACTAAATGATTCATTATTATTATAAGAAAGTTAGTATTGGTAGCACAGTAAAATAACAGTGGTTAGGCTTATTCATGATGTTTGTAACTTATGAATGTCTTTAAATAAACCAGTTGGTTACCATGGTAGGTAATGCTCTGTGTTTAGTAAACACTAGGAGTTGCTGAGTAGAAAAAAAGTTGTGTAAATGTGATTAATTAGTAGTACAAAGTAACGAACATGGTTAGTTATGTAAGGTCAATTTAAGTGTACCTAAGTTCAGTGAGTATAAGATAAGATATTAATATGAAGACAATTACAATGCAAAAGTATGCAAAGTGGCTCAACTAATATGTCATTGATATATTTTCAAGTATGCTCTAGTACATGTGATTTAGTAACGTTTTTCTTATAATAACTTACATGATCACGAGGACGTGACCCATTGTCAGGATGGGCGAATGTTAGCGTTACTGTTTGTGTGAAAGTAAAATGTTACTTAAAGTCAGCGATTTATATCTTTTATTTAGAAAACAAATAGATTATATAACAATGTAGTAAGATATTTGATAAAACTAGAATGTATTAAAAGTAATTATAATGATTTTCTCCTTTTTCTCGAGCTATTAACTGAATTACTTTATTGAAAGGTATTAGGTATTGGTAAATTGTTTAAAATATCTAAAAATGGTTTTCGTATCAATTAATTGTTGTAAAAAGATTGCATGATTTTATACACTTCGTTTGAGCAAAACTAAAAAGCGGAAGTTGCCAGTGGGGACGACTAATAATTATTTAATAGTGCCGCCATTACGATTTGAGACTCACTTTTGTAAAAATACGATGGAAGACGGACAGTGGTTCGTCTTAGTTAAGATTGGAGGGCTAAAATATTGATTGTTCAGTGGAACTCTAGTTTGTGAAGTATACTTCTGAAGAATATTATACCGTTCGTGAAGTGATCGTGTTGTATTATTTCCGCAAGCCGCCTGACGTGGAAGAAAGTGTAGTATTTTCTTTCAGTAGCCTCCGCTGGGCTGATAGGATATCCGTGATCCTATGACCTGTATCAAACTCGTAACCCTCCTTTTTTCTTCGCTGTAGTCGGGTAAAAAGATGACGTCAGTCACTTGGACCCGGACCCGGTTCTATGATTGTTGTCGATAATTACCTATTGCTTGCCTCTAACTGGTGCTACTACCTATTGCTGTAGGAATGTCGGATTAAATTCGTTAAAAAGTTCCCGGTGCCCTTATCAGTGTGAAAGTTTAGGAAAATCCTCAAGTATGTGGTATTGGCATAGTTTTTGATGACTTTTGCCGGGTTCTCCCGATGTATCAGCAGTTCCGACAACAACATCGCTAAACGTAAACACGAGGCGTGCAGTAGTGACTAGTGAGTCACGCCGCTCACACGTTACGTCACGGTGACGTCTGTTCACGACGCCGTAACGAGTGCCATTTAGCTAACTCAATCTCAAAGATTTGATACACTCACAGCTCTACAGCACTTTGACTGCCTGCTGTTATGCTTTGTCTCTTTTATTGTTACAGCTGGCAATATTTGCGAGTAAGTGACTGGCATTTCAATCGCTAAACCAATGCGCAACATTAAATTTTAAGCATAGGGGGCCTTTAAATTCTTAACCTGGATAGGACTCAGGTGATAATATCCAACATTATCTGAATTACCGGAGTGCGATGGGACTATGTACTGTCTAACCTATGCCAAAGAATACGGAAAGGGGCAGGGCCTTAGAAATGAACGAGCAGACGAAATATTTTGTTAGCTGACTAACCTTTGTTGCATACAACTGATATTGTACTGAATAATACTCAGACATTCAGTCACTACAACTACGTACTTCAAGTTTTTATTTCATTTCTTCGTTTTTCATTCAATTTCTATTTCTTTCTTTATTCGTATCTTACTGACGTAGGTATCTTTAATTGATTAATAGGTACGAATGTTATCACTTCCTGCTGACGATCTGAATGCCAATCCGTGTAATGGACATGTTTTGTATTAACAATATAAATTATCTTTTCTTAATAATTAAGCTTAAATATAGATTCTTAACAACTAAACACCAAGACATGTATTGGCCCGAGTGACTCGAAGCAAAACCCGTGGTACGTATAAGTAATTCATATCTGCCCAACTCAAGAAGATTATTGCATTTGTGCTGCTGCTGTAAGACAATGCCCAAATTGGGCAAGTATAGCAACGTAACTGCCGAAGATATCGTCACAGGCATTGAGACAAGGCGGAGCCAATTAGCCGCAAGTGCCGGCGACTGATGGCAAATACCAGGCTGCGGCTGTCCGCAGGTAATAGAAGACGGTCCTGCGCGGCGCCTGCGCTGTACCACGTCACAGTATAAACCATACAGTAGAACATCTGCATACAAACGTGCCACTCTCGGTTTGAAAATGTGCGTGCGCGTCGCGCGCCGTGTCGCGATATCACGCACACGCTAGCATAAAATAGGAGGCATAGGGAGGCGGCAGTACGGACGGGCTGTGCCGCGTGTCTGTGTGCACGCTAGGCTAATAACTCGGCGGGCGGCCTTAGATAGCCTACTGTATGGTTTATACTGTGACCACGTGCAGCCACAGAGTAGATAGCGAGTCGTAAGGCTAATGGCTGTGTAACGGCTTGAGATCGCCACAGGAAGACAATGGCTCAAGTGCCAAGCCGTAGTTGGAGCTTTATACTAATTGGTAAGTGGCAAACACGAAATTGTGCATTTTCGTGATATTGTCAACGATCTCAAGCTGACTAGTTAGCAGCTTGAAACCACCAAATTTTTTCCGTATTTTGCCATGCAAATAATAACAGCGTATGGTTCGGCATGGCAGGCCACCCATTTCCAGTCAGGCCTCCTTGCCATATTGCGAATGAATGTCATTTGGCAAGAATGAGTTTAATAACGGATATTAGTTGTTTATCTTCTACTGTCAAACTGATAATATTGTTTATTCCAACATACATTTTCTGCTCCGTGGTCGCAGTCCAATAGCATCTGATTATCTGATAGAGCGACTATTGTTGAGCGAGACAGCTGGTGTCACATAAGTAACCATGTCATTACATACATTGCCCTATATTACATTGTTAAGACATTATCACTAACTTATAACTAGCTGTAAAGCCAAAATGGCCTTTGTTACGGAGTGAATACTCCTTTGTAGTTAAAAAAGACATGATTGTCAATTGTTTATTTTCTCTGTATGACATAAGAGCTGTCACTTCTAATTTTGTAGCTACGACTTGGTTTGTATTTGATTTTATTATTACTTTGTTTTCTGTTTTTATTTAATATACTTTAATTCACACCATAATATATCTCTTATTAGTTATTACCATTATAATAGTAGATTCTTTTTGTGCATGTCTTTTTCTAGATTTGCCATTTCGTGTACCAAATTGGTGAAGCATAGTGGACTGAATATTGTGAAATGACATCCTTATGTACCTATGTTTACGAATAAATGATTTGATTTGATTTGATTTGATTTGATTTATACAGTCCACTCATTTACGCTCCCCCTCCGTAACATTTTGGTCCTTTTCGCTCGGCAAATTTTACTTTCAAACCTTAAATTTTCTTTACATAGTTTTTTCCATACATTTTTTTCTTTCATTTATTTTGTTTGCTGTGAAAATATTTTTCATTTTGTTAGTTTGAAAGTAACCAGGATGCTTACTAGATTACAAAGTAAGGCATTAGGATCGAGCGCGGGCGATGCACCGCTGCCGGACTCTGGCACGCACCATGACGTAGCGGCGCCGCCCGCCCTTATACCCGATCCCGTCAGGTCCGTCCATGCGGCGGATGACATGTCTTTTGCAGGAACATCCAAGTCGTCAGCAACCATTCGAGCTCGCTCGCTCGCTGTTCAAGCCACGTATGCCCGGAAAATTGCCGAGGCAGAGCGTACTGCGCTTGAATTGGAAATGCGAGCTGAGATAGCTCAGATTGAGGCTGAAGCTAGCTCTTGTGGCCGCGAAATTAGTCGCGCCTCTAGCCGTCGTGACAAAAGTCACGCCCATAGCCATTGCGGCAGTAGCCGCCTAAGTAAAGGTAACATTGTAGAATGGTTACAAAATGTAGCACCTTCTAATGAAAACATCTTTATAGATACCCATGGAGCAACCACTGCGGATGCCCCTGTAACTGTGCATCCCGGTAGCCCCATCTTCGCGGTTCCTACAAGTGCTCCCATAGAAGGGCGGCACGTCAGCGCAGCCACTGCGGACGCCCCCGTTCACGTGCGTCCCGGCAGCCTGACCCCTCCCGCCGCCGCTGCGTCACCCGGCCGACATCCCGCGCCCGCCGGCCGTGGCGTCACTTGCGATCGTACTGCGAGGCCTAGTCGCCTAGCGCTCGATCCGACGCCGTCCAGGCCCTATTGCGGTGCTGCAATGGATGTCCAAGATTCTACAGATGTATGTAACCAACCAAATAATATTTTGAACAACCACAATGGTTCTGATTTCGATCGATTGGCACAAGCCATCCAAAGTTTATCCTTAAATAAAAAGGAGAGTCGCCTGCCTAGCTTTGATGGCAAAACCTTAGACTGGCTAGCTTTCAAACGGGCCTATGATGCATCTCAGGCGTCTTATTCTCCGATGGATAACTTAGCCCGTATAAATTCGGCGCTATACGGCCCGGCACGAGAGGCTGTCGGTGCCCTGCTATGTACAGCGCATAACCCAAACGAGATTATAGCTGTTTTAGAGCTCCAATTTGGTAGACCGGAGCTTATTGTCCTCCAGGAGGTAGCTGCTGTGCGAGCTTTACCTAAAGTTAACTTTGAAGGCAAGGACTTGCATTTCTTTGCCGGCCGTGTACGCAGTTGCATTTCCGTTATGAAGTTCCTTAATAATAGGTCTTATTTAGAGTCACCCGAGCTTTATAACTCGTTGCTTTTGAAATTGACTCCTGCAATGCGCGCACGTTGGAAAGATTATGCAAAGACCCGCTTCAACCCGATTGTAGGAACAAAATTAGAGCTGCTGGCTGACTTTTTAGCTGAAGAAGTCGCCACCGAATTTCAATTTGGCGTCATAACGGAGGCCCATTTGTCTAGTCAGCCGCATAGCTCTAAAATGTTTCAGGTTAACGTTGCAAACTGTGAGCAAAATGCTTGCAATTCAGGTAAGTCTGCTGAAAATAAACATCAGCCTAAATTGCAATCAATGCAAAATAAGTCAATTGGTTGTTTGTATTGTCAACAATGTCACGCAATTGACAACTGTGACAAATTTATTCACCTTGATTTTTTAAGTAGGTTGAACTGGGCCCGCGACCACAAAGTTTGTAACAGATGTTTGAAAAAGGGTGCGCATCGTTATAGGTCGTGTAATTCCAAGACTTTATGTCAAGTTGAAGGTTGTAAATACAAACATCATAAATTATTACATAATTACGAATCAGTCAATTCCCACACTACAACTGAAGCTTTTTTAAACTGTGTCCAACCCGAACCTATCTGTTTAACCACTCCATCAGAGTGTAAAAGCGAGACCGTAGCTCACGCTATGTCAGACGGGCCTCTTAAAGCTCTTTTAAAAGTTGTCGCTGTAACAGTTAGCGGGCCCAAGGGCGCCATGAATACGTATGCCCTATTGGATGATGGCTCGTCTAGCACTTTCATAGACAGCGAGATATCAGCTCAGATAGGCGTAACTGGCCCTAAGGCAAAGATTAGAGTTGAGTGCATGGGTGGGCTATCTAAAGTTGACGAAGTCGAGTACGTAGATTTTTGCATTCAGGGCGTACATGAATCTAAAGTTCACAAAATTCATAGAGCACGATCTATATCGGCTCTAGGCATTGCTCGCCAGTCAGTCAGCCAAGATGATATTAGGCACCTTTCCTTATCTAATATCACATATGAAAATGCTGAGCCAAAACTGATAATTGGCATCGATAACTGGAATTTATTGATTCCCCAAGAAGTGCGCCAAGGTTCGAAAACACAACCGGCTGCTTGTTTAACGCCTCTAGGTTGGGTAGTATTTGGATTCACTTCTAGTAGGACTAAGCCGGTGAATTTTGTAAATCATAGCGTGATATCAGAAGATTTTTCGGAAATTGAGGATCTTATTAGAGAAAACTATAAGCTGGAGTCCATTGGCATCGTCAAACAACGAGTGCAATCTGCCGCCGATGAGCGTGCTACAAAGATTCTAGAAGACACTGCTCGCCGCTTACCAGGTGGTCGGTTTGAGGTTGGCTTGTTGTGGCAATCGGACGACACTGCCATTCCAGATTGCTATTCTCTAGCGTTATCGCGTTTCAAAGGTCTAGAACGACGTTTTAGCAAAGACGAAGTCTATGCTAATCAGTATCGCGAAAATATCCACGCTATGATAGACAAAGGTTATGCTGAGCTGTGTAACATCTCTTCTGATTCACCTAGAGTTTGGTACCTGCCACATTTCGGGGTCGTAAATCCCAACAAGCCGGGGAAATTGCGCGTAGTTCATGACGCTGCTGCCCGCTGTCAGGGAGTAAGCCTTAACTCTCTTTTGTTAACCGGTCCTGACTTATTGCCTTCTCTTTTAGATATAATTTTTCGTTTTCGAGAAGGTAGAATTGGAATGATAGCTGACGTAAAAGAAATGTTTCCGCAGGTAAAAGTCAGGCCCGAGGATAGGGATGCGCAGCGATTTCTATGGCGCGATTCTCCCGACTTGCCTCTTTTGACATATAGAATGTCATCATTGATATTTGGTGCTGCTTCTAGCCCGTTTACGGCACTGTATATTAAAAACAAAAATGCTGAGGAGTGCAGAATTTCTCATCCTGAAGCTGCTCATGCTATTGTCCAAGATACGTATATGGACGATTTCATTGGGAGTTTGGACAATACAGATGAAGCTGCGCGATTAGCTAGAGACATTGTAGAGGTGCAAGGGCGAGCGCACTTTGAAGTTCGAGGTTGGGTCTCAAACGAACCCAATGCGCTCACTCTTATACCATCACAGTTGAGACTAAATTCCAGTCAGCCTGGTGTAGATATAGGTCATTTCCCGCAGAGCGTGCGTACGTTGGGCCTAATATGGTATCCGTCAACTGATGAGTTGGGTTTTAACGCGGACGCCCTAAAATCGTCGCTGGCTTTGCCTCATAAAATCACTAAACGTCATGCGCTTTCTAGTTTAATGCGGGTTTTCGACCCGCTAGGTGTACTTGCTCCCATCACCATTAGAGCTCGCATCATATTTCAAGTAGTTTGGCGCAGAGGAATTGATTGGGACCAGGAGCTTCCTCAGGATCTGAGAACAAAGTGGAAGGCGTGGCTCGCTGATGTTACTTCTGCTGTCGAACTTCGAGTCCCACGTTGGCACCTGAGGGCAGCTCATGTTCCCAACCAAGCTAACCTAATAGCGCGTGAGCTGCACGTATTCTGTGATGCAAGTGAGCATGCATATGTTGCTGTCGCTTACTGGCGCCTGATTCTTGCTGATCAAACCATGCAGCTCTCGTTTATATGCAGCAAATCTCGAGTAGCACCTCTAACTCATGTCACCATTTCACGCCTTGAACTGCAGGCGGCCACGGTAGCAGCTCGTCTCGCGTCCTCTATTTGCGATGCTCACAAACACAAACCCACAAAACGATTTTTTTGGACTGACTCCAAGAACGTTCTAGGATGGCTTCGCAGTGATGCGCGATCATTTTTGCCTTTCGTTGCGCATAGAATAGCAGACATCCTAGAACTTTCAACTTTGGATGAGTGGCGATGGGTACCCACAGCATTGAACGTCGCAGATGACGCCACTCGACCAAATTCATACGCCGACCTCAGCAATAGTCGCTGGATAGAAGGTCCTGAGTTCTTACAAACATCTCATAGCGATTGGCCAGTTGAGCCACATAACGCTAATATTAACACAGATGAGCTGAAACCTAGTGCCAAAATTCATTCATATGTCATTAATATAGGCACCATTCCCATCAAACCCCTTTCAGCGGATCCGTCCCGCTTCAGCCAATGGCTGCGATTATTACGATCCACGGCGCGTGCACACCAGTACATCAAGCGTTTGAGATGTAGAGCTAGTGTCAGTGCCTCAACATCGCACATGCTTGCCCCTAGTTTAATAATATCCGTCGCCCAGCTTCAACCTCTCACTGCAGAGGATTTGCAACTAGCCCAGGTTCACATTTTAATTAAATCCCAAACCGATTCGTTTCCCGACGAGTTAGCTGCTCTGCGGCTTGGAGAGCCATTGCCTCGCCACAGCAAATTGAAAAAACTGCACGTTGTCATCGGGAGCGATGGTTTGATGACGTTGTCGGGTCGCATTGGAGCAGTTGCAGAAGCTACAGAAGCTTCGAATTTTCCAGTTGTACTTGATGGAAGCCACCCAGCAGTGAAACTTTTGATTGACCACTTCCACCGACGTCTTGCTCACGGCAATCATGAAACAGTAGTCAATGAGCTCCGCCAGCACTTTTGGATATTGAAGCTAAGGAGTGCAGTTAGAGCAGCAGCACATGCCTGCCAATTCTGTAAGATAAGGAAGGCTATCCCTTTGAACCCCCCTGTTGGAAATCTCCCGGCGGTTCGCCTTGCACATCATCGCCGTCCCTTCACTTTCGTCGGTCTAGACTATTTTGGCCCAGTGCAGATAACTGTTGGCAGGAGACACGAGAAGCGGTATGTTGCCTTGTACACCTGCCTCACGACACGCGCTGTACATTTGGAGGTGGTTCATGACCTTTCAACTGACGCAGCATTGATGGCCCTACGTCGATTCACGGCCCGTCGTGGAAGTCCTCAACAGATATGGTCTGACAATGGAACTGCGTTTGTCGGCGCTGCCAAATATATGCGGGAACTTTACGGTCCAGCAGTTCAAGAGTCCGCAGCCAACCAAAATATCCAGTGGATATTCATACCACCGTCGGCACCGTCAATGGGTGGTGCTTGGGAGCGACTCGTGCGGTCAGTAAAATCGGCCTTGAAAATTACATTGAAAGAGAGAGCTCCGACAGAACCCGTTCTGACTACTCTTCTTACAGAAGCTGAAGCAGTCGTTAACTCGAGGCCTTTAACATACGTCCCCGTCGACCCTACAGATCCAGAAGCGCTTACACCGTTCCATTTCCTTATTGGGACGGCCTCAACGGCTAACCACTACGGCAAGACGGAGCCACAAGATTTATGTGGGCGGACTTCTTGGCGAAAGGCACTGAGGCTAACAGACTTGTTTTGGAACCGGTGGGTTAGGGAGTACCTCCCAACTTTGACACCTAGGCGAGGTGACAGGAACGACGACGGACTGGCTCTTGGTGTGGGGGACCTCGTGCTGATAGTTGACGGTAATTTACCACGTGGAACCTGGCCACGTGGCCGAATATCTCGAATGTTTCCCGGCGCAGACGGGTTAGTGAGAGTAGCCGAGATCACCACAGCAGGAGGAGTCCTTCGTCGCCCCTGTAAAAAGCTGGTGCGACTGCCTGTTTGAAGGCTTATCTCTTTCTCTCTTATGCACTTTATTTTCTTTCGTCTCATTTTATCACTTTTTGAAAGAGAGGGAGAGATGTTACGGAGTGAATACTCCTTTGTAGTTAAAAAAGACATGATTGTCAATTGTTTATTTTCTCTGTATGACATAAGAGCTGTCACTTCTGTTAATTGTTGCTACGACTTGGTTTGTATTCTGCTTATTATTACTTTGTTTTCCCTTTTTGTTATTTAATATACTTTTATTCACCTATTATTACAGTCCACTCTTTTCCGCTCTCCCTCCGTAACAGCCTTCAAATCGTCAAACGTTAAAACAAAAGAGTACCTTTTCTTAATTTTAACGTTTTTCTTTCGCCTAAACAGTTTAATAAGCAAAAGCTTGAAGTTTTAGCCAAACAAAAGCTTCGAAACAATCACGCTAAAAAGCGTTTAGTTTAAAGGAAAACGAAAAAAAATAAGTCACGATCCTTATTGGTTTTTAACATACCTAATATATTTCCCCATTTTCCGCCCATTGAAATTTAATAACTTGTGCTCTGGTTTTTCGCAGGAAATTTCTAAATACCCATCAGGGGAAGCGTAGTAGTTTGTTTGCACTATGTTTGTTATCATACACCCAATGTTTGTTTAGTGATATCGTTCTGTTAACAATGGAATTCCCGAGCTAATAAAAATGTTTTGGTGAAGACTTGGCTAATGATACTGAGTAATGTTCAAGTGAGTAACGTAGTTCGATAACTGAGTACTAAGATAAGTTGGAGTAGAGTGTACGTATGGGGTGCCCCCCACAAATTACTTCCACGTAGTGTACCCCGGGCAACGTTGTTCCAGTGACCACCGTAACGGAGTGGCACTGGACAGCGGCTAAAGATTTGTGGACCCTCGTTGCGAACCGCTGACCCCTTGCCGTTCCAACGCAACGAGATGACGAAGACGACTAAACCGTCCCCAGCGCGCGGGTCGAGTCCTTTTCAGGACTCGGCTGCAGCTGCAGCTCAACCGTCTTCCGGCGTGGCTCGCCCTTCTCAGGGCGGCCTCGCCGACAACCTGGCTTTCTCCTCTTTGGACTCCGACTCGGCAAGCGAAATGGCTATGGATGAAATGGTGGTGGAAGCGTTGGCTCCAGCGGTCACCGCTCCTGCCAAACTCGTCCCTTTCAGGGACTTGAACCCTCTCACGCAAGGCAGCAAATTCATTGTTGCCGGAGATTTGGAGGTATCGGACTCAGACGACACTCTCCGTGGTATGTCGGATGCGGAATCCGTCTTAAGCGATAATGCTTGCGGCGTAACTCGCTCAAAATTTTTGCGGCCGCGCAAGCGTGCGGCTGCTACGGACAATTCAGGCTCTGCGGGCTCCGCGAGCTCAGTCGGCTCAACGACATCCAAACGGTCGATGGCCAAACGTGGACGTGGTCGTCCCCCCACATCAGGCGACTACATAGCGGTTGCTGAAACCCGAGCAAAGGCGGTAGCGGCTAAGAGGGACCTCTTGGCTGCCGAACTTGAAGAGCAGGTGGCCGCGAAAGAACGCTATACCCGCGAACAGAGGGCCAAAACTGGCTGCGGAGTCGGCACCGTCGTGGACTACTCTTTCATGTCGGTGGCCGACCTTGAGTCGATGGCTAAGGATGATGCTGAGGATATACTTGGCATCGCCCGGAAGTCAAAAAACCTGAAAGGCACCATTCAAAAGGCACTGAATGACCGCGCTATGTCCTTCTTGGCAAATGGCAAAACGAAGCGTTTCAGATGAGACTGCCGCCCTTCAGGCGACAGTCAAATGCCTCTCTGAAGAGCTCACTAGAGTTTCGGAGGAGCTTGCCGCCTTGCGGGCGGCACAAGCTACAGCGCTGACGCTGACGCCGACACCTAACCCTGCGAAGCGCAAGCCACCGCCCCCGATCCCGGAGCCCATAGTTCCGGTGCCGGTCTCGGTGGGCCTTGAGGCAAGATTGGAGGCTCTTTTAGAGAAAAAATTCGCCGAGGAGCGCTCCTACACCCGCGGCTGCTTCGCGGGAATTGAAGATCGCCTCTTGCCTGAGAAGGGGCGTCGTCCGCTTCTTGCGCATGACATGAGGAAGAAGGCTGCCGTACCCGCGCCAACTCCAGCGCCAGAGCCAGATGTCTTTAAGCCTCCTCCCCCGCCCAAGAACAAGGGCAAGGGCAAGACAACTAAAGCTCCTGAGGTTCCAGCTCCGATAGCTCCGCGCTCTGATGTGCCTAACACCTCCTCGGCTCCGCTAACCAATCCAGTCACCGAGACTGCTATGGAGGAAGACTTCCTTCCGGCAACGACCCCAGCCAATGATGGGTGGAGCAAGGTTGTCGGCCGGAAGGCCAAATCGAAGGCCAAAAAGGCGCAGGAGGTAGCCCCCACGCCAGCACTGGCCGGAAATAAGAAGGGCGGCAAAAAGGCCGCAAAGCCCTCTGCCGCAGCGGCTTCTCCATCAGCTGCCAAAAAGAAGTTGGTCTCCCCCAAATCTGCCGCCGTCGTCGTAACACTGACGGACGACGCTCTAAAGAAGGGGGCGACCTATGAGTCCGTCCTCAGACGGGCTCGCGAAACAATCGGCGACGCCACCGCCTTAGGGGTCGCGCCGAAAAGGTGCCGCACGACGCAGACCGGGGCTCGCTTATTTGAGTTCCCAGGAGCAGAGAGCGGCGCCCAGGCCGATACGTTTGCGGCAAAGTTGCGGCAGGCGGTCGTGGGCGTGGCCAATGTGACACGGCCCGTTAAGTGCACCTCTCTGCAAGTGGCGGAATTGGACGATTCCGTCACGAAGCAGGAGGTCGCAGCGAAAATCGCTGAAATTGGCGGCTGCCCAGTGGGGCAAGTCCGGGTTGGTGATATTCGCACCGGCCGCGGAGGCGTTGGGACGGTTCGCCTCCAATGCCCCACTACAGCTGCCAAGGCCATCTTGAACGCTGGCCGCCTCATGATTGGCTGGAGTTCAGCGTCCGTGCGTGCCCTTGAGGATGAGCCGCTCAGATGCTACAAGTGTCTGGGCACTGGCCACACACGCACGCGCTGCCCCTCCACGGTGGACCGCTCAGAGCTGTGCTTCCGCTGTGGGGTCCAGGGACACAAGGCTAGTGGCTGCATGGCAAAACCAAACTGCGCTGTGTGTGCCGCAGCCAGCCGACCAGCCGGTCATGTTATGAGGGGGGCCAAGTGCAACCCCCCTCCTAAAAAGGGGAAGCAGCCGGTGCCGACTAAGACCACGGCTGCTGCAGCTGCTCCGGCGGCCGCGAAAGATGGTGCAATGTCCGAATGATGAATCAAGTCGGACATTGCACCTTCTGACCACAAGTTTATCAGATACGAGATCTCCAACCGGGTTCGGCATCAAAGCCACCATCCCTATTCCCTCGCTGGGCCCTCACACGGCTCGACCGATCAATGGCGAGGGAAGCCGCGTTGGTCCAGGGGTGGTTCCACCCACCCCGCCCAGAAGTCAACATAGACATGGCTGCGTCCCAACTTCAGGACTCTCTGACCGAGGTGTGCGATTTTTCCATGCCTCGGTCCCGCCGCCCCGGTCCCCGACACGCCGTTTATTGGTGGTCGGAAGAGATCGCGGGTTTCCGGGCTGCCTGCATTGAGGCCCGGAGGGCGTATACTTATTGTAGACGCCGGCGGAGGAGGAGCGACCCTGAAGAAGAGGTTCGCCTCTATGAAGTGTATAAGGCGGCCAGGGGCAAGCTCAAGTACGAGATTCTCCAAGCCAAAGACCGCGCCCGGGCGGAAATGCTCGAGAGTCTCAATCAAGACCCGTGGGGGAGGCCCTATAAAGCGGCACGCGCCCAACTACGTCCCATTGGCCCCCCACTGACCGAGACTCTCGAGCCGGTCCTTCTGGACCAGATAGTCCGGGTCTTGTTCCCGGCCCGCCGAGAAGAATTCTGTCCGCCGGTCATGCCGTCGCGTCGGGGTGCTGTTCCCGCACCTGACGGAATTCCCCCCCTTTCCACGGAGGAGTTTGCCGCCGTAGAACTACGATTACGGGGAAAAAAGACGGCCCCGGGCCCCAACGGCCTTCCGGCCAAGGTAGTAGCCGTAGCGGCGCGGGCCAAATGGGGGAGAATTTTAGGGACCTCTTCGACCGGTGCTTCCGTGAGAGGAGGTTCCCTAAAGTTTGGAAGGTGGGTTTGCTTTGTCCTATTTAGAAGTCAGGGCGTCCCACAGACAGTTTTGCTCGATGAGGTTGGAAAAATGTTTGAGAAGATTATATCGTTCCGCCTCATCGAGCACCTCCGGGAGGTTGGCCCGGATTTATCGGACACCCAATTCGGGTTTCGGGCAGGGCGATCTACCATTGACGCACTGACCCGCCTGCGGGATATAACCTTGAAAGCCGAAGAGCGTGGGGAGGGAGTAATAGCGATATCTTTTGATATCAAAAACGCATTCAACTCCCTCCCCCACGCAACAATTTTGGAGGCGCTGAGGTACTTCCAAGTACCCCCATATCTCCAGGGGCTCGTGAAAGACTACCTCAGCGGCCGGGAAATCATTTTCTCGGACAGTAAGGGCGTCATTCAACGTTTCGCTGTCGAATCTGGTGTTCCACAGGGGTCAGTATTGGGGCCACTCCTGTGGAACCTCGGCTATGACTGGCTACTCCGAGGCTTCCGTCTCCCGGGCGCGAGCGTGATTTGTTACGCTGATGACACGCTCTTAATTGCCCGGGGGAAATCGTTTAGGGAAGCGGCCTTAAGGGCTGAAGCCGGAGGGGACCTGGTGGCCCAAAGGATTGGTCGCCTAGGTTTATCAGTGGCCCTCCATAAGACCGAGGCCATATGGTTCCGTGGGCCTCGGCAACGCCCGGCGCCACCTGACGCATCCATAATGCTGGGGGGCGTCCGGACGGCAGTAAAGACCGAGATAAAATATCTCGGTCTTGTACTGGATTCTAGGTGGCAGGTCTTGCCGCATTTCCGGGCACTGTCACCTAGACTCCTCAAGGCGGCGGACAGCTTGCGTTGGCTGATGCCCAACTTGGGCGGGCCAGGTTCGAAGTGCCGGAAGCTATACTCCGGTATCTTGCGAAGCATGGCCCTATATGGCGCACCCATTTGGGCAGAGGCACTCTCAAAAAGAGAGAACGTCCGCCTCCTCCGAGCGCCCCAACGGGCGATTGCGCAGCGGGTCGTAAGAGCCTACCGGACTGTTGGTTTCTCTGCGGCCTGCGCGCTTGCGGGTTCTGCTCCTTGGGAGCTAGAGGCGAACGTTTTGGCGGCTCCTTTCTGCCCTGAGGAGCGCGGGGCGGTACGAAAAGAGGCCCAGGAGAGCCTGGTCCGCCTCTGGGCGGCAGACCTGCGTCGTGCGGAGTTTGGCCTCCGTACATTAGAAGCACTCACCCCGGTTCTAGACCGGTGGTTGAAACGGCTGCATGGCTCCCTCTCCTTTAGGATGGTGCAGATCATGACGGGGCATGGCTGCTTCGGCTCCTATCTGCACCGCATCCGCCGAGAGGAAGCCCCACTCTGTTTTGAGTGCGGTGCTGCGGAGGACACGGCGCACCACACTTTCGCGGTGTGCCAGAAGTGGGCCCCGCAGCGCAGTGCGATGGTCGCGAAAGTTGGCCAAGACTTAAACCTCCCCAGCGTCGTCATAGCTATGCTGGCAGATAAGGAGGCTTGGAAAGCCGTTGCCACCTACTGTGAGGAGGTAATGGCTGAAAAGGAGGCCGCGGAGCGCGTGCGGGAGCAAGATCCCACCAGAAGTGCGCTCCGCAGGGCGAGGAGGGGCGGGAGGCGGCAAGGAGTTGCCCGTCGTCCCCAATCTCTCCGTGGAGGAGGCCAGCTGGCACGCGGTACGGGGGTACCTGCGCCGGCATTGCACCGGCCTCCACCACTGCCTGGTAGGGACGGCTCAACGCCCTCGGCTGTCCCTACTGGCCCCTCCGCATTTGGGAGGGGCTGCTTCCTGCCCGCCGTGTAGGCGGGCTCCGTCCGGGGGAACGCGTAGGAGGCTTCGTACCATTACCGCATTTCCCCAACGTGGACGATGAGAGGGAGTCGCTGAGTTTTTAGTCGGTAGGCCACTGGGTAAACCTTCCCAGTGGAGAGTCCGACATAACCCATCTGCCCCCCGGTGGGCAGGTATGCGTAATGCATTTCCTCAGCGTCAAAAAAAAAAAAAAAAAGAGTGTACGTATAGCTGATATCTCTTCTCGTAATTGAAAAGGCCGCTTGGAGCATAGACTTGATAAGGAATACGTTTGTTATAATTGTTATGTATATAATTGGTAGGTAGCTTCCAAAAGGCCTAGCACGAACCCCTAACGTTTTGGTGATCGAAAAGTAAACTTTTTTTAATGACTGTTTCATTACTTTCGGAGAGCCACTCTCATTCGTATAGTGAATCATTGCGCAAAAATTGAGAGGGTTGTAGTAACGCTCAACATTCAGGTACAAAAAAATAATGAGTAGGCTGTAGAATCAATAAAGTAGATCGCTTTCTATCAGTAGTGTTCCAGTATATTTCAGCGAACAACTTGAAACATTTCGAACATTCCTCGCAAATGTGTCCCGGTAACTATTTGCTGGCAAACACGTTCAAATCCCATATTCGCAGATCCTAAAACAGATGTAGGTCATCCAGAATCATTTGTGCGTCGGGAATTCCGTCTCGGCCGTTAACGCGCAAACGACCCCGGCAGCGCGCCAGGGATTTCGAATGTCGACGCCGGCGCACCTGGCCAAATAATGCAGGTGATTTTCAAACATTTTCTGCAGCATTTGGGTGTTTTTTCCTTTGCCAATATTTTTATTGTGATTTTAACTATCTGAGATATCAAAATATTGGTTCATCAAAACAAAAGGCGGTGCTTGGTGACGTTAGGTGTTTATAATTGTGACCGTGGGAGTTTGACTGATGTAAGGCCAAGAGAGAAGGCAGAGACGGTACTTCCAAATTCCAGTTCTTCATGTATGAGTTCATATTTTTAAGCGATATTTTACTTTTAAAATATTATCAAACAAACACACTTAAGTACACCAAAATTCAGTATTTAATTCAATTCAAAAATATATACAAACTAGCTAACTAGGCATTATAACATCACTTTCGAATTATCTAATCACCGAATCAACAAATAATGAAGTGAAGAAAGTGTTCCTAATAGTTAACTCACGATACTCGTATGCATGTCCATGTACCTACCTTTTTGTATTTTGATACAGTTCCAAAAAAATAAAAAATAAATGTACAATTGATACATATAATTATTATTACGCCAACTTCAAAATTACAATTTAAAAATACCGTATGTTAATACTATGTAATGTATTTCCCTACCATAAAATATCTACAAGGAAAGTTTGAACACCCGCAACCGTAGTAACCTGTGAATAACTACTTTTAAAAATATAACTACGACGATCGCTACGCTTACTACGAGCAGCCAGTAGTAGTCCAGTCATTCAAGCTTAAATTAGGCAAGAATCTCGGAATTCGAGATACCCAGCTGTAAGTCTGTAAATACTTGTATATTGACACCCTAAAAGTTGTCTCAAAACCTACATATGGTAGGGTGTACGCAACTATTAAATTTCAAGGTCAAATGTCACAAAAATCGATTTTTTGTAAATATCTCATTTCCTTTGGGTTTTTTTGCTATTTGTATGTATTATCAATATTGTAGAATACAAAATTCTCTACAAATTTTGTTTTAATTTTTTTTCATACGGTGAACCGTTTTCGAGATAGAGGGCGGAGAGCGCGCGGTCACAGCATCACTTCAGGTCGACCGGTGCCTCCGGTCAAAAACTTAAAAAGTTAAAAAATGTGAAAAGTCTCGATCATCTTCGTTATCTGCATTACGTCAAGTCTACAGAACTTAATAAAGCTGAGCAGCTTTCAAATATTCCACCAACAAGTGCAGCTGCTCATCAACATTGTAAAAAACAACAACGTGTATATTATCAAGTTCAAACTTGGTTAGGGCATGATTTGGAACCCCAGGTATGGAGTTGGGCAATGCGAAACGATTTTCGACAACGTTGTTGTTTTTACAATGTTCATGAGCAGCTGCACTTGTTGGTGGAATATTTGAAATCTGCACAGCTTTATTAAGTTCTGTAGACTTGACGTAATGCATATAACGAAGATGATCAAGACTTTTCACATTTTTTCACTTTTCAAGTTTTTGACCGGAGGCACCGGTCGACCTGAAGTGATGTTGTGACCGCGCGCTCTCCGCCCTCTATCTCGAAAACGGTTCACCGTATGAAAAAAAATTGAAACAAAATTTGTAGAGAGTTTTGTATTCTACAATATTGATAATACATACAAATAGCAAAAAACCCAAAGGAAATGAGATATTTACAAAAAATCGTTTTTTGTGACGTTTGACCTTGAAATTTAATAGTTGCGTACACCCTACCATATGTAGGTTTTGAGACAACTTTTAGGGTGTCAATATAAAAGTATTTACAGACTTACAGCTGGGTATCTCGAATTCCGAGGTGAACTTACTATAATGACTGGACTATAGAGCGGTTTCACCTGAACCGTTGACTGTAATCTCTGACGCGTAATCAGACTTCTACACTCCTGCGCAGGTCTTAATCAAAACAGCTGACTTTTCCCGAACTTCCCCAGTTTGATTGACGATTTCGGTTTTCCTCATAGCGTTTGAGGGGAGTTTACAAATCGGGAAAAACGCTGATTCAAAAATACAATTCACAATTTTTTTGTTTCTTTATATTTTGTTCTAATTTTGTTGAAATTAGGTAATTAGCTGTCTGAATAACGGGTAAATGATTTTGTACTTCTTGGGATTGGACTAAGGTTAATTTAACTGAGTGTGACCATGACACAATTCGTTTTGTCACTTGCGCGCTGGCAATCCTTCAGCCGAACATAATCTCACATGGTGAAGACATGATTCATAATATCTCTCGTCTCGTGGAAGAGGGGTCGCGAACTCATGTGAGACGCATAAATATATTACATGACATATGCTCAAGGTTATACCAAACACAGTAGTCAGAGGCACGCTGGTGAAGTGTGGGCTGCTGAACGAAACATTCAGAAGGCCACACTTTGGCGAGCTAATTGCAAATCATCGTATCTAGAAATGGGGTTGTCTACCGCCGTTCCCCAGATTACTTGGCTTTATTTATCGGTGCTGTAACGAAGAGTCAGCAATAAATTGTAAAATGAACTCTAAGTCGGTGTTCCGGTTGGACAAGAACTCGGTACTACGCGGGGTCCAAACCAGAGTGTTTAACCACCAGGCCACGCAACCTCAAAACACTAGAAACAGAAGTATCAGTATTTAAAGGAAAACGTTGAAACATGCTTTTTCTATTCACTTTGACCCATTGGAAATCCATTACTGAATGAAAAAGCTGAGGCGAGGTAATTCCTGATGAAGAGGAAAGCGCCGGGAATGTGTGCTCTAGGAAACACAGGCAGCATTTTATCCATATATGAAGGTAATTAGTAAATTAATTAATATGAGAACTACCACAAAAGTACTATTTCAAATGCAAAATATATAGTGCGGAAAATAGGGCGGAGCGAAGATGTGTGTTCTTCAAGCAAACCTGAAATTATACGACAAATAAAATGCATGACTGATGCCTCTGGTGTTAGCGTTGGAATCTATTAACCAAGGGAGATATTTTATGTTTGTAAAGTATTTAATTTGAAAACTTTCTTACTACCTTCTATTTCGTACCTAAATATGATACCTAGTTGTTATGAATTAAATTATCTAAGTATTCGTAGTAAAAAAATCTAGTGAGTTACTCGTGTATTAAGGCTGCGGCTCGTTGTTGTGTAAAAAACGTCTCAGAAAATTTTACTAGAAATACAAAATCAATCTGGCTCTAGGTAGTAAAGATGAGCAGTGTTGACCGTATTAGAGTACTTCGTAGATTTTTTCATTAGTGATTTTTAGGGTAATAAAAATTTACACTCAGTTTAAACAACACGTTACCTTCCTCTCCCAGTTTTTATGGTGGTTTTATAAGTATAAACTAGATTTATATTCAGGTGCCCGCGGCGCAGTGGTGTCATTGGATCGGCAAGGGCCACCGTTGGTTGTAAAGCAACACACGTATAATAAGTACTATACTACTGTATTTTTTATAAGATCTTTTATGTGTTAATAAATGGAAAAAAAAAGTGGAATGGAATAGACGAAGAATGGGTAACCACCGTAACCGAGATGTATTTAATATTTGTTCAATTGGAATTTTAAAGCAAACCTTGTATCTTCGTTTAAAAATAACAGAAAATATCATAACAGATTACTTTTCTGTTTAAGATTCCGCTCTACCTTGCCTTACGATACTTTTATCCGACTCTTCTTTTAGATAAGATAAAGTCTCTTATAAGTCTTTTATTTTAGAAGAGTTATTAATTACTTTTAAAGTCAGATGTTAGTATTTTCTCCCATTAATGTATTTCTTACGTAATGTATCATCTAATGCAGGAGTCGCCTAACAATTTGTGTTTAGATCCGGATACCTACGATCCGGACCCTAGTACTGGGTGTTTGGCTGTAAACGTTTAATGCCTGTGCCATAAAAAAAATTGTGAACAAGTACTACAAGACTACAAGTACGAATTGTTCCGCACCGCGTTTTATTTATTTCCTTGCAAATATGTTAAACTTAATACGTATGACCTACGTGCGCTTTGATAATTACAGCCTCTGCTTTCTTGTGAATTTACCTACCTGCATTTCATTGTGGTCACGTAAAAAACCTACGTATCTGAGGAAAACATTGTTTTCTTAAAAAACGGTTCTAATATTTCATTTCACCTGCAATCTGCAATCAAGTAGTTATAAGAAACGGTTACAACCACAGGGTGACATGCAGTTTATTATGTTCGTGCGGTATGGGAAAAACGTTGAGGTTTTACCACTTTCACGTCTACCATTTCGGTCTCTAAGCTTAGGTTATTATTAGATGTGAATTTAGGAAAAACCAATACCATTAACCTGGCTTTTTAAATATCTAGACACCAATCAAGTAAATTCAAGTGTGGATTTGCAAGGGGCTCAATGGTCAAGTACTTAGTGTCTAGCCTCATACAGCGTCCGCTGGCTCATATTGCACACAAATTTAAGCTTGATAGAGAAAGTAAAATCAGTGTGTCAGTTTTGTTTTCATTTGTGATTAAATTCAAAAACGTATTTTAAAATGTATAAGAGAATTGTTCAATTCTTTGTGTTTCCTCCTTTTGTAGGTAATCATAAATTTTTCAATGTCCGGCTGCCATAATCTAGTTCCCCGCCAAGTCAAGCCTAGTTTACGGCCTTTTTAAGAGAACCTTACTTCGAAATATTGAGTTTTGAATGTTTTGAGTATTAATTTTGAATGTTGCTAGCTGATTATTTGTAAAAATGTAACATGACTGAGAATTTGCATTTCGGACTGTATTAAGTATTTTTTTCGTCTCTCTGAAGATAGGTACGATAAGAGATTGAATAAAAGTCTCTATCTGAAACACACTTGTAATTGTGACCACAAGATTTCGTCGAATAATAACAACTATTATTTTCCTCAACTGTTCTAGGTATTGCTATGTTAGGTAGCTTTACACACTTTGTTTTTGTTTTGTCTCGTCGCTGTGTCGTCATCCTTCGCTATTTTGGTAACCACTACGCTACTAGGATTCAATAGGTCTATTATTGTTTATGACTTCGAATCAGTTTCCTCTATCGAATAAAGTCCCAGGTGGCTGGATTTTGCCATACTATTTTTGGTAATAAACTTCATAAGTTTTTTTGTCTAAATCATTTAACTTATTGTGAAATCGTATTATTGAATAATGTTTATTATCAACCAATAACATACGTCACGTCCTGAGTGCCATTCATGATAGATTATCACTCCGAAATTACAAACTCGATGAACCTACAATGGACGGATAATTCGCTAACCAAATAATATTTAAAAAACTAAAAAACCGGGTTTTCTGCAACATTTAAACTACGGTAAAAACGACTATTTTACCTGTGTTTGCCGAAACGTCGGGCAAATACAGGTAAAATAGTCGTTTTTACCGTAGTTTAAATGTTACAGAAAACCCGGTTTTTTAGTTTTTATATAGTGAAAAATGCAACAAGAAAGTTTAAAAACCAAATAATATTTCATTTTAAACTAAATACGGCCAAGTTCTTCAGTTTAACGTTTGGAAATAATTTTTCATTACTCATACTCTGAAAGTAGGTCATTACTGACCTGAGAAGCGGGCTGAAAGTAACACTTTTCATCCCTAGGGAGAATCACTTTCAACTGACAGCTGTCAATTTTTTTTTTTTTAAAACTGTTTTTCTTTCACATATCTATTGAACCCTGTTCCAACTTTCTATACAGCCACGATGTAAAATTTGAAATAACTTAAAGTTAAGTATTGATCAGAGAATATTTATGTTTTAAATAACTTTATTACAATTTAGTTTCAACAATTTCTTTAAAATAACTTAGCCTTGAGCAAAATATTTACCATTTTTCCAATGATGAAAATAAAAAATAATGGCTGAATAGCGGGCCGGCCACAGAAAAAAAAACAAACAAAATAGGCGGGAAAGCGGCAATTCGATCTTCATGAATTAATTCATGTTTTTATTTTATATTTCCTCGTATTTGTAATGAAAAGCACAGTGTTTACCTCGGGTGAAAGACTTATTTAGTCCCTCGAACTATTGGCGCCCTCACTTCGTTCCGGGCGCCAAACCCCGTCTCGGGACTAAATAAATTACTTTCACCCCTGGGGTAACAATGTACTATTACATTTATCTATTTACTCAGAATAGCTCTACGTATTATTTAGGGCCTTTAAACAATTGCCCTAGAAAGAACGTCATTGTTGTGATTAGCGAGGTCACGTTACTACACTTACTACATACGTACTAGGTACTTCCTTTTATTTTTTATTGCTGAACGATTAACGACCTTTTTTTTCGAATCTCTATAATCTAGTCCTTTTGTGGTTTGAATTTGCATTCACTATCTTATTTTAATTCTATGATAAAAGCATGAGCCTTGATGCTTTTTCAGAATCAATAAACGTTTTTTCTTTCTTTCTTTTTGTGTTTTTTGTTATACGAACGCTAGAAACCGTGTGAACTGGTGTTTTGACTTGGCGGTATATTACCGTGCTCCTGCATGGCTTTCCCATATGTACTTACAGAATAAACTTTAAAACTTTATTAACATGAGGAAGCGAGTCCTCTCCACCGACGGCATTATTATGTGGAATTCCACAACCAGGAAATTCACTCTCCCGATAGCAAAACTACGCCATTAAATACTTACATTTCAAAGTGTATTTACCCAAAAACCCAAAATTACACGTGATTTTTAATGACTGGGCAGGGGGCGACCCTGATTTTGTTTGAAAGGTATTGTTATTTGTTTGTTTAACTTTGCCCGATGGGTTTTTACATGTAATTAAGTAAAAACATCACGATGCAAACATGATTAGATTGAACTTATTGCTTTTTTTTCTGATAAGATTTTATTTAAATCTATTCACCTTCTTAAGTTTGCTTCTAGCATTGGCAGACCTATAATATTGCACCAGATGAAGTTATTGTAACTACGTCAGGTGTCTGGACCTTCCCCCTCACGGGTTCTCGCCTCGGCGTGGCGAGGGGGCCTAGTACCGGTGGTAGGGGCACCACCGGGAAGCGAAGAGAACCCAGGCGTGGCAGCGTGGTGGACTGGACACCCGCCCGCTGCGGCCCGCAAGGGCGACGGGCTGCGGGGCCAGTGGGGCCTGCAGGCGCCTTTGAGGCGCGTGGTTGGGGCCGCGGCGCACAACCGGTTGGTGGGGGCCAGTGATCCGAGGCTGATCCCCCCTGTGCGTCGCGGCCCGGCGGGGCCGTACCGTCGGTTACGGCAGCGGAGCCGTCCTTTGGGTGGCTCGTGGTTGCGGGCCCAGTAGGGTCGCTGCGGCCCGTAAGGGCGACGTGGGGCTGCGGGGCCAGTGGGGCCTGCAGGCGCCTTGAGGCGCGTGGTTGGGGCCGCGGCGCACAACCGGTTGGTGGGGGCCAGTGATCCGAGGCTGATCCCCCCTGTGCGTCGCGGCCCGGCGGGGCCGTACCGAAGGTTACGGCAGCGGAGCCGCCCTTTGGGTGGCTCGTGGTTGCGGGCCCAGTAGGGCCTGCGTACGGTGGCCAGCTGGCGCGTGGTACGGGGGTGCCGCCGCCAGTATGCACGGGTCACCGCTGCCTGGTAGGGACGGCTTGACATCCTCGGCTGTCCCTTCTGGCCTCCCCTCACGATGGGGGGGGTCGCTTCCGGCCCGCCGTCCAGGCGGGCTCCGTCCGGGGGAACGCGTAACAGGCTTCGCGCTACTCACCGTGTTCCCCCACTATACGGACGATAAGAGGGAGTAGTAGGGGTTTTAGTCGGTAGGGCCACTGGTATACCACCTTTCCAGTGGAGAGTCCGACATAACCCGTCCGTCCCCCGGTGGACGGGTATGCGTAAGGCATTTCCCCTACTTTAAAAAAAAAAAAAAAAAAAAAAAAAAAAAATAAAAAAAAATCTGGACCTTCACATTGCTGCTTTTCACTGTCGTAAAGGATATTACATTAATTATTTTTTACACGAATATACTTACACAATAATTTTAGACTCATGTTTGTTGAGTCTGAGAATAGGTCGTAAAATATTTTTTATACCTCTTTTTTTAAATCCTGATGTACAAGCGGACGAAGTCGCGGGCGGTCACTAGTAAGCCTATAAAATTGGACTGAGATTCAAATCAGGCCGTGGCATGACGGATACAGGGTTGTAGAATACGCCATATCAAAATGACTTTTTGCATCTTCCCTTTCAATCCCACAAGTTTGCCTGTACCAGGACGAAATTGGTTCAAAATTTTTTTCTTCAAAGGCGTGTGAGCCGTGATAATAACTTTGTTTGCTATGCAAATGTTGGGATTCGACGGGACACTAGTGGTACGGAATGTTTTAGTTATTTTTTCGGAACCACACAGGCCGCCTCGCTAACCCTAATGGACGCTAACGCAGATTCTATTCTGTTCGTGTTTGTTCAGACTGGATTTTATTCATTTTTGAAATGTACGTTAGGCTAGAAATATACGTGCCTAAATCGTGCTATATTGGAACAGAATATAATGGTAACAGGCACCAGGTACCAGGCTTTGTTGGGACATTATAAATAGGAAAGGAAATAATTTTTATTCGGAAAAGTAACGTCATGTCTAACACAGGGGTTACCTTGTAATTTGATAAGATTAATTATGAGCAATGCTGAGTTTCCCGCTGGGTCTTTTCAGTTGAAAAAACCTTTCGACGGCGGTAGTAGAGTCCCAATATGTATCATCATCAACCTCTCGAAGTCCACTGCTGGACATAGGCCTCCCCCATAGAGCGCCACAACGAGCGGCTTTGGGCCGTTAGCATCCAACGGCTTCCCGCAAACTGCACCAGGTCATCGGTCCACCGAGTGGGGGGCCTCCCCACGCTGCGTCTTCCAGTTCGTGGTCGCCACTCCAGAACCCTCCTTCCCCAACGGTCGTCGGTTCTGCGAGCGATGTGGCCTGCCCATTGCCACTTCAGCCTGGCTACCCGAGAAGCTATGTCGGTGACCTTAGTTCTTTCGCGGATAATTTCATTGCGAACTCTGTCACGCAAAGAAACTCCAAGCATAGCTCTCTCCATAGCGCGCTGAGCAACTCTGAGCTTGTTTAAAAGGCCAACAGTTAAAGACCACGTCTCAGTGCCGTAAGTCATCACTGGCAACACGCACTGCTCAAAGACTTTAGTCTTTAGGCTCTGAGGGATACGGGCCGTGAAGATGTCGCGAAATTTCCCGAACGCTGCCCAGCCGAGTTGGATTCGTCGAGCCACCTCTTTGTCGAAGTTGGACCTACCAAGACGGACATTTTGCCCTAGGTAGATATATTCGTCCACAGCTTCGACGGTGTCGTTCCCAACTACTACTGGTACAGGGTCAACATGGACATTCGACATTACTTTTGTCTTGTCCATGTTCATTCTAAGACCCACCTGTTGGGAGACTTCACAAAGGTGGCCAAGCATGGTACCAAGGTCCTCGAGCGATTCCGCCATTATAACAATGTCGTCGGCAAAGCGAAGGTGGGTGATGTATTCGCCATTGATATTGATGCCTAGTCCGTTCCATTCCAATAGCTTGAAAACATCTTCCAGAGCGTTGGTGAAGAGTTTTGGGGAAATGACGTCTCCCTGTCTCACACCACGCTGCAATGGAATAGATTTCGTACTCTGGTCCTGTAAACGGACTGACATAGTGGCTTTGCTATACAGACACCTCAGAGCTTCGATGTACCTATAGTCGATCTGGCATCGCTGCAAGGACTCTAGCACCGCCCATGTCTCGATTGTATCAAAGGCCTTCTCATAATCCACGAACGCTAGACAGAGCGGCCGATTATACTCTTCTGTCTTTTGTATAATCTGGCGGAGCGTGTGGATATGATCGATGGTGCTGAAGCCTTTTCGGAATCCGGCTTGTTCGGGTGGCTGAAAGTCATCAAACCTGCGTGCGAGACGATTCGTGATGACCCTGGAAAACAGCTTGTACACGTGGCTCAAGAGCGAAATGGGTCTATAGTTCTTCAATAAGGCTTTATCCCCCTTCTTGAAGAAGAGCACCACCACGCTCCTGTGCCACGCTTCAGGCGTAGTACCATGGAATATGACGGAATTGAACAGCCTCTGGAGGACTACAAGTACCGGTTTTCCACCCGCTCGCAGAAGTTCTGTTGTTATCCCGTCGTCACCAGGTGCCTTGTTGTTTTTTAGCTGTTTCAGGGCCACTCTAATCTCATACAGACTGATGTCCGGGATGTCCTCGGTGAAGTGTCGGGTGAGTTTGGCTCTGGTGTCCTGAGCTACTCGACTGATGGGCTTACATGATGAGGTGTATAACTTTCCGTAGAAACTTTCTATCTCCTCTAAAACCTCGGGCTTGGAGGAAACTATGCTGCCACTACCGGTCTTCAGTTTGGTCAGCTGACTTTGGCCTAGCGACGAATCTCTTGCAAACACTTTAGAGCCTTGGTTTCGCTCGATCGCTTTCCTAACACGCGATGTGTTATAGGACCGCAGATCATGCCGCATCGACTTGGAGATTCGTCTGTTCAGCTTACCATACGCTGCCATATCAACCGAAGACTGGAGCTTCATTTCTCTCCGAACTGCCATGAGTTTCAGGGTCTCTTCAGAAAGTTTCTGCGTCTTCCTTTGGCGGTTGGTCTTGAAAAACTCGGACCCTACCGCATGGACAGTTGACACCAGCCCATCGTTCAAATCGTCCACTGCGTCGCATTCGGCCAGATACTGAAAGCGATTTTGGAGTTCGAGTTGGAAGCTTTCCGGGTTCTCGATTTGGATAGGGCTTGGACGGAGCGTGGATTTCATCAGACGTGACCTTTCAAGCTTGACATTGATATTCAGTGTGCCTCTCACAAAACGGTGATCACTACCGGTTTTTAACCTGCTGATCACAGAGACATCACTGAATATTTGCCGTCTGGTCGTCATGATGAAATCTATCTCATTATATGTGGCACCGTCGGGGCTGCACCACGTCCATTTCCTTGTCGGCCGCTTTCTGTAGAAGGAGTTCATCATATAGAGCCCCTCCTTTGCCATAAAATCAGCCAACCTGGAACCCCTTCGGTTCCGTTGGCCGTATCCAAATGGTCCCACTCCTAACTCACCGCAATTCTTCGTACCTAGCTTGGCGTTGAAGTCCCCCATCACAACTGTGTATCGAGTTTTTGAGGAATGCATGGCTTTGGAGATATCCTCATACATAACCTCGACCTCGTCGTCTGGGTGTGTCGAGGTCGGCGCGTATACCTGTATGACCTTCAGCGAATACCTTTCGGTGATTCTGAGTATAAGGTACGCCACCCTGCTCGACACACTTTCGACTTGTACAACGCTGTTGACGAGGGGCTTTCGGACAAGAAACCCAACTCCACCCTGGGATAGCTGGTCTCCCTCCCGGTAGAAGAGCAAGTTTCCGGAATCGAGGATAAGCGTGTCCTGGCCCTGTCGTCTGACTTCACATAACCCAACGATATCCCACTTGATTTTGCTCAGCTCTTCTTCCAGCTCAACGATCTTCGTATCGGCCCGGAGCGTACGTGCGTTATACGTCGCCAGGTCCAGTCGTCGGTGTTGGTAGCTGGATCTCTGCCGGAGATTCTTCGCACCCCTTGCTCCACCGTTACCCGGTATGCTACCTATACCGGGAATAGTGGAGCTGCCGGGGACTAGGGGCCATTGTTTTGTATTGCCTTTCATATTTGGGGGGTTTTTGCCGTAATCCCCACGCTTGGCAGGCGTCTTGGGGATCGCAGGACGTAGTTGTCGCACCGATAACGCTGCTGCCCGTTAACGGCCTGAAGCACTTAGCTACGCCAATATGGGCGATGGTTATTCCGCCATCTATCGGTCCCAGGGCCCCGTTCGTTGTCCAGCAGGATGACCGCGTGCAGGTAGGGGTTGGTTTGGAGCTGGTGGTGATATTCCCTCCTTTCATCCCAATATGTATGACATGCTGTTACAATATGTATGTTTATTATTTTTTCGTAATCTCAAAAGCAAAAAATCTCTAGGGTTAAGATTCTTCTAACTCTAGATCTATGATCCAGTTTAAATAAGCTAGGCGTGAAAAAGAAAACAAAACAAGTGCTGGTTCAAATTGGCTGCGCGCCAGTGGCCACGAACAATATCCTAGGTTTCTTCTCAGCATCCAGTTAGGTACAAGTTTAGTGATAAAGTCAACACAATATGTGCGGCCTGTCATCTCAGACAATGGTAGCGACTGCTGGCTGGGCTGACAGGCCTGGCCAAGCGCTGCGTCACGTGGCCATAGGCTTCGACTTGGCCACTTGCCAGGGGAAGGCCTGTGTCACTCATAGACAATATATTAACTGCTTTCAAAAAAATGTAGCGCTCTGTCTGATTTAGTTTTTGGTAGATAGTTCAATTGTTTAATCTCTCAGACTCATTCATGTATGCAAATAAACTATGTTCTGTGGCAAATGGAGTGGTGTGTGTAATATTGCTATTGTATGACATCTGCTCACATTCATGTTATACTCGTACAATATCAGAGTTCAGATATTAAGAGTTCCAGTAGAAAGTTTAAGGAAAGTGATGTAGAATGGAAAGATGATCTGAAAGCAGGAAAATTAAACAGCAATCCTAATCGGCAGTGGTGTGGATTCCGGTATATAAAAATAAAACAGTTACGGGAAAACCCGCTGTGTGACTGTGCCTGGATGCGCTGTGCCATTAGAGTGCGAGGTGCGATCAGTAACGTCGAAGGTCGATTGGACTGATGATAAAAAAAACTACCTTAAAATAGGAAAAATTGCCGATAGGTATTCTTATTATTTTTTCTGTCTGATTCTGAATTTTGCACCGCCGACAGCATATATGTCTCACCCAATGGTTGGCTGGTAGGGAATGCTTTTCGCGCCATGTCCCTTTTGTACTTCCTACTTTTGTGCATTCAAAATCAGTCACCTTTTAGATAAGTTAGTTATAGAAGTAGATTTTCAATAAAAAGAGGAGAATAGCAATCATAGACGCGCAGAGTGTGGCCTGGGAAATTGACAAACCGATTTTTTTAAATTCAATAAGTATCTTTGTATCCAAACTTCTTTTCTGCAACTTTCACTCTTCTGAAGTGACGGTGAGTGGTGTAGGTATGTGAAGTTACTACAAAGCTTACTGCCTATGTTAAGCTATAGCAATGAATGCCTGTTACATCTGCAATATCATTATTCCTACACCACTGGTTGTTATTGTTTAACGGTTGTTGTCTCCGCGGCTTCAACAACGCAGCTGTTTGTCCGGATCGTAACCGGTTACCGGAACCGTTTGCAACTGGAGCTAATCCGAGAGATCCGAGAATGGCCCCGCTCTTTGCTCGAAAAGCTGCCAGCCGCAGTTCAGCGAATAGTTGGTAAACATGGCTAATAACGTTTAGTGCTAGATTACAAACGAAATGGGGACGTACTCGTATACGTCAGGATTTTGTCCAACAAACTAAAGCGTTAGTTTTAATACAACAGCCAACAAAAATAGAGGTGTCGTTATAGTTTTTTTTCAAGCTGAACTTGGCTTTAAATGGTCCGAGTCTGTCTGAGTCAACCACAGATATGTGTTGTACATAGTACGCATGCGATTTCAGTTGCACTTTATATTACCTATCGTCTGTCATTGTAACTGATGCCAATAACTCTTTCTTAATATTACAATTTCAATTTGTCAAACCGTCAGTACCTTTTTGATCAGTCTGTTAGCATTTAGTATACATCAATCTTTTTTATAGGGACTGTACCCATTCCCACCTACAGTAGACATAATCTGTGATTTTCTCATTGCCCTGAGAAGATGAGCGCCTATTTTATTGATGATGATAATGGTTTTTTGGTTCATCGAACTAATCTACCGGATTCAACAATTTAAATTTTATCGACTTGACGCAACATCGTACCACTTGCAATACTATAAAATGGACTCTATCAATGGACTGGAATCAGTAATTAATCGATAATTACTAATCTACTTTGAGATAAGTTGACATGGTCATGTCATGAATGACTGTCTGTTGTCAAGAATAGCCAGGGTGGGCCACGCGACCTTGGCGTGGTTTCATCACTCGAGGAAAATTCTGACGAAAACAAAACGCATACGCCTGCTCCGTAGTGTTGTAAAAAACCGAGTTCGGAACTCGACATTTTAGAACTGGACTCCAGTTACAAATTCAGTTACTCGTCATAAATACAGATACTACTGCTTGATTTAATATCACGAGCTAAAGATATTTGTCACATGGAGTCTATTCATTTTCGAGTCACTGTTGGTGCATGGGCTGTTGGTCCGAGAGAAATTCATCGACAACGGTTGGAGGTCGTGGTGGATTCAAGTTCTTTTTACAGACTCGAGATTGTGTACCAATGACTCGCGCTTGACGATAATGAGTCGTGAAGGTAAACCACCGAGCCATGTAAAATTTAGTAACGTTCATATATTCACAGTTCTGGCTTGAGTTTTGTACAACACTAGCCGTTGTTTGTTTGTTCCGTCTATTGCGGGCGTGGGGAAACCCTGATGGGCGTGCGCACCACGTGCTGGGGTGGCGTGGACCGGCGTGCCTACGAGAACGTACGCGTCAGCTGACTGTCACGATGTTAGAAAACCTTGTAACACTTATTGATAGCGAGGTATTGATATTTATAGGTACTTTTCTGGGTCTCTTACACTAAAATCGCCTGACTCCAAACTACGTACATAAAGCTTGTTATAATGGTTGACAGAGATTGATAAGCATACACGATTGTTTATTGTTCCAGTGGAGGTCAAATGCATTTTATTTTAGGCATTCTAGGTCCGTTTTTTTCAAATTGCGCCAACGAGCCTGTATTCCATCAACAGTGAGAACACAAACAATTCAGGTATTTTTATTTATTTTTAAAAACACATTACAATAATTACTTACTTCAGAAAGCTTAGAAAGTACTTACTTACCACCTTGGTAATCATCAAGAAATCCAAAATTCATCATCATCATCATCATTAGCCTGTTGTAGTCCACTGCTGAACATAGGCCTCTCCTTTTGCACGCCACTGTACTCGATCTTCGGCTGCTCGCATCCAGCTTCTGCCAGCCATCCTGCGCAGATCATCACTCCACCTTGCCTGAGGACGTCCTACACTACGCTTGCCGAGACGCGGTCTCCACTCAAGAACACGTTTACTCCAACGGTTGTCGGTTCTACGGCTAACATGGCCAGCCCACTGCCACTTCAGCTTGCTAATCCGGTGGGCTATGTCGATAACCTTGGTTCTCTGCCGTATCACCTCATTTCTGATTTGATCTCGCAGAGAAACGCCGAGCATAGCCCTCTCCATAGCCCGCTGAGTGACTTTAAATTTGTGGACCAGCCGTGCCGTTAGTGTCCACGTTTCGGCTCCGTATGTCATGACGGGTAGGACGCACTGATTGAAGACTTTTGTCTTTAGGCACTGTGGGATCGACGATGTGAAGACTCGACGTAGCTTCCCAAACGCTGCCCAACCCAACTGAATTCTTCTGTTCACCTCGTCCTCGAAGTTGTTTCTACCTAACTGCAATGTCTGCCCGAGGTATACATATTTTTGAACAACTTCGAGAACGGCGCCTTGTATCGCAATCGGTTCCGGTAGTACATGTTCATTGAACATGACCTTGGTTTTGTCCAAGTTCATCCGTAGACCGATGCGCACAGAAGATTTCAGAAGATATGAAATCCAAAATTAAATGGGGTTTAAACAAATGTGCAATCTCCAGAAAACAAAGCTTTTTTAGGAGATTAGTAACGTAATGATTGACGTATTATCCGAATTGGAACAAAAGGAGTAGTCAGCTCGGTGGTGTGAGGAATGTGAGGCTCCAAAGCCGTCGGCTAAGGAGGGGTAAAAACGGCAATCCCCGCGCGTCTATTTGTCAACGTCGCGTCGCCTCCGAGCGCAAAAACCCCAACTCACCTCTTTACTGAGATCCCCTTGATATTCCCGTCTAAGCCCGTCCATCCTATTAAGTGGGGCTTTTTTGGCGGTTAGGACTGACCTACGTCAATTCTATCATTTTGGGAACGTGTCAGCATCCAAACCTGCTTTAACGCCGAAAAAGTCCGACCGCAAATTAGTGCGTAAGACGTTTGCCATTTATAGAACCTTGACGCATTTATTATTCATCTTTTTTGCATATATTAGATCCTGAAGAGGGTTGTTAATAGTATTTTAAATTTGAGAATAAAATAAAACTGAATTCGATAAATCTCCTTTTTATCGTGTTATCGGGAATTTTGGTCACACAGAATTAATAGCCGGCTATTAATTCTGTGTGACTAAAATTCCCCTGCGTTTGATTTCTTTCTTCCCGTGGTCATTGGCACAAATTAAAACATCACGTGTTATTACTATTTACTCATGCTGTCCCGTAAAATGTCAATAGAACGGAAAGGACAGCTATACTTCTGAGGGATGCTCAACGTTGATTGGCGTTTGTGAATTCGGGGGATTGTCCCTCATTGTACTCCGGTAGCCATACATTTGGTGGTAATAAGAGGTTATGTAGAATACTTAATAACGCAGTAAAAAGTCGTCAATTCAAGCCTCTGGCCAAATGCCATTTTAAACCACTAGATACTGTATCCTTAATGAATTATATGTATGAGACCAGCGGCCTCCCGCGACTTCGTTCGCGTGGACAGTAGGGCTAGCACGAACCGCCAACGTTTTGCTAATCGAAAAGTAAACGATACTTTTTTTCTTAAAGACATAAAAAAAGACTAGGAAAAAGAAAGAAAAGTATCGTTTACGTCTCGATTACAAAAACGTTAGCGTTTCGTGCTAGGCCTACAGATGTTTAAGCTATATTATTGTAAAGTTTCATTCAAATCCATTTAGTGGTATTTACGTGGAAGAGCAACAAGGCACATCCACTCATACAAAATTTCACATTCAGAATATTAGTACCTAGGATTTTCTTTACTTAACGTATTAAAAAATGAGGATTTACTGGCAGCCTGCAGGCTTTCTCTTTTCTCACGTAATAAACAAACTTTCCTTTAAAATGTAAGGGCTTGTATTTCAGTAATTCCTTCCACCAACACACGAAGTAAAGAGTTTCTAATTTACAAGCACTCCAAGGCTTAGGTAATTACGGTAATGAATATTAATTAAGTAATTTGTCTTAAGTTCTTACTTAGGAGTAATGTTACTACTATATGTATAGGTACACTGTGATACTATGCTGTGTTCGGTTCATATTTCATGGCAACTAAGATAATCTAAAATGAATACACAGATTAAGTACTTTATCCATAATTTGAATTGAAACAAGGAATCATATAATATGTTAAGCGCAGTGGTTACGAGCTCCAGTCAAAGCGCGAATTGGATTGAATTTTGAAATGCTCTTTCTGTACTGAGAAGAACCGGCAAGAAACTCAGCAGTTACTCTTTTCAATATGTTTTATATTATTTAATGTTAATTTATTTATTTATACTTAAACATAATTATGACTCTCCCAGACGTTGGATGGTTGTTTCCATTGAGACTCATTTCTTATTAGATGGCTCTCGTAATGGCGAGCATACTCTTTTTTTTTTTTTTTTTTTTTTGAATTGACTAGCTGTTAGTCCAAGGTGTGACTTTCACAGCTTTACCGGGCAATGGGGTGAGCGGAAGGCTCACAACGCCTAACAGTTAAGTAACAGGCCTAAGGGTGCCCCCAGGGGGGGCCGAGCCTCGGCTTAGGGCGTTACTGGGACTAGGTAATCTAACGTAAGTTTGGGGAGAGAAGCGGCCGGGGACGTGCCGGTACCGCGAAGCATAACTAAAAGATTGGGGCCGCGACGCGCGTCCACGCCGGCGTGGACGATATCTCGGTCTTGTAGAGTGTTGGCTTGGCGCGAGCTGTTTGACGGAGGCGATGAAGCGGGTGATGGCATCATCGGGCTCTAGTGGGACATGTCTGGGACGACGATGTTTTCGGGATTTCTTGCCCTTAAGGGGCCTAGGGATATAATTAGAGGCTTGGACTACTAAGGGGTTTGGGTGGGTCATGGTAGAGTCGAAGAATTTAGAGGACAACTGTTTTAGATACTGCTGGATGGTAGGCAGATCTAAGTCTAAATGGAGATTTTCATTGCGTAAGAACCACGGGGCACCCGTGGCCTTACGCATGAACCTATTCTGGAGGGTCTGTAGCTTATGGATAGAGCGGGAGGAGGCGTGTGCGAACACGGGGCTAGCATAAGTCATGATGGGGCGGATACAAGACGTGTAAAGTCGAACCTTATTTCTAAGGGACAACTTACTACGCTTATTGATAAGACAGTGGAGGCGGCCTAGGACAAAGGCGGCACGATCGCGGACTTTTTTAATGTGATCTTGGAAGCTCAAACTACTGTCAAGGTGGACGCCTAAGTAACGAACTGTCTTTACCCAGGGAATAGGTTGTTTGAACATTTTGATTTTAGGGAGTTCGGGTGGGTCTTTATCGCGGCTCCTTTGGAAGAGGATAGCGGCGCTTTTGTCAGGATTGACTTCAATTCTCCACTTCCTAAACCAGTCACCGATTGTATCGGCGGCGGTTTGGAGAGATTTGAGAATGAGATCTAGTCTGGGGTGCGTACAATACAGAGCTGTATCGTCAGCAAAAAGAGCTATCTTAATAGGTGCCCGAGGGCAATCAAAGGTTGGGAGATCGCTAGTGAACAGCGTAAACAGGATGGGGGACAAGACGGAGCCTTGAGGGACTCCGGCTCTTATGGGGTGTGGTTGAGACAGAATGCCTTCCACTCTGTAGCGAAAAGAGCGATTTGAAAGGAAGTCTCGAATGATGAGCACGAGACGATCTGCGAGCATACTCGTAGATCACTAGAGTATTCGTAGGTAGAGTCATATTATGTTTTTTTTCACTGCATGTCAATAGGCTAGACGACTGTAATTTTTTTTTGTTTACTATCGAAAGACGTTACATTTATGAACGCAATCCTAAAAGAATTACTGCTATAGTATCAATACTACCCGAGATATCACAATTTGAATTGCACATTTTTGGACTTGCCCAAAAACGCTCCATTCAAACGTGTCCTAAGTTATGACGTCACACCAACGTAGTTATAAGGAGCGCGTAAGAAGTTTGTACGACAGCTATATTAAATATTGCGTTTATGAAAATGGTATCTTAACAAAATTGCTTCCTAATAATCTCTGTTTGAAAATGGTATTATTTTTTTACAAAATATGTATACTTTTGAAATGGACTTGCCCACCCAACTTTGAAGGCCTATTGTGGCTTCATACTGAATCAAATCTTGATTGTGGTTTCACAAATCCATTTGATTTTAATGATTTTATTTGGTAAACATAAAATAACACGCAAAATGCATCATAGTCGTCTACCCTATTCTCGACTTGTCCTGACTCTACATGAAAATAGGTAAATGCTTTTGAATCTTTGACTTCTAGAAAAGTCGCGTGGCCCACAGGTCACAGATCAAGTGTAATGCCCGTAATCGCGTTAGTTAGTATTCAAATGGCGTCGATGCGAGATACGACTTTAATTGAAGGTTAAACAAACTTACCTGAAGTGTAGTTTGACCGTAATTATACGAGTCGCTGCATCCGAAGAGATTTTATTAACCATGTAGTCCACTCCTGAATGTACTAGGCATCGAACACGTTTTAGAGCTGAAAACGCTAGAAAAAAAGAAAAAACCACAAACAAGTTCCTTCCTGACGGTAGGTGGCGCCCGCGTGCGCCCCACCGTCACATCTGTGACAGTTCGCCATTCTTTTTAGAGACAGATTTCCCTAAAGTATCTAGGGTCAGTTACCAGCCGGTATGGATGATAACTATGGGTAGGGTGGGAACTAAAATCTCTTCGGATGCAGCGACTCGTATAATTACGGTCAAACTACACTTCAGGTAAGTTTGTTTAACCTTCAATTATACTTCGTCGCTGCATCCTCGAGATTTTATTAACCATGTAGATGTTCAGAGTTTTAGGGAAATCAATACCCAGTATTTACTAAATCAAATTTGATATTAAACATGATTTTTATAATTAGTTAAGTTACCTTTATATTATAATCTTACCAACGAATTATATAAATAAACTATGCAAAAAAATCCTGGCACCAGTGACCAGAAGTCTAAAGCAACTGCGAAATACGTAGAAATAAATAGTAAGATAATTTTATGTTACTGTACATATTGCAACTCTGCCATTCTTCTAATAACATTTTCGTAATAGGTAAAGGTAGGTGTTATATGAGAATACACCGATCAGTTGTTTATTACAACACTTTAAGTGTTCAGCACAGTATGTATTGGTTGCATGTGTGACATATCACTTATAGTCACTTAACATTGTTTTAACTGAAGCTGTTGTTTTTCTGTTGTCAGTTCAGAATAGAACAGCAGGTAACTTGTAAGCTCTCCTAGTTTGTGCTATTTATGTTTCTTATTGTTTCTGGTGCAAAAAGAGAGGAGATTTAAGCATTAAAAATGATAATAATAAGCTTCAATGACTGCAATTTCCGACAGAAATTCCTCTGATAGCTGTCAATGCCTCAATATTGAAGTTCTGCGACGAATAACGCAAACGTAATATTTATTTATTTAGTCTATACATCTGACTATGTCGAAAATCCAACATTCTATCTATCGTTTTATTACTCAATTTATGCCACATTAAAAAAGATTTTTTGTAAGTCTGAGTTCAATAAATGGATGACCATCAATGGTCATCCATTTATTATATTATGTGAATAAGTTCTTTTCGTCTATCACAACACGAATAATGTCGGTAACACAGTAAGTGTCTATCTAAAGTTCTTTGTAGGTACAGTAGGTACAGTAAAGGTTGGAAATGCTCATACACATTGTTATTGTGATTAATACTGAATAGGTACTATTAATCTGAAAAATAAGTTTTTAATTTTCCCATAAATACCCCTTTTTAAGCATGTTCAAGAGAATTTTTATAAAATTCTACATTGGAGTATAGAAAAGAAAGTAACGAAATCTATGTGAAATATCTAGTCATTTTGGATATAATTTCAATAAACCATTAAATCTGCTAAACCATGCCAAGGGATAACCTTTCACTGATGAAAACATATTTTGGAACAGAGAAAAGAAGGTAATCCAATATTTATAATAATAATCATAATTTTGCATCATTGCAATTAATCTCTGAATCGGTTCAGCTTTGCCAAGAAAAAAATATAATTTGCGTCAAGGTACTATTAGAAAAACTGCAAATCTTTTTAAAACACTTTTGTTTTTAAGTATGTATTGGGGTATCTGGTAATAAATAGACAAGGATCAGTCTTAACGAAATCAAGAAAAGATGAACATATTTTTATAATGCATTTCATGTATCCAGAAATGCAATTTATGTAAGATGAATTTAGTTGTACTTATAATTCAAACCAGTAGAAACCAGTGATTGCTTGAATATTGTAAGTCAATTATTTGTATTGAACATGGACAATATGCTTTTCCTATACATCTTTAAAATCGTTTTAATGACATTTAACACGTTTGGCGTTAGTCGCTGATGTTAACGGAACCATAACAAGAGTGTAGCGTTTTGCATGAAGCGAACTCCGCATGCGTAGCACACAACAACAAGTGAATGTGTGAAAGTGTTGTTTTTAACATGTATGGTGAAACAGGTAACTGCATAAAATACCGTGTAAATTAACAGATGGAGTATGTTCATACCTCCTGAAAATTAAATATTGATAATAAAGAATTAAAGTTACACTTGAATTTATGATGTTTCAATCAAAGCTGCCTAATCAAGGCAACTCCTTTATGATAAATTAAATTATTATTCATAATAGATAATTATTGCATGAAAAAATAAAAACTAAATGGCCTCTAAGCCTTAAAAATAGAACAATACTTGGTATTGTTATCAGAACCTTTAATTAAGGACCAGACCCTTATACCAGACCATCAAATGTTACTTGTAACATTGTAACTGGTAGACCAGTAAGTCTAGGTATTCTAATCCATTAAGGATTAGGTTTTTAATACATTTTCCATTGAAATTCAAATCTCTGCACGTTTTATCTAGGGGCCCATTAAACCCCGCTTTAATAAGCCTTTACAGGCCTTCAACAAGGACCTCGATCTCCCACAGTTTAGAGACAAGATTGATTAGTTTATAATAATATATAATATACTTTGCACACGTTAGGTACAACTGCCGAGTAAGTTCGTACCATGAAATCATTTTCAAACTTCCATCTTCAACCTTAATTAACGTCAACCTTTGACAAAATTAGCTGTAAAGCTCTGGTCACAACAAACTGTTGTAATACTAATCTGTGATATGAGTCACAGTACTTATATTTCAGATTCTCATAGCTAATCTTAGTAGTTTATTTCATTAGAGTTATGTATTATATTTAGTCAAAATGAACCATCAGAATGTCATACTTTTTAAATAAAGGATTTGTCGTAAACTCCATAGGCAGCATGCCCATAATGGCTGGGTAGGTATCTCGTTGTAAATAGGAGAACCTTAGCTTTGATCACATCACGACACATTGTAAAAGGGAACCATAATCACATAGTAGTTTCAAATGAATTGAATTATACTTTTGTAAATATGAACTGCAGTAAGCTTGTATAGGTAACCAATTAAGTTGTGGCTGAGGCTCCTCAGTCGTGCCTGTGTACTAGCAAAACAATATTTCAATGTGTGAAACAAAAATAACCGAGACTTATGTCTTTGGTTTTCATTAAAATTACAGTTTTGTCAATGTAATGTTGCGTGGGCGTTGTAGTGGCTCAGTGCTTAACGTTGCATCGGATCCTTGTGGGCGAGAGATCAGGCTGGCCTGAACACATCGGCGGCAGGCTTTCCATCCATCACGCTGAGTCGAAATTTATTCGGCGAGATGTGGGCTTCAAAACGTTCGCTCTCCATAACGGCCCCAATCAGCGTGCCTCTGACCACCCCGTCGTGGGTATAGTCTTGAGCGAGGTTATGTGATTTCTAAGCGAGGTTATGTAAGTAGGTACATAGAAAATAAAGGTTGTGTTATGAAAGAATAGCACAGAAAAACTTACAATTTGGTCTTCGGTTTGATTTTCATCAGGAAAAAGATGATAGATTCACACTCGCGTTGTGGGCCTGGCCGTAATCTGGTTACGGCACGTTCTCTTAGACAGGCATTATTAGGTATCCCAAATACAGCTTGGCTTATTTGTTGAAAACACACTCGCAGTGTGCGCCTGACCGTAATCTCGTCACGGTTCGTCCACTTGGGTAGGCATCAACCGCTTTTACGGTACGTTTCCTTGTACAGGCACGAACAGGACCCTCAAACAGTTGGATATGTTTGTTGAAAACACACTCACAGTGTGTATCTGACCGTAATCTCGTCACGGTTCGTTACTTGTATAGTCATGAACAGGAGCCTCAAAACAGTTTGGCACGTTTGTTGTAAACAAACTCACAGTGTGTATCTGACCGTAATCTCGTCACGGTACGTTCACTTGTACAGGCAAGAACAGGATCCTCAAAACAGTTTGGCACGTTTGTGGAGAACAAACTCACAGTGTGTATATGACCGTAATCTCGTCACGGTTCGTTACTTGTACAGGCAAGAACAGGATCGTCAAAACAGTTTGGCACGTTTGTTGAAAAACACACTCACAGTGTGTATCCGACCGTAATCTCATCACGGTACGTCCACTTGGACAGGCGGCGACAGGATCCACGATACTGTTTGGCATTTTTGTTCAATCACATCACACTTGCAGTATACACCTGGCCGCAATCTCTGTACGGTACGTCCTTCTGGACAAGAAAACATCAACAGGATCACATACACAGCTAAAAGCAACGCGCATTTTTGATCATGACCGCTTGGCGGGCTCGTCATATTATGTTATGATATTTGAACATATCACACTTGTCAAGCTATTGCTAAGCCAACAGAATACACAAGTCACATAAGACAATAATTCACTAAAGAATTGAGAATAGTAATTAACTGCTACTCGAAGAACTTAGCTTTCTTTAATATCACTTAACTATTTTATCTGATATTATTTTCATCACTAAATTATTTTACAAATGTGAATGTAGGTAGATTATCATCACTGTTGATCGTATACAATTTTTTTGCTTGAACGAAAAGGAAACGATCTGAACGTTGTAAATCATTTACAATCTTTCGGTCTGCACTGTTTCAACTGTTGCAAACACTTTAATACTTTAAAAAAACCGTTAAATGAAAAAATAAAGAAGACACGGTGTGTCGATGCCCGAACACAAGAAGCGAATGGCGAACTGTCACAGATGTGACGGTGGGGCGCACGCGGGCGCCACCTACCGTCAGGAAGGAACTTGTTTGTGGTTTTTTCTTTTTTTCTAGCGTTTTCAGCTCTAAAACGTGTTCGATGCCTAGTACATTCAGGAGTGGACTACATGGTTAATAAAATCTCGAGGATGCAGCGACGAAGTATAACTAACGTGCGTTTGCCAAAATGTGCATTCCCGCCAAATGCCGCGGGTATGGATTCAGTGAAATACCGATGGGAAACAGCGGAACGAGCAGCTTAGCCTCAGTGAAGGGGTTAAATCGCGTACTGTCCATTCTCATTGTCAATACCGATATTGCACTTCAATAACTGGGTCTCTAATAGTCTTTATACGAAACAACAAGTAACTTCAACTCTCTTCTTCTCTCCCTATCTGAACCAAGGAGATTTGTTAAACATGGAGTCTAGAAGGTCGCTTCACTTTGCTTGCCTTCTCTTTGTAATCATAAAAAAACAATCACCCCCACATCTACAGTGTGTCTGGTCACCGGTGTCGGACCCGCTAGGGTTCTGTAATATAATCAATTTTATCGACAAATCCACTGTTTTTTTTTCTCTTCTATTACAAAATGGCGGCCATTTGTTATTTATTTCGCCGAACCGAATTTTACCTTTCAAGTGTTTTTCAAAGGCTTTAATGGGAACTTTTGTCCTTCTTTTATGTCATCTTTTTGTCTACTCTTTCAGCTGCTAAACGAACCCTTTTTCATGCTTGGAGGTCCAGCACATCAGTAGATATTTCAATATAAAGGAACACACCCTGGTTCGGCGAAAAATAAATGGCCGCCCTATTGTAGAAAAAAAAATCAAAAGTAACGGTGGATTTGTCGATAAAATTGACTATATTACAGAACCCTAACGGGTCCGACACCGGTGACCAGACACACTGTATATGAGAAGTTAAAGTTTCCCAAGCGACCATGTAGAACAGCATTCCGGCTAGCACATACACAGTACAGCACAACCGCATTTCGTGGCGGCTTTCGTTACGCAGCCACGAAATGCTGGAATAATATTCCACCGCCCATAAGAAATTCAGTCACAGATAACTCATTTAAGAATAAATTTAAATTGCATCTTTTGAAAGTACAAAAACAGTAAAGTGTTGGTCATGTAATTCAACCATACCTATTTATTATTTATATATATTTATATATTAAAATGTGTATTTATTGAAGAAAGCATCACAATACCTGTAAGTATAATAGTTGTTAATCACGTAGCTCTTTAATGTTGTTTGTTGTTTTTAATGTTGTAAAAAAGGAATTTGTTTTTGTTTTTGATTGTGTAACTGTTTCATTTTGGTTTTTGTTTTGTCATGTATCATACCTGTGGGTTGTTTGGAAGAGATCGCTTTTTAGCGATAAAACCGCCCAAATTGTACATTTATTTGTTCTTACCATAATTGTAACCATTATTGTTATTTTGTGTGCATTAAAGAATATTTACTTACTTACTTACTATTGTCAGTTATGTAAATTCAAATGTTGCGCCACTTCTCCCTCTCTAATCCAACAAGGCGACCCCTGAAAACCAGCGTCGTGGTGCTCTTGTACCACCGCGGCATATGCTGAGTGGGTCACGCCTGTTTGACACGTTTCATATTATTTATTTCTATGTTTGAATATTTATCTTTTTGTGTCTTAAGTGTCAAATAAATTTTATTTCTTTCTTTCTTATAATATTTTATTTTATTTATTTAATGTTAGGTATTAATTTTATTTAAGTTTATAGTTTGTATTTCAACAGCATTTCTACTCTGTTTACTATTTTATGGCTACCCTTCTCAACGACTTTCCTCTACCTTTGGATTGTTTAGAAGAGATCGCTTTTCAGCGATAAAACTGCCCAAGTTTGTTTTAGTGTGCAATAAAGAATATTTGAATACTTACTTACTTACTTAGTTTAGAGTCTGTTCACACACAGCGTTTGTCGGGCGATTTCGGTCGGTTCTTGCCGCGAGCACGCGGCGTGCTCGCTGTGTAGGTACATGTTTCGACCATAAGCACAATCGTATTTTTAATACTTCCCATGGATTTTGATACCGTTTTTGATGTCATTTACTGAATAGGGTACGTGTGTTATAAACACGTATTGTAGTTACGAAGATTTCTGTTTTCTTGGGCAGCTTTGTTTTTCAACTGCTGTATTTTAAACAAGTTCTGCAAGTTGGATGAGTGGAACTGCGCTGTGGGTGGCTGTAAATTCCTGCTTTCTACCTAAAAATTGAGGAAATGAGACAATTATTAAATGAAAATGGCAAATTGCCGAAGAATTTTCTAAAACCCTAATTAAGACCCGACTGCTGAGTATAGGTCTCTTTTAAGCTGTTTCATTGGTCTTTGCCATTGCCTGCCAATCACCGGAGTGGTTTAACAGGTCATCGCACCAAAGTTTCTTGTTCCTTCCTCTAAGATGATACTATGTGGGGTGCCATAGGGTTGTGATTGAGACCTATTCACTCAGTTGCATCTGCTATAGGTATGTGGCAGATGCAACCCGCCCACCTCCACTTCCATTTGGATTTTTTGCCCCCATCTGGATGATCGTGAGTTTTTTTAGTCTATCGGTGCATTTGATTCCTAAAACACTAGCACTTAGCCAAAATTCCAAGTTTCAACTGCTGAACATTTCGAAGTTTTTTTTCTTTCTTATCTAATAGTTTGATCGCATCGTTCTTACCTCTAATCCAACATTCAACAACGCTGGCAAAGTCTGCAACGTTGGCAACTTGTTAACCTTTGGCACATTGAACACATCTGGCAGAATGAATGTTTCCACTTCTGGCAGAATATTTGGCAGCATGACCGTTTTCACTTCTGGCAAACTATAAGGAGTCGGCAGTCTTCAATGGAATTGGAATGCTTGTTGCTGGTCCAGAAGAAATAAACAGTTCAAGACTTTACCACTAGGTACACCGTTTGGACCTTGGGGGCGGCTTTTTAGTGCAAACACGTAGCGTAATTGTTAATGTGTGAAAAGTGAACTAACAGTAATAAAATACTGCTTTTTTTTTCATAATATACTGAAATTCAAGGAATTTAAAGAAGTGTGTTGAAGTTTCTGTAAAAGGTACAATGTCGCTGTTGGCGATGGAGCCTTAGTGATTCTATCACTTCCTGCCTGATTATATAATACACTAATTTACAAAGAGAAACGCTTAGTATCTTTTCACATGTTTACTTTCAGCTTACATATAATAGACTTTCAAAAAGATAAAGCATTATAAAAAAGCTAGCAAGATATATACAGAGTGAAGCACCCTGTATGGAACTACTATGCCAGCATTCGACGCCAACAGTCGCAAACCTTAATAACAAACATACTCGTACATGTCACGTTTCCTTGTTCACATGTAAAATTAATACCTAGATGTTTTATAACGCTCACCCATATCCACAAATAATCAACGTCCGTGTGCTACAAATTAACTGAACACACAGCAAGCAAAAGAGCAACTCGCGCCTGTGAGTTCCGCAGTATCGACGCTGTCCGCCGCGCCACGTTTGCAGCGAATGTTTTGGCAGGCGCTTTCGTTTTATTGTCACTGACTGGTACTGTTTGAATAGAATTTTCGACAAACGTACCACACATTTCTCGTAACGTTAGTTATCTGGCAAACATTTCTGTTTTTATTTTTTATTTGAGCTGTTAAATATTTTCTGCTTTACAAGGCAATTGGGTCGAGCTCCGAATACAATGTTGTCCAATGTATCTATTAATTCGAATGTCAGGACATTTCCTTTTTAGAGTACCGTAATACCGTTGGAATGATAATATTCGACGGTTAGTTCACGAAAATATGCATTATTTAATGAAGCTTGTAGTAGATACCTATTGACTCTATCGTATTTTTATTTGTTTTGTCAAACGGACAGAGAAGCAAAACCAAAAAAAACACTTATTTGCTGTAAACTACCTATGACTATGAGTACAAAATTTCGAGTAAAACCGAATCACTATGCGGATGTGTGCTAATATGATTATGAATGTTACTACTACTCGGACTTTTATTTAGGTGCATGTGTATGAAGCCAAATCCTCTCGAAAGATATCCCCAGGAGGGCTGAGGGGGGAGGGGAATGGGGAAGCCTTGCAGACGATTCATCGATCATCGATCGTGGCAATCATCAATCACGCTACAATTTGCATTTTCATGACACCCGTCCTGCCCGGCGCGTTCTCTGTCCTTCTGTTTAATTCATTCGTTGACATCTGTTTTTGTTTTGTTACTTACGTAGGTAAGGATGATTCATTTGAAAAATGATATAATGTTTCCTATACTTTTCAGTTCAGAGGAATCCTTTCTTTAAATATCATCAACATCGGATCCTAGAATCGGATAAAAAAAAATAACTTAATACTACTGGAGAAGATATCGAAATAAGCGATTGAAATAAGAAAAAACGGATTCCAAACGTGTTCATTTTGTTGAAATGAAACTCTTGTATTTCAATTTGTAGCACGTGCTCGCGTAAATATCAGAACACAATAAATACACTTCTACCCTTCAGTCGTCCATTCACCGGACTCAATAATTCGAAATAATGCTGCAATGGGTTTAATAAAGACAGGCACAGAATAGTCACCTATCTAAAATTATTTCCAATGTGAACACCGACCGAGACGACGAAAACGTGACAATAATTTTATGTTTTACCTGTGTAACTAATCTTCTGGAACTTGTGGAACTAAATCGTTCAATAGCGACTAAACTCTATCACCTTATCAATAAAAACTCAAATAGGCCTACATAGGTGGATAATTTCAAGAATGACTTCATATCCTAATATTGTGAAAATAGTTTTTTTTTCTTCCCATCAAAATATGCATTATATTTTCTTTGAATTTCCACAACCATTGACCTTAATAGATATGCGATAAATCTTGCAACCTTCTGAAGCCAGGTCGGGCCCCGGACGACGTGAAAACATATTGGTAACATAATCTTAGCCCTAATAGAGAACTCTAGCCGCTCCATAAAGCATCCAGTGGACACGAACAGAAATATTGTGTTGCTAGCGCACAGGGTCGGACTTCACGCCCTTAGGGTCCGAAGTGGACCCGTAAGCCGAGCGAAAAATTTGATTTAAAAATCTAAAGGGAGAATTCTTAGGCATAATATATAGAAATGAACTGTTAATTGCAATTCATCCATTTATGTTGACATATCTATATCACAACTTTCACATTATACCTAACAGTAGTAGTACCTATTATTTTCCAGGTAAAATTCAATCTGAAACTCTCTTCGTATTTAACTCGAAATAATTCAACGTTAAAGGATGTTTATAACTCTATTTGAATGAGCGATTCTGGTGAATAAAATATTTTATTTGTAGTACTGAGAAGTAGAGTTCTTAGTACAAAAATATTGTATAAAATTATATTTAAATGTAGATACTACCTACGCACGTGCGAGAGAGGTTGGAAATTCAGTCCAAACGTTTGAACTAAGCTCGTGATCAATTTTATTAAAAAATCCATCTGGTACTTTCACTAATATTTAGTTATTATTTTAAACCTATTTAAGGATGCACATCTTCATTTGATAGCAAGAAAAAACATCCTACTTTTTTACGTTACGTAGATTGGTTAGCTAAGTAAGTAATTTGATACCCAACTCAGTGATATCTAGGTACTCCTTACAGTGCGTGTCAAGTTGTCAACCCACATCATGTATAAGAAGTAACTGTTAGACTTGCTTTGTATGGGTTTGCAATGGCTTATATTATTTTTAGGCGTCCCTGGACTATCTTTTCATGTACCCCGACTCCGTCTCTGGCCGAAGAAGCTCGGCCGACTGCGCGCGATTGCTGGCCCTGACGTCTCGCTGAAAAAATGTTCACCAAACTCACCCACCCCTCGATTTACACTTTTTACGCTGTATTTTTCTCTAGACCCGCAGAGTGTTTTCGGAGGTACAACAAAGGTTTTTGCGACCAGGTTGTAAAAACGTTACAACGTGAAAACTGTGGTACTCTACTTTTAATTACGAATTTTTGCATATGAGTAGGAAATTCCATCACTTTGCTCCTTGTTTCAAGAAGTGTAAACTGTATTGTATAATTGCTGAGTGGAATCTTTTGATAGAAGTTGCGGCTCTTAATGAACATGTTCCTACTACCATGTGACCATTTCAAGACTCGATTATTTATATTATTTTTGTTTTCTTATAATTCAAAGTGGAAATGATGTTCAATGCAGTTCTCAAATGCTCAGTCAGGTGAATTTGGGCAACGATTGCTCAGAACGGATGGTGCGTTCTACCAGGCTCTGCAATAAGTATAGGTATCATACCGGTTCAGTTAGACGCTCGCTGCACCATTTACTTACCACGATAACCCCTTTGTCAATGGGCGGCTTATGACAGAACTGACTTCAAAGCTAACAAAATTGGTTTTAGTTTACTTTGTGAAAGTTAGTTAGTTAGCGGGTAACGAGGTGAGGTTTTTGTTCGAATATTTCGGTTTTTAGGTACATATCGGGGAAGATGCCTCGGTAAAATATTAAAAAATAATAATATTGCAATCGAATAAAAATAGATTGATTTAACTGAACTGGTATACTAATATTATGAAAGCTAACGGTCACTTAAAGATTTATGGATAGGGCCTCGGGATTGGTATTTTGATTCGTGTCCAAATCCATAGAAGAAATAAGTCAGCGACGCCGGGTGGCCGGTGGGGCCCTCAAGAATGAAGACCAAATACACTTGACAAAGGTAGCAGGATTCTGATAAGTTCGCGCAGCTCTCACCTTGAAGAACTTAAATTGCAGTGTTCACAGCACTCGAGGACCCTTAGAAAAGCATGACTGATGTACGTCAGTTGACCTCAGTTGTACTGACCGTGAAGCTTATATTCAAAGTAACAGTTGCCATGATCTTTTCTAAGAATTCGAGGGCTGAAGTGTATAAGTTTTCTAGTGTCGTGATGGTGTTGTATATATGTATGGAATGAAGTTACAAATCCAGAGCGATATTTCGCGAATGTTAGCCACCACTGGAAGGGCGGCACGAGCGCGACTAAGCCGGATCATCCTGACGAACCCGACGAGTGGACCGCTGGACATGTCACCGCTAGGGCTGACTCCCTCCGAGGTAGTCTTCTGTTAACATACATAAATATAAACGGCCTATATACGTCCCACTGCTGGGCACAGGCCTCACCTCAACTATGAGGTGGAACAAGCCATACTCCAAGACGCGGACTCAGTGCGGATTATTGGAGGGGTGTAAGGTTAGTGAGCAACCTTAATGTCAGATGTTATCAAGCCGCCCTAAGGCCTCTGACTAGGCTTAACGACTGACAACTGGCGACGTCAACCGGGACCAACTGCTTAACGTGCCTTCCGAAGCACGAAGATGCCCGAAATACACATCACTAAATTTCGGTCGGGGTGGTCACTCATCCCATTTCCGACCCGGCGTGTGTTGCTTTACAACAGCGAGTCTTGTGTTATTGGGGTATTTTTAATGACACCCATGTGAATCGTGTTTGGTTCGTCGAGTAGACGACGACGAAACGAAGACAAGAAAAAAATAATTTATTTGTAAGCTCAGCATAAATGTTCTTTAAATTAATTATAATATACCCATCAGTCACGTAACGTACTTATTTGAATACAAATGTTTAAATTTTAATATTAAAACATAGTTCGTGTGAGATTGGAAACAACGACATCTTCATCTTGTGTTTGTGTTATTTTTATACTCCTGATGTTTTTTCTAATGAATGAATGAGATAGGAACGATATTTGCTCACAACTTTGGTCTCACAACGAATAACAAAAACTAATATTCTGTAGGAATAATACTTTACACATCGAAAACAAATATCATTTAATTTAATCACACTTTATGAATGCATTTTCAGTGTTTCAGCACGGGATGACAAATAGATATTATTTATTGTTCTAGAAACATTACAGCAGTACAAAATTGCCAATTTCCGAAAGAAACCAAACCTTCTAACCTCAGAAACTGATCCTATAAATCAGTGTATTGTAGAGCAAACAATAGTCTTCTTCTTCTTCTCTCTTCTTTTTTTATTCTTTTTTTATCATAAGTGATGTATTTATTATGTTGTGAATATGGCTGAATAACCTGAAATAAATGTTTTTTTTTAAAGAAAAAAAAAAATAGACTATTTCATCAACCCTGATTAGAATCCGTAAATAATTTCACTTCAATGTGGCCGTAAATATTCGAAACAAATATAGGTAGTTTTACACTTTTGTCATCCCTAACGCCCGTTAAAGTGACGGGCCGCGTCGGAGTCGCATCGTCAACAAAATGGCGTCACACGTGTTAGCGTGGCATTAGAAGTTTCAATTTATACCCGCCTCTGCCGAATAGGTAGGTTGCGGTAGCGCGCAGGCCTGAAAGAGGCGCTTTGTCTTTTTAGTCGGTTTAACTGCGAGGAAATTGAGGTTAGGTTTTAATAGGGTTAAGCGTAGTACGTTTACGTTAAGATAAATTATCTGCTTTGTGTACACCACAACGTCCCCATTCAATTTATTTCTAGTACAGAATAGTGCTTCCCCTCTACTTTCTACCACCGGATCACAAGACGCCGTGAGGGCTTTCACTCACCCCCATGTGGTCGACATTCCAGCGGTTCGAACTAAGCGGTTTGGTGGTTCCTGTCTGGTCCGCACCGCTAAGTAGTGAAACGCTCTCATTGCGTCTGTGTTTCCGGATACTTACAACCCTGGTGTCTTCAAGGCAAGCGCGTTTCACCTTCGTCATCGCTTACTGAAGTCAAACGCAAACCGATTTTAAATTGAAAAAAAAGTGCCAAATCCGACATGATGTTAGACTGCAATCTAAGGGTGTTTTAGGTTATTGTGTTCGAAATAGTTATTAAATGATCGTGCATTCATATGAAAGTGCTCTACTTTTATTGCTAGCCCTACTACTAGCCAAAGCTACGGGTCAAGCGGTGCCACATCGTCAACAAAAACGTCACGCGTGTCTGCGCATTATCGGTTTCAATTTATCCCCACCCGGAGCCGAACCCGTCAAACGGCTTGCTGGTAGCTGGCGCCCTTTGCAGAGACATCTATTGGTGATCAGTGGATAAATCCAGGTTAACCTACCCTGTGACAAATATTTGAAGCTATCAGGATGTCGCTTACTATAGATAGATCGTTTGCGTTAAGTATGCAGTGATTTTTAAATTTCATTCTGTGCACCCAAAAAGCTCAGATCGACAACCTTTGCGTTCGAAAGTATGCGTTCGAACCTAATTAAAAAGCCCAGTCCACAGTAACCAAACTGTGGACTGGGCTTTCTAATTAGGAACGATTTGATTGGTAAGGGGGCGTGCTAGGTAAAAGGACAAGTATAAAATCACTGCATTCTTAACGCGAACGGACTAACGTTAAATTTTTTTTTGCTCAATTCTGTAAGAGATTTAATGGGGGAAATTTTGTCGAGAGATGTGGCCAACATTCCCCGACGTGGTCAGCTTTAAGTGCAATTGCAAAAGGTTACAGATGTGTAGCAACCGTGAATTTTGATGAACTGTAAGACAACGGACCGTGTTAATGCCTCAGAATGAGAGGAAATGTTAAGGGTCAATGTTCATTAGCATAACAAGCATGTGGTTAATCAATCTTCATATCGTGGTTATGAAGCAAATACCACTTTGGATGATTCCAAATAATAATGGATGAATCTAAAACAGCATTTGCTGTTAAACCACAATATTGTATAGAGATGCCCCAAAATGTATTTATTTTTATCGCTGACCGTCAAGAAACAGTTAAAGTGGATTTCGTTGCTGTGTTTGTTTATATCTCCAGTCTCTCCCAACACCCCGATTAACGAGCGATCCGGTATCAACCGCCCTTTATAAATCATCCCTTAGGTTTCCGCTTCAACAAAATGGCTAGCTCCCTAATAGGTTCGATATAAGCCTCGAAAAGGACTTTTTATGGGGCCGTATTAGGATTTGGGATTTAGCCAAATGTTTAAGATACAAATAAATGATTATCCTTCGCTTCTAGAAGGTCATTTGTGTGAAAACAATTTTGCTAAGAGATTTCTTTGTAAGATAAATATATTCAAATGCCTTTATTGTAATAGTGATCAGTTTTGTATTTTTTTGCATACAAGCGGTATATGTTTTCAATAGCATTTAGATTCGAATTCTGCTTCAGTGGATAAAATGGTAATAGGGTTTGACGTTGCTATCTTTTTTATTTTCTGTATACTTTTTCAAACCATATATTTGTCACGCACTATGCTGCATGTGCATAGCAAACATATAATGCAGATAGAATAACAGTAACAGAGCGGAATAAAAATACATACATAGAGTTTAGACCTGTATGCTTCATTTAAGATAAGTGATATTTTATTGCACCCAAAAACCAATTAGATTTTTATTTTTTGCTGTAGGTCAGTAGCACAGATCAGCCGGTCTCATAATTAAAAGCAATCTCTTACGAACAGGTAAAGAAAAGAAGACTACACAATGGGTTAGCAAATGCACACATACTTTATTAAACGTAGAGTTTAATAAAGTATGTGTCTTGTGTTACATTTTTTTTAACTGAAGAACCGGCAAAAGACGTGGTTCATCTGATGTGAAGTTAACACTGCTGCCTATAGACCATAGATAATAATATATACCAAAATCTTGTCGTTTGGGTCGAATTCGCTCGACTCGAAAGTTTTTTTTTTTTTTTTTATAGTGGTCTTCAAGATGACCTCACTCCACCTGATGGGAAGCAGTCGTGAGGTCCAGATGCACAGTAATTGAAAACTACTTTGCTGGTCAATCTCATTTTGAAGGCCTGCATAAATGCCTTTTCACGCCCCGCTTAAAAAACCCGGGATTGTAGGAAGAAGGAAACACATGCGCTGGAAGAGCGTTCCACGTCTGGAAAGTGTTTGCTTCTGAATGTTCCGCTAACCACGACTGCAAAAATCAGTGTCTTTGAGTACCCCGTTTTGTATAAAGTCGTGAGTGACCTGTAGTCATAAAGCGTCAGCGATGAGTTGCCTGCCTTTCAAAAAACTGGACCACATATTGAAAATGGCACAGTTTCACAATATTATAAAATCCAGAATCACCAGAAGAATCGTAGGGGAGCGAAAGGCTTGTTGTAACAACTTTTAAAACAAATGAAATACCTATGTTAGGATGTATTGTTTGAAACATCACTAAAATAATGTTCATAGATACTCTAATTGTTCTTCTATGTTTTTTTAATTTCCTACTACTTATCTACAGTAGTATTCCATGTTACAAATTGTAAGAACATTTTAAAAATAGAATAAGAATAGAGCTAGAAATTAGATTTCCCATCGACTATCAGTTTCCAATAGAGTAATCTACCGAAACCTAGGGCTATGCTCGAATAGAAGAGTAGAGTTTTGGATTTAACTAATACAGATAGGAGAAGCAGTAGTTACCTTATTAATTGCAGCGATTACCTTAATTAACATTTATTTATTGAATTCAAATTCGAATTCAATATTCCTTTTTTCAAGTAGACCATTACACAGTACTTTCGAATCGTCAAGTATCTTAATTTTAACCACTTATAAACATACACATTATAATACAACATATAAACAAAACTTAAAATACATGTAAAGTTGCGGAATGAAAAGGTTGACCAGTTTTCAAATAAAATCATATACGCGTTGCTTGCAAAAAAAACTGGTTAACCTTTTCATTCCGCGACTTTACATACTCTAGCCTGTTACATATTAAACTGTGTAACAGGCTAGAGTATGTCGAAAAGTATGCTATATCGTTTGTGAATAATATTGAAATTCGATTAGACGTGTGTTCATTCACGATTGACAGTTGAACCAATACTTTTTATTGGTTTGATCTTGTCAATGTCATCATTGAGCAAGAAAAACAGATCTTAGGGTGGTCAACCCTTTCATTCCGCGACTGCATATAATGTGACTCTCCCTCCGGCGCGTCGGAAGGTTGTTTCTACTGAGAAGACCCGGCAAGAAACTCAGCAGTTGACAGTTACTCTTTTTAAATCGTCCAATGTTTTACAATGCAAAGTGAATGTTTGAACAAACCAACCAAGTCATACAGTTTTGACATGAAAATAAACAAAACAGGAAGTTGAACTTAACAAACAGTTGTGTTCGGCAATATATGATCGCCAAACTATGTACTTTAAACTGCAGTTTGTAGTTTCAACAAGGCGAACAGTGAACTTATTTTCTTACGACCACTTCTTGTATGTGTATATGCGCAAGATTGGTATTTTTCATATTGTTCGTTTGTAACCCTACTTAGTGGTTGGACAGCTGCCCGGTTTGAGGAAGATGCATGTTTGAATCCCTCCTGATACTTAGACTGATTGTTTTTCCTGCTATTTACATCTCAAATTTTTGTTCACCTGGGCGTGTAATTCAAAATTCGAAAGTGAAGATAATTTATCTGTTTAATTTACAGTCATAAACCCATCTCTTTCTCTTTATCTGTCTTACATCAAAAGTTAAGGTATTATCATATTATTACAGAATATTACATTTTTTTCCGTCGCTGTCTGCAAGACCACGTCCCGATTCTAAGCTTATCTCAATATTTTACCCAGCGCTCCGGCCAATTTCGACGTCGCGACGGTCTACGTATTTCCCTCGCTGCGCCTGCGTTGCCGTTCAGGGCAGTTCATTTTTGTTCAGAGCAACGGTCATTGGAATGGTCGGTTTAGATGTTGAGGTTTAAACTAGTCTATTTTTGACACCACAACTCTGACGAAAAAAGTAATAATGAGGAAAACGGTTGATAAATATGACGACTGGAAAGTAACGATTTGTCGAAATTAATAAAACTATAGTAGAGATCGTCTAAGCTGAAATGACGCGCCCTTTCACGGCATCTTCGCACAAAAAAATGGTTGCTTAATATGCGTAGATGCAGTGAAAGGGCGCGTCATTAACTGTATTAAAATTAAAATTATATGAACAAATAAAACACAGAAATCGTTTTCTGTGGACAACTAAATAAGGCATCGAGGTGACCAATAATCACAATTCCGCTTTTAATTAGGATAACTAAATTTATAAGTTTTTTTCACAGTATCCCGAGCATTGGCTTGTTCAGTGTCTAGATAAGATTTAGGAATCCATTTGAAGTCATAACTTGAGGGGAGAAAACTAAAGTTAACCCCTATATTTTTGCTGCGGAATGGTGGGCTATATATAAAGTATGACGTACGTTTCAACAAGTCGTCGGTACTCCGGGCATGTCCGGGATCGCCATCTTCGTAGTTACTTACTAGTTGCCAACTTCGGAAGTTGCAGAGTTCAGCGAAGTTAGGCACCTCAGGTATTGTGGAGCCATAGTTCAGATATAAAGATGCTTAAATTTTATGGAAATTTCTGACTAGTTTCAGATTCCCAGAAGAATTTAAAACTTTAGATAATCAGAGCCGGCTGCAGTCGGTATATTGACTACTGGATTTAAGTTATTACAATTTTAGAAGATATAGGTACATGTGTTCCATCACTGGAAGTTGTGAAGTAAACTTTATGAAGTGTTAAGGTTATAACAAAAAGATAGAATATATTATATACTAGCGGCCGCCCGAGACTTCGTCCGCGAGGACTTAAGTTGAAAAACAAAAAGTAATATATCTTTATAAATTAAAGCCCATGTGCGATTCAGGTGTACCTATAAGCTACATTAATGTAAAGTTTCATTAGAATCCATTCAGTAGTTTTTACGTGAAAGAGCAACACCGCACATCCAGACATACAAACTTTCGCCTTTATAATAGGTATCAGTAGGATTAGTCAAAGACACTAAAGACACTAAACAAGCCAATACTGAAGTTCTTTGGGCATATCTCCAGAAACGAGGACTCGATGGAGAGACTTGTAGTGCAGGGCCACACTGAGGGGAAGAAAGCGCGAGGCCGATCTCCTACTCGCTGGATCGATCTTATTAGGAAGTCTACACAGTCGACCGCAGTACAGTGTACTCGCAACGCACAAAGTCGACATAAGTGGAGAAACATCGCGCGACGTGCGGCTGCCAGCGGCAGCGGTGAGCCGCTACCCTGTTCATCATCAGCCACGACCACTCTGCCAAGAGTGTCCGACTAAGAAGAAGGATTAGTAGGATTGCTTTTCATTCAATGGATGGCCTCAGTAGGTATTATACAGATTTTAACCAGTGGTCCTGTCGTGAAAATGAACGAAGTGTTAATTATTACCTTTTCTCGAAGTAATGGATGACTTAAAGTAGGATTACTTGCTCTGTATTCACTTCAAATAACTTTTTCGTTCGTCGCCTTCAAGTCAAAACTTTTCTCTGCGACTCTCGTTTTCTTTTTTTTTTTTATCACCACGGCTGCGTTCCGTTTTACCACAATTTTGCCGCAGAACGATCAGTATCGAGATTGATAAAATACTTACATTATTTTAGGAAAATATTAATTAATGTTAGATTTATGTGTGCTTAATTCATATAATAAATACATAACATACATATTTTATGTATCAGAACTCATTTCGACTAACAAACGGCCATCCTGTGAAAGGAATGTCCCTATTCCTAGCATTTCTGCGGCCATTCATGAATTGTGTGTGTGTGTCCTCATGCACTTTTGTCTAGTTGTGTAGAAAATTGTGTAGTCTAGTGAATCCAAAATGATAAGATAGTCAGTTCCAAAAATAAAAAGTTTAATCACAGTCAACTGACAACTTGTCAAACATTATGAAACATACAACATTATTTAGGACAAATATCAATGATCGGTCACATAATTATAAAATAAATAATCTTCATTATTAGAGTAAACATTTTCTCATGGGCACAGAATGTTCTCATATCTCTCAATATTATTAAAATTATATTCAACTCACCATCACGTTGCCTTACCTTGGTTGAGTTGAATTTACCTTGTTTTTTAATCTTCATTTCAACTCAATTTTCCATCGCCACAATCATGCGGAGTTTCTAGTCAATGGATCATGTATGAATCGGCATCCTCAGATGTACTTCGCTGTCAGATTTTGATATTGGATCATGTATGTACCGCTTAAATATCGGCATCCTAACATGTCCTTCGCTGTTATTTAAATATTGGATCATGTATGTACCGCTTAAACATCGGCATCCTAACATGTACTTCGCTGTCAGATTTTGATATTGGATCATGTATGTACCGCTTAAATATCGGCATCCTAACATGTCCTTCGCTGTTATTTAAATATTGGATCATGTATGTACCGCTTAAACATCGGCATCCTAACATGTCCTTCGCTGTCAGATTCTGTTATTGGATTATGTATGTACCGCTTGAACATCGGCATCCTAACATTTTCTTTTCTTCACTTTTGCATTGATCTAAAAAGGAGGGATTAAAGGATAGGGTACAAGGGTTTTCTGAAAATAGGAAGTGATGTGGGACGACATTCTGCCATTATTAATTGGGATTATTGTCAATGTTTTATGAAATTGTAATAATTATTCAGATTGAATTATAGACTGACTATCATCATTGTCACTTTCAGTCGGAGAAGAGTGAAAAGTTACCCACGGTTTTAAGTGATCTGCTGGAAATATATTTTTATATTTGCGTTTTGTATGCCCTTCAATGCTTGAAACTTCATAACGATCATTATTTAAAATCGCAGTTACCCTAAACGGACCCCTAAACTTGGGCACCAACTTCGAACTTTTGCCTTTTTCTTGGCAGTAATTTGGTATCATTACCAAATCTCCTTCGTGAAAGAATTTGGTAGGAGCTCGCTTTTTGTCATAATTGGCTTTCATCTTCTTTTGTTGATTTTCAATGTTATTTTTAACTGTTTCTCGTATCTCTTCTATATTTTGTGCATTAGTCAGATGACTTTCCTGTAAGCAGCTCTTTAAAATGCCTTCTGAAGTGTTGTTAGTCCGATGTCCAAACACTACTTCAGCGGGTGTTCTTCCTATTCCTTTATTTAAGCTATTATTGAGGCTCCACTGGAGTTTTTGCAGGTTTAAATCCCAATCGGCTTCGTTAAGATCGTGGTTCATAGAAGCTAAAGAATTCAATATGGTTCTGTTGTAACGTTCTATCTGTCCGTTAGCACGAGGTGTAGCCACAGCATTAAGAATGTGTCTCACTCCTAAAGTAGAAATGAACTTTTTAAATTCGGATGATGTGAAACTTGTCCCTTGGTCGGATATTATCACTTTAGGGCATCCGATAATAGCGAATATGTCCTCAAGAGTCCTAATGGTTGTGATTGTCTTGGTATTTTTAACAGCTTTAACAAAGATGAACTTGCTAAACCCGTCAATAATTCCCAAAATGTACACATTGCCTCGCTTGCTTCTCACAAATGGACCAAGATGATCCAAATGGATTGTGTGAAAGATTTCGGGTGTCTTGGGAATTGGGTGCAAATATCCTGAGTCTTTGCCTTGTGGCTTCTTATTATAAGCACAGTTTAGACACGCTGCCACATATTTCTTGACAAAGCGTCTCATTTTGGGGAACCAGTAGTCACAACTCATCATGTGAAACGTTTTGTCAAAAGCAAAATGGCCCGATTCATCATGACAAATTTGGCAGATACGCCAACGAGCGCCATTTGGTACAACCCATTTAAGGCTTTTCCCTAAACGTCTGTATAAACGGTTATCCTTGAGAATGTAGTTATTATTTATTTCTTTCAATTCAGAATCATTAGTTTGAAGGAGATCCTTAATGTGTTTCAATTTTGGATCTGTCATCTGCACCGTATGCAACCAGTCCTCCGTCCGGATAGTCATCACTTCCAACGTCACTTCATCGTCGGGATTTTCGATTGGATTGCGACTTAGTGCATCGGCGTGTGACATATTTTGGCCTGGTCGATATTCGATACTGAAGTCGAATTCCTGTAGTTGTAACCACCATCTGGCGATTCTAGGGATAAGGTCTCTTTTACTCAAAGTAGTGCGTAAGGCACTACAGTCCGTCATAACCTTAAAGTGGAGACCAATTAAGTAAACTCTGAATTTCTTCAAAGCTGATACTACGGCCATTGTCTCCAATTCATAGGAGTGGAGGTATTCTTCTTCTTTAGTAGTTTGTCTACTATAATACGCTACGGCTTTTAACGGTGCCTTGAGGTCTGGTTTTTGAAGCAGTATTGCCCCCATTCCCAATTTGCTGGCATCACAATGAACCTCTGTATCGTAATCGGGGTTATATAATGCCAACACTGGCTTAGATGTTAATCTCTCTTTAATTTCTTCAAAAGCCAGTTCTTGTTCGGTTTCCCAAACCCAGCGGACGTCAGCTTTCGTAAGCTTGGTAAGCGGACGCGCAATACTGGCAAAATTAAAGACAAATCTTCTAAAGAAGCTTGCCAAGCCTATGAATTGTCGAACTTGATGCACGTTAGTTGGAGTAGGGAAATTAGCCACTGCCTGGATCTTCCTACTGCCTGGTTTTAAGCCTTCGCGAGAGATTTCATAACCCAAATAATCTACGGCTGATTGTAGGAAATGGCATTTACTGAGATTCAAAGTTAAATTCGCTTCACGGAGCAACATCAAGATTGACTCCAATTTTTCCAGTGATTCCGTTATTGTGGTTCCTGCCATAAGTAAGTCATCTAAATAGGGAATAGCTAAATCGAATCGTTTTGAGCCTAGTGCTTTATTGATCATTTGCTGGAATACCGCCGGTGCATTCACGAGTCCGAAGGGCATCCTTGTGTACTCGTAATGACCGTCGGGCGTGACAAACGCAGTGAGGTGTCTGCATTCTGTAGCGACAGGTATTTGGTGGTATCCAGAAGCGAGGTCTAAACTAGTGAAATATTTTTTTCCACTTAATCTGTCTAACTGATCATCTATAACCGGCATTGGATATTTATCCTTGATGGTCTTTTTGTTCAATGCCCTGTAATCGATGCACAACCGATACTCACCATTTTTTTTACGGACTAGGACAATAGGACTCGCATATGCTGAATTAGATTCCTGAATTATTCCAGCTGACAACAAATCATCGACGATTCCTTGAACTACTTTACGTTCAGTAAATGGTAAACGGTAAGGTTTGTACGATACTGGTACATCATCATTAAGTTTAATATGCATTTGTGTAACGGGGGTGACACCTATTTCGTCAGACTTTAATGCAAAACAGTCCCTATATTTATTAAGTAACAACAATAACTTATCTTTATCCTCAGAATCAATGCTTTCATCTATGTTTACTTTATCTACTGAAATATTATCTGTCTTAGCCTCTGATGGTGAAATATCACTGTCCGGTTGTGTTAGTTGTAACCTTTTAACTTCTTTTACTGAGTTGTCTATTGCTTTCGTATGTTTAACTTCATACCCTCGGCCTAATAGCTTGTCCTTAGGAAAATCAATATCTTGAGAAGATAAACTTATAACTACAATACGTCCCTGACCATTAGTGAATTCGTATATGCCTTGCAAAATTACATATTCATTATTGTCTTTCATACAAATACAAGAAGGTACATATATATAACCTGAGATTATTGGCGAAGTATGAGCGTCTATAGTCATTGTACCCTGAACTTTTCTATCAAGATTATTGTAGATATTGACTTTGCTTTCCACTGTGTCTGACGTGTAAAGATATAAATCAGTACTAGTTTTGTGTACGATTACAAATGGAAGTTCTGTAAGTGTTTGGCCTATTAAAATATCAGTTTGCAACATATCATCGGCAATAACGTATGCTTCAACTTCAGCAGACACATCATCAATTTTAATGTTTAAATAAGTTCTACCTAAAGGCATAATAATACCAGAAGTAAAACCCTTGATAACGGGTAGATCAGTGTTTTCCAGAACAAGGCTAAGTTTATTGGCAACACTTTCTTTCAGTAGACAGCACTCGCTACCAAAGTCTACATAGGCAATATATCTAATTCCGTTTAAATCTACAAATTTGGTATATTTATCATTTTTGTCACTATTGATGCTTATCTTTTTAACGTTCGTAGATGTCGATGTTGCCGTATAGGTGGCGTTAGAATTAACCTGAAGTCTAGGACATTGTTGTTGATCATGGCCAAAACGATAACATTTAGTGCATTTTTTTACAGGTTTTGGACATGTTGTGACTACATGACCAAACTCTGAACAATTGAAGCATCTAGTCTGACTTTTCATTTTATTTCGATCGTTGAATTTATTTCTTGATATGTTATCAGTCTCCATAACAAACGATTGCTTAATACCTGTAAGCGGAATTCGTTTAGGCTGTTGAGTACTCTTATTGGAGACATTCCGTAAAAATTTCAATAAGTCTGCTGGTTGTTGAAAATTAGCACCTTGTGCATTAAGACGAACATTATTATCAAATATGCCATGAACAACGCAGTCAACAGCATTTTTGTTAGTAATACCACAGATATTAACTAACCCCATTTTATCATAATAATACTCTTCCAGAGTTTCTCCTCTTTGACTTGTCCGAGCAAGCATTTCAGCTAATTTATCACCATAATTGCGATCGTCTGGAAATGTGCTCACAATTAGCTCTTGCCACTCACTCCACGACAAGTTAACTGATTGCAGTCCTTCATACCAGCGCTTCGCTAGCCCTGCTAACCTAGGTAAGGCATGATAAATGATTTGCTTTTCTTGCCAATTATATATTACGGCAGTTTCATTAATTTTGTGAATCCAATCTTTAGCAGTTTGGGTTTTAGAAGTTGGGTCAAAGAAAGGAATAACATTCTGTGCCCCTGCAAAAGATGTTGAATTAGAACTACTATTACTAACTAAACTAAGAAATTTTTTAAAGAATGTCTTTTCTAAAGAACTGTCCCGGGCACTGCTGTCTTTCACTGTGTTTGCTGTCTTCGAACGTGAACGGTGTTCTCTCGAGTTCCTTGACTCCCTGTGGTACATCCTTGAACCATGTTGATGGTGCCTCTCCCTACTGCATGATGATGTTGTTGAATAAGAATGATGACGGTGATGCTTTTTCCTTGAACTTCTAGATTCCCGTTGCTTTGTTCTAGAATTATGGAGATGCTTCTTTTGCCTTTTAGGCTGACGTGGTCTTGAACTATTACTGGAGCTAATCGATGCATTTGACAAACTTCGTGAATGATGATGATAGCGTTGATATGGGTGCCTAGATTTTGAGCGCTTTCGACGGCTCCTACAGTGTCTAGTTTTGCTGTCTGGTATTGGTGGGGTCAATGTTCCATCATAATCACTCTTTTCCGATGAGCCCATTTTAATGATGATCAGCCTTATTCATTTTAAATATGTAAATAGGAGTTTCAAAGGAACGGGATAGGAAAAACAAAATATTCATCATTACTTATATGTTCTCGCTTTAAAATAATAAGTTTTACTCAAAAACTTAAAAGTTCACTCTGTAAAGTGTAAATTCAATCAATCAATTCCACATTTTCCTAATTAAGTATCACAATATCATCTTTTCTGTATATTGTTCACAATGCATCATACATGTTAACAGTGAAATCAATAGCAATCAAATCCACAAATACAAATCAAAGTGAAACTTTTATATCCATTGAAAACTATCATTTATGGAAATACTTTCATGCATAAGATGAAAAATATTTACCAATTACCTATAAACTAACTGTCATTTTATCTCATGAACTACTTTAACTAATAGAAATCTACTTCTTCTTTTGGTTTAGTGGCAATTTCTGTGTTTACCACAATAATAGGAATCTATTTCAAGTCAAATGTAATCAAGCAAAAATTATTTTCACTTTAATGTCATATTTTGTATGTAAACATAAAATACAACCCGAATGACAGTAGCAAAACAATCAGGTTGGATTTCTTGTTTTATTGACAGCTTTACTGCATTCTTTTAAGGTAAATGTGATGATTTTGAACTTATAGAAAATTTAGGTAGTGCTGAAAGTACCTACAGTACCTTTTTCTTTCACTGACAAATACACACGTAGATAACTAGGCTCCGTGTGTTTAAATTTCGTCATTGTTATCTTGAGAGCAGATATTTAGAATATAGCAATCTCATCTCATATTATTAGTCAGGATAAAACTTATTTTCAAGTAAACTCACACAGTGCACAAGATTCGCCATTTTGTTTGTACTGATAGAATAAAATCAAGAATAATTGCAATTTACATACCAGAGGCCGGCTACGTAGGTTGTTTTCCACTTCTAACTGTTAATTATTACCTTTTCTCGAAGTAATGGATGACTTAAAGTAGGATTACTTGCTCTGTATTCACTTCAAATAACTTTTTCGTTCGTCGCCTTCAAGTCAAAACTTTTCTCTGCGACTCTCGTTTTCTTTTTTTTTTTTATCACCACGGCTGCGTTCCGTTTTACCACAATTTTGCCGCAGAACGATCAGTATCGAGATTGATAAAATACTTACATTATTTTAGGAAAATATTAATTAATGTTAGATTTATGTGTGCTTAATTCATATAATAAATACATAACATACATATTTTATGTATCAGAACTCATTTCGACTAACAGAAGGAAATATTTAAACAAAAAAATGTTTCTTCTTAGAGCAATAACTTTTTTGTAACTTTCCTTTCATTGATTAGAACGATAACGAAAGATAAAAACAACGGTCAAAGTGCGTCTTTAAAGTTGGAAAAAGTTTGATTACACTGTTTTATCTGAGAGGTCAGCTTAGGGCCTCCGCCCGGGCCCCTGGGCCCCGCGGCGGTCCATTTAACAGAGTGGCAGCATTTATCGCGCTAGGACGGCCAAGCCACGAGCGAAGGTTTATTAACCATACCAACTTTTGAATAAGATAGTATTCTAGACAAAATAAAAACTTTCACTAATAACATTTTGTCAAGTAGTTGTTGGGCGTTGCTGAAGGAGTTGACGCAACGTTTTACGTAGCGGTGGCATCTGCGAGGGTTGCTTGTATCGGAACTGACAAGGGGTCGCCATTTTCGAGCGACTTAAAGAATGTCGGCATTATTTCAGGCTGGACTCCATAGACTAGACAGCCAGGCTTGTGCGCTTTGATGACGGTGCAGACCGCGGCGGCCAGTCCGCCGCTGCCGACCGGCACGAGCACCGCGTCCACGTTGGGCACTAACTCGGGTGTAACTCGAATGATCATCAAACGCAAATTAAAATAAAGTATCACAGAATTTCTACGCATTTGTAAGTGCGTTCCGAAATTGAATAAAAGCAAATGAGTTTGATGAAATTTAAAAGTCATGGCCTTCGAAAAGGATAGAGATATGGAGAACTCATCCCATCATTCAGGCCAGTGACTGACCTTAATTCATTAAAAGGGCACGAGGAAAACCTTGAACCAACAATGCTGTAAGGCATATTTATTTCTGTTTTGCAAGAGGTAAGCAGCCTTGAGATCCAGATATGAGGTTGGTATTAAGTACAACAACACAATGACTACCGGCTGGTGAATTTCATCTTGTACGACACAGAAATTAATTACCAAACGAAGGAAGGTTGAATGTTGAATTAGTCCAGCACGCGTGTTACTGAAGAGATAATTGGAAGTGGTAGTGGTATTGACGACCGATTTGGTGTAATGCTTCAGAAGTGGTCTATTACAGTATTTGTGTGCAACATGTCTGTTTGTAAAGGTCTGGGTGTTTACTATGTGTAATAAACCTAGTATGTATTTGAAAAAAAAGTATGTTCATCCGTTGCCTAGTTTCCCATAGCACAAGCATTTAGTTGCTTAGTTTGGGGCTAAATGGCGCTATGTGGAACAGTACATAATATAAACGGCCTATATACGTCCCACTGCTGGGCACAGGCCTCACCTCAACTATGAGGTGGAACGAGCCATACACCAACACGCGGGCTCAGTGCGGATTGTTGGAGGGGTGTGAGGTTAGTGAGCAACCTTAATGTTATCAAGCCGCCCTAAGGCCTCTGACTAAACTTAACGACTGACATCTAGCGACGTCAATCGGGACCAACTGCTTGACGTGCCTTCCGAAGCACGGAGATGTCCGAAATACACATCACTAAATTTCGGTCGGGGTGGTCACCCATCCCATTGCCGACCCGGCGTGTGTTGCTTTACAACAGCGATCGCCGCCGATCACTGTCACGACTGCGCCACAGGCACCTCACAGTGTGGAACAGTTTTCAGGTTTTTTTTTTTTGATTTGACTAGCTGTTAGTCCAAGGTGTGACTTTCATAGCTTTACCGGGCAATGGGGTGAGCGGAAGGCTCACAACCCCTAGGTTCAGTAATATTTATTTATTATATCTAGAAACCCGCTCAGCGCTTGTGCCTCACCCCACGGCCCGCGGCTCGTCGCCGGCATACAAATTCATCCACGGCGTGTTTGTTGCTAACTTTGTTCTCCTGATACCGATAAATGGCTCGCCTGCCGCGCGCTCCATAATCATTCCATTCGGACTTTCAACAGAACGGCCGCGAGATTCCAATGGACTTCATCGGTTATTAGGTATGTAGGTGTGGTGGTGGTAGTAGATAGCCAGCTCACCACACGGTTGTGTGTTGGGTATGGATACTGGAGGTAAATAATATAGCGACTCACAGTAATAATCTTTGTACTAAGTACAACACGAATAAATAGAAAGCACAGTAGGATACGCGGGTTAGGTTTTACACTGCACATGCACAGATTAGAAAGCGTAGGAAGGTTCGAAAGGATAGAGGAAGTCTAAATATTAATTTGCCAACAGCAAAGCGATTATAAAAATGAAGTTAAATGACATGCGTTCCGCGTCATGCAAGGTTTGACTGACAAGCCACCGGAACTATACAAATAGGAGTTCCTGTAATGGAATACTTCTGTAGTTCTTTTTAAAATTAAATTGGCTTAAAAAAAAGCTAGCTTTCAAGCGGCATTCGGAACGTTTGCGTTTACTGCGTTTGAGTGCGCGTTCAAATACTTGCACGTTTTCATTGCCAAAACGCTTCACAGCTCTCGAAGCTTGCTACAAGTCTTATATAAAAGTCAGTAACTACAAATAGAATGTGTAATAATTGGTCTGTGAAGCTGCATGAGTCAGTCAACATCTTTATTTAATCACCAAGTTATTTGCAACCTTTAGTAAAATGCTAGCCAAAGTAATAAATTCAATCTAACGTGTCCCTTTGTTTGTTTCTGTTTTAGGGCCAGTTTCAGTCCGAATCAGAAATATCTTCATTTAAATAGACCTGTCACAAGTGCTTTTAAATCGTCAAAAACTAAATCAAACAAAACAAAAATATAATAATAATCGACTTAAATATTATAATAGAACTAATAAGTAAATATTAAATACACAATTATACCAAAATAATGTGACTCAACCATCGGTGTCGGAAAGTTGTTTCTGTACTGAGAAGAACCGGCAAGAAACTCAGCAGTTACTCTTTTCAATATGTTCTGTACAATAATCCGTTAGTAAATTACAATATTAAAATATAAGTACACATCCAGTTATACAATTCAAAGATAATAGTTAGTTAACGCCGGGTCGAAATGAGATGGGTGACCACCCTCACCGAAATTTAGTGATGTGTATTTCAGGCATATCCGTGCTTCGGAAGGGACGTTAAGCAGTTGGTCCCGGTTGACGTTGCCAGATATCAGTCGTTCAGCTTAGTCAGAGGCCCTAGGGCGGCTTGATAACATCTGACTTTAAGGTTGCTCACTAACCTTACACCCCGTCAACAATCCGCACTGAGCCCGCGTGTTGGAGTATGGCTCAATCCACCTCATAGTTAAGGTGAGGCCTGTGCCGTATATAGGCCGTTTATGTTATGTTATGTAATTCAAGGTTAGCAAAAAAAAAAAAAATTTTTTTCCTTATTTCAATAAAACAGGAAAGTGAACAAGCAATTCAATATTTCAATGCTCTCCGCAGACCTTTCCCGTATTTGTGACGAGTACCAACGCCGATAAGGGCATGCTACCACTCGTATCGAGTTTTCAGTTCGGAGGCGGACTAATTCGATTGTTCCGTCGCTTGAGTGCACTTTTTGTAGACGCCAATTGATTTCGAGAGAACATTTCGTTTGCTTTTCGATCTCTTTCCAATTTACCGTAGTGTTTGTTAATTATTTTGATTGTTAGTGTTAATAGCATTTTGCTTAGGTTTATTTTTAGTCTGAGTATCAGTAAGTATGAAAATGAAAACCATTTACACGTCTTCTTCGTTTCTGATTGTTTACACCTGTAACTTAATTTCAAGTCGGAAACACCTAACTTAGTTTTAAGTTATGGCTGCCTTAGTAGTATGACAGGTGGAAGCTTCTCCGAGCATTTTCCGAAGGGTTCATGTTTTATATTTGCTTAGCTGCAATATTAAAGCTGATAATTTTCACACAACTACAAACTACGCTGCAAAAGCTTGGTTCAGCTAAGCTAGGAATTAAGGCAATATACCTGCTGGTAAAACTGGCAGTTTTCTCCCTCACCCTTTTGCTTTTCTAAGCTGTGGTGCAGAGCGGACCTTAACTCCTATTGAAAACTATCTCATTGTGACTGTTTCAGTTTCCATAAAGTTATTCACTCTCATTCAACGTCGGTGGTCGGCCTAAGTAACTCCTCTTATTCGGGTAACTGTTTTAGAACATATCCCACTTCTGCTTAGGGTTTTATTCTTAAGCTGTGCGATTTTTTTAAAGTATTCTCTCCGAAACGTTATACTACCTACACGCTGGTTGGGCTCAGGTAATGTTGGTGTGAAGATATCTCAGGTCTAAATATTAGTGGATTTTCTAAAAATTTCACTGGTTTCCGAAAAAACTTCGATTGATAGCAAATAAATAGATTGGCTTGTGTGTGGCGTTATTGGTATGCTAACCTAACAGTATTTGTTTATTTTAAATAATGAATTCTGGCAGATATACAAAACACCTGAACAATACAGTGAAAATTGTGAAATCCCTGGAATCTGCGCTAACATTAAATCGTTTGAAAACCAGAATTTCCAATAATTGTTTGAAATGCGTTCCACTGGGCGTGTGTTATTTGTTTACACACCATGTAATTAAAATAGTATTAATTTATTTATTTAGTCGTGAATATGAAAAAATGTCCTCTATGGTAGCTAAAACATATATGTTACCCGTTTTTATCCCGTTTTGTATCGTGTTATTTTACAGGCCATTACTCAAGTACAAAGGCATCTATATACTAAAGGATAGACAAGAAGCTCACACATAGAGGCTACATTGTAAACTTAAGATGCAAGCTAAAGCATATCGAGTTATCCCATAATAACCACCGTATGTAGAACGGCTAGCATTTGCATCGGAACGTTCCGTAGTGTAGTACCGGAGTCGTGTAGTGCCTGTATGCAGTAGGTGCTGGACGCCGAACACGGCATAATTCCGATGTTTAACCGGAACATGTCGAGTCTTGCGAAGCTCTAGAGATTCGAGTGCACGTTAACAACAGCATCATGTTAGGATATTAATACATTTAAGAGCACTGCTCTTCTCTCTAGAATTTTCATAAGGCGATAATTTTAGTGAAAATTCACATCTCCTGATATGCTTCGTTGTAAAAGCATCGCAACTTCATACAACTTAAGTAGCTGGCGCAATTTGTAGATATTGTTATAAGAGTGATTCATAAGAATAACGCTGTGCAACAACTGCTTCTGCGATTATTTGTATGAAGTACTGCATCTTAGGGCGCTTTATTTATGTCCTGCTGTGGAGCGTTCATGATATCAACGCGCCGCACTGCTGCCCGTCCTCATCGTATGAAAACAAACGACCGTCCGTGCGCCATACGACGAACGCACCGCTTCGGCATTGCAGGCGAAACCGTGCGGTCCGGTTCGAAACGCATAAATTGAAAGCGCCCTAAAAATTGGCATGAAAATATTATTTTGAAACAAGAAAGAAGATAGTGAGGTGGAGGTGAGATTGTAGTCAAATGCGCGCCTGAACAAGTTGTAAAAAAACTCGTTCAATAGGAAATAAATAACGATAAAAACATACTTGAATACATTTTTTTTTGTAACAGACATGCTTATGCACGGAAATGTTTGTACTGTGCGGAGATTCCCTTAAATCATAATGTGTCGAGTGATTGCGTAATACAACCTTAAACTCGTTGAATGTGTATTGTGCCGAGCGCGGCGCAACTCCGGGCGGTATCTCACTCGAACAGAGGGCTAAGTCGTTCAACATTCGGCTAATATGTATTTCATAAAGCACTGCTTGCACGCAATCTGTGCCAGCATTCATGTCTTGAATGCTACTTGTGTTGCAGAGATACGTCTTTCACATGACATGGATTATGTTTATGCAAGGGCAAGAGAGAGCGAGAAGGCGAACTTCAGGATTTAGAAACAGTAGAAAATAACGTACAGTAGTAGTAGGGTTCATCAGGCTACTCGTTTCCGTGTTTTGATTTCACGGGTTCTTTCTCTTACATGTGTGTCTGTTAAGAAAATTACCAAAAACTAAAGAAAAATCAATCTGGCTCGATAGATTGATTTTTCTTCGGGTTTCAAACCTGCGTCTTCCACATAACAAGCAGCTGCTCTTAACCACTTAGCTACCTAAATGACCGGGATCTTCCAGGTATAGTTTGGCTGTAAGTGATCGTAATTTAATCTAACTAAAAGCAAAATATTAAAGAAAATTCTATAATTGAAAGTTTTTTCGGAATTTTGATTACGAAGTTCCGAGCATCAAGACAAGGGCTAATCGAACTTTACGAGTCCTTTCAACGCTTTATTATTTATTAGTAAGCCTGTTTGTAAATAATTCTTGCGTTTTACGAGGGTGTGAAGCGCAAAATGAGTAAATAATATGAAAAAGGTGCAGACGATGGAGATTTAAGATGAAATAAAAATTTCAACTGCTGAATTCTAAATGGTAGAGTCTGCTATGAGTATTTGACACGTTGTGTTCAATAATGTAAAAAAAAAAAATTAAAACTGCCCAAAGATATCTTGGGATTCAAGTATTTAAAAAAAGTAGAACTGCCTTTAAGAAAAGTTTTTTTTTGAGTACGTATTATTTAGTTTCACTATTTCATCACGACTGTGTAAACGAGGATTCGTATGGTATTCGTGGAGGTGCCTCTGCTGGGTGGTAGATTCACGTTAACTTGCTCTGTGTGTTTGATTGAGGGAAATCCTACTAGGTGACCATGTCTGCTATTCATGAAAGACGTGTTGTAAATCATAAAATTAAGGCTGACTTGCACACTATTACCAGTCAATTTGGCCCTACAGCAGGCACTGAAGTCACAGTTAAAAAAACTTTAACGGCATTGGTATGAGCTGCAACTTTCTGTAAATCTTTACAATTGTTTCGAAAATTTGCCTCTGCATCTTTGTAAAGGGTTCTTATGTGATTTCTGTTCATTTCGTTTTTATAAGAACTCAGACGTATCGTATATAAAGGTCTGTTCCAAGCCGTTCTTGACGTAGCAAGTAGTGTAATAAAATAAATTCAGCGGAGTAGCAAACAGGAAGGGCGGGGATGGCGTCCGTGCACACCAATTTATGTATTGTCGATACTCCACAACGAAACGACAGAATACTCTAGAAAGAGAAAATATATTACTTTCTCGAATGGCAATTGGCAAGTCTGACAAGAGTAGTTGACTGTTACTTTAAAATATTGCGAGCGCGAGTGTTTACGCCAGAATTTAGTCTTTCTGATATTTGGCTGATTTTGCAGTTTAGATGTTGCTCGAATCTTGAAGATGTTCTTTGTTGTGAGTTGCAGTTGTGCTAGTTCAAATAAATAATCCAATCATGCTTAGTGAGCAAATATAAGACACAAGGGAGAGTTTTGCTTAGTTCAGGAATAATAGCCAAATAAAAAAAGAAAACTTTATGACTCAGAACGCGCTGTGTTCACAAACAGAAATAATATTTGTTACCATCACTTAGAATTTGTTTGTTCCAAATGAGAAGTGGGAAATTATAAAAGCTAATGTTTGCACATATTCTTAATTCAATAATTTCATTTATCAGTTGATTACTGACATGATAGTTAGGTACTTAACATAAAGATCTGAAAACCAGAAAAAGACATTTAGTCATGTTGGTATCGGGCAGGACTCAAACCCGCATCTTTCGCGAACCCCTTTATTAAAGATACTGCATGGAAAATGCTAAAACAATAATAAAACATAGGTACTTAACATGTTGGTAAGGCATATCACTGTTTATTGCCGTAAATTGTACTGTACCGATTAGCTTTGCCACTGGCTGGCTTAAAAAACCCCTAGAGGAGTTCTATTGTGTCGTACGTAGACATTATGCATGACAAAAATTGGTACTGGGCATAACAGGCGATACTAAAAGCAATCAAACTTGAGCAAATAGAAAGATTCCTCCTAAATATTCCAATATGTTTCTTTCAAAACTTCCTTCACCCTTTTTATCTGGAGAAGGCTGGAACACACTTCAGGATTTACAACAAGGCAATTTACACATTGTAGCCTCTCGCCAACGGCCGTTTATCATCGCAGACCTCCCGCCCTCTCGAATGTTGGCCCTAGTTTTATTTTATTCGTGTCTATGTGGCCGCTAGATTACAAAAACAGACAATGATATGAAAAGTCCGTTAGGACTTAGATTATCAAAGTTTTTGTTCTTAGCTCTTTCTGCGCTCGCTGATGTAGTATGTAAAGCAGGTCTTTGGATTAAATCGTAAAAGTACTAATTGTTTATGTAGTTCCAACTGAACAGTGTAGCTATGTGTCATGGAACTGTTGGAACATGGGGTGTTCAGTTGTGATAGGTACCTAATTAATGATATTTAATAAATATCATTTTTTCACACAGGCGCTTGAGCTATAGGCAAAAACAGCTACCTTTTGTACATACGAGTACAACACAACCAGGACCGTCAGTGCACAACCACGTGAGAGACCTCCGAAGTGGCGGGGGAAGGGGGTAGGCGCAGTCCTTTTTTAGGTCTTTTTAGTGGTCACAGAAGGATTTTTCCAGTTCTGAGATTGGTATAGTAGGCTCCTAATAATAACTTTATAGCAGCCGTGATCACGGTATGATAAAGATGTTATACAGTGTGTTTGGGAACCGGTGTCCGACCCGTTAAGGTGAAGTAATATGATCTATTTTATGAATAAATCCACCATAATTAAGCACTTTTAATTAATTTTTTTAAATTTTTTTTTTTAATTTATTTCAGGTAAATTTTACCTGCGTTTCAAAGGGTCTCTGATGACAGGGTGATATTCAATTTGTCACAACTTCTAAACTATTTTACTTGGAACTTTGATTTTTGCTTCAGTGTTTAGGTGATGTCTTTGGGTATCCAAAAAGTTAAAAATAAATGTATGTTGACAGTTTAGTTTTTCTGAAAAAAAAAAAAATTAAAAAAAAAACTAACAAATTCTATCACAATTTTCAAGTTCAAACATTTTTTTGAGGTATTTTAAGGGAGTTATGAAAAAATGCTTTTTTGACAGCTTATTGCCTACTTTTGTAGCTGTCCAACGATACCACTTTCGTGACTGTAGGACCTCTAAATCGGCAGATATTGCAAACTAAAATAACCCACCCGTACTCCCGAGAAAAAAAAATTAAAATGGCGGCCATTTTAAAACAACTGGGGCAAAGTGCTTAATTATGGTGGATTTATTCATAAAATAGATCATATTACTTCACCTTAACGGGTCGGACACCGGTTCCCAAACACACTGTATATTAGGTCACAAAACAATCGTCACTTGACTACCGTCATTTTCACCAACATTACTAGAAATGTTCCTATCCACTCCGTATGAACTGACTGTATCTTGAGATCTCACAGTATTGTGCTGCCCTCTGGGCAATCCCAGAGGCATAAGGCATATTACAGGATCCCAAGCAGGCGGTTGATTCCAACCATCCTCACGATTGAAATTTGATGTTTTTTCTGATGATCCTTGGCACGTACCGATTTGGCCTAGCAAGGACCTGCGGTTTTAAAAGTTACATTATAATTTATACATGACATTATAAAATAATTTAATTTTTTACCGATATTTTCATCTAGCTGCGACATCAATAAGGAGACCTTTTCCCGCTTCCATTTTTCATACTTAGAGTAAAAATCGTCGAGGGATATATTGGACGGTCGTAGATTATGTAGATTTCTTTCAGAAACTTTTTTTCGCTGGTGCGTATTTAGGATTTCTCTTCAAGCAAGAACCTTAGATGACTTCGTTTAGGAATGCCTGGTTACATTTATTAAATTATACCGCCGGGTTCGATAAAAGCAAAGGATTTCTCTTGTTTAACTAAATGATTTTAGGGGTATGAAAGGATTATTCAAAGTGGTCGCTGCCTTCCATCGGGAAAAAAGGTGGGATGGTTAGTGAATTATGTGGTCGATAATTCCCTGTGTAGTTCTTTTGTTCAATAAGTGTGATTCTGAGAAATGTCTAAGTACAGTTTTATCGTCAATGAGCATGTTTTGTGGTATTACTGAAAGTGGAAGAAGCCCAGGAGGTGTATCAGGCCGGATCATAGCAAACATGAGCGATGAAACATTATGCTTGTTCTGTCCATCGCGTAATTGCGTGTTATGATGTTTTAGAGATTTATATTCTAGAATTACTGCTTTGTTGTTCACATTTTTGACCTGATATGTGCGTATTTCGCGATTTTATAAAGTGTTGTCAAACTCTTTGTGTTGGAAATTGTCGAATGTTTAGATGGCGACTAACCTATGGAACTGGCGACTAAATTGATCATTTCATCATAACGTTATTACGTACAGTTACAGGCCAGCACAGCTTGCAATGTTAAAAGCACACGTTAAAGCTTGCCTCAACTCGCAGCGTTACGTTACGCGTAATTCTCTCTCGTCAGTCGCCAGCTTAGTGCTTTTACAATGACGTAAGACGTTTAAAGAGATTCAAAACCGGCATGTTTAGTCGCAAGTCCGGGCGTTCGGATCCGTCGCCTGCGGTCCCAACGAATTCAAATGTATGCACATCGGTAAGCGATCGGATGTAAACCGTCGCAGCAGGACGCCTCGATGGGACGAGGAATCTTAATCAGGAGTTTCGAATACAGTTCTCAACTCGACCGACGGAATGTAGAGTGGGAAGCTGTGCTGGGTTCACACATCTGTTTGTGAAGGATCGTCTGAATGCGTCGATTTATTTGAAGACATGGCCTTCTGGACAAATCTTCAGTCTAGAGATACGCTAGATGTAGATTCCACCAAATATGAAACCTTCGTTCCTGTACAGGTGGGTAGGGCACTTTGCGAGTAACTAGCAGCTTGAAACCACTCTGTTTGAGTAGAGACTTCTCTTCTCTTTCCGTTCCGAGAAACTGATTGAGACCATGTTAGGCCACTTTTTGCTATCACACTGCTCTCATCGTCAGGGATTTCAACGTCATACTCTGGAACTGCCATGGCAGTATACAGTGTATGTATACAGTATACATACATCGGCACCTGAGATGTTTCCCTTCTGGCACACTTAGATTTTACATTTAAATCCTAAGGATTTCCAATGAACTACCTACAGCATGAAGTTCTTCAAGTGGTGGGTTCAAAAACGTTTTTGCAGGGTCACGTGTACGTGGCCATAGGCTGCAGTAATCGTTTTTTATCTGGCGTTTTGTTTACCAAGGTCGTTGTATAAAAACATTTATAAAGAAAACCTCAGTAGGAAGTTTGTAACACAATTTAAGTTTTCTCAAAAGGAAACAGCTCAGGAGCGGTTTCTTAGACTAGAACTGAGACGTCAACATAATTTTCCGACCTACTTATAATGATATCAGTAATTATTGTTATCTTATATTACAAATACCTTGATCGGCGTCCTTCCAAGATTAGGTATGATAATAATAGTTGTTATGTAGGCGTGAGAAAAGTGGAGATGAGCAACCACGGAAATGTTTACAATTACATGCTCCTTTTTCAAGCTGTATGATCAAAGTTACACAAAAATGGCAAAACTTTTTATTTTTATGGATGAGGGGTAAGTTATCCAGAGGCGTCGGATGAATAGACAAACAAACGCTCAGTTTTACCGGAAGAGCGTTATTACGCCGGAAGCACCCCCATAAATATGACGTGAGTTATCGCCGTCTCTCTCTCTTGTTTACTCGCAACAATGGAGGGTTTGTTTGACTAGGCAAGTTGATTGACAGTTATAAACAAAGTAGACACCTAAACAACCGTATTATGAAATCAAAAGCTCGAGAGGAGTTTACATCTTGAAGTGCCTAAACGGTTTTTTTGCATAAACTGATTACGATCTCTTTCAAGACTAGGTCAAGAGTTTATGATTTATGTAACATACTGTAATTCATAATTACACGTGACCTTATTTACGGGTTTAAAAACGTTTCGTGAAGAAAGAAAAGTATATACATATTTCGCTCGGAAAAAAGAACAATCTCCTTCAACAAAGATCAGTTTATGCCACTTTGTTAAAATTACCGATTCCTTCGTCGTCGCAGGTCGATGTCCGTTGATTCCCAGCTTTCAAAAGCGAGCAAACTCTAATAAATAGGTATAACCTGTGTCTCAACTCTCAAGTCGGGGACTTTAGTCGAGTAAATGACTCGAAGCGTGAGCTCGGGATAGGGAGCGTCTTGTAACGTCTGGATGTCTGTCTGCAAGACGGTCACCTAATCCAACTTCTAGACGGTTCATTACATAGATAAATGGGTTCGCTTTCTTTTAAGATTTATCTAGGACTTATGTTTTGAGTTCAAACGACTGAACGTCTCGAGTGTAGGTATAAAGTCTGGTTCACAGTAACATATTAATCACTTTTAGTCATCATAAGATTAACCCTCAGGCTATCTGGAAATCCCTTGATAGCAATGAGACTGCTTTTATTGTATTATTGGCTTCAATGAATACCTTCTACTGTAACATTTTTGTATTATGTCATAAAGTATGTTTTTCTTTTTCCGAGTTATTTCACTGTGCTCACCAAGTTTACCTCACTCCACAGGAGGGGAATATCCGTGAGGTCCAGATATGAGGTTGACTAGAACATAATAAAAGTCACTACTGAAAGCCTGCATTAATGTCCTGCATAAATTTCTAGTCATTTTTAGAGAACTGTTGATTATGTGAAAAACAGTCTGGACTAAATTTTTTATGTGAATGTCTACTTGTCCAGATTATCTCTTGTTTTATATCTCAACTCAATAAAACATTACTTGACCACCCCGAAACTCTCGAAAGAGCGCGGCGTTGTTCGGAACTAAAATTTAGTTTTACACTCCAATTTCGCGAAGTTGGCTGAATAAAAACTTGTAATGATAGGAGGTTGGGCCGGGCGGTCTTAATTGCCTGTTCCCTATCTAGTTTGTGCTAACCACTATGCTGCCGAGACCATTAACAGACCGGCCGAATCTTTCTGGTATATTTACCCTATGAGCCAGGGTGGTTTCATTTATGTTATAGGCATCCACCTCTAACAGTCGGAAGAAATATTATTTCAAATCAGTAGCTCGACGTCACCTGAGTTGCAGCGCGCCTCGCGTGAACAACGAGTACGGTAGACGAACATCTGATTTTATTGTTACTCGACTGATAAATAAACTACCTACGGAATTGCGAGAAAAATTAACTCCACAAAATATCAAAAACAAGCTTAAAGTACATTTTCTCCATTCTCTTCATAATGTTTGTGATCGCAATTTTCAATTATAACCGCTTAGCATGTATACGTCCAATTCTTGTCTGTATTTTTGTTCCCAGTACCTACCTACCAGCAGGCTGGCTTATTGTCAACTCATTACTTAGTATTATTTTAAACCTTAGTGGTTTTGCTATGCTAAATTACCTACTGTATTTTTTATAAGATCTTTTATGTGATAATAAATGGAAAAAAAAAAAAAAATTAACTTCCGATTAAGATAAAAAAGCTATAACTGTGTTTTATTATTGTTTTAGCATTTTCCATGCAGTACCTCTATCCCACAAGTTCGGTATTATTCTGATTAGCGCTGCCTCTCCATACGAGGATGTTATCAAACAAATCCAGGTTAGCTGTGTATTAAAAGTGTTCCTGCCTCGATTTCAAACTTATTTGATTTGCCATAAATATAATAAATAAATATCCCTGGGCATCATTATTCAAAGTAAGCTAATTAAAGCTTGTGCTATGGGATACCAGACAGCAACGATAAGAAGTCAAAACATTGTACGAGTAAAGCCTAGGATTTTAAAAATAATATCAACTTACAACTTACTGTTCTCAAACCGTATTTAAGTCGGGTTTCTTGCAGAAAAACCGTAACAAACTATTTCTCAGGCAAGTTATGACCTCACCCCTCGGAGCAGCCCACAAGGTCCACGGGTCATGCTCCAATTCAATTATGGCCTGGATGAACATTTTGCCAACTTTTTACTCGACTGCGTTTGATAGAAAATAATATTTTAAGCGAAATGTTGCCTGGACAAAGTTGCGGGCGAAAGCTATTATAGAATGAATGGATGACAAATAAACATTAGAATTAAGGTCCTGATAGATATTTTATGAGGTAAAGTCTGTCTTAGGGACTATTCTTTGCCTTATATTGACTAGAATTATCTACCTACAGTTGTTGAGTGGATATCTGTATATGCTTACTTATTAGAAGTATATCGTAAAACTGATTGAATGACGCTGGATGGTAGCTTTAATGCGACAAAAACCTCACTGATGAGTGGGTCTAGCAGTAAACTATTGAACAAGTGATATAATGCAGATTTAAATTTAAAAATAAAGACGATGGAGATGATTTGAATCAGTTTCTTCAGTTTATTATAGTATATATATGTATAGTTAGCGATTATAGGTGGTCGCTTCTACCGAACTTCAACTTTATCAAGTCGTGTGTTGCACCATTGCTATATGAACATGTATTGATAATCTGTTTTTCCCTTTCACCTATTTAACCCTTCAATACACACAAACGTTAACAAAAAAACGTAACGTAACGTTGGACGTCAGCCTGTCAGGCCGCTGTTTGTGCAACACCCAGTTTGCGCCTTCAGGTTTAGCTTGCACCTGTGTCCAAGGGTACGTCAACAGTTTGTAGGTTACGTGTGTGGTGTCGTGCTACGTTTGCGTGACGTCAATGTCTATGACAACCGAGTACGCCATAATGGCGGCGTTTGAAACGCTTGAAAAAGTTTGAAATTATTAACAATTTAAAAATATACTACATTTTGCATTTTTGGTGATGTATATTATTGATCAGTCATAAAACGATCTACGCTATCATAAAAAAAACCAGTGCATATTCTCTGTTGGGTTTGCTTTCCTAATTTAAGTTAAAAATAATGAAGCGTAAAGTGTAACGTTATTAAAGGATGCGTATTTACCCGTTTTCGTATTGAACGTCTCGTAGAAAGCAAGACGGTTTTGCCGCGATCGTGTTTTATTTGTCGCAGACTTTTTTTCTCGCAGGATATTAGTGAAGCCAAATATAGCGACAGAGAATCAAAGCAAATATGAAATAAAAAACATCAAACAGCCATGTTTACATTACGAGTTACCAATTTAAAATATAGCCTATTTTTAATAAAATAAGCTACATTTATTTATTTTAATAAAATAAGTTATATTTATGGAATCGTTTGCAGAATTTGTAGAGTTTTAAATAAGAAAGACCTTCATTTTTGGTTTATACAAATAGCAACTGTTACACACGTGGCCAACTTTTAGTTCACTACACTATATAAACGAGTGAATAAGCTATTTATGTATATAGTGCTTATTAACTTTTTCACTCACGTTTTTTTACTGTGTCCTCCAAGTTGACCTCCCTCCACCTAAATGAAAGTGGTTGTGAAGTCCCATTGACAAGAAGAGTGCAATTGCAGAACTGTAGTTGATAATTAGAATCGTACGATAATTAAAGTTAAAAAAACAGTTGATGGGCTCAGTAAGTTACTACTGCTCACTGGTACTCTCAGTAGTAATAATTAAGCTCATCAAACTCAACTTTAAGTCCTGCATAAATTCAGGCCCTGCTTTTTAGTTTTGTTTGAATGAAAGAATGTTTTATGAGCACATACATTTGGTACATAAGTATTTGAGCTATTCAAGTTCTCAAATTTTACCACTGTGTGGTTTGCAAACAATATTTTACAAAAAAAAAATAAATACACATAAGTTTTCAGGTAAATATTCGTTAGATTTTATTTCGGCGTTGAAAGTTGCTTATACCTGAATAAACCTTGGAATTCTTTATATACAGTGTAATTTTTCAGTGTAAAGTATTCCGTGAAAGGTAAACTGTTATCCAGTTGGTAATTGAGTGAGCGTCTGAAGACTTGATGTTGGTTGACAAACTGCAGGTCAAAATTTCGGACAAGGCGTGGGTTGAGAATAGTTGGACACGAGGCGGACATACCGGATATGCAAGGAGGATGATACAAGGCATTAGATACAGCGAAGATTAACAAAGTAAGGAGTTTGATGGATACATTAAACTGACTGGGTAAAGCGAGGTCTTGCTGCTAAATCAATGAGTTTGATATCCCCTCACTGGACAAACGGTCATGGTTGTTCTGCGTTTGAGTTTTGATCTTAATATCCCATTTAGTTTAAAATACATAAGTATGTGAGGTGCCCGTAGCGCAGTTGTGAAAGTGATCGGGACGATCGCGGCTGGTGTAAAGCAACACACGCCAGGAAATGGGATGGGTGATCACGCCGACCGCAATTTAGTGATGTGTAATTCGGGCTTTCGATTGGCTGTTTTGTTTTTACAGTTTTTATTAGCTCATTAACAGATGTTATAACAATTGGCCGCACAGAACAACTCAGGATCAATCGTGAAATAGTTTTATTAGGGGTACTTTCAGGTTTTTAAGCTGCAAACCGCTTACATAAGGCGTTCGGAGGACCTAGTGCGAGCATACAGGAACACGCGCGTTTAGCATGCAAATCAAGTTTACACGATGAATGCTTGTGGTTGAATAAAAATAGCAATTTCCATCGGTATGCCAATGGAACCGCGATAATGTAACTCTGAATTAAAAACTTTTTCTTAACAAAATCTATTTTTTTTGATGAAATCTAACAACTTTCTCTTTTGAGTTTTGGCAAAAATTATTAGTGAAGTTGTGAAAAGATATTAGTGACGTTCAAATGACGATAATGTTATAATCTTACTGTGTGATGTTACGTTGTTGTTTTCGATTATCAAGAGATCATTTATGTTGGCAATGGACATCATGATTTAAGATACTACCACGTGCAAAATACGCTGATATCTCTAAATTTTTGATTAACAAACTCGTGTGCAAATGTTGTTCGTGGTTGTATTCAGCGACACGTAATATTAAATTGAAGAAACCTAATTTAGGCAGTCTCATAACTAGGGAGCTATTTCATCCAGTCATTTTTCAGTTAGAAGATCATTAGGAAAAAAAGAGAGATCCCTGTTCGGTTTTTTAAAAAAATAAAAGGATTAATTATTATTGTGAGGTACCAGCAAATTAATTTCCACAATAAAAAAAAAGCGAGTGGTCGTGTGGGTAGCTGGGCGGATTTGAGATACCTACCGTTGATACTCGTCCTGCTGACTACGTCATTCCTTTTGGGTCGGTACGATTTTTGTGATACCCGTGGCTATGCACGTGTTCACAACAACACTCACCAACCAAGCATGCGCGTTTGGTTCAATATGAATGCTCTTACCCATAATGTGGTGTATTTTAACCATTGATAATTTAAGTTTTTGAACACTACACTTCACAGTTTTAGTTTAAGTGAAAACAAAAGTTCAGGTCACACTTGAGGATGCAACTTTTTTATCAATTATCGGGTTAATACTTTTCGTTTTCAAATGTTACACTGAATTTCAAGTTATCGATAGCCAGAAGTCCTTAAAGACAGCCCTAAACTAGTAATGAAGTAAGCCTTTGTTGGAGTAAATTATAACGCAAGCATTGTTGTTAGTTTAGGTCTCAGCTTGGGTGTCTACCCAAGCTGAGACCGAAAGGCGACAGTTTTCAGGGTCGATGGCTTTCGGAGAGTCACCGTTCTGTAGGATAATGTTATTTTAATAAAGTTATCGGTCAGGCGTTGGCGCTGAGACGGTTATTGGAGACCGAACTGGGTGCCAAGGACCTCGGCCGTCGTAGAAACTCAGTCTATTGGTACTGAGCTGGATATGAGCTTGTAGAAGTAACAGGAATGATTTACTAATTAGGAGCATCTCATTGCGATTTCAATTATCAATTAAAGTAGCTAGATGTACATTTATCAGAGGATAAGTTTCCAGATCCTTGGTTCCAATTACAGAGGTCAGTCATACATTTGAGATTATTGCAAGTAAGCCCTGGAGTGTACTTACAAGACTCAACTCGGTGGCGGAAGGCTGAGAACCGGTGGGAAGCGAAAACACCGTTAAGCCAAGAGGGCTCTGGCGTGACCCTATTCACCTCCCCCTCATTATGTCTAGTGGTTGCAGGACCTGATCTACAACATACTCAATGAACAGTAAGGTTCATTACATCCATTACGTATTTAACATTTCTTAGTAGTATTGTTGAAATTGTATTGTATGAAAGGGTTTACCCTTGTTTGATCGAACAACGTTTGATATAATATTACTAAATCGAACAACGTTTGAGAAAATCATCACTTTGTATAATATCATTTGATAGAATTTTCAGTTCGTCGAAAGTTTATTTGCTATAACAACGTTTGCACTAATGATCAAAAGGTAGAATGTTCATTTGATGTAATTTTCAGATGGTATAACATGCCAAGCAGCATGTAATGAGGCAAGTCGTTTTTTGGGTTTAAAAAAAAAAAACCACGAAGGCTTAAGGCGGGAGCGAAGCGGAGCGTAGCTCCCGCCTTAAGCCTTCGTGGTTTTTAAACCTTCTAACCTAATCTAACCGAGTCGGTTCCGCCCAAACTATAGTATAGGGCAATGACGAAATTCGATAATATGAAATTAGTTCAAATGAAATTCGTTCAAACAAATAATTACATCAAATAAAAATTTACCAATTAAATATTCGGTCAAATGAATAATTCTCCGAACTGATTTTATTGCAACTGAAATTCGACCAACTGATTTTCGACGAAACGTTGTTCGATCAAACAAGGGTGAACCGTATGAAAGCAGTTACACTCGGATTTGCCTAAAACAGATCAAAGATTATGCAAGTCATTCAGTTTCCGAGCTTTGTGCCTACATCATTGAAAAGCGGTGAAAAAGGATCCACAGCGAAATCAAACAGATCCCGGTTTATTATGCATGAAATCTTCATATGTATGACATAATACGGAGCCAGCGTCGTTTCACCACAAAGGAAGCGTAACGACCCGGGTTCGGATCCCGGCCTGTGTGATCTCCACAATGAGAAGCCGTGATTCGTAAAGAGCACAGGTTTCCGAGCTTTGCCTACATTTGCATATTTAATTATTCCGATAAAATCGACGCGAAGCGCCGCTGCGCTGACAAATACTATAAAGTCGCAGAGAGTGAGCAGAAGGGCTAACTTTTATGATTATTAAGTACGAAGTGTGACTGATTGACTAGAAATGTATGGCTGTTAAACTGGTTTTCACAAAAGCTTGTTTTTTGGGTTATTCCCACTGGGAACAGTGAGGGCTCCTGAATGATCCGTTCACCATGATGGCATCACTATATGTGCCACACCCTGTTTGGGCTATAGTCCTGAGCGTAACATGTTCTTGTCTATTTTTCATTTTCAATTCAGTGGTATTAACAGCCGCCCTGTTAGCGGAAGAAGCGGGTTTGATCCCCACCTGAAGCCTAGACCGAATGCCTTACTGGTTTTCGGATCATCATTCTTATTTATATTTTACACGGCGGTATTGCTTAAGCGGTCTATGCCAGGCAGTCTATAAGTGGAGGAATTTTCTATTTACAATACATTCACACGATAAAGTAGGTGAGAACTTTAAACATTCCAAGTTGAGCCTCTGTATTTCATGCTCTATGAATCTGAGAGTCGCGCCATGCCCGGATAGGATAAAAACTCAATCTCTAAATTATAATTTTAAAGTGCCGGAGAACACTTGAAGTTGTTTTTACATTAAATTACGTTTAAGCCGATCCAAGGGCAAAAGTTGGATTTAAAACGCGAGGTTTTGGTGAATATTTAAAGGGCGATCTGCTCAAGAGTTTCTTAACTTGTCTTGAGTCTTTAACTGGTTAAATTAAGGATGTTCTTCGGAAACAATGTGAAATTAAAAATATTGATTATGCAAAATATAGACTTTTTAAAATGAAATCATTGTGGGTTAAAAATGATCTTGAGCAGATTTTTATTTTGACGCATTGTAATATTTCTGTTTTATAAAAGTACCAACTTGATTATTCTCATTTTATTGACTTCTTCAGTTTCTTTCCATTCATAATGAAACAAATAAGGTACGCTCGCTAATATACCAAGCGTTAGAGTAGTTAGAAAAAATATTTTATTATTACTTAGAAATACTTCACACAAAATGTTCGTCACACGAATGTTTATTGCAATAAGTATCTTCAAAATTGCACGTTATGTACATGAAACCAGAATAAAGTAGACAGTTTGAGTTTATAAATGAAGATCAAATGTGTTCATGTTGAGATTGAGTTTGTGCAATTTCACATTGCAGCATTGCAACAAGAAGCACTTAAATCAGCTTTAACAAAGGTGACAAGCAATTAAAAGATTAATGAAGTCAAGTCCAATCTAGTTAGACGCTCGGCGCATTCGTGTAAAAAGGGGGCCAAGCCCGGCGCGTCCATTTAATTAAGGTCTTTGACATGCGATGCGTTTCATTGCTGCGCTCGTCGGCAATATTGTTCGTCATTATCGAGTCGCCAGTCTCAATCACCCGACAGTATTGGGACTCTTCAATCAAGATCAAATTTCAGTCTGCTTCCGAGATTTCGGCATACTCCTGCAATACTTATTTGCAATAACATGCATCCACTTAGTTTACTATGAAGATTGAATTCACTTCTTTCTGAAGGAATACAATGTTCAATGAACATATTTGTATAAGCTTCTAAGTTGCCACAGAGAAGGATTTTTGAAATTCCTACCAGAAGCATTTTTTTTAACAGCCACTTTCCTGTTTGAAAAATTAAGCATAGCTAGGAAGTGTGAAAGGGAGAGTCTGTTTACGTTATATCATGAACCTATGTTCTGAACTGCAACTTTTTGGACTTAGTAGTTTCAAAGAGACTAGTCAGTATTTAAGAATAAACTTATTTGTAAGTAAGTACAGATGGGTAGCATTTCTACAGAAAGTTTATACTTGTTCGCCTTACTCAGTGGCTTATACTTAAAAAACCGCGGCATAAAGGGCTGCATCTTTTGACTGCGTTGGCTTAGAAGTTTGATTCTTTCACAGCTTCAAGAGACAGTAGACCTGAGTAATTGATATAAATTTCAGCTTCATACCTCCACGCGTTCCTGAGAAAAAGGGTCTTGACAGACGGACGGACGGACGGACAGACGGACAACAAAGTGATCCTATAAGGGTTCCGTTTTTTCCTTTTGAGGTACGGAACCCTAAAAAGCAAAAAAAAACATTAGGCACCTTACCACGCACCTCCGTTCCCACCTGACCTAAGCTACAGGCAAGTCTTACACTGTTAATTTGTGCTAACACATACCGCACGGCTTTATAATGGCCACCTCCAATTACATAAATACATTTACAAGCAGGAGCGACTCTGAAAAAGTGTTGATAAGTGCGAAGTATTTCTTTGTGTTAAGTCTCTTGCTTTTTGTTCTTATAAACTTCATTGAAAATTGTTAGGCACTCAGGTGCTTTTAAAGCTTTTGTGGACTGTAATTATTTACTTTATTAATAGGCGTTTATCTGGTAGACATTTTATTTCATTCTGACAATCTTTTAAAAAATAGCTAACTTCAAAACAATAAAAAAATATACAAATTCTAATCATAACAGTAAAAAAAGGTGCGTTATGCACATGCTCCCCTTTTTAAGATAAAGGGACCACCTTTTTGATTGGTCTGCGAAACACACCACCCGGCGTGGCGACGTCCACAACCCGTGTCACTCCATCCCTACCCGGGTATAAAGCCGTGATTCGCCCCTTCGGCCACGATCCTCGCGGTAATGTGCCGTCTGCTATCACCACGACGTCACCGATGGCTATCGAGGGTATCTCACTAGTGCTTCTTCTTGGAACTAGGGTGGGAAGGTACTCTTTTACCCACCTATTCCAGAAATGGTCGGCCATGCGTACTGCTCTTCGCCACCCTGATCTGCTGCATTCATCTTGATTTGTCAGCACAGCTGGAATTGGACGTCCGGAAGAATAACCCAGAAGAAAATGATTCGGAGTGAGTGCTTCAGGGTGCTGGGGTTCGCTTGCGACGTGGGTAAGTGGTCGTGAATTCACTAATGATTCCGCTTCACAAAGAAGGGTGATGAAAATTTCGTCCGATGGGGTTCTCAAATTGGTACCCAATGTCACTTTTAAGGCTGTTTTTACTGATCTGACCAGCCTTTCCCATGAACCTCCCATAAAGGGAGCTGAAGGCGGGATGAATTTCCAGTGGATCATCTCTCCGGCAGCGAAGTTTGTAACAGCTTCCTCGTACAATGCTCTTAACTCTCTGCTAGCTCCGACAAAAGAAGTTCCATTATCAGAGTGAATTTCTGTCGGGGTCCCACGGCGAGATACAAAACGTCTTAAGGCCATTATGGCGGCGTCTGATGACAGTGAGTAGACGATCTCCAAATGTATGGCACGAGTCGTCAAGCAAGTGAATAATGCCACGTATCTTTTTTCTTTTCTTCTCCCAACAGTCACTGTTGTGGGTCCAAAATAATCCAAACCGACGAAAGAGAAAGGTCTACAGTGATGAGCTAGTCTGGCTGGCGGAAGATCTCCCATAGGAGGTTGAAAGGTTACACACCGTCGTACCTTGCAGAATTGGCAGTTATACGCAGCTGATCTCACAGTACTTCTTAGATTCAAAATCCAGTACTGTTGGCGGAGTTCGTTAACGACCATCTCAATGTTTGCATGGGCAGCTTTGCGGTGATAGTGAAGCACAAGGAGCCGGACAGCGGAGTGTTTTCCATCCAGTAGTATCGGAGATTTGATTTCTTCTTGCACATTAGTTACCGCCACGATTCGAGAGGATAACCTTAGTAGGTTGTCATTATCAAGGATTGCTGGCAATTTACTTAATCTACTACGGCGTGACACGGGCAAATGGTTTGTTATGCATCTGATCTCGTTGGAAAATGAATCTAGCTGACTTGTTCGTAAGACATGGATTATCGCCAAGTTTAAGTCATGCGACATTAGCGTACCGGCAAGAACGTCACGGTCACGGTTAGTGTTTGGAGTTGGCGTCGCATTGAATGTGAAGATGAGGTTTTCTACTTTATGACTGAGATTGACATGAACTCCTTTTTTTCTTAATGAATGAATACGTAGTAATGACAAATAACGATGGGCGTATGCCGTAGCTCTTATCAGTCGGCAAAAAGTCGGGACCTTTAATCCAACGGGAGTCCAGAGTAATTGGACCTCGATTCAGTCGAGTTATGTCATCAGCAACGTTGAGGCCACTAGGAACCCAATGCCACTCACCGACATCGGTAAGCTCTATAATCTCACCAACTCTATGGGCTACATAAGGTTTATACAAGCGTGCATCATTGCGGAGCCAACCCAAAACGTTCATAGAATCGGTCCAAAATATACGCCTCTCAGGTTTGTTTCTAACTGCATCTACAATGGACGTAGCTAGTCTAGCTGATATTAATGCAGCCTGTAGTTCTAACCTAGGAATACTACATGGTTTCAAAGGAGCTACACGGGATTTACTACATATCAATGAGAGCTGTACGTCTCCATTCGGAAACAGATAACGCCAGTACGCTACAGCAGAGTATGCCTGTGCGCTCGCGTCGGCGAAGACGTGCAGCTCCATATGGCTGGATACCATCTTTTTAAGATTATAGCAGCGTGAAATTTTTAATTGAGATGTCAAAATCAGGTCCTGGTACCATTCATTCCATGCCTTTGTTTCGGCAGGGGGGAGCTCGGTGTCCCAGTCATAGGCCATTCGCCATGTATTTTGAAATAAAATTCGGCCACTAATGACAACAGGAGCGAGGATACCTAGCGGATCGAAAACTCTCATAATGAGGGAAAGTATGATACGCTTTGTTAGTCGAATAGGCAAAACTATTTCCTCATCTTTGACAGGAGTGTTGAAACCTATAAGATCTAAAGATGGATGCCAAAGTAGTCCTAGTGCACGAACACAAGGATTAGATGATGTAAAATTTGCAAGGTTTATGTTTAGGTCGCTTACTGAGTCTGATAAAAGATGCTTAGGCAAAAGTCTGAGCGCCGATGGGCTATTGGACACCCACCCACGCATTTCAAGTCCTGCACGGGCATGAACATGGACTATATTGGCAGCTAATTGAGCTGCTAAATCACTGGAATCTACAGACCCTATATAATCGTCCATGTAGGTATCATTTATAATAGCGTGTGTTGCATGTGGAAATTTGTCTTTGACCTCCAATGCATTTTTATTTTTCATATACAGGGCTGTAAACGGACTCGATACAGCCCCAAAGATCATAGAGGACATCCTATATATACCAATAGGCTCGTTAGGGCTTTCTCGCCACAAAAACCTTTGCGCATCTCTATCCCGGTCAATAATTTTAAATCTAGGAAACATTTCCTTAATATCAGCAGTCATCGCTACTTTACCTTCTCTAAAACGTAGTAAAATGTTAAAAAGGGACTGCAATAAATCAGGGCCTGTCAGTAAAAGTGAATTGAGGCACACCCCTTTTATTCGTGCGGCGGCATCATGAACCACACGCAGCTTTGCTGGTTTGTTTGGATTCACTACTCCAAAATGTGGTAAATACCAACAAACTGAATTTGGAGAAGGTTTACTGTTACATTTCTCGGCATATTTTTTGCTAAGCATGTCGTTCATGTTAAGTCTGTAGCGCTCAGCATATGTTGGGTCACCAATCATTTTCTTTTCTAGGGTTAGAAAGCGCGATAGCGCAAGTGGATAACTATTTGGTACGATAGGCTTGTCGGATTTCCATAAAAGTCCGACTTCAAACCTTCCACAGGGAAGCCTATTGGCTGTGCTTTCTAAAATGTTAATTGCGCGTTCGTTTTCTAGACTTTGCGGTTCCTTTTTAGAAATACCAATGGAATCTAATTTATAATTTTCTTTTATAAGGTTTTCTATTGACGGGTTAATCTCATCATACTGAACATGGTTTACTAAAACAGCTGGCTTTGTCCTACTGCTACTGAAACCAAATAAAACCCACCCTAATGCGGTTTTAATGGCAGCTGGTTGTAATTTAGAACCTTTTCGAACAGATTGGGCCAGCGTCAAATGCCAGTTATCAATGCCTATAACAACCTTCGGTTGCACATCGTTATAACAAAGAAAAGAAGTTAGATCAGAAAGATATGAGTCTCTTAAGTTTCGAGGATATACTGTTTGTTTAGCTAATTGTAAACCTTTAATGGAACGAGCCTGTAAGACCTGATGTGTTTCAACGCCATAGAAACCCTTGATGTTGAAATCTACATATTCCATTTCAGCATCTTTTGATAGCCCACCTACACATGTCAGGCGTGTCTGTACGATAGGACCCCTTGCTCCAATTTGCGCAGCAAGTTCTGCATCTATGAAGGTCGCTGTGGATCCGTCGTCTAAAAGCGCATGAGTATTTACACTACCAAGTGGACCTGACACTGTGACGGCTACTATTTTTAGCAAAGGTCGCTGGACGTCCGCACGCTTCCTACTAAGCGGCGTGGATGAGCTACTAGCGTGAGCTACGAAGTCTGTCGCTTGATTGTTTGACGGTTCATTAACGATACTTTCAAAATCGGGAGAACGAGGAGATGACGATTCTCCTTGTTCACCATCGTCAACGACTACGTATGCAATATGTAACAATTTATGATGAGAAGAGTTACATTTTTTAATATTACAAGTTTCCGTGGTATTTTTGCAATTTTTATAACTGTGTAAACCTTTTTTTAAGCATTTGTGGCATAGCTTATGGTTTCTGACGAACTGCCACCTGTCATTGACATTTAATGTCTTAAAGGTGTCACACTGACTTAATTCATGACTTTCGTTGCAAAAATTACATTGTACAATATTTGAATTATTTCCAGGATTTTCATGATTTTTAGGGGTGACTGGAACATAATTTGAGGAGAATAATGGACGAGAATCAGAGTTAATTTGGTTTTCGTTCGCCTGAACCACATGGACTTTGTCGATCTTTCTCAGGTGATTATGAGTTTCACTGAGCAAGCCAAACTTAAGCTGCAAGTCCACTTCCCGGATAAGGAAATGGGTCAAGAGTTCAAGCTTGGTGCAGTCTCCATGCTCAATGAAATGAACTGACGCAAAATCAGCCCATCGTGCTCGTAACAGAGGTGTAAGCTTACTCAAGACAGATTGAAAGATTTCTGGTGATTCTAAATAAGGTTTTTGATCCAAAAGTCTTATCACTTCTGCAGAGTTACGAACACGACAAGCAAACTTGTGAAGATCGCTACCATCAGTGTTTATTTTCGGTAAGGTGCGAATTGAGGCGACTTCTTGTAAAACGATAAGTTCAGGTCTGCCAAATCTAACAGCTAAAGCTTCCATCACCTCTGTTGGGTCTCGTGCTGATACTAGCAGCATGGCAACAGCTTCACGAGCCTCTCCTTTCAAAGCTAAGCCAATACGAGCTAAATTATCTGAAGTAGAATATACTAACTTTGTGTCTTCATACATTCGTTTAAAAGTCAACCAATCCATTGCTTTACCGTCAAAAGTAGGTAGTCGTCCGTCTCCAAATCTGGGTCTGGATTGATTTCCACTGCTTAAGGCTGCGATGGCATTAGCTAACTGTTTTATATCTGAGGAAGGTTGAATATTAGTGGATGTGCTGGGTTGTATGACAATATTAGGTATTGACGAGTTGGTATTGGTTTTAAAATTCGCCTTATTTGTCATAGGCAGATCATCAAGAGGTACGTTAGTGCGTGGACTAAAATGTACACTATATGTAGGTTCTAAACCGCTATTTTTAAGTGAGGTAGCCATTGTACGATTTTGAATCAGGTTATTGACGGTTATATCCGTATTGACGTACTGTGGCTCCTTCACTAAGGGATTAGGTACAGCTAGATCGACACACTTATGTAACCAATTTTGTACTTCCTTATTGGAAAGACGACTCGAACGTCTACTTCCGCTACGCGTGCTGCCTTTTTCTTCTAAAGCAGCGATTTCCGCTTGTTTTCGTAGTTCCAAGGCTGCTCGATCGCGTTCCAGAACATTACGCTCACGTTCCAGAACATTACGCTCACGTTCCAGAATAGCATGCTCCATCTCTGCCATTTTTTGTGCATAGTCTGCTTCAATGGATAAAATGCGGCTCCTTACGGTTGACGATGATCCTGAAACAGAGCTAGCAGTGCCGCTGGGAATTCCAGCGGTTTCGGCGAAAGCAGCTGGTGCAACGACAGGAGGGTTTCCGTTGTCAACGGATTGGCTTGGCCCTGCCCCTGCGGCTTTCGCTTTTGAGAGTGATCTTGTATCTCGTTCTCGTGGGGTGAGAAGGACCAATATGTTAGGCACTCAGGTGCTTTTAAAGCTTTTGTGGACTGTAATTATTTACTTTATTAATAGGCGTTTATCTGGTAGACATTTTATTTCATTCTGACAATCTTTTAAAAAATAGCTAACTTCAAAACAATAAAAAAATATACAAATTCTAATCATAACAGTAAAAAAAGGTGCGTTATGCACAAAAATGTTTACATTCTACCACTATGGCCCTGGCTTGCCACGGAATCTTGATGATTATTCCTACTTTACTATTACTAAGAAGGGACTGGCCGAAAAAGGAAGGAAATCTGGGCTCGTTTAGAGAAGGGTAAGCGAGGCCTTTGACCAGCAGTGGGATCCTCATGGCTAATTTAAATTTTAGATTAAGACTATTACTAACAAATCTTGATTCACTACTTTAATGACTCTCACATTTGTGTACAACCTAAAACACATTTCAAGTAATACATTTTGAAAGAAGACATATTTTAAATATTTATTGCTTTTCTTTAAAAAAAAAAGGTTATTTAAAAAAAAAACATAAATAAAGCTATTTCGTATTGGTTACGGTGGTTTTGATTGCGACTCTTCGTGTTTTAATCAATTACGTACAACAGGCGTAAAGTTCAAAACAGATTTAAATCTGATATGCTAAAAAGTTAAGAAGCTAAACCAGTCCTTATAGAATTATCTCAGAACAAACATTACGATTCAACTTCGCCGTCTAGCAAAAAGAGTGCAATAACAAGAAGAAACAAAGTAACGAATGCACCCAATAATGGAACTTAGAGCTCGGGGTGAATATTTAAATTTACTTGGAGCTTAAGAACTTGGCAGGGTGAGCGAGCGATAGCGGAAGCGTTATGATACTCTTAGGCCCTTACTTTTTTCGAAAAGAATTCAGATGAAGTTCATTAATAGGGAAAAAGATCTTTGACGACTAACCTTCTAGAAAAAAAACCGGCCAAGTGCGAGTCGGACTCGCGCACCGAGTTCCGTACAAACCTGCAAGGTTTACAAAGTTCGTTCATTACGACAATCGAGTCATAACTATGGTATTTTTATTGCAAAATGAAATTCATAACATTACAATGGGGAAAGATGGAGGAGCATAAATTTAAGACAAAGATCTCTTTGTCGTTTAAGTAATCCTTTATTTTTTATTAACACATATCATTTAATTATAAGTATAACACTTTAAGCAGTTAGGACGCATTTAGATTATGCAGCTACATTCACCAAAACATCGGGATTGAATGACGATGAGTGAGGTCGTCATTGCCGTTTGAAAAATATTGCCCTCGCCATACATAGTATAATAACTCGCGGTCATTGCTGTAACTACAATTATGTTTACAATCACATTTTTTTTGGTGGTATAACTACTTAAAAATTTAAGCTTTTCTGAATTTTTCTGTTACCTGTGCTGTAAGCTATTGCTTCTTACCAAATTTCGAGATTCTATGTCAACGGGAAGTGGTCTTTAGGTTTTAATTCCCTTTTTTTTTTGACGTGGAGAATGCATTTACGCACTATCCCGCTCCCTGGGTAGGAGAGCGGGGGGAGTGTGGGACTCGCCCACCCCAATGGGGAAGGGACTACCCACTAAACTCCGCGGAGGCGAAGGACTCGACCGGCGGACCCCTGGCGCGCTATGCCGGCTTCCCGGCTCTACTCGAGAGGATTTATATCTCCCCACTTACCCCCCCCCCCCATTTTGCTAAAATTTTGAAACCTTTTAAAAGAAAAATCTGTCTTTTTTTTAACGTCCTTACGATTGTACAATAATGCTACCACAAAGAATTTCTTTATACAATCTGAAAGGGCAGATATAGCAGTTTCTGTGTCCTAAAAATTTCTACGTTGGTATCAATGTTTTAATTTTTACAGCCTCCCCAATAGCTATACTTTGTATGAAAATGCTTGAGATATCCCTAGACACTTTTGATGTGTGTATTTTGTAATGTAACTAAAAATTTAAGGTTTTCGGAATTTTTCCTTTATGTGTGCTGTAAAACGTTGCTTCATGCCAAATTTCAAGATTCTAGGTCGACTGGAAGTACCCTTTAGGTTTTGATTCCCTTGCGAGTACTTGCGAGTTTCAAAATATGCAGCTTAAATTGCTGTTTCTTTTGATTGCGTTGACATAGAAGTTTGATTTTGTTACAGCTTAAAGGTATTATAGACTTGAGTATTTGGTTTGAATTTCAATTTAATACCTTTACGCGTTTATGAGGAAATGGGTAGTAAGTTTAAAATTATTAAAAAAATATATATTATGGGATGTAACTAAAAATTTATGGTTTTCGTAATTTTTCCTTTATCTATGCTATAAGACGTTGCTTCGTACCAAATTTCAAGATTCTGAGTTCACGGGAAGCACCCTGTAGGTTTTGATTCCCTTGCAAGTGTCGAAAATTTGCGGCATAAACGGCTGTATCTTTTGATTGCGTTGGCTTAGAAGTCTGTTTTTTTCACAGCTTCAAGGGACAGTAGACCTGAGTAATTGATATAAATTTCAGCTTCATACCTCCACGCGTTCCTAAGAAAAAGGGTCTTGACAGACGGACGGACGGACGGACAGACGGACAACAAAGTGATCCTATAAGGGTTCCGTTTTTTCCTTTTCAGGTACGGAACCCTAAAAAACAATTAATTTGTATAACTGTTTAATCAAAGGTTAGTTTTAAATATTATAAAGTAGTTAAAGTTTTAATTAATAATAGAGATGGAACTCAAAGCGTGTGTGACTGCGGCGTGGATCCTCAGACTATGGCTCACCTCCTCGATTGCCCTCTGTGCCCTAAGACCTGCACAAGGGAGGATCTAAACACGGCAACGAATGACGCAGTCGAGATCGCCAAGTTTTGGTCGGGTTCTATTTGATTTGATGCCATTTACATGAAAGAAGAAGAATTAATAATACTGTTGATGTTGTTGTAATTTGACAATCTATGTATAAATTCTCGGTAATTTCACCATCAGTAATGCCATTTGAATTTGATACACCGAGGGTTCCACACAACACAGCTCTTCCACATTATGGTACACTCTGAAACGCTATCATTTCTCATAAGCCCTGACCGCGTAACGTAGGTGTTATTCATATTTAAACAAAGCCAAATTTTTTCAGCGGTCTTGCCTTTTTGAAAAAGTTATTTTTCGCGGTTTCCCAACAAAAACGCTAAGTAAGCCGACAAAAACTTCGCCGAGGGATAATGGTGTACTTGCGCTGTGCCTTTGATCAATCACGCTGGGATGGTACCAGGCGATGGTATCTGATTGACGGGAATATATTCTATGGTGACATGAACTTTACTGATTTCTCTCTTTGCTTTTTGCAAAGTTTTACGTATAACCCAAAAGACACTTTGCTTCTAAAAATTTTATAGGTGGATTCAGTAAAACGTCATATCAACTCACGCCGGTGGAAGAGTCAATACTACCGACCCGCTCCGGCTTTACACGGAATGTAATTATACGTTTAAACCTTCAATAACTTTATCTATTAAATAATCAAAAACAACCGTAAGCCGTTGTGTACTTTTAAAGATATAAGCGAACTTAGGGACAGTGAAAGCGACTTTGTTTCATACTATAGTATCTACAACCAACCAGTAAGGAAGTAGGTAGGAACAATTAGTAAGTAGGTACCTAATTAATAATTTTACAATTTGTGTTGTAGGTTTGATCAAAATATTTGCATTCAAGAAAATTTTAAATAAATCCAAGCTTTCTATCTCACTTGAGGCGACGTTACGCCCCATATAACCTCAAAAATTATTGCGAAGGTCAATAAAGATATTTGAATAGACAATTTTTAAGGACAGAAGACATTTTAAACATGACCGTAATAAAACTGGCTATAGCGAAGCAAATACAATGAAGCTTTGAATTAAATCAATAGATTTAGCACATTGATTGTGTTTAGTATTGGATGCGGCGGCTATCTAATTAATAGTTTATAGCAAATCAGCCGGTGTCCGTGCTCCTGGAAACTCTTACGAAATTTTGGTTATGGAACATACCGTATCATTATTCATTGGTTAATTTTTGCAGCATTCTCATTTTTAAGGAATTAAGGCCAGGATAATACCACCTCAGTTAAAGCTAATCAATGGTTATTCCACTGGCGTAATGAGTTTAGATTATGTCTTCACCGCTACCAGCGTTTTGCTTAATCAACCACCACCCACCCAACCCAAAGACTTATACAGGTTGTTCGGCTTGATACCAATCCTTGGGACAACCTGTATAACGAACATATTTGTGTTCGTTCAGAGTCTGGGTATTATTATAAATTTTATTTAGAAATAGTTTTGTATATCTACCAATCTCTGACACCCATAGTACAAGTGTTTAACGTGCTCAATTAGCACATTTGTATTTAGAACCCTTTGTTTAAAACTGTTCATCGCTAGATGGAGTTATCCTCCGATAGCTCGCGCAAGCATTATGTTTTTTCGTCTTTATATAGTGTCATGTCAAAATTGTATCGATAATCCAAGTACAAGTTCAATAAGATAACAAGAAGCTCTCAGGGAACAGTTCTCCCAATAAACAGGTTCAAACAAACAGACCTAGTATTACTGCCTGAAAGGGTATCTCCGACCAAGACCTAAACTGTAGGTTTTTCATGGTCCTTCGAGCCGGATAAAATGGTTCTAATCTAAACCATTTCCGGAGGTCGTCCATGGTGACGAAGGTTTTTCAGCAGTGTGACTAGTGAAGTGCTTGGTGGAACGGGAACATCAGCTACCAAGAGTTGGAGATGATCAGGAGTCCAAGTTTGGTGGCGAATCCGGCTTTGGACTTCGCGACGGCGCTCTGGTCGGCAGAGTTGCCGTCAGGGCTCCAAGGATTGGAGCTGATGCAAGCAGGAGTCCGAGTTTGGTGGTGAATCCGGCTTTGGACTTCGACGGCGCTCTAGCGAGGAGTTGCCGTCAGGATCCCGGACCTCTCTGATGTGGGATAAGGACATCTACATCGGAAGTCACGAGTGAGTGAAAAGGAAGACAAACTGTGTGTGTTTTTGAAATTTGCCAAGGAAATGTGAACTTTATTCAGTAATGTGAAATAACTTAAGAAATTTAAAGATTTAATTTGTGGATTTGTAAGCTGTTGGTGTAATTTTAGTAACATAGCCTAATTTTAAGTAAAAATTGTTACTACGGGAAATCCATGCCCGATTTTGGTCAGAGTCAATAGAAATTGAAACACTTGGGATAATTTTACATATTTTTTGACTTTGACAATTTTGTGTTTTAAACGTTTTATTTTTCTACATGGTTTTTGTTAATTTGGTTAGTAAGTTTTGTAATTGTAAGTGTTGCCATTGTCAAACTGTGTAGTGAATAGGAAGTCCGAATTTAATGAAAATTGTAAAGATCAGGGTGGGCAGGCCCTTCTATAAGGACGAAAGCTGGGTTTGTCCTTGGTGGGCAGTATGTTTAACGTGCTTAATAAGGACGAAAGCTGGGTTTGTCCTTGGTGGGCAGTATGTTTAACGTGCTTACTTAGCACATTCGTATTTAGAACCCTTAGTTTATAACTGTTCAACGCTAGATGGAGTTATCCTATGTAGCTCTGGCACAATCTATCATGGTGTATTGCATACCTGTCTGGTGTGGTGCGGCAAAAACTCGATTCTTAGAGGTCGAACGTGCTCAACGTAACTTAATTAAAATAATGTATTTTAAAAAAAAAAGATTTGATACTGAATGTCTTTATATTGTGTCTAAGCTTCTCTCAATTAGAAAACTATACATATACCATACAGTTCTGAGAAAACATAAAAGCATGCCTCATGACCCGAGCATTAAAAACAGCAGGAGAAGGAAGGATATTGCAATTCGAGTACCTACAATTAAAACCACATTTGCTAGTCGGCAATACAATAAACGGTCGGCACATCTATATAAGCGTATTAATAAAGAACTAGATATTTATATTAAGCACTACTACGAATGTAAGAAAGTTATACCAATTTGGCTTGAAACCAAAAATTATGTTGAGATAGAAGAACTACTACAGTAGTTTATTTTTGAGAACTATCGCATGGTACCTACGTTAATAGAATTTAGGTATTGTACTTACATGAATCTGTTTTGTGCTTTAAGTTTCTGTGGAAATGTTGTGTAAGCTTTTATGAAGTGTGAAATGTGACTTTGAATACTATGTGTTATAGGCATACTCTGTTTGCCTTAGGATGAGTGACAAATGTTCAAACTGTTCAAATCATTTACTAAATAACTGTAACTGAAGAGCGGTGCCTCCTGGAACAGGCTTCCATAAGCTTAAAAGGTGGCACCAGCTTTACCTTTTAATTGTAAACTGTTTTTTACTGAATAAATGGATTTTATTATTATTATTATTTATATATTATTATTATTATTATATCCTCCGATAGCTCGCGCAAGCATTATGTTTTTTCGTCTTTATATAGTGTTATGTCAAAATTGTATCGATAATCCAAGTACAAGTTCAATAAGATAACAAGAAGCTCTCAGGGAACAGTTCTCCCAATAAACAGGTTCAAACAAACAGACCTAGTATTACTGCCTGAAAGGGTATCTCCGACCAAGACCTAAACTGTAGGTTTTTCACAAGTGTTGCTTAGTTTGGGATCATTCGTCACTGTCCTCATTCTTGATCTTCCCGTCAGCTGTCATGACCTATTTTTTTCATTTAACAGCAGAAGACTGTAAGCATTAACTGAATGTTGAGTTAATATGGCAAATAGATTACCACAATATTTAATGGGCTTGCTGGATGCATGCACACTTTCGGCCGGGCATGCCCAAACACGAAACTGTTTATCAGTTAGTGCGAAGCATGATTTTATTATTCATTTAAAATGGCATTTGCATTCCCTTTGCATTTAATCGTCAGGACACAGGTACATTTTCAATCATATTATAATTAATCAGATTAGAATATACTGGGGCGGCATCCGGCCAATACTCGTGTCATCTCACATCTCGGTGCTCCACGCTTCCTTTAATCATCAATACGCTTCACTTTGAATTAGTATTTTCACTTATTTTGCATGTAAATAATTTTTAAATGTTTATTGGCTAAGTTCTTACCTCTCAAACGATTACAGTTGCAAAGAAATGTGATTTTAAAGATAACTCACCCCGATCGAAGTGAGGGCCAGAACAGCATATAGCTGGACTGGGGGTTGGTTCCCCCCATTCGTCTCATTTCTATTTACCAACACGGTACTTTAAATGGGGCTGCAATATGGGTATGAAGATACCAAATTTTGGTACCGCCGTTGCCACAGTGACCTCGTGGGCATCCCTAGATCGACACTAAACCTCGCCGGTCCTAACGAGACCCGGCTTTTTCTCCATGTAGCGAATTAGCTGGCCCGGGACATCTCTGATTACTCGCTCGGTAATTAATTTAACTAATCAAAGCTACACAATTAACGTTGACTTAGATTAATTGTAATGATATTACGTTTTTTCTACCTATTTATCTACCTACCTTGTGTAAACAGTAAAACATATCGGTTTCTATAGGGCTCGAAGCGTCATCCATCTTAATAATCAGGAAAAAATAATTGTCGATCAAATTAGTCTTATTTTTTTAATGTCTTTGTTTTTAAATGAGGTTCTCATTTGTTTTTGTATGGCATTCTACTGACAAGACGTGAATATTGGTAAACTTAATTATAGTGGCATGTACTACAATTGTTATCACATGGTACAACATGGTAAATTTTGTTCATGTTAAGGCCTATGGCATCTAGTACTTATGAATAGAATAATACATACACCTTCCATAAAAAAAAACATTTTACACTTTGCGATAACTATTTTTACATCTATAAAGCAATAAAATTAGTAAATATTGATAGAGACGTAATGAGAATTCACAATGGTAATTAAAAAAAATAATATGACCCTCATCTGTTCCAAGTGCATATTCCCTATTGTGGGCAGTAGGTACAATGAATGACGCCTCTGGACAATACATTTAAGATCTATCTAAAGGACATACTACTCGTATTAATATTGGAACCCCGCTCATTTGTCAATGGATGTTTATTTTGTATTTATCTGCCTAGAAAATCATTAGAATAACATAGTTTTAACAAACAAGTTCTTCAAGAAATCGTCTAACATCCCGTATTTTTTTTCCATGAACGTTTCTGAATATCTACGGGTTGGTAGCAACTCGTCTAAAAACGCAACTGGTCTAAGTAGCAACTGGTCTAAAATGCAACTCGTCTAAAGAGCAACTGGTCTACAATGCAACTCGTCTAAGTAGCAACTGGTCTAAAATGCAACTCGTCTAAAGAGCAACTGGTCTAAAATGCAAATGGTCTAAGTAGCAACTGGTCTAATCCACTGTATCTTGAACTATCGTAAAATTTTTCGGCATTCAAAAAAGGACAAATTTGCGTCCAAAACCAAAACTATTTTAAACATAATCGAACATAACCAAAATAATATAGACAGTTGCTTTTGATGAATCAGACCGGAATGAAATTTTAATAATTATGATTTGTTAGATAACTTTCACACATAGTAGCGACTTTTCAGATCGCGATTTTTCATGATCACAAATTAATGAATCGTGTTTTTTCTTGAAGTTAGCTCAAGTTAGCTCAATTTCACGCGGCAATCTATTAAAGATTTAGCGAAAAAAGTTAATGCAATCATTAGTTTCATCTTTATAATTCAGTTTCTTTGTGTAATTAAGATGAGCGTGACACGAGATGTGAGATGATATTAGCCGGAGTGCCACCCCAGACCGGAAAGACTAAATAAATAAAATGACTTCGTAAATTAATGTATATTTTTATTTCAATAAATTCGTAACTATTGGACTGAGCATATTTTTGAACTTAAATTATTCTTAAAAAAAAGTAAAAAAAAAACTTTTATTCATGTAAACTTCACATGAATTAAACTGGCACATGACATTGACGTGCACGAGAATAAGTCGCTGTCATATTGAATTGAAAATAGGTCCATTGGACCTGTTTTTTGTGTGGCCGACCTTGGTGCGCGGATGCCGTATCCTCATCTTTTTGTTTATATTAATGAAGTTATACGGTACTATAACTTCTATACTACATAGTTTAGGAGGCTGATTTTTTAAATATGCTATAGGGTTACTATAGATAACCCATTTTAACACATTTCGTTGCTGGCGATTCTGGGTCTTTTGTCTATGACATTTTGAACATGTCCTTTGTATTTACAGCTTCTTAAGCCATGTAGTGTACACAGGAGGTATCAGCGTACCAAATGTGACCACACAAAAAAACAGGTCCAATGGACCTGCCAATGTGCGACATTGTAAAAAATCGCTTTAGGAGAAATTGCTTCAGGAAAAAAAGACTATTTATTAATTTTGCGATCATGAAAAGTCGCTTCTATGTGTGAAAATGATCTAACAAATCATTAAGTATTATTGAAATTTCATTCCGGTCTGATTCACCAAAAGCAACTGAAAATATTATTTTTGTTATGTTTAATTATGTTTAAAATAGTTTTGGTTTTGGACGCAAATCTGTTCTTTTTTGAATGCCGAAAAATTTTACAAAAGTTCAAGATACAGTGGATTAGACCAGTTGCTACTTAGACCATTTGCATTTTAGACCAGTTGCTCCTTAGACGAGTTGCATTTTAGACCAGTTGCTACTTAGACGAGTTGCATTTTAGACCAGTTGCTCTTTAGACGAGTTGCATTTTAGACCAGTTGCTACTTAGACCAGTTGCGTTTTTAGACGAGTTGCTACCAACCCAACAAAGGACGTCAATTGTAACTTTTATAATATTTTGATTTAAATCCCGTTTTACAGTCTATTTATGATTGATTCAGAAATGTGGAGGCAACGAAATAACTTTAACAATTGTAGACATAATAACGGGCAATTTACTTTCAACGGCTGTCCCAATTAAACCATTGTTGTCGAGGAATTATGTCCAAATGATAGGCTATACAACTGGGTTGCGATTTTACTTTCAGTACCTTATTTTGTAGGTAAAAACCTACAAACTCAGACTGGCTAATATCAAAGATTTAAAAATGAATGTAGTATGGGACGTTACAAGAATATCTCAATGTTTAGTGTTTTTTTTCTTTTTCTAGCCTGATGGTAAGCGATAACGAGGCCGAAGGTGGAACACGCTTACCCAGAAAATGCCCGTAAAAAAGAAAATAAACTAAAATAAAGCAGACTGACGGTCGCGTGTTACCTTTACAAACAACGGGTTTCCTGCCTTCTTGCATACTATTCCCTTTTTTTTATTTGGATAAACCAGCATATGACCGCGATCTCACCTGATTGAAAGCGACGCGACGCGACGATGCGGTCGACGATGGTACATGTTTGTCTAGAAGAAACCTATTCGCTCTTTCGAACACAGACGCCGGTGAAGCGTTCCACTCCTTAGCGGCACGAATGATGAAAGTGGAACCAAAGTATTTCAGTAAGAGTCGTGATTCAGCTTTCAGCTTTCTCGGAGGGGTGGAGGAATCTAGTTGCTTAAAATCGCCATCCTCTCGAGTCACTGGTAGGTAGTACGTTTGGCATTAAATCATACTATCTTCTGTCATAATCTAAAAAAAGTCGATGTAATTTTAAAATCTCAACCAACTACAAAAAAGAGCGCTTTCTGTGTTATGGCTTATGGTTCTCACAGCCAGCTATAGCAGTATGATTGTGTTTTGTTCATTCACAACAAAATTCGGCTTCAGCACGCTTATCCCCTGTCCAAATTGTCGCTTATAACGATAAAAGTGTCGGATACAATCTCTAATAATGTCACCGCAAAAAACTCTGGCAAAAAGTAAACGTGGGTTAGAAAGGTAATAAAGATTTTAACTCGCCGCGTTGTTGTTACGCCTAATAATGGCAAAGTATAAACCAATAACAATGAAACATTACTCAAAGATGACAATAAAATTAATGATGTCGATGGATGGATGGATAGTTCAGGCATTACAAAAATAGTCGGGTTCTTAGACTATCCTCCTCTATCCTCTACCTGAAGGTTGTCTGGAAGAGATCGCTCCCTAGCGATAAGACCACCTGAATTGTACATTGGTCTCTCTAATTTAATAAAATTGTAATGTTTTTGTGCAATAAAGAATATCTTTATATCTATCTATCTGTCACTGTGGATACACCAACATTCCATTATCAATTAAATTGTTAAAATAGTTCTTAAGTAGTGTACTAGCGATTTCACGCGTAAAATGGGGTGCTTAAACAAAAACAAAGCTTTCAAGCCATCAGTTTGCTGAGTTCCGAAATAGCTGGGGAATTGTCCATGATGTATGAAAATGAGCCCGTTACCCTACAGAGGATTGCCGGTCTCTGTCAAATAAGGTCGCTTTTCACGTGGATCCACTCTCCAATGTTCTGGGTGTATTGGAAGAGTTTAATAAAGTACAGTGCAGTATAAAATCCCGCAGCTCATTGATTGATTCACACAGCCTCACGGAATTGATATGCGGAATTCAGTTGCCGGTTTTTTTCAGTAAACCATATTTATTTAAGTATGTTTATCCGTTGTCTAGTATCTATAATAACGGACTATAACTAGCCCACTTGGGACTAGATGGCGCTGTGTGGAATAATGTCCAAGGATATTTATTTATTTATATTCTGACACCGCTGGTAGAGTCTCTTCTTTAATAATCTAGTTAAGCGCGCATTGACCACAATCTCACCTGGGCCCCAAGTCTGCTAATTTTAAGACGCTTCAATTGAATCGTAGTTGAGTGTCAATCGGCTAATTTGACAGCACGAAAAATATGTCAAAGTTGACAATTAGGACTCAATTACGATCCAATTGAAGCGTTCTAAAATTACCAGGCTGGGGGCCCTGATCGTAAGGGATGATGTGGTCTAAGGTGGTAAATGCCGGCCTTACAAATGGCTGTTCACTTTCCTCTTGAAGAAACCCAAGTTGTATTGCATTACGTTTTGCATTAAGTTAAATTATGTTTGTATACCGTGTATTTTTATTATTAATTGTGTCAAATTTATAAGTTCTATTACCACTTCTATTAGGTATCTAATGCTTCCGAACAGCAATTACTTTATCACAATACGAAGAAAATTTTAATAACGTTTGATGATTTCACACACTTTTTTTTTTTTCTATCACTGCAAAGTGACCGCAAACCTTGACCGAAATTTAGTGATGTATTTTCGGGCATCTCCGTGCTCCGGAGGGCACGTTAAGCTGTTGGTCCCAGTTGACGTCGCTAGATGTCAGTCGTTACACCCCTCCAACAATGGCTCGTTCCATCTCATAGTTGAGGTGAGGCCTGTGCCCAGCAGTGGGACGTATACAGGGTGTAGGGACGTATACGTAATTAAACTAAAATAAAAACATCGATCAAAGAAACACTCAGCACTAATTTGGGTTCATGGAGCCAAGTTGACCCTAACCGGGTGTGATCGGAAGCGACCTCCTTTGTTCACGCCCCTACGTTATGAATCGATAAATCGAATTAATATCGACATTTTGGTAAACGTTTGTTGCACGTTTTTGAAAAAGGGGACAACACCTACTATTTTAGATTCATTCACTTTCCATGCCATCAGTCTTTAGGGGTACTTTTGAAACACCCTGTATAGCCTGTTTATGTAATGATTTCACATGAAAAGTATTAACTGCTATACTCCACCAGAGCTCCAACCAGAGTCAAAGACTTAATAGTTGCCCCAGCTGGCGTTAACGTATAACACGTTAGTGGCATTATTTTTGAGTTTTTTGTCTTTAATTGACACCATACAACATTTGCTTATTTTTCTTATGTATAAAAATGTCCCCGAGATTATTTGTTTTTGTTCTCTCGTATAAAATCCCGACGGAACGTAGCCGCAGTTTTAATACGCTTATCTCGTTTGCTCGCATCGTTCTGCTATTTAAATGTTGGCACTATGATTTAGTTCGGCGTGAGAGGGGATCCCCCGGGCGCCCTGAGTGCTGCCCTGCTCCCGCGGCTTGTTTGACTTATTTTATGTGTTCGTAACTGCGAACTGTTGTGTTGGTCGGATATTGAATACTGTATGAGTTTCGGAATTAGTGCGGAATGCCCTGCAGCGGGGAGGACCGATAATTTGAAGATGAAAACTTACCGCAATGTTGTTTCTGCCTACTACGTATGTTACGTCTCATATTGTATTCGTACGCAGCGTTTGTTATTCTATTACTTGACGTTTCTTTAGTCAACTCCTGTATATCAGATGTTTTCAGCAAATATTTATTGAACAATACAAATATTGTATATCATAGTTTACAAAATCAAAGATTTCATTAGTGAAAAACAAGTTAAATTACCAGTATTTGAAATATTCTAAATAAAATGAAACAACTCAATCATTTACTAGAATACTCTATCTCTGGCATCTATGGCTACATAGTTTTCATACCTTAATTTTATGTTATTCAGTTTGTTTTATGATTGAACCTTAAAAAGAAACTGCTTTTTGACTAGATAAATGAAACACGTTCTCCTCAAATATGACTTATAATTTTTAATCAATATTTAATATAAAGTACCTAAGCATGGCGAACCTCTACAACTTTTTTGGCGAACCTTTGTAATTTATTTTAATTGTTTTTGTCTGTTATGTACCCAATAAAATATTTTCTTTCTTTCTTTCTCTACAACACTCAACTATTTTTTGATCATATAAAGCTGTCATTCGTCCCAACAGTAACTATTCCATTCGCCGATTTCATTATGCACTAAAAAGTTCCCCCATTCACCCGGCGAGTTTATGACGAGCGGAATATTGAGAAAAAGTAATTTCTGCTTGTACTGAGAACAATAAATAACAAAGTCTCTTTGTTTCTTTTTCGCCATTTCTTGTAAATTGGAAACGGCCGCTTGGCTGAATGTGCGCAACACTGAAAACAGAAATGGTCAAAAACGAGTTGTCCTCTCGCACAAAGGGTTCCGTACGTTGTAACTTTGCTTTGACAGTATTTTCCTAGAAATCACGAACGATATAATCAGACGATAAATATTGGAAAATATGATATACTAGCGGCCTTTGTGCTATTCAGATGTATAAGCTATATTATTGTAAATGGTCATTCAAAACCATTCAGTAGTATTTACGTAAAAGAGCAACACGTCACATCCACACATACAAACTATCACATTTATTATATTTGTAGGATGAATGAAATATAAAGGTACAATTCCAAGACGGACTGCAGACCGCAAACTGCAAGCGACACACTTTTGTTCCCAAGCGCGGCGCTGCAGTGTGGTCACGCTTGGAATCACTTTCATAGAGTTTCGTGAAAACCTAGTGTCGCTTGCAGTTTGCGGTCTGCAGTCCGTCTTGGAATTGTACCTAATACTTACACGTTATATGGCTCTACCAATGGCGTCGTAAGGTTGTTTTTACTGAGATGATCTGATGCCGCAAGAGCTATTTCTTGTGAAAGATTCATTCATGTCGTCCACACCGTCTCCGGCGACGGCGACTCTTGCAAACCTTTCATGTTGAGCCTATCTTGCTATGGGTTCTGACGTGGTTAGCAAGATCGAACTTCGTCTTAAAAACTCGGTTGCTAGACGCACAGTATAACTGGCCAGCTGCTGAAAGAAAGATACTGTATTGTTGAAAAACATTTTTGTTCTTATAGTTCCGTCGATAATTGAACAAAGTCATACATCTTTTAGTATGATTAGAAATTACCTTATTAAAAGCACTCAAAATAAGAGTAAACTCAGATCAGTCCCCGAAAAGTGGCATTCAAAAGCTGACGTGCAAGACAACCATTAAATATCCCACTCAATTATAATATTTTAGGTAATTGAAAGACCCAGACCCGAGCTTAACTAATTGTTTTGTACTAAATAATGGAGGAAAATCCTAATTTGGTTTGTTCACGACCGATGCTAATTGTTATTACACACAGACTATGTTCCGGTTAGTGGTATAAAACAGATTTAATCGAGTATACCTGATGATATGCATCATATTTTAATGCAAATTGTAGTGACACAATGCGACTGGCATTGTTTAAATAATTAGGACATAAAATTGCCAAATCTATTTCCATTTGAATTGGAAAAGCCGTTACCCAAATACTTCTAATTGGTTTATCAATATCGAGAGCATTCATTATATTGTATTATTATTAATTACTATCTAAATAACAATTTAATTCATTTATTCACTGCAAACAAGTGGTTAATTAAAAGTACAAACACATAAACCCTGCAAGGGCGCTGCAAGATAAGTAGGTATATAGTTGTAGTATTTTTAAATATAACCACAAATTGATAACAAGGATGAGTAATCATGCAGTTTTTCTTACAGTTTAAATGTTCTTCGATGTTCAGATAAGTATTATTGGTAGCTTATTGATATGTGAAACTTATCAGAATTATTACGTCACTATGTCTGCTACAACATATCTGATGGCAACTATACTTAAAGGTACTACCGAATTCACAAACGTTTCCGTGAAGTATCTACAGAATAGAGAACACAGAACATATATCTGTTTCATCAACGAAGATTTTGAGCTAGTGCAGATATCAAACCCGAAAAACTGGCTTGACTGGCGGTAAAATAAATATAAATGAAAAAAGGGTGAATAAACTGTTTATCCTGGGTGGTTTTTGAACCCACGACCCATAGCTGGCAGGAACTGTGATCACATATGATTATAATTTGGCTCAGCAGGCGAGGCTGCACCGCTACGAGCCAAGCTCGTAACATTTTACAAGGATTAACTAGGCTCGTTTCTCATCTGGCGATAAACAATCCACACGAAATGAACTTCGTTTTTTACAAACTCAATTTTCAAGGATATTTATTATCAGCACGGATAATATGCTTTAATCTCGGTATTGGCGGACAGCTAACAAATGAGGCTTCCGCGAGCTCTAATGGTTTGAGCGCGGTCTCAAATCTCGAGCGGGATACGGCTTTTGGTAAGGGCGTGGTTTATGATTTTCAACCTTCAGTCACAGTATATACACACAGTAGGACATCTACATACAAACGTGCCGCTCTCGGTTTGAATGTGTGCGTGCGCGTCGCGCGCCGTGTCGCGATTTCACGCACACGCGATTTCACGCTAGCATAAAATAGGAGGGTACAGGGTGGTGGCAGTACGGACGGGCTGTGCCGCGTGTCTGTGCCGCGCGTGTGTGCACGCTAGGCTAATAACTCGGCGGGCGGCCTTAGATAACCTACTGTATGTTTATACTGTGCTTCAGTGTTGCTAATCCTGATTTCGAACCGTCGCTAAAAGTAAAGCAACTCACAAGCAAGTTAAATATTGAAGGTTCTACAGTGTTTTAATGTTAACTTGCAGAGAAAATATTAATCAAACAATTTATGAGTAATGTGCAGTTATCTAGCCAGAAATAAGATATTTTGAATTAAAATGTTTGTCCTCAGTTGTGGTGACCCTAATTTGGTTTGTTTACTTACATTTATTCTTCATTGATTTTGGCTGAAGTATAGTGCCTAAGGGTAGATACTCATTGCTTGCAATGTCAAGAATCTGTAAACAAACAAACGAACAAAAACATTCACTTGTTTTGTGTTGTTTTTTGTTTGATCAGTTCGTCTTTATTCCAGATTTAACAATAAAGCTCAGCTCTTAAGACATGTAAATTTTTCATACAATCAATGATATCTTTCAATGATAAAATTTTTCATGTATGCATATACACGTTAAACAGTGGGTCCCGGTTGACGTCGCTAGATGTCAGTCGTAAGGCCTAGTCAGAGGCCTTACGGCAGCTTGCTAACATGTGTCATTAAGGTTGCTCTCTAACCTTATACCCCTCTAACAATCCGCACTGAGCCCGCGTGTTGGAGTATAGCTCGCACCACCTCATAGCTGAGGTGAGGCCTGTGCCCAGCAGTGGGGCGTATATAGGCCATTTATGTATGTATGTTATGTAGTATTATTCTAAGCAAATATTCACATGAATGAAGTGTTTTATATGCGACTGCACAATACTGCACACAATACGTAACAGAATCGGCTGAATGGTACTTTAGTTGTGCTCGCAATTGCAACTCGAAGCTGGCAACGCGCAGTAAAGGTGCGTTTCCCCTGGTATAGAGCGGAGCTATGAAACGAGTAGAGATAGGAGTTTCACTGAAGTGGAGAGGCGTAGAATCGACCTGAAATAGACTTGAATGTAGTCGCTAGCGTCTGCGTGAATTACAATTATTTTTTATGAAATTTCGGTTGCAATAAATATAACATGATGCTAAACTATTAATTTTCGCAACGTACCGCTCTGCTGCCGCGGCGCCACATTACTGTAAGCTTCCTTTTATAGATTAGCTTCACCCCGCTCCGCGCGTAGCTTAGCGTCAGGCAGGCTGGTCTCTACAGACGTTTTACTGGGTACCTCAATTTATTTGTTGCCCTCCTAGTTAAGAGCCCACAATCACCAAGCGATTTGGAACCCAATGTGTTATGAGGAGAGCCAACCGCCATTTTTCGGGTTACTTTGGTATTGTCCATCACCCAAAAATTTGCCGCAAATTGTACTCAGACACAGAGTAGGTGCTCTGGCCAGAATTGAGCTCGGACCACCACGGTAACAAGAAAGAGAGTTTAGGAGAAATCTGCATTTTAGTAAATGTTTGTTGACGACCGTTTTGGTGTAATTGTTGAGAAGTCGGCTACTACACCAAAGGTCCCGGGTTCGATCCCCGCACAGTACAAACATTTGTGTGCATGAACATGTCTGTTTGTATTGGTCTGGGTGTTTTCTATGTATAATAAGTATGTAAAAGAAAACAAAAGAAAAAGTATTCCAGCATGTTTATCCGTTGTCTAGCATCCCATAAAAACGGGCTTTAATTAGCTCACTTGGGGCTAGATGGCGCTGTGTGGAATAATGTCCAGAGATATCTATACCTTCCGCTCTCCTCTACTCCCTTATATGGAAACGCAGCCTTAAGGCCTTGAGAGAAACGGAGGTACTTTTGGCTGCAAAATTTTGATGCAGCAGTCGCGTGCTCAGGCGTGTTCTGTATAAGAATACATTTTTTCAGTCGTTTACCTGTGAGTTTTCAAGCTGAAAATGAGGATATTCTGTTTGTATGCTTTCAGGAGCGTTTTGGCAGAATTGTTGCTGTGCAATGCAGTCTTTTATTTAATAAAGATGAATTTTGTTAATGTTTTTATTCAAAAATATACTTACATAAGGACATAACTTTAACAGCCACAGAATAGGTAGAGGCTACATCTTAATTACCACTTGCTGTGATCCTGATACATTTCATCTTTAAAGTGGTAATTTTACCCTCAGTTTATCTTCAGTAAATATTTTTGTTAAGATTCCACAATGCCTATGTGTTCTTAAGGTTCTGTATTCATTTCCACAACTCATGCACTATGAACCACAATTAATTTATTTTGCAAATAAATATATTTACCTTAGCAAGATATTAGTAATTAGTAAACACCAGACGCCATCTTTATTTTCCACTCCATCATTCACTCTACATTCCGAGAAGTATTGTAAAAACAGCATGATTCCAGAAAATACAGCTCTAATTATTTCCACAGCTTCTGTTCGAATAATAGCTCAATGGAGCACGTAAAACGACCTCTTTGCTATCGTATTTTTTAAAAGTAATAAACAAACAGCTCGAGCAGTAACGCGATGTGCTGGAACGGCTCATTAAGCGCAGCACATGCACTCTGTAAAATAAAACCGTACAAGGATACAGTCATTTAAGTACACTACTTGTGGATTAAGTGGGGTTATCTTTGTTCTTGCGAGCTAATGGTATCTTCCATCTGAAGTAAAATACTAGTTTAAAGACTTGTAGATAAGTTCGAGAGCTTGTTCACAGAAAAGGCGGTAAGCTAACATGTACACACTTTCTAACCCATCTGTAACATTTTCGTATTTTTTATAAAAAACCTTAAGTAAGTAAGTAAAAAGTAAAAATATTCTTTATTCATGTAAACTTATTAAAAAGCACTTATGACAAGTCACAACATAAAAATTGAAAAGTAATAATGTGATTCTACCACCGGTTCGGAGGTGTTGATTCTACCGAGAAGAAACCGGCAAGAAACTCGGTTGTTACTCTTTTTTAATCTTGTTTGTTTACAATAATTGCGATAACAGAGTAACAACAGTAAAGTCAAAATACATGATGTGCAGAGGAGCAGACTATTTCTGAGATGACCACAAATCCTTGTCGTTCAAGTAATCTTTTACATTGTAATAACCTCGTTTCATTAACTTTTCTTTAATTTGCGATTTAAACTTGTGAAGAGGTAGTTCAACAAGACTTTGAGGTACTTTATTAAAGAATTTTACACATTGACCCACAAATGATTTTCCTACTTTATGAAGTCTAAGATTAGCATTTACAAGTTTGTTCTTGTTTCTTGTATTGAATTTATGACTATCACATTTTTTCTTGAAAAGGTGCAAATTTTTACGTACGTACATTATGTTGTCATAAATGTATTGAGAGTGTACAGTTAATAATATTTATCTCCTTAAATACTTCTCGGAGCGAGTCACGTGGTCTAAGGCCGTATATGGAGCGAACGGCTCTTTTTTGAAGTACAAAAATAGTATTTATGTCCGCCGCTGACCCCCACAACATTAGTCCATACGACATTACACTATGAAAATAACTGAAATAAACTAATCTCGCTGTTTTAACATCAGTCAAGAGTCTTATTTTCCTTACTGCATAAGCAGCCGAACTACTTATTAGGCGAATTATACTTATTGGTCGAAGTATTAAACTTAGCGAGTCCGATCCGGCTCGAAGGACCAATTATTGAAGGCGATAGGATATAAAAACGAGTAGAATAAAAAAATTATCTTCTTAATTTCACTCAAAGTGTAGTATGAATGACTGCCTTCACAGTCACGGTCAGAAAAATAAATATTATGGTGGTACAAGGGACCAAAAGTTAGGAAGCAAAAAAAAAACTTAGGAATTCATGCACATGAACGTTTGGATTTTATTTGTTTTTAGGACAGTAATATATTATCATGCTTAAAACTCGTACGAGAAGGATAGAGAATAGAAGAGCAAAACTAGGACATACTATATTTGTCGCTTGTTCAAAAGTAGAACTGTCTAGACCAATTTCTCAGAACAAAATTTTCTAAGCTTCCAGTAAGCTTTTCAGGAAAAAGGTGTAAACATCGTATTTATAATGTAAATGTTAATTTCATTAAATTATAGTAGAAAAAAACGTGAAAGCTTTTTACACTAATGCTTTTATATTCATTACGTCTAGTGTACTTATACAAGCTTTTTACACGGGTTTTAGGGGTTCTTATTCACTACGGAACCCTTTAGCTTAGGCTTGTCCGTCTGCCTGTCCACAGCCTAGCTCAAGTTCTCATAGTACACTATTATTACACTAATTATTCATGCTGATAATATCGTAAAATGAAGTTTTAGGTAAATTCAATCGTGATAAAGATAGTTAGAAAATATTTCGGGAGCGTGAAACCGATTTTTGGATAATATTTTTTGTTAAAGTCTAGTGGGAACGCCTTGCCAGCTAAAAAGCTGTTTTATTTAAAAAACTTCATTTAACAAAGTTTAAAGAAAAGCTATCACAGATGGGGCTTTACAAGGTACCGAATAATAATCTGTTTTTTTTGTTAACTACCGACCTTGTAAAAAAATATAGGTATACTCGTACCTACGGGGAATTACGTAGCCCTCCACGCGTGGCGCAACTCGCGCTTTGCCGGTTTTTAAATGTAACGCTACTTACATTCACGTTTCTATCATAAGCATGGGTGCACTGGTGCAAAGCACTGGTGGCTTTTAGCAGGGACCAAGTGAACGCTGGGCTTTGAACTTATGGTGAATTATCCTAATGGATTTTAAAGCCGTGCTGCAGAGTAATGGGATCTAGGCCAGATTGGATATGAACTGAACAATCTTAGCAGGCAGCTTATACACAGCTGAGCTCAGTTGTTATTTTTGACTGTCTGATATTTTAATTTAATTAGTTAGACTCGGTGGCGCCACGTCTTCCACGGCAAACATTAAAATCATATTTTCGTATTTTATTACAATTACTGATAAGGATATGAAACCTAAAATGGTATTTTCTTAAGATGACGTTTTTCAGTGTTTTAGAAATGGTTCCTAAAAATTTAATAAATCGGATATTTCAAGGTGTAAGTTCCTAAAAAAATAACCGTCACGTGCAAAAAACAAAAGTTGATTAATACACACATCAAAAGTGTCTAGGGATATCTCAAGCATTTTCATACAAAGTATAGCTATTGGGGAGGCTGTAAAAATTAAAATATTGATACGGGGCAATATCAACAAGTGGCATTTTTTGCCTAATTTTGCTGGTTTTTTTAATTACTGGCTTTATCTTTTTTATGTTATAATCTAATTATTCAGAAACGTATTCTATGCTTAAATTGACTTAGGCATTCAATTTGGCCCAGTAATTCTTTTTATATTAGGCACACCGAAATTGAGGAAACACCTAAATTTATGTTAACACAGCAAAATTGGAGATGCTGTCACCAAAATTTAAACCTGACACCAAAATTAGAACATCCTCAATATTCCTCATCTTTAACGTTTTAGTCAAATGTGTACGTATATTTTCGTTACTAAAACAATAAAAACTCATTTCTTTCACATATTTGCAGTCTGCCAGCAAGCCGAGGCTTCCATTCAAGAATCTGTCTTCCTCAGCAACTCGATAATTTTTTTGAACAATGTGGCTAGCTGACTTCCACTTTAGTTCGCTACACTTTAGAGTCATCTGATCTTGTAATGTAGGGAAATTATTATGCATCCAAAATAAACCACAGCTGACATGAGACTGATTTATTGACAGATCCAGTAGAAAAGTAAAACAATAACGAACTATCAAAAAGGCTACACTACAATCCTCCCCACTAAATCTTAACTAAACAAACATAATATCAAAAAGGAAACCTATTTATAAGTGGGCATTTTTAGTCTGCACATGCGAAAAGGCCGAGCCTGACTTGCGGCCGGCGCTGGCGCAATGGTGGAGTCCGGTGGGACTGCACTTTCTACATTGGTGCTGCACGATGGCTCAGCAGGGCTCTCTGAAAGACTCGGGCTCGGATCCTCACTTCCAATGACCGGAGGTGGGACTGCTAGCATCCCCGCAGCACCCCCAATAGCCTGCGTTCTCTGAGACATGGTGCTAGCTGGTAGATTTGAAACCGATGAATGAGGTCGCAACTGATCTGTATGCCGGTGCACCTTTACCCCATCCCTTCCTAGAATTATATAATTCCTACAACCTAGGCAATCAACCACATGACCTGCTACCCACTTATCCCCTCTTAAAAATTGCCTGTACCAAACCGAATCCCCTTTTTTAAACAAATTTTCACCTCCCCCTGCCTTTTTACTTTGCTGTTCTTGCACACGCTGAACGCGTTTTTCTCTGTCTGGTTTAATAGCGTCCAAACGCGTCCTAATACGCCTGCCTATCATCAACGTCGCTGGGCTTTCACCGGTAGTACAGTGTTCTATGTTCCGGTAATACATCAAAAACGACCACAAAGCCCTATCCACGTTTTGCTTCTCGAACAAAGCTTTTTTTATGACACGCTTGACCGTTCTCACGGCATTTTCTGCGAGACCGTTAGAAGCTGGGTGGTACGGCGCTGTAAAAATATGCTCGATACCGTTTGCTTTCGTATACATTTGGAATTCCCTCGAAGCAAACTGAGGCCCATTGTCACTCACGATCTGTTTCGGAAGCCCAAATCGGCTAAACGTTTCGCTTAACCGATCGATTAGCCCGCGGGTAGTGAAACAAGACATATTGAAAACTTCTAACCACTTGGACATTGCGTCCACTACTACCAAGTAAGTTTTTCCTGCAATAGGACCTAAAAAATTGAGGTGCAACCTCGTCCACGGGCGCCCCGGCCACGGCCACATGCACGGCTGCGCGCGAGCCGGCGCGTCCGCGTGCGCCGCGCACACCCGGCACTCCCGGCACATGCGCTCTACGGCCTCATCGCTCCCGGCCCACCATACGTAACTTCGCGCCAAAGCCTTTGACTTAACTATGCCCATATGAGGTTCATGTATCATTTTTAAAACCCTTTCTCTACATGACTCTGGCACCACTAACCTGTGACCCCACATGATACAACCTAACTCCTCATAAAGTTCGTTTTTCCTATTAAAATATGGTCTTAAACCCAAAAAATCACACTCCATAGGCCATCCGTCACGAATATAGCTTAACACCCTTGATAACACTGGATCCCGAAGAGTCTGACTTTTGATCTCATTATAATTCAGTAACAGAGCTTCCTGTACAAAGTGCAAATAAGTTTGTTCAGGTGAGGTCTTCACACTAGTAACTAATGGCAGTCGCGATAAACCATCCGCCCCATTCTCATTAGTCCGAACATATTCAATATCAAAAGTATAGGCAGAAAGGATAATAGCCCACCTTTGCATCCTACTAGCTACCATGGTTGGGATTCCCGTGTTTGGCCCAAAAATGGAAACCAACGGTTTGTGGTCAGTACGAAGTATAAAATGACGTCCATACAAATACTGATGAAATTTGTTCATTCTGAATATAATTGCCAATGCCTCTCGATGAATCTGGGAGTAGTTTTTCTCCGCTTCAGTCAAAGTCCGCGAAGCGTACGCGACAGGCCGCTCACTTCCGCCCAAGCTCGGCTGTGACAAAACCGCCCCCAGCCCTTTGGAGCTCGCGTCACACGTCACTATCAAAGGTTTTTTAGGATCATAATGTGCTAATACTTCCGCACCTGATAATATGTTCTTTATACCAATAAAGGATTTTTCGCATTCTGTCGACCAAAACCATTCCTGCCCTTTCTTTAATAACCCGTACAAAGGCACTAAAATTTGGCTCATATTTTTAACAAATTTCCCATAAAAATTAAATAACCCCAAAAAAGACCTCAGTTCTGTGACGTTAGATGGCCTGGGAATACGTTTGATAGCTTCTACTTTAGACAAATCCGTTTTGATACCATCCTTGCTAACAACATATCCTAAATAGCATACTTCATCCACTAAGAAAACACATTTACTCTTTTACAGCTTGAGACCATAGTGATCTAGTCTAGCAAAAACCGCTTCCAATGCCATTAAGTGCTCAGACTTATTTTTCCCTCCAATAATCACGTCATCAAGAAACACTTGCACGTTGGGAATGCCTCTCAAAACATTGCACATAATGCGTTGAAAAATTCCCGGACTTGAAGCTAACCCAAAGACCAACCGGTTATACTTATATAAGCCTCTATGAGTATTAATAACAGTATATTTTTTTGTCTCATCAAGTTCAATCTGGTTATAGGCTTGAGATAGGTCAATTTTCGAAAAATAACGTGCCCCATTTAAGTTCACCAAAATATCCTCAATCTTAGGTAAAGGGTATCGGTCCACCAACAACACAGGATTCAAAGTCGCCTTATAGTCAGCACAAAGTCTCAGAGAACCATCAGGTTTCATTACCGGTACAAGAGGTGAGGCCCAATCCGAGCAATCCACAGGCTCCACGATACCATAGCGCAGCATGGCGTCCAGCTCTGCCTCGACCTTTTCGCGAAGCGCGTACGGCAGCGGCCGCGCGCGGTGAGACACCGGCGCCGCGCCCGGTCGCACCCGTAGTGTCGCCACACCACCAGTGTACCGACCCAGCCCGCCGCTGAACAACTCCTTGTACCTGTTTAATAACAATTTTAAATCCTCTGACAATAAATGGTTGCCACTAACGACTTTATGACATGACGTACTAAAGACTGGTAATTTTATTTTGAGCTCCGTCAACCATTGTCTGCCTAGTAAAGAAGTTGTACCACCTTCGATAACAAACAATTCCAGTTTCTTACTTTGACCATTATAACTCACTAGTGGCTTAATCATGCCAATAGGTTGAATCTTAGACCCATCATAAAAATTTAAAACTAACCCACTGGTTTCCAGGGTATGGAGTACTAAAAAATGTATAAAAAGTTTTACTACTAATACATGACACCGCCGTTCCTGTATCGACTTCCATGTTGACAATATTCCCGTCAATGGAAATAGGTAAACTTACCGATTTGTAATTGTTTAAACAAAGTTGATGTAAGTCTTTTTCACATACCACCAAGAACCCACGTCTCCCCCTTCCTTAACTCCGCGAGTATGCTAAGGATGGAGGCGCGTAGAAAATTGCACCTCGCCACCCTTTTATTTGGTGTCATTTACAATAAAAAACCCAAATACCTTTGGGATAAACTGTTATGGGCTCAGGAACGAAAGGGGTGCCCTAGAAGAGCCTGCCGTCACATTTTCTCAACTCCGGGTCACCGCACGGCGGCATTCAGGGGGTCTTTCAGGTTTGCAGCTACAAAATGTTGGAATGATCTTCCCCCGCCAATACGCGACCTGAGAACGTTAAATACATTTAGGCACAGGCTTAAAAAATATCTTATTTACAGCCAAACGTCAAACCAACCAGACAATATGCTGAACCCTACCTTCAGTTTATACGCGATGCGTTTGCCGGCCCCCACCCTGAGCTGAAATGAAAGGACGCCCATGCATCGACACACTGACGGCTAAGCCGGTGGTAGACTTGATGGATGTACAAACGGTGGGCTACACATATCCATTTATTACTACTGCTTATTGGAGTCATTTCCTTATGTTTCAGTTCAATAAACGTGGCAGCATACGTGGCGTACTGTCAACTCCTTATGTAATGTCAAATGTCAATGTCACCAATGTTCTTTTCTTTTTTTTCTCTTTGTTTCACCGCTTAGTATTATGTTTATCAGAATTTCATTACATGTATTTATTTTCATATCCTTAATTATTTATTTCTAAAAGTGTATTTTATTCATTTAAATTTCATGCCGGACGACACCATAAAGGCTCTGTCAGAATACCAGCGTCGCCGCAGCTATTTATAGCTGTGGCGACACAAGCTGAGACAGAGACCTGGTTGGCCCCACTCCACTTTTTTTGTTATCTTTTTTTTCTTGTTCCCTTACTTTAATTTTTCCTTTTTTTTTTATTATTATTTGTCATCTTTTTTTGTTTTTTGCCATGTGTGGGCCAATAAATAGTTTTTCTTTCTTTCTTTCTTTCTTCCTCAACAATTATATCGTTTTGAGTTGAAAAGTTGGCATCCTGAAAATTTCCAAAATTCATTCGAGGATTGGCCATTGGAGCTCGTCGGTATCGCCCCCGATTGCCGGAACGACCCCCGCCACCACGTGTGTCTGTACGTGTGTCACAGTGTTCGTTGCTAGGTATCGGACAGACACGCCGGAGATGACCAGTCTGCTTGCACCGACTGCATACGTAATCGTGAAACCGACAATTGTTATAACCATGATCCGTTGCTCCGCATCCTGAACACCGATATTGTAAAACTGTTGGTTGAATATTGGTATCAGCAATGTTCTTCCTGGAATGACCTCTGTATCCACTACTGCCACTGTTTGGTACTCCAGGGCGCACACTCCATCGTCCTGACGTTTGTACAGCATTTACTGCCTGCTCTGACATGACATCAACGCTTCCCGCGACGTAACTTTTATCCGAAGATTGCAAGTGCACAGCTGCTGCATTCTGCTCTGCTGCTTCAAGTGACATCGCTATCTTTATTGCTAAAGTGTAAGATAGATTATCATCCTCCGCAAATAATCTCCCCCGAATTATCTCATCTCTAAGACCGCAAACAAATTGATCACGCAAATTGTTTTCCAATTCTGTGCCAAATTGACAAAATTTTGACAACTTCTTCAAGTCAGCAAGATATTGGGCCAGAGATTCATCATTTTTCTGTTTGCGAAATCTGAACTTGTACCTTTCGGCCATCGCTGAGGGCTTGGGTTGCAGGTGCTGCCTTAAAAGACTGATGATCTCACTATAAGATTTAGCTGCCGGCTTTTCAGGACTTGTCAAGTTACTAAGCAACTCGTAGGTTTGCTCTCCCACTACCGCAATGAAAGTTGGAACCCATAACTCTATTTGAATCTGATTTACCTTTAAGTAACTCTCCAACCAACCTTTCAACATATAAGTCAAAATTTCCGCCGTGAAGATTAAATTCCTCCACTTTTCCGATAGGAGCCATCTTCCGTGATGTTTTTACACGCTACCGTTCATTTAAAATATCCTCGTCGCCATTGTAATGTAGGGAAATTATTATGCATCCAAAATAAACCACAGCTGACATGAGGCTGATTTATTGACAGATCCAGTAGAAAAGTAAAACAATAACGAACTATCAAAAAGGCTACACTACAGATCTTCTACCGGATTATCTCATCCCCAACTTTCGCACACAGTGAGATCCCGAGCGTAGACCTTTCCATAGCTCTCTGAGTGACATTTGATCGGTTGGCTAGCTTCACCATTAGGTTCCACGTCTTTGCTCCGAAAGTCATGACTAGTAGGAAGCATTGATTAAACACCTTGGTCGTAAGGCAAAGATGATGCGAAAACATGACCCCTTTTCCCAAATGCTGTACTCTCTTGGAGGTTTCACCTTCAAAGTTTTCTCTGCGTAATTGGAACTTTCCAGCGCGCTGGTGAAAAGTTTCGGGAGTATAACGTCACCCTGTCTTACACCCACAGCAACTGGATGGATCTTGTTGCTGAGGAAGCAACCCCACAAAACGCCATTCGACTTGGCAGCACTTCAAAGACTCGTGAACAGCCCGGGTTTTGGTAACATTGCTTAGTAGTCAACAAAAGCCAGGGGTCGGTTTTACTTTTCGGACTCCTATATACCTTCCAAACATGTGAGCATGAATGTGTCCAACTAATAGTATTAATCGGAATATCCAATTAAATAATGTAGCTGTATTCTTAAGTGAATGACTTCATGTATTTTTTGAGCATAAACGAATTTAAAACTTTACTGAATCCTTTACAAAAGCCTGCTCCGATGTCTGGAAGAAGTTTAATCTAGATGCACCACTATTCCAGACAACTCTCAAAAACAACTGATGCAGCCGTAAAGTCCGTTTGGGGTTGACAAGTGGGTAGGTCTATCTAGTTTTGAAGGCCTGCATAAATGCTTTTTCATGCCCCGTTTAAAAATACCGGGATTGTAGGAAGATGGAACTGCATGCGCTGGAGGAGCATTTCACACCGAGAGAGCACGACAAAAGAACGATTCAGTGGTCAATATTTACTGGGCCGTAAGTGGATGTTGACACAGAACAGCATGGGAAGTGAGTGGAAGGGTGAGGGTGTTATCAATTGGAACAACTCGTCTGAACATCTTCTCCACTTTGAAGCCGGTAGAGGACACTCATCCGGGCTATGTCTCTACGCAGTTGTAATCGCGCCATAGTCATAGTTGCCTCTGGGTTATCAATGATGCGGATAGACGCCACTGCACGCTGGCTCGGCGGAACCGTCTAGAGATGAGAGCAATATTCCGCACACGAGCAAATTTGTGTCTTGTAAAAAGACACAGCTACTCAGGCGTGAAGAATGATAATTAGATCTTACGGGATGCCGTTTTAATAATGCTAAGGACTGAATGGAGATAGTCCCGTTGGATAAGGTTCCTGTGAACATCCATGCTGAGGATGTTTAGACTATCCTTCACTGGTAGTGGGGTGCTCTAAAGAGTAGGACGGGCAAATAATGAGCTAATCTGGTGTATTGACCTCCACAAGATTGCGTACACCCCATTCCGTCAAGATCAACAACAAGAGAATGCCTCTTATCCTCGATATATATCTTTCGCTTTGCAATAAAGCGCTAGACAAAACGCTAATAGACTGTGCTCTACTCATGCCACACGTTTAGCACGGTCCACCTATGATTTTCTTGCAGAGTAACTCATTTAGGGGGCTAAATGAGTTACGTTTGCTAGGAAATCATAGGTGGACCGTTTCGGTCTGAAGCCGTACCATCGGTCGTGAATTAACAATTGGCCTTCTAGGTACCGGATGAGCTTTTACACTTGGTTCATAAGTGTGATAGGCATAAAGTTTTTAGGAAGCGTTTGTTTCTTTTCTTGGGACAAGGCTGAAATCGGGTTTGGTAAGATCACTCGCGTCTGGTGGAGGCTTCGTTGTGTGCGAGGCATACAGGTTTCCTTAAATGTCTTCAATTTAAGCTAGTATTCGTACCGATGTGACGGGATCACCCTTCGAGGTAGTCGGCTTTGTCTATTGACTTTTTCTCAGTGTCTTCATGCAGACTTTTGACCAGCAATTTCACTCAATCACCTCCTGTGTAAGGCGGGAGGTCCAGTTTCAGAGTTTTCGCCTCACCAAGCTCCATATCTCATTGTGGGGTGATGAGGGATCTAGCAAAGCTTTCTCTGGTGTTCCCCTTCGGAGTAGCGTCTGCTCTAGGATCTCACCTGGTAGTTAAGACTTCTTATTGTAAGGTAAGTTGTCGTTCAAATCTTTTTATTCTAATTTTGGTGCAGTTATCAATTTTGGTGTAGCACCAAATACACCAAAATTGGCACATTTGAATTAGAATTTTGTTAAAAAAACTAAATAATATAAAATCTGTTTCACACATAGTAATAGCATTTTAACATAAGATACAAAAACTGGTTCTCTTCATTATACTATAAAGTCAACAGAAAGTAACCACTGAGAAATTATAAATCAAGGACACCGAAATTGTTAAATTGTTGTCCTGGTTAGGGAATGCAAATCCGGTTTCTTTTCTAAATCCGGATTTTAAAAAACGGATTCGGAAAAAATCCGGATAATCCGGATTGAATCCGGATTTTGCCTCTTACCATACAGAATTCTAAGTACTTTAAAAATGCCATTTAAATAGTGTAAAATAAGCATTACAATACGTATTCAGTAATCAGAAGTGCGCATAAGAGAGTCAAATCGCATAATATCACAGTTTTCAAAACCATTGATTCTGATTTTGAAATTAATTCTGATATTCAAGTTATGAGTTTTCGATTGACCCCAGTCTCGCCTGATGGTAAGCGACGATGAGGTCGAAGGTGTAACACGCTTACCTACACAGAAAATGCCTATTCACTCTCGCCTTAAAAAGTAACGAAGGTTATATGTATCCGGAAACACAGACACAGGGAGAGCGTTCCACTTCTTACCAGTGTAGAGTAGAAAGGAAGCACCAAACCGTTTAGTCCTGACCACCGGAAAATCAACCACAGGAGGTGGTGGGGGTGAAAGCCCTCACGGCGTCTAATGGTACGGTGGTTGAAGGTAAAGGGTGGTTGATACCACCCTTTACCTGACCTGACCTGATGGTCATGAAGTTCCTGCGCTCGCTCTCCGAAATACACCTTACAAAAACCGATAGACGGGCAACTCGATGATCCGGACTCTGGAGTGTGGTTCCAATGAGCGTGTCGTCACCTATCGGTCTCTTGGCCTTTCGGTCCTCTGAGAATCCAGCTGGTATTTGGCAGAGCCCTCCCAAAGGTGGCAGCAGTACCCCATATACGCCCGGACTTGTGTTTGGTGTAAGAAGTGATCCCCTACAAACTAAACGACCACAGTATTTCATTATCGTACCATTTAGATACGATTTATCGTGAATTGAATATCTAGCCTACTTGCCGATAGTGCCAATACCTTCTCATTGCTATGTTGCTCAAACCTTTTGTAAAGCCTGGATCCTTGGCACCTGGAGATTTATTCATAATTACATATTTTCACGTTTGGACACTAATGAACCATTTTTATAATGGCACAAAAACGTTAAAGATATATGAATATCCAAGAAGGTAATCCTGTTACTCCACTTTAAACAACACTTCCAACAAAAAAGTTGAAATATACTTAAATGAAGCATTTTTTTGGATACATAATAATGCTCGTGATTGCACAGGACGTGATCGTACGAACATTGTCATCTATCTAGTGCGTAAAACTAGATTGATTTTTTTTCGATGAAATATCCGAAAAATCCGGATTCGATTTTCAAATCCGGATTTAAAAATTAGGTAAAAATGACGGATTATCCGGATAAAACGGATTACGGATTATCCGGATTGCATTCCCTAGTCCTGGTAAAAAAAAACGTCATATAAACTTGTTTTGCGGGAAGACGCAAAGGACTCGTACACTTCTACCGTCACTGGTGGCGAGAGTGGTACTGAACCGAACGATTGATGGGGATGGTACCCTGTTTTGTTCCTTATGTAGTAACTGGCGAGCTATTTCATTATTCACACCAAAATTGTAAGTTTCTCTTGGACAAAACCTAACGACGTGGCATAATCGCAGTTATATAGTAATCTTGCTTAATTGGGCCATTTTAGACACTCTTTGTATTGCATAATTCAAAAATAATATTGTTTTTCAAATACGTTTATAATCTTCAGCTCAAATAACACAAATGTTTAGGTAGTCGGGTTGTGGACACGCCACCAAAATTAGAAAAGCTCAGTTAAATATTTTTTTTAACCAATTTGATAAATAGATAACTCAGTTATAATTTTGTCCTCATGAAGTAGCCACTGTGTATTATCACATGAAAAAAATCCAAAGTTCTATCTTTTGAAAAATGATGATTCCCAGCACCGCCGTCTAAAAAATGTGTTTCGGATTTTCAGCCATACCAACGTAGAAATTTTTAGGACACAGAAACTGCTATATCTGCCCTTTCAGATTGTATAAAGAAATTCATTGTGGTAGCATTATTGTACAATCGTAAGGACGTTAAAATAAAGACAGATTTTTCTTTTAAAAGGTTTCAAAATTTTAGCAAAATCAAACGTTTTTTTGTAATATTCTAAACCTTTATCTTATGCCTGTTTCCTCGAGTTATTCTAAGATAATGCTGAGCATTATCTAATATCTTTGATTTTGCTAAAATTTTAAAACCTTTTAAAAGAAAAATCTGTCTTTTTTTAACGTCCTTACGATTGTACAATAATGCTACCACAATGAATTTCTTTCTACAATCTGAAAGGGCAGATATAGCAGTTTCTGTGTCCTAAAAATTTCTACGTTGGTATCAATATTTTAATTTTTACAGCCTCCCCAATAGCTATACTTTGTATGAAAATGCTTGAGATATCCCTAGACACTTTTGATGTGTGTACTTAGCGCATTTATTTGAAACTGTTCTGCCATCATTTATACCAGCTCCTTCAGTGCACTCCATTCGACTTATACCTACTACGAGCACTTGAATAAAACATATTCTCACATTTCTTTTCGGTCGACGAGTACATTTTATTAATATTATGTCTTGCATTTAATAACAATTTTACGAGGGATATTTCACTCTGGCGAGTCGCTGAAATGTGCTCTCTCTTTCTAACTCATGCATGTTACTGCTCCGCTGGGTACAATACGCGCAACAGCACATCACTTTATCAAATGGAAGTTTATTTCAAGCTGCATTTTATTACGTGTCCTATGTTTCTTGTTGTCTGCCGCTTGCTAAAGGACCATACAGCGTCGAAAGTCACAAAGCATGAACCATGCCGCATTAACTTTGTTGACGCGGGCATAGGAATTATGAAGAGACTGTCCAGTATGACAAAGTACGAAAGTGCTCCGATAATTTTGACGCTGACTCTACCGACGACGGGTGGGAATGTGTCGAGACTTTCTAAAGCATCTCTATGTGCGGAACAGGATAAAATAAAATAATGTAATATACATAAATATGCAATAGTAACCGTCTCATAATCCGTACGAACGATTCAGCCGTTTTTAATTTCGTCGAACTTTACAACTCCTCCTTTGTTATACATATTTTGTATGTTTAAGTTGTGGCGGGTATTTTGCTTGCAGCGAATGTTTTGTTGACTGGTACTTATTTATTATACATTTCGAATATTGCACAAGGAAACATACGATTGGTGGACTTAGGTAACTATTTACCTAACTCAGTACTTAATAGTAGTAGTTCCACATAATAATTAATCGTTTTTTCAAATATTTATGTCATGACTTCAAATGTATTTTTCAGTATGCTTACAAAATACAGTTTTTTTTTGCTTTTCTTCCATTAACTGAGTTATAATAACATGTTCTGTGTGCAGTACAGTGTTACTTACAAACCTGACCTACATGTCTATGTCATAATAATTAGCCTGAATTATTATGGCTAGCATGCACTCTACCTTGCATAAAACAGGTATTGATATAGTAACTAGCGTAAGCATACTTTAAATGTCATCAGTCAGCAGATTTGAATTATGTAAATAGTATTAAGTTATAAATGTATCGATACCGTTGTTTCATAGGTTAAGTTTTATCCTGAATAAATTTTTACTTACTTACTTATCTTATATCAATTTCATTTGATAATCTCTGATTCTGGCAATACATTTTATTTGTCACTTAACTTGCTATCATCTTCAAGCGTGTGTTTTACTCTCATTACTAACCCGTGTTTTCTCGTGTTCCCATCTTGATCCGCGATGGCTAACATTTGATTGTTGTGCTAAGTGTGCATTTTTTACCGTAGACTTTTTTTCTTCTGTTCAAGATTCAATACCCAAATCAATAGTTATGAATATATTGATTCGTACACTTAACAATGGTAAATATTTAGAACAGAACAAGTGGTCTTTAAAATAAATATTTCTTTTAGCAGACCATGACCACAGTAAAGTAAATATTATGCCAAACAGTTTGACGGCATTCGGTCGAAGCCCCTACTTTTATTTGTAAAATACAAATGGTATAATTGAGGGACCTCGTATCTTTAGTAAAGTGTTCTACTTTATAGAAACATTTGTATCTTGGAAGCTGTCGTAAAATGACAAGAGAAAGTTCTGATTAATGACACCAGTTAAGGAACGCGTAAACGACGCCATTGTCCGACTCGTAATGCCTGCCGCTGTTTAATGCTCTTTTGGATTTGTACTTGTTGGAATTAAATAAGTTTATTTTAATTTTTTTTATCAAAAAAAACTTATTTTATATATTATATTATAGATAGGAAATTTGCTTATCGATAGATCGATAAAACATGCGAGTGCAATGTTTAAGTTTTAAGACCCAAAATGTACCATGTTTTCTGCAAATAAATTATTATCTTATCTTATCTTAGCTTATGGAAATGTTTTTCTGGTCGTTACGACTTTTACTTCGGATTTACTAGAATAACGTATAGCGCCTATTCCGTGTGACTACCAAATATGGTGTCAACTCTTTCGAATATAAAGTGACGTTATTCATTTCAGAATACAAGATTTCTGATACATCTTGTTTTTCAAAATATTTTTACTATAAAAACTTTGTATTTGTTGTTGTATGCTGGGTCCGTGTATTTCTAAAGAGCAAACATTGGCTATTTCTGAAATTGCCTTCAAGAGTATAATAATGCTAAATAAAAGATGATGAAAAAAAAAACATGAAGGAAGATATTAGAAACATATTCTAATATTTTCCATTTACAATGTTGTATTTTTGGAAATATTTTTAATTGTAAACCATCATATTCTACTGAAACACAACGCAAAAATAAGCTCCAGCCCAAAAATGATTTTGAAAATGAGAGCTTGTATTGACCTCGTTTTCAACCGACGACCACGCCGAACGATTTCGAGGACCCTTTTTGATTGGAAAGTATGTACTTCAAGGGTAGTTTGATGAGGGTTTCTTAAGTTTTGATTTGAGATCCATGACAAATTAAAGCAACTCTTTAATTCTTAGTATCTTTTGGGGAGCTTTGTCTCTCCCCCGATATTGTGTTGTGCCGACGTTGCTACCTCGTAATGCGCATCATAAATGTCCCATTCGCTCTCCACATTGGTCTTAAAAACTTCCTCAGACAGCTTAGCTTTCCCAATTTAGACCAAGAGTAATGCATTTCCAAGCACAAGCTGGCTTACACTAGCTAGCTTTAGTCGCTCAGTTTGTAGTTTAGGAAGCGTTCAATTCTAAAGGATTAAACTCACGTACGAGTATAATGCCATTACTTTGAGTATACACTGACGAGCAAATATAAGATCTTGGCCGTTCGGTAATAAAACCTATCGGGATCTTAAAAAAATATGGGATGTTGACATAACTTTTGGTAGATGTTAAGTATTCATGAAATGTATTGAAATCTTTCTATGGGGCTGTGGACTGCAGTGAGGGTGCTGGGGCAGATGGTAAGGTTGAAAATTTCAAAACAGATGGCTTAGGTTATTTAAAACAAAAAAAAAGTTAGTTCTTTCAGATAATTTTACAACGTGGCTCTAAATAGTGAAATATTTTTTCTACACAGTGGGCTGTTGCACCTTGAAAACAAACGTAAGTCTAAACAAGAATTATCACTACAAAAATAATGCTAATACTTGAATGTTAAAATTATATGAGTACCCATTTTTCCAGAGACAATAAATCTTGTCAGGAACGCGGGAAATTTATCCACCGCACTAAACCAACACCGTCGGCAACAAAAAACAACGAAATGGTAGTGTTGCTACCATTAAATAGTTTAATATCGATAGCACTTCATAGCCCACCGACACGTCGCTACGTTAGAATTAGGGCTTCTGAATGTTTCGGTCAACATGATGGCTTTAATCAGGATACCTCTGACTAACCCTCTGAGGTAACAACATCTTTACGCCGCCACTACGTTGCGGTCCAACTTACACTAGACGGAAAGCACGATTATATGAAGTGTGTCGATCGCTGCCCAATTAACTAGACCTCTAAGTGATTGAAGGGTCTCTCCTGGCTGGACGGAAAGGCTTTTTGTATAGAAGTCATCGATCGATGCCCAGTTAACCAGACACCCCGCACGCAAACGATATTTGTAACCTCCTTTTGATCTATTCTGCCCTAGTACTTTTAAACCTGCGCAGACGATGAATATCCAACGTACGCCGCCGCAATCTTCAACCCCCCCGCCTGCGCCCCCGCAGGCGCTATCGACATACTCAATGCTGCCGCCCACCACTACAATGGTGCCCCTTACACAACCAAGTATCGCCAGCTTTACGATGCAGTCTCGCTACCCATCTGACCCAAACCTGTCGACTCAAACTAATAGCGAAGTCAACGTAACCTGCAGGCCCAAAAGAAGACACAATGATGACAATGAAGCAAACATGACCGCATTTAAAGCCGAAGTTAAAGCGATGTTTAGCGAGTTTATGCAACACCAAAATGAAAGCTTCAAGAATTTAAACTCAAAAATGGAGAAAATTCAAACAGAATGACGAATTAAAACAGGCCGCCAACTTTAATTCGGAGAAATTTGACAAATTTATGCAAAGGATGGACCAGCTTGAAATCGAGAAAAAAGAGGACCGCAAACAAATACAACTACTGGAGGGAAAAATCGAACAGTTAGAGAGACAAATCCGGACCCCCAGTTTAGAATTACGAAATATTCCCAAAAAAATAAGGGAGTCTAAGGACGACCTGGTGGAAGTTGTCATCAACCTTGGGAAAGCACTTGAAGCTCCACTAAGTCCAGCAGATATAAAAGACGTCTTCCGAGTTAACTCTAAAACCGAAAACAAAACAATAATTGTTGAGTTCACGTCCGTGTTGACCAAGGAGAAGATACTAAGAAACACTAAGCAGGTTAATAAAAAAAACAAAGACAACAAAATTAATACCCGTCACCTGCAAATAGATGGACCGGAACTTTCAATTTACATCTCCGAAAACCTAACCGCCAAAGCTAAGCGCCTCTTCTTCTTGGCTCGGGACTTCGCAGCGCTTCACAGATACAAGTACTGCTGGTCGTCATTCGGAAGAGTCTTTCTGCGGCAGGACGACGGTTCCGCTACCTTCTCCGTAAACTCCGAGGCTGACCTAACCTACCTTTCAAGTCTGAAATGACTAACCGATCTACAACCTTATCCCGAAGGTAATAAAGACCAATGCCTAATATACAAAATCAAATTCACTACAGCTAAGAACATAACCAACACCCTATACACCTACACACTCAAATACACCTCTCATCAACAAACAACCACAACAATCATCCTATTTCTATCATACACAAACAACCTAGTAAAATATATGAAATATCATCATTATTTTGACTTTTTAACGTTTATTCATGCCCAAAAATTATATTTAACTCAAAACGAAACCGAGATGCACCTTGATCATTTACCGATAAAGAGCTAGATGACGCTGTAATAAGTGACATTGATTCCTACTCGCTGGCTAGGAGCTGCATGACGAATTAAGTCAAAAACTGCCACATACCAACCACTTAACTGTCTTACAGCAAAATATACGCAGCATCTCTGCCAACATTAATGAAATTGAAATCTTAATATCTCGGCTAGATTTCAACATTGACGTGGTGGTTCTTACTGAATGCTGGCTTAAAAATATCCGTAACCCCCCGTCGTTGCAAAGTTATAACTGCTTTTACACCGATAACTGCCAGACCCAAAATGAAGGTGTCACTATATATATTAAAGATTCAATTGTTGCTAATGTTACAGAGCCTCCTATTTTAGATGCCAATTGTCTAATTGTCAAACTACCTAACCAAATCTGCTTGGCTGCAATTTACCGCCCCCCAGCTCAACGAAATATCGATAACTTTCTTAATTCCCTTAATGAAATCTTAAAATCACTTAGCTCTTACAGAAACATTTACTTAATAGGCGACATTAACATTAACATCTTGTGTACAGATACCAACTCCAATAAATATCAAAACCTACTGGCCTTCCACGGTTTTCTCCCTGGGCATATGTACCCAACCAGAGAACTAACTTGCTTAGACCATGTAATGATAAAATCTGAACTACAAACATCCACAGCTGTAGCTCAAACCACCATTACGGATCACTTTTCCACCTTTCTTAGTGTCAGTAAAACAGTTTCAAGCCCTAAAACGGCCCGCAACCATAAAGTAATTTGTTTTGACAAAGTTGTTAAAACGTTACATGAAGCAGATTTCAATCACATATTAGAATGCAACGATACGAATACTGTTGCAAACAAACTTATCACAGAAATTACAAACGCAATCAACGACAACACCAATATGAAGTTAATACCAAACCGCAAAAGAATCATCAAGCCGTGGATCACACCAGGTATCCTAAGATGCATAAGAAACCGCGATAGATTGCATGCCAAGTCCAAGAAGTACCAAAGTGATGAGGTCCTACGCACCACATACAAACGCTATAGGAATTTTTGTAACGATCTTATAAAAAAAGTTGAAAAACAATACAATCAAAGCAAACTAACAAATGCACAACATAGCCTGAAAAAAACATGGGACGCTATTCGAGAAATTGCTAAACTTAACCCAAACAAAACCAACGCAGCTGAGCTGTTAAAACTAAAACAAAATCCTATTGACTCTGCCAACACAGTTAACGAGTACTTCGCAAGCATAGGGGAAAAATTAGCTAAAAAAATATCTGTTGATCCAAATAGTACGCGACATTCTTCTACAACCCAATATAGCCCATCCAATTCGTTTTATCTAAGAGAAACCAATGATGAAGAGGTATTATCCACCATCCAAAGCCTTAAACTCAGTTCTGCTCCTGGAGTCGATGGAATCCCCACTAAGCTGATAAAGATGTCTGCACACGTCTTGGTACCCCCCATCACACACCTTTGCAACCTTAGCTTTACCAAAGGTGTTTTTCCAGACTGCTTTAAAACTGCCCTAGTCAGACCAATTTTCAAAGCAGGAGATAAATCCAGTGTTAGTAACTACCGCCCTATCTCAATCTTGCCCTGTCTGTCAAAAGTGCTAGAACGGTTACTAAATAAAAGGCTCGTGGAGTTTTTGACCAAATTTAACATTATCTCTGATCATCAATACGGTTTCAGAAAAGGTAAGTCGACCGAACAAGCAATAATTGACCTAACTTCACAGGTTGTGAGTAACCTTGAAGGCAAGGAAAAGTGTCTGGTCATATTTTTAGATCTTGCAAAGGCCTTCGACACTGTTTCCGTTCCTCTACTCATTAAAAAGCTAGAAGGTATAGGAGTTAGAGGCACCCCTTTGAACTTATTTTCTAGCTATCTAGAAAATAGAAATCAGAGAGTGAGCATTGACAGTGTCAAGAGCAACCTGCATCGCATATCCTACGGTGTTCCGCAGGGCAGCATATTGGGACCAACCCTGTTTCTAGTTTATATAAACAGCTTGTGCAATCTTGAACTAGACCGTGGGCAAGTGTTTACTTTTGCTGATGATACCGCTTTGGTTTTCCACGGCCCTACTTGGCTTGACCTAAAGCACATAGCAGAGCTTGGACTGGGCAAGGTGCTAAAAAGTCTAGAACTAAATCTCTTAACTCTTAACCTAGACAAAACCAAATACGTAACGTTCACAAAACAAAAGCATCGACAGCCAGAAGATTTTAGCATAAAAGCTCACGCTTGCAAATTACCAGTCAACCCTGACTCATGTTCCTGCATCATCTTGGAGCGTCTAACAGAGATAAAGCACCTTGGTGTTTATATAGATTGTACTCTATCATGGAAATACCACACTGACCAGCTAACAAGGAGGATCCGAAAAATTATATTTATTTTCAAGCGCCTAAGAACTGCTGCAAGCTTCAATCTCCTCAGATCGACATATCTCGCCCTTTGCCAGTCATTGATATCCTACTGTGTTACATCTTGGGGCGGCACATACAAAAACTACATTTTGGGACGTAGAAAGAGCGCAAAGAGCAGTTTTGAAAGTCATGATGTTCAAACCCTTTTGCTATCCTACAGTCCAATTGTATAGGGATGCCGACGTTCTGTCAGTGCGACAGCTATTCGTGCTGAACCCCCTGCTGTACACTCATGCCCAAACCACATACGATCCAAAAGTCCTTCTAAATAACAGAAGATCTCACACTATTTTTAAAAACCGATCTATTGCTTCCCCCTTTTCTAAACGTCACCTAATATTTTTAGGACCGTATTTATATAATAACGTTAACCGTCTTATTAATATTTATTCAATGTCTCGTTATAAATGCAAAATAGCTTTAAACAAATACCTACGCCTTAAAAGCTACGAAGAAACTGAGAAAATGCTAAAAACGATAGAATGATGATAACATAATATATTAACACACTACACACTCACCACCAAACACGCACACTTTACATCTACACATTCACACACGTATGCACTCACACAACCATACTGACCATCACGCCTTAAACAACTATTACAAGGGAAATTATCTTTAAGGCTTAAGTAATTTTTATTTTAATGAAGCTGTGTAAAAAAAAAAAAAACCTAATTTAATTTAATTTCAAATTGTTACCTATTTTATTTTTTATTTCTTTTCTTAATTCTTATTTAGCAAAATACTTTTATTTTGATAAAGGTCGCAAACAACTCTGGTCCGATGGCCGGGGGCCGGAACTCTGTAAAACAGGCTATCCTAGTACAAGTTCCGCTTTCTCACGTTGGTCGTACTTGCACGTTAATCAAATTCACTTAAATCTATTGTACACATTAATCTTAAGGTGAAACTGTAATCAGATCAGACTAATGTGATTGGAAATAAATGCTTTTTTATTATTATTATTATTAAACCCGTTTGGGATATGTAGATGTGAGCACATTTTGTGTAACGGTCACCGTATGATGATAATCATCGTTGTGATCTACGACATCTGTTTACAATTAAACGCATTATTTTCTGTTAATCTTTAAACTGTCTCTGGCTAACCGAGAGCTTATGAAGATAAGAAGCCCAACGTGCTATGGAGAGGATATGCTCTGTGTTTTGCTACGAGATCCTGATGAAGATGGAAGGGTTTCGGTGGATGCAGGCTGCCACCGGCTCTGGAAATCTATGGAGGGGGCCTGTGTTGGCAGTGGATGTCGTGTGGCTGTTGATGATGAACCGAGAGCTGGGCAGTCATTTGATCACAGCCCCATCTCGTAAACGATGATAGTACACGTCTAACCAGCAGTCTGACGAAATGTTCGATATTTAATAATAATCATCAATAGTAAAACTATCGATAGTTTGACACACTCTAGGATACAACACACTACAAAAAAGTGAAAAGGAATGTTGCTTTGACATTTATGTTCCGTGTAAACTGTGTACAACAAATACCTTTCTAATATGCCGAAACAGTCGAATAACGGCTCTTTGGCTTCTTCAGCACCACTGGAAGTGGACTTCGCTGCTGACACCGTGTCGTAGTACCGTATGGCATCGTACACCACTATACCACTTATTACCACTACCACTGAAAATCAGCGTATGAGCCTATCGGGTCCAGGCATTTTTAAAATTTTATGATTATTTTTCATTTGTTATTTTTATTATTTATTTTTTCTCGTTTTCTGGGCCGAAAATCAATTCATATTTTCTGATGATTTGAGACATCATGAGAAAGATTGGCAGAGCCTGGCACGGGATCGAACTGTTTGGTAAGGATTGGGAGAGACCTTTGCCCAGCAGTGGGATGATGTAGGTTAGAAAATGTTTTTTTTTCTCGAACCACTTTGTTTTGTTTGTTTATATCTGTATGTGTACGATGTCCAAAATCAATAAACGTTTTTTCTTTCTTTCTTTCTTACTACGGTCCATACCACTGCGTCATATAATCGTCTCCCATAAGATAGTTTCTTGAACCATTTACAGGCGCTCCACGAGCATTTCCCGACTTTAAAAGCCCTTCACAATCCTCCTTTTGTAGGACTCTGATCTCCGAGGACTAACACACAGTGCCTAAAGCAACAATTCAAATATTTCAGCAAAATGAAATCATTTAATTTATTTGCAAACTAAGATTTCATTTCTCAATGAGCCTTCCCAAGTGTCTTAAAAGTTATAACGTAATCAAAGCGAAAATCAAGTTATAGGCTTTTTGTTTAGTCAGAAAAACAGATCTCTAAGCATCGTTTCTCCACAGCTGTTCCCTGGAGAACTTAAAGTATAAATGTGGGAAAACAGGCACTGATAAAGAGTTCTTTTATGTGTAGCTCAGTCCCAAAAATAAAACCGGATTTAGCATTAGCCATCGCATCTTTCGGAAATAACTGTCACACTTTTTTTGAGGTCGTTCGGAATCACGTGTCATTCTTCGTTTTATTTGATCTAATTACGTAGGGTGTGATTCAATAACGATATTTTACTTACCTATCTGAAAAATGCGCTGTTCTCGCAAGGACTGCCTTTGGGGCGAACAAAGATTTTGTATTGACGCGGGTAGAGTTTGGAGAGGGGGGAGGGGTACAGGTGTTCTGAACTCAGCACCACAGCACATTGACGTCCCATTCATGCCGGATAAATCCAACGTGCGAGTACCTATGTAGCGTAGCACAGTACGCGGCATAAGGTGACAATATTTTTGTCATTATTTTTGGGATTTTGCAGAAATAATTTCAGGAGAGATGAGGATAGATAAGTCGGTTTAGGATAGTACTTTCACCCTGTGATCTGGTGTGTAAGAACAGCCAAGGTTACCCCCGCCTGTCGTAAGAGGCGACTAAAGGGGGGACCCGGGGTCGCTAGGAGTGTACACGGCGGGGGCTGACCCGGAGCAGGACGGCAGTGTGGGGTGGTCTCGCACTGTCGATCACTGGCGGGTGTATAAGAGGGGAGGTACAACTCCCCTCGAGGTGAACCGGAATACCGGCACAGCGCGCCAGGGTTTTACTGGTAGAGTGCCTCCTCGGAGAGGAGGTCCTCGGTCTTCGGTGAACCCTGGTCACACGCAGAAGAAGGCCACCCCGGTGTTTTAGTGGGTATTCTTACCCCCTTCTGGGGTGGGCGAGTCCCACACTCAACCGGTGCCCTCCCCCAAGCAGCGGGAAGTGCGTAAAGGTATTTCACCGGGTTAAAGAAAGGGTTTAGGATAGTAACTATTGATTTTATAAGGAATTCACAAGACCCTACTGAGGACTTCCCACGAATTTTTCATTGCCAAATATTCGACAATAGCTGCTTAAGATTTCGTACGGTAACTCTTCCGGATAATAAAGAAGCTACCGATATTCTATATAAAACACTGACGCATACGCTAGCGACTGCGTAAACATAGCTTATCCTTAGCCCTCCTGGGAATATTAGACCTCAACCTGTTTTAAAGGATAATACTTTTACATATCTTTTGGTTGTCTTAATACTACACAAATTTCAACGAATACCACCTTGTTTTAGTTCAAGAGAGCGCTATTTGTGTCTCTCCAATAAAGTAAAGAATTGGTCGTCCTAGCCCGAGGGCACAATTGCAGCAAATAAGCCATACCTTTTTGAACTTTATTGCCGACTAGACAAGGTGTTATTCGTGCTTGACAAATTTTGAAGCAGTAGCAAATGATGCTTACAATGTTATTTTAGCAAAACGTCTCTCATTTTTCGAGCTTACGAACCAGGCCATGCACTTGACACGCTGTTAGACGAGAATGGAAAATAAACAATTTTAGGACGTAAGTAAATCCTTATTTTGAGCTAATGACACTGTTAGACACTTTTTATTTCAGTAGCATTTACAATAGGTAAAAAAATTTGCTATTATGGTTATTCGTCTCCTTTTAAATACACTATTTTCTTCTGCACCCACCATTACATCTGTCGGGTTATTCGTTCGATAAGGTTCTACCTCACTCCACAATCACTATTAAATTGTTATTTTTATGTTGAACACCAGTGCTCCATGATATGCTTCACATTGGCCACTTAAACTTACTTCTGCTACCGCTTTCAGATACTTACGAGAAAACTCTATTTTAGGTTCGCCTGAATTTCATTTCGATCTCGTAGAAGAATAAAGACCATAGCTCTCCGTTACCAATCTGATGAAGTGTGTTAGTCTGACACCACGTCTAGGACCTTCGCCATTTCCACCTTAGGTTTATTGCCACACTGCTCGAACTGTGAAGATTTAAGGATATTTAACAAGGCCAGTTCATGCGAATACATCAGTACTTCGCTATTCCTCATTTTCAAAATTGCATGATTCAATTTAAAAGGGCGAGTGCGCGTTTTTTTCTAATAATACAACGCTATTAGTGAAAGTCTCTCAGCTCAAACACTTTCGCTTTGGGCGTTACTTGGAGACTTAATCCAACAAAGTCCTCGTCCCGCTGTGTATGCTCACAGCTTTATAGCTAACTGTATCTAAGACCTGTGTATTTTATTTCTGCACATGAAATATGGCCCATATCGCCTCAGAGAGGGGCAAACAATCATTCTAGTGTATCGTTCGCGCCGAACGTTTTCCAATCGCTCTGTCATTCTGATCTCACCACATAAATTCAGGCCTTTACCGGCTCTAGCAAACGTCTTACGGAAATAAATATATTGTCGTTGTGGGAATGGAATAGTGCTATTTTTTTATTATCAACATGGTGGTAATTTGGTACGCGTCAAGGAAGGCAGCGGTATTAGCATCTTGTAGCATTTTTATAAGTTTATTCCATATTGCTTAGTAGGACTTAATAGTTTAATATGCATTGAACAATGTCTAACCGAGATTTTTTTTTGAAAATAAAAATATTTACTAAAGATCTGAAAACCAGAAAAAGACATTTGGTCATGTTGGCATCAGGCAGGACTTGAACCCGCATCTTTCGCTAACCGGGCGACTGCACTACCAATTATAGGCATCCACCTCTAACACTCAGAAGAAATATCATTTCAAATATTTAACTTCCGATTAAGATGAAAAAGCTATTACTATGTTTTTATTATTGTTTTAGCATTTTCCATGCAGTATCTTTACTTACTAAAGATCTGAAAACCAGAAAAAGACATTTGGTCATGTTGGCATCAGGCAGGACTTGAACCCGCATCTTTCGCTAACCGGGCGACTGCACTACCAATTATAGTAATAGTAATAGCTAAAATAGGTAATAATAGCTTTTTCATCTTAATCGGAAGTTAAATATTTGAAATGATATTTCTTCTGAGTGTTAGAGGTGGATGCCTATAACATTGATGAAATCACCCTGGCTCATAGGGTAAAATATACCAGAAAGAATCGGCCGGTCTGTTAATGGTCTCGGTAGCATAATTGGTAGTGCAGTCGCCCGGTTAGCGAAAGATGCGGGTTCAAGTCCTGCCTGATGCCAACATGACCAAATGTCTTTTTCTGGTTTTCAGATCTTTAGTAAGTAAAGATACTGCATGGAAAATGCTAAAACAATAATAAAAACATAGTAATAGCTTTTTCATCTTAATCGGAAGTTAAATATTTGAAATGATATTTCTTCTGAGTGTTAGAGGTGGATGCCTATAACATTGATGAAATCACCCTGGCTCATAGGGTAAAATATACCAGAAAGAATCGGCCGGTCTGTTAATGGTCTCGGTAGCATAATTGGTAGTGCAGTCGCCCGGTTAGCGAAAGATGCGGGTTCAAGTCCTGCCTGATGCCAACATGACCAAATGTCTTTTTCTGGTTTTCAGATCTTTAGTAAGTAAAGATACTGCATGGAAAATGCTAAAACAATAATAAAAACATAATAAAAATATTTTTTGAAAACTATATAGCACAAGACTAGGTACATAGGTCATTACAAAACATTTATCTGATACTACCCTCCCTATAATGCTTACTACTCGTATTTGCGCAATAAGAATTTCCAAGGTTACTGAACTTAGTTGGTATTTTGCAATCCAAGAGCAAATAGGACAAATTTTTCTGCACAGAAACTGTTGGAAAGTTTTGAGCAAGAATTACCGTCGAATAACGTCGAAACTCAGAAGCAGTGCTGTCACCAGGAACTTAGGTTCAGCGATGCGAATAAAAAAACAATGAAAGTTTCTCTGAGTGCTACGCTTTATTAATTCTGTACGTTTTTGCCACGTTAAACTACGGCATTCCATAATCAATGGGCACCGAACAGTAGTTAGTGAAATTAGATGTAAATTAGTACAATATCTACATAGAAGTAGGAGGTAGGTAAGCAGGGACACAGTAAATAGGAGCTTACGTCAAGATTATTAGCCCCAAGAGCAAAGCATGTACCATGGGTACCATACCCACGACTTTTGGCTCTATGGAAAGGACTGGGTAGACCCACTTCTAATCAGTTCAAGATATAAGAGTTTCCCTTATCCCAGTCACAAATTCATATTTTTACCATTATGAAAAATGACACTGCGAACTTAATAAAACAAAAGTATTATTTCCACTTACAAGATTATGAAGGGGCGGGGCCCTCGTCGAATCGTGGAGTTCGCGACAAACTTGCAAATAATACGTGCCCGAGCTGCGAACGACTAGCCCATTGCGATTCAGGCGGCGCCGTGCCTCAAGATGTCTGAGGCCGACGCGGCAATTGTGGCAAATAATAATCCAGGAGTATGATATGAGGTCTCTGCGGGACACCGCCGCCGGATCTGCAACGTTCACTGTTAGTCAAGTTAACGCCAGGGAATTCCGGAGCTGTCGTCGATAGACGTCAGTCGTGAAGCCAAGTCTAGTAAAGTTTGGGACTCCCTCCTCTCTCTCCTTGAAGATACGCACTAGGAGGCTTGTTGGAATATGGCTTGTACCACATCATAGTTGAGGTGACTAGCAGTGGGACATACAGATTAGGTGACCCATGTCGCTACTGAGACAGGTCACTTAAACCTGAAGGCGTCACTACATGCCGACTTAGAGTATACTATGGAAAATAATAAGTAACTAGTTACCGAATGGTTACAATTATGGAGCCTATTTAAACGTTTGGCACTAACTCGATGAGAATAGTCGGGACCGTGATTATATTAATTCTACGGTCACCACTTTTTAGCTCAAATATACCAGATCCATAATTACAGTAACCGTATACATCTATGTAACGCTAAGTATTTCTTACAATCATCAGCCAAGAACAAATATTCCTTTAACAAATTAACTTAGCAGTCTTAAATAAACTTCACCTTACTTAAGACTTTTCTCTGAAAGCAAATGCGTACAATGTATTTAGTTTCTCTTTCTCAAATGAGATCAAATGCCAAGAAAATCAACATATTGTATTGTAGAACATTGAAACCATTTCATCTAATTTATAATGAAGTAGTTTCTGTGAACTGATTCAGAATCGCGTTAGCGAAGGATTAAATTTATAATGATAATTAATGTGACCTTTGGGTAATAAAAAAGTGGGGGTATGTAGTCTTGGAAATCCAGGACAAACGAAGCACCTTCCCGATGACGACAGTCGTCTTCAACGTAGAAAATGGTAAACATGGAGGTCAATAATTATTCTTGAAACCTTTCAGCTCGGCAAATAGACCTTTCTGCTAGGCGTTTGGGTTTGAGCTGTTTGCAGAGCAAACAAACCTATCTAAACTTGGGTCAAATGTTTTTTTTCTGGTATCCCTAAAGTTTAAAAAAAGTTTTGTTCAGTTATAACTATGTTTCTTAAACTTACACGAGTATAGGTGAAGTCTGAATAACGATCTCATTATCATCATCATTAGCAGCTGCAAGAAGTCCACTGCTGATCATAGGCCTCCCCTATTGATTTCCAGAGTGCCCTGTTGCGTTCGGCCTTCATTCACTGGAATACCACGCTCTTTATCAGGTCATCCAGACGGATGACCAAGTTAGACAACTTTAGGGGGGGGGGGCACTCTGCGTTTGGCCTCCTCAAATGGTCTCCAGTCCAGAACCTTTCGGAGCCAACGGCCATCAGTCTACGTGCTATATGCCCCGCACACAGCCACTTCAACCTGCTCATCCGCTGGGCCACGTCAGTGACTCCAGTCCTTCTCCTTATTCCTGACTCGATCTCGTAGCGAGACGCCGAGCATAGCCCTTCCCATGGCGCGCTGGGTGACCTTGAGCCTTTTTATGCCCCATAGTGAGAGACTACGTTTCTGATCCATAGGTGACACACTGATTAAATACTATCGTCTTCGGGCATTGAGATATGTTTGAAGAGAATACATCACGTAATTTTTCGAATGATGCCCAGCCGACTTAGATTTGGCGAAATTAATTGAATTAAAACAACTATATTTTAAAACAAATCCTTTTTTGTTACTATTTCCGAATATGGTTTCACTACTATTTGTTTAATAAATTGCTATTTCATTGACTCAACGTATTTTTCTCCGTTTTTGTATACCTATCCTCTGATATTCTTTTTGGCTACCATATCATGAGCAAATAGAGTTTTAGTTCTCGATAAAAAATAATACCTATTGGTGTTACATTTTCGTTCGAGGCACCTAATTACCATATTCCGCGGAAAATACTTGCCCAAAAAAGACAAGCCGTAAAAAGATTGTACACGAAAATAGCAACTCAAAGCCTCTCGATCATTACTCGGAAAAATAATCGAGAAATCCAGTCGGCACTCGACTCAAGAACACCGCAGGAAAAAAACTTTTATTTCCCTTTGACGACCGCACTCTTAGTATTTGTTTACAAACCACCGAGAGTAATAAATGTACCGCAAAAATCGGGCCAAGTTCTTTGTGCATGCCTCGGTTAGCGCGGAATTGAGATGTATGTAAGAGCTGAGTTGCTGGAGAAGTTATTGCGAAAGTTTAATGATGAATGACATGCGTCAATAGAACTTTTTTTATAGATGAGACGGCAGGGAAGTTCGTTTTGGATGGTTTTTTACCAATTAGGACTAATTCATTTTACGTTATACATAATTTCGTAGTGATTTATTTTGACAGATATAACCGAACTGTTTGACTTTAATAAAAACATTTCATCAGTAATAAAAATAGGCACATCTGCAATTGCTACATAGATTGGGTAGATCTTCTATTACATTATATTTATACAGAAATCTCTTTTTGTAAACCTAAAAATATTTTTGGGTCATAGTATAGTGCGAGGCAATATTTATTGTCTTTTGATTGTTTCCCATAAGATAAGATAAGATAAATAATCTTTATTGCACAAAAATACATTTACAGGATTTCGGTAAAAAGAACGTGATTTGTACAATTCAGGCGGTCTTATCGCTACAAAGCGATCTCTTCCAGACAACCTTCGGTGGAGGATTTTTGCAGGAACCAGAGAGTTGGGCTGTGCAAAAAAAAAAAAAAAAAGATGAGCTAAAGAGCATAATAATAAGCAAATAATATAAATAATTATTAATATGTAACTAACTACTCATATAGGCGATATAAATGAAAATAAAATTACACAAATAAATATACATAAATAAACATACATAAACAATAAAACATAATACATACATCCCATAGTTTCTCATCCAATATAAATGTCGGTTAAATAATCTAAACAGTCATCAACTCCTCAAAATACACAGTCATATTATTGTGCTTCGATGAAATTTATGCTTCTTTTCTGCAGGGTGAATTTAAAGTTTGCCGTAAAATTTTATAGAATGTTCTATCTAGATTTGTCATACATTCATACAAAAAATACAAGCTTTATTTTAGTTATTTTATCATTGAAACGGGTTACAGTTACGATTCTCATTAAAGCCAACCAGAAATATGAAAAGAATAACAGTTAGCCCGATTTTTAATCTGAATTTACAAAATTAATGTGCAACAGTAACACATCCTACCCTCAAAGTTTGTCAATTGTTTTCGGTTTCACCCTGCTGTTGCAAGTTTCTCCGATTGATGTGTAGGGAAGAACGTATCCTCCCTGTGTCTCTATGGCAAACTTGATTAGACGCGCTGCCGTGCAGCTGGCCTGTAGAAATTCCCCTGTTGTCTAGGTTTACGTATGTTATGTTATGTTGCGTCGCAAACATGAGCATACTGACCCGAATATGAGGGCTGGGCATTATCTCCATAATTTATGTTCCACTACTTATTAATATTTACCTGCTAGTTTATTAAGGGTTAGGTGGATTATTCGGACCGAAGTCAGACCGAGTGCTTAGGTGAAACTGTTGTTGGATTACTAACAAAACTTGGCTACTGACTAATATGAAGTTGGATGCCTGTTTTAAATCTATGGTCTCTATTACTTAATCATTTTCCCCACTTGCTTTTTTAATATAAGAATGGATATACTTTAATAAAAAATACATAGACAGTTGGTTAGGACGTGCAAATAAGGACCCTAAAGACCAATGGTTGTCACATTATGAACGAGTAAACTGTGTATGTATTTATCTTAATTTTTGTTTTTATTATTTTCTCTTTTACTATATTATCATCATCATCAACAGCCACATGACGTCTACTGCTGAGCATAGGCCTCCCCCATAGATTTCCAGAGCTGTCGGTTGCAGGCGGCCTGCATCCACCGTAACCCTGCGACCTTTATGATGTCATCCGTCCACCTTGCGGTTGGGCGTCCAACGCTACCTTTGGCCTCAAATGGTCTCCACTACTATATTATAAACCACATAAATACAAATTATAAAAAGCATAAATTCAAAAATAAAAAAAAACTTACAATAAGTATTTCTTTCAGTTTCGTTTAGTAGTGTCGGTGTAAATGTGTCCGCATTGCCCCATCGCCGTCACGTAACCAGTTGAATGTGGTCGGAGGCGTAATGAGGAATATTATCACCTCCGAGGACGTGCCTCCTAACCCTCAGCCTCTACCTGACGCTCTAATTAACGACATTTTTCGCCCACCGACCCCGTCGAATATCAACGACTTTAATCAGACATTTTTAAACTACTTATGGTATTTGTTTCATTTTTTTACGACCAGCCGTGCTATTCCGGCGGTGCACATCGGACATCACTTCTCATTTCGGTGGTTCACGCTTACCTCAATCATCAATACGCTTTACTTTGAATTAGTATTTTCCCTCATTTTGTATGTAAATAATTAAAAAATGTAATTTGTCTTAGCCCTTTTTATTCAAACGACCAGAGTTGCAAAGAAATTGATTTTTAAAGTTCACTCACACGAGCGAAGGGAGTTTCGGCGTCCGCCGGAATAGCATAGCAGCCAATTCAGAGAAAGACTACCACACACGCTACACACTTTCCGTTCTTCGCATTCGAAATCTCGACTATAGTATGTTCGCTTTGAGAATGCAGTAATTTTTTAATTTAATTCCGTTACACACATCAAAACTTAGGTACAAAACCGTTGCGTTTGAAAGAATGTGTTCATTTGATCACTGTGAGCTTGACTTTCTAATTACGAACGATTTGATTGGTTAGGGCGCGTGCTAGGTCGAAGGACAAGATTGAAATCACTGCATTCTTAACGCAAACGGACTATAGTCTATAAGGTGCATTCATCTCTTTCTGGATGGCAATTGGTCGCACTAATCTTTTTATTTATTGGCGCTAGAAAATTTTGCATAATTACCTAATTATCTGTTTAAAATGGTAAAAGAACTGTTTTATCCAAATACGCCTTAATAAGTCCGCTGGTCACAGGACTCACCTGAACTATGAAGTGGCGCGACACTAATCCAACACGCGGGCTCAGTGTTAGAGGGGTGTGCGCTTAGTGATGACCCTTGCGGTACGTTGTTATCAAGCCACCCTAAGGCCTACGAATGGGCTCAATGTCTTCAGCTGGGACCAACGTAACGTGTTGTCTTCATGCTTTGGAATGAAAACATAGTGAATAATAAACAAAATGCAAATGCTTTATCAAAATCAGTGATCACAATCTATTTCCTACGGCCCAAAGGGAGGCAGCCCAAAGTATATGTATGAGTGGGTGTATATGAAGGAGGCCTCGTACTAACGTTAGGCACCGGAAGATGTCGAATGGGATGCCGTGGGCGGGCTCTCATACATGAGTTGTGGGTGAGTACGTAATATTGGGGCCTAAAATAAAACAGGACAAAGAGCCCAAAGGTATTTCAGATTGATTGAAAAAACCATTGATCATTTTCAATGTAATTCTATTCGTGATACGATAATAAAATATGTAACGGAATATTTCAGAAGCTTACATTTCGCTGAGCGCTTTGATTGAACAGTCTAGGTGAGACAGGGGTTCCGTGTCAGATTGTTTATAAAAATAATTATGAAATTATTTGTACTCCTGATATCGTATTGTGATTAGCAGGTACTTATTTATTTTTATTTGTTTTCTGTATCTGAACTTGTTAATTGAAATCAACAAACAAATCGGTTGTCTGTAAAGTCGGTTTACTGACGAAAGTTGAACGTGACATCGTCAAAAATGGAACGCCTCAGAGCGAGATAACGCCCCATGCTCCATGTTTTTTCATGAATCATAAGACGTTGTCACGTCAAAAAATTTGACGTTTCTGTATGATAGTATTCTGTGTATAACATCTTTGTTCCTAAAGCTAAATAAACGGTTTTGAATTTCATGATTCTGATTGACGCGTTACGTTAATTGATGGATTAGTTTTGTCATTATCTCTCCAAAGATAATACTTAACATAACTCTAAATTAAACCACAAATCAGACCAATCATGTTATGATTAGGTTGAGTCTGATGATATTATCATGAGCCCTGATTGCAGGCAGTCAGACATACGCATGTTCTAGTCACTGGCTGATCAATTACCCACTTCGATTAGGTACTCTGTCTGTGTTATGTTATGACATGTACCAATTTGACGCCACAGAGTAAACAACTATAACAGACACAGACTCCAGTACTGCCTATTTCTAATGTCTCTCGACAATCTTCGTTTTTGCTGCTCCTCAAAACTGTAAGGAGGCAAGCCGTTCTCCATCACGCAGGCTCAATGAAGATTGTTGAAGGTGTGTCGGGTTAGTCATAAACATTACTGTCAGATGTTTTCAAGCCACCCTTAGGTTTCCGACTAGGCTTAGCGACTGACATCTAGCGCCGTCAGCAGGTACCAACTGCTAAACGTGACCTATGAACCACGGAGAATACGGTGATAGATTTTCGCTGACGCCACTACGCTAGGCCACTTGTTAAAAAATAATATTTTCTTATTCAAGCCTAAACGGCAATCGAAACAAAAAATACATCATACCTACGTCTTATTTTTACTCTGTAGTGTCGAATTATAAAAATGTTCTCAAAGATATGACAACACAGAAAAAAATCTGTAAGTCGATCCTATCAAACCATTTCCAAATCAGTATTCTATTCAGTATAACAAAATCAGCTTAGTAATGTAGCCGAAACATTCCTGGGTTGAGCCAACATTTGAATTGCTTCGGCCCTAGATAAACATATCATACTGAGCCTTCATGGCAAGTATAGTAACACTTTGTGAATAACTTATTTTATTTTTATTTCAACCGTTAAGTTACTAATTCTTTAAGAATTTTCAGTGGACTGCTTCGTAAAAATCGTTTGTCTGCTAGTAAAACTGCTTTACCCAAGGATTAATTTAAGTGATATCTTGTTTATCACTGGGCATCACTGTACATTGTTCCACATAGCGCCATCTAGCTCCAAACTAAGCTTTTATTGCTTAGTTTGGAGCTAGATGGTACCAGATGGCTTGTGCTATAGGATAACAGACGACGGATAAACATACCTAAATCCTTTTTTTGTAAATAGGTACATACCTAATAAACATAGGGAACACTCAGACCACAAACCACAACACAAACAAACAAACCACAGACGCGTAATGGCGTAGAGAAAGACACGTTTGAGTGAAAACCACCATCATGAAACCACACTGCAGATACGCAGGCTGAAAATAGAATAGAAAGAGTTCAGGTAAGGCCCGACGCCCATTATCGGCATCGGCAAGGAAAAGGATCCTTCGGAATCCTACATGCAAGCGCACCCTATCGGCAATTATCCTTTGGCATACTGCAACGTTCTTAAGGATGACGAGGCGTCCATAAGGATACCGAAGCGCAGGGCAAGCTATCCCCCGAGTGTTGCATCGGCGCCGGCGGCGTACCGAAGGATACCGAAGCATCCCGAAGCATTCTCAAGGCTGCCAATACAGCAGCCTCAAGCATAATGAAGCGGTATTTTTGTTATTACGACCACATATCACGGAAATTTCTACTTTATTGCCATTAAGTTATAGTATATTGCTATTTGCCACCTAAAATCCTCAGTCGTGCCGATGCCGATAGTGGGCGCCGGGCCTAATACTTTTGTCCAAGGGGCGTAATTGGTACCCCAAGGGTAAAGTATCATTGCTGCTTAGTAAAGATTTGCGTAGAATCAAACGTAATTTGAGCCACAACCCAAAATGGAGCGATTTGATTGGTTAGTGCAACTGCCGCAATGACACTCGTCTCTGCCCGCGCTTCTTGCTAAGATATGAAAACTTACGCGCGCAAGCCAAACAAATAAAAAACTAAATAACTAACAAAATGATGTAGTGTGTTGGATAAATAGAGCTCTTCAAGTATCTGAGGAACATCAGGTGTCTGTAGGTTAGTGGTTGTATCTTCCCGATTCAATTGCACACCATGAGAAGGTAGAAACAGCATGTAAAAACGGAAATGTTTTTAAGGATTGCAGCTAGTGTAAGCTCTATAGCCTTTTTCATATCCACGATAATGTATGTATGAGTTCTGCGCCTAGTCGTTCGCGAGCCCCGAAGCTCCTCGATGTATTAAAGTCCAGAGACGTTGCCCTAGCTTATTGTGTATTCTAATAAATTCATAACACTAGAACCATATTGCTTGTTCTGTGGCCTGGACTAAGTCTAGATCTAGCGAGTGATTCTACTTTACGAGAGTTCATTAACCGGAGCACGATGTAAGTGCTTAGTGCTAGGAGGTCTGCGCCGGTGTATCATGTAATTACGATACGATAGTATTGTATGTATGTATGTCTATTTTCTTAATTAAAATTCTAGTTTTGGATAGTTCCCAATTTATGCTCTTACACCCACTTTTCTTTCCTTGTATCTCTGCCAGAAGGTTGTCTGGAAGAGATCGATTCTAGCGATTAGGCCGCCTAAATTGTACACCCTGAATCTCTGTCAACTTTTAATTTGAAAGAAAAAGAAAATACATTTATTATTCGGGACACCGTAACCCACAAAATATAGAAAAAAGTAACTAAATAACACAAAACAATGAATAACATGAGAACAGAAAATAAAGATCAAAATAAAAACATAACATAGGAACAGTTCAACCAGGAAGCGGTGTTACGATGCCCAAAAAAAAATGGACCACACTCAGCATATGTCTGGACCTGATCGATTCAAACGCTGGAATTTAAACGTTTTCTATGTGCAATAAAGTATATCTTATCTTATCTTAACTTACGAAGATTCGGTAAGCCAAACTTCTCAAAGCTAATCTTAAAAAAGTTGCAAATCCAGTAAGAACACGCGTGTTGTAAATGACTTTTATGTGATTCTTAAATAGCATTTTAAGATAATAATATGATAAGCACATCAAATTAACAAATATTATTATATGCTTAGAAAAGCAAAAGATTCAAAACTTTAATCTCAAAGTTTCAGATAAGTACTTTCGAACGAACGAGAGTAGACCTCAAGTTACTTGGCTTTGTCGACTTAGCGAAGGGTATGTATGTATGTATGTATGTATGTATGTTTGTTTAACAGATGTGAATCGAGATTAGCACTAGGTTTATAACGGTTTTTAAACATAATCTTGCTAAGTAGAGTTGAATGCACTGTGAAAGAGTAGCTGATTGTTTGAGTTGAGAAAGCTAAAATGGATGTGAGTATTTCTTATATTTTCGTTGTATTCCTAGCGTCCCTCATATGACGTCACTGTGCCCGCCCCCGCAAGCCAACCGGACCCCACTCACTCTCGCCCACTACGACCGTTTGTATGTCGTTATTTAACTCAACATTTCCACTCTTATTTTCATTTAACAAAAAAACAAAATGTACGAATATTTTATGCCGCGAAAAACTAAATTAAAACCTATTAAATAACGCTAAACCATTGTTGAGCAACCCACTTCATGAATTTTTTCAAACGTAAAAGACATAAATATGTATAATTCACATTGCCGGTGGTAGAGTCACTCCACCACAAACGGGAACGGGAATGTTTGCATTTACCCTCTAATAGTCGTGCTTCCCAGGACCTTTCTGTCCCAACAGCCAGGCAATTATTGAGGAAATCGAGATTTGAAAAACCGCAAACACAAATTGAACTTATACGTAGATAAATAATTTTGTGGTGAGTAATTTTTCAAGTAAAAACTAAATTTCAAATATTTACTTTTAATTCACTTGCAAGCTACGCAGATATTTTGAAAACACACACAGATGAAAGTTGAACCAAAAACCCTTGTGTTTGCGACGGAGATTAAAAAAACTATCGATAGGTACTACGCCAACACTGGTCACGGCATTAAATCAAGTAAAGCGCTTTTCCTAACAAACCTCTAAGTTGTTTCTCACCTGCAATGATAGCCAAGTCCACGCGAAGGTTATCCAGATCCATTCCCAGTTTAGACACGTCCTTCCAAGTCTGGAGAAAGGCAATAGGCGGCCTACGTGTCACATTAAGGAGCTTCGAAAATAGTTAATATTAACCGTGGGTCTAGATTTTACTGAAGAAGGCCTGGGGGGCTAAAACGGTAACATTTTAGCATTTCATATTATGAAACATCTAACTGACGTTTCATCTAGGCCGCGGTCCGTTTCGAGTCAAAAGTGAGTAATAGCGCGCTGACGTCGTTCACGTTCATACAATTTATCAATTCGGGATGCGTGTGAGCGCGCTGTTACTCACTTTTGACTCGAAACGGACCGCGGTCTAGATGAAACGTCAGTTAGATGATTCATAATGTGAAATGCTAAAATGTTGCTGTTTTAGCCCCCCTGGTAACTGTTTTGTAGTCTATCGACGACTGTATTTTTGTTTGCTATTTATGAGGTAGTGACAGTAGTATGTCTCAAAATTAGTAAGCTGAAGTGGTAGTGGAGAGGCTACACGTAGAACCGATTGCAAAATCAGACAACTATTATAATGGGTGTGCGATACCGATAAGAGCTAGACCATATTTTAATTACGGGGCGGGACGGTATATTTGCGCTTGAATCGTGTTCAAAAGTGAACCTTCTGACTCTTAAGTATTCTGTGGTGTCACTTACAAACAAGTCGAATACTAGTTTTGCCTGCACTGGTGGGAACTAAATTTAAATGAGCAAATCTTGTGCCGGAACACAACTTCGACAGAAGTACAGGTGGTGTTAAAAGCAGTTCCTTGGCACCCTCCCTCTGTTCTGTGGAGAAGATTTTCCATATCGAACCTTAGGTCACATTGAACAATGGGCTGTTTGATGTTTCTTGCGGGTGGTTCGTGCTAAGAAGATTATAAATAATGTTATTAAATTGTATCTATTTTTACTGAAGAGGAATCTAACTTCACGGCAGGCTCTGTAATTATGTGTTGTTTTAAGTCACAAAATAGTTTCCCCTAATTTTATCAATTAATTCCAAAAGGTTCCAAAATATTTTTAAAGCCACTGTCAGTCAATCACTGCTTCGCTGACCGAGCTCACCACGCCATCTTTTTCTGGGCATGGTGCGCTACCGCTTCGCAGTTTTGGAGACTCATTAGTCGTACGATGAGGCCACGACTTTTTCGCCATGTTGCACATGACCAGCCCAGTTCTATTCGAGCTTAGCAGCCGTATGGCACAAAGTCAGCAACCTGCGTTTACGAGCTCTTTTAAAATATTTCTATTAGTACGTTGGTAATTACAACACCTTAAAAACACACTCTAGAAATGCACCCTTATTCCACAACCAAAAAGTATTCACTACATCCAGCAATCAAATGTGAGTTAGAGGGAGAAAGGACAGACAGCCAGCAACCTGATACGTTTTAGAATCATAAAAGGTACACCGTTCAATATTTCAAAGTCAACGAAAAGACCATGTCGATCAACATCATCAGACCATTGTTTCTGAAGATTTTTGCGCGATGTGCGCCATTCCTCCTTTTTTATCGGCGCCACGCCTTCACTGCCTGCTAGCGGCCTTTTGCAGGTCCTAGCTCTACCTAACTTAGGACACACTTCGTTTCAGGATATGCTTAAAAACACTTTAACTTCAATGTCTACAACTCAATACAACTAACATCTGGCGACGTCTTGCGTCGAGCAAATGCTTCCTAAACTTTAATTACTTAAATTACCCCCAGATTCACAAATATCAATCAACGCTAAGCTCGCGTTCACGCTCATGCTGTCGCGTAAAATGTCAATAGAAGTGAAAGGGACAGCATGATTGCGAGCGCGTGCTTAGCGTTAGTTGTCGATTTTGAATTCGGGGGTTAGTCATGTAGCTTTAAATCAATCATGGTTGTCGATCAGGTGTGCTGCCTAGGCACAGATTTGCAGTGCCACTCAATTTCTGCAACTCGTATAATGATTGTTCGAATAATATCAGCAAACACAAGCCACCCTTATGTTTAGGAATTTCTTTTGATGCAGCCATGCAAAAAAGGGCGCAAAACATCTGGAATATTACGCACAACATTACAAAGCATACCAACACGAGGACATTTTCTTATTGTGTCTGGTTTCTTCGTATTCAAAGAGTGCGGTATAAATGAAATGTACTTGTAATAATTTCCTAAGTGAAAGGGGCTCTGGTTAGGAAGCATAACAACTGTAGACAGGTATGCAACCCTACCCTGATTGGCGCATCAAGTGCGCAGAAGTGTGCGCCGCGCAATGGAATGCTAATGCAATTCATACAAAATAAATACAAGCTAGGGTAGTTAGTTTACATACATAAACGGCCTATATTAGTCCTCGTTGCTGGTCACAGGCCTCACCTGAACTATGTGATGGAACCACCCATCCCCTTTCCGACCCGGCGTATTTGGCTTTACAACAGGGATCGTCGCCGATCACTGTCACAACTGCGCAACGGGCAACTCCGTTTAAGTGGTCTCAAAAACCCCATTAGTGACTCCGAGGTGTTAGCCACTCAACTTGACTCGAAATGTCATTTTGACTTGTAACCTATTTGGCGACTTCTAAAGTCATCCTTTTTAGATGTCACTGGGCTGTTCGTGTTGCTCAAAGGAAGACCCACGCGTTGCCTGGCCCTGTAAGATCGTTTCACACCCCTTTTGAAAAACTCCATGCTATTCGTTTTATTGAGAAAACCTCGGCACCTTTGCATTTCTATTTAATACAAATGCTAAGTGAAGTTCGCTCGTTATGTTAAAATGAAATTTAATACGGTTACATACTGTAAATTGTTTGTTTATCTCTATGGTTATTGCTAGAATATCTCGTCTGATGAATACACTGAACCAGGTTTAGTATTCCAGTATTCCAGGAATCAGTAAGCAGCGGGTTCGCAGAATCGATCACAATGGAATTGGGAGCGTAAACGCTGCATAAACTGTTTTAGTACATATTGCGTTAGCCATAAACTCGATTTATGCTTGAAATAAATGGCATACTCATCAAGAAACCGAATTACTGGGAACTCTTCAATAAACGCAAAAGAATGGTCGCTTAGATAAATAACTAAAATTTAAAAACAATTTGCTGACAAATGACTACTATGTGTGTGTGTGTGTATAATATTGTAATAGAAACAACCGCAACCAGTACTTATATATCTATAAACAAGCATTGGGTATCGAACCCACGACCACAGCGCCAAACAGGTCCTCGCTGTAGAGTAGGTATGATTTAGGTTTGGATAAATCATACCTTCTCCACTGTCTCGAAACCCAGATGGTCCTGAGTTCAAGACTGGCCGGAACACCTACTTTATGTTCAATGTAAAATCTGTAGGTAGCTATATGGAAAACACCGATAAAAAATCCAAGCAAGCCGGACAACTGAACAGAGATGGACTTGCCGTCACCACGTTGGTATAAAATTAACTTGAATTACTCATTTGACCAAGCAAAATCAGAAGTTGCTTGGTTTTCAAACAGTCAAGAGTTTATTTAACTACTTGGATACTTTACCACCAGCTTGGGATCCTGTTATACGCTTGATCAATCACAGAGGGCAGCACAATACAGTGAGGTCTCAAGCTACGGTTAGTTCGTACTGCGTGGATAGGAACATTTCCAATAATGTTAGTGGAAATGACGGTAGTTAGGTAAGGGTTGCTAAAAATTGTACTGTTTTTTGACATAGAACATCTTTGTCATCCCGTGATCACGGCTGCTGTAAAGTAGTCGAAAGGTCGGGTTAGAAAATGAAAGAAAATATAAGACCGAGAGTAGAAACGGTAAAGTTGTTTTATTACGATGTATAGTGTTCGCGTAAATATTAGAAAACATTACTTGGATAAACTTAGCAGGTACAATTATTACAAGAACATCACTATTGCATAGTCTTTTAACGGTAGGTATACAACTTGGCTGAAACCTAATTTCTTTCATAATACCTCTCAACTTTTCCAATTCTGCTCTAAATTTTCCGAATAAGAAGCCGGCAAGTTGTAATTAATGAGCTGATATATCACTCTAGATAATTATCGTCGAAACCATTTGTAACTTTAACTTGACAGTTTTTAGTCTTGCAGAATTTTTCAAGAAAACTCTAGATAAAGCAAGTATTTATGTTGAAGGCCCGCTAGGAAACGACTTAGATACAGCTCGGGGTGGAATATGATACAGGTTAATTTAAATAACAAATGTTTTTTTCATGAATTCCAAAAGTCCTAACGATTTTATTGTTTAATCGGTAATTTACATACATACTCACGCCTCTTTCCCAACAGGGTAGGCAGAGACCACTTCTTTCCACTTGCTACAGTCCTGACACACACCTTGCGCCTCCTCTGCTTTCATGAGTCCTTTCATACATGCTCGTCGGTTAAAGGTACTCCTGACCTGACCCATTCTGAGAACATCTTGAACTTGTTCCAGAAACGCTCGTCTAGGCCTTCCCCTTCCAACTGTTCCATTCACCCGCGCCTTATAAATCCGTAATTTGGACACACAAATTCAAATTTAATAAAAAAAATACTGGTCTATTCCGCCAGCATCACCAAATAGGCCCTGTCAGAAGCCTAGGGTTCTGAGACAGGGACACATGGCCAGGTTATTCATCTTATTTTATTTCTTTTTTTATGGCATCTGTTAATGCTTTGCTTGTCTTTATTGTTTGGGGGCCAATCTTTTTTATTCTTTTTTGTTTCTTTCATAAGTGAGGCACTGTAGAAACCAGTATCTGATACCATACTTATAAGTTTAATTTTATTTACATAGTCTCCACAAGTAGTAGTCAATGCATGTAAATGTATACAGGGTGTTTCTTCTAAGGTGTCAAGCCGACGCCAGCTGATAGTAGGGTTCCATACCTATCGTTTTAACCCCCATGTATGTTCTACGATTTTTTGTAGTTTTCGAGATAATGATGTTTTTGTTATTTTTTAAAAAAATGTGAGCACTTGATTTTAAATAATTATAACTTTTTTTTCGTTTGACTTTTACTGGATATTTTCTTTTTATTATAATGTCTATTAATTGCAGTTTTATGATTAAAATAATCTCTGTCCTAACTTAACTACAAAATACAAAAAATTTGATTGATAGTGAAAAAAAGTGAATCATGCAGAACATAATCAAAATTCAATCGTGAATTAAAAAAAACAAAAGGTATTCCATAGCTTCTTACTAATTTCAAAAACTGCGCAGCATCATAAGCTTCCATAATAATACAAGAAAACATGTCCTTTGTGGGGCATTATTCGCTGTAATCGATGCTCAAGTCTTGAGAATTGGAAATAAGTGTAATTTTCATACATAATCATTTTCTAGTATTTTGGCATAATTTTGTCATTTCTGAGATTTATTGTCTTCTAACGTTTAAACAAAGCTCATTTGTTAATAAAACAGTCATTTTATAACTTCCAATTATCCGAAAGTCACAACTCCTGTTGTAATTAAAATGTTGAAATTGAGGAAACCGGAACATGTTTTGAATCGATTATCGAACTGTTTGAGTACTATGTTCAAAATACGCGTACATAAAAAATAATAAAGATGGTCCGGTTTCCTCAATTTTTTTTTTTATTACACCAGGAGTTGGGACTTTCGAATGATTGGAAGTTAAAAAATGACTGTTTTATTAACAAATGAGCTTTGTTTAAACGTTAGAAGACAATAAATCTCAGAAATGACAAAATTATGCCAAAATACTAGAAAATGATTATGTATGGAAATTACACTTATTTCCGATTCTCAAGACTTGAGCATCGATTACAGCGAATAATGCCCCACAAAGGACATGTTTTCTTGTATTATTATGGAAGCTTATGATGCTGCGCAGTTTTTGAAATTAGTAAGAAGCTATGGAATACCTTTTGTTTTTTTTAATTCACGATTGAATTTTGGTTATGTTCTGCATGATTCACTTTTTTTTCACTATCAATCAAAATTTTTGTATCTTGTAGTTAAGTTAGGACAGAGATTATTTTAATCATAAAACTGCAATTAATAGACATTATAATAAAAAGAAAATATCCAACAAAAGTCAAACGAAAAAAAGTTATAATTATTTAAAGCCAAGTGCTCACAAAATTTTAAAAAATAACAAAAACATTATTATCTCGAAAACTACAAAAAATCGTAGAACATACATGGGGGTTAATTCGATAGGTATGGTACCCTACTATCAGCTGGCGCCGGCTTGACACCTTACAAGAAACACCCTGTATGTTTAGTGGCGGTTATTTTAATGATTCTTCTTTTAATTTTATTAAAAGAGTAATGGTGTATTTTGTTTAAGAAATAACTGTAAATTTCTCATTATGATCGGGTAAGCATAATACTTAAAGTTTTGTTCTTCAATAATTGACCTATTATTAAAGTTCATTTTACGATTCAATTAAAATTTAACTTGCAAATTCATTTGGTTTTGAGGTCACAATTCAAATAGCATTTAGGCTTCTCTTGAACAGAATAATAATGTTTTGATTTGGTGTAATTATGATGAATTGGAGTAAATTCGAACTAAATGCATGCAGCTTAGTTCGAGAAATACATTATTAATTTTGAGTCCAATTTTGAGTTAGATTCATGTGATTACGACTATGTTTTCGATTTGTATTACGATTTAAATTATTCTAAGCTTTTATTCTCTGATTAATATTTCAATTTAGGTATTCAGCGTATTCAGTAGCAGCAACATATTTTGTGTAGATACTAACAATCAGAGATAATAAACACAAATAAACTATGGTCATCAGTTGTCACATTAATGCTTGTCGTAGCAAAGACGCCGACATACCCTCAATTGACATGAGTTAGTTCCTGCAATATTTACTATTTCATTTAATCGATTCAAGGAAAGCCCTGCCCGGTGCAAGGTTAGGGGTGGTACTACTGACTCTACCCCCACTGCAAATATACACGGTTGAAAACCACTGGCGTGCCAGCCGCCTGACTGATTTAAAACATTAGCATGTTGTTTTCAAAACTAGTCAAATTTTCCCCCTGTGAATATTTTGGGGCATCAGAAAGCAGTTTTTCTTTGATTTTGCTTTGTGAACGTAAGTATAAGTATTAGAAACATGAGTATTAGATTCTCCTCCTAGGCGTTTAAACGCCATTTTTTCTAGATTTTTCCATGTGAGCTGGATTGATCCCAGTAATTTTATTATAGTCTCTAACTTCCTCTATATGTTTCAAATAAATGGCATTGTAGCGTCGACTATAAACTAGTTCTTCTATCCTGTCAATGTATTCATTCACAGAACGGAAGTTAAAACAATACAGGTGTTCAGTATAGGATAGAGTTACAAGTTCCCGCTACCGGAAATTGTACTGGTACACAAATGTCAAGCTTTTGTAAAAATATTTTCAGGGAGTATTTATAAAGGCATTGTATTGAGTGTTATGTGGGTGCAACCCATCGCTAACTATAGGGCAAATTGCTAAATGAGTATTGACACTTGAGTTAAATAAACAGTTCCGTTTTACGCTTAACACACGGACACTAAGTTTCTAAAATATCAGTATAAAAACAGCGTCTTAAATTCTAAAAAAGTCTGTATGTTTCCACCCACCCTAAACGTTGCTTGAAATTAATATAGCAAATCAATACGCCCCGGGGAAAATTTCGTAAAGTCACAGCAGTATTATTACAACTTAACCTAAATACTAAGGGTTCCCGGTCAGACCCTCCGCAGTCCCAACGTGAAAATTTATAGCCCTTTGATTAAACTTGACTGTTGTCCTACTTGCTTACATTAACACGTTCACCACCCTGTTAATAAACAATAGAATTTCAATTGTTTTAGTGACTTGACATTGTTTTGATTATGCTATAACTTCGTGAACAACATGTTGTTGTATGTTATGCCATCACAGCAATCAATTGAATATTTTGACTTTGATAAGTGTACACGCTTCGATTGTTTGTTTAGTGCTTTACAAACACGAGCTTTATTATACGTCTCACTGTTGAGCATTGGCCTATCCTTTACTATGAGGTGACGTGAGTTCTAATTCATCAGGGAAGTCAACGTGGACCAGTATAGGTTGACGCCAGTTTTAAAAAAATATATATATCACTGGACACTATTCGACACAGCGCCATCTAGACTCAAGCTAAGCAACTAAATGCTTGTGCTATGGTAAACTAGACAACTGATGAAATACTTAAATACTAATATACTATATATTTTTTGGTAATTCCTTTTTAAAACACATAGGAAACACCCAGACCAGTACAAACAGCCATGTTCATGCATACAAATGTTTGTACTGTGCGGGGATCAAACCCGCGGCCTTTGGTGTAATAGCCCACTTTTGAACCATTACCCTTCAAAACCCTTAATTTGGGTTTTGAAGGGGTGACCACCAAATCAGTCAAAAACCAAACGAATTATTACATTTGAATACTGTTTTATTGATGTTAATTTTTTAATGGACAGTATGAAATTAAAACATCCCTTCAATTAGCACATGATATTTACTTGTTTAGTAAATAATGTCCAACAGTGTTCGGGCACCAATTTAAAAACTCAGTTCCCTCTTTCTTTGATAAATGACATCAGCCGCGGCCTATCCCCTAAATTGGTATATAATAGGACTAAATAAGCTTCTTTGTTATTTCTAAGCGGATTTGCTTTATAATTTTTCATATCTTGAACACTCTGCGAGTATTATTCTTCCCTGCAAGATTTATGTGAAAGGTCCTGTGATAAGGTTTGAAACTTCACTTAATGCTCTAATTTGGGAGGCACTCCGGAGTTATTCATCATGCCCGAATGTCTGTTTTCTTAGGAAGTTTCAGGGAAGTTGGGAAAAAGTTGGGGTAATGTTTTTAAGGCGCTTTCACTGTTTTTGTACGGGTAATTATCGCCGGGGAGATTGAAGCGACATCTTGAAGTGAAAGGTGTTACTTAATAAAGTTATTGCTTAGGCTTCAGTGAAAGGCTCTGTAATTAAAGCCTAGTTGATAACTTAATGAAGCAAAAATATATGTTAATATTAAATTCTAATTACCTTACAAGTTAACGTCAGCCGTCTAAATCTGCAACGAAATAAAGGTTATGCGTTCTGAATTAACTAAGAATCTGTATCTAGACTAGGACTTTTACAATTTTGCTTCAGCTACGTGCAATCGGGTATTATGACGACTACCCACCTAACTGTCTTGTTGTTGCATGTTGTTTAGTAGTTGCATGGTTGAGTAACTTGTTCGAAATTTAATAGTCCGAATTTCATTTGACTGAAAACCATTGACCAACATTTCATTTGCCTTATTTTATTTGAAATCCAAAACTTCCTTGTCTGCTTTTATGCTACTTGTATTAAACCCGTAACCCCTTTTTTATGAACTAAAAATATGACAATCAAAACAGAGGTCTGATGATTGTTCTGGAAAACAATACTTCGGACAAGTGTCATATCGGCCAATCATCACTTCGGTAAACGTTTTGTGGCCCAACGAAACGTCTGGCAAACGAAAAATATCCAGTTGACAGTTGGTCAACTGATACAGTGGCAAACGTCATTTCGGGAAAATGAAAAAATGCCGAACGCAAAAAAACCAAACGTTTTCGGGAAAATGAAATTCGGTAAGAGAAAATTCGGTCTTATGATAGATAACCGCATGGGAGGTCATCCGACCCCAAACTGAGCACAGTTTGTACTTCTCATAGTAATTGTTAGTAAAAAAATAGTAAAACTGTCAAAGCCGATTTCGGTAACATCGACTGTTGGATGAGCTCAGCTTCACACAGGGTGTCAGTGCTACAACGTAGTGAGATACTTTACTAGGTTCTTGATTGTTAAGGGTTCAAACACGAAACCCCAGTAGTCTTACCACTTCTAGTCTCGCCTTTTCGGCCCTCAGAGTAAATTTTCACGCCATGTTTGAAATAACCCTTGTTATAAAGTAAGAAATACGTGAACTGGGTGAGAAACATATTATGGTTTAGTAACAGCTTCAGACGATAAGATAAAACACATCACAATGTTTTCTAAAAAATGAGAGTTAATTATAGATCTGTGTGCACATCAACTCTTACTTTTTTAGTTAGGGTAGGGTTTTTGTTAAGCGGGCAGCACCGCAAAACAATTGGTCCGACCGCAGGTCTGGTCAGGTAGAGCTTCTGAAAAACTATTCAGTCTATCATCATCATCATCATCAGCCTATGCTGGTCCACTGCTGGACGTAGGCCTCCCCTAATGCGCGCCATCGCGCCCTGTCTTCGGCTAGACGCATCCATCTCCTGCCAGCAGCCTTTCGCAAATCGTCGCTCCACCTAGCCGGAGGACGTCCCACACTACGCTTGCCGAGACGTGGTCTCCACTCTAGAACGCGCTTACCCCAACGGTTATCCGTCCTACGGCAAATGTGACCAGCCCACTGCCACTTTAGCTTACTTATTCTGAGAGCTATGTCGATGACCCTGGTTCTCTGTCGGATAACCTCATTCCGGATTTTATCCTTCAGAGAAACTCCGAGCATAGCTCTCTCCATAGCTCGCTGAGCGACCTTGAACTGGTGCATCAACCGCACTGTGAGTGTCCACGTTTCGGCTCCGTATGTCATGACGGGTAGGACGCACTGGTTGAAAACCTTAGTTTTCAGGCATTGTGGTATAGGCGACGAAAAGACTCGACGAAGTTTTCCGAACGCTGCCCAACCCAGCTGAATCCTCCTCTTGGCTTCCCTCTCGAAGTTGTTTCTACCCAACTGCAATATCTGCCCAAGGTAGGTATATTCCTGTACAACCTCGAGCTGGTGACCGAAGACAGTGACCGGTCCCGGATCAATGTGGTCATTGATCATGACTTTGGTTTTATCCAAATTCATCCCGAGACCGATTCGCCGCGAAGAGGAGTCTAGGCTGTTCAGCATCAGCTGCAGATCCTGGAGCGACTCCGCCATCAGGACTATGTCATCTGCGAATCGTAAGTGTGAGATGTACTGGCCGTTTATGTTTATGCCCATACTTTTCCAGTCCAGCGTCTTGAACATATCCTCCAGTGCATTAGTGAACAGTTTCGGGGATATGACATCCCCCTGTCTCACTCCTCTAAGCAACTGGATGGGTTCAGACTGCTGGTCCTGTACTTGGACACTCATAGTAGCAGCTTCATAGAGACATCTCAGCACTTCGATGTATCGATAGTCCACTTGGCATCGCTGCAGGGATTCCAGGACCGCCCAGGTCTCGATGGAGTCAAAGGCCTTTTCATAGTCCACAAAGGCTAGACACAGAGGACGATTATACTCCTCGGACTTCTGTATAATCTGCCTCACTGTGTGGATGTGGTCTATGGTGCCGAATCCTCCTCGAAACCCGGCCTGCTCTGGAGGCTGGAATTCGTCGAGTCTCCTAGCGAGGCGGTTCGTGATGACTCTGGAAAACAGCTTGTAGACGTGGCTCAAGAGTGATATGGGTCGGTAGTTCTTAAGAAGAGACTTATCTCCTTTTTTGAAAAATAGAACTACAATGCTCTTGTTCCACGCCTTTGGAGTCCTCCCGGAGTGAATGACAGAGTTAAAGAGGCACTGTAGTTCCTTCAGTACAGGAACACCCCCCGCCTTCAGAAGTTCTGAAGTAACTCCGTCTTCACCCGGGGCCTTTCCATTTTTGAGCTGCCTCAGAGCCAGCACGATCTCGTCTTGGCTGATTTCTGGCAAGTCATCGGTATAGTGGCGTGTTAGGGTGGCTCTAGAGTCGTGGCCGTCGCGCTGAATACGAGGTGCATGTTGAGCGTACAGTCGGCCGTAGAAGTCCTCAATTTCAGCGAAAATCTCCGGCTTTGACAGTGCGGTACTGCCATTGTGCGTTGTCAGCTTCGTCAGGTGGCTCCTCCCAAGCTGCAGAATGAATACCTTGGACCCTCGGTTTTGCTCTATTGCCTGCTCTATACGGCGTGTGTTGGAGCTCCGAAGGTCATATCGTACCATCCTCGCAATACGCTTGTTTAGAGTCGACCGCTCTGACGGTGAAGCTGCAACGTTTTCCCGCCGTATCGCCAAAAGCCGTAGAGTCTCATCTGAGAGATTGGACTTCCTGCCTGTACGCTGTGTTCGACAGAACTTCATGCCCTCATCTTTCAGCGCGTCAACCACGTTCTGTAGGGTCTCGTCTACGTCATCGGTAGGTTCCAAAGCAGCGAATCTGGTTCCAAGAAGGTCTTGAAACGTCTCTGAGCCCGCCATGATTTGAAGGGGATTTGGTCGGAGCGTGGACTTCATCAGACGACTCCTCTCAAGCTTGAGATTGATATTCAGGGAGCCTCGTACGATTCTGTGATCAGAACCGGTGTTAAACCTATTGATCACGGAAACATCCCTGAATATGTGTTTTTTGTCAGTCATGATGAAGTCAATCTCGTTTTTTGTCACAGCGTCGGGGCTTCGCCATGTCCACTTCCTCTGGGGTTTTTTCTTAAAGAATGAATTCATTAAGAAGAGCCCCTCTTGCTCAAGGAAGTTGACTAGCATTTGCCCCCTGTGATTCCTCACCCCAAAACCATGAGGGCCCAGTTTGGACTCGCCGCAGTTCTGGATGCCTACTTTGCCGTTAAAGTCCCCCATAACAACGTTGAAGTGGGCCTTGGTTGAAGTGTTTAAGGCACGAGATATGTCCTCGTACATACCTTCCTCTTCTTCATCCTGATGTGCCGAAGTCGGTGCGTAAACCTGTATAACTTTCAAGGTATATCGCTTGGATAACCGAAGTATCAGGTACGCCACCCTGGTCGACACACTGGAGATTTCTTCAACATTGTTGGAGAGGGACTTATGGACGAGAAATCCTACGCCACCCTGGGACTGTTGGTCGCCCTCGCGGAAGTACAGAAGGTGGCCGGAGTTCAGGGTTACAGTGTCCTCGCCCTCTCTTCGGACTTCACATAACCCTAGGATATGCCACCTAATGTTTTCCAGCTCCACTTCCAACTGAGCCAGATGTTCGTCCAGCCTCAGAGTCCGTCCATTGTACGTAGCCAGGGTCAGGTTTTGTAGGTAGCCTATTGTAGCCCGGGGATTCTTTGCACCCCCTGCCCTGCCGTTACCGTGGCCGCTACCGTAACCAGGAATAGCAGAGCGACCGGGAACTGGGGGCCGTTTCTTTGTTGCGTCTGCCATTGGGGGGGAAATGCCCATAATCTCCACGCTGGGCAGGCGGGTTGGAGATCGCAGGAACACAGCTGCTTCAGTCGCTGACGCTGCTGCCCGTCAGCGACCCGGTCAGGATTTAGCTGTGTCCGATGGGTGGCGCTATACCGCTGTCCACCGGTCGCCAGAGCCTTGTCCGTTGGTCAGCAGGATGACCGCTTGCAGGTAAGGTTGACAGTTGGAGCTCGAGCTGGTTATGCTCCCAACATCCCGTTATGCTCCCAACATCCCGTCAGTCATCCCAACATTCAGTCTATATCTACCAGGAATACATGATCGTAAAGAGCGCTTGTGAATCCTAACATTGCATCACCATCTACTCGTATTGCTGGCTTCATTCTATGATAGTGACGGGACCACTCTTCAGTCACACGTTTCTGAAAATATAACTTATCTATTCACTGGTAAATTATACGTTGGCTATGTGGCTAAATTAGGTATACACTTACCTTTTCTTAATAATTAGCCCAAACTTCCTATTAGGTATTATCTGTTATGCCTTGCGAGAAGAATTTATCTTTCTTGTAGTTTGGTGCAATAAATAATAAATAAATGAATAATTATAAACCAACGTCAAGTATTTTCTATCATTCATCAGTTGTATCTCAGAAAATGTATTACAATCTCTATAGCTATCGCAAAGTGGGATGTAAATCTTTAATTACATTAAATATAAATAAATAATGCAAAATATGCTGACTGACATTGTCTAAAAGACAACGTTTTCATACCGTTTCATAAAAAAACTAATGAAATTGTGCAGCGCCTCGTCATTGAATTCCCAACACTAAACGTAGCAAGAGGCGGCGAACCATCCGAAGGGCTATACAGTCAGCAACAAAAACAGTTAAACATAGAAAAACCAGGAAAAGACTTCAGGCGAGAATCGAACGTGACTGTCAGGTAAAATATACCAGAAAAAATCGGCCGGTCTCGCAGGTTAATGCAGTCTCCCGGTTTGTGAAAGACGCGGACTCGATTCCCACATGAAGCCAAGACCGAATTTATTTTTCTGGTATTCCTATCTTTAGTAAGATGATATTCCATTATCCTGCTAGAAACAGACTTGTCGGAGTGGTCAAAAAGCCTCTACTTTGTGAGGAAGTTCTACAATGATAGCGTCCTATGTTTTTTGTTGCGTCCTCCAAATCTAAAACAATTGAAAAAAATAGTGTAATGCATTATTACTCAGCCATGGAGTTATACTTTAGGTTTTTCTCTAATATTTTAGATAAGCACTGTTTTTTTTCGGTGTTTTCCATGACCGGGTAGTTGGCCACAAATTTTATTATACAATGAACACACAAAGTAGGTGTTTGGGCCAGTCTTGAAGCCCGAGTGTTTTTCCACTGGGCCACGGCGCCCACTAAACTTGTTGTAACTTACAACAAATTCTTGTTTCTTCAAAACTTTTCAAAACTTGCTTGAAATTTATTTATTTTATAAACAACAAAAGTTTATTTCCTCTCGTTGAACGAAACTTAAGTCGAAATAACATTTTCATTCATTCAAGTTTGAAGGGTCGGTAGGTCACTGAAAAGTCACATGGTTTCGAAGCTGACTGTACTTCCTCTTAGCAATCTAGGCGCAGTATTGCGGTACATTCATTTATTTCACTCTGCTTCCCGTTTGTTTCGTTAGTTATTCGCCTACACACAGGCTGTCTAGACTGTTTTTTTGGTTTCAGTGATCCTCACAAAGGATCACGTTGCCCAGGCGCAACGTTATATGTGTGCATTATTAACGTGAAAGGAAGATGCATGTGCATTATTAGATGGCTTTTTTGAAGGAATGGCGAAATGCAGATGTTGAATAAAAATAATGGGTCTTGCTCTAGTTCCTTATGAAAATCTGATAAATGAAGTTACAGTATACAGGATGTCTTTCAATTCCACTTCCTGTACTGCACAATACCTAGTATCAAACCCCATAATTCTTGGAAACTAACACAATGCTGCAGCATTGAGTTAGCAATTGACGTGTCCTGTCAATTACTAGCAAATATTACACAACAAGAATGGAAGGGACAAATCGTTACAAAAGTTACCTGTAATAACAGGTAACTAGATGATAAGTTACGCGTTACGTTACTTTAGTCAACGTGATGCTATAGCGCTGTACGAGTAGGTATTTATGAATGAGGGGGTTATTTTAGAATTAAAATAATTGGTGTAAGGATACTTTATAAATTGTCGGTTTGGTTGTAAATATGTTAACAAACAATTAGTTCATTAGTAGAATATTAAGATCAAGATTGTAGTTAACATTTATAGAATCTCAACATAACGTTAAGTAACCTCGAACTGGGGTCGTCTATGGAACATTATTTTGATATTAAATTTTCAACTCTTCTTCGTAATTGAGATTGTTCTAGCATGGATCTGATCTGTTACTTAGCCACGAGTATGAACTGAGTAATATAATGTATACGCGTATTAGCAACAGCTAAAGTTTATAACTCTCTATGTAGTAGTTGTTTCGTAACTTACCGCGATATGTGCAAATATAAGTGTCAAGTATGTGTTTTGTTCCTCTTTTGTGTATAAAGGTCCGCGAAGCTCGCTGGCGATAGGGATCGGTTTTAAGATTTTTGCGTTCTTAAGCAACGCTTGTCAGGTATGGTAATGAAATGGGTGACGAATCGCCTTGACTGTAGCGAAGTATTTCTGTGCATGTCCATGATTCAGTAGACACATTATACAGTTGTCTGGTTGACGTCACAGCTTGTCAGTGTCGTCAAGCCTAGTTTTGACCTGCTCAGTAATTACCCGCTGTGGGCTTTATCGGCTAAGTATTTATCTAGATGAATCAACACATAATTTCATAATTCTGAAGTGAAGTAAAGTAAAAATAATCTTTGTTCATGTAAGCTTTATAAAAAGCAATTATGACAAGTCATAACATAAAAATAAAACAAAAAATAAAAATGGGATTCTACCACCGGTTTGTGTAAGCTCAGTTTCACTCAATGCAATTAACCTGTAGCCAGCTTCTCGCGAACACAAAATGTTGATTATATTCGTATAAATTATTCTAGAAATAAAATAGATACAACGAAGGATATATGATAGGATGAGATTCGTATCAAATAATGCAGATATTATTATCAAAGAATGCTTTCATCTCCAAATCCCAGTAAATGCACAATCCTCAAAAGAACTTAAACGAAACGGCGAAAGAGTAAAGTATCTAAAAATGGTAAACCGCATTTTGTTCGAAAACTCCCAACATTACATTTCAGTAACTTTAGTGCTCTCCCAGAAAAACTATCGTGTTGCATTTAAGAAAACAACCGCTCAACGAAATTAGAAAGCGCACAACGGATATTCCGGATACAATATCGAGCGGGCAAAGTTCCTTCCCGGATACCGAGCTCGGGAAAGAATAATCTGCAAAACGGAACAGAGCATTAGTGGAATGTAGTTAGTGAGAGTTTTAGAGTTCCCTAGTACAATTATTATTGGCTAGCTTTGTATGCACTCCGGGCCGGGCTATTCATTTGAGTAAAGTGGCCACGGTTTGCTGACTCTGTCAGGATTACATTTAAATTGCATAGCTTCAGCATGTGCAGAATGAATCACAAGTTACGATTTTGTAGCTGACTTCAGAACTATTGTTTATGCTGTTATTTTTTGTCTCTCAAATTAAAATATCAAATACTATTAGGTACAATAAAAAAAATCGACAACCAACAATTTATGGCTATGCTCGGTGTTTCCCTACGAGATCGAATCAAAATGAGAATATCTGTGGAGGAAGGTCGCCGACATAGCCCAGCGTATTAGAAGGTTAAAGTGGCGGTGGGCAGGGCACATAGCTCGAAGGACTAATAGCCATTGGGGATGGAAAGTCCTCGAGTGGAGACCATTCGAGGCCACGCTTGGCCTCGAATGGTCTCCACTCGAGGACTCTCCACAGCGTGGGGTGGGCGTCTTTTGGGCGGACAAGGTCGACGGTTGACCTCATAAAGATCGCAGGGTCTCGATGAATGCAGGCCGTCAACAACCAGCCGCTCTGAAAATCTATGGAGGAGGCCTATGTTCAGCAGTGGACGTCGTGTGGCTGCTGATGATGATGACAATTAAGTAGCTCCGGTCCTCAAAGTCAATTTGTAATAATTCTCCTAATCGAGACGGAGATAAATCCAACCAATCAATAACCATGAAAATGGGGACCTATTTTCAGAATCATTTTTAGAAGTATAAGTGCTTGAGCAAACCCGTCTTTGTTTCGTATTCGCATATGTATTATTAAAGCTATCAATATGATATTGCAGAAGTTTGAATAGCTGTTTTTGTAACTATTTTTGACGGTCTTTCTAACGGTCAGTAAGTAAATAAGACGCTCAAAGTTCAGTAATCTAATTTTGTCTGAATACAGCGTTTGTTTATTAGCTGACTGCGACTGTGACTTTTATTAATGAAGGTGACCGGAGTAATGATAACTAACCTTTTTGTGAGTGTTGACTCATAAGTAATCAAATGTTTGGGTCTGAGGAATATTGATTAAGTCTAAAGTCTTTCATTGTTTGTGTGTCTTAAAATACATCACCTTGAATTTATTTGAAGGGTTTGTATCATTCCCATTTGAAACAAATGACATAGGGACAGAGTACCGAACCTTTTTGTGAAACAAAACTCTTGGACTAGAAACAATGATAATGTTATATCACCTACTTTACTTTTCTGCTTAGGCTCAAGGGTTACAGAATGTCTTAACGGATAAAGTCCTTATGTTGCTGCGAACATTTGTTGTATGCTGGTGTCGCGATGCAGTGCGAGGCAAAACGCGTGCTTTCAATTATAGTTCGCACGGCGAATGATGATCCCTATGACGTTTCGACTGACAATTGTTTTAGTGATGCGAAACCATTTCAAACAATTTCGATAAAATATTTTTTTAGGCAAATGTCATGTCATTCAGCCAGGTCATTCAACATAATAAGCAATTTCTATTTATTTTGAAAAAAAGATTACGCGCATTGATGGTCATAAACACTGGATGAAGAAGTAACAGTCTTATTTTATTTTACTATTCTTTAATTTTCATTCAAATTGCATAATTTGAATAAAACGAAAAGTGGTCGAAAGAACGAAGAAAATTTGTTTTCAAGACCGGGATCGAGATACGACAATATCATTGACCAACCGTTATTATTAAACGTCGCCGATAGCTGCAGTTCAGACTCAGATTTTGAAGACCCGCTTGACTTTGTATCAGCTTCAGATTGATATAATTAAAATACAAACTCAAAGCATTTGTTAAATTTTCCAACAAATTATCGATATTTTGTTTATCGATGTGTCCCTTCTTAGTCGATAACAGCTTGACGACTTAACTTTTGCAGCACGTACCATGTAAATTTGCATTGAGTTTTTTGCCATTATTTACGGACATTACGGAATAATTTCTTGATAGTCATTTTTATAATTTACAAATGTAAACAATAATGATTTTTTCGATTTTTTAATGGGCCTCTAAAGGATTTGTTGTGACAGGACGTCAGTACAATGTTAAGCGCTAGCGAACTGTCATAGGGATCATCATTCAGCGTGCGTAGTATAGTGTGCGATAGTATAGGTGTTTCTTTAATCAGTCCCACTAAAATCAGAACGGGATGTCACCCTAGTCTGGGAGCAGTTAAACGAAGTTTCTTAGTTTTATTAACGAACACCATAAAGAAGCTAAATGAGACGTTTACTTAATAAAGGTAGAAGATATTTTTCTTATCTTGTATTTAGAAGGTCAAAATTTAGACTAAGGTACTTTATAATCGTACATACACTGTTTACTAATTGTTGCATGCGATCATCTTAATTTGCAGACGGGTATCCCTTCCATTTCTATCCCTATAGTCCAACTAATCTAAGACATACATTTTGACAGCTGCCAGTGTCATTGGAAATTAAACTTCATGCAAAACTAAAATGGTTCAAGTGTTCTGTCAGGCTTAAAAGTCAATTCACAGCTCATAAATTGTATTTCTATTGGATTGAAGTACAATTTCCAATGACAATGGCAGCTGTCATAACGTATTTCTTACGAGTAGATAAGTGGGTCTGTAGTTGTCCCGAACTATATTTCCTGACGCCAAGAAAAGTCATGCAGCTATTTAGGAGTAAAATCTATTTTAAAAAAATATTTAAAAGCTGACGAGTTGCTTCGAAAACGAGCTGATCTCAGAAAAGTATAGTTCGAATTGAAAAATATTTTGCGCTGGATAGTGTATTTCCCGAGAGAAGCTTTTAAATCTATATAGCCTATATAATCTACATACGAAAACGCTGCGATGCCTTGATGGGATCGGAGCATCAGTGAAAAAAGTTTCAAAAACGGGGGGAACATTATTAGTGTGTTTTAAAAGTTCTATAATGTATCATCGTCATTTACACTAGTATTTAGATTAGATTGAACTGGATTTTGATTGGATGATCACGCGGGATTAACTGCGGGGCCAGGGTAGCGATTGACAACCTAGTTATCGTACGATTCGGTAACTTTAATTTAATTTTAATAAATAGCTCGTTTAGCGAAAGCGTTTGAATTTTGTATATGTTAAAGCCAATGGCATTTAGTATTTAATAAAAGAGAAGTTACCGAATTGTACGATGACTCGGCTGTGAATCTCTACCCTGATGAAGAAATTGTGTAAAGACTAGTCTTTACACAACTATACACTTTATTTATCATTTGACTAGTCAAATGATAAATATCCTGCCTGAAGCTTCGTCTCCCCACAACTAAGGAGCAAGTTTGAACAACTTTCATACTTATATTAACGCGATCTGGTATAGGAACTCGCGGGCGCTTGCAAAAAACAAGATTTAGTGGTTCAATTAAAGTTTTTAACGGTTTCATTGGGTGTGAAATTAGTTCCTCTGACTTGGTTATCATTTACATCTACAAAGTTGGTCTACTAAGATAGCTGGGGGAAATGAAATTAGGGTTGTGGGGAAATGTTTTTTATGTAAGTTGTAGTTCAATACAACATACTTTTTTGTGGATTACAGTCACTTGAACTTCCAGAAACACCATGAGTGTGATGAAACCAGTTTTGAGTTATGATGAAGCCGTAAAATAACTCGTTTGAAAAGGAATCATTTGACATCCCTTTGCACGGGTTTTTTATACTTTCTATAAATGTAACGAAGCATGTTATATTGATATGTAAATGTGCGATGTAAGGTGTAACCTTAATTTGTACTATCTATAGAAATCATCTGAATAATTTCCTTTATCTTTTCTTTTTCGAATCCGCATCAAAAACCGAATGAGACACTGACACTAAAATACCTATGATACACATGTAACAGGCATTGGAATAAATAGTACCTCAAGTATTTCAGGAATTGAAAAGTTTAAACAAAAAGGTGAAGTGATGACAAAGATGTGCGCTCGTAAGAGTTTTATCCACAGAAGTTGGGAGCAAAGCGCGCCAAGTTCGGTAGTCAATCACAATTAAGAAGTTTTGGGCGCGCGTCAATACTGCTTAAGAACATCAAGGATGTCTGACAAAGAAAATGGCGGGTGTTAGGAATAATGTTACCGACCTTTAGAGACATCGTGGTTTATGTTTTATCTGTGGCTACTTTTTGATGAATGATGAAGTTATTGGCCTAATTAAGTGGATATAAGGCGACCCCTTTTCATAAGGAAAAAATAATAGATGAATAGTAATCCCCTATTCATAAAAACTCAAACAGGCTTTTGACTTGTCCTTCCGGCTTTCTGACAGGACATGTATGTTCATCCAAAATTATCAATTTTTTACTAATTATATAAAACTCGTGAGTGTCGAGGCCCTACCAGTTTTTTGTAAGATACTTACTAAATGTTTTGTAAACGCCGTCTTGTCTCGCTGCGGCTACGTGATAATTTTTATGAGATTTTAAAATAAAAGAGTTCCAAATTATACACATTAACTTTTAAACAAAACACATCAAGAGTAACAGCGGGGTCACAAAGAACCGTTTCAATACAATTCCAAATCAGCCAGTTTAGAATACTTTTCTACGTCAATTTGCTATATTGTTGCTGGCCTTTTGTACCCGCGTAATTTGCCGCTCGTTACAACTTAGAACAAAGGGCCTTTTTATTTATTAGGGTCCCGAAAATGTCAAAACAGGGCCCAGGAGCGTAATTTCATAGCAGCACTCTTTTGCAGGCTGGATGGGTGTAAGTGTACTTACTTATAAGTCGGTGGCCTTTGTAAACTTGGGAGTTAGCGTGGACATTACTTTTCCTGAATGCGAGTTCCCGTGTTTATGTTTTTTTACGAAAACTTTTGGATTAAGTACTTAATTTTTTAAGCAATTCTCTTAATACCTCTTAAGACCTCTTGGGAATTAAGGTCACTCAACTCGCTACGTGAACGAATCAGAAATGAGGAAATTCGTGAAAGAACAAAGAGTCGTCGAGTTTCCGACACCCTACTTTGAGTGAGGTCCGCTTAGTTTGGGGTCAATGGCCATGAGTAATGATGCCCATCACTATTTTTTTTTAGAAATGTTATCTTACAGGCTATGCCCCTACAAGTCACTAATTAAAACGTTGTCACGATTTGACAAAAAAGCAAGAATTCTTTTTCTTATTTTTTATAACTCAAAAACTGGTCGAAACTGTGGAACATACATGGGTTATTTAACAGTTTAAAAACTTGAAAGTCACCTTTTGGATCACCCCGTATTTAAATCCGAAAAAAATATAATCTCCAATTTGTTTTTGTCTGCGCAAAATACGCTAGAAAATCTACTGTGAATTGCATTCCTGGGCTTCCTAGACCAGCTTATTAAAGAAATGGGTATTTGAATTATAAAACGTAGTAAAGAAACTATTTATTAAGGATTCCCTTTGTTTTTCACAAGTTCTTGTTAGCAGAGAACTTATAAACTGGTATTGTGTTACTACGTTTTTCAAATAAAATGCTCTTTGATATCCAGATACACTCCTTACAGGAGACTGAACTTACAGTATACTTCTTTACAGTCAGGAGGCTGGTGTCTGACAGTGACAGTAATGGTAATTTGTCTGTCGTATTGTACATAATTATGTCTTTTGTGATATTTTTTGCCCCTAGCATTTTTACTAATCTTGCTCCACTGTATTTGTTCTAGTGTTTTTTTACTTGTAGGTTGTTTGGAAGATATAAGAAATCACTTCCAGCAATTGGGCCGCCTAAATTATACTTCATTTTTAAATTTTTGTATCTGTCCTGTAACTGTGTTTGTGCAATAAAATATCATGTTATCGTATCTTACGGTTACTTTACAAGTTCGGATCTGCACTTAATCCCAACCAGTTCAGTTATGTGAAATATCTTTGTACCTCTACTACTTGTTTATGCTGACGAGACTCGCTAATGACTAGTATAATATTTTTTTGGACTTCTTCTGAACAACTGAACCGTACGAGATCATGGTGGCTCTAAAGCCCTTCAGTCTCTACCTTGCTACCTTCTACCTCATTTGGTACGCTTACCAATTTATGACGGTGTACGGATATATGAACGGTGATACGATACAAAATGTCATCTTAATTCTCATCAGTGAATTTATCCCAGTTATTGAGGTTTTTTATAGGTGTTACCCATCACCAGTGGTACGGCAAAAATTGTACAGTGAACACCAAGTAGGTGCTCAGGCAGTCTTAAAACCAGGATCCGAGTGCTTAACCACTGGGCCACGGTGATCTCCAACTTTTTCTTAGTTTTTATTTAAACTAAAACTCGCACCTACTGTTACTAGAGTAAACTATAACACACCTTGGAGTTCAAAAAATTGTCTCTACAGTAGAGTTAGTGACTGCTCACTTGTTCACTGGTGAGTGTCGGCTGTAGCACATGGTAGAGGTCCTGAAGTATTTCGGCCGGCCGAGCAAGTAAAGCCGATTATTGACCGTCGTGGCTGGCGGCGTGCCACGCCATGTCAGTTCACGCCGCCACGCCTGCCTCACGCCTGGCGTGGTCCAAGGTACAAGACTAACGCGAGGAATAAGAGCAAATTGCTAAGCACTTGAAGCCATTGTTTGGGTACAGAGTGGAGTGAATACAGATGCGGCCTTATTATTTATTGCACAACAATGAATGGTACAAAAGGTGAACTTAATGCCAATGAGGCATTCTCTACCAGTCAACCATAAGGCTAAGCAGAAAAGTACAGAAGGAGGTGCGACAAAAATTAAATAACTTTCAAGTAATTTAACAGAAAGATACATCAATAATAATTCAAGTACCAATTATCATAAAAATGTTTTTAGTCTTATTAGTCCACAGTACATTCTTGAGCGGATGACTGATAACGGCAAATTGTTGAGCACATCATAAAACTACCGTTTGAGTTCACCGTGTAGTGCAGTTAGAGCGAGATGTCCAAACCGAAAGCTATTTTTGTTTTTATTCAATATGTCTAAGTTGTAAAGTACTACCATTGCATTGCACCTCACTTGCTTCGATTCGAAATTTCCTTTCAGCAAGAGCAAGGCAGTTTGTATCACATTGGTATTCTTTTTTGTAGCCTTGTGCACTTCATCACTACCTACAGAATATCGAATCTTTGTCTTTACTAACACAGTTCATTTTTATCACATGACATTAATTCCAAGATAAGAGATTAGAGCAATCAAAAAATATTATATAATGAAAGCTAGTATACTAAGAAAAGAAGATACCACAAACCCACAGAACATTTTAGCATTTAGAAAAAAAGATTTGTTTGTTGTGCTATTGCAGGAGTCGAACTCGCGACACTTTATCACAACCAGCGTTCGTGACGACTACGGAAAACGTCTGATGGTGATGATGATAAATGACATTGACGTCATTTCAACTGTTCAAATTAATTTGCAAGCGGTACAGTTCGCGAGATGGAAACTCGTAAACACGCGGTTTCTTTCAAAGCAAGTTAATTAATAACATCACGTTGCTAGCACGCGTCACGCCCACAGTCGTTAATCAGTTGCTAATTATATTTACTCTCGCCTTATGCAATTTATAGAAATGTAAATAACATAACATAACATAACATACCCTCACGACCATATCCCTAATGGGTTAGTCAGAGGTACACTGATTGTTGCCGTCATGGTGAACGGAACATTCAGAAGCCCACATTTCGCCGAGGGAATTTGAATCCAACGTGGTAAGGGGCGAGCCGACCGCCGTTAACCGGGTTGCTTGGATCTCTTAACGATGTTTTCCATCACCGGAGAACTAGCCGCACATTGTACAATGGGCACAAATTAGGTATTTTCCGGCCAGATTTGATCTCGGGACCATCGGGTTCCGAGCCGGAGCGTTTAACCACTAGGCCACAACGCTCTCTGTGGACTGTAGGGATGGAAATGATAGGTCTGGATTAAAGGGAATATAAAATTATAATTAAAATAGATAAAAATGCACATAAAAACCACAGGCATTCACAATGAGAAAATTAACAACTGCCGTTGCTAGGCAACGGTCAAACTAAGGCATGGCCAACTGACCTGTCGCTCACATACTCCCCCCCGTAAGGCAAAGCCTTACAGAAGAAGGGCGTGAAGACAGGTCCATTAGGCCTCACAGACTACTGTGTTAAATTAAAAACAAAATATTAACTTAAATTAAAGATTAGTGAGAACTGGTGGTAGTGTCACCACCATTACCGCAAATCCTCACTAACTTGCGAGCTGGACGCCGTAAGGTGCCAGTTGCAGTGGCGACATCCGCTACCCGCACCGTGCCGTCCCTTCCTGGGAATACGGCTGATATTTTTCCTTTAGGCCAAATTCCTCTAGGGGAGTTACAATCTGCTATTACCACGACGTCACCCACTGTCAGGTTTTCTTCGTCGCGATTTGGGCGACGTCGTGGTGCTAGGGTTGGCAAGTACTCCCGGACCCATCTCGTCCAAAAATGGTCAGCCAATCTCGTCGCCTTCTTCCAGGCTGACCTCCCTGACATGGCGTCGTCTGTCAAGGGCTCACTAGAGTTCGGCAGGCTTGATGACGTCCCAAGAAGAAAGTGATTTGGTGTCAAGGCTGACTCATCATCCGGGGCAACTGAGACATGAGTCAGAGGTCTCGAATTGACAATGTTTTCTACTTCCACCAATGGGTTAATAAAGTTTCCTCCTTGGGGCTCCGCTCTGTCAAAATTACAGCCAACGATCTTTTTACCGTTCCGACAAGGCGCTCCCAGACGCCAGCCATTGATGGTGCAGCTGGTGGTAGAAAATGCCACTCCATCATCTTATTAGTAGCGTAGTCTGAAACAAGATCCCAGAGGCGACGTATTTCGCGGTTGGCTCCTACAAAAGCGGTCCCGTTGTCGGAGTAGATCTTCTGTGGGCACCCCCTCTGGGCCATAAAACGACGTAGGGCCATAATAGCGGAGTCTGACGTTAGACTATGCACCACTTCTAAGTGTATTGCCCTAGAGACCAGACACGTGAAAAGGGCCACATAACGTTTTTCGTGCCGGCGGCCTATCGTTATGTCAATCGGTCCAAAGTAGTCCACTCCGGTAAACGAGATGGGACGCTGGTGGTGTTCCATTCGGAAACCTGGTAGATCACCTGTCGGAGGAAGCACAGGAGCCGCTTTCTTCAGCTTGCACTTCAAACACGAAGCTGCGATGGCGCGGACAGTCGGCCGCAGGCGGACGATGTAGTATCTTTGTCTCAACTCGTTCACCACGATTTCATTGTGACCGTGTCCTGCCCACTCATGGTAGTAGCTTATTAGCATCCTCACTATGGAGCATCGCCCATCCAATATTATTGGTGATCGCATTGCCTCAGGAACCCCTTGACATGCTTTAATACGACTATCCAGTACTAGGAGCCCTTGATCATTCATTACCGCCTTCATATTTCTTAATCGCGAGTTCGCAGGGAAAGGTCGTCTCGTCTTAACTGCTTCAATCTCCGCGGCAAAGGACTTAGCTTGGCTTGCTTTAATGAAGTGTTCTTCAGCCTTCTTCATGTCGCGAGTGAGTAGCGGATGTGGCCGCTGCTGCGTCTGAAATTGACGACATTCTTTAAGAACTCTTATAAATTGGTAGATTCTAGCTGTTGTCCTTAGAAGACGAACCCATGACCTGAACCGGCATACATCCGGAACCAAAATGTAATTACAGGAGACTATTGTTTCATTACATTTCAACTCCTGTTCACACGCCTCTTCAGTCTCATAGGTTTCTTCGATCGGCCACTCAGCCTCCGTCAAAAACAAGAAGGCTGGCCCCTCCAACCACCTTTCTATGCCCTTCACCGACGAGCGAGTGGCGTCGTCTGCAACGTTTAGAGCTGTTGGAACCCAACGCCACTCACTCTGCGATGTGAGTTCGGAAATTTCACCGAGACGATTTCCTACGAAGGTTTTAAAGTCTCGCGGGTCGCGCCTGATCCAAGACAGAACAATACGTGAGTCGGCCCAAAAAACCCTCTTGGTTGGTTTTTGCCTAATTTTGCTGCAGACAGTCGCGGCTAATCGAGCTCCTAACAAAGCCGCTTGCAGCTCCAACCTCGGTATTGTCGCGGGTTTAAGCGGAGCGACGCGAGTTTTGCTTATGATAAACGATGTACACAGGGTATCTTTATCATCAAGAAACCTCCAGTAAATACAACACGAATAGGCCTCGCTACTGGCATCGACAAAAACATGTAATTCGCGATGCGACGGACACAAAAGGTTTTTCAAATAACATCTCGGAATAGAAACAGTGTGAATCTGTGCAATCTGCTCATACCAAGCGCGCCACAAAGTGCACTCCTCCTCAGGCAAATGTTCATCCCAGCCAGAGACCAAGCGCCAAGTTCTTTGAAACAGAATCTTGCCCTTGGTGACAATAGGAGCCAAAAAACCTAAAGGGTCGTAGATCCTCATCAAATCTCGCAGGACTTGACGCTTGGAAAATGATTTAGATGGTGGAGGAGATAAATCCACACTGAATGAAAATGTGTCATTGTGAGGATTCCAGACGAGGCCTAGGACACGAATTGTCACGCCACCGAAATCTAAGTCAACTTTTGAAAACCCCTGTTTGATTAGTTCAGGTGGAATTTGAGAAAGAGCTTCAGCTCTATTTGACACCCATTCTCTCATCTGGAAACCACACAACGAATGAACATGAAGTACATCAGCCGCAAGCTTTGCTGCATCTTCTACCGAGTCTGTGGATCCTAAAAAATCGTCCATGTAGTGATCTTCCACTATAGCTCGGGCAACCTCAGGATAATCACCACTAAACTCTTCAGCGTTCTTATTTTTGACATAAATTGCCGTAAAAGAAGAAGATGTAGCTCCAAAGATAAGTGAGGACATCCTAAACTCCATGACTCGTGTTCCTGGCCCGTCAGAAAACCAGAGATACCGTTGACAGTCGCGATCAGCTTCCCTGATTTTTATCTGGGGAAACATCTTGCGAATGTCACCAGCAATCGCAATCCGCCCTTCGCGAAAACGAAGAAGTATTCCAATCAAGGATTGCAAAAGATCGGGACCAGGAAGGAGCAAGGAGTTCAAGCTGACCCCACAAGACTGAGCAGCGGCATCATGTACTATCCTGAGTTTGCCCGGCTTATGCGGATGTGTCACGCCAAAGTGTGGCAAGTACCAGCGTCTCGATTCACTGGTAGGCTTAAAATCTGAGCACTGCTCCGCGTAACCTTTCTCTACATATGCCTCAACGTTTGGCTTATAGAGTTCCATATAGGTCTTGTCCTTCATGAATCGCTTTTCTAGACTCTTAAAGCGAATCATGGCGTGGTTGAAGCTATTTGGAACGAACGGTTCGTCCTCACGCCATGGTAAACCTACCTCGAACCTACCATTGGGGAGACGCTGAATGGTCTCGTCTAAAATGGTCAGTGCACGCTTTTCGGCGGCACTGTATGGTTCTGTGGGTTTTACACCTAAATTTTCTAAAGAATAATGTTCTTTTATCAACGAGTCAAGCTCTTCGTCTTTGGACGAAACTTTACAGTGATTTACTGATACAAGAGGATTTGAAAATTTGTTTAATGAACCGTACAATGCCCACCCTAGAGCTGTTTGCACCGCAGCCGGTTCAGCGCGCCTACCAAGCCTATTTGCTTTGGCGATCAGCAAATGCCAATCACAAATGCCAATGAGAACCTTAGGAGACGCATTAACATATGTGAGGTGATCGGTGATGTCATTTAAGTGCTGAAAGCCTTGGATGTCTTCAACATGAACCGACTGTGGTGAAAGTGACAGGTTTGAAATGGCTCGCGCATTAGAAATCTCGAAAACCTCTGAGCAATTTTTTCCCCTAATATCAAAATTAACTATTTTTGATCTAATTCCACCGCGGTTACCAGTAATATTTTCAATATTTACGCGATCTTCATGACCAGACAATCCTAATTCGTCGGCAAGAGCAAAATCAATCATAGAAACCGTGGCCCCATCATCTAGAAGGGCAAAAGTCTCGTAACTTGCTTTTGGCCCTGAAACCACGACAGGTACGATTTTCAAGAAAACTCGACCTTTTTCTTGCAAAAAAATCGAATAATTTTTTAGTGTTTCAACCTCTTTTGGGTTCTGATTTTCTTTCTTTGATTGACTTTGACTTGGTGACACGTCCGAGACTGACACAGACTTTGACACGACAGGCTTATTTACATTTTCATTTGACGTTTGAGAAATCGATTGGACTAACAATGACGAATTGTGTAAAAGGGAGTTATGATGACCTCCGCAGTCTCCGCATCTAGTTCTACATGAACGCCAATTGTGTTTACTGTGCTTTAGGCACTTCAAGCAGATCTTGGAATCCCGAGCCCACGATAGGCGTTCCTCAGCCTGCAAGGCTGCAAACTTGGAACAAGATCGCACACTGTGTTCGGGCTCACTACAAAAGGAACATGGATTCCCAACTACGGCGGGGGCTGCGGCACATCTTGCTGTATTACAAATGGGCTTCTTAACTTGTGACGGCCGTGTCGAAGTTGCAAATGTCGGTCGAGTCGCTGTTGGATTGAACATAGTACGAAATGGTACAACCGGGCGGACAGAGGGTGAGGTTTGCTCGCCGGCTGGCGCGGCGGCACCGGAGGGCGCTACTGCACCGACGGGCTCGTCACACGGGGCGTAGCGCACCCTTTTGCTCGCTTCGCACTCCAAGAACTCCGCCATCAACTCAAGCTTCGGACGCCCGACATCGTGAACAAGAGCGTAATCTAACCATTTTTCCTGTAACAACGGTGTTAATTTTGAATGTACAGAACTAAATAAATCTGGAGAAAATAAAAAGTCCTTTTTGTTCAAAACAGTCATGACAGTAATACAACTTCTGATTTTTGTTGACAACGTGATAATATCTTTAGCGCTCTTTCCTAGTCGTGGCATCCTTCGGATAGAGTGGATGTCATGTATGATTATCTGCTCTGGCTGAGCATAGTACTGCTCGAGCGTACGCAGAATATCGTCAGGGTCACTACTAACTAGGAGCAGCGATCCTACTAGTTCTTGAGCCTCACCTTGGAGAGCTGTTTGTAGTCTCGAAACGTTCTCGGCGGATGTGTAAGACGCTCTGGTGTCGTCGAACGTCTTTTTGAATAAAAGCCACTGTTTAAAGTCCCCTTTAAAAACAGGTAGGGGAACGGGTGCGCCCTGCCTCCGAGTAGCTAGCGATAACAACTGTGACACATCCAATGTAACAGTTTGCGAATGGGGCGCGTCGTTCAGGGGAGCTGCAGCTACTGCTGGTGCAGTAATAGATGTGGGCTGCGCCTCACGCTCCGTAAAACAATATGGTGGATTGGTTACCTTTTTTGCACATAGCTCATCTACTTTCTGTTGCGTTTTTACCCACGCAGCAGTATAAGCAGAAGAAGATCGGCGCGACGCACGATCATCCGAGCCAGAGCGAGCAAGCTCCGCTTCAAACTCGGTGCGGGCCGCTTCTTCATCTGCCTTGGCCCGAACACGGGCCGCTTCTTCATCTGCCTTGGCTCGAGCACGGGTAGCTTCTTCCTCTGCTTTGGCTCGAACACGGGTTGCTTCCTCCCGCTGTTTGGCGATATCCGCAAGTTTTCTGTGGAACTCCGCCTCCGCTGCTTTCCGGCGGATCACGGTCGAGGAACTAGAACTAGAAGCTCTCGTAGAGTTGTTGTCCCCCTCCCCCCGGTGAACAATATTGGAGAAAGTCTCCTCCGGAAGAAGGGGAACTGCCGGTAAGTTTCCTTCCAGAACTGGGTTGGAAATGTTGGAACCGCTGTGGTGTTCCTCCGGCACTCTAATCTCTGGTATTTCGAGGGGTTTGCCTGTGGTTTTTGTCTGAGATCGGGTATGCATTGGTATGCATAATGAAAAATAATTTGGAAGATTTTGGAAAAGAATTGAGTTGAAATTTTATTAACAAAGGAACGAAGGACCAATATGTGGACTGTAGGGATGGAAATGATAGGTCTGGATTAAAGGGAATATAAAATTATAATTAAAATAGATAAAAATGCACATAAAACCACAGGCATTCACAATGAGAAAATTAACAACTTCCGTTGCTAGGCAACGGTCAAACTAAGGCATGGCCAACTGACCTGTCGCTCACACTCTCCAAAATGTAAATATCAAAGTTCTTTAAAATAGTCACTAGTTAACATTAAGTGTTCGTTAGAAATATACGAGTATGTAAAACAAGCATACATATAACATTTCATCCAAATTGGTTAAGCTGCTACGGAGGAGTTTTGCAACGAACACTGTGACACGAGAAGTGTATTTACGAGTAGGACTAAGTTGTTTTGTCAAAATTGAATACTTTTTAAGGTAGTCATTTCCAATACTTAATAGCAGCCCTCAGCTAATACGCAACTATTTCTACAGCACATAAGGATTCTGTAATAATACTTATGTTTTTAGGCTCTAAGATAAGTCGATTGACTCCTTCATCAAACTTAGCGTGCTCTATGAGGACAAACTTATTATTTGATGTCTCTGGGGGATCACGCTATACGAGCACAAACTAAGTTTGCGATAAGTTAAACTAGTAATTACCCTAAGGTAAGGCCCAGTCACAGCTGCATTGCATTTCGTGAGCTAAGAGCTGACATATGCCGACGTATACACGAAGCATTGTATGTATGTAGATGAATCTTTTTGGCGTGAAACGCAAACATGCTGAGTTGAAAACATAGGGAAAGGTTTTGCATCTACAACTGCTTTTTGGTGCACTTTTATATTTTTAACAAAATGTATTTAGTCAGATTTGTTGCTTTAAATTGTATTTAGTCAGATTTGTTACAACACTAATTTTATTCTTTAGGGTTTTAATTTACTAAGTTTTCTATCTAAGGTATCCTGCCAATATCATGGTTTTGTGCGTTTGCATGTGAACACTAAAATACTGGTATCGTGTTGTTTTACTTGGACTGTCAGCCCGATATAAGTATGATAATTAAATCAAATTATCTACTGCAAGATGGCAAATTGAAATCCTGGACGTAAGTGATTTGTGAAGTGGATTTTTAGTTATTTTAAACTTTCATTGCCTTCATGGATGGCTCAGTTTTAGTTATTGAATAAATTAAATTTGGTTTTTAATCAGCCTGGCCTCAGATAAGGCTTCTTTTATCCACCATCTTAAAACCTTAAGACGCATTCCTCTAAAACGCTTGCCATCAGACAGTCGGCAGGCTTATATGCCGTCAGATTGACGGCATGCTTGTATGCAGTCGATGCAAAATATGCCGGAGTAAACAGGAACGTAGCCATTATTCCTACGTGTGTTTTTCATTCACTCAACGTTACGGACCACAAGCGCAGGCCTTATTTGAAGTTAATTTGACTTAGCCCCATCTATCTTGAACTCCATTTTCAGTGTAAATACTTCTGTAAAATATCTTTATAATAGCACAGTAACATAATCATTTTGACAAGACAGACCGAGTTGGATGGGAGTTGCGAAGTCATTTCATAATTGAAGAAATTATAATTTGGAATCTCAGACATGCGTGCGTAAAGTTACTTCGAGGTTTATTCCTAGGATTTCCGACGATATCTGTCGTAAGTTGTTTGAAAACAGCGTACGACGAAGCCTTCTAAGTCTAGAATACGTGCGATACGGAGTAGGTACATTCATTATGTGTGGATCTAAAATAAGCCAAACTCCGAAGACTTTATTGGATTAAATAAACTTAAATTAGTAATCTTCTTGAGAGTAGGTTTTCTTCCTTTTTATTGGCAATCTTCTTTTTGTGGGCTTTACAACTCGTCACGTTGATTATTCTACAATATAAACTTATATAACGATGTAGATGGTTAGAGTATTAACCCTTAGGGCCTGAGTTCGAATCCCGGTCGAACGAACACCATTTTTATGTTTGTGTTGTTGAATCTTGGTGAGGTAAGTATGCGATGGTGTACGTAGTGACAAAACTCTTGCAGTGGTTATCGGTAGTCGTACCTTACCTTACTTACAAAATACTTTCGGCCCATAACAGATTTCTCTGCAGCAATATCTTGGACGAAAGGAAAATCAAAGTTCTAATTCCAACAATATATTTTCGCCTCCATTCTGTTTATTGGCGAGCTTCGTCAAAATTGTACATTTTTCCTTGTAATATCCCGGCCCTGTCTCGGCAAATTGTACGGCTAATCGAAAATCAATCTGTCATTTGATTAAATTCCCTTTCAGCGAGAGCTACATGGACAGACAGTTAGAACGAACATTATAGGATTGAACCCGTGACCTGACCCTGAATCAATGTCTTTGCTTTTACTTCTAGCTTATTACAAAAATATACTTTTTTTTGGTGGGCGTGGGTGAAATTCTAATAACTACATTCATAAATTTTCCTGTATTCTTAATACAGGAAAAAAAGTTCTTCCATAGCCATGCGGTTTTTTCAACTTGTGCTTGTGGACCCACAACAAATTGTTCATAGCAACACATGTCTTTTTACCGTATTTTGTAGAAACCCCTTTTTTTAAAGTGATGTTCTGAATCATTACTAATAGTTGAGATTTCTTAAACGATAGATGGATGATAGCTATTACTTGTGAGGCAATCATCTCGAGGCTTAAAATATCATTTCATTAAGGATTCGTAACAAAATTTATTCAAAAAACACATAACAAAATGAATTTGTATCTGGCTATTGTCAGAATGACCAGAGAATAAAAGCATCACATTCGAAAATAAAAGGTTTGTAGTTTTTGTAGGCCATTTAACCGTAGCTGACCGTGTTCATGGCTAGCCAAAGCTTTTTGAACTTAATCTATTTAAACATTATTCATTTATGTATTGCTTGCGGCAAAGCTTTGTTTGGTAATGCAATTTAGATGTAACTAACATGAATATTTTTATTTTGTGTTTTGATGAACACGAATGTAGAGCATGCGTTATATGTTAACAGTTTCTATTCAAGTAAGAGAGCTAAATCACAATTAAGTAATACGACAAACCAATTTTAGCAAAAACTCACATGATTTTAATTATTTATGTATAAGTTAGTTCTGACTTTGGCCAACAGATGGCGTTATACGTAAATACCTCGCGCTATCAACATTTTTTATGTAAACTATATATAGCTTAGGTGCTATGAGGATATTAAAATTAATTCATACTAGACCTAAGTCTGTCTTTCATTTGGTAGCCAATACCTAGGGAACGACCAGTGATTTGTACATGGTCCTTCATAGTCGGATTCCAGTGAGTTCTGGATTTTTGTTTCTTCGTCACTGCGGGCAGTGGATTGCTGTCGCGAACGCAGTGAACACCAGAGGCAGGAGGCTAAGTACAGTCGGCGTGCTGTCAGGAGAGCGAAGAAGCGCGGAGCAGTTGGTGGTGGCACGGTGCAGCAAGCAAGGCGACCCAAGAGGAGTGGTCGACGAATGGTTGGAGCTGTTCGTGAGTGTGTGTAAATAATAGAAGTGTAAAAAGTGAGTACTTTGAACCTTATTTTCAAGAAGATTTTAACTTTTGATTTCGTGGTTATTGAAGAAAATAGTGAGCAAATTTGAACTTTATTTTAAAGAAGATATTAACTTAGACTTTCGGCTTTAGTAAAATTTGGACTTTGAAAATAATTTAGTGTTTCAGTTAGGACTTAGAATAGTTTCCCAAAAAAGGTTAATACGGGGAACCTATGCCCGATTTTTGTGCGAAATTGTAAAGTTCTAAACACTTAGCAAAATTTTGATCGTTTCTTAACTTTGTCAAGTTTTTTCAAATTTTGTAAACTATCGTAATGTGTTCTAAGATGGAAGCCATAATCGATTTTCAAATGGAATTGTACGAACGCATAAGTAAAGCTAAATCTAACTTTGAAAAGATCCTTACAGATCGAATAACTAAACAGTACATAGAGGGACGGTTAGATTTGGTGGATCAAATGTGGTTCGAGTTTTCATCCGGACACAAGGATTTAAAGCGTACGATAGAGAAGAAATCATTGTCCAGTACAGAGTATGTTAAAGAGGAAATTTACGATCAAACTGAATAGTGTTATTTAGAGTACAAAGCTGAGTTGAAAGAGTGGTTAGAACAATTTAATTTTGTAAATAATGCTAGTCCTATGACACAGTCTACAGGTGGTTTTGGGGATCAAAGTAATGGAAAGACATCTTCAAATATCAAGTTACCGAGAATCAAAATACCTAACTTCTCTGGGCAATACTCTGAATGGTCTACATTCCGAGATCTGTACATTGCTTTGATTCACACAAATCAGGAGTTGTCGAAAGTGCAAAAGTTACATTACCTTAAAAGTTATTTGGAAGGTGAAGCGGAGCAATATTTAAGGCACATACCTATAACTAATGAAAACTATGATAGGTCCTGGGAATTGCTTGAGGACAGGTATAACAATAAAAAATATATTTGCCATTTAACTTTAAAGAGATTGTTAAGTCAACGAAACATTTTGCACGAGTCGGCAGCTGCCTTGAAAGACCTGATAGATACCACCAATGATTGTCTGGCAGCTTTAGGTAATATAGGAGTTGATGTAAGCAGCTGGGATGTCATATAATTCATATTTTGAGTCTCAAGTTGGATCCAGAAACCAAGCGCCAATGAGAGTTTAAGGTTAGTGAGGAAAGCTTGGCAGACGAGTTGCCAGCGTACTCTACATTTAAAGAATTCTTAACGAAGAGATATCGCGCCATGGAACTCTTGGATTCCGGATCAAACTCAAAAAGGGCTACGACTTATAGTAATCCTCCTGTAAATAAAATGAAGTCGTTCCATATAACCAATTATAAATGTTTATTTTGTTCGGGAGCACACACAATATCACACTGTTGGGAATTTTGTAAAAAGACGGTGAATGACCGTCGTAGGTTTGTTAAGAACAGCAACGCTTGTTTTAATTGCTTGGGTAGCAATCATTCTGCCAAATCGTGTCGCACCAATTTTAGATGTCGTGTTTGCAGAAGAAAACACCACTCTCTTTTGCACCCTAGTGGAAAAGCTACTTCGGAGACCATTGAGGTCAGGGACAGGAACAAACCTGTGAAAATAGCTGCGACTCCTTCGAAAGATAAGGAGTTTGCACAAACATCGGTCGATCAACCGTGCCGTGCGGTGGCGGCATGTGCCGTGCGGTGGCGGCACGTTAATAGAATACAATCCACCGCCCCATTTCTTGCCCGTGGGTGTCGTATGAGGCGACTAAGGGATCCTTGTGGCAGGTCATCTGCTTTCCAGGTGGGAGACATATGTCGACCGGTTGCTGGTACCACCATGCAGTTGCGTAAAACCCGCCAAGTGACCCTGGCCTATCTCGGTCGGGTCGCGTTCCGGGATCAGCACTGCACTAACCGGAGCCAGGGGGACTGTGGTCGTGGCAATCGTTGGACCAGTGGAAGCCTTAACGGCGATATTATGTGGATGGTGCGTATCGGCCCGCCGGCCAGGGAGACCCGTAGAAACGGTGGTGCCGCTGGCCGCCCGCGGCATAGTACAGGGGCCCAAAGGGGGCTAACCACCTCTGGAGGCTGCCCCACCAGGTCGCGCATAATCTCGGGATGGTTCGTCGTGCCGGGTGGTGCCCGGTTCCGGTGGGGGCCCGGCGACCATTCCCGAGGGGGTACGGGAGCCCTTCCGTCCGGCGGACCGGCCCACGCTATTTCACACGCAAAAATATCAATGTAAGGCACCACGCTTTGTCTAACTTTGCCGCGACGACAGTCGTCCTTTCACGCCCTTCCCCCCCCCCAACCCCTCACTTCTATGGCAGTCAGCAAACGGAAAAGGCCTACAGCGGCATCTCCATCCCCCACCAACACGCTGTTTGAGGTGGAGTTCGCTAACATCCGCGGACTCCATGCAAACCTCAACGCCGTCCACCAACACCTCGAGACGGTGAGGCCTGCGATGCTCTTTTTGACGGAAACACAGATAGGTCGCCCTGCCGATACGTCATACCTGCACTATCCCGGCTATGTATTGGAAGAGTCCTTCCTCTCCAAAGCCGGAGTATGTCTTTTCGTCAGGGCGGATGTCTGCTGTGACCGTCTTCGCTGCCTAGAAGACCCATCCTTCTCCACTCTCTGGGTGCACGTAGACTTGGGCTCCACGAGCCGAGTTTACGCGTGCCTTTACCGCTCCCACAAAGGCGACGCCGAGACAACTCGACTTTTTGACCATCTAAGTCAGGCGGCAGATAACGCTCAGGCGCGGTTCCCTAATGCTGAAATGGTGTTTTTTGGAGACTTTAATGCCCACCATGAGTCCTGGTTGGGCTCTCCAAAAACAGACCATGCAGGCCGAACCGCCCACGCTTTTGCTCTCACGCAAGACCTGACGCAGCTGGTACGCCAGCCCACCCGGATACCAGATATTGTCGGTCATGCGCCCTCCCTGTTGGACCTTCTGCTGACGAGCCACCCAGCTGGGTACCTAGTGTCGGTCGGCGCCCCTTTGGGCTCCTCCGATCACTGCCTGGTTGGCGCGACAGTGCCATGTGCAGCTCCCCCACAGCCTGTGAGGGTGAAGCGGCGGTTATGGCACTACTCGTCGGCCGATTGGGACGGTATGCGAGAATACTTCGCTTCCGTCCCTTGGCGGCAGTGCTGTTTTGGGGAAAGGGATGCGTCGGATAGTGCATCTGCTGTCGCTGGCGAGATCAGTACTGGAATGGAATACTACATTCCATTTACTGATGTCGACAGCGCCAGCAAAGCTGGTCCCTGGTACAATCGCGAGTGTTCCGCAGCTGTTCAACGTAAACAGGCGGCATACCGTGCTTGGGCCAGGGCCCAAGCTATCCATGACCCTGACGTGGCTTCCCTCAAAACAGCCTTCAATGAAGCCACCAAGGCCACTAAGAGGGCATACGTTAGAGCAGACGCCCAGCGTATCGCACGTGTTGGCCAAGAACTTATCTCACACCCGACGGGTAGCCGCTCCTACTGGCGACTGGCCAAACACGTGCAATCTAACTTCTGTTCGCCTTCGCTGCCCCCGCTGAAATGCCCTGACGGATCTTTGGCTCATCAGCCGCAAGAGAAAGCCGATTTACTGGTAAACCTCTTTGCGGCCAACTCCTGCATCGATGACTGTGGTGCACAGCCGCCTATGGCCCCGAATTGCGGCACCACAATGCCTGATATTCGTATCAGGCAGTGTGACGTACGTGCGGAGCTGCAGTCACTCGATGTAAGGAAAGCCAGTGGACCTGACGGCATTCCAGCCGTAGTATTAAAAAAGTGTGCAGCGGAGTTGTCTCCAGTGTTGACACGCCTGTACCGCCTCTCCTACACATCAGGCCTCGTGCCGCAGGCTTGGAAAGAGGCGAACGTTCAACCTGTTCCCAAAAAGGGGGACCGGTCAGACCCAGCCAATTACCGTCCAATAGCTGTAACCTCAGTACTTGCTAAGGTGTTCGAGCGGATTATAAATGCACAGCTCACCCGCTACCTAGAAGACCACTCGTTGATTCACGACCGCCAGTACGGCTTTAGACCGAAACGGTCCACGGGTGATCTCCTAGCGTACGTAACGCACTTATGGGGTGAGGCTATGGACAAGCACGGCGAAGCTTTGGCTGTCAGTCTTGACATTGCCAAGGCTTTTGACCGTGTCTGGCACCGATCGCTTCTTTCCAAGCTTCCGGCATATGGACTGTCTCCTCGCCTCTGTGACTGGATCGCTGGATTCCTGGAGGGACGTAGAATCCGTGTCCTCTGCGACGGACGTGAGTCGCGTTTCCTCCAGATTAATGCCGGGGTGCCGCAGGGTTCCGTCTTATCGCCGACTTTGTTTCTTCTGCATATCAATGACATGTTATCACTCGGTAACATTCATTGCTATGCGGATGACAGCACAGTCCACTCGCGGTATTTCGAGCGCCCTGTGGCTAAGCGAACCGATATCGAGGAGAAGAGGCGCTTTCTTGTTGTTGAGCTTGACGGAGTGCTGGACCGCATTTCCGAATGGGGAGAACGCAATCTTGTCGAGTTCAACGCCAAGAAAACACAGGTGTGCGCATTCACTGCCAAGACGTCGCCATTCCTTTCCCGTCCCACTCTTCAGAGCGCCCCACTACCAGTGAAGGATAGCCTCAACATCCTTGGCATGGATGTTCGCAGCGACCTCAACCAACGGGACTACATCGAGGGCATTATTAAAACAGCATCCCGGAAACTTGGAATCCTGAACAGAGTGAGACGATTCTTCACGCCTGAGCAGCTCTGTCTTTTGTATAAGACACAAGTTCGCTCGTGTGTGGAATATTGCTCTCATCTCTGGGACGGTTCCGCCAAGTACTTGCTAGAGGCTCTCGATAGGTTGCAGCGGCGCGCTATCCGCATCATTGGTAACCCAGAGGCAACTATGGCTCTGGAGCCTCTCCAACTGCGTAGAGACATTGCCAGATTGAGTGTCCTCTACCGCCTGTACAACGGGGAATGCTCTGACGAGTTGTTCCAACTGATCCCATCCTCACCCTTCCACTCCCGTACCACACGCACTGGTCTGCGTCAACATCCACACTCGATCCAGCGACTGTCGGCCCGCACCAAAAGGTTCGGTGACTCGTTCCTGTGTCGTGCTATCCAGACGTGGAACGCTCTTCCAGCGCATGTGTTTCCTTCTTCCTACAATCCCGGGTTTTTTAAGCGGGGCGTGAAAAGGCATTTATGCAGGCCTTCAAAATGAGATTGACCAGCAGAGTAGTTGTCCATTACTGTGCTTGTCAACCCCATATCTGGACCTCACGACTGCTTTCCATCAGGTGGAGTGAGGTCATCTTGAAGACCACTATAAAAAAAAAAAAAAAAAATTAAAAGTATGAAGTTGTACTTACCGATATTTTGAAGGAATAGAGCAATCGTATCGCAAGAACTGAAGATGTGTAAAGACAAATAAATATGCAACAAAGATTTATTGAAACAAAAGAGAACTTACCTTAAAACAGCAACTTTAGATCACTGAATCCAATTTGTGATGAAGATGGGATAAAGAAGGTAGCAATCACTTCACTAAGTGGTAATCACAGGAACAACAGGCCAAGGTGGGCGATGTTGTTTTAGTGAAAGAGGACGCCGTCCTGTCGATGGTTGTACGGCAGAGTGATTGCAACTCATCGCGGTCAAGAATACCTAGTGAGTTTGAGCGTCCTATTTGAAAGTTGTGTTTGCTTCCTTTAGCAACTGTGTTATGTAAATAATATGTTTTGTTTACAATGAAGGTTAAGTTTAGTTAAGTATTTAAGTTTATTGGTACGTCTGTTAAAGTTTCAGATCTTGATGGTTGAATATTGTTAAGTTATTTCATTTCAGTTGTTTGTATATTATGTTTATTAAGGACAAATGTCATATTTGTCCTTGGTGGGCGATATGTATAAGTTAGTTCTGACTTTGGCCAACAGATGGCGTTATACGTAAATACCTCGCGCTATCAACATTTTTTATGTAAACTATATATAGCTTAGGTGCTATGAGGATATTAAAATTAATTCATACTAGACCTAAGTCTGTCTTTCATTTGGTAGCCAATACCTAGGGAACGACCAGTGATTTGTACAATTTATTTAATGACCAGTTAAACAGTTAGGCAATGTAACACCAGAGAGATAGTGTGTGATTGAATGAGTTTCATGGGACCCACGGCAGTCTTCTGCTAGGCATTGGCTCCTTACTCTTATGTGCAATGGAAACAATATACTTCAAGGTCTGTTTGCATAGCTGTCACACATTTTTGCTTCTTTATGGTGAGGAGATAAATCTCAAAAGATTGTGTTATTCTTCATGGTAATTTGAAATTACGCTATGCTCTCCTCTATTTAACTGAATTGTTAATATTTAAATACCATTGATAAGAAGAAGTTGATTAAGAAAGATTATTTATTTATTTATTGTTCATTGCACAAAATTAAGAAAACAAAAGTACAATTGGCGGACTCATAATATGATAAGAATTACTTACTTGTGCTCACGCAACGACGAAACTTATGGAATAAACGTACCTACGAGTATTTTTCAAATAACAGGTTCCTAAACTCGTCAGTATTGACTGAGCGTTCATCCTATCTCAGCACTAAAAGCTAAAGCACAGACAAATGAGCATCTTTAAACGTTTAACTAAATGGTACTTTAACCAGGTATCTAACACTGGTGTTAAATCTATTTCCAAACCATTAAAAAAGGAACAATTATGTTTAAACCAGCAGCAATAAGAACCTTAAGCAAATAAAAACAGAGCCGGTTATTCCATAAAAGCACACGAGGTTTTGAGGAATAGCTAGCTTATGCTGTCTGGAATCCTCGAGAGCTTTGCCGGGAAAGCTTCCAGTTCTTGTTTTTTTGCTCGTTTCAAAAACAGCGAAATGAGTTCTCAGACAGACAAAAAATATACTAAATTGTGTTGTAATTCGCTGTAGTGCGGCTGTAACGTTAATGAAATTTATAATATTTCTGCATTTTAGTTCTGCACTTGTATTTATGAGCACATTAGCCTCGGTTTGGCTGGCTACAGTGGAAAAACATGATACTTATATTTCTTTTTGCACAATAAACTAAAGACTTACATTAAATTTAAAACGCACTATTTTTGCCATTAATTAGTGCATTTATTTCCTTAAAAGGAATGTCTGTCTGTTGATCAAATGTCATTTCAGTTGACATGCTTTTTCAAGTTCCTTGAAAAAGCATGTCCTTAGAATTTGGTTTCTTGATAAAATATTATTTGTCTATTTAATTTTGTGGACATCTACGGCTGCAAACTTTTGGGTCACAAACGACGCTTCCGAAGCGAGGGGTTAAATTATGCAAAATTCCTTAATAAACTTTACTCAGAGTAGAACTTACAACATAACAAAATTAAGCTGTATAGCTGATCGGAAGCTAATCATACGTGCGTGTGATTAGGGGACGCCGCGATAAAATCTGTTTGATCCGTTACACATCCGTTATAAGGCAATAATCTGAGATTCTCACTAAGTAGAACATAAATCTTAGCTCAGTTGCGGAGATTGGCAGCTAGGTACCACGTGGGTACACTAGATAAATCTTGATCTAGGGCTGTCTCCAAAATAAAATGTTAAATGTTAGAACTTGTCATAAGTATCATCCTTTTAAAGTTTAGGATAAAAACATCACATATCTCCGACTGCTTAGCTAAACTTTGAGGAATGCTGGTGAAAAAAAATGTTTGCACTGAAAATAAAATTGACGAACTTCAACGCTAGAGGACCTTTCAACAGTTGATCTAAAACATACAAGCAACATCCTCCATCCGTCCCTCTGCTGGGCACAGGCCTCCCCTAACTATGAGATGGCCCGAACCATACTACAACACGCTCTCCGGAGTTTTTTTAGAGAGGTGCCATTTTGTCAGGGTGAGAATATTAGCCAGGATACTGTGAATGACCACCATCACCACCACACCACCTCACAACATCATCTCAGCACACAACCACAGAACCGAGCTGAACCACACCGCCACACTACACTATCACATTACATTACTACGTGACAGCACCCACTTGCTGTGCTGTCAGCATCAAAATCATGTACGTATGCCAACATAGGTTCTGATTTACTAAGAGCCTGTTTCCACTAGCGATTTTTGGGCGATTTCACGGCAAGGTGATCTCTTTTGCCGGCGTAAAATAATCCCTGTAAGCTCGTTACGCACTCGCGGGCGATATACTCGCAAAGAATTCGCCTCGCTGTGTAATCGCCCAACAATCGCTAGGTGTGAACAGGCTCTAAAATGGCAGAGCTTCCTTCGAAGCGTCCCTAATCTAAAACAAGTGAAACACTATTTTAATAGTACTCTTCTGAAGACTGCAGACATATTTGACCACTTTGAACCCAGACATCAATTCGATGCTGACTGTAGGTAAGTACCTCATCAATCGCAGGAATCGCAGGTGCTCATTATCCTCGTCGTGGACAGCCCTCGCGTCGCTAATGTGGTGGCTGAGTCACGCGGGCGCCAGTCTCGACCTCATTTCGTTCAATTGCTCATCTCTTTTGAGTCCGCACCGCTTCAGCGTGACGACGGAGTTTCTACTTGTTACGAGACGAATGCTAAAGAATGAGAAATAAGCAGTGAAACTCTGTTAGATTGCAAATAGAAAAAATCTAATAATTTTAACACTCGTATGGGAGTAGAGCTTTTTAATTATTTAAACTTTATGTTCAAATCCAGAATCACAAACTTGCATAAAATGAACCTAAGTAAGCCAGGCTGTGTTTTGCGTTGACATCAGAGGCAGCAACGATGTTAGAAAAAAAATAAAACACGTTGTTTGAAACACGACTAATACACTATTTCCACTTCGCTCAGGTCTTCTGGTGGCCTATCATGGTTGATAAGTTTTAAAAGCTACGAAGCTCGACTACGAAGTTAAGAGATATTCAGCCCACAATGTAGATACAGCATCTTTTAAATTCCTAAATCGTGATGCGCATGTCATAATTATCAATTATAAGAATGACTCATTTGGTGCTCAAAGGACTAAAGGTTTCTTTTAATACTCGTACAAAGCAAGGGGAAAACCAGCATGTGCACTTTTGAAAGCGCTTAAGAAGTAAAACTATATTTTAAAGTCTTGCAAAAAACGTAAACTGTACGAATAGTCTCATGTAGAGCAGAAAGATCTACTCCATGGAAGCAGGCTACGATGAAGTAGAGCAAGTTAAATCAAAAATAAAACGGAACTTGAAAATAACGTAGTTGAAGTAGAACTCGTTTAACCATGTACGTATCTGGTTGAATATTACTTATTAAGAAGTAAGGACTAGTTTAATGATATAGATATCGGAAAAAGCTAATAATCGAGCAAATTAAAAAACACTTTTACCTTGAAATTGGGGATTTATACCCTTTAATCCCTTTTGGAATAAGTCTGGCTTTTTTACTATGTTGGGCTATAAAAAATACTTCGATAATTGAACAAACTCACTCCTCATGCTAGGCCATGTCTTGCTAAGCCCAGGATGAATCCTTGTAATTGCTAGATAGCATAGAAACATACATACCATCCCAACGGGGTAGGTAGATACCACTTCTTTCCACTTGCTACGATCCTGACACACACCTTGTGCCTCTTCTACTTCAATGAGTCATTTCATCATGCTCGTCTGTTTAAGGTACTCCTGACCTGACTCTATCTGAGAACATCTTGGCTAGATAACAAAAAAATACCATTTTAAGTTAATTGTGAAAGTGAGAACAAGATAACATTACATACTGCCAGCAATACTGTATCAATGTCATCTTTTTTTTTTCCGTGGGAAAATCCTCATGGATACCTCGCCGCCCGGGGGGACAGCGAGGTTATGTCGGACTCCTACCGACTAATACCCACTTTGGCGGCGAAGCTGGATTCTACCGTAAGTAATACCGCACTGCTCCGCCAGCTCCCCTCCAACCGACCCCCCAACAAAGGGGGGAGGCCACGAAAGCTTTTCAGTGGCCTTTTATGATTCGCCATGTAAAATATTCCTGAAGATATTCATAAGTAGTCGCATTTGTATAGAAGAACAATTTCCCTACTGTAATCAGCCCGAGTGTGCCCAGGGAAATTAATTAGGGCTTACGATCGACTTAAGTGGGACTTATTTACAGCGCGAAGGCAAATTTACTCGGTAGGTGCTTGTGAAACTTACAACTGAACATCATTTATGTTTTAGCAAATACCTATATCATTTCAATGACATAACATACCCTCACGACCATATAACCCTAATGGGTTAGTCAGAGGCACACTGATTGTTGCCGTCATGGTGAACGGAACAATCAAAAGCCCACATTTCGCCGAAGGAATTTGAACCCAACGTGGTAAGGGGCGAGCCTACCGCCATTATCCAGGTGGCTTGGGTTTCTTAACAGTATTCTCCATCACCGGAGAGTTAGCCGCAAATTGGAGAATGAACACAAAGTAGGCGTGCTCCGGCCAGATTTGATCTCGGTACCACGGGTTCCGAGCCAGAGTCTTTATCCACTAGTTCACGACGCTCTCAATGACAAAATCAAAACAAATCTCGTCTACGACTCAAGGCCAACTTGCTATTAATTCAATTTCTTAATTTGTATTTTAACCCATGATTATGTAAGGTTTAATGAAATATTTTCAACACGAAAGAAAAATTTCTTATCATTTTAAGTTTGATGGACATCCGATGATCGATTGATAAGAATAATTATGGTCTTATGCCCGTCGAATATTATCCATGAACACCTTTACCAATGAATAATGATAGCTGAACAATTTTTGCCTACATACCTACTTTGCATCTGAGTTTTTTTTGACTTGGTCATTTATTTCCTATGTTTAGATTCTAACATAATCATTAAAATTTGAGTTATGGGCTGAAGAGCTTTCTCTCTAAAAAACAGGGCGTAGAAGGGGTAACATTGTCATAAATGTTTTTTTTTTAAAACAAAAAAAACACCTTCCTTTCTCCTATCGTCTGCGGCATCTAAAGCATTTCATTTAGGCCAAACCCGACATTTATCTAATTTATTTTTAAAGCATTTTAGTGCTGGCGTGGTCTTCATCAAACCGGGTGCGTTTATTGACCCCTCCAAGCGTTTTACGCCGACTTTATGAACTAACCCCGGCGTATAGGCCTTGCCATAAAAACGTCATTGCCACATAAAATACCTAAAACCGAAAATAACGCAACCCGGAACTCCGGCAAATGCAGCAATTAACAACTGGGACTAGTCCGAAGCTCCTTAAACCGGTCAAGTGCGAGTCGTTGTTGTGCGCTGGGGCCCGTATAACATTTGATGCAGAAGTGCGGTCGTATAAACTTAAACTAACATTAAAATAAACACAGACCGTGTAGACCTGAGTTATTTTCAAACGAGTTTAGGTTTATAATAGCCTGCTGCCATAGCAGAACACAGGAAGAACTACTTTTTTGGACGAATTAAACAAAAGTCCTTCTATTTATATTAATTTAAGATTAGAAAATAGATCAGAGAACATTCTAAAGCGATTTATGAACACAAAAAAGGAGTAGTTACGAGTATAACAGGGCTAACCAGGGGTAACATGTAGAAAGCTGTATAGAAAAATGTAATTAATGACATTAGAGAAATTGACATTTCGACTTTTTTCCGATACGGCGATTTCTGTAGTCATTCCGTACTATTGTAATTTCAAGTCACGATCACGGCTAGTTCCTCTGGTATGTTTCGTAAGCCAACGTCATTCTATACAGGCTAAAATTAAAGCAGACACCTAGACCAAGTCGTTTTTTAGCAGATTCAACAAGTTTGTGTTTTCATGTGCTACCAGTTCAAACCCACGCAAACACTTGGCGATGTGTATCATTCTAAGTGTGTTGTCACCATAACTTTTATCTTCTTCTTAGTCTTGTTAGTCGGACACTCTAAGCAGAGTGGTCGTGGCTTATGATGAACAGGGTAGCGGCTCACCGCTGCCGCTGGCAGCCGCACGTCGCGCGATGTCTCCACTTTTGTCGTCTTTGTGCGTTGCGAGTACACTGTACTGCGGTCGACTGTGCAAACTTTCTAATAAAGTCGATCCAGCGAGTAAGAGACCGGACTCGCGCTCTCTTCCCCTCAGTGTGACCCTGCACTACAAGTCTCTCCATCGAGTCCTCGTTTTTGGAGATATGCCCAAAAAACTTCAGTATTCTCAGCTGCACAATCGACGATAACTTGTCTCGTATGTGAAGTTCTTTGAGGATGGAAACATTGGTGCGAAACGCCGTCCAAGGTATTTTCAGTAGACGTCTCCTTACCCAGACAGTTGGATTGTATCTTGTATACCGATTCCACGCTGTTGAGCTATAGCCGTGTGAAAATGGTAAGTTATAATTTCATTGGTTTATTTAACAGCTGATAAAACTAATTACTGTTACTTGACATTCAACTAAGTTTATTTACTCTGCGTATTTTATTACACTTAACGCAATATAAACGTGTTTTATAGAGGTCTGCTAAAATTCGGAGTGTGAGATTGGATCTGTTGGGTGCGGAATCCTTAAAACGTCGAGTCCAAAGTCGAGGAGACAAACAGTTTTACTATGCAATAAAACACGGTCTCCAGTTTATTTCGGATTTAATTTCGTTTATCGGTGGAATTGAACCCGCGCCTCTTTCGGAGATATTTTACGAACGCTGAGAATTGCGGACTTGATTCGGTTATTTCGGAATGCTTGGAGGAAACGTGGCCATAATTAAATTCTGATTGAGTTTTATTATGAAATATTGATGCTGATGTTTTCATTCATACGTTTTTTTTATGTTATTTCAGGTACAGTTGGACTTCTTTTTAGTGGGTAAGTCAAAACGTTTTTATTCATTCATTTGACAGGAATTCAACAGAAGATTTACTTCATTTTCACATCACTTTTTTTTTGCTTTTATGAAGTTACATTTAAATAAATAATACTCAGTGTTAGCAGACCAAACTTGCACACTGGTAGGATTAATCTGCATGACCACAAGTCATTCACATGTAACATCCAGAAAAAAAACATCATCATCAACGTTTGGCTGTCAAGCGTGTAGGTGGTGATAAATACAAGACTAATCTTATCTTCACTATGAAGGGTTTTGACCTGCATATCATTCGGTTCATGTTCTCAGTGAAGTCGGAATTGACAGCATGAGTAGTTGTTGACCTGCACTTCACAATTAATTATTATTAGATCAAAAATCTGTATTCTAAGTGTCAATTTTTGAAAAATGAAAATTTAGTATCTTCAAGCCTGAATGACTTCTTAATAAACCGATGAAATAAAAAAAAGAGGAAACCAGCTGATAGAAAATAATTTTATTTAATTTCGAAAGTGGATTTCTTGCGAGTTCCTTCCTTGTTGCCACTCCTCAAAGAAATTCAATTTTGAAACCAGTGAACAAAGAAATATTTTTCGTTATTAGTTCTATCTTTTATTTTTTAATGTATATTGGTTAATTAGGAAGATGGATTCGAGTGTTATATTAATTTTACAAAAAATTTATCCTTGTCGAAACTTGAAATCTGAACGAGATTATTTTAATCATCGGAGTTATTTTTGCTATTGTTTGCTTGGTGAACTCAGATTTGGGTTATGCTTGACTGATTCTTCCAAAGAGCAAGTACATACAAACATCCTAGTCCATACATATTCATCAGCAACATTCTTCAAGCGATTCAAATTAAATTCTTCAACGTTATTCTTACGACTTCGAAAACACGAATAAATTCGACGCTGTGATGAATACTGAAACTTTGATAAATTACTTCATGCAGATATTTTATTTCAGTAACTTTTAATATATTCGTGTTAAATGACGATTAAAACCCTGAGATTTCACTCCTTGTAAATCTAGTTGTAATATTGTTAAGAAGACTATTACCATATTAATTGCATCGTTGAAGTATTCATAAATTGGGGATTTTCGTTTTATTTGCAATGTAAAATAAGTTTAAATGAACGGAATAACTTTATGCTATGCTTAGAAAGCAACTTGGCAAAGTAACTTTAAACTGATTTGTTGGTGCAGATTAGATTCATATAAATAATTTCAGAAAATAGAAAACTGTTGCGGGGAAGCTCAAGTTAACAGGAATAGTTGGTAATTTCCTTAAAAAGAGGACCTGCACAGTCAATCGTTTTGAATGGTTACAAATGCAAGTTTTTGTTACTGGTTACACAAAAAAAAAACTTATTGTAAACCGGGTTGTTGCCTACAACAAGACCTTGTATCCTCATAAACAAAATTTATGTAAAACCAGAACGTACAATTTCAAGACGGACCGCAGAAACTGTTGTTAGCGGTCTTATTTCAATCGCGGTGCTGCAGTGTGGAATCATAGCTATGGAGAACCATGGAAACCAGTAGTGTCGCTTTGCAGCCAGCGGTCAATCTTGGAATTGTATCCTAAACCTAAAATTAAACGAATAGTTCGTTTAATTTTAGGACAAGAAAAAAACCGGTAGCTCCTGAGATTTATACGAGTACCTAAACGTTTGATAAATCGAGTCGCGGTTTATTTACCCTTTTTAGATTCGACGAATCACGCAATCCTTTTTGATCGAAAATGAAATTGGAAACAGTGAATTTGAATTTAAAACCATGCATCAGAACCAGAATGAACTCCATACCAATTAAAATTGGGTCAGTTAACGTTCACCCCTCTGAATGGCTGTTAACCCCTATAAATCGTCACCGTTACCACCCTTGCCATCGATTTATTCGGAAATTAATCAACAACACGTAAATCAGATTCGGCACCGACCATTAGGTTCGATCGACTAATATTTTATTATGCGTCAAACTCAACATTGGATGATCCCTAAAAAAGGAAATAGGAAAGATTCATGACGGGTCCACATTTTGACAATTTGGTTAATGGAGGGTTCGGCTTCGCTCACCCTGTAGCTATTTATTACCAATCGGCGCTGAAATGATGGGAATTAACAATCGTTAATTTTAATTATATAACATAATTTCAACGATTATCCAAACAGTCAAATTTGGCAGCTGCATTGAGAGCGTCGTGGCTTTTATGCCAGCGAGGCAACTCAGCAATTATCTTGCCATTCAAATTTGATCGCGAAAGGACGCGAGTTGAGTGTTTTAGAAGCGGCAAGCGCGCTGACAGCTCGCCGTTAGCTCGTCGTTGGCATCCTCACATGAATATTGAAAAATATATTGTACCGCTACCACTTAATGCTGAAGATTGAATGGTTAAATATTTGCTGTGCAGTTGCGTTGCCGGTATAATGGGCTATGAGCTTTACGTGGTTCATGTATGGTTGCGAGTTCATGTCTGCCCGGAACATGTAGTTTGTGTTCATTGTACAATTCACGGCTAGCTAGCCGGTGAAGAAAAACACCGATAAAAAACCAAAGCAATCCGGATAACGGCAGTAAGCTTAACCTTTACCACGTAAGGTTCAATAATTCGCTCAACGAAATGCAGATTTCTAAATGTTCCGTTCACCGTGAAATTAACTCTGGCTAACGCCTTTGTGTATATTTGATAAATGAGTAGAGATCGTCTAAGCTGAAATGACGCGCCCCTCTACCGCATCTACGCATAGCACTTGCACTTGCACAGCAGGAGGAGGAGACAATTTCCACAGTGTCTAGTACCTGCCGCGGGTGTGGGTTGTGCATTTTTGCTTAATAATTGAACCAACAACAACGATTTGATCTGTTATTGTTTGTCCCAGTAGGTACGGCAAGCACGCCCATAGCTTTTTGATAATAGAATTTTATGTTCTGTAATCCTATGCAAAAACATCTTACTACCTAGTCACACTTTAGAGGACACCGCAGGCGTTTGATATGTATCTATGAATAAAGTTTTTTCATCTGTCTCTTCCGTCACTGGATAAAATAACCGCCATTATTTCATTTGCGACTACGTTCAGGACAAAGGAAAAGAATGTACCTAGCCGCTAACAAAAAAGATAAAAGAATTCGACAGTAATGGACTCATATTGGTTCAATTCCCAGTCGTTTCGGTCAATTCCTGGAAAGATTTTTTTCTAATTCCCTCGCGTTTGGGTTTGGGCTTAGAGATTCACCCAATATTTTCTCGAAAGATATTATTTGTATGAATAAAATAGAAAGTATTTGTATTATGAAAATACAGTTTCTAGTTCATAAAAGGTTAATTTATGTGTGCAAAAGAAAATACCTAATATTATTTGGAATAATAAAAAATACATTTATACATGAAATAAGAGCAAATGCAGGTAATTTGTAACCGGTTATGCCTTTATGAGCAGTCATAAAATCTAGGAGTGGAGCGGCGGATTAGTTTCTTTCGTCTCGTATTCGTTCATTTATTTTAGACTAGCGGCCCGTCCCGGCTTCGCACGGGCATTAAACATTACATTTAGATTTGTTAATTTTAACACATTCATAATAATAGTGGACCCCAGCGGGGGCCGCAGGACTCTCACCTCTGGCTTGCCTTAACCGGCCGTCCAGAGTGGGGCGTTAGAGCTGAATGCTCGCAGGGTGGAAGTGAAAGATGCCTAAGTCGCGAGTTGGTGAGGTGGGAAACCACCGAGCAGAAAGCGGTACACACCTCTCGACACCCTGAGCCGCTCACGGCCATGTTGCCGCCTTTGCTGACCTTATGCGTCAGCACGTATAGGTAGCCCATTTAGTGAGCGGCTAGTCACCGTCTGCCAGGAGAGTAAAGATTGAGACATTTTGCATGGCAGACGTCCGTTGTCTCAGGCAATAGACCAGTTAACCAGTCCACCGAAAATTCCCCTCCATAGCCTGGCTTTTTGCTTTTTTACTATCTGTACAATAGTCCTTGCATTTGCCGGGGGTTGTCTTTGGGTAGATATTTATTATTTATCTAGAGACAAAACCCGGCAGATGTACACATTTCAAATTAGAGTATATGGTACCAAAAAGCCTCTACGTGTTGGCTTCGGCCCCACGCAAGCTTCAAAGGACCGGGTCCCCATGGACCCGTGAATTGAACATGTACCAAAATAATAATATGACACATATTCATCCCTTTTTGCGTCAAGCTCCTAAAAAAGAGTTAATAAAAAAAAATAAGAATAATTAAATTCAGATATTATTGAATGATTTTTTTGTATTTATGTGTTTTTTTTGTATATTTTTGGGGTTTTTTTTCTTTTTTTTGATATATTTTTTTAATTTTTTGTTTTTTTTTTTCAATTATTGAGGTCATAACCCTAAAAGAAAATACATTTATTTTGTTAGAGCTTCTCTGTAAACAATATTTGATGTTGTTTTATTTTGTGGCAGCAAAATAAATTGATTTTCAGGGGCTCCGACTCGCGATAGACCAACATACAGTTGACCATGAGTAAAACATTTATTTCGCAGATCGATCCCTACTAATTCGAAGGTTTGGCCTTGGGACTTGTTAATTGTTAATGCGAAAGATGCTTTTACCGGAAATTGAAGCCGTTTAAATGGGATTGGCAGATCAGTTGGGATCATCGGTATCCTCGGTATATGAGCTAGTTGACCACCTGCTGGGCCAGTGATAATAGTTGCTACTATTAAATTGTCCTTTAACTCCTTAATAAGCAGCCTCGTCCCATTACACATGCTCGGAGGGTTTAAATTTCTTAAAAGCATGATTGGGATTCCGATTTTTAATGTCAATTCATGGGGTGGCAGTCCAGAAGGGTTCAACGAATTTAAAAATTCCTGTGGATAATGGACTGCATCTTCAATATTCGTTACAGTGTCGATCGATTAGTATGTTTTTGTTTGGCCGGGGACTTTTTGAACAATCAGATTGTTTATTTCATTGACAGTATCATTCTTAGGTGATACTATAGCCCGAGAACACAGCCAATGGAAGTCTCTTTCGTGCAAATTTTCGATATCAGGGTAAACAGAATCTATTAAATTTTCCAAATTCCCCTCCCGTACCCCTGCCCGAGTGACGCCTACAACGCATAGCTAGCCGAATACAGTTTTTTTTTTTTAACTCGTGATATCTTTTGAATGGATTGTCAGAATCGAATAATTCAAAAAGTAAAGATATTGAAGCAGTCTTAAATAATACATCATTTATTTTGATAAGGGTTAATACCAAGGTACAAATGAAGAGCTTTTTGTAGCGGTGGTATTTTAATTTCTTCTTTTCAATAAAAAAACGCTTATTGTGACATGACTGTAATTGTTAGAGATATGCTGCCGCTGATTTTTTGTAGATAATGGTGTGTTCTAAAAAAATGTAGTACATCATTTTGTTCTATCATCAATAGTTTTCGCAGCGCACGCGATGTAAGGTAGTTTTTTGATATTTTTTAAGGATGCCTATTTTTTTTGAAAATGAAATATAGCCTATGTCACTCAGGAATGATGTAGCTTTCCAACAGTGAAAGAATTTTTCAAATCTGCCAAGTAGTTTCGGAGCCTATTCAATTCATACAAACAAACAAACAAACAAAAAATCAAACCTTTCCTCTTTATAATATTTGTATAGACTAGCTGTCCCAACAGATTTCGTTCTATTGTCAAACATTTAGTGTCACGTGACAGGTAGTAACATTTAATAAGAGGAAACTAAAATTGAGATTTTTACTATATTCCCAGCATTTCTCATGATTACTTACCTTTTAAACCTTTCCTCTACCATTACAAATATTTCAAAACCAAAATTAGTCAAATCGGTTCAGCCATTCCCGAGTTTTAGCGAGACTAACGAACAGCAATCCATTTTTATATATAGAGATTATTATATTATTTGCCTAAAAACAAAACTCTGCTTAGTGTCACATGGAAACAAGTAAATATGAAAAAATAAACCAGTTGGTATTAGGTAATTAATCCTATGAAAAAAATTAAAGATAGAGCAACGAAATATGTAAAATTGGAGACCCGGATATCAGTCGTCCCTCAAATAACGGTCCAAGTGGATTTATATTTTATTCTCCTGTCTGTCATTTAAAAGGACATCGGAAGCTAATTTGCGATCCGTCGAACATGCCCTTTTACGCCACAAAGGTGTTTTCTTCTCAGCCGGAATCTCATTAAAACTGAAAATACACCACCGAGCCGACTAATTACTGTCGTTTTTCTTTTTACGTAAAATTTTCGGCCTTTAAATTCGGATAAATACGAGAACCATACTCTAGTGGTACGTTTTGGAAGGCCAGAGCAAGTTCCATAGAAAAAGCTTCGAATAAAGTTCAGATGTTAGTGCAGACAGGGTTACTCAATGATTTATAATAAAATAGAGATAGGTAGGTTATGTGATGTAAATTTGACCGTGTGGTAACATGTAAATAAAATGGCATGGTTATTTACTTGAACGTAAACGAGACAAATACATGTTGTGCAGTGTCGTCACTAACTGTTATCACTGTCAATGCTTTGCTCAGGTGCTCTAATAGTTCTGATTTCGGGTGCCACTTTTTCAGCACAATCTACCTCATTTTTATTTTAATATCATTGGGGGTTACTGCAAAATGACAGAATCTCTTAATATGCCTTGAACATCACTACGACGTAAAAATTAAAATCTGTTTTCATATCCGGGTATCTTAACGTGTTATCCCTAATTTCGTTTGAACCAATCTCAGATGGTATAAGACAGGTTATTATTAACAGAACCTGTTCAAAGTAAGGCTTCCGTTTCCTACGGCAAACATAATTAAGTACCATGTTCCAAGGCTCAAAGCAATCGCTGTCTTTGCCATTGTAACGAGAAGATGTAAAAGTTTCATACGAATCCAGTTCGGATAATCTATTGTGTGTACTACTGCCTTTATAATGTAACTAGCTACTGCCTTATAATAACTGTTTCGGGTTTCCTACTGGAAATCGAATGGTTTTTGCTCGAAGGTGAAATATTCTGTTACCAAGAAAATGGAACAGGTTGGAATGAAAATGGCTGAAGTGAGTTTTGACGAAGCAATAATTCTTCGGTTACAATGTAACAATAATTTCTGTATGAAAAACAAAGAATGAGGTTGTTAGAAAGTCAAGTCGTAGCACTGTAACTTTGTACAGTGCTACGACTCGTAGCATGAGCTACGAAATTACGAGCTACGGGGCGCCACTACGGGCTACGAATGGCTTTTACTTGTTCATGACATGTCTTTGACACGTTCAATGGCACTGTTTCACCATGGAACAGATTTAAATTTTCTCATAATAGGTTTAAAATACATCTTGTTTTGGTTTAGAGCTAGCCACCAGACCTAAATTATAAGGAAAGCTCGCGCTACAAGTTCCAGAGACTGCTACCGAGTATGTTAGTTTAAATAATTACTATAACCCCTACCATGTCACGTGTCATATACAGGCGTCGGCAATTTTACGCGCGTCTGTCACGCGCCTGAATAAGGCGTCGCCATCGGCGTAAATTAAAACGTTAAAATAGTCTATGAAAACTATGCCAATCCTGCTCAAACTTGCACAGAGTATAGAAAATAAGTCATGGATGTAGTATAATATCACTGCAAGACCATGTCCTTCCTTATTAATGATCAGTGAATGAATATTTTTCGCGCTCATTCCGTGCGAAAACTCCGTTAAAAACGCGTCGGATTATAGTGCTAAAATGATGCTAAAATGATTAGTTTGTGTGAATTATCCTGCAATAACATGGAATGGTAAGCAATAAACAGTTTTAAATCTTAATATGGTGCTTTACGTAAATAATTCCTAAAAAAAATATTTTTAACCAACATTGCAAAAAATTTCGCAAGTGTCGCTTGCGAATTTTTTTTTTTTCTGAAATAATAATTCACTGGTAGGAATGTAGTAATTACAGAAACTTTTTTAAATACGTATTTGCATTACAATTTGTTTTAAGTTGAAATGGGGTGCTTTGATTAAAGTTATAATTGTAAACATACCCTTTTTAATTCCGCCACGCGCGGCGTCAAAATAATGTCAAATATTTAAAAGGTTGTGACTTGAAAAAAATGTATGACGAGGCGTGTTTTTTTAATTAATAAGGGTAGATTGTTTATTCAGTAATCATAATAAAAACAAACACTTTCAAATAATGGTATTATTTAGCACTTTCCTTCATTTATGTACAGCTAACTCTAAAAAAATTGCTCTCCCCACTTTTAGCTACTTTTAACTTCAAATTAACAATACATTGCAATTGAAACTGAACCAAGTCAAACATAATCCTGTTAGATTATTTTGTAACCATTCCAACAATATATGGTTCATCTATAGTTCCCATACAAGATTTCCGAGCTATCGGCATTTTAATAGGACGCTGCGTTAACGCCTGCGGTAGCGCCGGTCACGTGACTTCACCCCGACAGAATCCTTGACAGGACTATTGAGTAGCCATTTTGAATCTTGATCTCTGAAATTAATCGAAATATTTTTAATTGCAAAAGCTTAGTTCAAAAAGTAGTTTGATTATTATTATAAGTTTTTGTATAAATATACGGCAATTCAGATCAAAGAAATGCATTTGAATACATTGTTTTTTTACATTATAGCAAGTTGCAATAATTGACCAACTAGTAATTAAAATTAAACGTTAGTACACATAACTTAGAACTTCAAATGAGCAAAATATCACATTGCCTTTTGTAATTGTCCTCTTGTGTATGAACTAATAAATAACTAATCATTATCATCATTAAGAACCACACTACGTCCACTGTTGAACATACTCGTAGGCCTCCCAGGGCCTCCCCCATTGATTTCCATAGCGGCCGGTTACAAATAATAATAATATCGAATAATTGAAAAAGTTAATGATGTCATTAAAATGAAGTTACAGGACAGGGTGAAGGTGTGCAAATTTTTGTTGAGGAAAAACGCTTGAGGTGGAGGTATAAAGTATAAATTAAACCACCAACTAGCTAGCTGTACAGGTCACCGTATAAACATACAGTAGAACATCTACATACAAACGTACCACTCTCGGTTTGAATAAGTGCGTGCACTGCCGCGCGCCGTGTCGCGATTTCACGCACACGCTATTATAACATAGGGAGGCATAGGGAGGCGGCAGTACGGCCGGGCTGTGCCGCATGTCTGTGCGCACGCTAGGCTAATAAATAACTCAGCGGGCGGCCTTAGATAACCTACTGTATGCTTATACTGTGTACAGGTTCACCAAGAAATACCGGATTAGCGGCAGAGACGCAGACTCCCTAGAGCGTGAATGCAAACAACTTAATGCCGCTAATTATTGATACAGTAAGCTAGGCAAGACTAAGAAACTTTCTGTAGCTTGGAGGATGTTAACCAGAAAGCTGTACTAAATGTTTGCGCTATGAAAGTCTGTTTGCGTTTAAGTGTGAAGCGCGATACATGCCAATGCCATCGAACATACGTCTACAACTTTTGTTGCGGCTAATTTAACTCATTTTTAAAACTTTATAGGCGGTCATGTTGGCAGCTGTAAATAAGGTAAAGTAAGTAAAAATAAGCTTTGTGAAAAGCTTCGAGAATTTTTTTGACAGTTATAGCATAGACAGCTTGCGGTCTCAAACCACGGACATATTGTTATTCACCCTCATGAGTTCTCACCTTGTCATGACGGGACGGCTTAGTATCGGTGGTAGGGGCAACTGCCGGGAAACTAAGAGAACTCAGGCGTGGCAGTATGGCGGACTTACCACACGCCTTTCAATAAATTATTATTCATTCACAATTTAACACAATTAAACGGGCTTAAGCCAGTAAAATAATTATGTACTTTAATAATTCACGATTACAATGATTCCTCAACAACAATAAAATTGTCGATGCCGCCATATCCCTGTTCTTATAGGCCGCTGGGTGTGGGCATGTCGACGACCTCGGTGTGACGTCGTCGATTACGATGTGTGTGCGACTAACTACTAGCAAAGTCCTTCATCACAATCATGTTCAAACAGTGTGAAGTTCCAATCCCTGAGCTTTGCCTCGGTGTAGCAGAAACACCACCAACAGAGACCTCAAGCTAGTCCTTTATCTCAATTTATTCATCTTTCCTCGTTCAAAAAGATCGCGCAATAATATTTGTGATGTTTAAAGCTTGACAAATGTCATTGTTAAAGCTAATATGCAGGCTGATAAATGCAATGCGCACGCTGAAATGTATCTCCGTCTCGCGCAAGTCGGCTCCCATTTGTCTGGGGATGTTTGCGGAATATCTCGCTAGGGGGAGTTAGTGACGCGCACTTTGATATCTGACGTGCATGTTATTGTTGTATCATTCACAAAAGCTTTGTACTTTGTAAGTAGTAGCCTTATCAGTAATAGCCGCTGGTGATGCATCATTGAGATCCATATTTAGGTCGGTTATCGCAAAACTTAGGTATGTTCTAAAAAATAAAAAATCCTTAACACGCTTTGTCCGATTTTCTTAAAACTCAAAATGCACTATTGTTCGTTGCAGTTTATTTTAATGTCTAAGGATTTCCATAAATTAATGTGAAAACTTAAAAGTGAAGCAATTCTACATATGAAAATTAGCATTTGCCGTACTGATAATTTTAATCGTAAATTATTAACTGTTACACCACCCTCATTGGTTCATGCCCGAAAAGGAACTTTAATGCCAAAAAAACTTAAATTCCCATTTGTCAACTTCATTCAAAAAATAAAGCAGGCCGCTTAAAAGTGCATGTTTTGCTAAAGTACCCTGTCCAAGTCCGCAACTTGGATCAGATACCCTATTTCTATCCATTTTTAATAAGAGTATCTTTTACTTCATCTTTGAATTACTAAAAACGGAGTAATCAAAAGAAAATAAATTATTAACACCATATTCCGGATGACGGGCCGAAGGCGGGGCCGGATTAAAAAATATATTTGATCCCGTAACTTCGTGAAGGGGGAAGGAGGGGGATAATTGGTTTGATCCCGGATGCCTGACGCGGAGACAAATCTGAACCTGGCGGCTAAAGGCTTTCGGATTTCGATAAAAGCTTTGCGTATTTCTATAATTGGAATTAAAACTGTGAAAGTTACACTGAACTACTTAATCCAACCGTTTGATGTATTCCCCATTATTTGTATTTGACCAGCTTAATTGGTCTGTTCATAAAGTTGTTAAAACGCAAGGGCGTCGTGGTGTGGTGGTCCCAAAGTCCCAAGTTTAAATCTGGCCCGTGCACTTCCTTTGTGTTAATCATACGTCTTGCGTCTTTGAAACATTGTTTTATTTAAAAATCGTTGATGGAAGCAAACATCCCTGAAATAAACACACACTTGCCTTAAATAAAAGCCGTCTAAACGGCAGGACCTAGTAAAGTATTCACTGGAAGCTATTTGGCTTTCTAATCATAAAACCAGAAGCCATTTTTATTCCCAGCCACCGTAAACTCCGTCTGCCGCCCACGAATCATAGCTGATAAGTGTATTTGTTTTGTGGCCGTAAAACATGCGGTCCAGACGCAAATGCGGAATCGCAATCGGATCGCACCCGCTGCGATAAATCCAGATCAGTAGGGAGGCGACGGTTCGGCCTGTGATTCGGCTCTTGAAAGGAACCCAGTAGATTTAAGCAAACTTCGCTTCAAAAAATGTATCTTAAACTATCTTAGTTTTATGAAAAAAAAAAAAATGTCACCCCTGGGAGACAGTCTAATGCTAATACAAACAATGAAGTAAGATATTTCTGTGGAACTACGTGGAATAAAAGAAACAGGTTCTTAGGTTACATTTGAATTCCATCATCAAGAATTATGAAGTTATCACTATAACATTATTTGAATAATGAACTTGGTTCTTTGAGAAGTAAAAAACATAATTAGTATGAAATGAATACAACTATTTAATGCAGAATCCATTGTCTCAAATAAATGTTACTTTAGATACACCTACGTTATTACTTCTATTACTTACTTAAGGTAATATAGGTACTTTTTAAAACAAAAGCTCATAATAGTACATTGTTACCCTAGGGGTGAAAGTAACTTATTTAGTCCCGAGACGGGGTTTGGCGCCCGGAACGAAGTGAGGGAAACATGAATTAGCTAAAGAACAAATGAGAAAAAAAATGAAGCCGCTTTCCCACCTATTTTGTTTGTTTTTTTTCTGTGGCTAGCCCGCTATTCAGCCATTATTTTTTATTTTCATCATTGCAAAAATGGTAAATATTTTGTTCAAAGCTAAATTATTTTAAGAAATTGTAACGTAAACTAAATTATAATGAAGTTATTTAAAAAATATATATTCTCTAATCAATACTTAACTTTAAGTTATTTCAATTTAACATCCTGGCTGTATAGAAAGTTGGAACATGGTTCAATAGATATGTGAAAAAGAACTAGTTTTTTTCTTAATAATTTGACAGCTGTCAGTTGAAAGTGATTCTCCCTAGGGATGAAAAGTATTACTTTCAGCCCGCTTCTCAGGTCAGTAATGACCTACTTTCAGAGTATGAGTAATGAAAAAACACATTAACACTATAATAACCAAAACCCCGATAACCTGTCCTAACAAAATTAAATAAAATTTTGGTTTTCGGCCTAACTTTCGGCTCACAAGTCTCGCTCGCCATCCCAATATACATGCTACGCAGATATACATTATTATCCAGGTATTACGCGTTCTAGATTACGATCGGGCGGTTTGTGTAATCCGATACTTTGTGAGGTAATCTTGGGACATTATAACGGTTTTTATGTACCGTCCTTTATGGACCCGGAATATAATTTATATCACAGACGCTTTGAGAAAGGTTTTGCGAGCTCTTAAACGGTGCGTTTTGTTGTTTAAATTGTAATCGTTTTTTGATGTTTTTTGAATAAGAATTATTTACGTGAAATGTTTATTTATACAGTATGTCATTCATAGATAGTATATTTTTAATTTCATACTTGAGGCATTTTGTGCTTTGATAATAACACAACACAAAATTTTCAAAAACTAAATTTAGAGTCACTTTTAGAATTATTCTGATAAAACCTCAGGGGTTAAACCTACAAGCGGTGAAAGAAAGGACAAATAGACGCAATCTAAAGAAAAATGGACTAAGTTTGCTCTGCTATTTGCACTGATCGACGTTAATCGAGAGAACTCCAAATAGGGGCTGGTGACGAAAACACTTGATTTGGGGCTTAAATTGGTGTTGACAGTCTCCAAGGTGCCTTTCGGTAGGTCAGCCACTTTATTCTATTGTTTTTTGAAACACTTCTGCACAAGATAGTGCAGTATCTGAGCGCACTGCAGAGAGGTGCCCATAGTCACAGTACAGTATAAACCATACAGTAGGCTATCTAAGGCCGCCCGCCGAGTTATTAAGCCTAGCGTGCACACAGACACGCGGCACAGCCTGTCCGTACTGCCGCCTCCCTATGCCTCCCTATTTTATGCTAGCGTGTGCGTGAAATCGCGTGTGCGTGATATCGCGACACGGCGCGCGACGCTCACGCACACATTCAAACCGAGAGTGGCACGTTTGTATTTAGATGTTCTACTGTATGGTTTATACTGTGCCATAGTTGCAATAGTGGTAGCAACAATAACCATTTAAAGCAACGCATGCCTGGTCGGAAATTAGAATGGATTTTATAGTGATGTTATCATCACATTAGCAGCTAAACGACGTCCACTACTGAACATAAGCCTCCCTCATAGATTTCCAGAGCGCCTAAAACCCCAGGGATACTGCCTTCTTGTACAAATAAGTGAATGTTTCTGCCATAAACCTATTGCCAGCTGTCCCAAATTTAGTAGAGCTTTAGTAATGTGTTGCAAACTAATCACTTAAAATCGCTTTTACCTTAAATTCCTATCTTTGTCTTTTAAATATCATCACATTATTCTTAAGAGTAATTCGAATAAAACGAAGAAAGTGGGACTGAATGCTTGGTTTAATTATACAAAAAAGGCTTTCAATATGGATGAATAAATACATTCATTTTCATTCAATTATTTATCACTTCAAATAGTTTAATGAGCTCTGTCTGAGACCTTCGAAACCTTGAAGGTAAACTTGAGACTCTCTAGATAAAATGGTCTAATTTTAGTTGAAGAGCTTTTATGTTTGTTTTTAATATGAGAATCCTGTCAAAATCGAAGCAATCAAATTACGTACGACATTGACTATGACTTTTTTTGCGCAGTTGTTTCTTCGATAAATTGATCACTGACGGGGCGTTTCTTCATTGAGTAGGTATTCCATTGACGGTATCATTAAAGTACAAATATTTCATATGTGGTGGTTTCATGGATCTACGAGTATCCTTTAACAAGTAAATCACATCACCGCTCATAAAATATATAACGTTTTGTTATAGTGACCGCCGCGGCGGCGGTGAGAGTTCTAAGGTGCTAGTGTAATGCCTGGTTTTCGGCAGAGAGGCAGCGTCGTCTGTCTTCTACTGATCGACTCAGACTCTGACTCAAGACTCAAGTTCCTGGCAGAGTATATTTTTTAGCGTAACGCAATGCTTGCGCGATTTAAAGTACTGCCACTGTCATCTATTGGTAATTTAGTGAAATTTGTCCCTCACCTGTCATCCCTCTGACGTTGTCACACCTATGACGTTGACGTTTCGGTCTGCATTCCCCGGGGTCCGTACTGTGCCTCAGGGTCTCAGAAAAATGAGCAAACCTATAATAGATGAGATGAAATGAAATTGAATTATTTGCTAGATTTTGAGTGAATACAAAATGGGATGTCAGTTTGTATCAGGATGTCCAGTTAAGATCTACTTAGATCCAAGCGTGCAAATGTGGAGAGCATTAAATGTGTTGGCAAACATCCAACTGACAAAATAATCATTGATGGCGTAGCGACCAGCTGTGCCAGACTCTTTTTTGAATTTAACCCCACTCAACCCCTGTAAACCCTTAGGCAGAGCAGACTGTCTTGCTTTTAAAAAATGTTGTAAATGAAAATAATCAAATTCCCATCACCACATGCATATTGAAAATCGTCACCTCGATGTGTGTCCGAACCAGATCACCCCACAGTCGCGGCGGAACGTGAGGTCGGCTCGGGCGCGCGTCGCCAAGCCGCGCGCGTGTCTTTGGCTGGAAGAAAGGAAAAAAGAAGGATGAGCGATTTGTCGATGGGTCGATGACGTGAAAAAACATTGATTCGGAGACGAATTATATTGCTGCTTTTATTTACGGTGGCCGTTTCTAGGGCTTTTAATGGAATTTAGGAGCGTGATTGTGCATTCCGTGCGGTGATAAATACGTTCGGTTGATTTGGTGGTCCACTTCCGTTTCCTGGCCAGTGTTTACATTGGCGGTTATCGACCCCGGCTATCGATTCGCCTTTAGGGCTTTGAGACCCTTGTTTCCACCGGGATTAGCATTCCTGGGTTCCCAACTTCGCCCCTCAGACTGGCTAGCGGGCCTTTTGGGTTATTTGTCCCGAAAAATCCATGAAAAAACAGTAATTACCTTCGAAAAAAAGTTCCCGTCAAACTGGCCTCTGGATCCCGAAATATTGTTTTATATCGTGAAAACGATCATCACATGGCGCCCGAACATTGAATACGAGGTTCAGTGGTATTACATCCCGTTTCCTGGTCTTTTTGTGCTCCGGAAGCGTTGATTTGGCGACAATTCAGGGGGAATTTTTTCATCGTTGCAATCTTGTCTTTGAGGTCGGAAATAGTGACTTAGGAAGCTTCCTTCGGCTAGGTTTAGCTGGGATCACTAGTAATCTAAAGCTAGAACTAAAAATAATAATAAAGTTTATCATAGTTGAAACTGTATTTTTGCTCTTTTCATTTTGTTTTGTACGCTGGTGTATTCGGGTTGCTTGGCCTTGTTTTGTGTGGGTTTTGGGTTGGTATCATCCAGTTCGGGGTGGTTTCCTGCTTTCGGTGTTTTGAATTAAATTTCTTGGCATTTCTTTGCCTTGTTTCTGAGTTTTTTTGGTGTCTTTTCTGGCCATTTCAGCTCTTGTTGTCTGCAGGTTTGCATCCCTGAAAATAGCATACAAATAAATTATAAATAAACACAAGTAATTAACTGAATATTATTAAATTCAATACTTTGGAAATATAAACATGGAAGAGAGGCCTATAGCCTTCAATTTGTTGTTAAAAGATGAGTTGGAGTATGAGATTAGAATCCGTGGTGGGAAGCCTCTTGGCACAGTGGTTGAGTTGAAGGCTCAGGTTAGGGCACTCAATAAGGAATTGCCTTCAGATGAAATACTGTCTTGTGATTTTGATACAGAGGCGGAGTTGAGTCACATACAGGAAAGGTTGGACAGTCTGGACGATCTGATTGCTGGTGCTTCTGTAAAAACAAATTCATTAAAGTCACTGAATAGAGTACAAGCGTTGGCTCACCATTTGTTTCATAGGCTTGGTCGTTTGGATGCTAATGGGGATGAGAGTGTGGCTTCTGAGATTGAAAATTTACAATGTAGGTTGAATAAAAAGCTTTTTAAAATGGATCACATCTGGCAAGTTTTTAAGAGTAGCTTCACTGTTCCACAGTCTGTGGAGGCAGAGAGACCTGCCCTGTCCAATGGCAATCAGCAGCAGTCCATGTCAGTTCCATCAAGAGATTCTGATCCATCGTCTGTTCATAAACTTAATTTGCGTTTCAATGGAAAAACCTGTATCAAAGCATTCTTGCAGAGACTAGAGGAGTTGTGCCTTTCTCGGGGCATCCCAGATTCCAAGCTTTATAATTCAGCTGCTGAGTTGTTTGTTGATGAAGCTCTCTGCTGGTACCGTGGGGTGCGGGCAGAGGTGCATTGTTGGTCTGACCTGAAACAGTTAGTCTTGGATGAATATTTGCCCTCTGATTATGATCATCGTTTAATTCAGGAAATCAGAGCTCGCACACAGGGGCCTGATGAGGGTATAGTGAACTATCTGAGTGTTATGCAGAATTATTTTGTTCGTTTATCTAAGCCCTTACCTGAGGAAGAGAAGTTGGGCATTGTGCTGTTTAATATCAGGCCGTTTTACACTGAACAGTTAGCCTTAAGCCCTGCAGAGTCTTGGTCGGATTTGAAGCGTAAATGTAGGCTGTTGGAGGGCGCTAAAGAGCGTTCCCAGCATTTTTCTGAGCCGCCACGGGTTACTACTTCTTGTGTTGCTCCTGATTTGGGTTATAAGAGTCACGGAATGGCTCCAAAGGTGGCTACAGTCCAGCTTGAAGAGAATAATAACTTTTGTGTGCGTTGTAGGGTAAACGGACATAGCCTTAGAACTTGTAAAGCATTTCGGCCGGTTTGCTATCGCTGTGGAGAGAAAGGGGTGACGGTTAACACTTGCCCACGCTGTAGGAATACTCCAAAAAACGCCAAAGCGTGAACCAGCGAAAATTATTACATGAAAATTCGACCTGCGAGGAAAATCTTTTAAAAGTTAATGTCAGAAATATAACGTTGACAGGTCCACAGAGTAAAAATTACGTAGAGCTGTCGCTGGTTCACGGAATAAATCAGAGTGTCCACTCTCGTCCATATTTAAAGGTCGTGATACATGAGTTAGAATATAGCGGTTTGCTTGACTCGGGTTCTGAGATATCAATTATTGGTAAAAATGCCATCAATTCATTTGTCGATTTTGCGACTGTGCATCACTCTCAAGAAATCAATTTCATTAAGACCGCTAACGGGTCTTCTTCGCCCGTTACGGGTTATATTTTCCTACCAGTCACTGTGGATGGCAACACTAACATTGTGAAATTTTATTTGGTGCCTGGAGTGCACATTGAGCTTCTGTTTGGCTTGAACTTTTGGAGAACTTTTAACATAGCACCAGATGTGCTGGCTTTATAAAGTCATAGTGAATATTTGCCCGGTCAGGGTCAGGTGCATGCTATAGCGCCCACTGATAGGGCGTTACATGACTTGGACTCGTTAAGTGAAGATGAACGTAAACAGGTTTTGAATGTAGTGGCTGATTTTGAAGAAATCTCAGCGGAAAAGAAGGGGCTCGGTAGAACTCATTTAGTTAGCCATAAAATCGATACGGGGGATCACCCGCCAATCAAGCAGCGTTACTATGTCATGTCGCCACAAAAATTAGCGGAAATGAGTAGGCAATTAGATCAAATGTTGGAGGATGATGTAGTGGAGCCCAGTTCCAGTCCGTGGAATAATCCTGTAACGCTAGCCCAAAAGGCGGACGGGTCTCTTAGATTTTGCTTGGACAGTAGGAAACTTAACGAAATATCAAAGCATGACGCTTACCCACTGCCTTATATTAGTCATATTCTGGATCAGCTCAGGGATGCGAAGTATTTATCTTCAATAGATTTAAAGTCGGCCTACTTTCAGGTGCCTCTGGATTCACAGGAATCACGTGAGAAGACTGCCTTCACCGTTCCAACACGGGGTCTATTTCATTTTAAAGTTATGTGTTTTGGATTAACCTCAGCGCCGGCAACTCAGCAGCGCCTGATGGATCGGCTGTTCGGTCCGGAATTTGATAATAAGTTATTTATATACCTCGACGACATAATTATAATAAGTTCCCAGTTCGAGGAACATTTGTCGATGTTGCGCAGGGTGCGCGACAAGTTGCGAGATGCAGGCCTTACCATTAATATGGGAAAGTGTCAATTTTTTAGGAAACAATTAAAATATTTAGGACATGTCGTTGATGAACATGGTTTGCGTACTGATCCCGATAAGGTTAGGGCGATTGTTGACTTTCCGGTTCCTACATGCAGGAAGGATGTGAAGCGTTTCCTTGGCACGGCATCGTACTATCGTAGATTTATTCGGAATTTCAGTCATGTGGCTGGCCCATTGAATTCCCTCACCTCCACCCGTAAAGGTGCTCCTCCTTTCAAATGGACTCCTGAGGCTGACTGTGCGTTTAACAATTTGAAACTGGCTCTTACCAGCGCCCCAGTTTTGGCTTGCCCGGATTTCAACGGCGACTTTGCCGTGCATTGTGATGCCTCCGACTTCGGTATAGGCGGTACCCTGACTCAATCCACGGACGATCGGGAGCACCCAATTGCATACTATAGTCGTTCCCTTACTCCCGCGGAAAGGAATTACTCCGCTACGGAACGAGAAGCCTTAGCTGTTGTCCTTGTTGTGGAACATTTTCGCCCCTATCTAGATAACGGGAGGCCCTTTCGTATTATTACTGATCATGCGAGTCTAAAATGGTTCCTAAATTTAAAAAGCCCTACCGGACGCTTGGCTCGCTGGGGCTGTAGACTGTCTCCATATAATTTTAGTGTTGACCACCGTAAGGGTGTGCTTAACGTAGTGCCTGACGCGCTGTCGCGATCGGTACCTGTAGCTGCAGTAGACGCGGACACGACCGCTGACCCGTGGTTTTCGAATATTGTCCAGCGTTGTATGGACAAGCCGGGGGCCTGTCCGAATTTCAAACTCGTAGATAACAGGCTTTACCGTTTTTCTAAAAATAAGAATAAGTTGAGTACAGATTTTCAATGGAGGGAGGTGATACCAACCAATCTCCGGGAAACTTTAATAAGAGAGGGTCACTCGGAACCAGTTGCTGCGCACTTGGGCGTGGCAAAAACGTATAAACGTCTTAAGTTGAGATATTATTGGCCCGGTATGTATAAAGATACTGCGGACTTCGTTAGGAAATGTACGACTTGTAGTGCTTATAAACATAGTTCATTGGCAACTCCTGGTTTCATGGGGGAGCCCAAGGTTTGTAGTCGTCCATTCCAATGCATCAGTATCGATTTGGTTGGACCGCTGCCAATGTCTAGACGTCAGAATACTTTTCTTTTAGTAGTAGTATGTTGCTTCACTAAATATTGTTTGTTGTTCCCGCTCCGCCGAGCTACGGGGAAGGTGATCTCTCAGAGGCTCGAGGATCATGTCTTTTTGGTACATGGTATACCCCAAACAATAATGTCTGATAATGGTCCCCAATTCATAGGACATGAGGTCCAGGATCTGTATGAGAAGTACAATATTCCGCAAGTTCACTTGGGTCCCGTGTATTGTCCTCAAGTTAACACGGTCGAGCGGTATAATCGCACAATTATGACTGCGGTTGCCTCATTTGTCGAAAATGATCATAGGACATGGGACGTACATTTAGCAGAGATTCAATTCGCCGTAAATACCTCGGTCAACGAGTCAACGTCTTACACTCCTTTCATGTTGGTTCACGGAAGGGAGGCAGTGATCAATGGCAATATCTACAAGGAATTTCAAGACATAGAGGAGTTGAATATTGCATCTAGGGATTCTCGTGTCCGTGATCTTGGTCACTTAGAAGACATTTTTAAAAACGTTCGGGCATCTCTGCGTAAGGCTCATGCCCAGAACGCAAAAAGTTATAACGAAAAAAGAAGAGACATATCGTTTGAAGTAGGTGATTTAATATGGAAACGTACATACAAAATATCTAACGCTAGCAAACATTTTTCATCAAAACTGGCTCCTAGATATGAGCGGTGCCGAATCGTTGGTAAGCTTTCTCCTCTTGTGTATGAGCTGGAGGACGAGGGCGGAAAGTTTTTAGGCAAATGGCACATAAAGGATTTTAAAAATTTAGACGCCGCCGACGATTAGTTTGATTACTCCGTTGTATCTTGTACATGCGAAAGGTATTCACTTTTCTTTCACCGTGAGTGTGGCGGTCGCAGAATACCCACTCCGCCGTTCTTCCTGGCGTGTCGTAGAAGGCGACTAATAGGACATCAAGCACCAACCAACATCATACTCGTATTTATGTATATTTGAAACAACTTCGCAACTCCGGTGCTATTGGGGGTGTCTCTTCTTGTGTGTGTGCTTTGTTTTTTTTTCCTTCTTGAAAGGGAACCTTATTTTTGCCCTTTTGTCTGTGGGACTGTTCCTGTTTTTTCCCTATTCTGTGTGGCATCCTCCCGCTGGGACCACCATCAAACGTGTGCTCGGTTTTATTTATGGCTCTGTCCACACAGGTAGTTTTATCATCGCTTCAGTAGGAACTTGTGTCCGGTCCGAATTTTGGGTCCGAAGCTGTTGCATACACACACACACACACACACACGCGTGTACACACCCCAATTTAAAATTGCGATGACGTTAAGGAGAATGTGATCACTACCATCTCGTATCACATTCTCTAGTGGTCTTCATAGTATAATAATATGTATCTTATATTTTTTCTTTGTATGGTTTTCATTCTTAACAAATAGAAGCTCATGAATCATTAAGTAACCTTTGCTATTTTTTTTTTTTTTTTTCTATTAATTACTTCAATATTGGGTACCAACTTGCTTAAGCCTCGTCGTCAAATAGCCAATTGGGTAGTCATTTTTGTGATGTTCAAGTAACTCTCCTGCTTGTCTTCATCTCTTCGTTCAGTTTGTGATACCGTCCAGTGGAGGCGAATTACCATTCAATTTTCCTTTTTCTTGGCTGAAAAAGAAAGAGGACTAATTACTGGTGTGTGTCGTGGGTCCGGTCGAGGGCGACCGACGAGTTCCCTTCGTGAACTCTGGCCTGGGTGGGGGGATACTGTAATGCCTGGTTTTCGGCAGAGAGGCAGCGTCGTCTGTCTTCTACTGATCGACTCAGACTCTGACTCAAGACTCAGGCGATGCCAATCGTCTAAGTTCCTGGCAGAGTATATTTTTTAGCGTAACGCAATGCTTGCGCGATTTAAAGTACTGCCACTGTCATCTATTGGTAATTTAGTGAAATTTGTCCCTCACCTGTCATCCCTCTGACGTTGTCACACCTATGACGTTGACGTTTCGGTCTGCATTCCCCGGGGTCCGTACTGTGCCTCAGGGTCTCAGAAAAATGAGCAAACCTATAATAGATGAGATGAAATGAAATTGAATTATTTGCTAGATTTTGAGTGAATACAAAATGGGATGTCAGTTTGTATCAGGATGTCCAGTTAAGATCTACTTAGATCCAAGCGTGCAAATGTGGAGAGCATTAAATGTGTTGGCAAACATCCAACTGACAAAATAATCATTGATGGCGTAGCGACCAGCTGTGCCAGACTCTTTTTTGAATTTAACCCCACTCAACCCCTGTAAACCCTTAGGCAGAGCAGACTGTCTTGCTTTTAAAAAATGTTGTAAATGAAAATAATCAAATTCCCATCACCACATGCATATTGAAAATCGTCACCTCGATGTGTGTCCGAACCAGATCACCCCACAGTCGCGGCGGAACGTGAGGTCGGCTCGGGCGCGCGTCGCCAAGCCGCGCGCGTGTCTTTGGCTGGAAGAAAGGAAAAAAGAAGGATGAGCGATTTGTCGATGGGTCGATGACGTGAAAAAACATTGATTCGGAGACGAATTATATTGCTGCTTTTATTTACGGTGGCCGTTTCTAGGGCTTTTAATGGAATTTAGGAGCGTGATTGTGCATTCCGTGCGGTGATAAATACGTTCGGTTGATTTGGTGGTCCACTTCCGTTTCCTGGCCAGTGTTTACATTGGCGGTTATCGACCCCGGCTATCGATTCGCCTTTAGGGCTTTGAGACCCTTGTTTCCACCGGGATTAGCATTCCTGGGTTCCCAACTTCGCCCCTCAGACTGGCTAGCGGGCCTTTTGGGTTATTTGTCCCGAAAAATCCATGAAAAAACAGTAATTACCTTCGAAAAAAAGTTCCCGTCAAACTGGCCTCTGGATCCCGAAATATTGTTTTATATCGTGAAAACGATCATCACACTAGTTCAAGACCGGCGGCAGACCGCAAATATTACAAGTTTCTTTGTATTTCTATGAAATTGATTCCATTAGTGCTGACACCATCGTTTAGAGGTGTGATTTATTGTAAATTCATATATAGAAACCAAGAAGTGTCACTTGCAGTAATTGTTAGTGGTTCACCGCAGGCAACACTAACGGCTGCTTACGGTTGCAGGTGGCAGTCCGTCTCGGAAATACCTTACAACATTCAATTCAATTCAATTCTTTATTGCATACCAAGTGTTTGAAGTGTTACATTATGGTGTATAATATCAGGAAAGTACTTCCAATTTAGATAGGTACCGCTAAGGTATTGCAAATATTCGAGGACAGCAGTTTTATATTAAAGCTAAAACAAGTGTTATCAAAATAAAATTAAAGGCTTGTGTAATAATAAATTTCGCATGGAAAGCTATAGAGCAGAGTTTACTAATTATTGTTTATATTTAAAACAAAAATAATTTGTTCAGGTTTTTAATTATTCATCTAAAGAATAAAACGTTTAAAGTTTTCATCGCATAGGAAGTTAAGTATACAAAAATCGACCTAAATTAAACTGCAAGAGAATCCTTACAATAGGCATGATGACTGTATTTTTTTTTGTTTATTATCGAAAGACCTTACATTTATGTAAACAATCCTCAAAGAATCACTTCATCTGGATCAATACCACCAGAGATATCACAATTTGAAATGCACATTTTTGGACTTGCCCAAAAACGCTCCATACAAAAGTGACAGCGACAGTGACGTCACTGTCGCTGTTTTTGTAAGGAGCGCGTAATAACTTTGTTCGACAGCTATATTCAATATTGCGTTTATGATAATGGTCTCCTAACATAATTCCTTCATAATAGTTTGGGTTACAAAAAAGTGATATTGTTTTACAAAAATTTAATACATATGAAATGGACTTGCCCACCCAAGTTTGCAGGCCTATTGTAGCCTCATTTTGAAACGAATTTCGATTGTGGTTTTACAATAACATTTGTAATCAATTATTATTTTTGGGGAACATAAAAAAACATGCAAAATCACTCATAGTCATCTACCCTATTCTGTGAGTATTCCCTATCCACAACAACGGAGCTTCTAAACTCACTTCCAGCACCCCTGCCAACGTAATTGCTTTATCAATATAAAATAATTCTTCAAATGAAATTCGCACTTACACCGTGCATTATACAGGCGGTCGGATAAAAAGGATTTCCTATACTAGCCGGGAACGCACGTGATAAAAGTGCGGTTTCTCGGCGAGAGTCACATTATGCGAAAACACGCGGGGGCGCTTTGCGTTGGCGATCGTCGTATTTGGACCGTTTAAAATGTGTTCTACTTACTTCATAGTTCATATAGAGTTGTATGTTTTAGAAGGACGTCCCGTTTCTACTTCAGTGTTGTGTAGTGTGGGTATGTGTAGTGGGGTTTAAATTGTGTACTAATATTTAAGTTTTTTTGCAAAAAGTAACATGTGTGATGTTGCCTTTGTGCATTGCTTCGTCTGGCCGGAAAGCCTACTGTGTGTTCATCAAATTGAATGGTCCTGAATGGTCCGTTCATAATAATAGCAACAATCAGTGTGCTCCTGACAACCCCTATTATTGGCTATAGTCATGAGCGTATGTTATGGAAAATGTTATGTCGTGTGGTTTGTACTTAGTTCCTTTTGCGTTCAATAAACAATAAAGTGGTCTTGGTCGTTACACAAGTGAAGTGTATAGGCATTATAGTTGGTTTATAAGTGAATCAAGATCAGATGACCCCAACATTCCACCAGCTTTTTAATACACTGTTTTAATTTAACTGAAAATAATCCTTATGTGCAATCCATTAAATTCTTTGATTTCAATGAGAAAACAGTGTACGCATAAATTCCGAAAAACACGTTACATTTGGTAAAATGGGCTAAATATCTATTAAAACGAATCAGCCACGCCCGTTCTTTATTTCTTGTATTTCCATCGACCGAAAGCACTCTTTCCGATGGGCACTCGCAAGGGCACTTTTTTCCGGACCGACCAATTGCACTCATTCATGTCCCGGCTAAGTATGCGATTCATTTGGGCCCTGAAAAGAATCGGGCCCCCTAAGAAAGGGCAGCTTGAAGCGACCTGATCGCCACTTCAAACCCAATACGGCTGTGGTATTTAAAGTGCCCGTGAGTGTTCGATAACAACGCATTTTCTGAAGAAAAGTCCTTTTAAAATGTGTACTAGTGGGTCCAGTTTTAGGACGCATGTTTTTAAATTGGGTTGAAAATACGAGTACAAGAAAACAGTATACAAAAAAGTTGCCACGGAACATAACGGTTAGAAGTTGTAGATAAGAAAGCAAGTTTTTTGTTTTTATTAGTTTACGTTTAGTATTTGTAAAACAGAATATCTCAAAAATGAGAATTTGTTTTTATCAAGTCAGTGGCGGAAATTGCGCTAAAATTATGAAGCTTACGTTCTGCTCAGGATAAAAGATATTGGATCAACAAGCACGTTGGAGGGCAAATATCTGCAACGACCGCCGATATTATATTCTCTGTTGATTTACGATGTTAGGTGCATTATCGGATCGCAGCAAAACGTTTTCCCGAGCAAAAGCTATGATTCCAACAATTGAAAAGACATTTAAATATTGAAGAATTTTAGAAATACCCGCTTGTTTGATATGAAAAGAAGCTTGCCGCAATCTATTTGGTGCTGCATCGACCGGACCAAACAAATTGCTGCATGCAGCTGTACTCACGACGCTGCTGTATGTGTTAAGGCTTTATCACTCTACGAAGACAGAGATAGTTGTAGAGCATAAGAAGATACCTAATTCTAAGGGTTCGGTCCGTTTTGAGTCAAAAGTGATATTAGCGCGCTCACAGGCGTCCCGAACTCCTGAATTGAATGAAGTGTGAGAGTTCACACTAACGGTGGAGTCTCGCCACAATGTGAGTCGATCATTTCGACACCGGTTACGAAATGCTGTCGTGTATCGGTCTTATCACTGGTACAATACAGGCAAAAGCTCAGTTAGCCTAAGCACGGAACAGAAAAAACAGTGGAAGTGCAATGCAACAGCATTAGTGAAGGAACCGCTGTCGCCAAACTCACACAAATATATTGAAAGTCATATAATGCACTACAAAGAAAAAAGCCGTTTGATTGGTCGTTTCAATTCTAGTCCAAATTAGCTTAATTCACAGATCGTACATCCGGAAATAAACCTTCACACTCTACAGATAATATTTCTTGTGCTTTTACTGCTGACAGTATTTACGACTTTTTCTAATCTAATGTCAATTTAGTTTCGATTGACGAGTTAACTCCGTTGATCGACCATAGATGGCGGTATTCTCTATTGGGAGCAATTATACATTTAATTGCATAAGCATTAAGATTGAAATTTGCGTTATAGGTAGGTCGATATCCATCTGTCTATTGAAATTAACAAGATTTTATTAGAAAACAAACAAAATAGTACTTAGCGATGGTAGGAAAGACCCACATTTTCAAGTTTTTTTATCCTACTATCATTTTTGCACTCCAAAATGGAGCAATACGGCATAACTACGGAAATATGAAGTTGTCGCGAGACGAGCAACTCGAAGCGACGTTAGAACACGACTGGGACCAAGTAAGCACAGCAGTGCTTAATTGTGGCACACGTGCCACGCGTACTTCACACTTCCACTGTTTTTTCTGTTCCGTGAGCCTAAGCATTTCCATATTAAACATAGAGAGTCGTGTTCAAAGAGCAGTTCGAGTTAATTAAAAATGGCGAATGCTCGATGTTCTGATATAAGTGAATGCTCTAGTCTATACTTATTTTTTTTATTTTGAAGGTTCCTAGGCCGATTAAGGTTTTTTATGAAATTAGTAAATTTTCTTTAAGGTATTTTCCTAACATCTTGGAATGTAATTTGTTGCTTGAAATAAATGATTAATTATTATTAAGTAGTGTTCGCATCAGTATCACAACATATTGCGCTAGTTTTCTAACTCCACTTAAGTTTGCAGCAGTTCAAACTTAAGGATATATCTACGTGTTTATCTCGCTATCGGAATAAGGTTTTAAGTTCCTCGTTATTCCGCGAAGTCGACTAACGAAGTATGTAGAGTCAACAGCGTAGAATCAATGTACGACGAAGTCGGAAGTCGGCACTTAACACGCGATCCCGAACTTGCCAAACAAGCCGCTGCTTGCCAGACTAATTAAAAACTATGTCACGCTGTGTGAGTATAACCTTCTACTTAATCGTGGAGGAAAAAGGTTTATTTGCTAACTTGCTCATACTAAATAGGCCCGGTGTTAAAAGCTACAACTTATACACGTCAGACTGAGAGTGTTATTTATATTTTTAACATCGCTAGATGTCATTCGTTAAGGCCTTGCTTGAGAGCTGTATCTTGTTACTTCAATAATTGTGAACAAACCATGTATGTTGAAAAGATTAATCATCGAGTTTCTTGCCGGATTCTTCCCGATAGAATCAACTTCCGAACCGGTGGTAGAGTAACATTAAGTGTGATGCCTGTACATCCTAGTGTAACATAACATAAACGGCCTATATTACGTCTCACTGCTGGGCGCAGGCCTCACCTCAACTATGAGGTGGATTGAGCCATACTCCAACACGCGTGCTCAGTGCGGATTGTTTGAGGGGTGTAAGATTAGTGAGGGGCCTTAATGTCAGATGTTATCAAGCCGCCCTGAGGCCTCTGTTTAGGCTTAACGACTGACATCTAGCGACGTCAACCGGGACCAACTGCTTATCCTAGTGCTCTCTTGCTAAATAGTAATTCAGTGTTGCGGCCTCTTTTTGGTGATGCGGTATTATACTGAGTGCATGCTTTTCAGTTCCACAATTTTATACCATTGCTGAGGTTTAATTTTATGTTTATACGTAACCAAATGAAATATTTTTGTTTCTTTTTTCCTTCATTAGGATATCTAATAACGGATTTAAAGCACACACGTGCTCTGTTTGAATAATGTCTGTGGCTGTCTGAGAGACGCAAAATTCCTTTTACGTAACAACGCCGCAGGCCTGATTCAATCTCACGCGGAGCTAAAGCCACTCGCACTTGCACTAGAAGATATTGAAGAAGATATTAAAATATCATGTAGTGAGTTTGCTTTCAAAATGCTAATCGCCAATCTTTTTTTGCAAGCACCCTAACTGTGAGCTACGTTCGCCAATTGTTCTGTATCAGTAGTGTAGCTACTTCTACAGTAGAAACAATGATATTATATTAAAAAGACGAAGATAGGCTAGATAGGCTTTTTTGCACATCTAGCCTATCTAAAAGTGGTACTCGAAATCAGGACTTTCGACCACCTGAGCAAAGCATTGACAGTTTGAGACAACACTGCGCAACATGTATCTGTCTCGTTTACGCTCTAGTCAATAATCATGATATCTTGTACACACGGTCAAATTATAGGTTTGTACAGTAGAAAATTTTCGACTTCGCGTCAGTACTGATATAACCTATCTACCTACGTTTTTTTTATTGTAATATCATTGAGTAGAAATTAAAAGGTTTGTGTCAATTAATTTGAAACTATGAAAAATAAGAAATGAATAAAAAAATATGTTACTCGTTCATCCAGCAGTGTTAGATCTTTGAAATAACCGATACCGACGCCTTAGGGCAGACCACTGATAATCATATCGGCGTTGGCTAAACTGCGTTTCACTCCAGTAGAGGGGAGGAGGGGGCAACCTGCTCTTACACCTATTTTACGCTTTGGTGGTTATTGAGACTCATCGTAGAAGCGATAGATCATATCAACAGTAAGTGGGGGTTCAGTGAACTTTGCAGGAGATCACAATCAAATAAGCGCATGTTAAATCGAAATCAATCAATCAATCACGCATTTATTTATTTGCCAATGTAGGTAACATAAAATATTGGTGTTGTACACAGGGAAAGTTCATTGCCACATTGCACCAAAAGGCATGCAAAAATTACAATATAATTGAAATATCATTTTACAATAATTATAACCAAAATTGAAAATATGATAGACAACGCATTACAAAAAAACGAAACAACTACAGTAAAAATATCAAATAAAAATTAAATTAACAAATGACAGATTTATAAAAGAAAGAATAAATTATCGAATGTAAAGTCGGCATTTTAAAGGTGAGTGCTAACAGAGTGGTATAAAAGCTATTGATGGTGTGACAAAAGCTAGCTAGGGCATCCATATCACGAACAGGAAGAACTAGTTTAGCCTAGGCAAAACTTTTTTGCCCTGAAATCGAGTTTAGCCAGTACAACATACAAAAAGTTGTTACCTAAAACAAAACCTTTAATAGAATTAAAACAACTTTACGGATTCCACTCGCGGTCTAATATTTTATTTGATTTTCTAACCCGACGTTTCGACTATTTTACAGCAGCCGTGATCACCTGACGGAACGTCAGGTTAAAAAATGAAAGAAAATATAAGACCGCGAGTAGAATCCGCAAAATTGTTTTATTTCGATGGAATAGTGGTCGGGTAAATATTAGAAAAAACCGTATTACTTGCACATTACAATATCTTCATCACACTACATCTTTATTCACATTACAGAATCTCAATTCCCCACTTGGACTAAAGTAGAAGAGCATTTGATTTTATGTAGCTTTGTAAGTTAAATTTTTTTTTGTTTATAAATTATTCTTTTTGTGCTTCAGACAACATAACAAAAGTCTTTGTGTATCGTGGTCCTACTTTATTGTCTAGAAGTCAGCTAACTTGATGTTTCAATCTCCCACGGAATGCAGTTGAAGCAGGAATATCACAAACCACGTTCAAGATATCAATTTCCAATTTCAGCCAGCATATTTGCCGAAGGCGGAAAACGTCCATGTTGACGATAAATAAAATAGCTATCTCCGTTTTAGATTAGATGATATTTGAGATAACTTAGTGATGCGATACTAACCGGCCTTTCACAATCCTGTTTTAATCTCTGTGTATGTGGGACATGTCGGACTACCCCAAGTTCGAGCTAAGTTGTTTGATATTTATTGGGGAAAATGACGTGCTTTTTGAACAGTTGAGTAATCTCAAAATGTTATTCCTATTTTTTAAAAAAGTTAACTATTTGTTGTCAGTACATTCTCAACCTTTAAAACTACACTGCTCAAAAGTGTCTAGGGATATCACGAGCATTTTCATACAAAGTATAGCTATTTGGGAGGCTGTAAAAATTAAAATATTGATACCAACGCAGAAATTTTTAGAACACAGAAACTGCTATATCTGCCCTTTCAGATTGTATAAAGAAATTCATTCATGCATTATTGCACAATCGTAAGGACGTTAAACAAAACAGATTTTTCTTTTAAAAGGTGACAAAAGTTTAACCAAAATCAAACGTTTTTTTTGTAATATTCTTAACCTTTATCTTATGCCTCTGTCCTCGCGTTATTGTAAGATAATGCTCAACTTGTAAACGAACTTAACTTTATGAAATATTTGAAAAATGATATCCCTAGACAGTTTTGATGTGTGTACTTGAGCCAATACTTTTTCACAAATTGTGACGACTCGATATTAAGACCTCGTTATGGGGCTAGGTCGAGAAAAATATTTCTAACTAGCGGCCACCCACGACTTCGTCCGCGTGGACTTAAGTTGTAAAAAACAAAAGTCATATTTCTTTATAAATTGTAGCCTGTGTGCGATTCAGATGTATAAGCTACATTATTGTAAAGTTTCATTTAACTCCATTCAGTAGTTTTTATGTGAAAGAGCAACAGGGCACATCCACACATACAAACTTGCGCATTTAAAATGTAAGAAAAAACCTGTCAATGTTTGCCTGTCAAACCTGTCCAAGTCAATGTTTTTTCTTTCTTTAAATTGGCTTTGTAGTAGGTACAGAGCACAAATCAGATAATCTATCAATTACCGACAAATGCTCCGATGAAAAAATATATGGTTTAGTAAGCCTAAATAAATAAACAGGGTAAAAATATGTTTGAATTTCCAGGTCATTGCTTACATAGAATGTATGGCTACTTGTGTAGATTTGATTGAAATTCTCGATTCCGTACTACGGAAAAATACGTATTCCACAAATAAATATCTTATCTTAGAAGGATATCGCATCTTGTGGTTGCATCATCCCATTTCTGCTAAGATTGCAACAAGGGTGCTATTCTGGACGATATTCTAAGTGTTATACAAATATTCTGAATGTGTGTGTGTGTCCCATTTTTTTTTTTTTATTTATTAAGGTCTACCAACAGTTTTATGTATTGATACATGCACTTAAACTACTCATTATACATACATAAAGAATTAAATACAAAAACTACTTACTGGTAAACACCACATTTTAAAGTAAACAGACTTAAAACTTAATATACCTAATTAATTACTGAATTTTATAACTATTTTTATTTTTGAGACGGATGGATCCTAGTTCTATCTAAAAAAGGCAACGTTGAAATTGTTTTCAAACGTTCTGGGCAGAAATTACCCAGTTAGTAACTTGCCGCAATCATATTTTGAACTGAGTTTTGAATGTGTTTATAGTAACATTTTCGAATTGTTTTTCGTAGGCTGAGAATAATTGAAAAACCCGCACTTATCATTAGTTATATTGGCTCAGTTGGAAAAAATTGAAACAGTGACTAGAGAAAAGAAATTAATGTTAAACGTCACTAGTGTTGGGTTTAAATGAGTAATTGTTTTTAATTTGAAAAATTGGAATACTGTTAACTGATCCAGTCTCTTTAAATGAAAACTGAAGCGCTCCTTTGAACAGATTGTACGACACATATTTTTATTGCAAAATAAAACAACGACAATACTTTACAAGCAAGTATAAAGAACGTATACAATTTCGGCGGTTTCATCGATAAAAAGCGATATATTATATTCCTAATATTTTTTCCATTTTGTATGTGAATAAGGAGTTTAGAGCGGAAGTAACTGAGCTCCAACAAGTGTATAATTGATTTTAAAATATTCGCTCGACAACAAGATTGCGGCCCAGGTAGCGCGTCGCGTTTGGCAAAATATTATCTGCTTTCAATTTCCGATCGAAGATGCGATCGAGATTAGATGTTGCAGTTTTGACTTTAGACTGGCTGCTCGCGTCGGCAGTTCAACTCTCGACAAATTCACGATTCGAGTCGTGCCACTATCGATCGGGCTTTGTTCCTGGTACGATTTCGTCGACTGCAAACTTTAGTTGTCAATTTTGCTGACATAGAATGGACTTGGACGATGAGTTGATTTGACTAGCTTATGTTTCTTGGCATCTGATAGTTTGCTGAAGATATTTGACTTTACTGATCTGAATATAGTATGCTGAAGAGCGGAACTTCTTGACACAGGTTTTTCTAAGCCTAAATGGACGTTTCAGCACTTATTGTTTCTAGAAAAAGTAAGTTAAAAGAAATAAATGAAAATAGTTTTTTTTATTTCTTTCAACTAAATGAACGTGTTGTCCAGCCTTTGTTGTTTCTAGAAAAAAAAAAAAATAAAAAAAAAAAAAAACAGTATTTCTATTAAATAGGAACACAAAAAACTCATTATCTGGCACCATGGTTTCCTGGAAGAAATCTCTTGTAAGGGATAAGCCCACCTGTACCTTTGTTGTTCCTAATATTGTCAATTGTAACTAATAATAATAAAGTTTATTTTGCAAAAAAGAAATGGTACAGAAAAAAGGTACAGCGACGTTTGCACTAGGCTCGCAGATAGAAACTGGCCGAAAATAGAAAGAGATAGACAAAGACGTGGAATTTAACAGAATACTGAAAGAGTTCCTAATAAATAAATGTTTTTATAGTCTTAAGGAATTCTTCACAAGTTAACTAGGATGAATAAGCCTAGTGAACTAGTGAAGAACATGATCTTTAGTTTAGTTTCATTTAATGAATAAGTAGGTAGTTTTAAATATTTAGAAATTATTTTTAGAATTAATAAATTGATAATGTTTTACTATTTAGTGTTAATATTGTATGTTAGGTGATACTCGTAACATAATGTTAGTTTTAATGTTGCAATGCCCTAACAGGGTCATGTGATGTACATTTTTTAGATTTAAGACCTTGTAAAACCACATGTTGCAAAAAATATTTATGATTATGAAACAGAATAGGACAAAAAATGCCTATTAAGAACTTTACATAAGTAAAATATCATAAGAAATTTTTCTACACAAAGAAATTACTTCACGACATTAAAAAAAACGAATTATTGTTCGATATTTATTAAGTTTAGGCATCGCAGACTCTCGAGTTTATTTAAGGATTTCTCTACTAAGAATTTCATTTTGAATAAAGTAGCCTGATAAGAAGAATGAAGAGAATTAAATTCTCTTAGAACATTAAACCAGACACTTGTTTTCCAATTTCGCTGTAAAGAAAACGAATAAAATAAAAACATCATATACCTATATAGAAAACGTATTTTTCAGTCCCCACATCCAAAGTAACGAGTGTTTTTTCACACAAACACATGAATTTCTTTATGCTGTAATTAAGGGCCTCTTGTATCGAATGGATCAAAGGAAGGTTCTTTCCTGTAGCCAGAATTCAATTTATTCATTCCATCTGCTTTCGCGAGGGTATTGCTATTCATTTCCGAATTTTATTGGAACTTTCTTAGCTCATAAAATATTGATTCTTCTAAATTCGTACGTAGGTAAAGTTTTCAAAAATATAACACACTTTCAATACCATATATAACATATTTCTGAATATCTCTTCTGTTTTATGAGCTATGGTGCTGATTTTCATCTAAAGCCTTGCTGTTCTTGCCGACCGTACTTGGCATTAATATCATGATGTCGAATTAGCTATTGCTATGCATCCACTAATCCGCTGGGAGCATGATTTGGCTAATGCATTAGTTGTGATTCCTGACAGGACACTAATGGGTGAAAATTACCATATCGTAGGGTTGGTAGCTAGCCAACATTGATTTTGAAATAATTTGCTCAGGGTTTGTCATTCGTTTATGAAGATAAAACAGAGAAGAGAGTTTTCCTCTCCGAAACACGGACGAGCCGAGCGAGCTGAGTAAGCGTGACACGGCATATTTTAAAACAAATTGGGGGAAATTTTGTAACGCTTGTCTCTAAACTAACTTATATCTGTCGCCATTGTTTCGGTTACCTATCAAAACGCACTACGTGTTTTGCCATAAATTGAGAGTGCACACTATTAATTGCCATAGTGTCCTGACCCTAAGTTTTCATAGCCCAACTTCACCAGCCATAACATTAAATAGCTGAAATCTAAAATCTCTTTTAGACTTTATTAACAGCTTATGTTTGTCATAATATTCCGAAGACATACATTTTGTCGCAGTTTGTTGTGTTTCAAAGATTTTGTAAACAATGTTTACTCAACTTTTGACGTCCTTGCACCCGTTGTTGAATGCGATTTACTAAACACTAGAATGACCGACTAATTATAATCCTTAGAAATGAAATTTAGAATAAACAGTATTTTGGAACGAAAAATGACCTATAGAAAAAATATTCGATGACTTGAAATAAAATGAAATGAAATTGTTTATTTGCTATCACACCAGTGGTCGCGGGTTCGATCCCCGCCCAGTACAAACATTCGTGTGTATCCCAAATGGGATGAGAAACATAAGTAGCCAGTAAATCTTCTTTTCAAAAGCAGCACTACAGTTTTCATATACGAGTATCTATAAAATTGAGAATATGTGGTCTCTAATGCCTTTTTTGCATAAGTTATAATTAATGAAACTCACATTAGTCGTCTTCGTATTTTTAAAACATGGAGAGAAATAAAATGATACCATAGTATTATTAAGCTGAGAGCATTAACAAACTGTTTTTCCTAGAATGTCTGGTGTCCGAGTGCAAATTAATTGGATTTAATAAAGTGGTCTGACTTTTAGCAAAACAGTTGTTTCAAAGCAATGTTTTTGTTGGACGTTTGAGAAATTACTTTTCATTGCTTTTATATTATGCATATTCATTTTGCTTTCTTCGTGAGAATTAAACAACAGTCACGATTGGCAGTTATCCTTCATCACGGCACTATCATCATTTTACAGGGTGTCCACTTTTGGACATAGGCCTCCTCCATCATACAATATAGGTTGGCCCAATCACATTTGTCATATATTTTTTAGGTAATGGTCATCATCAATAACTCATTTAGAAAAGACATTCGTTTCACAAGAACAAACAGTTTACCAATTCAACATCATCATCAACGGCCACATGAAGTCCACTGCTGAATATAGTCCTCCACCCAGAGCGGCCAGTTGTACCTGGTTTACAAACTACGATTTTTAAAATATGTATTCTCTAAGGAGAAGCAATTGGCAAGAAAGAGAAAAGTATACCAATAAATACTAAAATTATTTCACTGAGTTTTGAATTATTTATTTTAAATTTACTTCCTGGGTTTTGTGTCAATCTTTATGGAATCAAAATTCGTTGGCTGTATTTTCTTACTGTTACCATCTCATATCATTTGTTTGACATGACGACATCTGGTGACAGCTAGTTAGTAAAATTTTAATGCAGAGGTACTTTTCAGCACTAACGTCTCTTGTCTAAAGTTCCATCAAGCTAGTTTCTTTTTGTGAAGCAGCGTTTCCAGTAGAATAAGCAACGTATAATATAGAGCGTTTGTAAAAAGTTACTCAATGTTATTATGTTGCTGCAAAAAAGATGTTGCTCCACAAAAAGTACCAGCTGCGTGGATGTACCCTGAGGGTCCGAAGTTGAGGGTGTTTTTTACGCGCTCGCAGCACACGACACCGAGTAGTACAACTTAATTAAAAACAGTTTAGCGGCTGTAAGGGGCAGTTTAGGGGGGGGGGGGCTGCTTCGAACTTTGCGGGGGGTGTTATTTATTTGCTCATAGTTAACAGTGCAGGCGAGTGGGCACAGCGAGACAAAGAAGAGGTTAGGACGTTAAAGGTCACTGGTCTGATTTCTGGACAAGCACTAATATTTTTCATATTCAAGCCTGAGTACCAGAAGCAGCTTCCTCGCTTTTGTTTTACAAAATATGCCAAAAGAACTTCTTATGGAACAGATTTTTTTTCTCAAGTAGTTGAGACAAAAAGTCAGAGTAGATTATATTAATTCGCTGAAATAGGTACCTATTTCAGCGAAAATTCTGCTTTCGACTTTTCCATCCACACCCCCCTTGAGAGCATTCATTGGCCAGACTAACTAGGGGGCCTAACATATGCACAATAAAACGTTTTATAACTTTTCTCCTTCTAAAAGCGGCCGGATATAGACCTATTCTACAACATTTACTGTCCTTTGCCGCTTCAACGCACTTTAATAATAATTAATTATTCTTAAATTTTTATCCACCTATCAGTGCAAAAATATTATGATTAACGGACTCTAGGAAATGATATTGTTTCAATTATAATGCATACGGAGAAACAATTTTAATCAAGGACATTGCAAATAATTACACAAATGAACCAGTAAATCTAATCAGAGCACGTTCCGTTGCGTTACCCATTACGGTAACGGTTACAATAACCGTGAATGGCAGTTGGCGGTTAAATGTGAAAGCCAACACAAGCGTTATGGTGATCGACATGTCCGATTAGAGTTGTAAAAGGCTCGAGTTCTAGGTTCATGACAAATATTATCGACCTTTGTTAGAAGCTTAAACCTGTAATACAAGAAGCGTTTAAACTTTCAAACTTGTTTTTGCATTCATTCATTCATGTTTTTCAACATTTACAGGTCTTGTATACATTTTTTGCTGCAGAACATGAATCATGACTGAATGATTGCGGTGCCCTTACAGGGGTAGGAGCACCGCAATCAAGATATAGGTTGGCTATCAACAAATTAATCGTACTATACTGAGTTACGATAAAAAGCATTCACGTCTCTTCATTAAATAAAAATAGGTAAAAAAACTTTTTAAGTTAAACGGTTTTATGTTAAACATACATTGCAATGTTTTAGATAAATGTACTAAAAACCAAAAAATAATGGAATAGATACAGTCGTGGGAATTATAAACATATGCATAGACTAGACTAAAATAAAACCGTGGGGCACGTCAATTGTCTACAATCGTTAATTAAAATGTTTGTTTTGTAATGTTACACTATAATTAGGCAGTTGTTCAACCGACAACGATGGACGTGTGATAAGTAGGGCTAGAATGTGGAAACAAGCTAGCAAGCTCGATTATAAGCGAGTTTTAGGATTTCATAGTGATGAGCGAGTAGTACTTTTATCATATGTTTTGTCGATTGATAAAGACAAACTACGAGCTGTGAAACGATTCCTGCCAGCCAGCAGTGTGAATGTCCAACGATAAACTAGTTGAAACAACTTTTTTTATTTACATGGAGTTTATAACTATTGGAATTTCCATGAGCAAGAAAATAGTAAGTAATTTCCTCACCGTCTGCGGGCCAACTGCCTAACGACGAATTAAACGATTCTTCTATCGCACATTAAGTCGATAATTTGTAGACAATAGGCATGATGACTGTATTTTTTTTTTGTTTATTATCGAAAGACCTTACATTTATGTAAACAATCCTCAAAGAATCACTTCATCTGGATCAATACCACCAGAGATATCACAATTTGAAATGCACATTTTTGGACTTGCCCAAAAACGCTCCATACAAAAGTGACAGCGATAGTGACGTCACTGTCGCTTTTGTATGGAGCGTTTTTGGGCAAGTCCAAAAATTGTGCATTTCAAATTGTGATATCTCTGGTGGTATTGATCCAGATGAAGTGATTCTTTGAGGATTGTTTACATAAATGTAAGGTCTTTCGATAATAAACAAAAAAAAAATACAGTCATCATGCCTATTGACGTGCCCCACGGTTTTATTTTAGTCTAGTCTATGCATATGTTTATAATTCCCACGACTGTATCTATTCCATTATTTTTTGGTTTTTAGTACATTTATCTAAAACATTGCAATGTATGTTTAACATAAAACCGTTTAACTTAAAAAGTTTTTTTACCTATTTTTATTTTCTAGTTTTTAGTTTTTATTTCGGATTATGTTTAATTCATTTAGTGCTTCATTATTGCAAGGTTCCTTCCCGTTAGTTTATTGCAGTCCAACTCCTCTATACGTAGTCCCTGCAAAGATCTTACTCTACTAAGAGCCACGTAGGCTTGACCTTCTTCAAACAGTTGGTATTATGGGGATGTGAGGAACAGGGTGTTATATTCCTCATCCACCATAGAAAAGGGAGGATCCTCCGACCAGACGGGTGTTCTGTCTGGTGGGCTGCTGCCCTACGGTTGATGTCGGGTTTCTGTATATGTACTCAGTCGCTTGAATAATGTTGATAGCGCGATTCAGGTTTTACGTCAGTTGTAGTTCACATGTGGCGAGATAGATGTCGCCACAGTATTATAGTAGCTACTTATATCCACATTGTCTGCATTTCGTGTAGCGTGTACTAGGTGCGAAACTGTTTGAAGAAGGTCAAGCTTACGTGGCTCTTATTAGAGGGACTACGTATAGAGGAGTTGGACTGCAATAAACTAACGGGCAAGAAACCTTGCAATAACGAAGCCTTAAATGAATTAAACAGAATGCGAAATAAAAACTAAAAACTAACAAAATCTTGACTTGGGTGGTGGATTCAGGCTGGATTAATCAGATACCTAAATTACAGGTTCAATTTCTAAATTTAAATCTTATTATTATACGCCATTTAGTGGCTGCGCCCATCTTAAATATTGAGGTTGTATAGTGCATTGTATTCTTCTTGTCAAGCCCTTTTGATATCTATATTGGTGGGATTGATAAAAAATTGTTATCAGACATTTGGTGGCGGCGTGGAGCTCCAGAGGCGTGGAGTAGAAGTGTGGTCGTCCTGTTCTTCAAAAAGGGAGACAAAACCCTTCTGAAGAACTATCGACCCATTTCACTTCTAAGCCACGTCTATAAGCTGTTCTCAAGAGTGATCACGAACCGTCTTGCCCGAAGACTCGACGAATTCCAACCACCGGAGCAGGCTGGGTTTCGGAGCGAATACGGCACCATAGACCACATCCACACAGTGCGGCAAATTATACAGAAAACTGAAGAATATAATCGGCCCCTGTGTCTTATTTGTGGACTGTGAGAAGGCCTTTGACTCGATTGGAATCTGGTCTGTTCTGGAGTCCCAGCAGCGATGCCGTGTAGATTGGCGATACATCCAAGTGATGAGATGTCTTTACGAAGCAGCCACTATGTCCGTCCAAATCCAGAATCAGCAAACAAGTCCTATACCGTTGCATCGAGTTTTGCGACAAGGGGATGTTATCTCCCCGAAATTGTTCCCAAATGCAACGGAGGATATGTTCAAGACACTGGGAAGGACGTGGTATCAACATTAATGGTGAGTACATGTCTCACTTGCGATTTGCTGACGACATCGTCATCGTGGCAGAAACGCTGCAGGACCTACAACAGATGCTGAATGACCTGGCTGACTCTTCTGTGCGCATCGGTCTACGGATGAACTTGGACAAAACCAAGGTCATGCTCAATGAACATGTACTACCGGAACCGATAGCGATACACGGTGCCGTTCTCGAAGTTGTTCAAAAATATGTATACCAGGGGCAGACATTGCAGTTAGGTAGAAACAACTTCGAGGACGAGGTGAATAGAATAATTCAGCTGGGCTGGGCAGCGTTTGGGAAGCTACGTCGGGTCTTCACATCGTCGATCCTACAGTGCCTAAAGACAAAAGTCTTCAATCAGTGCGTCCTACCCGTCATGACATACGGAGCCAAAACGTGGACACTAACGGCACGGCTGGTCCACAAATTTAAAGTCACTCAGCGGGCTATGGAGAGGGCTATGCTCGGCGTTTCTCTGCGAGATCAAATCAGAAATGAGGTGATACGGCAGAGAACCAAGGTTATCGACATAGCCCACCGGATTAGCAAGCTGAAGTGGCAGTGGGCTGGCCATGTTAGCCGTAGAACCGACAAACGTTGAAGTAAACGTGTTCTTGAGTGGAGACCGCGTCTCGGCAAGCGTAGTGTAGGACGTCCTCAGGCAAGGTGGAGTGATGATCTGCGCAAAATGGCTGGCAGGAGCTGGATGCGAGCAGCCGAAGATCGAGTACAGTGGCGTGCAAAAGGCTGACTACAACAGGCTGATGATGATGATGATGATTTGGTAGCGGCGGCCATCTTAGATTTCAATTTTGCATAGTAAATTGTATTCTACTTGTTGTGACCTTTCATTTGATACCCATGTTGATGGGATTGATCAAACCTAAGTTATCTGCCATTTTGTAGAGGCCGCCATCTTGGATTTTAATTTGATATAGTTCATTGTATTCTACTGGTTGAGCACTTTCATTTGATACCCATATTGATGGGATTGATAAAACCTACGTTATCGGCCATTTTGTAGCGGCCGCCATCTTGGATTTAATTTTTTTATAGTATATTGTATTCTGCTTGTTGAGCTCTTTCATTTGATACCCATATTGATGGGATTGATAAAACCTACGTTATCCGCCATTTTGTAGCGGCCGCCATCTTAAATTTCAATTTTTATAGTATATTGGATTCTACTTGTTGAGCCCTTTCATTTGATACCCATATTGATGGGAATAATAAAACATAAATTATCCGCCATTTTGTAGCGGCGGCCATCTTGAATTTATAATGATAATGAATGAATATAATTGTATTGTCACCAAAATCCAAAGTGTATACAAAATTTCAGATTAATCGGTTGACAGGAACAGGGTGAAATTTGAATTACTAGATTTGACCCAAGAATAAATAAAACAAACGGGGTGAGCTAAATAAAACCGTTTAAAAAACTCTGACAGCGGATAGTATCTTTAACCGATTAGGTATTGCTGTAGATCTTCTGAATTTATTAATATTTTCTTCTTTTTGCATATGCATTGGAATTTTATTATATATTTTCACAATAATTTCTAAATTACCTGATTTTACCATCTTCAATTTTGAGTCAGGAAGTGCTAGTTTTATTTATGTCTTAAGTTTTGTGGACGCAAATACAGGTTTTAGGTTCTTTTTAACAAAAATAAAAGCCTCCCAGAATATAAATACGAGTCATTGTTAGGTAGGTAGATATATCTGTAATTTCTATATTAACTGTTATTCGAAGGCACCGGTTCAATGTATCTTCGGGAGAAAAAAGATTTTTTTCTATCTCTCACTGCATCAATACATTCATTCATATTCACTGTGTTAATTAACTTTTTGTAGCTAATTCATCATCAGCAGAAAAGTTGCCACCCTGTTCTCAAGGGTGTTTTAGAGAAAAAAGGTTATTGAGGAAAATGCCTGGGCATTTGGTCAAGACCCTTGGGTCAAAAAAATCAAGAATGATTTATTTTTAAAACACATGCTGTCCGTCTGACTTGATATTAATCACGAGTATTGCAAAATTAATTCGAGTCTCGAACAACACTATGTACGATCCAGAGTAGCTAATGTAGATATTAGCATTGGAGTAATATGAGCCTGATGTACTAAGCACATAGATGCTCAAAATACTAATCTGTTAGGTAAATGCCCAAATTGTGGCAAGGTTAATGCTCATTATTTAGTACTAAATTATTACATTACCGGGCTAGAGAGGCAGGGTATTTAGGCTGCAGATTAGATTACAGTAGGTAATATGATTTTGGTGTTGTATATGTTAAGTACGCGTCGTTGCCTGGTGTTGGAATACTCAGGCCTGTAAGACCTGAGTGAAAAATACAAATTGCGACTAACTCTGTCTGATGTCGTGTGTATATATTATATCCTCATATGTGTATGTATTGTTTAAGTATGTTTATTTTATAAGTATTTATTCCTCTTTCTATTGGCTATAGTCTTCTACTTCTCCCTAATTTTGCACCGCCAACAGCATTTCTGTCTCGCCCAATGGTTGACTGGTAGAGAATGCTTTTAGCATTAAGTCCGCCTTTTGTACTTGTTTGTGCATTAAAGTGTAAATAAATAAATAAATAAACTCCGCGGTGATGGAAAACTTCGGTAACCGGTGTTTTTCATCCGGAATCCTGAATAATCCGGAATCCGGAATCCTAAATAACAGTAGTAAGGTTTCCGGATGCTAGGCTCCCCCTTAACACTTGATTTGCTAGGTGAAGTGTGGGCTTCTAAACGTGCCGCACACTATCACAGCAACAGTCAATACGCCGACTGGGAAATCGTGAGCGTATGTAATTTATGGGTACCAAAGGCTTGTTACCTGTTTTGCATCAAGAAAATTACTGTTTTTTTATTACTAAATATAAGTGAAATTTAAAAGTGGTAGTCATCGTTTTACCTATGCCAATTAAATGAAAAAATGATTGCGAGAGTATGGGGTAGTTACTACGAATACCAAATTTCGTTGAACCCTGACGTTAAAGTAGCACAATTAAAATTAAATAATTGGCTGGTCTTTTGAAAATGGTGGGCAGGCGGGGAAGTCGATTAAAGGCTATTCCGAGCCGGGCAAACTAATTAGCGTATACAGGGCAAAACTTGTCAATAAATAAGGCTGAAAATGTGTTTCTAGCTTCATTTTTAAATCTCCCTTGCAACTTGCGTTTTGGTAAATCGAATAATCTTGCATATCACAGCAATAACTAACTACTACACTACTACCGAAAGTGTCCTACTTCTGAACCATTATCCTAAATTGGTCATTTTAACGGCATAAACAGATATGAAATATACCTATAATAGAAAAATGAAAATAAAATAAACAAAATGATATTATTTTGAGACATTTCAAAATTAATTCAATGAATCAATAACTACTTCAGATCAACAGAAATGAACTCAGGCCGTACTAAAAATCACGACAAAATTAGAAAAATCATTAAAAAAAGGTCGCACAGCAACAGACATAAGGAAAACACTCATACTAGTTTCGTGTGTGTTCCACACACGAAACAATGATAGACCCCAAAGACACAGTTCTTGTTATTTGGAGATTGGTCTAGTCATTAAATCGTGTGTAAGAAAGAAAACAAACAAATAAAATTAAGAACTGTTATTGTTTCAGTACCTAACATAGTTACCTGAAATCTGGGTCGTGGATGTTGCAGACAACAGACTCGGATTGAAGAGTGGGCACTTTGCCATTAACATGCGGTTTCGAGAGCGGCGGGAATTTTATAACAGTTTGGGGTCGCGTATTAGTAGGGAATATGCACTTGGAACAGATGAGGGTCATATTATTTTTTTGAGTACTATTTTCACTTCTCGGTACGTCTTTATCCATATTTCCTAATTTTATTTCTTTGTCAATGTAAAAATAACTATTGAAAAGTGCAAAAAAATGTGGGAAATTCAAAGCGGTTGAAACAGTCACGTGAGAGCGTGACGTCCAAGTCCACGCGTATGTCACTGTCAAAAGCGCGACAAGAAGAAGAATTCAATAGTTTGTAGGTTACATTTGTGTTGTCATTGTGACTTGTGTGACGTCAGAGTCCATGACAACCGAGCGCGCCATAATGGCGGCGTTTGAAACGCTTGAAAAAGTTTGAAGTTTTTAACAATTTATAAATATACTACATTTCGCATTTTTGGTGATGAATATTATTGATCAGTCATAAAACGATATAAACTATGATAAAAAAATATAAAAAAGAACAGTGCATATTCCCTATTAGGGTACTGAATGTTTTGATGTATCCATCTTCGTCATTGCAGTCAAAACCGTGGGTATTATGCACTGGGGATAAAAGGTTTAGCGTCCTATTTTGTTCCAAAAATATCGGTTTACGTAAAATCACTCAATCTCTTCAGTGTGGGTCAAGCTACGTACTCGTATGTATGGTTTGCTAATATGCAAAATTCTAATGTCGGTTAATGAGTTTAATGAGTCAGTTCGTGATCAACTAAACTAGCAATACAATATTTACAAACATAGGTACCATGCATAATTTCAGATTGAGATTACGGATGTCATCGTAACACTTTTTAGAAATGCTTGTTAAATGACACACAGAAGTGAAACTGGTTGTTGTTTCCATGTTGGACCATACCGACAACAAAGATAGTAAATTACCACATAACGTACTAGAAACCAAACTAAAGTGTTTGCTATTATAGCTTGTATAACAAGACCCTCAACAGTGAATACCCGCCCCTCTCCAAAGCTTCCTTTCTAGTTTGAGCGGCGGTAAGGCGAATATTAACTTGCCAAGAGCAGGCTTTGTCAAGACGTGTGAAGTTCGCGTAATCCTGTTTTAGTAGCCAGGTACAAATAATTGGTTTTACCGAGCTAATACAGTTACTATATCGGCGAATTGTAATTGGGTTCAAATGCTGGGCGAAGGTAAATAGGCCAACGTATTATTTGCGAAGTTTGTGAGTACTGTTTGAGGGGGATTTGTGATGCTCTTTAAATGTAAGTTAAGGCATGAAGATGAAGTCAAGTGAATACATTGGATATTGTATTTTCATAAATGTATATTTGGGATATCTGCCCTTAATCACTAGGTTGTACTATAGAGTAGAATTCTGAAGAAAATACTTAAATATGAATGGTACACACCTAGACACAGAAGAAATTTGAAAAAACATCATCATCGAAATCATCTACACACATCAAAAGTGTCTAGGGATATCTCAAGCATTTTCATACAAAGTATAGCTATTGGGGAGGCTGTAAAAATTAAAATATTGATACCAACGTAGAAATTTTTAGGACACAGAAACTGCTATATCTGCCCTTTCAGATTGTATAAAGAAATTCATTGTGGTAGCATTATTGTACAATCGTAAGGACGTTAAAAAAAAGACAGATTTTTCTTTTAAAAGGTTTCAAAATTTTAGCAAAATCAAAGATATTAGATAATGCTCAGCATTATCTTAGAATAACTCGAGGAAACAGGCATAAGATAAAGGTTAAGAATATTACAAAAAAACGTTTGATTTTGCTAAAATTTTGAAACCTTTTAAAAGAAAAATCTGTCTTTTTTTTAACGTCCTTACGATTGTACAATAATGCTACCACAATGAATTTCTTCATACAATCTGAAAGGGCAGATATAGCAGTTTCTGTGTCCTAAAAATTTCTACGTTGGTATCAATATTTTAATTTTTACAGCCTCCCCAATAGCTATACTTTGTATGAAAATGCTTGAGATATCCCTAGACACTTTTGATGTGTGTATAATCCATCAACAGTCAGTCGGCTTTTGCTTGCCTAGCTAGAAAAATTGAGCAAATTTAGAATAGTTTGTGTAATTAGTTACTTTTTATTTCACTTTAAATAATTACTTCCTAGTGAAATATTTATAAGTAACTTATTATTAGTCCAGTCATTATAGTAAGTTCACCTCGGAATTCGAGATACCCAGCTGTAAGTCTGTAAATACTTGTATATTGACACCCTAAAAGTTGTCTCAAAACCTACATATGGTAGGGTGTACGCAACTATTAAATTTCAAGGTCAAAAGTCACAAAAATCGGTTCTATGCGCTTTTTTGTAAATATCTCATTTCCCATGGGTTTTTTGGTATTAGTATTTATTATCAATATTGTAGAATAAAAAAATCTCTACAAATTTTTTTTGCAAAATTTTTTAATACGGTGTACCGTTTTCGAGATAGAGGGCGGAGAGCGCGCGGTCACAGCATCACTTCAGGTCAACCGGTGCCTCCGGTCAAAAAGGCGCCATATAACCTTATTGGCAGTCTATAATGCTCCGAGATCTGTGAAAAGTCTCGATCATCTTCGACATGCATTACGTCAAGTCTACGAAACTCAATAAACCCGTGCAGCTTTCAAATATTCCACCAACAAGTGCAGCTGCTCATCAACATTTCGAACGTGAATATTATCGAGTTCAAACTTGGTTAAGGCATGATTTTTAACCCCAGGTATGGGGTTGGGCAATGCGAAACGATTTTCTGGAGCCTATCATGACAATTTTACCACCTGCTCAAAAACATTTGCATTTGCAGGAAAGCGGGCTTGCAATGCTCTTTAGCTTTTTGTACCCTTTATTCCTTTTTTTTCTTTGAAGAAAACTAATTTAGCTTGTGGCCAATTACATTGGCCATAAGCTAAAGAGCATTACAAGCCCGCTTTCCTGCATGCATCCGCATTGCGAACCACAACCACTCTTGCAGTTGCATAAAACTGTATTTAGCAAATGTTTTTGAGCAGGTGGTAAAATTGTCATGATAGGCTCCAGAAAATCGTTTCGCATTGCCCAACCCCATACCTGGGGTTAAAAATCATGCCTTAACCAAGTTTGAACTCGATAATATTCACGTTCGAAATGTTGATGAGCAGCTGCACTTGTTGGTGAAATATTTGAAAGCTGCACAGGTTTATTGAGTTTCGTAGACTTGACGTAATGCATGTCGAAGATGATCGAGACTTTTCACAGATTTCGGAGCATTATAGACTGCCAATAAGGTTACATGGCGCGTTTTTGACCGGAGGCACCGGTTGACCTGAAGTGATGCTGTGACCGCGCGCTCTCCGCCCTCTATCTCGAAAACGGTTCACCGTATTAAAAAAAATTTCAAACAAAATTTGTAGAGATTTTTTTATTCTACAGTATTGAAAATAAATATTAATACCAAGAAACCCATGGGAAATGAGATATTTACACAAAAAGAGCAAAGAACCGATTTTTGTGACTTTTGACCTTGAAATTTAATAGTTGCGTACACCCTACCATATCGATGGTGTAGTTCACAATTGTGCTAACTACAAAATGTTGATTTTACAGGAGAGCATTTTGAAAGTTGAGACATGTATAGCACAGGCAGTGTTTTGACTTTCATAATAAGTTGGCATGTTTGTATTAGACTTATTCTTTGTCTCTTTATTAAAGTATAAACCTTACCAATCATAGGCCGTTTTAACTATAAAATAAGCAAATTAGCTAACTAACCCCCCCATTTAGTACATTTGTGCACTCAGATATCTAAACAAACTAGTACTTAGTTTATTTAATACATTCAAAATCCGGACAAGTGTGAGCTGAACTCGCCCACTGAGGGTTCCATTCATTTTATAAGGCTACGAGCTGGTCTGGAACCTATTCTCAATTTGAAATTTTCCTGAAATTCAGCTCTCAAAACTTACAATCACATTAATTTTAAAAACGTGATTGTTTCTTTGTTCTGAATGTCTTTCACGCGGGAAAGATTACACCGATTATGACAAAATTAGATTTGGAGTTACCTTGGATCATAAAAAAACGGCAATTTCTTCCTGAACGTTAATCTAAAAGTTTTTTTTTTCTTAGTTCCTTGAGAACAGTAGTTTGATACAAACAAAACTAGACTCATAAGTCTCCGGCGGCCCTGCTATTTCTGATTCCAGCTGTGGCCAAAGCTTGGCAAGAGAGGGGATTGTACGTCGAAAGTGGGAGTTAGGGTTATAGAGAACCTCAGGGGGCAGAGCCTAGGTGGGTTCATGGGTTTGTTGAACCCATGTTTCCAGCAGCCACCTCAAAAGAAGTGGACCTGTATGAGTCTAAGTGATCAACAGGGTGAAAACTGGCAGTTATCATAGATGATCTATGGTAACTGTTGGTTCAGTAGCAGGACGGCTCTACCATTTCACCTGGGTGCGAGGCACATTGAATTTTAACGTCAAGCTGGAACGGAGTCTACGCTCCAACCTACTCGCGCCCATATCGAAAACCCCGAGAGCTTTCAACTTGAGATGGCTAATCACTGCGCCATGCGGTTGGATCCAGCTTTTATAAGGTCGTCAAAACAAACCGCAAAAACTTGCGACCCACACCTCCGAACTAATGGCTGAGTGTCGGTCTCTGTTACTGCAGACGTCCGATGATGCTATAAACTAACGACTACTCAATAGAGTATCTGGAAGTCCTTGCAACACGACATCCGTGAGTTTGATAACCAATCGTCCTTAAGAGACGATCGAACGGAACAAAAGTGTTCACAAAAGACAAGTCTATTGGGTTGTCAGTGTGGCATCGACGATAGAAGCAGTATTAAGGTGTGTCGAAAGATTCTACGGGTAAAGTATATACCTCGATCGCCAAATCCGGTACTAGTACAGCCGAAGATCCCAGAGCCGAGCACGACACTGTACTAGACATCCAAGACAACAGCCTCTACGAGATTGAAATACCTCTCAAACAGCTCAAGAGCTACAAAGCGATAGGCGATGAGAGAATTACTGCTGAATTTCTGAAGGCAGGCGAAAAGCCGGTTCTCAGAGTTCAAAGGCTATCCGTGTTGTTCGAGGAGGTAACGTCAAAGGCATGGAACAGAAGCTAAGTGGCGCTGTTCTTTAAAAACAATATCTTCCCAAGATGCGGGAAGATTATTAACAGAAATCTGAGGAGTATTATCTGCCACTTTTTGGCATTGTCCAACGCTAACCGTTGGACAATGAGAAAGCATTCGATTTAGTCGAGACTTGAGCAATGCTGCAGTGTCTCCAGTGTTGCTATATTGACTATAGGGAGACACATTGAAGTGCTAAAGTGCACATACGCGAATGTCCAGTCCAAGTACAGGAGCAGAGCACGAGGAGTGTTAAGACAGGGGACGTTATTTCTTCGGAACTGTTTACGACCGCATTATAAGAAGTCTTCAAGCTCCTGGAATGGCAAGGACTTGGTCATCAACATAACTGGTCGATATATCACTCACCCGGGTTGTCAACAACACAGTGGTCGTGGCAGAATCGTTGGAAGAGCTTGGCAACTTGCTCGAGAACTTCAATCGTGTTTCTCAATAAGTGGGCAGTGTTGTGTTTTCGCATAGCGTCATGTTTTCTTTTCCAACATACCTCTTTGCCTAAATACGAAGGTGTATAATCACTGTGTTCAGTGATTTGATTAAGTAATTATGGACCCACATACCTATTATGGGCGTCAAAGTCACCCAACGTGCTATGGAGAAGGCTAAGCTAACTATTACACTACGAAATCGAGTCAGAAATGACCAGAATCGTAGAAGAGCTGGAGTCGCTGACGTGGCCCAGCGGATTAGCAGGTTAAAGTGGCAGTGGGCGGGGCACATAGTGCGAGGAACTAATTGTCACTGGGATCCAAAAATTCTAGATTGAAGAGTATTTGAGGGCAAACACAGTGTGTGGCGTCCACCAGCAAGTTGGATTGACAACCTAATAAAGGTCGCTAGATTTTTGTGGGTGCAGGCTGTCTACAACTGGTGGCTATGTATGGAAATCTATGGCGAAAGCCATTGTTCAGCAGTGGTCTTCATGTGGCACTTAATGATGATGGTGATGAAACCAAAAAGAGCGTAGGTAACCGAATGCATTAACAGCACTCAAAGTGATGCAAAAACATAATAAGTGCATTCAGTTGTTGCCAGTGATTAGTTTATCTTTAAGCACATAAGTACTAAGTGCGCGTGTCTTATACAAAACTACTGTAATTTTGTCAATTTACGGAGAAGTCATTTCTTTTTTAAACTGATATTGTATAATTTATTAGTCCACCACCCAGTTTTGGGTCCACTACAACTGAAAACACATTTTGCGGTGGTTTCTTTATTCGCCATTTTGTTTCTACTAATTCTACAAGTTCACGACCTTAACGAAACATTTGAATACGCCATACAAATAAGCATGCAATTTTTACTCGGTATATTCGTTAAAGAACCCGTTGCTACTGTTCTGGCGGGCGCGGGCGCATTAGCAGTCCAGTTGTCGCAATGTTGCCAATAAAGAATAATACTGCACACTAGTACCTACACACCCGCCCCGCTCGCCCCGTAAGAACGATGCGAGCTGAGCAAGAACGCCACTAAACTAGCCTACCTAGCTTCATTCGCCAATTGGCTTTCACAGAGGATCTACGCTCTACGAAAGCTAATTACGCGCCAAAATAATAATAAAGAGCACAAAAACCGTAACTGACATTACCACACTAAAAATTAGTATTTTTTTAATAAAACATAGATTTAGTGCGCTTAGTCCATTTGTGCTTATACAATTCAACTTCAAGCAGAGTTTTTTTTTTATATTATAGCTACTTAGAATATTTGTGCACTCAAAATAATTCATTTCATTATATTATTTTTATATCAACTGCACTTAAACTTTTTGTGTGCTTCATTTTACCATGCTCAAAATCTTTTATGCCACTTATAGTAGATGTGACACAGATTTTTCGAACTAATGGTCGTTAGTATTTATGAACACGAATTGATGCTTAGTTTGACACAAAGTTTTCAATAGAAAGAGATGGAATTATGAAAATCGGGTAAGTGCGAACGGTAGAGAATATAGTCTAGTTCCTTAGGCAGGAATAAAACGAAAAAGTTAAAAAGTGCACTTAAGACAATTGTGAACTACACCATCGATATGTAGGTTTTGAGACAACTTTTAGGGTGTCAATATACAAGTATTTACAGACTTACAGCTGGGTATCTCGAATTCCGAGATTCTTACCTAAATTAAGCTTAAATGACTGGACTATATTGATTCTCTTATTCGAGACGGAAACAATTTTTGACATCTGTATTTTTCAATTTGTAATGTTGTTATTTGTAATTTTGTGATTCAGTAATTTATGATTAGTATTTATTTACTTTTTAATCTATAGTGGTCCTTTTGTTGAGATATTGAATAAATGAATTGAAAAATATTAAAAACTATGGAAAATCGGCTTTGAAGCTCTCGATTTTAAAGTGTAGTTTTGTAACTACGGGTAACTTAACTTAAGGGTTGTCCCTAACATCCTTTTATGAATGAACAAAATACAAACTATCAGTGAAAACCCTGAATTCACTTACACGAAGTAAATCCACCATTATTTCGTTACAATGGAAAAAGATCAATAATGGCGAGACCGAACTAGCTCCAAGTATATTCTAATAAATCTATTATTACAAGTGCCATTCCAACTATATACCAACAGTGCTCATCTTAGTTCTTTGTTTTTTGGCCAAACTTTGTTATGGCTGCTCGGGACGGTGCTTAGAAAATTGAATTTAGATATTATGTTTGCTCGAGTATAAAAGTCGTACTTTATTGAGCGGAATCGGTTCGGGAAAATTGCGGAAGATAAAGAAACTCCTATAACAATTATTATTATGATGGAATTGGGATGCAGCAGAGCAACCAAAACAGGGGGAATAAACAGAGATTCGCCCTATTAAGGACAAGTCTGAGCTCGTTTTATTGAAGTGATTTTCGCTATCAAAACACAATTTTGTCGTTCGTGATTCAGAAGTTAAGCCGTTTACTTTTCAATTTTCATGAAGTATCCTTCGTACATAGATATAAGCTAATGTGTTCCTGTTGTTGGTTGGGCTTTTTAGTACCTAATATTCATGTATTGAATGGGAAATAATATTGAGTTAGCAGTTCCTGTATAAGAATAAAAAATCAATAAAAACTTTCTGTAAAAATACTGTCAACATAAAATATTATAACTTAAACAAGAATTTTGGTAACGTCAATTTGTAAGTTACCGTGTCCGCTATCCTATACAGGTTGGGTTTTAGTGAGCAGTTTGTTTTAAAAAATGTGTCTTGAGTTAAAATATGACTCCAACTTTTCAAGATTTGTCGAATTCAAAAGAGCTTCCGATATTAAAATATCAATTGCAATTTTATCATACTCAAACTGTTTGTCTTATCAAAGTTGGGTTTAAACCCATGCCCAACTTTGATAAGACAAACAGTTTGAGTATGATAAAATTGCAATTGTTATTTTAATATCGGAAGCTCTTTACTTTGACTTTAAAGTCATGCCGTCATTTTCAGTTCTCAGTTGTGTTTCCGATGTAATTTATCTTGCTATTCTATACTCTTATATTACCTCACCTATTTAAACAAGTGAATATCCTCTACCTGAAGGGTGTGGACGAGATCCTTTCCTAGCGATAACACCACCTAAATATAAGCCAGGTAGTACATTCATATTCTTCTCTGTTCATAGACCACTGACTTCATAGACTGGGTAAAGCGCAGTGGTCAGAAGTAACTGCAGAACGTGCCTTCTGAACCACGAAGATTCCTAAATAACTGATCACTTAAATATGACTTTTATCTAAATCCCCCCTGGGGATGGAAAACCTGGCGTGAGTAAGCGATAAGTACCTCTAAATTAAAATGACTGCAAATTTTTGTAACGAAAATATTTAAAAGTATGATTTGTACCTCCTTCTTTTTATAGTACGCCCCTATGAATTATCTCCTACTAAACAAGACTGAGTAACGGAAATGCATATTGGACAAGAAAATACAGACATTTCTGTTTTCCCATCGATTACCAAGCCTGCAGGAGGAAAGGGGGGGGGGGAGATAATGATTAATACGTCATGGGAGAACTCAATCGGCAGATAAATGACCTGTCCGGGATCGGCACAAAAGAGGAATGACGTGACATATATTCAAAAGAAATATTTGATTTGACTGGATGTTAGGTCGTTAGAAAGAGACTGGAACCCAATAGAAATCTCGTAGAGTCGTTTAAGAACTATTTCTGGCCGTTGGAACGTTTATGTTAGTTAAAGTCAAAGTCAAAACATTTATTTGCAAACTAAATGATACAATAGTTGGAAAGTACATAATACTTAGGATCTTTTTGACTTAGTCGCCCTTTTCGGGCACAGCAAACTTTTTTTGTTCTATATTTGGTCGTTATTGCCTATTTTATTTAGTTATCCGACCATATCCCTAAAGGGTTAGTTAGAGGCACACTGATTGTTGCCGTCATGGTGAACGGAACATTCAGAAGCCCACATTTTGCCAAGTGAATTTGAACCCAACGTGCTAAGGGGCGAGCCTAACGCTGTTATCCGGGTTGCTTAGGTTTAATATCTGTTTTTTTCCCATCACCGGAGAGTTTTACAATGACCACAAAGTAGGTGTGTTCCGGCCAGATTTGATCTCGGGACCATCGGATTCCGAGCCAGAGTGTTTAACCACGACAAGTTTTGTTTTGTTTTTATTCTAAGCATTATTTTACTGAATAGACTAACTTATAATTACTCATTACACAATACCTATAATATTTTCACGTTTCCATTATTTACTTATATTGATTGCAGCACTAGAGAGAGCTGTGCCGACAAGTACTTAATTTATTATACCAAATCTTCCTTTCAAGAGGGGTTTTATAAAAGACTTGCTTTATGAAAAGGTACTATTAATGAAATAGCTTTTAAGTCTTCCTGTCATCGGCTCAGAAAATGTTAATTAATTAAGTTCTACATTATTTGATGGTAAAATTTCAGACTGATTTATTATTTACTTCATTCGAAACATTAATGTGAAGGAGAGCCAAGTTCAATATCACGTAATTTATGTCTTGGTTCTCAAGTTCAGTGGTCGACTAGATAACATAAGATTTATTGAAGCCATTGGCTAACATAGTGTTTTGTAAATAAGTCAATAGGATAATGTTCAAATCTCTTTTCAAAGTTGCTATGTGTTTATCCAAGCTAGAAACTATGAATGCCAAATTATATTTACATTGGTGTGATCTAACCCACTAACATCCGAACACACCCACTAAGTAACACTATTCTCCATTATTCTAATCTACCACTCTGTATACCTGCCAAATTTGAACTTTCTAGGTACAGGTCAGTCATATTTATAAGAGGCATAAAATAGGATGCTTAAGGGCTGTTTCTTATTTTCCTATTAATAGATGTTCCGTCAACAGCACTTCATTATACTCATTTCCGTTTTGATCTTACTCTTGCCAAATGAAATTAAAAGCAGACTTGTTAATAAGGAAGTTCTATACGAAGCGCAGTTGGTACAAAGTCCACAATGTATAGCTTGATGTGAGGCTGTGTGAGCATTCTCTGTGAGCAGCCTAATTCCAGGACGGCTTAGAGCTGATCATAATTAACAACAAGTGGTCTAGGACGCCTTTTTTCATTTTCTAGAAGGCCAACCCTAAGACTTATATCATTGCCTGAAATATCAGATGAATCAAAGGAAATTGCGTGTATGTCGAAAAGTCGCAATAATCGAATCTTCCCACATTTAGAATTCCGTCCCAAATTTATAGTTTAATAAAGGTTTTCTGAGATCTGAGGCCGCCTCAGCCTCGGTGAAGCGTCTCTACTACAAGTACTACTTTGATGTATTGGCTGACAAACAGACTTCCATAAAGGGTCCTAGCGTAAAATTATAGAATCAGAATCAGAAATCTTTATTGCTCTTAACTGTAGGTATTACAATTTGCGGGTGTCATTGCAACTTAATATGAAGTACATGAACAGTTTACCCATATCGGGTATGCAATACTTATAAATTATATTAACTATTACAAATATAATAACAACTTACAAAAAAAATCGGAGCTTTTACAATAGGAACTTAATAATGAATGTTTAGAGTTGAAATATTCATTTAAATTATAAAAAACATTTTCAGTTAGCCATTTTTTAAGCCGCATTTTAAATTTTGGCATGTCCATAGCTTTTATATCTGGAGGCAAATGGTTAATTATTTTAATACCTGTGGAAAAGGTGCTTTTGTTATAAATATAGGTATTCATTTTTGGTATAAGTACATTATTTTTGTATTGACTGCGAATTGGACGTGAATTTGAATTTGCTTTAGTTTGAAAATGGTTATTAGGTATTATTCTGCTTAATAAAGATTGAAATTTCTAAAATGTAAATTTTAGTTAAAGTGAGATAACCTTTTTCTTGAAATATATTTCTTAGAGTTTGATCTGAATACATATTGTAAATAATTAGTTAAAAACGCTTTTGCAATATAAATGTTGATTGTACGTTAGTGGAATTACCAATTAATTATAAATTTAATGGTTTTGTTTTGTAGTTTCTGAATTGCAATATTTTCGTTTTCGATAGATTTACGTTTAAATTTATTTTCTGAAGCCATTAAATGGTTACTTTTGATGTGTTCATTATATTATTCTCTAGATTTGTTTGAGAACCGGGTATAAAAATAGTTGCATCATCAGCTTTTTATTTCTTAACTCATCAATTTCCAGCAAAAGAAAAGATGAGTGTACCTCATTTCAATAGTGTCTGAAATTCATTCATTCATTCGTTCAATAGTGTCTGAAATTCGTTCATTTCAATAGTTTGCCTGGATTTTTGCCAGAAGAGGAAACCCAACAGGAGGTTCACACCCGAAAAACATGGAATCATTAAAGAACAACTGTTAAATCTGCGTTTTTCATTTCTTGTGAATTCCAAATTAATTGTGAAAGTTTGGAGTTGAATTTGTGGTCTTTGGCAGAGCTTAATGAAACTGATGCCTGGACACAGTGAATTCCAAAATGTATGACAAATAAATTGTACATCAAAACCAATCTCTGAAAAGGAAAATACGTAGCAATATGTTGTATCTACATATTTAGCAATACTTACTCAATGATAACGTCAAAATCCTCCACCAGAGAACGTTTTTACTAGTGAAGTTGTGTTATGGATTTCCACATGTAGATTAATAATAATACAGTTTACGCTTTTTTAACGATACAATATTCACTTTGATTGGCTTGTAGAGAATAGCTAATAATTCAGCTTGTGGTGAAAATTAGATTTGAAAAATAAATACTCTAATCTAATGTTATCATGAAATAAAATGCCTCTGACTTTGTCAGTATTTGAATCGACCCAGCCAAAACTAAAAGGATAACTTGACATACATCTTCCTATACTTAAAGCTTAGTTCTTAGACATCAACATCACATTTACAGTTTGTCCCAAATAATCTCGCAATGATTTCGTCGTTAGACCACATCCATCACTCTCGACGAAGGTCGGTGCGATTATGCAAACGAGTGGAAGCGACTTCGAAGACCGTAGATTGGAAAACCTGTATGTATCTACTATTTCGTAGCTTGGACATTGAGTTGAAACAGCTTTAAAGGTCCCATAGTGGGCACTGGCCTCCTCAATATGAAGTGCGAGCAAAACTCCAATACGCGGGCTCAAAGTAAATTGTTGCAAAGATGAGAGAAGTGATAACCACGGGCTAAGCTTATAGAGCTCGACCAGAGTGGTTACTCATACCACTACCTGACCTGGTGTGCGAAGATTAACATCTCTTCGCCAATTCACTGTCTGTCTGTCGGCCAAGTCACGAGTACCGTTTGAGACACTGGCACCGTTTAAGACACTGGCACCGTTCGAGTCACAGGCACCATCTGAACCTCGGGCCATCTACTTAGGATGGCACGTAAACCAATTGGCTCAGCCTTATTACATTTACAGCCTTATTACACCTTATTAGCCTAATTATTAGGTTACAGAGCTTGAAAACATCTCACACAAAGTGAAATGAAACAACTTGACCTACGGATTCCACTTCCGGTCTTACAGCAGCCGTGATCACAAAGATGTTTTGAGTCACAAATAAAGCTAATTTTTCAGTCACCGTCACTCAACTACCGCCATTTACACTAACATTGCAGCAAAAAGTACGAATTCACTGTACCGCGAGTAGAATCCGTAAAGTTGTTTAATTTCGATGTACATAATGTTTGCGTTGATATTAGAAAACAAAATCTCTCATTTGAAGTTTATTTCGCAGTTTTTACTGAAGTTCTAATAGCAGCAACAAAATTATTACAGCATTGCGAATGTTAATAGGTAACTAAAGGTAAGACAAGATATACTTTATTGCACAAAGAAAAAATACTAACAACGCTTACAGATGTTTAGTAGTAGGCGGCCTTATCGCTAACAGCAATATCTTCCAGACAACCTTCCGGCTTAAAAAAAAAAAAGGTTTAGCGCTCTTACATTTTATTAGTAAGTAACTACTTCTTTCTAAGTCTGCCAGTGGTTTGTGTCGGTTATTTTAACGCAAACACGCTCTCTAGCTGCGCATTGCGGCCCTCTATCACTCCCCTGTAATCTCTAATAAATATTTATCGTCGCTACCCCAACCGGCGAAAAGTGTTTTTGGAAATTAAATTAGGGTATAATTTCACCGCAGCTACAAATTAAAGAAAATTGCCATTTGGACCGATTCAAAGACAGCTGAAATTGGAATATGTACGTTTGTAAAATAACGTTCGTTAATGGGCCGTCCCATCTAGAAGTGGAACGATCTTACAGCACATGTGTTATCTTCCTCATAATCTTGGGTTCTGTAAAAGTCGTGAAATCGAATTTTTAAATGATATTTTCGAGCTTAGCAGTACGTTCATTACCTACCGTATTCGTCAATCTTATATCTGTACCCGCTGGGTGCTGCTTACCAACAGATGTAGTGAGGTCAACATACTTTTTGATGTAATTTTTTCAGACAGTCAAGTCGTGGTTTTGTTGTTGGTACTCCTGTCTGTTAAAACTCAAAGGTACTTATTCAGAGTACTTCGGCAGGAAAACAGGACTTCGAAAGACATTTTCAGCACTTCATTCTAATACTCTTTATTTCTTTTTGAGTACACAGTAACAAAGGCGCTTTCTCTATCCTTATGTTCGCTTAAATCTATAAAACTACGCAACGGATTTTGATGCGGTTTTTAATAAGCTAGAATGATTGACGATGAAGTTTTATGTGTAACATCCCATAGCAAAGCCGGGGCGGGTAGCTAGTTTTTGATAAAATATCAACCAAGATGTTAAAATGAACATTGAACAAAAAGAGGGTTTTTGTTTGTTTCATTTTTGTTTTAGGAATCTCTCCTAAGATCAAAATGAGCAGAGTTTCGTAAAAACCAAAGTGTTTAATCCAATTTTAACTATGCCGCCATTTCCTCGTCTTTTGTCTCTTAGCCTTAAAACGTTTTAAGGCACGCTCATTCCGACTGTCGATTACTCTCCCATAATCTGTAATAAATATTTATCGCCCTCTTTAGAACGAGTCAAAAGTATTTTAGAGTCTCGAAGCGGCGCCCGGCCTCACAACACGGCTAGTGGAAATGGAAATTAGGCTTTAAGGCCGCATATTGCTCAAGATCGAGCTTGAGCTGGGTTGTGACGGCTTTGAGGGTGATACGATGAATTTTCAATTCGATAATAGAGTTTAACAGTGAAGGAGTGGATTATTTTAGAGTTTGCATGTATTTCAATGACATGTGGTTTATTCGCCTTTTCGAGATCTGGAACTTTGAAAACTATTCGAGTTCTTAAAATTAGGTTTTTATATTTCATTTTTGCCAGTCGTCCTAATTTCTGTCCAAAATGGTAGCAAGGGGCATAGCAATACGATAGCTCGATAATAAGCTTCGGAATCTAAATTGGTCTATTTTGGAGTAAGTTTTTTCATTTATATTACACTTATTTAATACACTTTTGTGTTTCTCGTTGATTTTTACCATGACAGTACATATTTAATATTTTGTGAATAGAAAATTTGTGTGCCTAAACAAATTAACGAAAGTTTAACAAAGACTAATGAGTTTATCTTGAATGCTCAAAAACCAGTCAAGAAAAAGTTATGGGGAAGTTGTTATAATTAATGTGCAATGAAGCAATATCTCCCACAAAATAAGTTCAAAAAAGCAATAAGATTGAGTGTGAGTTTCATACATTTTATGTTTTACGTACAATGAAATATGGTCCTTAAAATTGATAAAAGTTCAAATAGATCTAGAACTGTTTCTATGGTAATTGAACGCCAGCAATTTACGAAACTTCGACACGATACAAACAAGAGTGGAGCTCCTTTCGTTCGTTCAGTCGCGTCGCTGTGAGACCGACCCGACTTCCCACTTTCATGATATTAGTTAGACTCATCGACAGGCAGTAATCGGAAAAAGGGGAAAGGAGGAATCCTCCACAAATTTATTTACGTTATACGTTTACCTACGTGTGTTAAAATTGGATGAAATCAGCGCAAAAACGATTTTGGATTTGGGCGAATATCTTAACCTAAGGGTCTTTTCTGTTTGCAAACCGAGTGTTAAAACCTCCGCCGATAAAGAAAATAAGTATGCATATTGTCCGAATACAAAATGGCTGAGTTACAATGATATTACAACAAGCGACGTAGATAGGTTATGTCAGTACTGACGCGAAGTCAAAAAAAATCCACGGAGTACGACGTAGGTAGTTAATTTGACCGTGTCATATCGTGTGAACAAGACAGTACGATTATTTACTACGAGACAGATACACGTTGCGCAGTGTTTTCTCGAACTGACAACACTGTCAATGTTTAGCTCAGGGATACGAAAAGTTCTGATTTCGGGTGCTACTTTTTCAACACAAGTAACCTATCTTCCTTTTTATTATATTTATCCTTTTTATTGCTGAGTTTTATACAACTTTAACTACCTATGTGATGTAAAGTGTTTTGTGATTCATGCTGACCATACTTGGCCTATATAACTTAACGGTTCCTTGAAAAAGCCCTGCGCCCTTTAACCACATTACAGGAATGTGTGTAGGTAAGTAAAATAAATCTCCCAAATGCGTTAAAACGAAAACAAACGAAGTGCAAGAATACACACACGAATTTATTCCCCCAAAGCTTTAACAGCTTAACAGAATCGGGAAAGGAGGAAAACCTCGGAAAAATATGTTAAAAAGGATTCCGGGAGCGAGCACGCCGCGAGCATTTGTCGCCTGCAGTGAAGTTTTTGTTTCACCTTATCTGGGGCAACGTATAAAAAGACAAATTAGTTAGCCATTAACTCGGAGACAAACAAAATCTTTATCTTTATTAATAACTAGCGGCAACCCGTGACTTCATCCGCGTGGAATCCTGTGGAATTCACTGCTCTGCACCTATTGATCGTAGCTTAAGGAAAAATATACTATAACCTGCCCAAGAGTATGAAGAATAATTGTGCCTTTCGTTAAAATCCGTCGAGTAGTTTTGATTTCTATAACGAATATTCAACAGACAGACCAAAAATACTGATTGCATTTTCGGCATCAGTAGCGAACCCTAACCACCTCTTGCAGTTATTTTTTAAATAAATTTCATGTACAGAATTGGCATCTCTACAGATTTATTATAAGTATAAAAGACTAGTGGCCGATCGTGACTTCTAGTACTAGTAGAAATAAAATAAATTATTGAAAGTGTAACGTGTAGGAACCTTTCTGTTCAGATAATTATTTTATTTATTTTATTTTATTTATTTATTTAATTAATACGGTACATACCAATTACATTAATTAAAATAACAGAGATTAACAATTATATGATAAAAAAAATAATGGAATAGGTATATCGGATAGTCATAGTGTACCCTCAAAATCATACCCTAAAATTACATTTCACATTTATTTCGAGCTGTGTACTGTCCCTAATAATAAATAAATCACACCAAAGTTCAAAAAGTTGAGGCGACCTTTGCCCAGCAGTCGTCCTGAAAAAGTTTCCAGTGGCTATTCCACCTAACACTCGTTTCACAACATTCTATACCACAGCCGTTTTAAATTTAACTTTTCCGTCGTTGACTGGTTCCTACGAGTAATTGAAAACGTTTGATGCACTAACCGCTGGGCGGTTGATGGAAAAATCTCGCCTTTGATCTTGGACGGCAGACTGGTAAATAAATATAGAATCGAAGTTATTTTATGTAGAAATAGATTTTGTCATGTTATAACGTTCAGGTTAACTTTTGACTATTACATTTAACTATTATACTTAACTAGCTCAACCGACGAAACGAAATAATGTCCTTTTAAACACCCGCACTTCATGTAGTCAATTCCATTTGTCTTTTTTTTTGGAAATCGTTAACGTTATGACAATCCATCTCAATAAACCTGTTGTCTGTCTGTGCGTGTATGTGTAGACTACTCCTATTTTTAGATTGACGCTAGGCTTAAACTGCCAAACAAAAAATAATTAGGAAATTTGTCAACTTCGGGTTTCTTAACCACGTCTCAGTCTCATTACAATTCGGAATGTAAAGTCGCGGACTGAAAAGGTTGATCAGTTTTCGAACACATTCATTTACATGTTACCTTTTTAACTGTGTAATAGGCAGGAGTATGTCAAAGAGTGTTGCTTTATTGTCTGACAATAAAACTAAAATTAGATTAGACGTGTGTACCTTCACGATTGACAGTTGAACCAATTAATCTCGTCAATGTCATCATAGAGCAAGCAAAAACAGATCTTAGGGTGGTCAACCCTTCCATTCCCCGGCTGTACAATTAACAGTCCACAACGAAGAGGCTGAATCCTCGTAACAGCTCACTTAGTTGGATAATTGAATCAATGTCAGAATCAGAATGGTTAAGTCAGCGCAATACCTGCAAAAGTACTTAAGTGACACTGAGGTGCCCGCGTTCACACTTCCCACAGTCACTCGTGACTGCTTGGACAGAGAACTGCGACAAATGTATAAAACTCGTATGACATTAGATGTATATGATATTTCCATTAATTTATTGTTAATTATTTGGCCGATACTGTGTGAAGTTTTAGTTGTATTGATTGGTGACATGTTTGAAATCGGTGTTTATCCTGATGCACTAAAAAGCACACGGGTGTGCCCCGTATTTAAGGGAAAAGGTGACAAGGGAGATGTAAATAACTACCGTCCAATAACCATCGTACCGACCATCTCCAAATTGGTGGAGTCTTTATTGTCATCTCACGTTATGCGTCACTTTGAAGAAAATGACCTACTGACAGACCGACAATATGCATATAGGCAGAAAAAGTCTACAACTACAGCTGCTCATAAGATATTCGATTGCATCGTGACAGGCCTTGATGACAAAATGAAAATGGCAGGTATATTGTGCGACTTGTCGAAAGCTTTTGACGTGGTCAATCATGAGCTTCTACTTCGTAAATTGCGATTATACGGCATTCGGGACAACGCTCACCGATTATTTCAATCATTCCTATCCGATCGTAAACAAGTTGTGCAAATGTCTATTAATGGTAAGAAATTGTTGTCAAACCCTGGTTGTATTGATTTAGGGATCCCCCAGGGATCTTCACTTGGGAATACCTTTTTTAATTTTATTTGTAAATGATCTTCCTTCCTCAATCACTACTGGTCTCTCTGTGTTGTTCGCCGATGACACAACCGTGGTGGTCGGTGCGCGCACATATGAACAACTTTGTGGTAAAATCCATGAGGCGTGCGACCAGTTACAGGGGTGGTTTTCCGCTAATGGTTTGATGTTAAACGTGACTAAGTCGAACGTAATGCTGTTCTCTGGCCGTCCTATCGCTTTGCCCGCGTGTTTGACAGACTGCCCTATCCCATTCTGTTCTGAAAGCAGATTTCTTGGCTTCACAATTGACTGCAATCTAAACTGGAAGTGTCATGTTGACAAGCTTTGTGACAGACTGAGTGGTGCTGTCTTTGCGTTGCGCAAATTGAAACCTATAATCTCTGCCGATGCCCTCAGGCAAGTGTATTTTGCCCATTTTCACTCGTTGATGTCGTACGGAACACTCATCTGGGGTAACTCAACGGATGCCAGCAGAGTGTTCATTTTGCAGATACGCGCATTACGTACACTCGTCGGGGTGAAACCTAGGCACTCGTGCAGAGATTTGTTCGTAACGCAGCGTATATTGACACACTACTCGGTCTACTTGTATGATGTCATAACTTTCATTAGGTCCAACATCGCGGATTTCCGGTCCATGAATCGTGGCAAACGGACGCAGTTGGCAGGCCGCATATATGCTGTTCCTCGTCGCATGACACTTTCAGAAAAGAACCCGCGTGTCATTGGCCCTACTTTCTACAACCATCTGCCCGCTGCATTAAGCGATGAGCCTTCTGACGAAGCATTTAAACGCCAACTGAGGAACCTTTTGTTGGAAAACTCTTTTTATAGTGTTAAGGAATATTTGAATGCGAATTTTAGTGTGCGGTCCGTAATGCGATTACAGGTCAATGAGCGCTCACGGCGATAACAGGCGTCCCGAATTGAAATATCGCGTCAACAGCGCTCACAGTGCTATCAGCGTGAAAACCAATTCGGACCGCTAGATAGTGATACATAACCTTACAATTTTTAACTTTTAATTTCTATTATTCCCAGGTTAAACTAGCGGTTCTTGTAGTAAAACTTTCTGTTACGTTATCACAGAAAAATATTTGTCCCAGCAAAGATTTATTCTGAGAAATATTGACAAAAATATTTTTACGTGAAAATGTCTGTTTGACGTTTCATCTATGAATCTGACATAAGGCCCACGGTGATATCGCTCTGGAGCATTATCGTTGTGAGCGCAATATGGCGCCGTTAGTGACGTCACCCATGACGTCAAGCTGTCTGACGTTAGATGAATGTCAGCGCGATATTTCAATTCGGGACGCTCTGTGAGCGCGCTGTAATCGATTTCGACTCAATTCGGAACGCACCCTTACTTGACATCTTCTATTCTTCTTTTATTTTGTTTTAATTTAATTTTGTATTTGACAATGAATTATTTTATTTCGTTATTATTATATTCTTGTATTATTGTAATTTAGTTTTGACATTGCTTCCATGGTATTTTTATTTTTGATTTTAAGTTTTATTTATTGTGACATTATTATTTTTCTTATCTTATTAATTATTGTTTTGAATTTTTTTGACGATCTCAATATTAATGACTTATATAGGACATCAATGTAATTTATAATGTTATAATAATACTGAGAAATAAATGAATCTAATCTAATCTAATGATAAGGATACCTTGAGTGTGCTCAAGCTCAAACGTACTACCGTACTGTGTCATCCAAGATTATTAATCTTCAGAATACAAAGTATTGTGTGTGTGAGTATTTGCGCATGTGTGTGTGTTTTAGTTATAATATTGAGTTGGAGTAGTATTAGTTAACGTTTTCAAATACGTGACAGATAATTAGCAATATGAAATATTTTTATATCTCTTAAACAACACCGTCTTGTTTTATGTCATCTATGAAAATCAAAAAGGTAAATTTAATCTAACAGGTGAAGGACCACGATTTATTTTGGACTCGTTAAATATCATCAGGAACGAACCCATGTTTTGCAAGGAAAGCAACACGGGTCATTCCCGATACTAGGCCGAAAAACTCGAGGATCTGAATTTTGCCTTTTGGATATGGTTGACCTTCTTTACAAAGGGGTTTTTCTAGCTTCTTACCACAACTTAACGTAGAAAACCTGGCCTCTAAAGCTATCAGAAACGACTAAAATAACGCCAAATCGTAAAACCAAAGGCACTTTTTTCTCATTAACGCCCGCATAAAAACAACCTAGATAGTTCAACTTAATTATAAGGCTGTAATCAGCTCACTCCACTCGGCTGCGTAACTCAATCAAGGCGAGCATCCTCGAGTCCTCAAGCGCACTCGAGCTCAAAGCGAGTCGCTGCTCAGCAGAACTTGTCAGACACAGCGTCCAGTGGCGACTTTGATCCCGTACCTTTGAACGATCCGTTTTTTCCTACTTTTTCCTGACTGCGATTAAACGCGATGAAATATCAGTAGTATTCTTGGAAAAACAATGAGCTTTATATAGGAAAAACTATTCTCGTCATTTCTGCCATTAGGCTTAAGTTACCTTTTGTTTAGGGTCTAACTATGAGTGGCAACTAGCAGGATTGCATTACTACGGAGAAAAGAAGAGACTGCATATGAAAGTATGCATTGCATTGCATTGCAATCAGTGCCATTTTCTCAGTACAGGACAGCAGCTCATCCAAGTTTTTCAAAGACTTAGCTCACTTGGACACTCAGTGGCCGCTAGACAAGGTTGTGAAATAGTGTGAGTATTTGGCCAATAGTCTGCTGTGGCAAGCTGGTATATAACATTAATTGCGGAGGTCTTTCGTTCTGCCCTAGCGGTTCATATTATATCGTCACATTTACTTAGTTGAGCCAGTCTCACATTATTTTCGGTGACATAATAATACCCCCTCATATTTTAGGATTCATTCCTCATGTTGTGCAGAGTAATTACATAACACTTCACTGAGTGGGCCTGACACACACTTATATTTTAAATTTCACTCTAATTTATTTACGTAGACTATTAAACACGGTCTTGAACCAAAGTTGCCAGAACCTGTAAATAGCTCAACCCACAAGGATAGATCAATTAACGCAAAGCATCCTGGCCACTCTTTCTTCTCTGTAAAAAGCTTGTAAAGATTGCTTTGATCCTGAACCTTTTTAAACCGTTTAAGTGTTTTCTGTTGCCTTAACTCTAGGCAAAGGAATTTAATCATCAGTGACCACCCGCTTGGATAGCGGATACTTGATTCTGAAACCAGCTAGTTTTCAGTCGGTTTTTGAATAACTTCAATTATTCGGTTTTCTTGCTTCTACGCGTCAATAAAAGCCTTATTTTCAACACAGGACGTGAGTTTCATCATAAAACACGACACATATTCGTTGTTCATATCGACCAAAAGAAAAGCGGACAGAGTCCTATTCATGAAACTTAACAAGGGATTTGATTTCATTACACTGTTGCATCGACGAAAATGTCGACAAAAGCTCGAATTCTTTTTCATTCTAACTGAAAAATACGCTTTGAAAATACCCAATAAATTGGTGCGAGTCTTTCGTAGGCTGGGTTGTTAGTTTCGATCGGGAGATCACCAAAATTGAACGAAACGATGTCAGTGCGCTCTTTCTAGTCTTGTTTTGCGATACACCGATGCCGCCGTGAACACTGTTGTAACCATGGTTTTGGAAACTTTATCTTGATGGTGCCCGTTAAATCTTACCAGCTATTCTCCAGAATTAGCCATAAGGCCAAATTTCATCTCGATCGTGATCAGGAAAAACGCCAACTTCAATCGCCTATTGGCTTCACCTTAAATTGGTATTCTCCCTCATTTGTATAGAAATAATTTGCAAAAATGTTATTTGTCTCATAGTGCTTTCCATTCAAACGATCACATTCGCGTAGTTATTTAGTGTTTCAAAATGCCAAAATACAACCTCACTTCTTATTCGTTCGATGTGCAAATGCAGAATGCCACCCCAGAAATGTTAGTCAAGGTTGGACGCGTCTTTAAACTTATGCCGCCCCTTAGGCCCAGACTCCACCAGAGCTGAGCGGAGACGTGCGGCGTCGAGCTGTGTTTTCAACAACCAATGGAATTGCGTTATTCACACATGGAGATGTGGAGATGTGATTCTATTGGTTGTTGAAAACACAGCTCGACGCCGCACATCTCCGCTCAGCTCTGGTGGAGTCTGGGCCTTAAGGTGTTCATAGAACAGCTAAACTTGTAAGAGCTATACAGGAATATACTAATAAAAGCTGTTTTAAGTTGTTTCTTCTTATACGTAACTGCAATAAAGTTGGTTCATACATAATCTAAAAACGTAAATGGGAAAAACGCAATTATGTACTCCGAGGCGTGTGCACACACGTGTGTATCAATATTCTCGTATTAAATGTAGATCTTTCCCCTTTTACTAAAAAACCCAGAACACGAGTAGCTAGGTACGAGTACGTGTTGAAATCTTGCAGGGAAGGAGGATAAAATAATGATTAGTTACGAAGTGGAAATCAAACTCGCGTGTTGAAATGGTCTCTTGTGAAACTATGTGTGGTCGGTGTCATGGAAAAACTTTTCGCCCTCACTTTTTCATACTTTGTACGTGACTTCGATTTATGTTTGCAAAAGTTTTGTAGCGATAACATAATACTGTAAAAACATCTTCTGGAATCAGTGGTTAGCCAAATCGATGACTCGTGACTAAGACGTTCTTGTTTTGAGCCTATTTAATTCCGGCTTCAATCTTGGTCAACACACCTTATTTTTTGGGATCATAAAATTTGTGGTATAATAATATAATTCGGTAAACATCATTACGGTTATTTATGTTTATTTAGTGAAAAAATACAGAGTAGTAAAGTAAAAACTTATTTACGACCAATTAAGTGCAATTGTTAAGAAGTTGGATACTACCCCAGAGAACGCAGGTTCAATACACACAGCACAGACATTCATGAACAAGTCTGTTTGTATTGATTCGGGTGTTTCTTTTGTGTTTACGGTGTGTATTAACAAAAGGAGTTTAGTATTTAAATATGTTTATTCGTTGTCCAGTTCTTTTAATACAAGCCTGTGGAATGTCTAAATGATAGTGAAAGTAATTAGTGGTGAGTTTACGTTATGCAGAAAACAAGCCTAAATTTTATTGAATAATCAAGAGACTTATCCCCATTCCTATCAAAAGGTTGGCTACTCGACTAACATTTGAAAATAAGGGAATGTTCATTGCGAAATACTTTTCATTCGGAGGGCCAGTGCACAGAGATAGTTAGTTGAGCACAAATGCAATTTTACATACACAAGAAATATCGTCACAATTCAGTGTTTTTTAGTGCCAATTGGTTTGTTTGGAACGTTATTTTATAAAATAGTAACTGTTCCAACGGGAAAATTTAAATAGACATCGGAAAAACCTTTCTAAGACTTGCTGAGTGAAATAATATGATGAGTAGAAGTTTAGTCACACACCGCTAGCGTTTGACTTCCAGACACTCCGCGATAGCTGGTCTCGTAGCTGCAGCTGAGAGACTGCTCACCGCAGCTAAACGGTGCAAAAAGTACCTCATCATATCAGCCGAACGACGCCCACTGCTGGGCATAGGCCTCCCCCAAAAAAAAAAGTACCTATGCTAATCAAAATGGATACATACCTATTTTGCTTCATTGCTTCAAGTAAAGGTTTCAAATTACTAAAGTAAGTATGAACCTGGTAGAGACCTCAGCCTGCTAGATATTCAAAGAACTGCAAAGTAATTACAAACAAAAGGTTTGTTTTAAATAGGTTTCCCTATACGCGTCACTTAAACATATTCGATATATTAAATACAATTGAGTAATGAACATTTAGAAAATGTTTGAGAAAGGGCGATTTGTGAGCCAGCGAACAACTAACCAACGATTTCATTTTCAAATTCCCCAAGAGGAAAAAGCAAATTTATTTTTTATTTGAAACCAGACTCGGAAATGTAAATTGCCCTAATGGCTGTCAACCCCTGAAGACAACGGAAAGCGAAACGGAAACAAACTTTTAAAACAACGAGAAGCAACGATACTAACCCGGTTGACACTACAGCAGGGGCACACTTTTTACTTATCTTAGATTTTTTATTTTTATTATTTCTAACTAAATCCACACTTAAAGTTGTTACCTACTATTTTTTTCTGATTATAGTTCAATTTACGATGTAAAAAAAGTATCGTCACCACAAGAATATTACATGAGTGATTCTCCGAACCCTAAATTTTCGATGTCTTGAGGTTTATTCTTGTAACTAAATGACAAATCAGTCTGCAAATAATTTTATAACATACTTCAGACTATTGCCTAACTTGCACAAGTTTATTTTTTTAAATAATATTCATATAAATATTTCCAAAACACATTTAAAAGTAGTTCTTCTGACTAATATGGTGTGTCCGTAACCCAGTTTCTTGAACATTAGTAACAATAACATTAATTCATATTGATAAATTGATGTAAATTATAATTATTACGAAAGAATATTAGTTGTTTCTTTACACCAAAAAAAATGGTACTCATATTTACGATTGTTTATTTATAAATAAATAAAATGTGAGTGTCCGGCACAAAAGTCTGATTCATATTCCCGCGCATCACTCGAACATACCCAGCTAAATATGAAACATCAGGCGACCCCACCCCGCGCTGGCGGTAGCCTGCGGCTCGGCTGACGTGGGCGTAACGAGACGTGGGGCTGGTTCGCTTTGTCGCGGAGATATAAAGGTAAATATCTGATTCATATAGCCTTGGTACACCTGTGTTTCTGATTAGTATGTTCGTTTTTTAAATTAAGGTAGTTGGTTTTCAAAGTTAAATCTGCGGGAAATATAATGCTATTGGGGAACAGAAACCTATGTATAAATAGCAATCTTCATTTGAATACGTGTGATGATTTATGGATGTTAATGGGTAAAATTCTGATTAATATGTGCCTGATTCATATGGTAAAAATACCATATTAATCTAAATGTCACACATATTGTTAATGAAAAGTTACAGTGGCGGCACGTTACGCCTGTAACAAATCATTCTATATGAACCTTATGTTATTTACGTGTCTAAAAACAGTAGCTGTAAATTTCACAGCAGTCCTAATAACGTCAAAGGTGTTTCATAACTATCGACTGTATTTTCAATTGAATCGTTTTTTATCGTTCGTCTAGGCAATAAAATAAAGGTAAACAATAAAAACAAAATTCATTTAAATTAGAGTTTGAAAATATTAACTAAATATCTTTAGTGAAACTACCTACGTTTTAGGCTCTAACTACTGCTATCTGTAACTTGAAATTATTGAAAAATATTGAAATTTATTGAAATGACTCAAGCGTCATACAGTGTATTATTTGTATACATACCTACTGTACTGGCAAATGCCTGCATGTTTTCAAAATTGGGACAGTGTTATTAAAGGGTATTTTTAAGTATAATTATTAATAAATTTGTAATCTATATTGCAGTACACAGAAATGCCACTAGTACGATCTAAAGAAGAAAAAAGAGAGAAGAAAAAAATTGCAGTGCGTATCAGGATGGAAAACATAAGGAAAGATCCAGACAAGTATAATGTATGGCGAGTGAAAATGCGAGAATCATTAATATTGTGATGTTTGATATTGCCAAGCGCCATATCATGCTGTGATTGACTAGATTTAGGTGTTATGATAAGCATCATGTGCATTTACTGTGATTTTAATAAATAACTGACTGATTTTTCTAACTACAACTTCATTTTTATCCCTAATTCAGATTCATATGTCACCGATTCTGATTCATATGAATCAGAATCGGTGACATATGAACAAAAATTTTAAAGTTAATTATCTCGGAAACCATTTTATGAAAAAAAGTGCCTTTTTCAGACAGTCTTTCTTAGGTTACCATCTTTCGTTAAAATATGTTTTATAAGCTTAAATGTGAAAAAAAAATTATACCATATGAATCAGACAAAGAACGCAATTTCGGAGAATCACTCACATACAAGTCAAATCTAAAAATAAGTCTAAACAACATGTCAGTGGAGCTGATTCAGCTCATCAGGAAATTGGTGCAGTTCCAAGTGGCAAATTTAGGCCTAGTATAATTTTGTCTGTCGCGCTAAAAAATTAACCATTTTGGCCATTGGCATTTTGGCATTTTTTGGCATTTGCGCCTTTTTGGCGGCAACTAATGACGCGCAACGATCTACCGTCATTTTAGTAAGATTCAGCGATAACGCGCCTGACAGCTCGTACGAGTATATCTCCAACACTTGAAGTAAGGGAAGGCCACATCATGTGTTAGTGGCGGAGCGAGCGTGTGGGGAAGTGTGTGTGCGGTTTAAAAGTGAATGCGTTTATGTGTGAATATCGAATTAAAGTAAAATTTACAATTTCAAACCGATTAATTCATACATTTAATAAAAAGTACTCTGGAAGAGCCTACTCAAACTCCTATCCCGAAATTGGATTCCGTATATCTTCTGTGGTGAAACTCCAGGTCACAAATGATACTGACCCAGCACTGATAATCATCACGGAAAAGAAGAACGATTTTAAAGTCTACAGTGTAACCTTATAGTTTAAGATACCGTTTCCAGCTAAGTCTTAAACAACGGGGTAAAGACATTGCTCTCGGCCGACGCCTGATACTGCGCAAGGATATCGGAGCTCAGCCATTTGCTGGCCTATCTTTGATTGTTAAGGAATACGTCTACCGTTGTTAACTTTTACTTCAACAGATGATAGCGTCATACGTTGTGACAAGAGGGCTAAGTTGCAAATGAAGTTTAACCCCCTTATTCATAAACACTTAAGCAGCTCCTAAACAACACGTTACTCTTGTATCGCTTTGTCACTTTCATTCTTGTTGCTGCCGCTATTTGAGAGTAAGTGACATAAAACGTCAATTGCTTAAACTTTGTTTTAGCGTTGCGTTCGTTTTTATGAATAAGGGGGTATGGATTTAATATCGACATGTTGTCGAAAGTGATTAGTAAATATCTTTAGGACTGAAAAATTTAAAAACCATCATCAACAGCTTTTGGCTCTTATGCAGACAACATCTAAGCTTGCAAAACAAGCTCTCGACTCAAGGGTCGTGAAACAACACAGACTATACCAGATCCAATAAATGGTCCCAAAGTAAACTTCCAAACGGAACGGTTGTATTAAAACCAAAGTCGACGTCCACATCTGAATGCATGCAATATTCCAGGAAAGAGTCGAGAACAAACTTAGTCTAGCAGATAGAGCGTTAGAAACTTCGCGATTTTTATTAAACGGCAAACAGAGGGAAATTCCTGAAAATAGAAGAAAAATTCTCGATTCCCTGTTGGGTCTTGCCGAGTTTAAAAGTTGCATCGATCAGTCGAAGTTCTGATTCAATGCTGTTACAGGTTTCAGGATTAGGTTTGAATATATAACTTATTTGTTATATTCTACGTGTGTCTTATGTATCTTCTCTAGCAAGTTGCACAACCCAAACTCCCTAAACTCTCTGTTGAGCCTTGCGGTTGACTGGTAGAGAATGCCTCTTGGCATTAAGTCCGCCATTTGTACTTTTTATTGTAAATTTGTGCAATAAAGAATAAATAAATAAATAAATAAATCATCCACTTTACATGATAAAATATGACCGATTATTCGTGTTAGAAAAAAACCATGCATACATGGGTTGAAAAACAGAGAAACAATAGGGAATATGCACTTGGAACCGATGAGGGCCATATTATTTTTTTGAGTACTATTATGAATTCTCGTTACGTCTCTATAAATATTTCCCAATTTTATTTCTTTGCAAATGTAAAATAGTACATTGTTATCCTAGGGGTGATAGTAACTTATTTAGTCCCGAGACGGGGTTTGGCGCCCGGAACGAAGTGAGGGCGCCAATAGTTCGAGGGACTAAATAAGTCTTTAACCCGAGGTAAACACTGTGCTTTTCATTACAAATACGAGGAAAGTAAAAATAAAAACATGAATTAATTCATGAAGATTGAATTGCCGCTTTCCCGCCTATTTTGTTTGTTTTTTTTTCTGTGGCCGGCCCGCTATTCAGCCATCATTTTTTATTTTCATCATTGGAAAAATGGTAAATAATTTGCTCAAAGCTACGTTATTTTAAAGAAATTGTTAGAACTTAATTATAATAAAGTTATTTAAAAAATATATATTCTCTAATCAATACTTAACTTTAAGTTATTTCAATTTTACATCGTGGCTGTATAGAAAGTTGGAACATGGTTCAATAGTTAAGTGAAAAAGAACTAGTTTTTTTTTAAATAATATGACAGCTGCCAGTTGAAAGTGATTCTCCCTAGGGATGAAAAGTATTACTTTCAGCCCGCTTCTCAGGTCAGTAATGACCTACTTTCAGAGTATGAGTAATGAAAAAAAAATTGAAAAGTGCAAAAAAATGTGGGAAATTCAAAGCGGTTGAAACAGTCACGTGAGAGTGTGACGTCCAAGTGCACGCGTATGTCACTGTCAAAAGCGCGACAAGAAGAAGAATTCAATAGTTTGTAGGTTACATTTGTGTTGTCAAAGACTTGTGTGACGTCAGAGTTCTTGACAACCGAGCGCGCCATAATGGCGGCGTTTGAAACGCTTGAAGTTTTTAAAAATTTATAAATATACTACATTTCGTATTTTTGGTGATGAAGATTATTGATCTGTCTTAAAACGATATAAGCTATCATAAAAAAATATATAAAGAACAGTATAGTGCATATTCCCTATTGCATCTTGTAATAATCCTAGTGAACGCGGTCAGTACAAAGCAAGTGACCGGCTGCACAAGTCATAACCCGATCACTGCAAACAATAATGACGCGAATGTGGCACAAAAAATATGAAGCTACTTTTGACAGTATAAAAAGCTACAATACAAGAAAACTTAAATTGGTTCCCTATCAATGTCCGAGTACTATAAAACTATACTACGTTTTCATTACCGATAGAAACATGTCAAAATGGTAGGCAGGATATATAGTGTCTTAGAAACCAAAGTGCGAAAACAAAAGAATTCACTCGCGGATGTAAGTGAAAAAGTTGTCTTCGCGTTGCTGAAAAACACTTTGTCCCCAGATTGCTGCGTACATAAGTCACATTGACAGACAAATAATTCTGTCTGGTGGAGATTGCTCCAGCTATCCGCGAATTTTTTCCCCCTTTGGTCTATTTTTATTACATCAATTTGTCGGCGCACCTGAGTTCTGTAACGGATGTCCGCCGTCAAGACGACTGATATCGCCATTTGTCTAGTTTTGCAAACGTTTAACTAATAACGATGTGTTGTGAAGATTCTGTGCCTGGAATAGTTGCAGTTTCTCAATAGTTATACTTTACAGAGCAGAATTACTAATAAAAAAACTAGAAAAGTTACTAAACGGATTAACGGAGTCCCGCGTGGGAATTGGTAGGTGTTGACAATAGTATTGTTATCCTTTTCTTTTCCTAACTTTTTAAAAATAAAAGTAATTTAGATAGTTTGAGCTTGTTAGTCTATTCTTATTATTGGTCTTGTTCTGACTAAAGCTGTGTGGAAAATAGCAAAGTATTCTGCTTTCACCTAATACTTCTTTTTTGTGCTTCTCCTTATGCTCTTATTCCTTTCTCTAGTTCTATCCCGTCCCTGTCTTTTGGATTTGCATTTCATCAGTAAAGAATTAAATAGGAAACAGGATTTAAAAGCTAAGCCAGGAGCTGTCTGTCTGTGGCTAAGTTCATAAGTATAAACAACTGGGTATTTCCTTGAATAACAGCTGCAAATACATTCAATTAAACAATTAACCTGAATCAGAATTGGTTCATCCATTTGAGAGAAAACACACAGATAGATACACACGTTGCAAAAACAAACGACGGTGAAAATTTCTAAAAAACGGATGTAAAATTTGTAGAACCGTGGATTGGAATGAAAATTATTATCCCTTTTATTTTCAAATTCTCGTAGCTTATAAATCCATGCTAAAAAAAATGACACGTACAATTCGATCATTTCATGGTAAAACGATTAAACCACTGAATAGCAATAATAGACTGGAAAGAAAGATGGCTCAACAAGTTACAAAGGTGTTTGCGTAGGCAAAATATGGTTGAGGCATTTAAAAATATATCGAAAAAACAAAAGTAAATTTTATGAGTGTACTCAGTTCATTTTAAGTACTGATTAAGAAGACCGCATCGCATCGGTCTACGGATGAACTTGGACAAAACCAAGGTCATGTTCAATGAACATGTACTACCGGAACCGATTGCGGTACACGAAGCCATTCTCGAAGTTGTTCAAAAATATGTATACCTCGGGCAGACATTGCAGTTAGGTAGGAACAACTTCGAGAACGAGGTGAATAGAAGAATTCGGCTGGGTTGGGCAGCGTTTGGGAAGCTACGTCGAGTCTTCACATCGTCGATCCCACAGTGCCTAAAGCCAAAGGCTTCAATCAGTGCGTCCTACCCGTCATGACATACGGAGCCGAAACGTGGACACTAACGGCACGGCTGGTCCACAAATTTAAAGTCACCCAGCGGGCTATGGAGAGGGCTATGCTCGGCGTTTCTCTGCGGGACCAAATTAGAAATGAGGTGATACGGCAGAGAACCAAGGTTATCGACATAGCCCACCGGATTAGCAAGTTGAAGTGGCAGTGGGCTGGCCATGTTAGCCGTAGAACCGACAACCATTGGAATAAACGTGTTCTTGAGTGGAGACTGCGTCTCGGCAAGCGTAGTGTAGGACGTCCTCAGGCAAGGTGGAGTGATGATTTGCGCAGGATGGCTGGCAGGAGCTGGATGCGAGCAGCCGAAGATCGAGCTCAGTGGCGTGTAATGGGAGAGGCCTATGTCCAGCAGTGGACTGCAACAGGCTGATGATGAAGAAGACCATTTATGGATTCGGCATGTTTGCGGATACTGCTGCCGCTACCACTCTGTGGTGTGTAGGTTTGGGCAAGTAGCAAAAATATTCTGAAGTTGTTGTTTGTTTTTTAGGTTATTTACAAATTAACCTTTTAGTGGTTTTGTACATTCATATAATATTAGGAGAGCAAAGTGTGTAGTAGTAGTAGTATTGAAGCGTATTTTTAGTGGAGTGGAGCGTAGTGGGGCGGAGCGGAGCATACTTTTGGAACTGCTATTTTTTTCGCTAAGTTGTACTCAATCTCTTAGAGAGAGCATACGTCATGTTGTCGTTTAAATAGGGAAATCAATATCTTTATTTATGATTGATAAACATTTGATGAACCTTCTAGAAACTGGCGATAGTAGTAAAAGTAACGTCAACCCCGCCAAAGTCTGTTACCCACCTATTGTACCAGCTTGTACAAATTTACCCTAATAAAAAGCCACGGTAAAATTTAGTGTTGTTCCGGGTTGTTTTATAAATGCTCGAAGTTGATTGTAGTAAGATTAGAAACACGCGAGGTGCCGGCTAAAAATAACAAATTCGCTTTGTTTTAATGTTAGTGTAAAAATATTAAGTATGCTTTTACAGGTAATGGAAGGTGAATAAGTTTGCTAGATTTGTTTAGATGTTATCGAAACGCGCAGTATTTAAAAAAACATGTGGGAGAGATTAGTAATTAAATTCACCAAAATTCGGAGAGAATAACATTGTGCATTATTAGTAAATAATGTTAATAATAGAGTCACTCAAAATGGCCTTACACATTCCGCTTACTATGTGGTTAAAGCAAGCAAATATGTAATTTTTAGACTTGTATGTGAATAAAATAATATTTTTTAGCTATTTGTGGTCAATGCGTCTACGTACTACGTATGTAGTTAGCTCATTTCATTCTATTGTCATTGGTTGTTGAGAGGAGCTTTTCCTTACCTTTGCAATCCCAAATTTTTCATTGAATAATAAATTGACTGTTTTTTTTAAGTCTTTTTTTGGTCTTCAAGATGATTTCACTCCACCTGATGGGAAGCAGTCGTGAGGCCCAGGTATGGGGTTGACAAGCACAGTAATTGAGAACTACTTTGCTGGTATTTTATTTGATTGGCCTGTATTATCCCACAGGTGGGGAGGTGGGTTAGTCAATATTCCCCACTGGCCTCTATATTGAGATAAATGCTTTCACTCTTTGTAATAGTCTAGCAATCATTTTTAACTAATAAATAAAATAAATGAAAAGCTTTGTCAGTGCATTGTATGTGACAGCTTGATTGAGTGTTGTTGCAGCGGTAATTTAATTGATGTGGTCGGATGCAATTAGTTAGGTCGCATCGCCGTTGCTAGTTGCTACGTGTTGTAGACTTAGTGCTTTGTTTACTCGTAGAAGCGCTAATGAGCTTAGGGAACGTTATTGGTTGAAGGATTTTCAAGTGAAATTATCAAAACAAAGTGAAACATGCACTGATTAAACATGTCTGTCTGAAATAAAAAAAACTAAACAGGACCTCTAAAGTATTTTTTTGGGCTTGCGCCTACTTTTTTAACAGTCATATTTTCTTAAAATTTCATGTTAGTTCGGTCTTATTATTATACAAATAATTACATTATGAAATTATTATCTGAAAACAATATTACATAAATATTAAATACCTAGAATGATTTAACATAGTGTCATCGTCATTATTCAGGCGTCGAAAACACGTCTCAGATCCATAGCTCATTATTGAACACACAATTTTTTCCTTTACTGATTTCGTGACATTTCATCTCCGTTCTGCTTTCAGTGAACTGGTACAAGACCGGACCCGAAATGGTATAATTCGTGGACAATGGACAACCCTATCGCTATAATTGTATCCATGGGAGTGAACCTCGTCACAGTATAAACCATACAGTAGGCTATCTAAGGCCGCCCGCCGAGTTATTAGCCTAGCGTGCACACAGACACGCGGCACAGCCCGTCCGTACTGCCGCCTCCCTATGCCTTCCTATTTTATGCTAGCGTGTGCGTGAAACCGAGTGTGCGTGATATCGCGACACGGCGCGCGACGCGCACGCACACATTCAAACCGAGAGTGGCACGTTTGTATGTAGATGTTCTACTGTATGGTTTATACTGTGACCTCGTGCTGGAGCACGTTTAATAAGCTGTTACATTTCAAACTAGATATTAACGCGGCAGGAGATTTAGTGTTGTTCTAGCGATAATTTAATTGACGCAGTCGGACGTAATTAGTTTGCCGGGACCGTGGCGGCTGCAAATTATGGACTTGTTCTGTTGTTCGGAAAGGTTTGTATGCTCACGTCTGATGAAATATTTAGAAAACAGTTTTAACTAATGATTTTTTTACTAAGAACAAATTATTATGCTGGCGTCATGAGGTCGTGATTGCACTCATTTTTGCGCAAACACAGCGTTTTACGATAAGTTTTGACGAACACTGCGAGATTTGCTGCATTTGTGCTTCTCGAACTACGGAGGAACTCAAACATCTTATGCGCAGTCTAAGCTCTGCCTATGTGTGATCCAAAATAATTTTGATATCCTTGTTGAAAACTCTTTAAAGTTTTTTTAAATACTTTTCTCTTCTCAATGGAAATATTGGGGTAAGTTACGAAGCAAAAAGTGTTCAGACCGGAGAGACTCGCTGTTTTAGGTGGTCTTGTTAGTCTGCTTTTTTTTGTAATCCTGTATTTAGTGCTGAGGAAGAAAACGATCTTCTGTCTGTTCTTCAACTCCTTGTATTTTGCTTCCTTTTCCGTTTTTATCTTCTTCTCTCTAGTTTATTTACAGTCCCCATAACTTCATTTTTGACTTTCATTATACCTAAAACAAACACTGAACCTGCAACTGCGTACGCCCTCAGGTCCACAAAGTGCGGAACATCGAACAAGCAATTTCTCTTGGAACCAAACACAAACGCAGAACGAGGTTTAGTGTTGTTCCCGCAATAATTTAATTGACGCGGTCGGTTGTAATTAGTTCAGTCGCTGTAATAAGTTTAGTCGTTTAGTTAGTTAGTAGTAATAAATGGACCCGCTGCATTGTTCAGTAATGTTTGCATTCCGGAACAAGATTCAAGTGATGTGCTGAAATTAGCGACACATGCATCGCTTTGTAGATTGCTAGGCAATTCAAATTGCATCAATTTGATTGGTATAGGGCACTACACATACAAAGGGCAAACGGTCCTCAATTACCTCTCACTTATACTAGTATATCGGACAGACGTTGTTCTATAAACGCTAACTGTCAAAACAGTTCTCAAACGTACCAAGTATAGTCGTTATTATCATAAGTTTTTCATATTTTCCGCACAGCGTTCTTAAGTTTTCTTTCCATAATGACCTTAATCAAAGTATTAACAACCTAAAAATAACTGTAAAGTCTTTTAAGAAGAAAAAAGTAACCGAATATGGCCGGATTCACATTAGCGTCTTCCGCAAGCCGTGCTGATAGTCTAACAACTAAACTACCGAGACCTTAGAGTAGGTTTAACTGACAAATGAATTAAAAAAAAAACAATTCTTTAAATGGTAACCAGTAATTGCGCTTATGTAATCTGATAATCTAATATTTATTACAAACACATTATTTTTAACCGATTTCATGTCTAATTAAAGTTCCGCAAAGTACGTAAAGATTTCATAAATTTATAACTACAGACTGATAGCGTTAGTAGCTCGATAGTATTTGATAAACCTGCTTTAGAAGGTCATATCGCTGTAACTTTTAACCTCATAAATAAGCAGTTTCGTTAGTAATAAGGTCATAAAATATGAAGTGGCCACCCCAACTTGCTCGGGTACTCTCACCAAGTTTGAATTATTCTCGCTGAGATGACTCAAGATTAGTTTCAAATTAATTCTATTGTCTTAATACGGCGGCGCTCTACATCAAGAAGCTTTTAAATTCTATTTTGACCTTAAACAAGTGGTTTCTTTGAATGAACTGGAAACCTATATTGTACTCCTAACAATTCTATTTTTGATTTTAGTTTTGAATGGTTTATATTCAAATATGTCTGAAATTTTAATGAGAAGCAACATTATCGCTACAGGATTAAAATAGTGTTCCACTTGTTATAGAGATCAGTAACGCTTCGAATGGCATACGACTTGGCCATTGCAGTATTAAAATTGCTTTTATTTTACCGCCAATATGTTTTTGACCACTCTGTTAGAAAACAGCATATTGTACTTCTGGATACTACAAACTTCTGGATACTATGATACAAGTGAAATATTTTGAGTTCGGTATTAACAATGCGAAAATACTTTATCCTACTATTAACAATCTGTATGTACCTTGGATCCTTCCATTTTTTTTTAAATCTTTAAAATTTGATTTTAAATTAATGACGGCTCTACTTGTATGGACCTTAAAACGAATTATATTTATATTTTTAATTTTGTTAAGCTCGTTATATCTTTCACCTTACAGTAAAGTAAATATTCCATAGCTACTTTACCTAAAAACCGAATTCACATCACAGAACTTTAGTAAGCTCTACCACATTAGAGTGTATACAGGGTGTCCCGAAACGTGACGTCAAGCGGGCACGGGATGATAGGCTAGGTTATACCAGCTCTGGGAAAAATGAAGAAAAAAATCTATGTCACTTGGTTTAGTAATAATAATAATATTTTTGAAATTTTGGGAAATCGACACCCTTGACTATGTTTTCATGAACCGTACTCACAAATGACCAAATTTTGAAAAGTTTTATTTTTTTATGTTATCCCAGAAAACTATGCTTTTGATTGTAGTCACTTTTATGATGATCAATATTGGGTATTTAGTAAAAAAAATAAAGTTCGACTGAGTCATGGTCAAGAATTTTTATGTCAGCTAACTTCATCCCTTATTTTCTTTAAAAAACATTATTAAAGCATCCTTGGCAAGTTGTCTAGAAAAATAGCCCATTCAATCAAGATTTCAAAAAGGTGAAATAATAACTATTTCCTTGTCTTATGTTTGCATGAAAATAATTATGAACCATAATGGGTCGTTCAAGACTTGAACTAGGTGAAGTCTAAAGTATGCTATTGTTGGTTAATGAAACAAAAATTGATCGTAGGTTAGTAGCGGTAGCAAATAAGAAATGATTGCTGTTGCTAAGCATTCCATGCCAGGTCGGTTAATGTGATGGGTGACCACTCCGAACATTTTTTAATATCTTTTATAGCATCTCCGTCCTTCGAAGGCACGTTAAGCGGTTGGTCCCGGAAGACGTGTGCCCAGTATTGAGCATAAGTGTCTCTACTTATGCTCAACGTTCACGCCTACGGTCAACGCAACTATCCCGTATTGCTACAACGTCATACTCTAACATGTGGGCACAGTGGGCTAAGTGTGGATCGTGGTACAGTCACCGGCATCTCAGGCTACCTATTTCCATTTTTTATCTTGCTCTTGCTGAATGTCATTTCTTTGCAATAGAGCAAGGAAGACTAGTAATGTATTTTTCTGACATTTCCGTACTTCGGAAGGTACGTTAAGCAGTTCGTCCCGATTGACACCGCTAACTGTCAGTCGTAAAGCTGAGTCGGGGACCTCTGGCCGGCTTGATGACATCTGAGATTTTTTTTCACTTATTTTACACCCCTACTACAATCCGACTGAGCCCGCGTGTTAGAGTATGCCTAGCGCCCACCCTTGTAGTTGAGGTGATGCCTGTGCCCAACTGTGGGACGGATATAGGCCGTTTATCTATGTATGTATGTGAGGAGGACTGAACGAAAATGGTAAGCGTGATGTGGCATTTACCGTAAAAGTAAGATACCAGAGCTTCTATTGAGCCATGTAGTCAGATGTTATTAAGGAGCCCTAAGGCCTAAGGTCAGCTGGGAACAACTGCTTAATGTCATGTGTACGGAGATACTATGAAAAAAAAGAAATGGTCACCCATCTCATTAACCGACCAGGCATGGAATGCTTAGCAACAGCAATCATTTCTTATTTGCTACCGCTACTAACCTACGATCACTTTTTGTTTCATTAACCAACAATAGCATACTTTAGACTTCACCTAGTTCAAGTCTTGAACGACCCATTATGGTTCATAATTTTTTTCATGCAAACATAAGACAAGGAAATAGTTATTATTTCACCTTTTTGAAATCTTGATTGAATGGGCTATTTTTCTAGACAACTTGCCAAGGATGCTTTAGTAATGTTTTTTAAAGAAAATAAGGGATGAAGTTAGCTGACATAAAAATTCTTGACCATGACTCAGTCGAAATTTATTTTTTTTACTAAATGTCCAATATTGATCATCATAAAAGTGACTACAGTCAAAAGCATAGTTTTCTGGGATAACATAAAAAAATAAAACTTTTTTAAAATTTGGTCATTTGTGAGTACAGTACATGAAAACATAGTCAAGGGTGTCGAAATCCCAAATTTTCAAAAATATTATTATTATTACTAAACCAAGTGACATAGATTTTTTTCTTTATTTTTCCCAGAGCCGGTATAATCTAGCCTATCTCCCCGTGCCCGCTTGACGTCACGTTTCGGGACACCCTGTATATCTACGAAATCATTCTTCCTCAAATCCTAACATTCCGCACTGAGCTATAGTAACCTCCTTACACCTTAACATGCTTACAATAATTTCAAACAAGATCAAAGCTCCAAACATCAATCGGTAACAATTCAACAACTCGCCGAAGAATCCGCCCGAACGTGACCTGGGGCGGGCGGCGCCATCCGTTGGAATGAGTTGCCACCGTTATATTAACGTCATTTGGCTTAACGAGCCGAAATTCATCTCGCTCAGATATGCCTTGCTTTACGCGAGCCATTCCAGCTTGCTCTCTTTCAACTGACTTAACGAAATTGAGGTTTTTTCTAAAATAATATTCGTAGGTTTTTAGGTGAATGGAGCTGTTGGAAAGGGAAGGCCTAAATTATGTTGAAATCCATGATATTATAATAAAAATACGTAGATAGGTTACTTGTGCTAAAGTGGCTCCCGAAATCAGGACTTCGACCACCTGAGCAAAGCATTGACAGTTTGAGACAACACTGCGCAACATCTATCTGTGTCGTTTACGCTCTAGTAAATAATCATGCTATCTTGTACACACGGTCAAATTATAGGTAAGTACGCCAGGGGACAATTTTTGACTCCGCGTTAGTACTGACATAACCTATCTACGTCTTTTTTATTGTGATAACCATTGGTTGAAATATATTATTTTATTTATTGGACAAGTTTATCATGATTTCAGAGCTCAGCTCCTGTGTTTCCCTCTATCTATGATGCCAGGTTTTTAGGCGAGGGGTTAGAAACATTTATGCAGGCCATCAAAACTGACGCGCTCACTGATTTACTGAATTTGGACGGGATCGACAGCTTGTTGGTTGGTAGCCAAATATTGGTTGTATTGAACTGTCACAGTCAAAGGCTAATTCAGATTTTCACTGAACGACACCTGTCGGTATAGCCAGTGCGTCATAAAACTTCATTATTGTGCTCTGCAAAGTCGTAAACAGACAAAAATTACAAAATCTGATTTTCGAATGAAGTCAAATCCTCTTGCTTTTTACAATCATTTAATATGCTTCTACTCCTTTAACCTGAAGCTTATAATACAACAAGTACCTATATCACGAGCAAGAAACGAGGCTTATATTAATACGCCTCGGCGTACGTTAGATTAATTTCAGAGTTTTCATCCATTTCGCAAGTCACTATCGTAATCTCAGGAGATTGCAAGCTCAGTTCTTTACTCAAGATTTAATATTTCTCATAATGGTTTTGTGTTAAACAACTTTTTAATCATTATTCATAACTATATTACAAAACGTTAGTTAGGAAGTTGAAGTAGAAGCAAATTTCAATCTGGTTTGAATTTAAGCATCCTTTTGCTAGAAAGTTCATTTATCGAGAAAGGCTATTAGGAAAACCAGAAAAAGACATTTGGTCATGTTGGCATCAGGCAGGACTTGAACCCGCATCTTTCGCAAGCCGGGCGACTGCACTACCAATTATGCTACCGAGACCATTAACAGACCGGCCGAATCTTTCTGGTATATTTTGCCCTATGAGCCAGGGTGATTTCATCAATGTTATAGGCATCCACCTCTAACACTCGGAAGAAATATTTTTTCAAATATTTAACTCCCGATTAAGATGAAAAAGCTATTACTATATTTTATTATTGTTTTTAGCATTTTCCATGCAGTATCTTTCTAAAGAAAACCAGAAAAAGACATTTGGTCATGTTGGCATCAGGCAGGACTTGAACCCGCATCTTTCGCAAGCCGGGCGACTGCACTACCAATTATGCTACCGAGACCATTAACAGACCGGCCGAATCTTTCTGGTATATTTTGCCCTATGAGCCAGGGTGATTTCATCAATGTTATAGGCATCCACCTCTAACACTCGGAAGAAATATTTTTTCAAATATTTAACTCCCGATTAAGATGAAAAAGCTATTACTATATTTTATTATTGTTTTTAGCATTTTCCATGCAGTATCTTTCTAAAGAAAACCAGAAAAAGACATTTGGTCATGTTGGCATCAGGCAGGACTTGAACCCGCATCTTTCGCAAGCCGGGCGACTGCACTACCAATTATGCTACCGAGACCATTAACAGACCGGCCGAATCTTTCTGGTATATTTTGCCCTATGAGCCAGGGTGATTTCATCAATGTTATAGGCATCCACCTCTAACACTCGGAAGAAATATTTTTTCAAATATTTAACTCCCGATTAAGATGAAAAAGCTATTACTATATTTTATTATTGTTTTTAGCATTTTCCATGCAGTATCTTTCTAAAGAAAACCAGAAAAAGACATTTGGTCATGTTGGCATCAGGCAGGACTTGAACCCGCATCTTTCGCAAGCCGGGCGACTGCACTACCAATTATGCTACCGAGACCATTAACAGACCGGCCGAATCTTTCTGGTATATTTTGCCCTATGAGCCAGGGTGATTTCATCAATGTTATAGGCATCCACCTCTAACACTCGGAAGAAATATTTTTTTCAAATATTTAACTCCCGATTAAGATGAAAAAGCTATTACTATATTTTATTATTGTTTTTAGCATTTTCCATGCAGTATCTTTCTAAAGAAAACCAGAAAAAGACATTTGGTCATGTTGGCATCAGGCAGGACTTGAACCCGCATCTTTCGCAAGCCGGGCGACTGCACTACCAATTATGCTACCCTAGTCCTGCCTGATGCCAACATGACCAAATGTCTTTTTCTGGTTTTCTTTAGAAAGATACTGCATGGAAAATGCTAAAAACAATAATAAAATAAGGCTATTAGGCTTTAAAATATTTCGCTACAACTATTACGAGCGAAACATCAATGAATGTTGTTGTTAAAATATGAGAAAAAGGGAAAAAAATCGAGAGCTCCCGTTGCGTGCGCTGCGTGGAAGATCAAAGTTAAAATAAACAAATATTATCATTTCTAACTTTTAGAGTTTACTCATGAAGTAACTATGAGTACCTGCATTTGAAAAGGTAATAAATATAAAATATATTTCTTTCTAAAATGATGATTAAATCGTAAGGTGTTTTTATAAATTTGGCATGAAATATTATATTTATCAAGGTTGAAAAGGGGATGGGGTTTAGATTTTTGTTATGTAGGAGACAAAGCCTTTTTGCGGTTATTCCAATACTTGCTTTGATAATTTCTGATTTGTTATTAGTAATTCAAATGTCAGTGAACTATTTTTCAAAATGTAAGAGGGTAAATTCTAATTTACATGAACTCATTATCAATAGCCATTAATAATATGCATACAACATAAAGTACCTACCTACTGCTTAATGTAATTAAATCATCCATGAAAGCTATAAAGACGCAAATTATGACCAATTAATTAAGAATCACTGGTTTTGGTAAAATAGGTAATATAAATTCCGATCAGCAAATGGTAACTGATGTTAATTAAATTAGCATTGCTAACCAAACGCACCGAGTGCGCGGGCTAAGTTCTTGTAGCACCGACCGCTTTGCGTTTTGTTCGTTATTATAAAAAAATACGTTTTCCTATCTTTCCTACTTATCTACTTCGTGAGCGTAGACTTCCTTTTTCTGCCACAGAGTTTTAATCTGCAGTATTTTAATTTATTTAACAAAACGCAGGTACAAAACCGTTGCGTTTGAAAAAATGCGTTCATTTGGGCACTGTGAACTTGATTTTCTAATTAGAAACGATTTGATTGGTTAGGGGGCGTGCTAGGTCTAAGGACAAGAATGAAATCACTGCCTTCCTAACGTGAACGGACTATAGGCATCACATGGCGCTAAACTTACACGGTGACGTTGCACAACAGCCCCCGTTGCTTCCAACATGATGCGCGGCTTGTCGTTTGATACTATGCTCGTCGTTGACAACAAGTTGTGAAACATGTCGCGCTTCAAATGTTACCTATTGGATACGCGGCTTTATACAGACCCGCAATCTCTATTTTAGACCCTCCGGGGCGCTCAGCTACAGTCCTGTCTCAACGTCCACACATATGAATGAACTATTCGACACAATATTATTAGGTGTGTTTTCAAAAAAAACGATGAAATTAACGGAAATGGCGATGAAAAAAATCTTAATAGTTAGTGACACAATCAGTTTTATGCAAACACGAATACAACTTTCAGATGGGCCGCCCTGTTATGTGGATAATTACAACTATAGCACCCGTAGTAAATTACAATAAAAACGCAGTGAATCAAGAAGTTGGCTTACTTTTTACATTCAACGTTTCCGATAGGATTTCAAACTCTCAAAACAGGCTAAATCCAAAAATTACAGTTATCTAATTGTTATTTTGCAGCAACAACATGATTATGCAAATAATTAATTTATATTATCACCATTCAGACCACAATCCGTCACATCTGGCGTCTCCGAGTTGCATTAATTTTCTTGTTTCGTTATTTTTACGTCAAAGGTCGCGGAGACGACTGCTTTGCATTGCAAATTCCACGATTTATCATACTCCAACGGATGACGATTGTCGTAGGGCTTTTAGGCGAGTCTTTTTGCGTTTAGAAATAGGTACTCGGTTGTAAATGAAACAGCGTTTTGAGTTATAATATTTCTGTCTTGCATAATAAAATGATCTTTTTACAGCTAAGTGTTCCCAAGGCCTTTGCGGGGTAGAAGCTTCCATTTGTAACGAATACTATCAAAATTTCACACTTAGCTAAAGTTAAATGCATTATTGAACAATGCATTTTCTTTTTGTATGTAATTTTTGTCAGACATTTAGAGAAAACATAATAAAATATCAGGTTACCAGTACCATTTTTGTACTCATATTCCTAGAATTTGGTTGCCAATATTATTCTATTAATGAAGTATCTAGTATCTATCCATTGTAGCGCAGTGAACAGAACAAACAAACGCAATCATTCACTCACTAATAGCGGTCCCTTTTACTGACGTTATCATCATTGTTAGCTTTGATTCAGTGAATTGAAACATCAATAGGCTACTGTGACAGGTTTTTAATCATCTAAAACACAAAATATCGGGTTTATTTATTAAAACTGAAATGCAACTGAAAACTAGGCAGTGCCTAAACGAAAGCACAATTAAGGGGGGTTAGGCGGTCAGCGAAAATTCAGATTTCGTAGCTCTTCGCGCCTGAGGTGAGGGGGGTCGGGGTCCGCGTTAAGTATGGAATCAACGTGGTCGAAACTAAAAATCGTGAGCGCCATTCACATTTTTATCAAAAAGTGAATGAAAATAACTATAAAAAATAATAAAAATAACAAGTATTATCCAAATCTAAAACAGTCACAAAATCGAGAGGGTAAATACCTATGTATTTGTAATTTTATACGATTTATTATAGTAAAATACGGTTGTAATGAGCATTTATATGAAATTTTATAGGTAACTTCAGGATTTTTTTTTATCGAGCAAAGTGTTCCAATTGTGTTTCCGGAACAGTCATCCCATCACACATACGTTCTGTAATAAATATTAGAAATTGCAGTGCGAAAAAAATTCAATATTTTCAATTATAGCCCCTAGATAACAGTCCATTTTACCGTTTTCACCTACTAAGGGCCCTTAAGGACGCCTTCCAATTTAAGTGACCTATGTCGGGGAAGATTTCGCTAATTAGATGGGTCACGCAAAATTTGAAGCCGCCTGTACATCTTATACACTATTCGTTCTGGGAAAACTCAGACTGCACGGCTTGTGTAGCTTAGTATTAATCATATTACAAGTCTCGGTCCAAAACCCTCAAGCCCGGATCCTAACTGGCTTGGATTTAACTTTGCGGATCTCGTAATGGGCGCGATCTAATCTAAATTGTCTATCCCGTGGCTTTCCGCGTGTAATCTTACGAGATGTGTGCTGTAATGTAATGTAACGTTCGTTCGCTAGAGTTTACCTGGTAAATGGTTTGGGAAGGTCGAAAATAAGCCCAGCTTTAGTCTGAAGGGATTTGAGTGGCAGTGGGGAATAAAACAAAGTAGTCGTTTTGGCATTTGTATTGTAGGTTTCAAGGTTTTATATGCTTTGTGCGATAGAGGCGACAGCGAAGCGGCAACGACTATCGATGAAAATCTACATAATATACCAGTTAGATGGAAAATTACTCCTACAGAAATAAAGTGATGTAGTTTTGCGGCGTTTACGTGCTTCGGAAGGGATGTCTAAGGCGGAAGCCGCTAGGCTTCAGCTTGGACACAGTAGTGAAAACATAAATCGTAGATTTTGTTGTTGTGAAGTTCATTGATTTTACATATATTTTCCAACAATAAGATTTTCAGGCTAACTGGTAACGTCTGTTTACTGTGACGCAGCGCGCAAACCTGATTATGAAGACGTCTAGCCTCGGAAGCCAAGAGGAACGTAGTTCCGGTTCGTAAAAAGCTACATTACATTGCAATATGCTGACTTATAACAAATTATGCCAGTAACACCTTTTTACTGCGCTCCTGTCGTAATTACCATTCTGATTAGGTAATTCCAGTTGGACTATTGTTTACATTTGGAAATTCTTTATACTCGTTGGTAATACGGCCGCAAACGTCATTAATACAGGGTGTCCCGAAACGTGACGTCAAGCGGGCACGGGATGATAGGCTAGGTCATACCGGCTCTGGGAAAAATAAGGAAAAAAATCTATGTCACTTGGTTTAGTAATAATAATAATATTTTTGAAATTTTTGGAAATCGACACCCTTGACTAAGTTTTCATGTACTGTACTCACAAATGACCAAATTTCGCAGCGTTTTATTTTTTTATTCTATCCTAAATAACTATGCTTTCGATTGTAGTCACTTTTATGATGATCAATTTTGGACATTAAGTAAAAAAAATAAAGTTCGACTTAGTCATGGTTAAAAAAAATTATGTCAGCTAACTTCATCCCTCATTTTCTTAAAAAAACATTACCATAGCATCCTTGGCAAGTTGTCTAGAAAAATAGCCCATTTAATCAAGATTTCAAAAAGATAAAATGCTAACCATTTCCTTGTCTTATCTTTCCATGAAAAATATTATGAACCGAAATGGGTCGTTCAAAACTTGAACTAGGTGAAGTCTATTATTATGCCTTACTTGGATGATAAAAGAAAAAATGACCGTAGGTTAGTGGCAGCGGCAACAATGAATCGTTTGCTGTTGCTAAGCATTCCATAATTGATCGGTTAATGTGATGGGGACCAGTTCGGTTTTTTTTCATAGGATCTCCGTACACATGACATTAAGCAGTTGTCCCCAGCTGAAGGTGCTAGCTGAAGTCAGCCGCGAAACTTATTCAGAGGCCTTATGGCGCCTTAATATCATCTGACTACATGTCTCAATAGTACCTCTGGTATCTTACTTATACGGTAAATGCCACATCACCCTTACCATTTTCGTTCAGTCCTCCTTACACACATACATACATAAACGGCCTATATCCGTCCCACAGCTGGGCACAGGCCTCACCTCAACTATAAGGGTGGGCGCTAGCCATACTCTAACACGCGGACTTAGTGCGGATTGTTTCAGGAGTGTAAATTCAGTGATATAAAAAAAACTCAGATGTCATCTAGCCGCCCTAAGGCCTTCGATTAAGCATTACGACTAACATCTAACGATGCCAACCGGGACGAACTGCTTAACGTGCCTTCCGAAGCACGGAGATGTCGAAAAAATACACTACTAGTCTTCCTTGCTCTATTGCAAAGAAATGTCATTCAGCAAGAGCGAGATAAAAAACGGAAATAGGTAGCCTGAGATGCCGGTGACAGTACCACAATCCACACTTAGCTCACTGTGCAGACGTGTTAGAGTATGACATTGTATCAATACAGGATAGTTTCGTTGAGCGTAAGCGTGAACGTTGAGCATAAGTCTGACCTCAACTCGTGACACTTTTATGCTCAACTCTGGGCACACGCAACGTCTTCCGGGACCAACCGCTTAACGTGCCTTCGAAGGACGGAGAAGCTATAAAAGATTTTTTGGATTGGTCACCCATCACATTAACCGACCAATTATGGAATGCTTAGCAACAGCAAACGATTCATTGTTGCCGCTGCCACTAACCTACGGTCATTTTTTCTTTTATCATCCAAGTAAGGCATACTAATAGACTTCACCAAGTTCAAGTTTTGAACGACCCATTTCGGTTCATAATAATTTTCATGGAAAGATAAGACAAGGAAATAGTTAGTATTTTACCTTTTTGAAATCTTGATTAAATGGGCTATTTTTCTAAACAACTTGTCAAGGATGCTATGGTAATGTTTTTTTAAGAAAATGAGGGATGAAGTTAGCTGACATAATTTTTTTTAACCATGACTAAGTCGAACTTTATTTTTTTTTACTTAATGTCCAAAATTGATCATCATAAAAGTGACTACAATCGAAAGCATAGTTATTTAGGATAAAATAAAAAAATAAAACGCTGCGAAATTTGGTCATTTGTGAGTACAGTACATGAAAACTTAGTCAAGGGTGTCGATTTCCAAAAATTTCGAAAATATTATTATTATTACTAAACCAAGTGACATAGATTTTTTTCCTTATTTTTCCCAGAGCTGGTATGACCTAGCCTATCATCCCGTGCCCGCTTGACGTCACGTTTCGGGACACCCTGTATAGCTAGTTTTACTGATAGGTTGGCAATAAATAACAGTCATTTGTGCCGAGCCCTGGCTATAGGAAATAGGGTATTTCCTTTGCGTCTAGGAAACATGCAAAAAGAAAATATTTGCGAAAGTTTTACTAGTTCGCGTCCACAACTTGCGCACTTAATTCGTAACGTTATAGTAATGTATTCGTTCCGTTCATTGGAATAAATGTTAGAATAATACATCCGGTTTTTTACGGGATAGTTATGGAGATACGAGTATCGTCACCGTCGTGTCAAAATTAAATAACTGACACCTTTGCCGAAATTCACTTTATAACATTTTTGAATATTGGAAAGTGTGATCTACATTTCAGTCTTTAGCCCGTTGCGATATGTATAATACTCGCTTAGATAGCTTCGTTTTAGTTAATCTATTGACCATATATTACAACAAGGTTTGTACTAGAATTTCCGTGGAACAATTGAATAACTGGTAAATAAATTAAATAACTACATAATAAGGGCCGCTACAATAAAAAACAAAGTCAATAAGATACTTTGTTGAATTCTGCCACAACTCACTCCAAAACATTGTTATAAAATTTAGTTGTGGCAAAATTGAATAAATGCGCTTGTTTAATTTTTTATTATAAAAATGATACTTAAACATAATTTTGAGATAAGTGTGCTTAGTCAGTTTTTCCTGTTTAAAGTCGTGAATAAAAATCAAGCTTCATCATCATCATCATCATCATCAACCTCTCGAAGTCCACTGCTGGACATAGGCCTCCCCCATAGAGCGCCACAACGAGCGGCTTTGGGCCGTTAGCATCCAACGGCTTCCCGCAAACTGCACCAGGTCATCGGTCCACCGAGTGGGGGGCCCCCCCACGCTGCGTCTTCCAGTTCGTGGTCGCCACTCCAGAACCCTCCTTCCCCAACGGTCGTCGGTTCTGCGAGCGATGTGGCCTGCCCATTGCCACTTCAGCCTGGCTACCCGAGAAGCTATGTCGGTGACCTTAGTTCTTTCGCGGATAATTTCATTGCGAACTCTGTCACGCAAAGAAACTCCAAGCATAGCTCTCTCCATAGCGCGCTGAGCAACTCTGAGCTTGTTTAAAAGGCCAACAGTTAAAGACCACGTCTCAGTGCCGTAAGTCATCACTGGCAACACGCACTGCTCAAAGACTTTAGTCTTTAGGCTCTGAGGGATACGGGCCGTGAAGATGTCGCGAAATTTCCCGAACGCTGCCCAGCCGAGTTGGATTCGTCGAGCCACCTCTTTGTCGAAGTTGGACCTACCAAGACGGACATTTTGCCCTAGGTAGATATATTCGTCCACAGCTTCGACGGTGTCGTTCCCAACTACTACTGGTACAGGGTCAACATGGACATTCGACATTACTTTTGTCTTGTCCATGTTCATTCTAAGACCCACCTGTTGGGAGACTTCACAAAGGTGGCCAAGCATGGTACCAAGGTCCTCGAGCGATTCCGCCATTATAACAATGTCGTCGGCAAAGCGAAGGTGGGTGATGTATTCGCCATTGATATTGATGCCTAGTCCGTTCCATTCCAATAGCTTGAAAACATCTTCCAGAGCGTTGGTGAAGAGTTTTGGGGAAATGACGTCTCCCTGTCTCACACCACGCTGCAATGGAATAGATTTCGTACTCTGGTCCTGTAAACGGACTGACATAGTGGCTTTGCTATACAGACACCTCAGAGCTTCGATGTACCTATAGTCGATCTGGCATCGCTGCAAGGACTCTAGCACCGCCCATGTCTCGATTGTATCAAAGGCCTTCTCATAATCAACGAACGCTAGACAGAGAGGCCGATTATACTCTTCTGTCTTTTGTATAATCTGGCGGAGCGTGTGGATATGATCGATGGTGCTGAAGCCTTTTCGGAATCCGGCTTGTTCGGGTGGCTGAAAGTCATCAAACCTGCGTGCGAGACGATTCGTGATGACCCTGGAAAACAGCTTGTACACGTGGCTCAAGAGCGAAATGGGTCTATAGTTCTTCAATAAGGCTTTATCCCCCTTCTTGAAGAAGAGCACCACCACGCTCCTGTGCCACGCTTCAGGCGTAGTACCATGGAATATGACGGAATTGAACAGCCTCTGGAGGACTACAAGTACCGGTTTTCCACCCGCTCGCAGAAGTTCTGTTGTTATCCCGTCGTCACCAGGTGCCTTGTTGTTTTTTAGCTGTTTCAGGGCCACTCTAATCTCATACAGACTGATGTCCGGGATGTCCTCGGTGAAGTGTCGGGTGAGTTTGGCTCTGGTGTCCTGAGCTACTCGACTGATGGGCTTACAAGATGAGGTGTATAACTTTCCGTAGAAACTTTCTATCTCCTCTAAAACCTCGGGCTTGGAGGAAACTATGCTGCCACTACCGGTCTTCAGTTTGGTCAGCTGACTTTGGCCTAGCGACGAATCTCTTGCAAACACTTTAGAGCCTTGGTTTCGCTCGATCGCTTTCCTAACACGCGATGTGTTATAGGACCGCAGATCATGCCGCATCGACTTGGAGATTCGTCTGTTCAGCTTACCATACGCTGCCATATCAACCGAAGACTGGAGCTTCATTTCTCTCCGAACTGCCATGAGTTTCAGGGTCTCTTCAGAAAGTTTCTGCGTCTTCCTTTGGCGGTTGGTCGTGAAAAACTCGGACCCTACCGCATGGACAGTTGACACCAGCCCATCGTTCAAATCGTCCACTGCGTCGCATTCGGCCAGATACTGAAAGCGATTTTGGAGTTCGAGTTGGAAGCTTTCCGAGCAAGCAAAAATCAAGCTTATATCAAGCAAACTAAATAGGTAATCCAAAAACAATAAAATTGTAACATGTATCTGGATCCAACCTCTGCCAATCAACTTCAGATTACACCCAAAACAAATATTCGAATATGAAAATTAAAATAAATCAAGATGACTATTCCGATTCAACATCTAGCTCATTGACGTCAAGTTGAGCTGATGATGCAGGCAAACTTTTACGACGATACGATGCATGTAGTTCACTATTTTGAAGGCTATATTCAGTAATTGCAGCAGCAGGTGTACTTCTTGTTTGTAGACTAGGCTTGTTTAACGTATCTATGGATAATAATGCCCGGAAATTGATTTTCAAAACGTAAGCATTTGATTCTCAACCAAGCGTGGCGATACCTGGCTATGGGGGCGGTTATGGTAACCGCGGAGCAGGGGGTGCTAGGAATCCCCGGGTAAGATCCAACTGCCACCATTGACGACTCGAGCTGGCAACATTTAACTCGCGCACTCTGAGGCTCGACGCGAACCTCGTGGGGTTGGAAGAAATGATAAGTTACATTGAGATATTATTGGGTTATCTGAAGTCCGAAGAGAGGGGGGAGGGGAGGGAGGACTCGATAGCCCTGCAAGCCGGTAACTTACTATACCACGGAGAGGGCGACCAACAGTCCCTAAGTGGTGTTGGGTTCATCTTCACAAGTGTGTCAACAACGTGATCACTATCAGAAGTGTTTCGAGCAGGGTAGCGTACCTGATACTCAGAAAATCGAAACGACATTCGCTGAATGTCATTCAGGTCTACGCTCCGACTTCGAAACACGACGATGTCACGGTGGAAGCTATGTATGAGGTGATTTCTAAAGCCATGCATAGCCATAAAACCCACTACACAGTTGTGAGGGGGGATTTCAATGCGAAGTTGGGGCAACTTGGATTTAGGCTGGCCGATTTCATGGAGAAGGAGAACCTCTTTATGATGAACTCTTTCTTCAAGAAGCCCGTAAACCGCAAATGGACCTGGATCAATCCGGACGGTAGGGTCAAAAACGAGATCAATTTTATCACGACGAAGAAACATATTATATTCAATGATGTCGCTGTGATCAACGCTGTTAAGACAAGAAGCGATCACCGCATGGTCAGAGGCACATTGAATATCGACGTTTAAGGGAGCGCGACTGATGACATCCACGCTCCGACCTATACCGGCTAAGATTCGCAAACCCGAGTGCTTTCAGCTTCAAACCCGCTTTGAAGCTCTTGAGAACAGCAACGATGTGGATGTATACCAGAACGCCATCATGTCCGTCCGATTACAGAACCAGAAATCGAAACCAATCCAACTACAGCGAGGCGTGAGACAAGGAGACGCTATTTCTCCGAAATTGTTCACAGCTGAGGATATTTTCATGCTTCTGGACTGGAAAGGATGCGGCATTAACATCAATGGCAAGTACCTAACACACTTGCGATTTGCCGATGATGTAGTTCTTATGGCTGAGACCTTGGAAGACCTAAACATAATGCTCGAAGATCTCGGTAATGCTTCTTAAAGGAGAGAATCTTCGAGCATGTTGGGACACCTGGGACAGGTAGTCCAGTTAGGTTAGTCCAACTTCGAGAAAGGGATCTCTCGTCAAATTCAGCTCAGATGGGCAGCGTTCGGGAACCTCCGGCATATATTCGCATCCGAAATACCTAAATGTCTCAAGACGAAAGTTTTTGACCAGGGTGTGGTGGGAGTAATCACATATGGGAGTGAGACGTGGTCGTTCACTTTGGGTCTCATAAGAAGGCTCAAGGTCATCCAGTGAGCAATGGAGAGAGCGATGCTGGGAATTTCCCTGCTTAAACGAATCAGAAATGATGGGATCCGCGGGAGAACTAAGACAACCGACATCGCTCGAAGGATTGCATTCTTGAAGTGGACGGTATACATAGCGGTATACATAGCGCGGAGAACCGATGGCCGTTGGGGCGGAAAGGTTCTGGAATGGCGACCGCGTACCGGACGACGTTCCATAGGCAGGCCCTCCACAAGGTGGAACTACGATCTGGTCATGGTTGCGGGAAGCCGCTGGATGCGGACAGCGCAGGACTGATCGTTGTGGAGATCCTTGGTGGAGGCCTATGTCCAGCAGTGGGCGTCGTTCGCCTGTCATGATGATTTTTTCACCAAAATTGCATAAATAAATGGATAAAACAAAACGAATAAATCAAAAATTAGGTCTGTAAAAGTGAAGCAAAATTAAATAAGCCCTCTTATTCACTGGAAATATTCGTATTAGTTACTTCTTGGGTGTGGCAAAACTTGTTAAGTGACATACAAAAACTTGATAACTGCAACTTAGTTGTAAAAAAAGTGTGTGGCAAAACTAAATAATTACTTTTTTATTTTTCTATTTAAAACAGTGAAAAGTAACATCATGGCAGACTACTTAAATTATGAAAGTAAACCTGCTGTATAACATATCGAAAGATCCACATTAAATTTTCTTCACCTTAAAAAGTTATTGCCATTTTTATGGAAAAAAAACACAAAAACGTGAATATCTCAGAGTTTTGGTTTTGTCAGTTATTTAATTTTGACACGACGGTGACGGGTACTATTATTTCAACTGACTGAGGGCCAAGTAGGTCAGTTGAATACTGCTGTGATTATAATTGTGTATTCAATATCACAGTACTTAATTGTTATTTTTTATTACTCTTATTTATTGTATTATTTTATTTTCTGATATAATTAACACAGCTTTTGTATGATGCAATAAAATTGATATAAATTTAAAAATATAAAACAGGTTATACTAATAATGGTTTTGCAACAGCAAATGTTCCTCTCTTTTAAGTTTTCCAGGAACTGTTTGTCAGAGCTTATGCAAGCTTCAATAATTAAAGATTTCAATATTTTACCTAAGCACAAAGCAATGTCAGAAACGTTTTCATACTATCAATAGAAGCTCGCTTAAATTTCACTTCAGGAATCGCCCTTAACCAACCTAACTGTTAGGATACGAATATTACTCTCAACGCTAATTCGAGCTTCGCTTGATCCGCGCTCAGCAGGCGACTTTAATTGATCGCTCCATGTACAGCGTTCAGCCGAGCGTTGCGCTCCGAGCCGAGCATCGAGCAGTGCTCGGCATACCCGCACCTACGTGTTCCAGCCCTCATGCGTGATAAATCCATTACTTGAACGTCTATTAATATTCTGATGCAATGTTTGATCTTTGGCATCCAATTATTTTAAGCGAAGACGTCTTGTTCGAAAATTGACTGTGGATATTGGATTTTGATAGTGTTGAATGTTTATCTAATGATATTTGAGCCAGTTTAGGTTCACGTTAATCAATTATGTCGTCGATTAATCAGGACATGATATGAGTATTTTGACCCATGACGCTTGATTGACGGTTTTCCAGCCTATTCTATTCCATTGTTGGCTAATTGAAAACAAATCTCGCTGCAGTTTATAGCTATTGTTTCATCAACACGGTTTGCTAAATTCGAGCTGGTAAACATAAAATAGAAGAGAACAGGATTTATATTCTGGACATTCAATAAGTATCTAACTGACAGTCACGTAAGCACTACATTTATAGCTATGCGCAATGAAACATAACCAGCCACTTTATTTCAGGACAACAAAACATAAGAAAATAGAACGGAATTTATTTTGCTCTATTTTTGGGGTTGTAGGTTTTGTTTTCTCTTAATTGCACAAACTTTTAGAATTGTCTCCTGTCACTATGGGTGAATACACAATGACTCTTCATGATTCTGATATGGAGTCTCGCCTTACACTACGTAGTCTATCGTAGCACAGAGTGCACGGGAATACTTCCACGCCGCGATGAGGTGGCGATCCTCATAACTTTTTAAGCACTATTTCCATATAATTGGAACCAGTCACGGACGCGGCCGCCATCGCCAGAACTATTTCAATTTGGCAACTTCCACAGCCTTAGGCTAGGATTGCAAAAACAACTGCCTTTAATAGAGTTCGATTCTCTGAAAACTATTCGAATTTAGCGACGAGTTCCTTTGGACTATTTTAGTTATAATATGGAACTGGCTGATTAAATACTTAAATCATTCATTTATAGAGATTTTAACGAAATATCAATTCAGTACGAACTAAAACTAAACTAAAACGCCTACCTAATCAATATCTGATTAACCGCCGAATTCACAAACTCAAAACCAAGTTTAACATATTTTACAAGTATAGCTGTCACTTTCAGTGCTTCAGACAATTTACGGGACGGCATGATTTTGAAGGCGTAAGTAGACCAAATTTGGATGTCTGTTTTCTCTGTTGTTTTGGTGTCTGTATCCAGGCCAAGGAAAGATGGTTCAGACAAAAAGACAGCAATGCAAACAGCAGTTTAGTCCTCCACTTCTGCTGTTTGGTCTACTCACAGATGGTGGCTGTTGTGCTCGTACTCAGCGTAATCTTCGATTACTATCCGATCACCAGTTCCCTAACAGTTTTTTGCTTTGTGTTCTCTGTTAAATATATGTCGGAGAAACATAATCCTTGCCGACATCAGGGTTAATGGGCACGAGCTTCGTGGGCGTCATCTGGGTGAAATGCTAGCACAAAACACAATTGTCACGATTCCACAGTATTTATTGTAGATTTAAACAATATTCCGTTACTTCACCGCTAAGACAAAAGATAATGTAGACTGAGCAGCGGGTTCAAGGCACCTATCTCACTTCAAAACTCTCTATTCAACAATCCAAGATCCACCTCGATCCTTTAGCGTCTCTTCACCAATAATGCTCTGAAAACTCTGTCACTCTGTCAGCTTCACTGAAAACAAGATGGCGCCTCGACCCCACTCGAGGCACATGCTCTACTCTGATTGGTCCTTACGGGAATTACAATATTCATTACTTTTATTAAATTATGATTGTTTCAAAATTATAGAAGAACGTAACAAATCAAATTAAATTAAATTAAGGCTTTTAACAATAATCAAATCTTAAACAAACAATGATCTTCCCAATCAACAATGAACCCGACTTATAGCTTCCTCCGATATATATATTAGTTTTAACTAACACCAATAAAACGTTTCGTAATCGAATACAGATCCTTGACGTTTTTATCAGCACTGGGCCACTGCGCTCACGGATTCTCAATAGCTAATTTAGGTCACAGCCAATTTCAAATAGTGAGGTTACAGATCCAATAATAATTCCTTTGATATCTATACTTATACAGAATTTCACTTGCTTAGAATTATGTACAAGCCGGGACTTCCCAGCGTGCATTATTCATAACACTTGACGATTCCGCCCGCCCACTAAATAAGTGAGCTGGACTCCGCCATCTGGTATCCGGTGAACTGCGTTTGCTCAGTGATAGAATAGACGACAGCTAGATATTTATTTATATAATACTAGCGACCCGCCCCGGCTTCGCACGGGTGCAATGGGATGTTATTATACACATAAACCTTCCTCTTCAATCAATCTAGCTATTAAAAAAAACTGCATCAAAATCCGTTGCGTAGTTTTAAAGATTTAAGCATACATAGGGATATAGGGACAGGGAAAGCGACTTTGTTTTATACTATGTAGTGATGATGCTTCATTCATCTTCGCAAATTCAACAAACAGCCCATGTTGCGATTACGCGTCAAGTCTTAGCATGCTATCGCATTGGTGGTACTTACTACGTCTAAACATGTTTTAACATCGTTATACAAATTACACCCGTTATTATCATGACTATTACTTTTGAGCGTTTTTTTCTTACTTGCCTAATTTTTACACTCTCTTGACATCATGATAATACATTTGCCGGAAAAAACTGTTGAATTAGCATAATTTACAGTTCAGGAAAAAGTTGCATAAATATTTTATTTCATACTAGCTGTCCCGACTGACTTCGTTCTGTTGTCAAACATTCAGTGTCACTTGACAGGTAGAAACAGTTGCTAAGGAAAACTCAATTGTTGTTTTTCACTATATTCCTGGCATTTGTCCATGTTTACTTCCCTTTTAAACCTTCCCTGGACCTTCACAATTATTTCATAACCTAAATTAGCCAACACGGTCCAGTGGTTAACGAGTTTTAGCGAGACTAACGAACAGCAATCCATTTTTATATAGAGAGATTAATTTATTTATCATAAGCTACATAACGTAAAAAACAATGAAATTCACCCTGATTTTTTAACACTTCTAAACTAAAGTTAGCCCATCTAAATTCTCATTCCGCAAATTTTAATCATAATCGCGAAGTCGTCAACAAAAAAATAATACCGCGGCAAGCCGGGGAGTTGAAACGGCGCATTTTTGTGGGCACAATGAACGCGGAGGTAATCTGGGGTAACCTCACAAGTACCATTGTTTGCGAATACTTCTGGCCCTGGGTGAGTGAGCTGACTCTCACACCAACCTGTAGCAAATATTTAGAAAAATATCATTGGACTTTATCCCGGTTCACTGTCAAGAAGCATAAAAATTTTAAGCACAACAGTTTTTAGCATACAATTTTCATTCATGTAAGGTCATTTAAAAGCGGCTTACCTAAACCTACTTTTACTCTATATAATATAGGAAATACTATAATTATGCCACAGTACGTATTATGCTAAAACCAAATTCGGCCAAAATAATATTATGCTAAATAAATTATGCCAATTTCACTATGCCAATCCATTTTAGGACAAAACACATTATGCCAATGAAAGGGATCCCCTTTATCCCACACAGCGCCACCTAGCTCCAAACTAAACTTGTACAGTGGGATTCGATTAACATACGAAATAAATAAATAGATAAATAAATACCTACTTAAATACTTTTTTTGCAGGTTTAGGGCAGGGCTTTTTTCCTGCTGTGGGTGGGATATTTACCGAACACTTCTACTACTCCATTTTAATGTAACGAAGATAGGAATGACTTGTTTAAGATCACAAGGAGACCATCCTACTAAAAGGCGAAAGTTTGTATGTCTGGATGTGCTGTGTTGCTCTTTCTAGTGAAAACTACTGAATGGATTGTAATGAAAATTTACAATGTAGCTTATACACCTGAATCGCACATAGGCTACAATTTATAAAGAAATATGACTTTCTATTTTCAACTTAAGTTCACGCGGACGAAGTCGCGTGCGGCCGCTTGTAATATGTAAAGCGCCAAAATGTGTTGAAAAGACATAGAATAACATCCGGACGAGTCATTTATCTGGTTATGTTAGTACAGCACTTAGAGTTTTGGTAAAGTTTAGTATCATTCTTCAGACTTTACAGGTACGATGTAGACTGTTCATCTCCACATGAACTGTAACAATGAAAATAAGGACCGTGGTGCAATTTAATAACCATTTTATGCGTCATATTTTAATATACTGAATAATAAACATTACAGTACACAATATTCGTGCATATCGTGCTATGAAAATATGCATGAAGTGAAAATATTAACTTTAATTACGTTTTGTCGCTTGGATGTGGTAACAACTTTACGTTAGCGTTTTCCGCATACCGCTTCTCTGAGGTATAATTACGTATCGCTTTTAAATTTAATAAAAAAAATACAATTTCTGGCTTCCATTATCACAAAATTAATATATTTCGTCTTCTTAGATATTGTAGAGTTTGTACTTACTATGATTTATCAGAGACTGTTAAACATAGTATTTAGATAATTCTACTAATATTATAAAGGCGAATGTTTGTATGTGTGGATTTGCCGTGTTGCTCTTTCACGTAAAAACTACTGAAAGGATTTTAATGAAACTTTACAATTTTGTAGCTTACACATCTGAATCGCACATAAGCTACAATTTATAAAGAAATAGGTATTTCTTTGTTTTTCACCTTAAATCCACGCGGATGAAGTCGCAGGCGGCTGCTAGTATTATATATGCGAAAGTTTGTATGTGTGGATGTGCCGTGTTGCTCTTTCACGTAGAAACTACTGGATGGATTCTAATAAAACTTTACAATATTATAACTTTTGCATCTGAATAGCAAATAGGCTAGAATTTATAAAAATATATCACTTTTTTTAAACCTAAGTCCACGCGGACAAAGTCGCGGGCGGCCGCTAGTATTAAATTAGATAATATTACTAAACATCCCTTTATCTTCTCTTTCTCTTTTCCAGGTGCACAGGCAAAGGTGCATAAAAATCTGAAAAGCCTTAGAAATGTGGTTTTGTCAACATCAGTCACGTGCAGTGACAGATGTCTTCGCCCTCAAACAATTTCAAATTGAGGCTGCAGCGCATCGCGTGAATAGTGAGATAGTTTGGCCACGTCGGTAGCCACAGAGGTACTGATAGCCTGGACCGTCTGATAGTGACTTGAAATCTACCGACATGTCTGTCTTGACGCAGTATAAACATAAAAGTAGGTTATCTATGGCCGCCCGCCAAATTATTAGCCTAGCGTGCACACAGACACGCGGCACAGCCCGTCCGTACTGCCACCACCATATCCCCCCGTATTATGTGCTAGCGTGAACGCGTGAAATCGCGTGCCGACACGACGCGCCCGTACACATTCAAACCGAGAGCGGCACGTTTGTATGTAGATATTTTACTTTTCTCCGTGTATTGTGGTCTTCATTTTACTTAACTCGCACGCAAATTGTATTCGCGGTACTCACGCACGCAAACACAACTACACACCTTTTCATGTATAGAACTGCACACATAGACTACAAGGCATGACCGCAAAGGATTTGAACCCGCCGGTCATGGCACTACCTCCTCAGTTATTTCTTTTTTTGGGAACGCACAACCTAAAGATAATGGTGCGAACACACTCGCGCCGAATAAATCCAATTACCTAATTTAGTAATTGTTAATTATTTAATAAATGTTTATGAAGCGTTACGGCTAGAGCTAGACGGCGTTATCCGTCAATGAATCGCGCAAACATTGCGTTTCACCAATAAGTATAGACAGCTAAGGACGTTGGCGATTGGCACAGCTAGAGTCACAGTCGAATCAAGAGACCACCAGACACCGCTGCTGCTCGCTGAAAATTAGGCATTAGAACAAGCTTGTATGCTTATTCTAATTAGGCACTTACTTGTTTTTTATCAACATCTACTATGGTCTATCACGATTGTTCGTGCGCCTGCTTAGCTGGGTCCAATGATATCATAGTAAAAAGACGTAGATAGTCAATTTTCGCGTCGGTACTGACATAACCTATCTACGTCTTTTTATTGTAATATCATTGCCTGGGTCCTATAAAATCAGTCTGAGGCTTTCAGAACTAGGCATTTGCTGGTTAGCAAACGCCGATCAGCGTTTTTCGCCAGGTGACTAAGCTAGACTAGAGAGACAGCTCGGTTCGCCCTGTGGTATGTGAGGCTGTGTGCCTCCATTCCAAATAGCTCTGAGGAAGGGCGGCGGTGAAAAAGGGACCTCTCACCGCCGTACACACCGGCGGGTGTAGAGGGGAGGTATAACTCCCCTTGAGCCGGGCTGACTATGCCAGCAAAGCGCGCCAGGGGTCCACCAGCACTGAATTCTTGACCAGAGATCACGGGGACCCCTGGATACGCGCTGAAGCAGGTCGCCGGGGGGTTTAGTGAGTAGTGCCTCACACACCCCCGTCTTTAAAAAGGATTTAGCCCTAAAAAAAGGGGGTCAGCTCGGTAACTACTTAGAATCATAACCCTCCTTTTTGCAACGTAGTCGTAGTCGGGTGAAAAGAAGATCTCTTCTCAGATACAGTCCGGTATAACAGTAGCCTAGCGTTTCTTATAATAAACGTATACATCACGTCTCCTTGTTACAGTATTTGCTTTACAAACTAAGCCTCATTAGGACCAAAACTAAGTGTGCTTATGTATAATACCGACTAACCCTCCATTTGTATACAAAAGGGTTTCCGGAGTCGGTTTAGTATGTCACAGGGAATCGAATTAAATGGTCTATGCTTTTTCAAAGTGAAAGCACTTTCATAAAACATAGACCATTTAATTCGAAATATTAAGTAGGCCTCCAAATTAAAGAAATCAACATTGTCATCATCCACTGTTGGACAAAACATACGTTCATCATAAAGAAAAGCTTAACTTTAGTAAGTTAAAGTCAAGCTTTTTTATCAGTATCAAATGAGGCCTGTGAAATTAAATGATTTATTTTAATGAATACCTTTAATTTAAAATAAGTCACTGTGAATCTTTCGGCCGTCTGTGTTTTTAAATGTTGAAGTTTTGTATGTGTGGATGGATGTGCCGTGTTGCTCTTTCACGTAAAAACTATCTAATGAATTTTACTTAATAAAACTTTTCAATGATAGCTTTTGGATTTGGCTACACATCTGGATAGGACATAAGCTACAATTTATGAAGATCGTTTTTTGAAAACAATGTCCACGCGGACGTAAGCGCGGGCGGTCACTAGTATAAAATGAAATTCTACTGATAATCGTTTTTCTCTAATGAAAATTCGTCCTCCAGTACACAAACGTGCCACAACATTAATTATAGAGCTATTGACTCTAAGCTCAATCCCGCCGTATCGCGAACGAAACCTCATCTCTTCGTTAATTACAAGCGACACTTGATATGGTATTCTTCATTGAGTGCGTCATTAACGATGGCGCACGCGACCAATGTGAAAGCTTTGCGAATACCTAATGTTGGCTTCTATTGTTTGTTTCTGAATAATATGGCAAAATGAAAGATAGGAAACCCTGAAAAAAATATTCGGTCTTGGGCTCAGGTGGGACTCGAACCAGCGTCTTCCACCAGGGGTGCTATTCTGGCGGACATCACTTCACATCTCGTTGCTTCACGCTTACTTATATCATCAATACGCTTCACTTTGAAGTATTATTTTCTCTCACTTTGTATGGAAATAATTTAAAAATGTTATTTGGCTTAGTTCTTTCCTCTCAATCGACCACTGCAGTTTGCAAAGAAATTGAATTTTAAAGTTCACTCATCACAAGCGAAGTGAGTTTTGGCGCCCGCTGGAATACCATAGCTGAGCTTAACACCATTTTTTTCTGGGTTTTTCTGTTTTTACTAAGATGATAATTTATTATCTCTAATGCTAAAATAAAAAAAAACTAATATGGTTATAAGCTTTTTTTTGTTCTTCGTACGGGATGAATGATTGAATCATTCAACTGGGCGTGGTAAACCATATACTATATCCTATGAAGATTATAAAAAAGTGCTCAAAGAAGTCTCTAGACCAATTTCGACAAAAACAGCAACATTCTACAATTAAAAAAACCTGTTTGTGTTAAAAAACTAAGCCTCGTTAGGAACAATAGAAAGAGTTTGTATAATTATGGTCTCTAAATTTAATGTAAGACTAACCTTCCTCTGGGTGACCTAGTCCACCACACTCCCACGCCTGAGTTCTGTTGGCTTCCAGGCGGTCCCACCCTACCACCGGGACTAAGCCCCCTCGCCACGCCAAAGCGAGAACTCATGAGGGAGAGCAACGCTTTTCTGGTGTTACACTTATCCAACCAAACACTGCGGCAACCGCTCAGTCAGGCGGCACAAAAAAAACAAATAAATACAGGAATTAAAAAAATACAAAAGCTTCGTCAAATAAAAAAATTGCGGTATATTTGAAGGCTCATTCAGAAAAAAGCTTTTCGAGTCACAGTGGAGTACCCGTCAAACACCGTCCGTAGATAGACTAAAAAATAGCCACGCTGGAATCACGTATTCCATTCCAAGCTGACCTTCCAATCCGGGTCAATTTAAGCTCAACTAAATCATAGTTTCGTTGGAACAAGAGGGAATTCTTTTAGGTATAATAAACATAAAAGTCGTTGAACAAATTGACAAATGTGCAGGATTCCGCCGATATGGGCCTGTGGGCCAAGCCACGCGGCATTACCCCTAACTGCTTTTGGGGCACATTACTTTTTATTTGCGCCAGCCGTTAGCTCGGAATGGTCACTCTGTTGGACAGTCGATTTTGGTGATTCGAACGTCATTCGGTGAATATTCGCATATTGCGCTGGTACTTTTTTTGGTGGAAATTGATTGGAATGCTGTCTAAAAAATACTGTACATTGGAAAAAAGCCTGAATGTATTTAATCATTCAATCATAACACCTTTTTTGAAAATTCTTAAATTGTGTTTACTGATAAGATAACGTAATTCCAATGAGAAATAAAATAAGGTTAATAACCTATAAGCATGGGTATCTAAAGCCTATAATACCCATATTCAAGCTTCTTTCAATCCCATTGATGTAGTTGTTGGCGGTTCCAATGAAATACATATCTAAAAAGGTTTATATTGGGTTAGTAACCGGAGGAAATGATATTTCTCATACCCGTCCACCGGGGGCGGACTGGTTTCGTGAGTTTCACCACTAGAAGTAGTGACTCCCTCTCTCATCGTTCATGTTGGGGTAATTGTGGTGACTGACACGAAGCCTATTGCGCTACCCCGGACGGAGCCCGCACGCACGGCGGGTAGGAAGCGGCCACCCCCTCCCTTGGAGAGACCAGTAGGGACAGCCGAGAGGGTCGAGCTGTCCCTATCAGGCAGTGGAGCAGGCCTGTAAAATGCCACCCCCTCTTCTCGCCCTGCGGAGGAAGAGTGATACCTACTCCTTGTATTGCACAAAGGCTGCCGTAATTATTTGCCATCATAGCATTTGTGAAGCTGTATAATAAATCAATAACTTTTTTAATATTCCAGGCTTAATGCAGTGATCAAAGAGCTTTATTATTGCCATATGTCTCGTTATTTGCAACTTACTTAAATCCTTTATTTGCAATATTCAATTACACAAGCTACGCTTAAATTAGTTTAAGAGTCCATTTGTCTGGAAAGTTAAAACGTTGAGCAGTTAAACCCAGAAGGCGCTGCAAGAAATTACTACATAAGCTTTACAAATAAACACAAACATCAGTAGTGTAAATATTAGGCTACATTATAGGCTGGCTAATTAGATTGACCTAGTTAAACACGTCAACCATTCCATCATAACCTATTTACTTAGCCAGGAATACATCTGTAGGTTTACATAACATTTAACGTCCAATGAAACTCAATATCAGGTCTATTCCAGAGATAAGCGCACCTGGAGATGTTCTGCCATACATTTTAACCAATATAAATATCTGTTTGTGTATAATAGGTGCCCGGAGAATCGGAATTACGTCTTTTTTCTTCCTAGAAGGGAGGACTTGAAAAATTCTACTATTACTGGTAGTAAACGAGTGAATGCGAACGTTTGTATGTGGATGTATATGCCATGTTGATATTTCACGTAAAAACTACTTAGTGGATTTTAATGAAACTAACAATCATATATAGCTTATAAGTACATCTTAAACTCTCTTGAAGAACTACAGACCTATCTCGGTTCTGAGCCATGTCTATAAGTTGTTTTCGAGAGTCATTATGAATCGTCTCGCCCGATTGACGACTTCCAACCTCCCGAATAAGCCGGGTTCCGAAAAGGCTATAGTACCATAGACCACATTCATACGCTGCGGCATGTTTTACAGAAGACCGAAGAGTAAAACTTGCCACTTTGCCCAGCGTTCGTGGACTATGGGAAGGCCTTTGATTAGATTCAGACCTGGGCAGTGCTGCAGTCTCTCCAAAGGTGTCAAATAGACTACAGGAACATCGAGGTGCTAAGGTGTCTATCCCGAAACACCACTATGTCGGTCAGCAAATTCTATATCAAGTCAACATTATAATTATATCTAAATCACTAAATTTAATATTGTACCGGAACTTTCGTAATACAAATACTTTAACCAAAATATACAATTCTTGTGGGTAAGTAACAATTGATATTTTGAACAGTTTTTAACCATGAATTCTGAATTTAAAACAATTCAACCATCTCGAAAAACAGTAACAATTACAGATAAATAATTCCTAGTGGAAATCAAATGACCATCATTTTTACCCAAATGTTTTGTACAGGAAGATGTCACTAAAATATCAACTTTGTGCACCGGATGTCTAGAAATAATTGAATAAAAATCAAGCTAGTCGGAAATATGATTTTACCGTCTACGAACACTAGTTCTTAACGGAAATCAAATAAATATCATTCAAGTATAGTAGTTCGCACAGGAAATAGACAACTAATTTATAAACTCTAACATGTGTTCATTAAAAAAAATCACTAGATTGATGGATGGATGAAAAAAATATGAAAAAAGAATATGAAAAAAATACCGGAGGTTTTAAATATTTGTAAATCTTTTCACTTAAGTACTGATAATACCAAAAAAAAAAAATTTTTCTGGTTATTCAAATTATGATGTAACCGAATTTTCAAGATTCTTTTGAAAATTAAAAGGGTTAACTAATTTACATTTGAAAATTGTAAGCAAATACGTTTGTTAATAAACAATTACTAAAAAAAAACTAAAAACCAGCTGACGAACGGGTTGGTTCGACCATTGGTTGCGAATAATGAATGGACAAACCAATGGTCATTTAATTTTGTTGACGCAGAGTGCAATTAATTGCCTCTGGTGATCTGCTCGTGATCGCTGGCTCGTGAAATCATGGCAGCTTGTATTGTTTAACAAATAAGTTTGAGTTCATAAGCATTGTTGATTTACTGAATATTGAAATTAATTGATATTCAAATTAAGGTACAATAAGCTTAATTTTATTCATTTAATAATTTAAGACTAGGTACACTGACAGATTACAATCGATACATGGCCAAGATAACTGTGTAGTTTAACAATACCTGGCTAGACGGTAATCGGCAAATCTCTCTCTCTGCCATGCTCCACTTCGCCCTGTCCTCGACAATCCATAAATATTTAATATAAATTCCTAGAGGTATTAATTAATTAAATATTAATATTACGTAACATCATCAATATTATCATCAACGTCCCCTAAAAAAATTATTGCTAAGAATAGAAAATGGCTACGAAATCTAGTGTCTTGTATTACAATATCGGTCATGGACAGATTTTGTCAGTCACATTGTCGTTATTCATCTCAGTCTCAACATTGTACTTATTTGTTAAACAATTCCAGCTGCCATGATTTCACGGCCCAGCGATCACGAGCAGATCAGCAAAGGCAATTAATTGCACTTGCATCAACAAATGACCATTGGTTTGTCCATTCATTATTCGCAACCAATGGTCGAACCAACCCGTTCGTCAGCTGGTTTTTAGAATTTTTAAGTATTATTTATTTAGTAACAAAAGTATTTGCTTACAATTTTCTTATGTAAATTAGTTAACCCTTAAATGCATGATTTTTTATTTTTATTCGGTTACTTCATAATTTTTCAAATAATTAGTATTATCAGTAAATAAGTGGAAAAACTTACAAACATTGAAAAAAATACACCCGCCTGTATTTTTTTTTGATATATTCTTTTTCTTGACAGTTTTTTTCTTATTGTTAAACTGCATTCTTCCAGCAATCTGGTGATTTTTTTACAAAGAACACATGCTAGGATTTATAATGGCACATACGTCCACATATAAACTTTCGCATTCACTCGTTTATGACGAGTATTAGTAGGATATTTAAAGTAATTCCTTCTAGGAAAAAAAAAGACGTAGTTCCGATTCTCAGGGCACCTATTGTACACAAACAGATATTTATATTGGTTAAAATGCAGGGCAGAACCAGGTGAGCTTATCTCTGAAATAGACCTGATATTGAGTTTCATTGGACGTTAAATGTTATGTAAACCTACAGATGTATTCCTGGCTAAGTAAATAGGTTATGATGGAATGGTTGACGTGTTTAACTAGGTCAATCTAATTAGCCAGCCTATGATGTAGCCTAATATTTACACTACTGATGTTTGTGTTTATTTGTAAAGCTTATGGGGTAATTTCTTGCAGCGCCATCTGGCTTTAACTGCTTAACGTTTTAACTTTCCAGACAAATGGACTCTTAAACTAATTTTAGCGTAGCTTGTGTTATTGAATGTTGCAAATAAAGGAATTAAGTAAGTAGAAAATAACTAGACATATCACATACAATATCGGTCATAGACAGATTTTATCAGTCTCAACATTGTCGTTATTCATTAGATCATTTGTTTTTTTCAAGTAATACCAATTAATTATCAATGTGTCATAATATTATTGAGAAATGGGATTATTATGTATTACAAATGAGGTGTGTAAAAATATTTCGTTGGTAAAAGGACAGCGGCTAGCGTGGCAGCAGTCTAAAACTAAGCTCAGTTATACTTAAATTATTAACGAAAGCATTATTTTAAGTTCCAAAATTAAAAGAAACACAATATTCATCAACACTTTTTGTTAACATAAATGCGTGAGTAGCAATAATTTAAAGTTGTTTCAATCTCCAACCCAAAATTGTGTGTATATTTTAAGTACGTCCAATCATCCAAACGTTGCTGTGTTAAAGAAAATAATTACACTGTAAATTATTACTTTAATTACACAGTTACGAAATCAGTGGGCCCAGTTAGAACGGCAATATCTCATTAGTTTTAAAAGCGAAGTATGGGGGAGGGAGAGGGGGTGGTTAAGAGGGTAGGATTAGCTTATCTGATCTTACAGCCGGAAATAACAGACAGATTATTTTTATTTTATTTTATTACAAAATCCACAGCTCTTTTTTACAGTGCAATACATAACAAAATATAACAAAAATACAGCCAATGAAGGATTTACTTTCTACTGCTTAGGTACTAAATTAATTCGGCAATCACAACTCACAACCTTTGTCTAGGTATCATGTAGGTTTGTACTGGTCTGGGTGTTTCCTATGTATATTAAGTATGTATTGAAAAAATGTAATATCAAGTGATGTTCACTTATTTATTTTATTTATTTAAACTCATTCAACTTAGTTCAACGTCGCCAACGCAATGTATCATCTAAACGTTTACAAACATAGCTCAATACATGTTTATTTGTGGAAATCACAGCCTTTCGAAAGTGAAAGAGGCCTCCTAATGGAAAACCTGGCACACGTTTGGAGAAGCTAAAAGGTTATTACACATTAGGAGATGCATTAAAAGGCTCCTTTTTAAGCTGAAAAATAATAGAACACTGCCGCATTTCCTAAATATCCTAAATAGAAGCAAATATAAACCTTGATTGATAACTATTTGGTATCTCAATTTATTGAATCGCTACCTGTTAACGTGGTCTGCTGGAAGAAATCTCACCCGTACTTTTATTTTCCTAAATTTTGCATTGTACAGTTTTACTGCTACTATTTCATCAGCCTGCTGAGATTGTATCCCTGCATAAGTTTATTTCAACAACTATTCAAAAGAGTGACAAGATGTCAAAGAGTTAACCCATTCTCAGGCGGAAATATGCAGAGCATATCACGTTCACGCCAAGTCTGTCATGCAGAAGCCCCATCCATCACGGTAATCGGCGCCCGATGGATCCGCGATGTGAGTTGGATGTTATTTGTGATTGATATTTGATGGCCACTATCATGGAATTAGAGGGTTAACACTTTTTGAGGAAACGTTCCGTGGTTTAGCCTTTTTGGTGATGTTGATCGTATTTGTTATATTACTAGCTGTCCCAACCGACTTCGTTCTGTTGTCAAACATTTAGTGTCACGTGACAGGTAGGAACATTTACTAAGAGGAAATTAAAATTGATATTTTTACTATATTCCCAGCATTTTCTCATGATTACTCACCTTTTAAACCTTTCCTCGAACATTACAAATATTTCAAAACTAAAATTAGCCAAATCAGACCAGCCATTCCCGAGTTTTAGCGAGACTAACGAACAGCAATCCATTTTTATATATAGAGATTTTTAGATATTTACTTCTCTGATGAAATAAGAAAATAATCTTGGCCAAATAGTATTCTTAAAATACTATTGTGATAGCATAATCATGTTCCTGTTCTAACGGCTGTCAGGTCCGTACCCACTATCACTTGCAACTCATCCATAGGGCTATGTCGGTGACTTATATTTATTTATTTATTTATTTATTTATTAGGATCACCAACAACTAGTACATCATTGAAATCAAATAAGCTTAAATCTAAAAATTGAATGCTAAATGTACAGTCACTTACAGGTGAACACAGCATGAGTTTAATAAAAAAAATAAGGTGACAATAATATAAATATTTTTTTATACTACCTGCTCGTCAATGCCACATTATGTGTCATGTAAAGCTGTCCTAAAGTAAGTCATTATAGCCCTATGGTCTAGCCGGGACATAATGTTGTACCGGTAAGATGGGGTTAATTGGTATCTGGGTCTTAATTGGGACAGGCCTTTGAAGATGTTTCAAGGCTTTATTTTTCTTAATTTCTTGTACGTTTTTATATTCACTACAGATAAAAACAAAAACACCCAAATATAAAAGAAATACAGCACTTCACTTAAGCTTTGAAACATCTTCAAAGTCCTGTCCCAATTAAGACCCAGATACCAATTAACCCCATCTTACGGTACTGAATTTCATTAATCCCCAGGGATTAAAGTGATTTGAATTTGGAATGCAACCGTGTAGTCAAAAATGTTTAGGTGCAATGAGTTCTGAGTTGGAATGTCGTACTGGCCACTAAGAAAATAGATGCCAGAGAAAGAAAAAAGGCGCCAACCGCTCAAATAGCTCCTGAGTCTTATGCTGATAAAATAAATGTAAAAAGACCAAACCAAAGATTGTAACTCATCTTTCCAATGTCTTCGCACAACTGTCATATGTTTCTAACATCACTTTTAATTTTTGATAAATACCTAATTTCTCATATTTAATTACCTACCTACCTATTTTCATTTTGCCTCGCAGAAAGTATAAAAAGTAGAGTATGCATCGCGTGCTTAAAAGTGTATTTGTCTCGGGCGGTCTTGAACCCCTCGTATTCAGGATTCTAACCTTAACTCCCTCGCTCCGCTCGGGAGTTAACCGTAGAATCCCTCATACTCGGGGTTCAATATCACGCCCGGGACATAATACACTTCTTTAAGCCCTTGTGGCATAATCTACTATAAAGCTGGTTTTACTTTTTATCTCTTAAACTCTACTGGCGCGATACCAGGAAAACGGCTCTCGGGAAAACTAAAGTTTTATATAGAAAATATGAAGTATGAGGCACGAAAAAAATCGTCATAGTAGTCAAAGCGTTGCACAATCAGCTCAAACTTCCAGTATATGGATCAACTTACTAGATTAATGTGAAAAAAAATCAGAATATCGCTAAAAACGTGCAAAACGCACTCCCGTATTTCAAAAGTTTAGGCATCATCTAAACTAACAACTTACGTGTTTTAAATAACATGTAAAGATCAGATATCAAAGAAGCATTGCCAATCAGTTGTTTTTCATTGCTTTATTTCAGTTTTGTGCAAAAAATTCCCAAACATTCCGAATTTTTCGCTTGAAATCTCCATACAAATTACTATGGAGTGAGTGAAGTTTCTTTGATAGCTGTCCGCGCACCGTCGCAGCTCACTCCCCCCCCATGTCCCCAAGGTGAACGCACGTCGCTTTTGACGAAAATGACATTTATAATTACGCGGATAATTTACACGAAATAGGCGCACATAGGGTCTTTTGTTGAAAATAGTACAACTTTGTTTTTTTCCTCCGTACTGTTTGTTCATATTGTATGGTAACTAACCACACATTTATAGATTGATTGGTAGATAAATTAAAGTCACTGGTAAAGAAGATAAACTGTATTAAAGTTGAACTAATCTAGATGGTAATGGTATGGTATGGTGAGCACGCGTGATACGTTTGGTCGTTAGACGTGTACTGGTCGAAAACTAATTATAAAGAAAATATGCAATAATAATTGACGTATGAAAATGCTGACCGCGCGCCGAGTCGCGGTGTTTGCACAATGTACGTAAACCGTACATGCTCCCGAGCGAGAAAAAATGAGGTGAAAGTATGGTGGCTGTGCAGGTGAGATGGGATGGTTACAAGGTGATCAACAATAGTTTTGGTGCTTGACAAGATGATTGGGCATAATTTCAATTAAAATTAACAATTAACTGTTTATAAAGTGGAAGCGTGTACTAGGCGACGTTGCCTTATCTACTCGCGCACTATTTTTATCACTGCTGCCACTTTCGCAAGTTGGCATTTTATTAGCACTTTCACTTACGATTGCACTATTAGACCCATTTTTTACACTCACGCACTGAACACTAGCACTATACGCGGCGCTGACGTCACTGCAGGCTGCAGCGCGTATTTGCGCGCGCCGCCGTCGCACCCGGCGGCAACCCCAAGCGGCGACTACTAATGCTGCTGCGCCCAGACACACGTATATGGCTGCGTAGTGGTGGACGTCGTGGTACGAAATTTGACTTATGTCACCTTGTTGTTCCTTCAGCTGAGTAATCTGCTCTCCAATACTCTTAAGATTGTCCTCGAATCCATTAGGTTCTATTCGTAGGGTAGTATTGGGCATGGACACATTTATGACGTTATTGATAGGCGGTATGTAATGCGTCATAACGCTTGGTTTGACATCAAGACGATTACTAAACTGCTTATGGGACACTATGGTAAATGAGTCCCCCTTGATGACGCAATCTTCGTCTAAACTGATAACACGTACCTTGCAGAGTCGTTCGTTCACGATCATGTTACCGCATATTATTCTAATGGTGCATTGACCGCAACAGGAGAACAGGTAGGTATTCAGTTTATGTAATTGAGTCCACGCTTGTTTACAGGAATCAACATTGGGTTTGCAGTTTGGCGTGTGTTGATTTTTTTACACATAGGGACTGGTCATTCTCCAGCTGGTACAAGGGGCTATGCAAAAAGCAAAGATGTGTGGTCTCATCAAGGCTCATACACATTTGTAAATCATTATCGGACAAAGGCAAATACAAGTCTTTTTGTAGGTTCATAGCAATATGGGTTGCGATTGGCGTTAGGGTGACCATGCTTCCGTTAAAGTCTCGGGATATTGATATAGCTTTGTAAATATCGAAGTGGTCTGGTGGTGGAACTAATGGTATTTTGATTTCAAATATAACATACTCGTCGGTAACTCTTGCTTTGACCTTCAATAAATGGTAAATCTTTGCCAGATTATTCTGTAGGTTGTCTATTGGTAATGATAGATCCTTGGAAAGCTGGCCGGAGATGATGTTCAGCTCCTGAAGAAGTTGTTCTGGCTTAAGAAGGTGAATATTGTAGTTTCCGTGGAATATGTTGGTTATAGTGTCTAACAATGTGTCTTGAATATGACGCAGATTATTTAAAATATTGGTAGCTATTATAGATGACATGGCAAAATCATTGTTATTTGCAACGTTTTGAATTCCTAACTTCAAAGCGTTATTGGCCTTTTCTAATAAATTAAGATGCTGGTTAAATATCTTGTGCTGCTTGTCCATGGTATTCTCTGCTCTCTTTAGCAAGTTGTACTCGGCTTCAACAACGGAAGTCTGGTTTTTCCATAGTGTTGCAAGATGCTGTTGGTTAGCTTGCAATAAGTCAATGTCCTTTTTGTATTGCTCGGCAAATTCTTCATCCAGGACTCCGAATAAACTATGGGCAACGTAGCCAACGCCGTTGATAAGTCCGCGACGCCGCCGAGACAGTGGTGGGAACTGCTGACTAAGTAGCATCGTGTTGTAATAGTGATACTCGGCGTAGCCATGTCGTAATTGCAGTAAAATAACATCGCATTGAGTCTTTATTTCTGAATTAGCACATATGGTTTCCAGGTGGTTAATATATTTGTTGAACAAAATGTTTCCTTGCCGATATGGTTGTAGGTTATAGTAAACTATTAGCTTCCATTCATCACGAACGAGGTACATGGTCGAAATTTGGTCAAAATAAAACATGGTGTTATTGTTTTGGAGACTCGAAACGTGATAATTTCCGCTAATTGGCGTCCATAACAACATAAACATTGTCATTACGAATGACAAATAATTACAGTAAATCTTTGGTCGTCTGTTGTTAACTGGTTTTAAATTATTTTTTGCTGATTCTGTATCAGGATCTGGGATTATTTCCTCTTCGTGGTGGTTAGTATTAACACGTAATACTGATAATTTTACTATTGGTCGCTTCATGGTTCCGTTCTTAGTTTTTATGGTCACTACTCGGATGTAGCCATCCTTACCTGGATGGGTTTCTAAAACTCTTCCTAACGCCCACCTTCCTGCTGGTAGGTTAGCATCATGGATAAGGACAACATCATCAACCTTTATATTTTGTTTTGGTTCTAGCCACTTGGTTCTTGCGGACAGCTGAGTTAGATACTCGGCTTGCCAGCGTTTCCAGACATCTTGGAATATTCTTTGGGTCAGTTGCCACCTGGTTCTCTCATCTCTTTCCGTTTCAAAGATTGTCAGTATTGGTCCACTGCTAAGAAAATGAGATGGTGTTAAGTAATTTAAATCGTCGGGATCCTCTGTTAGTGGGCAAAGTGGTCTGGAGTTTAGGCAGGCTTCTAGTTGGGCTAAGATGGTCACAAATTCTTCATAAGTGAGCTTCTGCTCACCAACGACACGTTTTAGGTGGTACTTAAGGCTTTTTACGGCCGCTTCCCAGAGACCCCCAGCAGAGGGCCACGATGGCGCGTTGAAGTGCCACTCTATGCCCATCTCAACAGCTTCTGACATAAATTCGTCGTTGAAAATGTGCTTCAGATCTTCAAATTCTCTGTTTATAATGCGACTAGCTCCTAGAAAGTTGGTCCCGTTGTCGCTATAAATATGGCCTGGTACTCCTCTCCTAGCAGCCATTCGCCGCAGCGCAGCTAGGAACGAAGGTGTTGTCAAGTCCGATACGAGTTCTAAGTGTACGGCCTTGGTCACCATACACACGAACACTGACACATAACCCTTCGTGGTTTTTACTCCGCGACCTTTATTGGTTTTTATTAGGATGCTCCCCGTGAAGTCTACCCCTGTATGGTAAAAGGGTCGAGAAGGGTTGCTCCTGGAAGCTAGTAAATCTCCCATCAATTGCTGTTGTTTGTAAGGATCTGTACGTCGGCACTTAATGCAAAGTCTAATCTGTTTTTTCGTAGCGCGATTTCCGCCTACAATCCAATATTTCTGTCTGAGATGTGCTGATGTAACTCTAGCTCCTCCATGAAAGGTTGATTTGTGGGCGTGGTCAATTAATAATTCAGTTAGTTTGCAGGCATGTGGAATAATCACGGGATGTTTCATCTCACTGTCAATGTATGCATTTTCCAACCTGCCACCAACACGTAAAATGCCATTTTTGTCCAAAAATGGCTTTAAATTACATATTTTGCTTCTCTTGTCCACAAATTCTTGCTTTTTTAATTGATTTATTTCCGATGAAAACTCTAATAATTGGGCATCTTTAATGATAATTTCTTTCGCTTTTTGTAATTCATTTAAAGTCAAATAAGGTGTCTGGTTTCTATTACGTGTTATCGCCCGCAAAATCCATGTCATGACGCGCACCGCTCGCGTAAATGTGCTTTGTTTGCAAATAACTTGTTGTACAATGTTGTCTAATGGTTTCGTGACAACGTTTATTTGAGATATTTTTTTCATTTCAATTTCTGTGGTATATTCTGGTTTCTGGTCTCGGTCTTGGTCTGAATATGATGGCAGCCACTTAGGTCCATGCCACCACAAGTGGTGTTTGTTCAGTTGGTCTGCACTCAGGCCACGGCTGGAGCAATCCGCAGGATTTTCTTCGGATTTTACGTACTGCCAACAGTCGGTTGGCATGATCGTCGTTATTTGGCGCACTCTGTTGGCAACAAATGGTTTCCAGCGATTTGGTTGCCCACTAAGCCAGCCTAACACGACCATAGAGTCAATCCAACCAAATATTCTTAGGTTGTTCTCTGGTAGGCTTTTCTTGACCTTCTCTAAAAGGTTTGCTAAAAGGAGTGCGCCACACAGCTCTAGTCGTGGTAAGGTGATGGTTTTACTCGCAGGCACAAGCCTTGCCTTCGCAGTTACTAAAACAACAGATGATGAGTCACCTTTGGTTATTTTACAATAAATAACTGCTGCGTATGCTTTGGTAGATGCGTCGCAAAAGCAGTGAAGTTCAATTAAGTCGTTCTGGCGCGTGCCTAGCCATCTTGGTAGCTTCAATTGGTCGATATGGTTGATGTCCGCTTGAACCTTTCTCCATTCGGTGCAAACGTTTTCTGGTAACCTTTCATCCCATTCGATACGTAACTGCCAAACAGTTTGAAATAAAATTTTCAGTTTCGTTGTAACAGGAGATAGCCACCCTAAAGGATCAAAAACCTTGGATATATCTGATAGTAGTGATCGTTTGGTAGGGTGACTATCGGTTGGTTTTATTTTGGACTCAAACAAAAAGATGTCCTCGTGTGGATTCCAGCGAAGACCTAGTGTTTTGGTGGATTCTGGTTGTTTAAAAATAAAATTTTCCTGGTCGGTATTCCGGTTTGGTACTAGTTCTGGTGTATTAGAACGCCATTTTCTTAGGTTAAACCCGCCCGATCTCAACAGCTGAATTAAATCTGCCTGTAGTTTTTGAGCGTCTAATACGTCATGGCTTCCATCTAATAAATCGTCCATGAAAAATGATTCCTTCAAAACGTTTGGCGCCCTGCTGTTTTGGTAATTTGGGGCTTCGTCAATTGCCAATTGTTTTAAAGTTCTCATGGCTAAAAATGGTGCGGCTTTTGTGCCGTATGTAACAGTGGTAAGCTGGTATTCTCTTAGCCTTTCTTGTGGTACATCTCTCCAAATGATTTTTTGGTATTTCTGATCATCGGGATGAATCCAAATCTGCCGGAACATTTTTTCTATGTCCGCAGTAAAAGCGTAGTGGTATTGTCTCCAACGTAAAATCAAAGCTTGCAAATCTTGCTGTAAATTGGGACCCGCTTCCATAAGGTCATTCAAGCTTAGATTGCTAGTCGTTTTAGCGGAAGCGTTAAAAACGACTCTAAGTGCAGTAGTAGTAGAGTCGGGTCGCGAAACCCCGTGATGTGGTAGGTAGTAATCGCGTTCGAGCGTCGAATTACCGGTGACGGCCTGTGTGGCAGGAATCATGTGCCCTAAATCGCGGTATTCAGTCATAAATAATTTATAATCATTTGCTATTATTGGGTTTTTATTGAATTTTCTTTCTAATTGCCGAAATTGTGCGATGGCCGCTGGTTTTGATGTTCCCAAATGGTCTTCTAAATTGGGTTTAAGAGGAAGCCTCACTGTGTATTTTCCGTCTTGATTTCGCTTGGTGGTGGTTGCGTAAAACTGTAAACATTGGTCGTCAACAGCCGAGATGTTTGTGTCAGATGTTATATCCTCTATTTCCCAAAATCTTTGTAGATCTTCTGTATTATTTATAACAACATTGCACTGGAAAGTCTTGACGTTTCCGCACAATATCCAACCTAGCTGCGTTTCCTGCGCGACTGGGTGATAGGCATCGAGTTTTATGATTCCACTCAAAATAATAGATGAATAAACATCGGCCCCAAGTAACATATCAACGGGACGACTTGTATAGAAGTCCGAATCGGCAAGGTTAATGGTGTTTAGGTATGGCCAAGATGGTTTGTTAAACGAACGATTTGGTAGTTTGTTCATTAGAGAGTTCATGATGAAACATTCTGTAGGCATGGTGAAATCATTATGTAGAGATGACAGTGTTACGTTAATAACACCCTTGCAAGTATTTTCCTTGGCTCCAACTCCGTAAATGACGCCCTTGCAACGCTGGCGTGGTAATTGTAACAGCTGAGCGGCATTTTCCGTGATCAGAGAGGTCTGAGACCCCTGGTCGATAAGAGCTCGCATTTTATGGTAAGTTCCATCAGAAGCTAAGACATTAACATACGCAGTCGCCAGGAGAATTTCGGCGATATTTTCCTGCGACACGTGGCATTTTCGCTGGTTATTTTCCGAAATGGGGGCATTGTTAAATTGATCGCTTGATGTCGCAAACGCCTCGTGTAATAATGTATTGTGCTTAGCGTTGCAGTCTCGGCAAGTTTTGCTTGATGAGCATTCTTTACCTTGGTGATTATAAAGACAATTTTTGCACAAATTAAATTTCGCAACTGTTTTCCGCTTTACTTCTGGCCTGGATTCTCGGAACGATTTGCACCAAAATATCGGATGATTTTGATTGCAAAATATACATTTATGATTTTCGACATGGAAAGTTTTGAATGGTGACGGTGGGTTGAATGATGGTTTTTTCAAGTAAGTACTGGTTGTCTGCTGATAGTTTGGTTTTCTGAAACGAGTTTCTTCTTGTTGAGAAGATTTGGCGACGTCTTGCTTGCGTCTAAAAGCTTCCAACGAAGTAAATTTGGATTCCAAGAAATTCAAGAAATCTTTTAAAATTGGTAGATCTCGGGGATTGCATAACGACTCAATATAGTCGTTATGAGTGTCAGCATCTAATTTTTGGGACAATATGTGTACCAAAAGTGGACCCCAAGTGGACACGTCGACCCCTAGTTTTTGAATGGCGTGCAAACATTCATTGGTAGTATCGTGCAGCCTCTTAATGTTAGATGATGACTGAATCTGCATTATTGGTAAGTTAAGCAGAGCATTGATGTGAGATGAAAATATTAATTTGGTGTTGTTGTAGCGGTGATTAAGTATATCCCACGCTACCTGGTAGTTGTCTGAACTTATGTTCAAATGCTGCACTAGCTTTTCGGCCTCTCCCTTGAGTTTGCTCTTCAAAAATTGTAGCTTTTGAGCACTGGACAGGGAAGGGTTGTTATGGATAGCCTCTTGAAACAAGTCCTTAAAGGCTGTCCACTGCTGGTAGCTCCCGGCGAAAATTGGTATGTCCATTTGAGGTGTCATCTTCTCACGATGTGAAACCGACCACATTTTGGTATTGATCGATTTTTTGATGTCCTGGAAGGTTTTCTCGTGGTGTGAATATTCCAGCTCATACCTCGGGTTTTCGCCGTCTAACTCGCTATCGATTTCCCAATGTAGCGAATCAATTACAGCCCATCGTGACTGTAATGTCCTAAGAATGTCTTCGAATTCCCATTTTTCGGTCACCGTAGACACATTGATATTAGACACTGTACGAGAAAATGCCTTAAAGTTACTGGTCTGCTTTCTAAGCATTCCGTCCAATTTGCTGTTGGTACCCTCGGATTTCCTAAGGGACGCAGCTGGTGGAATGGCAGGATATTTTGAGGTAGTTGGTAATGGTGTTGCTGGTTTAAGAATTGGTGTCGGCGGTCTACTTTCTGCTTGGTAACTTGAAATAGTTTGCCTTGCCCGATTATAAAAGTTCTTGGTTTTTTCATAATCGTTGTCCGTGAAGTACGCATAGTTTTGGTCCCCATGAGTACACAAATTCAAATGGTTGGAGTGGAACTCTTGCCAGTAAGAGTCCAACGTCTCTAACCTTTTATTGATCATATCTGGTGTTTTACGGTCATGACCATCCTTCTTAAAATTGGTCAGAAGTTGGTCCATGCCCATCATCAATTGTTTCTGCGTTTCCAACACAGACTCCATGGTATCGATGATTTTGGTCAAGTAAGAGAAAAATTGGAAAGAGCTTACTGGTATCTGGTCAGCTGCTTACGGCTGGTAAAGTGAGTCCGCCTGACTCACTTCTACTGGTGCGAAGGTTGTGGTAAGTTGACTGGTATAATCCAATGGTACTGATTTTCACAGTACACTTCTCGAATTCACAGTTGATCACTATGGTCCGTGTCACTATTCACTCGCGAATTGTTCTTTTAAGGCTCGAAGGACCATTTAAATGTATGGTAACTAACCACACATTTATAGATTGATTGGTAGATAAATTAAAGTCACTGGTAAAGAAGATAAACTGTATTAAAGTTGAACTAATCTAGATGGTAATGGTATGGTATGGTGAGCACGCGTGATACGTTTGGTCGTTAGACGTGTACTGGTCGAAAACTAATTATAAAGAAAATATGCAATAATAATTGACGTATGAAAATGCTGACCGCGCGCCGAGTCGCGGTGTTTGCACAATGTACGTAAACCGTACACATATGCATTATGCATAATTTATCAAACGTATGATTTTATCATGATTCACCATGAGAGTAATATGGCAGGTTTATATTTATAAGTACACTTGATTAAAAGCTCTCTTGGGTTTGACAATTTGGTACTAGTTGCCATTTCATTTTCCTATTTTTTCTTGTAAATTTTTACTATTTGTAACTTATACTGAAAGTTTTTACCTATTGGTATTTGAAAAACAATCTATGTTTTTACTTTTAGCATGGTGTCAATCTGCAGCATCATCGGTTAATGCCAATGCGGGATCTGCCTAAAATATTCAAGCAAAACAAGGGAACGAAGTAAGAACGCAAATAGCTTTGATTGCTTTCAAATCGAATTGATTAAAACTATGTTATTTGTGTGGTCTAAGCTACTATGTTTTCTGATCATGAAAGCTTGATTAAGGTGTCTGAATAGATTAAAGGTTCTTTTTTGAACAATATTTTTTACTAAATTAATTTTGAAAGGCCTCTATCATAACTGAAATTGTTCGACAAAGAAATTTGACGAAACATAAAGATTTTGAAATTTGACGAAAGTTATAGAGCAGAAATCAAAGTTAATACTTACGTTAAGTTAAGTCTTTGAAAAAATGCGAACAGAAAACTATGCATCGAGTTCGTGTACTTACACACGCCGTATTTTTATGCTTGTTTGTATTCTTCACGCAGTGACGTGCACTTACCCGGCGTCATGTGGAAGACTGAGTTGCGGGACTGCGCAGACGGCTGTCAAAGAAACTTCACTCGTTCCATAGTAATTAGCATGGAGATCTCGAGCAAAAAAAAAATGAATGTTTGCGTTTGCTTATACGAAACAGAAATAGTTATTGGAATAGAACATAATGACAAGTTATTCGAAATGGAAACACACTTCACACCGGAACAGCTTTTACAATTGTACCAAGCACAAATTCGGTTGTGTATGGAGTACTTCTGCCACCACTGGGATGGCTCTGCCAAGTATCAGCTGGATGCACTGGACTCAGTAGACCGAAGAGCCAGGAGACTGATAGGTGACGAGACGCTCGTTGGAACCAAACTCGAGTTTGGAGCATCGGCGTAGAGTTGCCTGTCTATCGGTTTTTCATAAGGTGTATTTCGGAGAGTGTGCGCAAGAACTTCATGACCTGATACCACCCTCTACTTTCTACTACCGGACCACAATTCGCCGTAAGGGCTTTCACCTCCATGTAGTCGACTTCACAGCGGTCCGAACTAAGCGGTTTGGTGCTTCCTTTCTGGTCCGCACCGCTAAGGAGTGGAACGCCCTCCCTGCGTCTGTGTTTCCGGATACATACAACCTTGGTGTCTTCAAGGCAAGAGTGAATAAGCATTTTTTGGGTAAGCGTGGCTGGCGAGACTGAGGTCAAACGCAAACCCATTTTAAATTTAAAAAAATGGATCAGATAGAACTTTGATATAAATATGAATTATCATATTTACGTCAGCCATGGAAAAATGGCAGTGCAAGCATTTTTATCTCTAACTGGCTATTTGCACACAGCTTTTCCCTGTAGTAATTTGAATGAACTATACAGACAAACGTTCTAGAAAATATAATTAGCATCAACTATCATTTAGATAGTGAAAGCTTATGTAAAAACAGACAGAAAAACGTGGAGGGTGACTTCCTTTCATACTATGCTCTACTCGTAGATCAATTCCAGTAAGATGAAGATCACGGTGGATTCTGTATTAAATTCAGCGTAAAAAGCCTGAAATACGATGGCCTCTACAGGAGACTAAAGGTATTATACTCAAGTGTTATTATCTAAAATAAATTATCCACTAAAAGTGTCTCAACTGTTGACAACTGTTAAATTCCTCGTTTTAGTTAGTAACAAGATAGCTCCCTTTAATGCTTCTTGCAGCTTTTCATTACAAGTAAGACCAATTTATCAGTGGGTTCTTCTGCATGTTACTAGAAATGGCTCCGTGTATTGCTATATCATATGCATTGGATGTAAGAAATATTTTGTGTTGATGATGATCGAACGGATAAACCAAGTTACAACTAAATCTCGATGGAATCGTCAAGTCCCAGATATAACATTGTGCAAATAACGTGGTTACGAGAATAGATTGCAAATAATAATGTAAAAAAATAATTGGCAAAACCGCTTGTTAGTATGTTTAATAAAATAAAATTTTTGCTTAGTTTCTTTTGTTTGCCCTATATCCTGAAATATTTTGGGTGGCGAAATAAAAATATCTTTGGTGAACGCATCAAATGATTATCATGCCGCGATTTATAATAATAATAAATAAATAAATATCCCTGGACATTATTCCACACGGCGCCATCTAGCCCCAAGTGAGCTAATTATACTCCGTTTTTATGGGATACTAGACAACGGATAAACATACTTAAATACTTTTTCTTTTGTAAATACATACTTATTATACATAGGAAACACCCAGACCAATACAAACAGACAGGTTCATGCACACAAATGTTTGTACTGTGCGGGGATCGAACCCGCGACCTTTGGTGTAGTAGCCGACTTCTAAACAATTACACCAAGACGGTCGTCCGGATTTATGCATTGCATTTATGCACGGATTGCACGGCCCAACCACTGTGTGACCATAGCTGTCACGATCGCTTTCAAATTTGACAGATTTTCTCTCCGGCCGACCTTAGTATGGACCCTTAATTAAAATTCCAACGTGTTTTGCCAGTTTTTGAATTTGCCCTATTCATAGCATGTTGGGTAACAATAAGTTTTAGCATGAACACTTTTAAAAGGTATGATAATGACTGAATGACTTAAATGTTTAGGCACTAAGTAATTTTCCAAAATGGATCTATTGTACAAGCCTAAAGTACCCTTGCATATTACAATATTAGCTACTTATTCAGCAGACTATTAGCAAAACAATAGGTTGACTTAAAGCTTTAATATAAAAATCAGCAAAACATTAGGGCTCACTAATAGCCCCATTGAGTCTGTTAGATCACAGCCTTCATTCACTTCGCTCGCGAGAAAACAATTAAAAACTTATAAAAACCCATTAGGCTTGTTTCAAATTTAAGTTCGAAGTAATTTCTCGTACAAATGATTATTTTGACAGTAAAATGAGACTAATATTTGTGCAGATTTATTGAAAAAACCTTTTTTACAGAACAATTTGACATCTATCCCATGAACTGAAAATAATTGATTCAAAAACGAGCAAAGTGACGAGGGTATTAAATTTTTCACGGAAACAGGTTATGACATTTTATCTATCTATGGATATTAATAGACTGCGAGAATTTTAAACAATGAGTTTTTGAATTTGGAAACTCGATTCACGATCTCTACATCGTTGTCTTTTGGGGGGTTTGTGTACTGATACCGGAATTAGATTTTATGCAAAACTGACCCCGATTAATTTATTTTTAAAATTTATTCACCATATCAAAACTTCTAAATTACATGATTTGTGCATAGTCACATGCTGAGAAAAAAAACCACTAAGGTTTGTGTTCACGCGACTTTACAATTCTTAACAGTCACAATTATTGCAAATATTTGTACCGGGTGCGGCAATTGAACTGTCCGCCTCCTTGTAACTATTTTAAAATTCGAACTACTGAATCGAACGCGGCAAAAATTTGAAAATATAATCTGTGACACATTTTCTATGTTACTTCAAAACTATTCGGTCGTGAGAAGAAACGTTCCAATTTTAAAATAATGGATTTAAAACGCAATTCAGTGATTGCTCTTTATTTGGAGGGAAAATCGAACATCGACATTCGTCGAGCGCTACCAAATCTTCAATTGAACGAAAAATTTGTGCGTCGTACTATCCAAAGATTTACCGAGACTGGCAGTGTTAAGAAACGCTACGGGGGCGGTCGACGCCGTACTGCAACGGCGCCAGCATTTGTAGAAAAGGTGCGACATCGTTTACGCAGAAATCCAGAGCGCTCAGCAAATCAGCTCGCCCAGGATCTTAAGGTGAGCGACCGCAGCGTTCGTCGTATATTAAAGGAAAAGCTTAAGGTTAAACCATTAAAAAAAAACTTTTCGCAAGAACTCACTGCTTTGCAAAAGAGCAAACGGCTGGCTCGATCAAAGGAGCTGATTCGCTTGCTCGACACTGGCGAGCTTCCCAGCTTGGTATTTTCAGATGAGAAAACTTTCTGTGTTGAGCAGTTTCTTAACAAAACAAAATGACCGTGTGGGGTTGAAAGGACGTGTCAGCGATCATTCAGATGAACTGAGAGTCACTCGACGACAAGGAACCGACCAAATCATGGTATGGGCGGCGGTGTCCGAAAAAGGACGTTCTCCGCTTGTTTTTCTCCCAAAGGGTCGCAACCAAGCCAAAATAAATCAACAAATCTATCAAAATGAAGTCTTAAAAACAGGATTGATACCGTGGGCACACAAGACATTTGGTTCGGAGCGTTGGACGTTCCAACAAGACTCGGCGCCATAGCACAGAGCAACTGGGACGCAAAATTGGTTAAAAGCGAACGTTCCTGTGCTGATCGACCGAGATATGTGGCCGTCGTCTTCGCCCGACTTAAACCCTCTAGACTTTTGTATTTGGGGTGTTTTACAAGCGAAGGCCTGTGCTAAAAAACACACATCAGTGGAGGCGCTCAAAACTACTCTTACACGAGAATGGAACCGTTTAAATGACGACGTTATTCGAGCAGCCTGCGCTTCATTCAGAAAGAGACTCAAGCTTGTAGTGCAGGCTAAAGGCAGTTGTATTCCATTAGAATAAATAAGAATATAATTTAAGACGTTTTATTTTCATATGTAAAAATATATTAATAAATATTCAAAGTAAATAAAAATATTTAATTTTTTAATATGGACAGTTCAATTGCCGCACCCGGTATAAGAATAATATTTTTAAGAATTAACTATAATTCGTTAAATCAATTTCAAGAAGAGTTGAGTAGATGCACTTAAACTAGTTTAAAAAGCAGGACTCCTTCTCCTCCTTTGACTAAATTGAATAAAATTTAGAGTTATACTTCGTCGCTGCATCTTCAGGATTTTTTAACCATGTAGTACATTTCTCCATGTTAACTCGCACATGGTTAAAAAAATCCTTCGTGTGCAGCGACTCATAAAACTATGATAGAACTTCACTTGAGGTAAGTTCGTTTAATCATTCATTATCCCCTAGAGTAACATTAAGTGTTTCTTACATCATTTTATTTTATTATGACTTCGCACTTGTAAAATATTACACGAAATAAATACTTCTCATTTTCATTTCATCATCATCATCATCATCATTATCAGCCGCAAGAAGTCCACTGCTGAACATAGGCCTCCCCCATTGATTTCCAGAGCGCCCGGTTGCGTGCGGCCTGCATCCACCGGGATCCCGCGACTTTTATCAAGTCGTCGGTCCACCTTGCGGGTGGGCGCCCCACTCTGCGTTTGGCCTCGAATGGTCTCCAGTCCAGAACCTTTCGGCCCCAGCGGCCATCAGTTCTACGCGCTATGTGCCCCGCCCACTGCCACTTCAACCTGCTTACCCGCTGGGCCACGTCGGCGACTCCAGTCCTTCTACGAATCTCCTCATTCCTGATTCGATCTCGTAGCGAGACGCCGAGCATTGCCCTTTCCATAGCACGTTGAGTGACCTTGAGCCTTCTTATGAGGCCCATAGTGAGAGACCACGTTTCCGATCCATAAGTCATCACCGGTAACACACACTGATTATATACCTTCGTCTTCAGGCACTGTGGTATGTTTGAAGAGAAAACATCACGTAATTTCCCGAATGCTGCCCAGCCGAGTTGGATTCGGCGATTTACCTCTCTCTCGAAGTTGGACCTGCCTACTTGGACAACTTGTCCTAGGTAGACGTACTCGTCGACAACTTCGAGAACCGAGCCTCCAACAAATATTGGAGTGGGCATAACAAGGGCGTTTGACATGACCTTCGTCTTGTCAAAGTTCATCTTTAGGCCCACTTGTTGAGAGACTCGATTGAGGTTCTCGAGCATGCTGCCGAGCTCTTCAAGCGACTCTGCCATGACCACTATATCGTCGGCAAACCGAAGGTGAGTTATACGCTCGCCATTTATGTTGATGCCGAGTCCTTGCCATTCCAGGAGCTTGAAGGCGTCTTCCAATGCGGCCGTAAACAGTTTCGGAGAGATAACGTCTCCCTGTCTTACGCCCCTCTGCAAAGGAATTGCCCTCGTGCTTTGCTCCTGTACTCGGACAGACATGGTGGCGTTTGCGTATAAGCTTTTCAACACTTCGATGTACCGATAGTCAATGTGGCAACGCTGGAGAGACTGCAACACTGCCCAAGTCTCGACCGAATCGAAGGCTTTCTCATAGTCCACAAACGCTAAGCAAAGTGGCAGATTATACTCCTCAGACTTCTGTATAATCTGCCGCAGCGTATGGATGTGGTCTATGGTACTAAAGCCTTTTCGGAATCCGGCTTGTTCGGGTGGCTGGAAGTCATCAAACCTGCGAGAGAGACGGTTCGTGATGACCCTCGAAAACAGCTTGTAGACATGGCTCAGAAGCGAAATGGGCCTGTAGTTCTTCAGCAGGGTGTTATCTCCTTTTTTGAAGAACAGTACCACCTCGCTTCTGTTCCATGCCTTTGGCGTAGTGCCCTCGAACAACACGGAATTAAACAGCCTCTGAAGTACTCTGAGAACCGGCCTTCCGCCTGCCTTCAGAAGCTCAGCGGTAATTCCGTCATCGCCCGGCGCCTTGTTGTTCTTGAGCTGTTTGAGAGCCATCCTAATCTCATAGAGGCTGATGTCCGGGATGTCTTCGGTGTAATGTCGGGTTAGTTTGGCTCTGGGATCTTTGGCCGTACTTGTAGCGGATTCCGCGACAGACGTGTAAAGCTGCCCGTAGAATCTCTCGACCTCCCTCAATACTGCTTCTTGCGTCGACGCCACACTGCCGTCCTCCGTCTTCAGCTTCGACAATCGACTGCGCCCAATAGACTTGTCTCTTGCGAACACTTTGGAACCTTTGTTCCGTTCGATCGCCTCTTTAATACTATTCGTATTAAAGACACGGATGTCGTGTCGCAAGGACTTCCCGATACGTCTATTGAGCAGTCGACAGTTCAAAGCATCTTCGGGGGTCTGCAGGGGCAAAGACCGACGCTCAGCCATAAGGTCGAGGGTGTGGGTTGAAAGTTTCTGCGGTTTGTTCTGACGGCCAGGCTTATAAAACTTGGACCCAACCGCATGGACAGCTTCTACAAATCCGGTACTCATCTCGTCCGCTGTAACGCAAGTATCCAGACAGGCGAAACGATTAGCCAACTCAAGTTGAAAGCTCTCGGGGTTTTCGATATGGGCGCGAGTAGGTCGGAGCGTAGACTTCATCAGTCGAGTTCGTTCCAGTCTGACGTTCAAATTCAATGTGCCTCGTACCATTCGGTGATCACTGCCGGTTTTCACCCTGTTGATCACTGAGACATCATTGAATATGCGTCTCTTTGTCGTCATGATGAAGTCTATCTCATTTCTCGTGGAACCGTCGGGGCTTATCCAGGTCCACTTCCTGTGAGGTGGCTTCTGGAAAAATGAGTTCATCGCAAAGAGTCCCTCTTTCTCCAGAAACTCGGCCAGCCTCTGCCCTCTCGGGTTCCGACGTCCATACCCAAATTGCCCCACTTTCGACTCACAATCGCCCCTCCTGCCCAGTTTTGCGTTAAAATCCCCCATAACAACACTGAAATGAGTCTTAGAGGCATGCATGGCTGTACTAATGTCCTCATACATAGCCTCTACCTCTTCATCTGAATGTGTCGAGGTCGGCGCGTATACCTGTATGACCTTCAGCGAATATCTTTTCGATATTCTGAGTATAAGGTATACCACCCTGCTCGACACACTTTCGATGGTAACAATGTTGTTTATAAGGGACCTGCGAACGAGGAACCCGACACCACCTTGGGACTTTTGGTCACCTTCCCGGTAGTACAGCAGGTTACCCGACTTCAAGGTTATCGAGTCCTCACCCTCTCTACGAACTTCAGATAACCCGATGATGTCCCAGTGTAACCCACTGACTTCTTCCTCCAATTCGATAATTTTCTCTTCTGTCCTGAGCGTGCGTACGTTGTGTGTTACCAGGGCCAGTTTCTGTTGGGGATGGCAGCTCGAACCGATCCGGGGATTCTTAGCACCCCCTGCCCCGCCGTTACCATGATCGCTGCCGTAACCAGGAATAGCGGGGCTGCCGGAGACTAGGGGCCTTGTGTGCATTGCCGTCTTCATGGGGGGAATTGCCAATACTCGCCACGCTTGGCAGGCGGGTTGGCGAGCGCAGAACGCACCCTCTCGCGCCGCGACGCTGCTGCCCGTCGCGGCCTGTGTATTTCGGCACGTTACTCATTCCGGATGGTTATCCCGCCATCGGTCGGCCGCCATATCCCCGTCCGTTGGCCATCAGGACGCACCGCGTGAAGGTGAGGTTGGCTTGGAGCTCTGGGATGGTGTTTGAGCTCCCTTACGTCCCCCTATTTTCATTTCATTTCATTTTTTTCATTTTCAATATGTGAACATGTTGTCTTAGATGGAGCGAACTCCTCCAGAAGTAGCCTGTTTTCAAGTTCGAAACATTTGAAGTACATTGGCTCATAAAATGATTCATTCTCAACCGTTGCTAGCAACTAAACTCCAAACACACACCAAGCTCATTTCCCCAAACCTCATTTGATATCCAAATTCAGCGTTTCATTAAGGCGTTTGTAAAAATGGAACGAACGAATGAACGGACACCATCAATCACCCCTGTTGATTAATGGACAGGTCACCCTCGCTCGCCGTGGACTTCGAGTGCTGACTGCCACCTAATTCACATTCACAGGTCTATGGAATCGTAAAGACATGATTGGAGGATATTTTTATTTAAACATTGCAGGCATGGTCTATTTACAACTTGTTCTAAGTGAGTGTCACAGTTATTAAGGGGAATGCGAACCGATTTGGTTTCATTTCCGACTACCTCTTTGGTGTAATGGTTGAGCAAGGGACTATTTACACTGGAGGTCGCGGGTTCGATTACCGTACAGTACACACATTTGTGTGCATTAACATGTCTGTGCCGGGGGTTTTCTTTTTGTGTAATGTACCTTTGCATTAACGGAAAAAAGTTTTTAAGTTTGATTATCCGTTGTTTAGGATCCCAATAAATAAATTATTTTATTATTGTATATCTATATTATTATTTACATTGACTGGACAGTTTCCCAGTGTTCAGCTTTTGTTTGAGTTAAGGATATTGTTAGTTGTTAAAAATATTTATCTAAAAAGGACCAAACCACTTTTGTATCCGGCGGAGCTGGCGCGTCCATTTGGACTATAAACGTCAGTCGCAGCGCGTATCGCGAGTTATGACGTCACCACTGCCGCACTAACAACTACCTCCATTTGTTGCCGGTAGGGTTGTCACTTCTTCATTGGGTTTTTAAATACAAAACTAGCCATACTAACACTGATACATGCTTTAATTATATCTACGAGTATTTTAATTTATTAATTTCAAATGAGAGAATTTTCAGAGCTTGTTGGGCCATTAACACATCTGATGTTAATTTAGGTATATTTTACGATGACATCATTGCCATAAAAATAGCTTCATAATAAGTGCATAAAATAACTTGGATATTGTAATGGTAACTTTGTAAAGTTATCGCTTTCTTCAGGATTGTTGCGCACGGCCGATCACACTAACCCATGCGTTTCGCAACATCACAAGATGTTGGCCATGCCATTGGTTATAAAAAAATGCTTAAGTGTGCAAAAGGCATTTACAAATTAATGCTTTGCATTTGCATTTTAATTAGTTATTTTTATCCAAATATTAATTCCAGTAATGGTATGCAATCTTAAAATTAACTCACCAATTGTCAGCCCTAGTATAAAGACCATATCTCCTTGATTTGCTATCGCTAGTGTTTTATGGTGACACCCTATGGGTGGATGGGCATCATCCATCTAACGTCAGTCGGTCCAGGGCCCTATTGGTCTCGGCCGATGTCGTTAGATGGCAGTCATAAAATCAAGTCGTGCCAAAATCCTGAATAGACTTGAAAAATCTCACTGATGTATTGACTTAGAAAATGGTAGAAAAACCATTGATGTATGGCGTTGTGGCCTAGGCATTATACACGTACTCTATAAACTTTTGAACAATACACAGACAAAATCCGGCCTGAAACATTGAACATAACATATTATTTTGTTTTTAAGCCATTGATCTTCACAAATGACATGACAAATCTTTAGTAGTTAGTGAGAAACACAGTTTGAAAATGCATTTTTATTGCAGCAAAAAACAGCATTACTTTGACTATAATCTTACCTGAGGGAAAGCAACAATACGTTTGACCATGGACCATGATTGTCTAGAAAATACCTCATCACCGTTCGCTTGGAGACTCTAAATAAGTCCTTAAAGGGAAACACTTTAGGATTAAAATCACTCTGAGCAGGCAGCCCTAATAATCGCTGGTGGTTGCCGCACTGATTTGCGATGCGCGTCCGTTTTACGATACGCGAGGATCCATCTAGCGGCCGCCACTAAACAACCTTGATTACCGTGTTACATTACCCACAGGACTTCCTTATGGGAAACTGTATAGTAGAACCAAGCGTTGGTAGACTACTGTAAAACCGTAGCAAAAATCATCAGAACAATTGCATTCAAACACGACAAGATAAAGAAGTTAAAAGTACAGTCGAAGAATCAAAAGGTTGACCACTCTAAGATCTAATTTTGCTTGCTCAATGATCACATTGACAGGAACTGTTATTCACATTTGTAGTGTTAATCATTATAAGCAAAGAGGATGTAATAACTCGATTTATCAAACTTGACACTGCAGCGTAATGGCAAGATCAAACAAATAAAAAGCATTGGTTCAGCTGTCAATAGTGAAATTCGTGAAGGAACATACGTCTACTCGAATTTAAATTTTATTGTCAAATATAAAGCCTACTTTTCGAAGCAGCACTCTAGCATGGTACACAGTTTAAAAGATAACATGTGCTTGCAACTCGTAAATGAATTTATTTGAAAACTGGTCAACCCTTACGCTCCGCGACTGTACATCACAAAATTTCGGTCAAATTGATCACCGACCAAACGACCCGGTGTGCGTTGCTTTACAGCATCGATCGTCTCCGATCTACTGTCAGAACTGAGCCATGGGCACCTTTTATCTGTAGATACAATTAAGGGATTGAAATTCAACGCTAGACAGAACCACTATCTCACTGGTTCCGTAGGTGGGTACTCAGCCGAAATTTATCGGTCCTCAGGGCCGGCTAAATACTTTCTTACTTTCCCGTTTTCCCCCAAAATTTTATGGTTAATTTTGCCCCAACGGAATTGGGGGCGTGATCCGGTCATATTACTCAAACCATAAACGGTTTGTATTGGCTTTGGGGCGTTTAAATATGCACGTTATTATTACTGGATTAATAATAAAGCGTTTGGGGCTTTGACGAAATTTAAACAATGTGAATAGAAACATGTACTTATTATCGTATGTTAACTGGAGTTCAGGGTAACAGTTTGTAGGAATCAACAAAAGTACTGTGATGCAATAAATATTATAACTGTTTCAATGACCTTAAAATGGCATTACTAACCAGTAATCAATCTTATTGTAAATGTCATTTAAGGATAAAAAACAAATTTTGTGACCGGTAGTAATACTGGTAAAATGGCAAGTCACTTAATTTAAGGATCTATGACGGATTTCCCTGACATAAGAAAAGACTCGACTGTGAAAGTTATTTCTACCCATTACATAAAAACAACCCGTCATAGTTTGTTTAATGGTAGGCAGGGCTAATCTAGGGGTAAAGCGACACCTTTGCGATCTTCGAGGCTTACCTGCAAGCATTCACTTCATTATTAGTGTAGGCAGCACAATATGACTTATTTTTTTCTGTTTCGTCCCACTACTGGGCAGAGGCTTTTCTTATATCCCTTCAGCGATCTCTATCCTTAGCAAAAGTTTGATACTGGTGCTGGTATTAATTTATCCAGATCCCTTCGGCCTACCTCTTCGGCGAAGGATATCCGTCCTTAGGTTGTCATTCAGTGACAACAACGAACAATTTGGATACTGCGTAAAAAAACATAACATATACGGCCTATATACGTCCCACTGCTGGGCACAGGCCTCACCTTAACTATGAGGTGGATTGAGGCATACTCCAACACGCGGGCTCAGTGCGGATTGTTGGAGGGGTGTAAGGTTAGTGAGCAACCTTAATGTCAGATGTTATCAAGCCGCCCTGAGGCCTCCGACTAGGCTTAACGACTGTCATCTAGCGAGGTCAACCGGGACCAACTACTTAACGTGCCTTCCGAAGCACAGAGATGCCCGAAATACCTACACATCACTAAATTTCGGTCGGGGTTTTCACCCATCCCATTTCCGACCGTGTGTTGCTTTACAACAGTGATCGTCACTGTCCACTGTCATAACTGCGCCACGGGCACCTCCACCACAAGCACCTCCGGGAAAAATTTTGATACTGCGTAAAAAACATAAATGAACCAGAAATTCATTTCTAACCCCCTCACGCTCGGGCTATTTTGATCCCAGCACTCAGGCCGTTTGACGGGGGATTAATCGGACCGTGGCCACTCGATGCCGATAGTGGCCGCGGTTAAATGCCGCCTATTTGTCCGAATCGCGGTGTAAGTGCTTTAAATCGGTTTGACAGTTGAAAAATCAAATATACATTTTTATCGGCCAGTCTCTGTAGGATTTCACTCGATGTCTAGACTACCTTTCACAAACTGAGCATAAGTGAGTGCCTGCCTCCGTGGTGTAGCGGTTAGAGCGTTGGGCTCTCAACCCGGAGGTCGTGGGTTCGAATCCCGCGCGAACTACATGTTATGTTTGTGTTGTTGTTTCGAGTTGGCTAGGACAGTAGAGGCCGATCACCTCGTGTCCGAAAAGTAAGATGATCCATGCTGTCGGATAGGCATGTAAAAAAGTCGGTCCTGCGCCTCACCTTTCTCCGGTCGTGTCGAACTGTCTTCCCATCGGGTCATAGAAAGGTGATGGAATAGGGAGTGCACCTGTGTATTTCGCGCACACTTGAGCACTTTAATATCTCCTGCGTAACCTGGTTAATCTCGTTGAGATAAGCCGCTGTGGTCGGAATCGACCAGGAGGCCTTATATAAGTGAGTGAGTGTTATGCAGGCTTCCCAATTTAAATATCAGAGAAAAATGTTCTACAGCTGCTCTAACCTAATCTGTCTGATGACTTTTAACATGCACATTTTGCACTCGCCTTAGAAACATTTTACGTACATGATTGTTTGTAAATTAATGTTTGTGGTTGGTTTGTGGTTAATGCAACATAAAACAAATACAATGGATAGAATGTTTCATGCACCCATCAAAGCAAATCAGACCCCTATGATTTGACTGTTTTGTTCATAAACTGGACCATTCACAGAGTAAACTCTTAGATATTTTTTTTGGTGCCGATGCCCAGACAGATATGTTAGTTTTGGGTTTGAACTGGGTTGGTTTAAACTCAGTTAAGAAGAAATACAGGGCGAGCAAATTATCCTTAATACAAGTAGATAAATAAGGATAATTATGAGCAGTTTTTTTCAATTAAATGAATTCCTACTGTAAATTAAGATCTTTTGTTCTTAATTATACTCACAAAATAAGGTCACTTAAATGAAAACATGCCTCAAGCTTGATTCAGTATTTCAATGATGATAGCTTTGGATAAAATATATTTCAAGTTGCTAATTTTCAGACGTAAAACATTGCCATAAAGTATTTTTTATTTTATACACTAAAACTTATATTTATCGTACAGAAAGGGTGAAATTAAGACATATTACTCGCAAAATGGCATCAGCACACAATTGCCTTTTCTGAAGCAACAATATAAAGGTCCACTCTTTGTTAGAAAACCTCTTAAATTGCCTCTTAGTGACGTTTAGGGTACATTAGTGGAGATCCGTATCGATGATAAAAAACGGCATAGATTTTGTCCAGAAAATGCCCACACAGATTTTAGAGATCGTAGCTATTATACTCGTAAGAGCTGTTTACCGATTTCTTTATAAGTGATTGAGCATAGTAAAGGTAGGACCTATTATGCCTGAAAAAGGGTTTTCATTACTCATACTCTGAAAGTGGGTCATTACTGACCTGAGAAGCGGGCTGAAAGTGATACTTTTCTTCCCTAGGGAAAATCACTTTCAACTGACAGCTGTCAAATCATTAAAAAAAACTAGTTCTTTTTCACATATCTATTGAACCATGTTCCTATACAGCCACGATGTATTTAAGTAACTTAAAGTTAAGTATTGATTAGAGAATATATTTTTTTTAAATAATTTGATTATAATTTAATTTTAACAGTTTCTTTAAAATAACTTAGCTTTGAACAAAATATTTAACATCTTTCCAATGATGAAAATTAAAAATAACGGCTGAATAGCCGGCCAGCCACAGAAAAAAAAAACAAACAAAATAGGCGGGAAAGCGGCAATTCGATCTTCATTTATTTTTCTCATTTTTTCTTCAGCTAATTCATGTTTTTTATTTTACTTTCCTTGTATTTGTAATGAAAAGCACAGTGTTTACCTCGGGATAAAGACTTATTTAGTCCCTCGAACTATTGGCGCCCTCATTTCGTTCCGGGCGCCAAACCCCGTCTCGGGACTAAATAAGTTACTTTCACCCCTAGGGTAACAATGTACTATTTTTGCCCTCTGCCTTTTTAAAGAATAAATCCTTCGCTAACATAGAAGCAGATATCAAAACAGTTGATAATGAACAGCATTATACAATAAAGCTTTTAATTGGCAGTTATATTGAACATTTCAATACCTGTAATACCTCGTAGATGTGCAGTTTATTTAGGCGGCTTATTGTTAAAAAAATATCTTCCAGACAACCACAACCTACACGCAAAGGAAATATCACAAAGCAAGCAAGCAAGTGCACAAATAATACAGGATAAATCTATATTTAATACTATTATTACAAGAAGTTATTCTGTTGTGTAAAGAATTACACAACAATGTTCTTAGAGATTCAGAACCTACAATACAGGCGGTCTTATTGCTTAGGGCGAAGTGTCATAATGCGACAAGTCATGATTGTGGTAATCATTTTATGGATATAAATGTGGATGTAAAAAATTGTGGGTTCAATTTATAATTCAAGTCCAAGTTAGCCAATGGATTGTGCCTACTGGTTTTCACTTTAATCAAGCAGGCTAGTAGGCTAGGCTTTTAAATGATGGACTTTATCTATTATTAATTTATAGTGATTTAACAATTTCTGATATCATACAATTTTGAGTGAAAAAACTAAAAAGCTCAGGTGGCAGCACTTTCGTCCGGAAGCGTCTAAGCCGTCGCGTGATTACGACGCGTCCCGCCCGCCTCACGGCGCGTTCCGCCCGCCTTTGTCCGGGACGCGAGCTCCGCGAGATGAGCCGCGCTTTAGATGTCTTCCTCCATTCTCATTAGGCCGCAGGCGACGTGCTTGTGTCCCTACCTGTGCTACATGTGGCGTGTAGTTCTGTTATGTTATGAAAAATAAGATTTAGATGGCTTGACTAAAATGAGCACACAAGATGTAACTTTACAGCCGTGGAAGGTGGTGGAGCAACTGCAGCCACCAGTGGGATGGCCTGAGGCAGAACAAGACCTCGGTTTTTGAGTGCATCAGTCTTTATAACCAACCTATTATCAAAAACATAAATACTTACTAGCCAGGTAAAGTAATAACATTTTTAAGTAATTAGTTAAATCTTACTAACTTTTCAATGTTTGTTGTGTTTTCCTTTCATTCTTGCTATCTATTTCATTTACATTCAAATTCAATATATATTTTTTCAAGTAGACCATGACACAGTACTTTAGAATCGTCAAGAATCTTAATTTTAAGCACTTAATAAACATAAACATAGTAATAAAATATATAAACAATACTTAAAATACATGTATAATGTCTATGACTGTATCACTGGCGTCGGAAGGTTGTTTCTACTGAGAAGACCCGGCAAGAAACTCAGCAGTTACTCTTTTTAAATCGTCCTATCTTTTACAGTACAAAGTGAATGTTTGAATAAACCAACCAAATCATGCAGTTTTGACATGAAATTAAATAAAAAAAATAAAACAGGAAGTTAATAAGTATTACAAGCCCGGGTCGATAATACCAATCCATAACATACTTTTACCTTCTACATTTCATAATTTAAGCTCAACGCCTGCTGACAACTCAGCAACTTTTACGTAGGTACATAAGTATTTCAAAAAGTTGTTTAAATAAATCTTGAGTCCTTTTCCTTTATATTGTTTACGCTCCTGGAGTGCGTATCTGGGGCAAGGACGCGCTCCTGAGAGTTAATTAAATGATAACTATCTTTTTATATTCGGGAGAGCTCTCAGGATGCGGGTTGGATTGTACTGGAATAATTTTCTCATTTTAATTAGCGAAGGTTGCAGACCTGACGTGGGTTGCCATAATGATGAGAATCAAACATTTCCGTTTTCTTGTAACATGAATTTACTTGTTAAAAATGCGTAAAAGAAACCGCTTTGAGAATATATCCAACAACTTTAAATCAACGACTTTGACTAGAGCAACCGAATTCAAAATGACTAAGTGCCCGAAGTTGACTAAATTCATACGGCAAGATTATTTTTGACAGTAAATTAAGAACATAGTAGGTACACACAAAATGGAGCAAAATGAGTCTCTAATATGCACCGCCTAATTTTTCTGTCTGGCCGTGTGGTCGACTGGCAGAAAATCCCACTTAAGCATTAAGTCCACCATTTGTACTTTATTTTAAATTTGCAAAAATAAATAATGCACCTAATACTAACTCTGCTTAGTTCGATGACTTCGATGTTCAAGATAATTATAACTGATAAGAATGATACTCGTAAGCAAACGCGTCAAGTCATTGAAGTCAAACAACAAAGCCGTCTATAAGTAAATCTCCTCCAGCTCTATTCAGCTGCCACCGAACACATTTGCCTAAGCTCCTCAAACTGTGCCAACAATGCTGACTAGTTACGTGATTCTAGACTTTAGGTTTCCTACTTCTCGAGAGCTCGCTTTCATGTGCTAGGGGTGAGAGCAAAGCGCTCCGTTTGAAGTAGGTATCGGAGGTACGGAAATCGCAGCGTTCAGTGTTCTTGAAAACGTACGTTTTACTCGTGCGTATTCGTAGTTTATATAATACTAGCTTTCTCCCGCTACCTATTAATTTATTTTGATTTAGTTGCGGAATTAATGCCTAGACACATTCTTTACCGGTCAACCACACGGTCAAACAGAAAAATTAAGGCGATGCACTAGACTAAAATTTAGGTTAAGAGCAAACAAACGCAATAATATTATACAGTGTGTCTGGTCAACGGTGTCGGACCCACTAGGGTTCTGTAGTATAATCAATTTTATCGACAAAATTTTCGTTCAATTACAAAATGGCGGCCATTGGTCTTTTTTATTTCGTCGAAGCCGGGTGTGTCCATTTATTTACCAATATCTACCTTTGTGCAGGACCTGTAAGCATGAAAAAGGACTCTATCTATTCATAGCTACACAAAATACGTCTACAATTAAACACGTCTAATAAAGAAACTACAAAATAATGCATAAAATATTCATCCTACTAATATTATAAAGGCGAAAGTTTGTATGTCTGGATGTGCTGTGTTGATCTTTCCCGTAAAAACTACCGAATGGATTTTAATGAAACTTTGCAATAATGTTGCTTATACATCTGAATAACACATAGGCTATAATTTATAAAGATATTGTGTAAATTGTTGAAAATATTATGTAAAATGTGAAAATGTACGCGGCTTCAATGGTATGGCATGACAGTTGATGACAGACGGCTGCTGTTATTAGCGTAACTATGGGTGCGTTCCGAACTAAGACAAAATCAAAAATAGCGCACATTTAGATTTAGCTTTCAGTTGCTCAACTTAAAGTGGAACTTAAGTTGAGCAGCAACTTAATACTTCAGTCCACGCGGACGAAGTCGCGGGCGGCCGCTAGTACATACTATAAATAGCACGATGTGAGTTTTTACAGCTTGGACACACAATGTGATTGAGAATGCTCGAGATCCAGTTAAAATGCTTTTAATTTCCAATTACATTGATATTACACACTGAATTAATTAGTCTTCTGATGAATCACATATTCTAGACAAAAAGTTTATTTTATTCACTAAATGTAAGTATTCGTCCAAATCATCACGACCAGCCCCGCTCAATCCCTTTCATACAACCTACGAAGGTTTCGAAAACTAACCATTATTCTTAAATAGTCAAATATAGCATTTACATCTCACCGTCAGCAAACTCAAGCGCTCACAGTGAAACACACTTTATTTAAACAAATACTCTCCTTGACATAGCTGTTGGAAGATAAACATATAAACACGCCAAGGACAGATCGTTCTCTTTTATCGGCTCTACGATATTCTTGAGCGAGTGCTCAACGAGTGTAGAGAGCAGCATAAGCAAATTGTATATCTTTGTAAATATATCAGATATCAACTTCATATTTGTCTGGGTCGTTGGCGGAAAGGTGAGATCTCATTAGCGTTTCGTTGCAGCGTCAACCGTTGCGTCGTTTCATTCTTATTCACATGTCACGCTATGCATTGCTTCGTTGAATTAATATTTCTACGAATGGAGTAAGGATGTCGCAGCGTCAACCTTCGTCTGCTTCTTTATTTTTAAAATGATTGAGTCAATTCAGTTTTTCACTTTGTTTACTGAATAAAATATAAAAGGCCAAAATTCTCATTCTAGTAAGAAAAAGTCTTTGGTAAGCTGGAAATCATTGCAATCCTATTTTTTTAGTATGGTCTTCAAGATGACCTTACTCTTGATGGGAAGTTTTGACCGCAATTTAATTCTAGGTTGCCTGTAAGTAATCGCTTTTAGCGATAAAACCGCCTACATTGTACGTCCTAAATCTCTGTAAACTTAGTTGTGTAATTGTTTTCTTTGTGCAACAAAGTATCTAAGTATAGTTATTAAGATAAGATAAGATAAGATAAAGTATCCAAGTATACTTATTCTTAACTTATTTCAGTACACAGGCCTAAAAACGCAAATCAGACACAAACGTCTCTATTCAAACAAAAATACCTGTGGTCATCAGAGCGGTCCAAAACTACGGATCGTAAAGCATTCTTAAAAAGGCGTCGTAATGGCCTGTTTAATGAGGGTCGACACGATTATTGTAGACATTAATTACCTCCATTGTGGAACACCCTCACATACAGTTAGCCTGTGGTGCAAGTTCCAGTCTACCTCTAGAGAAACTTCAAAAAGAAAGCGGTTTATTTTGAAGAGCACCTCGTATTGCAAGCTGTCGAATTCATAGGTGCTCATAGCTTAGTAGTCATTGCTCATGTTAAGCTTCGCATGTCAGGCCAGGTAGCAGGATGGGTAGTCCTTGATTTTTTATGCTGTGTTTTTTTATTGGTCGGGCATCGCCCGCATCGCCGTGTTTCAGAAGCCTCGCTAAACAGTCAGTCGGGATCGCGGCCGCGACCGAATCGTGAGTCAGTATCAACGTTATCTTTACAATAGTTCAAGTTTTTTAGCACAAGGAACCTATCAACCTTTTTTTATTATGATACAAGCGGCTGCCCGCGACTTCGTCCGCGTGGTATTTAGTTCAGCCAGCGAGTACAAATTGTAGCCCAAATATTATTTCGATGTGAAACCCTTCTAATTCGGAACGCACCCATAGTTACGCTTAAGACAGCAGCCGTCTATCATCAACTGTCATGCCATACCACGTGATGCCGCGTACATTTTCATATTTTACTTCATATTTTCAACAATTTACACAATATCTTTATAAATTGTAGCCTATGTGTTCTTCAGATGTATAAGAAACATTATTGTAAAGTTTCATTAAAATCCATTTAGTAGTTTTTACGTGAAAGAGCAACACGGCACATCCAGACATACAAACTTTCACCTTCATAATATTAGTAGGATAATTGACCAAGACACAACTAAATGGGTTGGTATCAACTCGTCTAAAAAGCAACTGGGGGGCTAAAATGGCGACATTAGACGTTTCATATCTGAAACATAATATGAAACACTTTTTGAAATCGTAAAATGGCAACTTATTAGGTGAATCATATTATGAACATATTATGATTCATATTTGTTTTTCATACAATTTGACAGTTTTGTATGGGAATTCGTAAAATGGTGCACTTTTAAACGTCAAATTGGAGGAATGTTAGATGTTTAGGGTCAGTTCGCCTGTTCGCGTCCACCACCCCGTTCGCGTCCATTTTACGGAAAATCCTCGAAATTAAGTAAACTAATACAACAGTTAAAAATACGTCACTAATGCTAATACTTCAAAGTTAAGTTCAAAGACACACGCACATAAGGATAAATAGTGTGCAGCGGCGCATTCGGATGTTTTTTATTGATTTATGTGAATTTTAAGCTACATTTTTAACGAATAAAATGAGGTAGACGTGAATTAAATACACCTTATTTAGAACTTAGCGTTTGCGTCCGCTATGGCCGCAAACTATACCTACAAGAGATAATCATAAACCAAATTGCGTCCACTACTTTCTTGAATGCAATAAAATTAACTTGCTTGTAAAAATAATTTCAAATGTTTTGTTCATAATTATGATACATTTTTAACTAAGACTACGGCTAATAATTATATTTTTAAATGAAATAAGTAATTCCTTTTATTATTTTTATTAGTCAAAACATTAATTAGGTGTTCGGTGACAAGAAATAATGATGAAGAGAGAACATAAACTGAAGACCATTTAAAGAAAGCGTAAAATGAAATGCGAAATGAAGAGACCTGATTACTGTTTATTCATTCATAGACAGACCACTGGAGAACGGACACAGGTGGACTTATATGCTACACGGACGGATTCAGGAAATAATCAATCAAACTCTTGGTTGCTGGCGTGCACAGACGCACTATGTGATGATGGCTCGGCGATAAAGAGAGCAGTACGCTTGGGCAGGCTGGCCAGCGTTCTTGAAACCAAAATGTATGCATTTTGGTTTGCGCTTACATAGCAGGCAAGCGTCACAACCATGTCACAAAAGTGACGGTCTACAGCGACAGCAAGGTAAGAGTAGCACTGCAAGCATTCAACAACCAGCGACAACATCAGCGATTGTCAAGGAATGCAAATCAGCGCTAGGGAGACTAGCTGGCAAAGCGGAAATTAGATGTGCAAGGGTCCCCTGCCAAGAGTTAATGCTGGCAGTAAAGCAACTGATAAATTATTCCCGCGAAATGGTCTACAGTGGACGCTAATTGTCATTTCTGGAAAAATACCTAATTCTGTAATTTATTTATTAAAAAAATGCAATGTTTCGAAAAAACTTTAATTTGATCCTAAAATAAACTAGAATATAATGGATACATAATATATATTTTTTATATAAATCAGTGCTGGAGCATTTTTTGATTCACTGTCAAATTTAGCAACTGCACTAAATGGACGCGAACAGACGAAATTACCCTACTAGGTGACAGCGCTGAGCTGTCAAATTCACATAGCGGTAAACATTATTTAATCGTTTTTAGGATAAATTTAAGTATTCGTAGTAAATTGTGTTACTGTTAATTATTATAATGACACCAAGAATACATAATAGTGACTATAAATTGAACCTATTTCCAAGACCGTGGCGGAAACGACACTGAAGGTTTATCACATTTTGAATGAAATTCCTGAGAACTTAGTTCATCACATTTACGTTAACTAGCTGTCTTCTGGTGAATATTCCAATATTATCGAGTAAATAAAAATCGTTTTTGTTATTATAATGTGTATTATTTAAAAAATGTACGGCATTAAAACCTAAAAATCTGCTCCCAAATAAAGTCGTCTTGTACGCCATTGCCGAGGCAGAAGTTTGGCAAATCACTCGGGCTTTGTTGTTACAGAGTCATGTCTCCTTGCAAATATCTTCAATCTCAAGAACATGCCTAGCTAGCACCAATTTCTTGTCTTCATTCATAGTTTCCGGTCGGAAAATGCTTTTTATCACAAGTTTTCACGAACATTATTTACAATCTCGATTGACAGCTGTGACATTATTGTTCTTAGGCCACCTGTCATGGTCCTCATTGCCAGACAAAAAAATTGTAAATTAAAAAAAAAATAAAAATTATTAGTGATAAGAAATCACACAAATTCAATAATAAGCTACATTTTAAGCCTTAAATTATTAGTTGTAATGATGAAAATATTTGTTTAATGAAAACCGTTAAGTTTACAATTATTAGGCGCGACACTATTTTTTTTGGTGTAGCAATGTCGTCATCAAACTATGTCTAAGAGTCCAAGCCATGAAATAAATTTAAAAAAGAAAAATATGTCTAAGATATGAAACGTCGAGTAGGTGTTTCACTTTTCATGTCGCCGTTTTACCGTTTTTAGCAATTCACCAGATGAAACGTCACTTAGATGATTCATATATGAAACACCTAAAATGTTGCCATTTTAGACCCCCTGGTCTAAAGAGCAACTGGTCTAAAATGCAACTCGTCTAAAGATTACCGAATTGAAACGAAAATATTCGTTCAAGAAGTTTGATCAATGGTCAAAGCCTTGAATGGCACCGGTTAGTTTACTTACCTGTCACACCGAGGATTAAACGTAAAACCCAAACATTAACGTCCACAAAAGGGCAACAACAATACCGATATTTTGGGAATTCCGTCCTTTTTAAAGAGTTCCGTTGACATTTTTCAAGCGTATTTAGCATTCCTGCTTGAGACCTTTAAGTGTTTTATGTTCATTGGAATGCGTCAATAATTGTAAACCGTTTGTTTGTTCCAGGTCAAACGTGCGTCCACGTGGCGGCCACGACGGGCCACATCAAGACCCTGCAGACCCTCGTCTACTACGGAGCGGATATCAATGCCAGAGTAAGTTTCCTTACCCTTTTCTCTTCTATAAAACTTATATTCTCGCTTATGGGAATCACTTTGAAGCGATGATGAGTTGTCTCTCTTTACGAACAAAGATATCGCCAGGATCCCGACCTGTCAGAAAACATTCCAGATTATTACTACTTCATTTTTACTGTCTCGCCGCAAGAATTGGGTGTTTCCGTTTTCCTTCGACATAGCCGCGATGCAATTCAATGAGATTCCATCACGTGGTAAAATGCAAATGCCCATCATTGTACTTGCCTTGTTGGTGGCTGTTGTGAAACGACGTCAGAAACGTTTGACGTATCCATTTAACATACATAGTTGTTTACATTTGTAGATTTTGCACCTTAAAGTTTGAGGTCAACTTCCAATTTAAAGTGGTGTAAGAGATGCTCCACTTTCGTAGCGGAGTTCGAATAATACGCCCATTATATTGATGATGTAATGATCTGTTGAACTATATGACGCATTTACTACGATTAGGATATCGGTAGTAGTTGTAGTTTTCTCGGAAGACTGATGACATGACTCTGACACGCAAATCGAGTTTATAACTTCCCCTAGTTCGATGAATCAATATTACTTACTTATTGTTTTGTTCGCATCTGGATTATTCATTCTGATGAACTAAGATATCTAATAAGAATAACAACAAATTAACATTACCTATTTACTTTGAAGAAAATCTCCTGTTTTACAAATTCTAACGAAATATTATACGAATACGCAACATTTAATCTTTAAAATCTCTGTCAACCTTATTATTATTGAACTAAAAATATAGGAACATGACATCTATGATCTATCTGATGTGACTTTCGCTGAAATAGGTACGTTAAAGCATTCTCTATGTTTGTGCTTACGCGTTTGTCTTGTCATTGTCATTCAGTATTTACAATATATTCTGCGCAGGTTGCTGTATGAATTCCTACTTAGCGTTTGTGTGGAAAACCCCTGCCTAATCACTTGATAAGATACAGCTCGGTACGTCGAGGGTTTTTTATGAACGTTTCTTTACTTTGTAGATTGCAAAGAATGGATCTTTATCAACCAATTTTAATTTTGCTTTATCTTGTTGTTATTGCTATGATTTTGGGTAATTGTAGGGGTTTTATGTGATAGATAATTGATAAAATCTTCCGGGGTGCGCACGCCCGCATGGCACACATCAAGCGTGTTAGATAGTACTTAGTTGAAAATTGCCTTGTAAAAAGTTATAGATCCTGTATATGCTCTAGCATATACAGGATCTATAACTTTTTACAAGGATCTATAACTTTGCAAAAAACTGCACAGGCGAGCTTAGTTAGTAACTAAGCTCGCCTGTGCAGTTTTTTGCAATCGGCATATCAAGTTTTTAGGACATCTTTTCGCATGGCCACCTGACACGAAAGGTACAGTAGCATAGCTCTCCGAGAGGGTTTGACGAGGGGACGTCTTACGGTTTGACCTGCAGCTTGATAGGCAGAACCCCCCAGCCTATACTAATGTAATTTCTGTATTGTTTCAGGAAGGCTTAGCGGGCTGGACGCCGCTGCACATCGCGGCCCGGCGCGGCGACGTCAGGCTGGTGCAGTACCTGCTGGAGCAGTGCCCGGGCGTGGCGAAGGCCCCGCGCGACTGCGGAGGGCGCACGCCCCGCCGCCTGGCCCGACGCACCAAGGCTGAGCGACTCTTCGCCAGCTTGAGCGCTGACAGCGATGAGGAGACCGATGACGACGATGATGATGTGAGTGTCTACATTTTGGGTAATTGTAGGTGTCAATGGAGTGAACACAGATTCCAACAAGAATGTGATTCGATCAACTATTGACTAGAGCCTGTCCCACCTGTTAAATAATCAAGTTAACGCTACAATGTTTAGGTTGAATTTTCATGCGAGTAGGATAGATCGGACGTCATACATCGTAATATAACGTCATTCTACAACGCAGTACGCATTATTAGACACATCTTCACGATTCTTTTATAACAGATTATAGGTAAAGGTGTCGAAAGCTGGCTAAGTTGCTGTAAATGACCTTTTTCTTATGTTTCTCATCATTGACATCGTCAATATTCACTTCCATAATCTTGCAAACAACATTAATTTCCAAGAGGCTCATAATTTTTTTAGATTTGGACAAACCAGTTGAAGCCAGTAACGTGGTGATGGCGTAATACCTACGTTATTCCGATCCTCGAACTATAAATACTGTATTTTTACCCTGGCATTTGTTTGCAACTCTCTTATTAACTTTACAACCTACAACATTCAACAGTGGTCTAAATGATTACACCGTCTAGTAAAAGTGAAATTGAATAATACTTAGCTGAAACATTATAGCTCGCGACAGTAACTAAACACCGTTTGAAATTAGGCGTAACTTCGTTCTAGTATTAAGATATTGACCACAAAAAAGGTTTGTCGTCACGCTCACTACGCACGTCACACGCCATAAATGTAATAATTGCCAGCAGCAATTAAAATAAACAAGCTATTATATCATGATAATTGCAAATTAATATACAACCAATCGCAGCCACAAAATGCGTCGATATATCATCATCGACCGTTTTAATATTGACAGAGATTAGTAAAGCATGTCCGTGGTTTCGTAAGAATACGGAAACGGTGAAAAGACTGGGTGGCGTGTCTATATTTGGCGAGGACAGAGGGGTCGGCGCGCGGCGCTCTCGTCACTCAGCTATCCACATTGTTGGGAAAACCCCATCGCCCCCTCCGCCTCCGCCCCTTCCTCCGCCCTGGCAGGCCTGCGCGTGCGCTCCGTCTTGTGACGACACCGAGCGACCAAGAGCGACCAAGACACGCACGCTCTACCTGACATTTACATCAAACTCCATTGCAATTTCTCAATCTAATTAAAACATTCGCACCTTTCGTTCGTCCTTAAAACTTTGGTAGAAAGGTATTTCGGATATCGCTCTTCCCTCCCTGTCATATCAAGCACAATCGATGTGTAATTGTTGAACTATTAAATCTTTCAGTCTATCTTTGTGTACCTTTGGGTCTCACAAATAAATTACTGGAATTTATTAGATTTACGACCAGAACTATTTGATAATCAGCAATGTTTGTAAAGAGAGCGTAGGAATGATCTCGAAGTTAGCATAGCGGCCTCGAAGGCCGCAGACAGAGGTCACATGAAGACAACAAATTAATTCTAAAGTCCAGTGAATATGTCCGTCATGAATGAGAAGATGAGAAGTGCAAGGGTACTGTAGTAGATCGCGTTAGATAAGTGCGGGTAGAATCCGTAAACGTAGATGCTGTACGTGCTAGTAATGAGGCGATGGTACCCGCGCGTGCGCGTGACACGCAGCTCTACGTATTGGAGAAAAACTGGTTATCATACGTACTACCGCATTGTCATCGCTGCATTAATGGATGGACACGGATGTTTTGATCTGACCATTGATAATGAGCTGTGGAATCCTCTGAAGCAATTAGCTTTGAAAGTCTAGAAAATATCATCTAAAATAGTTAACTTCGAATGTAATGTAGGTAACATAGTTTGATCAGTAAATAATTTAACATCACACGGGTTTTGTTGGTAACAGGGCCCTTGTGTTCATAGATATCTCTCACAAAATACTAACTGCGCTCCCCGAAAAAAGTTGAAACCGGTAATTTCAGGAAAGCCAATTATAGTTTTGTTTATTGAGGCTTTGGACCCGTGTTTGCGGTTTAGTAATGTGTTATTTATTTTTACTACTATTAGTACTATTAACCACGAAACTATTAGTCTGATCATTTACCTAATATTGGATCGCGTCAGAAAGTTCAATAGACATTTTGGAATCCATCCTGGTATTCGCCAGAGTCATACTTAGATATTTCTTAACCCAAATCCTTGGACGTTATTATACCGCAGACGCTTTTGAACACAGCTGTCTATTTCGGCTGCATGTTTTATTTTGAACAAACTTGGAAAGGGGCCAACACAGTCAGGAGCGAGCCGATGCCTACGACCTAAAACTATTTTAGAGCTGATTCCATTATTTATGGATATACACAACATTATTGGAATTTAAGTCGCGATGAATTGACTTTGTTTCCAGTTTCCAATCTGAATAATTACTTACTACTTGGATTCACTTTCATACTTACCTTAAATTCTCTAGCACCAAAAGAAACCTTTTTGAATTATAGATATTTTTCGATGAGACAGACAGCCTAATCTACTAGCGAACGGTGATATGCTTATTAGAAATATAATATATTAAATCGCACGACGCTCAATTCGGTTTCAAGCCTGATTTGTCTACAGAAAGCGCAATTCTCAGTCTCAAACACACTGTTCGGTACTACACCGACCGGTCGACGCCAATCTATGCCTGTTTTCTCGACCTCACGAAGGCGTTTGATCTTGTTTCATACGACATGCTTTGGGATAAGCTGACGAGGGAGGGGGTCCCGTCCGAGATATCACAACTATTGCAATATTGGTATGCTAACCAGTTAAATAGCGTGCGTTGGGAAAACACTTTTTCTGAGGAGTACCAGTTGCAGTGCGGAGTGAGACAGGGTGGGCTGACGTCTCCAAGGCTCTTTAACTTGTACATAAACGAGCTCATCGTTGGCCTCAGCAGCATGCGTGTCGGATGCTGGATCGACAAAGTTTGCGTTAATAACTTGAGTTACGCTGATGATATGGTGCTGCTGGCGCCAACGATGGGTGCGCTCAGGAAGATGATAGGTCTGTGTGAGGCGTATGCTAGAGCCCATGGACTGGTATACAATGTTAAAAAAAGTGAATACATGGTTTTTAAGGCCGCCGGCAAATGCCCGGTCGAGGTGCCTGAGCTGACTTTAAATGGATCAAAATTAAATAGAGTCTATCAATTTAGGTACCTCGGGCATTACCTTGCCGATGACCTTAAGGACCAAGCTGATATTGAGAGGGAACGGAGGGCGCTTGCGATGAGGTGCAATATGCTGGCGCGCAGGTTTACCCGTTGTTCACATCAAGTTAAAATAACGCTTTTCAAAGCCTACTGTCAGAGCTTCTACACGGGTAACCTGTGGACCACCTACACTCAAAAGTCGTTGAGCGTGCTCCGGGTCCAATATAATAATGGTTTCAGAATGCTGTTGGGCTTGCCACGTTACTGTAGCGCGTCGGAAATGTTTGCCCAGACGCATACAGATGGCTTTTTTGCCATATTACGCAAAAAGACAGCCTCGTTGCTGGAAAGGGTACGGACGAGCTCAAACAGCATTCTCAAGACCATTTCGGAAAGATACGATTCGCCTATTATAAAACACTTTGTTGGGCTTCTGACCGGAGTGGGTTGATTAGGACTTGCTTCGGTCGGCAGCTGAACGAAAAGTCTGTTCTATTTTAATTTTAATTTTGTATTACTAACATAGCATAGTAAGTGACACTAACCCAGTGGATCTATGTTATCTTCTAAATAAATGAATTATTATAAAGAGCAACTGGTCTAAAATGCAACTCGTCTAAAGAGCAACTGGTCTAAAATGCAACTCGTCTAAGGAGCAACTGGTCTAATCCACTGTATATTGAACTATTGTAAAATTTTTCGGCATTTAAAAAAAGGACAAATTTGCGTCCAAAACCAAAACTATTTTAAACATAATTGAACATAATAAAAAAAAAAATTCAGTTGCTTTTGGTGAATCAGACCGGAATGAAATTTTAATAATTATGATTTGTTAAATAATTTTCACACATAGTAGCGACTTTTCAGATCGCGATTTTTCATGATCAAAAAATTAATAAATCGTGTTTTTTCTTGAACTTAGCTCAATTTCACGCGGAAATCTGTTGAAGATTTAGCGAAAAAAATTAATGCAATCATTAAAAAAGTAGGCGTGGTAGGCCAAATCCTGAACTATGAGGAATTTAGAAAGATTGACAAACTAGCCTTAGCCCAATTTTGGCAAAAACTAAAACTGCATATTTGTTTTTTTTCTTACTTTTTTTTAGCCAGGGTTCGAAACAGTTGGTTTTGGAAATAAATGACACCCTATATGTTTAGATAAGGAAAACTCTTAAATTAAAATAAAAACTCAGCTTGTGTTTTGACATATGATTTTTACATACACATACACACAAACAACATTGTAAAATCAAGTGTTTATTATTACACTTGTAACTCAAGTGTAAAAAATTCATTGATATTAACAAAAAGAGGAAGATACGTTACGTTCATACTACGGGAATTCGAAAACTGGCACATAACATTGACGTGCACGCGAACAAGTCGCTGTCATATTGAATTGAAAACAGGTCCATTAGACCTGTTTTTTGTGTGGCCAACTTTGGTGCGCGGATGCCGTATCCTCATCTTTTTGTTTATATCAATGAAGTTATACGGTACAATAACTTCTATACTACATAGTTTAGGAGGCTGATTTTTTGAATATGCTATAGGGTTACTATAGTTATCCCATTTTAACACATTTCGTTGCTGGCGATTCTGGGTCATTTGTCTATGACATTTTGATCATGTCCTTTGTATTCAAAAAAACAACCTTTTAAGCCATGTAGTATACACAGGAGGTATCGGCGTACCAAATGTGACCAAACAAGAAAACAGGTCCATAGGACCTGTTTTCAAGCCCTTATGCGACATTGTTGAAAGTAAAGACTATTTATTAATTTTGCGATCATGAAAAGTCGCTACTATGTGTGAACATTATCTAACAACGGTCTGAGTCACCAAAAGCAACTGAAAATATTATTTTTATTATGTTCAATTATGTTAAAAATAGTTTTGGTTTTGGACGCAAATTTGTCCTTTTTTTAAATGCCGAAAAATTTTACAAAAGTTCAAGATACAGTGGATTAGACCAGTTGCTCCTTAGACGAGTTGCATTTTAGACCAGTTGCTCTTTAGACGAGTTGCATTTTAGACCAGTTGCTCTTTAGACGAGTTGCATTTTAGACCAGTTGCTCTTTAGACCAGTTGCTTTTTAGACGAGTTGATACCAACCCAACTAAATTATAATACGTGACAGCTTTAATTCGTCAGAGGAGAAAAAGACAAATGACAGTCAAATCTATAATAAACTGCGAAGGAATATTTATTTCATTACACGTTCAAAAGTACGTACTTATAAGCGCATATACTTGTATGCTCGTACAAGTGGCAAGTGTGGCAAAAAGCGCGTCCATAACCAGGCTTTTACGCGCGTGTAAAACTTTGGCTGAAACCGCACTTAAACGCTCTGTTTTCTCAACTTTCACCAAATACCAAGACGGAAGGGTACACGTGCAACGAGCTACGGCATCGAAAACAAGCCGCAACGAGTATTGTTACTTCAACGTTGTTGCCAAGATTTTTAATTGTCTTCATACAATTCTCTCGGGAGCTTCCTTTATACCGCCGATGGAAGCCAGCTAAACGGTCTCTTCAAGGAACACTTACCCGCAATGGCGGCTGGAACGTTGCGCGAAACACTGAGAAGATAAAAGGGAAGTTGGTATAGTAGGAGGTCCTACCGCAAGTTCATCTCCATCATCATGATTTAAAGCTTAGGATTGTATTATTTTGTACGTGAGTCTGCCCGTGAGGTACCCGTGGCGCAGTGGTGACAGTGATCGGCGAAGATCACTGTGGTAAAGCAACACACGCCAGGTCGGAAATGGGATGGGTTGACCCCAACCGAAATTTAGTGATGTGTATTTTGGATGCTTCGGAAGGCACGTTGGGCAGTTGGTCCCGGTAGATGTCGCTAGATGTCAGTCGTTAAGCCTAGTCAGAGGCCTTAGGGCGGCTTGATCACATCTGACATTGAGGTTGCTCACTAACCTTTTACAACTCCAACAATCCCTACTGAGCCCGCGTGTTGCAGTATGGCTCGCTCCACCTTATAGTCGAGGTGAGGCCTGGGCCCTGCAGTGGGACGTATATAGGCCGTTCATGTTTGAACGTAAGTCTAGTACTATTGAGTGCTAAAAAGAAAAAAAACATAAGGTTTTAATTCAGAATCCTCGGTTTTGTGATTTTACTCAGGTGGATTTTTATCCCACTTGAAAAAAGGAGGAAGGTAGGATAGGTATCCTATCTTTTTACCTTTAGTTTTAATCAATAATTGTTTTTGGACAACTCTAGCCTTACTCCATTGGAGCTTGACTGGACTGAAATGCCTATTTACAATAATTTGGGAAACTCTGATTTCAGATCAAAACAAATTTCCAAGTGGTAGTCGATGACCGGGGAAAATTCTATTCGGATTTTGAACTAAAACTTGGAATCATTTGATGTTTTGGAAAAGAGAATCAAATGTTTCAGGTGAACCTCTGTTGTAATTTTCGGTAATATCTAGGATAACTGGCTCTCGTTAGGATTCCTTTAGGATAACTAACTAAATTATTGAACCCATGCCTGTATTAAGAGTGCGTATAAACCCAGCAAATTATTAAAATTCACCCGCGCCCCCCTCTCTGCGAACACTATCGCCCGCCAAACCACAATACATCTCTCTCGCTCGCTCAACGCGTAGCTTCCGTAGTATACGTAAAACAATCAGATAACACAGTAGGCATTCTTTTTGTGAATACATTACCTACATTTTAATGTATGTAATTTTACTTTGTATATAAGTTGAATGTTATGTTGTAGATAGTAGTCTCATCTTTTAAATTATTTTGAAGGATCGGTATGGAAAAGGTAAAAACAGGACCCTATTACATAGACTACACTGTCTATCTGTCACCAGTTGTTTTTTTACACAATAAATACCAAATACTAGCAGCCGCCCGCGACTTCGTCCGCGTGGACTAAGCTGTAAATGAAAAAATATTTTCCCGCTTTTCTGATGAAATTTTCCTGAATTTTCTTTGCTATAAACCTCACGGAGCCCAAAACCTTTCCAACGAATGCAAAACCGTGGAAGTCGGTTCGTGCGTTCTGGAGTTATAGCGTCAGGAAGGAAAACCCGACTTATTTTTATATACTGAAAAAATATATAAATAAAATAATATAAATATACATAATATTTTTTTTATTTTAGAGTAAATACACAAGCGGGTTTTTTTGCGCTCTTTGTTCTATATTAGTGACGGTAATAGGTGGACGCATTAGTAAATTTATAAATAAAAGCTCCCCGGTGCCATGATTTGACCCGCCTTTTTTTTTCGTGGGGAAATCTTCATGGATACCTCGCCGCCCGGGGGGACGACGAAGTTTTGTTGGACTCCTACCGACTAAAACCCCGCGGCCGCTACTACGCGCCTCAAGGCGCTTGCGGGCCGCACTGGCCCCGCAACGCCACGTGTCGCCCTTACGGGCCTCAGCGAGTGGGTGGCTAGTCCACCACACTGCCACGCCTGAGTTCTATTCGCTTCCCGGCTGTTGGACCCTACCACCAGTACTAAGCCCCCTCGCAACGATAAGGTGAGAACTCATGACGGGGTGGTTTGACTCTCCTCCACCAGCTGAACACGAATTAAAGGGTTGCATCCCGCCTGGCGCGATTGTCAGCGATTATAATAATAGATTTTCAATTGTATCCGGTTTATTTATAGGGCGTTGAAAGGTGAATGAAAAATGAAAATGAATGCCAAAAACATCATCTTTATTTCAAGTAAGTACATATTATACGAGGGTCATTCAATAAATACTTACTTAGCCTACAAAAAGTACAGGTTTTTTTTTTGAAAAGTGGCAATTTATTTTTCAACATAGTCTCCTTTCAGTTCGATACACTTAGCACAGCGATGCTCAAACTTTTTTAACCCGTCCGAAAAATAGTTTCTGTCAAATCCTGCAAAATAGGCCTCCGTGGCGGCAATGACCTCCTCATTTGACCCATATCTATTCCCGGCGAGTGTTTTTTTCAGATTAGGAAACATAAAGAAGTCTCAAGGGGCCAACTCTGGAGAATACGGTGGATGAGGCAGCCATTTGTAGCGCAATTCGATCAATTTGGCCATGGCAACGGCAGACGTGTGAACCGGTGCATTGTCGTGGTGAAACAGCACGTTTTTATTCACCAGGTGGGGTCGTTTTTTCTTTAATTCGGCGTCGAATCAGCCCAATAAATCGGCATAGTAAAGCCCTGTTATTGTTTTATCCTTCTCGAGGTAATCGATGTAGATCAAATCTTGTGGATCCCAGAAAACGATGGCCATAACTTTTCCGGCCGATTTTACAGTTTTCGCCTTCTTTACAGCATGTTCCCCGGTCTGAATCATTTGTTTTAATTGCTCCTTGGTCTCCGGTGTGTACCAGTGGATCCAGGTTTCATCGACGGTCACAAAACGACGCAAAAACTCCGCGGGATTCCGCTTAAACAGCGCCAAACACGTCTCCGATGTGGTCCCACGGTTGCGCTTGTTGTTGGTTGCTTGTTTTTTCCGGTACATTTGGTGCGTCACTGTGGGAAGATTCATGGCTACACTCAATTCTTTAAATTGTTCTAAGCCAATGCCTACACTAGTAATCCCAGTGACCGCGGCTGTGTTTATTTCTAGGTTCTGGGTTGGTTGTGGATCTGACGTGTTCAGTATGAATTCACCTCTGCACATATTACACGAAAGTTTCAGTTTAGAATAAAAACCCAATTTAGTTTCTCCTGTGATGTTTAAGTTAGATAGAGTGCAACCGAATTGAGGTGCATAATTCGATATCATTTTTATTTTTTTTAAAAAAGTACAACTTGTCTATTATCACTCTCTCTGCTGCATCGTACAAATTTTCAGCCTGATCGTCATTCTGAGCTTGTGGCCGACTACTTAGAGTGCGTCGTCGCTTCAATGAACTGTAATAAAAAAGTTCAGCTATTTCCAAAAAAAACATGCAAAAATGACACAGTTGAAAAAAATAATGCGGAAGCTAACTTTTACGGAATTTATTTTTAAAAAAAAAACCAATAGGGAAAGGCACAAATTACCCACTATTAGGAAAGTCATTTGCAATTAAGCATTAAAGTACTCGTAGCAAGTGGCGTTCTGAGTCAAAATATCGCTCGGCTATGTGTTTTGTGGTTGCAGTTCTAACCACCCCACCCAAATCAACCCTTTTCCGTTCAACTGATCAGATTTATTATATATTTACAGGAGAGTGCAATGCAGCGGCCAGGCAAAAAAGTATGCGGGAAATGGACAATTTCGGCGTCTGTTGGCGCTTAGTTACTTTCAAATTACTGATTTAAGAAAGGATGGTTTTCGGAGTGATAACTTTATCAGAAATTATCTAACGTTATTTTTCAAAAGACTATTTCCCATTGGTTATTTTTCTAATGACAGGTCTCCACTAGTTTGAATGTTATCGATTGTACTGTAAGAATTTAGGCGGATACCTTTCTGGAGTATTCTCTTCATTCCTCGAGTAATCATTACGGTAAGTATTTTTTCTGGCTGACAATAGTCTGTAGATATAGGCTGTCTATTAGGGTCTACATTTTCCAAATTCAATGTTGTTCTGTAAAATAAACACAGTACTTAGTATATTTATTCATGTCGTAGTAACTAGTTATTGTTTCAGCCAGCTTCGACTTTACTAAAAAAATATATCCTAAGATTTAAAAGCCAGTATGGATACTATTTTTAAAGAAACCTACATAGTCGACGACGCGCATGCCTCCACAACTTCATTTTGATCACATCTGTCAGATTGTGAAATATTTTGAGATGCAGCAATTCTGAAAACTAAATATTATTTGAAAATAATTTACTTACATAAATACCTGGTGGATTGAAACAAATTCCTTCAAAATCAACCTATTATTTAAAGAGACCAACTAAAGTCATGTGATTATTTAGCATATACTTTACACCATCTGTTTACGTCATCTTACTAGAGTGACTCAAATGAATTTATTTCTCTTAAAATACAATACAACATACCTTCGACAATTAGCCATCCTTTCAGTTTGTAATTTTTTTAGTTCTCGTTTACTAAGTCCTTTTCTTTTTCCCCATTTCACTATTTATTTTGAAACTCGGAGCAGCTAAGAATTTGAGCGTAGTCTTCTCGTCTCAACGGAGCGATCGGTACTGATGTGTGAAATAGAAATATGTGTCAAGCTTCACAAACGTGCGACGGAAGATAGCTTTTTCCGCGGAATCAAAACGTATTAAGTGCCAAAAGTGTTTTATCGTTATAAATCCAAAACTAAAAGTAATTTTAAAAAATTGCTAGACATAGCCCTTACTTATTTCTTAATATAATTATTTATAAAAAAATTGTCATCATAGTAATTGCCTTGTCAAGAATAAAACGAAAAAAAGGGAAAATCAGACGTAACTTCGTGATTTTTTTTTATCGTGATAATTTAATTATTTTATGTTTTTGATCAAACACAACCCTTGAAAATATCATGAAGCGTAACATTTAATAAATTCATGAAATTTCATCTAGTATTTATCACGTACAATCAAAAAGAAGATTGGTAATTTTGCTTTATGCGCACTCTTAAGTATCCTCCCAATAAAAACCGCAGGACATCATCCAGCCACGCTGGTATTTTTTTGAACTCAGCTTATGACTGCAAACGACAATGATAACTGAACAGAGGTAAGTAGTTAAAATCGTTAATCCTTCACTTAAGCCACGATGAGAAAATAATAATACTTTTAAGATGAATAATAGGTAGGTATACTCTTTTTTTCTCCTATTATAATGTCTTAGCATCTATGCACATGCAGTTTCATCCTTTGAAGCCGATTCAATCAAAGCAAAGCGTTCTCCATCATTATGCCGCGCGCACACGAGATCCTCCTTTCGCGAATAGCCTGGCTGAGTTTTTTGTGCAGTATAACCACCCCTTTATGTGAGCCCTTTCATCGCTGACGGACAAAAGCCGACCGTCCTGGCGGCGCGAGACTGCCTTACAGCGTTGCATGTTTTGGCAAGTACAGCACGCCACACGGCAAATGTGTTATACTCAGCTGTTAGAAAATGTGTTTTAATGCATTGGCGTTATGGTTATAATGCCAAAAGGTGAATCATCTATGGTACCATGTTCCAGTAATTGTACTAGACGCTTGAAAAAGCTTATCATGCAAGTTTTCATGGCTTGGATACACAATGTGATTGAGAATGCTCGGGGTTCAGTAAAAATGCTTTTATAAAAACACAACCTTACTGCAGTTCCGTGTATAATAAAATATTCAATAGTCCAAGAACAGTTTAAAAGTTCAAGCTATCAGTATAAGCTTACAAAGTCTCGGAACTTCGGCGGTAAATCGACAATATTCAATTGCATCCGTGATAAAACGTGATACCGAGTATTCTAGTTAGGGAGAACCTTATTGCGATCGTGAAGACAAATAACCGTTGAGAAACTCATTGGTTCGAATACAAATGGATCGAAAGAGACTATTTCACAGCTATATTAACTCAGGTTAATTACTTCTTTACATCGTACCATCAAAGTAAGAAAGTGCCTTTTAAAAGGCCGTACTAAAAATTGTATCACGTGGCCACTATAAATCAGTCCCTCTCATTAAAGTCTAACTGCCTAGTTACAGCAGTTTGCCTGGACGCTTTTAATAGGCTATTTAATGTCAGCTAGCAGACACGAGTTAGTTTTCATGGCTGAATTAGTAATATTCAGTGTGAACGTTAAATTTTACCGTCTGTAAAGTTATAAAAAATATTTTCTGTACTTACGCCTTTTACCTTACGCTGGGTAACACCGCTAAAAACAAAAGCAACCTGGATAAAGACGGTAGGCTTTTTAAACAATAGGTTCAAAAACTTTGCGCGACCAAAATGGGGCGTTGGGAGTACTCCATTCGCCATGACGTCAACAATCAGTGAGTTTCTTACTACGCCGTTGTTAAAATGAAGTAGTCTTGAGTGTATGTTATGATATATTCAATTTTTGATTGAACAGATTATTGTTTCGTACACAAAGAAAAATATTAAAAAGACAGTTTTAAGACAGCAAAAAGTACAGAACAGTTTTGTTTAAAAAGATATTCCCACTCTGCAGACCACGATGTGGCAGGACATAAGAAGGGAAGAAAACTGCATACATGAGTTAAATGTCTTTGGGGAAAACTAAATAATACTCACGACTAACAGATTCCATGTCTTCAGGCAACAAATGTTCTGGCATTATATTGAATTTTATTATTGTTCATTTAAATGTCATATCTAATTAAGTTTTTCAGATCAAAAGTTTTCAATAATTCAGGGTAGGTATATGATCATTCGTCGTTAGGATACTGACTTATTCTCAGTGCATAGTTTATTTTTCTCTCGCGTGGCTTAAGTCCATCAGCTTACCTCCGATGACCAGCTCTCAGTCAGAAGCTATCAAGATTTCACGAGGCACGCGCCACTATAATGGCGGCTGCTCCGTCAACACTCATGCACTATTCATGGCCTATAATAACTGAGGAGTTGCTGCCACCTGAGTGGGAGTAACGACGAGTTAGGCTTTAGGAGGTGCGGTAATGTCTGCAGAATGAAACCTTATTACATTCTGCCTTTTATGAAGGTTATTTGAAGTAATGATAGATAGATTTGAGCTCGTTTCCTGCATGTGCGTTTTTAGAACACGCTCTTTATACGTCTACGGACCGCCTGATGGTGAGTAGTTATACGGTCGAAGTTTAAAAGTATCTCAAATGTACGCTGCCGAAACTATATGGTATATACCAACCAAGTCCCCCACTTGTTGAACCTGAAGAGGTAAGGAATGAATGTGAGATGTGATATTTAAAAACAGTTATAGCTTTGTAACACTATCGTCAGGTGAAATATAAATGTAAGGGACAGTTTTTTATTTTTCAATGAACAATTTTTTGTGCATATTGTCACAATGTATTGTTATATTTCAATGAATTTATTTCATTTTTAAATGCTACTCTTGGTTTTATTTTTGACTGTATGGCTACTCTACTGTGCAATACTGAAGTAGAGTTACCTTCAATCCAGTGATATAGCAGGCTCAGATGCGGAAGATTGCACAATAGGTTTGCTAGCGAATTTGCGTCTTCTCGCAATTTACCTGTGCCTGTGCTGCGTTCACACAGTCACTTGCCTGGGGACAAGCTTCGTTCACACTGCCCCTTTCTTAACGTATTTGTATTTTTTAAGCTTGAAAGATGCCAACGTGAACAGTAACAAGCTATTGATACACACGTTCATCATAATATGTCAGATTAATATGTCATAATATATCAACGATTACTTCCTATTCTATTAACAAACAGAATAGCGTTTTGTTAAGTTTTTCATACTATTGCTATGACTTTTATGGTAAAATTCATCTGTTAGAGTTTAGCCTTTAAGGTTTGGAAACCTCACGTTAGAGACAGGCTCTAAATATAACACAGAACATAACGTTGCAGCCGATAAACGGAATTGGTATTTTTAGTATACCTTTTAGACTGAACTTGTTTGCTGCCATTTTCAAATTAAACACCAAATTAGCAACAGAATTGACTGTTTCAAATTGGTCTCCATTATGTTATGCTATAGGTCATGCAAAAACTACTTATTACCATGCAGTAAGCCGAACTTAGAGATGCTTCGAATGTTAACGACAAGCTGTTTCGATTTACTTAATCAATTATATTTTATTAAATAAACCTCACTTATTTACACACAATCAACCTCAGTTTTTATTCAAAATTATATACTTTTAGTAAACAATGAAAGTAATCGTGACGTATTCGGCCAATCAACCGAATATTCAGATGAGACGAACTATGAAGTATGCCAAAAATTCAGCTCATTTTTAATGAATTCGCGATCCCTGACGGATCTCTGATAGCTCTGATACGGCTAGTAGTACCGTAAGCTAAAGTACAATCTATACAGGGTGTTACATTTCTTGAAATCGTAGCTTTTAATTTGAATTTCGAGTAAATCAACGTATAATAAAAACATCGATCATACAAACACCCAGCACTAATTTGGGTTCATGGACCCAAGTTGACCCTAACCGGGAGTGACCAGGAGGTGCAGGAGCGACCTCCTTTGTTCACGCCCCTACGTTTTATATCCATAAATCGAATTAATATCGACATTTTTGTAAACATTTAATGTCCGTTTTTATCAAAACCGTTAAAGATTTGAAAAGGGACAACACCTACTATTTCAGATTCATTCACTTTCAATACCATTCCAGTCTCTAGGGTTATTTTTGAAACACCCTGTATAGACGCCGCCACCGGCATTTGAAGCGTGTGACGTGAAGCGGGCATGCTGCTCCTCTCCTCTTGCTGTCCGTTTTAATAATAAATTTATTTATTTCAGACTAAGTTCATGGCGTTAGTAGCAATGATCTTGAACTAATGTTAGTATGTGTACAATATACTATGAACTCATATTCTACTTAGTTACACTAACTAAAATGGAGTCACTTTAGCGCCAGTCCTAGGGATATTATATAGGGATATATATTGCGCTGCAGCGACTATTATAAAATATAATAAAAAATCTCCCTATTTTTCGCTGAATTATTTGCTGTGGTTTTTCACAGCGTTCTGGTTGATATATCGAGAATGCGCTATTTTACTGTTCCTATTTTAGCAGTGATGGTGTTCTCCGAGCTCCTTGCAACAGTGAAGCTAAACTAACTAACAATTTTAATTCCGAAACTCGACACAAATGAACACTGCTACGTTTTAGCTAAAAGTTTATTAAAACTACCACAGAGCTGCACCCCTTGGAGCGCTACACACCTGAAAATACTATTTACAAAAAACTATTTCAAATGAATTCGTTGTTTACATTAATTTACAATTGAAAATAAATGGAATTGCAAAAAAATATTTTCAAATATTTTCCAAGCAATTAAAAAACGAATGGCCACGAGTGTAGATGATGATAGAATATCAGCTAAGTATTTTCAATGGATTCTTCATTGGATGAAGAGAAGATTTCTGCTTGGGATTCAGTTCAAGAAGACCAAACTAAACTGAAAGAACAGATATAGTGACAACTTATTAAAAAAAATTAATGAGGTTAGGTAATAAAAATTAATACGTTATACACTGAAAAAAATGCTGGCTGAAAAATATAAAAAAGGAAATAGATGTTTACTGTCCAATTTTATAACTAGTTAAGTTTTTATTAAACTAGGTATTAACAATACAAATACCACTGCACAAGAAGTAGGAGCTAGCCCAGCATCGTCCTGGTATGGCGCGTTAGAATCCTGCCACGGTTACCCCTCGCCTGTCGTAAGAGGCGACTAAAGGGCCTTTGGGGTCACTGGGAGTGGTGGACACTAAGTTGTGTAAACTATAATTACTTCACATGTCTATGTTATACAACGGATGTGTCAATGCTGTGAATGATGATCAGTTTTTTTTTAAATACATCGATTTGATAACATCCTTGTTTTTTGAAGTCGGTTAAAAAAGAGTACCAATATTGATGATTTTTATGTTTTATTAATTCTTTTTTCAGATAAAATGTTAAAAATCAGGTCAAATCGTTTCATTTCATTGAAGATACTATTTAAATTACTGACTACACTTCTTCGTATGAAATCTTGACAAAAGTTATGCTTCCCACTCGCTCAGCTATCATCTTACTGTTTTTTTTTATCGTTTTAAGCCCACGGGCACTTATGTTCCAGATCCATAGTTTATTGGCAATTCAGCCCTTCCAACATACGTTTTAAGGCATTAAAAGCTTTACTTTTAGGGAAAATACAAATAAAACCCGTTTGACTTCACTTGAATTTGATATCAGTACCAGAAATCTGGAACTCCGATTAACTCCAATCTGCTGCAAAACTTAACCAAAACTACACTAGAGTACTACATAGAGCACTAACGGCTCTCATGGCACCTGTGTGCGATCGGCGTAATGCAACCATTTTCATATTTCAGTTAATTTAGCCCATGGAGCAGATTTAGCGCGAATTTTAATCGAAAAGTTAGACTACTGTTATATTTGAAGGATATGTTCATAAATTAAATCGCGGTTTGAATAACTGGTCTACAGAGTACGGCTATTTCGCTATGTGATTGAATTTGTGTTATGTTACCTATTTATGTGTGTATAGGTTGGTAATGTTCATGTTATCTTTTGTGTTGGTCCTGTGTTTGGATGTTGATATCTCATCATCATCATATCAGCCAAACGACGCCCACTGCTGGGCATAGGCCTCCCCCAAGGATCTCCACAATCGGTCCTGCGCTGTCCGCATCCAGCGGCCTCCCGCGACTTTGACCAGATCGTCGGTCCATCTTGTGGAGGGCCTGCCCACGGAACGTCGTCCGGTACGCGGTCGCCATTCGAGAACCTTTCCGCCCCAACGGCCATCGGTTCTCCGCGCTATGTGTCCCGCCCACTGCCACTTCAACGATACAATCTTTCGAGCAATGTCGGTTGTCTTAGCCCTCCTGCGAATCTCATCATTTCTGATTCAAACAAGCAGGGAAATACCAAACATCACTCTCTCCATCTTGTTGATATCTAGTTTGTATGTTTTAAGAAATATTTAGGTATGTTTATCAATCTTTAAGGCGCCCTTGATGTGGTGGCAGCAGAGGAATGGCAACGATCGCCGATGGATTTTTCGGGCAGCTAGAGCTGCGTTTCGTCTATAGGGAAGTTTCAGGGAGCTTACTCGTAATCTCACTGTCCACCGGATTTGTGTCGTATTCAAAAAAACATTTCATTTGCTCGCTGGCTGAATTACTTATTAAGTTAAATCAGCTGTAAAAATTTTAAACGATAAAATAATTGACTTTTTTATGCTTGTCATTACAATCCATGTTAACTTACGCATGACTTCCTCTCACAGATAATTTTATTTAAATCCACGTGACTACTTAATACCTGCAGAAGTACAGAATAATTCTTGAAATATCTGACAACAGAAGCCACTGAGTTCTTTGAAACTCGGTGAGATTTTTTGAGAGTTTTCTGGCAGGTGAGTTCGAATTCGTATTCATAGTGAGTTTGTAGAATTGCTCTACAGTACTTCAAGTGAACCCAGTCGACGCTGCAATAAATTTAAACGGAGTAAAAGTTAATTCAAACTTGCGCAAAGTGCGCCCTTTGAAGTACTAACGTCGAGTCCAACGACAGACCGCACCTGTGTGCACTCACCCGAAACCATGATCGCCCTCATTTAGGAACGGTGCACACTATCCCCTTACTCATAAAAACTTAAACAGCTCTTCAACAACACTTTGACTTTTGTATCGCCTTGTCTCTTTCATTCTTCTTGCTGCCGCCATTTGCGATTAGGTGACACAACACGTCAATTGCTTAAACTGTGCTATAACGTTGCGTTCCTTTTTATGAAAAAAGGAACGCTGAGAAATAGTATGAATAACGTCTTTGGACCTCATTCTAAGCACCGTCAGAGGCAAACACTGGCGGTTGAGCATTATTGCGAAACCTTCTTGGCAGATGCACCTTCACCGTCAAGGTGCTGAGGAATTTTAGTCGTTAGGAATCCGACATAAGCTTTCGAGTAGCAATCGATCTATAATCATCATCATCAGCTTGTTGCAGCCCACTGCTGAACATAGGCCTCTCATTTTGCACGCCACTGTACTCATTCTTCGGCTGCTCGCATCCAGCCCCTGCCAGCCATCCTGCGCAGATCATCACTCCACCTTGCCTGAGGACGTCCTACACTACGCTTGCCGAGATGCGGTCTCCACTCAAGAACACGCTTACTCCAACGGTTGTCACTTCTACGGCTAACATGGCCAGCCCACTGCCCCTTCAGCTTGCCAATCCGGTGGGCTATGTTGATGACCTTGGTTCTCGATCCATAATAAAAAAATTGTGGGTGTAATGATGAAAACGTCTTTGTATTAATAGCATTTAAAAACTAACTCGTGAGTAAAGGCCCTTACAACAACAATTTAATTCATATTTTGATAGGCGAGTGGAGTTCATCGAATTTATTTAACAATTTACAATAATTTTGGTAGATTAAATTACAATTCAAGAGCTCGATAGCGCGTAACTCAGCAGCTTATAAAATACTAAACAGCGGTTTTTTTTTTGTAATGATTGTGGTCTCATATTAGACTTTACATAAACCTACTTCTTGACACATCATCAGCAGGACTGAGACGCGTACTTTGACAGAAAAAAAATCAACTCTGAATCCTTTTCAAATCCCTCTCGCCAGTTTCAAAAACCTCGCCAGTTGTAAGTTCAATGACAACTACACTACGCGTGTTAAGAAAAAGGTCCTCAAGTGGAGACTTGGCTCACTGAGGTAAAGGCAAGTTAATAAACCAATAAGATATTGCAACTCACCCCACATAGATGATAGCTTTTGAGACCAATCCGTTAGTACGTGACGTGAGTAGTTGGACCCGTTACATATTGCCCCAAAACAATAAGATTAACTTAGAAACTGGTCTGGTCTCAGGGGGGAGATACCAGGGCCGACTCGCAAGACGGATATAAAAGTTAATGGACTTACACACTTGAGAATATCCGAGACGAAAAAAATAAAAGGAAATTAAGTTTCACGCTAGATAAATTTAGATTTATTCGGGTCAAACTTGAAGGGGGGAAAGTGTTTCATACAAACATGAGCGATGTTCGCGTAAATAGATTTGCATGTTGAGAATGAGGAAACTTTAGACGATGGGTTATCGAGTTCTCGTGTGGATTTGAATAGTAATACGATATGGGGAGATGACAAACGCTTTGCCGGATTGATGTATTGGCATTGTCAAGTGTTGTAGCGAGGAATGAGTGCGTAATAATATTGTCAAATATTATATTAGGGATATTTTGCAAATTGAAATGAATTTTCTTGCCGGTCTTTGTGAGTATCAGTTCATCGATGATCATTATAGGTCATTTTGAACGTTTGCTTGATATTTTCGCCAAACTTCACTCATCGTTAAAGCATTTAATTAGGAGGAGAACCAAGCATACTATGTGCACCTTGCGATGATACAAAACGAGCTTAGATCAGTGAAGGAAGAGAACCGAGCATTAAAATGCGCAACTTGTGATGATATATTGTGTTATATCTTGATACATCTTGTACCATCACTCAACCAAATGAATAGTGAAGTTTCGAAATTCAGATCTAAGTATACTAAATGTTACATAATACGCGAATACTCGTCAGTCAGGAAGGTAGTATTGTAATGCAATGCCCAAAGTCGAATCTATGATGTAACATTACACGCGCATGTTCGTCATTTTGTGAGGTAGTATTGTAATTTTATGCTTAAGTCGAATCTATAATGTTACAATACACATGAACGCTCTCGGTGAGAAGCACCTTTACATACTCAACTCACGCCACTTTTAGCTCCTTTTTAAGGCTTGATTCGATCCTTGCTCCTTAGTCATGAGCGTACTTATGGTTATAAGTTTCCCCCAGTTAAGTGCTTGATTTGCATTTTAGAAACTTTGGTTTTATTATGAGATGTCTACAGTTTATTTTTCTCATTTACATAATAATCTCGCAAAGATCTGAACTAAATTGAATTAATGAAAAAATGAGTAAAAAAGTAGCACCGTAATATGGGTAATAGCAAAGGCCGAGTAATTTTAAATGTTTTGTTAATTTGCATATTTATCCCACTTTCTCTGAATATTGTAATCTTGAAGGTATCTTTCGAAATAACTAGCTCTTTAAGTGGAAAATTAGAAACGATAAACTTAAAACACCTAGAGCAATTTTCACTAGGTAACAACCATTTAAAGTTTAATGGCACATTGCCGTTGTAAAGTAGCCCTTACGTCAAGTTCCTAAGATACTATTTCGCAGACTCATTAAAGATTTGATCAGTGTCATCATGACGTCAAACGAAGGATCTAGACATGGCTGTATTTGACATTTACCATAGAGATAAATAAACTAGAATAGTCAAAAGTGATATTTTTTGTTCCATTCAGTAGAGATACCAATAACATCAGCTTGATTGTAAAGGATGATTCCACTTGGGTTTAAAGCGTACTTTTGAAAAGCACCACCTTTATTTTAAATTGTACCTATAAGGTATCTTCTAGGTAAGCCCACGACAAATTCGGCACGATGCTGAATGTTGCGCCATTGAATACTCTTTTCTCTTTTTTCTGCAGTTATTGTTGTTTGAACCAGAACCATTTCAAAAATAAGTCACCCTATGGCCTCCGATAAGGCTTAAAAACTGACATCTCGCGACGTCACTAATGACCAACTGCTCAATGTGCCTTCCAAAACGCGGATATGTTCAAAAAATACATTACTAAATTTCGGGGTGACCACTCATCCCATTTCCGACCACGATTTTCGCCAATCCACTATACCTCACATCTAATACCTTAAGTCCTTAGGTACTTGTTTTAAACAATTGACGCATCTAAAAGGTTTATGTCCGTGTTGATCATGCCTGAAGCAGTCTTACCTCTACTCCACGTCACACAAATTCGCTTCATCCCCCTTCTGATTTTCCCAATATTATCTTGCTTCTAGTAAATAGGTACAAAGCAATTGCCTTTAGTAGATGGGTATTTACATAAATTGTACATTGAAACTGAAAGTGAATTGTAGTGGGGGAAACAGAATAAGTTTGTTAGCTAACTTAAATTAATATCACGTTAGCAGCAAGTGGTTTACAATTAAGTTACGTAATGGGTTAAAATTAACGAGTAAATCCAGTACTTTTAAGAAAAACGTAGGAGAAACCATGTTCGGATCGATGTTTTATGGTTTGGATTTGTCTTCGAAGAGAAGTGTCTCAAATAGAAGAATGAATATAAAAACTCGGAAAAATTGGCGAAAAAACGATTTTGATAAAAACTAAACTTTGAACTGCATAATTTGAAAACGATCCCAAAATTTAACTTAAGTTATACTTTTGCTTTGAAAACAAATACACTCCCAAGCAATGCAAACATGCGTGGCAATCGCGGAATTCACAATTCGTCTTCTAGTCCAATTCCAGGAAAAAGGAGAGCTACTCAAAAAGTAATCAGGTTCTCTATTATCTCCTACGTTTGATGCAATTCTAACGGCATGTCAACGCCAGAGCATACGTTACCACCGACCATATTTGATGTTATGACTCCAACATTTAGTTACTTCTATTAAACGTACAAACAGAGCAATTTCACATATTAAAAAACATTGAGACTGTTCATAATTTCATTTAACATTTATTTTTTTGTGTTTTATTGACTTAGATATCATCCTGAACTGGAACGCTCTTCCGGCACATGTGTTTCTTTGTCCCCATGGTCCTGGTTTATACACACATCAAAAGTGTCTAGGGATATCTCAAGCATTTTCATACAAAGTATAGCTATTGGGGAGGCTGTAAAAATTAAAATATTGATACCAACGTAGAAATTTTTAGGACACAGAAACTGCTATATCTGCCCTTTCAGATTGTATAAAGAAATTCATTGTGGTAGCATTATTGTACAATCGTAAGGACGTTAAAAAAAAGACAGATTTTTCTTTTAAAAGGTTTCAAAATTTTAGCAAAATCAAACGTTTTTTTGTAATATTCTTAACCTTTATCTTATGCCTGTTTCCTCGAGTTATTCTAAGATAATGCTGAGCATTATCTAATATCTTTGATTTTGCTAAAATTTTGAAACCTTTTAAAATTATCTATTATTATATTATAGATATCCCTAGACACTTTTGATGTGTGTAGAAACCAGGCTAATAGTAGCGGGTGTGTAAAAGTAGAGTCACTGTATAAGTCAATCTTAGATCTGGACCTGATCTGTCTGCTTCCAGTCACATTGAGCACCGTGTAAAGCTGCACTTCCAGCAAAGATGTGTTTCTGAGAACCAATATAATCTCTCTATTTGCCTAGCTGCGCTCAATGAAGCGATAATCTTGGTTCTAAAAAACACATTCCTCGCAACGCATCACTGGTGGAAACGCAGGCTTAAAAACATTGTTTTGTTGCATGTCTCCTGGAAATAAGTTGTCAATTTTAAGCTAAATGTATGTGAAACTCTCGGTCAGGCACAGCTCAGATACACATCCGTAGTGCTGTTTAAATTAAGCTTATATTTTCTGGAAAAGCTTCAGAATTCAAAATGTTGACATGAATTGCATTGCAGAAACCTCCTTTTGAAAACAGAAAGGCCAAATTTCTTGCTGGTTATTCTCCGTATTATCATAATGAAAATGCCTCTTATTTCGGAATTAAGCTATTTAAATTTCCTCTGTATAATTCAAATTGTTGTGCGTATTTATATTTTCGACAAACACAGTTTGGTGTTAACCTGCCTCTAGGAAAAACCTCCTCTAGAACCCGCAACGATCATGATCCATGACTACCCCAGAATCTTAAATCTAATTTCGTCCTGCCATCTTTTCCTCAGTCTTTCCTTCTTCCTCTTCTCTTTCGCGGGTACTAACTATACAGTTACATCTTTCTCATTTGTCTTCCCAAATGCAGTGTGTGAACAATCCACGTCAAGTTTAGATTTCTGACTGTGCTTGGGTTATATATTTGGTGTTTCCATCACCGGAGAGTTAGCTGAAAATGGTACAATGAACACAAAGTAGGTGTGTTTTGATCACTAATAAAACGTTTACTTGTAAAATAAATTAATGTTTAGATTGTAATTATAAATACTTATGTCTGCTCTTTAATTAAAGAGGTTGCTTAGAAGAGCCTATACAAATGCATTAGGCGTAGTCCTAGTTTCAGAAAACAAATTTCATACTAAGAAAGTTTTATAATTGCCTTACGAAATGCCACGTCACGTCGTGGTGCCTACCTAGCAAAACTGGCCGCGGCTTTCCCTTTCATCATTTAGTTATTTGAACTCGTTTCAAAACATTATTTTACCCTAATATCTAATTTGAATGCATACTTTTAGTTTAAAACCCGTTAGTATCTGATTACTATTTTTGGCAGGTTGAGATTCTAAATAACAAACTTTTTAATCTTTAACGAGAAGAGTTTTGCATTAATAACTAAGTTAATGTATTTTAACATTGTAGAAACAGGACTCAAAATGTTTTACCAAAAATATTAAAGAGAATTTCTTAAATATTTTTGTTATCCTCCTTGTTCCTTGTGTTTTAGTTTTCAATTATATACCCCTTTTAATTATATACCCTTGGACATTATTCCACACAGCGCCATCTAGTCCCAAGTGGGCTTGTTATAGTCCGTCATTATGGATACAAGACAACGGCTAAACATACTTAAATACTTTTTCTTTTGTAAATACATACTTAATATACATAGGAAACACCCAGACCAATACAAACATACATGTTCATGCACACAAATGTTTGTACTGTGCGGGGATCGAACCCGCGACCCTTGGTGTAGTAGCCGACTTCTCAACAATTACACCAAGACGGTCGTCAAATCAATAAATTTAATAAATGGCTTTAAGTTTAAATTTGAATTTACATAGGAATCATGAAACGTACGTCCTTCAGTGCCAGAAAATAAAGGTAGAGATAAAACATCCACGGCGCCAACGTTTTGAAACTTCATTTGTCCTAAACATGTCCACACGCAGTCTATTACAGCGACATCACACGGGAAAACATTTACCAGCACTGATTATTTAAATCAAGTCGATTTTGTATTCCTTCACGATTGAGTAGAGGGGAATATGCAAATGACTAGACGGCTTCTGCTACGAACTGAGGCGGGTATTCAATTTAAGTTTTAAAACATGGCACACACACTGAAAAATTTGACACCTTTTTTACAACAACAAAAAGGCAAACAAGCATGACGAGTTGCTTACCAATTGATGGTAAGCTGTAAACAGCTGATAATTTTGTTCTAAAAACTTTGTTTAAGCTGCTCGTAATAGACTGACTCAACTCATTCATTTTTATTGTTATCGTAATCTTGATAATTTATTTGTTCAAATGTGAGATACAGGGTATTACATTAGGTACACATATCTATCATTTCTGGCTTGCAAATATATTGCTTCGCTAGGTGTGAACAGGCTCATAAACAAATTTTAACTGAAAGGAAAAAATGTGTTGTTCACAAGTCACGTTTACTGTGTAACTACCAACATTAATAACTTTTTACTCGAAAAACTTAGTTTTGATCTGTAAAATCTCGTACGTCTCTTACGCAAGTTGATAGAGATTTGAGTGCGTGGCTTCGGGGTTCCATTGGCTGTCGCGTTGATGGCGGTAAAGCTGTATTTTCGCTCTTACTATTCACGTTTGAAAAGTCAGACTCGCGTGCACGGGCTTATACCATCGTCTTTGTTTCGACTTTGACGAATCGCACTTAAACGAGCTTATGAGCGTGTCAACAATCGCACCAGGAGTGCGTTTGGCAAAAACCATGTCCATACACACCAAAACCACAGTAAACAGAGAACAGTAAAATATCTACATACGAACGTGCCGCTCTCGGTTTGAATGTGTGCGTGCGCGTGGCGCGCCGTGTCGGCAAGCGATTTCACGCACACGCTAGCACAAAATACGAGGGGATAAGGTGGCGGCAGTATGTACGGGCTGTGCCGCGTGTCTGTGAGCACGCTAGGCTAATAAATAACTCGATGCAGCGGCCTTAGATAAACTACTGTTATGTTTACTGTGCCAAAACACTGTCTAAAAACGAGCTTAAACTTACTTACGCACGTTTATAACACTAGTCTTAAAACGGCTTTAGCTGATAAAACCACTAAATTAATATTCAAACTGTTTACATAAAAAAATCCTGACCAAAGTGATATGGTATATCATCATCAATATAACTGTAAGTTTACGCTTTCAGGTTCGGCTATCCTTTACACGACACATGAATATATTTTCTTGAAACCCAAAAATATTACTGCAAAAGGTATTTTTCATATGAAAGGATTCATCAATAATGAAAAGCTTTAAAGCCGACATTAGCATTTGGGTGCTTTTTCAGCGGTACAAATGGACAACTTGTATAAAAGAGCTTCAGAGAGCCACACACCGTATAAAATATCTTTAAAAGTTTCAGCTATTCAGTTAGTGGTGGAAAATGCATTTTTTGGAATTTACTGCATCTGCCATGAAGCATATTGTGAATGTTAAAGAGACCCCTTAAGGCGATTTAGGAGAACGGCCACTTTGGGCCAACCCTCAGCTAAATTGAACGACACATAAAAAAAACAATTGTTAAATAACTATAGTGAGTGAACGAAGTAATAAAGAGTATGTGATTTAACTCTCTTTCAACAAAATTTCGGCACATACCATAAAGAACTGATCATGGCCTAGATAAAGTTTGAAATGGATACCAATTAATGTCAAATGCATTCTGCGTCAATATTAATTTAGGGACCTACAAAAAAACATATCTTCACATAAATGGTGTCATGAAATTCAACTCTTATGTTCTTGAATCGCCCTGTGTATCTCACGACAAGACATGACAAATTTCAAGGTGACGAGGCGTCACCTGTAGGCCTAGCACGAACCGCTAACGTTTCGGTAATCGAAAAGTAAACAATACTTTTTTTTCTTAAAGACACAGGAGACACAGGACACAATTTCTATGAAAAATATGTCAAATTAGACTATTGAGACTTAATTACGATTCAGTTGAAGCGTTCTAAAATTAGCAGACTGGGGCCCAGATAATAATGTGATTTTAATTAGGTTATTTCTCTTCACGATTTCCAAGTACGTTGACCTGTTGTATTTAAGTTATTTTTGATTTTGAATCGAATGTCGTTCAAATACTCGTAGGCGGCTTGACATGTAGAGCCAATAAAGTAATAGCGATCTTTACTTATTCATTTTAATAAGTACCTACGTCGTACACAAAAAGAAAATTGTAATTAATATCGTTCAGAAAAATAAAAGTTATACAAGAGAAGTGGTGAAAAAAAATGCCTGCTGTTAGTTTATTTTTATTGTGTATGTCATGAATGTATGTAAATAATGTCAATGTATGACTTTTGTTTGGCATCTTGCCGCTGTCATTTAAAAGCGTCAGTTTCACCAAATCTCTATAAAAATGCTTAAGTGTAAATCAGGACAGTTTGATGTCAATAATGCGCTCCAGTAATTCTTCGCATCGCTTAAATAATTTAAAATTGCGCAAATCGAGCCAGTTTTAAATATTCCTCTTTCAGTTACATTTTATCAGGCATTGGTTAATAAAAGCGCAAAGATTTTTACACTGCAGGGAATACAATTTAAATATTTTAATAGACATTTCCTTCAATGAAGATAATTTATCTCTCTGTAGTGTTCCGCTTATGAACTAAGCGGTGTCTGCGTTGAAGGTAATAAAAATGAAATCATTCCTTCTATAGCGTACGCGTTTTTTGCCTCATCTTCATCTCTATTGTGAACTCGTTTCCCAACTTTTTTATCTACACAAATAAACAAACTCGGCTAAGTTATGTGCCAGTAGTAAATAAATTAAGATCTTACACCAAAAAACTTGAGGTATTCCTGATTCGTTTAAAGTTCATTTTGGTAAAATACCAAAAAAAACTTATAGTAAAAAAAGTTCTAACAATGAACATTTTTACTGACAATAAAATATATCTTAACACCGCCAGCCCGTATGAGACGTCTGATAAATATCAGAAAACATCTCACTCATTTATTTAGTCCCAAAGTAAGGCTTTACATTGTGATACGGAAACTAGAAACACCGAAAGTTTCACAAACACCCAACAATCCACAACCTGACCCCAATATTTGGTGGTTCAGGAACGAACGTACAAACCCTCAAATGTATAGCGAAGGTTGCAAGGTGATTTCGATAGACGCAAGCCGCCTACTACCGGCTGTTAAAATAACCATAAAAGAAGCTTAGTTTTAGCAATAAATGTCCTTAGCAATAACTCTAATCCAAACAGCGCCATCTAACTCTTTTTTTTGCTTGCTAGCCTAGCAAAACTTACTTAAAAATAAGGTGAATAAATAATGACTTAACTATGATTTTTTACTGGCTCTGTATAAAAAATAAGTGGGGCCCCAACCTTGACCGCCGTGGCGTTCAGTGTGTTAAACACATTTTTTGTAAAAACATACAGTGAACGTACAAAGCACCCAGAGTCGAAAACTTGTATCGTGCGGAGATCAAACCTGTGACTCTGGTATAGTAGCTAACTTACTTCTCAACCATTACACCAAGCCAGAACTCTAAGGACGTGATGCTATGTCATGTGACTGATGATGAAAAAAGTGCAAGTTTATATTGTAGGTTCCTCATATAAGAAACTGACTTACAAATGCTTTAAAACAAACCAGTCCAGTGGCAGTTATTTCAGTAACTTATTTTCGAGCTTCGGCGCTAATGCGAAAGTTTACTTTTGCAGTGATCCGCTTATGAACTGAGCTGGCGTTAGACCAGTGAATGGAATAGAAAATGAGATGATTCCGTCTCTGGTTTTACTCGCGTTGGCCGTTGTCTTCGCGAGTGCACTACGTATAGAGGGCACCACTTTTGATGGGGTTTTGTAAGAGATGATAAGCTTCTATTCAACGTTTTCTGAGTCATGGCGTAGTCACATTCATAATCACGATATAGATAATCGGATTTTTAATAAGTTTCAGTAAAGTCACAGTTTATTTGAAAAGATATCTGGTATGTAATATCCAAAATTGTCTGGCTATCTTACGACTAAATATGCTAAAATGTGCATTACCGCCTTCATCATTAAGACTAAAGCAACGCTGCACTTTTGGTTTAGCGATTGACGTATTCCGTCGCTTATAAATGCCGATAATGATGAAAATATTCTACAGAACCGAAACAACCTTTCGGCGCCTGGGTGTTGACTTCAAATTATGTTCAAAAGCAGTACATGTATAAAAATAACACAGTGCATAAACCAATATCCAATATCAACAATGCACACTTGCACAGTCGTAAATAAATTGTGAAACGGGTAACAAAATAGAATAAAAACGGGAGAGTAGCGCACGGCAAATTGTATGTTGTCCTGTGACGTTCGACTTGTTACAGAGAGTACCGGAATACGTGAAAGTACTTTACCACAATGACATACAGGAAGGGCATTCACCAACTACTGCGTGGTCAAACTCAATGTTATGACCTTATTGCATTAATATGAACCTATAAACTGGAAACGTTACCCATATCGTATTTAATTTGTAAGAATGCGTCATTTTCTCTATCCTACTTCCTATTAATATTATAAATGCAAAAGTTTGGATGTGCCGTGTTACTCTTTCACGTCAAAGCTATTGGATGGATTTTGGTGAAACTTTACAATCATATAGCTGATGCATCTGAATAAAACAAGGCTAGAATTTATAAAGGTATATTCCTTTTTTTTTAACCTAATTTCACTTAGTACGGCCGTTAGTACTTGATAGAATCCCTATAAAACTACTGAAAAATAATGGGTATACTAAATCATGTTTTAAACTTGTTTAAGTTTGTACCCAGTGGAACCAAATAGGTCACATTGAAAAACAAGTAGCTAAAACATTGCTTTAGTAATTAATCGTCTGTAGTCATTACAAGCACCTCGTTTCTCGCAGAAAAATGAAGGAATATAGAAATCAGAATGTGTTCATGGTGAAGTTGGCATTTTAATTCACAGTTCAAATTTATTAATCTATCTTTTTCATTATTTAAGCCCATGTTTTAAGTGTCATCTTTACGAAGCTAAAATATACATCATATTTTAGCTTCGTAAAGATGACAATAATTCATCCAATGTTGGACGTCAACGAAAAGGCTCTTTCAGAATACCAGTGTCGCTACACCTATAGCTTTGGCTGTGTCATCTTTTTGATTCTTTTACTGCGTTTTTCCATTTTTCATATTATTTTCAAACTTTTTTTGGTGTTTTTTATTGCAATACTTAATTTGTGGGCGCAAAACCTTATTACTTTCTATTAGAGCCATATCCAGATTCCTAATTCCATGGACTGACAATTTCCAGTGCAGTCAGATCAGTCGGGTCGTGATCGCACAAACGAATGGCGGCTCGTACTAACAAACCGCGCTCATGATTCGCCGACCTTTACACGGGAAACCACAGGCTAGCACAACGAGCACTAGTGAGCATTAGTGAGCACTAGTGAACTATCCGTACTAATTATTCTAGTCTACGTTAGCTTCACTGAACATTTCTAGCTTTAAATATCACTGCTGTTCCACACAGCGCCATCTAGCCCAAAACTAAGCAACTAACATGCTTGTTCTATGGGATACTCTCTCTTCTTCTTGCGTCGATACCCCAGTTACTGGGGGTCGTGACCTCTCTTCTGTAGCACCTTGTGCCTTATTATATGTAACATACATATAAAATTGCATTACAATCAGTCAAGCCGTTTCGGAGGAAAAAAAAAATGACGCGAGAATTTTATATATTAGATAAACTCACTTATTCCTTAAACCTCAAAAGTTTCATGCTGTAAACTAAGCGTGTAGACTCTTAAATTCATTACAGGCCAAACATAATTTACTTTCACAAAACACAGAAGCGCCTTTTACAAAAAACTCATTTTTACTTTTACAATATCCAACTGTTTACTCGTGTCTTGGGCACTTACTCAAATATGCTTTTCAACTCTGCGCCATATCCTGACGGCTATAAGGATCATCCCTTTCAGCGAATGCTTTTGAGTCTGAAACACTATACAATGTTTGTGGATGAAAACAGTCGCATAGCTGTGGGTTCTGGGGCAGTTGGCAGTAAAAGCCGGCAACGTTTTTTGAACTTTGCTGTGGCGGGTTAGGGTATGTTTTGCGGGATGATAATGAGGGAGGTTGTTTGTTAAGGATGCTGCGGGTTGTACTTTTCCATCAAGCTTGTCTGTCACTCGGTAATTATGAGAACACCTTTCAATTTGAAAGGATCGATAAAGCGTACGCCTGCCAGTTTGGATATTAGGATGGGTAACAACCCCGAAATTGACAGAAAAGTACAGGCATTTCCGTATTTGACGTTGCTGATAGGGTTATCGAACCCTAGGAAACCTCAGGGCATCTGACAGTGGACTGTCTTTAGTGGACATGGAACTCATTTTTCTATCAACTTTCACTAAACATGTTTGTTGGCATATGACTAGTAGTTAGTACCTAATACCTGTGGGGTACCTAAGTTAGTACCTAATAGCCAGTGTCCAGGTTGTAGGTCGATTTTTGTTTCAACATAGTGTGTACAAACACACAGGTAGATTGAATCACAAATCGAATGAAAGTCTAATCCAATCGCTCTGGAGCACTGTTCGGGTAAAATTTTATTTGTCACACAATAAATCTATTGTGTATTTTTCGGGCAACCAATGTGTCTTCCTATACATACAGGATTCACATCAAGTTGTTTCTGATTCCACTTCCTAGTCGTTACTAGGAAGTGGAATCAGAAACCACTTGATGACAAGTGGTGCGTTCACCACTCACTGAACAAAGGTCAGTGAACCATTTGGACAAAGGTCAGTAAACCATTTTGGAGCGGCCCATCACTCAAAATTTTCAGGTTTAAGCCTAGAGAGAATTTTACATGTTAAAATGTGTAAAACATGGTAAATGTTGAAAATGGTTGCCAATTCTCAAAATTTTTCTAAGTTGTAACTTCACATCCAGTTTAGCATAAATTAGAAATGCAAAGTTGCAAAAATACTGCTCTATTTTTGTAACTTTTTAGCTACAGTCATCTAAAATAAACAACACCGCTGAGTCAATAACTTTTAATTAAGCGGCGGCTAGCGGCGTAAACTTTCTGGAGGGAAATTTTGCAATTGGTATGATCCGGCTAGTTTGGAACATGTCGGAAAATGGGGACTTGTCGGACAGTATTGGAAATAGGAATTTTGTGAGGTTAGTGTTTTGTTTGGGAACGGAAATGGCACCTCGTTAGCAGCGTGCTAACATCGTGGCTGGTTGCCTTTGCTGTTATTTCGTACTGACCAATTATTTCTGTATAACTAGTCAAGCGTTATGATGTAGTATTATGCGATGACTCTTACCGCCGTAGGTACTCAGAGAAGTCAATTACTTAACGTTAATGGTTCATTAGAGTCAAAATTCCATTTTTCAAAAGATATTTTATAACAAATTGAATAAAGAACTTTTAAGAATGTAAAATTTTGACTCTAATGAACCATTAACGTTAATTGACGTCTCTGAGTGCGGCAGTTAATGCCCTAGATGTTCACTGTGTCTCTATTCAAGCATTCATAAAAACTAGGTTTATCTAAATAAGTACTGTTTTCCAGTGATGGTTACATGGAATTGCTCTGTATAATGTTATTTTAATAATGATATGAAAAAGTACAAAAAACAATCGAACGGCTACATGTAGGTATAACGTTATGATAATGTTATAATAGACCTATTGTTGATGATCTTATAAATAAATACTTGAGTCTGTTGGTGCAATATGTACTTTTATGTGTGCAGATCTTGGCTATAGCGCTGACGGTCTTAGATTCGATTACCGCCTATTCACTCAACACAAACATGAATGGACATTTGTGTGTGTTCTGTGCCTGAGTATGTTCATTAGTCTGTGACACCCAAAGTACACACTCTACTTAGCTTAGGGAGGATCGTGGTGATAGTCATCACAACTACTATGATTATTTTGTTTTAAAAAAATGTGCTCATAAAATAGCTTGGACATAATAATTTGGCTATGCACTTCCTATTTCATTAACTAAACAGATTAGTTTCAGATGCTGATGTTAACTTTAGTCCTAAAAAGGATCAAATTTCTAAAAGCTTATTCGATTATTAATATTAAATCATACTTACCATTAAGTACGAAATACTAAAGCAATAAATATACTTCTGACTACAGGGGATAACTATCAAGTTTCCATCTCATTGCGTCTGAGTAATTTATGAAAATATTAAAGTGCAATGTGAGCGAAGCCGAGTGCGGACCTAGTTTGCACCAGATGAATTATGAGGTAAGATTCTTTACTTTCCACCAGGCTCTGTGCAGACAATATATTACGTCCATTCTGTGCATCCCTGCCTTTGAAGCGCCGCTGCTCAAACTTTCAGCTGAACTTAGAAAATACTTATAGGCATTATTCACCGGGGTCTTGTTCCTTTAGAGTTGTCGAACTTCAGAATTTTGTATGCTAAACGTTAACCAGCTTAAAAGTCAGCTCGAGAGTTGACGAATCTAGAGATACTTAGTCAACAGTTTCATGTTCTACTCGATAAATTATAAATTAAGTTGAGCCACATTTCGTTGCGCGTCATTATTTTTTACGCGAAAGACATAATTTTAGTAGGCTGAATTTGCCGCTTGGATCTGCGCCAATGTCTGATATGATTGCAGCTGCTAAGAGTAAACCCTAATACACCAAAAAACACCATTAAAATCCACCATCGCACTGCTCGCCATCGTCAGGGTATTCATCTTCAAACCAGATCTGTTTAACTGTTAAAACTGGGTGGTCACACGACCATGGTCTCTAACAGTTATGTTCCTAGGACGTTTTTATCGTGTGGACGTTGGTTACGACGTGGACGTAACAAACGTCCACAGACAGCGCTAACCGTTTACGCTCAGGTTGTTCGCATGCTTTTTCGCCACAGTTGGTGTTAAAAAAACAGCTGAGCTACAATTACTAGTCATGAACTGCATCATCAAACAAAATTGGTCAGCAGTTAAACGAATCTATAAAGTTTAATCACCAGTGTAATTTGTTGACAACTTTGTACTTTAGCGGTGTGAGCTACAGCGTTACAGCGTAAGAATAAGTTGAACGCGTAATTGCATTAGTATTCACGGTCGTCTGCAAACCCTGCGCAATTTAATCCCAAGGGGGCAGCAATAAGTTTGAGAACCGCCGTCCCAAATTACGCGCGCCCAAGATTAAAACGATCCTTTGTATCGCCGTAATAATGAGGACGTCTGTTTGCCGTTATCTGACAAAAATACTCAAAACTTTTATAATTGCTCGACTTTGCCCAATAACTCGCTGAAAAGATTTGTATTTAATTCTGCCCAGTGATATTTCAGTTCAATGATTCAGATGGGATTACTTTCTTAAATGGCGTGGACAATTTAAAATGTTATTTTAACAAGAACAATAAAAATTTAGTTAGATCCCCGATGCAAAAATAAATATATTTTTTTTTCACTGGTATCGTAGCTTCCCCAATTTTCATTGTTGTTGTATCAAATCGTATGCTTCGTTTTGTTTTGTTTGTTTGTTTTTTGTTTATGTGTATGCTTTGACTTAAAATAACAAAAGATCCTTTTGAGAGTTCTTGAGTTTAACTGTAAAGCCAAAGCGATACACAAAAGTTAATGAAATGTACCAAACACGTTGATCCACGGATATAGTGAAATACAATAAAGAATCTTTCAAAGCAATTAGAGGCGACTTGAGTGAAGTGAACGTGAAAGCTTCATTGGTACAGTCGACATCAAAACTAGCCAAGAGATTCAGCTATTTCAGTCAGACTAAATGCGCTAAATATGTCAAAATTTTGACACTCCTTGGCCTCATGCAATTTGTATGGTCTTAGCGCGAAAATAGCTCTCTATAATTTTAAAACATCTGAGTAGTCCCAGTGTCCATTAAATACTTTAAAATTAAAAAGACTATAATAAGATAAAATGTTAACCGATTTCATCAACACCCAATTAAAAATTTAGCTTAAAAAACACAATCTGTAGCTAATTAATCTAGGCAACTGGATACACTACTAGAAGAATAGCAAAAGGTTATTATGTAACTAAATTGGGTCCAGACACAGTGTATTAACCCACTAGCCACCCTATAAATCAAGAACAAATTCAGACTTAAACCAACGGAAAGTGTTTTATGAATTTCTAGAGAATCCTCTAATCAACTCTAGGTCGTATCGATAAAGTCTAATCATTGCATTTGATACAAAGCCATCTGCTCTAATCCAAGCTAATGAACCAATTTGTCTGTACCAAAGCTCGAGCCTGCATAGAGAGAATTATCTGTCATTGGTAAATTCGTTCGTCGAATAATACTTTGATTAAGAAATTATTACTCGCATTTCGAATACTTGGATTGGGAGGCCTGACGTTCGTTTGTAAATTATTACTTAAAACGTAATCTGAACAATAAGGTTTTAATAACTGAAAATAAATGAAGTTATCGCTGGGTTAAATTAAATTGTATTACTATGCACGCTTAAGAAATATAGGTTTGTAATCACTAGGGCTAGGCTGAAGCATATTTCAAACCGTTTCAAAATAGATCGTTTGACCTGGGAGCCAAATGGAGATTCGAGTGGGCTTCAAACTTAGCAGACAAGGCGTACATTAAAAACCTTAATTTCTAATATTTCTTTATATACCTATTATGAGTGTCTTTACAATTAAGTCTGTTTTAAATAATAATTTAAGTGATATCCGCTCGGTAACGCTCTAACAAACGTTTAAAGACAAGAGTGCAGAGAAAAGTCTACAGTGCAGCTTCTAACGTACATTGATACGCACAGTGGGTAAATATTTCAAAACAACGTACATGAATTAGCTGAGAAAATATAAGGCTATTTGTGATTCAGAAATATCACTTTTAGCAATATCTGTAGACTTTATTTATTGCGGATTAGTAAAGCCATATTTTGGGAGAATTGATTGCTTTTCTTTAGGTTGGCTGCTTTCCAATTACGAAGATACATCAGGCATTGGTAGGTATAATTTTTGCAATAAGAAGGCTACGTAAATTGAAAGTACGATTGCGTACCTTACTATCTTACTTTAACCCTTATCTTAGTTATTTATTTCTATAAACACTTTTGCTTCTTGCATAGTTTTTGGACCAGGTCGTTTCAAGTTCTCCTTTTTTTTTATTAAGACATCAAAATACAGTGCCTTGCAGTAGCACACTATAATCACTGTACAATGTATAGAACACCTGTTACCAGCAAAATATTGGTGTTCGAACCCGGGTAAGTATGCGTGATATCGCCAGTATTTAGCCATGTTTTTGACATTGAATAACTACAATAAATACTTAGTTAATTGGTTTACACGAAAATTCTGCTGTCCAAACTTTGATTTATAAAAATAATTTTCGCAAAGAGTCTTACACGTCTTGCTATAGTCATTGCAATTGCATTGCATTGCATTAGTTGATGCAATTTCAATACATACATTGTTGAGGAATGTTTTGCACACTAACGTTGAGATCGGCAGTCTGACAAACCTTGCATTTGGCTCCGTTGTTGTCTGTACAGAGAGCTAAACATAAAATTTAGAACAGCAGCCTTGCAATACCTTAAGTACATTTAGGCATGAGCCACGTATCCTACTAACATTATACATGCGAAAGTTTGTATGGGTGGATAGATGTGCCGTGTTTCTTTTTATGTAAAAACTACTTTATGGATTTTAATGAAACTTTACAATGATGTAGCTTAAACATCTGAATCAGAGATAAGCTACAAATTATAAAGAAATATTACTTTTTGTTTTTCAACTTAAATCCACGCAAACGAAGTCGTGGGCTGCCGCTAGTTTTCTAAAAATAAATGGTAATTGTCCGCTTTCATTTATTTTTATTTCGTTATATTTTAAAAATATTAATCGTTTAGAGCTATTAATTTCAACCAGTTGCACCACAGTGCACGCGACGTCAGCTCGAGTAACGGATGCGTCTGCCAGTAGCCTGGGCAGGGTCTTTGGGACTTTGCTCTATGGATTCAGGCAGTAATTTAGCTTTTGGGCACAGATGTTCCATTTTACAACGTAAGCCCGTGTTCCATTTCCACTGGCCACTATTTAATTCATTTCGATTCCAGCTAGGCACACCTTAGGAATGGTTTTGAAAGGTAAATTTATAGAATTTATTGAAACTACCTTAAAATTAGGTTTGAGTTTTGCTACTAATCAGCTAAGGTATTTGTGACGATTTCCCTGTGTCTTACAATCACAAAAGCGCATCTAACAAAAACTCATAACAATTTTAAATGAAACTCTCTTCTTGAAGATGAAAAATCTACGAACTTTTACGAAAAAAAAATCAACATCGGTAACAGAGGATTTTTTTCCATTAAATCTGCCTGTCATACCATTGGATGCTGGCCAACAAATAGTATAAACAAACACTATAATCAGCTGGACAACGTCGCAGTCCTGAGTCAACACGTCACTCCAGCTAGCCACAGCCCGAGCTCCATAAATATTCCAATCCAGACTCCCCTGTGAATGAACGACCCACTCGTTTCCTACCTTTGTTGTCTGCGGAACTCTCCGCGCAAACATGCTATCAGCAAACTTATAACCTGACGAAGATGTCGGTTTATCTTCAAAGTGGAATTTATTTTCTAAGAAACTCGCTGGTGAATTTTAGAGATCGCATTTTTGTGGATCTGGAATTCGGGACCCTATCTAGACTAGTTTGTAGTTTACACGGGTATTATGTTTTTTAAAGTAAACTTATTTTGAAGGTTGAGGAAGCCTAATCATATAGGTATCCACACCTCCAACTTTAAAATCCTACTAACATTGTAAATGAGAAAGTTTGTATATAATTATGTGTGGATGTCCAGTGTTGCTCTTTCACGTAAAAACTACTGAATGGATTTGAATGAAATGTAACAATAATTGATCACGATGTCCCTTGTGCCAGGTAAGTAAAACAAGGTGCCCATGGCGAGGTTGTGACAGTGATCGGCGACTATCTCTGCTGTAAAGCAACCCGGGACGGAAATGGGATGGGTGACCACCCCGACCGAAATTTTGTAATGTGTATTTCAGACATCTCCGTGCTTCGGAAGGCACGTTAAGCAGTTGGTCGCGGTTGACGTCGCTAGATGTCAGTCGTTAAGCTAAGCTCATCTAAGGGCGGCTTGATAAGATCTGACATTAAGGTTGCTCACTAACCTTACACCCCTCCAACAATCCGCACTGAGCCCGCGTGTTGGAGTATAGCTCGTTCCACCTCATAGTTGGGGTGAGGCCTGTACCCAGTGGGACGTATATAGGCCGTTCATGCTAGTTACAATTATATAGCTTATACATCTGATGAATCCTATGTGCTACATAGGCTACAATTAATAAAAAAAAAAATACATTTACACGAAACTGAATAGCACCTCTATTAGATTGAAGCTGGCGCCCAAGCCAAAGACAGTAAAACTTCCAAATTGCCCCGTTTATATCCGAGCGCACCGATGCTTTCTGGAAACCTTTTCTGCGGATATTAAGGATATTACGGATATTTGCATTTTTTTTTTTTTTTTTTTTTTTTTTTTTATTAAAAATGGGTTTGCGTTTGACCTCAGACTCACCTGATGGTAAGCGATGACGAGGCCGAAGGTGGAACACGCTTACCCAGAAAATGCCTATTCACTCTTGCCTTGAAGACACCAAGGTTGTATGTATCCGGAAACACAGACGCAGGGAGGGCGTTCCACTCCCTAGCGGTGCGGACCAGGAAGGAAGCACCAAACCGCTTAGTTCGGACCGCTGGAAAGTCGACCACATGGGGGTGAAAGCCCTCACGGCGTCTAGTGGTCCGGTGGTAGAAAGTGGAGGGTGGGATCAGGTCATGAAGTTCCTGCGCACACTGTCCGAAATACACCTTATAAAAAACCGATAGACAGGCAACTTTACGCCGATGCTCCAAACTCTGAAGTTTGGTTCCAACTAGCATATCGTCACCTATCAGTCTCCTGGCCCTTCGGTCTACTGAGTCCAGTGCATCCAGCTGGTATTTGGCAGAGCCATCCCAAAGGTGGCAGCAGTACTCCATACACGACCGAACTTGTGCTTGATACAACTGTAAGAGTTGCTCCGGTGTGAAGTACCGCCTAACCTTAAAGAGGATACCAAGTTTCTGAGCAGCGGTTTTTGCTTTGGACTCAATAGAACTGCCGAAGTTGAGGTCAGATGAAAGATCCATACCAAGGAGCTCGAGGTGGTTGGTTATCGGTATGGGTGCATCCAGGAAAGTAGGAGTCAGATTTAAAGGACTCCGTTTGGCGGAGAATAGACACGCCTGAGTTTTGTTGGCGTTAAACTCAACGAGGTTAGCTTCGCCCCAGCCGGACACTGCTTTTAACGTTGAGCTCATCCGCTCAACCATGGCCTCTCTAAGGGACTCAGTCTCAGCCGGACTAGTGCGAGCGCTGGACATGTATCTCTCTGTAACGGTGCTGTCATCTGCGTATCCGAAGATACCTGGGCACAGCAGATCGTTGATGTGCAGCAGGAATAATGTTGCAGAGAGAACAGACCCCTGAGGAACTCCGGCATTTATAGCCAATAGTTCGGAAGAGCAGCCATCAATGACTACCCTTATTGACCGTTCACTCAGGAAGTCAGATATCCAGTGACACAGTGCGGTGGGAATTCCGTATGACGGTAGCTTGCTTTTAAGGCTATCGTGCCAGACCCTGTCAAATGCCTTTGAGATGTCGAGAGAGACGGCAAGAGCCTCGCCGTGATTCTCGACGGCTTCGCCCCACAAGTGAGTGGCGTACGCAAGAAGATCACCAGTTGACCGTTCTCGGCGAAAACCGTACTGTCGATCACTAAGCAGACTGTTGTCCTCAAGGTACGCCAGGAGCCGGTTGTTAATAACACGTTCCATACTTTTACAAAGTATAGAGGTGATTGCAATTGGCCTGTAGTTGCCAGGGTCGGCTCGACTGCCTTTTTTGGGCACAGGTTGCACGTTGGCAAGCTTCCAAGACTTCGGAACTTGTCCCGTTGATAGAGAGAGGCGGTACAGGCGTGTCAGTACAGGAGACAACTCGGGCGCACAATTCCGCAAGACCACTGCAGGAATCCCGTCAGGACCACTGGCCTTATTCACGTCGAGAGTGCGAAGCGTTTTTAGTACCTCTTTCTGGCGGATGCGGAACTCAGGCAAAACTGAGCCGCATGGAGGTAATATAGGTGGTGTTTGGCTTCCAGCACTAAGACGCGAATGGCTTGCAAAAAGAGCAGCAAATAAATTTGCTTTCTCTTCCGCAGAGTGGGCCAGAGATCCGTCAGGCTTCATCAGCGGTGGTAGCGATGAGCGGCAAAAATTCGATTCGACCGACTTAGCCAAGGACCAAAATGCCTTGCTACCCGATGGGCAAGAGGCGAGTTTGGCACCAATACGGCTCACACGGTCGAAACGAGTCTTTCTGAGTACCTTTTTGCAGGACTTGGCAGCAGCGTTATAGGCTCTCTTCTTTACGCTGACGTCGGATGCTTTACGCGCGCGAGCATCAGCCCAGGCTCGGTACGCCGATTGCTTAACCGCCTCAGCGGCAGCGCAATCAGTGTTGTACCACCGTGCTATGCTAATGACATGCTAAGGACAGATTAAATTTTGTTGGCTCCTAACCGCGAGTGGTGGCTTCTGACGACAACGCCGTTTAGTCTTTTTTCCGCCTTATCTTCGTGTTTGAGTAAGGTGGCTTACTAACAGCCGGCTAAATTGGAGTCATTATCCTAAAGCTATTATCATTTTGGTTCTAGTAGGCTTTTCCTTTCAACCTTGAATTTTTAAACTGAAGTAAAAATAATGTTTTTTTACTTTTTCTTCAGCCGTAGTTAACATAACTGAGGATGTGACTCACTTAACAACAAAGCTGAAGTTAGAAAAAGAGATAAGACTTAACAGACCGGATATGATGAAGGTTTTCTTTATTGTTTTTTCAAGGAAATAAAATAACCTGTCCGTTAAAAAAGTTAAAATCCATTTTTTATCAAGAAGTCATACATAACATAGATCAAGAAGTCATTAGATCAGAAATATCAGGAAGTCCTTGGTTTGATAGATAGAAATTAGAATTATCATTTATATTTGAAGAGCAGCAAATAAGCTTTTACTGGCTGCAGTTAACAGGAAATGAAACGAAATTCCAATGCATCGCGTTTCAAGCGCTTTCGCTGAACAAGCGATTAACTGAAATTTAATATAAGTTACTAAATCGTACGATATTAAAAAAAACTTTTATTAACAAAAGTCTTTGTTACAGTACATAGCCGAGTTTTCAATTTGAGCTTTCTTTACGGTTAGATAAAAATGTTTATCGTTTATATCGAAATTAAATTCAAGTAACTAAAGAGGGAAAAATATTTAAGCACAGGTTATAAGGACAACAAAAAATAATGATAAATCGTCGCGTTCCTATTTTTACATTTTTGTATGTAAAGGCATATTCCCTTTCGCAAATTTCATACCTTTTAAAAACCCAATATAGGTTGATTATTGTTATGGTTAACAGTAAACGATTTTAGCTGATAATAATCAGCAATACTGTCTTCATTATTGTTTCTCGGGCGAACGTAAAAATAACCTAATCGGCTACTAACTGTAACTGGCATTTCAATTAAGATAAAGTGTTGAACATTCTCCAGTCAAAAATAACTAACTAAATGTTCTTCTCAAACTCGAGTGAATTTCCCTAACCAGCTAGTAACATCGACCGCACGTGAGTGCAGCTTAGTGTTGTACCGCACTCGAGTTCAGAAGTCTGAACGACCATGCCAGACTAAAGGTCGTCGCTCACTAGGCAAGCACGGCAACTGCACGGCTCTGACACAGAAATTATCTTGTCGTTCAAATCTGAGCATAAAATTGTATGGAGTACCGTATATTTACCAGCGGCGAGCTGCTGACCGCGTCCTGTTAGCGCACAACAGCGATCCACCTGCTTGCTTACTACGCGCTGTCACAGTAAACATAACAGTAGGTTATCTGAGGCCGCCCGCCGAGTTATTAGCCTAGCGTGCTCACAGACATGCAGCACAGCCCGCCACCTTATTCCCCCATATTTTATGCCAGCGTATGCGTGAAATCGCGTGCCGACACGGCGCGCGACGTGCACGCACACATTCAAACCGAGAGCGGCACGTTTGTATGTTGATATTCTACTGTTCTCTGTTTACTGTGGCGCTGTCCGTGAGTAGGGATGACATCATGCAGACAGCGAACTGGCGCCTAGTGGCCGGCGCGCGGGCTGCGAGTGGGCTTCGAGCTTGAACCTCGCAGACGACACATAGCAAGCGCGTCATTTCCAATAAAAATCCAGTATTCTTTTTTGGCACTTTAATTTTTGGGTATAATTTGTTCGAGACCTGAATGTCCTCCTTTAACCTGACAAAACAATAACAATAACGTCCAATCGCCGTCTGACCCGAAGGGGTATGTATCAAAGGTCTGAAAAATAGTCCTGAAACAGATTTTTTCAAACTGCTGATACTTGTATTTTGGTTCAGACTGCGTGCAGAAAATGTATTCGTAGTTGTCGTATTGTAACATTATTTAATAGACCATTTCCAACATAAACATAGTTAGGTCGATGTAACAGCGAAAAACAGGGCACCAAAATCACTCAATTAATTAGTCCACAAGAGGGTCACTTGGCAGCTGGTCCTTAAGCCTAAGTAATCTGGTGAACTTGCTTGCTTAGTTTTGCCTGAGTCCTAAATAGAGTCGAGTATTAAAATATAGACTCGTGGACTCGAGTTTTTCCCAACACTACTGCAGCCTCCAAAGTTGGGCAGCGTTGCGGCGATCGCGATGTTTGTACACACACATTCACATCGCAGCAGTTCTCGGTCAGAAACTTCACAATCTGATTACTCACTTAGTAACTACTGCGGTTTGAAACGGATTATAATTCTGAATGTAGGTACATTTGACTAATCACAATATTTGCTTGTCTACCCATCGCGGCGGTTTTCAATTTGATTACTTTCTAGTTTTACTAATTATGATGTAATACCTATAAAATACTTAGTTAAAAAGACTTATGCGGCACAAAGCGCAAAAAAATAACTGATGGTTGTTGGACTAAAAGTTTTGAAATTACCGGCTTTTCTGAAAAACAATGGGGAAAACTTATATTGTAGCAATGACGTATGCTAGTGATGATGATTAGACCAAACAGTTTTTTGGAGATATGACATTGCGAAATGTATCACTCTCTTTCTCTCTCTTCTAAAAGAGATACCACTTTTCTGCTGGTTGCTAAGGCTGAGTCCAACCAGCATCAAAATGATGTATGCGTACTAGAGTAGTCAATTATTTCTATTGCAATGAACAAAAGCACTTTACTTCTAGGAATTATGAAGTGGTAAGCTGTAGAATTCCAATTCCCTTTCACTTGTTTCACATTTCAGTTACGTTTCAAATGACGTACCTACGATACGTAGTATATGTATCATTGTAGTTTAACAATTGTTTGCAATGCAAACTACTAAGCCGTTGGGCTTTAGTGAGTTCGTTATAGTCCGTCATAACCTTTGGACGATGAGACTCGACATGAGAATTACCCCACAATAAAAACTAGCAGTATTGAAATATTATACCTACTTTGAGCAAACAATTTCAGAATAAAGCTAGAAAAAGTAGAAAAAGACATTCGGTCTACATGGCATCAGGCGGGAATCGAACCCGCGTCTTTCTCAAACCGGGCGACTGCACTAACCGTTGTGCTACCGAGACCATCAACAGACCGGCCGAATTTGTCTGGTATATTATACCTGGAAGCCAGGTTTGTTCTGGCAAGACGCGGGTTCGATTCCTGCCTGATGCCAAGTAGACGGGTGCGTATTGGTTGATATAACTTCATTTGATATATTTTCATTTCAATAACGTTCATGAGATATAATAAACGTTTGGTATAACAACTCTTCGAATAATTTTCTTTAACATGACGTTCATATCATATTATGCATCAAATGATATAACGTCATTTAAGATAACAATCAGTACGCCTAACAACATTTAATATAAACCTTACTTAGTATAAAGCACATTTGATGTAATTTTGTTTAATCTAAATTCAAAATTGCATTGCATATTAACCTTCATATGAAATAAATGTTATTTGTTATAAAAGCTAATTGGTATACTTATCTGCCCTATACTCGAGTCGGGGCGAAACCGACACGGATAGATTAGGTTAGAAGGTTTAGGGCGGGAGCGAAGCGTAGCGAAGCTCCCGCCTTAAACCTTCGTGGTTATTTTTTTTTTTAAACCCTAAAAACGACTTGCTTGATTTGCTTGCTGTTTGCATGATGCATGTTTGCTTGCATGCTGCATATCTGATCGCATACTGCATGCCTGTTTGCATGCTGCATGCCTGCTTGCATGCTGCATGCAAACAGAAATACCCTAACAAAAAAACCTCGACTTGCCGTCGTACTTGTCTGTTCTTTACTAGTTGGGGCGAACGAAAAAAAAAAAAACGAACACATAAAACTTCAAACAGAATAGATAAATAAACACTGATCAACAATTTTATTTGTGTCATTATTTTTATATTATATAAGTGTTAGTTGTATTGAATAGTATACCATGTAAGCTTTATAGCAAACGTTTATTATATCAAACAATTTTATATCAGTTGTCCGTTATACGTTTCAAAATTATTTCATTTGAAATTACCTATATCATTCGTTCATTATACGGAATGAACAATTATATCAAACGTTGGTATATCATACGACTGTATATGTTCTGAGTGATATACAATTTGTGGTTATATCATACATTACACACCCCAAGTAGACCGAATGTCTTTTTCTGGTTTTCCTGTCTTTAGTAAAATGATAATGCATTATCCCATTGTCTCCCATTTTTAGCATTGACTAAAAACAAAAATAATTTCAGAATAAACTGGGTGAAATAGAGAATGAAACCAAAAGCGTTGTAAAATGGGTAATATCTCCGTCTCTGGTGCCATGTAAATGTACCCGTTTAATTGCGCGTCCTGTTTACGGCGCAGCTACAGCCATCAATGGCTTTACGACTAAACCCGGACGGAACCCTGACAGGAACTTGACACGCAATTTTGGCCTTTGTGTCCCTTGGAATACGCTCATCCGTCAAGTGGTTTTAAGAGTACAGTAGGCGTTGGAAAACGAGGAGTTGGCAATTGTTTTTATTACATTATTTTGATCTCTGGCGGCGTTTTATTGTGTTTGATAAAATCATAAAAATCATTTGGGTTTTTTTAATTGTTTTAAAGACAGGTGAAGCCGAATTTATCTGTATCTGTAGCTACCACACTGAAGCATAGGTACTAAACACTAAGATCTGAAACTGTCACATTCCTCAGTTTATCCTCAGTTTCAGGATTATCATCATTAGGATTTCAAAATGTGGCACGGTTAAAATTGAAAGTGTGGGAGTCGAAAACAGTCCATGAGTACCACATCCTCGGCCAAAACGTATTCTTTGTCACGATCTAGTATGAATGCAGATACCGTTCGAAGAACAACAAGCAACTGATAAAATTGTTCACATTATTTTGCTCTCCTAGTCCAATTTATTAATAAGACAATTTATAGCCTGACAAGTGGCAAGGAAACAACTCCCTAAGCGATAACTCCTTTATTCTGAAACGTAAAAAATGCAATTAATGTTATAGGAAACAGCTTTTACCATTTGTTTCGTCGCCGACTCGGGAATTCATTGTGACCTATTTTAACAAATGAAAACATGTAATAGGTTTTAAAAGAGTATTGTTACGTTAAAAATAATTTTGCTATTGGTAGTTTTCGTTTCGAAAGTGTCATACTCGTACTACTTTACCATATATTATGATCAGCGTGTTAGCAGGTTGAAGTGGCAGTGGGCGAGGCACATAGCTCGAAGGACTGATGGCCGTTGGGGCCGAAAAGTCCTCGAGTGGAGACCATTCGAGGCCAAGCGCAGCGTGGGAGAGCCCGCCCGCAAGGTGGACGGATGACCCCATAATGGTCGCAGGGTTTCGGTGGATGCAGGCCACCTACAACCAGCAGCTCTGGAAATCTATAGGGGAGGCCTATGTTCAGCAGTGGACATCATGTGGCTGATGATGATGATGATGATATAATGATCGCTTACGCTTCAACATATCTCATGGCGAGGAATTGGACCGGCTTCCCGCCAGCGCGCCGGCTTACGTAGTAGTTACGGACCCTCCAAACTATCAAATGATCTATGAAACAGCCTGTTGTTATTTGGACGGAGAAACGGGTTTTTCGTAGTGATATCAGAGAGTTAATGAATTGATAAAATTAACAAATCATTAAATTGTGTTTAGTGTGTTCATTTTACGTTTATTTTTCATCGTGATTTTAATTAGTGTTTAACATAATTGTTTAAAGAGTGTCTACTTAAAAAATAAAATTGATGTTCGTTTGAATATCTACTTCATTAAATAGGATTATCAGGAGTGGATTGTTTTTAATGTGCTTATCGATAATTGACTGATTTACAAAGCTAATAAAAATATAACAAAACAATTTGTACTTATCGCAACAGCATTAAATTATTTCAACAAAATGCAAACATGGAATAAGTTCAAAACGAGTAAAACGTAGCGTTAAAACCGTTGTCTTTGTCATTTTGCCACCGCAATAGATTTAACGCCAAGATAAGTCTCACTAAGCGACCGGGGTAATTTTAATTCTACTTTGTTTTAGCAAAATTGTTCAAAAGTTCGTGTCGGCGACCATTGCTGCGGCAAAAAGAGAAAAGAATATGTGCACGCTTATATTTAATCTCTTTGTAGATGAAGAAACAAGTAGGTTGTGGAATAAAACTGTTCACATTTTTAGTTTATAATAATTAGATTAGCCACGACTGGTTGTCACGGTGGGTAGAAGTTTTGCCTTTTCCACCTGAGGTTCCATATCCAGCCAGTTTTGTGTTTGTCATTGTAGCAATAAGGTTGCCTTAATAATAGCTTTCCTTTTAATATTTCACTCCATGATGGTACAACATAGCATAGTGGCAACAAACATAAGTATTTAACTTACGGCAATTTGACGTTCTTATGAGGCCCATAGTCTCTCACTATGGGCCTCATGAGAAGGCTCAAGATCACTCAGCGTGCTATGGAAATCAGTGGGGGAGGCCTATGTTCAGCAGTGGATTTCTTGCGGCTGCGTATGATGAATTTGACGTAAGGGTTGTATTTTGGAGCTATGACTGATAGGAGTAAGTCAAGTTTATCGCTAATAGTTACGAGTTACTACCAACGAGCTACAAGTAACGAGTTACTACCAACGAGCTACAAGCTACGACATTTTCAACTACGAGCTGCTGGCTACGAGCTGCTACTACGAGCTTGCTTTTAAGTTTATACCTAGAGTGGTTTGTACGTATATTACGTTGATTATGAATTGGAAAATAAAAAGGTAAATTTGCTATAACACCTGTCAACACATCAATCGTTTGGCTTTCAGTTTCAGAAACAGTAGGACCTATATCTATCCTACTAATATTATAAATGTATATGTTTTCTGTCTGTGGTTCGTTGCCATATTGCTCTTTCACGTAAAAACGACTGAATCGATTTGATTGAAACTTTACAATAACATAATGGTTTATACATCTGAATAGGACACGGACTACAATAAAAAAATTTTTTTTTTTTTAAAAAACAAAGTCCACGCTGACTATTTTGCGGGCGGCCTCTAGTCTGTAATGTGGCTGTGCTTAACAATAAACAAAAGTTAAAAAAAAGAACCTGCATGCAAAAGAAAAATAAAAGTCGGTGAAGGCCAAGAAGAGTGTCAGGATCTCAGTTGGTGGAAAGATGTGATTTCTGTTAACCCCGTGACAAATCAGGCGTTATTGCTCGTATACGTTATTTACGACACCTGGGGGGCTAAAACAGCAACATTTTAGCATTTCATATTATGAATCATCTAACTGACGTTTCATCTAGACCGCGGTCCGTTTCGAGTCAAAAGTGAGTAACAGCGCGCTCACACGCATCCCGAATTGATAAATTGTATGAACGTGAGCGACGTCAGCGCGCTATTACTCGCTTTTGACTCGAAACGGACCGCGGCCTGGATGAAACGTCAGTTAGATGTTTCATAATATGAATCATCTAAATGTTACCGTTTTAGCCCCCCTGACAACATGACACTACACTCCAAAAGTGAACAATCAGGAGGCCACCTTAATTATAAATTTATTACCCTTTTATTCATAACAACGAACGCAACGCTAAAGCATAGATAAGTAATTGACGAGTTGTGTCACTTACTCGCAAATGGCAGCAACAAGAATGAAAGTAAAAAGCGATTCAAAAGTTAAAATGTTGTTGAAGAGCTGTTTATTTTATCATTACTAAGGGGGAACCCCTAGCTTAATTTGCTTTATTTTGTTTATCTTATTGATTAGCAGCCAGACTCTCTGTTTTGTCGTGAAATATATCAAAGAGGTCATACGGGTTCGACTAAAATAAATTCTAGCATCGCCTGCAAAAAAGTGGCAGTGAATCACTTAAACGTCACTATTTTGTTTCACTATTTCTAACATAATCTCCTAACTCGAGCCCTGGCATGAAAAAAGAAATAAGTCCAAAGAAATTTGCTAAAGCTTTTCTTCCCTTTGTTTAACTATGAAAAATGTTGAAGAAAATGAAACGTACATTTAAACTAGCTATGGCATCTAGTGAATTATTCATGTTATTCAGCATTTCAGGCATTCCATTGAGTCGTTATAACATCTGCACTATGTGGAATATGGGAATAAATTGCTTCTAATGTAATTTTTCATCTTTATGTGAGTATGATTCCTTCGTTTTGACATTTTCACATAAATTGACGCTGATAGCTCCTTTACAGCTTGCTATTCCTATCTGTAAAGTTCCATTACTGAATTCAACATTAACTAACCCCCTTATTCATAAAAACGAATGCAACGCTAAACCACAGTTTGAGCAATCGACGGGTTGTGTTTGTTACTTACTCGCAAATGACGGCAGCAAGAAGAATGAAAGAGACAACAGTACAGCGATACAAAAGTTGAAGTATTTTTGAAGAGCTATTTAAGTTTTAATGAATAAGACGGCAAGTAACTAAAAGATAAGATAAGAAACACTATATTTCACACAAAACAAAGAAACGTATGCGTACAGTTTTCAAATTGATGTGCAATTTAAGTAGCTAAGTACTCATCATTAAGCAGATTAATACTGAAATGCACCTAAATTTATGATGAGGGATATCCCCCCGTGGACTCGGGACGTCAGCGGACAGCAACGATTACCTTATGGCTTGAAATCTAGTTTCGGAATGCACGTTATGTTGATAATACCGACTGACGTCGCAGATGTGTTGAGCCTTATCGGGAGCTTCAGGCAGGCTTGATAATTATTAACAGTGAGCTGTTTCATATTACTAGTGTTGTACATACAGACTATAAAAGGCCGTTATGGAAGCGAAAGCCTACGTAGTATTCTGCACATATTTCATCGTTAGCACCCTTTTTTTCCTGCTCGACTACTAGGAACTCAATAGTTACAAAGTTATTGAAAACGCACGCATACAACGGGCGATTTAGTCGAACTCGTTTATTATGTTAAATCGTATTCTCAGTATTTTTCAAGTGGGAGTGGTGGGCCAAATCCTAATGAGGAATTTAGAAAATGCTCAAAGGCGTCTCGAGACCGATTTTAACAAAAACTTACTCGCACTCACTGCCACGCATGCTATTAGAGTGCCAAGTGTGTGTTAACTTGCTCGACGCGTCTGGTCGAACAAACTCGCATTTGGCCCTCAGCTGACGAGCGGCCCATGTTTACACGTTTCATTATGGTTCTCCTTTTTTTCGTATTATAGTTGGGACGATGCTTGCAGACGATGACTTGGTTACGGTCTTTTTACATACATACCATCACGCCTCTTTCCCAACGGGGTAGGCAGAGTCAGAGGAGAGGAGGTATTTTTACACACTGCATAATAATGTACTCCCCTCCTACTATCTGCACTGAGCCCGCGTGTTGGAAATTGGCTCTTTAACTTCATAATTCAGCTGTTTGCACCAGGTTTCACCTTTTTTTTCACGGGGGAATCCTTTTATGGACTTCCTGCCCTCCGGGGGAAGTGCAGGGGTGTGTGACAAGAACTCGGTGCCGGTGGACCCCTGGCGCGCTATGCTGGCATAGCCAGCCCAGATCGATGGGAGTTATACCTCCCCTCTACACCCGCCGCCGGTGTGTACGGCGGTGTGAGGTCACTCTTACACCGCCGCCCTTCATCGGGGCCACTTGGAATAGAGGCACACAGCCCCGCCGAGTGCACTCCCGGTGACCCCGAAGGCCCCCTTTGGTCGCCTCTTACGACAGGCGGGGGAACCGTGACAGGATTCTAACGCCCCATAACATAGGGCGACAACAGGTTTCACCTGCACTTAGGCTCTTTCAATAAAGTACTAGTAAGTTATTTGGTTTGTAGCGGACTCATCCTAATTTATTTGTAAAACCTTTCATTGGGTTTAACTGAATGTTCCGGTAAATATTTAAATTGGTCTATAAACCTTTAATATATATCTATAATAAATAATAAATTACATTTTGAAGCAGACGGGTGGCTAAAGAGATTTTGTTAGAACAGCTTTTTCTTCTTAATATTCATTACGCGCCCACGATATTTAGTATTTCTATTATATAGAGGACAACTAAAAGGCATACGTCTGTTAAAAAATAGTCGTAATATTACATTTGATTAGTTATTTTCTGTTTTACGCCAACAACAACAGACACGCAACACATTATCTTTAACTCATTTTGACATCTCATTATGGCAAACTTTTAACAGGTTTAAACGTTTTTAATTTATTAAAATTTGACATGTACTTCGTCAAAGGCAAAAATATGATTCACTCGGAACTCAGTTATCAGGTAAATTATTTGAAATACAATGGGATTTCATTTAAAGATTTCATGTTATTATTATTCGTAATTGTTCCTTTCGACAATCATAAACTGTGAATGTGTCAACAACACAATGTTTTTTAAAAATATTTCAGATTGGATCCATAGTAACCGTTACATTTGAAAGGCAATACGTTTCGGGTCACTATCTATATTATGTTCGTGTGTTTATGTGAGAAAAATGAGTATATAAACTTCTAACATAAATTATTATCTAAATACCACGATGTATCAGTGTATTTTTTGTACTGTTTCTGATATTATAAATTAACATGTAAACCTCTGTTACTGACTTGCTTGATAACGAAGGCATGCATAACATGCTATAACGTTTACCCCAGTCTAACCCTTTAAATGCCAGCGTGCACTAGCACGGGGGAATATTTAACGGTTAAAGTATAATGGGTCGACGAGACCCAGGCGAGAAATATGCGGTATCGACGAAATATTCAAGATGGCGACATAATTTTAATTCCGGCGCAAACGACGCGTGGTAAACGAATATTCATAATATTTTATGATTAACGTTTCTTTACAGCAATGGAGTTTAATATTGCCTTTTAAAATCTTCTGCGTATTAATTTGGATCTAAAAATGATATGAAACATGTTTTCTGATGTAAACAGTGGTGTGTAGATATTTTTTGTAGTGGTCTCCAAGATGTACTCACTCCACCTGACGGAAAGCAGCCGTGAGGTCCTGACATGGGGTTGACAAGCACAGTAATGAGAAACTACTTAGCTGGTAAATCTCATTTTGAAGGCCTGCATAAGCTTTTCACGCCCGGCTTAAAAAACCCGGTATTTTGACAACTTTTGACAGATGACTCCTAGTATTTGGAATAATATGTATTTCAACGTTATTTATTACTTAAAATACGCATGGTGAACGATGTTGACCGAACGTTAACCAACCAACCGATAAAACACAACACGGCAACACGGTTGCCATTGCATAGATTAGCGATAAACCATGTGTGTTGCTATGACAATTAATTTGTTCAAATATTTGGAAACTGATTATAGGCATATTCATTCTAGTCAGTCGATGTACAGCATTGATCTGCTCAGTTAATAAATAAGCGAAAAACAGCATTAAAAGAGCATGATGAATTTAGTACGTCTATTACCGCAAAAGGAAGCTGTGACTGTGATTAATTTTAACAATGCTTTAAAGAGCAGGGTCATGAAGTATATATAAACGGCCTTTGTAACGTCCCACTGCTGGCCACAGGCCTCCTCCATAGATTTCCAGAGCGGCTTGCTGGCGGCCTGCATCCACCGAGACCCTACGATCTTAATGAGGGCATCCGTCCACCTTGGGTGGGCGTCCTACGCTGCGGTTGGCCTCGAATGGTCTTCACTTGAGTTAAACACTCAAATAAGGTCGCAATTACATATTTCATACACGACAATGTTAAACAAGATGTAAATGCTACGAGGTTCTCAGCGGATTACATTTATTGGTCGTGAATGTGCGTGCGAAATTGATTGTAATCCACTAATATTGGCGTCATCGCGAGTATTAATATAAAACACACACGACGATAAATGGTTTAACAGACGGGTGCCATAAAGAAACGACAGTTTCACTCAACTAAATAAATAGTCTTCTTTCACTAAAGGATAATTAGCTCAATGGCTCAGAGTGATTGTTTTATTTCATTTTATCAAATATTGCCTTTTAATCGACAAGAAAATGAGAATAATAATTATGTGGCAGATGAAGGGCAGATAACCCCGAAAAGCTGCTTGATTTAGCAAACTAAAAGGGAAATAACTGCAAGGGCAAAGCCCGAAAATATGGTTGCACTAGGCAATACAGCGTTTCATTAGGCAAAAGACCGAAGCCGCTGAAGGGCCAATAATGGACGGTAATAGACGGTCACGATCCCCAATGAAGAAGGACTGACTGAGGGGCAAGGAATGCTTTTTCTAAGCTGTAGAAAGATCATAATAAATCACGATGTCCCGCATTTATCTATATCTTGCCTGTTATCACGCTATAAAGTTTTGGTATAGCTGGGATTTTATTCCCGGCTGAAACAGAATGTGTATCTGAAAGACATCATAACTCCTAATAAAAGCACTGATTCTCTTAATTTTTATTACTAAAAAATGTTTTATTCGAATACAAATAAAATGAACAAAGTAATAAACCTATGAAACCATAAAATTTCAATGTGAAATATTGAATAAAAACAGTTAACTGTGTTTTAAAAAGTTTGTGGTAGAGGTTTTTCAAATTTGAAAACTTGGTAATTAAAAACGCATCTGTGTGGTGTTTTACTAAATGACATTTATAGTCCGGCTCGCCATCCGATCAATTTAGACTGAATGATGTTTGCGCTGCAAAAACAATTTATGTGGACCCGCGGCTAATTTACGAGACAACTTATGAACGTTAGCCAGCACTGTTACACCAGTTTTATTGGGATCTTCTCAGCAATCAGTGGAAGTGAACGATTGGCTTTTTGTTGTCTTCAACTTCCTACACAATGGATGAAAATAACATGAATTCTTCACGATTCCTCGGCGTAATGTTTGCGATGTCAGATTCATTCATTTATATGTTGAACTCGTACACAACATTTCTGATGTGAACTTACGTAAATATTACAATGGGTTAGGCCAGTTCTGTTGTAAGCACTTAGAAGTTAGTTCTGCAATAAACGATGTATTGATCACTGGTTTCTGTTCACATGCGTCCCTTAGATAATAATATCATCATCAGGTAGACCTGTTTATAGTATTTTAAAATGAACGCCCCTCCATCGCATCTACGCATACAAGAGTGCTTGCTTGTATGCGTAAATACAGTAAAGGGGCGCGTCATTTCAACTTAGACGATCTCTAGCAGAGCTCGAAATCACAATAACATCGTAGATAAATACAACATACATGAACCTAATGAGACTCTACCACTTAGTGTTGGACCGTCTCACCAACGCCAGTAAGGTTACACATCTTGCACTTTTGTCAAGATTTTTGTACTCGCTCGCTAGTTAAGAGTTCTCTTGATTATAAGAAAGAATCAGGTCCATTGTAATAAACTTTATAACTTTTCGAAGATACGTCTGGCCTTTACTTTCCAATTACCAACTTTCACATTTTATCAATTTTTTAAATACCCATTTAAACATCACCATCTCGACTCTTGTTACAAAAGCTTTTTTATAACGACATTCTTTTCCTTCACAATTTATGAGAAAATGTATTTTATCCGAAAAAATGCAATAAATTTAACACAAATACCTTCTTGCAGCGGAAACTATTTGTAATAAATATCTGCAGGTTGGATGACGCACCTGAAATGTAAAAACTTCAAACAACCCTGTACCAAATGCATTTGCCATTCCGAACTTTCAACTCCGTTTATTTATTTGAAAGCAGAAAATTCTGAATTCTCCGACGCTGTGAGTGCAATGTCTATTTGTTGTCGTTGTGTAGCTATGTACAAGTACATTAAAGGGCATTGAAAATAAATAAAACCAGTGGTTAAACACTTTGGCTCTAGTGTTCCTGAGTTAAGGCAAAATACCTTATTGGAGTACATTGTACTGCGGAAAACTTTCTGGTGATGGATAACACCAATAAAACCTAAGCAACCCGGATAACGAAAGCTTGCCCCTCACTACACTGAGCTCAAAGTCGCTGGCTCAAAGTGTGGACTTCTGAATATTGCGTTCACCATGTTGACTGCAACAATAAGTGTGCCTCTGACTAGCCCGTTTGAAATATAGTCGTGAGCGTGTAAAGATATCAGCTACCTCGAACCCATCAGAGCCAAGAATAACTTTTCCAATGCGTCGCATTTCATGAGAAATCTTATCAAAAACTTTTACATCGTCTCTAAATTCAGCTTGGAGACATGGTGGCTTTAAAAGACCGTTTTAAAAGTAAAGCCACGTATAAAATGAAGCTCTAAATTGTAGATTTAACTACGTGACGTAGCGGAGCTCTATCTCGCGGTGAGCTCGGATCCGCTAACAAATGATCAAGGTTTAACAGAACGCTTACCTAGATGTACTAACATGTTTTGACAAAGCTAAGAACTAAGCTGTTTTTTTAATCCTCAAAATTTATTTGACCAATTAGTTACTCGTACACTCTGCAGATTTAAAAAATGTATGTCAAAGTTTCACTGTGTAGTGATCTGATGAAGGAAATCATTAATGATTAATTAATGTTGACATGCAACATTATAAAATATGCAGAGTATACTCGTTATAAACACTTGGTCTGATAAACTTCACATGACTATTGAAAAATTGGCCTTTTTAATTTATTTTCTGTGGATTTTGGTTTTTTGAAGAATAAATTCTAGCTGATGCGTTTTTCAGTTGTATAAGCTATATTCCTGTAAAGTTTCAGTAAACTACTTTGTCATATTTATGTACAACAAAGTGTTTCTTATCATATCTTATCTTCAAGTTATTTATGTATTCATATTTGCTGTAAAAGACCTTTGAATTAGGAGGTTTGTGCTGTTGTGTTTGCTAAGTAGTAAGTCCTAGTCCTGTGAATTTTATTGCAAAACGTTAAAGTTATATTTTAAGGTAAATAAATCACCTTTTATTTCAAGAGTAGAATTTAATGAATGTGTGTATCGTTGAGCTAAGCGGCCTTTAAACCGTAGAAAATATTTCAAGCTTTTGTGAAAATGACTCGTTTAAAATGTATTTATTGCTCTGTCTAGCGGTGAGCTCAAAGCCACTAACAAATGACGAGGGCTTAGCAGTACTTAAACCTTTTATATTTCATCTGAACTGCTAGATAATCTGGTCAAACACGTAAAGTTTATAAAATAAAAACTACGTTTATGGAATTATAGTCTTAAGAACTTTTTATACCGAATCATATTGCATTTGATGATATTTTCTTCAGTATTATCTTGTAAGACGTTGTCATTAGGTTATTAAAAACGTTTCTTAACTAAGTAGTGTATGGAGGGTGTTAGGAGGCGAATTCGAACAGACTTCTTGTTTATTTGAAAAATATGAGGTTAAATATAGTTATAAAAAATGTACACGTGTCACTAATACACTACATCCAAAAGGAGTTACAATGCTTAATGATATAATTTCGTTCTGTTCATGTGAATTACATCTGTTTTTCCATTTCTAATTATTCATTATTTATTAAAACTTCATTTTATACTTGAAATTTAACGTTTTAAGTGTTTTTAAAGGTTTTAATGGAAGCTTTTGTATTTTTTTTTCATTTGAACTTATTGTCTACTCTTTCAGCAGCCGATCAAATTCTTTTACAACCATTTTTATGCTTATAGGTCCTGCACATGGGTAGATATTGCTAAACAAATTAACACACCCGGGTTCTAGTGAAAAAAAAAATGGCAAAGGAAAAAAAAAACAATAGATTTTTCGATAAAATTGTTTACATTACAGAACCCTAGCGGGTCCGACACCGGTGACCAGATACACAGTATAGGAAGTGAAAAAAACTTTTTAACTTACTTCGTTAATTGCCCATCCTGCAATATAATACGCGCTTAACCTATTCATAATGAAATAAGAAGACTGAATTAGAATATTGATGCAATTTACCAGGCTACCTGGATTCAAAGTTAGTTACCTATTACGCGGAATTACCTCCACCTCAAGTATGATGGAAGACGAAAATTGGCCATCGGACTAATAATAACGTAACATGAGGACGGCGGCTAAACTGGCACGTCTCTACTGATTTATGCTGTAGACCCTCGATCTACCCCCCTCCCCCTAGAACCTACCCTGAGCGATCTCGGCCTGATTCCGGCTAGGAACTTCGTCCGATTTGTCAAATGATGGTCCAAGCGTCAAGGTTATTAATCTTGAGAATTATACCTACTCTTTCTTTCTACCTTTTTTTTTATTTTTTATTTATTGATCATAGAACCAACAGCACTTAGTATAAACACAATATAAACTTAATAACTAAAACAAAACTGACTGGCAATAACAGCTTCTTACTTTTAAACATAACATTAAAATAATTAATTCTAGACTGTTCCTGAGAAAGGGCTGTGTGTGTGTGTGCGTGTGTGTGAGTGTGTGTGTGTGTATGTGAGTTCAGTGGGTATGTGTTGTCACATTGTACATACTCAGCTTTAAGTAACCTTTCTTTCTTTTACTTGAAAACACACTATAGTCCGTTAGCGTTAAGAATGCAGTAATTTAATTCTTGTCCTTTGACGTAGCACGTCCCCCAACCATTGAAATCGTTTCTAATTATGTAGAAAGCCAAGTCCACAGTGACCAGTTGAACGCATGCTTTCGAATGCAAAGGTTGTGAATCTGAGTTTTTTTGTAATTTAAAAATCACTGAACGCGAACGGACTTTACCTATAGCGTGGTTAAGTAAAGGCTCAATGAATGTGTTGCGCTGCAAAAACTAGAGGTAGTACTCAAAGAATATCTCCCCCTCATGGACGGGTATACGTAAGGCATTACCCTACTATAAAAAAAAAATACTCAGAGAATATTATGGGCCCTATGGTGAAACACTTTTGTTGGAAAAAGCCGTTGAAAGGCCCAAGCAACCCAATAACAGCAATAGGCTGGCCTTCTTAACACTTTCGGTTCAAACTCACTAGATGAAAAGTGGGCTTTTGACCATAAAGTCAAAGGCGTGCTTCTGAATACACCGTTTTAATTTCCGAGTCAATCCAGCAAAATTATGTAAGTAAACACCTTTTGATCTTGAATTCGAATTTACCTATCAGATCTTACTACTTTCATCAGAATTAGCGTGATGTTATGTTATATCTAAACATAACTTCAATATTCACATGGTTACGTAAAGTTCGTGTTTGATGTCGAAGGTAGTTTGCAGAATTGTTCAACCCCACGATTTATAATTTGAAACTAATATTTGTGCTAAGGCTGCGCGTTTGTAACACCTTCGTAGCTTCTGGTTTCCATTATATATATTAGGAAACTTAGTCGGTAACACTAGTAAGGTTAACCTTAGTATCTCACCTTAGTAGTTGCGGCGACGCACAATCAGTTGGTGGGCGCCAGTGATTCGATGCTGATCTGGCGGGGCCGTACCGTCAGGTGCGGCAACGGAACTGCCCTTGGGGTGGCTCGTGGTTGGGTGCTCAGTACTTAGGCTGCGTACAGTGCGGTGTTGCTCTGGCTCGTATTGCACGACGTCCATAGTGTTGGCGTAAGTGCCTGCGTACTGCGTGCGCTTTCGTGACCTCCCTCTTTTGTTGGTGGTTCGGTTGGAGGGGGACCCGTTAGGGGCTAGAACTTGCGGCGGAGCAGTGTGATAAATCTGTAGTGGATCCAAGTTGATCGTCAAAGTGTCACGGTTGAGTGAGGTTTTAGTCGGTAGGAGTCCGTGTCATAACCTCGTCCTCCTCTACGGGTGGCGAGGTCTTCATTGTTAAGAGGATCACCCTTAATGATAAATACTGTCACAGCCCTGCATGACCATTGCACTTTAACTTCTGTTTAGTTTTGAGTCTCTAATTGTTTTTGCTTGCGACATTTGCATCTAAACCAACCCTGCAACACTCAATGAACTTCACAAATAAGTGTGTATTCCATCGTTATTTTGAGCTATGTTGTAAGTTACCACGAGAGTCATATCGCCAGGATCGTGTAACTTGCGTCTCTGTCAATATTCAGTAGGTCAGCGCCGCTTGAGGTCTAAAGTTCGATCCCCGCGACCCTTTTTATTGTTGTTGATAGCCTGCCACTTCGTAGCGAACATGTATCGAATTTACATACAATACACACCCAGACTGTCTGCCTATCGTTACTTATTCTTTATCGTTCGGAGCGCGCCGAAGGTTTGTGGAAGCGACATAACAGCAATAGGATTGAGGCCTAAGTGAAACTTCAGTACGGTACAATTGTCAAGAAATACAGGCCACTTTTTGGGCTACATTCGCATGTGTTTTTGTTTAAAGTTTGGCATATTTGAATGGCAAAGTTCGGGATTGTACTAACAATCCGGCAAAAGACCAGGGTGACTAATAAGTATGTTAAACGGAAGTAAAAATATGCACTTGAGGAGCAAAAGTTCCCTACTTATTGTACTCACTGCCGGACTTAGTCGCCCTCTTGAAAATATTTGTTAATTAATTCAAAACTTAAATTCTATAAAGTTTTTTATTTACCTTGAAATAAAGTATTTTCTTTGAAAATGCAATTTTGTGCCCAGTGAATCATTAACTTTAATAGACGTTTTTGAGCGGTACCGTCGTTAGATAAGTCATTATTTTCTTAAATGAAAAAGACCGCCTTCAAATCATAGTGGCAACAACTGTAGCAAGTACGACTATTCAAGTTATCTAAGACCTTTCTAATTTATATGTTTGCTTTACAGAAATGTTTCATCTTGTTCAAACGCTTACTACGTCAAGAGTGGGTGTCCCACGGAAATAGGACCATTTCGACCCTCCTCGGGCGACAATTTCCCGGCGTAAACACAAATATGGTTAACAGTTGGGCGTCTCCGATGCGACGGCAAACTTGTTACCTAGTAAAGAACACTTATGCCGACACTCATTTGAGTACCGAGTTACTGTAACTACACAACTACTCGAATAGTTCAGTACTAGCTAACAAAATGAAATATGGGTTTCCATAAAATATTTTCAGTTTTGACGGATTAAGCATTTTTTGTTATTTCGACAATAGTGGCAGTCTTATTTTACAATGAACTGAAACTGACACAATACTCTAATATACGGTCGTTTTTTAAGGACTTTTCAAAAATAACTACTAACTATTCCTTTGAATTTGTTTCAAAACTAGTCAGTGACAAAGGTCGCAAAAAATTGAATAAAAAATAAATCCTTTTTCATTTTGTAGGGAGATTTTTTCAGATCTGGCGCGTGTTCTTTTTTAAAATCAATTTTATTCAACGAGCAGATATTGTTGATAATTTATTACAATAGCTGATCTCAGGCAGCAAAAAGTAGCGATAACCTTTTATTTCGAAGCTACAACCCAAGATGAAAGTACTTATTTCCAACTAATGTAAAGAGTTTAATAACGATAATTGCGCTGTCGTTAAATGTTGTCTTCCCATAAACTCATCAGTGTGAAACCCACTTTAGAGATGACCTTGAAAGATGCCTTTCCCTTTCTTCCCTTACGACCTTCAGTCAGTATACTAAACATTCAAAATGAATACCGCAAACAGCAAAAGTGAAATAAAAATGTCCTTTATTTATTCTATTTGAAAGGAACATCACATTACCTCTCCCATTTGCCATTGCATTTAGAATTTAATTCCGACCTCATTCTACTCTTAAACATCGTTTCGTCTTTTCAACGGGTCGTATTGAGGCATTGTAGCGCCCCCTACAGGAATCCGAGGTGTGCGGGTACGGGCAATGTAACAATTACCTTTCAGCTATTCAAATCATAATGGCGCCGATATAAATGAGGTTAGGCATAGACAAGGAACGATTTGTAACAGAAGGTGTGGTGTATGTTTCATTATTAGCCTTCCATTGAAAGACTTTTAATGTTTTTACGGCAAGCTTATGGAAAACAATCTGGCTGATGGCGAGTCGCAAATTATAGTCAAAGAGCTTTTTGGATGTCTGAGGGTGATTTTAAGACGTCTGACAGTAAGATTTAGTAGATTTTTTTCTCTTTCTCTTACACTATCCTTACAGGTATACTTAAACTAATTCAGAAGTGGAACTATATCTATACCTACATATTATATCTTATCTTACATTATCTCATTATTTAATCTATCTAATCCTAAATATGCCACATTTATAAATAACTTATTATTAATAATGCAATTTGGCTCTAATAGATAAAGCCTGGGCACAGCAGTAGGACCTTGAACATAGCACCATTTTTTAAACGGTTTTATTTAGCTCACCCCGTTTGTTTTATTTATTATTTATTTTTCAGCAACTACACTATGAGTGATTTAAATGCATTCTTCTTATTTTTATTAAGTCCAACATGTTTAACCTCTCTAAGCACCTACGAGTAAGCCTACTTTTATACGTCAAATGGAAGACCTTCTGTATTTTCATGATGCGTCATGACCGTTGACCAATCTCACAAAGCCTGGGAGGACTGTTCCGTTAATGTCTTTTGTTTTGATCGATTGCGGACATTACGAGTTTTACTGCGATTCGGACTGGCCTCTCTGATACTCAGCGTTGCATTGATAGTAAAGTTGGTACGGCAAATTGATGGCTTTTATACGAACAAGCTGTTGTAGATGAGCAAACAAACGATCAGTAAAACATACATACATTCATAAACGGCCTAGATGTATACAGCCCACTGCTGGGCACAGGCCTCACCTCAACTACGAAGTATGCGTTGGTGTTGTCTGTTTCATCATATTGCATTATTTTCAATTATGTTTCATGAATACAGGTGTTATTTATGTTACATGCGAGTAGAGCCAAAGCAAATTATTTTTGAATAAACTTAACGCATCTTTCATTCGAGTTTTTAAATCAAAAGCTAAGTACCTATTCTGCGTCGTTGTCCATATAATCAACCACCGATCTGGGAGCTATCAAATAAAATCGAATCAAATACCTTTTAAACAATTGTACAACACTTTGCGGCCGAATTCACATGAAATTGGAGCTATTTTAAATCTGTTTTTGTGGTCTAGTTTTAGTGAATAATTGCGGCTATTCTGAACACAAAAACGATTTATAACCGTAAAAAGGGTTGAATATTTTAAATTGCTTAACATAACATAAATTGAAGAACTAAATAATAGTTAAATATGTAATTTAAATTATTGTACATTGGTTTCTAATGCCACTTTGGTGTTTTTCATACATTCTGTAACATCTGATTAACAACTTATCAATATCTGACTATGGTAGAAATATGTCATTTTAGCGTTGATTACACAAGAAGGGAGAGTTCACCCAACCTAGGGAGATGCTGTTATCAAATACTGGAGAACACGCTTTGAACGTTGTGTGAGTGGCCAAACCAATTGCCGATTTGTATTTGCCACTAAGTTTCAGGTATCGTCGACGGCTCACTAAGCTACTTAGCCCCGAATTCACAAACGTCAATCAACGCTAAGCACGCGTTGACGTCCACGCTGTCCCTTTCAGTTCTATTGATATTTTACGGGACAGCGTGAGCGTGAGCGCGTGCTTAGCGTTGATTGTCGTTTGTTAATTCGGGGGTTAGTGCTGTTGACCGTACCTCCAAGCCAATTACGTTCACTATATCTTAGATGGGAGGAATAAATCAACTCATCTTACACACAAACTACAATTGTGACCTTACAACTAAGAAGTGATGACGGTTAAGGCGCCAATTTTAATTTAAGATAAAAAATCTACGATAAGTCTGAATTTGTATTTTTCTATTCGATGAAAATTTTATTTCTATTAATCACCTAGAAAATCCTCTTTTGTACATAAAATGAAAGCAATAATTATCTTCACCTTGCCGATACAATTTCTAATCACTTATGAACTCATGATTCAATTTAAAAGTATACATCGTAAAGCTTACTTTCATTTAATTTAAGTAAAAACTTCTGTTGAGATTAATTCGAGATCCATTTATGAGAAATCGCATCTGAAAAGGTTTTTTGTGCTAGATGGTGTAAAATGTTCTTTGAAAGAATTATGAGATAGGTTATTTTTAGACATTGTGGTAGTATAATAGTGTATTTATTTATTCTACAAGACAAGAAACTTCCTTGTGTGCCTCATGTCGAGAACATGGTTGCCAGAGCTTCTAAGACCTAAGCTTCATGCTTCGTAACGCCAGGATATTTAGGGACTACAGAACCAAAATGCCACTCTACAATTGCTACAATTGCTCTATTATAGTCATAGGTGGTTAAAAGTGGATGCCTTTAACAATAATGAAATCACCCTAGCTCATAAAATATACAAGAAAGATTCGGCCGGTCTGTTAATGGTCTCGGTATTAGCACAGTAGTTAGTGCAGTCACCCGGTTTGCGAAAGATGTGGGTTCGATTCCTGCCTGATGCCAAGACGACCAAATGTCTTTTACTGTATGCATTTTTTTTAATCAATACAAATTATTCTTTCAAATATTCACCTCAATATTATTGATAAAGCGTTAACTGATTATGTAATCTACTGATTGCATACATCCAGAGGCAATTGTGGAACATTACATAGATGATTTGTGATCATTGTTTATGCGTATGTAGATTAGAAATGTGACAGATTGATGTAACCTGACGTGGAATACTTGATCAATCTGTTTTGCTAATAGCCCGTTTACACTCTCGTGCTAGTAACAAAACGAGCAACCGAGATGATGATGAACTTGGTTGCAAAATGATTTATTTAATTTATTCTACAACAAACAATAAATATTAAAAAACAATGAATTAAAACATAAGCATAAACTATGAACTAAATAATACAAACTAAAAAATAAAACTTAAGCTAAAAATCATTTAAATAATTGTGTCCATGAGGTAGGGTACCCAAGATGCTGGCAGCATTCCCCCGTTGAATCGCTAGACTCACACGCTGTGCAAGGAATGTACCAGCTCTTGGGTCACCAGTTGTTTCAATAGAACAACTTGTTGAACTTGGTTAGATCGCTAGCCGCAGATCATATTCAGATAGTTTGTAGCGGCGTGTGGGGGCTTCCGGCTTCACCGTGTGTTAGCTACAGGAAAAACGCTTCCGGTGTTTGTAGCGTTGGCGTGAAGCGATCACGTGCCACACGATACAACTATAGTGAATTGTAGCCGCGTTTTGAGACGGCGTTTTGTGTCCCATGTGCGGACGCAGAGTGTTTTCAGGTTGACCCGCTTATACTGCGCTGACAAGCTTTTACTGGTTCAATGCCACGGCTTGCGTTTTAACAATTTCATATTTTATTGTATTTTTTGATTGGCAGCGAATGGGTTGAAAACTTTCCAAATCGGTAAAAGATGTCGGTGAACTAAAAAAAAGAAAAATACATACCCTGGTTTCTAGCCGTATATCAACTCAACCTACTTTTGGAACAAAAGAGGATTTGCTGCTCTTACTGTGCTGATACCTTCTATAGAGAAGTACTCGTAATAATGAGTAATCGAATTAAGGTCCAATCAACAACCACAGTAATAATGATAATCAAGCATTAAGAATAATAATTATGCAAGAGTAGTAAAGTTACCCTTCGTAGTAAACTAACCATAATTGAACAAATCTAACTTCACAGGCCTGTGTCACAAAATGGATAGCCTGGGCTTATCAATTGCCAGTTTGAATTTATTGACAGATAATCAGATTTGGCTCAGCTGCTAATTTAATTGCAGCCGCAAACAACAGAATTCCAGCGGCAGGGACTCCAGTCACAGTACACACAGAACAAGTAAAATATCTACATACAAACGTGCCGCTCTCGGTTTGAATGTGTGCGTGCGCGTCGCGCTCTGTGTCGCGATTTCACGCACACGCTAGCATAAAATAGTGCGGGATAAGGTGGTGGCAGTACGGACGGGCTGTGCCGCGTGTCTGTGTGCACGCTAGGCTAATAACCCGGCGGGTGGCCTTAGATAACCTACAGTTTCTACTGTGCTCCAGTGCCAGATCTTTTGTTGTCTGTAAATGATAAACCAATTCATAACATCGCATAATTGACATGGATTTTAGGACATTATCAGTCAGCATGGCTAATTCAACTTCTTTAAACGTACCTACTTAAAGTTAGTTTGCTAAACAAGTCATGAGGTTTAAGGAACTTAATTATCACAAAAGACAAAAATAGTCACTTACGTGATAACATATTTAACTTAAAAATAATATTATGTCCGTTGCCATTACAATCTAGAGTAGGTAGGTACCTCAGTTACAACAATAATATTACTTACAGAGTTGAAGATCACATATAGGTACAGTACATGTTTATATTTTAATAAGCCCGTAAACTATGCGCTAACTCATTATTGGTCACTGCGACTCGTTAATTATGTACTAATTTAATTTAATTTTACTGATCCTGTTTTCAAAGATTTAATTTCCTGTGAAGTAGGGGGTAGTTCATAATAATGCCGTGTATATAATATAATTAGACTTTAATAGTCTGAAGAAGTAAATAAATAAATCGTGATAAGCTTTAGAATCGGACAAACCCGAGATTTTTACCATGTATCTTATTGATTTCGAGTTTCCGATATTTTGGCACTGCTGCGAGCGCAGTGGTCACGAATAATTATTAAACATCAACCATTACGAAACCATTGCAAAATAAGTTTTATGCCAGCAGCCTAGGGGCCTATGTAAAGCTTGATGTGACACGCGTCTGTACCTGTTCTCTATCGATGCTCATACGACGCATGGTCAACCTTTCCTTTTTTAGTATAAAATCAATTAGGTAGTTTTCAATAAATATTGGAAAAGTTCCACAGTAATGTAACTTGAACAAAATTATTAAAATAAATCGTTTCAAATTAACCATTTAAGTCATGTGGTTTGTCGTCGGACAAATCCTGATGAGCTTATGGCGTGTTATGAAATTGCAAACGCGCGTGAAAAACCGCAAATAATTCCACTAGCCATTATTATTTTTGGATTTAAGACCCATATAGTCAATGGGTGAGTATTTTGCTAGCAAAATACTCAATTCCTCACATATAAAACATTTTAAACCTCCATTAAACAACGTCGACGAGAGCGTCGTGGCCCAGTGGTTAAACACTCGAACCCGATGGTCCCGAGATCAAATCTGGCCGGAACACACCTACTTTGTGTTCATTGTGGTTCACTAATGATTGACCAAAAAACGTTTAACAAATGATCATTTGACAAACAACGTTTCATCAAATATTCATTTGGCAAACGAGACATTTGACAAAAGTATCATCTTACAAAAACTCATTTAACAAATGATCATTTAGCAAACATTTCATTTGTTAAATGTTTCAACTAACAAAAAATCAATTGACCTATTTTTATTTCACCAAATAATACGTTTCACAAATGAAGCATTTGTCCAAATGTGATGATTCTAGATGGCGCTTTTAAAGTTGTGCCTAGTATTTTTATCCAGTTATATACATTACTCGGAAATATATTCCAATATAATTCCACTGGTATTTTGCCTTTGTTCCCACAAAGATAAAAGAACATTATGACATGATGTTCGAAATGCTGATGGAATATGGGGCAGAAAATAACATTGTCATCAAGCCAAAAGTATGCGTTTTAGATTTTGAGAAAGCCGCCATCTCAAGTTTGAGTTTGACACTTTGAAGAAACAATTCTGCATGGATGCAACTTTCATTTGGGGCAAATTATTTACAGGTAAGCTACAAGATTAGATAGAAAATGCAAAATATACAAAATGCTATTGTTAAAAATACCGATGGTTTGAATACCGATGTTAAAGTAACCAAATGGACGGTATCCCGAATGCCAAAATGACGAAATGCAATGCAGGCGAATCGTTTTTGGGTTTAAAAAAAAAAATAACCACGAAGGCTTAAGGCGGAAGCTACGCTTCGCTCCGCTCCCACCTTAAACCTTCTAACCTAATCTATCCGAGTCGGTTTTGCCCTGACTCTAGTATAGGGCAGACAAGTATCACGACCAGTCAGCGTTTATCCATTTTTTCTTGACATACCGTTTTTCTTCAAACCAATAAAACGACATGCCCGCGCGCTCACACTCTTCGGAAATTTGGGCTTCGGGACTTAAAAACTAATCATTTGTCAAATAAAACATTTGGTCAAACGTTTTTTGGCCAATCGTAGTTTTATCTGATGATACAGTTGTTAAGTGTACATTTTGTGAAACGTTTTTTTGTAAAATGAAAATTTAGGATCCGTTGCCAAACGTTGTTTGTCAAATGTAATTTTGCCAGATGTCTTTTGGTGAAATGGCAGGACCCCGTTCATTGTACAATTTGCGGCTAACTCTCCGGTGATGGAAAACTCCGATATAAAACCCAAGCAACCCGGATAATGGCGGTAGGCTCGCCCCTTGCCACGTTGGATTCAAATACCTTCGGTGGAATGTGGGCTTCTGTATGTTCCGTTCACCACGACGGCAACAATCAATGTTTCTCTGACTAACCCATTAGAGATATGGTCGTAAGGGTATGTTATGTTAAACGACGTAAAACAATTATTAACAATTTATTATTTATGCTGTAACAAGCCACATAATGATTATGAGTGTTATTTTCTATTCTATGATGTGACTTTTTATTAAACAAGGGAGCTTAATGTTTGCAAGCCAACTCATACTACTTGACTTAGGTAGTATCCCTTCGATAACACAGTTTACAGGTAAAAAATAAGATGCGTCATTCCAATACACTTTTACGAACAACGGCCTTCATGTTATATCACAGGATGACAGCAGCCCACCTTTGCCTGAACTAATCACTGATGTTGATGATGATCATGGTGAGTTTCGTTAAAAAACGTATTAAGCGCCCTATTCATAAAAGTTAATTTGGTTACACTGGTTTAATTTTCTTGATGTTTCCTGTCACTATATCACAAAATTATTAAATGAGGACAGTAACTGAAATAAAAGAGATAAAACGAAATATTAACCCCCTTATTCATGAAAACGAACGCAACGCTAACGAATTGTTTAAGCTATTGACGTGTTCTGTCACTTACTCGCAAATGGCGGCAGCAACAAGAATGACAGTGACAAAGCGATACAATAGCTATCGTGTTCTATAAGAGTTGTTTAAGTTTTTATGAATAAGGGGGTAGGTCATTAAATTGATCCTATGAATAAGGAGGTTCATATTTTTATTTATAGACACACTTACCTTTTTATTATTTTGTATTCGCATATGAAAGTGAGAGAAAAGGTTAATCAATATTATCCTAGCATTAGATTCGTATTTCTACGCAAACTGTTTGTCAATGATCGAATTAGGATTTGAGGAAGCTGACAAGACAAATAACATAACGAAGTTAAAATAAATCCTCGGGGATGAAATCCGAAGCTTTGAAAGGGCAAGTAAAATAATTACATTATTACCATTAAACTCGAGGATTTATTTGAACAGACACAAACATACTTGTTTGAATTCATACAAATCCCTCTTGTAAAAGCTTTACCTAAAAATAAGACTTAAGGGGGGTTAGGCGATCAGCGAAAATTCAGATTTCGTAGCTCTTCGCGCCTGAGGTAAGGGGGTGGGGGCGGAGGTGATTGTCCGCGTTTAGTATGGAATCAACGTGCTTGAAACTAAAAATCGTAAGCGCCATTCTCATTTTTATCAAAAAGTGAATGAAAATATTTAGTATTTTCTAAATCTAAAACAGTCACGGAATCGAGAAGGTAAATACCTATGTTTCTGTGATTTTATACGAATTATTATCGTAAAATGTAATGTAATGAGCATTTATATGATATTTGAGCGGTAACTTCAGGATTTTTTTCTATCGAGCATAGTTTTTCCAATCGTGTTTTGGAAACAGTCATCCCATCACACATACGTTCTGTAATACATACTAGAAATTTCAGTGCGAAAAACATTCAATATTTTCAATTATAGCTCATAGATAACAGTCCATTTTGCCGTTTTCACCTACTAAGGCCTCTTAAAGTAAAACCATTTTCAATTGTCATACTAAAATGTTTAATTTCACGATTAAGCAGATGCATCTTGGCTTCCAGTTACGAAAGCTGACGAAAGCTAACAGTTAAATCTATTTAGGGCTGATTTTTCAATAGTCAGATAAAATTTATCATACCAATAAATTAGAACTCGGCAGATTAAAAGATGTAAAGACAAAATTACATTATGTCACAAAGGAATTCATGAAATATTATTTGACAAATGAATTAATGAAATTACTTTTTGACAAAATGTCATTCTGACTAACATCTCTAAATCTGCCGACAATTGAAAAATCAACACAACACAATAATTAAATAATTCAAACTAGTTTGTGCCGATGTTTCGACACATAATTTTCCTACACATAATCGATGAAGTGGATGTTGTAGTCTCGTTAATCACATCTCGAAATATCTACAAAGCCGTTTGATCAACTACGTTTGTTGTATGAAAAATATTTTCATGGAACAACTGCCCATAAGGCTGTTTGTTCACATCAAATATTCTGATTTACATGCTGGCCTTCTCTGCCTTTTTATTTATGGAGGTTACCTGTATCTTACGACCTAAATACTAATGACGTATAATAGAACATCGATGTACTTAATTCATAATGTTATCTTAATACTGAGAAATAAATGAATCTAATCTAATCTTATCTGCCAATCCGCACTGAGCCCGCGTTTTGGAGCATACTCGCGCCCACCCCATAGTTGAGGTGAGGCCTGTGCCCAGCGAAGGGTTGTATAAAAGCCGTTTATATCCAAGTGTGTGTGTAATCTCATCTGTAACAGACTAATTTGCTCCTTGTTTTAAGTGAACATACAGCTTTTATCCAAATAAAGGTTTTGAAATAAATGATCAGCTGCTACATTAAAAACTTACATGAATGTTTAGAAATACTGTTACGTTAAGCCATGTCATGCAAAAAAAACTTCCATTTTGATAAAACTAATTTTAAAATATATCAAAAAGCTCGAACAAAGCCGAATTTTGAACAATACACCTATTTGCAGTAAAACATTTTGCACGTAAACCGAAAACAAAGATACCGTTTCGCCTACGTCCAATCAGCGTTGCTTTTTTCTCATTCGTATTCAGCTAAATTAAACAAAAGTCACGATTCCTATTAACACTGAGAAAATGGCGGGACACAAAAATACAAGTGGTCGGTGCAGAGCCGGATCAGCAATTAAGATTACTGTGGGTAAATGAAATCTAAACAGAAGCGAGCTGTGATAAAAAAATGAATGCAAGCAAATTCTTTATTTTAGACCAAGCAGGGGAAAATCTGGATGTGGCATGATTTAAGTCTCATTTCAAGTCTTTAAATTGGAAAATACTTGTGATCATATCCGAAACGGGGTACACACTATGAGGGTAGAGACACACTGATTGTTGCCGTCACGGTAAACTTAACACGGAGAAGCCCACTTTTGCAAAGATAGTTTCAACCATTGTGGTAGCGGGCGAGCTAACCATCGTCATCCGGGAATCTAGGTTTTATCATCAATGTTTACCATCCCCAGAGAGTTAGCCGAAAATTGTACAATGACAATGAAGTAGAGTTTCCAGGCAGTCGCTACTTTAAAGTAGCGACTGCCTAGCGATTCAATAAAAAACAAACAAACAACATCCTCAATACGTCCCACGGCTGGGCACAGACCTCACCTCAACTATGAGGTGACACGAGTCATACAGTAAAGCAGAGTATGGCATACTGTAACTCGCAGGCTCAGTGCGAATAGTTGGGGTGTAAGGTCAGTGATAAACCTCACTTTAAGATATGATCAAGCTTCTATTCGTCCTCCGACGTGGCTAAGCAACTGGCACCTAGTGACGTCAGCCAGAACCAACTTCTTAACATGCCTTGACCAACAGAACATAAGGAATACCACATATTTCTTCCACATAAGAAATGACGGTCTAATATTCACATTACATCGCTATCGCAGATTAAAAATAGTACCAACTGGGAAAACCGAGCCAGTCAACGAACTCTTCTATCCTACATTAAAAATGTATATCCACGTTGTAAGTTATTTAAACACCTGTATTTCTTTACTTAGCTCAAAAGTTGCACTTAGCTTCACAAAAACTGCTTACCCAGCTTTTTGATCACGTAATATCGACTGTTTGCGAACAAACACTATAATTTCAGCTATTTCGTTTCACCCAAATAGAATACAAAACTAGTCACTGTCGAATTTCAATTCGAAATAAAAAGCCTTTGCAACGGATCCATTGTACATTTCGATAATTGAATAATGGTAGTAGCATAGCTCTTCGCATTGCAACAGTTTATTCGTATTTCTTGTGTACTTTTTCGGTATAAATTCTGTTCAGTGCAAAAGAATTGAAGTACCTGTATGAATAAAATAGCTTTTATGCAACTTGTAACAACAAATAATGAACTTTATGGAGCGTATTCTAGAACGTTATTAATTCTTTAACTTGAAAAAATACACACATACATCACGACCATATCCTGAATGAGTGAGTTAGGCTGAGGCACACTGATTGTTGCCGTCATGGTGGACGGATCCAGATTGAATGGCCTTTTAAATGGTGTTTTCCATCAGAGCTAGCCGCAAATTCTACAATGAACACAAAGTAGTGTGTTCTGGCCAGCCTTGAACCCGGGACCTCACAGTTCTAAGCCAAAGTGTTGAACCACTTTTACATGACGCACTATAAATGAACAGTTCAGTTATTAATTTAGCTAATAGTTTTGCTATCAAATGCTATTATTTGGCAACGAACAATGTGAGGGGCTAAATCCTATTTAAAATGCAACCTCAAAGTTTTCAAATGCTACGCCAAAAACCTAACTCGGTTTTAGTTATATTACAATAATAACACGAAGAGACTTTTAGTTTAGTTCGCAAACAAAAGTAATTTCGCTAGTTGAAAGTGTAGCATGGTTAGTGTCAGGCAAAACCGTGACATTAGGTATGGTGGCTGCCCACACCCGATCCTTGTTATAAATGGCGCGAATTGCATTTAAAACGCAACGTTAACGCTGGGCCACGAAATCAGCGGGGATGCTGCTAATACAGTTAGCGGCAATAGTAACTATACATTTGAAACAATGGTCTCATTAACTTTGTTATCGTTGATATAGTTATGAAAATGCTGTCAGATTAGCCAGTATGACAAAGTATTAAAGTGCTTAGTCACTTTTGACGCTGCTTTACCTAAATGTTTAAACAAATAGCATTGACATTCTTTTTGGCATTCATTTTTGAGACAGATACACTACTGCACTGATGTAATTATGCAAAAACACTCTGAAACACGTATTCAAAAACGTCAATGAAAGCGAAATAGCCCTAACAACCCAAAAAGTACCTTTGCTCGTAGTTGACACTTAAATGTCCTTTTCATAATTTACGAGATATTACGGGATGGTGTAATTATCAGGCCGTCTTTAACTTCGATTGATGATACAAATAGGTGGGCCTAAAAAACCTGACAAGGCAATATGAATATTATTACTACTAACAGTAGCACACTAGCTCAGAAGAAAAATATCTGAAAGGATATGAAGCCTTTGCCCAACACAACACAAGGAAAAAACATAATCGCTCATTTTATAGCCCGCGGCTTACGATAATTACATGTGGTGTCCGAGAACGAGACACTGTCCGACTGCGAGACACCGAGATTGGCTAATAAGCTCAAAGTTTTACGCGCGGAGGGCGGGCGGCACAGGGTTCGGCTACTGCAGCGTTACTGTTTCCATGGTAGTATTTGCTAATCATTATTATTTTTACGCTCAAGTCAATGGAAATTCAATCTTTTACGTTAGCTTAATCAAGATAAAGACTGTAAAAAAAACATTTAATTATTATCTGACTATCGAAAAATCAGCGCTTAAAAACGTTTTAACCTAAACGTTATAGTGAAATAAAATAATCTAAGTCAGCCCATTCCATTCCGTCCCACTGCAGGGCAAAGGCCTCTATCCCACACGATCCTAGACCAGTGAAATGTTTTAAGTACTACTTTTAGTACTACATATTCACACAAACCTTTATATTTTATTCAGACATGCCAATATATAAAAGCATAGCATTCTCATATCATTATCAGTAGGTATTGTAATTTTGAATCGTAAAAAAGCTTCAAAATAAATGAGAAGGCATCTCCCTTGTCATGCTCAAATCATCATAAAAACAGTACTGTATGTTTAAAATGAATGGCAATGACTTGCTGCAATAAAATAATAATATCTCGAAGAAACAAAGAAAAAGCCGGCTATAGAATAGAATTAAAGGACGTCTACTGCTGATCAGGTACAAAACGGAACGTCAGAATAACTTGGAACGAAGTGGTGGACTGAATTATTTGTTCAGGTTTAATCATATTATCAGTTCCAACTTAACAAAATAAGGAATTTGAGAACACATTAAAATAATATCATTAAAGCTATTGATAAAGAAATAAAATATGGTTGGTTAATGTAGTAGAAGGTCCCTTAAGACATTGCATTAGGTTTGTATAAAGATCTATCAATATAAGCATTACAAACGCAACTAGTTTTACGACCCCATTCAACGATATTATAATGGTTGGCCCACAAGTCATTGTGGGCCAACCATTCGACCAAACTTCCAAAACGTAAAGCTTTAGACAGACCCAAAAGGAAATAACGGGATGAGCTGGAATCACCTTGGTGACTGACAGTGGCATTGGACCTTTAAAATGGAAAAATGGAAGGTAATGCTTTTGCCCTTCAAAGCGGCAGTTTCCTTTCATTTAAAAATCTTCATTCCTTACACGGCCTATGGACAAAATAGAATACATACGATTCTTACCACTAGAATTTCGCAGCATTGGGCTAATAAAACTTAGAAGGCAAGCGGTTTACGGAGTCGTAACTAGGGGCATACCGCAATTTTATTCATCCATACGGATAAGATAAAACCTATAGGGTTAGCCAAAATATTTTTCAATAGCTTACTTAACAAGCTGTACCTATGAAGCGAATTAATCTCTTAAACGTTAAACTGGTAATAGGCAACACGTTTGTTAAGATTGTGGAATTTCTTGATGAAAAACACGCACACTTCTTATTCGTAAGAAGTTCTTGTATGGCGTTTTAACTACAATATTCTAAATAAACTTGCAAATAAACTAGGGTGTCAAGTATTTTGTTCTGGATGTGCAGCTCTTGAAGATGGGCAGTCCAGCCGTCCATTAAGTTAAGCTTAGAAACATTATGTTTTGAAACTCACCCGAACAGTTTTGAGACAAAAAACTCATCATCACCCTTGATGACAATTCGCCGACATTTTTTAAGTTTTCTTTCAAAATAGCTTAAACTATATTTTTTTAAGAAATTCAATTCACCACTTCTACACTTAACTTTTTAACACATTCAACAGTGAATAACCCGACAGAAGTTTAAACTATCACAATTAATAACTATTTTGCGTGAAAGAGCAAACCAGTGGAATGCAAATAACAGCGCCCAACCGGAGTTGGTCAAACGAGATGCTTGTACTCTCGTTTATTACTTGCTTTTTTTGAGCTTTCTACCTTTTCTAAAATGCAATTCTAGTTTTAAATTAGCGCTGTAAAATATAGGCTTTTTCAGGATGAATTTATCACTGGGGCAGCAGTCTTCCAAGTATTTTTATAAGTACAACTACAATGGCAAAACGCTGACAGCTTGCCTCTTAAAAACCTCCGTTTCGAAATTGATCAGAAAATATTGACAGGGAGTTAATTCTGCAATTCAAATATTGTAGGAAGGAAGGTCGTCAGACACTGAACTGTTTGCATCGTAGTAGATGCTGCCTTCGTCGTATGCTCAGACTCGTAAATCCGTTTAATGAAGGCTTTAAGGCTGAACCTAAAAAGGCGTGACCTAAATAGGTCTTGAGGGATTCGGGTAGCCTATAACTTTGTTTGCAGTTTTTTAGTTGCTCGGCTCATTCGATAAAAGGCTTTCACAGTCCTTTGAACTAGCCTTTGGTAAGTTCTTTCACAAAGAAAAACATTGAATAGGGATGGTGACACGAGCTTTATCGGTTTTGGACCCAATAGATTTGTTCTGTTCATACAGTACAAGGTTAAAGAATAGGGTCAAGGATACTTTTAGATTCCAGTTGGGTGTGTGATACAAACATACATATGACTAAGTATACAGTGTGTCTGGTCACTGATGTCGGACCCGTTAAGAACCCGTTTTTTTCGCTGGACGATCAACGAATGGCCGCCATTTTTTAATAGAAGGTAAAAAAAGTTGTAAACGTAGATTTTCGATAAAATTGATTACATTACTGAACGGGTCCGACATGGTTAAAAGACACACTGTATACCAAACGAGGTAGTCGGAGGCAGAAGCCTAGACCACAGTATAAACAGTAGGTTATATAAGGCCGCCCGCCGAGTTATAAGCCTAGCGTGCACACAGACACGCGGCACAGCCCGTCCGTACTGCCACCACCTTATCCCTCCCTATTTTATGCTAGCGTGTGCGTGAAATCGCGACACGGCGCGCGACGCATACACACACATTCAAACCGAGAGCGGCACGTTTTTATGTAGATATTTTAGTGTTCTATATTATTTACCCATATGGACGTATGGACGCATACGATGAGCAGTAGCCATCAGTTTTCAAGGCTACATTCCTTTCCTTGCCATTTCAACTATGCCTTAAATACTAATTCCCCGAACTACATCGTTTACTTCAATTCTACGAATCCTTCAATTCTTTAAATAATTTGTTTGCGAGGTACTACACAAAGCGCACTCCAAAGCTCGTCGAGATACTTTAAGCTCTCTTTAAAGCGCTGCCTACGGGAATATTGCTTGATAAAAGTATTCCTGTTTTTTAGCATTCACAATTCACATTCACAACGTATATTTTATCTGTATCTTAAGACAGAAAGACTACTCTGTTTTGTATGGAACAGCGAGTTAATAATTTGGTCTTAACATACATACATACATACCATCACGGCTCTTTTCCAACGGGGTAGGCAGAGAACACTTCTTCTACTTGCTACGATCCTGACTCCCACCTCGCGCTTATTTAACTCACGAGACCTTTTAAACATGCATATATAACGGAGGTGCCCGTGGCGCAGTTGTGACAACGATCGGAGACGATCGCTGTTGTAAAGCAACACACGCCGGGTCCGAAATGGGATGGTTGGCCACCCCGACCGAAATTTAGTGATGTGTATTCGGGCATCTCCGTGCTTCGGAAGGCACGTTAAGCTGTTGGTCCCCGGTTGTCGTCGCTAGATATCTGTCGTTAAGCCCAGTCAGAGGCCTTAGGGTGGCTTGATAACTTCTGATATTAAGGTTGCTCACTAACCGGTAACTTTCATTTGATTTCAATGAATCGCTTGTTAAGCGAAAGCGCTTGTATTTTGTATATGTTAAAGTTAATGGCATCTAGCATTTATTAAATCTTCTTTTAACAGAAATATAGAGATACAGACACCTCCGATATTGAAAAACCGACATCGCTCGAAGGATTGCATCGTTGAAGTGGCAGTGGGCGGGACACATAGCGCAGAGAACCGATGGCCGTTGGGGCGGAAAGGTTCTCGAATGGCGACCGCGTACCGGACGACGTTCCGTGGGCAGGCCCTCCTCAAGGTGGACCGACGATCTTGTCAGGGTCGCGGGAAGCCGCTGGATGCAGACTGCGCAGGACCGATCGTTGTGGAGATCCTTGGGGGAGGCCTATGCCCAGCAGTGGGCGTCGTTGACCATGATGATGACGATAACTCGGTTCTGAATCCTGGTTAGATTTCACCTACTCTTTCAAAAGTCCCGATTGGGCTATACTGAGTAGTTATTTTTCTGATTTTTATTTCTAACATAGAAACTTTGCTTGGTCAGAAGATATTGTCCGAGTCGTCAGATATAACATTTTATTTGCTGCGACCTTATCCACAACAACTTCTTTGCCCATAAAAAGGGACTTTACAAGCGATACCTTAAAAAATAACAGGACACCCGGGAGTCTGACCACTTCGTCAGTGAGCCGATAGACCTTCCACGGAGCTAAGCCCACGAATCCAATAATAAATTCTTATTTCACACTTATAATGCAGTGTAAAGTGCAAGCGGAGAGCGATATAACGTATGTTGCCGGAACTTGACAACATCGTAAAAATGGGTTTGTTTGACCCCAGTCTTGCCTGATGGTAAGCGACGACGAGGTCGAAGGCGTAATACGCTAACCCCGAAAATGCATGTTTACTCGTGCCCTAAAGACACCAAGGTTGTATCTATCCGTGAACACAGACGCAGGGATATTGTTTCACTCCTTAGCGGTCCGGACCAGAGAGGAAGCACCAAACCGTTACTAAAAACATTGGGAACCTTTTGTGGCCCAGTGATGTGCTGGCTTGGGTGGAATTCAAATGTAATTGGAACATCTACTGTGTGCTACACTTGACATGCGGCTAACTCTCTGTTGATGAATAACACCGTTTAAAAACCCAAGTAACCCAAATAACCCGGATACATTGTACCTATGTAGCGACTGGTGTTATACGGGTCCTTAAAAGTGTGACAGTACTTATTATGAGGTTAAGAAGTGTGTAACCATATTCCAGCAGAGCTACTAGATTACTCTGCTGGGGTCAAAAATGAGAAAAGCATAAAAATCATCAGAACTTTTTGGATAGGAGGAACAAGTTACAAGAAGGAAACAATTTATCAGTCCTACCCCCGAATTCACAAACGAAAATCAACGCTAAGCACGTGCACGCTCATGCTGTCCCTTTCAGTTCTATTCACATTTTACGGGACAGCATGAGCGTGAGCGCGTGCTTAGCGTTGATTGACTTTTGTGAATTCGGAGGAGAGCAAAAAAACATCAGTCAAAAAGGTAAAATATATCAGCAGCAAAAATCGTGTTGCTTAGACCACCGCCAGAGGGTTTTCAGAAAGGGAAATAAAGTGCTGTACCGAGAACGAGGTGGGCCCGCGGGTCAGCGGATATTGAAATAAGGCTGCTGCTGCGCCGGACCGCGCTGTATTATTAATGCGCCGTGTCAGCGTTACGGCCAAAAATAACGACGTCGATGTATAGTTAACCCGTACCTAACAAATGTATCTCGCGTCTTTCCTGCTGCGAAGTGGTGAGGTTAAAATTGAAGAAATGCCGATTTCGTCAGTTCCCTTTTTTTTGTAGCTGTTAGCCCCAAGTTTGGCTTTCACAGCTATACCGGTTACCGGTACCTACCGCAAATCAACGTTGAGCATAGCTATAGCTGTCCTTTTTACTTCTATTGACATTTAGGGACAGCATAAGCATGAGCGCGTGCTTCGCATTGAATTCGGGGATAAGACTCTAATCACTAATATTTAATTGAAACTTTGTGTGATGTACGATTATTTTTAAAATAACGAAAGGTTAATACTTACAAACTAGTATCTCCATCTCTTTTCATCGCTTTGGTTTTTCAAAGTACATGCAGTGTACGACATCACATAAGTGGCTTACCTGAAATAAAAGAACAACTTGATTGACAACAGAACATCGTCTATCGGGACAGCTAGTGTTTAATAGGATTTTCCCCGAAGAACTAAGGCCACCCTTAGTTCTTCGGGTTTTTTCAATTCCTGATTCGATCTCTGTACGAAGTGCTGAGTATAGCCCACGATGTGCAGAGCTCCTAATTAGGCCTAATAGGCCTATGCAATTTAACCGTAATAATCGTATTATCTTTTTTTTTAAATAACAAATACAAAGATACCACTACAATACCTGAACACGACCAGGTACATCGAATAACCTGATTTTTCCGTCAACAAGTTAGAAAGAGGTTGTTATTACTTAGTACTTACTCAGCAACATATGAAACTTATTAGAAACTTCTTTGAACATGATATTGTTTAAACTTTCAAAGTTTGTTGTTTAAAAGCATGTTTCACAATTAAGATTTGTAATTATTTTATTTAATTAAGACCAGTATCTTTCTTTTTTAAATTCAAGAGCTATAGCGTTGATCTCTATTAGAACCAAAATGTAACGGAAACTATGTAAATTGTATTTGAAAAAAAGGCATAGTAAAAAAGAAACAAGAAAACAAAGCATTACTAAAATCAGTAAACATAGGTCAAGTTGCAAATGACCCAAAAGTGGAGACTAGAATGTCAAACCGAGGAAAAAACAATTGACAATCAATACATTAAAAAAGCATTGAAATGGATTTATTCCGTAACAATTAGCTAAGTTTTATTTGGTTAACTAGCTGTCCCGACAGACTTTGTTCTATTGTCAAACATTAACTGTCACGGGACAGGTAGAAACAGTTGCTAAGGAAAAACTAAATTGTAGTTTTTACTAAATTCCCAGCATTTCTTCACGTTTACTCACTTTTCCATACTTTCCTGAACTTCCACAAACATTCCAAAACTAAAATTAGCCGAATCGGTTCAGCCGTTCCCGATTTTCAGCGAGACTTACGAACCGCAATCCATTTTATATTTTGAGAAGATTAGATTTGAGGATTATAAAGTCTAACCGATCCATGTATTTGAATGAAGCGAAATTTTTGTTCTTGTTTCTTTGTTCAGACTAAGAATTTGCTTTTTACTTAATAGATACAACCATCTTAACAAGTAACCACCTCATTTTACTTTCAAAGCAGAGCCACAAAGCCAATTCAAATGACTGAGCTTGGTTTAAAGCTCTATCTAGCACAGGATTTTTTTAGCATTTAGCATTACCATTTCACATAATTGCATTTTTCCGCCAACCCTCTCACAATTTACAGTTTCAATTATGGCAGTAAATGGATCCGATTTCAAATGAAACCCCTTCAAAGGTTTGTTTGAAATGGTTTTGAATGAGTATGTGAAGCCAACACATCCTGGAAATAGAGTTGTGAGCGCAATCTGAGGACTTAGTGACGGCATCGCTGCTAAGTTTCAAGCTAACACCCTCATTTATGTACAGAATGTCTTTTAAAATGCACATTAGTATTTCCGAAACATTACAATTCATTTTATACTGGGTAGCGTGGTGGCATTTTATGCTAAGGTGCCCGTGGTGCAGTTGTGACAGTGATCGGCGACGATCGCTGTTGTAAAGCAACAACCGGAAATGGGATGGGCGCCCACCCCGACTGAAATTTAGTGATGTGTATTTCGGCCATCTCCGTGCTTCGGAAGGCACGTTAAGCAGTTGGTCCCGGTTGACATCGCTAGATGTCATTCGTTAAGCCTTGTCAGAGGCCTTAGGGCGGCTTGATAACGTCTGACATGAAGGGTAGCTCACTAGCCTTACACCGCTCCAACAATCCGCACTGAGCCCGCGTGTTGGAGTATGGCTCATTCCACCTCATAGTTGAGATGAGGCCTGTGCCCAGCAGTGGGACGTATATAGGCCGTTTATGTTATGTTATGTTATGGGTAGCGTGGGACGTCCACCTTCACCGTGGACGGATGACATCATAAAGATCTGAGAGTTTCAGTGGATGCAGGCCGCAACCGGCCGCTCTGGTAATCTATGGGTTGGGCCAATGTTCAGCAGTGGACGTCATGTGGCTGTTGATGATGATGATGATGAAGGTTGAATAAATAAAATAAAACAGTCAATATGCTTTTGACTACCTTCATTCGAGAAATAACGCGAGCGCGGCGTAAGTATGTAAAGTTAGGTATGGTGCTGTTATATTTTGTATAGAAAGAAAAAACAGGTTTTGGACGACAAGGCGACAAGAAGTTGCTTTATACCAGAGAAGTAACTACAAGCTGTGTAACCTTCCAGTTACAACTTCAAGCTACTCAGTTTCAACTTTTTAAAATTAGACAGCGCATGCAGACAATTCCTACACGTCAAGTTGGTGATGAGATAATAATCGCAAAACTCTATATCAAAAATGTGAAAAGCCTACTTCCTCCACCGCGAGTATTATTAAGGTTTATCATGATTGCTATGAGGCTAAGAAGAAAGCTCAAGATCACATGCAATGGAATGGGCTATGCTTGACATGTCATTACAAGATCAAATCAGGAACGAGGAATTCCACAGAAGAAATGAGGTCACCCACATAGGCCAAGGTGCCATTGGGCGTGGCACATAAAATAAAATGAATACTGAAAAATTCTTGAATGGAGACCAGCTGACAAGCGCAGCAAGGGATGCAAGTGTACTGAAGACCTGCCAAAGATCGCAGGTTGAAGGCCACCTACAACCGGCTGCTCTGGAAATCCCTAGGGGACGCCTATGTTCAGCTGTGGCTGTAACGTAATCCGGCTGTTGATGGTGATCATGATGATGATGATTGGAGATTCCTTTATTACCTGTTTAATTTCATCAAAACTTTTTGACACTTTCTTTAGCTCTGACTCGCATTGGTAATCCCTCAATAACCATTTTGCACCACCACATCCATTTTTTGACCTTTTTTTTCTCTACCGGAAGGTTGTCCGGAAGAAATCGCTTTTAGCGATAAGGCCGCCTACATTGTACAACTAAATCTCTGTAAGCATTGTAATGTAATTGTTTTCTTTGTGCAATGAAGTTTTACTTATCTTATCTGGTTTAACCAGCGGCATTACTGATTTTGATGATGATAATTACTTTAGCGACATGCCTTACCACGTGGAACGTCATTGAGGACCTCAAACAGATTTTCTATTGTGCCTGGTTTCTCTAGAGCCAAAAGCTTAATTGGAACGCAACACGCGAGTGATGTCACGTAGACACGTGTTCCTGTTTTGCGTCAACTGAAAAAAATAAGGCAGTCCGCATGCTAGTTTGCCACTATCGTTGTATTAAATGTTTGTTTTTTGTATCATTTAGTTCAATTTATCCTCGTTTCCTGAAAAAAAGCAATAACTCGTAGTTATCAAAGTTTGAACTATAAGTTACAGTATTGATTATACATAGATAATTCGTTGCAGTCAACCAAAGACTACAAACCAGTTTAAACTTGAAAGCAAATATATCATGCGACATTGCGTCAGTCGTTATTGTGCAAAGCATACGAGCAAACTAACAATTACCTCGTTATACCTTCGCTGCTGCATGAGAAACTAAACAAATAAAAAGTTCATAATTAAATGCCGAAAGACTATTTAAAATGGAAATTTAAGCAACGTCGTGGCAAAAAGCTAGTCACGAAATAAACAGAAAGCCGAAACAGGGTAGGTCACAGAATACATTCAAAAGTGCAGAAGGTTGAGAAAAGTGAGTGATTTGTTTTAGGGTCACTCCAGGAGGACAAGGCTTGGGCATCAAGCTACCCAGCAATACGCAGTAAGCGCCGAAAAAAAAATTAGAAGTTAAATAAATGTCAATTTATCTTATTTATTCAAAATAAACAAAAGTGATCTTATGTTTTATTATTGTTTTAGCATTATCCATGCAGTATCTTTGCGACAGTGCAGTCGCCCGGTTTGCGAAAGATGCTTTTCAGATTTCAGATTCAGAAGATGGTTTTCAGATCTTTAGTAAAAGTGATCTTGTTCATTTTTACTTGGAGTCAATGGCTGCACGTGGGGTGGACCTGCACTACCATAGGCAGCCACTGACTCCGAGGGGTCCACCAAACAACGAGAAATAAGAACCGTTTCCGGAAGTTACTCTACGTTGCCCAGGATGCACCGGACCAGTATCTCACCCTTAAGGGAACAACCAGTCTCTCGCCACACGAGTAGGTAATTCAACACACCCCATAAAAAGTGAACCTTACTGACATATACAAGTGTCAACGCACAGCCCGAAACAGCCTTATAAGGTCATCCGTCCACTTTGCACTCAAGGGCGTTGCTGCGTTGATGGTCTCCTTCGAATGGTCTCCATTCGTGAACTTTTCGGCACCAACTCTTTCGGCTTGGTGTAAAAAGCAAGCTAGCAACCTACAAATGTTACTTTTAGTTGCGGCTTCGCGCACCCTCTGCACTTACAGTTCTATGCCGAAGCTGGCTTGATGCTAATTTACGCTAGCGGAGTGAGCAGGAAATTTTCAATTCCACGTCTCTATTATGTTTGTTGGGAGCTAGTTCGTGGCGAAAATTTTATTAGCGACACGAAAATATGCTCATCTCGTCGTTACGTGGTTATTTAGAACGGAAACGCCTTTGAAGAATTAATGTAATACACATTTCCTCATTTGTAAATCATTATTTCAGGGAAGTGAATCCGCTTAGGGCAATACTCGTATTCAAAACGCTCTGGCTAAATATTCGTAGGTTCGAATTCCGTATCAGCACAATTATGGCTCTTACGTTGTTTTCTTAAGTTATGCTTCTCCTTAAACTCAGCTGTTCGAAACCACAAGTCATTGCAGTATTTGATTTCCGAGAAAAAAACAGTCTTACACAAATAAACCTTATCATTGTTTCGAGACCCCATTGAAGCAATACTTTTGCTTGTGTTAATTTTGACGCTCACTGTACTAACTAAGTCCTGTTACTGTATCAGGTCATCCTTCAACGAAGTCGTAACTACATTTAAATGTAGTCGACCTGACTCAGTCAACTGACGCACTGCCACTTACATGACTGTCGTCTTACTTATTCATTGAGCGAATTTTAATAATGGCTCCTTTTTTCTAGCACCAATTAAAAACTTATAGCTTACATTCTTTAAAATATTTGGAGTTATAATTACTCTTAGCTAATCAAATTAGCGTTAACGAACGCGGTATCATGTTCAAGCTCGAATTTTAATTGCAATTTGCCGGCGCTTTCGAAACTTAAGCTTCAGATTTAAAACTACACATTGTAAACGGTAAAGGGTTTATACTTGTTTTTAAACAACCAAACCTAGCCTCAAATTGGCCCAGAATTTTCAGATGTTAGCATCCTCCCTAAGTATAGCTGTGAATTGTAAGCAGGCGAGTTTAGATATTAAGATTAGAAGGAAAAATAAAGAGCAAGCACCATCATTGTCACCAGCCGAACGACGTCCACTGCTTATTTGCATAATAATATATTTTTTTCTTCAATATCAAGAATGTTTTTTTACTTATAATATTATTATTTTTCCCAAAATACTCCGGTCTACAAGTTAACTGAGTGAGGGCCGCTCAGAAGTGACAAACGATTTGATGTCTGACGTCAAACGTCGAACCATACCTGGAAACGGGGGTCCAGTTTCTGACAGGTCAACCCACAAAGAGAACACCCAAATACAACACAAGATTATTTTTTTTAACAGACAAACATCGGACATTGGATAAAAACAATAATTATAAAAATTAGATAGAACAACGGAAACAAAAATTCCGTGTTAAAATCATTAATCATTAAAATCATTATGTTACGACTCTGCCTCTAGCAGCTATCAGCTAATGATTTTTACTCGGAATTTTTGGTTTACTACTTACTTTTTTTTTATCCTTAGACGCCACCACGATAGAGATAATGTAAACCTTACTGAATAGTACTTTCCGTTCCTACCTTACTGCATTGTTTCAGGTCATATCTTCGTAAATGGATCTAAAGAATAAACTTGTTATAGCACCACAAGGTTAGTTTTTGCATAATTCGATTGCGTCCAAGCCGGAAAATGCAGCGCAGCGAGTGCTTTAGTAGCAAGAAGCTGCACGTTAAGTTAGAAAACTAAGTAGTATTTGAAAAACTGAAACAAGTAGTTAGGTATCCGGATCATTTTGAATATTTCTTTGTTAAGTGTTTTACACTAGATTTTTTTTTCGGAGATATTTTGTACAGAGCAACATCTTTTTGGACGAACAATTACTATCACTTCCTGGTTAGGTCAGAGTTAGCTAAGTATTTGGGAGAATCGTCCCCGGTTTGTGAAATATGTAGGTTCAAGTCTCGCCTAAACCAAAACCATTTTCGTTAATGAAAAATTGGTTTCGGTTTGTTACCTACATAAGTAGCAAACCAAACCAAAAAATTACACTAGACATTGGACAGTTAACATAATTTTAATATTAAAACCAAACAATTACAATGTGGTATTTATTTGTTGAAAACTTCAGTGAAGGTAAATCCAAAAATGTAATTCAGAGCACGAAGCGTTCAGTTTGGTACGCTTTTCAGTGCCTATACTAACAAATCCAAACCTCCATTGAAAAGCGGTGTCACTTTACGTTTTCACACGTAGATTTTCCGGATTTTGCAATTTTACAAACTGTGAAAAACGAGTCTTGTTCAATTTGACGTCGTTCAATTTGGCCTTTAAATGAACTATTCATAAATCTGACAATAAATGGAAACTGGTAATAAGTCATAAATATATAATAAATCTTGGCATTGTTGTTGAATCAACAGCTTAGCACATAGACCTTACAGCCACTAGACGCCTTATTGCATACAAGACATAAATTAAGCGAGTCAACCACCTGAGGCGGGGGGCAACATCACTAATTGGTCAATACGCTATAGTGCAATCAGTGACGTTGTCGCTTGACAGCTCACGGAAATGGTAGCAACTCATTGGGTGGTATATTCCGAATTCCGACGCGTTTATCAGACTGTGTGACCATAGCCTCTCACCTGTCATTAGGTCTATTGGCTATGAGGTTGATAACTTAGCACCATTTTAGGAAAGAAGCTGACAATAACCGGGATTGATCACCAAGCGACAAGGTCACTAGCGCTGGCTGGAAACATTTAGAAGATGCTTAACCGATAAAAAATCAAAAGGACATTCAAGCGCTGTGCAGACGACGAGGCCAAGCGGTCTTTTTGTCCATCATGTCAGCCTAACGATGCCCACTGCTGGGCATAGGCCTCCCCCAAGGATCTCCACAACGATCGGTCCAGCGCTGTCCGCATCCAGCGGCTTCCCGCAACCTTGACATGATCGTCGGTACACCTGTTATAACATATTCATCAAAATCATCTATATACAGCCACACGACGTCCGTGACTCCTGAACATAGGCCTACATCCAACGAAACCCGACATTAAAATAATGTGCAAGAATAATGTGTTTTTTGCATGCATATACTTTAAATTATTGAACTGCTAGCATATAAAAAAGGATATGAAAATATGTGATTTTTCAGTCGTCACGTTTTAGTTTCCGAACTTTTTCAACCGTGTGTGTAAGGTGTATGTGTTTATTCGACGCTAAAAGGCAATACGTTCGATGAACTAATTAGTGCCGTACCTTGCAACATTTTAGCTAATTATTCAGTTGGTAGCATTTGCTGCTCAACTAGAATTGATATTCTGTGTTTCGACACACTGCGCCTCTGGCTTTGGTGTAATACTGTAATATAATACCTGAATACTGGTTATTAGCTAAAGCACTGCGTATTATTGGTCTAGTGAATCTATTTTGCCTATGTGAGCTTTTCGAAATCAATTATTGTTATTATTCAGATTAAAGCCAACATACGTCCGAATTCACAAATTTCAACCAACGCTAAACACACCTCATGCTGCTCCGTAAAATGACAATAGAATCGAATGGGACAGGTATACATCTGAAGGATGCTTAACGTTGATTTGCGTTCGTGAATTCGGGTTGGTCGGTCACGATAAGGACCATAATGTAAGTATGACGCTATTTTTATTTATATATATTTATTTGAACTTATTGCTTTGAGTGTTGTACTAACGTAGTCTGTACGGTAGGCACGGTACCGATCAGTCGTGATAGAATGATCTGTTTTTTGCACTATTGATAAATTCAATCTACCATGCTCTAATAATTTCTTCTTCTCTCCGGCAAGAAGCACTTACATATTTTAAAGCTTTATATATTTTTACCTTGAACATTCTGATAAAGAATGTTCATTTAAAGAATGTTTATTTAATAAGGGAATGTTTAAAATGTAGCTTGATTTCATAGCGCTTACGTCAAACATAGTAGTATGGATAGGTACATATAGCGAAGTGAAATTAGATCTGGTAAACGTATAGCGTGTAGGTAGGTTTAATCTATATTTAGGTTTGTGTTCACGTTTTGAACGTAATTGGATATGTTATATTATTAAAATAATATATAACCTAGATGCAACAATACCTTTCAATAGTAATGGATAACTTTAGTAGGTGAAAATTTGATCAACTGCGTTGCCAACGCATAATTCACTTTAAATTATTTAAACTATTAAGTTTTTAAAAAGGCGTAAGTCTTCCTTTTTATTTATAATTCTTGTAAGTAGCTCTTAGGGCCAAAACGTAAATGTTTTTAAAAAAAACTAATGAATATTGAGCAAACCAGGGTTTTACTACATAAGTAGAGTCGTTCAGCAACAAAGATTTATCAGCCTGTCTCAGTCCGACAGGTCGGCTTATGCCGACTCCACACCTCAGCAGATGCGTCTTCCGATGTCATCCCAATCAGATGCATCCGCATTCTACTACCAACCCTTTTTCGATATATACTCGAGTAACTCGAGTTAGTCATGCTCACTAAAGGTTCACCCTTGTTTGATCGAACAACGTTTCGTCGAAAATCACTTGGGCGAATTTCAGTTGCAATAAAATCAGTTCGGAGAATTATTCATTTGACCGAATGATTCATTGGTCGATTATTATTTAGTGTAATTATTTATTTGAACTAATTTATTTTTATCGAAACTCATAATAGATATGGTATGGTTCAAAGTCATGCACAATATTTGAAAATCATAATATAACTCATCATAAGAACAAAAAGCATAACTAATTTAGAGGCATATTTTGTTTTCGCAGACGCATTTATTTTTTCGTCACTGCCCTATACTATCGTTTGGGCGGAACCGACTCGGTTAGATTAGTGGTTAGTGGTTATTTTTTTTTTAAACCCAAAAATCGACTTGCCTCATTACATGCTGCTTGGCATGTTATACCATCTGAAAATTACATCAAATGAACATTCTACCTTCTGATCATTAGTGCAAACGTTGTTACAGCAAATAAACATTCGACGAACTGAAAATTCTATCAAACGATATTATACAAAGTGATGACGTTCAAGACGACAACGTTCTCAAACGTTGTTCGATTTAGTAATATTATATCAAACGTTGTTCGATCAAACAAGGGTGAACCCTCACTAAAATGTTTCTGGGGTGTTGGCGTTGTGTGATGGGTCATTACATTCCCTAAATAAGGCTGAGTGGGATGATGGCTGGCTCACATGTCGAATTTATTTCATTAAAAACATGATGTTACCACTATTTCTCATTAAAAACCAGTGACATGTACCTACTGTTGTCAGGTACAGATAATGATATACAGCTGCTCTAATTTAATAGGGTTTAAATATTCTTTATTCTCGAATTACAAATATCCAACGACTGTCAGGCCTGACGTTTCTAGCGGGAATCGCCGCCCTGCGCTCTCTAAGAAAGTGTCAAAAGAAGTCCTATTATGATATTCTTTTAAACAATATGAACAAGTAAAAATATATAAATGCTTAATAACTACCTCTAACTTATTATGAACATAAGTAGCGATTTATGAAGTCGCTTACACTACATAGATTTGGTTGATTAGATTTGAGTCCATAATCTTAAGGCCCGATACCAGGAAAACGGCTCTCGAGAAAACTAAAGTTTTATATAGAAAATATGAAGTATGAGGCACGAAAAAAATCGTCATGGTAGTCAAAGAATTGCACAATCAGCTCAAACTTTCAATAAATGGATAAACTCACTAGATTATTGTGAAAAAAAATATGAATATCGCTAAAAACGTGCAAAACGCACTCCCGTATTTCAAAAGTTTAGGCATCATATAAACTAACAACTTACGTGTTTTAAATAACTTTTAAAGATCAGATATCAAAGAAGCGTTGACAACCAGTTGTTTTTCATTGCATTATTTCAGTTTTGTGCAAAAAATTCCCAAACATTCCGAATTTTTCACTCGAAATCTCCATACAAATTACTATGGAGTGAGTGAAGATTCTTTGATAGCTGTCCGCGTATCGTCGCAGCTTACTCCCCCCCAAGTTCCCAAGGTGAACGCACGTCGCTTTCCACAAAAATGACATTTATAATTTACGCGGATAATTTACACGAAATAGGCGCACATAGGGTCTTTTGATGAAAATAGTACTACTTCGTTTTTTTCCTCCGTACAGTTTGTTCATATGCATTATGCATAATTTATCAAACGTTTGATTTAATCACGATTCACCATGAATGTAACATGGCAGATTTATGTTTATAAGTACACTTGATTAAAAGCTGTCTCTTGGGTTTGCCAATTTAGTACTAGTTGCCCACAGACGTAAAAGAAAGACGGACGTAACATCACAATAAAAAATGGGTAGCATGCAAGGTGCTACAATTTTGTTTGTTGTACACGATCACTCACAAAAACACACTAGGGGCTACTAACTACGCCATTTTACTCCGTGTGACAGCGCCAATGACAAGTGCTAGTCACGCACACACCTGAACTGGCAGCTGATAATATGCCTCACTCATGATTAGACGAGGTGACGTCCGTCTTTCTTTCACGTCCGTGCTAGTTGCCTTTTCATTTTCCTCATTTTTTTTTTGGTCAATTTTATTATTTGTAACTTACACTGAAAGTTTGTACCTTTAGGTATTTGAAAAACAATCTATCTATTTACTATTAGAATGTGTCTCTGCAGATTGACACATTCTAAATTTTACCGATCATGGCAGCATGATCGGTAAATGCCAATACGGGATCTACCTAAAATTACTCAAGCAATACAAGGGAAAGAAGCAAAAACTCAAATTGCTTCGATTAATTCCAAAGCGAGTACAAGTAATGGAAATTATGTTGATTGTACGGTCAAGACTACTATGCTCCTTGATGAAGAAACCTAAATCAAGCTGTCTGAATGAATTGAAGTTTAATTTTATTTAAATAAAATGTTTTTACTCCAATAGTTTCCGTTTCCAAAATTTAAAATATTGGAAACAGGCTATAAAATGAATGACGACATTGCAAGTTTTTATCATCAGAGAGAGGGTGAAACCAGTTTTCAAGGCCCTTTTTACTGTCAAAAGCCATTAGGTGGCACAAAAAATGACATTCTTGCACGGTTTGCACCCGTTATCTGATAAGTTTTTTTTTATACTATGACGGTCGCAAACAAGCATGCGGGCTGCCTGATGGTGAGCAGCTACCGCAGCCCATGGACACGTGCAACACCAGGCAGGCATTATTCGTGTGTTGCCGACCCTGCAAGAACCTCTTCAAACCCCCCTTGAAGAACTCCATGCTATAGCTCATCGGTAAAACCTCGGCAGGGAGTTCGTTCCCCGATTTAAGTGTCCTGGGAAGGAAGCATCTCAGGAAGCATAAGTGTGTATTAATGAAACTCATCGACTACCAAGTCGATTTTTTTCGTGTCTCATATTTTGTATTTTCTGTATAAACCTGTAATAATCCTAAAAGCCAATTTTCCGGTACCCTTAACGGTTAAAATTACTCAAAACTCTAAACAACACACCACGAATGTGTCTATAAACAGCACACAAAAAACGTGACATGGTAATCTTTGTTCTGATATACTTGATGTTATAATTGCATAGGTGATAATTTCTAAAGAGTGTGAAGAGGAGGGGGAGTAAGTGGTGGGCAAAAGCTAGTGCCAGATAAAAATACCGCCACGTTTCTCTATGTAATTCCATCACATCAAAAAATTGAGTTCCACAAGTTTTTTGTCTCTAACTATTTTATTGAATTAATTTGAATAAACTGTACAGACAAACTAACTACTTTCAAGGAAATTAAATTTTAATGATAGTGAAAACCGTTTGGTGACTTTCTTGGTGACTTTCTCTCATCCTATAATCTAGGTTGATAGTACGATTTAATCTTTTTTAGGTTCAGCGTAAAAAGCCTGGTATTTGCTAGTCTCTACAGGAGACTACAGGTATTCCAGGAGTTATTATCTAAAATAGATTATCCAATATAAGTGCCTCAACTGTTGCATACCCGCCTGCAAGTTTTCATAACAAGTAGGACTAATTATTGGTGGTGTTCTTCTGCATGTTTCTAGAAATAGCTCCGTTTACTGAAATGCATGCAATGACAGTGAGAAATATTTATGCTGATGATTATAATATCGAACGGATAAACCAAGTCACAACTACATCTCAATGGAATCGTGAGTACCATTTATACCATTGGACAAACAACGGGGACACGAGTATAGTTGGCTAAGCGAACCGTCCAGAGAAGCACTTTAGTCCCCAGGTACAAGTCTGGCATACCTATCTGGTGAATAAGGCGGATTATCAAATAATTGGCAAAACAGCTTGTTTGTATTTTTTATAAAATAAAATTTTGGTCTAGTTTACTTTGTTTGTCTAATATCCTGAAATATTTTGGGTGGCAAAATGATAATATCTTTAGTCAACGCATCAAATGATTATCGTGCCGCGATTTATGCACGGATTGCAAGGCCCAACCACAGTGTGACTAAAGCTGTCACGATTTCTTTCAAATATGACAGATTTTCTCTCCGGCCGACCCTAGTAGCGATCCTTAATACAAATTTTTTGACTGTAAATACTTATGTTTCCTTCACTCAGAAAGGCCAATGTTCTTATTGTAGTAAGTTTATTTTCAGTACTCGGACTTGTGAATTACACGCAGTACCTACAAATTGCACGCAATAATAATTAACCGCGTCTCGGAGTAATTATGCAAATATGGGGGGTACATTATATGCGGGTGTAGCATATGTGAGTGGTAATGGCGTAACTTGAACTTTATTACCCGACTATCGCTTCCTTGTTGTTCGTGCTCGAGTGTGCTTGCATATTTTAAGACTCATTCGAGACTGTATTGTACCTACCTTCTTAATAATGCTTATGGAACACGAAATTTGCTTGTTTTGACATAAAGTAATTTCCAAATTTAATCTTGATTAAAAGTCCAGCGAAGACAATAGTAAGCCATGGTGAACTATGACACCTTTTCTAGATATTATCGTTGGAAAGTATCTCGAGCCAGTAAATGCAAATGCGGCGAAAATTTACAAAGTAGTAAAGTGCAAGTAGACGCGAAACAGTTTGGTAACCTTTCTTATTTATATGATTGAATTGCGTTACACTTGGCTTAGTGACTAGAATTAAACCATTTAGCACCGACATTCACAATCATGCAGGCATCAGGCACCTTAACAGGTATAGCACTTGCTTTCCACTTGGAAAACACAGAGGTATTGATTTATATTGGTACTACTATAGTATTAGGTAGTATTATAATTAGTTAGTTGTGGGATAACTTATAACTTCAATGATTGTCCACATTTCAAGTCTATCAATAAAAAATACTTGAGGAACCGGTAATCAATAGCACTTTCAGGTAACTTAATTGGAGTTATACAGTTACAGACTTCTCTTTGAATATTTTTTGAAAACAAAACATTTTTTACTGCCAAAACTTATTTCTAGCGAAATCAGCCACGGGTGATAATTTAATAAAACAAAGCCCTTTCGTTGTAATTGGACGGTGAAGAATAGAGGGTCCTTCATTAGGAACATTTTTATGATTAATACAATTTTTGTAGGTATTTACAAGAGGAAAAAATTAAAAAAACCGACTTCTTGTTAATGCAATAAAGAATTCTCTAAGGCTAGGAATATTTAATAGAGCTTGAGTTTAGTGCGAGGCTAGTGGTAGCCGTATTTTTACATTTGCTCTGAAAAAAGAATTGACGATTGCAATTAGAAACCAGTTTTAATGACTATTGTTTTTCATTGAGGATCACGGTTGGCCAACCTAACGAGCGCGGGTGAGCTATACCTGTGTGTGTAAATGTATAGCACATTGTCTTTGCGTGCGTACGCTCTGAACCAATCGTAGGACGAGTCGCTTGCTGCGCACACAAGTGCGCGTATCTATACGCATTACAACACAAGTAAGGCTCACCCGCACATGTGAGATAGAACAACTGTAAAAACCATTACACTTGAGGTCAATACTTAGCTATTCATTCATCTACTTTTTTATGTCTTGGCAAATAACTAGTACTTGTAGATGATCTGTGAGTTACACTGAAAATGAACACATTTATAACTAAAGCGTTGCCGACCCTATAAGGTTGTTTTCGGTGCCAGAAAATAACCGTCTGGGTAAGGAGACAAGAGAACTGTGGTATGTGATGGTTTTGACCATAAGGAAACGGGTAACTTCCAAATTAGATAACCTAGTTATATTTTTAATATTTGGCGGCAGTCTTGCAGTTGTACAGAGGCGTTCAAATCAACCTTTACGCAATACACAGTATACTGCTTACTGCTGCTGCACCTTATACTGCTGACATTAGACCCATTTGGCAATGGTTTTGTAAAGGTTGATGTTAATGCATCTGTACATCCTAGTCCTGAATCTAGTTTATCAAGTATTGATTTCAAATGACATGACTGAATTTCATCACATCCAGAGGTTGACAGCGGAAGAATTGAATTCGTCCGTGTATTCAGAATCCAGTTTAGTCCAGAATTATAAATATCCCTGGACATTATTCTAAACAGCGCCATCTAGCCCCAAGTGGGCTAATTATAGCCCGTTTTTATGGGATACTAGACAACGGATAAACACACTTAAATACTTTTTCTTTTGTAAATACATACCTAATATACATAGGAAACACGCAGACCAATACAAACAGACATGTTCATGCACACAAATGTTTGTTCTGTGCGGGGATCGAACCCGCGACCTTTGGTGTAGTAGCCGAGTTCTCAACAATTACACCAAGACGGTCGTCAAATTTCATTTATTCATTCAATTAATTTATTTTGGCCAAATAGTCTTTTACTAGCTACGTAAGAAATTGACAAAGGTACTAAAAGGTGATCTTCCACAATTCCAGAACGCAAGCTTAGTAACCCTTGCATTCTTCCGCGTCAACTTGTGGTGCTCAAACTTGGTCTTTGACCAAATTTCAGAAGCTTTTGCTTAGCTGTGGGACGAAGATGGCTACATGCTTACAATAAGAATAATACTCTTAAATAAAATAACAAAGTCTTCCAGTTTTAACAAGTTAAAAAAGACAAGTGTTCGAGCTGATTGTTAAGGAGTAAATAACTCCTTTGTGCTTTGTAATCTTTAGATTGTCAATTGTCTTTTTTCACTGTTTGACATCAGAGTTGTCCCTTTTTAATTTGGTTCTGGACTTGGCATGTTACCCTGATTTTAATATTTATTTTTTTTCGTTTTCATATAATATAGATATTTTTATTTTCCTATTTAAATAGAGTCCATTTTTTTCCTCTACCCCTCTGTTACACTGATAATACACGAAATAAAAAAAATATTGCAAATGAAAGTTACTTCACGGAATCAAAAATCGTTATGTAATTTCAATTGGTAAAAGCAATAAGTCCAAAAACAAAAGGTCGTTGCATTGCAGAGGGACTACATACAGTTGGTTTTAAAAGTTTAATTACCTTTACGAATAAATTAAAACCGTTCGCGCATGTTGTATACGGCATTTTACGGATTAACACGTTGCGATTTCATCTAGATGTGATCAAAAGACAGAATTATTTCCACACTAAAAGTAACTTCAAAGACAAGTATTATGAAACAACCGGCCGGTGGCTGCCCCGCGAGTTGCAACTTCATCCGCGTGGACTTATGTAAGAACCAAAAAGGTAATATTTTAAAAATAAATTGTAGCCTTTTCAGACGCCTATAACTTACAGCTATATTATTGTTGACTGGTAGAGAATGCCTTATCGGCATTACCATCCGCCATTTATACTAATTCATTGTTGTGCAATAAAATTAAAAAAAAATAAGTTTCATTAAAATCATTAAAATAGTTTTCAGGTGAAATAGTAACGCAGGCACATCTACAACCCCCTCATGGGTTCTCGCCTCGGCGTGGCGAGGGGGCCTAGTACCGGTGGTAGGGGCACCACCGGGAAGCGAAGAGAACCCAGGCGTGGCAGCGTGGTGGACTGGACACCCACCCGCTGCGGCCCGTAAGGGCGGCGTGGGGCTGCGGGGCCAGTGGGGCCTGCAGGCGCCTTGAGGCGCGTGGTTGGGGCCGCGGCGCACAACCGGTTGGTGGGGGCCAGTGATCCGAGGCTGATCCCCCCTGTGCGTCGCGGCCCGGCGGGGCCGTACCGTCGGTTACGGCAGCGGAGCCGCCCCTTTGGGTGACTCGTGGTTGCGGGCCCAGTAGGGTCGCTGCGGCCCGTAAGGGCGACGCGGGGATGCGGGGCCAGTGGGGCCTGCAGGCGCCTTGAGGCGCGTGGTTGGGGCCGCGGCGCACAACCGGTTGGTGGGGGCCAGTGATCCGAGGCTGATCCCCCCTGTGCGTCGCGGCCCGGCGGGGCCGTACCGAAGGTTACGGCAGCGGAGCCACCCTTTGGGTGGCTCGTGGTTGCGGGCCCAGTAGGGCCTGCCTACGGTGGCCAGCTGGCGCGTGGTATGGGGGTGCCGCCGCCAGCATTGCACGGGTTTCACCGCTGCCTGGTAGGGACGGCTTGACATCCTCGGCTGTCCCTTCTGGCCTCCCCTCACGAAGGGGGGGTCGCTTCCGGCCCGCCGTGCAGGCGGGCTCCGTCCGGGGGTGCGCGTAACGGGCCTCGCGCTATTCACCGTGTTCCCCCACTACGGACGATTAGAGGGAGTAGTAGGGGTTTTAGTCGGTAGGGCCACTGGTATACCACCTTTCCAGTGGTGAGTCCGACATAACCCGTCCGTCCCCCGGTGGACGGGTATGCGTAAGGCATTTCCCCTACTTAAACAAAAAAAAAAAAAAAAGGCACATCTACAAACTTTCACATTAATATTCATATAATATGTATGTATGTAGTTTACAACTGAGCGGCCTTACTATTATTACTTGGGCCTTCAAGAAAAGAGCGTGTTACTACACTAGTGTTGATGTACTAAGTTGTCCTTGGGTGAAAGAATATTTAAAAAATCGAAATACGAGGAATGGCTGTTTTTTCAATAGTCAGATATAAATTATCAGACTAATAAGTAATTTATTAGTCTGATAATAATTTTTATATGATAATAATTTATATCTGAGACTGAACTCCTCATAATTTAAAATGTATGTCAAAATGACATATATTGTAACTAAGGACACAATTTATAGATTTCGACATCTAACATTTTCAAATCTGCCAACTTGTAAATTATTGGACTGATAGTTTATATCTGGCTATTGAAGAGACAGCCCTTACTCGCATTTCGTTTTTTTAAACATTCTTCGAAAAGTCAGCCCTAAGCCGTTTTATTTTTTATTAAACTAGCCTCCGAGACTACTTTGTGCATTTTTGTATGATCCATTATAGTTTAGAGTTTATCCTACCCCACCGAAAAAACCTATTGTTACGTGTAAAAGCTCTCTCAGTTTTTCGCGCAGCACTAGTACTAATTTATCTGTAAGCTGGTTCCGTTGGATGCTAAATAAATTTCCTCGGGTTTTAGCTTTGAAAATCCCACGAGTCTAGTTATTTTTCAGTAGTTGAACTAAAATGCAGAGCGTAAAAAGATTACAATGGTATTATTAGCTCGCTTTTATGCAAAATGTATTTGATAAATTTATTTAAAATAGGTACCTTTTCTGCAATCTTTTGAGGTAAATATGATATTAATGAAAGGCATTTAGTTACCCACAATTACCAAATAAGTAACGGTTTTTCTTGACGAGAAATACCTATCTAAGCAGTCGATATGAGCATCTAGGTATCAATATAAGTTTTTCTTAATTTAAGTGAATTTAAGTATTCATAGTTTCCGATTGTTGATTGTTATAATAGTAATATATAACTTGGAGAAAAATACATATTTAGAAGTCATTGCACAGTTGAACTGTTAGAGATTGTCTAAGCTGAAATGACTTTCCCCCTCCACCGCGTCAACGCATACAAGAGTGCTTGCTTCTAAGCGTGGAGGGGCGCGAGGTGACATAAGGTACAACATATGTTATAGACACAAGAACAGAAAAAAAGACACAAGAAGAGACAAAACCTGTAGGTATAGTTAGAAGATGGCTGAGAGATAAATTGGCATTACGCATATTATTTAAATTTGAAAAATAGGGTAAGGGTAAATAGGGTAACCTGGGAAGAGCTATCTGGTATAAATCTTTGGGAAGGAAAGCAAACAGGCAAGTGCTGGTAGCCATTATCACTAAGTGAGCCTGTTTAATGAAACCAAGGCTGTTTCACTAATAATAATAGGTATTATGCATTATAAATTGGTCTAACTTCTCTGCTACTTAGTCGTTGCACTCTTTGCAAAGTCATTATAACAGGATTAGTGGCACGCTTTTCAATCCGCCGCCAGTCATTACTCTTCTGACCTTAATTCAATTATTTTATTTCAATTATTATTATGAGTACTTACCTCTACTATTCTAGCTCACTCAGATTTGGTTTATTTTATTCACTTACGATCCTCCACCTGAAGGTTTTCTGGAAGAGATCGCTCTCTAGCGATGAGACCGCCTAAATTGTACATTGTTCTCTGTTATTTGCTTGAAATGTAATGTTTTTGTGCAATAAAGAATATCTATCTATCTATCTACATTCATGGAGGTAACTATTTTATCTGTCCAGCGTATCAAATAGTACTACAGACTATAAAAGCCTTCAGCCTTCCCTCAGAACAAAATCTATCTTTACCCTAATAGAAAAACAATTCTCTAGCACTAATCCAAAGAGCAAAAGAAACAAAATGAAAGTTGTAAGTTTCCCGCAAATCTATATTTGAATAATTTGCGATTATCGACAGAGCTGGCTTTGTGTTCAAAAGAGGGGTACCGGGAGGGGGAGAGGTGAAAGTGACCCGGGGTATGCAAATTAGACCGAATGTCACAGGGTTAAGCTTCGTCGGGCTGAGAGGTTTCCCGTCTTTGATACATACGTGTAATAATGTTATTTCCTGCTGATAAGGTAAAATAACTTATTTTTGTTAGTTATTAAAACAAAAAATCCTACTAATTATAGAATATTACTAACATATGAGTATTTGAAAAAAGTATAATTTTGGGTCTGAAATGCCATGAGATGAGACACACAAATACACAAACAGACTAAATAAGTAAAAAAGGTTTTTTCGCCGAAAGGTTGCTTCGCTTGTATCAGTTTTCTTGTAGCCTTTCCAGTGTTTTTATTCAGATAAAAAGCCGATAAGAAAATCTACGCGCAACTTATGTTCAAGTGTCTATCATTAGTATCGGGTACTAGGAATAATAACCATTAAAATAAGCCAAAGATACATTTTCTGGAGGAAACAATGTTGCAGCTATTTCTGAACTAAGTTTTTAGTCCATCTCCTTTTCATTCTAGCAAGTATAAAGCGACAGCTTATAGCTTTTGAACTAAAAGTTTGATAAAACCATTTGCGAACAAAAGAGAGAATGAATAGTTATTCAAAATAAAAAAGGTTTAAAAAAGGTTTAGCAAATTAGTTTAAAAAATTAAAATATGGTAGGTATTGCGATTTAAAATCGTAAGTCTTCAAGTTTCAGTTCAATGAAACTTTAGAAATTATCCTAAACAAATTACTATGGTATCGAATTTTGACTTCGCGTCAGTACTGAAATAACCTTTCTACGTTTTTTTTATTGTAATATCATTGATTTGATCCCAATGAAAACACTGCTCGACATTCGCAAAGCATACTTTCCATTGCAACATTATTAACTATTGGGCAAAAAACTTGAGAGAAACTAGAAGAGATCTTACATTCAAAGAAGTGCAAAGATTGACGGAACATAGGTCAAAGGTCGAATAATGCATATTGCATTGAACCCGAAAACTTGTGGCGCAGTCTTACTGACAAAGACTGCAATCGAAGCGAGTTCTCAACTGAATACGGACTATTTTCTAAAAAGTAGTCAATTTTGTTTCACTCCGCAATCCGCAATCATTACAGAACTAAATTGAAACTTGTCGCTTAAGTCTAGCTCTGTCTCGGCCATTAGGTACTTTAAAAACAAAAGACCTTATTCAAAGTCTAAAAACTCGCGCATGAATATGCAATTCTGATTGCATTTAACTCATTATCGCGTCCTTTGTCTGAGTAAAGCCCTGTTTAAAGAGAATTGATGCAAAATGCACTCGGCCTTCGTCGCTTTGTTTGAAAATGGGCGAGCTCTGGACTTCTAATTATCTTCACAGTTATTTTTTTAGGTATTTCTTACTTACTTTTTTGTGTGATTAAAGAATTTACATGTTAAAAGTATTGTTTTGGAGAGTTTAGCTAAACGGAGTTTAGAGTTAGTTTGTTTATGTTTAGTTTTAGGGGTAGCTAGCGAAGAGAGTATGCTTTACTTGTTGACTGTGTAAGGGTAATATATTGATATTTCAAATACTTTATTGCTTTCCTTTTCTTTTCTAATAATATAAAGCTGACTGGAGGGTTTGTTTGTTGAACGCATTATTTTTGTGATGAATAGTCCATATTTTGAGGAAGGCTATTATAGGCTATATGACATAGATAACACTGTCTCTACGCGTACAAAGTTACGTTTACAGTTTGTCGAAGAAGAAAATCGAAGCCAGGACTTTTGGTGCTACAGCATTTTTGCGCGACCTCTAGCCATTGCACCAGCCTCAAACGTGATAGAAAACTAGGAATATCATAAATTACAAATTTTCTTAAATAAAGGTTGAGGTTTCAAAATTCAGAAATACACTAAAAGACAATCATACAAAAACCAGAAACAGCCACTTATTTACAAGCTGAAGTGTCTGACGTCTCGTGCCAGAGGTAACCAACCACAGCACATTTCGTGGTGTGACGCCTGCAAAGTACTCGTACCTCTACGAGTATAAGTGTGAACCGCATGGCCGTGAGTGTCACGACCATACGACGATATAAACCCACTCGTAGGTTACTTCAACTTATTTCTACGAAACTTGTTGTAGGAAATAACGAAAAAGCCCACACGCTAGTTGAGACGCTATGAAAGGTTTAGGTAGCCTAAAGTTTGGAATAACGATTCAATTTTTTACAATAAACTGTCTTCTGTGCAAAGTCTGCTAATTTCATATTCATTTCATAGAGTTATTATTCACGCGAGGAAATTTCAAATAATCATTAAAAAGGTTTTTGATTAATAACCGTGACTGATTTCAAACAATTATCGATAGAGGGTTTGTGACTTTGCTAGAACTTGCTAAATGATTAAAATATGAAGTTCTATTACGGATTGTTTTGGCGCATAAAAATGACTTCTACACCGTAAGAGTTAGTAGTTAGTAGTAGTTAGTTAGAAGTTCCCGTCGTGTTATAATATCACGACGTGCGCTGGCGTTTTTTTCATGAATGAAGTGAATTAACAAAAAAAAACTCATTTTTTTATATTTCACTATTCAGTTCTTGAATAGATCAGTTCCTGATATCAAATTTGGCAAGTAGGTACTTGCATAATCACCTTGTAAGCAACACTGCACCCCCAAGACATAATTGTTATTGCAAAATACTATAAGTCGTTGTGTTTTCTCCTATGTATGTGTGTATGTATGCAGTAAACTAACCTTTACTGTTAATCAAAGTTAGAATGCAATGTTCCTAGTTAGTTAACAAGCAAGCTCACATGCACATTCTACCAGTTGAATTGCGTAAGCGTCTCTCAACCTAAATCGGTTCGTTGCCACAATCTATTCAAGTCAACCCAAGATTGGTTCGGAGAAGTGGGATCAAAGCTCACCGAATTATGCGAGCCATTCATTGCTCTCTGATTGGTTGGCTTGGGTCACTCGAGCATCGCCTGGAAGACGAAAACGCATTTAGTTTGAGAGCACAGATCACAAACGATAATTTGGTGTGTAGAGATATCATGGAAATGAGTTAATTTGCTTTTGAATAATTTAATACGGGAAATCTTGATACAAACATTATCAAATCGTTAACGCGTCTTTACGAATTTTAAGCGGGTTTCATTAGGTATTCATTAACATTCATATTGTGTTTATTAAAGATTTTGATTGCATTATTTCAATGTTGATCCTTCTCTTTCGGTGAATTTCTGCACATAAGTAATCACTGTCACTGTTTTTAATATAGAACGACTGTGGCAATGGAGAAACCTCTTGATGATTCGTGTAACACCAGGGACAACACTCGAGGGTTTGCCAACCCTGTTAAAACTTTTTCAAACCTCACTTGAAGAACCTTATGACAAAATGGCTGCATGCCTCGTGCCACATCGGGAAAAGATCGGAATTTGACGACTTGAAAGTAAAGCCGCGGAATGAAAAGGTTGACCAGTTTTCAAATAAATTCATTTACGCGTTGCAAGCACATGTTACCTTTTTTAACTATGTAACAGGTTGAGTTAGAGTGTGTCTAAAAGTATGGTTTTTTGTTTGACAATATAATTAAAACTCGATAAGACGTATGTTTCTTCACGATTGACAGTTGGACCAATACTTTTTATTGGTTTGATCTTGTCAATGTCATCATTGAGCAAGCAAAAACAGATCTTATTTTGGCCAACCCTTTCATTCCCGCACTGTACTCTGAACAGGTATATTTAAATAGTTTTTTTGTTTGTTTGTTTGTTTGAAAGCTAAACATTTTTTTCCACAATTTAACAGTCATGGTTTCAAAATATCCAATTAAGGAACCAAACTGAATCCGCTAAGTACTAGCTGTAGCAGCTTACAAAGGAGCTATGCCAATAAGTCTAAAACTATGTTCACCAATTCGAATACAATGTCTCACCTGAAAATTACTGCCAAAGAAATCTTAAAAATATTTTCTCCGCCATTGGATATTATTATGTTGTATTATGGTATAATTGAAGATAGTATTATGTTGTGCGGGGTTGCGTGTCGAGCCGCGTTTGCTGGCGTCAATTAATCCTGATAAGTTAATTTACTATAGCAATTTCGTACGTTACGCTCCGACGTGAATTTATATAAATGAAATATCATTTGGTAAATAAAACCTGTGTAAAGTATACAGTGTAGTAATAAAGGACAAATTCGTTAAAATGAGAATGATGAAGACGACTGACGTGCTTTTAAAATACTTTTTAACTGTGTACCTCATTGTGTTTTTATGTTTATGCGTAATTCGTAAATTATGCATAATGTAGACTCATCACTTCCGAACAGCCGGGAAGCTGACAGAACTCAGGCGTGGCAGTATGGTGGACTTGCCACCTACCTGCTTCCAACCCAGATGGGTAAGGTTGGGTACCGGGGCCCTTGCCGCATTATACGGCGTAAACCACCTTTTTCCTTTATGTCGAATACGCATGTTAAAAGTTGTTCCTTGGTCCGGTAGTGTCGATCTGTCATCACATCGCGTTGTTTGTTTGTGCATAATACCTATGTATGTTTCTCAGTTCACTGTAAGTTTATTCAAAAAAATAGCATCTTTACAACATTTTTAATTACTTCTTCACCCCTATTTGTCATAGCGTGATGTTTTATAGCCTAATAGCCTTCCTTAATGAACGGATAACTCAACTCAAATATTATGTTTTTTCAATTTCGATCCAGAAGTTCTTGAGATTAGCGCGTTTAAAGAAACAATCAAACTCTTCAGCTTTATATTATTAGTATAGATTATATTATTAGTATAGATTTGTGTTTCGCATTCTGGGAGTTGGACCCTAATAGGATATTTAAAAATAGTTTTCACTGTTTTTTTTTAAATTATCTTCTTTAAGGTGATCTCACTCCACCTGATGGGAAGTAGTCGTGAGGTCCAGATATGAGGTTGACAAGGTACAGTAATGAAGTAACCACTGGGCTGGTCAATCTCATTCTGATGATCTTGTCAATGGACTGTGAAACCATTATTAGCTCTATGCACATGAACTGAACTTATTGTAGAAAATCATTGATTTAAATGAAAAAAGCTTATACTTACAGGATTAAAACAACATTTACACAATTTTTAAAAAAGGGGTAAGCTAAATGTTTCTTCACCTTGAATCGATTTTCTATAAGCTTGGTAAGGAAATGTAAATATTTATAAAGGCTATTTTTAGTTTTGCACGTTCGTATAGGTTTCCTTAGTAGATAAAGTATAGCAGCGTGTATTGAATATAACCAACGCGAAAGCAATCAATTCGCATCGGCCGCTTTAATAAGCAAGTGTCGGCAGACTCGTGAATATTAAGTGTTTTCCAAGACTAATTTTCGAGTATTTCGCGGCGAAACTTCGCCCGGCTAAGTCCTCATTATACAGCTACGCTTAGGGCAGCTGCACTCTGTGAACTTTAATTTTAATTTGCTACTTGCTCTTTTTCAAAAGGTGTATATAGAATATGAATAACTTAAATCTTATTGAGCATGCCTGAGATATGCTTCAGAGAAGAGCTCTCAGAAAATTCCCTAAAGATATTGTGCATAAAAACCAGCTTTTTTTTGCATCTTAACAGGACTTGTGACAGTGTTCCACAACAGGATATTGACACCCTTGTTTTTATAATCAGAATTATAAGAATAAAATAAGTTTTGAGTAAGCAGAATCGCTGCAAAAGTTTACGACCATTTTTATGAAAAAACTAGCAGCCGCCCGCGACTTCGTCCGCGTGGACTAACGTTATCGTAATTTTAGTAAGGATGCCTATTTTTTTTGAAAATGAAATATAGCCTATGTCACTCAGGAATGATGTAGCTTTCCAACAGTGAAAGAATTTTTCAAATCTGCCAAGTAGTTTCGGAGCCTATTCAATTCATACAAGCAAACAAAAAATCAAACCTTTCCTCTTTATAATATTTGTATAGATGTAGATTTTTAAGATGTTGGGGTTTTAAAAATAAACATAAGATTGATATTTCGTCTGAGTTTTCCCCCTTTTACTCGGTTTTTTTTTAAATCGTTCTTTATCTGAAGTTTATTAACAGATAACTTAAGATAATAAACAAGGTTTATAGGTAGGTCCTAACAAAAAGTTAAAAGAATTTTAGTTATTTAGGTTTAATTAAAATATCCCTAGAGCATGTTGAATTGTGTACACATCAAAGCATGTAACGTGTGAGTTACGACCTGCATACAACTAAACGATAAACGATACGACATCACACCGTGACGTGTCATCGTTTCACGGTGAGACGTCGTGTCGTAAGAATCTCCTGCGACCAAGCGATATACAGTCTTCTCGTGACTCGTATCTCAAACACGCAATCACGCGTGGCTACACACTAAATAAATCGTGCCTGAAACTTTTATTATATTGCCAACACTAAATTGTAACTGTAAAAACAAGCTAAACTCGCTGCGTTGATCAAGCCAAAAGTAAGGGTTAGAAGTAAGTTCCATCAAACGTCCGACTAGGTAAGTATAAAAGTTCAACCATGGTTGTGGTTCTGTTTGCAAACAGAACCACAGAATCTTATTGCCACACAATCCTGCTTAACTTTTTATCATGTGGAATACCACTCTCTCAATTGTTTTCTAAGTCTTATCTAAATTAGACACAAATTACAAATTTTGAGCCTAAAACGTGGATTAAAAAATTGGATAATAAATAATAAAGTACACACCAAGGGAAGCTATATAGATCCTGATTGTCTGACTGATGACTATTATTCAATAAAATATACTTAGATAATTTACCATTATTACTAGTTACTGAGCCAATTCTTTTGAGTTTTGGTTCAAATATCCCTTCAAGTGTCGGAGACATACGAGCTGCCAGGCGCGTCATCGCCGAATCTTATTAAAATGGCGGTAGATCGTTGCGAGTCATTATTTGGCACCAAAGCGGCCCAAATGCCACAAAAATGACAAAATGCCAATGTCCTAAATGGTTAATTTTTTAGCGCGAAAGTCATAATTATACTAGGCTTAAATTTACCGCTTGGAACTGTTGCAATTTCCTGATGAGCTGAATCAGCTCTCCGACACTGCAGGGGATAAACGAGTAGATTGTGTATCAAAGAGTAAAAATTAGCCTAAATAGCTATCATTTGTGAAAAGAAGCATGCATTAGCTTAAAGTGTACATACATATATTGCGGATTGCGGGATCTAGCACAAAACCACAGTATAAACAGTACGTTATCTATGGCCGCCCGCCGAGCTATTAGCCTAGCGTGCACACATACACGCGGCACAGCCCGTCCGTACTGCCACCACCTTATCCCCGTGCCGACACGGCGCGCGACGCGCACGCAACATTCAGACCGAGAGCGGCACGTTTGTATGTAGATTTTTACTGTTCTCTGTGTACTGTGACAAAACCCTCACATTGATACCGCAGGGTTGACATTTCTACATAAAACTCAGCGCAAATGAAATAAAGGCAAATATTCCGTCTTCGTCTGGCCTTAGTATTTGATTTGCTCAGAACCGTATTTAAGAATACAAGGCGCAATTGAATCCGAAACTTTAAAGGATTTCAAAATTTTAAGTGTGCTTTGAAGATGCTGTAAAATAGATTTCATTTATAAAAGTTATGTTTAGATTTTGGAGGGCTTACAAATATCTGAGTTTAATTAAACTTGGCATTCTTTGCAAGGTCACAGCGTTTTATTGTATTGAATTGAAACCACCTCTAGATTTCTGCGTAATTAATGCTTTTCTTGACGTTTAATCAGAAACTTGTTTTTCGTGTATCCTTTCCACACTTAGCCACAGAAGATTGTTATCAACAAAATTGACGGGTATTTACTTGAAACTATCTGATTTCTGGACAATTCTCGTGATATTGATGAAAATGTGTTTTTATTTAGAAAATGATGATAATTAAGTACTGTATTTTTAACGAATTCATTAAAATAGAGTTCCTGGGCGGAAATATAATTCACAAAGCCATTTTAACAGACATTTTAAAAAGACACCGTGATCAAAGGTTCAAAATTGTAGAGTAACTGAACACACTTGCGTTAAACTTGAGAAAGTTAAACTTGAAACGCTAAGAGAATCTGTGTAGTTCTTAGCGAGTGCCTTTATTAATAAACCAACTGACTTGGAGAAAGCCAGCTTATGTTGGAACAAGTTAGTGCATGGGACGACATAAAAGTTATTTATTTATTAATTGTAAATATTATGTAAAAGAGTAATTTGTGCCATGATTACCGTGCCATGATGCCAAAACTAAACAGATTCATTTATTTATTGATTTAATAAATATTTTCTATCGTGGATTTTCATATTTTACTACTACACTAGCTTTTACATGTATTCAGATAAAAAGATCACCATGCAATTACGTTAAGTTGATGTCATAACAGCCACCAAATAATAAAGTTCAAATTGCCTTGGCGTGCCTACATTCCAACACCCACCACTAGAAATGCAAAATTAAAACAGTAGGTTCATAATCACTACAAGGCTAACATCCAAATTATTAACCGGCGCTCAAAAACTGCAAACAGCCACCTAAAATTATGACATTAGCATAATAATGAGCACTCGACGCGGGAGCATCAGAAGTCGCCATTACCGCCGCGAAAATTGGGGTCTCACAGACCCAGCACACGAGTCAAAAAGCAATTGACAACACACGCAGCAGCGTTAACTTTGTAGAGGTCATTATGCCCCAAGCGAGATGCAGGACAGGGTGACCACACGGCAACCTTTTGTCGGGACTTTATAACCAAAGTTGATGTGTTTTTCATCATTTGCGCTTGATATTAAAGCCAGAGATACTGGCAGTTGCCCTCATAAATAGCACTACGATATGACATAATAATAATATAGGGTATTTTTTTATCACTAAGGAAAAGAAAAATGCCTAGCCTGTATCATCAGGGCATCTCGTAGTGCCGTTTATTAGGATCAAATTCTGGAAGTTAACATAATAATGGCAAGCTAAAGGAAAGGTCTCATTTTTTAAAAAGTATTTTATCTACTGTACCTATAATAAATACTATTATGCGTTTTTTCTTTTATCAAAACGTGGGTGAGGTTGAGGTGTGCATGCACGAATACCACAACTGTGTCGCTATTTTTTCATGGACCAATTCCCCATTCAAACGTGCCCAGTCTTTTTTAGTAATTCATTGCCAACTTTAGTTAATTTAATAACATCTGGCTTAGTAAGATATGCACCAAATACAATTCAAAAGTGACATAATTTACTATGAAATTCTATGTCTGTAACTAAATTGTTACAATGAGGTAAATGTGTTAGGTTCATGTTTTGTAAGTGGTGAAATCTAGTAGAAAAAGACATCAAAAGTCTAATAGCCTTATCATGAAAACTTAAACAGCGCTTCATCATCACGTTAACTTTTATAACGCTTTCATTTCTGTTGCTGTAAGTGAGAAAACACGTCAATAGCTTATTCTATACTTAAGTGTTGCGTTGGTTCTTATGAACAAGGGGATAAGTTTATACATGAGTTGCTTAGTGCACGTTTTTCTCTTTTTAATTCAAATATTCCTGCGAAATTTGCAAAACGGGGTTACCATAAGCGGGCGTCCCACGGGACGTTTCGGTCAGAGCAAAATATTTATGCTCGTGCATGTTCGTTTTAATAAACCCAAAACGAGAAGTGGGATGTTCCAATTCATTCATAAGTAAGGTTGCCCAAGGGTGATTGATGTTTGTTTTGCACGTATGGTTTTTTCGAACGATTAAAAGGGTGTGGCTGTTGATCTTGTCGTAATCATATAGAATACTAGCAGCCGCCCGCGACTTCGTCCGCGTGGACTTAGCTGTATGTGAAAAAAGATTTTCCCGCTTTTCTGTTGAAATTTTCCTGATTTTTCTTTGCTATAAACCTCACTGAGCCCGAGACCTTCCAACGTATGCAAAATCGTGGAAATCGGTTGGTGCGTTCTGGAGTTATAGCGTCAGGAAGGAAAACCCGACTTATTTTTAAATAGTAGATAACATAGAGGTATAAGAAAATAGAACTCTACAATAGATGACCTTGTCAGGCAAGGGGCAGGCATTGCTTTCATGGAGTACCGAATATACATGTAGCGTTGGGGTGGTGAGAAAAATGCCAATTTCGATAGTAAACCTTTATTTTTCAAAATTTACGAACACAACGCACGTCTTAGTTATAGGTCCTAACGCCATCTTGCTTTTCTTCCCGTCTTCCCTCTCACTCCCTCACACACATGCTTTCTCGCTCATCGTAGCTAGTTCCTTTACATCTGTTTTTTTTTCAATCCTACACTCGGCCATCCTGCTACTTGTCTGTCCTCAGACAATCTTAAAAATTTACTTAACAATATCTTTCACTTAGGTTATACAAAATTTAAAAACTTCAATTACTCACTATTACTTTAAAGAGTTACTGTCTTTTACAGATACAAATCTTACAATATATTTTTTTTACTAACTTTACTTAGGTACTAAAGTTAACTAAGCTAACTATTATTTTATAACTAACTGTTATAACTAAGCTTAAAGTCTAACTTATCGCTAAGTATACTAGTACTAGTAAGTCTTACAAATTGAACTCACTGAAGTTCATGCTAATCTCTAACAACATAAAACATTGACAACTTGACAACTAAGTACTTGTTATCAGTATACAAAAGTTGCATGGAACACAATTCGAAATCTTATTTAAGTATAAACAACCAATGTATTTGCTAACACAGTGATCAAACATGTTATGAAATATCTACAAAATATGCACTCTGATTGCATTGTGTACAATATTACAATTTAGAATTAGACACAATAGGTAGGTACTACAAAATACTAAATAAACGTCACAGCTTTTACAAAAAGAGGTTTGGTTTCATTTATTACTCATTCCTTTCATCCATCTCCACTAAAATATTTACCAGTTCACAATGTGAAATGATAATTCACCTACTTTGGCCATGGTTTCATCTGATCGGCTGAGCTTGATGTTTTGTTAGACCCTTCAGCAGTAGGATCCACCTTCTCCACATCATAAAGATCGTTGCGCTTGACCTTTGTCACCGATATGGTCCTAGATATTTTGGTTTCAGCTTTAGTCCTGGGCCAAATTGTGTTCCTTTTATAGCAACCAAATCTCCTTCAGTATATTGGGTACTTGCTTTTCGCTTCTCATTAAATGTCTTCTTATTTTCATCTTGTACTTGTAGTATCTGTTGCTTTGCTTTGATTCTAATATCGTCTCTATTTTCTTCGTATTGATCAATCTCTTCTTGTCTCAACAGTTCTAAAATCTTCAAGTCTTCTTTACATCTCATGCTTATCCCAACCATTAGGTGAAATGGGGTGGTATTTATGCTTCTCTGAAAGGTACTATTTATAGCCCTTTGCACTCTGCTGATATGTCTATACCACAATGATGGATTTTCTAGACATATTTTAGTCAATACAGCCAAAATAGTCCTGTGCAGCCTCTCCACTTGGCCATTTCCCCTTGGAACTCCTGTGGTTATGGTAACATGCTCAATGTTTTCTTCTTGACAGTATTCTTGAAATTCACCTCCAGTGAATGCTGTTCCTCTATCGCTTATGATTCTGAGGGGATTTCCATAATGTTGTTGGTGTATCTTCAACTTTTCAACAGTCTCTTTACTTGTTGTACTTTTAGTTGGAAATATCCATGTGAATTTTGTGAAACCATCCACTATTGTCAATATGTGATTGTAGAGCTTCTTCGTATGCGTCAATGGTCCCAAATGGTCTACATGGAGTGTGTGTAATGGAATACATCCCTTATCTATTGGATTCAAATAACCTTCTTGTTTCCCAGCTTTTTTTGTAGCCAATAGACATGGTATGCAGGATACAACAAACTCTTGAAGTTTCTTTTCTAAATCTTGAATATAATAGTCTTGTCTTATAATTTCTTTCATCTTTTTCATAGAAAAGTGACCCTTACTGTGGACTTGTTTTATGATCTCTTTCTCTAGTGATTTAGGTATAACAAGTTGCTTTTGCTCTCCTTTGTAGAGAAGTCCATTATGTAACCAGTAATCTGAAAAAGAACTATGTTTCAGCACTTCGCACACTGCCTTCAATCCATCATCACTTTGTTGAGCCAGCTGTATTTGATGTTGCAAACTATTGACATTAATCATCAAACATGGATGTCGGCTTAAAGCATTGGCATGCTGCATCTTCGCACCAGCTCTGTGTTCCACCTCATAGTCAAACTGGTCTAAGTATAGCACCCAGCGAGCAACTTTTGGAGACAATTCTTTTTTCTTCAGGGTCATCTCGAAAGCTTGGCAATCTGTAACCAATTTGAAATGTATACCATATAAATAAATCCTAAACTTTTTTACTCCTTCTATGATGGCTAATGCTTCTAGCTCATAACTTGAATACTTTGATTCTGCATCAGTGGTTCTCTTGCTCATATAGTGAACAGGATGCCAGCCATCTTCATGTAGCTGCAGCAGTATTGCAGAATAGGCAACAGCAGAAGCATCTGTATGTAATTCAGTGGGTAAATTAGAGTCATAGATCTTAAGCACTGGGGAATCTGCTAACTTTCGCTTTAGGCTTTCAAATGCCACAATTTCCTTTTCTCCGAACTTAAATAAAACATCTTTTTTGAGCAGGTCTGATAAGGGTTTGGCTATATGCGCATAATCTTTTATGTATTTCCTGAAATAAGACGTCAAGCCAAGAAAACTATGGACTTCCTTTGGATTTACCGGTCTTGGATACCTCATCACTGCATCTATCTTCTCAGTAGTGGGTCTCACCTCTCCATTCTTCACTAAGTGCCCTAAGAACTCTACTTCCCTGGTAATCAATCTTGCTTTTTTCCAATTTATTTCTAAACCATATTGCTCTGAAATCATAAGTACTTTTTTAAGACGTTGCACAGCTTGGATCTCAGATTCAGCTGGAATCAAGAGATCGTCAATGAATATTATCACCTCACCTTTCATAAGTAAGTCTCTGAAAATTATAGATATGAATCTCATGAAATAGTTAGGACAGATACTCAAACCGAAAGGAGCTCTTAAAAATTCGTACTGGCCATTGTGTGTAACAAAAGATGTGTACTTTATTGACTCTTCGCATAGCTTTAAATGAAAAAACCCATTTTTTAAATCTAGCACACTGTAGACCCTAGCCTCCTTTAGTTTATCAATCAAATCCTCTATCACTGGTAATGGAAACTCATCTTTAAATATTTTTTTATTCAACCTTCTATAGTCAACACAAACCCTAACAGAATTATCTTTTTTGGTGACTAAGACCAATGGACTACTGTATTCTGAATGACTTACGCGTATTATGCCCTTCTCCAACCATTCAGCAACTTGATTGTCCACTATCTCTTGCTCCTTTAATGCCAAACGTCGTGGTCGTTGTGCCACAGGGAAATCATCCTTGAGCACAATCCGCAGTTGTAGTGGTGCTTCTTTGGTCTGCTCCGGTTTGTAGTTCTGTACACACTTGATCACTTCTTCTTTCAGAGCCAGATCCTTCATATGACCTACAACAGAATCATAAGAACATACCTCACTTGCATAACATCCTAGTCGCTCCCATTCTTTACTATAAAATTTCACAGAACCTCTTTTTAAAACAACTGTGACGTCGTTTAGGAACTCCTGACCTATTATAACATCGTAAGGTATATAGTCTTTACATAAAACGTGAAACAATACATCCGGATAGCACTGCTCGTCCACGCACAATTTCAAACGACACTTCCCTAACGAACGCACTGTTGATTGTCCTATGCCGGTCAACAATAGTTGGTCTTTTTCGCATTTCGGTTTGCCTATTGCTTCATACACATTCTCCGAAATAATATTTACGTCGCTGCCGGAGTCAATTAGCGCGTGAATCTCACGATCGTTTAACTTCATAACAACTATTGGCTTCTTTTCGTCAGAGGTTGACATTGACAGTTCTTCTTTCTTCTCGTTGTAAACAAACGCCGCCATCTTCGATTTATCGTCGTTCGTATCGAAGCCGCTTGGGGCGCTGTCTTCGCTGTCAGTAACTTCCGCCGCGAACATCGTATTTTTCGTGTTTTGCTGTTGGTAGCTCTGCCGTGTTTTGCCGAACTCTTCCGATCTTGCACGATGACTGTTTGTCGCTGACGTCGATGCCGACGCACTGCAGGCTGATCCAACATGGCCGAATTGGTTACACTTGAAGCATTTTAGGCCTTTGCTTTTGTGTGGGCAGTCAGCAGATGCATGACCGACTTCTCCACAACTATAGCACCTAATCCACGACCTTGCACTTGTCTGATGCTTGCTTGAATGTACTGAACGCCTCTGCGCCTGCACCGCACTTTGCATTTTTCTTGATATTGTTTCGTAGATTTTCAACTTCTCTTTCAAATCACCATAAGACGTTACACCATACAGCATGATTTTGTTTGTTTCTACGTCAACTATCCCGTCCACTATGTACTTAATTGCTACGTAGTCTGGCATCTTGCCGCGTTTGCCAAGTTCTTTCATCACTAGCATGTAATCTTGACAGGTCTCGTTTGTACGTTTCTTTCTGTTGCTCATGAGTTCGTGTATGGCTTTAATATCGACGTTATCCGGGAATTCTTTAATAAGTGCCGTCTTGAGATCTTCCCAGCTCTTGTGTGGTCGCTCCGCCCGAAGCCAGAGCTGTGCCGTGCCGGTCAACGATCTCCTCGCAATTAGAAGTTGCTGTAGCGGTGTCCATCCGAATATTTCGGCGTTGGTTTCTACGTCTTCTATCCACCGCGTTGCCGAATAAGTGTCGTCGCGTCCGCTGAAGGTGGGAATCAGCTCCGCCGTCATCTGCAGCATGTTCGTGTCACGTTTTTTCGCCTCGTATACCTCGTCGCAGTCGTCGTAATAGTCGTCTTGCCGGCTTTTTCTTCTTTCCTTCGCGTCTTTAGGCATTTTGTCGAACCGTCGTAAGCGTCTTCTAATTTTCTAACCGCAGAGTCGTATGCGTACACGCGAGCACGTGTTAATCGATTTTGCCACGCCGTTTTCTCACCACCCGTGATGTTATTTCTTATTTTTTTCTCCAGATCCCGGACGAGCCCCCAAAATGTAGCGTTGGGGTGGTGAGAAAAATGCCAATTTCGATAGTAAACCTTTATTTTTCAAAATTTACGAACACAACGCACGTCTTAGTTATAGGTCCTAACGCCATCTTGCTTTTCTTCCCGTCTTCCCTCTCACTCCCTCACACACATGCTTTCTCGCTCATCGTAGCTAGTTCCTTTACATCTGTTTTTTTTTCAATCCTACATACACTTAGTTAGCAAATAAATACTTGAATTAGTCCTTTTTGACTTTTTTAATTATTTGTGAATATTTTTCCCGCATTTTACCTTACTCAATCACAATAAGGCCCGGCGCCCACTTTCGGCATCGGCACGCTTCAGGATTTTAAGGTGGCAAATAGCAATATACTTTAACATTATGGCAATAAAGTAGAAATTTCCGTGATGTGTTCTCGTAAAAACAAAAATATCGCTTCGGTATGCTTGAGGCTGCTGTTTCAGCATTTTCTACTTTATTGCCATTATGTTAGAGTATATTACTATTTGCCACCTTAAAATCCTGAAGCGTGCCGATGCCGATAGTGGGCGCCGGGCCTAAGGTAACAACTACAAGTTGACAATAACCTGTCTCAAATACAGACATCATTTTGTGATGCCATTCACATTGACCAGGTCGAATGTCAATGTCTTTTCGTTATTTGTTTCTAAAAGCTAGATTTTTGATGTGCATCAGCCAACGTTTTTTAATAATCATTAATAACTGTTTCACAACCCTCATCATAATGGATCGTTATAGACATACAAGTCAACATAAGATATTGAATGAAAAAAAAACTGATATTTGAGGCCGTCAGAAAAACTTACAAACTTTTGACAAACTGCATTTTGTACCCTTACAAGACAATCAAAAAGAATATTTTCGTTTCTAAACGTTTGATTGCACTTTGAACGTGTGAAAAGAAACGCAAACGCAACATGAAAAACATGGTCACTCTATACCGCCATGATTAAAACTAATCAGGAGGCGTTGTCGGTTTGCGCGAACAATAGCGAGGGTTAAGAGGCGCCCTCTGGTGTCGCGGCTAATTTAGTTTGCGTCGGCTTTGACCCAAGTGGCGCTAAAGATGACACTTGCACGTATAATCTTATTTCATCAGCTGTCGACACTTCTTTTAATTCATTTAATCCTTCAATGCACAAAAAAGTACAAAAGATGAACTTTTAATCCTTTGACTTCTTTTGACGATTTGAAATTATTGTGTGATGGTTAGTAGACCAAGTATGGTCATTTTTATTTTAAGCATTAGGGATAATGCACTATCATCTTACTAAAGATAAGAAAACCAGAACAAGACTATCGGTCTGCCTGGCATCAGGCGGGACTCGAACCCGCATCTTTCGCAAACCGGGCGACTGCACTGACCAATTATGCTACCGAGACCACTAACAGACCGGCCAAATTTCTCTGGTGTATTATACCTGGCAGCCAGGTTTGTTTCACCAATGTTTTGGCATATTCCTTAAACCTATACCTTAAAATAAAAATAACCTATTAAAAAACCTAGTTTCATCTTATCGCATTCTCCACAAGTCAACTATTGGGTGTGACTGAATTATGGATATCCTTGGTGGAGAACCTATGCCCAGCAGTAGGCGTTTCTTGGCTGATATAATGATGTAAACACTCCCACCTGACATCAATACCATTTTTTTTATGTGTTCTTACAGTTCGATTTCAATACGTTAGGAAAAAGATCAAAGAGTCTAGCAGAAGCAGATGACTAAAAGATGAGATAAAGCATAGAATTCTCTAAGTGGGTTTGAAAAGGTTCTTACAAGGTCGAAAACGCGTAAGCATACGCTTGTAAGAACGAGAAGTGTCCATAATCTGCGGTTACTGCTTGCCATCAAGCAGTCTGCAGCAAATCTGCCACAGTCGTATGAAAAACTTAACACTAATTTTCGGTAGCAATCTCTTTCACAGTGTATAAGCTATGATGTGCTACGCAATGAATCGCTACGAGATGCGCCACCGGTCGTCACGTATATTGCTACGAAGCGGAGCGCAGTATCATCGTGCTACAACACTGTGCTACGACAACGACAAAGGAATAAAGTTGAAATGGCGTTCATTGACATAGTGTTAAGATCTGTTAGCCATAGGGGCAGAAAAGTTGAATGTATTGAAGGCATTTGATAGAAAAGGCAGCGTAGGATGCCCAAGAATGTACGCATGGGGAGGTGGCTGGATTAGTTGACAAAGGTTGCTAAATTTCGGTGAATGTATGCCGCCTACGCTACTTGACATTTCAATGTTTAGCTTATTTTTGAAGATCTAGGCTTGATATAACTTCTCCTTGCCTAACACTACGTTCAACAACACGAAATCCCCACTTATTAGCGCGCTTTCTTCACTCAGTCTTATTTGGAAAGCGTAATGATAATTTCCATTTTAAATCCAGACACGGGAAATACCTATTCTCCTACGCATGAATGTTCATGTTTTTCAATGGAGATTGAACCTATGATTTGAAGGTATAATTTATGGCAATAAAAACAAAATAAGATAATTTAGTTACACATTAATACAAAAATGTGATGTGTAATGTGAATATTTGTGTAAAAAGTTTATCTTATTTTAAACTTGCATCATAATATCACACATACAAAGTTTGGTTTCCATATTTAAGCTGAAATCTAACATTTATATCAAAACCCCATTTAGCGCTTCAACTATTATGACAGCAATAAAATTTGCTATCAAGAACTCAATAAACGCGGCTATAAAGGCAACCGACTAAAAAAGTGGTCCGCTTCAAAATGTCGCGGACCATTTAATTGCGGGACGGAATCAGCAAAGATAAGTAGGTGATCCAAAAACAGAAAAATAGTCGCGATAGTGGAGGGTTGAGGGTTGTGGAACCGCCTGCGCGGCGCCGGTCCCCCCGCCGGGCCCCCCGCCCTCGCTCAGTCGCGACCTGCCTTCGCACGCGGGGGGTTGTTCCTGTTGCCCACACGTTTGAGTGCAAAACAAAGTGCAGTTTAGTGTTATTAGTGCCTGTGGGTGTCTGTGTGTGTGCAGTTTGCGAATGGACCTACTTTAACCGGTAGGAACGGATTCTGCACCATGTTTAACACGTAAGTAATGAATCACTTTTTTCCTTACACACTTTCGGCGTTCGCGGTTCGGGAGTATTTTTAATGAGACTGCAAAGTAAGTCTGTGTGATTAAAGCAGGCAACACAGAAATATGGTTAGTATGCTTAATAATTTGCCACTGAATAATATCTGGTAGGTACAACTGTTCTAGTTTATGATAAATGAATAAAATAATAACAAAACAACACAAACAAAAACATATACAAATTTCAGTAATTTAATTTTTAGTTCTTGGCATAACCGAGACTTCATTTATCATTGCTTTTTTTATAATAAATTTATAAAATCGTTATAAAAACCAAATTTCCGAAGTTCATAAAGCAGCATGATTATAAAGTATCCTTCCTGAAAGGTTAATAATTCATAATAACGCAACGTTAAATTCATTTAACCGACCTTTTGCATAATATATTTAGAGCGGAAAAGCTACTAACAGGGTTTCAAAATACTAAGCGCCTTAGATTCAATTTCGCATACTTACTCTTTTATACAAAAGCGCGTGAGTATACGAAACTGAATCTATTTCTGGTATTAAACAACATAGCATATACGCCCACGAACTATGTTCTAAACGGGTCAGTCAGAGGCACACTAAATGTTGCCGCCAGGGTGCACGGCACATTCAGAAGCCCATATTTCGCCAATCGTATTTCTATTTGTTAAAGATAATACTATAGGTAGTTTTAATGAATGAAAAATGTTTTTTTAATTTGGATTTTAAGAGATAATTCAGGCATAGGCATTATCTACGCTACCACAATATTTTTTATATAACACATTGTCAACTAACAGCAAAAGCTAAGTTGGTCCTAATAGTCGTCAGATCATCACACAAGAGGTTAGAGGTGGATGCCTATAACATTGGTGAAATCACCCTGGCTCATAGGGTAAATATACCAGAAATATTCGGCCGGTCTGTTAATGGTCTCGGTAGCACAGTGGTTAGTGCAGTCGCCCGGTTTGCGAAAGATGCGGGTTCGATTCCTGTCTGATGCCAACATGACCAAATGTCTTTTTCTGGTTTTCAGATCTTTACATACATAAACATTACACAGACCAAGACCCAGAAACTACACTCACACATCATCTGTGCTATTGTTGTGTAATGATTGCAGAGATCTAAGATAAATAATTCAGGCAGTATTATCGAAGACGTCGATCTCTTCCAAACACTTTCTACAGACAGAGAAACATATTGTAAGGATAACAAATTATGCTGTGGTGTTCAAGGGCATTAATTTCTAAGCAAAACTGATGAAATGTTTTTGAATCATGAAAAATTACGCCATACAAAACTAAGAACCAAAACACACACTTACAGTTTACTCAATTGTTAATTCATAATCCAATTGCAATATTATGTATGTTACATACAATTGCGTATGGATTAACAATAGATAGTTGTTACCATCTAGTTAGTACATAAATGCAGTGTTGGACACGACTATTACAAGAATGATGTACAAGGGTCGAGGCGTCCGAGTCCTTTAGCCTAAAGCTCGACGACTCTGGAGACTTTTGCAGAGCTCGAGCCTTTTTGTAAGCTCGAGCCTTCGCTCGAGCTTACAAAAAGGCTTCGCGCGATTTTTTATGATTTATGACGTGTGTTTATATTACTTCCTACAAAACCTATTACTAGGTCTACTATCTGGATTATGAAAACGCAAAAAAATAAAAAAATGTGTATGGATGTATGGATGTTCATTAATCTGTAACATAAAATTGAGCTTTGAACACCACTAATTACATGATTAATTTATAACTAAGTTACGGAGATATTTTCAAAGTAAAAAACTTGACCTTCTAATAAAGGCTTGCATTTTTTTGAGACTTAACGGCTTTTACGGCTCGTGGTCTTCTGAAGGCTCAAATTCTTTTAAAGCCTCCAGCCATGGCTCAGAGAGCTCGCGGCTTGGCTAGGCTCGGGACTCCGACCCTGCCGAGCTCACTGAGCCTTGCAGTTCCGCTTCGAGGTTTCAAAAATAGGGCTCGACGCCTCGAGTCTTGAACATCACTAAGTACCTACAAGCTCTCGAATACGTAACAAGCACAAATGTTCTTAATAGTGATGTAAGCCTGTTATGGACGTCGTATTGAGGGCCTCTTAGCAAGCAGGATTGCTTACAATGATACTGAATTAGCCAATCAAATGACAGCATTATCGAGGCAGATACAAGTAGCTGCCAAAAGCACACACATCATGATATTCATCAGCATTTAAGTCTCGCAAACTTGACACTTATATTTATAAAGATATAAATAAATATCCTTGGCATATAAATATTGTAGCCTAACTTAACTTAAGGATAAATGTTTAAGAAATTTAAATTTACGAAAATGAGTTATTTTTTGGGAGTGCACTGCACCGGCGCTCTTTAGGACGAACCGCCTTTGCTATCAGCGTAGAGTTCTGTATCTTGGCATAAAGTTCGCTATTTGTACATCGTGTATTAGGAAATAAATAATGGGTCAAAATCAGCTACGCTGTGCCACAATAGATTAATTTATAGTGGGTAAAATCTCTACTTCATACTCGTAACTATACGTAGGTAGTACGTGGTCATAGGTAAATAATTATTAGGTAGATGCTTATTTTTTTAATTTTGTCTTTTTGTTAGGGACTGGTAAAGCTTTGAGATGAAATGTATACTCGTACTTTGATGCATGAATAAACAATTAAAATCAGATTCGGTAACATAAAACTTCACATGTTCATTGAGGCGGTATTATCGCTTGGAAGTGATCTCTATGCTATCTATTTACTATCAAGTTCTTCTGAGAGATGAATGTCTCCAAACCTAATAGTAAACTATCAAATTGCGCTTCGAATATCAAACCAAGGAAGTAGCCTATAGCTCGGTATAGGTATACTATTGAAATCCGAATCCCAGGCCAATCAAGAAAACGTTTGTTTACTAAATTGTTCCGATCCGGGTGGCAGTCACGACCTGTCCCAGATCTGTCTATTGAGCTTTGTGACTGTTGAATAGCTTACAAAGCAACATCGTCCTCTGTAGGTTGTCTGGAAGAGATTTCTTACTCAATTGTACATTTACACTAACGTGTATCATTTAATTGACAATCACTTTGTTTTGTGAGTAAAAAGTGTTTCTTATTTCAACTTTTCATTTTAAACAATATGGGAAACCCACCCCTCGTTAGAAAGATGATGGGAGACCACCCCGACCGAAATTTAATGATGTGTTTTCCGGACAACACCGTGCCTTTTAATGAGCGTTTTAATTAAATACATAAAATTACATCATATTATGATGTGTCGTGGATTGTATCCACTTCTTAAAATTATGAACTGTTGATCTGAACAAGCTTTCAGAATCGAAAATTGCTCGCACTACTTCAGATAGAAAAGTTGGGTTACTGGGATAAATTGTATTTTTGCTTTGACGTCGTAGAAAACTTTACAAACAACTTTATCGCATCGAAGCTCATCATACATCCGCTTAGTGCAACCTCAAAGCATCATGAAAAGATCCTGTTACGAGGGATTTTTTTATTTAAAATGGGTTTGCGTTTGACCTCAGACTCACCTGATGGTAAGCGATGACGAGGCCGAAGGTGGAACACGCTTAATATCCATAATTGATAATTTATCCTGCAATATAGGTATCCTCTGTAATAATTGATTTGATCTGTGGCTAAAAATATCGTGATTCACGTGTACCGTGTGTTTTTTACTATTTTTGGCAATTCAATGCAGTATCTTCATTAAAGATCCGAAAACTAGAAAAAGACATTTTGTCTTTAGGCGGGAATCGAACCCGTGTCTTCCACAAACCGGGCCATTAACAGACCGGCCACATCTGTCTAGGTATATTAACGCTATAAGCTAGGGTGATTCCATCAATGTTAACAAGGTTCATAATGCCGAAAGCAGATATAAACTCATATTTGGAAAGTAAAGATCGCCTATCAACACCAAACTTGAACATCATTCCTGTTTCCGTTCATTCTAATTTCAACCCTACGATAACTAAGCGGCAGCCATCTTTTTATTTGACTTTATGTTCAATAACTCAGTCCTTCTAGTAAGTAGTTTAAGACTTGACAGTGTAACCTAGATATTGTGAAGTTCTCCGGCGTCCGTTTCGCTTCCGGGCACCTTGTAGGCAAACTGTTTAACGTATTGACTTGCTTCTCCTCAAACTTGGTAGGAATATAGTAATCTGGGACACAGTATACCTCTGTGATGTAAGATCATTTCTCGTTGCGAAGTAAAAGCAACCATTATATCGCATTTCAAAGAATCTGTTTCTTTTTTTCGAGGTATTAAGTAAATCTTTTATTTGTAGGCTACGTGTGCCTGGGGGATAAATGGTTTCTTTATTTAATTAGTCTGCAAAGATCCGAACTTATTCGAAAGCTCTTGTTTGTTAGTCAGCAGATGTCTGAGATATTTTTACAATATTTTGTAATTCGTTGCTTAGCATATTCATTCCGTTTGATTTTAATTATTTCTCTCTGCAAATTCGTTAAACATTCAAACATACTTTTTTACTACAAGGGCTTCTAATCAATATTTGACACAGCATTGACAGCTAAATAACAGCTGTACTTACCTGTACATTAGTTGATTCTTGACGGCTGAAGGGAATGAGGAGGCATTGGCAGCTAGCAGCCTCGCTATTAAAACACCTGAGAGGGTCGTTGTGTTCATTTCATTGCCGTAATGATGTTGCTAAGGGCAAGACACACTCTTTTTAAGGCTACTCTTTAACTTCCTAAATGTTACTCGAACAATCGTTTTGTTCTTTTGGGTAACTACACATTTGAGACAAAAATCAATAGAGTTGTATTATGAGACAACTCTATTGTTGTTAAGATCTTGTCATCTACACTCGGATAATTACAAAGACAATACTAAGAAATTAACAATAATTGCTTAGTTTTTTCTTTGTAATTTCAATGAGTGTTCATCAATTGCATGCATGGCTCTAGAGCCATCTAGACTTTAGGACTAATCCTAAAGTAGGCTTTCCCTAACGCATGTAGGTACCGTAAACACCCAGACCGAGTACAAACATGTCTTGGTGCGGAATCGAACACGGAACTCAAACGGCGTTTACCGCTGGAATGGTGATGGGAAACCATAAGCCTGTCATGTCACATATTGCTATAAAGATTGCCTGAAAAGGTTAAACGTCAAAGTCACAAACTGAGTTCGTGACGACACTACAGCGCTATTGAAACAAAAACCGTTGAACATGCATGACCCAAATTCTACAAACGAAATTTTGTACTATCGCAAGTTTTCAAGTAGTATCTGACAAAATATGTACCATGCGAGTGCTTACGTAGATAATGTTGTAACTCCAGACGTAGTATTTCAAGATACCAAAAACAATGTTAACTGGAAACGGGCCAAGGCACATTGAAGCTGCCTAGATCTATAGATCCTTTATGACGTGCTTTTTTTGTCATGGTGCCAGAATTGTATTGTTTTGTTATTTATTGAGACTAGTGGTCGCCCGAAACTAGATTCTCAGCTGTAACCGAACCAGAAACCAAACCTTTAGATTTTGCCCCGAAAAACCCGAAAATATGGTTAGAATCGATGATGGCCATCTCAATACCTAAAAAAACACTACCTATTTTCTTCTTATTCCTCTTTGTAATGTGTAATATAGTGGCAGCGACAATTCTTCTTCCGAATAATCCACAAGTAGAATAAGAACGGGATATTTAATAGGGACTACTTTCAATCGAAAAACGAACCCACACAGTACTGATTTTCTAACCACTACACTAAAGGGGTCAAGGTAAAGTTGATGCTTTTATCAGATTTTCTTTTTGAAAAGAACCCTTAGACCAGTCTGCCTTCACCCTCTGATAAATAATGTATGGCCAGTTCACTACCCTCCTACCGATAAATCCCTACAAGATTTCTGAGATAAAAAGTGTTTTCTGAACTAGATAGGAAAGTTCTTTATTATAATTTGTGATGACTTAAATGAGGTAAGAAATTCCAAATTGCGTTTTGTTCTGGTTTCTTCCATACTTTTATGATTGATTTTAAAGAGAGTCTACTTATTTCAAAGTTTGAAGATATTCATTTATAGGTATTAAAACGTTAGGAGGTTTCAAAGACATTTCTGGTTTATCTCTATTCAAATATTTTTTTGGGGTTTGTGACACTGAATCCAGTTAAGTACGCGAAGCTTTAATGGTTCATTCTTTCATCCATTGTTAACATTAAATGACGCAGTAGCAAGCGTCTGCGTCATTTACACATTAAAAAAACATAAACGGTCTGTATACGTACAAGCCATACTGCAACACGCGGGCTCAGTGCGGATTGTAAGAGGGGCGTAAGGTTAGTGAGCAACCTTAATGTCAGATGTTATCAAGCCACCCTAAGGCCTCTGACTAGGCTTTACGACTGACATCTGGCGACGTCAACCGTGACCATAATACGTGCATAACGAAAGGCATAAGGTGCCTTTCAAAGCACGGCTATGCCCGCAATACACATCATTAAATTTCGGTCGGGGTGGTCACCCATCCCACTTCCGACCTGGCGTGGATTGCTTTACAACAGCGATCATCGCCGATCACTGTCACAACTGCGCTACAGGCACCTCTGCGTCATTTATTTGTATGAAGTTTCGATGTTTGCTTTACTAACCGCTAGAAGTGCGGTGTGCTTACAAATGACGTCCAAATAATTATTAACGCAATGGCTAGCGTTAACGCGACGGAAATTGGTGTCGTTCACCAGAAGGCATGTCTTGTGGATATTGACAGCGTACACCGTATTTTCTATTAGGAAGGTCTCCTTATGTTTAACAGATTATAGCTACTTAACAAATGGACAACTTCGAACAAATTAAACGCAATGTGTTTGCTTACTTACTTCGAGACCCTTGGGTCGAAGTAAGTAAGGTCAGTTTATGGAAAACAAAATAATGATCATAAATATACTGTCAAAAGTATTGAATTTCTTTTTTACCGTCACATTGGGTTAATTAGATAAATTACCCACCCATTCGCTGTGTTCAGAAAACACAGGTTATAAAGCCTAAAGGGCGTGATTTCGACAGTCGATTAAATAAATGAATAAATAAACAGTCGCATAGCTTGTCTAGGTGTTTGTGGTACCTCTGCTGTTTCTGGCTTTTAAAATACAATGCAATATCATCCTTAGGGACTAGGGCAATAAATGTAATTTCATTTCTTATTTTATTGTGTCTATTGAATATAAATAACATGGTTACTTAGGCTTAGCTGAACCATAATTCCTGGTTTCACCAGTGCTTACTTGGTCACGGTCCTTTTTTCAAACAGGTCTGGAAATTACTTCAAAATTCCATGCAGCCTTTATTGTGAAGAACATCCTTAGTAAATATATAATAAATAAATCGATTCGTCATTACAACGAATGCCACCTAAAAGACAAAACTCTTTTAATGTTAAATAACATTTGAAGAGACTTAAAAGAGCTCAACTGTCACACCGATCAATTATTTCAGTTCTGAATATTTATAATACCAGATTTGTCTAACTCAACTAAATCATCAAATTATTTGTCAAGTAATTGGATACTAAAGGCATTGTTAATTAATGTTATCTCGCCGAAATCAATGGAAGCCGCCCATTATGCGTTACAATCTCAATTTCCACTTTTGAAGACTTTTCTAAACTCTCATAGGGTCTTACAAGCGCAAACAACGGGACCATTGAGGCCCCCACTCCGTCCTCAAGTTCCCTATTATACTGAACGCTACAACATCAGCTGAATGAATTGCTGTCGTACTGTAAATAACAGACAGTTAATGACTTTTGGGATGGGAGATGCCTACTCATAGATAGATGGATATTATTGAAAATATTGTCAGAGGAAACAAGTAAAATGTTCGGCGACCGATTTAGTGTAATGGTTTGGAAATCGGCTATTATACCAAAGGTTGCGGGTTAAACACACATTCAGTATGAATATTTGTAACCGTAAAATAATGACATTTAATTATTTACGTATTTTTTCATATTTCTCTATTTATTCATTTATATTTACAAAAGTAACAAAAGATGAGAATTACGAAAATGAACATTCACTAATTTACACACACTAACACTTAAACAGCCTCTAAACTTAGCACTGCTGGTCACAGGCCTTATAACTAATTTACATTTGAGCTCTTTTGGAGAGTTAAAGCGTATTTTGTCACTGAAAAATGCATTCCATGTAAAAACATATTTTCACAATATTTAGTTCTCTCTTTGAATATCAAATAAAGCGTTAGCCCTTCCTCTTACTAAGTGGCTGGTTATGTCGAGTGTTTTAATAGATTATGACCACTAATTAAATAGACAACCATAATTTAAAGAAGCTGTCTTGGATATAAAACACATGTTTTGCTAATCTCACAAACTTGAAAAAAAACCGTCAATTTAACTAAAGGTTTTTGACAATAAGACCCCTCTTGATCGACTTCAATCACAGCAGCTAATCCCAATGATATCAACCAGAGAATCCAAAGATATTACAGCGCACAAGCGTACGTGCAATACACAGGTGGAACCCCCGTCCCATAGATTTCTATGGGAGAGATTTCACCGGAGAAAGGTGAGGCGCAGGACCATTTTATTACATGCCCAGGGCACCTGACAGCATGAACCATCTTTCTTATTACCACTAAGTGATCAGCCTCCAATAACCTAGCTATCAAAATAACCACACAAATATAAACACGTTATTGCATTTTTACATAGAAGGATAAAGGTAAAAGTGAAGAATATTATTAAGTGCTTTTTACCCTAATCACCTCTAAATAACTAAATAAGTAACCTTAGGCGCTTATAAGACGGCCAGTTTCTTTCTAAAGATGTTTTGAATGATTAATAAGCTTTTTATAAGCAAAAGAGATGAAAAACAAAACATAATGAATACAGATCCCAAATAATATTTTGTAAAGGGAAATTGATGCAGAAACAACTTTCCAAATTGCGCAAACCGTCGAAGCAATTCTCGGAATAAAGCTATATTTATACACGATCTTGAAGGCAAACTTCCCTCTTGTGTTCTTAGCTTTATGAGAGGTTAAGAATGCTTATATTTTCATCCGTGTTTCTTGTTTACAAGACATCTTAATATTGATCTCAGAACTTCATTAAATGAAGTCCTACTTATTATTTATAATGCGCAAAGCGAATGTTTCACCTTTTTGTGTGAATAGTTAAGTTTAACTTGCGACATCTTAGACTACACCTCTTTTACTTCATATTCTGTTTTTAAATTGATTTGACACTTAACAATGAACAATTACAAAATTAATGGTAATTTCCATAGAGTATAAAACAATCAGAAGTACTTATGGCTTGAATCACCTGTGTTAGCTACCCACGACATATGGGTTGGATAATAGGCTGGGTGATCACCGTAGCCAAAGTAATAAATAAATGTTTCGTTCATTCATCTGTATTTTTTTTCGTTCATTCATAAAAGCTGTTATACGTTTCTACGTCCGCGTGTGCTTCAAAGAATTAACTAGAAGTACTTCAGATATTAAATTTGTCTAGCTTTTTAAAATTACTGTATTACACATTAATTTAAAAAAAACACGTACCTCTGAGGAAACATTAGTATAATACGTTTGAAGAAGTGGTCTTCTCACCCCCATAATCATAACAACGAACGGTTCGCTAGCGCTAAGCATGGCTTCAGCAATTGACGTGTTGTATCACTTACTCGCAAATGGCGGCAGCAACAAGAAGGAAAGAGACAAAACGATACAAAAGTTAAAGTTTTGTTGAAGAGCTGTTAAAGTTCTTATGAATAAAGGGGTCAGTCATCATTGACCAATTTGACATACTTAATGGTTAAGATATCTACCTATCTAAGCTACCTTACTATATCATCCCCACATGAAACATTAATAATTGTTCATAATAATATACATAATCTGTAACCACTGTGTAATACACAATAATACTAATAGTATGTATGTATTCACAGAAAAGCATTTCATGATAACAGCTTATCCGTTGTCTAGTATCTCATAATACCAACAAGTTCTTCTTATTTTTTGAAATAAACTTTTCTCCACGTTAAAATAAAGCTGCATTACTAAAAAAATGCTCACATTATTTCGTCGCAATTAGAATGACATTTTCCAACTTTAATTGCAGTTTAACATTTTGCACTGAAAAATACGTTCGTTGTTTCAAAAATGATGAATTCCCGAGTGGTAATTTTAAATTTCACATTCACTTTATTAAGTTTCCGTCGCAGAATAGTGGCGGCTGAATTAATTTCTCTGCATTATTTATGGAGTCATGGGATTATTCATGAAAGTTTGACCGTTAAGTTGAAAGCGGCTGTATACCATAGCAACAGAAGGATCAAGGTATGATAAGATACGTTTTGATTTTATTTTAAGTGATGGTTAAAAAACAAGTGTCTACGGGATGCCATGCCTGTTTGCCTGAAGAAATAGTACATTGTTATCCTAGGGGTGAAAGTAACTTATTTAGTCCCGAGACGGGGTTTGGCGCCCGGAACGAAGTGAGGGCGCCAATAGTTCGAGGGACTAAATAAGTCTTTAACCCGAGGTAAACACTGTGCTTTTCATTACAAATACGAGGAAAGTAAAAATAAAAACATGATATATTCATGAAGATCGAATTGCCGCTTTCCCGCCTATTTTATTTTGTTTGTTTTTTTTTCTGTGGCCGGCCCGCTATTCAGCCATTATTTTTTATTTTCATCATTGGAAAAATGGTAAATAATTTGCTCAAAGCTACGTTATTTTAAAGAAATTGTTGAAACTTAAATATAAAATAAAGTTATTTAAAAAATATATATTCTCTAATCAATACTTAACTTTAAGTTATTTCAATTTTACATCGTGGCTGTAAAGTTGGAAAATGGTTCAATAGTTAAGTGAAAAAGAACTAGTTTTTTTAAAAATAATATGACAGCTGTCAGTTGAAAGTGATTCTCCCTAGGGATGAAAAGTATTACTTTCAGCCCGCTTCTCAGGTCAGTAATGACCTACTTTCAGAGTATGAGTAATGAAAAAACACATACATAATAGCACGTAAAGTTAGCACATACGTAATAAAAAACAATTGATTTTATTACTTGAAATAACAAAAAAATATATAATGTTGTATCCAATATCTACATGACAGGAAAAAAGGAAACAGGAAATTAAAACTGTGAAATGTGCTTTCCTCTTTTTAGGGTTCCGCAGCTCGATAGGAAAAAACGGAACCCTTATAAGATTACTTTGTTGCCCGTCCGTCTGTTTGTCAAGACCCTTTTTCTCAGGAACGCGGTAAGGTATCAAGCTAGAATTATTATCAAACACTCAGATCTACCTGCCTCTTGGAGTTGTGAAAAATTCAAACTTCTAATCCAACGCAATTAAAAGACTTAGCCTTTTATTTCGAAAAATTTTGACACTCGCAAGCGTAAAGAAATCAAAACTCACATGGTACTTCCACACATCAAACTTTCGCATTTTTAATATTAGTAGGATGACTTAAGGAAATTCAGAAAACCTTTTAATTTTGAAAACATGACATATTTTCACCTACATACAACACCTACAGGCTTGTAGCAAACACCGACTTGCACTTGGCTGGTTTCTTTTAAAAAAGGGAATAATAATTGCAGAACAGTTTTATAAGATGGTGCAAAATGAGAAAAAAAAGGCAAATAATATCTCTCTGTGATGAATCAATATTTTTTTATGTTTTTTATACAACGCGAAAAAGTCTGCAGGGCGTCTGACGGTAAGATGCTACCGCAATTTGTACGAGACTAGTAAGTATAGTTTTTAGTACTTACACAAGATTTATTAAACTGAACCAAACAAAAAAATATTAAATTCAATAAAACTAGGGTAATACTATTAGTCAAACGGATTAACACCACCAATTTTCACCGCCCAATCGCACAAACACTACGGGCGATATAACTAAAACCTGTGTTACGTAATTCCTTCGTAAATTCACCCTTCCAAACACTTGGAGACATAGCGGGCCCAGCTAAGCCTCCATAAGTACACAGGGAGGCATTTTTGTCGCATTCCCTCCACCTCTCTCTTTCCTCCCAGCTCCTTCGCAGTCACTGCAGTCCTCACCGTGATTTTACTTGCTAATCCTTCTATACGTATTTTTGCGCCTCTCTTGTGTACTCTAGTTCAGCGAATTCACCCTGTATACTGTTTGACGGGAGGATGTGTTAATGTTCGCAAACACTCAACGTTGCGGGTTCTTACATAATTTGGCCGCACTTTTAATCCGGATAAAGAACCTTTTTTAAATAGGTTTGTTTCAAGTTAGATAATTATTACAGGAGAGCAGGCAAATAAAATGGTTTTCATGAGAAACATAAATTTCATAGTTGTCTGAGCTGTATCCGAAAATTATTACAAGCATTCAATTGGTGTGTTCATAGTCTCGTATCTTCTTGCGAAAGCCTTGAGTGTATCCTATGATAGTTTCAAAGGTCACAGTTTAAAATTATTTATCCCGAAAGATTAAGTCGAGGCTTTAGGCGAAACCTTATTTGATTCTGTAGGTATAGTCAGGATCGGACGCAAGTGACCTTCCAGATGGGACAATCTATAATTGAATATTTGAAAGAAGCTTATTCACTACAAGAAGCAATATAAGATTTTCACTACATAGATTAAAATAGGTTCAGACGATATAAACAACATACCACGCTACTTTATTAATGCAGCATTAGAATTATCTTTCTCAAATTGTATAGATTGGCCCTTCTGATATTTATTTCAATATTTTAAGAATCCTAATTGAAAAGAATACCTCAGTGAATCTAAATAGTAAATACTAAATTTGGTCTTTAGAATGTTATACATTACCCAGAGACGTGCCTAAACTATATAAACTCGGTTCTTTGTTGAATAAACACACAAATAGTTTGACAAAAGTATTTCAGTTTCAATACATTAATCGAGCTCGCCCAAGGGTATAATGTTTGCGCTCGTAATGTATGCGAATGTACAACAAAACTTAAACTTGGGGCTGTCCCGAACTTGACACGCACCCCTCCCCCCTCCCCCCATACCCTTCGATCTAGTTGACAAAATAGGGTAGCTTCGTAAACTTGAATATGTAGGTGTCCATATAGTTAACCCAGTGCGACCGCATGCCTTGGAGTTTGACAAAACAAAGGTTGCACATCAAAAGACAATGTTTAAGGTATATGCCTAAACATTGGTGAAATCAACCTGGCTGCCAGGTATAATATACCAGAGAAATTCGTCCGGTCTGTTAATGGTCTCGGTAGCATAATTGGTAGTGCAGTCGCCCAGGGCGCCCAGACGCGGGTTCGAGTCCCGCCTGATGCCAAGACCGAATGCCTTTTTCTGGTTTCCTATCTTTAGTTAGACGATAATGCACTATCCCTAATGCTAAAAAATAAAATAACCTATCAAAAGACAATGTTCAAACTCGCCTAAGACTCGGCAAAAGTTTAAGATGATTATCTGTATGAGTATATTATGTAAGTCTGTCAGTATATCATTTGATTTCCTGTCAGTATCGAATGTAGACATAATTAACAATTTCCAATAAGGAACGCGGAAACACACACAACGGATACTTACATTTTGTTAACATTTTGGAAAGTGTTCAAAAGCAACTAAAAAAACCAATGAATATCAAAATCCCTTAAAATATATCGACTTTTAGTTCATTGCATTTAAAACGAATCACCAAATCCATAAGCCATTCAAAAATATCTCCATAAAGCTTTATTCGTTGAAATATCGAATGCACTCTCACAAATTGCCGTTATTTTGTACAATCATTTTCTGTTCGAAAATTAATTTCAGTCATTAACACTTTAACAATTCGCTTCAATCGATGTCCGTTTCGATGTGATATCTCAGCCTTAATAAAGGTATTTTCGATGTTAAAAGACAACTTTTTCATTGTCATGTTCAAAAATGATGTGTGTAACGTAAAACTTAAATCACTGCATAGTGTAAAACAAAGTCGCTTTCTCTGTCCCTATGTCCCTTTGTATGTTTAATCATTGAAATTACGCAACGGATTTTGATGCGGTTTTTTTAATAGATAGAATGATTCAAGAGGAAGGTTAAGTATCGTACAAAAATAGTCAAGTGATGTTTAAGTATTTACTTTGAACCGTTCATTATTTCTATCGCTTCTACTACTGTTTTCAAAACTGTTGAGTGAACAGTGTAATTAAAATGTATGACACGACAATGTGTTGTTTGATTCCGGCATCCTTAGTGGGTATTGATCTGAGGTTCAATCATCGGCCATTAAGCATTCAAATACGTTTACAAAATTATGAGCAAAGCCAATTCGTTGTTTTAAACATCAAAATTGCAAACATGTTTCTAATTACTTCCCTTTCCTTTCAATAAATTATTGTATTTTAATGTTTCTTCGGAACTTCCCTTCCAAATTCAATTAAAGTTGTAAACAAATTAACAAAACAATGTTCTATTATGCAATTATGAAAGAAATTAAATTTCACTGGCTTTTTGCATACAATTTGGAGTGTAGCGATAAAACGGTCTTGGAATAAATTATGACTAGGATTTTGTTATTTCGCTGTAAGGTCAGCCTCAAAAGTTAAGTCTGCTATCTGACAGCATCATAACAATGTCTTAATATTGCTCAGTTAGAAAATAAAAATATGAATCGTGAAAATATGGCTTCTATAGATAGCCTAAACAGAATGCTAAACACAAAAAAGGACATAGCAATGGCGTTTCATATAGATCAATTCCTTGTTAACACGAGTAGCTAATACCTAATTTTTGGTGCTTTGGATCAAAGTACCTACCTTTGTAACCGGAAACTGGCAAAGCCTTTAAGGTGTATTCGGGTATTCTCCTTAAATACCTCGAAAGTAGTTCCCACAAAACCTTTGCTGTCAAACCAGCTCTTAAGTATTTCATGACCTCCTTCCGTCAAAAAATATCATTCTGACTGACAAACACTATTATAACACAACTTCATAGTTATAGACTTATACAGGGTAAACATTTTGTTTGAACACCTCGGTCCATAATATAAAGGGATTATTCTAGCCCGATAGTCCGGGCATTATACGGAGCGCAAACTTTGGATAGCCTATGAGTTAACGTCAAATTTTATGAATAGGTAATAGAGGTTTTAAGGATCTCATCACTCTTATATTGACCACAACATTAGAAACATTTTTATGAAGCATATGTTTATGAAGTAAAACAAGTAAATTCTACGAATTTTAAAAGATGAAAATGATTGAGTATTAAACACACTTTTTTTCATGTAAGCTTATAACAAGCATTTATGACACGTCAAGACAAAAAAATTAAAATTCTAAATGAACAAGTGACCACCGGCTCGGAAGTTGCTTTTATCGAGAAGATCCCGACAAGAAACACGACAGTTACTCTTTTCAATCTTGCTTGATTACAATAGTTTAGGTTACAAATCTAGTATAGACAATACACAAAATGTGCAGAGGAGCAGATTATATCTATGATGATCACAAACTCTATTCATTCAAATAATCTTATACATTATAGCAACCTCTTTTCATTAATTGCGCTTTAACTAGTGACTTAAACTTGTGAAGAGGCTGCTCTATGCTCTTATAAGTTTGAGGTATCTTATTTAATAAATATACATTGGCCATCAAATGTTTTCCCACTTTGTGTAGTCTAAGATTAAGAATTCTAAGTTTGGCTTTATTTCTAGTATTTAGTTTATGAACATCACTATTCTTCTGGAAAAGATGCAGGTTTTTACGCACATACATAATATTATCAAAAATAAATTGAGAGTATACAGTTAAAATCTATCTCCTTAAATACCTCCCTAAGCGAGTCGCGTGGTCTAAGGCAGTAAATAGAGCGGATGGCTCTTTTTTGAAGAATAAAAATGGTGTTAAGATCTGCCGCTGAGCCCCACAGCAGTAGACCATCCAACAAACAAACAACATGACAAAATAATTTGACAGATCATTTTTATATTCAAAACAAAACGTCCCAATTCTGACAACACAACTTAACACTGACAATGACAGTTAGCTATTATCACTGGAATAATTTTTAAGACAATACTCGTATTACGTAGAATATTCGAGTTTATTCCTAACATTCATAATCATAATGTATATTAAATTGTACTAACAAAATCAGCTATCAATTTCCATTGTTTATACTGTCCAATCACCGATAAATTTAGTAGAACTGGATTTAATATTAATTTTGTATATCAAAATAATGAAAGTAATTTTGCAGCAAACAAATACAACAATCAGCATCAAAATGATGTGTACTATCAGAGTGGTCGAAAAGGTATTGATTTGCGGTTTGACAAAAGCAAATTAATGATGGAGAAGTATGTCATTGAATAATCATCAAACTCTAAAACTAGTGAACCACTATTTTAATATTGTAGTGATAAGATTGCTTTTCATTAAAATTTCAGACATATTTGACCACTCTGTACGCACCCATCATTTTGCTGCTGACTGTATCTACCTGAAAGTGTCACAATAATTGTGAAGTGTAAAATAATACAGAAAATGGTTGCGAAAATAATAAAAAATGAAGATTTGTTTTCTATATTAAGACACTAATATTGTCTTATAATTAATAACAAAAACTATAGATGTAGTATCTAGTACCTTTTAAATAAAAATCTAGGCGAAGTCGTTCTCCGCGAGCTTTCGAGTTTCGTACGTGCATGTCAAAAAGCGGGGTTTGACAAACAAACAAAAGGCGGATTGACAACAACGTGTCATAAAAAACTTTCCAATTTCATCAGGTACATAACTTCAAAACACACTATCCGTTTAGAAGCTACAATGCTACGGACAGATACACACGTCTAACTATAACATCGTTATGCGTCAGGGGTTTAAAACAACCCATCACGCGACTCTAAAAACAAACAATTGAGAAAACGCTGAACGGAAATTACTTAAACTCAAACCGAAGCACCTTTAAACAAAGCACACATTCCCGTGTGCTGTATCAGCATTACGAATGGTACTCGTACATTCCTCGAGCTCGTCTTCATTTCGCTACACGTATCTGATTTTTCTCCAAGGTTCGCATTTCGAGTACATTTGCTTAGTAAACCGTATTAGTATTCAGCTGACATTACGGGAACGGGCACTTGTTCGAAACAAAAAGTTGTCGAAGCCTCGTTAGTGTTTGTGTGAGATGTTGAGGGTCGACTTGTACAAGCTTTTAAAGGGTAAAGTAAAAGAGAATAATGGGCTAGGTAGATGGTTGGGGCGAAAAAATAAAGGAAGAAAAGTTTTGTTGCCCCAATTGTGAAGGCTACTGAAAAATAACTACAAAAATGCTCGTCGCCGCTTCGTCAGAAAAGAGTGGCCCAGTGGTTATACACTCCTATTCAGTACTTGTGTGGTATAAAACTGAGCGAAACTCATTTTTCTGGTTTAGAATTTGGCCTACTACGCCCCCTTTTAGAAATTCAACCTGTATTTGGTGCAACTGTACAAATGCTGAGTCAGGGATCGCGTTGGCCTCACATTGTGGGGTCATTGTATCTCGCTTATCTATATTTTTCTTCCTACCTAAATTGTTTTGTGGGATTTTTTTTATCTAATTTTTATTTGTTATTCTTAATGTAGCCTACTGTAAGGCCAATAAAAAACTCTAATTTTTTTTCACTCTTTCTTTCTACACACATCAAAAGTGTCTAGGGATATCATAGGGATATCATTTTTCAAATATTTCATAAAGTTAAGTTGGTTTACAAGTTGAGCATTATCTCAGAATAACGCGAGGACAGTGGCATAAGATAAAGGCTAAGAATATTACAAAAAAAAACGTTTGATTTTGCTAAAATTTTGACACCTTTTAAAAGAAAAATCTGCCTTTTTTTAACGTCCTTACGATTGCACAATAATGCTACTACAATAAATTTTTTTATACAATCTGAAAGGGCAGATATAGCAGTTTCTGTGTTCTAAAAATTTCTACGTTGGTAGCATTATTTTAATTTTTACAGCCTCCCAAATAGCTGTACTTTGTATGAAAATGCTTGAGATATCCCTAGACACTTTTGATGTGTGTATTTGCGTATGGCTGGTAACGTACTGCGCTGTACAGGGGGGCTAAAAAGGCAACATTTTAGATGAATCATCTAAATAAATTGATTGAATTCATTTAGATGATTCAATTTGAATTCAAATTGAATTGATAAATTGTATGAGCGTGAGCGACGTGAGCGCGCTATGATCACTTTTGACTCAAAACGGACCGCGCTCTAGATGAAACGTCAGTTAGATGTTTCATAATGAATCATCTAAAATGTTGCCTTTTTAGCCCCCCTGGTCCTAAAAAAACATCGAGTGAAGTTGTGTGATATTAGTAGTTGCAAAACATGCTCAAAGTCTTGCAAGGTTTTAAAATCAATTGAATTTGTAAAAATGCATGTAAACCTTGTCGTGTTATAAATACAGCGTCATTTCACAACATTCTCCTTCAACATTCCCGTTGGAATAACAAAGAACAGTCGCTGTTATCTTTGATAACATCCTCGTAGAAGGCATCTGTGAAGCTAAAATATCAAATTGAGGTGAGACTTATAATGACCCCAGTATGTAATGTGGTGTTATTGTAAGCTGGATCGTTGTTGCGTAAAGCTCTTTCAGTGGGCACAATGGGGGGCGGCCTAAGCCCACACCGCCTGAGGGCGCGAATGGACCAGGTAACTCGAGTATGGGTTCAGTTGCTGAAGTCACAGAATGAGTAGGTGTGTACTTTTGCGTGAGTAAAGCCTTTCGTTTGATGGAATTACAATAAAATAATTTATTGTTCAACATAACACAGTAAATATAAAGTAAAACAAAAGTAAAGTTAAACTTAGTTAAACAGTCCAACTAATTTAAGAAATACATTTTGACATATGTCAGTGTCATTGGTACTTCAATCCAATAGAAATACCCACTTGAACTCTTCTAGCATTGCATTGCATAATTTCCAACGACACTGGCAGTTGTAAAATCTATTTCTTTGATTTGTATGAAAAAATTGTACAAATTGTGAGAAGCATGAACCGAAGTGGTAACCCACCCAGCTGTGGTGTCCTGGAGTCATGACTTCGTAATTAATTCCATAGTTACATTATTTATCTGCGGTTTATCAAATAATCATAGTTGCATATAGTAGTTTTTCTTTCCTATCTTTAGTAAGATGATAATGCATTATCCCTAATGCTATAAATAAAATAACCAATCATAGTTGACTGCTAAAAAATGCCTTTAGGCATAAAGACCATAGATTGACCTTTTTGGAGAAAACATTAATATGAATAAAAATAAATTAAGTTGAACGTTCAATACGGTAGTCTAAAATACGGTGAAGGCTCAAAAAAGTGTTGTAAAGTTAAAAATTATAAATATTGTTAATTCCTATTCTAATTGATTTAAAAATCTAGAGATGAAGTTTAACAATCCCCATTGTTTTTAAACCACTTTTACAATAAAAGAAGGATTTAAAAATAAAAGTATTCTAGTTTTCTATTTTACAGCTGCAGCAAGTATTATTTTAGCAAACTGAGTATTTCAGATTTTTGCCTGTATTTTAGTTGTTCTCCTGTTTGCTTGACATTTTATTCAAAGCTGAAATTCAGGTTGAAATAACAAAAAAAAAATACCAGCTATGAAGAAATAACATAATTCTCGTGTAAAATTTCGTGTTAAGTCCCTGTAGGTACTACTTGGTTCTTATGTTGAGACAGATTATTGATAAAATCAGGGGAATTTTCAGTGGTCTCTTCAAAAAGTTAAGAGAAACATTTAATAAAGAAATATTAACATTCCTTCTTTTTAGTAACGTAATTTGTCCTACTGTTGAGCAAAGGTCTCGCCCAATTTTTAGTTACATGCAAACAAACAAACATTACATTATGATAGAAAGGAGAACAACCATTTCGTACCCAAAAATAAAAGTGCCGACCAGACAAAAATAATACTGGCATCCAATTGAAAATGACGCCCTGAAAGTTTCTTTATAGCACAAGAACAGTCTTCAATTAATCCATAGACTGCTAGGTACTTGAGTTTGAAATTGGATTTTGCCTTGTGAGGTGTTGTTAGATTCGTCTTAACTGTGAGAGTGACACTGGGTATATCAAAATAAAAAAAAACAAAATGGCGTTTTTGGCGCAAAATTCAATGTTTTCACGCTCTCCCTTAAAAACGCAGCCAAAATCCGCCTCGTCGGTTAGGCTGCACAGCGTGAAAACATTGAATTTAGCGCCAAAAATCCGCCTTTTTTTTCATATTGATATACCCAGTGTTACTCTCCCAGTGAAGATGAATCTAAAGACACCTAACAAGCTGAAATCCATGTATCTATTTATTCATGGAAATAATGCTATTTTTGTAATTTCAAACTGAAATAGCAGTCTAAGAGTTTATTGTAGACGGTTGCTGTCCCAGTAAGCAACCTTCAGGGCGTCATTTTCAAAAAGAATCCAGTATTATCTGTCCGGCACTTTAATTTTTGGGTATATTTTGTTCGAGACCTGGTTGTTCTCCTTTACTTATTTTGTTTGTATTATGTCTTTGAACTGAGTAACATTAAATGTGTTTCATTTGCGATTCCTATAAGTTTATGAAGGTGAAATGTTGAACTTATAATAATACACATCAAATTGAATTATTGCATTCATGTCCTAATTGAAAATAATTAATAAACACAATAGTGAGAAATGCTTCACTAATGAATTACCTAAAAATACCATGTTAACTAGGGCAAATATTAGGTACTTTGAAACATCAATGTACTCGAATATGACATATTCTGGCTTAATTTATTATACTACTCTGATTTAGTAGATCACACATTAAACTAAGCATCAAGGATATTAATTTCCATTTAAAAGTTTTAATTACATTCTAGGGTATTCTAAATGGAAATGTCGTCACGAACAACGAATTGTTGGTAATTAGACGAGAAGAAGTTAGGAAACTAACCCGGGCCGTAAACATTAAGCACGCTCTGAAGCTATTGAAACGGTTTTGTATCGAAACAAGTCCGAAGCACCAATTAGTACAGCTTTGACTAGTCTACTAGAGATTGGACGATTAGAGAGCCAGTTAACGTACTAGTATTTTAAAGTTAAGTGAAGTTAAAGTATAATTGCTGATCCTATAGACTATAAATTAAGAAACTGGACCTCTGACCACAAACTAAGCAGAGTGTGTGAGTGGTAATGCAGAGTTAGTTTCCAGAATCGGAACAGTTATGAGTTTTCATAACACGAATGTTTGTCCTGCATGGTGTTTGAACCCGCTAAATATGGGTTAGAAGGCAGCCTTCAACAATAGTCTCCAAGTCAGTCAAAAAGGACAGAACACATGAAGAAAATCTGAAGTGCAATCTAAAATATCATTCACTATTTGAAACAAGAAATAGGTCAGAGCTGTTCAAATATATTATGCCCAATCCTGCGCCTCAAGTCCATTTGTTCTCAAAATGTTTTCCCTCCCTTTTGTTTCATATACCTACTCCCCTAATTCTCTGTTTCAAAGTTCTTTTGCACTCTACGTCCAGATTACGCTATAAAAGTCTGAAAACCCTCTTAAGTGACCCTCGTAAAGCGAACGACGTAACTGTTGAATATCTTTTTTATCACATCAAAAGCAGATCAATCATCCCAGCGTTTATTATACATACATTTGTATGTTCAAATGCCGACGGCAAGGAGATTTGTACGGATTTGTACACCTCACAAAAGGATCAAAACGCCTACGAGATGGCGGGAAATAAATGCGTCATATCAGATCTCTTCATTACTGAATTCTTCAATGTTGATGTTAGAAGACAGAATTAAGACTAAACAAACTCAAAGGTTAAGGAGCGGTTAATAATTAACCTAAAAATAAGGTGAAAAACATAAAATGTGACTACCATAGGGTTTGGTTCTATCTAAAAAATATATAATATACTGTATAATTAAATTATTATTCCAAGCTCTTTCAAGACACTTCATTTTTTGTTCCTTGTCAGAGACCGTCTTGCAAATGTTTTATTTTGGCCCTCACATCATAAAACATAAATACCTAACAGAAAATATCAACCTTATGCAATTCCGTTCAGATATACAAGATTGTAATTAGGCCACACTATAGTGCACGCCAAATGAGCAAATCAAATCTGCAGAATACCAGTGGTCGTGACGAGCTCTGCCGTCACGGCCTTACACTGAGCGGAGAACATTTTGGTACCCACCTTTTTGTAAACTAGTAAAGTTTTTTTTTTCTTTTTTGTTTTTCTTGTAATTTTTTGTTTTTTGTTTTTGTGGTACCAAATAAACATTTTTCTATTCTATTTTTTTATATTATCTATGTTTGTTAAGCTTCTTACTAATCTTGGACTTACTGTTTATCCTTATTTGTCTGTTGAAAATCAAACACAAATTATTATTCCGTGAGATTCCTTAAAATTTCACAGAGAAATAAAAATGTGATAACAAATAAAAATAACTTCCGTTTACCACTTTCACGCATTTGTATTAAGGAGACAAACAGCAGCAGTTTTGAAGACAGCAATATAATTTGCATGCTAACTAATTTGGTTATTAATCCTTTGTTTGAGTTTACGTTTGAAACACTATGCTGAATAGTTAAATTGCCAGAAGTAGATACAATTTGCTAAGTCTGAAGTTTGTGTGGTTTTAGCACGTTTGCCGTATCCCGTGCCTAAATTCAGTTAGTAATCTACTGTTTGTATTCAGAGAGAAGGAAAATGATTAATTAAGTAGAGCTCACGGAGTTTCCATAGGATTTTATAGAGTTAAGAATACTCTGACGACTGAAAATGCTTTTAATTTAGGCAAGACTTAAATGAATTATGATTGTTAAATACACTGCTAATTTATTTTTATTTTTATTTAGACATTTCCGACTTTTTTTAATTTATGTATCATCTTTAAATACACAACACACGTTTTTCAGCATCTTCGATTGTAATGTAATAAAACACAGTGTGTTTGAGTGCAACTTGCACTCCGTCGAAAATCAATTTTTTTCTTTTTCAATCAAAGATGTCACTGAGGCATTGCCCTCCTGCAACGCTGTGGCAATCATGTAGAGTCAGACAGGGTCAGCAGTTTTGTGAAATTGTTTGAAATGATTGTGAATATGTGCATGCACTATGGTGCAAAAAAACGGTTTTGTACAATATATATCTAAATGAAGATGTATCCCCAAATCATTTTATGGCATTACAACCAGTGCCGCATAGGAGACATAGATTTTTAGCGTTATTGTGACACGGTATTGCGCTCCAAAACGGGAATCGCTGACGTGGGCCAAACAGCCGCCAAGCTCAAGTGGAACTGGGCTGGACACGTCTGCCGCATGCCGGCAGAGCTGTGGGCGGGGATAGCGACATACTGGGTCCCAAACGGGCAGCGGCTACGCGGAAGGCCTAGGAGAAGGTGGCGCGACGAATTGGATTCCTGTGAGAGAGATTGGCCGACATTGGCCTTAGACCGTGTGGGATGAAGATTGGGAGGGGAGGCCTGTGCCTTGCAGTGGGACGGAAGGGGCTGATTTAGATTTAGACACTTTTTCCTATTTAAACGCTGTTGTAGTAACCTGCGTTTTAATGATTTGAGAGAATGAGATTCGAAATCAGGGTTTTCAGCCAGAGTTGTTCACCAACTAATTTTGCAGAGGCTGAAAATTATGCCTAGAGTCTATCTCTGATAGCTCAAGTTTTAATGGGCGCCTGACGCCGTAAGACCAAATGTCTTTTTCTGGTTTTCTTATCTTTAGCTCAAGTTTTAGCTTTCACAGCTTTACTGGACATTGGGGATGGAGAGCCTCCTAAATCCTGATCCCAGGAGACCAAGCCCTGGCTTAGGGCGTTACTGGCAGACGGCAAACGGGCGTAAGTCCAATGATATTTACTACTTACCATGATGGAAACACGAGTACCCACGCGCTCAATTTCCAGAACTTGCCAAGAAAAAAGACGACGTTTGAAGGAGGAACATAAAACTTCGCCGATTTATTCGTTGGGGGAAAAGTAATACAAACAAACCGACTCGAAACTCGCCAGGAGAGGTCAACGACTTAAGAACCACTGACAGCGCAATGCGTAGATACAGGCTTTTGATATTTCCGACAGAACAAATGATAAAGTCCATTCTTCAAACAATAAGTTAACAATTGAGAAATTTGTGTTTCTACTTTGTTTTGAAACGTTCATTAAAATTTCGAGAATTTTGCACTAATGTTAGAAACTCTGATGATATCATGCTCCTATTACATCTGGATGTTTGAGCTGGAGAAACAATCAGATTCCTCATCACACCACAATCTCATCCAGTGTTACCCTAGTGACAATATAGACAATGATATAATACTTATTAAACCTTTATGGAGGTGCCCGTGGCGCAGTTATGACAGTGATCGGCGACGATCGCTGTTATAAAGCAACACACGCCGGGTCGGAAATGGGATGGGTGACCACCCCGACCGAAATTTAGTTAGTCCCATACACAGAACTGAAACTCAATTTTTCTTTTTCATCAAACCCATCTGTGTGGGGTGGGGTATCTATGGATAGGTCTTCAAAAATGATGCTATCATGATGAATAGGTTGCTTTCAAAACTGAATATTTTGCACGAGACACTTCTGGAATGGCTCTCAGTACAGAAACAACTTTCCGACACCGGTGGTTGAGTCACATTATGTTCATATACTGTGTATTATGTTTATATACAGTTATTAAGTGTATTTTTGTTTGTTTGATTAGTTTTTAACGTTTTAAAAGCACTTGTAACAGGTCTATTTAACTAAAGATATTTTGAACTTTGTAAAATGTGTCGGGGCCCAAACTAGTAACTTCTAAAATAAGAGAATGATAAAACTAAAAATTATATATACATATAATTTGATCCAAATTACTATGCAAACTTCCACCTAAAATAACGACCGTTTTCATAGCGACCGCATCTAGACATACTTATCTACTGAGAAAATCACGAGAAACGCTACAAATTACCGTGTTTAACCCTTTGTCCTGAAAAACGCTGAGCTTTCAAGTGAGTAGGTAGCGGTTCTGAAAATCTTTTATGTTTCGTTATGTGCCAGCTATCACTGTAGATAATGAGACCACCGTGGGCCTTTTCTACTCGTAGTCTAAGCAATTTCTTGCGACAAAGTGACTGTTTGACTTGATGTTTTCATGATTCATTCAAATTGAGGTTGTCATGACGACGGGTTGAATACAAATAGGTACCACCGGTTACAATACCGGTACGATCCTCTACCTGAAGGTTGTCTGGAATAGATCGCTTCCTAGCGATAAGACCGCCTAAATTGTACATTGGTCTTTGTAATTTAATACAACTAATGTTTTTGTGCAATAAAGAATATGTATCTATCTATGTTCTACCTAAGAACAAGTAAGATTATTATTATTGGAGGTGCCCGTGGCGCAGTTGTAACTGATCGGTGACGATCGCTGTTGTAAAGCAACACACGCCGGGTCGGAAATGGGATGGGTAATCACCCCGACCGAAGTTTAGTGATGTGTATTTCGGGTATTTCCGTGCTTCGGAAAGCACGTTAAGCAGTTGGTCCCGGCTGACGTCGTTAGATGTCAGTCGTTAAGCCTAGTCGGAGGCCTTAGGGCAGCTTGATAACGTCTGACATTAGAGATTGCTCACTAACCTTACACCCCTCCAACAATCCGCACTGAGCCCGCGTTGGAATATGGCTTAATCCACCTCATAGTTGAGTGAGGCCTGTGCCCAGCAGTGGGACCCATATGAGGCCGTTAATGTTTTTTTTTAAATTGTTATTTGCATGGTGTCGTACACGGCTTTGAACCAAAAGGGAATAAGTATGCCCGCTTAAGAACGTATGTTTGTTTGCTCATCTCTGGTAGAAACGTAGCCTCAGGCTCGTTTTTTTTTCTCTCATTCAAAGGTCTAAATCCAAAATACCGGTACATACATCGGTATGAATATCGGTATTTTCGGTACCAATATGCCACTGCCTACGCCGGCCTTGCTTTTAATACCTACCTGCTATAATTTCGTAAAACAAGTTATTAAGGTTGTGTTGATTAAGTTTTAGCTGTCTAAACTTCATCGGATGCTCGTAATATTACATGAAACTTTCTGTCTAAATAAATAAAATTGTTATGTTAAGTCTGGCTCTTTGCGTCTCATTTATAGCAATATTACTTTCCTCATCGATTCAGTCACAGCAAATACTGCTCAATTGAGTGCGACCTAGATTATTAGTGTCCTCTTTCCAGTCTGCTGTCGTAACTAAGTGGTGATTCTTCGACGCGAATTATTTTTTCCTATGAGAACCTGACATGAAATTTTTTTGCTATAGGTTCTTCCTTAAATTGTTAATAGTTACGGCTTGTTATTAATTCACGTTCATTCTTAGTAGATAAGATAAGATTTAAACTATATCTTATTGCTTACAACACAAAAAACAGAAATACATTACAAGATTTTTTAAATGTTGGTACAATTTATCTTAATAATTTATATTCTGTTTTATTTTAAATACGATCTCTTCGCGTGTAGAATTTGCAGAAATATTAATCGTAGTTATTCCAACTCACCCAGAACTATTAGTAGGCTAAAGCTTCATATTTAATATAACTTATTTTTTCAGTTACTTGCTTGCGTTAATAGTTTTATGAGAGAACCGCATAAACTATTTCTCTAAATTATTCAAAATTGAAACAGCTTTGAACCAATAAGCTTCCTGTTTCAGCTTTGGAGTATTACAACCAGATATTAAGCCTTAAAGTACTAAGTAGTAATAAAATAATTTTAATTTGCCAACTTAAATCGTTATAGCATTCATTTTATATTTAAACGTTAAATAAGAGAGTTACTAGACTACTCAAATGACTAAAGAATGAAATTCTTAAGTGAAAAAGAGACGCTTAATAAATATTTCACGAGGAAAATGAACGAGTGTTAATTTCCCTTTCTTTATTAAGTTGTACCTGAAACGACGGTGTTTAATTTATGAAAAAAAAAATGAAAAAAATGAAAAATTCTTTATTGATCTCTGAATTATCTAAGACTAAACATGTACATGGCATTTTAAGGCTTTTGTCTAATACTAAACATATATGGCATTTTTAGTCTAAGCATACTTAAATATAATGAACAGGGGATCCCAAACTAGGCACAGCCTTAATCTTGGGCAACCAAAAGACGAGTTTTAACAACAGAATTACAGTATCTATTACTATGTAGGTTTATTAGATTGGCAGAGAAACAATAATTAAAGAAATATTGCGTAATTGAGAGGAATAAAAAAAAAAAATGTTTTGCTATATTTAAATATAAATAAATAATTGAGACTAAGACCTTGAATTGATATTCATTCGTGCATATTAGTGAAGAAACTCAGAATTGACTTAAAGTAATGACCAAGTAAGGTGGCCTGATCACTAACCCCCTTATTCATAAAAACTTAAACAGCGCTTCAAAATCACAATAAGTTTTGTAGCGCTTTGTCACTTGCTCGCAAAAAGCGGCAGCAACAAGAATGACAGGGACAGAGCGATACAAAAGTTAACATGATGTTAAAAAGCTGTTTAAGTTTTTATGAATAAGGGGGTAATAGTTTTCAGGCCACTTAAAAGAGAAGCGCTTATTTCTCCTCTCTCTGGGAGAAGTGGTAAAGTGTGCATTTTCAAATGGAGAAAACACTTTATATTTATGGACTAGATGGCGCTTTATGGCTTGTATTATATTGTCCGATGATTTTTATGTTATTTTCAACTAGTGAATGCCTGCGGCTACGTCTGCTTGGGCTTCATACCCCTATTTCACTCCCTTAACGTTTGAACTTCTAAAAATATTTTTTTAGTGCTCACAAACATCATGACAGATACTGCCATGACTGTGCGTTGATAATTATTATAGTCAAGTCAGTTTTGATTTTTTCATATCGATATATTTTTTCGTATCGATACATATATATATTATATTTTATCGCGCAATTTTCACTGCGCTCCTAGAAATGTATCTTGTTGAAATAGATAATGGCTTGATAGCCAGCTAGTACCAACCTTGTAAAGACTTTCAAGGAACTTTTGCAGTTAGTAATAATAATAATAATAGCAATTTGAGCCCTGCCAGCCCCGTTGCCGGTGGCATCCTAGGTTAAGGTTTTTATAGTATTTTTGTAGACTTTGTTTCATGGCTGACTTAAATTTTATAATTGTAATTATTTAATTTTTATAATTATAATTCTTAAGTGTTTTTTTATTTTTATGATCTTTTGTTTTTATAAATGTACTGTGAAAATGTTATACCTAAGTAATCTTAAGATTAAATAAAGAGATAATAATAGTCTTATAACGTGGTACGCAAAGTACGAGTAATACATTCGGTGATTCGCGTATTCGTACCGCAGCACGACATTGAATAAGCTAGGTACCTGTAGTTCTGGTTTGATATCACTATGAAAAGCAGCCCCACAAGAACCACCACAAGAAATAGATATTAAAAATTAAATAGAACATACCAGAATTCTGAGCAGACGACAATAAAAAACTTTCATTATTACCACTAAAAACGTGTTTCTTCGAATTCGGCCGCCAGGTCAGAAAAGCTTAGAGCTTTTCCGTGTTCCGAGCAATTAAGCCCGTCTGCCGCGAGGCGTAATACATCCTCTTTATCAATTTATAACGGAAACGATATTAGATAGTTGGATTATTTCCTCCCAGTTGTTATGCCCGCCAAAGAAATTATAATAAAAGCTTATTTCCGAAAGCAATTTAGTTATTATACGAGTATTTTCTCGTTCACCTGGAGCTTAAGTCAATTAAATGCGAAGTTTAGACGGGAGGTGTGGCAATTGGTGTTTCCGGAGCAACTCTCGTTTTGGCAGAATAATATCTTCTACTCTAAATGTTATTATTTAATTATTATTTATTTGTTATGTAATGGTTGTAGAAAGTATTCGTTTATATCAAGCCCTAAATGAAGGCATTCTAATCAACAGAATACGAATTGGTAGCAATTATTTTATCCAAATACAAACTACAAAAATAATTTGGCAGATTATTTGTAATAAAAGTTGCCCCCAGTAGGCCCTGCAAGCGCCCTGGGGCACGTGGTGGGGCCGCGGCGCACAATTGGTTGGTGGGGGCCAGTGATCTGAGGCTGCTCCCCCCTGTGCGTAGCAGCCCAGCTGGGCCGTACGGCCAGTTGCGCCAGCGGAGCCGCCCTAAGGGTAGCTCGTGGTTACGGTCCCAGTAGGGTCTGCGTACAGTGGGCGCCAGCGGGCCGGAGTGCAGGAGTGCACGGCGTCCACCGTGATGGCGGAAGTGTCTGCGTACTCCAGATGCTTTCGTGGCCTCGCCCCTTTGTTGGGTGGTCGGTTGGAGGGTGCCTCGTTAGGGGCTAGCACTGGAGGCGTAGCTCCGTTAGCTAGATAGATTGATCCACTATAGTGGATCTAGCTTTGCCGCCTAAGTGCCTCGGTTGAGTGCCGTGGGGTCTTAGTGGGTAGGGTCAGACATAACCTCGACGTCCCTCCGGGCGGCGAGATATCCCCACGGAAAAAAAAATCGTCAGTTACATTAAATATTTAATACGTAATATTTCGTTAGCTTAAACTTTTCTATTCTAGGCTAAACTATTCATGATTTTGCAAACATCTTCGTTGTTAAGATATATTTTTAAACATACTATTACGCCTATTTCCCACGGGACAAGCATGGACTACATCTTTCTTTTCTTACGATTCTACACTTTGTGACCTTTTACACTCTCATTAATACTTTCACACAATGTTCCTCCTTTACACATACTCTTGACTAGACCATTCTTCGTAGCATCTCAAACTTCATCATGATACATGAAATAACAAAAAAAATTCAAAAACATTCATTTCGAGAAACAGTTTTAGCTACATACAATGTTATAATAACACTGTTACAATGTTATAAAAAAGAATAACACTGTTTAATGTGGCGGTTATTGTGACAGTTTAGCCAGTGGCACAGTGTAAGTAAGGTTAGTGAGCAACCTTAATTTCAGATGTTATCAAGCCGCCATAAGGCCTTCGAATAGGTTTAACGGCTGACATCTAGCGACGTCAACCGGGACCAACTGCTTAACGTGCCTTGCGAAGCACGGAGATGCCCGAAGATTACATCACTAAATTTCGGTCAGGCTGGTCACCCATCCCATTCCCGACTGGGCGTGTGTTGCTTAACAATAGCGATTGTTGCCGATCCACTGCCACAACTGCGCCACGGGCCCCCTCATCATGATACTTTTAATAAATTTTACGATTATATCAAGTTGGTATTTCAGCCCGACGTTTAAGCCGTTGAATACCTCAGAACCCCTCAAAAGGGGTGGAGGTTACCGTTTTTATAGCGCAAGTGACGACGCTACACCCAGCTGCTATTGTCGCGCCACCATTAGCACAGCTGACAATAGCGGCCATTGTTCTCGGTTCTTTCAACTTGCCACCGCTGTTTACGCGGCGCAAGAGTTCTGTAGTCTGCGTTTTGGTGGAGAATAGAAAATTGCTTTTATCATTCTCAGCGGTCATAGATCTTTATTTTTTAGACAAATACACGTTTTCAAGTTGCGAGAAAACAGAAAATGTTTTTGAATCGTAAAAGAATCAGATAAAGTGATAGATAGATGGATATTATTTACAACAAAACTAACAGTTTAAATATTACGCCTAAAGCAATGCACAATTGAAGAGGACTAATGGCTAATAGCGATCTCATCGAGGCAACTAGTGATTTAATAGCCACTCATACATATCATAAAGGGCACCTTCCTTCATCATGATACTTTTAATAAATTGTACGATTATATCAAGTTGGTATTTCAGCCCGACGTTTAAGCCGTTGAATACCTCAGAACCCCTCAAAAGGGGTGGAGGTTACCGTTTTTATAGCGCAAGTGACGACGCTACACCCAGCTGCTATTGTCGCGCCACCATTAGCACAGCTGACAATAGCGGCCATTGTTCTCGGTTCTTTCAACTTGCCACCGCTGTTTACGCGGCGCAAGAGTTCTGTAGTCTGCGTTTTGGTGGAGAATAGAAAATTGCTTTTATCATTCTCAGCGGTCATAGATCTTTATTTTTTAGACAAATACACGTTTTCAAGTTGCGAGAAAACAGAAAATGTTTTTGAATCGTAAAAGAATCAGATATAGTGAAAGATAGATAGGTAATATTATTTATTGCTCATTCACAAAAAACTCACAGTTTGACCCCTGAATTCACAAACGTCAATCAACGCTAAGCTCGCGCTCACAAATGTCAATCGAACTGAAAGGGACAGCTATACTTTTGAAGAATGCTCAACCTTGATTTGCGTTTATGAATTCGGGAGTAAGTATTACGTTTAAAGCAGTGCAAAATTTAGGAGGCCTTATCGCTAATAGCGATATCTACCAGACTACCAGTGATTTAATAGCCACTTATACTTATCATCAATAAAATTGTAAAGGAAGCTAAAGCACTGTTTTTTGTGTTAATATTATCAATAATAGTGATGAAGGTGATAAAATATATAATTCCTATCACATAAGGTGTGAGCGGCGCCTTAACTGTACCAGATGTTCCGAAGTAAACTTTTCTTTATGACCTTAAAGCTAAAACTAGGATTAATACAAAACTTTTCTTATTAGAAACTCCGCGCTCATAAAAGTCTAAAGTTTTGAGTCGAAACAAACAGGCCGTAGCGTACATACAAAATGTTTGGTTGCTTATTTCAGGATGAAACCAGTTTTTATATTGTTTGCACTTTATTCAATCACGTCTACATAAAATAAACGCTGGCATCAGCACACATGCTTTGAGACTAGTTTTTCACCCCTGTGTTGTTAAAATTCTACCAATCCATACCAACCGCTTTGGTAACTCTATCATAATGCGAACAGTGAGGTGGAATACGCTTCCTGTTAAAATGTTTCTTGAGCGATACAATTTGGTCTCTTCCAGAGGGGAGAGATTAGCCATTCTACAGGGCATCATCCACCTAAGACCACATGATCACTCATTTTATTGCAATTTTATCTCTTTGACAATATCAATAAAAATTCCTATCACCTACGAGTATGACAGTTATGTAGCTTGTATTTTTTTATTTGATGAATAAATTAATTATCTAATCTAATCTGATCTATCATAGGAAATGTCATTTGTTAGTTATATTTAAGCCAAAATGTATTGATGTTAAAACGTACGCGATAGATTTAGAACAAGTGTCAAGAATTGCTAATAATTTAGAAGCCTAAAAATAGCCCGCTGAATTTGTGAATGTGTCACTGAAAAGCAACCATTATTATATTAAAAACGCTAAATGGAATCATTTATGGGAATAAACATACTTTTTATCAATAGTCTACTCATTCAAAAACTGTCTTATCAATTAACATCTCTTTTATCTTGAAATTTTCTGATGTTCATTATTCCGAAGATCGTTAAATACATTTTGAAATGACTTAAAAAAGCTATTCGACACCCTGTGTAATTTGTCCTTTAAGATTACTTTTAAACGTGACGAAAGCTTACATTACCTTCGCTTTAACTAAGTTTACTGGAAAAGTTGTTAAATTTAATTATCAAAACGGTTCAGTCAGAAACAACTGCGACGCGAACTAACTTTGTTTCGTTTTAGATTTTAATTATCAGTATCGATTTGAAAGTTTCTTGCTGGCTCATGTTTCTGCTACTCTTCGAGGAACAGTGTTGTGCTTATAGACCTTTAAGGTGCTTATTAGCGACACTGAATCTGCAATTATACCTACGCTGCGCACATCAGTTTGGGTAGCAGGATGGGTGAACACCCTGACCGAAACTTACTGTAGTATTTATCACACGGGACGTAAGGGAGCTCAAACACCATCTCAGAGCTCTAAGCCAACCTCACCTTCACGCGGTGCGTCCTGATGGCCAACTGACTGACTAAAGCCAACTACTGAATTTAAAAGCCAGTTGGTGTTTAATGTATAATCTTTCTTCTGTTAGGTTTTGGTTAAACAGTCAAATAAAACCAGCCTTTACACAGTTAATAATACCTGCTAAATTCCTCTTGTATTTTTCAGAGTACAACTTAGAAAGTTTGGTAAGTACTCACTGTCATAGGCCCTAACCTAACAATTAATACTGATTGGGTCGGATATAAGGTAAACTTCATTACTGCAACACTTCTAACGTTAATCCAATATCAAAACAAGTAAAGAAGGCCCACGAACTATCTGTAGAGTGGCACCACGAACTATATGGTCACGTGCAAACTTGAGGCATTTAATCCGTGGCAGCAAGGCTCAAAGTTGTATACTTTTTCCACACGACTGTGCCTTTAGAAGTTTCCAGATATCCCGCTCCGTCTGTACGTGAGGTCTACGTGGAGGAAGTACGGGCATGGAATACTAATTAATGGCATTTATAAGTTTGGTTTTAATATTACCGCAAAAATGCGAGACGCCTTTTAGCAAATCAAGCGTTTTGACAAGAAAAGGCGAGGAATTAAAATGTAGTATAAATGCTTTACATGAGGCTATTCTTAATTGTTATAGTATTTTCTGTAGGTTCAAGGATATCTATTTGTTGATGAATCATATTATCATTTTAATTTATTTTATTTATTTAATGTTATGTAATTATATTTAAGTTTATAGTTTGTATTTCATTATCATTTCCACTCTGATTACTTTTTTGTGCACTTGCCTACCCTTCTAATCAACTTTCCTCTACCTTTGGGTTGTTTGGAAGAGATCGCTCTTTAGCGATAAAACCGCCCAAGTTGTACATTTACGTGTCTACTTCAGCTACTGTCCTGTAATATTGTTGTTGTTTTAGTGTGCAATAAAGAATATTTACTTACTTACTTACTTACTTACATATTATTATTTAGTAGCGGTCACCTACGATTTCATCCGCATGGACTTTAGTTTTTTTTTCATAAATTGTAGCCTTAAAGTTCTAAATTCTGATGTAAAAACTATGTTATTCTAAAGTTTCATTAAAATCCAATCAGTAGTTTTTACGTAAATCTATCCATCCACACTTACAAACTTTACCATTTTTAATATAAGGGAGATTAGCTGTTGACAGCGTTTTTTCCATGTAAATGTGCCGCAAATGATTACCCTAATTTTAAACTTTTCATTTTATTTATTTTATTTTATTTATTTATTTATTGAATCAAGAAACATACAAAAAGTTGGTTAGTAGCATCTTTAAACCTATGTTAGGTTTGTGTAGATACAAAGTTCTCCTTAACTCATCATCAAAAACCAGGTAATACATAAAACAAACTTACAGTTTACACTAAAATCTAGCACCGAATAAACGATTGACAATACAATGTTATCTAATCGATTTCGACCGAGCGCGCACAACAAAGTCTTGAGCAACAGTCATGACAGTATGTCTAACAGTTTTCAATAAATGCTGAAACATACTAACAATAAAACGATTGGACTACGAGCGGCGGTTGCGAAAAAAGTATCACGGGTCAACGGGTGCGATTCCCGCACCAGGACAAAATGTTCGCAGTACTTTCATTAGTTTACTTAAGTACTAGCCCCTAAGGAAGCAAAGCTTGTACTATGACTAATTTATTTTTTGTGAATACGCAAATGATACTATATGGAACACCTAGCCCAATATACGAATGTAGAGAATTTATTCAACAACTTTAAATGTGAACAAAACTGATAATATGCTAGTGAATGATTTTCCGCGTGATTGCTCTGAAAGCTTAAAATACACTGACTCGAATGGCAATTAAATTATGAAAATGCTGATACAAATGTTTATGGCGAAAAGCAGGGCGGTATGAAATCCTACTCATATTATAAATGTGAAAGTTTGTATGTGTGGATGTGCCGTGTTGCTCTTTCACGTAAAAACTACTGGATGGATTTTAATGAAACTTCACAATGAAATAGCTTATGCATCTGAATAGAACTTAGGCTTCAATTTAGAGACATAAATTATTTTTAATTAACATGAGTCCAGGACGAAGTCGCGGGCAGCCGCTAGTATGAAATATATGGTACTCCGTTCAATAGCATGTCCATGCACATAACAGATTGTATTTTGGGGTTCAAACCTGCGACCTCTCGCGCAGTAGCCAACTGCTAAACTACTTCAATTCAAAAAAAAAACTTATATTGGGATGGTATTACTATGTGAACCGTTGCCTTGTGTTTTAGGTAAGTATTTAAGTTGAGTATTGTAGAGCACAGGATACACAAATTAAAGTACTGGTAATATTTTTCAGTCACATACAGCCTCCCATGAATTTGCATGGTTTGGTAGTATGGTGTGGGTATGGGTTGGTTTGTATGGAAGTTTATGTACTCATAAACGGAAGTGCCTGCCGTGATCTATGTTTGAGTTTTCATATGAATGATATTAGTGATATATTTTGCCGGCACCTGCATGCTGTATATAACAAGGCATGACTGTCAAGTTGTAGCGCTCGGTAGCAGTAGTTTAAGCATTATAACCACCTTGGGATTTTAGATTTAAAGGAAAGACATTGAAATCAATAAAGTGAAAAAGTAAAAATAGTTTATTTATGTTAGTAAATTACAAGGCCCCATGAAAAGTCGTATACAATTTTCTATACCTAATGTGACTTTACCGGCGGTTTGGACGTTGATTCTACCGAAGCACAAACTCAATATTTACTCTCATCAATAATACTTGTATAACAAAATCTAGATTACAAAATCACTCTTTTGCGTAAAAAACCATTTCGAGGCAATTGCTGTCAATATCTCTTTTATGCTGTTTCGAGCGTTTGGGGAATCGAACTCCGACAGTATCGCTACGACTGATTGGATAAACGCAATTAATGCAAAGTGTGCCCTTTGTATCGACTTTTAAAACGATTTCGTGCCTCGCTGCGATTTAAAAGAACAAATTTAAAGCTAGCTGGTGGCCTTTTCACTTTTAACGGTTTCGGAAAATAATAAAATCTTTACCTTTTGTCCTCAAGCTTGGCGAGAATCTCTGGCTTGGGCAATTCGCAGTTTTGATACCTCTTTTTAATCTTTCCTCTTTTGTTTATTCTTGACCACAATCTATCGTGATTAATAAAATTCGATTTATGAAAGAACGAGCTTTCCTAGAAGTGGCCGATTCATTATTTCCTTAATAACCTCTCAGCCCTGTTGAGGGAAAGCTTTGGTGAATGACTCCTATCATGCTGCTGTGTAAATACATCAGATCCTTATTCACCTTTTTATACCTTAAATAATAATGAATGATCACTTGAACAACTGCAACACCACCAGTGTCATAGCAATGTAGCTTGCCTTCAAGAAAAACACTTTTCTTCCTTTTTATGCCTTTACTAAAAAATCTCTGGATGAAGTTACCAATTTGAAATCAAAATCCAATCATGTAAGTACTTGTTTATAATGATACCGGTGTTTTTTTCAAATAAGGAATACGTTATTTGGTGTTCCATTCGGCTCATGTTGGAGCTTCAAAGTTCGTGTCACGTCATATCACTATCGTGATACTGTTGTACATACTGACACAACGACCTAGCTGACGTGTGGCTGTGGTGTCTTTTCACCTTGTTAGGGTTCCGTATTTAATGACCCTCATACCGTCTCCTTTTCCATCAATCAGTCAGAGCTCAGAGACTCATAATAGTTAGGTACATATCTAAGTTTTAAGTTGCTATATAAAATCTTAAAAAAATATTTTGGGTACCATCTCCAATGCATGTTAAATAATAATGTAGTTGAGGAGAGTTCATTCAGCCAATCCGTCTCATGAAAATGTGAAATTGTAAAAAGTTTAGTTTTTTTTCTTAGAGAAATTATCACGAATTCCTTTTGTTAACCTTCTCAACGACCGGAGGGTAACTTCTCGGAAGTATTATAAAAAAATTGTTTTTTAAATGTTCCTATTGTTAATTGAAACTATTTACAGGAACTAGTAATATATCGCATTTTTTGTGTAGTTAAATTGAATTAATCTGCTATTATTCCCTTGTGTGAATAAAACGGTCGTTTCTCTGCGGCTCGGCAGCGCGCCGTAATTTTATTTATAATTAAAAAAACCGCTCTCTACCCACAACATGGGAGTAAAATATCTGTACAAACATGAGCTTTACCGCATTGGCATAAAGACTGTACGTAATTGGGATAGACCGCTTGACCCTTTATGTTAATCACTTTTATTTGCCGGCCATTGTGCATCGAGAATTCATGAAAGCTGTTATGTTTTGGGAATTGTCCAAATATGATTTGCGTATCCGGAACAACAATACCATTAAGTACGGGTACAGTCAGGAACACCGTATGACCCTTTAGAGTGGCCAATAATATTAAAATTGTAGAAACGTATGATATTCAATTGGCAGCGTCACTCAAGTGAAAGACTTTGAAACTTTGAAAATAAGGTCGTTTTACATCAAATATCTTTGCTAAGTATGATATAAAATTAGTGACGTCTTACTCCCTTATTATACAGCGCTTCAACTACACATTTACTTTCGAATCGTTTTGTCATGTTCATTCTTGTAGCTGCAGCCATTTGTGAGTAAGTGACATAACACGACAATTGCTTAACCTCATATAGGACCTCACGGCTGCTGCGCACCCATCAGGAGTGTGGTGGTCACTTGGAGAACTCAATAAAAATGCATGAAACTCTGATAGGTCAGATGTGAGGTCTGCCAAAATATTTTGTTTGTATTGACTTTCTATTAACCCAAGTTTTGGCTTTCACAACTCAACCGGGCAAGGCTCTTAACCCCTACTATTTTAACATGTAACCAGAGTAGTCGAGTCTCGGCTTAGAGCGTTACTGGGAGATGGCAGTCGGACGTAGGTACATCTGCCAAAGCTAGAACGTGATATTGTGGACTTGATACTGACTGGCTATCCATAGAAATGTGAGCGCAGCTTATGCTGGCGATGTCGTGGTATATTTGTGGATGATTGTACGTTTGTGTTAGTAGTTAGGTTGCCCGTGGCTAAGTGGTGAACATATCGCCGATTAATGTCAAGCTACGCATGCTAGGTCGAATAGTAGGATGGGTCTGATCATAATCAATGTAATTTTGACGTTGTACATTATTTGGTTTTGTATCATTTTGTGATATATTTTTCGGGAATCTTCGGAATCTTGTGAAAAAGTTAACTGATATTTGAATCTGAAGATGGAAATACCAATATATGACAGTAATATCGCAAACATTCGATAGAAACTGCTTACGCCTACGAACCAATAAAAGCGATAAAAACGAGTGAAATGTACAGAATTTTCGCATTTGCTGCCAATCCTAGCGGAAAGCTTGCAGGCAAGTGCATGCGTTTCAGAAACCAGAGGTGAATTGGGACTCAGACACAACATTTTTGTGAAATAGACAGCGATATTCTCGAGTGACAGATGCATCAAGAGCTTTTACAGTAAAAGTAGGTAGGGGTTCATAAATCTTTATATCTAGTACCTCAACAAAAATTCTCAACGTTGGTTTTTTTCATTTGTTGTTTTAAATCGAATCTAGTAAGTTAATACATCTTTTATTTTTGAGTAAAAATTGACTTTCAAAAAAAGAAAAAGATTGAAGTATTTTCACATTAAGCCATTATTTGCCTGTAACTAGATTTGAAACTTTGCAAATGTATATTGTACCATTCTCATACAATAATTTAGTTCCATTGAGTTAATCTTGTACGAAGATCAAAAGGAAATCTAAAATGATGCATCTGAGAAGTGGCTATAAAACACTGCATATTTTGTACCCACGACTGGGTAACCACCAGCAAACTTAGTATCAAAGCATAAGATAACAATCTTCTGCATCCAGACCCTAAATACTATGACTAAATCTTAAGAACTTATGAAGCAAGAATAATTCAAATTCCACGCAAGTATTTCAAATCTCAATTCATCCGCACTGGACTCGGCAAACTGCACCTAACATTTCGCCAAGTTATAGTAGGGTTGCTGGTTTGTGACAGCTACCTACCCTCTTTAACCCACATAAGAAGTAGCATGTCTGAATAAAGGTTTCAACATCTAAAAAGACGTAGCAAAAATTGGTGCGGTAGTTTCTGAGATTACCGCTATAAACAAACAAACCTTGCTGTTGACCTTTTTCTGTCATGCTTTTCACTGAATAATCTTATTTCTCTTCAACTTCAAACACAAAAAACAAGGGCAGTATGTTGCGTGTATGTACCTATTGCCACTGTTCTATTAAGAAATATCACGTGCATATAAGAAAGTCATTTAAAATGATACAATAAATCCGGGTATAGCACTATGAGAACTAACAATATTTTTAGTTGTTAATTCTATTCTCTCACTCTGATCTGAATCAAGTATTTACATGATGTACGAAAGTTGCGTGTAAAGAACATATTAATATATTATTGAAATAAAAAAAACAATGTTGCGGTCGTTGTTAAATACCTGAAATTACAAGCGAAACCGTGGACACTGCTTACTGATGTATATTATTAAATGGTGTGTACGATCGATTATGCATCCCACCAGTGCATCTTAATTTGATTAAAATGCGAGTTGATCACTTGGAATAAACCCAGAGCGATTTCAGAGCAAACAGCACAAGAGAGTGAGATGGCTGTTGGCCACCTCTTTCGCGCATAATACTGAGTGTTCACGGTTCAAAACTAATTTTCACACTGAATTTAACGAAATCACACCCCAGGTCGCAATTCGAATTCCTGACTATTCGACTGTTTTTCGAAGCTGGGATTACGGTTTTAAAGGCAAAGTCATAAAATTGACTGTCTCAAATACTACGTGACTAGATTACTCGTAGGTAGATGACCTAATGCGGCTAAACTGCAGTAAAAGTAGCAAATTCTTTTTAACCGTTCTTGGGTCAGTTGGTGGTAACGTTGCCAAGTGTCCTAGTTTTCTAGTGGTCACATAAGAAGAAGGGGTTATAGATTCGGAGAGGATTCTAGGGGTTGGTGATAATGATTATATTTACTTGGACAACTTCAAAATTCTTCTCAAGTGTCTTGTACCTTTGTTATACTTGTAACTGTGCTGTTGTGTGATGCGAAAACATTCCCATTCTTATGTTGAAACGCGATAATAATTTAACAAAACAATGTTGAAAGTTCATCGCGTCAATTCAAACTCTAGGATCTCTACTACACAAGACAATTTCTATTTCAACTTAAGTCTGACAACAAACATTTTTCTTCCTGACAGCTTGAGCTTAGGTGTCTGAAACGTAATAACGTTCGAGTCCTGAGCTGCAGCAAGCCTGCCAGGAGCTGGAATTAAGTGCAAGTTTAATCTTATCTTATCTTTGGCCCCGAGCCGAGCGTTTGTCGGCGCGTCAAGATCTCTTTGGGACGCAAGATATTATGCTCCTTGACATATTAAAACAATGTGTCAAGATTTTGGACCAATTTAACTGAACAATCTAAACTGCGACATAGGTCTTTATTGTAATTGTACAGCTTCAATTTTGGTTCTTAATTCAAGATGGTAAAAATAATAGGCCTGCGCTCTGCAGACGGCGGACAAAATCCCGTTTCCACTAAATTCATCGCATCTTTCAAGTAACTGTTTTTTGTAAATATGCAAAGAGTTATAAAACTGCATTGACTGTCCTTTTAGTGTAAGCACTAACGGGTTCTTTTGCTGAAAGGACAAATACGAGTAAAAAAATCTTGCTTTTTCATAGAGTAAAACGAATTATTTGAAATTTGATTACAAAAATTAAAAGTAAAGCATAGAGGTAAAGCACCAAATCAGAATTGAAACATTTCTATATACATCTTAAAGAAACGTGGCGTTGTACTCATTTATCATCTTTGTTGTATCTTTCATCGATTAAGTGGTCTTACATAAAAGGGGGTCATCAAGTGACCCACTGGTCCCAATTCTGCTTATCCTCTCGTCTCTGATTGCTTCTGGAGAGTCACGTGCGGCATTGTTGCTTAATAAAAGTGATCAGAACCCACCACTTAACGATTTAGGGCTGATGGGCGTTGCTATATTTCTTAACTGGCGCCCGCCCGCGACTTTGTCCGCGTAGACTCGCGTGTATGAACTAACTTTTCTCAATTTTAACGTATGTGTTATCCTGATGTACCTATAAGCTATTTAACTATTAAGTTTCATCATTCGAGTTCTTACGTGAAAGATGTCTATATATATAATGGATTGCTGTTCGTTAGTCTCGCTAAAACTGGGGAACGGCTGGACTGCTTTGGCTAATTGTGGTTTTGAAATATTTGTGGAAGTCCATGTAAAAAGGTTTAAAAGGTGAGTAAAGTTAGTTTTCTCTTAGCAACCGTTTCTACCTGTCACGTGGCACTGAATGTTTGACAACAGAACGGAGTCTTTCGGGTCAGCTAGTGTAAGATAAATATTCGTAATCAACGTGTAACGACCTTTACTTACTTTCTATGCAATCTGTGATGTTAGCTGTCAGATAGTTTGACAGGACTTGGACAAGTAAGTGATCTTAGATTGTTTTTGATTATATTAGTTTTAAAGTTTGAATCGGGTTACATTCGAGCTTCCCGCCTTTAATACTTAGATATAATTTCAACCCGTCATGAAGTAATACATTTTGAGGATAACCTTTTTCTACTCATTTCTACTCATTCAGACGCCAAAGGAAGTGGAACTTCAAGTTTTAACTCTTAGTTAAATATTTTTCACTTGTAGAAGGTGGAAACCCTTGCTTTCAGTTTACACGCGCCGCAAATTGCCGTTCTGTCGGCTCAAGTCCACTTCATACCTTATTATTAGGACTAAAGTGTCCATTGTGGCTCGCGATTTTCAATCAAGCTCACCCCATTCTAAGGGAAGGGGAAGGGTGCTAAGTTGACTTCATGCCTATCGCCAGGGAGAGAGAAACAGTTTATCCTTTTCAATTCAGTGTTAATATGGGTTAGTTTACTTTTGAAGGATCATGCTTACGAAACATTTAAAGTAGAGTTCAAAAATATTTGTGTTTTTATATAACTTCTGAAGCCCCTTTCTTAAAAATTTCATTGAGGAATCTGAGATTTCGCGCTTGATTCTCAAGGATTGACAATGTTCCACCTCACTGTAAAATTTTACTCCTAAGGAAGACAATTAAAGCATGAGGTTTCAAATATTTGACATCTCAAGGTTACACATTCAAGAAAATTAACAGATAAGATTGGACAAACCGAAAAACATTTTAAAACATCGAAATAAAACAACTTTACGGATTCTACTCGCGGTGTTATATTTTCTTTCATTTTCTAACCCGACGTTTCGACTCCTTTACAGCAGTCGTGATCACGGGATGACAAAGATGTTCTATGTCACAAAACAGTACAATTTTTAGTAACCCTCACTTAACTACCGTCATACCGTCAAAACTCATTCGTGGACGAAGTGGCGGTCAAGAGTCGGTTTTTATCATTAAATTCTCAAAAACACACCTAATAAATCACACATCAGCATTGAAAGTAAGTTCATCAACGTCAGGATAGGACTCTTTAATAATTAACATCGTCAGCCGGCATTATGTCACGAATTACTCGCCATTACCTCGATCGGTACCGAATAAGTTAATCACGCCCGTTAATCCTACATCGGCTGATTTCCAAACGTGAGCTTCAATAGTGATGTCACTTAACACAACATGTGGTAATAATATAGATTACTTGCCACAGTATCGATAGTATTTGTTCAATCGGAGAAAAGGCCAGAAAAATATTGTGTAAGATTCTGACTGCACCGTTTTGGATTTAGATGTTCGATGGACTGGGTGAAACTATCGGTAATATTGTCTGTGTCTACGAGCTAACTGTCGATAGCCTGGCATCACTTTAAATGCCCAAAAACATCCTACTAATATTATAAGCACATAGGCTACAATTCATAAACAAAAATTGTTTTCTTACTTAAGTCCACGCAGACGAAGTCGCGGGCCGCCCGCTAGTACTAAATAAATCAACGTCACAGTGGGTAGTTTACCTAACCCATTACCCGACCTGCTAGGCGTTGCTTAACACCAGTGATGGGTGCCCATCATCTGTAACCACTGATCTACAGACCGGACACCTCATGTAGCACTACATAATGGTAATTATCATATTCTACTGATTACTTGCAATAGTATCGATAGTATTAAGCCTCGATAGTAGTGATGTGTATTTGTAAGGCATTCACGAATACGAATGTGAATATCTGCTTCTGAAATTCGTGGATATATGCAGTCCTTTTTTATACTGAGCAGAATCTGATACGGCTTGTAACTTGTTCCGAGAGTCGCAAAGTTAATACCAATTTTTTTTTTAGCATTGGATGTAATGCTGCTGATAATAAAGATAATAATTTTAGTAATTTTGCTAAGGTATGTACAAAGTGCATTAGAAAATTCATCAACTCACTAAACCTAACAATAATAAAGATGTGTATGTTAGTGACATATTCTTTTTTAACCAACTAGTATTAACTAATTCTGGTACAGTTTACCAGAATTTGGTACTTACTTAGTTGTTTATAGTTTGTTTGACTGTCACGTGTTTCACTAGTTGAAATAACAAAAAATACTCTCACGAACATGTCCCTAATGGGGTAGCCAAAGGCACAAAATAACATTTTTAAACTCTTTGCACGCCTTTTGAAACAATGTTTTTGTGTAACACTACTCTTTAACAACCCATTTATACAATTTATTTCCCAACGAATGACCTGGCAGGAAATAGTTTAGCTGTGATAACAATCGAAAACTAAAAGCGGTGCTTACAATTTATAACTTGATAATTTCAAGTGCAAATAATCCAGGTTTTAATCTAAGTGCACACGCAAGCCATGCCATTTTCATTTGGCGACGAGTCAAACTTCCCCTTTAATGGAACGAGCTCGGTAAGTTTGAGTTATACTAAGTAAGTAGTTGTAAAGTAGAATGAAAGCCTATTAGCTCCACTCCGCTTAACACAGACTTTAACGTCAATCCTCTTGCATTTTAATGTTTTGGACCATACTTCTGCTGCTTTAGATGCAATGATAACATTTGCTGGTTCACTCTTGAGAAAGTCTCTCACCGAAATATCCGGAGAGGCAGGTTGCAGGAAGTTGTGAGTGAACGTCTCATGCTCTTCTGGTCATCAATTCTTTGCGTTCAGCCTTGAATCCACTAGCAATTTATTTTTGAGTTCACTTTAACGCAGCGTGCACGGAGCGTTGGCATTTTATAAACGTCTGAGAAACGCTTCCACCCACGCCTGAAAGTAGCCCCAAGTGGGCAACTCCATTTAAAAAAAAAAAAAAAACGTACTAGGTAGCTATTATATATTATATTATTATTATAATCAGCCTGCGCTATCCCAATGCTGGGCAAAGGCCTCCCTACCCCTCTTCCACTGAGTGCGGTCTAGAGCCATGCTAGGTACCTACTACATTGTATTTATGTTAACTGTGTAGTACATCGTAACTCTCGAGTAGCTATTTTTAAACATTTTTGAGATGTATAGCTGCATCCTATTTGAACAAAAATGTTCGAATTGAAACTACTTCCTCCAAAACCCACTTTACTTGGATATAAACCACGCAAAAATTCCAATGTAAAATTCCATTTTATCTTGAAAGTGACATTTAAACCAGGCCACCGGTTTACTGACCACCTCAATATCACGGTCTGATACTTTCCTAGTTGGCTAAGCACCAACTTCAAGTTATATTTAGTGGGTAGTTGAATCATTGTCGACTTCCTCGGACCGTGTCGACAACTTTTATGTGGTTGTAAAGTAGGCGAAATGCGTTACGTCATCTTTATCACGCCCTGCGATGAACTTTTTAAGATGAGCTTTTTTATTACATAAATTGGACGTGTTAGAAGCTTCTAGAGGAACATAAAATGTATTTATTATACAAACTTAGACCTCAACACTTGCAAAAGTAATGAGGTATTTTTTTATGTCCATGTGCTTATTCTGTCAATTTCGCACTAGACATTTAATCTGATAATTTTTTTTTATTAAAAGTTAAATGACAGCTAAATTAATTATTGTGCAGTAATAAAGATTATATACGGTCCCTATCATGTAAAAAATGGGGTAATTACAGGCGCACTGATTGTTGCATTCGATTTTTTAACGTATTATTCTCGTGTTTATAAGTAGGTATAAATTGTGAAGTCCTAACATCGAGTTGGATCCTTTGTGAGTCCGAAATGTAAAGTCACATCGATATATTTATTTAAAAAGTATCAGCTGCACAGGACAGAGTGTACAATCAAAAAGTTTGCAGCCAGTGGAATGAGTTCGGTCCCTTGTTATCTTTCGGGGCCTGTATCGGGCCGGAACATCTGGGCCTGAGTTGTTCGCTAACTTTTAGGACGAGGCTCGATTTTTAATTTTTGCGGGTTTTTGTCGCGTTTAATTATGATGGAACGCGGTTTTGGACACTCCTGACAAGTGGCCAACTTTCTGCATAGAGCTTAAAGTGGGAACTGCTAGAAATTCATGCACGGAGGGACGTGGTTTGCTATAAATAAACCGCTGTGTTTTATTGTTTCGACCTTCTTTACTGCTTTGCTTTGCTGGCTTCCGGAAAATTCTGAATAAGTATGATATAATACATGGCAGTTCATGTAGAACACAAATACAAATTTTTTGTTAGTTGTTAGTTTATCTTTGAAGATAATTTAGCTTTGGATGACACAAAACTAAACTTAGTAACAGTCTAGTCCATGAACTATGTTGCGGGCAGACAGATATAGCTAATACCAATACCATTAAATCAACACACTCAATCCTTGTAGGTCGCTTAAAGTACACAGCGCTTCCGGAAGAACATTAAGGGCAAATCTATCCCTTCTTACTTTGAAATGCTAATTAAGGAGGCTTAGCGTAATTACTCTAGACTTGTTTACTCAACAAGCTTTTGATTCATTTTGATATAATGTAATCCCATCTTATATTTTAAATTGACTGAAGGTGAACATGAACTTAGTTAAGAATATTGCGAGAGTAAGGTTTTAAATTAAAATGTTGTTTTAACTCAGTTTTCTATGACTTAGTTTGTTCGCTGCTACAACCATAAGAAAAATGGAACGAAAGGAGAACAACCAGGTCTCGAACAAAATTTACCCAAAAATGAAAGTGCCGACCAGACAAAAATAATACTGGCATCCTACCGTCTACACGGTTCGTGTTCTATGAAGAAACTTTCAGGGCGCCATTTCCTATAGGATGCCAGTATTATTTTTGTCTGGTCGGCACTTTCATTTTTGGGTATGAAATGGTTGTTTTCCTTTGTTTCCTCAGCTTATATTTTATTGACTGGGTGTTGTTAATTTTGTTAGACTCAATAATTATCATACAGTTTCTTTCGAGTGTTTAAGGTATATGCCTAAACATTGGTGAAACCAACCTGGCTGTCAGGTATAACATACCAGAGAAATTCGTCCGGTCTGTTAATGGTCTCGGTAGCATAATTGGTAGTGCAGTCGCCCGGCTTGCGAAAGATGCGGGTTCGAGTCCCGCCTGATGCCAAGACCGAATGCCTTTTTCTGGTTTTCCTATCTTTAGTAAGATGATAATGCATTATCCCTAATGCTAAAAATTAAATAACCTATAGAGATGCATATCGGTTACTAAATTCCATGAAGAATATATTTGATCTACGTGCTATTCCAAAAGCAAACACGTTAATACGCCGTTAAATAATTTTACACACTGGGTCCGATGATGATTATGACAGATTATGACTTATGTAATCATTTTAGCTACATTAAACCTACTCGTATTCGATCTGAATTGGCAGTTACAATGATATCCTATTTGAATTTATGTAAATGTATGAGAATTGCATGCTAATATTTCCTGACAGCTTGTGTTAGGGTCCTAACGGGGACTTTAAATAATAAATAGCGGACTGTATAAAATAGGTTTAGTCGTTATTTAAACTGTTATGTAATTTGACCGTTTAAACAAAATGTGTCCAGTGCGTTCGCGGTGTGAAGCCGAAGTGGATTAGTGGCGGAGATTCCGATCCAGTGATGGCGTCACATTTGTTTAAGTACAGTATATTTATTGTTTACATTTAATATTATGGTATTCGTGTCTATTGTTTAGTATGTTTTGTTTGTAATTAGATTTGACGATTTGAAAGTACTTTGTAACAGGTCCATTTGAATGAAACTATTTTTGATTTTGATTTTTGACACCGATCCATGCCGATGCCTCACCCAACAGCTTGTTTTCGAATTACTAACTGATATTTGAGGTGCATTGTTACAGCAACAAATATAAGTTATAATAAAAATATTATGACGCAAGAATATCTATTTAAAAAGATACTACACACAAAAGACACTTAACATTATCACTTTCAATCAGGTGAAATTGTGGCCAAATACGCGCCTTAGTTATATAGAAAATAAACGAGCTTTCTCCCTTTCTTCATCAAGTCGCCACAAAAATATTTTAATTCCAAGAAGACGAAGTGTCAAAATTAACGTTAACAACCAGCTAAGAAGATCTGTCCACAGGCGTTACAAAAGCTCCCTAAAGCTCTAAAAAATGTGGCTTAGCTAATTTTCCGCTTCCCAAAATTGTCAGCCGGATGCGGACCCAAAAATTCCTCATTAAGAAATATCTTCGCTTTACAAAACGTACATTTTAAGCCCGAGGAATACGCAAAGATATGCGAGAAAAGCAAGATTGAATGAGTTAGAAACCATTCCAACGTGGTTTACCTACCAATACCAGGTATGTAGGTAGGTTTTGAAGCTATCCGTTCTTCCGATTTTAACAGGGTTTTTTACTGAGAAGGCACATAAATCACTAAAACGATAACCGGAAGTCAGTGATGTTATATAATGAAAAAGAGGCAGATAGGTTATGTCAGTCATCATGCCAACTCGAAAATTATCCTCTGTCGTACGTACCTATTATTTGACCGTGTGAACAAGGTAGTATGATTATTTACTATAGCGTAAACGAGACCGATACATGTTGCGCAGTGTGGTCTCAAACTGTCAACACTGTCAAAGCTTTGCTGGTTTAAGCACAACTTTCCTACCTCTTTTTTATTAAAATGTCATTGCCGGAAGTGATGTAATAAGAAATTGACGTAATACAAATTAGTCAAATTGGTACGCAGTGATGAACTTGCGTACCAACCCTCAAATAAAAGGAAAGGAATACTCAACGTAACTCACATAAAAACACTTCCGAATAATATACATTTCTGGTAGATTTTCTGGTAGAAATTGAGATGGGAATGCTGAGGTGGTTTGGTCATATGGAAAGAATGGATGAAAGGCGATTAACGAAACGGATTTATAAGGCGAGGGTGAATGGAGCTGTTGGAAGGGGAAGGCCTAGACGAACGTTCCTTGGACAAGTTCAAGATGTTCTCAGAAAGGGTCAGGTCAGGAGTACCTTTAACCGACGAGCATGTATGAAAGGGCTCATGATAGTAGAGGAGGCGCAAAGTGTGTGTCAGGATCGTAGCAAGTGGAAAGAAGTGGTCTCTGCCTACCCCGTTGGGAAAGAGGCGTGGTGGTATGTATGTATGTGGTAGATTTTTTGAAACGCCCCCTCATGACAAAGATTTATCCACATCATCTTTGCATATAAAAGGCCTAGGTGAGGTTGAGGTGTCCGTGGCGCAGTTGTGACAGTGATCTGCGACGATCGCTGTTGTAAAGCAACACACGCCGAGTCGGAAATGGGATGGGGGTCATCCATGCCGAAATTTAGTGATGTGTATTTCGGGCATCTCCATACTTCGGAAGGCACGTTAAGCAGTTGGTCCCGGTTGACGTCTAGATATCAGTCGTTAAGCCTAGTCGGAGGCCTTAGGGCGGCTTGATAACATCTGACATTAAGGTTGCTCACTAACCTTACACCCCTCCAACAATCCGCACTGAGCCCGCGTGTTGGAGTATGGCTTGTTCCACCTCATAGTTGAGGTGAGGCCTGTGCCCAGCAGTGGGACGTATATAGGCCGTTTATGTTATGAACAAGTACAATATTCTCCCATCATTAACTCAAACAACTTGTTTAACTTTCAAGTCTAGAATTATTATTCCTATTCATCAGAAGTATCGCTTTGTGTATATTAAGCCTTAAGACGTCGTCCTTTTCAAATATTTCTAAGACTCTTGATATTATTCATACAGAAGAGGGTCTCTCGCAACTTTCCTCTAATGAAAAACCCCATACATTCAAAGATCGCTAATTCGAAATGAGCCGATGATTTCATTCACTAAAGAATGTTTACATAGGCCTTGGCTTGTAAAGACCTCCTCAGAAATGCTTTTACAGGTAAACATTGCGTATAACGTACATATTGCGAAGGCTTTTCATTAAGTTTCTTAGCTTTTTATCTTAAGAAGTTTTAATACGACTTTCATTTTTTTATGTTGGTTTTATTTCGTTATTTTGTAGTCTCATTGTGTTATTTTGTGACTATTGATAGTGACAACCAGGTGATAATTTATTAGTTAATTCACCTGTTTTTTATATGTTGGTAGGGAGACTATCCACAGCGGGCTGGTTCTGCTACTTTCTAGGCAACCCCCGAAACACTATTCGATTCTACAATGTTTAAATAAAATAACTCCACTTACCAAACCAAACTCCCGTACATAATGCGATGCGTAAATGTACATTAGCTTCTTCAAATGATCTTGCTTCACTTTATTGTTATTTGCAATAGTATTTAAATATGCGCGGCGCGGGCGGGGACAATTTTTCTCCCGCGTGTCAGCGGCAATTGTTTTTTTTCTTCTTTTGGCGCTGTGGCTGCGCGTCATGCAGCCAGGTCGCGCGGAGGCCCACGGAGGTTTTACATCGCCTTCATGAGAGCTCGATTTAGCAAGCTTATGGCTGCCTTATTTCCACATTATCCAATCTAATAACTGTGTTTCAACCTTAAGTAAAGTAACGAAGGACACATTTCAATCAAATGCTATTAGTTAACCTGCTTACATTTTCTGTCTTCGTTTGATTATTTGTAGGTTGTCTGTTTCAAGAGGTAACCGCCTCATAATAATATGTAATTTCCACAGTACCAAAAAATGAAAGATTACCTCCACGTGAACGTTGCCATGAAACCTGATTCCTAATTAATCTGAATCACAATGTAGGTAATTAAAAAATTAAAGGTTAACAAACTTTCGCCGAGACAAAGTTAACGAGAGATGAGTTTGGGCAGTTTTCATTAGCATCTATTTAGGCGAGCTTTGATGCCTCGGTTTTTGTGTTGTGCTTCACACCTTTGACATTACTTTTGACTTTATAACGAATTAATTTGAGTTATCTTTTTTATTCTTCTACTTTTATGTTTAATGACGGCTTTGATACAATTAATTTTACTTAAGACTGTAAAAATCCTCTGTTTACGGCCTTGGTAGATTTAAACTATGCGACATGAAGAAAAGTGCTCTACACTTTTCATTAAGATAAACCTTTTTTTCTTGTTATGCTTGGTTTTTACTTATATTATAGATAATGAAATAGTGCTCTACAAAAAAATCATGAGTCCAAAATTATATTGCTTGAGTTTGTAGTGAGTAAGTAATTCTCATTTTTGCTATTTTAAAAACTACCCGTAGCTTTTTTTCTATAAAGATAGTCCTTTAAAAGAAAAATAACGTTTTCCGAAACTTGCCCTTTCTGAAGTTGTAGCTATGATTTTATTTACCAATTAACATAGATAATCGCTAATTTAACCTTTGGCGTTTGCATTTTAACAGAGCAACATAGTAAAGCGCTTTTAATTAAATCACTTCCACTTGATAAATAATTAATTTACATATGCAGAATTCATCATGTTTGCTTTCACGAGCAGGGCAATTAACTGGCTTGGCCCCCATTCAATACCGTTACATCAAATATATTGCTTCGTCGGCAGCTGCGATATCGAACACCAATCATTCTCTCGCATGAGGCCAACCACGTGATTTAGGGGTTGTTAAAATAACAGGAGCTCTAAATCAAGTAAGTCTGCTTAGGTAATTTAGTGGGCATTTGTTACTATAGTCCGGTTGCGTTAAGGATGCAGTAGTTTCATACTTGTCCTTCGATCTAGTACGCCCCCAAACCAATGAAATCTTTCCTAATTGGAAAGTCAAGTCCACAATGACCGATTGAACGCATATTCCGAACGCTAAGGTTGTGAATCTGATTTTTTTTGTGTGCAATTGTGTGTATTAATAATTTTTAAAATGACTGTCTTCTTAACGCAAACGGACTATAAGTGCCTCTTTTGTAAACTTTAACCGTCAGTGCTTGGACGTCAGGTTATGACATAAGGGTTATTTTATTTTAAGGCCATTCAGAAGACTCTACACATTTTCAGTCGTGAACTCAAAACGCCGATAGAAATGCAGGTAAGTATTTATAACGTTTGGCAATGGGTAATGGCATGTCCACAATCGGCCGCTCTGGAAATATACGGGAAAGGCCTATGTTTAGCTGTGGGCATCTTGTGGCTGCTGCTGATGATGATGATGATTGTTGATGAAACTTTATACCGAATTGATACGAATACTCAAATTTATTCACCCATACATTAGTTAGTACATTATTACATTAGTACATAATTATACAACGCAAGAACAGACAATTGGAAGAAAATTAACGTAGGTGATTGAATTTTATCATCCATAAGCGCTGATCAAAAGCTCCTACTCTTACTTTAATAGTGGTTTAAAGGCGTTTCAAAAGGCTATTCAAGTTGGCAAACGGACAATGGGGGCAGTCATCAAATAATTTTAACCCATAGAATATTATGAAGTCATTAAATGTAATGAGTACCTAGCGTACGAGCTATATAATTCATAAATACGTTTGAATATAACCTTATGTCGAAGCAATAAAGGGTGTTTTCCAAGTCTTACACTAGGCTTAGGCTGGGGCCGTGTGTACGATAGCCCAAAAGCCATCAAGATTTTCATACAAAGGACGGGCAATCGAAATGGGTCAGCATTGGAAAGTCTGAATCCATAAAGATAGGGAAATTTGTCCCAAGTGCTTCCTTAGAATAACTAGAATCTCGCAAGTCAGTTTTCCGCAAATATCGGGGAATTTGTGACTTCTTAGGCTGAGAAAGTAGAGTATTTCAGAGTTTTAAGTTAATTCGACTTTGTTCTTGGGAAAGTTTACATACCACAGCCAGCCATGCGTTATCTTTTAGTTATTAACTATTGATATAAACAAAAGGAGGAAGATGCGTACTAAAAGTGGCCACACAAAAACAGCTCCAATGGACCTGTTTTCAAGCCAATGTGACAGCGACTTGTTTGTATGCACGTCATTCATACGTCAATGTCATGTGTCATTTCTTGAATTCGCAAAGTAAGAACGTGTTTATAACATGGTTTCATGAGTTTTTTGCGGGTACTCAAACGGCAAGCATGGTCGATCTGTTTTTTTAACTTATAAACAATACTTAGTGGGTTTTAGTGCATAAATTAGGTATCAGTTTATTCAGTATAGTTCCGCAGTCGTGTTAGTTATATCAGTTGTTAAAATGAATCTTTTTCACACATTTGACGTCTGACAAACCCCCGTGACCATATGGCATGTTAGGGCCGGCGCCCACTATCGGCATCGGCACGCTTCAGGCTTTTAAGGTGGCAAATAGTAATATACTCTAACATAATGGCAATAAAGTAGAAAATGCCGAAACAGAAACAGAACAAATGCATTTTGTTTTTACGGGAACACATCACGGAAATTTCTACTTTATTGCTATAATGTTAAAGTATATTGCTATTTGCCACCTTAAAATCCTGAAGCGTGCCGATGCCGAAAGTGGGCGCCGGCCCTTCAGGCCTTGTCCAGGAAGGCGAATTCGCCGCGAATCCTACGCGCGTAGAATCATACGCGCGTTGGTGAGATACTAGCAGCAAATACATTGCGTCCACAAAACGCGCGACAGTTGAAAGTTCGCGCGTAAATCGCGTGCAATACGCTAGACTCTCGACTCGCGCGCACTTCGCGCGTATTACGCGCGAGTCGAGATACTAGGGACCACTGGGTTGCGTCCAGTAAACGCGCGAATTTGACTGCGAGTGGACGTATTTAGGGATAATGTAGCGGCAACATTTTGATGCCGAATTCTTCATAGACGAAGTAGAGAAAAGACCGGCAATTCGGGACATGAAGTCATCCGCTTACGGGACTAGAGCTTTAAAACGGAATACATACGAAAGTAATGAAAAAACGTATTTTCATGCTGTCTTAATTTTGGGTATAATGTTCTAAACATACTATGTGTCATCCTATTATACAGAATAGGATGTACTAAGTACTTTCTAGTTTCTCTGCCTTTTTTTCTCTTTCAACGACGGAAGCTAACCAGTCACATAATTTGAACTACTGAATCCCTCCCAAAACGCACGCGTTTCAAATCGCTTGTCTGGACGCAACATTCGCGCGTACCCGCGCGAAGACATTCGCGGCGAATTCGCCTTCCTGGACAAGGCCTAAGAAATTGCAGCCGCGTGAATATCCTCAAAAAACTCCACGAAGCATTGAAATCCACGCTACCAGTATTTTAATGTTCACATGCAAACCTCAAAAATTACACTCGACATTGGCAAAATACCCTCAATATAACAGAGGGTGAGGCCATTACAAAAAATAATGGTTGTATTGCAACAGAGAGATCTCTTCCAGTTAATCACGAATCGAGTAGTTATCTATGTGTTCTTGGTAGAAGTATAATTCTTTAAAACAAATTTGCACGAGTAACCAGATTGCATTCTATTTGATATAATTCGGTATTTGAACTGACCACATCACAATATCTCGTCATGTTGCAGGTGTTGATAGTTATAATTAAATTGTGATTGCTGTAAACCAGATCATTGGTTTGATAATTGACTGTTTGCCAAAATATTAACGTGTACACTACGCTAAAATACCTAAGGCAGAGGTATTGATTACTGAACTACCTAATGTTGTAAGGACTTTGGTCTATTTATTGAACGATGATAAAACATTTACATTGCTTTATTTTTATCTAAAGATAGTAGTACCAGAAAAATACTATTTTGGATGTCCTGCTAGGTTGAAATCGACGGAGTTCATTTCGCTGGTATTTTAATACTTTGTCTCATTTTCGTGCCTAGTAGATTCAGGTTGAAGTCCTACTCAACCTAGACCAAGTTTACTTTGCTGGTACTTCTGTTTTTAGTTTTACTTTCGAGACTGGTCAACTGTGCTGATCTTGAGCCTTTAAGTGTCTGTAATTTAGGACAACAAAACTGTGATCAAATTTAAAAACCCGCTTAGTGACGGATCGTTGGCTCATCAGCCGCAAGAGAAAGCCGACTTACTGGTTAACCTCTTTGCCGCCAACTCCTGCATCGATGACTGTGGTGCACAGCCGCCTATAGCCCCGAATTGCGGCACCACAATGCCTGATATTCGTATCAGGCAGTGTGACGTACGTGCGGAGCTGCAGTCACTCGACGTAAGGAGAGCCAGTGGACCTGACGGTATTCCAGCCGTAGTATTAAAAAAGTGTGCAGCGGAGTTGTCTCCAGTGTTGACTCGCCTGTACCGCCTCTCCTACACATCAGGCCTTGTGCCGCAGGCTTGGAAAGAGGCGAACGTTCAACCTGTTCCCAAAAAGGGGGACCGGTCAGACCCAGCCAATTACCGTCCAATAGCTGTAACCTCAGTACTTGCTAAGGTGTTTGAGCGGATTATTAATGCACAGCTCACCCGCTACCTAGAAGACCACTCGTTGATTCACGACCGCCAGTACAGCTTTAGGCCGAAACGGTCCACGGGTGATCTCCTAGCGTACGTAACGCATTTATGGGGTGAGGCTATGGACAAGCACGGCGAATCTTTGGCTGTCAGTCTTGACATTGCCAAGGCTTTTGACCGTGTCTGGCACCGTTCGCTTCTTTCCAAGCTTCCGGCATATGGACTGTCTCCTCGCCTTTGTGACTGGATCGCTGGATTTCTGGAGGGACGTAGGATCCGTGTCCTCTGTGACGGAAGTGAGTCGCGTTTCCTCCAGATTAATGCCGGGGTGCCGCAGGGTTCCGTCTTATCGCCGACTTTGTTTCTTCTGCATATCAATGACATGTTATCACTCGGTAACATTCATTGCTATGCGGATGACAGCACAGTCCACTCGCGTTATTTCGAGCGCCCTGTGGCAAAGCGAACCGATATCGAGGAGAAGAGGCGCTGTCTTGTCGTTGAGCTTGACGGAGTGCTGGACCGCATTTCCGAATGGGGAGAACGCAATCTTGTCGAGTTCAACGCCAAGAAAACACAGGTGTGCGCATTCACTGCCAAAACGTCGCCATTCCTTTCCCATCCCACTCTTCAGAACACCCCACTGCCAGTGAAAGATAGCCTTAACATCCTTGGCATGGATGTTCGCAGCAACCTCAACCAACGGGACTACATCGAGAGCGTTATCAAAACAGCATCCCGTAAACTTGGAATCCTGAACAGAGTGAGACGATTCTTCACGCCTGAGCAGCTCTGTCTTTTGTATAAGACACAAGTTCGCTCGTGTGTGGAATATTGTTCTCATCTCTGGGACGGTTCCGCCAAGTATTTGCTAGAAGCTCTCGACAGGTTGCAGCGACGCGCTGTCCGCATCATTGGTAGCCCAGAGGCAACTATGGCTCTGGAGCCTCTCCAACTGCGTAGAGACATTGCCAGGTTGAGTGTCCTCTACCGCCTTTACAACGGCGAATGCTCTGAAGAGTTGTTCCAACTGATCCCGTCCTCACCCTTCCACTCCCGCACCACACGCGCTGGTCTGCGTCAACATCCACACACGATCCAGCGACTGTCGGTCCGCACCAAAAGGTTCGGTGATTCGTTCCTGTGTCGTACTATCCAGACGTGGAACGCTCTTCCAGCGCATGTGTTTCCTTCTTCCTACAATCCCGGGTTTTTTAAGCGGGGCGTGAAAAGGCATTTATGCAGGCCTTCAAAATGAGATTGACCAGCAAAGTAGTTCTCAATTACTGTGCTTGTCAACCCCATATCTGGACCTCACGACTGCTTCCCATCAGGTGGAGTGAGGTCATCTTGAAGACCACTATAAAAAAAAAAATGAAGTAAACATCTTCTAAACTAGGACTAAGTCTTAATTAATTAGTGACAAAACCCTTTGTGCCAAAGTCTTTTGTGGTAAGATGAAGATGTTTTAATAGGATTTATTATTAGTAAGGTATTTTTTCGAAACGAGACTCACGTTTATTTAACCAACTCCTAGACTTAAAAAAATCAACTCAAATCCTTTATTGAAGTACTCAAGACTCAATTCTGAAACAACTATGTTTACGCCACAGTAACTGCTTGCGAAGTAGATACATTCATGCTTCAAATTCTCGCTTTGAATTTTAGAGCCACAATATATTGTTTCTCCAGAAGATACGACTCTGTTTACGATATCAAATACCAATTATTCGCTCCCAAGTTGATTTAGTGCCCGTAAAACTAAACATTTGCGGCACTAAGTCGCCTGCTGTGGCACTAAATCAAATTCAGCCTGCTTCGTCGTGTATGTGTTAACTAGATCTATAGTGTAATATACGCAGGGCTTGTAGGTAGACCGCGAAGCAAGTTTGGACCCAAAGACGGCAGTAGGTACTAGAATCAATATTCATGTCATTAACCCTTGTGTTTTATCTAAGTGTCAATATATTACTTAAAAAGATAGATGTAGTTAAGAAGAATTGAGAGGAGCGAGGACCGATCTGTGTAATAAGTATGACTTAGCAAAAAAGCTTGTCTAGTTTTATTTATTGCAAGCTTTAGTTAGTTTGCGCTAAGTGACGCTGTGTGGAATTATGTCCAATTACGAGTTTACTTTTACTTAAGGAACAGTTTCGATATGATTGACTTAACTGATTCAAAACAAAGCTGCATTATTCGAGTAATAATAACTTTTGAATAGTTAATTATATAGGCCATTCAACGATTTTAAATATTGAAGTTTCAGCTGTTTGTGTTTTTTGTTAATTTAGGTTCCGATTTTTCGCAGATAATAATGAAATAACAACCAACAACCCTTAAAAACCAAACAATTTGGTTAATATAAATTCATTGTTTGGAAATACTTTGGTCCCTTCACATTAATTTGATATTCAGTATTCATAAATTCAGTATTCAACGTTCATTCATGAAATCAACTCTAGTGCCTAAAATCAACTGTACCATTTTTTTTATCAAAAAAATCAAAAAATCAAAATCAAAATCAAAAATAGCTTTATTTAAATAGACCTGTTACAGAGTACTTTTAAATCGTCAAATCTAATTAACAAACAAAACATACTTAATAATAGACATGAATACCATAATATTAAATGTAAACAATAAATATACTGTACTTAAATAAATGTGATGCTACCACCGGATCGGAAAGTTGTTTCTGTACTGAGAAGAACCGGCAAGAAACTCAGCAGTTACTCTTTTCAACTGTTTCTCTTTTTTACAATAATTGTTAGTATTTAAAAGACCATCAAATATTTTTACTCAAAAATTAAATTTCAATTTGTCAAATAAAAAGTGGTCCGAAGTGTAGTGTAACTTTTTGCTGTCTTCAAATGTTTTCCATCATTAGCGTTTGTTGTCTCCAATTAACAGCTGGCTAGAGTTTCTCTACTTGAGTTAAGTAAACTAGGATTAAATGCAAGTCAAAGCCTGGCGGTTAAGTGGTTAGGCAAAACATGGGCCTCGCAGTTTGCGTTAAGCCGCCGGCTGCAGTCCTTAATCAAATCCCGCTTTGGCTCCAACGTGGGGATAAATACTGATCGGTGGCTGCTTGTGTGGTGACGTCATAGGGTGTGGTTCAAGTCATGAGAGTCTCTACAGGTAGAACAGAGCTGTAGCCACTCTGACAGAAGATCAGACGAGATCCATATTCGAGTGATTAAGTTTATAAAACTTATTTATGTAAGGACAGACAAGGGGGATAACACTCTCATAAACAATGATATCATAATACAAATACGTAGATAGGTTACTTGTGCTAAATAGTGGCACCCGAAATTCGATTTTATTATAAAATCATTGCAAACTTTACTCTCTTATTCCTAGGTCAATAGCTAACACATTTATCACAGCCTTATCTAGAAGTTAGTTCTTATGGAGTTTGTCAAACAATACTAATAAGTACACTCTCAGCTCTGTGTGGTATCAAATTATCGTAGTGTAAGCTGTCCTATTAATTTATGTTTGTCTTACATTAAAGTTTAACCATTATGGCTACAGGAACAAGAGATATGTAGCACTATTGGATAATTCATATCTTTATTGGCTGAACAGTAAAAAACATTTTTTTGATACACAGTAAACCTAAACCTTTCAAATATAGAGCTGTATAAACAAGAAGGCAGACCACGTACCAGCTGAAAGTAGTAAAAAACTCCCAAAGTTATTTGGGCTAATATTGTCAAACCACTATTATTTACGACACTAATTTGGCGCTGTACTGATCCTATGGCAATCCCAAACAGCCATTACTCAGTCGCCTCTTGAAATATGCATAGAAAAAGTTGGACCACAAACTTTTAAAACCAAAAATTGCCAAACAAGATAGAGTGCATTCGCCGACGCTCTACATTAAATTAAATTTATAGTTTTCTGAGTCCATATTAACTTTTGAAGTGGAGTTTAGTTTCTGTCTAGAGGTTAACATGGTTGCCAGAATGACTTCTTTGTTTTTATTCCAATCGCAATTCATATATTGTCTATATCAAAATTATTCACTATTTCATAGTTATTTTTATTCATCTTTAACGACAAATTGAGTATAGTTTGGTTAATTCAGAGAGATCTAACTCCATCTAAAAGTCGTCATCTTTGCTCGGTGTTCATAACTAGCTATATGTTACTACACTACTACATACAATCATGTGTATACTAGCTATCCGCATGATAGAGTATCTTGAAATGCTCCGAATTGTGGTTTGATAGGTACAGGCCACATCTCAGCTATGGATTGATAAGCTATAGCTCCAACGTGCAGCGGGCTCACTGCAAATTCTGAGAGGTGTTATCTACTAGTGTCCTGAGACTAGACATCTCTCCTGTTAGAGGGTTGGAGGAGGAGGAGGAGGAGGGAGAACTCGAATTAAACACGATTAAAACTATAGGCCAATAATCTCTAAACAAGTTACAACTGAATCCGCAGTAAAATCTAAGAGAGCCGTCAAATACTAAGTGACAGCTAATGCCATAGACTAAAAATACAGTGAGTAGACATATCGAGTTAAAATATCGATTAAAACTCCAAAGCACGGAGAGATTTGAAAAATCTAATTCATCTAATTACATGACCTTTTTTATTTTTACGTAGGGAAATGCAGGTGCAGACTGCATGGCGTCTCCCATTACGAAATTACTCGTACTTGAACGAGCGTTAGTAGTCACTTCGGTAAAAACTGCCGATCCGCCATCACTACTAAGCCAAGGGTATAAACAGCATAAAAAAGATATAATAATATGTGACATATTGACCACAGAGTGATCAATTATGTTGAAGTGTTTGAGTATAAAAGCAACCTTATCGCTACAGAATTAAAATCGTGGTGATATATTTGAAATTTATGGGACCCTTTAAAATGACATAATAATGTGTATCTTCCTTTCCACCAGGACTGAGTGAACCGTGAAAATGTATTTATACAACTAATCTTTTATGATGTAATAGCCCTATTTCAACTTTAGCTAATAACAACAAGTAGATAGACTCAAAATGAAAAACATAAGTAATGTTAGTCTTTAACCTTTTGGTCTGTTATAGACGTTTACAAATAGGTCCAAAAAAACTAGGAGAAATAGCCAACATTAATAAAAGCTCACTTTACTTAAATAGTCTATCTAATAAAAGGACTGGATACTTTAGGTTCAGGAATTCCTCTTTTTACGAGCACTAAGTGGTTGTTTCCTTCCAAAAATAAATATTAGCTGTGACCGTGGCTTCGTAGTCAACAGATCAGCCACGATAGTGGTAACCATTCCAACGGAAATTCAGTAATGTATTTTGCAGGCATCTCTGTGCTATGAAAAGCAATTGGTCACTTGATCGTCAAACCTAGTCATAGATCTAAAAAATGATTTAACGTTTTGTTTTTACTTCTTTACTTTACTTTCAAATAGATCTCAAAACGACTTGATAACATCTGACTACAATGTTAACACTAGCTTTAGAGTGCTAAACATTTGCGTTTTTCCATCGTAGGCGTGTGCGCCGCGCATACGTTCATCGAACGCCTACGCTACACAAACGCTAGTGTGAAGGCGCCCTTGGAAACCTAAATTCGCTATGAAAGTTCACGTGTTGGCTCTCTATTTCATAGTTCAGATGAGAATTGTACCCAGCAGTTTTAGAAATACATTCAGTTATAGAAAGCTTCATCAATTGGCATAACGCTAAATAGCCCCACACTAAACAAAGCTTCTTTGTTGTTGTTGTATGTTTTAAACAGATAAATACTACATTCCATTTTCATTTCAGGGGCACTAGACAATAGATAACAAACTCAAATACTATTTATTGCAAATACATTAGCATATATAGACACCTAGCATAATACAAACAGACATGTTCATGCATACGGACGGGGGCATTGTTATGTACACAGTCCGAACCTTTGGTACCAGAACGCTGGAATAGTAGCTAACTACTTTATCACTGCACCAAATTCACCACGCGCCTTAGAGCGCTTGCAGGCCCCACTGGCCCCGCAATCCCACGTGTCGCCCTTGCGGGCCGCAGCGGGTGGGTGGCAAAGTCCACCACACTGCCACGCCTGAGTTCTCTTCGCTCACCGGCGGTTCACCCTACCACCAGTACTAAGCCCCCTCGCAAGAGGGCAAGAACTCATGAAGGGGAGTATCAACTCTTCTGTTTCGATGGCCGTCAGCACTTAAATTTTGTCGTAAATAAATAAATATCCCTTGACATTATTCCACCCAGCGCCATCTAGCCCTAAGTGGGCTACCTTTAGTCCGTTTTTATGGGATACTAGATAAATTATAAACATACCTAAATACTTTTTTCTTTTGTAAATAAATACTTAATATACATAGGAAACACCCAGACCAATACAAACAGACATGTTCATGCACACAAAATGTTTGTACTGTGCGGGGATCGAACCGCGACCTTTGGTGTAGTAGCCGACTTCTCAACAATTACACCAAGACGGTCGTCATCAGACGGTCAGTCGTAGATTTATGTAGGGATCTGATAGCTGCAGGTATTTGTCTTAATTATTTTCGTCATATCCATTTATTTCACGCGGAAAGTCGCCAGCTCCGAACGAAATTTGCCAAACGAGATTAAATGCAAACAAGATAAGTGTATTAAGTTTGCAACGTCTGGGCGCGCTTTATCAAATTTGGTCTGCATCGCATCTGCGTCGCATGGCGCATAGGAGACTACCGCTCGAGCTGGTATGTGCACGCTGAAGTCACTAACTGAAAGCGATTCCAACATACAACCACAACTACATACCTAGCTTAAACTAACCTAAATCTATTTATTTAATTATTCTTTATTGCACAAAATTAGGAAAAAGAAAATGAAGTACAATTAGCAGACATAATGCCTGGTGGTTGACCCTACCGCCGATACTAAGCCCCCTCGCCACGCCAGGGCAAGAACTCATGAAGGGGAGTATCTACTCTTCTGTTTCAATGGCCGTCAGCACTTAGATTTAATCGTTGATTCATGTAGGTATCTGATAGCTGCAGGTATTTGTTTTAATTATTTACGTCATATCCATATTTCACGCTGAAAGTCGCCAGCTCTGAACGAAATTTGCCAAACGAGATTAAATGCAAACAAGATAAGTGTATTAAGTTTGCAACGTCTGGGCGCGCTTTATCAAATTTGGTCTGCATCGCATCCGCGTGGCATGGCGCATAGGAGACTACCGCTCGGGCTGGTATGTGCACGCTCAAGTCACGAACTGAAAGCGATTCCAACATACAACCACGACTACATACCTAGCTTAAACTAACCTAAATCTGTTTATTTAATTATTATTTATCGCTCAAAATTAGGAAAAAGAAAAAAAATACAATTGGCGGACTTAATGCCCGTTGGTTCACCCTACGTACGGTACTAAGCCTCCTCGCCACGCCAGGATAAGAACTCATAAAGGGTAGCATCTATTCTTTTGTTGCAATGGCCGCCAGCACTTAGATTTAATAGTAGATTTATGTAGGTATCTGATAAGTTCAGGTATTTGTCTTTATTGTTTGCTACATATCCATATTTCACGCGGGAAGTCGCCAGCTCCGAACGAAATTTGCCAAACGAGATTAAATGCAAACAAGATAAGTGTATTAAGTTTGCAACGTCTGGGCGCGCTTTATCAAATTTGGTCTGCATCGCATCCGCGTGGCATGGCGCATAGGAGACTACCGCTCGAGCTGGTAAGTGCACGCTCAAGTCACTAACTGAGAGCGATTTCAACATAACAACCACGACTACATACCTTACCTAAATCTATTTATTTCTTTATTCTTAATTGCACAAAATTAGGGGAAAAAAATACAATTGGAGGACTAGATGCCTGGTGGTTCACCCTACCACCGGTACTAAGCCCCCTCGCCACGCCAGGGCAAGAAATCATGAAGGGGAGTATCTACTCTTCTGTTTCAATGGCCGTCAGCACTTAGATTTAATCGTTGATTCATGTAGGTATCTGATAACTGCAGGTATTTGTCTCAATTATTTTCGTCATATCCATTTATTTCACGCGGAAAGTCGCCAGCTCCGAACGAAATTTGCCAAACGAGATTAAATGCAAACAAGATAAGTGTATTAAGTTTGCAACGTCTGGGCGCGCTTTATCAAATTTGGTCTGCATCGCATCCGCGTGGCATGGCGCATAGGAGACTACCGCTCGGGCTAGGATGTGCACGCTGAAGTCACTAACTGAAAGCGATTTTAACATACAACCACGACTACATATCTAACTTAAATCCTAACCTAAATCTATTTATTTGTTTATTTATTACCACACAAAATTAGGAAAAAGAAGAAAAGTACAATTGTCAGACTTAATGCCTGGTGGTTAATCCTACCACCGGTACCAAGCCCCCTCGCCACGCCAGGGCAAGAACTCATGAAGGGTCTACTCTTCTGTTTCAATGGCCGTCAGCACTTACATTTAATCGTAGATAGGGATCTGATAGCTTCAGGTATTTGTCTTAATTATTTACGTCATATCCATATTTAACTAACGAGGTAGTCGGAGGCCACAAATTGTTGCTTTCATGGTGAACGGAACATTCAGAAGCCCATCACTCCACCTAGAGAATTCGAACCTAACGTTCCTTCCTTCGTTATCCGGGTGCTTGGGTTTTTCATCGGTTTTAAACACTGGAACATCACCGAAGAAGTAAACGCAAATTGTACGAGAAATACAAGGTGGGTGTTAATATAATACAGCGACCTGCGTGTCCAATATAATAACGCACTGAGGATACTGTTGGGGCTGGGGTGGCGTTGCAGCGCGTCAGGAATGTTTGCGGAGGCATCCATTGATGATTTCTATGCCGTTATAAGGAAAAATTCCATTTGATACCACCATTTAATTTTAATCTAAAGACAAAATTCCAAGAATAAAAAAACCTAAAGTTATGAAGAGCATTTCGAGCCTCCATCTATAAACCAGATTCACAACTAAGTCATCGGACAATTCGGTAACTAACATTTAATTTTAATAAATCGCTTGTTCAGCGAAAGCCCTTGAATTTTGTAACTCGATTGTGGATCGCTACCCAGGCGACAGTTTAATTTCAGTTATGCTAAATAAAACCCAGTTCATTAATTTGCTTTCAATCACACAAATGAGGAGGGGGCAAGGGAGTTTGAAAGTTTTTTTTTTCAAACCTATATCATCCCACTGCTGAGCAAAGGTCTCTCCCAATCCTTTCCAAACATTTCGATCCCGTGCCAGGTTCTGCCAATCTTTTTCATGAAAGTATATTATTTGCCTTAAATTTTGAATTCCGCTACAGCCGCAAAATATTTGCTTCATCATTACAGTTTCTCTTTATTACTCAAACCGTCTCGTTGCAGCGGCGGTGTCGTTCATCATTCGCGGTGTAAATCGATTGGGCGACGACACAAGGGATAACCCTAGAGCTGGAGTTTGTCGTTAAATAATTACGAACACATTACTCCGACACATACCTATGTTAAGACCATGTTGTTCTATTTTTTATCTCAATTTTACACAATATGTTGTCGACGCCGTGGTTACATCCTCCTTTGATTAGCAGCAGCAGCTTGATTTTAAAAAAAAGAAGAGTTTTGACAGTCGCTCGCGAGTCTCTTGTCTTGTCATGTCAGCGCGGTAGCGGGATTTTTTTAAGGAATATAAAAATAACTATTCTTTGTTGATGTCGAATAAAACTAATTTGGGTAATATTGAGGTGCCCGTGGCGCAGTTTGCGACAGTGATCGGTGACGATTGCTGTTGTAAAGCAACACAACGCCCGGTCGGAAATGGGATGGGTGACCATCCGACCGAAATTTAGTGATGTGTATTTCGGGCATCTCCGTGCTTCGGAAGGCACGTTAAGCAGTTGGTCTCGGTTGACGTCGCTAGATGTCAGTCGTTAAGCCTAGTCAGAGGCCTTAGGGTGGCTTGATAACATCTGACAATAAGGTTGCTCACTAACCTTACACCCCTCCAACAACCCGCACTGAGCCCGCGTGTTGGAGTATGGCTTGTACCACCTCATAGTTGAGGTGAGGCCTGTGCCCAGCAGTGGGACGTATATAGGCCGATTATGTTGTTGTTGTTGTTGTTGGGTAATATTGGTAAGACGGTAAACCAAACTCTAAGTAGGTATTGTGTAATGAGCATAGGTGGCGAGATGATTGGTTTACGATTGGTCCTTGTTCAAGTTGTTAAGTCAGTATAGAGGAGACAATAAATATGTTTGTATATTTATCCTTATCTCGAGTCTTATTGTAGCGTTGATTATACACAAACCAATTTCTGGATGTTTGCCTGTATTTTCACATGAAAAAACCAATACTTCCAAATCTGATTCGTGAGCATGCGTCGCGCGCCAAGCAGCACTTGTGCACAACACGAACAGATCGAGGTCAGACAAATCAGGCTGTCGAACGACCTCATTCCGAGGTCATTGCACTAACGATCAGCTGATCAGACATTGTTCTATTTTTCTTTTTTTAAATGGCTTGCACCCTCTGTCATCAAGGGTATTCGGCAATGTCAAGTGATTTATATGCATTTGCATTTGAACATTTACGAGTAAATACTGGTATCGTGTATCGCGGACACAATTTTTAAACATGCCATTAGGTCAAGAGGATTTGTCCGATGACAACCACATGACTCAAATTGTCATTAGGTCGGAGTAGTCACCCGTCCCGTTTGCGACCCGGCAAATGTTGCTTTACAACAGCGATCGCCTCCGATCACTGTAACAACTGCGAAACGGGCACCTCCCGTTGTGTATTAAATCTAGGTATTCTCTCAGATTATAAGACGAAAATCTACCTCGTTTCCTTCACAAGCTTGCTGATTTATTTTAGTGCGGCATCCTGTACAACCATGTCTCACAAGACGGATAAATTCCGCTTATTCCGCCAGAGGGCGCTCTCGCAGATCACGACGCGATACGGTGAGATTAAATAGACGCCACAAAGCAAATTCCATGAAAAACAGGGCCAGTGTAGTGTGATAAATTACGTCATCACTTATCTAGGTACAGCTACACTAGCACTATTACGCAATAGTCTTGCTTGTATATTTACTAGTAAGTGCAGATGCCTTTAGAATTTAGTGACCCATCTAGTTAGCGAAATCTTCGAGACATGGGTCACTTAAATCTAAAGGCGCTCCAAAACAAATTGAAAAATTATCTTCTTACCAGTAGAAAACAAAATAATGAGCCTTTATAAAAAATAACAGACACACAGCTGCAAACAGTAAAATCAATGAAAATAATATTTTAACAGTTTATTTATTCAGACAAAAAAATCAAGTCAATTATACAGATTAATTCACATAATGGATTAAACTCAATTATCTATATTAAAAGCAACAGCGTTGAGTTATGGTTTGAAAACAATTTCATTCAATGCATTCATAAAATCTCTTCTGCACTGTGACTTTTCGTACTGTTACTACTGACTTTTGATTTTTTAACGCACAATTTTAAACTTGTTGGCTTTGAATTGTTGTTGTCTCGTTTACTCATTAAACAACGGGAGCAGAGCACAGCTTCATAGAATTTTACTTTTAAATCTTTGATATTTTAACATGATTTAAGTAATGTATTACCAATTAGGCTGATATTTATTTCTTAGAATTATCTAAGCCTAGCCAGCCTAATAAAACGAGCATCTTGTTTTGAAGAGGTGTAAGTTGAATTACTTTATCCTATCTTCGTTAAACGATAATTTAACAATACCTACCTTATGTTTGTGAACCCCAGGGGGCAACACGAGTTAAATTTCATATCGAAAATATGGATATACTCCCGGGAATATGCGTCGACGTGTTGTATGACTCGACGAACAAAAATGAATATCCACAGAGATATATCGATATTTCTGATCCTAAATGGGTATTCGAGATAACATTCATGTTTGTGCTGGTAAAAGATTATCTAAAACCTGTGCCAATTTTTTATTATCTTCAGTCACTTAATTCGTCTTGATCTATAGAAACATGTTCTTTGAAATATCTAACTAACTGAAGGTTATTGTTGAATTTGAATCTAGAGGAAAAGTAGTTAGTGTCTCAGCTTAACATTAAAAATGCTTAAAATGTATTCTATGCAATAAAGATTATCTTATCTTATCATAACTAACTTGCTCAAGCTATCTAATACAAAGTAGTCTTTGGCCGCGCAAAATGCTAGTGTAAAACTACGTCATTAAAAGAAAATCAATATTCAATCAAACTGGTTGGTTAAAGCCATTTTTATTATTTCTTTCAGGTCAGTAACTTAAATCGCCAAAAACAGTCAACGGCAGTTCAGATCAGACTGATAATCTTGGCTTAAAATAAATTAAAAAAAAACCCTGCATTTATGTGATACATAAACTTTTATTCTAAGCACACGCACTATTTTTAAGGCATTATAAGTTCATATATTAGAGCACTAATCGTCGTTTAAGTTCTAACAGCACGTATGTCATTTTTAGCAACTTTTCAGGAGAGACAAAAAACCGGACTGACTGGCGTACGGTTTCCATAGGATAGTGGCTATCGTTTATGGAAGCGCGACAGCGACCCCACAACTTTTTTTTTTTTTTTTTTTTTTTTTAAGTAGGGGAAATGCCTTACGCATACCCGTCCACCGGGGGACGGACGGGTTATGTCGGACTCTCCACTGGAAAGGTGGTATACCAGTGGCCCTACCGACTAAAACCCCTACTACTCCCTCTTATCGTCCGTATAGTGGGGGAACACGGTGAGTAGCGCGAAGCCTGTTACGCGTTCCCCCGGACGGAGCCCGCCTGGACGGCGGGCCGGAATTGACCCCCCCATCGTGGGGGGAGGCCAGAAGGGACAGCCGAGGATGTCAAGCCGTCCCTACCAGGCAGCGGTGAAACCCGTGCAATGCTGGCGGCGGCACCCCCGTACCACGCGCCAGCTGGCCACCGTACGCAGGCCCTACTGGGCCCGCAACCACGAGCCACCCAAAGGGCGGCTCCGCTGCCGTAACCTTCGGTACGGCCCCGCCGGGCCGCGACGCACAGGGGGGATCAGCCTCGGATCACTGGCCCCCACCAACCGGTTGTGCGCCGCGGCCCCAACCACGCGCCTCAAGGCGCCTGCAGGCCCCACTGGCCCCGCATCCCCACGTCGCCCTTACGGGCCGCAGCGACCCTACTGGGTCCGCAACCACGAGCCACCCAAAGGACGGCTCCGCTGCCGTAACCGGCGGTACGGCCCCGCCGGGCCGCGACGCACAGGGGGGATCAGCCTCGGATCACTGGCCCCCACCAAACGGTTGTGCGCCGCGGCCCCAACCACGCGCCTCAAAGGCGCCTGCAGGCCCCACTGGCCCCGCAGCCCGTCGCCCTTGCGGGCCGCAGCGGGTGGGTGTCCAGTCCACCACGCTGCCACGCCTGGGTTCTCTTCGCTTCCCGGTGGTGCCCCTACCACCGGTACTAGGCCCCCTCGCCACGCCGAGGCGAGAACCCGTGAGGGGGACCCCACAACTTCGTACAACTGATGGCAACGTTTGAGCACGTTGGGGTTTAGTGGTGGCATAAGTACAACCTTGGTGTCTTCAAGGCAAGAGTGAATAGGCATTTTCTGGGTAAGCGTGTTCCACCTTCGGTCTCGTCATCGCTTACCATCAGGTGAGTCTGAGGTCAAACGCAAAACCATTTTAAATAAAAAAAAAAAAAGTGAGTAGTGTCTGCTGCCTCAAGGCAGATGAGTCTCACACTTCCCGCCCTTCCCCGAAGGGCGGAAAGTCCATAAAAGGATTCCCACCAAAAAAATAGTAAGGATAGTGGCTATCGTGCTGTTACGTTTCGTAATTTTAAAGGACTTCATTGGTCGTATTGAACTAAATGGCGTGCCTTTAAATGCTTCACCAAATGGCATCAAAATGTCAAAACCGCCAAAAAATTACTTACGTAGCGTTAGAACTTAAACGACGCAATACAAAATGATTGAGAGATTTGAGTTTGGAAGCCAGAAGTTGAAAGTTTCGGTTCGGAACAGCCGTAGTTAGTAAGTTGTAAATCAGTGTACAAGTTATTAAGCAGTTTACAAGTGTTCGATCCGAAGAGCTGACCGTGAAACTTGTAATTTGAGTATTATTTATCAATTTTATTGCCTTTGAAAGTTAACATAATTTATTAATTTGTCGGAAATTATTAGATCCGTCACCAAATTACAGGCGCCTTAAAATGACATTATAAATCATTTAAATTCATCACAATGTATCATCAAGTTTTAAATTGGTTTGTTTTTATCACTTCAGGTATGTCTTCTTGAGTGTGAATTGAAACTATTTGAAAAGGTCACTAAATAACTGAAACATCATTTTGTTTTATTATTTTTACCACTATTTTATCACTAAATCGAACGACTCATGCACATACCTAATTATGTGATGTTATAATTATACACAGCGCCATCATATTTATGTGTGTGTCCATTATAAAACTGCACTTGTAATTTCATTTTAGTTTTTTCGAGGCTTTTTCCTAAAGATCGTTAAGGAAACACGACGTAAGAAAACGGAGGTTGTTTTCACGGAACATATAGGTACGAGTACGTTACGAAATAAATGAATGATTCAGTATTCTACATTTCCTATCATCGGAAATATTCATAAATGACGAAATTGTGAGCGTTTGCCACGTGGCGCGGCGGCGCACCGGCCGAGTTCGTGAATGCTTAATGCGAGAGGCGCCAGGGACATGGTACACAGAGAACAGTAAAATATATACATACAAACGTGCCGCTCTTGGTTTGAATGTATGAGTGCGCGTCGCGCGCCGTTTCGGCACGATTCTCGCACTCGATTTCACGCACAGGCTAGCATAAAATACGGGGGAATAAGGTGGTGGCAGTACGGACGGGCTGTGCCGCGTGTCTGTGTACACGCTAGGCTAATAACTCGGCGGGCGGCCATAGATAACCTACTGTTTACACTGTGCCAGAGACGGCGCGTCTGCGAAACACACTCGTAGTTCTCAGCCGTGCCGGTTAATAGCTACCAATAACTTTGCCGTTTGCTATCGACGCGGCACTTCATAGTTTTTAAATTGCTTTTTTGGATACCAACGACCGTTGCGTACTTTATACTTCAGCTTTTTACTTACCGAACCCAAACAACGGTAACGGGGCTAGAGTTGGAGAGTTATGGCAAAATATTTCAATTTTTTATTCAACTTGGCGTTTTTTACAGTTAATATTTATTATTCTGTCTCTAACAGTTTGTGCCTTTAGAAATTTCAGATGTGCTAAAATTTGAACGTATGCCACATGGCGCGGACTCAGCGCATTGGCAAAATTCGTGAAATTGTAATGCGGTGCTAGGAAAGGTGACTCTGTGAAAAAAATATCATACTATTATTATTAGTCCAGTCATTTAAGCTTAAATTAGGTAAGAATCTCGGAATTCGAGATACCCAGCTGTAAGTCTGTAAATACTTGTATATTGACACCCTAAAAGTTGTCTCAAAACCTACATATGGTAGGGTGTACGCAACCATTAAATTTCAAGGTCAAATGTCACAAAAATCGTTTTTTTGTAAATATCTCATTTCCTATGGGTTTTTTGCTATTTGTATGTATTATCAATATTGTAGAATACAAAATTCTCTACAAATTTTGTTTCAATTTTTTTTTCATACGGTGAACCGTTTTCGAGATAGAGGGCGGAGAGCGCGCGGTCACAGCATCACTTCAGGTCAACCGGTGCATCCGGTCAAAAACTTAAAAAGTGAAAAAATGTGAAAAGTCTCGATCATCTTCGTTATCTGCATTACGTCAAGTCTACAGAACTTAATAAAGCTGTGCAGCTTTCAAATATTCCACCAACAAGTGCAGCTGCTCATCAACATTGTAAAAACAACAACGTTGTCGAAAATCGTTTCGCATTGCCCAACCCCATACCTGGGGTTCCAAATCATGCCCTAACCAAGTTTGAACTTGATAATATACACGTTGTTGTTTTTACAATGTTGATGAGCAGCTGCACTTGTTGGTGGAATATTTGAAAGCTGCACAGCTTTATTAAGTTCTGTAGACTTGACGTAATGCAGATAACGAAGATGATCGAGACTTTTCACATTTTTTAAGTTTTGTCCGGATGCACCGGTTGACCTGAAGTGATGCTGTGACCGCGCGCTCTCCGCCCTCTATCTCGAAAACGGTTCACCGTATGAAAAAAAATTTGGAACAAAATTTGTAGAGAATTTTGTATTCTACAATATTGATAATACATACAAATAGCAAAAAACCCATAGGAAATGAGATATTTACAAAAAAACGATTTTTGTGACATTTGACCTTGAAATTTAATGGTTGCGTACACCCTACCATATGTAGGTTTTGAGACAACTTTTAGGGTGTCAATATACAAGTATTTACAGACTTGCAGCTGGGTATCTCGAATTCCGAGGTGAACTTACTATAATGACTGGACTATAAATACATTCTTTGGAAATACAAATAACTATAATAATAAGGAACGCCTAAACCAATATTCAATTTAATTCATTCATACCGCATTTACATTTCATAACACGTCAAGTTCCATAAAAATACATGCATGTGTACACAAGCATGTTTATGCAAATAAATGTTCGCATGTGATTGTTCGCGGGGATTGAACGTTAAATATTTTTTGAGTGAATCCATCCAAATAAAATGAAATAATTCAGAAAAATATACTAACACATTGTCATAAATAGTCATAAATGATGAAATTCAGATCGTTTGCCACGTGGTGCATCGGTGACGCACCGGCCGAGTTCGTGAATGCTTAATGCGAGAGGTGCCAAGAACGGCGCGTCTGCGAAATATAGTCCTCCCCGGTTTACTATAGCTGCCAATATCGTCGCCGTTTGTCATCATTGCACTGCTTAATAGTCTTTTAATGGCGTGTATGCTATATAACGGTACTTCGCGCCCCAGTTTTTACTGAACAAACAATGGGACCGGGCCACTGTTAACCTACAGTTTCAGACATTTATGTCTCAAAACAGAATACAATTCATTCATTCGAAAAGTTCAGGTATTTTCACTTTAGGTCGTCTCAGGCCTACTCTAATCGTAAAAGGGCATCGACTACCCTCACATTTTCTTCCCAGCTAGTTAAACATTAAAGCCAATGTGCAACTTAAACAATAAATTTTGAGTTCACGTTAATAAATAGTTAAGTTTACGTTCCAAGCCTGTCATAATCATATATGCACCGTTGGAACCAGGCTGAGCCCCAATTACTGAGGGCGACCGGGAACCCTCCAGTTTGGAGTGAATCTCCGAGGTCCCAGGAGGCGAGTGCCTCTGCTTGACATAATCTCTGCCGCCATACCTCTTCCTGCTATACTAAACAATAAGGCGGGGATTGTATTGGGCTCTGTAGGGCTGTATGTGGGGTTTCTGTCGATGTTTTGATAGGCAAAGCTAAAGTTCTGAAAACGATAATAATAATACCTAATACATTATTTATTTGCATAAACAAGGTACAATCGAAGTTCTTAAATCATATTTGGCTCATACCTACATGTCTTCCGGTTTCACGATGTGCAAATATTTGGTCGTCATGCATTAATTGACATTGATAATTAAAAATTAAATTTAGTTAGAATTTAAAAATTAGTCACATAATAAAAAATAAGTCATAAATTAAAAAACAGTATACTAGAATTAATATAAAGCAAAATGTAGTAAATATTACATGAATACGGTAATGGTTAATGTGTAATTAGGTTATACTTAAGTTGGACGGAAATATTCTAATGAACCATGTGTACTTTTTTTTTACTAAAAAATGAATACTGAAAAATGATTTTCCACTTCAAAAATGGTACTTCATTGGCCAACGTGAAATAAATTCAGGTGATTTTAAATGTTTAACCGACGAATTCACAAACGACTATCAACGCTAAGCACGCGCTCACGCTCATGCTGTCCCTTTCATTTCTATTGTCATTTTACGGGCCAGCATAAGCGTGAGCGCGTGCTTAGCGTTGATTGACGTTTGTGAATTCGGGGGTAAATCTGTAATCAATAAGTTTGCATTCAGATTTCCTAATTTTATTTTAAGTACTAATTTTATTTGGCAATAATTAGGCGCTGCCTGTTTATGCTCATATCATGACATGGACACTCGCCAAAGCTGGGCACAAGCTTCACTTCAACTATGAGGTGGCGTGGGACAGTTCCCTATTCAAACGCATACAATTTTGAGTCATAATTGAACTTTACAGGCACACTTTGGTTTATCCTAATGATAGTTACACATAACTTCATGTGGCATAACTTCATGGGCAAAAGATTCAAATTGTGAATTATTATAATATAAAAGAGCGTTTCGTCTGCTAAGGAAATAGTTTGATGTTCAATACGAAACCTACTGCTTAGAAAACTCACATCCATCGCGCCCACACGAAGCTTAAATTTCAAGTTTTAATGAAAGCCTCACGGAAATTTGTATGTAGACTAAGCAATTATCATGACCTACTTCAATTTCGAAGCAAAACAATGAATAACGAGGGCAATTGTGGTTATGTGGAGCATGTTAGAACAAGGCACCAGCAAACATTCTTAATGATCCTCCCCTAGGTAAACTTGCCTCTTTCACGATTTATAATGAACCCCCACTCCCCAGACGCTTCGTTAGCTTTAGATATATTAAAAGGTAAAGAATTTGAAGAAGAATTTCGAAGTATAAAGTTTGTTTCAAGTAACAAACGCCATTATTATGTGGTGATGACAAAAATAAAAATAATACATTCAAACATTCAAAGCGGTCTGTGGGCCTAAAAAGGCAGAAGATTGGTCATGAAGAAAATATATTTATGATCTCAGCTTTGCAAATTCCAAAATAAAAAAATACAAGTATTACACCAAATAACACAGGAGAAAAAAACAACACTCATGAACGAGCTTCCAGAACGAGGTGTCTCACTGTCTAAAATGAAAGGGACCACACTTAGCTTACCTGGACCTGGTAGGTTCATACTTTGGTTTTGGTGGGCCCATTATACGCACGGAAACTTGCAGCACCTTTTGATATGTACCTACGGCTAACGGCATGACAGGCTACCCATTTCCGGTCACTCCTCCTTCCTTGCTCCACTGCAATGAATTGTCAGTGGGAAAAAGCGAAAGAAACCAAGAAAATGGGTAGCCTGATAAATGGTTGGCGCAACTTAAAAGTTGCACCTTTTATAATGAAGTATTGCTAACTCATAATATTGGCTCACTGAATAAATTCTGTATAAATCCATAAACATCATGCCACAAACACATGATAGATTGCCCCAGAAGTTCATCAATTTAATTTTGTGCATTGTTTTCGTTCCAATTGAAATAACTGAGTGACGCAGTTTACCTATGTTTTAATTTGAATAAATTATAATAACATAAACATACCCTCACGAACATGTCCCGAACGGGTTAGCCAGAGGCACACTGATTGTTGTCGTCATGGTTGAAGGAACAGTTAGAAGCCCGCATTTCACTGAGAAATTTGAGCCCAACTTGGTAAGCTTATCCGGGTTGCTGGGGTTTTAATCGGGGTTTTCCACCACTGGAGACATACATTTTAATGATGTCTATTTACATTTATTCAAACTAGACGTATTTATACGCCAAATAAATCTTAATGGTGAATTAATCATTTACTATTCATGATCCTTACAAAAACGTGCCATCGTTTTAAAGCAAACTATTTAGGTATCGTTCAAAATATCTAGACGTTATTTTTCATAATGATTTATAGGTGCTCTTACGCACAAGAGTATGAATTAATTATGACCTCTGAAATTTAATTACTTTCGAATGATTGGTGGATTTCCAAATGTTCACGAAATAATATTATTCTGTACCTATCTTTTGTAGCTCTCACCTAGACACACTCAGAATACAACTATCATAAATTATTCATCTCAAACGGAGCTAATGAAAATTCTTCTGAAAAGAAAAAGGTTTTTCTTTTCACGCAGTCAAATATAGAATAATGCCATTCTCGCGTCGAAAAAAATGTTTTCTAGATAAACCGAATTCGTTTCGGGCGTAATGCCATTCATTATTCAGTAGCATATTGTTGCTGCGATTTTTGCGCGATACGAAAGAAGGCTACTGTGTATACAAAGATTCGGCAGATACCACAAACAGGCCTCGAACAAATAGCCCTAAACAAAACGTCTCGCTCCGGCGACCTCCGTTCGATACACATAAATAATGCAACAGAGTTCATACATAATGTGAGCTACATTCTGTTTCGTTAAAGTTCAAATACAAAAACTGGCAACTGTACAGAACTGCCACTTTCGAATTAAATAAAAGAAGCTTCCCGAACCTTCGTCACTGTCTAACTGATACCTTTTTAATTTAACAGTCCGTTTAACCTGAACTGTGACGATTCTCGCAATTGCGCAAGTCGTGTCTTAAAATTCCAATCACTAGTCACCTAGAAAGAAAACAAATGACGAAAGGAAATGCTATTGTCCGTATTGGTTGGAATGTCCCGCAAATTGTAATCAAAGAACGTATTGATCAAGAGAAAGATAAAACATTTTGTGCTTTGACTTTGTGATAGCTAAATCGTCAATTCAACGGTAACTTCTTTTTGTTTCAGATAATGCTCGCCGGTTACAGTGAAGCACGAATGCCTTGAGGCAATATGAGATTAAAAAGGAGTCTGCACGTGAGGCTTCTAGCCCTCTGCACAACCTGCATCCTGGTGCCAGCCATCGCCTGCCCGTCCCAATGCGTTTGCAAGTGGAAAAACGGAAAACGATACGTCGAGTGCTCCGAAAAAGAGTTGAAGGCAATCCCCAACGCACTCGACACCGAAACTCAAGTATTGGACTTCTCAGGCAACGACCTACAAGTTCTCCAAAAAGAAACTTTTCACAAACTCGGTTTACTGGACTTGCAAAAAATTTACTTGCAAAGATGTAGATTACAGAAGATCGATAACCACGCCTTCAAAGGTCTCGCTAATTTGGTCGAGTTGGATCTCTCTAACAACTACCTCACAGTGATACCATCGACGAACTTTGTATTTTTTCCATCACTAATGCGACTGTCGTTGAACAATAATCCAATAACGAGTATTAAAACGCACTGCTTTCAGCATCTATCATATCTGAATACATTAGAATTGAGTGACTGCAAGATTGAAATCATAGAGAGCGAAGCATTTTCTGGTCTGAATCATTTAGAGTGGCTGAGACTGAATGGTAATAGGCTATCAAATATTCAAGGTGAGAATTTATTCCCCGATACGCTGCGAGGTATCGACTTGCAAAATAATAATTGGAACTGCGACTGCCATTTGAGAGATTTGCATAGTTGGCTGTTGAATTTCAACATGCCGCACACTGTTGAACCGATTTGCTCTTTCCCTGAACGTTCAAAAAGACGCATTATAACTAGTGTGGCAGAATCTGAATTGGCTTGTGTGCCGAAAATGACACCCACCTCCGTATTTCTGGAAACAAACATCGGCAGTAACGTTACGCTTGAGTGCTTAGTAAAAGCTATACCGGAGGCTAAAATAACGTGGCTATATCAGGGGCAGGTCATACATAACTATACGACAATGTCGACAGAGCCTCGGGACGTTTATTACGTCGAAAATGGAATAACAGACAAAAAGAGCGAACTGTATATTTTTAACATAGCAAATGATGATAACGGCACATATTCCTGTGTGGCGCAGAACCCCGCGGGGAAATCCAGCGCTAATTACACACTCAGGATTATAGTAAAAGAGGAACCTGTAGTAATTGTGGTTACGTTCCCTCAAAGGCATTTAGTGGTGATAGTTACGGTTGTATTTCTAATTATAGTGTTACTGATAGCGATAATAGCAGTAGTATTACTTAAATTCAAAACAGATACTAGAAGCCGTAAAAAGAAAGAAAGTGGCAAAGACGTCGCTTTGTGCAATCAGATTTTGCCAGGCAGTAGAAGTAATGGAACGCTGCCTAAGAACAATGGAAGCGTTATTGTGAACGCCCACTCCCACCACGCCCTTCATTACACGGTGCAGTCAAACCGTGATTACGAGACCAGCGATGTGTATCAAAGCAATAACATGAAAGGCTTCGTCGACAGAAATCCTGACCTAATTAGCGACGCGGAAACAGTAGCTAACAATGCACAAAACGAGAACACAGTCCTATCTGTATACAAAGCACAAACCGCGAACGATGGTTTTGAAGAGGAAACCGCGTTCACCGCGCCGACTATACCTCGGCAGGTCACGTGGCAAGACCAACAGAATATGAACAGTGTAAATCTGCCGCAAAACACTCTCAACAATATGTACCAACATTCGGCCGACGTACACTTGAATCCCGGTTGTTTTTTGGATAGTGAAGGTTATCCCTACGATTACGGGCTGCCAAAACACCCCTGTAGGGCTCCGATGATGTCAAATTATTCGGTAGTCGGGCCTTTCTATCAGACGCTGCCACACAATAGGCCTAAAGGGCAGAAACTTGTATGCAAATTTGCTAAGGATACAGAATTCAATGCGACCCCGCCGGCCTGCCCTAATTTTGAGCCTTTCAACGCACCCAACGTGCGGCGCACTTTGGAAGGCTATCCCGTACCACGGAACCGTCAAATCGCATTTGTAGGAAACGGAACTGTGTATTATAACGAGGAGTTTGTCCCTTCGCCCCCGGAGGGTTACAAAACGGAGGCGGTGCAATGCTGCGCCCCCGTGGATGCGTGCAGTTCGTGGGTGAATCCAAAGGGAACGTGTGCTGTGATGGTGCCGATGGGCGTACCCGAACCCGGACGGTGTTATCAAGTGGAAACTCGTTGTGTTGATACCCAAACTACGGACGCTCGTATGCCCGGTGAAGGTACTGAAAATGTGCTAAAGCCTTTGCCCCAAGTGTCGAACGCTAAATGCGCGTCGGATATCTGTTCGGAAAGCCCTGACGAGGGCTACGTGGGCGACGCGAACGACATCTGACGACGTCGTCACAACGATAACGCGTAAACAGGGCAATTTAGACGCTAACAAAGTGATCAAGCGACTGAATATGAGTAGTATTATGCATAGAATCTGTGGGTGCGCGAAGTGAGTGACGCTGAAATGACAGCACTGGTATTCTCGTACAATCGCATCTGATTGGGGTGATTGGGGGTTATTTTACGTGTTGATGGGGGCGATTGTTCTGCTAGCAAAGCGATTAATCATTTAAGCGTCATTCACTGTAAAATCTGCACTAGTTACCAAATAACATTAACAATTTTTTCCTAGTCCAATTCATTTTGCAAAATTGTTTTCCAAACGTGTGAAAAGTTAGTTTAAGATTTATTTATTGTAACATCAGAAGGGGCGATGTCACCGTCACGTACCTAGTTAATTTCATGAAAATGTAAATTAGACTTCAGTTTGCTGAAGAAAATATTTGTCAAAGGTTTCTGAAAACACTGGTCGTGTTGAATCAATCAAGTAGCTATTGAACAGTTTTCATTGCTTTGTTTAACACAATTTTTATATTGTAATTTTAAGGGATTTTTATACTTTTTTAAACGGTGAAGCTTTATTGATATTTTATAATAACTGTTGTTTATTAATTGCGAAGTTTGAATTTGGTCTGCTTGTCTGCAATTTGTGTTCAAATATTTATCCTGATAATTAGGTTGACTATGTTAATTCTTGAGTTTTAGAAATATATCAAGTTACAACTAGTCCCCGATATTCGAAATGTTACTCACAGTTTAGAAGCCTTTAAATAATATTCTGGTCCGAAATAGTTAAAGTGCTAACTTACCTGTGAGTGGTGCTCAACTTTGAATAGCTTTAGAGCTTTGATTACTTTGATTTTAAATTTCAAATAAATGTTTCAATATTAAAAGAGATGGCTCCTTAAATCTGTTATAGCTTAACATAATAGCTCAATTCAATTATCGTTGCAGCTGGACAACGTAACCTTAACATGATATAATTCATTGGTAAGAAAACGGCCCCTTTGTTTTGTGTACAAAAAAATATAATTTGCTCTATTATGTTTATGTCAAAATAAATAATGCCTAAATTCAAGCCAAACTCTAAACACAGTTAATTTAAATCTAAATACCTAGTTAGTATGAGGGAAGGCTTGACTCAATGACACTAAAAACGTGTACTAAGTGGCTACAAAGGCATGCATACAGAGGTGACTAAATAGCGCACATAAAAAAACTATTTATAGTTAATACTAATGATAATATCCGGTAACAGTTTTAATAATTCTCATTTCAATTGTAAAAATGTACGCCCATATTTGAGTACTGTCAACAACAAAAGCATCTATGGACTAACGAACCATGTCACATTACTTTCGTAGACGTTGTCTTCTAAATTACAACGATACTGCCAGGTTGACCAGAAAAGTAACAAAGTACTTTTACGTTGTAAACGAAATTTTCTTTATTATGTAGTATTGAATCATTAAATAGCCGTTTCAAAAGTTAACAAACTATTAATTTAAGCTTTGATTTGTTCCATTGTGTTAGTTCAAACAGTACATAATGCTACTTTTACTGTAACTGACAATCAAGCCACAAATTGTTAGCAAACTGAAAATACAATTTGATGAGAAATTGTTAATTAGGTTTCAATTGTAATCAAATTGATTTACCTTTGAAAACACAATACTTTGATTACGATCCAATTTGTTTGGTACATGAAGTAATTTCAAGTGCTCTTTACGTATTTGGGTTTAAATGTGGGGCAATTTAAACATTTCGGTTTGGTGTGTTACGCACGAAAATAATTACAAGACCGGATTTAACAACAAGTCAGCATTAAAACAATGTGTGCTTACCAATGACATTATAGTAAAAAAGGGGTAGATAAGCTACTCGTGCTAAAAAAGTGGCTTCCGAAATCAGAACGGTCGTGCACCTGAGCAAAGCATTGACAGTGTTGACAGTTTAAGACGGCACTGCGCAACATGCATCTGTCTTGTTTACGTTCTAGTAAATATTCGTACTGTCTTGTTCACTCGTTATAACACGGTCAAATTAACTACGTCGACCCAGTGGACAATTTTTGACTTCTCATCAGTATTGACATGACGTATTTACTTCTTTTTGATGTAATGTCATTGGTGAAAACAGTATTCAAGGATTGACAAGAGCAATTTTATTGTGATACTACAATGACAGTCGTGTGTGGTTCAATATGTTTCAATTCGAAGGGGTTTTTTTTTAAATAATTCGTTTCATTTTAAAACTGGCTAAGCATGTAGCGCCGGGGCAATAAGGTTTGTTTATTTAAGACTGTATTCAATATAGAAAAAACTGTAAGCTTATGTTCTGCCTTGTTCATTTATTTCGCACTTGCTCAACACTTCTGTTTTCATGTACGTGCATATGCAGTTTACCGAAGAAACTAAAAGGCGATAATTATGCTGTTGTCAGAAAGTGACCACTGACAATATTCATTTAAACTCAGGATTGGCGAGCTAAAGAAGGTGATTTAAGATTAAGCGCGCGTTATTATGTGTAAATTTTGTTGATTATGTTTGAACAACAACCAACATTATGTTTGTAGGACTGTCTGATTAAGTGCTCACCTGATATTATATTTTTGATTTATTTTAAAGTGTACTTTCCTAGATTTCTAAGTAGATAATTCACCAATTATCTGTTAAAATAAATATGTATTTCAAGTTATTAGGTTTGGCTTATATAACTATATAGGCAATTTTTCTTTGCAATGTGTACAATGCGCAATCTTTAAAGAACTTTGAAATAAACTTTTCCATAATAATTAATATGTAGTTGTATAAATTGTAAATATTCTGTAAATATTAGATTTTATTATGAAACTTTTCCGTAAGGAATTAAGTAGTGATTTGTAAGTATTATAAATCGATATCAGGGTATCTCCCTTAAAATAGAATTTGGTGTTTATCTGACATATTTTATTTGATTACAAAATTTTAGAGCTCGATCTTCGCTTTTACAACCATTTGTTTTGTATTGGGGTGGGTAAATTAGTTCTTATTAAGGACTGATACTATAATTAACCATCACAATTTTGTAATGTACATAAAAAAGACGAAAGTAAATAAAGATGAAAAGAAAGAGAGAGTGGACTGTATTTTAGGAAAGAGCTGGTTGATGGAGTATGAACCGAGATGTTTGAGTTTATCTTTCCTAAAATACAGTCCACTCTCTCTCTTTTCATCTTTGTTTCCTTTTTTCTGGTTCTGGGTCTGTCTGAATTAGTCTGCTTATTTATGAACGCTTCAATTGAATCGTAGTTGAGTCATGATCGGCTAATTTGACTCATTTTTTTTTTGCAAAATAATATGTCAAATTAGACTATTGAGACTCAATTACGATTCAATTAATGCGTTCTAAAATTAGCAGACTTGGGGCCCAGTACACTGAATATGCTCAATGCATTCTACAATCTACCCAGTTCAATAAGCGTGATCTTTCCATTTCAATAAGGTTAAATGATCTGTTGTAACAATGAAATTGCTTGCCTTCCAATCAGCCTTTATAAGGCTGTTACTGTTAATATTAATAGCAAATCGTCATTCACAGGCCGCAGCCGATTTATTCCATATTAATTAATTTCTAACGACCCCATTAATTATGTGTAGTGACTTGAGGAAGCGTCACCCCTGACGGATGAGAATCGCTAAGGGTGGGTTTCCACCAGGGCCCCAAGTCTGCTAATTTAAACGAAACGTCCATTCAACCGAGGCTCAATAAGGATAACAATACGATTGACACAAATTCGGTAGTCTGCTAAAATCAACAATCGTCTCAATATGAATGCATTTCTAATCGGAATGGACGCTCAGTCTTAATAACAAACGGTATTGCCAACTAAAATCTACCATGCCGCTGAATGAATGAACGAATGATTTCTTTAATTTGAATGATCATTTTCTTCAGTTTCTCAGATTAGATTACATTTCTTTTGCGTGGACTTATTTGGTTTGATTATTTAACATGACTACACGTTTTTTAAAACACTTTATTTTATAATACGGTGGCTAAAGTATTAGTTCTCCATGCCAAAGTCTGCCAAATTAAAAGTGTCTCCTGTCTATAGCCTGTCATGTCTCATTGTCAAATGTCAAGTTGTCAATTTGTTCGAAAACACCATTGCAAATGCAATAAAATCAATTTATTTTTGGCTTTGTTTATTTGTTAAACGAGACTTAAACTTCGAGATAAGAACTAACTGTATTGGACAGTAAATAATATACTTTCTTCCCTTCGTATCGGTAAGTATTCGCACACCATATTTCATTTTTGTGTTAGTTTTTGGTGGTGTACGTCGCTTTTATTTCCTGATCTTTTATATCTTAATTTCACGAAAAGGTTGGAGGCCAGGGACCACCTAAGCGCACATGGTCCGCGGGAGCATGCGCAATCCACAAATAGGCTAGTCACGGCCACAGGGGCCTTATGTGATCTGTAGCCTTTCTATATAAACATTGTAAGCACACACGGTACCTTTATTTATATATTTTGAAGGCAAAGTCATTAACTGAAATTAATTATTTTCACTTAGTCGTTTTTACAAATACCTTCTTCTTTTTCAGGCTCCAGAAACCAGAAAGAGATTTCATACCTAGAAGACAAAGTTGCTTCCCGCTGTCTGTTTGTTCAAATGTACCTATGCTTGAATCCAAGTACACAATGGATGTTGATGCAGTATTTTAACTCAAAGTGATTCAAGGATTAAGTATATTGCCTATTTTATCAGAGAAACACTGATAATTTTAAACATGTATGAAAAATAAAAGATTCAAAAATTGTTTAAAGAATTGTTTTATTTATTATATTATTACACTGATAATCACTCCATAGCCTCAATGCAGCATTCTAACAAATTCCATCAGTGCCGTCTGTTCCGCCTGTGCCCAGCAGTGGGACATTAAGCCGTTAATGTTTTGATATGTCCTTCTTTCCCCTGTGTTAGGTAAGAGGGTCATCATGATCTCTGCAAAGTATATTCACTGTCACCTGGAAATATTATAAAACAATTACCTATAGAAAAAATGCTCATTATACTTCAGCCTTGAATTCAAAGTTAATGTAGTTACGTATTTTTTGGTACAACCAATTTTGTGTTCTGGTTCAAAAGTGGGCTCCTACACTAGAGGTCGCGGGTTCGATCCCCGCACAGTTCATTCTGCATCAAAATGCTGTGTTCATATAGAGTCCTCAAATCATTTTGATGCTGACTGTACAAACATTTGTGTGCATGAATATCACTTTCGGTTATAATAACGGTCCCGTTCCTCATGTAAGTACAATGGGTCTCAGGATGGCTATGTGAGTTCATCGATGCAACTCAGAACACCCGAATCGATATAATCTGTAACATCAAGTTTCACCTAACTATTTTTGAAAATAAATACAACAAAAACTCCAAAATACCTACTTGTATAAGAGATGGCTCCCTATTTTTTTTGCTTGATTGCATTCCGGCTTTGGATCCTTTTGGGCCGTGTTGTATACTGGTAGTACAGTGCCAAAAAAATGGACTAACCTTAAAATTGCATCCTTTCGCCGCTGTTGTTTTGTAGATTACTTCCTCTTTTCCGAGTATGCATGGTTTCATAAATCGGACTTGGGCATCCCCCTAAATGCATGTAAGCATTGCCGTGTTGGAATTTAGAGCCCGAGATTCATGGTGCTGAGCTAAAAGCCTAAAGAAGTCGGTGTCGGCGGTCACTCGCGTTATCAATGGTAAAAACATGCCAACGATTCGTAGGAAGTAGTGGCCAATCTTTTAATTCACCTCGAAAAGCACTCACTTCAATTTAAAAGCAGCTTTTAAGTTAAAATATCTAAGCACAATGACTGCAAGAGGTGTTGTTGTTCAATAACACAATTGTCAAAGAGATACGATTGAGCTAAACGTCAAACAAACGTCAAATTAGGAGCGGACTACCGTAATTCTTACAATCGGCTTACCAATGTACCGCTATTAGTGAGCAGACTACCAAAAAGTGCAATAACCAGTTTCGATGGAGAATCATTGGTCTTTTTTAAGGAGCGGAATACCAAATGTGTCAAATTAGACGATTACGATTCCATGCCGACTCGATTGCGGCGTCTTAAAATTAGCAGACTTGGGACCCAGAGGGGAGCAGAAATGTGTTTAAACAGCTAGTCAGATAGCATTATGTGTAAAAGGAGCAGATGAGATGTCAGAATAGTGATATCTTATTGATGTTTATACTCGTACAGAGGCGCACACATCAACCTTTACAAAACCATTGCAAAATGGGTTTAATGTCAGCCGTTTAAGGTGCCCCTATGTAAAGGTTGATATGTGCGCCTCTGTACATGTCTCCGCTCTTCTTTGGTGACATCCGGGTCCAATGAGTGGGGCGAGGGGAGTGCGGGGTAGGGGAAGCGAAGCGTAAATTGTTTGATATACCCAATGACCTAAGCCAATGCAATGGACCAGATGACTATATGTCATTTGGCATTTGGAAATAGATCTGCAAACTTGTTGGCAAGTCCATTTCAAAAGTGGTTAATCTCTGTAATACAATAATACTGTTTTGCAACCCATACTATTATGAAGCAATTATGTTAAGAGGCCATTTACATATACGCAATAGTAATATAGCCGACGAATCAAATTATTATGCGCTCCTTACAAAAACAATGAACGTGACGTCAGAATCACAGTCAGGTTGGTATAAAGCTTCTTTGGGCAAGTCGAAAAATGTGCTCTTCAAATTGTGATATTTCGGATAGTATTCATACTGATGAAGTCAATCTTAAAATGATCACATTTTAATAAATAAAGGCCTTCTGATCATAAACAAAAAAATTGGATGTTTGTAAAGTAGGTTTACGATCGAGATGTTTACGTGATACCGGCATTTCACGGAATGACTGGCAGCGCTCGAGATGAGACGGGAGATCGGTCCGTCTCTCTCTCGTTATACCTGCGATCGCGCTCGTGAGGTTTTGGTGTGACACAAGTTTCTGAACATGTCACCCGACTAAAACGATTTTAAAGACGTTATCACGTCAAAAAAACCAGTCATCTAGCCTATTAATGAAGCCAGTTTTAGACAAAAGAGTTCACATTTCAATGTATTTTAATAATTTTGTGAAAAACACTACAGTTTGCAGTGAAAACTCATCGACGAATAGCCAAAAACTGCAGTTTGTTTACGATCGGATTCCATTGTAATTGTTAAGAAATTCGGAACAAGTAGTCAGTTATTAAAGTAAAATAAAAACCGGTAGCTCTTTGATTTCGCGGAATGAAAGATTGTATGTGCAAAATTATAGTGAAACATTAATTTCGACAATTTCGTGTTTGGTTTCAACGTGCAGTGTACAGATTCAAAAGAGCGACAATTATTTTGACATAAAAAACGTAAAAAAGCGAATTTAAATTACACTTTTCCCGGAACTTCTGCAGTGAAAACGCTGGCAAATTAATTCAATCGGTAAATGATAAAACAGCAAATCGTTTGCATATTCAGCTATGATCTCCGAAAATGCTCAATACTTGTGTAATATGATTTATGTCTGCACAATGAAATTAACGAGGCCAGACCAGACGATGGTAAGTAAGCCTTCGATGACAAATGGCCTTCGTTCAAATAATCTCCCGGGGCACTGCATAATGGCTTGTAATCACCTTCAATTATGTCTGAAATTCAAATTGAAACGCACTTTTGGACGAGCTTTAGGGGCACCTACCTACTTACATCTCAATTATTTTAGCAATAAAGCATCTAATATTATTCATATTTGATTCAATTTCATTAAAAATAGATACAATTTAACGTAGATTATATTTAGCACGCAAGGAAGAATGATCTGTGATGCCCTCATGTTTTCTTAGCAGTGGCAGAGTTACAAGGAGTATCAAAAAATAAAAATCATATTCGCGAGGCTTTCACCATTGCAACATAAAAATTCCCGGAAAACTTTTACGATATAATAAAATGTTTGAGAATTGTTGGTTGTTGGAATTTACAAATTTAATTCAAAAGAACTTGGCTTTTAGTTATTTCTGGTTGAGTTTTTTCTCTATAGTTTTAATTTCAGCCGTTTCGTGTAATTTTAAAATCTCTTTCGAAAATATTTTTTTATTTTTGTCAATTGCGGTTGAATGAATAAATGCAAATAAAGCTAATTGTGATTCACAGTTAATTCGGTTGAGTAGTTAATAAATATGTATAAAACGTATATAATACGAGTAAGTGAGCTGGCTTCTGCCCTACAGAAATATAATAATATTAGTTTTAAAAAACATTCGTCAACAGATCGGAAACGAAAATAAATTCAATAAAACAATGGGACCACAGATAATAAAAAAAAAAATTGAAACTGTTTATCAACAGAATAAATTACTACCGGTTACAAAACAATCTACCAACGCACAAAATTTCAGAGCACAATCTCCAATAAACACACATGCACAATCTAATAGCACCTTTGAACGAGAAGCGTGAAGTACAATAGGCTAGACGACTGTAATTTTTTTTTGTTTATTATCGAAAGACGTTACATTTATGAACGCAATCCTGAAAGAATCACTGCTATAGTATCAATACTACCCGAGATATCACAATTTGAATTGCACATTTTTGGACTTGCCCAAAAACGCTCAATTCAAACGTGTCCTAAATTATGACGTCACACCATCGTAGTTATAAGGAGCGCGTAAGAAGTTTGTACGACAGCTATATTAAATATTGCGTTTATGAAAATGGTATTTTAACAAAATTGCTTCCTAATAGTCTCTGTTTGAAAATGGTATTATTTTTTTACAAAATATGTATACTTTTGAAATGGACTTGCCCACCCAACTTTGAAGGCCTATTGTGGCTTCATACTGAATCAAATTTTGATTGTGGTTTCACAAATCCATTTGATTTTAATGATTTTATTTGGTAAACATAAAATAACACGCAAAATGCATCATAGTCGTCTACCCTATTCGGAACATGGTTAGAATGTCAATGTTAATTTAGAAGTATAAAAAGAGCTCTAACAGGGCATACCTTGGTTCAACTACTGGTCATAATGAAAGTTAACTCTTGAATCTTTACGTGAATGTATCACGTTTCTTAAACGAATACGAATGTCTACTCATCGTTTAACATGACACTGAGTTCTGAAATAATAAGATTAATTGTAATAAAATAATGTCAGTGAACACCAACATAGGGAAACGTAAGACATAAAACATACACTATCTTTTATAAGAATAAACGTACCTACATTAATTTCTTGTTACGTTGTGCAAAAGAACTACTGTTAAATGAGTATCTGGATTTAAATTGGGACAGGACTTTAAAGATGTTTTAAAGAAGCTCTATATATTATTACTGGGTGTTTTCATTTTGATCTATAGTAAATATAAAACACGAAAGAATAGAAACAATATAGCGGTCACATGAGCTTTCAGACATCTTAAATTTTGTCCCAACTTACACCCAGATAAATATTTTACGGTACGTATTAATGCATAGCAATAATTAATTACACTAATTAAAGAAGTCCTTTGAAAAGGACAATTTTTTCCCTAAAAAATGGTAAAATTTTGTACTGATTAGTTGGTATTTCTGACAGACGGTTTAGTTTTTCCGTTATTAAGCAGCACAATGTTATCACAGTGTTAATCTATAGAGAAACCAAGTGTAGATGTGCATGAATTTGGAATAAAACGTGTATTTTTATGTGTCTGTTTTATTTAACCCTTTACCCTAAGGATTACTTTTACAGAGGGTGTATCATGTTAGCATCTGCGCCAGTAATTTGTATAGAATTTCGGTATTTGCTTCGAAATCCTAGAGAAATAGTAGCAAACAGCTTACGCAATATTGCTAGTGAGCGTCATGACCAGTAATAGCGGCTATAACTGCATATCTCGCTATACTGGTAAAGTCTTTGCAACTTGGTTTATAAACCAAACTCAAACTCAAGGGCATTTGTTTCATGTAAACTTTTACAGACTTTCAAATCATTTCCAAAAAATGAGTTCAAAAGTACATAATGAACTCTACTATCAGTTCGGCCGTTGTCACTAGTCGAGAAAATTCCGGTAATAAAACCATAATGTTGAACATTTTGGGTAAGGTTTATCTACATACATGCAAGTACTTGCATTTTTTTTAAAAATAAGCTCTATAAAACAATACAAAACTATGGCGTAATCGTATTTTTTCAAAACGTACTGGCTTTTTTAAACAAAAAAAAAACAAAAAAGTAAGCCAATAAACGGTTGGGCTATTTTCGCACACAACAATGACTTCTACACTACTCGTTCGTAGTTCAACTCGTGCAATAAATTGTGACGTGCGTTGGCATATTTTTCCACGAATGAAGTATTTTTTTAAATACCACATGATACAAGAAAACACATTTAAAAAAAACATAATTGTTCACGGCCGCATTAGAAAACTCAAGGTTAGTCGGCGTCAGGACAAATAGAATACTTAAGTAATATTTAAAAAGACAGGGCATTGCATTGCAGGGCAGGGCATTGGAATCATTACCGCCAAATGAGGTTGAATTTTTAGTTTAATGGTTTACCAATACCTAATTTAATTATCATAAAGAAATATCAAGCATAACCTTCTCAAAACGACACAGGTAAATTTGCTGATATTCCACTACTCTTTGAAAGCATTTTCTTTGTACTATTCCAAACTACACAAGGAATCTGGAAAATAAGAAAAAGGTAAGAATATCATACAATATCGTAAGGTATCGCGTCTGTTATGATTGTGGAAAGTCATTTCTGTATATATCTGAGATCTCAAGTACACAGTTGCATTAGATAAGGGGACACTTGAATCCGATAGAAAGGGGACTTTATATTTTCTTTTGTGTTTATATATGAGAAGGATGAACGTACACGGAAAAAAATGTTTGCTGTAACCAAGACTGATTAAATTCTCAAAAAAAATGTTTTAAACGAAGTGTTTATTTTTTTAATATAAGTATATGTTCTCAATCCAAAAAAACGTGTATTGTTACGTGAACACTAATATAGTCTTGTAATAAATTCTTGCAATAAGTAAAAAGTTTTGGTTCAAGAATATTACTGTTTCATTCGAAGAAGATATCCGTTTTGCCTTAAGACTTTGAAAATAATCGATATCAAGATGATATTGTCTTATAGTAAGATGATATTATCATTCATTTAAGACAATTTTATTTTTGTTGACCGAAGATAACATTATTTCTTAATCTAATAAATGTTTACTCTAAACAAGAATAATTTTACTCCTTTTAACCCTATTTAATTATTATCGGCTGAACAAAATATATTGTCTTTACCTAAAAGACGTTTTCTCTATTCGAGAACATAGCACTCAAAAAAGGCTATGTTTAACCAAGACAAAACTGTTCTCAAAAAAACTGTTTTAATTCAACAGTTTATTTTCTCAACATAAGTATAATGTTCTTAATTCAAAAAATCGTGAATTGTAACGTGAACACTAATAATATAGTCTTGTCATAAATTCTCGCATTAAGTAAAAAGTTTTGGCTCAAGAATATTATTGTTTTAATCGAGGAAGATATCCGTTTTGCCTTAAGAGTTTTAAAATTGTTACGTAGAAAATCGTGAGGTCGATTTTCTTTTTATTATTTTTATCTGGAGTCTGTCGATTTGTGTTTTTTTTGTAATCTCTCGATTTCAGACAACACTAGCAGCTTTGTCTTGTTCGCATCACTAGAGATCACGAGGGATGACAGCTTCTGAAGACTCGAGACTACTAAATATTACTATTTTTATGTTTTTTAATTCATTTCAGTGCTTTTGTTCTCAACAAACCAAGTAGTTTTTATAAAGGTATTTTTCTGAGCCTAATTCTATAAATTCATTAAAAGGCATGGCCTTATTCACTTTTTTCAATTCCAACATTTTCGGAGGATTTTATTCTCTGCTATGGCAACACACCGGCTCGATATCGATTTTGCGTAGGTCATTGCGCCCTGCCATTTTACTTTTCGAAACCGGCGTACGCGCTGTAGTTCCAAATATCTTAAACCCCTGATACCGGTAAGTTGCAGCTCGAAGACCAGGATTAGTGGAATCCATCGTGTTTGTGGTGTGCTGATTAATCAGTGTCGCTTTTTTCCAGCTCGTGATGTGCTTGGTGTAGACGTGACCGATGACGTGGTCTACGTGAAAGTGTTAGTTTTTTCTCAACCCGGAACAATGCCCCGGAGTTGAATTGCTGGAGAAAGCATTGAGCGTCAGCATTAACCTCCAATAGGTATGTTAAATTGCTTATTTTGATTAGGGAATCCATGCACCGCACGTTGTCGAGGCACGGCTAGGTTAAGTCACTTCACGCCGCTATTTCTGAGCACCTAGGCCATAAGCACGCCTTATTACTGCATCTGCTGCCTGCTTATGCTACGGCACCCTCGCTTTGCCTCTGCAACTGTGGTTTCCTGCATTTTTCTGCGTCTTGGGACCCTTCTCTTCGTCTCAGTCCCAGACCCGTGTGTCTTGTGTTAACGCTGGTGCCTGTAACGCTTACAGGAGGTGTTCAGTACGGGCGAAGGCTGCCCGTAAGGTGCTAAGTACAGGCAAAGGCTGCCCGTCCATGCCAGTGTCCTGACTGTCTCCGTGGAGTGGCCGAAAACATTCCACGGGCTGTCCGGACCTGCATGCTGCAGCCCTCAGTGCTGTGTCCCACCGGATCCCGCAGGAGAAAGAAGTAGGATCTTTCTTTTTTTATATTTTTCCACGCATTTAGAGCGTGGTGGCGCCCCTCATCTTAATTATTTTGAACATTATGATCAAACAAACGCTTGGTACCTCTCGTCACCCAAACCCAAAGGCTCCTGAGTCTGGCCGGCTCCAATAGGGCTTCATTTTCTGTGCCTAGCTTTATTTTAGGCCTAAGATTTCAAGGTAAATAAACTAAATTTATTTCAACCAAAATTTGCTTTAATTTCATAATAGTAAAACCCAGCTTCCCATTTTTTTAGGTAACAAAATGTTCAATGTCAAGATAATTTTATCTTATAGTAAGAAGATATTATCATTCAATTAAGACTATTTCATTATTGTTGACTGAAGAGAATATTATTTCTTAATCTAATACCAAAATGTTTACTCTGAACAAGAATAATATTACTTCTTTTAACCTAATTTAATTATTATCGGCTGAACAAAATATATAGTCTTGACGTAAACGACGTTTTCTCTCTTTGAGAACATATCACTCTCGTTTCTAACAGTTATTATCAACTTACCTCAAGAATTATAAGTTTACCTGTATTCTTCATTTCACAATCAGTTAATTTTCGTCCAAGAATAACTATATTCAAACTGAAAACTAAAAATATACTTGCGGTCAAAATTCATTTTCCTATGCAAAGAAGCTATTTTACTTAATTAAGTATTGTCGCTTAAATTTCACTATCGTATAGGTATCGTGGGTGCTCCATTGGTGGATAACGTACCAATCCTGGAAAAGTTCGTTCTAAATCAGGAAAATAAGGAACACCGTGTGTTTAATAAGCTAGGTGAAATTAAAATAGGCATGATGACTGTATTTTTTTTTTGTTTATTATCGAAAGACCTTACATTTATGACAGCGATAGTGACGTCACTGTCGCTTTTGTATGGAGCGTTTTTGGGCAAGTCCAAAAAATGTGCATTTCAAATTGTGATATCTCTGGTGGTATTGATCCAGATGAAGTGATTCTTTGAGGATTGTTTACATAAATGTAAGGTCTTTCGATAATAAACAAAAAAAAAATACAGTCATCATGCCTATTACAAGATTGAACATCTACCGGTCCTTTCGCTAAATATTACAACGTTTCGACCCTTTATCATGAAATGGTGCGATAAACGAAATGAGGTGTGCAAAATTTTCCTTTTTGAAAGTAGGTGAGTTTGACATTTTGTTGTAGATTAAACAATTTCAAACTACAAAATCTAACGATATTTGGCAAGGAGCTCTAGGCAAGATTATTGCCGAACAAAGTGACAATTCACGCTAATCACTGTAAACCTAACCTATGTTTACAAAGAATGGTATAATTGTAATGAAAATTATAGTTCTCTTTTGATTTCATAGTGTTTCTATTGGTTGATGAGGGATGACTCACAATTCAATTTTAGCTAAAAAATTATTTATTCTTAGCTAAAATGATCCTTGTTGTCTAGTCTATGTATTAGCTTCGAAATTCAACACTAATTGACAAAAATACTAGTAAACTCTAAATAGTATTTCGAGTCACCCCATTTAACTGGTAGTTTTGGCTGTGCTTCAATCGTTTCTCAGGACAATGACTGTACAAGACTGCAACAGCACCTGCAGCACTATAAGATTTCGGGGTGATTTTCGTGAAAGATTTTGGACAATATTTTTTCAAAATGGGGTAACCATTTTCAGTTTTTGTCATTGAATTAAATGCGCATATTACCTGATTAAATCACTGTAAAATGGTAGTAGCGAGATTCAATGAATAGCAAAAGTTATAGCTTGAAATATACGACTCTGAGCTAAACTGACCATTATTGGTACCACCACGATAGGCATTAGGTACTTCGTTTCAGAATATGCCATAACCCTTACACTAATTTTAACAAAACGTTATCAAATCTTAAAACTATAAAAAAAACTTTTTTGATCCTTGCCACGTTGTGGGCTTCTGAATGTTCCGTTCCCCATGACGGCAACAATCAGTAGGTATGCCACTGACTACCCCACCTGGGAAATAGTCGTGAGGGTATGTTTGATCCGATAACCAAAATATCCAAAAAATAATAAAAGGACACCTTACTTTGTATAATTACATCTAATTATGCGCCCAACATGATGACTAAAACATCTTTTCTTGGTTCACGAATTTCTGTCTTGAGGTAGGTAGTTATAACTATGTGCCTACAAAATCTCTATGGCAAGTCAAGACGAAAATCAAGACATCTTTTTCTTGCCTTAAGTATTTCACCTTCTCTTTTTTGTCAGAGTTGCCAGAAATATAAAATAAACCTTTTATTAGTAAATTATCAATATTATTATCAGTATGCTTACTGAACGAAAATGTATCTCAGATATGCTGCGGATACATATTTATATGGTAAACTTAACGTAAAACTTAGCAGATTGACATTCTGGGATGTTTTATATTTACTTAAGTAACTTATTTACAACAAAAATGGAAGGAATTTCATATGTAATACATATCAAAAAAAAAATGAACACCCTGAATCAGAATTAAAATATTTATGGATGTACATATAGCTTCCAACGATCCTACTAATATTAAAAATAGGGAAAGTTTGTATGTGTGGATGTGCCGTGTTGCTCTTTCACGTCAAAACTACTTCATGGATTTAAATGAAACGATGGAATAATGTTGCTTTCACATCTGAATGGCACATAGGCTATAATTCATTTAAAAAATACGACATAGCTATATTTTTTTCACATTAGTTCTCGCAGAAGAAGTCGCGTGCGTTCGCTAGTTAGTTCATAAATATTAGCGTAATGAGGACGAGGTATAACAACATAAGTATAATAACATAAGTTTATTTAAAAACCTGAATTTTGTTACTATTCTTCATTTTTAATATACGGCCATTGTATATTTTTACCTTATAATTCAATATACTTATGGCAGTTTTGAATTTGAGATACGGCAACCCTAAAGACCGGCGCGCGCGGCATATCGATCGATCGCGTCCGTCAATGGCGTCAATTCAATAACTTGCGCGGTCAGTGATAGCGTAGAACCTAATTTAGATTATTTCAGTTTATTTTAAAAGTAAGGTAACTATCCCTATTTATTGTATTTTTATCAAGTGATTGTATGGTGAAAATGGAGAAGCTGAGAGATCTGCGTTTGGCTTGGAATAGCGAAGAACAGACCATCGAACATTTCACAAGTAAGTTGCGCAGCATTTATCCTTTGATTCGTTTTAAAAGTTCTTATGTAACATAATTACAAGTATTAAGTCCTCCTACTTTATATATTATGCAATTTTTTTTAGTTTATGTACTTTAAAGTAAAAGATTTTTGTATCAAGAAAAATATTCTTCATTGCACCTACTGGTTATTGTAATTTTGATTATATTTGAATTAAATTTTAAAATGATTAAAATAATTTGCACAACTACTGAAATATCTTAGACAAAAAATCAAAACCTGAATGCAACTCTTTTTCTGCAAGTAACATCTTAGGAAAATTAACAAATTTTCAGTCAGCTTGTTAGATGTGACCACTAAATAAGTTGCTGTTATACAAATTAACTGCCTCCTTGCTTAACCAGTTAAATACCTTATTTCTTTTTAATTGCAGGCAATGGAATTGAAGAAAGTCATTTCAAAGACCTGACTTATGATTTGTAAAAGAGCTCTGTCCTATATAATCAATGAATATTTAACAGCTGGGCTGAGGTAAGTAATTTTTGTTTCATTTGATCAAAAATGTAACTAAACTGATGATCGGTTAGTCGAGGGTTTCTTGAATGAATTTCTGAAATATTGCATGTTTAGTAATGATCAAAACGATTTTGAGGATTACCACATATAACATGTTATTCTTTTTATAGCACTGCACAACGATGATGTCATTTGGCTTAAGTACAATTCAGAGCCTTGGGAAGATGTTTTCAGAAAATGTAAAGAGACATATGAACTCCTCAAACCGCGGATGGTACTGATGTTTCAGTACAAAATTTCATAGAACAGTAGCCTGTATTGAACGATACGAGAAGCGATGTTTTGGTGAGTTATCAAAAAATAAAAGTTATATTATTATTACTTTATATTTTTTTACATACTTCTTCTAATTTCATTTTTTTTGTAATATCAGATTCATCTGGACTTCAATGCTAAATATCCTGACCGAGAAAACAAATGAAACATATTGTGGAATACTTTTTTTAGAGGGTCAAAAACATCAAATAAACAAACAGTAATGATGAAGCAGCGTTGATCGAACACATAGACTGGATTAGCTGATGATGGTTGGTACTATATTTCTTTCTCTATTTTATTAACCCTATGAGTACTATTTGCTACACAAAGTAATATGTCCTTCTTTCCGATTACAAAATAATTCTGTGGGTCCTGTGAAAAGTGGTACATGTCAAAAAAGACAACTTTACAGTAATGAAGGTTTTGTGTTTAAAAATTCATACACCGAGTTTGAATAATATTTTTTTAAAAGTAATGATACTATTTTATAGGGGTCGTATTAGTTCACAACTTGTTAAGTTCCTGCTTAAATTCGATACCTACACAAAGAGATATTTAAAAAAAAGTGTTTATTGTATCAAAACGCACCAAATGAATGATACTGTATAATGATTCTAAATGAGTTGTATCACTTTAAACACTGTGTAAAGCTTTGGTGAAAGCTGATATTGTTGCTTTGTCAGGTGGTTTTTTTACAAAACTGAATCAACTATTGCCCCGAGAGAAAACAAATAAGTCAAATTATTCAATCTGCAAAAGCACTAAAAGCACAAAACTGTCAAAAGTTGTGATTTTTGGTATACATATCATTTTACACGAAAATAGCGGTCGTGTTATTCTGTGTTTTTTGATATATGTTGACTTGTATCTCTACTCAAATTAGTGTTGTATGATACAAGAAAATTTTAAAGACAAAGGGAATGAGAAAAAGTGCTAGTATGAAAAATATTCATTATTCAAGAGTATCACAAGTAACAAATTACACATAACCAGTTAAACTAAAACCTAGTTTATTTATTTTTTTATGATAAACACCAAAAAAGGCATTAGCAATATCTATGATGTCAGCCGAACGACAGCCCACTGCTGGACACAGGCCTCCTCCAAAGATCTACACAAGGATCGGTCCTGCGCTGTCCGCATACAGCGGCTTCCCGTGACCTTTACCAGATCGTCAGTCCACCCCGTGGAGGGCCTGCCGACATCGTCCGGTACGCGGTCGCCATTCCAGAACTTTTCCGCTCCAACGGCCATCGGTTCTCCGCGCTATGTGCCCCGCCCACTGCCACTTCAACGATGCAATCCTTCGAGCAATGTTGGTTGCCTTGTTTCTCCTGCGGATTTCATCGTTTCTTATTCAATCAAGCAGGGAAATACCAAGTATAGCTCTCTCCATTGCTCGCTGGGTGACCTTGAGCCTTCTTGTGAGACCCATAGTAAACGACCACGTCTCACTCCCATATGTCATTACTGGCAACACACACTGGTCAAAGACTTCGTCTTGAGACATTGAGCTTTTTCGGACGCGAATATATACCCGAGCTTCCCGAAAGCCGATTCCGAACTGGATTCGACGAGATATCTCTTTCTCGAAGTTGGACTGTCCCAGGTAAACATAGTAGTAAACAACTTCGAGTGTAATGTTCCCAACGTTAACGGGAGCGGGTGCAACATGGGCATTCAATATGATTTTCGTCTTGTACATGTTTATCCTAAGAGCCACTGTTTGAGAAGCATTACCGAGATCTTCGACCATTATGTTCAGGTCATCCAAGGTCTCAGTCATAAGCTTTTATCGGCGTATCGCAGGTGTGTTAGGTGCTCGCCATTGATGTTGATGCCACGTTCTTTCCAGTCCAGAAGCTTGAAAATATCCTCCAACGCAGCTGTGAACTATTTCTGAGAAATAACATCTCCTTGTTCTGTAATCGAACCAACATGGTGGCGTTTTCGTATAGGTATCTCAGCATCTCGATGTACCTGTAGTCTATTTGGCACCTTTGGAGAGACTGAAGCACTGCCCAGGTCTCAATCGAATCAAAGGCCTCACTGTCCACGAACGCCAGGCAAAGTGGCAAGTTGTACTCTTCGATCTTCTGTATAACCTGCTGCAGCGTATGCATGTGGTCTGTGGTAATAGTACCATAACCTTACCTCCCGAACCAAACGGGTTCCAAAAAGACTATAGTATTTTTGGACTCTATAGTTTTTTAGGTTGGAAGTCGTCAAACATGCGGGCGAGACGATTCCTTATGTTTAGCAAGGTATGTTTAGAAAGGCTCTGCTCTAATAATACTCCCTTGTTGTTCGATGTACTACTCCTATCATTATTTTTTATACAGGAAGAAGAAGAAATATTTTTCTCCACGGAATCATCATCTTCTTCATTATTTTTATTACAATCTATATTTAACATGTCCAACATGCGTTTAGCACGGCAAGAAGGACGCTGCAACAATGACATCTAACATTATAGACCGTCCAAAAACATAAGATAAAAAGATATTAAAAGCAAGTTTACATTACTCAAAAACACAATAGATTTTGTGTATTTTGATGCAACTGGAATAGTCATTTTGTGTTAATTGATATTAGTGCATTTTAATAAAAATGCACAAAAGAAAACAATTTTTGTGTAAGATGATACATCTAATACGTAGGTTCTGCGCCATGTTGAATCTGCTTTGACGGTGCGCGCGGACACCACGTCTCGTAGCTTATGCGGCACTGGCCCTGCGGCGCCCCGCGCGGACGGCGCAGTTGCGTCCCCGGCGCCCCGCGCAACCCCCGCGTTCAGAGGATGTATCAGTTTGCACATATTTTGATCTAAAAACGTTAATATTTCTCGGTTGTGTTTGATATAACTTTGTATGTATCATCTTACACATAAATTGTATTTTAATATTTTTGTGACGTATAATACAACTTAAGTTGTACCGATGGAGGGTGCAAATATTACTTCGTGACAATTGATACAACTAAATATGTATCAAGTGACACATTATTACATGGTAATAAATAAATGTAAATAATAATACTTCTTGAGATACACCTTTATACACATTTTTTTACATCATAACTTCAATACTTTGAACGATACATGTCAATATGTATTTATTTACACAAAAACACTTATCAAAACGCGTCATTTTGTCATAGATGTATCATACCATCTCGGAAACTAATAGACGTATAAAAATGTTGATAACACAGAAAAAAAGAGTATTTTTTTCTGATGAAGGTGGAACAATAATCTCAAATTCGATATAAGTCGACTTATACCACTTTTCACAGGAGGCACAGAATTTACTATGGTTTATTTGCGTATTTCTTGCAAATGATGGATTATTTTATTTATTTTTTTGCATTTACTATTCAGATTATTAAGGTATACTTACTATAGGCTGACAAATATTTTTTTTTTCAGAACACAAACTTCCTTCTTAGATAAAATTGATTTGTTAATTAGTTCCTACTAAAAGCCGCTTAAACAAGCAGCAATAATTTTCCACCACTGAGTGCACCCAAAGTTTCATACAAAAGAAACTCGACGAAATTTTGACGAATACGTCAGGAAACAGAAAAACTGAGCAACCATACATCATTCATTGCACAACCGAAGAATATACTGGTGAATTATTATATTTAATTAAAGACAAAGTCAGGTATGTTTTTCAATCGGCTTATAAAGCTTTCGACACGCTGTTTGAATGTTATCACGCGCTTCGTGTCGTATCCAAAAGCAGGTTATCCTATTAGGTTAGGTATTTATTGTTCCAAATACGATGTAATCCCACCATACATTTAAGATCATTTCTTTTGAATGTGGTAATTAATGTTATTAGCTGTTGATTATTGAAGTGCTGTATTTGCCACATATTTCTTTATTATTGTTGTCACTTAGATAGCTGAAAGAAAGTCAGATATCATATTGTATATTTTTTAATGATTGTTATTAGTTGATTATTAAGTACTATATTTGCTACTTATTTATTTATTATTTTAAGTCTCTTAGATGATGACAAGAACGTCAGAAGTCGTATCTTTTGAATTTGGTCATGGTTGTTATTATTTGATTATTGAGTGCTATATTTGCCTTATATTTCTTCATTCATGTTGTCTCTAAGAAACCGGCAAGAACGTCAGATACCTTATTTTTTTAAAATTCGAAAATGAATGATATTAGTTGATTAATAGGCGCAAGATTTGCCACATATTATACCACATTGTATACGTAAATGTGCATATACAGGATCTTCCTGAATGGTTCAACCGAAAACCTGACTGACAAATAACTGATTTGAACAGTTTTTTGGAAATTCCTCAGGGTTGCCAAAATATATCGTCACCGTCGTGTCAAAATTAAATAACTGACAAAACCAAAACTCTGAGATATTCACGTTTTTGTGTTTTTTTTCCATAAAGATGGCAATAAGTTTTTAAGGTGAAGAAAATTTACTGTGGATCTTTCGATATGTTATACAGCATGTTTATTTTCATAATTTAAGTAGTCTGCCATGATGTTACTTTTCACTGTTTTAAATAGAAAAATAAAAAAGTAATTATTTAGTTTTGCCACACACTTTTTTTTCAAACTAAGTTGCAGTTATCAAGTTTTTGTATGTCACTTAACAAGTTTTGCCACACCCAAGAAGTAACTAATACGAATATTTCCAGTGAATAAGAGGGCTTATTTAATTTTGCTTCACTTTTACTGACCTAATTTTTGATTTATTCGTTTTGTTTTATCCATTTATTTATGCAATTTTGGTGAAAAAATCTGTAATCATGTCAGCCGAACGACGCCCACTGCTGGACGTAGGCCTCCACCAAGGATCTCCACAACGATCAGTCCTGCGCTGTTCGCATCCAGCGGCTTCCCGCGACCTTGACCAGATCGTAGGTCCACCTTGTGGAGGGCCTGCCTACGGAACGTCGTCCGGTACGCGGTCGCCATTCCAGAACCTTTCCGCCCCAACAGCCATCGGTTCTCCGCGCTATGTATACCATACCGCCCACTTTAAGAATGCAATCCTTCGAGCGATGTCGGTTGTCTTAGTTCTCCCGCGGATCCCATCATTTCCGATTCGTTTAAGCAGGGAAATTCCCAGCATCGCTCTCTCCATTGCTCACTGGGTGACCTTGAGCCTTCATAAGAGAGCTCTCATAAGAAGGCTCAAGGACGACCACGTCTCACTCCCATGTCATTACTGGCAACACACCCTGGTCAAAAACATTCGTCTTGAGACATTTAGATATTTCGTATGCGAATATATGCCGGAGGTTCCCGAACGCTGCCCATCCGAGCTGAATTTGACGAGAGATCTCTTTCTCGAAGTTGGACTAACCTAACTGGACTGCCTGTCCCAGGTGTCCCAACATCCTCGAAGATTCTCTCCTTTAAGAAGCATTACCGAGATCTTCGAGCATTATGTTCAGGTCTTCCAAGGTCTCATCCATAAGAATTACATCATCGGCAAATCGCAAGTGTGTTAGGTACTCGCCATTGATGTTAATGCCGCGTCCTTTCCAGTCCAGAAGCATGAAAATATCCTCAGCTGTGAACAATTTCGGAGAAATAGCGTCTTCTTGTCTCACGCCTCGCTGTAGTTGGATTGGTTTCGATTTCTGGTTCTGTGATCGGACGGACATGGTTGCGTTTTGGTATACATCCACATCGTTGCTGTTCTCAAGAGCTTCGAAGCGGGTTTGAAGCTGAATGCACTCGGGTTTGCGAATCTTAGCCGCTATAGGTCGGAGCGTGGATGTCATCAGTCGCGCTCCCTTAAACGTCGATATTCAATGTGCCTTTGACCATGCGGTGATCGCTTCCTGTCTTAACAGCGTTGATCACAGCACAGCGACATCATTGAATATATGTTTCTTCGTGATAAAATTGATCTCGTTTTTGACCCTACCGTCCGGACTGATCCAGGTCCATTTGCGGTTTACGGGCTTCTTGAAGAAGGAGTTCATCATAAAGAGGTTCTCCTTCTCCATGAAGTCGGCCAGCAATAATCTGGCCCCTATTGTTCCGTTGCTAAATCCAAGTTGCCCCAACTTCGCATTGAAATCCCCCCTCACAACTGTGTAGTGGGTTTTATGGCTATGCATGGCTTTAGAAATCTCCTCATACATAGCCTCCACCGTGACATCGTCGTGTTTCGAAGTCGGAGCGTAGACCTGAATGACATTCAGCGAATGTCGTTTCGATTTTCTGAGTATCAGGTTCGCTACCCTGCTCGAAACACATCCGATAGTGATCACGTTGTTGACACACTTGTGAAGATGAACCCAACACCACTTAGGGACTGTTGGTCGCCCTCTCCGTGGTATAGTAAGTTACCGGATTGCAGGGTTATCGAGTCCTACCTCCCCTCCCCCCTCTCTTCGGACTTCAGATAACCCAATAATATCCCAATGTAACTTATGAATTCTTCCAACTCCACGAGGTTCGCGTCGAGACTCAGAGTGCGCGAGTTAAATGTTGCCAGGTCGAGTCGTCAATGGTGGCAGTTGGATCTTACCCTGGGATACCTAGCACCCCCTGCTCCGCGGTTACCATAACCGCCCCAGTAGCCAGGAATCGCCACGCTTGGTTGAGAATCAAATGCTTACGTTGTGAAAGTCAATTTCCGGGTATTATTATCCGTTATTAGATACGTTAAACAAGCCTAGTCTACAAACAAGAAGTACACCTGTTGCTGCAATTACTGAATATGGCCTTCAAAATCGTGAACTACATGCATCGTATCGGCGTAAAAGTTTGCCTGCATCATCAGCTCAACTTGACGACAATGAGCTAGATGTTGAATTGGAATAGTCATCTCGATTTATTTTAATTTTCATATTTGAATATTTGTTTTGGGTGTAATCTGAAGTTCATTGTCAGAGGTTGGATTCAGATACATGTAAAAGAAAATATTGTTTTTGGATTACCTATTTAGTTTGCTTGATATAAGCTTGATTTTTATTCACGACTTTAAGCAGGAAAAACTGATTAAGCACACTTATCAATCTCAAAATTATGTTTAAGTATCATTTTTATAATGAAAAATTAAACAAGCGCATTTATTCAATTTTGCCACAACTTAATTTTGTAACAATGTTTTCGAGTGAGTTGTGGCAGAAATCAACAAAGTATCTTATTGACTTTGTTTTTATTGTAGTGGCCCTTGTTATGTAGTTATTTAATTTATTTACCAGTTATTCAATTGTTCCACGAAAATTCTAGTACAAACCTTGTTGTAATATATGGTCAATAGGTTTACCAAAACGAAGATATCTAAGCGAGTATTATACATATCGCAACGGGCTAAAGACTGAAATGTAGATCACACTTTCTAATATTCAAAAATGTTATAAAGTGAATTTCGGTAAAGGTGTCAGTTATTTAATTTTGACACGACGGTGACGATATCGTCACCGTCGTGTCAAAATTAAATAACTGACAAAACCAAAACTCTGAGATATTCACGTTTTTGTGTTTTTTTTCCATAAAGATGGCAATAAGTTTTTAAGGTGAAGAAAATTTACTGTGGATCTTTCGATATGTTATACAGCATGTTTATTTTCATAATTTAAGTAGTCTGCCATGATGTTACTTTTCACTGTTTTAAATAGAAAAATAAAAAAGTAATTATTTAGTTTTGCCACACACTTTTTTTACAACTAAGTTGCAGTTATCAAGTTTTTGTATGTCACTTAACAAGTTTTGCCACACCCAAGAAGTAACTAATACGAATATTTCCAGTGAATAAGAGGGCTTATTTAATTTTGCTTCACTTTTACTGACCTAATTTTTGATTTACTCGTTTTGTTTTATCCATTTATTTATGCAATTTTGGTGAAAAAATCTGTAATCATATCAGCCGAACGACGCCCACTGCTGGACATAGGCCTCCACCAAGGATCTCCACAACGATCAGTCCTGCGCAGTCCGAATCCAGCGGCTTCCCGCGACCTTGACCAGATCGTAGGTCCACCTTGTGGAGGGCCTGCCTACGGAACGTCGTCCGGTACGCGGTCGCCATTCCAGAACCTTTCCGCCCCAACGGCCATCGGTTCTCCGCGCTATGTATACCGCTCACTTTAAGAATGCAATCCTTCGAGCGATGTCGGTTGTCTTAGTTCTCCCGCGGATCCCATCATTTCTCATTCGTTTAAGCAGGGAAATTCCCAGCATCGCTCTCTCCATTGCTCACTGGGTGACCTTGAGCCTTCTTATGAGACCCATAGTAAACGACCACGTCTCACTTCCATATGTCATTACTGGCAACACACCCTGGTCAAAAACTATCGTCTTGAGACATTTAGGTATTTCGGATGCGAATATATGCCGGAGGTTCCCGAACGCTGCCCATCCGAGCTGAATTTGACGAGAAATCTCTTTCTCGAAGTTGGATTAACCTAACTTTACTGCCTGTCCCAGGTGTCCCAACATGCTCGAAGATTCTCTCCTTTAAGAAGCATTACCGAGATCTTCGAGCATTAGGTTCAGGTCTTCCAAGGTCTCAGCCATAAGAAATACATCATCGGCAAATCGCAAGTGTGTTAGGTACTCGCCATTGATGTTAATGCCGCATCCGTTCCAGTCCAGAAGCATGAAAATATCCTCAGCTGTGAACAATTTCGGAAAAATAGCGTCTCCTTGTCTCACGCCTCGCTGTAGTTGGATTGGTTTCGATTTCTGGTTCTGTAATCGGACGGACATGGTTGCGTTTTGATATACATCCACATCGTTGCTGTTCTCAAGAGCTTCGAAGCGGGTTTGAAGCTGAAAGCACTCGGGTTTGCGAATCTTAGCCGCTATAGGTCGGAGCGTGGATGTCATCAGTCGCGCTCCCTTAAACGTCGATATTCAATGTGCCTCTGACCATGCGGTAATCGCTTCCTGTCTTAACAGCGTTGATCACAGCGACATCATTGAATATATGTTTCTTCGTCGTGATAAAATTGATCTCGTTTTTGACCCTACCGTCCGGACTGATCCAGGTCCATTTGCGGTTTACGGGCTTCTTGAAGAAAGAGTTCATCATAAAGAGGTTCTCCTTCTCCATGAAGTCGGCCAGCAATAATCTGGCCCCTATTGTTCCGTTGCCTAAATCCAAGTTGCCCCAACTGCGCATTGAAATCCCCCCTCACAACTGTGTTTTATGGCTATGCATGGCTTTAGAAATCTCCTCATACATAGCCTCCACCGTGACATCGTCGTGTTTCGAAGTCGGAGCGTAGACTTGAATGACATTAAGCGAATGTCGTTTCGATTTTCTGAGTATCAGGTACGCTACCTTGCTCGAAACACTTCCGATAGTGATCACGTTGTAGACACACTTGTGAAGATGAACCCAACACCACTTAGGGACTGTTGGTCGCCCTCTCCGTGGTATAGTAAGTTACCGGATTGCAGGGTTATCGAGTCCTCCCTCCCCCCCCCCCCTCTCTTCGGACTTCAGAAAACCCAATAATATCCCAATGTAACTTATCAATTTTTCGAGCCTCAGAGTGCGCGAGTTAAATGTTGCCAGGTCGAGTCGTCAATGGTGGCAGTTGGATCTTACCCGGGGATTCCTAGCACCCCCTGCTCCGCGGTTACCATAACCGCCCCCGTAGCCAGGAATCGCCACGCTTGGTTGAGAATCAAATGCTTACGTTTTGAAAATCAATTTCCGGGCATTATCATCCATAGATACGTTAAACAAGCCTAGTCTACAAACAAGAAGTACACCTGCTGCTGCAATACTGAATATGGCCTTCAAAATCGTGAACTACATGCATCGTATCGTCGCAAAAGTTTGCCTGCATCATCAGCTCAACTTGACGTCAATGAGCTAGATGTTGAATCGGAATAGTCATCTTGATTTATTTTAATTTTCATATTTGAATATTTGTTTTGGGTGTAATCTGAAGTCTATTGTCAGAGGTTGGATTCAGATACATGTTACAATTTTATTGTTTTTGGATTACCTATTTAGTTTGCTTGATATAAGCTTGATTTTTATTCACGACTTTAAAAAGGAAAAACTGACTAAGCACACTTATCAATCTCAAAATTATGTTTAAGTATCATTTTTATAATGAAAAATTAAACAAGCGCATTTATTCAATTTTGCCACAACTTAATTTTGTAACAATGTTTTGGAGTGAGTTGTGGCAGAATTCAACAAAGTATCTTATTGACTTTGATTTTATTGTAGTGGCCCTTATTATGTAGTTATTTAATTTATTTACCAGTTATTCAATTGTTCCACGGAAATTCTAGTACAAACCTTGTTGGAATATATGGTCAATAGGTTTACTAAAACGAAGATATCTAAGCGAGTATTATACATATCGCAACGGGCTAAAGACTGAAATGTAGATCACACTTTCCAATATTCAAAAATGTTATAAAGTGAATTTCGGTAAATGTGTCAGTTATTTAATTTTGACACGACGGTGACGATATATATCTTTTGAACCACTCATTACGGAACAGCCTGTATATTTTTTTCATTATGTTTTGGTAGTCAAAATGTGAAATCAACACCTAGACGTCAAAATGTTAACTAATTAAATATTTTTAAGTTTTAAGTTGATTTAAGTAACGTTGAAGAAACTACTTCGTCAAGTAATCATGTGGTACTTTATTAATTACAATTTTGTAAAAAAATAATAATTTATATGATTGAATAAATACATTTTAAAATATATCTTTTTTATTTATATCTTGTTCCATTTGATCTGTATTACATTACGAGTTATCTACTCGTAATGTAATATATTGAGATACCTAATTGTTTTCTTAGATGTTTCCTGCTAAAATAATATTATTAGTTGAAATTATTGCTATTCTTAACTTTATGTATGTTGGATTCAACATACATACAGACATACATACAGTTAAGAATAGCAATAATTTCAACTAAGAATATTTTATTTTAGCAGAAAACATACAAGTCTTGTTGCAAAACAAGTATCTTTTCGATTGAGAATAGCAGGGCTTTCATAGAAGACTACATTATTTTAGCAGGAGACATTAAAGGTCTTGACAGAAAGCGAGAATCTCTTTGATTGAGAATAGCAGAGGCTTCATCTGAGATTAAATTATTTTAGCCGGAAACATTATATGTCTTGACAGAAAACGAGAATCTCTTCGATTGAGAATAGCATAGGCTTCATCTAAGATTCAATAATTTTAGCAGGAAACATTATATGTCTCGATAGAAAACGAGAATCTCTTCAATTGAGAATAGCAGAAGCTTCATCTAAGATTACATTATTTAAGGAGGAAACATTATATGTCTTGACAGAAAACAAGAATCTCTTCGATTGAGGATAGCAGAGATTTCATCTAAGATTTAATTTATCTTAACAGGAAACCTACAAGTCTTGACGTAAAACAAGTACCTCTTCGATTGAGAATATTAGAAGCTTTATCTGAGATTATATTATTTTAGCTGGAAACATGTGTCTTGACGCAACACAAGTATCTCTTCGATTAAGAATATGAGGGGCTTCATCTAAGAAAATATAATTTTAGCAGGAAACATTAGTCTTGACGTGAAACGAGTATCTCTTCGAATGAGAATAGCAGAGGCTTCATCTAAGATTAAATTATCTTAAAAGGAAACATACAAGTCTTATCTCAACACAAATATCTCTTCAAATGAAAATAATGAAGTTTTGACTTTACACAAATATATCTGCAGCTAAGAATAATACGGCCAAGAATATAATTCCCAAGAATATTATTGTCTATTTATAATACTAATTTGATTATTTATTTAAGACTTTGGAAGTCTTATTTCAAAGATTAATATCTTAGACGAAGACAAAAAATCCGAGACAATATTTTACTTTGATAAAGAATATATTGTTTCCGCCATATGGGAAACTACAATTGTCTTGACCAAGTCGATATTGTCTTCTTTTAAGATACTTTTTTTTTCTGTGTATTTCAAGGTTAAATTCAGTTATTTCTAGAGAAAAATACAAAAAAACACTCTTTAGCTGTGAGGACTTACTTTATTATTGATCGGGTGTTGGAACAGTCAACGGCGTGACAGGCTACCCATTTTCGTGTTTTTCTTGCTCTCGCGAAATGACATTAGGACGAATGTTAGTGAACATTTTGGTGATTGAACTAACATTTGATTTTGTTTGTCTTTTTGTTTTACTTTGAGTAACTCGAGTTAGTCATGCTCACTAAAATGTTTCTGGGGTGGTGGCGTTGTGTGACGGGTCATTCCATTCTCTAAGATATGGTTGAGTGAGATGATTGCTGGCTCACACGACAACTTGAGAACAGATGTCACCTTCGGGAACTGGTCTGTTCAAGCTTACTTACTTTACTCAAGTTTACTTATTAACTTTCTATTTCATTTATCTTCATGTCAAAACTGTATGAATCTATTGGTTTATTCAAACATTCACTTTGTACTGTAAAACATTGGACGATTTGAAAAAGAGTAACTGCTGAGTTTCTTGCCGGGTCTTCTCAGTAGAAATAACCTTCCAACGCCGGTGGTAGAGTCAAATTATGTACATGTATTATAAGTAGGTATTGTTAATATTATGTCTATGTTTGTTTATTATGTGGTTAAAATTAAATTTCTAGACGATTCGAAAGTACTGTGTAATGATCTAATTGGATTAAGAAACATTGAATTTGAAGAGGAAGGTTTAAATGTCAAAGTGGTGGGCGCTGGAATTAAAAATGATAAAGCTTATACCAATATGAAGTGGATGGATATGTATTGCTATTCCACGTAAAAACTACTGAATGGACTTTAATGAAACTTCACAATAATGTAGCTTTCACATTATATGAGGTGGATGGATATGTGTTGCTCTTCCACGTAAAAACCTCTGAATGGATTATAATGAAACTTTACAATAATGTAGCTTCCACATCAAAATATGGCAGATAGTTACAATTCATGAAAAAATATTCCATTATTGTTTTAAACCAAATTCCACGCGAATGAAGTCGCGGGCGGTTGCTAGTACTTTATTACATAAAAACCAGTTGAGTATGGTCTAACCTAACTCGGAAACGTTATATTGATTGGTTCAGTTCTTTCAAAAGGAAACAAATTTTGACTGTTTAAAATACATTGCACAAAATAACTTATACTGAAATATTTACCTTCCTAATGCCTAGCATGCGCAACATCGACAAAATAGCCGTCTCCCCTTCTGTCGCTCGAGAGAATCGAAGGGCGTGACTTCGTTGCTTCTCGACAGTGCTGCCATATTACAGAAAAAAAATTAGAAACTCCATTTCTTTTCTGGTAACACTTGTAAAATTAATTCACACAAAGACTCAATCAAGAGTAAGTAAAATATTTTGATACTGCTTATCTCTTAACAAACAATAGAAAGATTTTTGTTTTGAATTGATTGTGTGTTTGAGACGAACAATCGGTCAAGTATTTCGACTCCAAAGTAAAAAGCAGGCACGCGTGCGCCATCTGTCGCCACTTGCCACGAATCAAGTTGCTCACTGTTATCGGTTGCTTTTTGTTCACATAGCCATAAATTAATAAAACTTGTGTTTATTGAAGGAATTTATATGTTAAAAATTATTTTTCAATCATAAATGCCATAAAAACAACCGAAATAGGGAGTTGAAACGTCGTGTTTCAAAAATGTTTTAATTGAAAAACTTTTTAATTTGGTCTTAGTAGCGCCATCTATGAAGATTACTTTCCATATTATAGTTGTATGGTATTGTCGTTTATTTCATGGGTATTTTTAATGATAACTAGAAATATTGTATGGCGGCCTTTGCCCACTGATAGTAGAAGGAAAGTATTGCGGCCCCATTATAATTTACTCTAGTGATGATAATTTGCGAATATCGAAAATATAATTTCTTTTATCTCGCAGTTCTAAGTAGATTGAATTGTTATAGCATTGCCGTTTATTAAAAGAGCCTGCACTCACACCTAGCGTTTGTTGGGCAATTTCACGGCGAGGCGAGCACGTTGCGAGAGCGCGGCGTGCTCGCAGCGTATAAGCCGCTCGATAGTAGCGCGATAAAATAAATGCCGCTAGCACGTAGTGGGGACGCCACGTGCACGCCGAGACCACGCCGCGAGCACGCCGAGACAACGCCGCGAACAAGCCATATGCACGCTGCGACAACGCCGAGATCACGCCGCGAATACGCCGCGAGCACGCCGCGAGCACGCCGAGACAACGCCGCGAGCACGCCATATGCACGCTGCGACAACGCCGAAATCACGCCGCGAACACGCCGAGACAACGCCGCGAGCACGCCATATGCACGCTGCGACAACGCCGAAATCTCGCGGCGAACACGCCGCGTGCACGCCGCGAACACGCCTCAAGCACGCTGCGTGCACGCAGGGACAACGCCAAGATCACGCCGCGTGCACGCCGAAAAAACGCGGCGAAAACACAGCGTGCACGCTTCGAACACGCCGCACGCACGCCGAGACAACGCCGTGTGCACTCATCGCCTCGCTCAACAACGAAAGTTGCAACGCGATGTATTTCAATAGTTTTGCGTACAATTTCACTCGTCTCGTTGCTTCTCGCCTACCCCTCCGACGGACGAGTAATTTAGCCTAAAGAAATGTCATTAATCGATATATCCGTGATAAAACAGAGGTGCCATGTTAGGATTTGTCGAGAAAACCCTATTTTCCATACAAATATTTCAAAACTGACTTTAGCGGCCATGTTAGCAACCGTAGAGAAAATAGAGAAATGGCGACAAGGAGACCTGTGATTGGTTATTAGCTCTCTCAGATTTTCTCGCGGCGTGCATGCTAGCCCCGCTGGACGCTGGTTGGGTGGAAGCAGATATAGAAAAGGAAGGGAGTAAGTAAGAAAGTAGGTGAGTATAACAAACTTAAGCCGAGATAGCGCTCCGATATTTCATATCCAACATTCGTAAAAAGGACACAAAGGCCTGGTTACCACTGGAATGACAGTCATTAAGCCGCTCTAAGGCCTCCCTTACGGCAGTTTGATAACATTTGACAGCGAGGATTACTAACCGTACACCTGTCTAACAATCCGAATCGAGCCCATATGTTGGAATATGGCTCGCACCACCTCATAGTTGAGATGAGACCTGGGACATGATTACAATCTCTTATAAAATATCCTGTCAGTTTCAGTCAAAAGCCCATATTTTGAGCTGCATAATTACCTTTGCAAGTCGTGTTTTGTGTGGTAAATAGTGTCAAAAAAACCTTAATTTTTCTCCAATGCTTAACTTATTTTGCATGTTTTGGTCAAATTTCAATTAATGAAAAGATGTAAACTAAGCTAAAACTGAGCTGTAAAATGATCTTGGTAAGGCTCCTGTGCTTACCAGTGGGACGCATAAAAACTGTTGTAACTTAAAATTCCATTCACAGAACCTTCTCGAACGCGCTTTTCTCGTAACGCGCAGACAGTGAGGAACTTCTTAACCAAATCGGATAAATAATGCATTAGCTGCTTTAAAAACTAAAGAAGGGTAAGTATTATTGGAAGCAAGGATCTCGATGTTGAAGGTATTACATCTACTTACGATGCAAACTGTTTTTTTAAACACAAAAGTAATGAAAGAATAGTCCTAGCGCAGAAATACTTCTTTTGTTAGGTCGATTATCATTATTGTAACAAAACAAAAACAAACAAAATCTATCATGCTCAATAGTATAATGTCAAGCAAAAGTATTAGTTGCACTAAAATTACTCAAAGTTAAGTACAAAATGTGGCTGTTACTCTCAGTTATATTGTCACTTCGCGAGACAGCATGTGTCTTAAGTTGAAAGCGCTAACAGATATGATCACGGCCGGTTTTCTTCCTTTAAAAAATAATAGCATTAAGTTTAAGCTTGTCTATGGATGCTTGTAAAGAAAATGGCAGCTTCCCCTCCTCCCGCGGATGATGAGGTTTCTAGTCTAAGGATTGTCTTTGGTTTGTAACCTAGGTTACGCTTTTGTTGATTGTCATTTGTCAAGTATTGTCAGGTTGGTTTTTATTTCATTGTGTCAACAATTATATTTCTTTCAGAGAATATAAATGCTTAAAAGAAAATAAACTTACCTACCCATCAGAAAATGCGGTAAGATTGTTTGGAAACATAATTGTAGAAGCCAATCAAGTTTTAGAAAATAGCCCACATCAACAGGGTTTAATAAAAGAGTTGAAACATCAAATTCAGTCCAAGACTCCAAGCATTCATCAGCATTCATATGATTATTTGGGTTGTAAGCAACACAAAAGTGTAGTTGCGAAAAGCTGTTTTGATTTAACTCTGCGATTAACTGTGTTCAATTGGTGCAACATTATGAACAAAAATCTCAAGGTACGGATGTTTGTAGATTGGAAAAGAAGATTTTGCCTGTATGCAGCGTAAAGCATTTACTAAATATTAAACAAAATTAAGAAATAAAAGGCATAATAAGTGAACATTGTTTAATTTATTCCCAATTTATATTTCCAAAGAAAACAAGCAGAATTTAGGTAGGTACCTAATTACCTATAATATACCGTACCGTTATAAATCCACAAATATATACAAAAAGGTTTTTTTTTTGTTTAACCTTTTTGTATATATTTGTGGATTTATAACGTTAACATCGTTGCCGCATTAGGAAAAAACAATTTAAAAAAAAAAGCTGTCAAAATCTTTACATGACGAAATCTCTATGGATCCTAAGGCGAGTTTTTTGCTATGGATGTTACCCGTCTGAACCTGTTCCCTATCTAGTTTGTGGATATGATCTAGCTGAATCTGTAATGGCTGCCTAACTTTATGTGGCATTAGCAACCTTGATAATGTTAAGCAATTTTTTTGTGTTATACTTTTGCCAAAATAGATTTTTTAATGCTATGATGGAAGGTCAATGGATAATGGTGATAGTTGCTCATACACGTAATGTCACAATATTTTGTATCATAATATACGTTTTTGACAATAAATTTATACTTATCCCATATTATCTTACTGCGGACAGTAATTATTTAAGCCCCGAATCCACACACGTCAGTCAAAGTCGAGCGAGCCGTCAAACTCACTCTCCCTGACCGTCCCTTAAAGTTTATATAGAACTGAAAGGGACAGCTGTGCTTGTAAGGGCAACTTCGATATTCAAATAATAATGTCAATTCCACATACCTTTCACGTCTGTCTCCGACTCCTGGCAAAGGTGATGAACTGATTTTCACCGATCGCCGATGTGAGCGTAATTCGCACACCACTTGACTATAAAAACCAACACAAAATGTTCGAACAAAAGATGGATTAAATCACTACATGAAGCGCCTGTCTAAAATTAGAATTAAGTATTAGGCTGCGGTATGCCGTCCCGGTCGGTGCACACTCAATACAGACACGAACACAACGGTGAAATAAACATGAATGATTTTGTTACTAGCCTCAACTGTCAGTATGAAAATACTTTTTGGGTGCGTTCCGGTATGCACTAAGAATCTTAGATTAAAGGAAAGAGGAAGATGCGGCAACAGCTAGCCGCGCGCAGTCCTACTAAACTGAGTACAGTGTACTTGGTTTGCTTCAGTCTGCGTTGATGCGCTGCGACTTGATGCTGTCTTACTCGTTGACAAGTCGTTGACATTAAAATACAAATTTTCATCGAATGAACGCATCACAGGGAATCACTTTTCATGCGTAAGTACACCAAAGTTATATTTTTTAAGAAAAAAATCTTGATTCTTTTCCATAAAATCCGACATTTTGGAGTGACAGAGACAGACTATACGGGATGTGCGCGTTAGACACGATACGATAAATTCCTGAAAAGACAGGTTTTCTTATGTAAGGTCAGCAATGTCGGCAGCAAAAAAAAAATAATAATTTAATAACAATAGTGTAAACAAACTATGTTTTATAAAATTTAATGAAAGTGTTTAAAATAATTAGGTACGTTATATATGGTACAGTTACAAAAAATATGAATAAAAAAAACATTTACAGCTTCCCTCAAGATGAAATTCGGAAGCAGAATGGCTTAAGGTTGTTCGAGATCAGAGGCGTGAACATGACTGGATGCCTTCTGAAAATAGTAGAATATGTTCAATACATATAATAATACATCTACAAGAACAAGAAGAAGAAGAAGAAGATTTATACAAGAAGACCAATAAAGGATTGACAAGAATAATAAAGGGAGCCGTACCTTATTTTAAGGTATTTTTATTTAACACTAGCTGTCCCAACAGACTTCTTTATATCGAAATAAAACAACTTTACGGATTCTACTCGCGGTGTTGTAACTCACCAATGAACTGGTAGGAATCCTTCACATGATACTTCATACTGATAGGTACTTAAACGGTGTTTCTCACCACCATCCTTCGCAGTTAGCTACTGTTGGTAAAACTTTGTTACAGAGAGCGGAACGGATCTGTGATGATGACCACCTGCATGCTGAAGTCCAGCATGTCAAGCGTGTGCTGGGTGAAAACAAGCTCAAAGCACCGCGACGTCGCAGAAACCGAGTGAAACCAGCCACAGTTGAGCGTCAGCCTGCTGTATTGCCATATTTGAAGGGTGTCACTGACAAGATTGGGAACATCTTGAAGCGTGCTTCTATTAAAACTTATTTTAAGCCGCCGAAGAAGATTAATCAATTTTTAAGACCTGTTAAGTGTAATATTCCTCTTCAAACAGCGGGTGTATACAAGCTTGATTGTGACTGTGGGCTCTCGTATATAGGTCAAACCAAAAGAAGCATAGGGACGCGTATCAAAGAACACATAGGTGATATTAAGAATAGGAGATCTACAAAATCAGCAGTTTGTGAACATGCCCTTGATAAGCCCAACCATTTCATACGATTTGATAAACCGCAGGTCCTTGCTAGGGAGAATCGTTACTTACCAAGGATGCTGCGAGAGGCTATTGAAATTAAAAAACATCCAAATTTCAATCGTGAGGATGGTTGGAATTTACCACCAGCTTGGGAGCCTGTTATACGCTTGATCAATCCCAGAGGGCAGCACAATACTGTGAGGTCTCAGGATACGGTTAGTTCGTACTGCGTGGATAGGAACATTTCCAATAATGTTAGTGGAAATGACGGTAGTTAAGTGAGGGTTGCTAAAAATTTTGTACTGTTTTGTGACATAGAACATCTTTGTCATCCCGTGATCACGACTGCTGTAAAGGAGTCGAAACGTCGGGTTAGAAAATGAAAGAAAATATAACACCGCGAGTAGAATCCGTAAAGTTGTTTTATTTCGATGTATAGTGTTCGCGTAAATATTAGAAAACATTAGTTAGACTTCTTTATGTTGTCAAACATTCAGTGTCACATGACAGGTAGGAACAGTTGCTATGGGAAAACTAAATTGTGGTTTTTCCCTATATTCCTAGCATTTTCTCATGTTTACTCACCTTTTATACCTTCCCTAGACCATCACAAATATTTTAAAACCATGATTAGCCAAATCGGTTCTGCCGTTCCCGAGTTTTTGCGAGACTAACGAACAGCGATCCATTTTTATATATAGAGATTAGCTTTACGAATATCTTATTTAATTTCATTTGCCGTTCACTTTTTACAAATAAACACATTTTTTTTCATCCCCATTTATTGTCTGGGTATAACATTTCATTTAACATTTTATTTTTCTGGTAACTGCACATTTTAAATTGGAAAATCAAATTTTAAAATTAAAAATATACATAATCAAGTTTTGAAATTTGTCGAGTTTGGAAATTCATTCAACAGAGCAACCGGTCACTTTTAATCACAGAAAACATCTATTAAGGGCAATTATTGACAAATATTGTAATGTCCGGCTTCACTATTTACATAAAACAGACCCAAAAATATCGAAGGTGACCAAAAGACAGAAACGAAACAAATTATCTTTATTTGAAGGTGTTTAAATTGATTATGTTAAATAAAAATAAGTTAATTGAAATTGTAAGTTATATTTTAGTTATTTAAAAAAAAACACAAATATATTTTTATGTGAAATGTTTATTTATTTTCCATAGTGATCTTAATAATATTCATATTATGTATTTATGTTCATAAATATTCGTGTATATATATGTATATGTCGGAGAAACATAATCCTTGCCGACATCAGGGTTAATGGGCACGAGCTTCGTGGGCGTCATCTGGGTGAAATGCTAGCACAAAACACAATTGTTACGATTCCACAGTATTTATTGTAGATTTAAACAATATTTCGTAACTTCACCGCTTAGACAAAAGATAATGTAGACTGAGCAGCGGGTTCAAGGCACCTATCTCACTTCAAAACTCTCTATTCAACAATCCAAGATCCAACTCGATCCTTTAGCGTCTCTTCACCAATAATGCTCTGTAAACGCTATCACTCTGTCAGCCTCAATCAAAACAAGATGGCGCCTCGACTACACTCGAGGCACATGCTCTGCTCTGATTGGTCCTTACGGGAATTACAATATTCATTACTTTTATTAAATTATTATTGTTTCGAAATTACAGAAGTACGTAACAAATCAAATGGAATTAAATTAAGGCATTTAACAATAATTAAATCTTAAACAAATAATGATCTTCCCAATCAACAATAAACCCGACTTATAGCTTCCGCTTCCTCCGACACGGCCCTCCTGACGATTCACACGTCCTCGTGTGATGTTGAAGGCACACCATCGTTATCTGAAAAATAGAAAGTGTGAAAGTAAATTGAGTTTAGTTCGGCCATTCCTGACCAAAGATATTGCTTACACTTTTGCTTTTTATCTTCATCAAACTTTACATAAAAGTGCCAAAACAATAGCCTCTCGTTCTCGATCTAAATACGTACCACGTTACAATTGCATCAAGTCAGCTTTGCTGAAACAGCCACCTCGTTGCTCATCATGTCACCGGATTATTACCACTAAATAGTCACCTCGCCCTACACTGGCCACCTCGCCGACTGTAAGTGGCCACCTCGCCGACTGTAAGTGGCCACCTCGCCGACTTTCAGTGGCCAACTCGCCATATTTCAGTTGCCACCTCGCCATATTTCAGTGGCCAACTCGCCATATTTCAGTGGCCAACTCGCCGACTGTAAGTGGCCACCTCGCCGACTTTCAGTGGCCAACTCGCCATATTTCAGTGGCCAACTCGCCGACTGTAAGTGGCCACCTCGCCGACTTTCAGTGGCCAACTCGCCATATTTCAGAGGCCAACTCGCCGACTGTAAGTGGCCACCTCGCCGACTTTCAGTGGCCAACTCGCCATATTCCACGAAACTTAATTTAACCTTAATAACAACCATATCCTCAAGATATCTTTTAAACAGTCAACTTTACGTCCTACTTGCACTTCTAGATATGCCTACAACAGTCAACGTAACGATTGAACCCTGCAACGTCCCGACAAACATACACGAAACGCTATCTTTAATCAAAGAACAATTAGCACCGGAAACAAAACAAAATGGAAACTGCTCACCGAATCGCGTTAATATCTATCCCGGTGACAGGTTTCATGCTACTTAAGCTGTCCACTCGCTTCACAACTTCACTAGATAAGTATGGCGGCAGCCGGCTGGGCACTGCTACTCGTTGCTGGCCATGTTTTTGAGCACCGCGATGTCACACCACACTTTAGCAAGTAACAGGAGCCTGCGTAGTGACGACCGTGTTGGGGCTCTCTGAGAACGGCGTTGATTGCTGCTTGTCAAACGTTGGACTGAAACATTTAAACGATTTGTACAAACAAGACAATTCACCTTTTTGAAGTTTACCAATTGGCTTCTTTATTATTGATAGTGTTTTAATGTGTCAAAACGAGAAAGAATAATTGGTTGACGTGAAGACTTCATATTAGGAAAAACTATTTGAGCAAACCACGTTGCATCGGAGTCTTTTATGGCCTTACTGAAATTGAAAATCAATTTACTTCCCTGTAAACCAAGATCCGATAGACAGAATGTCCGCCGTTGCCAGCCAGGCCCGGGCGTCAGTATCTGCATCTTGTAGTAGACATTTAGGTAGCGTGATGCTCTTATCCTCGATTTTCGGTGGGCTGATTAGCGCCTCCACTAGTAGCCTCATAACAATTTAAATCTCCGGCCTCATGTTCTCATTCGTTGCGCTGCGAATAATGCTCGCCATCCGTCATTTGCTGTTTTTGTCTCTTCGTTCACGTTTTGTGCCGGCACCGATCCCACTTCTGATGTCGGAGAAACATAATCCTTGCCGACATCAGGGTTAATGGGCACGAGCTTCGTGGGCGTCATCTGGGTGAAATGCTAGCACAAAACACAATTGTTACGATTCCACAGTATTTATTGTAGATTTAAACAATATTTCGTTACTTCACCGCTTAGACAAAAGATAATGTAGACTGAGCAGCGGGTTCAAGGCACCTATCTCACTTCAAAACTCTCTATTCAACAATCCAAGATCCAACTCGATCCTTTAGCGTCTCTTCACCAATAATGCTCTGTAAACGCTATCACTCTGTCAGCCTCACTCAAAACAAGATGGCGCCTCGACCCCACTCGAGGCACATGCTCTGCTCTGATTGGTCCTTACGGGAATTACAATATTCATTACTTTTATTAAATTATTATTGTTTCGAAATTATAGAAGTACGTAACAAATCAAATGGAATTAAATTAAGGCTTTTAACAATAATTAAATCTTACACAAATAATGTCAATTTAAAGTCACTCAGCGGGCTATGGAGAGGGCTATGCTCGGCGTTTCTCTGCGAGATCAAATCAGAAATGAGGTGATACGGCAGAGAACCAAGGTTATCGACATAGCCCACCGGATTAGCAAGCTGAAGTGGCAGTGGGCTGGCCATGTTAGCCGTAGAACCGACAACCGTTGGAGTAAACGTGTTCTTGAGTGGAGACCGCGTCTCGGCAAGCGTAGTGTAGGACGTCCTCAGGCAAGGTGGAGTGATGATCTGCGCAGGATGGCTGGCAGGAGCTGGATGCGAGCAGCCGAAGATCGAGTACAGTGGCGTGCAAAAGGAGAGGCCTATGTTCAGCAGTGGACTACAACAGGCTGATGATGATGATGATGATGATGAAACAAATAATGATCTTCCCAATCAACAATAAACCCGACTTATAGCTTCCGCTTCCTCCGACATATATATATATATTATATCTATGTAATTAAATTGTATTATTTGTTAACCCCCCCCCCCTACTTTTATTTATAATAAATACATATTTTTTTTTTTTGTTATTATTGGTATTTATTCAAATTATTATTGTTGTATCTTTCTGTTAAATTACTTGAAAGTTATTTAATTTTTTGTCGCACCGCCTACTGTACTTCTCTGCTTAGCCTTATGGTTGACTGGTAGAGAATGCCTCATTGGCATTAAGTCCGCCTTTTGTACCATTCTTGTTGTGCAATAAAGAATAAATAAATAAATCTTGCTAACGCTACTTCAAAAGTAGAGAGTTCGCGGATTCCCCGACGTTCTCCGACGTGGCCCGAAAGACGGCGTGGCGTGACATACTTTTCTCGCTCGCACTATTTGAGAAGCCCATCGCTCTATCTTTATCTTTTGATGTCTTATTATTTCGTTCATATTTTGCGTATGTGTTCGTATGGATGTAGTGTGCGTGAAAGCCCATATTTTATAGTACGATTAATAATTGTAGTCAGCGAAATGACAACTTCAACAGTGACTGATACAAAAAAGGGTGACCCGCTACAATAGTGACGTTCGGCAATCACTAGACTTAGACATTCAGTCATGATTTATTTTATGAGGTATCAAAGCCTTTTTTAAATAATTGTAAATATTTAATAGGTACAAAACGAATTAAATAATACGATTTAAGAAATATGGGCCCTACCTCCATATTAAAACTTCTCACTAAAAATTTATAACCATAGCTGGAAAAAAAATGTTCAAAGAGGTTCAGGGGAATTAACACTTGAAAGTCAGCAAAATACAAGTAATTATATACGTTTTTATTCGTTACGGTTGCTATTAATTCCGACTCCGATTCTGAATTCATCTCTTCATGATAGTCCATACTATTATTATTCGATTCAAGAATAAGTAAACCGGAATCTACAAAACCTTCATCACTGCCTAAATATGAAATTATAAGGCGTCGTCCTTTGCTGGTTGGGTCCTTTAGGCCTGTAGTCACACCTTTCGAAAACACTTGTATGGAAAATTCTACTGTTGTATCCTCCCAAACTTTTCCAGTTGTATGACCTGTTAATAAACGAAATTCTTACCTGTAAATAATAATAATACAGAAACAAAACATTTTGAAACTGAAAATCTATTTACTAAATACAGTTTACCGAAATACCTCTATGTCTCAAAATGAAAGTCTGACCAGTGTGTGTTGCCAATAATGACATATGGAAGTGGGACGTGGTCATTCACTACGACTTTTTTGCCAGGCTGTAATGTCAACTAACTTTTAATTGTAAAAACTCGATTTACCACATCACTATTTATTTGGGACTGAAAACCTGCCACACTGAAAATGTCATTTCACTGACTACAATTAAAAATCCGAGTATAGTTGACAATTATAAACGCCTACCGTATCTTCCTCTTTCCTTTAATCTAAGCTAAGAATACTTTTATGAATACATCAATAAGACGCATTTTAGGTTTTATGTGTTTATTGCCAGACCGACAGTGTACATATTGAAGTATACCTTGACTGATATGTAGACCTATTACAGGTACTTACACCATTCAACAATTGGACAAGAGAAAAAACTAATAATTAAAACTTAAAGTTTTTTATAATTTCTCTGGATCACGATAAGTCCCATGGATATAAAGTGATAGGAAATGGCAAACTATACACTCAGTGTAGACTCAACCTGCAACCAAGTGTTAAGCGTAGCAAATTCTAAAAATATCATGGGTGCAATAATATGGTGAAACAAAATTCAAAACTGTACACCCAATACTTGAGGACTTGACTTGCAACCATATGTGAAAGGGGCCACATGTCAAGCGTTACGCATTTAAGAAAAAAAATCGCAATACAAGAGTGGCAAGCAAATAGTACACACTATCGACAGTATTCGTTAGTATGCATTGATAGCTCAGCTATTTCGAAGAGCGATAATATTGTTTTTTTTTTTATTTAAATTAAATAAAAAATTGAGCCTACGAGTATCAAAATGTACTAATCGATACGAAAAAGAGGACTATCGAGTCCACTACAGCGGCAACACCGAACGAAACGCACCTTTGAAAAGTAGAGGGTAGTCTTAAATGCAAATATTTTTCTGCCTTCGTTTTCATTACAGTTTCCGACGTGCACTGACGCAGTGGGTCGCTATCAGCGCAAATTGGAATCGTTGTTTTTGGCAAGCAATTGGAGTTAAATAAATCTTACTATGTGTCACGTGCAGTCCCTATAAGTTCGTGTATCTGAGTGAAATATTTCGTAATGGTCAAGCTAAATAGGGTGCTAATTGTGTAGTGTATACTTGTGTTCGTCCTGGAGTGCTTCAGAGGCCTCTTTAAAGCCTGTTCATCACCGCTGCTAAAAGTTGCAGACGGAAGTTAAAGGTTTGTGGAATTGCTATTTATATTTAAGTACAGGGCTACATCTGTGATTTGTTCAAAATATTATGTTTATGTACTTAAACACCTGCAGGCCTTCAAGAAAAGAGCGTACTCTCATTTGAAAGGGCGGCAACGCATTTTGTAGCTCCTCTGTTGTTCCAAATGTCCATGGGCGGCAGTATTCACTTTCCATCAGGTGATCTGTCTGCTCGTTTGCCCCCTATCCTATATAAAAAAGAACCATTTATCTATCTAAATACTGAAACTTGTAAATCTCTTCTCTTTTTCCGAAAAAAATGTACCTACTAAGTACTTCTTTGTTTTAAAACGCATTGAAATTGTTTCAAGTTTAAAAACAGCAGATCGATTTCAAAATACGTAAGAATTGAAACGCATAAACTCTTGGCAGAACCGGCCATTTTCCATATTTATTAAAAAATGGCATTCTTGGTCCCAGTCGGTATGCTAATTAGCTCAAACAAAGCCCCAGAAGTAACAACTTAAAATTCCAGTTGCAAAATCTCCTCGCCGGAGTCTCCGACGCATGGACAAAAACTTCTGAACCAAACCGGAGTTGCATTATTCATGAACCGATTTGTGAAAGGAAACTGGCAGATACTTTCATGGTTCAAAGGAAACTGAGGTAGGCTTGAAAGAAGGAAATAGTTTAACACGTTTTCTTAATAGCGTTGTTGCCTAGGTGATTAGAAATCAATATTATTTGTTGCTTTGTGTATGAGCCTTAAATAAATATCAGGTTATTATTATTTTCAGTATTTTCAATGCGATATCTTTACAAAAGATCCTAAAACTCATATACGAGTAGCTCATTGGGTAAATATACCAGAAAGATTCGGACGGTCTGTTAATGGTCTCGGTAGCTCAATGGCAAGAGCAGTCACCCGGTTTGCAAATGACGCGGCCGATTCCCCCCTGAAGCGAAGACCGAATGTCTTTTTCTGGTTTTAATTAAATCATGTTCTTACCACTGAAATGATACACTATCTCTGAGTAACATAGGCTATATTTAATTGACATCTTTATGTATTTTTGTTTACAAATAATTCATGATTTGATTTGATTCAATATAAACAAGTAATATACAACATGAAAGTTTCGATAACACAACAGCTTCCGAGAGAAGAGATTACGCAAGGCTTAACAGCCGAGTTTATAAGCTTACTTTTTGCCCCGAAATAACCCGATCCATGTCCAGGTGAAAACTAAGTAAGTAGTTTTTCAGAAAAAAAATAATTTGGCGGGACGTGATATTGGAAAATGGGTAGGACTAAACAACAATATACATTTTTTTATTGCTAAGCTATTATTACGTAAAAAAGGCTCAAAGACAGTAGTTTAAAACTTAAAAAAAGTGGGTTCTTTGATCCTAGCCACCTCCCAGACGCGGAGATTTTAATATGTTTTAGTACTCCCTGAGCAACCTGAACAACTTTCTGAAGAATTTTCTTTCATCCTAGCTCACGCACGCTACACTTTCTTTTGGCTTATTCGTTGAGTGGACTGTACTTGTAATCAGTAATTTAAGGCACCTACAAGGGTGTGCTTCTAGGTGGAATATTGCATCCGGAAGAGCTTAATTTGGAAAGCAAGACTACTTTACTGCTACATGAAAACGCCCCATAATTGTATTGCAACCAGATCGAGTAATTTACAGCCCAAAATTATTGGAACGTGAACCCTGAAGCGTGTTGCTTTAATGGCTTATCCGCTTGATGAAAATAATTAATGATTTTATATTAACACTTCAAACAATTCGCCAAAATAACTTCACGTGCCGTGGTTCTTTTTAATTGAATACTGGTATTTCCGAGGATTTTTGAGTATCGGCAAAATGTTACATAAAAGCTTTGCACTTTTACACCTCACGGACTGAACTAAAACTATCCATAACATTATAGCCCTAAATTAAGATCTTGAGTTCTCAGTTCTCAGTTTAGTAACAAGGTTCACGCAGTGTACATAACGGTACGGAGTGTCGTGGTCTAAATATACACCCAGGACAAACATTGATAGGTAAATAGGTTTGTGCTGTCTCTGGAATTCTGGAGTTTAATATGTGTTAAGTTAGTAAGTGTGGGACTCTTAGGCACGTTACTTTAAATACTAGAGGTTGAAAGCCCTCAGCGCTCACCCAAAAGTCCGATAAAGCTGTCAAGGCCACACAGCAGTAGTAATTTTTAGGAAAAAAACAAAAGCTTCGATTAGTTTTGGGTCAAATGAGCTTATTTCTTTTATCATTTCAATAATATAATCGTCTCAGAGTATTGTTCTCAATTGTGTCTATCAATCGTACTGTTACCCTTTTTCATGTAGGGTTTTCATGTAGTCACTTTATATTGCGTTCCTTGGCTCTGGTGAGGCCAGTTTCACAACTTTGAATATCTAACACTAGCGGCCGCCCGCGTTCTTGTCCACGTGGACATTTAATTATTATTATTTTCTTGAGGAAGGCTATAGCCTTCATGGACCATTACAGACATGGACAAAGATATTTTTTAATTCGAACCAGTAGTTCCCGAAATTAGCGTGTTCAAACAAACAAACACACAAACTCTTCAGCTTTATATTATTATTAATAAAGATTGAAATATATTTTTTAAACTAAGTGCGTGTGGGATAGTTTGTTGGTAGTGTGTAAACTTAAAAAAATGATAACGTCTTACTATTTTTGCTAAAAATACTGCTGAAGATTTTCTACATAGAAAATGAAAGTTAGGAGAGGCGAGCAATCTATTACCCTTCACCTGTATCCGCCGCGTGACGGATCGGTTACTTAAATGCACAGTTTATATTAGAAGCATTTAAAATATTCTTGAAATTCAACCCTTAGCTGTTATTTCGTCCAATTTCATAAGCAATCAGTAAAGCAAAAGTGTTTGAAATTGACAGAAAGTACCTGTAAACATAGATTCAAAGGTTTGACGAATCATCTATACTAGACTGATTTGGGTAGAGAGAAAACCTCTAAATGTCAATAGTTTAATCCTAATTTAAGTGCCCGTTGTGTCAGTTTCAGTATTTAAGTTACATTGACATTTGGCATTGAGATTCTTGAGAATGAGGTTGCCCGGAAAATAAAGTAAAGGGCGGTATCACAAATGGCAATAGACGGATATTTTTTTAGATGTTTTAAGACGATTAAAACAACACTTGTTTTTCAGACGATGTGTTATTTTGGTATCATCATTATTATTAGCTAATGGATGGCCGCTGTTAAACCTTATAGGTTGGGATCCGTCCACAGCTGGTGTTTAAGTCAAAGGTTACTACTTAAGGTTAGGTACTGATTTGGCTCACTTTCGATCACTGTAATTGCTATCATTCAGCAATTCAGGGCTTCTGGCGTCTCCAGTCTTGTTTGGTCTCTTTTTCACTCTAAAGTTGACATTTCTTGGCAATTTAGTAAGAATGATGATATTAAACGAATAGATTACTACCCCACCGTACAGTTTTGAGAAGTTAACTATATGAGCGTACACAAGCAACAAAACGCTGTGAACCCATGCCCACTGCCTTTTTATACATGCGGGCATCGGAGGCGAGAGAAGGTCGAACGCGCTCCAAATACTTGAAACACACGGGGTAGGAATTCGTACTGGAACGACGCGGTTTTTGTCTATCAACCAAAGCTCTTATACATAACTCAAGCCAGCCAACTTAGTAGCTGTTTTCCACTAAGATAACATAAGACATAACAAAATAACACAACAGCCTAGAAGGTATACAACAGGATGGACTTAAACAGAGTTAAGAAAAGTTAACTTGTTAAAAACTTCTTCGCGTCCTTTCTTCCTGCCTATTTGGATAGGTAAAGAAAGCTTTGCAGTCTTATCGTATCACATATGAACGTAAGACTGGTATTACTACGCCATGCGATGCGGCAACTTAACACGAATCTCAAGAAAATTCGAAGTTTTCAAATTGTATTCAAATTAGATAGATCGATACTGAGGTTAATTTTTTTACTGCACGAAAAACATAATATTTCTATTAAATCACAGAAAACGATGAGTAATTTAGGCGGTCATATAACTAGGGGATGGGTAGCGATCTCGTCTAGATATCCTGATCAATTTTGTGTTTCAATGGAGACAAAGTAAAGAACATGAATTTAATACAGGTACACACAGACAAAAACCACCATGGCAATCCACTATTTGCTGTAATTGTCGATATGACAGTGCACTGGGACGGTCTTGCCGTAGATATGTTTTGTATACACATAACCTAACTGTTCGCAAGCAATCCAACATCCGCTACCACCGCACGAATTCATCTAGTTTGAATAATACAACGTAACAACGATACAAACAAACCAAGAAGACCCATTTCTTAAATTCGTAATGCAAAACAAATGAGGTAATGTTCAAATTAAAATACCGTATGTCCCAGTTTCCCTATCGCAGCCGCGCGTGAAAAACGCTGCGTGATTTATGTGCCCAGACGCGGCTATCTGAGATAAATTATAGTCCTCACAGTAGATGCATACATGCGAAAAAGTGAGAAATGCCGCCCTTACATTTCTTTTCACTCTTTTTTGGACTGGCGAATAATGGCCGAACAACAACCCAACTCCATAACGGGTGTCTATTGTGCAGAAATTGATGATCCAAATAGCCTTGAAACGGATAGGGTTAAATCCCGTGATTAATTAGAATAGGATAGCATACGGTTTTACTCTCTTTTTCTATCCAATTTGATTATTGGCCAGTTCGAATGTTTTTACTTCGACTGCATGTAAGTAATCACAAAAACACCGGGTAAAATCTTGGTAAACTACACGGTTTTTCCACAACACAGAATTTTTTGCTTGCCCCCATACGCTACTGAAACTCCACAACATGCATAAAAATATTTAGGATCAGTCTTACGACAAACTAAGACGTAGCTTCGGACAAAATATAAAAAAGAGAATAATAGGTTATGGCATAACGACTGAAACATCGGGGTGTGGTGTAGGCGAAGTCTGAAAGTATACGTAATGCTTGAAGGTCATATTGGATTGAATTAAGTTTTTTTGTCTGACACTATAATTAAAATTATATAATGTTTTAATACTGAACTAAAAATAAATGTATCTATTAGCCATAACCTTCCTTTTGCGCTTCTTTACAAAACATTTTCCGTTGCAATAAAATATAATGTTTTGCATTCAAATGCAGAACAATATTACAAAATGTTCATAAATAATGATTAAACACAGTAGAAATACAAATACAGGTAATTTGGGGTGGTACATAATAAATAAGTTTGCAGTGTTCTGCCTCACAGGCATACAATAACATTAATTTTGGAATCATTAGTCAACAGATCGGAAACGGAAATAAATTCAATCAAACATTATTATAACAGGGAATAAAATAATAAGATGAAAAAGATGGACTTTGAGTAATATACTCTCTCTAAATAGGTACTTTAAAATTATGTGTCTTAGCAGAGTGGGCAAAAAGGTATTGAGCGAGAGTGGGCAGTTTGTCAAACGCAAATTGTAATACTACAATGTCAGAGCCGTATGTCGTTTAAAGCATCACCAAGATCTTAAACAAATTAAACACTATTTTTATTCCATAGTGACAAGGTTGCATTTCCTAAACACTTAAGACACATTTGACCTCTTAGTACGCCCACATCGTTCTTATGCTGACTGTACTTGTCTGCAAGCTATGTTCTACTGCAAACTGGCCTTTCAGGCCAAGCGGCAAACCCAGATTTACTAGCGGCAATCCGTTTTACTAATATTGATCACCTTTGCCCGTTTTCGACATTACGGGTTCGGACGTAGATAAAGATAATACATTATTCTCAGCGAGAAGTTGGCAATGGGCCAGCGTTACTGTTACAGCTAACTCATCTTCAGAAGTTATTCCGAAAGTTCGATGACTTTTACTGAATAAGTTATGCCACTAACTAAGTTATGCTACCGCTCCGTCTTAGTTTATTGGTGAATGGCAGGCTGGAGAGCCTTTCACACGTTATAAGGCTCTTTCTCTCCAAACTATTGTTAAATAGGGACTAGGTAGTTGTAGAAGGTTTCCCTGGGTAAGTAGTGACACTGGTGACAGTGGATTGGCAATTCGTTCACTGATTTTTAAATAAGATCCGCCGCAATCGAGTCGACATGGAATCGTAATCGTCTAATTTGACACATTTGGTATTCCGCTCCTTAAAAAAGACCAATGATTCTCCATCGAAACTGGTTATTGCACTTTTTGGTAGTCTGCTCACTAATAGCGGTACATTGGTAAGCCGATTGTAAGAATTACGGTAGTCCGCTCCTTATTTGACGTTTGTTTGACGTTTAGCTCAATCGTATCTCTTTGACAATTGTGTTATTGAACAACAACACCTCTTGCAGTCATTGTGCTTAGATATTTTAACTTAAAAGCTGCTTTTAAATTGAAGTGAGTGCTTTTCGAGGTGAATTAAAAGATTGGCCACTACTTCCTACGAATCGTTGGCATGTTTTGACCATTGATAACGCGAGTGACCGCCGACACCGACTTCTTTAGGCTTTTAGCTCAGCACCATGAATCTCGGGCTCTAAATTCCAACACGGCAATGCTTACATGCATTTAGGGGGATGCCCAAGTCCGATTTATGAAACCATGCATACTCGGAAAAGAGGAAGTAATCTACAAAACAACAGCGGCGAAAGGATGCAATTTTAAGGTTAGTCCATTTTTTTGGCACTGTTCTACCAGTATACAACACGGCCCAAAAGGACCCAAAGCCGGAATGCAATCAAGCAAAAAAAATAGGGAGCCATCTCTTATACAAGTAGGTATTTTGGAGTTTTTGTTGTATTTATTTTCAAAAATAGTTAGGTGAAACTTGATGTTACAGATTCTATCGATTCGGGTGTTCTGAGTTGCATCGATGAACTCATGCAACCATCACCATCCTGAGACCCATTGTACATGAGAAACGGGACCGTTATTATAACCGAAAGTGATATTCATGCACACAAATGTTTGTACAGTCAGCATCAAAATGATTTGAGGACTCTATATGAACACAGCATTTTGATGCAGAATGAACTGTGCGGGGATCGAACCCGCGACCTCTAGTGTAGGAGCCCACTTTTGAACCAGAACACAAAATTGGTTGTACCAAAAAATACGTAACTACATTAACTTTGAATTCAAGGCTGAAGTATAATGAGCATTTTTTCTATAGGTAATTGTTTTATAATATTTCCAGGTGACAGTGAATATACTTTGCAGAGATCATGATGACCCCCTTACCTAACACAGGGGAAAGAAGGACATATCAAAACATTAACGGCTTAATGACCCACTGCTGGGCACAGGCGGAACAGACGGCACTGATGGAATTTGTTAGAATGCTGCATTGAGGCTATGGAGTGATTATCAGTGTAATAATATAATAAATAAAACAATTCTTTAAACAATTTTTGAATCTTTTATTTTTCATACATGTTTAAAATTATCAGTGTTTCTCTGATAAAATAGGCAATATACTTAATCCTTGAATCACTTTGAGTTAAAATACTGCATCAACATTCATTGTGTACTTGGATTCAAGCATAGGTACATTTGAACAAACAGACAGCGGGAAGCAACTTTGTCTTCTAGGTATGAAATCTCTTTCTGGAGCCTGAAAAAGAAGAAGGTATTTGTAAAAACGACTAAGTGAAAATAATTAATTTCAGTTAATGACTTTGCCTTCAAAATATATAAATAAAGGTACCGTGTGTGCTTACAATGTTTATATAGAAAGGCTGCAGATCACATAAGGCCCTTGTGGCCGTGACTAGCCTATTTGTGGATTGCGCATGCTCCCGCGGACCATGTGCGCTTAGGTGGTCCCTGGCCTCCAACCTTTTCGTGGCACTGCGCATTGAGGTAGTTAATCTTCACCTGAAATTAAGATATAAAAGAGAAGAAAGCGACGTACACTACCAAAAACTAACACAAAAATGAAATATGGTGTGCGAATACTTACCGATACGAAGGGAAGAAAGTATATTATTTACTGTCCAATACAGTTAGTTCTTATCTCGAAGTTCAAGTCTCGTTTAACAAATAAACAAAGCCAAAAATAAATTGATTTTATTGCATTTGCAATGGTGTTTTCGAACAAATTGACAACTTGACATTTGACAATGAGACATGACAGGCTATAGACAGGAGACACTTTTAATTTGGCAGACTTTGGCATGGAGAACTAATACTTTAGCCACCGTATTTTAAAATAAAGTGTTTTAAAAAACGTGTAGTCATGTTAAATAATCAAACCAAATAAGTCCACGCAAAAGAAATGTAATCTAATCTGAGAAACTGAAGAAAATGATCATTCAAATTAAAGAAATCATTCGTTCATTCATTCAGCGGCATGGTAGATTTTAGTTGGCAATACCGTTTGTTATTAAGACTGAGCGTCCATTCCGATTAGAAATGCATTCATATTGAGACGATTGTTGATTTTAGCAGACTTCCGAATTTGTGTCAATCGTATTGTTATCCTTATTGAGCCTCGGTTGAATGGACGTTTCGTTTAAATTAGCAGACTTGGGGCCCTGTTTTCACGATTTGCAACAGAATTAAACAAGTGTAAGATGGAAGTTGAAGCGAAGTTTTCAACAAGCTTTTTCAAAGAAGTTTTAAGTTAAGTTTAAGTAAGTAAAAAATGGTGTCGTAAACTGAACGCTATAATTTCAAAGCTAACACTCTTCAGAACCTGAATTTGATCAATGTTCAGTTTCAGTGTCAACTACGCCAAAACACAACACAACTTACAGTCGCTGAAAGTATGTTTCTCAGAAAATGCCGTAGGTCACAGAGAAAGTAAATATAAACAATAATTCAACATTCTTAAGAAATAATGCTTCATCTATTTTGAGACAGAAATAGTAAATGAATCCATAAGTACAAAGATTCTAAATAAATCGCACTTAGCCTGACAAAGTGGGCAATGCCCTCGTCTTATCTTATCCTATAAATTATTCTGAGTTTCATTTATCACAGTAAAAGATGTAATTAAATAAGAATTTATCTGTACGCGCCATCGGAATGAGGTATAAACTTGGCATTTGTCTCGAATTTCGCGTTAAATCGAAATGTCTTTTTGTTTTTGGACTAAATTGGAATTATTGGAGATGATTTCTACACCATTCTTCTAAAAGTTTCTACCTTTCTCATTCGGATAGGTGGCGCTGCCATCCGAGTAACTTTGGCTCCGTGTTTGAATTTCAATTAATTTCTTAAATTACAAGTTTTGTCCCCAAATTCATATCTAATCTGTTTAAAGTGTTACAAATGCCCTGTACAAATGTAGGCAATGCTCAATATTCACCCGTTTGCGTAAAAAACGAATTTTCATAAGTGAAGTGCGTTTGTGCGATAAATATCAATTTACCGCCTAAGGGCCGGCGCCCACTATCGGCATCGGCACGCTTCAGGCTTTTAAGTTGGCAAAAAGTAATTTACTTTAACATAATGGTAATAAAGTAGAAAATGCCGAAACAGAAACAGAACAAATGCATTTTGTTTTTACGAGAACACATCACGGAAATTTCTACTTTATTGCCATAATGTTAAAGTATATTGCTATTTGCCACCTTAAAATCCTGAAGCGTGCCGATGCCGATAGTGGGCGCCGGCCCTTATTTGTTATGTTTGTGCCTGATCATCATTTATCAAGTTACTATCGTGGACTGAAACGTGAGTTTTTTGCTTCTTTTTGAACTCAAATGAAAAGTGCAACAATTTTACACGAACGTTAATTTGAAAAATTTACATCGCTTGTTTTAAAGTCCTGATATCACGGGCTTACTAGCGCCATCTCTGCACTTCACCAAGAACTACTCGAACGTAACTAGCACCAATACACGTAGTACGTCCCCAAAAAATAGCGATGGAGCCACCTGTAATTATTGATAATACAAAAATTAAAAATTGTGAAAGATGTGCGCAGGAGATCATTACAAGAGAATTTTTGCAATGCATAGCATGTGAAAAGTTTTATGATTTACAATGTACAAACGTGTCTGAAAAACGCTTCTATAACACCATGACGGACATTCATAAAAAAAATTGGGAATGTGAGAAATGTCTTAACATCGGAAAGACCACCAAGAGCGGCGACGTCGATTGTTCTAATGTTACAGTAAGGAAGTTCCGAACTAATGCATCTCCTTCCTCTGACACCACCGTGATGGCCGCTACGACAGATCTAGTCGTAGAAATGAGGCTTTTTCGCGAAGAGATGAAAGCTGTTAGAATTGAACTGCAGGAATTCAGAACCTCTATTTCAAGCCTTACCTCTGCCGTTACGTTATGCAACACGCGTATAGACAGCCTTTCGTCTAGAGTGGAAGCCATAGAACGTCAGCAGCAAGAACAGGTGACCACATGTAATACCTCTTCACTCGAGCAAACAATTATTGAGCTTAAATCCGAGTTGAATGACCGTGACCAGCTAGCGCTTTGTAATGACATAGAGATAGCGGGCATACCGGAGGAGACGCACGAGCAATCCACACATCTCATACTTTCTATAGCTAGTAAATTGGGAGTCACATTGGAGGAGCGGGACGTTGTAAGTGCAGAGCGTGTGGGGGCAGTGCGGCCTACTGCCGCGGCGCCGGGCGAGGCAGGCCGCCCGCGGCCTCTAGTGGTGCGGCTGGCGCGACGCGCGCGGCGCGATGAGCTGCTGACTGCGGCCCGCGTGCGGCGGAATGCCACAACCGCTGGCTTGGGACTTACTGCTGGAGAACGCCGTTTCTACGTCAATGAGAGACTGACTCGAAGTAATCGACAAATTTTTCACAAAGCCCGCAGTGAATCTGTGCGTGTGAATTGGAAATACGTCTGGACGAAGGATGGGAAAATATTTGTTCGCAAAGAACACGGCTCTCCTCGCCACCGTATCCGTTCTGAAACTGACATCACTAAGATTTTTGGCCAAACTTCGAGTTAGACCTTCATATAGTAATAAGTTATGAAATTATTAGTTACTTTGTAATTTTCTTTTGGAATGTTGTTGCGATGCTTTGTTTTTTGTGTTTTTTGAAGTGTTTATTTATAGTTTTTTGTTATTTTAAATGTCAGATTTTATTGATAAACTGCTATTTGTGTATATTGGCAAGTTACGACACACATTTAGTATTTTCATTAGGTTTGCGTTTTTTCTCTGTTTGTGATGAGTTTTATTTATACAACTTCTTTATTAAAATTGTCAAAATGTCTCAATTGATAGTTTATTGTGCTACTAAGTTAATTTTCATTTGCACAGCGGGTTTTGCTAAATTTAACACTGTACTAATGAGTTTTGTGTTCATATTTGTGTATGTTTGTACTTTGTGTTTTTGCTGTGGTTTTAACTGTATTCTAATATTACGACAACCAAAAAATTGTTTTTTTACTATATGCGCTGTGTACCAATATCGTTCTCATAATGAATGGAATGTCTCTTTTTCAAACCATTGTATTTCATGTCTTCTTAGGGGCTGTAACTATTTCTTATGTTTATTCTTTTCACATACAATACACCTGACAGGATGACACGCAAAAATCTTCTTAAAGTTGGTTTTTATAATCCAGGGTCCCTAAGTAAACATCATGATGAGATTTTACTAGCAGTAATTCATCACTCAGTAGACATTTTGGCCATCAATGAGACTTGGTTGCGACCGAACGAGGAAGGCAAGGCCCCCTCTTTACCCGGGTACACTCTCCGTAGCGTCCCTCGACCTGCGAGTGTCCGCAATGGCCGTGGTGGAGGTGTTGCGTTTTACATTAGGAAAGGCATTCGGGTGAAAATTTGTGAACATCCTGTATGCCCAACCGTTGAACAGATGTGGGTTCGGCTTAGTATGGGAGGCGTTAAGATTGTTTTCGGGACAGCTTATCGTCCAGAATGGCTAAATGTTGACACCTTTTTCAATGCCCTTGGTGATTCAGTCAGCTCTTTTGGACATTTTGATAACTTGGTACTACTTGGTGATTTTAATATTGATTTGCTCGATACAAATAGTACAAATTCTAAAAAATTTAGCGATTTTGCGAACATGTTTCAACTAAAACAGGCAGTTACAACCCCAACGCACTTCACTGACCATAGCCAAACGCTGATAGACCTGGTATGCACTGATGGTCATGTTCGAAGCCTGGTGACGGACGTAATTGGGAGTAAGCAAAGCAATCATGCTTTCATTTCCTGTGAATTGAACGTTAAGAAACCCAAAATTCCCCCTAAATATATAAGCTTTAGACCACTCAAGAATATCAACACTACTCTGTTTGCTTGTGATTTAAACTCTACCCCATGGAACAGTATACCTAATAACTTCAATGTTAATCAAATGGTCTTAGAATTCAGTTCCCTCTTGCTTAATTTATTTGATGCTCATGCTCCTAACAAAACCGTTAAAATTAGATATAATTCCTATCCTTGGATAACAAGTAACATAAAGCACATGATGAGGTTAAGAAATGAAGCACACTTGCGTTACCTTCGCACTAAAGAATTAACACATAAAGAATACTATAAAGAACTAAAAAATCTCGTCAATTCCTCATTGAGTCATGAGAAGCGGGCTTATTTCAACTATTATATAAACCAAAATATCAGTAACTCTCAAACTCTTTGGAAGAATCTAAAGACAAATGTTCTTCCACCTAAAGCCGATAATGAGCTCCCAGCTGGCCTCCGCTCTGCTGAGGAGATTAACAAACATTTTTTAGAACTTCCGAATGCCAATGACGTTGAAATCTCTAATTTGACTTACTTTGAATTCAATAGATTTAGTGCTTCCTCTTTCTCAATCAATTGTGTGAGCCAGCATGATGTTGCTAAAATAATACAATCTCTTAAATCGAATGCAGTTGGCACTGATAAAATCTCACTAGACATGTTATTAATGACATTGCCTAATACCCTTCAAACTTTAACTTCTATTATTAACAGATCCATCATCACTTCCACCTTTCCTGAACTATGGAAAACTGCCATTGTACAACCGATTCCAAAGTCCACCAATCCCTCTTCGTTCAGAGATCTACGACCTATCAGTATCCTGCCTTGTATTTCGAAAATTATAGAAAAAGTGGTGTACTTGCAACTTATGAACTATCTGGAGAGTAACAATATTCTTCCCCAGGCACAGTCGGGTTTTCGTAAAAATAGAAGTACAACCACAGCACTGCTGGACATTACAAGCAACATTTTGGAGGAACAGGATGTAGGTTTGGGTACAATCCTGGTTTTATTGGATTTTTCCCGTGCTTTTGACTGTTTGAATATACCTTTGTTACTGTCAAAATTGGCTTTTTATGGTTTTGATGGTCCTAGCGTTAATTGGTTTAACAGTTATTTAAGTGACCGATATCAGTACGTCCAGGTTCGCGGTGATGATGGTTCTTCTTCCTTTTCGTCTTTATCTCCTGTCACTAGAGGTGTGCCTCAAGGTTCTATCTTAGGGCCCCTTCTTTTTATTCTTTACAGTGCGGACATCGTTAATCATATAAAACATTGTAAGTTTCATTTGTACGCAGACGATCTTCAACTGTATCGTTCGAGCCATCCCAACGAAGTTGTAGCATCGGTGGAATTGATTAACGAGGATCTGAACAGTATTTTCAATTGGTCTAAAAACAACTGTTTGGTGTTGAATCCCAATAAATCCAAAGTCATGGTATTGGGTTCAAGGCTTCAAATTGCAAAGATAAAATCTAAAGACCCATACATTAAGATAGCAGACAAGCAAATTTGTTTTTCGTCAGAAGAACGTAATTTAGGGCTTATAATGGACTCAGAACTGCGATTTGAATCTCATGTACAAGAGCTAGTACGCAATTGCTTCTTTCGTCTTAAAGTTCTATATAGAATTCGGCAATACCTATCCACGAACCTCCGAATAAACCTGGTAGAATCCCTTGTGCTTTCCAAGTTTAATTATGCCGACTCTGTGTATGGTCCGAGGCTCTTAGCAAAGACCAGAAGCCTGATACAAAGAGTACAAAATGCATGCGCCAGGTTTTGTTTTGATATTCCCCCCCGTAGTCATGTTTCCCCTTTTATCAATCGGGCTAAGCTGCTTAACATGCACTCAAGGCGACACTTACACTTCGCTACGCTTCTCTTTGGCCTTATAAAGAGTAGGAAACCGTCATATCTTTACGAAAAACTGTGTTGGTCTTCTCGCATTCGGCTAAATAGACTTGCGGTTCCCCCTCACAGAACAGCTGCGTTTGAGGGGAGTTTTAAGTGTGCAGCCACAAAAATCTGGAACATCATTCCTCCTCCCCTTCGCAATCTTTCCTCTATTTACACTTTTCGTAAAAAAATTAAAGAACATTTTTTAAAGATTCAACTCTCCCTTTAACTGGCTTTTATCTTCTAGTGCCACACTTTACTCACTCTCCACAGTTTTCACCACTCTCACTCGCACACATGTCACAAACACTCACACGCTTATCTCACTGCCACAAACACTCCCATCTTCGTCATTTGTTTATATATCTTCCTCACTCTGCTTGATATAATCTATTTATTTTTTGTTGTACAGCATAGAGCAACGATACTGTAGAAGCATCCCAAAAGTTGATTAACATTATTTTATTTTATACCTAATTGTATTCTTTGTTGAATGTTGTGGCGCTACCATTCCTCAAAACACGGCCTCAGCTGAAAATCAGCGCCTCAGCCCAGGCTGGAGCACAAAGCTGAGCTGGGGACCGATTCGGCTAGTTGCATAACTTCTATAATTTTAGTTTTATTAGTGTGTTTTTATTATTATAACTTTTTTTTTTTAAAAAAAAAAGAAAGCTTTTATTGTTTTGTCTTTTTTTTTTGTATAATTTCATTTTTCTTTTATTGTTTTTTTTGTCTTTCTGTATTGTAATTTAGCCGAATAAATGATTCTTATTCTTATTCTTATTATTCTTATTCATTCTAATTGTATCCTTAATTAAATTGAACATTGTGTCTATTCTTGGCTTTATCAATGAGTTCAGAGAAACCATCACCAGTCTCACGGTGGCAAAGTAAACACTCTCTTTTTAGGGATTTTTTGCTGCACTTTGTACTGGTTACATTTTTTAAATTAGTTTTCTTTTCGGATTCTACTCGCGGTCTTATAATTTCTTTTATTCATTTCAGTGTTCGCGTAAATATTAGAAAACATTAGTTCACTTTAATTACCAAAAAAAATCTCTCTTGACCAAAGTTGAAGAATCTAAATTTGTATACCTATCCATAATTATTATTAAAAATCGAATTTCATGTGTATTTAAATTTAAAGCCATTACAAGTATGAGCAAGCTCCAACAAAGTGAAATCAAAGAGATTTCATCGAATTCATAATAAGCCTATAATCCGTTCGCGTTAAGAATGCTGTGATTTCATTCTTATCCTTCCACGCCCCCTAACTAATTCAATCGTTCCTAATGAGAGAGCCAAGTTCACGGTGCATTCCTTTACTTACCTTAATTTACAAAAAAACTTAATTCTTAACCCGCACATGCTATAGACGCACATTACCATCACTGGCTTGAACATAGTAAGTCAACATAGCACTTAGTACTAAAACTGCCGGTGACCCGTTCACATAGCCTTCAAGTTTTCATTTAGCGTGTCGTTTGAGACGCAATATCAGCCGCGCTATTGTCCGCCAATGTTGCCGACTCAGCAGTTCCATTGTCCTCCCATGATCGACCGTGTGTGTACTATACTACGTGTCATACTACACCACGTAGTTAAACGCCGACGTTATAAGTACTGGTGTAATCCGCTAGGCGAGGCTTTTCATATTATGAGTGCACTAGAATTTCATAAAATGGCAATATGTAGGTACTTTTCTAGACTGAGACTACTGTCTATTGTCTTCAAAGCTGGGCCGTTTTTTGACAGGGAAATATGCTCCTGATGTACTATCCCACCTTTTGAGGGAAAAGTAGGGGCGTGTGGGACTCACTCACCTCTGCGATGTGAATACCCACTAACAGAACCCCGTTTTATCTCCGCTCCGCTTTGCAAGGGTGATGTGGTATTCCACTTGATTATCTCCACTGAAAAACAGCATCAGATCCACAAATTAGGCAAACTACATTTTGTTTAAGCATTTACTGTCTGATAAATTTTAGTTGGATAAAATTTTTGTAATGCTTTTTTTTTAATTGTGTATGTTGTAATGTTACGCGGCTTCTACCTCGCGCCCGCAAAAGCTGGCACAGGCTGCCAGATGTCTCCCCTTTCTCGGCGGGAGAGACGCTGGAGCTGGCATTGCATCACTTCCTCGCCATCTAGGTAGGACGCTGGCACTCCCGGCTGTACCCTCCTCCCTATTGCGGAGGAACCGTGGACGCCCGCCAACAGGCCCCGTTTGGGAGGAGGAGCGTAGAAGACCTTATGCCAGTCAACGCACCCCCCTTCACCAGGGACAATGAAGGGAGAGTCGTAGGGGTTTACCTCCCAGTACCTAGCCTCCCGCCTCAACAAAACAGTTACTCATGGAATTCCACAATTGCCTCAATTTGATGACACAATGAATAACGAATAATAAACTTGACTAATAAGCCACTGGTCTCCTAAAGCAGCATAAAACTCTTTAATTATCGTTAATTAACAGTGTACGTAATTAAATCATTATTTACCCTTTGATGTTGTAAATTCTTCCCGTGAAAATGAAAAGCAGAGTGTTGACGGGTTTAATTTACAACTTATTTACTGACTTGCCAATTATGGACTGGCCTATGGGCGCAAAAGATAATAATTCTGCCTAAATAAATTGATGTAGAAATAAATTGAACACTCATGAGCTTATTTTAGGATAGGGATTACTTATTCCTTGTTTCTATTCAAGATAGGAGGCTGAACTGGCCTAGGACATGCGTTGATAGACCCCCTCACGGGTTCTCGCCTCGGCGTGGCGAGGGGGCCTAGTACCGGTGGTAGGGGCACCACCGGGAAGCGAAGAGAACCCAGGCGTGGCAGCGTGGTGGACTGGACACCCACCCGCTGCGGCCCGCAAGGGCGACGTGGGGCTGCGGGGCCAGTGGGGCCTGCAGGCGCCTTTGAGGCGCGTGGTTGGGGCCGCGGCGCACAACCGGTTGGTGGGGGCCAGTGATCCGAGGCTGATCCCCCCTGTGCGTCGCGGCCCGGCGGGGCCGTACCGCCGGTTACGGCAGCGGAGCCGTCCTTTGGGTGGCTCGTGGTTGCGGGCCCAGTAGGGTCGCTGCGGCCCGTAAGGGCGACGTGGGGATGCGGGGCCAGTGGGGCCTGCAGGCGCTTTGAGGCGCGTGGTTGGGGCCGCGGCGCACAACCGGTTGGTGGGGGCCAGTGATCCGAGGCTGATCCCCCCTGTGCGTCGCGGCCCGGCGAGGCCGTACCGAAGGTTACGGCAGCGGAGCCGCCCTCTGGGTGGCTCGTGGTCGCGGGCCCAGTAGGGTCCTGCGTACGGTGGCCAGCTGGCGCGTGGTACGGGGGTGCCGCCGCCAGCATTGCACGGGTTTCACCGCTGCCTGGTAGGGACGGCTTGACATCCTCGGCTGTCCCTTCTGGCCTCCCCTCACGATGGGGAGGTCGCTTCCGGCCCGCCGTCCAGGCGGGCTCCGTCCGGGGGAACGCGTAACAGGCTTCGCGCTACTCACCGTGTTTCCCCACTATACGGACGATAAGAGGGAGTAGTAGGGGTTTTAGTCGGTAGGGCCACTGGTATACCACCTTTCCAGTGGAGAGTCCGACATAACCCGTCCGTCCCCCGGTGGACGGGTATGCGTAAGGCACTTCCCCTACTTAAAAAAAAAAAAAAAAAAAAAAAAAAAAAAAAAAAAAATGCGTTGATAGATTCATTTTCACACAGAAAATGTTTTTATTGTGATAGTCAATTTTTGCCATACTACAAGCTTTGCCCAATTTGGGGCCACAATTATCTTGGTTTCGGACGCAAAAGATACCTGATTTTAATATTCGTACTGTACAGTCAACGGCACATCAGGCTACTCATTTCCGGTTTTTATCTCGCTCTTGCCAGGTAACATTTCTAAGGGGCAATAGAACGGGTCCATATTGACTCACCTAAAGTTGTTTCTCCGAAATTGTTCTTCCTAACGATTTGTGATCCGAATGATCACTCTTCCTAAAAATTTCAGTCCTAAAGTTTTCTTTCATACTTTTTGTAGTTCTAATGACGATGTTCATAACGCTCATGTTTCCTAAAATTTCAATTCATAATATTTCATCCCCTAATGTTGTTTCTCATAACCATATAATGAATACACACATTAATAAATGCACATTGCTAAATATCATAAAAAGTGCTGGGGTTAACGCAAGCAGCAAGCTAATCAGGCAAGTTGTCTTTAGGGCTTAAAAAAAATAACCACGAAGGTTTAAGGCGGGAGCTTCGCTTCGCTTCGCTCCCGCCTTAAACCTTCTAACCTAATCTATCCGTGTCGGTTTCGCCCCGACTCTAGTATAGGGCAGACAAGTATACCAATTAGTTGTTTTAACAAATAATTCATAGTTTTTCATAGAGAACAGATTCATTTTCCCAGTGTAGAATTAGGGTCAAAGACGGTTAGGTTGACAAAAATTAGGATATAAGTGTTTATGGCCATCGAAATTATGAAGTTGAATGATTCGGAACTAAAACATTAGGAAAAGAGAAGTTAGGAATTGGGATTGTTAGGATGAAAAATTTTAGGAAGAAAATTTTCGGAGTTCCGATTTTAGGAGTTACAATTTTAGGTGAACTTTGGCGCACCCCAATAGAACAAATAGAGCTGACTGCAAATGAGTAGCCTGTCATGTCGTTGACCGTTCATTAATGGAAAATTCATAAAATTGTGGAGAGCTTAGTGATCCAGTGATAAATGCTCTCATGTTATATTATTAAATCTCTGGTGATGGAAAACACCGATAAAACCCAAGGATCCCGGGACAACGGGTGGAGACTCCTCCCTTAGTGCCTTGGGTTCAAATTCGCTCTATGAAATCCTGAGTGCCTTTGACTACCACGCTTGGGAAATAGGATAAATGTGAAAATAATAATAAATAGCAAATTAAAGTTATGAATAAGATGTGACAGACGTTTATTTTTATGGGTTCACTTACGATAATGGAATTACTGTAACGTACTCCTTTCTTTTATTAAGTTCGCTTTTGGGGACTTCCGTCAGATAATTATCCAGGTCCCACGGGATGTCTCTAATTAGCTTGCTAGAACAAGCTAGCTATGGAAATTAAAGGCTTCCCTAGGGGACAGACGGGAAGTTTCTCTCCAATACGATCTTGGGTTTGTTTTAAGAGTTTAAAGATAAAGAATATCCATTGTAATGTTAGAAAGAATTTTTAAACTGTTCCGGCTGTTTTATCTCCCATAGGAACGTCGATATTATAATTTCTTTGCGCTTTGAGAATGACCTTGTAGGTTTTTACACATGGCCGCACACAAATTGCAGTACTGATGTGGTAAATTGAACGTTACTGCGTTGGTTTAAAGCTTGTTCCAAGTTAGGCCAACTGTCGAGGCGAATACGTTTGACCCGTGGCTACTTGGGCAGCGCATCCACTACTGCAGTATTGGTAGTGTTGCAAAGCTATTGGACAAACTGCCGATGGTAGATGTCGAAAAATATTGAGAACATCGTTGAGATGGAATGTGTCGATAGTATTGATATTAAAATTGAATATCAGCATTCATTACTAACCACTGCGCTAGTCGGGTCACCTCTTATTCAACAACATGATACACACTTAATAGTATAGTCATTATAAAAAGATAAGAGAACGGCAACGGAAGATACGGCATCCATGTACCAAATGTGGCCACACAAATACAGGTCCAATGGACCTGTTTTCAAGCCAATATGACAGCGACTTGTTCGCGTGCATGTTATTCATACGTCAATGTCATGTGCCAGTTTTTGAATTCGCGAAGTAAGAATGGTGAACCCATTTTTATACATTTCGTAGCTGGCGATTCTGGGTTTTTTGTATATGAAGCCGTAAAAAGCAGTAACATAAAAATACAGCTTTTTAAATGCTAAAAAAGAAAAACACTGTTTGAAACTTTGTTCCAGTAATGCATAGATACTGTTACTTGTTATAAAACCTTATTGTATGTTACTGGCTGGTTATTCCTAAATTGTGAAGAAATAAAAAAAAATGCGTTCTATTTTCAAATGGTTGTCTTGCACATTGTCATTCGAACTTCTGGGCCCTAACCATAAGCTTATAGAAAACAATCTTGTTTTAAAGTAAGACTGCTGCAGGACTGCGGAAGGAATGCTCAAAAACCGTACCATGAAGTCAATCGTTTTAGTCCTGCGAAGTGTTGGGAAAGAACGAATGATTTTTTAGAAAGCCAGAAAGGGATAGCGCTATATGAACTATATAGCACCATCTCTTACGAAGTCTACGGTCCGAATTGTCTTAAAGCAGGCTTGGAGTAAAATTTTGAGAAAACAATACTTGGCATAAATATTCTTGCAAAAAAAACTGTTTATACTGGCGTTGACACTAAAGATAATATTTTCTAAAAAGGCCAGCCGAAATTAGTCTACAAAGATCATCATTCGGTCAATTTTTCATCCAAGGGGTCCAAAGCCTAAAACAATCTTAATTTGGTTTTGATGCGAGCGTGGCTTTTTGATAACCAGCAGTCTTAATGCAGGATTACTTTTACGTCAATTCTGACACACGAAAAAAGTTCCGTGAATGCAACTTCTTCACTATTGTTTTCCAAGTTATATAAAAACTAAACATCATCAAGCCACTCGAGCCACAGGGAACTCTTTCTTAGGACCATAAAATAGTTTGACAAATATTTGTTCATTGATTTGGCGGGTGATTTATTTTAGTGCGGAAATGTGATTCGTGTCGTTGTTCCTTTGCTTCGGTGGTTATTTTTATACCTACCTACTATCGGTAGGTACACAAAGAAGCTCAAGAAGCAACAATAAATAAACTTATTAGTGGAACGAAAGTCATCGCTTAATATATATTATACTATATTGTGAGTTCATTAACGTGAATGTTCATATTGTGTTTGGTTTTGAAACCTTAAGGTATGTTGAATATTTTGTTTTCAAGTAACAGCTGGAAATATAAAAGATACAGACTACAATTAAGCCGCGTATCCACTAGGCATTAATTGACGAGCACCGCGTGACGCTCAACATGTCCGGCGACGTTGCACAACAGCGCGTGGTTTAAAACATAACGCGCGGCGTGTACCTACACGGTTTGATACTATGCGCACCGATAGTGGAGTTGCGCGTCGTTGATCAACATGCTGAGCTTCATGTTTTGCACCATGTCGCGCAGCAAATGTAGCCGAGAAAAAAGACGGCTTTAAGTGTAGTGTCACTTTCACAGTGAAAGATGTTAGAAACTAGTTTAAAATAAAATAAAAAGTATAAGTCGAATCTTTATTTAACTTTCCAAAGTTTCACATATGTATGAAAGACATTCAAACCATAACGTTTATTGTTCACAGAACTCTTGCTACCTACCGACAAGGATTGTCTGGACTGATATGCTTGTGTTCAAATGCACAACATTTAGCAATTCTGAAATCCAAGATAAAACATCTATTCAGAAATCCTATGACTTATTGAATCCAAATCCATGTCTTCACAAACTTATCAAAACTTTGTCTTCCTGCTGCTAGATTTATCAACCTTTACTTTCTGGGCGGAGAGTAAGGATCATGCCTTTAGTGCTTACGATGATGAATAATCATTAGGTAATTTTACAATCATAAATATAAATATTAACTAGTTTTCCTGTTTCATTTCACCACGCTGGTTGTCATGACATGACATTGACATGTTTTCGTGTCATAGTTAGCTATGGGAAAAGGCAGTTTGAATTTTGGTTATGGTCAACTGTGGTTAATATGACGTGTTAAGGAATAAGGCTATGTCCAGATGGCTTAGAGCATTAAGAACTGGAGATGCCTTGCGTGCATTACCCCTCTGCACACGTTACGATTAAAAATCCGAACGTTGAACAAAACTACTTGAAACTTGGAAATTTTGACATAACGAGTCAAACGTCGATGAGTAAAGAGCTCTTCAAAAATGCCGTTTTGTGCTGTAGATAGTTGTAAGAACACTTCGAGAAACTCAAATTGGAAGAAGGATAATGTTATGTTTCATCCGTATGTAGTTTTTTGCTTCAATTTCATGTTTGTTTTGCAAAAATCACTAATAATTAAAACACCTGAAACATTGTTTGGATTGACATTTGAGTTTTTTCGTAATCACACTAGTGTTGGGGTTAATGTCAAGAAAAATCGATTGGCAAGTTCCGATTGCACTCGAATAAAATATTTCAATTATTTCGATTGACGTAAGAATAATGTTTCTAATGATTCATTTATTTATTATCCGACTGCGCTAGAAGGTGGGTTATGTTTTTCGAGTGTATGTATGTATTTATGTAAGTATGCTTGTATGTAATAGTGTTTGACACGCTCTGCAGCCTGAACGGCTCGATTTATTTCAGCTTGAGATGTGTCGTTAGATTTGTAATTACTGCGAAAGTGATACTGGGCCTAAAAATATAAAAAAACATTCAAATTCATGACAGGTGACGCCTGAACAAAGGGGTTCCTAGTCACATTTTGTTTTTTTTATTTTTGTCATGTCCTGAGTAAATAAATAAATAGGTGAGTGTTTGTAAATGCTTACAATAATAAAGATGTTTTTTTTTTACTTTGCTGAGTTATTATGTGCAGTGAGCGATATAACGTCAATAGCAAACAAATCAGTTAGGAAATGACTTTTAATGGCCATGATTACATCATATTATCCTATTCATTAATAGAAATTAATCGGATGAAATGATTTTCTATCAGTTGATTAATTAAGAGAAGTGATTCAAATATTCACCAAAAAATTACTGTGGGTGAGGTAGGTAACACTGTTTGAAATAAAACTTGTTATTTGTCCAGCTGTAAGCTTCATTATCTTACAATACGAAAGCATGCATTTAAAAACGTTGTTTCCAATCACATAATATCAAGTTTACTAACTTAGGCAGTCTGTCAAGCCCTAGAAACATACATACAGCTCATTTCAGTTAGGGCAGATTATTCAACAGTTAGATCAAAGTTATCGGATGAACAAATAACAACTCGGCAGATTTCAAAATATTGAATTACGAAATCTAAACGTGGACCATCCATTTCAGACTATGCACTAGTCATAGGTAGATTTTAAAATCTGCGGCGTTATTATAGGTTAAAAATAAAAGGTTAACCGGTTCACAGTCCACATATGGGCTGCGAACAATTAGCTTTTAATTGTTATATTTGTGGACAGTGAACCTGTTAATTTATCAGACCAATAGGTCTGATAAGTTTTTAATCCTCAAAATTGGTCCTAAGTCCAAATTTTTACTCTAATAATTTATTTAATGATTGCTTACTGCTATATTGCTTTAAAAGATTAGAAGAATCTACACGTTTCAATAAGTTTGTATTTTAAAATATTCGTCTATTAGTTTTAAGTAAATATTAATAAGGGTAAAAAGCCTGATTTTACCTGTTTACGTGGACTTCTCCACGTAAACAGTTAAAATCAGGCTTAGAAATTATGGAAAGTGCGTAATTTCTAAAACATAATATAATTAACAATTTCTAATCGGAACATTTGTTCAATTTATTTTTGTACATCCAATAGCTGTGTTATGGTCAGCACTAGCCAAGTTGACATAAGTACCGTGTAAAGACACAACTAATGTCAAAAGATGTGGTAGTGTGAATCATTTTATTGACATGTATGTGTAAAATATCCCTGTGTTGCTTATTTAGGTTTGTGTGCGATTGTGCCAACAAGCCTCTTCTGTTATAGTAGAGGTAAGTTTCTTTGTGTGAGTGTTCCCCCTGCCCCCGCAAAAAGTGACTGACTTTTTTGCATTGACGGGCGGCCCAATCGCGAGTCCATTTCTATATTGTCTAAGCCAGATGGCAAGTAAAATGAAAAAAAATGTAAAAAGTAAAATGTTGCTGCCAGAATAAATATTTTTCTTTCTCTAAGCAGTTTTATAATAAACTTATTCGAATATAGATAACTGACTAACTTTAACTGAGCAGTTAAATGGGGGCCTCTTTCGGCCCACTAGCGCCACCAATAGTTTTATGAATTGTGGTTTATTTAAGATATTTAAACAAACACTGTTCAATTATGATCCTAAAATTAAGATATTATCTGCACATAAAGATGTTGACAGAATAAATTTATCTATATTGAACAGTTTTTATCAAAATATCTGAAATAAACCTCTATTAATAAAAAACGATTGGTGGCGCTAGTGGGCAGTAAGCGGCACCTAATTATTTCATATTTTTGACAAATTAGGGAAAAACTAAAATCATTTACACAAAATTAACATTGGGTAATTTTAACACTATCCTTCTGTTTTCATAAGATAAAACTTGTACTGTTGGTTTCGGACACATGCCTACCTACTTAAATACATAATGAATACAGAGCTTGATATAGGTACAAAGTGCCCCGTCGTATAGCACGTCATGATACTAAAATATCGTGATTGAAGTATCATACTGATATTTTAAATGCGAAAGTTTGTATGTGTGAATGGATAGATGTGTGTTGCTCTTTCACGTAAAAACAACCGAATGGATGGATACTAGACGCATGTTTAATTTCTTTTCTTTTTGTGAATACCTACATACTTATTAAACATATGAATCACCCAGACCGGTACCAACAGACATACGGGGATCGAACCCGCGACCACTGCACACTGGTATAATAGCCCACTTGTAAACTATTACACCAAACCGATTGTAAGTGTATAATAATAATATTACCATACAGGTGCTGCAAATAATGAGTTAAAAGAAATACATTTTTGGAAATGATTTATTACCGTTTTTGTTTAATTAACCTAAGTCACCCAGTACTGCTGCGAATGCCTCAGATCTGCATCAGATTACTTCAGTCGCTCTATTTTTGAGACAGCATTGCATTTTACACTCGCATAATTTTTAAGTTTGAGATATTTATGTCCATGTTTCCATTTTTTGTAATCAACGTTCGTTTTCTTTCTCCTGAATAGGCATGATACAAATAACATTAAACCATTGTGGACAATCATTTCAATTCTCTTTTCAACAAATAAAACTGGGGGAAAAACCCTTTCGAGGGTACCTCATCGGTCGTTGGGACCACGAGATCATCTCTACTTCGGCTTTCCTGCTGGGTCCTACAGTACACGGCCCTAGGAAAGCGACTCTGCTTCCGGATCCAGCGGCCCCAGGTGCACTTCAATGAACTGAAAAGTACTTTCGGGAAGGCTGATGAAACAAAACACGTTTAGTAGCAACTTAAAATAGAGATAAAACTTATCCCCTTATGGACCTTATGGTATACCTAAGAGTAGTATTTATTATTTAAGTAGGTATTTGAAGTGAAAAATATACAAATACAAAACAGCTTAGCTTTGGTAAATGAATCTCAATTTGACTGACAGACGTAGCTTAGTTTTCATGACATTTGGTTTTTTAATTGATTTTAGTCTCAGTAACGGCTTGGCATGATAAGTACATATTTAAGAGTGAACAACCAGAATCATCATTCGTTTTTTCCCCACACTTCGCAAGATTACTTTGTTGGATGTCATTTGATGTCAATAAAAGTAATATTGAATTAAGCTTGCTGCAAAAGTAACGCAACCTTACTTGTAAGCGATTGTGTATCACACTAGGGATTATTTTTCTGAATTTATTATTTGTATTCGAATATAACGCAAACTTTAGTTTGTTATTTTATGACCTAATTTATTCTATTATGTTTCTATATTTTTTGGGGAATGCTTAAAAGCATTTAGTTTTAATAGGTATTCTTGCTTAGTTGGAATGAATAAATCGGTTTTATGGGAACATTTAGTAGGGTGAAGAAGACTCGCACCTCATCGTCGAAATGTATTCAAGATAAATTTATGATACAATATTGTCTACTTAGTTAACTTAGTTAAATAACATTATGAATAATCTTTTATTTAACTTTTTTACCTAATAATAACCTACTTTTAGTTAAAGAGAATACTTTTCTAACGATAGGATTTGTTATGTAAATTAATGAATAAAAGTAACCCGTGTGAACGCGCTGTTGCCAAATTTCACGTAATAACAAAATTTTAATTGTCATGGCAACAGATCACGTGATGCCTTAAAACAATATTGCTGATTGTCAAAAAGCACTTCATGGTACCAATTTCTCAATTTTGTATGGGCTCTGACAGCAATATTGCTCAAGGATAGCAGGACTTAATAAGTATTGTTTTGAAGACGTCATAGTACGAAAAAGCAAAGTAACATTGAAATAATCTTGCTATAAGAGCTCATGGTTAGGGCCCTGATTCGATTTTGCTCCTATTAATTAGTTTTGGTTTTGTTGGAGTTTTGTCTTTTTGAGTCTCTAGTAATACTTATAATAGTTAAGTTTGCCTGTTAAATGCATCACACAAGTTCTTAGTGATTCTGAGGATACTGTGTTTTACGAATGTTTTCCATCAAGAACACCCCCTAGCACCACTCGGGGACTACAAATATTGTGCTTGTGGAATTTTCGTTTAGGCAAATGAAATACAACTGGATTGAGAGCGATGTGTGAAGGCGTTTCTAAACTTGTCTGTAAAGGTAAGTGGAATTTTCTAGTTTATCGGTGTTATACATGAAAATCATTTGCAGGCAGTTCCAGGATTTATTAGGTGGGCCTAAACATGGAATTAAATATCTTTAAATTATTTAATAGTTGCTGTTTATGTACTTTATATTTGCGTTTATTACCTTATGACGTCCATTTTGTCGCCATTCTGTCTCCATGAATTGCATATTAAAGCGCGGAGTGGGTCCTGGTGACCTGTTTTATAGGTTTTATTTAAAAAAACCTACTTTTTTCACCAGCTCTCACAGCTCAGATTTGTCACGGAATACCTCTTCCGAAATTGTGAATCTATTGTAAGAGAAATACACAAATTATTATTATTTATTATTATTTTACACACAACAGAATCACGTGAACATGACCAAACAAATAATAACTCTTCCTAATATGATTTTCCCTGTAGCAATACATGACCTACATAGACCACGTCTTGAGAATTTCATTGCAATCCAATTTTATTTCAAATATCAAGGTTTAAGTTGGTCTCGTGAATGTTCTGATAAAGAGAGCATTTTAGTTGGGAGATGTATTGGGCTGGACGGCGGTCGAGTCACGTTCGGCGAATTTATAGGGTGAAGCGAGTCGGAGCGTAGGGCGGGGGCGGTTCGGCCTTTGTTTGTTTGGGACGATAGTTTTAAGACAGTTTTTACTAAAATAAAATGTTTGTATTGCGGCGGTTTCAATATCAAAACCCTTCTCAATAAGCAAAAAATCTAAACTTGAAATAGTAAATGGTATGATTATGTCAAAGTTTGTAAGTTTTGATTTTTTATTTTTTCCATCGCATTCCACAGATAAATAATCTAACTGATTACTATAAACCACATCAGATCAAGCAAATACGCTCGTGACCATGGCACAGCCAATTGTCACTGAACCCGAGCAAGAGTGGTTTTTTTATTGTGTTGCGGAAAACCCAGAATTTCGTATTCAATTTGTAAAATAAGCAACAAGAAGGTTGGAAAAGCTGTAATAACAGTGTGCTTAAAAATTGTAGGTCATGATCGAGTGTCCTCTTCTAACCACCAGTGTTGAGAGATCGTCTCTAAGAATATTCACCAAAAACCTGTTACTCTTTTCAGTCAGAAACTATTATACCATGTTAAATGCTGTACAGACTGACTCATTTTCGGCCTCAAACTAGTTTCGTTAGGCGATGCCCATCCCTAACTATAGCTGCTCTAAAAATGTACGGAACAAATTAGGGATTTGCTACATTAGGGCAGATTGTTGTTGATGACAGGGCGCACAAAAATGGCCAACTGACTCTTCCGGAAGAAATCCTTTGGGCGAAATGAGAGCTTGTGTAAGTCTTAGACGTGAATTGTTATGTGGTATGGCTTAAGTAAATTTTCACGTAAGAACCATGAATAGTCGTCGAGAGCGTCTTAATAGTTAAACACTATGGCTCATTCTGGCACAATATGATACATAGTCCACATTTTGGATCCCTTTGGATAGATAAAATAATAACAAACAAACAACAGATCCCTCATACGTCAGGCACAGACCTCATCTCAACATGGAGTAGTATCAGAGTGATAATCCTTACTGCCAGAATGTTATTATAACGAATTATGTCCTCCAACGAGTCTTAGGTTGGGTTGCACCATCAAACTTTAACAATGACAAACATCAAAATTTCAGTTAAAGTTACCGGTTAGGCCCAAAAATGACGTCAAATTGACAAATTTGACAAAAACTTTAACTTTAACTTCTACTATGGTGCAACTCACCCTTAGTGTCATGACCAACTACAACATGACTTTTTGCAGTCGGGGTCACCCATCCCATCGTCTCAATCAATACATAGTAAGTGACACCAATTTTACCATTCCATATCCTACAACAAAATACAAATATAAGTTTTGTCTAAAGGCAATTCCTTTCACAAAGAACCCTGAATGATGGCCGCCCAAATTAAAAAACAGGGACTTTGTAATTCAACTCGTTTGGATTTTTATTATGGGTTCTCTTTTGATGTTGTTTTAATGAACGGGCGTATGATGTGCTCCGTGGACATTTTATATTAAGTTTTATTCCTCCAACATGGCAATGAAATATGTCGTTTTTGGTCCTTTGACATTTCTCTTAGGCTCTTAGGCTCTCTCTACAGGCGACAATTTTAATGCCAATTATTTTTATTTATTTTCATTGGAAATGATTTTCGTATAAGAACTCAAAACGGATGTAGCTCAGTGGGTGAGCAAGTTGAAATGACAGTAGGTGACTCACGTGGCATAAGATACTGATATGCAATTCTAATAAACGCCAGATCTTACTTATCTCAATTCAGGGGAAAGCACCTAATTTAATCGTCTATTCGCATAACCTTTAATTAGTTTTTTCTCAAAATACTATTTGCCTTAGTTATTTTAACTCAAATACCAAAATACCAACGTTGTTTTATAGAATGTGGAAATGGAATCTCCCTTCAAATTCACTGTTCGAACGTTCGGTTTGCACATCCAGAATGCCACCCCTGATTTCCATTGGTGCAGAACGGAATAACTGATGACCTTTATAAGTCGGCTTAAAAGGAACCAATGTATAAACATGCAAAGAAGGTACTTACCTTTATTAACAATAATGTGTTTGAACAGAAAAACGAAACTGAAATTTAAGAACATCATAAAATATAACGTGTTTTCTTGAATTTTATTATTTCAAACTCAATTCTCTGCTCTAAAAATAACTTTACCGCAAATAGCCCGTCATTTCCGAGACCGGACGGAGAAACGTCTTATTTTAAATCCTTGAAAAGGTTTTAGTAATAAATCCTGGAATATGTTCTGTTCTACACTTCGCTTTGATAGTTGGGAATTTAGCGGAAACATACAGAAACGACAATTCTGGCGAACTCTCGTGTTTGTTTTAGGAGTTTAAACAGATACAAAATTGACAGGCATACTGTATATATGAGTATCAATCAATAAGATTACTGAAATTCGTAGAAAGGGAGATTGGGAAAGTGTTTATCGGGAGTGATAGGGGCATGGATTTGCATTGGCTTATTCATGGAGTAAATAATTCCATAAGTAAATACATTGGGCAGGATATATCGATACCTCCCACGTAAGTTATTGTATCCCCAAAACTGCAATTTTACAGGAGAGCGTTTTAAAGATTCAGATTGGCCTAGAAACTGCATTTTTTTCTGTAGCTTTTTGAAATTTGTTATATAAACAAAATCTATGGTTTTACTGACTATGTTGAAACAAATATACGAAATAATTGCGTATTTTCTGAGAATTGTGGCTTACAACGGAATTGTGAGAATTGTGGCTTTTACTACGGAATCCAGACTGTGACAACTGTTGTATCTCATACATACAACATTATACTGCGGAACACAGACTGTACCAGCTGTGATATCTCATACTTACAAGATTATACGGCGGAGTCTTGGTTTCATCTTTAGTTGTATCTCATACTTACAATATTTTATTATGAAATTTAAAAAAAAAGTTCGCTGTTGTAAAATGATACTTACAACAATATGCAGAGAAAATGATAATTCTAGTCTCACTGTATGTCACATTAACAATACACATAGAATATAATTTCAAGTGTATATTATTGATATTGAATAAATATTGTCAGTTATGAAATAAAAGTACAATTATTAATACCAAAGAAGAATGGTCACACCCCATACAAAAAAACAACCCAGGCCCGACAGAAACGTAACATATCTAATTTTTTTGGTATATTGTGTATTGTTAAATTACATACATTTTATATTCGAAAACAATGGCACCAAAAAATATTGCCGTATGTTTTTGTTCAGGCGATACACTAAAAAAATTCGAAACGCCTATTATCTATAAAATTCGTATTTGTATGTAATTAAATGACGATACAATAGCTATGGTATGTTTCTAAGTGATCAGGAGATGCAGCTGGATATATAATTAAACTCTTAATAGAACGATCAACTTAGGATTCAGTGAAATCGTGGTAGGTTTTCGATTATTTAGTAGCATCTATCAAATTGGCGGTGGAGAAGGCCTATGTTCAGTAGTAGAAAGCTATGGGTTGAAATGATGATGATTATGATCTATCACTAGAGTTTCAGGATTGAAACAGATAATAATAAAACTAATATGTCGATATAAAGTTTTATTGAATTTCTATAATATCTCTTGAAACAAAATCCATACCAATTGCTGGATGGTCATAGTGATCTTAATGTCTAGCCCACCCTAAGTAACATACAACACTTATGACGTGTGCGCAACTTCCCAATGTCCTTTTAACATAATAGCATAAGCAATTGTATTATGTTATTGCGTTTATTCCATTTAGATTCTCGTCAAACATAATATATTTTTGTCGTAACGAGTCGCGAATTAATTCTGCACCTGATTAAATTATTATTGTTTCTGCCCTCTATTGCCGCTGGATGTCTATATATTTCCATATTATGTACTCCCGTGGCTTTCAAATGCTCACTGCAATACGACCGTGCTAACCTCACATGATAAGTGCTGATTGAGAATTTAATTAACTCTTCAATTGTTAACTGTGGAAAATGTTCAATAACCGGATCATTTCCAGTCATCTTGTGAAACGACACTCTTTTTCGGTTTAAATTATGTTCCCCACATACTCAGATAATTGATTGGGGCGTTGTATATTTTGATTAATTATTTCAATGAAATCTTCTGTGTATAGACTGTCTCCGTAAGGATTTTGAAAATAATTAATTAAAGCTGCAGCAATTTTAAAATTTACAAATATATGCGGCACATGTTTGTTAAATACTCTGTTTCTAAATATCTTGAAGTCGCGCTTGAATCTCCCGTTTATAGTTTCCACGGCCCATCGCACCATTGTGATGAGTCGTGATTTATTAGCTTCTGCGGTGTTTAATTGCGTGTCTTGTGGTCGTTTGGTTGGCGGCATGTGAACAACATAGCGATATGTTTCTATTAAAGGAATTGAATCCCGAAAGCCTCTCGGTCCAAATTAAATGAGTCACCTTCATGGGAAAAAAGTGGAACGGTCCGTCTTCAATGGGTCCATCATGGTTTTGCAATATCATTTTCATTATATCAAGTTGTCCGTGCAGAGTACGGACCTGTTATATCCAAAATATATCCATCCGTGCACACGATCATAAATGTTTTTATTAAGTTCCTATACTTAGCCTTCATAAGTATAATTGTATAACTGCGGCGTTGAAATAAAAAGTTAGAACTTTTTTCTATTTATATATAGGTTCCATCGAATATAACTATTGGTTTTGGTGACTCTTCACTACCGAACAAGAATTTGGTAAAACCCGGCTGCGGGATACCACTTCGTCCCTGGTTAAATGGTCTAAGCCTAGGTGCAATGGAACAAAGTCAGTAATGAGACACTGCCTGATTTTATGTATTTTTCTTACAATAGTTCGCTCGGATATATTAAAAAATGAACCAATGCTATTCATATGCTATAATTCTCCGATTGAATTTTGCACAAGATAGCCAAGTCATTTCTGGGAGTATTTGAGGACCGATTAAGGCTTAGTATTTGACTCAGCAAGTCGTTGAACGTAGCTCCGTTTCTTCCAGTCCAAAACCTTAACTCGTCGTCAGAAACGTCATCTACATTGAACGTATCGTATAAGCACTTTGTTCTTCTGTTGTGTTATTGAAAATATCATCAAATTTAGTTGTTATCTATCCAATTTGTGAGCTCATTCATTTCCGATTCATTGAAACTTATTGGTAATAGAGACTCTAAAACAAAAATGAAATATGAAATGTTATTGCTTGTAAGCAAGCTATTAATTAAACGATCAAGGTTAAGGATATTTATCGGTGAATCAGTAAAGATAGAGCGCTGTATAAATTACTTAACTTAAAATATAGGAATATGTCGTAACATTAAGCAAAAAATAATACAAAAGCAAGTAAATATCGCAAGTCACGATATTTTCTAACTTTTGTTATACACAAAAACTTTATTTTGACTATCAACTTCCGATGCAAACATTATAATTTACTACATACCACATTTATTTATATATTTTTACAACGTAACATTTTCTTATACTCGCTCAACAACGTAAAATGCTGTATGTAAAACATACAACATTATTGAATGTTTACTTGACGACGTTTACTGTTGTATGTAATCTATACAACATTTTTATTTGGTACTCTTAAAAAAATACATGATCCAAATGATTACCTGTAAAAATAAGAAAAATTAAACATACCCGTGATATTTCGGAGACTGGATTCGTGAATAATGTTTTGTTCAGATTCAATAATTGTCACATCGATATTTTGGACAGGTGTCTGAGATTGTGTACTCGTATGATTTACTAAATCACACAATTATACACCCCCTTGTCATAACACCTGTACGTTTCATAGTTATACGGTATTCTAATCAATTATCAAGTCTTAATTACGTAACATGTGCAGAAAATTTGAAGCGCTTGACACACGGACCGTCTCAGCCCTCTGTCCAGCGTAGTCGGTTTTATCTAACTCATACAACACGCGAGCGCGCGTTCATCCCCGCCCCGCACGCCCTGCGTAAACGGTTGTCAAGGACTATACACTGTTGTAGTCCGTTCCTGTTCAAAAGTTACAACTCTTTACGTCCTGAAATTCCATGAAATAATTGTGTTTTCGTAAGTTTTAATTTTTTTATGCATAGATTACTAATAATAAAGCTCATTTTCAGTAAAAACGCTAAATCGCATTTTTGTGGGATACAACAACTTACGTAGGAGGTATCGATATGTGAGCAATGGCCTTCAATACAAGAATAAGAGGGTGTTTAGAGGTTATTGTATGTATAGGTTGTATAGTTCAGAGGAATCACTGTTTATTTTCTATCACATTGCGGCTGAATTCCACTTCTTCATATCCCTTAGCAGATGCCTGGAAGTGAAATAATGTAGATAAACAATTCAAACACTCCAGAGGAACTGTTACCTAAGAATATAAGTAAAATAAAACGTATTTTGAACCGTTTTCTGACGCAATATGTATCTGTATGTTCCCATTCAAAGTTTTATCTCACAGCAACCATAATTCCTATTAACTTTTGTGCACTTGGGCAGGCCGAGTTCTTTCTTAATTTGTCACAAAGTCCTAGATAAAAGTTCCATCGTTATGCTACTTGTTTGTTTTACTTTCATAAGGACGAACACCTTTGTTAAATTGTTTGTAATTGGTTGAGTTTTGTGAAGAAGAGTTTTTTCTTACAATTTTAGAATAAACACAGATGAATTAATATCTTTCTCCTAGTGGAAGGTTATGTTTGGATCCAACGCATGTTATTTTACTGAAGAGGTTCATAATTCAGAAAGTACAAAGTCACTCAACGTTCCAAGAAAAGCTAAACTTATATAAACGTAAAATGTTCTAACTCAAACTGCTTGATATCATTTTGTAAAGGCATGTCATTCGCATCATACTCCTAGTTTAAATTATCTGTCAAAATTCTAGCTAAATCTACTAATAAAATGCTTGTACTTTAATGTAACTGAGCATTTAAATGCAATATCAAAAGATTTACCCAAATAACAAACTGTGACATAATGTGGCTATTCAGAACTCTCACAAATGTCCAAGCTCTTTCAGAATAATATAAGTGTCTCTATGATAACTGTGGAATATTATTCATGGATCTGTGCTTTCAAAAAAGAGCTTTTTGAAGAGGCTGAAAGAGGTGAATGAAACATGTACTGGCGCGGGCGTCGAAGGTTAGAGGCCTCTAGATACCTAGAGGCCTTGAATCTAAAGTCCATTTACGTCATTCGATTTATGATGATCTGTTTTACAAAGAATATAAAGTTAATTTAAACTTTCATAACATAATATTACTTTTCTGAGCGTGAAAAGCCACTAATATATTTTTTAATTTTCTATTATCAATTTCTATCACAATTAGGTTTATTTTCAAAGCTGTAAGAACGAATGCCTACTTGCAAGATGAGCTTATACCTATAAAACATAATTTGGTTATTACCTATGCTGAAGTGTGGGCTTCTGAATGTTTCGTTCGGCGTTCAACATGAAAGCAACACTCGGCTTGACAACCCCGTATGGTATACAGGGTGTTTCTTTTAAGGTGTCAAGCCGGCGCGAGCTGATAGTAGGGTACCATACCTATCGATTTAACCCCTATGTATGTTCTACGATTTTTTGTAGTTTTCGAGATAATAATGTTTTTGTTACTTTTTAAAATTTTGTGAGCACTTGGCTTTAAATAATTATAACTTTTTTTTTGTTTGACTTTTATTGGATATTTTCTTTTTATTATAATATTTATTGATTGCAGTTTCATGATTAAAATAATCCCTGTCCTTACTTTACTACAAGATACAAAAAATTTGATTGATAGTGAAAAAAAGTGAATCATGCAGAACATAACGAAAATTCAATCGTAAATTAAAAATAACAAAAGGTATTCCATAGCTTCTTACTAATTTTAAAAACTGCACAGCACCTTATCCTCTCAACTGTGGACGAACCGGCTCCCGGTTTTTTTGACATTTTTTTTATTTTTGGCCGACTGCGAAACCGGCTCCCGGTTTTCTCACAGTCATGGATAATACAAGAAAGTATATCCTTCGTGGGGCATTATTCGCTGTAATTGATACTCAAGTCTTGAGTAAGTGTCGGAAATAGTGTAATTTTCATACTTAATAAAAGTAAGAAGCTATGGAATACCTTTTGTTTTTTTTAATTTATGATTGAATTTTCGTTATGTTCTGCATGATTCACTTTTTTTTCACTATCAATCAAATTTTTTGTATCTTGTAGTAAAGTTAGGACAGGGATTATTTTAATCATGAAACTGCAATCAATAGACATTATAATAAAAAGAAAATATCCAATAAAAGTCAAACAAAAAAAAAGTTATAATTATTTAAAGCCAAGTGCTCACAAAATTTTAAAAAATAACAAAAACATTATTATCTCGAAAACTACAAAAAAACGTAGAACATACATGGGGATTAAATCGATAGGTATGGTACCCTACTATCAGCTCGCGGCGGCTTGACACCTTAAAAGAAACACCCTGTATAGTCGTGTGCGGATGTCTTGTAGGTTTCATAAAATTCGGCCCGCCAAACTTGACCAAAGGGGCAACAGTTACAGATATAGTCATGGGGTCATCAGCAGACTTAAGACTATGAAACAAAAGTTATGATTGATTAAATACAATAATTAACAAAATCGCCTTGTGTAAATCCACGCCACAAATAGAATTAAAGGATAAATCTTGTAAAGTATTTCGCCCTTTTATCTAATTTGCAGTTTTTCTTCGCACTTATCAGCAAATGGACATTGGACGAGCCGTGAGCTTAATATCGCTATTGGGAATATCTTTTCTTTATTTTCTTAATTTGATCGGGATCAAAAGAAATACACACCAGATTCGATTTTGCAAAGGATTCATTAATTAGGTGCAGCGATAATTTGATATTCAACTAAAGAGAGAAGTGGCGATGTTTGGAGATTTATTGTGAACGATTTTGTGAATCAAATGGAGCACCATATTCGTGTAATTTGAGTTAAATTAGTTTTCCTAATGTCGATATGGCCATTGGTTGTTTGAAACATTGTCTCATCATTCAAACTGACATGCAAAAATCACTCGTTACAGAGTTTCAAATCATCAAATCAAGTTATAACTTCAGGTATCTGCCCCTATGCACCTGAAGCTGCATTAGCCGTATTATGAAATAGTCCAGTCATTTAAGCTTAAATTAGGTAAGAATCACGGAATTCGAGATACCCAGCTGTAAATACTTGTATATTGACACCTTAAAAGTTGTCTCAAAACCTACATATGGTAGGGTGTGCGCAACTATTAAATTTCAAGGTCAAAAGTCACAAAAATCGTTTTTTTGCGCTTTTTTTGTAAATATCTCATTTCCTATAGGTTTTTTGCTATTTGTATTTATTATCAATATTGTAGAATACAAAATTCTCTACAAATGTTGTTCGAAAAAAAAATTCATACGGTGAACCGTTTTCGAGATAGAGGGCGGAGAGCGCGCGGTCACAGCATCACTTCAGGTCAACGCATTAAGTGGATGTGACACAACTTCTGCGCTTTTTGAAAAGGTAAAAAAACATTTTTAAAAGTTTTTGAGAAACTGACAAATTTGGATGAACTAGCTGCAGCATTTGAGGAAGAAAATTGTTCGGCCCAGAGATTATTAGAGAGTGGAACTCAAAGCTTATTGGCAGTCTATAATGCTCCGAAATCTGTGAAAAGTCTCGATCATCTTCGCTATATGCATTACGTCAAGTCTACAAAACTTAATAAACCTGTGCAGCATTCAAATATTCCACCAACAAGTGCAGCTGCTCATCAACATTTCGAACGTGTATATTATCAAGTTCAATCTTGGTTAGGGCATGATTTGGAATCCTAGGTATGGGGTAGGCAATGCGAAACGATTTTCTGGAGCCTGACATGAGAATGCTCCAAAACATTTGCTGAATACAATTTTCTGCAACTGCAAGAGTGGTTGTGGTTCGCGATGCGGATGCAGGAAAGCGGGCTTGCAATGCTCTTCAGCTTGTGCCCAATGTAATGGGCAAGCTTGTCTCAATGCTTTACCATATCTGAGTGACATTAACGAAGATGGAACTTTTGACTCCGAAGTCATGGAAGAACTTGAGACAAATGTCGTTGAATACGATAATGAAGACCAGTTTGAAATTTACCAGCAGCCGGAAAACGACGGTGAAGAGGAAGAAGATGATTAAAATTATAAATTGTAGTTTTTGTACCCTTTATTCCATTTTTTTTTACTTTTAATAAAAATAAATGTATTGAATGATATTTTTAAATGAAAAGATAAATTCATAATTTATTTGTTTTTTTTTATCATGTGAGAAGTTATTATATTAATTAGGTTCAAATTCAAAATAATTCCTATATTTTCATTGACAATTCTACAATTACATGGGCAGATAAGTGTTGTTAAATAAATTAATACTGAATAAAAAGTGGATAGGTTAGAAAAAACTGATAAAATATAATTTAATAGTTGATAAAAATTGACAAATATTTATAATCATTGATTTACCGATAGTTCATCAACTATATATGGCGCGTTTTTGACCGGAGGCACCGGTTGACCTGAAGTGATGCTGTGACCGCGCGCTCTCCGCCCTCTATCTCGAAAACGGTTCACCGTATGAACAATTTTTCAAACAACATTTGTAGAGAATTTTGTATTCTACAATATTGAAAATTAAGACAAATAGCAAAAAACCCATAGGAAATGAGATATTTACAAAAAAGCGCAAAAAACGTTTTTTTTTTGACCTTGAAATTTAATAGTTGCGTACACCCTACCATATGTAGGTTTTGAGACAACTTTTGGGTTATCAATATACAAGTATTTACAGACTTACAGCTGGGTATCTCGAATTCCTAGGTGAACTTACTATAATGACTGGACTATAACGCGATTTAGAGTCGCGCGTATTATAAGTGCGAGTAAGAGCGCAAGTGAAAATATGTTAAATAAAATAGATTTCTTAAAACAAAATAAAAATATGGGTCCATTTGTACTAAAAAAGAAACTGAAGCGAACACTGCTCAAAACTTAATAGGGTATTTTGTAATTGTATCTGCTCCATTGAAGTCTTTTTGTAATAGATATTTTAAGCATGTTTAAATTCAGGTATACATTAGTAAATAAGAAATGAGTGCAAACTTGCCAACAAACTGCTTTTACAGTTGGGAGTGTTGTTCAATGTAAAAATGTGAAATGTATACTTGGTAAATAAGTAAATAATAATACATAAGATATCTCTTTCCTTCTAGCTTTATATTCAACTCGCGCGTAATCGCGCGTAAAACGCGTCATCTAGACAAGCTCATACCTAGTAAGCGGTTAGAGAAAAAAAGGTAGTTTTTGCATGAAAAAGACCCCTGACCTACTTATATGTCTATCGGTAGTCGTTTTTGGTCTTTCATGACAAAATAACGGCGGTAAAACCACCATAATTTATGACTTCACAAAGCATAGAATTTTATTGTTTGTTTATGATGGCATATTTTCATTCAAAACAAATTTCATGAAAGGTGGTCATAAAAAGGAGCTATTCCTTTCTAATACCAAAAACAAATACCAATGGTATTTGTTTGTAATCGTCATTCATTTTCTATTCCTGACGAATACCACTCATAAACGAATCCCGAAATACGTTAAATGTAATGAGGTACAGCCAGTAATAAAAATGCTTTTAGATGTGATTTTGAGTAAACTCATACAACTCAACTCAAAAAGCAAAGTAAACTGTTTCTGCTACTGTACCAAAAGTTATGTCTTGGTATTCGTTGGGAACAGATTAAGTACTTCATTGAAATATTTAAAATTTGGTATTCGTTCGGAACAGAAAATTAGTTACGATGGCAAACAAATACCATTGGTATTAGTTTTTGGTATTAGACAGGAATAGATCATAAAAAGTTACCCACATTTAACCTTCATAAAATCAGTTGAGGCATATTTAACCCGACATAACCACGTTTCATAGGGTTCTTTCCATTATATGGACAGCTAGAAATGACTTTCGCTTTTCATATTTTTTTAATCTCTGATTCAAGCTACCTAACATTGTTTTTTTTAATATTTCTTAGACTCACTAGACATTTATTATAACATTAGAAAAAAGAGGCTTATAGAAGTAGGGGTGCTAAACACTACTACCCAGTAGGCCCCGCGCTGATTTTTGTCATGCCGCCTGTGGATAGGTAGACACCTAGGTCTACCATCCTATGAAGTTTAATCATTAAAATAACCCTTACTTAGTTTATCTTAAGGAGAATTTCGATTCTTCTTTTATTTAATAGGTAAGTATAGAGCACTTACCGTAATTCCATTTCATCGATATTAACGCTAAAACATTATGCGTTGCAAATTCAATTCGCAGCTATATAAAAACAGGAATCTCCATCAGAAACACATAAGTTTGTAAATTCGAGAAAACCTATAGTAAAAAGGTAATAAATCGCTTCTAAACGTATTCTAACGTACTGACTCATGTAAAACCCATTAAAGTTTCCACCTAAATAAAGTACATGATTAAGCTAAGACTAAGACAGCGATGCTTGTATAGGGAGCCAGTTTTTTATTTTTATTGTCAAGTCTTTTTAAACCTAAAAAAACAGTTGGGCGTTTGAAGGTTGTAGTTGTGTTCTGTTATTGAGAATTTTTGAGTTTATTATGGATAGATATACTTAAATTATTCAATCAACCCCAAATACTCGCCAAGTCACAACCCTATGTTCAGTGAACTCCCGCGTGTTTAGGGGCGAGCACTCAAGCAGTAATTTAAATTTATTATTATTACGCCATATTATTCGCACTTAATTATTTAGAACGAAAAGTATATTAGTAGTATTCGGAGGCATTGTTGAACTAACCTAGTTAATGTTCGAGTAATTAACCTTGACACATAAATCTCTACAAAGTGAATGAGGAAATAAGACTCGTTTCCGCGATACAAACTTAGGAGAAAATATTCCTGTAAACTACTTCAAGTTTCTTACTAAACGTCGTAATGTCAATGTTTATTTTGTTCATATTACCTTTAGACGACTGTTCTATGTTACTTTTAGAAAGTAGTTTGTTTTTTGGAAAAACATCCAACCGTCTTTTGAAAGTCACATGCTTTCACCAAGCAAAAAATAATTGTGAAATATTTTGTAAATAATCTTCTTTCTCGTATTTATAGTGATAAATACGAGAATAAGTCAAGGAGTGCCTTGTCATCCAATAGTACAAGTTTTGCATCATATTGAAAACAATTATGTATATTGTAAAATATGCCCACTATATTAACTGGCTCCTTATTTTTTCCAAAAGCAGTCTTTATTACTTCTTTGTTAACACATTGCCAAAAGAACAGCCTTGTACTGCCTTCAAACAGTCTCAGCCATGAACCATTACTGACAACCTTTTACTGACTTACCCCCTCACTGATCTTAAGCAAGCAATCTGTTGGAGCATGTCAGACTGCCGCCAATTATACGTACGTTGCTGCAGAATATCTGCTTTGATCTACAAAGCATGATAATCTGCTACTTGGAACAAGCGAATTAGAATAAATTCGTAACATTCAACTGTTGTTATATTGCAGTGACAACATTGAAGATGTGTTCTGATGATGTATAGCCACCATCGAAAGTAACAACGCTTGTTTTTTCGTTTATAAAGACGTTATGAATGCCGGACAGCGTAGAACCACAGTAAACAGAGAACAGTAAATTATCTACATACAAACGTGCCGCTCTCGGTTTGAATGTTTGCAATGCTAGGATAAAATATGAGGGAATAAGGTGGCGGCAGGACCCGTGGGAGTACGGTAAGCTCTGCAAGAGTAAGCTGATAACTCGGTGGCTAACATTTACTGTGGTAGGACACCCACCCGTGCGGTGGACAAATGGCTTAGTAAAGGTCGCAAAAAGTCGGTGGATTCACAAGCGGCTGAAAAGGAGATCTGTGTTAGCATTATACGAGTACGTTATTTAGCTGACTATTATGATGGTGATGATTCTCCCTTGGTACTTCAGTGGCGAAACCTTTTAAAAAGTTGCACAAACTTTACATTCTGAACGCGAGGCTTGTGCATTAAGAAAACTGGAGTTTACATAATTAAGATAAACAGCCTCAAGTCCCTAACAACACAACCCAAGATGCCTCATTTGAGTAATCTCATGCTGTATGATTCCGCAAACCCGGAAACAAAGCAAAGACATTTTAAAAACGTCGAAATTCTTATCCGCTGACTTAATTGACTTCCACATCAACAAGCGGTGTCATCGCACCTAACTACAACCTCCCAATTTTCATAGCATACGGCCGTAATAAATTTACATCCTAAAGGCCTCACCACGATCTCTTAAAAGCATCTCTGCGTTAATCCGCCCGAGTTCCGAGTCGACTGAGTTCGGTTACTTACGGCGACGTTAACAAGGGATTATAGGCTTTCTGTGTATCTCAGGCCATACCGACGCAACAGATTATCGTTTGCAAAGCTGCGGTGTTCGCATGCCTCATAATCACTGCTTAGATACGATCTTGATTGAAATATTAAGGGTGGTCTGGTTATTTTGAGGAAGTGTTCGTTCTGAATCAGGATAAATATAAACAAAAAGTATGAAACAAATTGAAATAAATATAAATGAATCACACACAACAAGATTTGTCTTCAGAATCGCTGTAGATGTCAAAGAAAGCTATAATATAAAAAAGAAGAATACAAGTTGTTCTAGATAGAATTCGAATCCACAATCTAAATCCATCTTCGTAATTAGATACGTTGTTAAAAAAACATTTTGCTAAAATAACACAGACGCAATATGACATGCAAAAGCGGAACAAATGTGAAATTAAGCCACAATAAGCCTTAATTTTTGTAACGACCACAATATGTCTACCAAAAAACCGTTGGAAATACAAATGTCCGCGGTTGACCCTTTGCCCTAAAAACGCTGAGCTTTCGAGTAAGGAGATGGCGCGGGTCTGGAATACCTTAATGTTTCGGTCCTCGCCATCCACCATGCAAGATTATGAGACCGCGGTCCGGTTCTGTCCTACGTCATTTCTTGTGACGCTTGCTTCTTTCGCTGCTTGACCCTACAGATGTTTGGAATATAACTTCTATGTTTAATAATGTTTAGTTATATCGGATACACTCACGACTTAGGTTATTACATTCTGTGCGGTCCGAATTGGGTCAAAATCGATTACAGCGCGCTCACAGAGCGTCCCGAATTGAGATATCGCGCTGACATTCATCTAACGTCAGACAGCTTGACGTCATGGGTGACGTCACTAACGGCGCCACATTGCGCTCACAACGATAATGCTCCAGAGCGATATCACCGTGGGCCTTATGTCAGATTCATAGATGAAACGTCAAACAGACATTTTCGCGTAAAAATATTTTTGTCAATAGTCCTCAGAATAAATCTTTGCTGGGACAAATCTTTTTCTGTGATAACGTAACAGAAAGTTTTACTACAAGAACCGCAAGTTTAACCTGGGAATGATAGAAATTAAAAGTTGAAAATTGTTAGGTTATGTGTCACTATTAAGCGGTCCGAATTGGTTTTCACGCCGACAGCGCTGTGAGCGCTGTTGACGCGATATTTCAATTCGGGACGCCTGATATCACCGTGAGCGCTCACATAACTGTAATCGCATTACGGACCGCACAGATTATCATACTTGCTGCATGGCTCTCAAGCGCTATAATATGATAACAGCAAAGTATACACGCATTATGAAAAAATAACAGAAATCAGTTTGTAAAGCGGTTTTGTTTAATGCCTTAGGTTATCAGGGAATTTTGTAAATTAAAAAAGATAAACAATGAACAAAAATGTGAACCAAATTGATGTAAAAAGACATTTACTGAATGAATATTTTGTCACATTGATCACATCTTTTCTATCCTTTATTATAATATATTCTACTTGTGTTGTGGTGTAAGTAGATCAACAGGGTACCTAGAAAGCTACCCACGTTGACGCGCGGGACACAAGTTATAAAGTTTGTGCTCATAAAGTTTAAGCGCGAAGCTTCAAAGTAAGATCAAGGGCCTAGGGTCATACGAGATATGATTTAGGAAAAGCTTCAGAACTATCAACATATTTAAGGTACGAACACGATAATATCGCTAAAACTAGAAAACTAAGCTCAAAGGCGAAACCCGTTGAAAATATCGGAAGTGCAGAGAAGAAATATGAAAATTGGCCGATTGCTGCTCCTGCAAGACGTTCGCTGATATTTTATTACATTACTCTTTGCTATGTTCTCTGGAACGTATCAACGGCGCATAATGGCTTAAGTGCATCTGGTAGGTTGAATTATGATAATATCTCGTAATGTAAGCCTTGGGGTGTAAGGTTGCCCGGTAGGAAACGTAAACCCTGTATTTCTATTGTTTAACAACTAATTCTTGATGTGTATTCTAGAATACGCGTATAGACCCAATCTTCACAGAAAAATCTAAACTTGACTTAAAATTATCTGCGACGATTCAAGGGTGCAAGACGACAGTCAAGTTTTGTTCATAAAATACTATAAACTGGAATACTTCATCGTGTTAATTTACAGACAATCGGCAAACACTTCCCCACAAACGTTTGAAGATCTATATTGAAATCAATAGCAAACCGATTTAGGTGTAATCGCGCTTATCTCCGGCCATATCATCTGAGAAATGGAGTCGAACGACTGCTATTTATACTCACGCGATTTAGGGTACGTTTGCGGGTCATATCCAAATATACTTATAAACGGGGCTAAATGTGTAAAGAAAGCACACTTTGTTAATCGATTAGTGAAATTTAGAACGACCGAATTACAGTTCTCTAACCCCATTTCTGATTTTGTCTTATAAATCAACGCCGAACCTAACTCGCTGCATAGCATTTTGAGCTACTCGTACTATAAACGTGTGGACTAGTCCCGCTGTTAGTGATCACAATCCGGTACCACACGTCACTAGCTGAAGATATGGTCTTTAAACATTGCAGTATAGGGAACGTGAAGAACTGACAAAGCTTATCAAATGTAGCTCCACCCAGGCACATTCTTCTATTGACCTCCTTTTCAAACTGTTTCAGTTGTTCAGCGAAAAATAAACACACAAAATATACATAAACCAAACTTGTTAAAATATTTACAAAAAACGACTATAAATAAAGGCTCTAACACTTTTTTCTCTAACACTCAAACGAAACAATTACCGTATCGCCACAAAATAAATAAACCTTACACAAATATTCTGAATTGCGTATCGCACCGAAACTGGAGGGGGATGACTGGAGAGGCGATTACGCGTGTCCCGTGTCCCACACGTGACGTCACTGTCCCACCGCTACACATAGTCTAATCGTTAGGTGTGACCAGATAACGTGTTCTGTAAATGTAAGAGATTTAAAAAAATGTGCACTGAAAATTAAATAGCCTATTAAGATTTGCGTTATTACAACTTTTGTTCGAAACAAAACAATTTGTTATTGTTAAAAAACAATAGTTAAGAGGTAACAAGGTTTTGATTGAGGTAACAAATCAGTTCGCAAGTGCATTGAATGTAACCGGAAACAAAAACTTTGGATTTTAACTACAAAACCTTTTTTTAAGTGAATCCCATATTAAAAGTACCTACCTAAGTTACCAAAATAGCAGAGCGTTGACTTTGATTAAATATCAAAATACTCTAATAAGCTTACTATTGCAATAGAAACGTCTAATTGCTATGTAATTAAGATACTCACTTTATACATTGAAACCAAATGATGTTAATTTTCATGTAAAGCCTTAAATGAAGGCTAAAACCTACAAAAAATTAATAATGAAAATTATTTACTTATTTGCTTAATAGTAGTAATAAGTAATTAACAGTACCTTTTACAGTAAGTCGTAATTGTTTGGAAGCCTCCAAATTCAAAGTTTTAAATAAATAAAACTATTTGAAGTTTTCTTATTGCATTTTTTACACAAAAACCCCTGGCTTTCATTCTTATATCTAAATAGGTATTTTTTTTTTATCAAGTCTAGATGTACAGAGTACAGATACAGACTTGATAAAAACAGTTTTTCAGACATCACTTTTTGAACAGCTGTTAATGTGATTGTTAATTTACTTTTACATTAACGTCTTTGAAATTTAGATGCATATTTTTTTGTATGATTTGTATTTACGAAATAATTGGCTGGCCACACTGCTGTATGTCGCAGTATAGGGACATGACGAGGGTCCCAAGATATCACGTAATCTACTTATTCAGATGGGATTTACCGTGGATTTAAATTAAATACGAGACGTTACGTCTGTAAGACGAAGCTTTGGTAATTACTTCTGTGTTTAGTGGATTTTGATGTGCCGTTTTCTGATGTGGTTAGTGAGGGAAACCGGGTTTTCGGAAGGATAAGTATGGAAATAGATTTAATTAAGTTAATTGCATTGCACCCAGTCAGGATCGAAACGTAGTAATGCACATTCGTATCTTTGTAAGCAATATTGCTCCTTATATTTGAGTATAATTAATATAAGTGAATAAAACTAACGTCATACTAGTAACATAATTTAATAACCTATAAAGAATGAAAAACGTTTAAATATTGAAATGCATTACAAACAATTTTTCAATTGCTATAATTGCGTTTGACACATTTTGGCCGCTACAACTAGGTTATGTCGTCTGTATTTTATAATAATTTAATGTTAAAACAAGCATTATATTGGTAAAAAGCTATAACCAACAGACAAACAGAGGGCATATTTCGTACTGCGTGGATTCCTACACAGATTAATGTTTCAAAAAGATAAGTAAATAAAACAGAACAAGGGCAATTGACCCCAAGGCAAAGAAACCCTTTATAACAAATACAGCTTAAAAAACCCAAAACCAACTGAACCAAATTTTTGTCCTTAAAGTTACACTACCTCGTTGTATAAATCATCGCTCGCCGTCACACAAAGGAAGGCGTAATTCCACTCACGAACTACAACATTAGAGCGATACATCACTATCTAGATTTTGTTTCTCCCTCGCAACGAACTTAAGCTATTAATAAAGTCGCTGCCTCATTTATAGTGCTCGAGCTTGCTTGTTCAGACCCCGGCTTTGGGGCCTGGCGATGGATGGGGTAACGGAAACCACACATTTTTATTTTCTGCCACTTTTGTGCAGTCACTATCAAAATGGTGTGTGTTAACAGAGTGGTGGAAAAAGTAATGACGGTAGTGTTGTATGTCATTTGAAGCGTCACTAAATCTTAAACAAGGGAAACAGTCTTATAAATCAGTAGTGATTACTTTGCTTTTTTTGAATACTTCAGACATATTTGACCACTCTGTAAGCATACATTATTTTAACGATGACTCTACAAACTTAGCCCCATATTAAGGCGCGTCTCGAATAGGCGAACAGTGAGCGGCTGACTATTTGCTTACAGTTTGCCTTCCTATAAATTTTAGGTGAAGTGTCCACACAGCGCGTAATATACCCAGTGTTTAAGGTTGTTGATGGTATGTTTCCTTCTTTTCATTCTGACATAAATGTCAACTGATGAATTAATTACTTTCAGTATTTGGACCTCGTTGGCGAACTGTATTTCTCTTTTGGGCCAACAGATGGCGTTAGCAAATTGCCGAATGCTTAAATGCTGAATCGCGGTGTTAAGATTTTTCTGTTTACATATAAGTTCTAGCCATACATTTTAAGGAGTTGTCTTGAATTACACAGTTAGTACAATCTTGGTTTGGGTTTTATTTCCGTACTACGTGTTCAAGTCCTCAACCGTGCAACGTGGTTGTACACCTAGTTTGTAACGTTTCGCTTGCCGACTTATTCTGTGAGCGACTGATTAGCAGACAACGATGCGGTCGGCGTGTAGTTTCTTCGCCATACGCCATACGCCTCTCAGAGCCAGTCAGCGCCTCGAACTCGATTCAAACTCAAAACAACACAGTTTCAATTGCCTAATAAAAAACAAATAACTAGGTTAATTAAATCGCTCAACATGGTTTCACGTTCCTTTTTACTAAACCATACAATGAATAGAATATAATGAATAGGAGGAAGAACAGTAAAATATAAACTATTTTTCTTAGTGAGCTTGTCATATTTTTCTCCATTTTTACCGATGCTTTTAAAGTTTGTAAAGACGTTCTTCTTGAAGTTCCCGCATGTACCTACTACCTTTGTAAACGGATGTACAACTTTTATTATATTTTATAAACAAGTCTTTCTTCACTGAAGGAACTTCCTTTAGAAAGTTTTAGTGTGGTAAATATCTGTTCTGATCTTTCATAAAAAGTTGACTAATTGAATCCCAATAGGAAGGAAAGCAACATTCTAACAAGGTCGGGAAAAAAGTAACCAAGAAAAAGTTTTTTTTTAAATAATTTCCGCTTTTTGTGCGATGAGGTGGCCCTTTCTTAGGTTCACAGAGATAGTTGTATTCCTTAGCTTTCATCTCTAGGTGGGTCAAAACTGTGATACGCAGTACATTGCATATACTTAATACACATTTGCAATAGTGATTTCAGTTACAGAACTGACTAGTAGTTACCGACGTAACCCATAAAACTGCTAAGCTGAAGTGGAAGCGGAATGGCATAAACTCGGTCTAAGAGGGTTGCAGACGAACCGTCCTCGCTGTAGCCCAAACTATCAATGGCGGGGAAAACTAGAGACACCTCCATCACAAAAACAAAATCGGCAACTGATTACAGAGGGAACGAGATGTTAATTTAGTTCCTCTTCCCTGAAGTGGGATATTACAGCCTTATTTTAATCATTAGGTATAGAAGATCTTCTAAGCTGAAATGACGCGACCCTCCCCCGTATCTACCCATACAAGCAAGCATTTTAGCTTAGACGATCTCTACTTAGCCATATTCAATTGTGTCTCATTAAGTGGCATTATCCCGTTTTGATAAAAATGGGTCACAAACTATTTAAGAATCCCTTCATTTTATTCACTATTCAAACAATTTCCTTGTCTCAAATTGCAGCTTAACCAGCGTTGCTTATAAAAATTCAGTACCGCGAAATAGTTGGCAGAAATCCAGAGGCAGAACGTTCTGGAAGGATTTCTCTATTGCGACGATTGTCTCCGGGTCTTTATGCATTATTTATCTTTTATGTGTGGCCCATAAATTACTGTGTTTTCTACTATAAGAACTCTTAGGCATGTGCAGCTCCGACGAACTGAAGCGAAAAATGCAGTTTGTCCAACGAGAAACATTTGAACAGACTACCGAAGTGGCGTTATGGTTCGGAAGTGCTATTACACCAGTGGCCGCGGGTTCGATCCACGCACAGTACAAACATTTTTGTGCATGAACATTTTGTATTGGTCTGGGTTTTCCCACGTACCTATATTGAGTTTGTACTTACAAAAAAACAGTGTTTAAGTATGTTTATCCGTTGTCTAGTATCCAACAGCACAAGCATTCAGTTGCTTAGATTGAAGTCAGGAGGCCCTTTATGGAATAATGTCTAGTGATATCAGACTCGTATTTGCTGTATACTTAGTTTGATTTTCATTATTTTCTAAATGCTTATAATTACAAATAAAAATTAACCAGTTACTTTTCCAGACATTAAATACTCTTTTTCTGCCTGACGCAAAAGGATAACTCTAAAAAAAATAAAATCTATTCGGAACGTTACCTAACTAAATTAACACTGACTAAGTATATTGTGTTTCTAATCTGATAAAATTTGCAACATAAATTCCTGTTATGAGGGTAGCGGAACATGTGCTCGGATTAATAATAAAGGTCATAGAAGGAATGTAGGCTTAATTACATAATTAAAATTGATAGACTTTCTGGCTACATACATTTTCACTACAGCTATTTCGCATGACCTCGCTCGGTCTTGTTAAAAGTGAAACTTTATCTTCAATATTTATCGTAGGCGCTTAAAATAAAGTGCCCAAATGATTTGACAATAAAAATAGGTAGATAGGTTGCTTGTGCTAAAAAAGTGGCGGTAAGAATGATTCGTACACCTGGGGCCTTAGACAAAGTAACATTTAGAGAACGATAGCGAAGTTAGAAATGACACAATGTATGGGATTGATCACGTGATTTAGCGCGGCTTATGTCAATCCCATACATTTTGTTCTTTTCTAACGTCGCTATCGTTTTCTAAATGTTACTTTGGCTAAGGCCCCTGATCCAAGCATTGACAGTCTGAGACGACACTTCACAACATTGTATCTGTCTCGTTTACCCTCTAGTAAATAATCGTACAGTCTTGTTCACACGACGTTATAACACGGTCAAATTAATAACGTCGTACCCCATGGACAATTTTTTACTTCGCTTTAGTACTGACATAACCTATCTACGTCTTTTTTATTGTAATATCGTTGGCTTAAAAAGTTTCCCATACAAGCGAATAGAAACTGGTCCGGGATAAATATGAATTAAAATTAAAAATTCTACAAAATATATACTTACTTGTAGTTCGTAATTTTAAATCGTAACTGAATAAAGCTCCATGAAAATCCTTTCAGTAGTTTTACGAGATGCTGATTAGACAGGTTGTCTATAAATCATGTTTTTCTTGTGCTCGTCGTTCTCATTAACTTAATTAAGTATTGCAATATATTTTCTAGGAAGCTTATCTAAAAGAATAGGAAAAATAAAATAACTTTACAGTGAGGTTGCGGTTTTTTTTTTAATAGGGAATAACAAAGCTTTGTTTGTTGAGATCGAAAAATACATCTCCATTTTTAAATGAAATAATTTCATTCGAGAAAAGCAATCCAATTCTTTTGTTGAATAGCTACCTATGTAAATACTGCAATCATTTGCCGTACAAGTGCATCCGACACCGAGAGTGGCTCTGGACAAAGGAGTCTTTTGAATGAAAACGATCGATGAACGAGGCAGAGATATGTGGTTGGTACTTACACTCGGCATTGTGTTGTGACTGCAGTCTGCTGGCTAATCGAATGGAAGAATGAGAAGGATTATATAAAGAAGACATTCATTGATTTTATAACAGAATGCAGAGACAGCATTGTTTTAATAAGATAATGAATGTGACCAAAGTGCATTAGAACCGGATGATGGTTACTAGTTACCGCAAGTTATGAACACTTGTAATACCAGTGGTATGCAACATTTCAAGGACTTTTTAAACACGTGGTGTGATTCATCTAGAAAAAAATAACATGGAGTATTTACAATTTAAGTTTACCATCAAGGAAACATCTCGGAAGCCTAACTTAAAAATTTTGGTTTTAGAGTATGAGAATGAAATTTCTGATAATGGTGATTAGCCGGAAAAACTTTGAGTTAATTTGAAAGAGATCTTCAAAATGAACTCTTAGTAAAAGCGGGGGAAATGCATGAAGAAGATGAGTCCATCCTGCCCTGAGGTTTAACTCAGAAGTCGGCTTGAGTTTGTCAACAATCCTTGCTCATTTTGCATCGAGTCAAAAGGACTGAGTTGGTACACAGGTAATCCTGTTTAACACCTATTAAGGTGAGAATAACTGGGCTCAAACTTGACTGCCAGGCTCAGCACGATCTCATTTTGGGCGGTATCTGTCACTAGTCTATCTACTGGACACATCACATATCATCCCGACGTGTCCAGACACATGTAAGAATGAAGATCTAATATGTGCCAATGAAGCCGTAGAGGTGGCAAAATTTAAGTCACAAAGAATATAAAGCAGCCTTCGACACGATAATAGCTTCCAACTATGTTGTTCGTAGTCATAGTAAGCGTACAGTCCTAATGGTTTCTATGGACAAAATAGGTAACGTTAACAGATGTATCCGAATCTATATGTTAAGTAAAGATGAATTGGTGCCGACCGGTGCCAACCATCCCTGTGCCAAATTGCTAGTCTGTTTCGACGGTGATCAATCATGGCATGCGTGCTTCATTTCATAACTAATAGAGGCTGAAGCATACTCTACGCTTTTTGCGTAATAATTACGGTTTTACACATATTATTTCATGAAGTACATACTGTCAAGTTACGCCATTATTTTTTTACTGTTGCAGTCACCTCTTTTGCATTGTTTCTTTGTTTTTAATTACATTAAAAAATTAAAAGACGTAAAGTAATCCGTAGAAGAGAGTATTTAATGCTCCAAATGTCTGATTTGGAACCTGGTTGTTGAACGGTTCGGTACAATTCTAATTTTAATTCAGAGAATAAACGTCGAGTTCTTCAACATCAGTTATTGTAATTAGCATGAGTAAAGCCTAAGTCATGTTCGAACATGATCCTTCAGGGGATAGTCATAGTGATTCCTATGGTCAAAACAAAAGTATTCTACTACATGTTGTCTGAAAATGAATTAGTCCCGACTGGTGCCAATCCCTTTGCCAAATTGCACGTCTGTTGTGACGGTGATCAATCATGGCGTGCGTGCTTCATTCCATAACCAATAAAGCCGGCATACTCGACACTTTTTCCGTAATTCCCTGCCCGGAGCGTTGGACTGCGACTGCATCAACTGTGCAGTTTTTGCGAGCTTTAACCTTCATAGATATTTGTGACTGAAGTTTTTTTTTTTTTACTTAAAACTTTTAGACCACTCTAGAGATTGGCAGGTTTTGGCTGTGGATAGGGACCGCTGGAAGAGCTTTGCCCAGCAGTGGGATCTAGACAGTTAAAAAAAAACTTTTCGACCTCAATTTCCTATGAAAGCTGTGCGCTACAATTGGTGTCATACGGGTACATAGTAAATGGATCTAAGACATTAATTAAGGTATTTCCTTTTTCGAAATAAACAACTTTACGGATTCTACTAAAGTTGTTTTATTTCTATCTATAGTGTTCGCGTTAATATTAGAATAAATTTAATTTGATAAATATCCAGGGGTATATGCATGAAAGATATCAAGTTGATTTCCCAAATGTATTCTACAAACAACAACGCTTTTGAAATAAAACTCTCCATTGGTAAAAGCTGCATTTAATTACAGGTGTTTTATTAGGATAGGGGAGAGGGGGGCATGACGGGGACGCTAAGGGAAATAAACAATAAGAAAATGAGTATGGAATATTTGTATTAAAAATTAATCACAACTTTTTGTTTACTTATTGATTTATTATTTGGCAGTGAATTTGGTGTGGTAAAAAAGCAATTAATATTTTTTATTAAAATTTTACGGAGCCTCTACGCAAACCCCATTGTGCCCCAGGGTAGGGGCAGCATGGGGTACCCAGTTCGGGGCAGTACGGGGTACACTATTTTAACTGGTACAAAATGAGCAAGTGTGGATTTCTTCTAAATCTGCGTCATCAACTCCGGCACAGGCTGTATGGGCCTGTCCACATCGCTCGCAGGCCACCCAACGCTCCGAAGACTGTCTTCCCTCTACGATAGTTTTTCCTCGCTTGGTTCGTTTGGTCGACTGAGGGGATAGGGAGAATATGTCTTTAGGAGAAGCGTTATCAAAGAAAGTTGTCAAATCACCACAAACTCTTCGAATTGGAGATTGGGAAACGCAGATTTCATCTGGAATAGATGGTCCAGGCTGAGGTTCTGAGATGGTTGACTGTTGATGTTTTCTGCCGACCAACGGCGCCTGGAACTTATATTTTTGTAATTTCGTACAAACCTAATACAAAACAACTAATATTATTGTAATATTTTCAAATGAACAGACCATACAGGGGCACAACGGGGTACCCCACTATGCCCCTTAGCCACGCCCCGTTATGCCCCCATGTCTAACATAATTTAAAATAATTAACGAAAAAAACAATTCAAGGTTGGAGTGATTTTGCTCAAAACACATCAATACTTAATGCTAGTAGTTAAACACACCAAACTAAATGATTGTAGTAAACTGAACACTTACCTTATTAGACACGTTTTCGTATCGACTCAAAAAATATGAAATGTCGCCGGAAAAAAGAATTGAACGTCAACACGAAACGCGTGCACTGTGGTCTCCGGTCACTACCGTACTTAATGTCGATGAGAAATACCCTCTTATTGGCTAAAACAAAACGATCCTAGAATGCGTAGTTACTTGTATGTGGGGGTGACCCCGTCGTGCCTCGCGTCCCCGTTATGCCCCCCTTTACCCTACTATGCTTGTTCAGCTTAATCATACTGTTATTTAAAGAGCATATTTATTTACTAAACCTAAATTGGTACAAAATTGGTTGTGTATCCTGAATCCGATGTAAACATGAAATAAGAGGAAACTAACTGGCAAAATCTGAAGACATAAGCTGTCAATTGGAAGTACCTACGATACGGATTTCAAGAATTCGTTAAATGAAAATAACAATGGTTCAAGGCGATAAAAACTAGTGGCTACCAGTTTAATTATTTGATTCATGATAATGGTGAATAAAATTCACTAGTTTCATTGTAGAATAAAATAATGGAACTAGTAGCAATAACCGAGATTGAGATTGTCAATAAACGAAAGAAGAATAAAAGGACTGGACTATAGTCTGTTTTTTTTACCAACGAGTACTGAGTATGTCTCTCGCACAATTGCTATTAGTGATAGAGTGAGATGGGATGCCTTTGTGTGTGTCATAAAACTGACTATAAGGATCAAGTAACTTTGCGACTTTTCTAGCTTTGTTACTTAAATTATCAATTTGTCATGAAAACTTTAATAAGAATAAATTTAAAAATTTTAAATAAGAATTTTTCTAATAAGGGGATAAAAGTTAGTATTAACATAGAAATATTTAGCCCTGAACAACAGTTTGCTTCAAAATATATCTGAGATTCTATTCGAAAGCATACCAGAACGCCGAATGACAGATGGTGATTGGTCACACGACCGACAGACCTCGTGCCTGTCATGTCGTCTGTCACGTTTAGCCAATCAGAGCCCTTCACTCGTAGTTATATTTTAGTACTTCAATCAGGCAGCGAAAATTTTAAAACCATATGTTCAAAATCCGTATAGCACTCTCAATAGTAGTTCCATTTGTTCAACTTCTTTTATTCGTTCTTTCAATACGCATCTTAGAATTACTTTACGTCGTTATTTAGCACGAGTCAACAAATAGCAATATTAATACCGTGGTTCTGACACATGAAATGTATATCTTCTTCCTGTCAAAAATCAAAATCAAAATTAACTCTATTTAAATAGACCTGTTACAAAGTACTTTTTAATCGTCAAATGTAATTAACAAACAAAACATACTTAATAATAATAGACATGACATGTCTTCATTTCTTAGCCTAGTTTCCTGGTAGCGATTGCTTTAAGCAATTAGACAACCTAAATGTTACATTATCACTCAAATGTATTATTATTATCTGTAAATTACTTCATTTTGTGTGCAACAAAAGACTTCCGTATTTTATCTTTATATTTGAGTCAGCTTACACTCAGATCAACTGACTCCAATCTAAGTATAGTTTGTATCATTAGTCTTAGTAGCCGATGAACATATTCAAAATGGCTAAATATTACGTAGGTACTCAAAATATCGTACAACAGCGATCGTTGCCGATCCACAATCAGGGGGGCTAAAACAGCAACATTTTAGCATTTCATATTATGAATCATCTAACTGACGTTTCATCTAGACCGCGGTCCGTTTCGAGTCAAAAGTGAGTAACAGCGCGCTCACACGCATCCCGAATTGATAAATTGTATGAACGTGAGCGACGTCAGCGCGCTATTACTCGCTTTTGACTCGAAACGGACCGCGGCCTGGATGAAACGTCAGTTAGATGTTTCATAATATGAATCATCTAAATGTTACCGTTTTAGCCCCCCAGAACTGACAGAAATGCTGAGACAGGAGCCTATTTAAAGATAAGAAAACCAGAAAAAGACATTTGGTCTACTTGGCATCAGACGGGAATCGAACCCGAGTCTTTCGCAAACCGGGCGACGGCACTTACCATTGATAGACCGGCCGATTTTTTCTGGTTAATTATACCTAGTAGCCAGGTTTCTATTTTGTTGCAATTTTTGATAGGCCTTACTGTACGGTCATGATAATAGTTATCTTTCTTTCCTTGCAAATATCTTCGTCATACTCCGTTTTCACTAAAAGTATAAACTGGTAGATCAATCTCCGAAATACATTTCCATAATCTACCTGCATGATTGATCAGCTAGGTAGGTAGGTATATGCAAACTCCCTAAGTGGGAAAGTGAATGATTGCTTTTCATAAAATTCCGTCAGCTTAACGGCCGCAACTTTAACCATTTCGCTAAATATGGCGGGTCGTTCGTTAATTTCAGGATTTGGGACTCGTATCGATTCGCCTCGGGCCTGTTTGATCGCGGATTTTCAGGAAACAATTGAATTGAGCCTTCGTTTAATTCGGTTGATGCTTTATTTGCCTTCCATTGTAGGAATTTTGAGTTTTTTACGGGAATTGGAGCGGAAAGCTTTTGGTTGTTGCTATTTTTCATTTTTGTAATTTTAATGTAGAGCACTCAACTTCTTTGGGATATCTTAACAAATGAATATTTGATTTTAGACTGGTGTTAGGGTTTGAACTATGGGGTTAGTCTAACAAAGCTAGGGGGTACAGAGGAACTTAATAAACTTAATATACATACGTACTTATTGTGAATGATGACAATCTTGTGCAATCCACGTAAGACCAGTGAGCGCACTAATTTCAATTTCCTAATTTTATTGTCACCTATCTAATTATCGCCCACCCACAGGGCGGGCGGATAACCTCATAAAGAAAGCAGGGGTTCGGTGTTCGCCTAGCAAGTGGTTTAAGATCCTTTGTTACTAACCATATTATAGTTTAAAAAATATTTATCAGAATATTATTCTGATTTCATTGATTTGATAGCCTCTAACTGAGCATAGCTTGTAATATAGTATACTAGATAGCGGATACCTAACGGATAACATAGATACTTGTTTTTTTGTGAATACTTACATAATATACTTAGGAAAGACTAATATAAACAGACAGGTTTGGGCACACAAATGTTTGTACTGCGAGGGGATGATCTTACCCTGTTCAATCACTTTCTCGGAACTCTGGAAGACCTCAAAATAGATTCACCTACGAAAATAAATTATGGCGTATATCTTACTTCGGTAGTCCGTATTTTCTAATGAAGATCAAATATTTTACTGGCATAGAATTATCTTAGACCCAAAATGATTGTTGAATGAATGATTGATGATTGCATATTAGTCGGGCATCCTCGAGCCTCGGAAAGCACGTTAAAATGAATATGATATGAAAATTTAATTTTGTAACAAAAACAACATATAAGAGATACAGTCAGCGGCACATCGCGCTACCCATTTCCGTTGATTTTGTTTACAATAAAGCAAGAAGGACAGTCCTTTGTGCATTTGGCACAAATGAGAAGCGTGTTGTGCCGTTTACCGTACATGTTCGGTTGTAGTAACACTAGATTGGTTAAGCAGATGGTCCCAGTTGACGTCGCAAGATGTCAGTCGTGAACTCTTCTATTATTTTGTTGCATGGTGAATGTTATTCAGGGTTTTCTTTTTGAAAATAATGTAACCCTTATAGATTCGTCATTTCTTGTCCGTCCGTCTGTAAGTCACAGCCACTTTTACACTAATATATAAGAACTATTCTGTTGAAACTTGGTAAGTAGAACCTCATTACACAAAAATAGAAAAAAAGTTCCCACACTTATAATTGAAACTTAACATATTTTTTTTCATCAAACCCACTCGTAAATGATACAATTCATCATCGATAGACATTCACCAATAGTTACAAAATGAAACGAAATAATGGAACCAGTGGCATAAACTTCTCAAAACTTTACCATAGTTTTGTGATGTCGGTCGTTTCACAGAAGTTGTCTCTTCACTAACTAGCACATCACGAAATATGGTTACATTACATCGCTAATTCAATTTGTCAGACACACCCCAATCAATTCCCGATCGTGCCACTATTAACAATGGGACATAACGACAGAAACTTGTATTAATTAAATCTCACAAAGGCACCAATCCAATGTTTCAACTCGTGGCTCAGTTCGCGAGAATCGAGAAATCGAGTTGTTTGATATACAACAACGCTTAATTAAGATATTCTAATGAGCGACTGTGGAGTTGCGCGACCTAAAGGAGCTATGCACACCGCGTATTTTATTAAGCGTTTGTTACGCAACTGATAAGCTACCAGTTTTTAGATAGAAACTATCTTTACAGGCTCGTAATAAAATTCAATCTAATGTTACTTCACCCAAGTCTTGTTGGTCGATAGTCATTTCAGGATGTGGTATCGGAGGGCAAAACAATCGATACAAAAAAAACTCATAAATAACTGGTGATAGTATGGACCGAGTGCAATACCGTCAATAGTGCCTATAACTAAAAAAACTGTCAATTGATAAAATGAACTTCATTACACAAGTAAAACAATTTACAGACAATGATACAGAGATTTGAGATGTATACCTATCACACGTGGCCGATGGGTGGCCTACACAAAAAAGCAAAAAGCTATCTCAACAACACGACAACCTTCCGGTACAGAAACAAATGTTTAGTGATGTAGTATGTTATATGGTACTCATACCTAGGTATTAGGAAATTATTTATACATTCAATACCAAGAGATCGTCAGAATATTTTATTCATACATAACATTTGGTATGGATAAACAAGATGTGCACAATTTAGTACAGTTTTGATTGGTCAATAAAATGTTGCCTATTCAAAAGTATTTGTAACAGGTCCAGGTCCATTTGAATAAAGATTTATTGAATTTGTCGAGTCGCGTATTTTAAACGCGCGTCCTCTGCCTGTGTGAAGCGGCCCTTAAATCGAATTTGCATACAAGTCGTGATTGCGAGTTGTTTTTGTTTTATTGGGTTCTGTTCCACGTGGCGAAGAACTGTGATAAATTGCAGCAATAATCTTAGGCCACTAGTACTGTCTCCTAGTAGAGTATTCCGATGACTTCTTCTTCTTGTTCTTCTCAGCCTTCCTTCAGTCTATGCCATTCTTTCCGGTCTTGTGCTATATCAATCCACTTCACACCAACGATCTTCTTAATGTCTTCTTACGAAAGCATTTATGGTTTCCCTCGTAGGCGTTTTTTAACCCACTGTCGCCACTCAATCAATGCCTTGCACCAGGAATCATGCTTCCTCACAACGTGGCCCGCCCTTCAGCTTCGCTATACGCTGGACGACGTCTGTGACTTTACAATGTTCTCTGAGCCACTCGTTCCTTTTACGCTCCTGAACCGTAACACCTATCTATCTCTCAATTGCTCTCTGGGCGACACTAAGTTTGTCGAGGATCTCTTTTGCTAAAACCAGGTCTCAGCTCCATAAGTGAGAACCGAGAACCAGATGACTACTGAAATCCTATTCTGCTTACTTAAGTTTTCAGATAGTGTATCGTCGTAAATCATTTTGAACTGTGTGCCACCAAAACAAGAGCGCAAGATTGAATGAATAATGCATGGCAATGTGCACTTTGCGGTACACCTAATTACTCTTGGATAAAGTTGAATATCCAAGTTTTTTTTCACTAAAACCCAGTGTAAAGGCATAACTCTACTCGATCTCGGCCCAACTCCGACAAAGTCTTAGACGGTCCCGTCGTTGAGTTCGAAACTTGTTCGATTTGTCGAAATAAAAGTACCGGAACCGGGATTAATTTGCTTTTTAAATAAACTCCATCTTTGGGGGTTGAAGGCTAACGAATTCAAATCGGAATATAAGATTAAGTTTAAAGCTTCTGCCTGTTTTGCCTTAATTTGCTATTCTGCCTAAGTATTTATTAAGCATTGTTTTTGTGGAGACCGCGTCTCGGCAAGCGTAGTGTAGGACGTCCTAAGGCAAGGTGGAGTGATGATGGCTGGCGGGAGCCGGATGCGAGCAGCCGAAGATCGAGTACAGTGGCGGGCAAAAGGAGAGGCCTATATTCAGCAGTAGACTGCAACAGGCTGCTGATGATGATAATGATGGTTTAATATTATGCAATTTCGAAATCTCATGCAGTTTATTGCATTTTACTAAGAAAATTACAGTCGCATATTCATTAAGTTTTACAGAATGCCAAAAAAATCTCTCTTCGAATTCGCTCGTCCAATGTTCGAATTATGCATTGAGAATTAGCATTGCTGTAGTTCCTGAAAGAAGCGCGTTCTACTTAATAACCAAACAAACCTTTTTTGGCTTTATAATATAAGTAACACACAAAACATTACAATATGACACTGTATTATTGCGTATCACTAAATTCAAATGCGCCCTCTACCTCGTTCTCAACCAGCTGCACAAACTGCTAAATAAACACTGTAAATTCGATAGAAAAGACATAATTTTGGTGGCTAACTCATGAAATGCAAAATTTCAGTGATCTCAGTTAATGTTTCGAAGAATACGCGGGAGACCGAAGTGGAAATATGAGGGCAATCTTGGATCGTCAACCCAAATGCCGAGTCGTTAAGACTGCGCGAAGCTAATTTACTCACGGTGAACCGCATGTAATGCTCTATATTAAATCCAAGTGTCTATTGACTCGAAGGTTATTTGGGTTCTGTTATCAAAAACAAAAAAGAACGTTGCTAGTTTCACCATGTTTGGCTGTTCTTCTGAAAAAATATTCTTGTGAATAGGGAATCAAATTAAATGGGAAATACCTATCCATCCATTTTGAAACGACTTTAAAAAGGATGCTCTGAATTGAGTTGTTTGTAACGTTTTTTCATTCGAAACTTCGAATTTCACAAACCGATATGTTCTTGGAAGGATATTCAATGCTTTATCCAGATCCAATAGGTCCATGCTGTTGAAATATCAGAAACTCGAAACAAAAAGGTACATGGTAGCAATGGTTTACCCTTGTTTGATCGAACAACGTTTCGTCGAATTTCAGTTGGTCGAATTTCAGTTGGTCGAATTATTCATTTGACCGAATATTTAATTGGTAAATTTTCATTTGATGTAATTATTTGTTTGACCGAATTTCATTTGAACTAATTTCATATTATCGAATTTCGTCACTGCCCTATACTATAGTTTGGGCGGAACCGACTCGGTTAGATTAGGTTAGAAGGTTTAAGGCGGGAGCGAAGCGGAGCGTAGCTCCCGCCTTAAGCCTTCGTGGTTATTTTTTTTTTTAAACCTAAAAAAACGATTTGCCTCATTACATGCTGCTTGGCATGTTATACCATCTGAAAATTACATCAAATGAACATTCTACCTTTTGATCATTAGTGCAAACGTTGTTATAGCAAATAAACATTCGACGAACTGAAAATTCTATCAAATAAACATTCGACGAACTGAAAATTCGATCAAACGATATTATACAAAGTGATGATTTTCTCAAACGTTGTTCGACCAACTGAAATTCGACGAAACGTTGTTCGATCAGACAAGGGTAAACCGGTAGCAATCCCGTTTTGTACGATTCTAAGATCCTGATAGGATTATGATATTTTCGGCAACAAATTATGCAGTGTCATAAGGAATAACATTGTGTCATATTTTTAATAAAGGCTGAAAAAATATCATTGAACTGATGCTGATAAAGTTTTTTTACTTTTCTGTAATGCAGATTTTCCAGCTTTGAAATTCTCTCTAAAGATAAAACCCAAAAAAAAATTGGGGAAAGCTTTAATTCAAGTTTAAAAACCAATGTTTATGGTGAAGGTACATATTTATTAGTACCAGTGTCTAATTGCATTGCAAGAAGCAAGATTCAATTTAGCGTGTGATTGAAAAAGAAGTAAAATATACTTTCTCTTTCAACTCAAATATACCTTCCATTCTACTTATCATAAGAACCTGGTCACTTAAGTCCCTGAAATTGAATTAAACTCAGTAAGTAGGTATACGTTACGCCTTACCGCCACTCGGGTGGGCTGGTTCGGTATATTACGCTCTTGTATTTACATAAGCTCGAAGGCTGTTGCTTGTCTGAAAATGACACTTTCTTATTCTTAGGCAAGTAACACACGGGGTTTAGTGAAATTTTCCTTTTAGGGTCTGCCCTTGCTTTAGGAAAAAAGAAGAGGGTTTTCCCTCAGTAAAATATATCTTTTTGAATTATAGCCATTCTGTACATAAGTTGTTTTTGCCATTACTTACAGTGACTTTCGAGTAACGAAAAAGTTTAAATAGTTTTTCGAATTTTAGTTTTCATCCAATAATTAAATGTTTTTCACCACGATATATAGTAGTCACTTGAGTAGGCTGAAATGTAGTCGCTGTAGACTGATAGCAAGCTCAATGAATAACCTTTTTTTAAATCCTCATTCAGATCTCTCAGTACAAAATGAAATACTGGCGTTTTTACTTCAAATTGGTTGCCTTGACAATGTTTCTAAATAAGAAGCCAAGATTTTAACTGACTGAAATAAACCGACGAATCTCCCACAGACACGTAGTGACTGGACACTAATCTGATTGGTTGGTTGACAATACAGCCACTAGCCGGAAGGCGCAGATAATTAAGGCAAGGAGAAGCGGGAGTGAGCCAACGCCTATCTAAAACTGTGTTGTTGGGTTGTTCTAAAACTGTGGGAAGATGATCACTTCCTTTAAAAAGTGGGTTGCTGTAAGTTGTGAACCAAACACATAATGGCATTTTAGCTCCCAAATGGATGAATCGATTATTGGTGTGCGTATGATGTGAGTGTTGCCGCTGTAACAAGATGTTTTATTTTGACTAAGATACAGAAATATCATATTATGTTAAAAAGAGAAACTTTCAAGTTTCTTATCGGATTCTTCTCGATAAAATCAATTTTGGAACCGGTAGTGACTTGTCATAAGTGCTTTATATTTAGTCTACATGAAATAAATGCCTTTCAATCTCTTGAATCTAGCCCCTACTGTGCTAATTAAAGCGTTTTACGAGAATTCTTGATTTTAAACATTTTTTTTAGGTTGCCTTAGATTTATTTGCAATCAATGACCCGAAACGCCAGTATGATTAAAATTATAATTTAAAAAAGACCATGCAGCCTGATTGTAACTATTATGTAGGATGTATTACAAATTACTATACAATTACAGTTACTCTCTATATAGAGGGCGTAGTTTATCGGGTACAATCGGATCCTTAACTGTCTCGTCAGCTGAGAGCCCAGCATTTTCAGTCGGTAACTCGTTTACCAAGGTAACAAAGGTTACCGACATAGCCCACCGGATTAGCAAGCTGAAGTGGCAACAGGCTGGCCATGTTAACCGTAGAACCGACAACCGTTGAGGTAAACGTGCTCTTGAGTGGAGACCGCATCTCGGCAAGCGGCTCCATTTGCTATGCCCTTGCAGGGCGTCACATGTACACTGCCATTTCATGTAAGACCTTTGTATCGCAATGTGATATGCAATAAATTAATAAAGAAATAAATAAAAGCGTAGTGTAGGACGTCCCCAGGCAAGGTGGAGTGATGATTTGCGCAGGATGGCTGGTCGAAGCTGGATGCGAGCAGCCAAAGATCTGGTTCAGTGGCGTGTAATAGGAGAGGTCTATGTCCAGCAGTGGACTGCAACAGGCTGATGATGATGGTGATGATGAATTCTTGTATTTACCTTACATTTTTTTTTACTTTAATTTCCACAATTCGGATTTCGGATTTGGGGTGTATGGTTGTTTTGTTTGTTCCCACAATTCTTGTGCCATGTTCACTATTTTTCACGATACCCAGGCCCTCACACGTCAAGCGCACTTATGGTTTCATTTTCTTTTATTGAAATATGACTTGATCAATAATACATCTTAATTATTGGTTTAGCTACATTCAATTGCGTCTCTTTGTGTTCTGTACCGGATATGGGGAGAATGGGGAGTGCTCCGAAGAGTTATTCAAAATCGTACCGGCCTCTTCCTTCTATCACCGAACAACGTGTCATAAGGTGAAGTTTCATGCTCATCACCTGGACGGTTGGCGCTCTTCACTGTGCGATTCACTTTCTACCGCGCACAGCTAAAATATGGAACGGTCTTCAGCGGCGATGTTTCCGGAAGGGTATGACATCAGGGCCTTCAAGAAAAGAGCGTATTCCTTTTTGAAAGGCAAGCAACGCATCTCGTAGCACCTGTGATGTTGCAGTTGTCCATGGGCAGAGGTGATTGCTTTCCATCAGGTGACCCTCTAGCTCGTTTGCTACCTATTACATAAAAAAAATTGCTTGCAACAGCACTGCAACAGTTTTTTTTTATACTACGACGGTGGCAAACAAGCATGCGGGCTGCCTGATGGTGAGCAGCTACCGCAACCTTTTTTTTTTTTTTTTTTCGTGGGGAAATCCTCATGGATACCTCGCTGCCCGGGGGGACGACGAGGTTATGTCGGACTCCTACCGACTAAAACCCCACGGCACTCGACCGTGGCACTTTGGCGGCGAAGCTGGATCCTACCGTAAGTAATGCCGCACTGCTCCGCCGCCAGTGCTAGCCCCTAATGGGGCCCCCTCCAACCGACCCCCCAACGAAGGGGGGAGGCTACGAAAGCGCCTGGAGTACACAGGCACTTTCGCCGTCTCGGTGGACGCCGTGCAATGCAAGCCAGAGCACCCCCGCACTCCGGCCCGCTGGCACCCACTGTTCGCAGACCCTACTGGGCCCGCAACCACGAGCCACCCGAAGGGCGGCTCCGCTGCCGTAACCGGCGGTACGGCCCCGCCGGGCCGCGATGCACAGGGGGGATCAGCCTCGGATTACTGGCCCCCACCAACCGGTTGTGCGCCGCGGCCCCAACCACGCGCCCCAAGGCGCCTGCAGGCCCCACTGGCCCCGCAGCCCCACGTCGCCCTTGCGGGCCGCAGCGGGTGGGTTCCCAGTCCACCACACTGCCACGCCTGGGTTCTCTTCGCTTCCCGGTGGTTCCCCTATCACCGGTACTAGGCCCCCTCGCCACGCCGAGGCGAGAACCCATGAGGGGGAGCTACCGAGCTACCGCAACCTATGGACACGTGCAACACCAGGGGCATTACTCGTGCGTTGCCGACCCTGCAAGTACCTTTTCAAACCCCTCTTGAAGAACTCCATGCTATAGCTCATCGGGAAAACCTCGACAGGGAGTTCGTTCCACAATTTAAGTGTCCTGGGAAGGAAGCATAGAGTATGCGAATGAACAGCCTTACGATGGAGTGAAGACAGTAAAGTCTGACACCGCTCGCAACTGTGAGCCGGGCCTTACTTCACAAGGGCCGAAACAATTCGGCGCTCCGTAATTCCACTCGTTAATATACGGCCCTCGTTCGGCACGCATTGCCGTTAATATTCACGAGCATGTTTGGGCACAAACTCGGCCTGTTAGCGGATCGGCCTAAACGGGGGTATTCTTCTACAAACTTCGTGGAAAGTATTTAGTGTCGTGTTAATAGCATTGGAATTGTCTGTTAAGAATACCTTTTTAGACTTATTTACTTTTGCCACTAAGGGACGTGTTTTATTTTGGTGGAAAATAACTAGTCTCACCCCTGAATTCACAAACGTCAATCAACGCTAAGGACGCGCTCACGCTCATACTGTCCCGTAAAATGTACATAGAACTGACCGGGACAGCATGAGCGCGAGCGCGTGCTTAGCATTGATTGACGTTTGTGAATTCGGGGGTTAGTCTTCTTAGCTTGGTGCACGTAGTAAGGTTAGGGTCCTGCGGTACAGAAGTCATGATAGATTTATAAAGAATGTGATTCAGTACATTGTTGTAACTGGTTCAGTAGGTTATATAGTATAGGTTAATTTATAAACGTACTACATTTTGCATTTTTGGTGATGAACATTATTGATCAGTCATAAAACGATATAAGCTATCATAAAAAAAATGGTTTCTTGCAACAGCACTGCAACAGTGTAGTCTGACACCACCCGCAACTGTGAGCCGGGCCTTACTTCACAAGGGCCGAAACAATTCGGCGCTCCGTAATTCCACTCGTTAATATACGGCCCTCGTTCGGCACGCATTGCCGTTAATATTCACGAGCATGTTTGGGCACAAACTCGGCCTGTTAGCGGATCGGCCTAAACGGGTGTGTTCTTCTACAAACTTCGTGGAAAGTATTCAGTGTCGTGTTAATAGCATCGGAATTGTCTGTTAAGAATACCTTTTTAGACTTATTTACTTTTGCCACTAAGGGACGTGTTTTATTTTGGTGGATGATAACTAGTCTTAGTCTAGCTTGGTGCACGTAGTAAGGTTAGGGTCCAGAAGTCACAATAGATTTTTAAATAACTTGATTCAGAACATTGTAACTAGTCCAGTAGGTTATATAGTTTTATTTAAAAATAGTAGGTACAACAACAATGATATTATAATAAAAAAGAGGTGGATAGTGGTGCTTAAAAAAGCGACACCCGTAATCAGAACTATTAGTACACCTGGACAAAGCATTGATATTGTTGACAGTTTGAGATCACACTGCGCAACATGTACCTGACTCGTTTACGCTCTAGTAAATAATCATAGACTTTCGTCTTGAGACACTGAGGAATTTCGGACGCGAATATATGCCGGAGCTTCCCGAACGCTGCCCATCCGAGCTGGATTCGACGAGAGATCTCTTTCTCGAAGTTGGACTTACCTAACTGGACTGCCTGTCCCAGGTAAACATAGTGGTCAACAACTTCGAGTGTAGGCTCAAAGTCACCCAGCGAGCAATGGAGAGAGCGATGCTTGGTGTTTCCCTGCTTGATCGAATCAGAAATGATGAGATCCGCAGGAGAACTAAGGCAACCGACATCGCTCGAAGGATTGCATCGCTGAAGTGGCAGTGGGCGGGACACATAGCGCGGAGAACCGATGGCCGTTGGGGCGGAAAGGTTCTCGAATGGCGACCACGTACCGGACGACGTTCCGTGGGCAGGCCCTCCACAAGGTGGACCGACGATCTTGTCAAGGTCGCGGGAAGCCGCTGGATGCGGACAGCGTAGGACCGATCGTTGTGGAGATCTTTGGGGGAGGCCTATGCCCAGCAGTGGGCGTCGTTCGGCTGAAATGATGATGATGATGATGAAATAATCATACAAAGTATCTTATTCACACGTTACAACACGGTCAGATTATAGATACGTATGCACTGGTCAATTTTTGACTTCGCGTGTTTACTGACGTAGCCTATCTTCCTCTTTTTTATTATGATATCATTACACAACAAGGTGTCTTTGTTATAAGTTCGGTAATTACCTAGTATCGAACAATAGAAGTGCATCTTCAAATGAGATGAAAAGAAAAAAAGCCAGTCAAAATCTAACTGATCCATTATATTCACTTTACACAAGCTTCGCCAACAAATTAAAGGCCCCAAAATCCGTAATATTGAAGCACTCTGATTGGTTTTGATACTAGCGTACCATTCACCGTTCAAGATAATTTAACTAAATTATTAAGATAATCTTATCTAGTGATTATGTCTAGATCTAAACCCAACTAGTGAATTTGAAGCGCTATCTCTGATTCATTAGCGAATTAGTTCGCATCAAGGTTAGCGGGGCGATTGTCCAAAACAATTCGTCAAGTCATCTTGCGTTTGGGTTGGATTGGCATGCTGAAAATGCTGTTTACAAAGAGCGATGCGATGTCAGCTAAAGAAATGGTTCTAAATACTTTTTTTGCCTTAAGTCATCTCAACATTCAAAGGCCTGTAGTATTTAAAAACATAATAATGTAGGTACAATCTACATTACAAATAGGAATGAAACTAAATTCACCGAATCTTTCGATACGCGGTTCTAATCCACCCTCCTGATCATAAGCACAGGAAGCTTTATCAATTTTATGCCACTGACATTATAAACAATGGAGTAGATGACTATGACTCAATTTGCATGCTTTTTATTGTCACCAAAAATAATGATTGAATTCAAATCTTAATAAGAAAACCCAATCGAAATTTGTTTCAAAATTAGACCACAATTAGGCGTGCAAACTTGGATGAGCAAATGCATTTCAAGTGTTAAAACCAATTTCATAACCGCAATATTTGATATAGCTGTCGAACAAAGTTTTAACGCGGGCCTCACAACAACAGTCACGTTTTTATGAAGCGTTTTTGGGCAAGTCAAAGGATTGTTTACATAAATGTAAGGTCTTTCGATAATAAACAAAAATATACAGTCATCTAGCCTATTCACCTGAACATCGAACAACAACATCGTCTTCTGACGATGACAGCTAGGACCGACTCCTTACGTGCCTTGGAAGTAAGATACCCGAAAAATACAGCGCTTAATTTCGCTCGGGGTGGTCACCCATCCAACGGCCCGCGTGTTGGATTATCATAGATCAGGGGAGGCCTGTGTCTAACAGTGGGGCGTATAAACTGCCTATCATCATCATCATCATCATCACAGATAAACGATGCCTACAGCTGGGCCTCACCCAGTTAGTTTATGTTTATGAAAAAAAAAAGTTTATAAAAATTCAGATAAATAATTCACAGTAAAAAAATAAAATGATGTAAGAAACACTTATTGTTACTCTACCACCGCTTCGGAAGTTGCTTCTTTTGAGCAGAATCTGGCAACAAACTCGATAGTTACTCTTTTCAATATACTTACATGTTTTTTTTCACAATTTATTTGTGTACAGCTCTTGCCATAGCTCGCTCAGCGACCTTGTGCTAGCGCATAAACCCCAGTGTGACTGTCCGTGATTTGGCTCCCTACTTTCCATAATAAACACGTTTATAGATAATCCTCATAGCAATTCCGTGTAAATCGCGCTGAGATAAATCTCTTATTTACTACGCAGGTTAATGCCCTAATTGCGGTGTCGTACAGTCAGCCAAAAATGTGGTCTACCACCCTACGGTTGAGATTCGTTTGAACGTCATGAAACAACAAGGTCAATTTTCCCTGGCAATATGTTTGTGTCAGTGACTATTGCTCTCTTTGTCATTTATGATAAAACGTCATGCCAAGTGTCAATTTTGAGATATTGATATTATTATCTCATTGACAGAAATACTAGACAGTAAAATTGTCAGTGATACTTTCTTTTTCGGTAGCAATAAGTTTCTCTTCAAAAAGATCGACATGGTTTTAGTTGATCTATTCCTTTCTAATACCAAAAACGAATACCAATGGTATTTGTTTGCTATCGTAATTATTTTCTGTTCCTAACGAATACCAAATTTTAAATATTTCAATGTAGTTTTGGTATTCGTCGGGAATAGAAAATTATTACGATTACAAACAAATACCATTGGTATTACTTTTTGGTATTAGAAAGGAATAGATCTTTTAGTTGAGCAAAATAGATTATCGCATTTAATGAGGTTAAACTAAGTCACCCCATGACGTCAAATGTCAGGCATCTCAGTTAACACACAAAACGTCATAACATATTGTGCATTGTGTTATACTCTCGTTAGAAAAGTCAACCTTAGCGATCGTTATATCTCGCAGAAACTTTTGTCAAAAGTGGTAGACCACTTTCTTGGCTGACTGTACATGGAACCACTCGCTAATTACACACAACTGGATGCTGTGTTTCTTGCGAAGTGCTCTACTTGACGATAGTTAATTAGAGAAGCTTTCATTGGCTGTTTATTGGGCTATTTGTAAGGGTAACAATCATACCACTTAGATACATTTGCAGCCAGACACACACTTCATATTGAAAGAGAGTAAAAACTTCAGTACATGTACATTATTACGCAAATATGACAAACAAAAAAAAACATCGTAGGTAATTAAAATAAATAGTCTTCAAATGTCAAAACTTACTCAAGTCGAATAAAAATATCTTAAATTATCGTTTAGATAATCTTTTCACAACAGGATAGTTAAAAAAATACGGCAAGTCCGAAACTAACGGTTTTTGCGCTATAGGTTCTGGCCAATTTCACTTTCATTTATTATAATTTTACTGTGTTTCAATAGGATCACCTTAATGATTTTTAGCAGTTAAAAGCGTTAAAAGCATATAACCGACGATACTTATTCAAGTAAATGAATAGTAATAATATTATTAAAATGTCTGGCGAAGAAGACGCTGAATTATTTATTTATTTATCTTACTCTTACATTCAAAAACTTCTACATCACATTCTTACATTATAAAATTACAAGGACTACCTTGTGATTTCATGATGAATCAGATCCCTAAGTGAAAGTGGCATTTTAAAATGTGAAACCTGCATGTTTATTTTTAATATGTTAGAGTGTCTAAGTCTTAAATCTTAGTGAGTAAGTGAGCATCTATTTTCTTTTCTCGATTCTGTCCTAACCTTCACTCGTAGTGGCCCGTTGTTATAACAGTGAGAAATATTTTTTTGGAAAACTACGAGGGTGTTGCTAGGCGATGCCCTCTGACAGGCAGGGGTTGAAAATTGGGAAAAATGTAGAAAAATCACCATGACGACGGGCTTAAGTTTCCGTACTGTAGGATGATTAATTATTTATGACAGACCTCCTCGTTTTCCGTCTATATTACATTTTGCTTCGGTTCTATAATTAAATAAAATCCTAATTGAAGGCCTTAAAAAGTGAATAATATTCAATTTCTCGTTTATTAACGTTACCCCACCTATACTTGTCTACGTAAGCAGGTACGAGTATGTACATATAAATATGTTTAAAAAGGGTCGAGGAACGAACAATAAAAAAAAATATTTTAGTTACAATCGGAACGCTTGAAAAATACACTGACCATTTGAAATATGATTCATACCTACTACCAAACATTTCATCATCATCATCATCAACAGCCACATGAGTCCACCCACATAGGCCTCCCACATAGGCCTCCCCCATAGATTTCCAGAGCGGCTGGTTGCAGGCAGCTCACATATTTCAAATCTATTTGACCACTGTGAATGGGCACATGATTAAAATGCTTACTTACTAATATTAACTACAACCTGCTACTTAATAACTAGCCATTTTGAAGCTTTTGTCGTATTCAATCCTCAAAAAAACAAGGGTTGAAAGTGGAGTGAAAGCCGTGCAATTCGGATGTAACCCAACCCGGGTGTTGTTGCGCCATAAAACTATTCAAATTAAATTCAAGCGAACTACAACTGCTTTATTGCCTCTGATCCTTTCGGCTAGCTATAAAATAAGAAAAAATCAGTAGTAGGGAAACAAGTTTTTATTCACTCGTGTTTTATTATTGAGGTGCCCGTGGCGCAGTTGTGACAGTGATCGGCGACGATCGCTGTTGTAAAGCAACACACGCCGGGTCGGAAATGGGATGGGTGACCACCCCGACCGAAATTTAGTGATGTATTTTTCGGGCATCTCCGTGCTTCGGAAGGCACATTAAACAGTTGGTCCCGGCTGACGTTGCTAGATGTTAGTCGTTAAGCCTAGTCGCGGTAGTAAAAGCGGCTTGATAACATCTGACTTTAAGGTTGCTCACTAACCTTACACCCCTCCAACAATTTGCACTGAGCCCGCGTGTTGGAGTATGGCTCGTTTCACCGCTTAGTTGAGGTGAGGCCTGTGCCCAGCTGTGGGCCGTTTATGTATGTATGTTATGTTATTATTGACTAACAATATTCCTGTTTTTATAGAAAGTGTCCAGTGGCATATTATGTATCAAGTTAGCTTCCTTATTCGCTTTACTTTACTGAGCAATTGAACGAGGAAAAACCTGATGTTTGTCTTTTTACTTCTGAAGAGCAATAGAGTGATTCTGGAAACTCATTTTTAATTCATTACTTATGAGAATTTTGTACGAACATCTATTTTTGTTGGAAGAGGTTTCCAAAAAGGCAGTCTAAAAAAGCATATGAAAGTGACATACATTTTACAAACACTGACGACTAAATCCAAAACGGGATGAACAGAACATCCAGAAACTTACATTTTGTCTAGCAAATCGAAACCCTAAGCTAAGCTAAGATATAGCTAAGGGCGAGCTCTTTGCCGTTTTCCGGATTACTTGGATTTTATATAAGTGTTTAATTTATAACTTCAAAAGTATATGTCCTTGAATGTCAGCTGACAGTGAAAAACCAATCCTACTCGAAAAGTACGTTCCTGTCCTAGGAGATCAGCATTAAACCCTCAGGTCTCTTCACTCTTCACAATAAGTAGGATATTATCAGTAGAGTCTGAATAATAGCCCAGGTTGATGGATGGGTTGGATTACATATCAGTCAAGTGGCTGGATTACTCGCTGAAGTCAATTAACTTCCTCAAAGTGAAATTGAAGACACGTAGGTTTATGTAAACAATTAACTACCTGGGTCTGAATTAAGTATTTCATTGAAAAGCGGTAAAATCTTTATTTTGTGTTGATTTTATCTCAAAGGTATCTTAAACCATTTTTTATGTAAATGTATCTATACTTAGATGAAATTACGAAAAGGTATTAAACACATCACTAGAGCATGTAGTACAAAACCACGTCTAACAAATAAAGTTTTGTTATTCAAATAAAATGGCAAATGCAGTGTCGGACGCACAAGCACAAGTTGACGGACAGTCGCATAAATGTAGCAGGATTTCAGTGGATGCAGGCGACTTTATAACCAGTCTGCCACTGTAGAATTTTCTACAATAATTAATTTTCTTATTTTCTTCGAGTTTCGCATATGCGAAACTCGTATATTCGTCACTGGATGTTATACGCTGCTCAAAGTGCGAGGGAGATGAGTAGTTAGATTTCAATAAATCGGCAGTGAAAGCAAAAATATCAATCAAGAGTATTCAAGAGTGAAAAGGTCTTAGATTTGTGACCCTAATTGCTGATGACGCATTTTTTTTGGATGGATGTCGAACAATGGAGCTTTTAGCCCTGTACGCTGGAACTCAACCCACTGTCCAAAAAACAGTCTTAGTTAGTCATTCATAGTTCACTTCATTCTGTTTACTACATCACGCATGCCATGTTTGTTGTAGTGTTGCTTGACAGTAGTGTAATATGGTTAACCTATCGATAGACTATCGATGATATTAAAAAAGTCAAACCAACCATTAAACAACCAATAGTATTAGATATAAAATAAAAGCAATAGTATTTACAGAACTCAATACCATTGATACAAGTACTCTTGATCCCTGAGGAAATAAGCAACTTTTGAGTTATCGTTTTGTACCATCTCTAACATGCGATTGCCTGTAAGGCAAAAGTATCACAATACTGACGTAGCATATTCATATGATTATTTTAACTGTTGTTGGTACAAGTTTTCCAGTTGGCCTAGAAAATTACTGACTTTCGATACTTTGACAACGCTACAACGGTGCTTCCTTGTTCCACCTTATTGATCCATCCGCTTGTATTGACGAAACACGTCCAAGCAACGGTTAACTCGTCGTAAATGTTTATTGGTAATTCCGTCTATTGTCTTAGAGCGCATCCTTGCAAGGAGACGGCTGAGTGTGCGTCCTTGCCGAAATGGAATACATGGTTAAGCGGCATTGATAGGATGTAGGCGGTTAGTGGAAACATGACCGTCCGACGGAGATAAAGCAATTCTAAACACATTGCTTTAGTGGAAGACGCAAACTGTATACACGTATAACATGAAGTGTTTGACGTACCTACCATTTGTTGGTCAAAAGAAAAAGTGTATTATTCACTAGTTAGATTAGATAATTTATTTCTCAAATTAAAGTTCACTACAAATTACATCAGATGTCAAAATATAGGTCATTTAAATTGAGATCGTCAGAGAAGTTACGTTAAGATCGTTAGAGTTTACGTAAACAAAGATGCTTAAGAGTACATAAACATAAACGGCTTTTATACGTCCCACTGCTGGGCATAGGCCTCACCTCAACTATGAGGTGTAACGAGCCATACTCCAACACGCGGGCTCAGTGTTAAGAGTCGTTTAGTATTCAATCGTAAGTCTCAATCAACATCGTAACGTTGTCGCCTCGCCTGATGAACCTCAAACGAGACTGCAAAGATCCCTTTCAGAGTTGATATGTGGTTGATATAAAAAGAAGAGAAAGAGAGATAGAATTACTTACCTTTAAAAGGTTCCTGTTTTAATTTGACGAAACAGAGTAAAAATCATAGACACTGCAAAATTCAGTTGAAAAAGTTCAGAACGTTCGTTTGTCTTCTACGAATTTTGAAATGATAAAGAGAATAACTATTTTCAATTCTGCGGCAATTTCTTTATAACTCCTTTAATATTTTTATCGAAAAACAAATGGTACAAGATAAGACACGCTGACAGTAACAAGTGGGTCTAATTTAACTTTTGGAAATCTTTACGAGTTCCCGACGCTTCGGATGAATCCAAATGAGGGTGGCGGGGTAAATAGAGACGTTCGGGGTTTGTCCACTAAAGTGGGAAGGGATGGAGTTTTTGGGGTCTTGCACGTGGCAAGAACGAGCTTTGGAACTGGAAAAAAATATTCTTTGATAAACCTAATAGACTAAAATCTAAAAAGGCCTAAAATCTCAGAATACCTTTATATGTCCAGGCACCGTGATTCATCACTACATAGTGTAAAACAAAGTCGCTTTCTCTGTCCCTATGTCCCTTTGTATGCTTAAATCTTTGAAACTACGCAACGGATTTTGATGCGGTTTTTTTAAGAGATAGAATGATTCAAGAGAAAGGTTTATATGTATAATAACGTTCTATTGCACCCGTGCGAAGCGGGGGCGGGTCGCTAGTTGATTTTATAATAAACATAGGTTGATAGGTTACTTGTGCTATAAAAGTGGCACCAAACGATTCGTACACCTGAGCAAAGCGTTGACTGTGTTGACAGTCTGTCACGACACTTTGCAACATGTATCTGTCTTGTTAACGCTGTAGTAAATAATCGTACTGTCTTTTTAACACGTTATAAACACGGTCAAATTAACTGGGGACAATTTTTGACTTGCGTCAGTACTGACATAACCTGCACTTAGCACAAAAGCACTTATTTCATGTCTAGACTTCAGAAATTGATTCCACCACAGAGGCATCTGCAAGGCAAGTATTAAAACATAACAACAACATGACAAAAACTTTATTATAGAACAGCTAAACCCAAATCACAATAGCGAGGCCAGGCCAATCCTGATACTAACTTTGAGCTCAAAATCACTGTTTAAGCATTTGCTATGCATATATTTTTCGACTCACAAAGTGATTCAGTTAACCTCGATCAACGGAATGCGCTGAGTAACGCTTAAGTTGAGTGAGATAATATTATCACTCTTGCGAAAATGAGACGAGTAGTTAGTTCTTTGGCAGGTGAAGACTCACGTCTGAAATAACTTTAAATATACGTCTTAGACCGAAAGTCCTTAAATAAAGCTAGTCACATTATGATACGGGCTAACTATATTGCAGCAAAACTCCCTTCAATAACTCACTGAAGTTTAACCAGTTAAACTATTTTAAAACTATTCTTTTAATTTTAAATGTAACTCGTTTAATGTAAGTTTTAAGAACTTAAAAGATTAGATTACCCGGACAGTAATTGATGGATGGGGGGGAAAGAAGTGAGAGGGCTAGCTAATGACTGGCTCCTAGCTAGTTTTAATGCAGTGTGACCTGAACGTCCTTAAGTGCAGATTAAAGAAATAGATTACTAAGTTAGCTCAGCTAATGGAATGTGGTTGAGTTATATGGACGTGGCCTCTTTTGTGCCAAGAACCAGCGTTTGAACCTGTCAAGTACAGAAAATTTAAAATTCACCTAATGTATTTTGGGCATCGTAACCCCCGCTGTCTAGTAGATTGTTTTTTGTTCATGTTATTGTTTTTCCTTGTATGTTTTGTCATTAATACTCTTTTGTTTTTTAAGGATGTCCTAAACATAATAAATATCTTTGTTCCTTGCAAAATGAGTAGAAACAAAAACATGTTTCACCATAACCCATTTGAGTTTTAAAACATAAGAAAAATAATTACTCTCTCTTGAGTTAAAGTTATTTTTAAATTACAAAAAAGTTTAGCCTAGCATTCTTTTTTCAGTGTCAGCGCTCCTAGACAAGCGTCTACTTATCAGCAACGAACTGAAATATTTGAATCTCCCTAGCGTTTATCGGTATTTATCGACGCTGCTCTGATTGCCATGCCAACGAGCCAGCGAGCTTGTATTAAAAAAATAACCTAAAAATAGCTCTCGCCATTCTTGTCCGTTCTTTACATAGAAAAACCAATTTCAAGACCGAGCCACCACATAGGCTGAGTACACAACAGAAATGGATTACCTCATTTCTTATGGGACGCCCCAACACTTCCCGCATATTTCGAACCCTTCCACGTAACAATTCATATAACACGAGTCGTCATCCAGTCGAGAACGAACGCGGTAACACGGTAAATCCATATATTTATTACCGCTTTCACCCCCGACAGGTCCTAAAGGGTTCAATACATTTTTTTAGGCACGTAGTAGCGAGAATTTTGCGTCATGGCTTTTAAACTGCACGATTACAAACGAAACGAATGAACTACAATTTTTATTCCAAAAAATAGAGTATTCTGGTGGCTGTGGTTGGTGACATATTTAACTACGCGAAAAATAATAGTTAGATACTTGAAAGGGTCTCGAGACCGACTTTGTCAAAAACGAACACAATACACTTAGATTTACCAGAAAGATTTTTCCGTAGCCAGGAATCAAACTATTACCCCCTGTATTATTCTGCCATCCCCTAGTGACGCTTATAAGGTTCAAATTCTGTTTAAGAATTTGTTGTTATTTTTAAGAACAACTGTTCCGGTCACTTGCTAAAGATAAAGATTTTGTAAAAAACTAAATATGCAGTTTTTGTTTTAGGGCATATGCACAACAGAGTTTTTTCTTTCTGAATCAATGGTTGATTTAGTATTTGTTTTTAAAGTAGATTAAGTTACAATAATTGAAGATAGGAATATTTATCTCTGGTTCTATTCCTATCGTTATTTTTGTTACATAATCTACATAAGAAGACATTGTTTAATCGACCACCGATTCTGCAGTCTAAAGTCTAAATTGGTCTCGACACCCCGTCGATCTTTTTTCTGCATACTACCTGATTTAGTATCTGACCAACCAGTACAATTGAAAAATATAAAGAGCAGCTATACTCACCGAACTAAACTCACAAATTCGTAACGTGTTATCATTGTACTTAAATAGTAGGGTATTTCAATACAAGATTTTAATCGACCCCGGGATAAACAATATTTTCTGTCTTCTATCCATTGTCTCTTTTATTTATTTTCCAGCTAGTCTAATCATACAGCCAGTTCGCACGGAGGTTTCGTGTTGTCTCTATGAGAGTTTAATTGAACAAACTTGTACTCTGGAGGTTTGTCCATAATGTCCATATTCCTGACGACCGACGACCGGAGAGGGTTTGTTGTTATGGTTAAGAAGTTGGCCACGGTACAAACACAGTCTGGGTATTTCCTATGTATATGAAGTATGTATTTACAAAGTGATGATATTTAAGTATTTTTTCATTACTCATACTCTGAAAGTGGGTCATTACTGACCTGAGAAGCGGGCTGAAAGTAACACTTTTCATCCCTAGGGAGAATCACTTTCAACTGACAGCTGTCAAATATATTTTTTTTTAAAACTCGTTTTTTTCACATATCTATTGAACCATGTTCCAACTTTCTATACAGCCACGATGTAAAATTTGAAATAACTCAAAGTTACGTATTGATCAGAGAATATATATGTTTAAAACAACTTTATTACAATTTAGTTTCAACAATTTCTTTAAAATAACTTGGCTTTGAGCAAAATATTTTACATTTTTCCAATGATGAAAATAAAAAATAATGGCTGAATAGCAGTCCGGCCACAGAAAAAAAAACAAACAAAATAGGCGGGAAAGCGGCAATTCCATCTTCATTTATTTTCCTCATTTTTTCTTTAGCTAATTCATGTTTTTATTTTTACTTTCCTCGTATTTGTAATGAAAAGCACAGTGTTTACCTCGGGTGAAAGACTTATTTAGTCCCTCGAACTATTGGCGCCCTCACTTCGTTCCGGGCGCCAAACCCCGTCTCGGGACTAAATAAGTGACTTTCACCCCTAAGGTAACAATGTACTATTATTCGTTGCCTAGTATCCCATAGCACAAGCAATCAATTGCTGTGAATTTGGGTATGGATGGCGCTTAGTAGAATAATGTCCAGGGATATTCGTAGACACAACTTATAACTCTACGGTTTTACGTATAACTTTGGTACGGTATGCTACAGGTGGGTTTTTGAACTCGCGACCTTTCGTGTAGTAGTCAACTTTTTAACCATTACACCATACCGTAGTCGAATCGTGAACACGTGTCACACGAATCGTGTCGTACAGTTGAAAAGATTTTGTGCTGTTGACTTAAATTTGAATTCGTAATAGCGAAGCGTTTCGTATTCAACGTATCCAACGTAGACCTGGAGCTCCCGATTCTGTTACGCTGGCATTAAGGTGTCAACTATTGACGGCGGCTGAATATTTTAGGCGCAACGCGTGGGTGTATTATCCTCATACATTTTGCAATACAAGCTTCTGACAGTTCTACTATCGATACTTTTAGTATTGTATGTTTACTTGCTCTATAACTACTTTGTCTTGCCTTCTTAACCGCATGTCGTACGTTTAATGCGACAAACTTTCGTGTGACGAGTTGTTTTTATCAATAAAAGTATCGTGTTTAGATTCATCAGAAACCCCTACTAATTACATCGTGGGAATCTAAACCCAACAAAGTTGTGTTGTCAGTGTTTTTCATCGAGCCGCAAATTAAAAAAAATATACAATAAACACAAAATAGGTGTTTCGGCTGGTCTGAGGTATTTGTGTTATATTAATTTCAGTGAATTCGTCGTATTATTCTCAGGACTTTCAGGCTCAACCTAGTTTAAAGTATATCAATTAGTTCAAAACTAAAGTAAATTTCATCAACTGCGACTTAGTTTAAATACACAGTTAGTTTTGCTCTCAACTATTTTGGCTCATAATAATGGGTCAGTATTGGTTGTTTATATAAACTTACCAGAATTTTAGTTAAAGGAGTAGACTTGTCTCAACTGGTACAACTTAATATAATAGAATCCGACTTAGACGTAGTTTCACATTTTTTCTTCCTCAAGTTCAGTTTTTGCGCTGATCCTCTGTCAGGACAAATAAAAGGAAATTTAGCCATTGTTTATGAAATTGGGTGTACAATAAAAGGACTAATTATTTTATTTATCTAAACTTGCTAACCCGTTGAAAGTGTAATCCGCTCGTTCAATTAGTTCACCAGACCAATCCAACTTAAGCCTAAATTAAATATCCCTAAATCAAAAGCAGTTTACATAGGATCAAACACAGAAATAACTAGAATAACTCTTGCATGTACAGTATTTACAAAATCTTCCCAAATAACTCAACTTTCCGCAACTTAATGAACTTGCATTGTTTATACTGGGCCAAGTAAGAAAACATCTCAGAAACTTGCGTGAAAGTATCCCAATTCGGAAAGGTCCACTAAATTACAACTCTACTTAATTTGAATTAAGGCGTGTGTCGTTTTGGGACGATATATTAACAAAGAGGAATTTGTAATTGGAATATTGTTTCTTGTGCAAAACAACAGCTTCTGTACGGCTCACTGTTGGGCATGGTCAAAATAATCAAAATTTTGGCTTAACGCCGGAATGTTCCACATTTCATGTTATTCTTTAAACTGTAGGAAAAATAAAATTAATGCGTCAGTACATGAACATCATTGGTGGTATAAACACATCAGTAGGTAATCCGTATTCGTATAGTAGTACGAACCAGATTTCGTGTAATATTGTGTGCTTGTTATACTTAATGCCAAAACGAATTTAGAATTAACATCGTTTTTATTTCATCGCTAAGCAGTTGGTCCCGGTTGACGTCGCTAGATGGCAGTCAACATGTCAGCCTTTATGGCAGAACATCTAACATAAAGGTTGCTCACTACTCTACTCTTACAACACCCCTCCAACAATCCGCACTGAGCCCGCGTGTTGGAGTATGGCTTGTTACACGTCATAGTTGAGGTGAGGCCTGTGCTCAGCATTGGGACGTATAAAGGCCATTTATTTTTATTTTGAACTGGAATCGCGGACATAGCTCAGAATCAGCAAGCTGAAGTGGCAGTAGGCTGGTCACGTCTGTAGAAAGACCGATGGCCGCTTTAACAGACGAGTCCTTGAGTGGAGACCGCGGATCGGTAAACGCAGTCTAAGGCGCCCTCCAGGAAGATGGACCGATGTCTTGAGAACGGTGGCTGGATTGGACTGGATACGGAAGGTTTAGAACCGGGAGTTGTGGCGCTCTTTGGTGGAAGCCTATGTCCAGCAATGAACTAGACAAACTAATGATTATGAGATTTTTCAAACTCGAATAAAACCAACGCAACTCTACAGCTTTATTGCCATTAAAATAACTGCCAATACGGTTAAGTTTTATCTAACAATATCTATCTAAAGATAATAACCTCTGTTCACAAATAACATAACAAAACATCTGTACTGTTCTCAGTAACGTCCTCGTATACGGGTATTTTATGTAGAGTTGGTTGTAATAACCTCTTATTCTTAAGCAGGCTAGCAACGCTTTTATCCTACCAATATTATAAATGCAAAAGTTCGTAAGAGTGGATGCCGTGTTGCTAATTCACGTAAAAACTACTAGATTGTTTTTAATGAAACTTTACAATAATATTTTATTTATTTTCTTTATTGGGGAAACGAACAGCCATAAATAATACATAGGTTTAACTTAAATTAGCATTTATAGCTCATGCATCGGAATAGGCCATAGGCTACAATTTATAAAGTTTTTTCTTTTAACCTATCCCCACGCGCACGAAGTCGCGGGCAACCGCTAGTATAAAATTAATGAAATAAAACATTCCACCTATAAACAGCCAAATAATACCGATAACCGATACCAAATTAATTGGTTGCATTCAGAAAGGGATACAGTAAAATATCCTCGGTACTATTGCATCCATTAACAATTCGACCCCAATTTCTTAGGCCGGGAACAATCGACGTTGAAACATCGTCGACGACGAGTATTTGTCTTCAGCCTCGATCGGCCTGGAGGCCTGCCTTTGGGATCAGGGCTGGTGCCTTTCACTTTGATGTTTGCCAATCTCTCCCGTGCTCAAAATATCACACATACCGACGAATTCACAAACGTCAATCAAGGTTGACAACGACGAATTTAAGTTCACCTTGCTTGTAATATTGATGCAAGATAGGGAATATGCACTGTTCTTTTTTATTTTTTGATAGCTTATATTATCGTTTTATGACAGATCAATAATATGCATCACCAAAAATGCAAAATCACTACATAGTATAAAACAAAGTCGCTTTCTCTGTCCATATATCCCTATGTATGCATAAATCTTCAAAACTACGCAACGGATTTTGATGCAGTTTTTTTAATAGCTAGAGTGATTGAAGAGGAAAGTTTATGTGTAAAATAACATCCTATCTCGCTCGGCTCGCTAGTGTAGTATATTTATAAAGTGTTAAAATTTCTAACTTCAAGAGTTTATAATGCCGCCATTGCGCCATGGCGCGCTCGGTTCTCATAGACTTTGAAGTCACGCAAGTCTATGACAACACAAAGGTAACCTACAAACTGTTGAATTCTTCGTCTTGTCGCGCTTTTGACAGAGAATAAACGTAGACTGCTACGTCACACTCGACCTCTAAGCTAAGCCAGAGCTCCGTGGTGAACCTCTAAGGGTTTCATGGGCCACTAACCCTAAAAATGAACCGGTTTCGTGGCAGCCCTGTCGCCTAATGCCCTCAATCACTCAGGGCGATGTTTGAGCGCGCGGATTGAATGCGTATTTGCCTGAGCGGGAGTTTGTCTCACTTAACCGAGGGCGGCGCTTTTTAAACCGCCCGCCCACGGTGCGTGCGGATAACTTTGATGCCAAATGTTTCTGGTAACAGGAAACTTGTGAAGGCTTATTACCTTTTTTGCCTTTTATCAAATACATAAACATAACATAAACAATCTATTTACGTCTCACTACTGGGCACAGGCCTCACGTCGACCATGAGGTGGAATGAGCCATACTCCAACACGCGGGCTCAGTGCGGGATGTTGGAGGGGTGAGCAACCTTAACTTTAGATGTTATCAAGACGCCCTAAGGCCTCTGACTAGGTTTACGCTCTAGTAAATAATCATACTATCTTGTACACACGGTCAATTTATAGGTACGTATGCCAGGGGTAAATTTTGGACTTCGCATCAGTACTGACATAACGTATCTACCTCTTTTAAATATCATTGGATTGCACTAAATACATGCACGCCATTCTGGAATGCAAACAACTGAAGGATTGACAAAAATAACATGAACTATCAAAGTTCGCTTTTATTCTGGTTCCCGCTGAAAAAAGGCCTCTGAGTAATGTTTATTTTTGGTATTGGCTTGTTCAACTCAAACTCGAACGGTCGAAGTTTTCCTTTTCGCGGGCAAGAAAAAGTTTAATCGCGTGAGTCAAAGGACGGACATGCTGGTGAAGTTTATTTTTAAATTGACAAGTTGCAATTCCTTTCATATTTATTATAAGATAGAAGAGGCAAAGTTGATTGCTACCGGCTACAGTGTTCTAAATGACTTTCGATGCAGAATATTGTTAATTAGTCAAAAAAATGCAATATTGCTTAAGTTTTCACTAATTTCTACGCCCCAATATTGATATAAACAAAAAGAGTAAGATACGGCATTCCCTTAGCAAAAGTGGCCTCATAAAAACAGGTCCATTTTGAGCCAATATGACAGCAACTTGTTTGCGTGCACGTCGTTTGCACATCAATGTCTTGTACCAGTTTTAGAAAACGCGAAGTATGAACTTAACAAATCTTCCTCTTTTGTATAAATAAATGGCCCCAACTCAAGATTTTTTGTCAAAATTAAAAGACATTTCGTGCACGCGTTTGACTTAAAAAAACAGTTCTTGGCTATTACACCCTTATTTTTTGGGACTACGAGAAAGTGATGTATTTTTAATACCATTACAAAATTGGGTTAATTATTTATTGTGATCCAAGACCTCTGAATCACAGCACAGCCCTCACTTCGTCAGTCACCAAGGCATCAAGTATTAAATAGAATCAAATATTTATTTCTACCACGTCCTTTTTCCTCACGGTCACGCCCCTAATCCTGATTAAAAAATCACTCACACAAAATTATAACTGTTTGTTGAACAAATTGGATCAACATATTTTAATTTGAACTTCACGCACGAGAGGGCAGCACGGGCAAATTAAATCAGGCCCTTCGTCTGACAAAGGGTCAAAAATCTGTGTCAACATTCGTGATTCTAATGGCAAAGGTAACCGAGTTAGTCCGTGTGTGCTTCGGGTAAAAAAATACACATAAAAACGTACTAAATGAGGTTTTACTTTGATATGTTCAAGGTATTGTTCGGCGTGAGTTAATAAAGAGATTTTTAAGCAGAAATTCTGCATGCACTGATGTTAACTCATAATTCAAAAATTCAGCCTCTGCGAATGAATGAACGAACCAGTAAATATTTATTTGCATAAAAGGCGATGCAGTAAATTTTATACTTACATTTTGTGATAATTTCAATACTTCCCCGATTTATCGGCAGATATTTAAACGGATATGCGACTTAGAGCGCTTGCGAGACGGACGTGTGACGGATTTTTCGTTAATATTATTATTCACTATTATATTATTCCAAGTCTTATTAGCTGTCCAAGAAGCTTTAATTTCAAACAAAACTACTGTGTGTCGTTTACGCTAATTGACATCAAGATAAGTCGACGGCGCTGAATATCGACGAGATTCCCGCTCCTCACCCCCGTGAGTAAACAAGACTTCCTCTTATTTTTTGGCCTGCTTGCACTAAGCGGTGTAGCGACTCACGGACCAAGTAAGCGGGCGTACCAAGGATCCACGATGAGTACTGCACGCACGCCTCCTGGATATGGCATTGAAAACAAAATTGGCGAAGCACAACCTAATATTCTTGTTATTTGTGAATGACCTTCCGTCATGCATTACGACAGGCATGTCAGTTTTGTACGCTGACGACACAACAGTTGTAGTCAGTGCGCGCACGTACGAACAACTCAGCGTCAAAATTGCGGAGGCATCTGCACAACTGCAGGAGTGGTTCTCGACCAATGGGCTATTATTAAATGTCACCAAGTCGAATGCGATGATTTTTTCGGGGAGGCCTGTGTGTTGTGTCGAAGGTTATTGAGAAAATTTTACACGCCCGTCTGGAAACATATCTCAACACAAACAACATTTTATACAAAAACCAATACGGGTTTAGGCGTAAATCAAATACTCTTGCGGCTACGACGGATCTCATTACAAAAATTAAAAACAAACTAGATAATAAGCAGATAGCGCTAGGTATCTTCATTGACTTAAAAAAAGCCTTTGATACAGTAAGTCACAAAATTCTCATTAAAAAACTTGCAGGCATTGGCATTGGCGGCAGCGCCTTAAAAATCTTGGACTCATATTTACAAAATCGCAAACAGTTAGTTAAAATAGGTGACCACGAAAGTAGTCTACAAGCCATTCCATGTGGGGTGCCCCAGGGATCGATACTGGGCCCACTTTTGTTTTTAATATATATCAATGATATTCACCAAATTGGACTTGAAGGGGAGCTAACATTGTATGCTGATACACTACTGAACTAAGCGAATGGTTTAGATTCAACTTACTGACAATCAATACAGCCAAAACAAATTACGTTATTTTTTCCGCAATAAATAAAATAATCAGTGACCAAGTACAGCTTCAAATAAATGATCAAACAATCAACCGAAAGTCAAAAGAAAAATATTTAGGCATTATCCTGGACAACCACCTCAACTGGAAACCACACTTGGAAAAAATTAAGGGCAAATTAACATCTCTGACTGGAATGCTGTTTGGTATTACTAAATGTCTACCTAAGCAAATACGCCATATAATCTATAACTCGCTTGTTAAACCCCAATTGGAATACTTTATAGAGATCTGGGGCACAGATGCGAAAAAAAATATTCAGTTAATTCAAACAGCCCAAAATAAACTAATTAAAATATTATTCAACTTTAAGTTTCGAACAAACACAACACTAATTTATAAGGCGACTAAAATTTTTAACATAAACCAAACGTATAAATATTTAACTTGCTTACTTGTACGCAAAATTTTAGACGAGTCTATAAACATAAATTTAAATTTCACTAAGAAAACAACTGTTCAAAAAATGCAATTGAGGAATTCCAACCACCTAGTAACTTACAAGTGTAGAACAAACTATGGGAAAAAAACCATTGAGTATGAAGGGGTTAAACTATATAACGCACTGCCAAATAGGATTAAGGAATCTCAAAGCATAGGTATATTTAAGAAACGCCTAAAACAGTATATTTTAAATGACGAATAACTGTAATAAATTGTAAAAATGAAATATAAAATTATTGATCAATTGAAATAAATAACTTAAAAAAAAAGGCTTAAAATAAAAATAAAAACAGTAAAATGAAACATTATCACCTAATTATTTTCATAGTATCTTAATATAATACCAAAAAAAATATTCTTATTAATTTATTTTAATTTTATTTACAATTAATAATCAAAATAGATAATTTATAGTAGTAGTAATGATATTTATAATACTAATAATTCAATGAAATTAAAAATATAAGGTAAGAGTAAACCAGCTCAACTACCCTCATCACTGCCGCATCCGCGCAACTTACGAACTTCGCACATCAATGTATGTTCTTGTCCACGAGTGAGGCGCGTGCGCATAGCGTAGGTACGAGGTATGCCGGCCGCTCGTTCAGAATTTTGCATGCTACCTACATACTATATTTTTTTTTAATTGTACGTTCGTCCAAAGCGAACTAATATTGTTTAATAATTATTTTTTTTAAATTGTTTTCTCAGTAAGCGAATTTGTAATTCTTATGAGAAATAAAGATCTTTAACCGTATATGTCGTCTTTTTACGACAAGAGTCATTCAGAAATTCCAATGCGATTTTAATATTGAAAATACGTTACATGGTGTGTTCAAATAATGAATGATGATGAACCGTGAAACTAAAAAGCTAACCGTACTGTTATACCTACATAGGCTGTAACCTTGTACGGGCTAAGCTTTTTAATGCACGCGTAGTTGGTTATGAGTACATATCAAGAACGCTTAGTCCAAACCTGGAGCAATGCGTTTATTCATAAATTAACCCCCGAATTCACAAACGACAATCAACGCTAAACACGCGCTCACGCTCATGCTGTCCCTTTCAGTTCTATTGACATTTTACGGGACAGCATGAGCGTGAGCGCGCGCTTAGCGTTGATTGACGTTTGTGAATTCGGGTTACGTGTTTTACATCCACCTTTCATGAAGGAAGAGACTAGCATTCAACACACAGCTGTGTACAGGCTATGCCTAGTTTGAATGCTAGTACCGATGGTAATTATGTACAAGAAATTGATACCTACAATATTGTTAAATATGTAGTCCTAAATATTTAATTTATTGTAACATGTACCGACGTTGATAGTTTGAGTAGTCAAACCTTTACCTTTTAGCACAAAATATAAAAAAATACAAAAAATACCTTTACGCGTATTCAACCGAAAATCGATATCCCGAACGCGTTTTCTATAATCATCACTATCCATAATGCTCTCGTATACGAAACTTTGTTTTACCTAATCGTCTACAACTATAATGGTTTTGTGTTATAAAATTGAGTGCTATAATAATTAGACGTCCTAATTTTACTAGCTATAAAATCACTTGGTCCAAGTATGATTTGACATAATGAATGTTTGTCCGAATGGTGGTTTATTATAACAATGTAAGTCCGAATTCGAGGGTTGGTTATTTTTTTACAAACCCTAAAATAAAATGCATGCTGCATGCCTGCCTGCATGTTGCATGCTTGTTTACATGGTGAATGCCGAGGGCGGATCCGACATGGACGTGATAGGTTCGAAGGTTAAGGCGTGAGCGCAGCTCACGCCTTAACCTTCGAGGGTTAGTTATTTTTTTTTCAAACCCTAAAATAAAATGCATGCTGCATAACTGCATGCTTGCCTGCGTGCTGCATGCTTGCCTGCATGCTTGCCTGCATGCTGCATGCTTGACTGCATGCTTCATGCTTCCTTGCATGCTGAATGAGGAAGGTGAATCCGATGAATTGATGATTAGAAAACCGATGTTTTTTTGCAAATTATCGATTGCAATTTTTATAGCAAATAATATTTAGGACATTTATTAACATTTATGCAATTTCGATTTTAGTGCTCGATATATTATGAGAAGAGACGTTAGGACTAAACACTATTATGAGAAAATATTTTAGGTGTTATAAATATTATAGATTGTGATAGTTTTAGCAAAGAATTTTAGGACATATAACATTTCGGAATTATGATTTTAGGGCAAGTGATATTATGAGACAGTAAATTAGGGCTACCTATCATTCGGACAAATGATAATTATGTCAGAAAACATTATGACACGTTAAATTATGGCCAAAAATTTTATGAGACACAATAGAGAACCCTCTTTGTCATTTATGATATAATGTCATGCAAAGTGTCAAGTTTGAATTATCGTAACAGATTGATATTAATATTTCATTGACGGAAATACTTGACAGTAGAATTGTCACTGAGACTTTCTTTTCAGTAGTAATAAGTTTCTCCTTAAAAAGATCGACATGGTTTTAGTTGAGCAAAATAGATTATCGCATTTGAAGAGGTAAAACTAAGTCACCCAATGACGTCAACTGTCAGGCATCTCAAATAATAGACAAAATGTCATAACATAATTGTACATGTGTTAAACTCTGTTAGAAAAGTCAACCTTAGCGAGCGTTACATCTCGCAGAAACTATTGTCAAAAGTGGTAGACCGCTTTCTTGGCTGACTGTACCACAAAACTATATATCTGGCAATAAGTGAAACCCTTTACGTTTGTATTATAGTTATCAGGTCTCGCTGCAAGCCCATAGTAACATTCATTTGCATGATAAATATACACGGTTAAAAATTTATGTAAAAATTTATTGATCATAGAATCAACAGGTTTAATCAAAAACTCACCTAAAACAAAAACGTATCTAGGTTTGTCTTATCGGTATTGTAATCTAGGTTATTGGCAGTCAATAACCTAGATAACAATAATCTAGTTTGTCTAATACATCTTGCCTTTACTAAGCCTCCTTTGTTGGTAGATGTAATTCAAGACTTCTCCTTTCCTAGATTAAGCTGCAGCTAGTGTTGCTACGCGATCAATTATCGATAGGTTAAAAGTAGCCAAACGATAGCACGGGCAAACTTTAGGTACACTTCGAGAACGGTGCCCCCACTTCTAGGTTACTTCTTAATACTTGAAGGCGTTAATTGTTTGAGGTTGCAATTTTATGAAGATTTCATTAACCCGGCGTCATGGGGGTTGGGTCTAAGATACCCGGCCGTTTTTAGAATTTCTATAATTTTTATACTATTCACCCGACATTGCTGTTTTTTCCTATAGCTGGAGTTAATAAATCACTTCACACGTTTGTGCCCTGAAATAAGTCAGAAAACGCCTGAGTTTGGAGCTATAAGTGCCGTAACCTAAAAATGGGTAATTTAGACCCATGCCTGTACTCGGTGTAACAATTTCACTCCATTTTTTCCATACAAAATGAGTTTTTTTTATATTTATATTTTATTTGTATTACTTCTTCTTTATTGTAGTTTAAACCTTTTTTATTTAGTTTGTTAGTGCAAAAGACATATTTGAGCGGTTTTTATAGACCATATTTTATATTTTTTCAAAGTCTCGTTTCCATGATAAAAATTATATATTTCAATTTTTTTTTAGTGTCGGATAACCCTTATAACTCTAAAGTTAATGTTGGTAATAATAAAAACCTTTTCTTTCAACTGGAGACTAAAATATTTTCATATCTTACCAGGGTCAAATAGACCCAACCCCCACGTCCATGTTACAGTTTTTAACCCCCATGACGCCGGGTTAAAACAATCCAAAACTGTAATTAAAACCTAGCCAGATCATGCGTCAATTTTTGGGTCTAGCAAAGATTTTGGAAGACACATAAAAATTGACAAGAAAACACACAAGAAAAAAAAGTGACGTGGTGCAGATTGCCAATAAACATTACGTGAAACTGCCAATAAATAGCTTTACTTCGTATCAATAGTATTGACAAGCCAATTTTTAAACAATTTTAGGCTGTTTTCAAGATATCAATTTATGTAAATTTCAAGGTCTCATAGGATTAGTTAATAAATACGTTATTTGTAATGTGTTTTTATATGTAATAAATGTGTTTTTGCGTGAAACGAGACTAATTCGCGATGCCTTTCATTTCAAAAAGCCCTGTTCTAAAATTTCCCATTCTGAAAATGACTACTTCTACTAATGTCCCATTTAAACGCTCTCTAATCTATCGATATTTCAGCAACACTAGCTGCGGCCATAAATGAGACGCAATCTAATCGCAACAACCCTACGTAACCACGTTAGGCTGCCCCCACACGATTCAATCACGATCGGGTCGAACGCTAACGCGTTGTAATGGAACTGCAGCCGCATTTGTTACTGAAGAACTGGTTAGTGGAGTATTTATCACTGCAAATGTGAAGGGTTACTTTTAGCAAGTATTTTAAAGGTTGATTTTAATACTTACCCCCTTATTCATAAAAACGAACGCAACGCTAATGCATTGTTGAAGCTATTGACGTGTTCTGTCACTTACTCGCAAATGGCGGCAGCAACAAGAATGAAATGGCGGCAGCAACAAGAATGACAGTGACAAAGCGATACAATAGTTATCGTGTTCTATAAGAGCTGTTTAAATTTTTATGAATAAGGGGGTTACTGTTTTTAAAATCAATAATAATTGTAAAAGAGCAACTTTATTCAACACTAGCAGTGAGCGGCCCCACGAATTCGTCGGCATGAATATTTCCATTTTATAAATATTTTTTTCAGTAATTTTCCGGTCCCATTTCATGTACCATAATAGCGACGTATACAGTACATCCAATAAAGTAATGTAAGACAAATTTTAAAAAAAGATCAATAGGGAAGGGGAAAAGGAAGTGATAGCTGAAATCACATTACATACGAAAGAAAGAAAGAAAGAGAAATAGTTCATTTAGTGACACAAGGAAAAGAATTAAAATGATCGTAACTAAAAACTATTTACTAATACACTCTTGACTATCTTCAAAACAGATTAGTAGACTATTGTTGCCGTCATGTTGAACTCAGCGTTTAGAAATTTTTGAACTCAAGGTGGTAAGTGGCGAGGTCACCGCCATTATATGGGTGCTTGGATGCTTTATTAGTATTTACTAAAGACGAAGTTGGTGTTCCGGCTTGGAGTCAGGATCACACACGACAGTGTGTTGAACCTGTTGTTAGCGGTAATCTCGAAGTGTTGCTCAGAAGTAGGCAATCCTCCCGAATAAAAATAATTCAAATTCAATATTTCTTTATTTAAGTAGACCATTACACAGTACTTTCGAATCGTAAAGAATCTTTATTTCAATCACTTAATAAACATACACATAATAATACAATAAATAAACAATACTTAAAATACATTTACATAACGTGACTACCACCGGCGTCGGAAGGTTGTTTTGTTTCCACTAAGAAGACCCGGCAAGAAACTCAGCACTTACTCTTTTTAAATCGTCCAATGTTTTACAGTACAAAGTGAATGTTTAAATAAACCAACCAAGTCATAAAGTTTTGACATGAAAATAAACAAAACAGGAAGTTAATAAGTAAACTTGGGTAAACTAAGTAAACTTGAGCAGATCAGTTCCCGAAGGTGGCACCTGTTCACAAGTTGAAGTGTGAGCCAGCCATCATCCCGCTAAACCATAATAAAGCGACACCGTAACCCTTGCTATCGTGACACAACTCAGTTTAAGCCAGTGTGTTTACATTCTTTATCTCATTTTGTTTATCTTAATTTAGCTTAGAATGACCTGTTTAATCACAATTCACCCCATCGTAAGCGCGTTAGAGCACCCCACCTGATGCAATCAAGCGCCATCCATCCTTAATGGCATTACGACCACATTAGCTTTAAGCTCTCTTTGATAGCGCATTTTTCCAATTGATTTCCTTTATTTTCTCTGAGTGAAAAATTCAACAAAAACTAGACTACATACTGAACTCCACTGGCTTTTGTAAAACCTTAGAAAGAAGATGTTCAGAGTATAAAGTTCTGGTCACGCGCGATCACATGTGAGGAGGATTAAATACCAAGTGCACCAGTATTTTTTATTCTTAATTAACAAATAAGGCCACTCAACTTCACCGATTGAAGTGTTTCAAAAACAGTGCAGAAATTTGAAGTGTTCTGGCGACAAATAATACAACAGGAAAATTAACCTACTGGAGGCACTAATATACTCGAAGGATAACTTTTGATTAGACACTGCTGCTCTGGAGTACACGGCTTTGCATACGTAGTAAGTATACGTATAGGTATATAACTATATAACCAACTCGCAATTGCAGCCGACGTGCAATAATAACACAGTACAAGCGAAATTGAACTCTAACTGCAATGCGGTAAGGCTGCATATTGATTGGCACGTAAAGTAGATAATTACGAACCTTTCGCGCCAAAACATTCTCGCGCCTTCTCAGCGAAGCAGCGTACAGTCTCTCGCTTTCTAGACATTTCTAGAAGCCATCTGAGGCATTTGAGCCATACTGTTCGCAAGTCTGCCATTCAGTTTCAAGATTCCTACGCTTCAGGACTGAAACCAACCTTCCAACAGAAAAACGTTGAAATCGAATAAAATCGTGATAGCCTACCTAGATTCAAATACGGTGGATGGATAATTATCATGAGGATGAGGAGAAGGAGAAAGCTTTTCGGTCGATCGATTGTCCGGCAAAGCTGTGAAAGCTGAATGGATGATGGCAGTCTCCCATATCAACTTTTATTCTACTCATTTTTTAGCGTCTACTAATGAAAATAATATTAAATATTGAGTTTAAATTCGATAAGATATACCATCGCGCGAACTCTGGAAAAATATAGATTTTGAAATTATGTCTTGGCAGCTGTGCAATCAAGTGAAACGAAACACGCGTTTTAAATGTCTTTCATACGTTTTCAAAAATGTTTTCAATCATTCATTATTTTAATGTCGTTAAAAATTTTCGGTTTCTGAAATAAATGCACTTTTTCAAATTGTTTCGACTTCAGACTTAATACAATATAAGTAGTTGTGTAACAAAATCGGGGATTTTTGAATCCCCGAATTTCCACTCTTTAATTAAGGCTAAGTACGCCTTCCAACTCATGCAAATTGTCTATAGAACTGTAAGTGACAAGTGTATTTGTAAGAGCTGCCCCACTTGTTTTGAGTTTGTAAATTTGGCGGTAAGTCAGTTGCACTGACTTAGCTTGTTTTGTGGCCTACTGAAGTTGGCGCCCTATGGCCTTCAGCCATTGTGTCCAACATTTAAGAAACTTCTCGATCGCAGTTTAAAGTGTTATATTTTGAGAACTACTCCCGTACGCACGTTACCGCCCCAAACGATTCAATCAGCAGCCTTTCGATCGCTACCCCTAACTCCCACACCCGACCGTTAAATATCGCCTTTTACCGGCTATCTTAGCAGTATTTCCCCTCTAAACTCTAAAAATAAATTAACAGCCCACCTGGTGCTCGCCGCATTGTAATCTTCAACTAAAGCCAGGAGTAGACTGAAGATTGTGCTTAACTATCTTTAGAAATATTTTTACAGTTTTTTATTCGTAGAGCCAACTAGAAAAGCCGGCCAAGGGCCGTTATTTTTATTTAATTTATTTAATATACAATAAATATCCTGTTATTTTTTTTAACGTAACCTTACTTGAGCCCCTGTGTAATTAATGACTTAATCACAACTTTATGCCAATTCTAGTTTGGGCTCCAATTCACACGTAAAAAAGTATTCACGCTTTATCAGGCCTTTACTAGATTTATGTTGATATGTGTGTAATGTGATAAAAATGTGCTTCAAATATTAGTATCGGTCATGATTTTATTGCATTTAATGCTTTACAACCTGAGTCCGAATTATATTTATTGTTCAACTTAACCTACGGCACATAAACAGCTAGATATGAAATTCTACGAACATTCATTAGATTTTACGATCGTCGATGTTACTCATGCGAGTGATTTGACTAGAAACTAACGTAAGCTTAATGATGTATCCGATAGTGAAGTTTCTAATTCCTTCGCTCCAGGGAACTTCCTGTCTCTACACAGCTCTATCCAGCTCTACTATTGATCAGGCCGTAATTGCACTTACGTCCCTCATGTTTCCTAGTGATTCCTACCTCTGAGCTTAATATATACTCAGCGCTGAACGAAGCTTTGATTTTTACTCAGTATTCGTTATTTTTCCAAGAAAAGCTATTCGAGCAATTTTCTTGCGATCATCAAAAACATATAAGATTTCTTACTGTGGACTTTTTAAGTGTTTCGTGGCAAAAGATATCAGATTGGATCTGACGAAATTATCGCAATTAAATGAATCGCAATCAGTTTTTTCAAATACGAAGCCATGTAAACATACACAAACTTTTTTCACATGAAAACATACATAATAAACTCGTACGATAGGTACCAGCCAAATAAGTAAAAACAAAAAATACAAGTATGTTTGTTCGTGCACACGAAAATATTTGTCATTAGCACTATGCTGAAATTGAGCCTGCAACCTTTGATGCAGTAGTCAACTTACATAGAATCGGTCGTCAAAAGCGTAGCTTGTTCCCACTCTAAACTGAATGGGTCTTACTACGAATCTGCGAGTTTCAGTTCTGAGAATAAAGGCTTTCATTGGATACAATATTCGGGGTCTGCACAATGTAGCGATGGACGCAAGGGACGCAGATCAATGACGAAATCTCTTTGTGATCGAGTCAGTGTAAAAAAGACAAAGTTGATGCCTTTGTTTCTATCTACATTTTCCTCTATGTATAGAAAATACGTGTGGTAAATCTAAGATCTTAAAATACATTTTCGAATAGTGTTGTAAGAAACTTAAGCCTTTGAGTCCTATTTATGAAGACTCGAGTCTTATAAGTAAAACATAAAGCTCAAGTCCTTCAGAATTTGAAGTCTTTTAGAGAAAGACTTGAGCCCTAGAGAAAAAAACTTAAAGACCGAGTCTTCTTATAGGAACTCATGACTGAGACCTGTAATACATTGCTTGTTTAGTATAGCAATAAAATAGCAATTAACAAATTGTTATTAGTCCTTTTCTAATTTAATCAAATCCTGTTTCACCTATTATGTACATGTTGAATGATACCAACTAAAGTTCATGACTCAGTCTAGCTCAAAAAACTTAAAAGAATTCAAAGAACTTAAAAACTCAAAAGACCAAGGACTCGAAAGACTCTGGCTCATGTGACAGACGAGTCCTAGTCTTGGAAAGAGACTCAAGCCTCAAAATGAAGACTAAAAAACTCGAGTTTCTTACAACTCTATCTCGTGGCTACATCTCATCATGAATGTTTTCCCGTGGGCAGGCAGATACCATATCCTTCCGCTTACTAGGATGCTTGCATACATTTTGCGCTTTGCTTGTGTAGATGAAAAAACATTGTAAGTAATTGTATGTACATTTCTTTTAGATTGGCTTACGGTAATCAAAAATTAGTTCTCAAATAATGCCTCAATGCGTAGGGATTTTCCACAAACAAAATGGTTGCTTGTGTATTGTGTAAAGAGAAAAAGGCATTTCAACTAAGTGTATCCTTTGAGATTGTCTCACGATAATCAAATTTAATTACTTCTCAAATTCATGCTTTATTTGCATAGCGATTATTTATCTTAATGAAAAAAAGACTGAATATAACACAAAAGAAATATTTTGTTCAGAGGTAAGAGCAATCACCACATTAATTAAATTCTCTGATTCAATGCTTTTGATTACTGTAAAATTCTTTCATTTGCAATTTTAATTGGCGATTGTTTACCTTCGTGCTTTATTTGTGTAAATGCAGTATTTTGTAATTGTGTCATCTCGTACAGATCATAAATAAACTGCAAGTATTCATGGGCATTATTTGCACATTTTTGCACATCTGATCTCGAATTAAGCTGACTTTGTACGAGTACTGCGACTATCAGATCCATAATACCACTACTTATTCAGAAACATAAAATATGTTTTACACATGGGAGATCAACACCCAAACATGAGGTGCTTATGCGATCGCTGTTGTAAAGCAACACAAACCAGGTCAGAAATGAGATGGATGACCACCTCGACCGAAATTTTGTGATGTATCTTTTGGGAATTTACAAGGCCAGCTGCTCCCGGTTGACGTCGCTAGAAGTCAGTCTTTAAGCCTAGTCGTAGCCCTTCCAACAATCCGCATTTAGCCCCCGTATTGGATAAGTATGGCTCGAGCCACCTCATAGTTGAGGAGAGGCCTGTATCCAGCAGTGGGACGTCTTTATAATAGGTAGCCGGTTTGTGTAAAAAATTGATCAGCTGAAATTCCCGTTTAAGTCCCGCAAATATCTCACTAAATTAATTTTCTGCGTCTGAATATGTCAAGTACATAGCCTCGGAAACCAATCCAATTGCAGTAGTACACAAATTGTCTTCTTTGTCGATACGGAACGTTTTGTGTTTTTTACTGTGGACGCAAAGTGTAAGTTGCAATTTTTTTCACAACTTTTTAAGATAAGATATTATTCCGATGGTAATATACATATATCCTATTACCTGCTCTAGATCTATATTTTCTGTTTTTTTCCTCCTCCTCTCCTTATAATGTCTCGATGCAGATAAAAAATCTTTCCACACTAATAATTTTGTTTTTTGCGACCACCTATGCATAATTGACGCATAACTTTTGGCAATCGCGATAGTACACAGAAGGCCCTAGAAACGCTATGTTAGATACTCTTCCATAGCCATAAATTAGTTTTATGTGAGGTTTATGTAAAAATACTGTAATAAAACAGTTTTCCGGTTGAGATGGAGCTGAGGAGGATTGAAAGAATTGACTCATAACTCAGAGTTACTTTATTTTAGAGGTTGGCATTGCGGTGGCTCCCACGAATACTAGTACAACCCACAAAACGGCAAAAACTCGCATCTGTATGATTAGATAAGATATTATATAGTTTGAACACACAACCCTGCAAACTACTGCAAGTGACATTTAAAAAATGATGATAAACTAAGTAACTGTCAACACTGATGTGAATTACTAACACGAGTTATTTACTCAGAAAAAAGTTAATGAGTTGCAGAGTTTCTTGTGGTCACGAACTCAGTAAAAAACTTCAGTTACGCTATTTTAACTTTATCACATTTCAGTAGATAGTGATTGAAGAGGAAGGCTCTTAGGTTCTTAGGTAGGTATCATAGGGTATCATAACATCCCATTGCACACCCGTGTAAAGCCGGGACTGGTCGCTAGCAACATAAAATACCTAGAAATAACTCTAGCTGCAGGTGCATTTCAGTTGGTATCAATTCAACTGTTAAATTTTGCTTACAATTATTATTTTTAATCGAAAATTCCCAATGTTTTTATAACTCGAGGAACCTTTAATCTGCTCTCCTATAATATTTCGTTTTTGCACTTGCACTAGTATACGCAGAACCCGTCGATTGCGTTATCTCGTTCGCACCTTACGTAACTTGAAGGTTCTCGTTTCGCAGGAAAATAGGCTTTTATTATGTTTTCAGGCAGTATTTTCAAGATATTTTCCTAAGAGAAGCGCTAAATGGGCCTGAATGATAGCAAGAAAACATTTTCATATATTATATGAACTGGACTCGGCACGTGTTTTTCTTATTATTATAAAAGCACAATATAACTACAATATAATAATATAGCATTTTCTTTCAATGAGTGTTGCCACGTTATTGTATTATCCATTACCGTGGTGTTGCTTTCGCAGTTGCTATTCCCAACATGTACATAGCGTTTGCGCTTTTTTAATGGCGGATGAAAGCGTTCGCGATAAAACTGGCTAGTAGGTTCGGGGCCTGGAACCACAACTTGTTAAATTCTCTTAGTTGTAACTAAGACCTTCATAAAAAAACACATCAACAAAATGTTTGTTTCTATATATTAGCAGCACGTGAAAACAACGATTTAAACACAACTAAAGTTGAATCAGTTAAAAAAATGTAAAAGCTGGGCTACGATCTACGATCTTTATCTTCTTTGTAGTACTGTTGTGCAAAGAGTTAAACCGGCATCTACATGGTACCGACTCAGCAATTATCTTGCCATTTAAATTTGAACCTTAAGATGTGAGTGATACAATATATTTTATAATTATAATATGTGGAAGCCAACGGCGAGCTGTCAGCGCGCTCGCCGCTACATATCACTTACCTCGCAGCACGCGTCTCTACAACTTATGGTACAAATTCGAATGGCAAGATAACTGCAGGGTCGGAGCCGAGAAGTTGCCGTGCTACCAATTCGTAACAGACCAAACATTCTTGTAACACTATTTCAAATATCTGAATATGAATCCGAAATTTTCTTGTCTTACGATACTCTTCTTAAGATTAGCTGGACTGAAAGAGATCGCTAAATGGTACTTTGTAATTTATAAAGAATATTTTATCATCTTTATCTAAGTACCTACATCATGTTTTATCAGAGTGCCAAGTACGACAGGCACACCGCTTTGCTCACTCACTAAACTGTCTCGAGTCGGTAAACGCGAATTTGTATGGCGTTGGAGCACCGCCGCGAATAGGAGAAATAACGTCAAACCACGACCCTGATGAATTTGAAAGTCATCTACACCAATCTACCAGTAAATAATGACCTTCTTCATTAGGTCGGCTTAAGAACTTAAGAAAAACAAAAAACCCTGCTCACGGGGAGCAAAGCTGTTAGTGCGTGTCGTATTGTTTGTGAGTGAATGACAACTCACTTTAGTCGCTATATTTGTCGTAAAGTACTAATATTTTTGGTGAATAATGAGGTTAGTCCATGAAAGTGTAGTTATTAGTAACAACAAGTAGGGGTTTTTTTATCCTTAAATGAAGTTAAACATTAACAGAGACATTCGGAGAACTTTGGGGGAGACTTTTGCCCAGCAGTGGGGCAGTATAGGTTGAATTAAAAAAATAAATGAAACGATTTTCACAAAATGAAACTCCTGAACCAAGTCCAAACTTCTGCTGGACAAAACTGTACTGCTCTGCAATTTATTGTCAGTTCGGTTTCCCCGACTAATAGCCTCGGTGTGAAAATACATTTATTACCAACGTTTTCAGTTGAATAAAGTTTCACATATTTTGCAGCAAAACGTGCATGAAACTCAGTTGTTGGGGTTTTTAAACGATGACGTCATTTGATTTATTATACAATGGCGGTGATAAGCAAGTGGACAGTTTGAATGAAAGCGGTTACCGCAGCTTATGGGCATTTCGTGGCCTGCTTTGTGGGAGGTTTTCCGTACTAATGAAGTAACTGGTTTAAGTTTTTTTTGTTCTAAGTTCATGAGTTGGGTTGATGTTTGTATGAGTTCATAAAATGAACGAAACCTGCTCTCAAAACCCAGAGAGCAGATTTTGTTAATTTTATGAACTTATTCTAGTCCCAATGTTTAGATACATAACTTTGGATGGTGTAAGCATGGACGTAAAAGAAAGACGGACGGAACATCACACTCAAAAAATGTGAAGCATGTAAGGTGCTCCTATTTCGTTTGTTGCACATGACCTGCTACACTCACACACTCACACAATGACACGTGCTAGTCAACGCACACACCTAAACTGGCAGCTGATAATTAGCTTCACTCATAATTCACTCGTCTTTCTTTTACGTCTGTGGGTGTAACGTTATTTTCATGAATCACATTTAAATATTCTCAAATTGTGCCGTTCAGCTAGTTACGTTCGTTCTAGTAAATAGAGGCTTTTCAATGAAAACCTACGAGTTTGTATTAATTAATTATCTCAACAACGGTTTGATGCTACAGCTCGGCAATTTCACTAGGTTTTACTGTAATTGTTAATTAAACTGTTACCAATGAAATGGCTACCTCTGACGTGCCGACATTGTTTCTGAAGCAAAAAAAAATATACCGCGGTAATTATAATCGAACCGAATAGGAAACTAACTAGAGAGGAACGAGAGTGGCGTTATAAAATGAAATATTGTGTTCCTGAGATGCCCGTGGCGTAGTTGTGACAGTGAGTAAGCAACGATCGCTGTTGTTCAGCAACAACCGCCCGGTCGGCAAATATAGGATGGGTGACCCCGAACGAAATTTAGTGATGTAATTTGAGGGTACTTCGGAAGGCACGTTGACCCCGGTTGACATCGCTAATTATTATCAGTCGTTAGGCCAAGTCAGAGGCTTCCGAGCGGCTTGATACCATCGGGACATCTGACAGTAAGGTTTATCTAATAATTATCCGCACTGAAACCGCGTGTTGCAGAGGTGAGGCCTGTGCCAAGGAGTTGGGTTGTTTGGTTGTGAGTTGTTTGGAAGAGATCGCTTTTTAGCGATAAAGCCGCCCAAATTGTACATTATCGTTAATCGGTGTTTCTTTGTTGTTGATTTCTGTTTTATTGGAAGAAACATAGGCCACCTTTTAAATAAAAGTCTGGGTAAGTCAGTTTTGAATTGCTGTTTGCCGGGTGCCTCATACTCTGAAATTATAAAAAAAATTGCTGAGTATAGTTTCAGCCCCAATTCAACCCTCATTATTTTAATGGGAAACGGAGGCAATATGAACAAACGACAATTTATGAAATGTTGTGATATTTTAAGTTCACTTTTAAATGTTAGTAAAATTGTATTGTTCACACTACCTTACAGTAGGGTTTTGTCACAAGCTGAAAACCAAAAGAGATATAAAATTGATATGATGCTTAATACTCTGACATTTTCAAATAATCATTTATTTAATCTGATTGACATTAATCCTATTATTAATAATAATATGTACCTGACAAATGATAAATTTAATTTATCATTTTTTTATAAACGACAGATAGCTATGTCGCTATCCTACTTTTTTATGATTTCAGCCAAACATTTGGCTAAACAATCTGCTCCTATTGAGCAGGACGTTGTAAACATTGTTCAGACTTTGGAACTTGTTCCAACTCATTTAAATTAGAGATAGAGACAAAAGAGGTAAACTCTTGCAAATATTTGACAAAAAAGAAGCCAAAACACTATATTAACTTTGTACATCAGAACATACAGGGCTTCTCTGGCAAAGAATTAGAAATTGGTTTATTCTTAGACTGTATGGACATACATGTCTTTTGTTTGACAGAACACTGGCTAAAGAAAAATGAGTGTATGATAAGCATAGATAAAATTATAGTGTCATTAGTTCGTTCTTGAGAAGTACTGCTATTCGTGGTGGGTCACTTATTCTAGTACACAATAAATTGAAATGTAAAGAGCGTAAAGATGTAGTAGGACTATCAATTGAGCGAACTATCGAAATCTCATGTGTGGAGTTAGAGCAGATTATTATTGTTTGTGTGTATAAGCCCCCCTCGGCTGATTATTATGTGTTTGAAGAGACTATGGAAGAAGTCTTAAAAAAAGTGTGCAAGTCAAACAAGAAGGTAGTTGTTTGTGGTGATTTTAATATAAATATTTTAGATGTTTCCCAGACCACAGTAAGATTTTTAAATTTGTTTAAATCTTTCAACTTATTTAATCTTTTTAATGAACCCACTAGAATTACTGCAACATCAGCTACCTGCTTGGATAATATTTTCTGTGAAAATAATGGAATTGATAAATCCATTATTAACTGTTTAAAGTCAGACCACTGTGGTTTGCTTACCAGTTTCGAACACCGTCATGTCCCTCAATCAGTAGATATTACTTACAGACCTGTTACAAAAACGCGAGTAGAGAAATTTAAAAATAACTTGATTAAAAAACTACCCTCTTTATCTCAGGAAGACCTGAACATAGATGAACAGTATAGGCAATTATCTGATTTATTACTCAATGAACATAATCATATATTTGCCAAGAAGAAAGTAACAGTGAATAATTTCAAATTTAAGTTTAGTGACTGGGCTACTCCTGGTATTCATAAAAGTAGGATTAAATTATATGAGTTGTACGATTTAAAAGCTAACTTTAGTACCCCCGGTATTGTAGATTATGTTAAATCTTATTCTAAAATCTTTAAAAAGTCGTGTAGTATTGCAAAGTCCATTTTTTTGCGCGAAAAAATACAAAACGCTAAAAATAAAATCAAAACAACATGGAACATAATAAATAAAGAAACATGTAAGACTAAGCCTCGTGATCATTCTTTCTCTCTTAAAACTGAAGACAGCATTGTAGTATCCGACATTGATATAGCAAATACATTTGAATCATTTTTCTTGAATATACCTATTGTTACTACAAGTTCACTTAACTCTAGTCCGTTACTAGCTAGGTCCCTCCTTGCATCTAGTGTTGATGAGTGCGCCATTAGTTTCAGTTTTGATTGTATAACGCCGCATATCATCCTCAAAGCGTTTAAAGAACTTAATATAAAAAACACTGAGGATATATGGGGTATATCAACAAACATTCTTAAACCTATCATAGATCTGATCGCACCTAATTTAGCTTCAATTTTTAACAGCTGTGTAGACCGAGGTCAATTTCCTAATTTAATGAAATTAAGTAAAGTTATACCTCTTTTAAAATCAGGTGAAAAAACTGACCCATCTAACTATAGACCTATTTCGATACTACCAGCATTAAGTAAAATTTTCGAAAAAATTATTATGAATCAGTTACTCTCTCATTTCTCTTTAAATAAGCTATTACATGAAAAGCAATTTGGATTTACTAAGAATAGAAGCACAACTGATGCAGGAGTTGCACTAATGAAACATATATTCGATGCGTGGGAAGGCAAGCTAGATGCAATAGGAGTTTTTTGTGATTTATCTAAAGCTTTCGATTGCGTAGACCATGAGATCCTACTGATTAAGCTGAGACATTACGGTGTGTCAAACATGTCACTTAGCCTGATAAAATCCTATCTCACAGACAGGATTCAAAAAGTGAGTGTCAACGGCACGAACTCTTCCGGTGCCACCATACGTATGGGAGTGCCCCAGGGATCAATATTAGGACCCCTGCTTTTCTTAATTTATGTAAATGACCTTCCTTTCTGTGTAAAAGGAGTATGTGAGATTGTATTATTTGCTGATGACACCTCGTTGATATTTAAAGTCGGCAGAGGTACAAACGCATTTGACGACGTAAATAATACTCTTTCAAAAGTAGTGCGTTGGTTCACTAGTAATAATTTATTACTTAATGCCAAGAAAACTAATTGCATCAAATTTTCCATGCCTAATGTTAAACAGGCTGAAATTGTTGTAAATATGAACGATGAACCACTAGAAATTGCGATTTCCACTGTATTCTTAGGAGTCACTTTAGATTCCCAATTACAGTGGGGTCCGCATATTACGTCCCTGGCAGGAAGACTTAGTTCGGCTGCTTATGCAGTAAGAAAAATAAGACTGTTGACTGATGTTAAAACAGCTAGATTAGTTTATTTCAGCTATTTTCATAGTGTAATGTCGTATGGACTAATGTTGTGGGGGTCAGCGGCGGACATAAATACTATTTTTGTACTTCAAAAAAGAGCCGTTCGCTCCATATACGGCCTTAGACCACGCGACTCGCTCCGAGAAGTATTTAAGGAGATAAATATATTAACTGTACACTCTCAATACATTTATGACAACATAATGTACGTACGCAAAAATTTGCACCTTTTCAAGAAGAATTGTGATAGTCATAAATTCAATACAAGAAACAAGAACAAACTTGTAAATCCTAATCTTAGACTTCATAAAGTAGGAAAATCATTTGTGGGTCAATGTGTAAAATTCTTTAATAGAGTACCTCAAAGTCTTGTTGAACTACCCCTTCACAAGTTTAAATCGCAAATTAAAGAAACTTTAATGAAACGAGGTTATTACAATGTAAAAGATTACTTGAACGACAAGGATTTGTGGTCATCTCAGAAATAGTCTGCTCCTCTGCACATCATGTATTTTGACTTTACTGTTGTTACTCTGTTATCGCAATTATTGTAAACAAACAAGATTAAAAAAGAGTAACTACCGAGTTTCTTGCCGGTTTCTTCTCGGTAGAATCAACACCTCCGAACCGGTGGTAGAATCACATTATTACTTTTTAATTTTTATGTTGTGACTTGTCATAAGTGCTTTTTAATAAGTTTACATGAATAAATACTATTTTTACTTTACTTTACTTTACTTTACTTTGTTGTTTTCGTGTGCAATAAAGAATATCTATCTATCTAGGAGTCGGGCGTATCTAGATGAGTTGGTCCGCAAAAAAATCGAACACCTAAAATTAACACCAGGGCCCCAAGGCCCGGCGCCCACTATCGGCATCGGCACGCTTCAGGATTTTAAGGTGGCAAATAGCAATATACTTTAACATTATGGCAATAAAGTAGAAATTTCCGTGATGTGTTCTCGTAAAAACTAAAATACCGCTTTGGTATGCTTGAGGCTGCTGTTTCGGCATTTTCTACTTTATTGCCATCACGTTAGAATATATTACTATTTGCCACCTTAAAATCCTGAAGCGTGGCGATGCCGATAGTGGGCGCCGGGCCCAAGTCTGCTAGTTAAAGAACGCTGCAATTGAATCGTAAGTGAGTCTCAATAGTCTAATTTGACATATTTTTCATAGAAAATGTGTCAAATTAGCAGACTTGGGGCCAAGGTGGCGGGTGTCAATTTTAAATTCCAATCTCAACCATTACACTAAAGCCACTGTCTAAATGAACACATTTCTGGGTAGAATCAGTGACCATTGATCAATGATCTAAACGCACTATTCAAGCTCTATGCCATTGGTTTAATTCACGAGGCAGTAAAAGACAACGATTGCCATAAACAAGCAATCATTAACAATTGATACTGGAGGTTAGAATAGACTGCAAAGAGGTTCTAAATCCAGTTATGTTTTTTATCTACCCAGGTAGCAATGGTACACGTACAAAGATAGTTCTATCCTGTCCCAGAGCTCCCCTAGGACGCGGCCAATTTCGTTCCCGCCTTTATGCCTCTACGCTGTATTAGATAATAGCTCCACTAGTATATTCTATTGAGAGGCTGAAATAAAGAAGCAAGGACAGGAGTATATGAGGTAAAATATTATTGAAAAAGATACATTTTATGTCATGAAAATCGGCCAAGCCGTTTCGGAGGCGTTTAGCAGCAAACACTTTGACACAATGATATTTAAACGTTATGTCAGTACTAATGCGAAGTCGATAATCGTCCTCTGGTGTACGTAACTATAATTTAACCGTGAGTACAAAATAGTATGATTATTTACTGGAGCGTAAACGAGACAGATACATGTTGCGCAGGGTCGTCCCAACCTGTCAATGCTTTGCTCAGGTGTTTGAAGGTCTGATTTCGGCTGCCACTTTTTTAGCACAAGTAACCTGTAAATGCTACTAGCTTTCCTCGGATCAGAATCTATCTGAACCTCAGATGGAGTTTTCACACACCGCAAATATTTCGCTAGTTAGCACCTTCGATGCAGTTTGCCGTATTTCCGCCGTGTGTCGACATACACATAAATAAAACAGTATAAAAGGAGCCCTACACTCACCCAAAACGCCGATAAGTCAGAACTATTTAATATTTTCCGATATCTTGATTTTCCAATTAAAATAGTTAGTAAGGCGGCCGCCGCGGGAAATCGTCCATTTGTAGTTAAGAAAAGTCTTCAGTGACAGCAGATTCTGCCGCCAAATTTAGCGTTGCCCGCCCATAAAGAAAAGAGTGCGGGAGGGAGATAGAAATACATATAAATGAATACTAGACAAGGACAGTATGTGTGTTGTGTGGATGCCGCGAAAATAATAACTTTTTAATACAGTACGATTGCTAACTAAAAGCAATGATATCAATAAATCCAAAGCGTAAAAACTAAACATCCCCCCGCCCGAGAAAGGCTAAAGCCTTTATCAATACCGCAAATCATCCAAAAAGATTACAATACCGCAATAAGTAACACAAAATTATAGCACAGCAAAAATAAAATTAAAACACCGCAAATCATCCAAGATTCTAAACCCGCAAAATATACCCCTAAACATTAAAAATTATAACACAGTGAAAAATAAAGAAATCTATACCGCGAAATTCAAAACTTAATAATACCGTAAAACTCAAAATATAGAACTGTGTAGTATAATAACACAAGGTAATCTAATAAGTTAATTAAAAAAAGGCCGAATACTTACAAGAAAAATGAATATGCATTTATGCAACCGAAAACCTTAGCTGTTTACATAACAGTCTTCAACATGACTACTCTAATTACACTACCTTCACAAATTAACAACTAACCAAATCAAAATAAAATTTTACCGCGTTTACATAACCAAACGTACCTTTTCCCCCTGTACGAGTACAAGACGACCAATTTTAGGTGAATCAATAAGCCGAAGTCCACCTATTTCATATTAAAAAACCGTTTGATATAAAACAAAATACCTATAATAACAACTTTTAAATTTATTAAAGTAGATAAATACAATTAGCGCACTGTGTCAAAAGAATTCAAAACTCGTTTTGAATAACAGTTTGTAAGGCTGTTGTCCCTACGTGGTCTTGAATTCTTCGAAAATGATCTAAGATCCGACAATTTGCTATAAGGCACTTTCCGTTGGCCTGGCAAATAAACATTCCTACAGTCATCGTGAAAATGTTTGTACATTTTCTTGGATTCAAAATCTTTGTAAACCCTACGCCTATCCCACTGTTATTCCGCAACAACATTGGCGTGAGAAGTCCTATACCTTTTTACTTTGCTACTATTTACAGAAAAGGAAACCGCATTACTAACAGGCCCACTTACAACATAACCAAAAATAGTGTTCGTCACACGAGGCAAATTATCACTAATTTTAATTGATCCGCTCAAAACAATATCTCCCATGAGATCCGCTCCGATCAAAATTTCAACCTACCGGCTTAAATAAAACTTATCGTCCGCAAGATAAAAGGCTGTATAATTATCAGCAATAGAAGCAGGTAGGTTGAAATTAGGCAAATTATATGTAATTTTTGACAAGACTGTAGCTGTAGTTTCAAGAACAGGCTTGTCTGCATGACAAGGACTAATGGATAACATAACGCCGCCCCTGCAACCGCTAACAGGAGCGCCGCTAAGTCCAGTAACATTTCCAACATTCGACTTAAATCGCCGCAAGCCCAATCTTTGAGCGCAGCCTTCCACAATGAATGTGCTCTGACTCCCAGGGTCCAACAGCGCGCGCACGGTGTGATAGGTACCGCAACCATCCCTGACACGCACCATGGCCGTTGAGAGCAAAACCGACCGCTGATATGTTGAAGGCAAAGTAGTTTGTGACGTCAAAGCCGCCCCGCTACTGCCCGGTACTGGAGAATTCACCCTAACCGCTTGGCTGTCCAATACCGGTACATCCACCCTAGATGTGGCTGGTGTCAAATTAATTTTATCAAAATGTAATAAATGGTGATGTTTGTCAGACTTACACTGAAAACAATGACCATTTGAACCGCAATTATAAATATTATGGGCCCCGAGGCACTTAAAGCACAACCTATTCTCAATAACATACTGCTTCCGTGCAGCAGTTTTTAAGGATAAAAACTTGTCACATTTAGATATGTGATGACTACCGTTTTCACATAGTTTACATCCAGGTGGCGACGCCACACTCTGTTCGTATGAAACAAGTGACCTACTAGGAGTGGTGGTTGGCCTACTCACCCGCACATCCGAGCTAGTCTCGAGAATGCGCACTTCATTTTCTAAAAAGTTAATTAAATCTTTAAAACTTGGTAGTTCCTTTCCAACATACCGCTCTTCAAATTGATTTTTTAATCCAGAATCTAATTTCTGAAAGTTAATATAAAATAGTAAATATGACCATTCAGGTACTGGGAAATCCATCTTCTCCAGCGCCTTGGTATTTTCCAGCAGAGAGTTCAAAAAATGTTTCAAAGAATTCAAATTTTTATTCACATGAGTAAAATGTAAGAAATTGTTCAACAATTTATCCGCTAACAACCTTTTGTTGTGGTACCGTTTCTTTAAAAGCTCTAAAGCAACCGAATAATTTTCACCAGTAATAGACAAGTGCTGGACTAAAGTTTTAGCCTCGCCTCCTAATTAACTAATCAAATAATATAATTTCTCAGTCTGAGACAAAGAAGAATCACTCCCAATGAGAGATTCAAATAAATCAATAAATGAAACAAACTCTTCAAATTTACCCGTAAATGTGGGTAATTGAATTCTAGGGAGAAACACGTTCCTAGATTTGGTATGGTCATCCCTAGAGCTGGTGGATTTGAAACTCTCCTCTAACTTACACTCAGGAAACAGATCCAAATATTTACACTTTACGAAATAGTACAATTTGTTCCACCTTTCATAATTTAATTTATGTTCAGCCAAGTTGAAGTTCTCATCTGAATGCAACTGAATTTCCAGATGAGAAGCTGATAAATCTTTAAATATTCTTTCAATGTTCAAATACCGCAATTTAAATTCATTAAGATCACATTCAACGTCAAGTGATTTCTGGGAAAGACCGTGAATCATATCCAAATCCTGCAAAGCAGTTTGATATTTAATTTTAGCAATATTTAATTTCCTAGCAGCCATTTTTACTATTTGAAGAAACACAAAAAATACAAGAATTATGTTACCTTTACCTAACCAATTACAGGCCCAAAGTTATCAAGATATTAAAAAATAAGCTAGGTTTAACTTAGTTCACTTCAAAAGCTAACAAATGACACAATAACTTTATTAAATAGGCACCTTTCAATAAGTACCTACCTATCCACAACTAAACCTTGTGAAAGTAGAGAATAATCAAAACCATACCTAAACCTTAAATAAACCGCAATACCTATGCATAGTTATGTAAACAAAAATAAACCCCAAAACTTTTGTTACAAATCCATGTTCAAATAAATATTAAATTAAGAAATTAAAAATAAAAGAAAACTTAGGCAAACCGCAAAACCTATAGTAATTTTTTAAAAGTTTACCGCTAAACGTTTGTAACTACCAACAAAAAAACCAAAAAAAGGCAAAAAACACAAAACAAATAAAATAACCGAGAACCGAACCTACAACCTATGGACTCCGCGCGACTAGCCTACACCTAGTTATAACAAACAAAGTGTTTTCCGTACATATTGATGCAATTCCTTCCTTCTTGTAAGTAAATTCCAATGAAAATTGTTAAATAAAACATAAAAACCGCTAATAATCACAAAATAAACAAAATTGGTAAGTAACCCCAAAAGCTAATTACGCTGCATGAACAATAATCTTGTAATAAACCGCAAAATTACAAAATTAAAGTTAATATCATTGTCCGATTTAGTTACCAATTGCACGTATAGATGGCGCTAGTTGGCGTACCTATGTTTTGTGAATGAACAAAAATAATGTTTAACATAATAACAAGAAACAATAAAAAGGGACTATTGGAGGGCATAAAAAATAATAATAAGAGTTACCGTGTGCAGTGTAAAAGGTGTGTATCACTTTTTTCACGCAAAGTTGGAAAATGTATCCGACAAATTTTCCGTGTATTTTGTTACGAACGAAAATACGGGAAAATGCATCAAAAATGCTAATCCACGACTCGAAGGACCAAATGTAAATGCTACTAGCTTTCCTCGGATCAGAATCTATCTGAACCTCAGATGGAGTTTTCACACACCGCAAATATTTCGCTAGTTAGCACCTTCGATGCAGTTTGCCGTATTTCCGCCGTGTGTCGACATACACATAAATAAAACAGTATAAAAGGAGCCCTACACTCACCCAAAACGCCGATAAGTCACAACTATTCAATATTTTCCGATATCTTGATTTTCCAATTAAAATAGTTAGTAAGGCGGCCGCCGCGGGAAATCGTCCATTTGTAGTTAAGAAAAGTCTTCAGTGACAGCAGATTCTGCCGCCAAATTTAGCGTTGCCCGCCCATAAAGAAAAGAGTGCGGGAGGGAGATAGAAATACATATAAATGAATACTAGACAAGGACAGTATGTGTGTTGTGTGGATGCCGCGAAAATAATAACTTTTTAATACAGTACGATTGCTAACTAAAAGCAATGATATCAATAAATCCAAAGCGTAAAAACTAAACATCCCCCCGCCCGAGAAAGGCTAAAGCCTTTATCAATACCGCAAATCATCCAAAAAGATTACAATACCGCAATAAGTAACACAAAATTATAGCACAGCAAAAATAAAATTAAAACACCGCAAATCATCCAAGATTCTAAACCCGCAAAATATACCCCTAAACATTAAAAATTATAACACAGTGAAAAATAAAGAAATCTATACCGCGAAATTCAAAACTTAATAATACCGTAAAACTCAAAATATAGAACTGTGTAGTATAATAACACAAGGCAATCTAATAAGTTAATTAAAAAAAGGCCGAATACTTACAAGAAAAATGAATATGCATTTATGCAACCGAAAACCTTAGCTGTTTACATAACAGTCTTCAACATGACTACTCTAATTACTCTACCTTCACAAATTAACAACTAACCAAATCAAAATAAAATTTTACCGCGTTTACATAACCAAACGTACCTTTTCCCCCTGTACGAGTACAAGACGACCAATTTTAGGTGAATCAATAAGCCGAAGTCCACCTATTTCATATTAAAAAACCGTTTGATATAAAACAAAATACCTATAATAACAACTTTTAAATTTATTAAAGTAGATAAATACAATTAGCGCACTGTGTCAAAAGAATTCAAAACTCGTTTTGAATAACAGTTTGTAAGGCTGTTGTCCCTACGTGGTCTTGAATTCTTCGAAAATGATCTAAGATCCGACAATTTGCTATAAGGCACTTTCCGTTGGCCTGGCAAATAAACATTCCTACAGTCATCGTGAAAATGTTTGTACATTTTCTTGGATTCAAAATCTTTGTAAACCCTACGCCTATCCCACTGTTGATCCGCAACAACATTGGCGTGAGAAGTCCTATACCTTTTTACTTTGCTACTATTTACAGAAAAGGAAACCGCATTACTAACAGGCCCACTTACAACATAACCAAAAATAGTGTTCGTCACACGAGGCAAATTATCACTAATTTTAATTGATCCGCTCAAAACAATATCTCCCATGAGATCCGCTCCGATCAAAATTTCAACCTACCGGCTTAAATAAAACTTATCGTCCGCAAGATAAAAGGCTGTATAATTATCAGCAATAGAAGCAGGTAGGTTGAAATTAGGCAAATTATATGTAATTTTTGACAAGACTGTAGCTGTAGTTTCAAGAACAGGCTTGTCTGCATGACAAGGACTAATGGATAACATAACGCCGCCCCTGCAACCGCTAACAGGAGCGCCGCTAAGTCCAGTAACATTTCCAACATTCGACTTAAATCGCCGCAAGCCCAATCTTTGAGCGCAGCCTTCCACAATGAATGTGCTCTGACTCCCAGGGTCCAACAGCGCGCGCACGGTGTGATAGGTACCGCAACCATCCCTGACACGCACCATGGCCGTTGAGAGCAAAACCGACCGCTGATATGTTGAAGGCAAAGTAGTTTGTGACGTCAAAGCCGCCCCGCTACTGCCCGGTACTGGAGAATTCACCCTAACCGCTTGGCTGTCCAATACCGGTACATCCACCCTAGATGTGGCTGGTGTCAAATTAATTTTATCAAAATGTAATAAATGGTGATGTTTGTCAGACTTACACTGAAAACAATGACCATTTGAACCGCAATTATAAATATTATGGGCCCCGAGGCACTTAAAGCACAACCTATTCTCAATAACATACTGCTTCCGTGCAGCAGTTTTTAAGGATAAAAACTTGTCACATTTAGATATGTGATGACTACCGTTTTCACATAGTTTACATCCAGGTGGCGACGCCACACTCTGTTCGTATGAAACAAGTGACCTACTAGGAGTGGTGGTTGGCCTACTCACCCGCACATCCGAGCTAGTCTCGAGAATGCGCACTTCATTTTCTAAAAAGTTAATTAAATCTTTAAAACTTGGTAGTTCCTTTCCAACATACCGCTCTTCAAATTGATTTTTTAATCCAGAATCTAATTTCTGAAAGTTAATATAAAATAGTAAATATGACCATTCAGGTACTGGGAAATCCATCTTCTCCAGCGCCTTGGTATTTTCCAGCAGAGAGTTCAAAAAATGTTTCAAAGAATTCAAATTTTTATTCACATGAGTAAAATGTAAGAAATTGTTCAACAATTTATCCGCTAACAACCTTTTGTTGTGGTACCGTTTCTTTAAAAGCTCTAAAGCAACCGAATAATTTTCACCAGTAATAGACAAGTGCTGGACTAAAGTTTTAGCCTCGCCTCCTAATTAACTAATCAAATAATATAATTTCTCAGTCTGAGACAAAGAAGAATCACTCCCAATGAGAGATTCAAATAAATCAATAAATGAAACAAACTCTTCAAATTTACCCGTAAATGTGGGTAATTGAATTCTAGGGAGAAACACGTTCCTAGATTTGGTATGGTCATCCCTAGAGCTGGTGGATTTGAAACTCTCCTCTAACTTACACTCAGGAAACAGATCCAAATATTTACACTTTACGAAATAGTACAATTTGTTCCACCTTTCATAATTTAATTTATGTTCAGCCAAGTTGAAGTTCTCATCTGAATGCAACTGAATTTCCAGATGAGAAGCTGATAAATCTTTAAATATTCTTTCAATGTTCAAATACCGCAATTTAAATTCATTAAGATCACATTCAACGTCAAGTGATTTCTGGGAAAGACCGTGAATCATATCCAAATCCTGCAAAGCAGTTTGATATTTAATTTTAGCAATATTTAATTTCCTAGCAGCCATTTTTACTATTTGAAGAAACACAAAAAATACAAGAATTATGTTACCTTTACCTAACCAATTACAGGCCCAAAGTTATCAAGATATTAAAAAATAAGCTAGGTTTAACTTAGTTCACTTCAAAAGCTAACAAATGACACAATAACTTTATTAAATAGGCACCTTTCAATAAGTACCTACCTATCCACAACTAAACCTTGTGAAAGTAGAGAATAATCAAAACCATACCTAAACCTTAAATAAACCGCAATACCTATGCATAGTTATGTAAACAAAAATAAACCCCAAAACTTTTGTTACAAATCCATGTTCAAATAAATATTAAATTAAGAAATTAAAAATAAAAGAAAACTTAGGCAAACCGCAAAACCTATAGTAATTTTTTAAAAGTTTACCGCTAAACGTTTGTAACTACCAACAAAAAAACCAAAAAAAGGCAAAAAACACAAAACAAATAAAATAACCGAGAACCGAACCTACAACCTATGGACTCCGCGCGACTAGCCTACACCTAGTTATAACAAACAAAGTGTTTTCCGTACATATTGATGCAATTCCTTCCTTCTTGTAAGTAAATTCCAATGAAAATTGTTAAATAAAACATAAAAACCGCTAATAATCACAAAATAAACAAAATTGGTAAGTAACCCCAAAAGCTAATTACGCTGCATGAACAATAATCTTGTAATAAACCGCAAAATTACAAAATTAAAGTTAATATCATTGTCCGATTTAGTTACCAATTGCACGTATAGATGGCGCTAGTTGGCGTACCTATGTTTTGTGAATGAACAAAAATAATGTTTAACATAATAACAAGAAACAATAAAAAGGGACTATTGGAGAGCATAAAAAATAATAATAAGAGTTACCGTGTGCAGTGTAAAAGGTGTGTATCACTTTTTTCACGCAAAGTTGGAAAATGTATCCGACAAATTTTCCGTGTATTTTGTTACGAACGAAAATACGGGAAAATGCATCAAAAATGCTAATCCACGACTCGAAGGACCAAATGTAAATGCTACTAGCTTTCCTCGGATCAGAATCTATCTGAACCTCAGATGGAGTTTTCACACACCGCAAATATTTCGCTAGTTAGCACCTTCGATGCAGTTTGCCGTATTTCCGCCGTGTGTCGACATACACATAAATAAAACAGTATAAAAGGAGCCCTACACTCACCCAAAACGCCGATAAGTCACAACTATTCAATATTTTCCGATATCTTGATTTTCCAATTAAAATAGTTAGTAAGGCGGCCGCCGCGGGAAATCGTCCATTTGTAGTTAAGAAAAGTCTTCAGTGACAGCAGATTCTGCCGCCAAATTTAGCGTTGCCCGCCCATAAAGAAAAGAGTGCGGGAGGGAGATAGAAATACATATAAATGAATACTAGACAAGGACAGTATGTGTGTTGTGTGGATGCCGCGAAAATAATAACTTTTTAATACAGTACGATTGCTAACTAAAAGCAATGATATCAATAAATCCAAAGCGTAAAAACTAAACATCCCCCCGCCCGAGAAAGGCTAAAGCCTTTATCAATACCGCAAATCATCCAAAAAGATTACAATACCGCAATAAGTAACACAAAATTATAGCACAGCAAAAATAAAATTAAAACACCGCAAATCATCCAAGATTCTAAACCCGCAAAATATACCCCTAAACATTAAAAATTATAACACAGTGAAAAATAAAGAAATCTATACCGCGAAATTCAAAACTTAATAATACCGTAAAACTCAAAATATAGAACTGTGTAGTATAATAACACAAGGTAATCTAATAAGTTAATTAAAAAAAGGCCGAATACTTACAAGAAAAATGAATATGCATTTATGCAACCGAAAACCTTAGCTGTTTACATAACAGTCTTCAACATGACTACTCTAATTACACTACCTTCACAAATTAACAACTAACCAAATCAAAATAAAATTTTACCGCGTTTACATAACCAAACGTACCTTTTCCCCCTGTACGAGTACAAGACGACCAATTTTAGGTGAATCAATAAGCCGAAGTCCACCTATTTCATATTAAAAAACCGTTTGATATAAAACAAAATACCTATAATAACAACTTTTAAATTTATTAAAGTAGATAAATACAATTAGCGCACTGTGTCAAAAGAATTCAAAACTCGTTTTGAATAACAGTTTGTAAGGCTGTTGTCCCTACGTGGTCTTGAATTCTTCGAAAATGATCTAAGATCCGACAATTTGCTATAAGGCACTTTCCGTTGGCCTGGCAAATAAACATTCCTACAGTCATCGTGAAAATGTTTGTACATTTTCTTGGATTCAAAATCTTTGTAAACCCTACGCCTATCCCACTGTTGATCCGCAACAACATTGGCGTGAGAAGTCCTATACCTTTTTACTTTGCTACTATTTACAGAAAAGGAAACCGCATTACTAACAGGCCCACTTACAACATAACCAAAAATAGTGTTCGTCACACGAGGCAAATTATCACTAATTTTAATTGATCCGCTCAAAACAATATCTCCCATGAGATCCGCTCCGATCAAAATTTCAACCTACCGGCTTAAATAAAACTTATCGTCCGCAAGATAAAAGGCTGTATAATTATCAGCAATAGAAGCAGGTAGGTTGAAATTAGGCAAATTATATGTAATTTTTGACAAGACTGTAGCTGTAGTTTCAAGAACAGGCTTGTCTGCATGACAAGGACTAATGGATAACATAACGCCGCCCCTGCAACCGCTAACAGGAGCGCCGCTAAGTCCAGTAACATTTCCAACATTCGACTTAAATCGCCGCAAGCCCAATCTTTGAGCGCAGCCTTCCACAATGAATGTGCTCTGACTCCCAGGGTCCAACAGCGCGCGCACGGTGTGATAGGTACCGCAACCATCCCTGACACGCACCATGGCCGTTGAGAGCAAAACCGACCGCTGATATGTTGAAGGCAAAGTAGTTTGTGACGTCAAAGCCGCCCCGCTACTGCCCGGTACTGGAGAATTCACCCTAACCGCTTGGCTGTCCAATACCGGTACATCCACCCTAGATGTGGCTGGTGTCAAATTAATTTTATCAAAATGTAATAAATGGTGATGTTTGTCAGACTTACACTGAAAACAATGACCATTTGAACCGCAATTATAAATATTATGGGCCCCGAGGCACTTAAAGCACAACCTATTCTCAATAACATACTGCTTCCGTGCAGCAGTTTTTAAGGATAAAAACTTGTCACATTTAGATATGTGATGACTACCGTTTCCACATAGTTTACATCCAGGTGGCGACGCCACACTCTGTTCGTATGAAACAAGTGACCTACTAGGAGTGGTGGTTGGCCTACTCACCCGCACATCCGAGCTAGTCTCGAGAATGCGCACTTCATTTTCTAAAAAGTTAATTAAATCTTTAAAACTTGGTAGTTCCTTTCCAACATACCGCTCTTCAAATTGATTTTTTAATCCAGAATCTAATTTCTGAAAGTTAATATAAAATAGTAAATATGACCATTCAGGTACTGGGAAATCCATCTTCTCCAGCGCCTTGGTATTTTCCAGCAGAGAGTTCAAAAAATGTTTCAAAGAATTCAAATTTTTATTCACATGAGTAAAATGTAAGAAATTGTTCAACAATTTATCCGCTAACAACCTTTTGTTGTGGTACCGTTTCTTTAAAAGCTCTAAAGCAACCGAATAATTTTCACCAGTAATAGACAAGTGCTGGACTAAAGTTTTAGCCTCGCCTCCTAATTAACTAATCAAATAATATAATTTCTCAGTCTGAGACAAAGAAGAATCACTCCCAATGAGAGATTCAAATAAATCAATAAATGAAACAAACTCTTCAAATTTACCCGTAAATGTGGGTAATTGAATTCTAGGGAGAAACACGTTCCTAGATTTGGTATGGTCATCCCTAGAGCTGGTGGATTTGAAACTCTCCTCTAACTTACACTCAGGAAACAGATCCAAATATTTACACTTTACGAAATAGTACAATTTGTTCCACCTTTCATAATTTAATTTATGTTCAGCCAAGTTGAAGTTCTCATCTGAATGCAACTGAATTTCCAGATGAGAAGCTGATAAATCTTTAAATATTCTTTCAATGTTCAAATACCGCAATTTAAATTCATTAAGATCACATTCAACGTCAAGTGATTTCTGGGAAAGACCGTGAATCATATCCAAATCCTGCAAAGCAGTTTGATATTTAATTTTAGCAATATTTAATTTCCTAGCAGCCATTTTTACTATTTGAAGAAACACAAAAAATACAAGAATTATGTTACCTTTACCTAACCAATTACAGGCCCAAAGTTATCAAGATATTAAAAAATAAGCTAGGTTTAACTTAGTTCACTTCAAAAGCTAACAAATGACACAATAACTTTATTAAATAGGCACCTTTCAATAAGTACCTACCTATCCACAACTAAACCTTGTGAAAGTAGAGAATAATCAAAACCATACCTAAACCTTAAATAAACCGCAATACCTATGCATAGTTATGTAAACAAAAATAAACCCCAAAACTTTTGTTACAAATCCATGTTCAAATAAATATTAAATTAAGAAATTAAAAATAAAAGAAAACTTAGGCAAACCGCAAAACCTATAGTAATTTTTTAAAAGTTTACCGCTAAACGTTTGTAACTACCAACAAAAAAACCAAAAAAAGGCAAAAAACACAAAACAAATAAAATAACCGAGAACCGAACCTACAACCTATGGACTCCGCGCGACTAGCCTACACCTAGTTATAACAAGCAAAGTGTTTTCCGTACATATTGATGCAATTCCTTCCTTCTTGTAAGTAAATTCCAATGAAAATTGTTAAATAAAACATAAAAACCGCTAATAATCACAAAATAAACAAAATTGGTAAGTAACCCCAAAAGCTAATTACGCTGCATGAACAATAATCTTGTAATAAACCGCAAAATTACAAAATTAAAGTTAATATCATTGTCCGATTTAGTTACCAATTGCACGTATAGATGGCGCTAGTTGGCGTACCTATGTTTTGTGAATGAACAAAAATAATGTTTAACATAATAACAAGAAACAATAAAAAGGGACTATTGGAGAGCATAAAAAATAATAATAAGAGTTACCGTGTGCAGTGTAAAAGGTGTGTATCACTTTTTTCACGCAAAGTTGGAAAATGTATCCGACAAATTTTCCGTGTATTTTGTTACGAACGAAAATACGGGAAAATGCATCAAAAATGCTAATCCACGACTCGAAGGACCAAATGTAAATGCTACTAGCTTTCCTCGGATCAGAATCTATCTGAACCTCAGATGGAGTTTTCACACACCGCAAATATTTCGCTAGTTAGCACCTTCGATGCAGTTTGCCGTATTTCCGCCGTGTGTCGACATACACATAAATAAAACAGTATAAAAGGAGCCCTACACTCACCCAAAACGCCGATAAGTCACAACTATTCAATATTTTCCGATATCTTGATTTTCCAATTAAAATAGTTAGTAAGGCGGCCGCCGCGGGAAATCGTCCATTTGTAGTTAAGAAAAGTCTTCAGTGACAGCAGATTCTGCCGCCAAATTTAGCGTTGCCCGCCCATAAAGAAAAGAGTGCGGGAGGGAGATAGAAATACATATAAATGAATACTAGACAAGGACAGTATGTGTGTTGTGTGGATGCCGCGAAAATAATAACCTTTTAATACAGTACGATTGCTAACTAAAGGCAATGATATCAATAAATCCAAAGCGTAAAAACTAAACATAACCTATCTACGTCTTTTTTATTTTAATATTATTGCTTTGTATCATTTACTAGCGTCCCGCCCTCGCCTCGCACGGGTGCAATAGGATTTAATTATACATATAAACCTTCCTCTTAAATCACTCTATGTATTAAAAAAACAGCATCAAAATCCGTTGCTTAGTTTCAAAGATTTAAGCATACAAAGGGACATAGGGACAGAGAAAGCGACTTTGTTTTATACTAGGTATGTAGTGATTATGATTAACTGGTGATGGTTTGAGAGTCTGGCGGGCCTTTCAAGTGTTTTGATTGGAATTTGACAATTCCAATTTGAAACTAGAGGAGCAACAGTCGGAAGTTTAAGTTAAGGGGTTACATTTTTGACTAAATAATGTAAAATACGTAATCAGATGTAAGTGGGGTGGAGTCTGGCTCATGCGTTAACTATTCCAAAACATGGTTGAAACTGTTTACTATGTTGTTGATTCTGTTGCACTACCTAAAGGAATTTGTTGTCCAACACAAATTTTGGTAAAGAAGAAGCAAAGATTTGTTCTAAGTATAAGAAGGTAGGTAGAGATCGTCTAAGCTGAAATAATGCGCCCCTCTATAGGATCTTCGCATACAAGAGTCTAGCACTCTTGTTTTATGCGTAGATGCAGTGGAGGGGCGCGACATTTCAGCCTAGACGATCTCTAAGAAACCAAGTTACTTTTAGGCATAACTAGTAATAAAAAGTGTGAGAACTACTTAATAATTGCCACATACTAATATGACGTGTAGACGTTATGTTTAATTTTTTGCTAAGAAGTAACTACGAGTATGTTCCCAATATTTGTCGCGAATATTCTTAAGTAACGCGTGCCAGAACATTTCCTGCTTTGTAGCTACTAAAACAACAGTTCAGCGAAACGAGACGATTGCCCTTGACCTTCCATTTCGGAGAGAACAAACAGAGATCGCCGTTTATCTGGTCAAATCGATGGAACAGGCAATGTGTCTTCCGATCACGCCGCGATCGGATGACGTAGCAACAAAAACAAGAAAATGTCAACCATTTTGCAGACGTTAGAGCTAAACCATGCCAATTTTGGGGTTCAGTACCATACCGTCCATTTTTTTAAACAAATAACTAGATCTCGAACAAATTAGTTTGCATGATAATTGATAATATATTGTTTTACTCTTATCATCATCTTAAATTAATCTTCTATCTAAAACTCCCGTGTGGGGTAACTCAGGACTTCAAAAATGATGTTTAGCTTTTTTAAAATTTGTTTTTTTCTAATCTTAATAGTTTGCGCGAGATCCCCCTGTAAGTTCCAAAATAAGATAATAATAAAAGTAAAACAATACCTATATTATCATGCAAACTTCGACCCAAATTTGATTTGTTATTTTGTTTTTAGCATTAGGGATAATGCATTATCATCTTACTAAAGATAGGAAAACCAGAAAAATGCATTCGGTCTTGGCATCAGGCGGGACTCAAACCCGCCTGAGGCCAAGACAGCAAGGTATATGCCTAAACATTGGTGAAACCAACCTGGCTGTCAGGTATAATATACCAGAGAAATTCATCCGGTCTGTTAATGATCTCGGTAGCATAATTGGTAGTGCAGTCGCCCGGCTTGCGAAAGACGCGGGTTCGAGTCCCGCCTGATGCCAAGACCGAATGCATTTTTCTGGTTTTCCTATCCAAATTTGATTTGTTCGAGATCTAGTTATTTGTTGAAAAAAATGCCACGGAACCCTTCATGGGCGAGTCCGACACGCATTAGGCCGCGTAAAATTAAAGAAAATGTAAAAAAAAATTGGTTGTTTGTAAAGTAGGTTTACGATCGAGATGTTTACGTGATAACGGCATTTCACGGAATGACTGGCAGCGCTCGAGATGAGACGGGAGATCGATCCGTCTCAACTCTCTCGTTATACCTGCGATCGCGCTCGTGAGGTTTTGGTGTGACACAAGGTTTTGAACATGTCACCCGACTAAAACGATTTTAAAGACGTTATCACGTCAAAAAGCATGTTACCATGTACATACTCGTATAGGAATACATTATTAGGAGACTAGAAGCAAACAAGTGCGTTAATTTCCCTTTCTATAAAAATTTGATCGTGTTATCTATCGTCATGACATTGTTTTTTTCAAAGTTCGTTAAACAATAGAACAATATGTAGAAAATAATAACGTTTAGCTAATATTATGTTCAGCGTAGCGAGGCTTTCATGTAGAATGAACGTCTGGCATAAGTGTTGCTGGGAGGGAAGAGGCTCGGAGGTGTCTTTCAATGCCCATGTGCAATGTAAGGTGGATCACACACTGCACACATTTATTTATTTTATGTAAATAAATACATATTTATGCCCATGACTACATACCAGACAGAGTGTGAGGCACAGCGATTTTCGATGTTATTTTGAAAGGAAAATTCAGAAGTCCACATTTCGTGTGGACCTAAGGTATGTTATGGGTTTTCCATCCGTGCTTTCATGCACCGGAGATTTAACTGCAAATCGCAAGATACAATCCGTTTCTACTACGAGGAAAGGAACAATTTAAAATGTTAGTGGAAATGAGTAACTGAAACTGAAACGTAACTATAAAATTGCACAATTGTGACATAGGTAACATCAGCATCCTTGTCATTCATTATCACGGCTGCAGTTATGTCGTCGAATCGTGCGGTGAGGAAAAAACTAAACCACGAGCACAATCCGTATTTTATTTCAATCTGTAGTGTGACAACAGAAGTAAACATTACCAAAAAAACTAGTGTTAAAAACAAAATAACCCGCCAAGACAATGTACACACTCCTCACGTGAGCGGCACACACAAAGCAGTCCATCAAACACGCGGAACAAGCGTTCTGCATTATGACGCGAATTTCGCTAGACGTATACGAGTACGAGTATTTTCGTTTCGTGAACACTTTACTCTTGTTTACTTTGTAAACGCCTGTCACGGGAACACTGCGGGGCAAAAAAGTTGGACTATCGAAATAAACGAAACAAAATTGTGGAACGTTTAACCTGGAACGCTTTTTAATGATTGCAAGGTTTCAAACTACTTTGTGCTTTTGTTAGCTAATTGAGAAGATGTCTGCTTTTGGTCTTACTCGGGTTTGCTGGCGTTTTTGATTGGTGTTTTTTTGTCATTGATTTATTATTGTTTTCTACAAATATTGAAAGGTGTTCTGGTCAGGCAGGATTAAACTGGAAAATAGACGAGTCTCCAGTTGGAGTTTACACTAAAATATGACATTCAGATTATGAGATTACAACAAGGTGTCACACAATTTAACAATTAGAAATCAACATGCATGTATTGTCTATACTATAGGTACCTACTAAAATGATTATTAAGAGTTTAACTTCATAAAGATGAAAACACTTCAACAAAATACAACACAACAATTTACAAACACTTTTTGTTAAAGATATTTAGTGTTTAGAAACACTTTCGAAATATTACTAATTTTAAGTCGAACCTTAAAAATGACTTTAATCAAGCCATTCCAATAATTCTGAAACATAACAATATTTCCAGTTTACTTGCACCGTTCAATTCCAATTCACTTACCGAAGCGAAACGAACCATAACTCGTGTAGACTCGCCTTAAACCAGTCGCTAAGGGAGTTTTAAACTCGGCGGTGTTTATTTCCCGTTTAGAACCGCCGAGAATGAGACGCTTCTAATTCAACTCCCAAAACGCCGTAGCGGAAAACGGCATCGTAGGGGGAAAAGGCATCGAAGGGGGAAACGGCAGCGAAGGGGAAAGGGTATTGGAGGGATCGAGGGGCGACGGCGTCGGAAAGCGATGCTGAGGTACGAGTTCATTTTAAGCTTGTAAAACTTCGCTTTTTTGATTCGGACTAAATCAATACATGGAGGGCGGCTTGATTACCCGATTTATTACCTTCGAAAATGTACTCAAACGACTTAACTAAGCCAATATTTGACGTTCTTTTGATTTTGAATGCTAATTAAATTCTAGTTCACTGTATAATCAACTCCTATGAGATTTGTATCTGGGATTCCTTGCTAATTATCCATATTCGGGAAGAAATCAGTAACTTGGAGTTGCTTATCTCAAGGTAATTTTAGTAACAACGTCAAATATGATAAACAAACAGAACACGAAAATAATACAAAAATATAAAGTTAAATGATTCCAAAAAGCGTCCATTTGTGGACACCCTGTATCTTTGTGAAAAGTGGATCAATGGAAAACACTTTTGCCAAAGCCAGAGCCAGAAGCTCAGAGGCCACAAAATATTCTCAACAATCACTGATGTCAAGCTGCACACGTTAGGTGGGGTAGTGAGATGGGTAACCACATTTTCCGGGCTTTCCTCAAATCTAGTCGCAACGTAAATCGATATCTAGTAACGTAGCTTACGGGTTGAGGACGGCCAGAGGGTTTGACCTCTCCAAAGTAATAAGGGCGGAGAGAAGAGATGTTTTTAAAGAAATCTTGGACTCCGAATTACGAGTATCTTATCTCCTTCAATCCTTATCACTGTCATTTGCAAATCATTGAAACAACCACTTAGTTAAACAAAATACTTCTATTGAACTAAAGTCCTAGTGACTTTGTCAAACTTAGTTCAGACCTATCAGAAATTTAACGCCCTCTAGATATTAGTTTTAAAACTTCGAAGGGACAACTCGTTCTAAGAAGCTTAGCGTCCAACCACTTTCTAGTGTTAAACGAATTTCAGTTTTGATTAATTAACCGTCCGAAGTGGAACTTACGTGGCACACAAGTTTCTTAGATGTTCAGTTCGCATATTAATCTTCGTCACGAAATTTCGAGATTACTCTAGCAAGTTTGATTACAGTAACAACTGAATGCGAGAGGTTTGCTCTCGGATGAGGGATCGCTTCATTTGCAGTTAAACAAGATGGCGGCATAAAAAGTCACGTGACAAATATACGTCGCCACAATAGGGTATTACACCAATTTTTGAAAACTGATTAGAATCAATCTTTGGGCCGTAATTTACTACCAAAAATTTTATTTTAATTTTTAAATAGCGATAAATGGTCTAAATTTATGTTTAAAATTAGGACTTGACTTTGACGTGCGAAAACGCTAGCCGCCATGATGTTTCTTCGCGTGACGTCACTCGGATAGTAAACAAGTAAACAATACGTACAACATTAATCATTTAATCTGAAAATAATGAGTTCTGGTCCATATCATTGGTGTCTGGTTCCTGAATGCAAGAACACAAGTGTTAAAACGCCACAAAAACTATGGATTCAAGTGCAGAGTGATATCAAACTGAGAAATACTTGGTTAAAACTGGCTTGGCTAGAAGAGATCCAAAATCATTATCCACAAAGACTAGACTGTATTTCTGTGAAGACCACTTTGATGTAAGTGATAAGAACTATAGTAGAGTAATAGTCTAACAGGACAGACAAAGAACTAAATATGAGGCTTAACCTCTTATTTAGTGGTTTTGTCTGCACCTAGTGCATTTATAGGTTAAGTTTTTGTACATAAGTTATGTAATATTATTTCATGTTTTAGCTGGAAAATAACACGGTATAAATTAATGGGTTCTGTCAAACGCATTCGGATGAAACTAAACTGCGTACCATCCAGTGTTGATTGCAAAGTGGAAAGGAAACATAAGTTAACACCAAGTGTACCTCGACCTGCATTTAACAAAAGGCAATGATTTTCTACCATGATGGAAATTGAAGAAACTATGAAGAATAAGGAATGTGATATCTTATTACCTTCTTGTAGTCAAGGTACTTATTTCCTTTTGAGTTGTTTATTCAACATTGCCACTTAGACCGATATTATAAACATTGACTAAACTTTTCTATTATTTTCAGATTTTATGGTTCTTGAAATGATTAAGAATAATGGTAAAGCACTCCGAGTAGCACCAACTCAGGAACACAAATCCATTCAAGTCTGTCGGATGACACACTTTAATCGTTATAATAAATATTTAACTAAGAGTAATTGTTTTATTGTATAGTTTAATATCATTTGTATGAAACATACAATAAAGTATAATTTATGAATTTCTCCATAATATTTCGGCATAAAGGTAGCAATAAAATAATTTTTTTTTATAAATTGAATATATTTTGATAAATACCAACAGAAATGGCAACTATTATCTATGAGTGCACGACGGGGTTTCGGTTCGGCGGTGTAACCACAAAAAAATGCAACACTATGTTTGCAACCACCTTCTGATGAGGCACAATCGTGGCACTTGACACTAGTCACAGATTCTTCCTCTTCATTAACAATACTGTTACTGGTGTTACTGCATATGGCTTGGTACGCACTTTATGTTCAGGGCATACCGTACACTTAACCTAGCATGTGTTTTGTATTCGCTTGGCCTGCACATAGCCTATTGCGTCGTGTATTTATCATTTCTCAACTCAGCAAAACAAAAATCGGAATTGGACACAAAGAAGTTCGCCACCATTAACGAATCAATTTTTGGCAGATTTGTACTATCTGCTTTTACAAAACCGTCTTCCATGATGAAGTTTTGATAATTTATCCAAAATAGTTTGAACAATGTAGACTAACAACCAAATAACTGAGAAAAATTAAAAATTTATCGCAGAACACAAACGAAAAGTTACTTGTTTACTATCGGAGTGACGTCATATCGGATTCCAAAATGGCGTCTGCTGTTTTTGACATATTTAGAACAGATTAAAAATGTCGATTCTTAAAATTAAATTATTAAATTAAATCATTTGATTTTGGCGAAATATCAACGTTTTTCTATTTATTTTGTTCAAAATCTATCACATAAATGCATTTTTATATTTTTTCTTACATGGTGTAAAATACCCTATTGTGTCAGGGGAAATTGATAACTATACTTACAGCTAAATGTCTATCTAAAATCTATGAAAAAGCTACCACACACATAAACAAAAATGGCCTATTCATATACGTCCCACTGCTGGGCACAGGCTCAGCCCTCAACTATGAGGTTGAACGAGCCATACTCTAACTTGCCGACTCAGTGCGGATTGTTGGAGGGGTGTCAGGTTAGTGAGCAACCATAATGTCAAATGTTATCAAGCCGGCCTAAGGCCTCTGAATAGGCTTAACGACTGACATTTAGCGACGTCAACCGAGGCCAACTGCTTAGCGTGCCTTCCGAAGCACGAAGATGCCCGAAGCAATACATCATTTAATTTTCGTCCGGGGTGGTCACCCATCCCATTTCCGACCCAGCGTGTGTTGCTTTATAGCAGCGATCGTTGCCAATCACTGTCACAACTGCGCCACGGGCACCTCAACTACCACAGTGAGCACTAAAAGCCCATGTACCTAGTCGAAAAGTGGTGCACTCATTGAATAAAGAATTTCATTTCTGTTTCATTTAATCAATTTTTATTGTTATTGTAACGGTTTTATGTGTTACCAACATTAAATTTAATTTCATCGCTAATGTTTCAAACATGAGTGGAAATGTTATACTTACTGACTTTCCGCACTTATATAAACTCCGCAGTTGCGGTATCTGAAAGTACCAAAATTCGGTCGTTTTGGTTTTTTTCTACACTTTTGGTTACCAAGTACCTACTTACGTTGAATACGAGACAGTTTTAGTCCAGTTTTAAAATTTTAAAATTAATTTATCCTCTTAGTAACAAACTGAAAATCTTAGTCACACTAAAATTGTGTAGGTGTATAGGTTATGTTTCTCGTTTCCACGAAATCCTTCCCAAACGAATGCTGGTATTATTGACATCTATCAATTTGCCATATCAATCAATTGACATTTGAGAAAGGGCAAGCGACTGATACGTTAAACAAAGATTGAGCGATGAAAGTTTTGCCAAACTAAAAATACCAACTAAAATGTAACCGTATTCAGGGTATTTAGAAGGACAGTGTTAAAAAAAACCTAAACTAAGGAAATAATTATCATACCAAGCAAGAGGTACTTACTATCTAAGACAACAAAGTAAGGTATAATGATATTTAAATACTGAGAAACAAATAAATCTAACCAAAGTGAAATAAACACCAATGCATGTAAACATCCACTCTTCGCAGTCGAGTTATTGTTTTTTAGCCAAAGAAAAATACGGTTAATTTATAATTTTCTTCGAGTACGTTAAAGCAAGCAAACTCCGAGTGGCACAATAGCAAGACTTTGCAAGTGAACCGCAGTATTTCCATAGAACTCATTACTCGGGAGTTTAGCGAAGAAAAACATTTGCTTTTGAGCACGAGGAGTTATTATTTGCTGAGAGATGGCCTGTTTGCGGCTAAAAGAGAGAAAATGTTGAAATTGTTGTTGATTATGAATTGAATTTCATACTGGGCTTTTCAGGTTAGTGTTGGATTATTTTATGAACAACACTTGGTAAGTTTCTTTCCATGAAGGAAATTGCCGATCTTTTCTTCAGAAAAGCTAACTATATGTAAAAGCCTCATGCCATCCAATACATTTTGGTGTATTAGTACATTTTAGAAAGAAGCCAATGAAACAATAAATGATGAAGTCCATTCAATAGCAAATTGGAGTTACGATCAATATAAATTCGATTATGTATTGCAATACTTGGTGGTTTGATTTGCATAAAGTTGCATATGAAAATGTCCTTCAAACAAAAGCCTCTGAATTATACATATTGACCATTGAAACACAAGACAATAGAACAATGGCTCCAGATATCGTAATAGAATAATAAAGAGCTCATTGAGAAGTTTGATTGCAGTGGCTTAAGATCGCTAAAGTTTGACAACATCTGCAGAACAGCTGATTACTCAGTGCCATCTCATCAGAGTTTATGTCTCGCGATCCAGCATAAGTAGCAGTTATTACTTTATGTGCCTAGGAAACATTAAACAGTGTTGTTAACGACAGATTAATGAGGTTTGTGTCATCTACCTCACAGACACTATGCAGCCACTACACTGCTGACAACAAAGTAACTACTTAAGTCTGTCCGCGTATCAGATTGATAGTCTTGCAACGGAACTCACAACATAATCAGTTTGGTAACATCACTGGTTGATCGTAAGGGTTTCTTGATTTATTTAATTTAATTGAAGTACATGTGACTTACATATTGTGTGAATGGGATGGGTGACCACGCCGACCGAAATTTAGTGATGTGTATTTAGGGCATCTCCGTGCATCGGAAGGCTCGTTAAGCAGTTGGTCCCAGTTGCCGTCGCTATATGTCAGTCATTAAGCCTAGTCAGAGGCCTTAGGGCGGCTTGACAATATCTGACATTAAGGTTGCTCACTAACCTTACACCCCTCCTTGAGGTGAGGCTTGTGCCCAGCAGTGGGACGTATATAGGCAAGACTGCCTTGTCGTGGCTTAGTGCCAGTTGCTGGAGGCGCCACCGGTAAGCCAAGAGAACTCAAGACTGGAGCACAGTATAAACATACAGTAGAACATCTACATACAAACGTGCCACTCTCGGTTTGAATGTGTGCGTGCCCGTCGCGCGCCGTGTCGCGATTTCACGCACACGCTAGCATAAAATAGGGAGGCATAGGGAGGCGGCAGTACGGACGGGCTGTGCCGCGTGTCTGTGTGCACGCTAGGCTAATAACTCGGCGGGCGGCCTTAGATAACCTACTATATGTTTATACTGTGACTGGTATGATGCAGTTGCTGCAGTGCCGGGCCCATAAAATACCTACTGCTGCTTCAACTCTCTGCTCACTGATGCTTCTCCGTTACACGTTAGCACACGTTTGTGTCATGATTTCGGTTCCGATCCAATCTCGAAGCGTTATCGTTACCCATCTGTTCAGTGAACAAGGCCCGAAAATTGACCTTTCAAAAAACATCAAGTGTCAAAAAACGGAATCATCAATTTGTTTTCGTCAGCCGCCCATTTGTCGTCCTAATTGGAATGATAAATGCTTCTTCGCAGCTCGAGGGCTAATTATAAATAATGAATGGATGGACGGACGGAGGCCCTAATGAGGGACACGCCCTATCAATTCTGGACGGTGTCATGGGACAATTGAGTCCACTAGCATACCCTTACTTGATTTTAACAACCCTGCATACCCATTGGTTAGTATAATTAATCCCCGACCCATTAAGCAATAAATTGCTAAAGGTTACGTTTTTGAAATAACGATGGCAGCATATGAGTAGGTATTTGTAAACTACTACAAAAGTCCGCACTCAATTCAGTCACCCACCTCATGTGTGGAAAGTTGCAGGTTCGAATCATTTTTACTAAATAGACGAATTGTTTTTTTATGGATTTTCTATTTTTATAGCTTAGATATAGAGATTTTTTCAATCAAGTCTTATAAAAAAACAACAATTATTACGCGATGATCGATCATCAATTGTATGAACAATATATTGAAGCACGTCTGCGAGTGACAGCTATCTTACATTACAAAGGCTAATAACTTACTCTACCCACCTTTATGGATTTTTTACCAAAGAAAGTGATAAGAAACTACTAAATATTCAATGAACTTATCACCAACAAACCAAACCCAAATATAGCTAAAAAAACAGTTGTACCTTCGAGCTACTGTAGGTAATTCAAAGAAGAATAGCCAATAATATTATTTCAGCATTGATGAAAACGTTCACCGGTCACTAAAATATTAACAAGTAACAGAAAGAAATAACATTTCCTTAAACAAACTCCCTGTACCGCACGTTTATAATTGGATACGATTCCTGTTACATTCGTCCAATATATATAATATACGTTCAAATGGGCACTTTGAAGCGAGCCCGGACTCAAGAAAACAACCCCGAGCCAGTCGAGCAAAAACAAGTGGGGTCCCAAACACGGCCGAAAACATATGAGGGTGAAATCTTTTAGCTGACAAATCTTAAATGCGCCCTTAGATGTAATATAGGAAAGTCGCGACTACGACACGAATCCGGATTCCATGTGTTTTATAGGGATTAACGTCGTTAGGAGCCCTTATTTATTTGTTAACATGCGACCATGTAGTATACAAATTCAGTAGTGTGGCATTTCCAGAAAGATATGATATAGGGGCTTTCCAGCAAAGACCGTATTCCTTCTTAAAAGACAAGACACGCATCGGTGACACCGGTGGTGTTGAAGTTGTACATGGGCGGCGATAATCACTTGTCTCCGGGTGACCTTAGACTCGCTTGCTCCTTTTATCATAATAATCCCAGTTTACTCATTATTTCCCCGTCAAGGCCGCACAGAACTTCTAACACTCAAGAATTATTATTTCAGAGTTATTCGAGCAAGTAAAAAGTGGGTTTGTAAACACGTAGGGTTGGTCAGACCTTAGAAATTCAACAGAGCGACATTCACTTTGTTTGTGAGCGAGACAAAAAATAATTAAGACATTAATTACTGACATAAAACATGAATATTGTAACTTTGTAACTTTATAACTTAACGATAACTTTATTACGCTAAGGAGAAATGAAAAGTTTTTTTTACTTTAGTTACAATTTATGAGGTGAACAATTTCCAAGATCAGATTGGAATATAATATAAATATTATCATGAAAAGATTAAAGCTACTGGAAAAAGGTCTGTGTCTAGCCCGAGGGGAAGATAGTTAGAATTTGTACATTTTAATTATAATATTTGTTTTTCGATTACATCTTTTGGTATTGGAACTATCCTACTAATATTATAAATGCGAAAGTTTGTATGGGTGGATGGGTGTTTGTGTCGTATTGCGCTTCACGTAAAAACTACTGGATGGATTTTGATGAAACTTTACAATAATATAGCATAAGCATCAAAATATGACATAGGCTAAAGTCACGGACGAAGTCACGGGCGGCCGCTAGTACCTAATTATACTGGCGGATGCCGACATTGAGTTAATACACCAACTAATAGGCATAAATAGTTATGAATAGTTTTTTTGCCTGCCAAACAAAAAACACAAATTTGTTGAAATCTGATTTTTTACTATACATGCTAACAAATAAACAAGTGTATTTAATTTTATTACGAAATAGATAGATAAGGGCTTATAATAGTCGCATAAATTCTACTTTTACGTTTTGGTGCTGGTGATGATGATGAACATAATATTGCCTTTTTGTAATTTTTTTGCAAATGTTGTAAAAAACACAAAATACACAAACGAAAGTTTCATTCACTCTTCCCGAGAGTAGAAACTTCGTAACTCGTGCGAAATGGCATCCTGTCCGCACTTCCGGGCATAACAAACGAAAAAGAAGATTTCTTGTAACCGTACCGTAATGTTACATAACTAGTATATAATATGGCGTTATTATTAAGGTTACGAATGTAATTCGCAAGTAGCTGGCATCAATCACGGCTGTTACAGCCTTGGGAGTATCGATCCATCTTAATAAATCTGCCCTTTGCCGACTCCCATCCTCTAATGTTCGCGATGTCATTTTCGCATTTATTTCTTATGAGTCAAGTAAATTATCGGAATTGGCCTGTAATTATGTGTTGTTGTGGTGATGTGTATTTCGGGCATCTCCGTGCTTCGGAAGGCACGTTAAGCAGTTGGTCCCGGTTGACGTCGCTAGATGTCAGTCGTTAAGCTTAGTCAGAGGCCTTAGGACGGCTTGATAACATCTGACATTAAGGTTGCTCACTAACCTTACACCCCTCCAACAATCCGCACTGAGCCCGCGTGTTGGAGTATGGCTTGTTCCACCTCATAGTTGAGGTGAGGCCTGTGCCCAGCAGTGGGGCGTATATTAGGCCGTTTATGTATACATGCTGTTCCGGTACTGAGCAATGGCAACTTTTATTGAAATTAAGGCATCGCTTCATATTGACTTTGCGCCTTAATTATTATGCTAGCGAAAATGCGAAGCCTGCTCGGGAAATATGTAAAATATTTTGTCAGCGATCACTTTAACCAAACTTAGTATAGTTTTCGTGGAATACATGATACTATTGTTAGGTTTTTAATAATGAAATAACTATAGCAGTATAGCAGAATCATATTTTGATTCAGATATGAAACAGATCTAAATCATTTCTGTTTCATATCTGAATCATAATATGAAACGTCTAATGTCGCTTTTTAGGGCCCCAGTTTATAACAAAAGGATAAGCGATTCCGCTGAAAGAAAAAGTGATTTGCTTAAATTCTTACCTAGCGAGTTCCTTGAATCAGCATCTAGAAATTTAAAATGGCACTGTTCACAAGTTCACTCACTTAATTATTGGTTATAAATTATCTGTCAAATTTACTCTACTAACCAACTCCCTCATGGCACTCCATTGGTGAATTAATGTTGAATGTATTTCCGAATCCATCCCGATACCTTTACCGATTGTTTTTTTTCTTTCATTTTTGTATTTAAAAACTAGCAGTCCCAACAGACTTCGTTCTGTTGTCAAATATTCAGAGTCACGTGACAGGTAGGAAAAGTTGCTATGAGAAAACTGAATTGTGGTTTTTCACTATATTCTTAGCATTTTCTCATGTTTATTCACCTTTTATACCTTACCTGGACCATTTCAAATATTTCAAAACCAAGATTAGCCCAATCGGTCCAGCCGTTCCTGAGTTTTAGCGAGACTAACGAACAGCAATCCATTTTTTTTATATATAGAGATATTTAAAAATTATTAATTTTTTCCTCTGTTTTAATTATTATGTATTTATTTCGAGTCCTTTTTCATGATGTTAAAATAGAAGCCATTTTCTATCTAACAAACAGATTTACGAAGGAAAGGGTTGGCTGCGTAACCTTGAAAATAGGTTTTTAAAAAGCAATATCCGAGATCGATAAGTACGCACATTATTACGATTTTACTAGCTTTTTAGTGTTTCAATATGAGTTTGAAATACAAATATACACAGTGTTCACTTTTTCTTTTTTTTTTATTATTCAATAGTTCTCTATCAACTGTTTTTTTTGGTAACTAGACAATTTTACTTAACCTATATTCATGATAATTTTAGTAGTTAGATGGTCAATGACCACAAACCATTTGATGTAAAGATAACATCTTACAGCCAGTAACAATGATAAAATAGCCAATGATAACCGACTATTCCCGAAAAGCAATAAAACTATTCCGACATCAATAAAAATCATAAACTACCAACTTCGCGTAATCTGACCTGTTTTCCTAGAATCGAAGTTAAATTACTTACACGTGATTTCTTTCCGTGGTTTATCTTTTGTTGGGATCGACTACTCCACACGCGGCCCGATTTAGATAAGCTTCGTGGTCCACTAGGAAATAAAGAATGGTCCAAGTTTCGGCAGTTAAAAAAACTTGGGCAGTTCTGCCCTTGATTATACTTGGTAGTGAGGGTGATTTGCAGGTGATTATGTTGAAATTGCAAGCATGTTGAGTTAATGATCCCTAGGAATTGGTTTATTAATGCTCGTTTTAGTCTAGCCTAAATTAGTATTTGTAAGCCATGCATTCTCCGTCATTAGGCACATAATATTCTTTGTGAATGTATTAAAAGCTCATGTAAGTGAACGTTTATTGTTCTCATGACAATAAATGATCTATAAACCGAATTAGTTTGTTGAAAAAAATGCTGAAGTGAATTTAAAACGGTATTTGAATTTCATCATGAGGTTAAAGATGTTTTTGAGCTAATCAAAAACTATATGTTATAATAATGTTAACAATATGTTAGTAATGAAAGTTTTGGCTTTAGTTAGCTCAATGCAAAAAACTGATGTGACAGACGAATTTTGATGATCGTAGAATTCAACGACTAAATACTATGTTGAAGTTGCCTCGTCATTATTTATTTATTTAATTAACAACAATATAACCCAAGTGTCTAGTTAAATCCTATAAAGTTTTGGACCTCCCTCCAGTTCCAACTAACTAACTTTTAAGTAGAACAGTTACTTTAACGAAGTCTTCGAAACTAGTATCACAAAGGAAGCTAATAACAAAGGTCCTTATTATTAATATTTATATAAAAAGCAGGAAAAGTAAAACGACGTGTGTCTGTAAAAGTTGAAGAATCGAACGTATATTTTTCAAACAGAACAATAGACAATACATTATCCATAGACAAGTAAAAAGCATTACATTGCTTATTTGATGTTATATTTCTAACACCCCAACTACAGCAAATAAACAATACATTTCAAAACAAAAACAACAGTATTTACTTTAATTAACTTACAGACTCTATCTTACTAATCCCAGACCCTCAATACATTTATAATGTTTGGCAGGACTTAAAGCCTTTGTAAGAACATCAGCGGGCATTTCAGTTGTTGGCAAATATTGCAAATTAATAATTTTTTCATTAACTGAATCCTTTATAAAATGATACCTAATATCAATATGTTTGCTTTTTCTATTACAAACATAATTTGCCACCAATTTCTGTGCACTCTGACTGTCATTATACATTGTTACAGTAAAAAGATTTCCAGTAAGTTCACAAAGTAAAGACCTTAAATAAATTGCTTCCTTACATGCCTCAGCAATTGACATTTATTCTGATTCCATGCTTGTCAAAGCAACAGTTCTTTGCTTCCTACTCTCCCAGGAAATAGCTGAACCTGACATTATAAAACAAAAAACTTGTATATGATCTACGATCTACAGTATTACTTGCCCAATCGGCATCAACATATGCAACCAGTCCAGCTGTTTCCTTCACATACCTTAAGCATAAATTCTTAGTTTTCTTAAGATATCGAAGTATTCTCTTTGCATAATTCCAATGAGTTATAGTATGACATTTATTAAATTGACTAAGATAACTCACACTATAGGAAATATCAGGTCTTGTAAGAACTGACAAAAACATTAAACTTCCAATCAATTGTTGATATGGAATTTCTAGATTACAGTTTTCTGGCTTACATGGCTCTATGAGACTCTTTTTAAAACCAACCTCGCACAAACATTGTTCTACTCTTTCATACCATGACCTAGAGGATTGTTTCAACCCATATATAGCTCTGTTTAATTTAACAACTACTTTCTTCTTATTGAATCACAGTTAATATCTGGTTGAATCATATAAATATCCTCTTTTAAATAACCATTCAAGAAAGCTGTTTTAACATCTAAGTGCGTGATGTTTAAATCTAACTGAACAGACAATGCAAATAATAATTTCAAAAGTCTCGTCATAATCTATACCAGGCCTCTGAGTATAGCCTTAAGCCACCAGACGTGCTCTATAACGTACACTGTTATCACTATTCACCTTCTTTTTGAACACCCATTTGCACTGAACTAAAGCTTTATTAGAAGGTAATTCACTTACGGGCACCCATGCTTCATTTTCTTCAAATGCATGCAGCTCATCCTCCATGGCCTCTATCCACTTGTCACAGTCTGGACTATCTAGAGCTTCTCTGACACTGACTGGATCCCTTGTGATATTGGGACATGACATAGTGCATAGATTTGAAAATCCATAACGGTCAGTCGGCCTTCTAATACGCTTTACAACTGCACTGATAGTCTCATTTGTCACTTCTTCTGCATTGTGACCATCTGATTTTTCTGTTTCCTTATCCCCAACTGAAACTGACACAACTGCTTCATTTGTGCAGTTTCTTTCCAAGTTTTCCTGGATAATTACATCTCTACTGGTGACAACACGCTTCTTTCTTCTTCTTTCAAGTCATCAACAAAAATCAGGAAATACCTTGATCCACCAATTGAGGTAGCCTCCATTGGCCCGCAGACGTCAGCATGTATTATAGCCAGTGGCTCACTGCTCCTTGTTTCTGAGTTACCAAATGGTAAGCGCAACTGCTTTCCTTCACAACATACCGAACATGTACTTTTGTTGATTACTGACTTATCAGTGTATGATATCCCCGTCACTGCTCCATCCCTCATCTTATTCTGATCATTTATATTCAAATGACCTAGTCTTCTGTGCCATACTTCACTATTAACACTTGAGGTTGAAGGTGTAAACAAACATTGCTTATGTTCCGTGAGTAACTTATAAACACCATCTACTTCGTTTGCAACTGCCACTAAATTGGTTTGCTGCCATAATCTCTTAGTTTGCACTGAGATTTGAAATGGCCAAACTGTTGACAACGATAACATTTTATCATTTTCTTCGTTGAACCTGTCACAGACAATCCGCCGCCATGATTATTGGTTGAGCTGTCATTCTTGGCACTACTGCCAACCTTAAAACTTTTAAGGTTGTGCTGCCCTCTGCTCAACAATGCACTTCCTGGTTCGGTCGGAACTATTGTCGTTCTCTGCAAGGTCAATCAACTTTGTCTTCACGACGTCACCTGTAATGGCGATCCCAGAATGCTCTATCGCCATTATCATTGGGAAATACTTTTCAGGCAAACCTGCTAACATTAGGGACCCAATCCACTCGCCATTTACTAAAAAACCTGTTCCTGATAATTTCTGGACTGTATCCATGATTTGCGTTATATAGTTTGTCATGGAATCGCAAGAGTCGAGACGAACTGATATTAAATTACGCAGTAAGGTTATTCTCCGAGAGAATCCAGAATCGTCGAACATAGTTTGTAGTTTCTGCCACTAATTTCTTGTGTTTGACGCACTTTTTATGTGCACGTACAATGACGGGTCGATTGTCAAAATTAATTTGGCTTTCGCTTTTGCATCTCCTGCGGCTGCATCTTGAGCACTCTCATTCTTAATGAGATCTGCTGTGCCCTCCAAGACTAACAGATTCTCCGCTGCAAAAGCCCATTCGTGGTAATTCTCACGCCCCCGTAACTTGGGCACGTTGACCAAGAACGCGTTGGAAGCCATTTTTAATTTTTGTTATTTCTTCAAAACACATAACACTGTCCCTATTTCTATGCTAGCGAATAAATTTAGCCTTTACACTTTTTAAACAATCATCCCTAAGGGCATACTGGGCCCATAACCTATTAATATTTATATAAAAAGCAGGAAAAGTAAAACGACGTGTGTCTGTAAAAGTTGAAGAATCGAACGTATATTTTTCAAACAGAACAATAGACAATACATTATCCATAGACAAGTGAAAAGCATTACATTGCTTATTTGATGTTATATTTCTAACACTTATTTCAAAACTACGTCAGTTAATTTAAAATACAAGTCAATATGTAAGCCCCACCCTCACCCGTACCAAGTTGTTGCAAAGTTCAGCTGAACTATGAGAAGAAGCCATTTTTCATAACACCGACGGCAAAATGAAGTGCCCTGTCCTGATGAGCCTGCAGGTAAATAGTGATGTTGCTCAACCGTTAATGTGTGTATTTAAAAGAAACTCATTGTGTATTACATCACAAAAAATGTTATCCGTAGCATCTCATTAACTGAAGGTGTACGCTACGAATACGCGCTACGAGTAGCGTCGTAGCGCGTATTCGTAGCCGTTCGTATTCCAGCGGTGGTGTTAGAATAGCAATGTTCGAAGCACATTAGCCCAAAGTTCTGTCGGGACCGAACATTTCTAAAGAGATTCTTTGTAGGCATATGCAGCGTGAGAAACCCACATGCAAGGTGGACGGATGACCTACTAAAGGTTTTAGGATTTCTATTGATATGCAGGCCGCTCCAATCGGCCGGGCTGGAACAAAACGAGACCAATGTTAAGGCGCGATACCAGGAAAACGGCTCTCGGGAAAACTAAAGTTTTATATAGAAAATATGAAGTATGAGGCACGAAAAAAATCGTCATAGTAGTCAAAGAGTTGCACAATCAGCTCAAACTTCCAGTATATGGATCAACTTACTAGATTAATGTGAAAATAAATCAGAATATCGCTAAAAACGTGCAAAACGCACTCCCGTATTTCAAAAGTTTAGGCATCATATAAACTAACAACTTACGTGTTTTAAATAACGTGTAAAGATCAGATATCAAAGAAGCATTGCCAATCAGTTGTTTTTCATTGCTTTATATCAGTTTTGTGCAAAAAATTCCCAAACATTCCGAATTTTTCGCTTGAAATCTCCATACAAATTACTATGGAGTGAGTGAAGTTTCTTTGATAGCTGTCCGCGCACCGTCGCAGCTCACTCCCCCCCATGTCCCCAAGGTGAGCGCACGTCGCTTTTGACGAAAATGACATTTATAATTACGCGGATAATTTACACGAAATAGGCGCACATAGGGTCTTTTGTTGAAAATAGTACAACTTTTTTTTTTCCTCCGTACTGTTTGTTCATATGCATTATGCATAATTTATCAAACGTATGATTTTATCATGATTCACCATGAGAGTTATATGGCAGGTTTATATTTATGAGTACACTTGATTAAAAGCTCTCTTGGGTTTGACAATTTCGTACTAGTTGCCATTTCATTTTCCTATTCTTTACGCAGTGACGTGCACTCACCCGGCGTCATGTGGAAGACTGACTTGCGGGACTGCGCAGACGGCTGTCAAAGAAACTTCACTCGTTCCATAGTAATTAGGATGGAGATCTCGAGCAAAAAAAATAAAGTTTGCGTTTGCTTATACGAAACAGAAATAGTTATTGCAATAGAACATAATGACAAGTTATTCGAAATGGAAACACACTTCACACCGGAACAGCTTTTACAATTGTACCAAGCACAAATTCGGTTGTGTATGGAGTACTTCTGCCACCTCTGGGATGGCTCTGCCAAGTATCAGCTGGATGCACTGGACTCAGTAGACCGAAGAGCCAGGAGACTGATAGGTGACGAGACGCTCGTTGGAACCAAACTCGAGTTTGGAGCATCGGCGTAGAGTTGCCTGTCTATCGGTTTTTTATAAGGTGTATTTCGGAGAGTGTGCGCAAGAACTTCATGACCTGATACCACCCTCTACTTTCTACTACCGGACCACAAGACGCCGCGAGGGCTTTCATCTCCATGTGGTCGACTTTCCAGTGGTCCGAACTAAGCGGTTTGGTGCTTCCTTTCTGGTCCGCACCGCTAAGGAGTGGAACGCCCTCCCTGCGTCAATGTTTCCGGATACATACAACCTTGGTGTCTTCAAGGCAAGAGTGAATAGGCATTTTTTGGGTAAGCGTGGCTGGCAAGACTGAGGTCAAACGCAAACCCATTTTAAATTAAAAAAAAAATGGATCAGATAGAACTTTGATATAAATATGAATTATCATATTTACGTCAGCCATGGAAAAATGGCAGTGCAAGCATTTTTATCTCTAACTGGCTATTTGCACACAGCTTTTCCCTGTAGTAATTTGAATGAACTATACAGACAAACGTTCTAGAAAATATAATTAGCAACAACTATCATTTAGATAGTGAAAGCTTATGTAAAAACAGACAGAAAAACGCGGAGGGTGACTTCCTTTCATACTATGCTCTACTCGTAGATCAATTCCAGTAAGATGAAGATCACTGTGGATTCTGGATTAAATTCAGCGCGATGGCCTCTACAGGAGACTAAAGATATTACTCAAGTGTTATTATCTAAAATAAATTATCCACTAAAAGTGTCTCAACTGTTGACAACTGTTAAATTCCTCGTTTTAGTTAGTAACAAGATAGCTCCGTTTAATGCTTCTTGCAGCTTTTCATTACAAGTAAGACCAATTAATTAGTGGGTTCTTCTGCATGTTACTAGAAATGGCTCCGTGTATTGCTATATCATATGCATTGGATGTAAGAAATATTTTGTGTTGATGATGATCGAACGGATAAACCAAGTTACAACTAAATCTCGATGGAATCGTCAAGTACCAGATATAACATTGTGCAAATAACGTGGTCACGAGAATAGATTGCAAATAATAGTGTGAAAAAATAATTGGCAAAACCGCTTGTTAGTATGTTTAATAAAATAAAATTTTTGGTTAGTTTCTTTTGTTTGCCCTATATCCTGAAATATATTTTGTGGCGAAATAAAAATATCTTTGGTGAACGCATCAAATGATTATCATGCCGCGATTTATAATAATAACAAATAAATAAATATCCCTGGACATTATTCCACACAGCGCCATCTAGCCCCAAGTGAGTTAATTATACTCCGTTTTTATGGGATACTAGACAACGGATAAACATACTCAAATACTTTTTCTTTTGTAAATACATAGTTACATAGGAAACACCCAGACCACTACAAACAGACATGTTCATGCACACAAATGTTTGTACTGTGCGGGGATCGAACCCGCGACCTTTGGTGTAGTAGCCGACTTCTAAACAATTACACCAAGACGGTCGTCCGGATTTGACGGCCCAACCACTGTGTGACCATAGCTGTCACGATCGCTTTCAAATTTGACAGATTTTCTCTCCGGCCGACCCTAGTAGCGAACCTTAATCGATAGACGTCGTCGTGTGACTGTTAAAAATAATGATGTTAAATATATACTTCATTATTTCTCCAATACATACTTTAAACAAAAAATAGCAACCAGCCACTAAATAACGACATAAAATGTTCGTGAATGCTTGTTGTTTGGGGATCAAACCCAAAAAATGGCCATTCAAGTGAAATCCTCGGTAATCATCTGAAAAAGTATCATTCATTTTATTTATAGTAAATCATTCAGTTTGACCACAGTATAAACAGTAGGGTATGCACACAGACACACACATACACGCGGCACAGCCCGTCCGTACTGCCACCACCTTATCCCCCCATATTTTATGCTAGCGTGTGCACAAAAACGCGTGCCGACACGGCGCGCGACGCGCACTCACACATTCAAACCTAGAGCGGCACGTTTGTATGTAGAATGTTCACTGTGTACTGTCGTTTAACCCCAATAAGCCTATTATAGCAACCTAGGCTTACTGATTACGTTCTCGGTGATTAGTACCAATAGGTAATTACTGAATTGAAAGCGCTTAGTTACAATATGAATCAAATGTAAGCAAGCCAAAATTAGAGTATTACTATCAAAGACTGTCAATTTATTTATTTATTAATGCGAACGAAAGTGCCCGTGGCTCATTGGATCGGAAACGATCGCCGTTAAAAGCAAAGCGGGGTCAATAGGATGGGTTACCACGCTAATCGAAAGTAGTTATATATTAGCTTTCCCGACAGACGTTGTTCTGTCAAATAATATTGGACTGTAACAGTGCCGTCAGAAAAATTGACAACCACCAATCTTTCGATCCCATGCCGTATGAGCGTACAAAACTCGGTAACATTCTTTGAAATTGAACTTGATAAAAATATCATGCTATCCCCCGAATTCACAAACGACAATCAACGCTAAGCACGCGCTCACGCTCATGCTGTCCCATGAGCGTGAGCGCGTGCTTAGCGTTGATTAACGTTTGTGAATTCGGGGGTATGTGTGTTAGAACCAGTCCCAAGCGACCTCCTTACCAATTTTCAGCTAAATCGGCTCAGCCGTTCTTGAGTTATAAATAGTGTAACTAACACGACTATCCTTAATATACAATTTTCGTGTGTTTGTTGCCAAAGTTGCTCGACCGATTTCGATGTTTTTTTTTTATTTGTATGTTTGTTAGGTCTTAGAAGAGAATAGTCACATGAGGTCGCAAGCAGCGCGCGCGGACCAGTGGATGCCTTCAAAATACAAAAACAGCCGCTCGACTTGCTTAGAATAGAGTGATCACAAATCGCGCGGCTGCGGCGCTGCTTTTTTTAGTATACAGGGTGTCCCAGTAAACCTGTACCAGCGGAAGTCTGTGTTTAGGGGACACTAATGCCCATCGATTGGACCCCCATGTATGTTCAGCGAAATGTTATAGTTTAGGAGATATGTTTTTTTTTAGTTTATTTTTCTTTTTTCTTTTATTTTAGATGTTTTTGGTTGTAACTTTTTCTGGGTGGTGTTTCCTTGTTTTTTTTTCTTGTCAGTATTGTGGTTGGGATATGTGCTATCCTAAAAAAATACAAAACACCTACGTTCTAACTGAAAACAGCTCGAATTTTATATCAAAAGACGAAATTTAGTGTTAGAGATATTTTTGCACATGATTTCAATTTAAAAAAAAAAATTTTAACCATACTGAATGACTTCTTAGTAATCTTAAAAACTTTAAGGGTTCCTTAACTTTAAAATAGCTACAAGAAAAATACTACTTTATGGGGCATTTTTACGCGAAAATAGAGTTTAAACTTGTCATAGCCAGCAACAGGGGAAGGAGAACAACCATTTCGTACCCAAAAATGAAAGTGCCGACCAGACAAAAATACTGGCATCCTATTGGAAATGACGCCCTAAAAGTTTCTTTTTAGCACAAGAACCGTCTACAATTAACCCTTAGACTGCTATTTGAGTTTGAAATTAAAAAAAGTATATATTTCCTAGGATTAATGGATGAATGGATTTTAGCTTGTGAGGTGTCGTTAGATTTGTCTTTACTGTGATAGTGACATTGGGTATATCAAAATAAAAAAAACAAAATGGCGGATTTTCGGCGCTAAATTTAATGTTTTCACGCTCTGCAGCCTGAACGACTAAGCGAATTTTAGCTGGAGGGATTCTCACAGTAAATACGAATCTAACGACACCTCACAAGCTGAAATCCATTCATCCATTAATCCTAGGAAATAATAATATTTTTTTAATTTCAAACTCAAGTAGCAGTCTAAGGGTTAATTGTATAAGGTTCTTGTGCTAAAAATAAACTTTCAGGGCGTCATTTCCAATAGGATGCCAGTATTTTTGTCTGGTCGGCACTTTCATTTTTGGGTACGAAATGGTTGTTCTCCTTCCCCTGTTGCTGGCTATGACAAGTTTAAACTCTATTTTCGCGTAAAAATGCCCCATAAAGTAGTATTTTTTTTGTAGCTATTTTAAAGTTAAGGAACCCATAAAGTTTTTAAGATTACTAAGAAGTCATTCAGTATGGCTAAAGTATTTTTTTTTAAATTGAAATCATGTGCAAAAATATCTCTAACACTAAATTTCGTCTTTTGATATAAAATTCGAGCTGTTTTCAGTTAGAATGTAGGTGTTTTGTATTTTTTTAGGATAGCACATATCCCAACCACAATACTGACAAGAAAAAAAAACAAGAAAACACCACTCAGAAAAAGTTACAACCGAAAACATCTAAAATAAAAGAAAAAAGAAAAATAAACTAAAAAAAATCATATCTCCTAAACTATAACATTTCGCTGAACATACATGGGGGTCCAATCGATGGGTATTAGTGTCCCCTAAACACAGACTTCCGCTGGTACAGGTTTACTGGGACACCCTGTATATATCGACCTCATGAGATTGAGTTCTAAAATCATTCGCACTGAGCACAGGTAAATCAAGTATGACTCTACTCCTTAGTGGAGGTTAAGCTTGTGCTCAGCAGTGGGACGTACAGAGGCGCCCATATCAACCTTTACAAAACCATGGCAAAATGGGTCTTACGTCGGGAACATAAGGTGCCCCTATGTAAAGGTTGATGTGGGCGCCTCTCTACATGCTGTTGTTTGTTTGTTCTAGTGCTCACACAAAATGACAATTTTGAACAGAAAGCATCTAGGAAAATAAAAGTAGGAAATAACCTTTTTTATTGATGTGTTAATGTGAATAGCTTTCAAATTACGCTCTCTTTAGTTGATACGGCAAAGAATCACATGTTATTTATTCAGGTTCAGAGAAAATAACTTCGATAGAATCTTCCAAATACACAGAATCATATTTTTACTAAAGATTACTTGCTTTAACTATCTTTCAAAAGTAAATTCTAGAAAAAAATAATCAAAACCAAAGAATATTTACATCCTAACTAAAGTCAATAAAAAAGAGGACGATTCAAAAAGTTGTCACTTTTCAAAAGTAATTTACCGTTTACAAAAATGTACATTTGTATTTATTTGAAATCTAAAGAAATGTATTCATTTGATTAAAAACAGTTTTACGATTACAATTCGTTGCATCCGTACATCCGGTCTTCACAATCCAAAGATTAACATAAAAAGAATGCATCATGATGCTATAGTTAAAATGACAATATAAAACGCTACTTTATAGCTAATCTCTGTATTCAAATAAATCTTAGTAAGCAATCTGTTGGAATATTATGCAAAAACCAATATTATATTATAACTAAAGTTGTGAAATGCATAGGCTGTATAAGCATGTTTCCTTTGCCATATTATTTGTACACCCTTCTTATAAGAACAATTATAACCTCTTCCCGCCTTCTGTGTCATTGCTAGGAGACGGTCGTTTAGCTTCTCCAATAATATAGAGTATTAAACTGCTTACATGAAATTCTAAATACGTTTATTATTCCTGCAAGATCCCACTGACCTAGTTATTCCAATACAATCGATTAAGTTTTAATAGAAGAGTTAATTCGGTAACCGTTGCGCAGCACTAGAGAACACGAAAGCCAAAGTTGGGCACGCCAATTTATCAGATCCCGCGTAGTCGCTGCTTCGAGTTACCTCAAACTAACTACTCGATTTTAGTTTTTAAAAAATGGTTGCACCGTGCCTTTTAGGTCACCGATGCAAACGGTCTTAATTTGAAATGTTGGACGAGGAAATTAAAGGCTTTTTTTTATATTTTAATTAGGCGCGCATTTGACCACAATCTCACCTGATCGTAAGTGATGATGTGGCCTAAGGTGGTACATGCCGGCCTAACAAATGGCTGTTCACTCTCTTCTTGAGGAGGCCCAAGTTGTATGGCTGTGGAAACACTTCAGCGGGAAGCTAGTGATTACTATCAGATTTTAACAAGTTGATTCAGCGCCTCCGACTAGGCGTCACCACTGACATCTAGTGACGTAAACCCTACTCTACTGGGCCTCACTCTGCTACAAAATCTCACTTTAAATAAATTGTAGTTTTTAAACCTTATAAATGTGGTTTCGTGTTATAAGTGAATTCGCTTTATAAACTTCATTTATAGTGAAGCTCCGCACTCCAGCGGCGTTTTATGAGGTTATAATCCGAAAGAATTTTGAGTAAAGAACCGATATTATATGACGAACAAGCAAGGGTTGCGATACTGTTAGCATCGACAGATTGTGAATATAGAGGTTTTCTTTCAGTCTTTAAGCTTACTTCTTTTAAATTTAAAAAGACTTTACTTTTCTAATAATATTTCACAAACCATGCACTTTACCTATCGTCGTTTAAGTTCTAACACCACGTATGTCATTTTTAGCAACTTTTCAGGAGAGACAAAAAACTGTTTCCATAGGATAGTAGCTATCATGCTGTTACTTTTTCGTTATTTTAAGGGACTCTATTGGTCGTATCTGGATTCTGATTAGACTAAACGACGCGTCTTTAGATGGACAAAGGACATACGTGGTGTTAGAACTTAAACGACGCTATGTAAACCTGTCAGTTTACTTTTAATAGCCGTATCATGTACCTATTCTAATCGTCTTATAATATAAAAATAAATTGTTGTTCGTTAGTCTCGCTAAAAACCGGGAACGGCTGGACCGATTTCGCAAATTTTGGTTTCCAAATATTTATGGAAGTTCAAGGAAGGTTGAAAAGATGCGTGAACATGAGAAATAAGAGTAAATCAATATTTAAACTTCTCAATGATAACAGAACAACGTCTGTAAAGACAGCTAGTCATCAATTTCAACCCTATCCTTGGGCTTAAAGTTTAGGTGCCTACACCTAAATCAGGTGTAAGTACTTAGTGGTCTCCAAAGACTGTATCAATTCTACATCAGCACAAACTGAGCCACACCTTTGCTTTATCTGACCGCTTGGATTTAATTCGCAAAGCAATAAACATAACGTATACGACTAACATACCATCACAACCTTATCCCTAATGGTTTAGTCAGACTAACACTGATTGTTGCCGTCATGGTGAACGGAACATTCAGAAGCCCATATTTCAAAGGAGTTTGAACCCAATGTAGTAAGGGGCGAGCCTACCGCCATTATCCGGGTTGCTTGGGTTTTATTAAATCGGTGTTTTCCATCACCGGAGAGTTAAACGTAAATTGTACAATGAAGCCAAAGTAGGTGTGTTCCGGCCAGATTTGATCTCAGGACCATCGGGTTCCAAGCCAAGAGTGTTTAACCACTGGGCCGCGTTTTTTTTGGATATCGATAAAACTGTTACCCCATCACTATTCAGCGTGCGCCTCGCATAATATGGCACGACATTTTCATAATGCCGTATCGAATTCTTGGAAAGTCGGCATCCTCTCCTCTCGTATAAATCGAACGTTATAATTCACTGCTCCGACGTAATTCCAATCTTGTCATTACAAATCCATTTGTATTAAATCAATTGACGAAGCCTCGAATTGATTTCGGATCATATTTAATGGAAAGATTGTTTGAGACAGCGCAGTGTGTATTGCCTTAAGGCAGGCTTTGAAATGAAACTCTGTTTGTAATAAAGAGCGATTTAGTGAACTTAAATAAAGTATGACTTCTTAAAAATCAATATGCTGCCGAAAACCATCAGAACCTTGTTTCGCTGTGGTTAAACACTTTCACTTCGAACCCGAGTGATCCCGAGTTCAAGTCTAGCCGGAACACTTACTTTGTGTTAATGATATTTTTATAGTTAGCGGTAACTCTACAGTGAAGGGAAACACCTTTAAAAAAACCCTAGCAAACAGGAACGACGGTAGTCTCGTCTGTACTAATTTAGATTTCCCTTTACAAATGTTGGCTTCTGAATGTTCTGTTCACCATGACGGTAATTATCAATGTCCCTGTAACTACCGCGATTGGGATATGGTCGTGAGCTTATGTATGAAAAATAGACAAACCTAAATTGACTACAATGTGAAAAAAGTTTTAAAACAACTAGCTACATTATTCAAATGCTTTCATCATCACGGACAGTTTGAATTTGACTGCCATCGGGCGGGGCTTTAGGCGGTGAGCCAGATATATAATACTGACGACCCGCCCCGGCTTCGCACGGGTGTAATAAGATGTTATTATACATACAAATCATCATATTTAATTGCTCTATCTGTTTAAAAAACCGCATCAAAATCCGTTGCCTAGTTTTAAAGATTTAAGCACATATAGGGACAGAGAAAGCGAATCGGTTTTATACTATGTAGTAATTTTAGGACCCATTTATCGATAAATCAACCAACATTTGGTTGATTAATATTCTTTGCAGTAGATACTGTCTCGGAGGCTTTTGCTAGCATCTCTGACATGTCATTTCTCAAGTTATCTCAAGGCCTCGGGGGTGGACAAAATACCCGCCCCTCCCCGGATAGCGATTGACGCGGGTTTAATTTCCTCTAGAGGCTGTTAATATTTTCAGCATGGTATTATATTAAAATATCTTCTATTTATAGTGGTAAGGCACCGGCCTTGAACGGATAATTTAGGATACGTATAAAACCTGTGAAAGAGATCGCTGGAAGAATATGGTGGAGGCCTTTGCCCAGCAGTGGGACAATATAGGCTAGGTAAAAAAAAAACCTGTGAAAATAATGAATGATGATTTTAAAACCGTAAGCGAACAAAAGGTTTGTAAGATTAATTAAAGCTACATGCAATGAGTAACGATAGAGTGTACTAGTACCAGCGGATCCAGTTACTAACGGACAAATTTGCTTTATTTGTTTAGAAACTTTCGAGCAGTACATTGATAATTCGACATTTTATGCCACTGGACTATTCCAGTAAAACTATTGTAAAAAAACAGTTCTTTAGATTTATTCATTCTACTCCACTAACGGATTGAGGTGTTCCGTATATCGCCACAATATTAAAGTATTAATTTCATGCAAGTTTTAACACGGAATGAACCTTATACTTAGTTCTAAATTATATAAATTTATTATAATGATTCACATATATAAATATAATCCTCCCTTACCGACACGGCATCGACTTGACAAGTACCGAGAAGTGCTCTCGGTTCAGTAATTCAACTAAAAAGTTGAATTACTGAGACAAGAATATTTACACAAAAATTTGGAGATTCTAAGTTCAGGGCCCTAACCATGAGCTCTTATAGCAAGATTATTTCAATGTTACTTTGCTTTTTCGTACCATGACGTCTGCAAAACAATACTTATTAAGTCCTGCTATCCTTGAGCAATATTGCTGTCATAGCCCATACAAAATTGAGAAATTGGTACCATGAAGTGCTTTTTGACAATCAGCAATATTGTTTTAAGGCATCACGTGATCTGTTGCCATGACAATTAAAATTTTGTTATTACGTGAAATTTGGCAACAGCGCGTTCACACGGGTTACTTTTATTCATTAATTTACATAACAAATTCTATCGTTAGAAAAGTATTCTTTTTAACTAAAAGTAGGTAATTATTAGGTAGAAAAGTTAAAACAATTATTATTCATAATGTTATTTAACTAAGTTAACTAAGTAGACAATATTTTATCATTAATTTATCTTGAATACATTTCGACGATGAGGTGCGAGTCTTCTTCACCCTACTAAATGTTCCCATAAAACCGATTTATTCATTCCAACTAAGCAAGAATACCTATTAAAACTAAATGCTTTTAAGCATTCCCCAAAAAAATATAGATTACATAATAGAATAAATTAGGTCATAAAATGACAAACTAAAGTTAGCGTTATATTCGAATACAAATAATAAATTCAGAAAAATAATCCCTAGTGTGATTCACAATCGTTTAGGAGTAAGGTTGCGTTACTTTTGCAGCAAGCTTAATTCAATATTACTTTTATTGACATCAAATGACATCCAACAAGGTAATCTTGCGAAGTGTGGGGAAAAAACGAATGATGATTCTGGTTGTTCACTCTTAAATATGTACTTATCATGCCAAGCCGTTACTGAGACTAAAATCAATTATAAAACAAAAAATCATGAAAAATAAGCTACGTCTGTCAGTCAAATTGAGATTCATTTACCAAAGCTAAGCTGTTTTGTATTTGTATATTTTTCACTTCAAATACCTCCTTAAATAATAAATACTACTCTTAGGTATACCATAAGGAGATAAGTTTTATCTCTATTTTAAGTTGCTACCAAACGTGTTTTGTTTCATCAGCCTTCCCAAAAGTACTTTTCAGTTCATTGAAGTGCACCTGGGGCCGCTGGATCCGGAAGCAGAGTCGCTTTCCTAGGGCCGTGTACTGTAGGACCCAACAGGAAAGCCGAAGTAGAGATGATCTCGTGGTCCCAACGAGCGATGAGGTACCCTCGAAAGGGTTTTTCCCGCAGTTCTATTTGTTGAAAAGAGAATTGAAATGATTGTCTACAATGGTTTTATGTTATTTGTATCATGCCTATTCAGGAGAAAGAAAACGAATGTTGATTACAAAAAATGGAAACATGGACATAAATATCTCAAACTTTAAAAAAATTAAGCCAGTGTAAAATGCAATGCTATCTCAAAAATAGAGCGACTGAAGTAATCTGATGCAGATCTGAGGCATTCGCAGCAGTACTGGGTGACTTAAGTTTATTAAACAAAAACGGTAATAAATCATTTCCAAAAATGTATTTGTTTTAACTCATTATTTGCAGCACCTGAAACGTAATTTTATTAGTATACACTTTCAATGGGTTTGGTGTAATGGTTTACAAGTGGGCTGGTGTGTGTAATAACACACACCAGTGTGCAGTGGTCGCGGGTTCGATCCCCGTATGTCTGTTGGTACTGGTCTGGGTGTTTCATATCTCTTTATATAAAAATGGATTGCTGTTCGTTAGTCTCGCTAAAACTCGTGAACGGCCGGACTGATTCGGCTAATTTTGGTTTTGGGATAGTTGTATTGGTCCAGGGAAGGTTTAAAAGGTGAGTAAACATGAGAAATGCTAGGAATGTAGTGCAGAGCTATAATTTGGTTTTCTCTTAGCAAATGTTCCTACCCGTCACGTGATAGTTAACGTTTGACAACAGCACGAAGTCTGTCGGGACAGCTAGTGTTTAATAAGTATGTAGGTATTCACAAAAAGAAAAGAAATTAAACATGCGTCTAGTATCCATCCATTCAGTTGTTTTTACGTGAAAGAGCAACACACATCTATCCATCCACACATACAAACTTTCGCATTGAAAATATCAGTATGATACTTCAATCACGATATTTCAGTATCATGACGTGCTATACGACGGGGCACTTTGTACGGTGGCCGGCACATCACGCTACCCATTTCCGGTCAGTCCTCCTTGCTCTATCGCGAACAAATGTCATTTGGCAAGAGCGAGAGAGAAAACGGAAATGGGGTAACCTGATGTGCTGTTGACTGTACCTATCATATCAAGCACTGTATTCATTACTTATGTATTTAAGTAGGTAGGCATGTGTCCGAAACCAACAGTACAAGTTTCATCTTATGAAAACAGAAGGATAGTGTTAAAATTACCCAATGTTAATTTTGTGTAAATAATTTTAATCTTTCCCTAATTCGTCAAAAATATGAAATAATTAGGTGCCGCCTACTGCCCACTAGCGCCACCAATCGTTTTTTATTAATAGAGGTTTATTTCAGATACTTTGATAAAAACTGTTCAATATAGATAAATTTATTCTGTCAACATCTTTATGTACAGATAATATCTTATTTTAGGATCATAATTGAACAGTGTTTGTTTAAATATCTTAAAAAAAACACAATTCATGAAAACTATTGGTGGCGCTAGTGGGCAGAAAGAGGCCCCCATTTAACTGCTCAGTGATAGTTAGTCAGTTATCTATATTCGAATAAGTTTATTATAAAACTGCTTAGAGTTTACCTATTTCACAAAGAAAAATATATATTCTGGCAGCAACATTTTACATTTGAACCCTTTTTTTTTCATTTTACTTGCCATCTGGACATAGCCTTATTCCTTAACACATCATATTAACCACAGTTGACCATAACCAAAATTCAAACTGACTTTTTCCATAGCTAACTATGACACGAAAACATGTCAATGTCATGTCATGTCATGACAACCAGCGTGGTGAAATGAAACAGGAAAACTAGGTAGTTATTATTTATATTTATGATTGTAAAATTAATGATTATTCATCATCCTGAGCAATAACGGCATGATCCTTAATCTCCGCCCAGAAAGTAAAGGTTGATAAATCTAGCAGCAGGAAGACAAAGTTTTGATAAGTTTGTGAAGACATGGATTTGGATTCAATCAGTCATAGGATTTCTGAATAGATGAATTATCTTGGATTTCAGAATTGCTAAATGTTGTGCATTTTAACACAAGCATATCCGTCCAGACAATCCTTGTCGGTAGGTAGCAATGATCTGTGAAAACGTTAACGGTTTGAATGTCTTACATGCATACACATGCATATGTGAAACTGTGGAAAGTGAAATAAAGATTCGACTTATACTTTGTATTTTATTACTAGTTTCTAACATCCTTCACTGTGAAAGTTACACTACACTTAAAGCCGTCTTTTTTTCTCGGCTACATTTGCTGCGCGACATGGTGCAAAACATGAAGCTCAGCATGTTGATCAACGACGCGCAACTCCACTACCTACACGCCGCGTGTCATGTTTTAAACCACGCGCGCTGTTGTGCAACGTCGCCGGACATGTTGAGCGTCACGCGGTGTTCGTCAATGAATGCCTAGTGGATACGCGGCTTAATTGTAGTCTGTATCTTTCATATTTCCAGCTGTTACTTGAAAACAAAATATTCAACATGCCTTAAGGTTTCAAAACCAAACACAATATGAACATTCACGTTAATGAACTCACAATAAAGTATCTTAAGCGATGACTTTCGTTCCACTAACAAGTTTATTTATTGTTGCTTTTTGAGCATCTTTGTGTACCTACCGATAGTAGGTATGTATAAAGATAACCGCCGAAGCAAAGGAAAAACGACACAAACCACATTTCCGCACTAAAATAAATCAGCCGCCTAAATCAATGAACAAATATTTGTCAAGCTATTTTATGGTCCTAAGAAAGAGTTCACTGTGGCTCGAGTGGCTTGATGATGTTTAGTTTTTATATAATTTGGAAAACAATGATGAAGAAGTTGCATTCACGGAACTTTTCTCGTGTGTCAGAATTGACGTAAAAGTTTTCCTGCATTAAGGCTGCTGGTTGTCAAAAAGCCACGCTCACATCAAAACCAAATTAAGATTGTTTTAGTGTTAATGACGAAAGATTAATGAAACTGCGATGGACTGTAAATAAAATATAATGAGATAATAAAGTAATTAAAACTAAAAACCAACCAATTATTCCTATCCACCAAAACAATAACAACTCAAATGTGACACATTCACTCTAACAAAAAAACATATTAAAAATAACTAGACCAAACTACAAAAGAGTCCGCAACAGACCCCTTGGATGAAAAATTGACCGAATGATGATCTTTGTAGACTAATTTCGGCTGGCCTTTTTAGAAAATATTATCTTTAGTGTCATTGCCAGTATAAACAGTTTTTTTGCAAGAATATTCATGCTAAGTATTCTTTTCTCGAAATTTTACTCCAAGCATGCTTTAAGACAATTCGGACCGTAGACTTCGAAAGAGATGGTGCTATATAGTTCATATAGCGCTATCCCTTTCTGGCTTTCTAAAAAATCATTCGTTCTTTCCCAACACTTCGCAGGACTAAAATGATTGACTTCATGGTACGGTTTTTGAGCATTCCTTCCGCAGTCCTGCAGCAGTCTTACTTTAAAACAAGATTGTTTTCTATAAGCTTATGGTTAGGGCCCAGGAGGGCGATTCGCGATCTATCGGTGAAATAGCGCATTCGAACGAATCCCGAACTCGAGCTTGAGTTTCGATATTATAAAACGCGATTCACAACGGCATTTTATTCGGATTCGGTTCGAGACCACAGATTTTAAAGAATATTTTAGTGTTACTAGCTCTGTTTTAAAAGATATTTCTGAAAAAAATAAAAATATGTAGGTACTCATGTCAGCGACCTTAAAGCCAATAGACTCCTAATGACAGGCGAGAGGCTATGGTCATAAAGTCAGATTATTACGTCGGAATCCCCAATCTACCACCCAGTGAGTTTCTACCGTTTCCGTAAGCTGTCAAGCGACAACGTCACTGATTGGACATTAAGCGTATTGACCAATCAGTGAAATTGCCGCCTCCTCAGGTAGAATCCTCCACACGCTGAATTTCATACAAGAAATCAAACATCAGGCGTGTAGTGGCTGAAAAATCGATGACTCATGTATTTACACGAAGTTAAGTGTGTATCATATCTAAATTATTATTTTCTTATTGACCTCCAATTATCATTAAACTTCATTATGATTTTGAAATAGCTTACAACCACTAGTGCCAACTAGTGTAACGGATTTCTCCTCCCTTAGATTTATTTGATTAGAGTCTAAAAATTAAAAGATAGTATTTTCACATCTAACGAATTTTTAAGTAGAAATGATATTAAAAGACATAGTCACACACTCAGAAAACTCAGGCGTGTCTATTCTCCGCCAAACGGAGTCCTTTCAATCTGACTCCTACTTTCCTGGATGCACCCATACCGATAACCAACCACCTCGAGCTCCTTGGTATGGATCTTTCGTCTGACCTCAACTTCGGCAGTTCTATTGAGTCCAAAGCAAAAACCGCTGCTCAGAAACTTGGTATCCTCTTTAAGGTTAGGCGGTACTTCACACCGGAGCAACTCTTACAGTTGTACCAAGCACAAGTTCGGTCGTGTATGGAGTACTGCTGCCACCTTTGGGATGGCTCTGCCAAATACCAGCTGGATGCACTGGACTCAGTAGACCGAAGGGCCAGGAGACTGATAGGTGATGATATGCTCGTTGGAACCAAACTTCAGAGTTTGGAGCATCGGCGTAAAGTTGCCTGTCTATCGGTTTTTTATAAGGTGTATTTCGGAGAGTGTGCGCAGGAACTTCATGACCTGATCCCACCCTCCACTTTCTACCACCGGACCACTAGACGCTGTGAGGGCTTTCACCTCCATGTGGTCGACTTTCCAGCGGTCCGAACTAAGCGGTTTGGTGCTTCCTTCCTGGTCCGCACCGCTAGGGAGTGGAACGCCCTCCCTGCGTCTGTGTTTCCGGATACATACAACCTTGGTGTCTTAAAGGCAAGAGTGAAAAGGCATTTTCTGGGTAAGCGTGTTCCACCTTCGGCCTCGTCATCGCTTACCATCAGGTGAGTCTGAGGTCAAACGCAAACCCATTTTAAATAAAAAAAAAAACATGTGCAAATTCCTGCCATTTTGGCAATGGCATTGATTGTAGGTCGACGAAATATAAAAGTAGTCGAATTTGGCAGATTTGAAAATATAGACTTCAACATTGTAATTTTCAGTGCATAGTATAGCATCCACAGAATACCAGTCATCGAGACGGGCTCTGCCGACACTGCATCGTACTTGCTGAGCGGAGACCATTTTGCTACATCCCTTTTTGTAAGGTGGTTAAGTTATTTTTGTTTTTCTTGTGTTTCTTTTTGTTTTGTGGAACCAAATACATTTTTTAAAATCTTATCTATTCTTTGAGTATATAGTAAATTGAGCACAAACAAAAAACAATTTATCTGCATCCTTTGATTTAACTAAAAAGAAAAAGCTGCGGCCTCTGCCTATGCGTGCTACAAAATCGGGTCCAAAGGACCTGTTGCGTTCATGCTCATAAGACAGTGACTACGGCTACTGTACGTGCGCGTCAATCATACGTCATTGTGAGTAAGCATGTACCAGTTTTCAAATAAGCGAAATAAAAACGTAAAGTGTATCTTCCTCTTTTTGTTTTAATCAAAGTTTGCTATAAGTTTTGAGCGAAAGAACTTATTGACCTGTAAAATTCATTGCTAGGCAGACTCTTTTCGAAAGCGTGTTCGAATTTAGTTTTATATGTTGGGACAAAATAGTGTGGTTAGATAGGTACTATGTGCTGCGGAGTTAGTGACTTAATAACGACTACCTTAGGTTTGATTTTCAAAAAATTTGGTAACTTACAAGGTACAGTTAAGTGTGTTTTTATTTCCTTAAACGGTAACACTGGATATTGAGATTCAGTAACTATATAGAACGTCACTTGCACACCGAGAGTGACGTCATAGCGTTAGGTTACACTTTCTAAACGCAATTGACAACACACTCGTCATTGACAAGAATAACGAGAATGGCCGAACATTTCTCCTTCTTTTGTAGATAATGAATCGACTGGTACAGACCACTCGATATGGACAAAACGTAATGAAAAAACTAATTAAATTAGGAAAATATAATTGTTTCAATAACTTATTGATCGATTGTAACTCTATAATTTGTATATGTATAACATAAACGGCCTATATACGTCCCACTGCTGGGCACAGCCTCACCTCAACTATGAGCTGAAACAAGCCATTCTCCAACAAGCGGGCTTAGTGTGGATTGTTGGAGAGGTGTAAGGTTAATGAGCAACTTTAATGTCAGATGTTATCAAACCGCCCCAAGGCCTTGACTAGGCTTAACGACTGGCATCTTGCGACGTCCGGGACCGGGACCAACTGCTTAACGTGCCTACCGAAGCAAGGAAATGCCTGAAATACACATCACTAAATTTCGGTCAGGGTGGTCATGCCATCCCATTTCCGACCCGGCGTGTGTTGCTTTACAACAGCGATCGTCGCCGATCACTGTCACAATAGGGTAGATGACTATGAGTGATTTTGCATGTTTTTTTATGTTCCCCAAAAATAATAATTGATTACAAATGTTATTGTAAAACCACAATCGAAATTCGTTTCAAAATGAGGCTACAATAGGCCTGCAAACTTGGGTGGGCAAGTCCATTTCATATGTGTTAAATTTTTGTAAAACAATATCACTTTTTTGTAACCCAAACTATTATGAAGGAATTATGTTAGGAGACCATTATCATAAACGCAATATTGAATATAGCTGTCGAACAAAGTTATTACGCGCTCCTTACAAAAACAGCGACAGTGACGTCACTGTCGCTGTCACTTTTGTATGGAGCGTTTTTGGGCAAGTCCAAAAATGTGCATTTCAAATTGTGATATCTCAGGTGGTATTGATCCAGATGAATTGATTCTTTGAGGATTGTTTACATAAATGTAAGGTCTTTCGATAATAAACAAAAAAAAAATACAGTCATCATGCCTATTGCGCCACGGGCACCTCCCTCCTTTATATGCATGAATGAGTATAAATGGGCCAAAGAAATGAAAAGAAAGGTTAATTTTACTGGCACAATACCTACCTGGTAAAAACCAGGTTTCAAGTTTGCGTATCTACACTAACTAGGGCCTCTTAGGTTGTCTAGAGGTAGGTTGTTTGAGAAATTCGAGCTTCTGGTGACTGAAACCAGCCTGAGCAAAGTCACAGTAGTTAAAGAATATGGCGAATATGTATCGTAGATCGCCTGTATTATAGAGAAACCTTTTTTTTGACGGGGTGAATGCTGTCCATCCCGCCCATGGCGGGGGTGAGGCCTTGGGCTCGCCTGCTGATATTCAGAATACCTAGTAAGCCGACGCACAAAAAATGCCTTATAATACTACGTTTAACAACGATACTATGTATTTATGAGCTACGTGGCCCAGTGGCTAAACACTCTGACTCGGAACCCGATTGTCCAGAGAACTGACTGGCCGGACAACCTTTGTGTTCATTGTACAATTTGCGGCTGGCTCTCCGGTGATGGATAACAACTATAAAAAACCAAAGCAACCCGTATATAGGCGGTAGGGTCGCCTCCTACCACGTTGGGTTCAAATTTCATTGGCAAAATGTGGGTTTCTGAATGTTCCGTTCATCATGACGGCAACAATCAGTGTGCCTCTGACTACCTCGCCTGGGAAAATGGTCGTGATGTATGTTATGACTATGAATGGTATTGCAAATAAAACAAATTAAAAATATCCCCTAACAAAACGTTATATTTAAGTCTGTTTCCCACTGATGCCGATAAGTAAGTATTGTTCAGTGTTTCAGTTCATAGGGTTTTTCCAGGGCACATGTGTACATAAGCAGTATTTTTTTTATTGAACAACACTATTTGTGTTTGATTTACTTGAGGAAGCAAAGAACCATTAGGTAGTTCATTTATCAAGACTTCAGTAAATAATTCAGATTATAGTAGTTCCGTTTCGGGTGCTTTTCTTTCACACATACAAGCAGTCTATCCCAAGTTTGAATATCATCATAAGTTTCCATTCTGAAAAAAAGTAATCCAATTATAAGCTATTAATCTTTCTCAGGCAATAAGTAGACACAACAAAACACAGGATGTACGGCAAAATGATTAAGACGGTTATGAATTTTATTATTTCAATTGTTGTTTAGGTTCAAGCCTTTACGCTATTTAGTCATACGACAAGAAATAGCTGAAATCTTGTTTTGTAAATTATTTACCTGAAAAAACGTGTTTCCTATTTTGTTTGCCGACTTATTTTACCCATAAAGCGGCCCTCGTATTAATTTTATTTAGTTTGTATGGGACTAGGCAAGAAAAATGTTACGATGAATTCAAATATACTTATTAACTGGAACTGCCACTTTTTCCATCCAAAATGTTATTTATTTATTCACAAAGTAAATAAATTGAACCTATAATTATAGGCAAATTAAAGTACACGCAAGTGCGAATGTCAGTTTGACATACCTACTAATCGTCATAAAATCGTATGCAAAACTTGGCAAAACTCGATAGCCAATACCATAAACAAGTCAATACCCAGAGGAACCACAGACTATTTTTGCCTCCTGTTAAAAAAGGTTTTGTTTCATCATGAAAATCATCATCAGTTGCTGATTCAGGCGATATTTGCCCATGAAGACTCCTACAGAACAGCAAAATGGATTAGACGCATCTCGCAAATACATAGGTATTTTAAAATGCGTCTGCGAGATAGCGCCAAATTTTCATTTCACAGAACGTAATCATAATGCGATTAAGCCTTACATTAAGAAGCTGGAATATTAAGTAACAAGCGGCAAACTTTGGAAGGAATATTATTTCTATACGATAGTTAATTTCAAACTTTTAGATAAGTTTTTCATCATCGATTCCGGTGATGATCGATTTCACAGACCGAAGGTAGAAAGAAGATATGACTGTAAATACCAGTCAGGGAATTCAAGGAATTAAAGGATTAATTGGGTATTATTGGAAAATTGGGATTAATTGGGTATTATATGATTGTTATACAAATTGGTTACCTTACAGTCAACTAATTTATATTTGATGATTTAATAATTTCATTGATAAATCTAAATAGCTGGATGGCAAGTTAGGGCCGGCGCCGACTATCGGCATCGGCACGCTTCAGGCTTTTAAGGTGGTAAATAGTAATATACTCTAACATAATGGCAATAAAGTAGAAAATGCCGAAACAGAAACAGAACAAATGCATTTTGTTTTTACGAGAACACATCACGGAAATTTCAACTTTATTGCCATTATGTTAGAGTATATTACTATTTGCCACCTTAAAAGCCTGAAGCGTGCCGATGCCGATAGTTGGCGCCGGCCCTTATTTGCGGTGCAATTTTTAAAATTCAGTTTCTTAAAGTACTTTTAATTTAATATGGTTGATAACAGATGTCACTTCAACTCCGTTGATAAAAGCACACTATGGTTCAAACGTCAGAGTAAGCATGGGATATAGACATTAGGTTAATCAATTTATCAACAGATGTCACTAACCATTTGAATCGCGGAAATTTCTTTCAACAAATAATTCTCAATAATTATTTTGTCTAGTGCATCCAATTTGTTTCCTACCATCTAACTCACTAGAAGATTCCAAGATCACATCACATCACACATCATCACACAGTATTTGGTATTTTTCTGAAAAAGTCTCGGCAGATTTTCCCAATTCATACAATTTATATTCTTAATCTTCGATCCTATTAATGGAATGCAGCAAATTTTCTGCATTTGCAAAGATTACACTACATGCACCCTACACATCCGCCGAAAAATCAAAAATAAAATATCTTTAAGTAAATAAATAATACAAACGTTAGGAAAAGTGTCAGAAAAGCGTTTCGAAGTGCTAGTTCAGACAGAGCGATTAGTGGCAAATTGAAAAGGACGGAGTTAGAAGGAAAGAGGTATTCTTCTAGCTCCGTCCTTTTCAACTCGCACGATTGTCGCTAGGTTTGAACTAGCACGCACTGTAACTAGGGTAACCGACGCAATGACGTCATGGTTCGACTGGATAATATCTCCGGTGATCCTAAATTGAAAAATTAAGATACCGACCGATATCAACCGCTTCGGTCGGCAAATGAGATCTCGAAGGATCCTGAATCGATGCCCAGACAGACTAATTTGAGACACCAACTTTCCTAAATTAAGTAGTGTCTGGGTGTCTTAAGCGTGTGCCCACTTGTTAGCCATTGTTCACACCAGACGTATTTCAAGAGTAACGTGTTAAAACTTTTTTCCATGCAATATTATACAACATCTCGTTTTCACACAAAATCGAACCAGAACTCACAAACGTCAATCAACGCTAAGCACGCGCTTACGCTCACGGTGTTCCGTAAAATGACAATATAACTGAAAGGGACAGCTATCTTCTGAGGGATGCTCAACGTTGATTTGCGATTGTGAATACGCTGTGCTCTGTGGCCGACTCTTGGCTGTCGATCATTAACTGCGCGTATCGTATTATACTAATTGTAGATACGTACACATACGAACCTAGACTAAACTAGTGCGTATTGTCAGCTTGTGAATGCATACTCGAGATTTAGTCCACGTTCATACTGAGGCCGACGATGAGAATGCCACAGTCCGCAGCGGACAATACTAGTCTGAACGGTGTCTTTCTGTCTGGAAATTAGAATGCAGTGTCTTAGTTAAAACCAGATGGTGTAGTGAAGCGTCTGGCGTGTTTATTTATGTAAATAAGCTGTTGGAAATGCAACGAACTCTGAAAAGGAGTTTGAAATCAAAATTACTTAAATAGAATAGTTCTTATCCAAATCAGTACAAAAAATAAATAAAGAAACTGAACAATAGGTATTTTTTTAAATGTTAACATGCGAAACAAAATAGCATGACATGCCAACAGCTTATCAAAATTGTATCAAAATATAAGCGTAATTAAATTTTATTAGATGGCACATTTAAATGTATACTTTAGCTTCAAACACAAGAAGTGAGAAGTTATTGGCGGTGATTCTCCACTCACCTTCGGACACTGCGGTGGGAGCGTGAGCAGCGATCACGGTGGTAGAGATCGTCTAAGCTGAAATGACGCTTCCCTCCACTGCATCTCCAAATACGAAGCACGCACTTTTGTATGCGGAGATGCGGTGGAGGGGCTCTATCGATGTTATATCCACTATAGAAAAGTCACAATTTGATCAGTAGGAAACTAAATAATTGTAGCTCTAGCGACAAACGTAATAGAATATAAAAGTTCTTGATTAGCTAAAGAAAGTCACGAACAGAAGTTTAGTTAGCTAACAGGAATGCCACTTTTCTGCAGATCCCGTCGCATATTCCAACGCATTACAAACCTTAACTTAAAAGCAGTAACGCCTAAAATGTTTGAGCAATAAACTTTGCAATAAACTGCGCAAAGTAGGAAATTTTGCGTTGAGTGGAATTCGACAAAATGATTTATTTTGTAATGTTCTTTGAAAGTGATAATAAAGGGTACAATAATAATGAACTGTTAGTCAATAAATCACTTCGGAAGGCGAGAGCTTCGATGGCGGCTAGTAAATAAATGGGTTTTGTTTATTAGTCTTAGAACACATGAAATATGGCTATTTATTTTTTATTGTTAAGATGTTAAAAATTGACAAGCACATCTTTAAGAAGCATAGCAATATTAATGAACAACATTTATTTAGTCAGCAAATAATAAATACGAAGCTTCTTAAACAGCTGTCAATGCTTTTAAACGACTAGACATTTCCTTTTCGTTCACTTATTTCATCTTTTCCTATTCTTGACATCAAAAAATTGAAATAATATTATGCCACATTATTTAAATTAGTTTTTTTTTCAGGTAAGGCTGTTATGCCAATGTATTAGGTCCAGGACCACTTGAAAACTGAAAGGTATGGGAATTCTTGAAGGATGCCACATGAAGTAAGTTCGCCGGTGTATACTCTCGGTAGGTGATACTCGCATTAAGACTCCAGCGCACGATATCACTCACCACAGAGTACATAAACACCCTGATTGCATCATAGCCTAACTCAACAAAACTCTTTCTCAACGGTCGTCAAACTTGTCTCCCAAATACTTATTGACCAAGAACAACAACCTCGAAAGTAGCTTTTCCTAAGCGGCCTGTATCCGAATTCTCTTTCTGCGTTCAACTGATATCTATGTTCGTAAGTCTACATTTGAGTACTCTACTGTGTTTAAGACTGTAAAATCTGTGAGCAGTCACAGAGACACAATAGTGCCTGATGACGAAAGACCGAGTTTTCCAGTAAATTCAAGTTTCGCATTTATTGATTTCAACCTCAAGTCAGATTTGCAACTTGGCTTCTGTTTACATTTATTAATTTATTTTTACACCCATGCACAAGGCGACATACAGTAAGTAATATGTTTGATCATGAATACATGGGAGGATGGAATAATATTGAATTATCAATGTCGAAACTATTCAGAATATAAGCACAAATCAATCCTTTAGCCATGTCAATTAGAATTAGATTTAAACAAAAAACCTCTCACCAAAAGGTTTCTAATAAACTAGCTGCAGCCCGCGACTTCATACGCGTAGACTTTGGTTAAAAAAAGTAATATATCTTGATAAATTGTGGCCTATATCCTATTCAGATGCATAAGCTATGTTATTGTTAAGTTTCATCATGATCCATCCAGTAGTTTTGACGTGAAAGGGCAACACGGCACATCCGTCCACACATACAAACTTTCACATTTGTAATATAAGTAGTATAAAACATTAAAAATAAATGTCTCCTTTTCAATGAAAAAGTGTAAAAATAAATGAAAGAGATCAGGGACGGAACAGGAACGCTGCAGGTGCATCACGCGCACAATACATTAGCCACTGCACTGTGAGTTATTACCAGCACTGTTTCAAAGAATGCACAACTTTTTGCGATAGCCAATTGTTTTGTTTTTGCAAATATAAATTACTATTGGACGGAAAGTTATTCGCCACATTTCATTTCGTTGAATACTTTGCAAATATGTTAGCTTCTAAAAAAGTATTGACATGGTGAAATGGATAAAATAAACCTTTGTACATTGTACGGTTATAACTTCAGAATGTCAGTACCAAATTAGAAGAGTTACGGCAAGAAGAAAATTCCGCAGGAAAAAATATAGTTTATGCAATAACTTAACGAATATTTCAACTTCGCTCGTTTGACAGTAAATGTGTGTTTGACAGTACTAGGAGTATGTCTCAGGTGAGTTAGCATCACAATAAAAAAATATTGGGCCTATTTTGTTTCAAAGTAAATTAGTGGTGAAAGTAACATATACTTTTCCTCCTCCCGTACTTTTCTTTCTCGTTCCTCGTCGCATGGCACTTTCGGAGAGGAATCCACGTGTCATTGAGCCTACTTACTATGAAAAGCTGCCCGCCAAGCTAAAAAGCGAACCGTCAGACGAGGTATTCAGGAGCAAGCTGAGAAACCTTTTATTGGAAAATCCATTTTATTCAACAACCGAATTTATAAACCTTGTCATGATAAATGTTTAATTAATTTTATTGTGACCCATTGACATTGTTTATTTTTGATTTTATTTGTGACTTTTTATTGATCTATTCTTTTATTTTATTGTAATTTTATTCGACTTAATTTTGATTCCAATTAGTTTAATTTTATTTTATTGTATTTTTATTGTAATTCCACTTCTTTGACGATCTCAATTTGAATGACCTATATTTTGACATCTGATGTAATTTGTAGTGAACTTTAATTTGAGAAATAAATTATCTAATCTAATCTAATCTACTTGTTAGAATTGCCAAATAAGTAGGTGAATCTCGAATTGCGGCGATCTTATATTGGGCACACATGAACAACGAATTATCACAACCAGACGATATCACTGATTCACTTATTCACATCCAACTTTACATCTGACGTAAGCATCTCTTGCATCTTCCGGACGATAAGATGTTTTACTTTCTGAAAGCGAACCGTCTAATCGTTAAACTGAAAAGAATATGGAATGGAAGCAAACTGAAGGCTTTGCACAAACAGTGCATTACCGACGGATATGTAACTACGTTAGACGCGGAGTGAGCACTTCCGCAGAATTTGAATGAACGAAACGGGAACTTACTGGAATACTCGTTTATATGTAGATTGTAGATGTTCATCTTCTTACTTCCTAGGGCAAATTAAAAACGGATATGAGATCAAAACTGAAATTGTTTTCGGAAATCACTCATTTGCTCGTTTTATCTGCATTTTTAGGTCTAGTAAAAATATAGATAAATATACATACCCCATATTTTTTGTAAAAATATAGCTAAATATACATACCCCATATTGCGATTGAACATCATTGGTCAAAATTTCGATGCAATTGGCCTGGTCTGATTCCTATATATCTAGGTACTAGACTTTTAGCATTGGTTGTGATCTAGTACTAGTTCTTCAAAATATAAAAAAATCCGGTGGTAAAAGACACAAACTACCAAAACTTCATCGCATTTAAAACAATTATTAAAAACATAAATTAGAAACAAATTGTGATACAATCTAGTTTATGGTTTTATGTTAGTTTATTTCTTAGGTACATTATGTGCATAGTCCTGCAAAAGTAAATTAATAGTCGGTTATCACTTAGTGGGTCCACGAGAAATAAGGGAGGCTTATTTCTCGTGGACCCACTAGTGGGTCAAATTAGTGGGTCCACGAGAAAACAGGGGTTATTTCTCCCTCGCACTCGACTCATCAGTGACGCCACTTTTTTCCTAACGAGGACTTGAAAGGCGTCAGTTCTTGCTTGCGCAAACATCTCAGAGTCTTAACATCATCCTGAAGATGTTATTGTATTGGATACGAAGGGTGTTTAGCGATCTTTTGGTACAATTCATCCACAGACCGCTCGTGTACAGATTCTGACAGTAAGCCTTTAAACAGTGTAATTTTGACTTGGTCTGTACAACGAGCGAATCTGCGGGCCAGCATGTTGACACGGACCGCCAAAGCCCTTCGCTTCCTTTCTACGTCTATATCGTCTCTAAAGCCGTCGTCAAGTATGTGTCCTAGATACTTGAATTGAGAGACTCTGTTCAGCTCCACTCCACTAAGGCAGATTGGAGGTGTAGTTTCGGGACGTCTACCGGCGGCCACGAAGACCATATACTCGCTCTTTTTGAAATTGTATGCTATAGCCCATGCGAGCTAGCATAGGTCTCACACACGTTCAACATACTTCCGATTGCGTTCGCAGTGGGACTCAGCAGGACCATGTCGTCCGCGTAGCTAATGTTGTTAACACTGACACCACCGAAACTGCAACCGACACGCATCCTGCTGAGCTCCACTATGAGGTCATTTATGTAGATGTTGAAGAGCTTTGGAGACGACAGCCCCCCCTGTCTCACGCCACATTCCAACCTGTATGACGCGGAAAGTTGACCCGACCATTTAACAAAATTGGTCTGATTCGAGTACCAGAACCTAAAGATATTGAGTATCTGCATCGGCACACCCCTGTTCTCACGTCGTATGAAAGCAGATCAAATGCCTTGGAGAGATCCAGAGAACAGGCGTACACCGGAGTCCTCCGGTTTGTATAATATTTGTGACTTTGTGTTAATTTTATTTTTATAATTAGCGGTAACTATACAGTGAAGGGAAGCCTATAAAAACCCTAACAAACAGGAACAGCGGCAGTCTCGTCCTTACTTAGTTAGGTTTCCCTTTAACAAATGTTGGCTTCTGAATGTTCCGTTCACCTGTGACTACCCCGATTGGGACATGGTGGTGAGCTTATGTATGAAAAAAAAACTAAACGACAAATGAAAAATAGACAAACCTAAATTGACTACAACAATGTGAAAAAAGTTTTAAAACAGCTATTAGCTAAATCATTTAAATGCTTTCATCATCACAGTTTGAATTTGATTGCCATCGGAATTAAAGCCAGTGAGCCACATATTATATAATACTGACGACCCGCCCCGGCTTTGCACGGGCGTAATAGGATGTTATTATACATCTAAACATACCCCATATTTTTTATGCGATTAAACATCATTGGTCAAAATTTCGACACAATTGGCCTGGTCTGATACCTATTTATCTAGGTACTAGACTTTTAGCATTGGTTGTGATGTAGTACTAGTTCTTCAAAACATACAAAATCGGATGGTAAAAGACACAAACTATATATTCGAAAATTTCTCAAATTCTTGAATCAGAATCAGAATCAGAAATATCTTTATTTAAATAGACCTGTTACAAGTGCTTTCAAATCGTCAAAAACTTAATCAAACAAACAAAAATACACTTAATAATAGACTTAAATACTATAATAGAAATAATAAATAAATACACAGTATACAAACATAATGTGACTCAACCACCGGTGTCGGAAAGTTGTTTCTGTACTGAGAAGAACCGGCAAGAAACTCAGCAGTTACTCTTTTCAATATGTTCTGTACAATAATCCGTTAGTAAATTACAATTTTATTAAGTACACATACAGTTATACAATTTCAAGAAAATGGTTAGTGCACAAAATAATGTTAAATTATTAAAAGCAATTAACAATATTGTTTAGAAAAGACTACTGGTTAACCTTATAAAAAAGGAGTTTTGAGGTTCACATCCAGTTATACAATTCAAAGAAAAAATGTTTGGTTCACATTATTATGTTGAATCCGTATAATTGTTACAAAATGGCTAATTGGAGTCCGCGTCGAGCTAAGAGCTTACTCCCAGGCGTTCCTATCCATAAGGTAGTCGGCTGTGGTATAATATCCTTTTTTTAATAAGACAGTTTTAATATGATGTTCAAACCTATGTAATGGTAACTTACAAATTGCTTCTGGAATAGGCATGACGACAGTATCAAATAATCAACGATTTTAATATCTTAGGGGAAATTACATATTAAAAGGATTTAAAAGACACATTTAGTTTTATTTTAAAATCTGAGATTAATCAGATTTTCGATAAAGTAAAAGGATAAAATACTGCAATTCGCCATTTTGACTCAAATGTCATTCACGCACTATGACGTCCATAGAGCTTCCAGAGCGTGTTTTCAACACTTATAGAGTGATCAAGTGAGGAAAAGAGAAACTATTGCTTAAATGGACATCACACAAGAGGAAAAGAGACAGAGATATGCCCAAGATTTGTTGCCAAAATCAAACCGAAAACTACACCACCACACCACTGCCAAAAGCGGGAAATTTTAGTTTTCAAAATTTATGTAAAGTGGGCGATAAAAGTGGATGAAGCTTTATAAAAATAAAATAGTGGTTTGTTGCGTGCCCAAATATAAAACGAATCATAGAAATGATCCAGAAATGCAAAAGTTTCACAGGTAAATACAGAAAGTAATTGGTTTTTTCAAACTATGTTTTGAGCAACTATTTTCACTACCCAGTTCAATTAATTCATTTCAGCTATCATTATATTAGTTCCTCATGCTGCATAAGTTATTATTTCAGAAATTAAATAAGAATTGAAAAATATTTTGTGTAAAAACTGAATTGATTCACTTACGATAGGGATGTACAAAATGAAGAATGACACATATCGATATACGTAGTGGATATTTTTTTAACAGCTGAAGTCATGGCCCAGACTAGAAGCCTAATAAAACTACCAAACAATAACAATCAATACTTGGCGCCATTTTTGAGCAATTTAGCGATCATAATGACCACTACCGTACTTGTTTGAAAAAGCAGATAATTAAAATTTCTTTATTTTTGAAGGATACCAAGACCACCGTCTTCTTATGTTAACAAAGACTATATGCCTAGGCCGAAACAAGAAAATCAATTTAAATCTACAGAGTACGGGCCAACAAAATACTATTTAACCCAGTCCTAAAAAAGGATAATAATTGATGGTGTTTATATTATTTCATCTCGTAGTTGATGTTTAGATATCATAAATAATGTAACGAGTAAACCTAATAAATTAAAAAGAACCTCAGCCTTTTATTTTCAAGAATACGAGTATACCTTTATTCATTTGTTGTTCGTGATTTCGATAATCTGTTAGATTGTTATGGAAAGTACCAACACTATTGGGCTAACTGACAGCAGATGTCAACGCATACATAGACAATCACTCACACATGCGCAATTCATTTTTTGGCACGTTTTTAGAGGCGCTTTATCAATCTATTACTTTACATCATTGATGACGTCACTGTTATGGAAATCAACAAATGTCACTGTCATATTTCATACAAGTGAGTTTGACAGACACGTGACGTTTACCTAACAGTTACGTCACACGGACGCCATGACACCTGCGAGCTTTTTCGAGCGCTGTTGATAAAATACTAGAAGAATGTCCTCAAACTTTGTTAAACTGACCTTTGAAACCGAAATAAAGTTTTTTTAGTATACAATACATGTGTACCTTTATCACGAAAGAAGATTTCAAAATTGTTCGTCATGCCTATTTTGTTGTAGTAGTGTATACCTTGCCCCATAAAGGAACCTAAAACCTTGCTAGCACGTATTTGACTTGATAGTTAACTAATTTGAGCACCGCGCTTTTAACATTCACATTCCACCATCCAGTTAGCACTTATGCAGTTTCGCGCCCCAAACTTTTGCCAGTGCCTCTAAAGGAAAGTGAGGCTTACCTTAGTTGGTGGAATAAACTTCAGATCGGTTTTCAGATCTTTGGAATAAACTTGTGCTCTACTCACGCAGCTGCTATCTGATTCTTTATTTTATTCTGATTCTGATTAAGTCTCTAATTCAAAAACAGACTGTGCAAAAATGACAGCGGTCTTAGATAGATAGATTTATTCTTTATACTATACCAAAAATACAACAATTATGAGTTACAGATTAACGTGTTGATGAACAATTTGGGTGGTTTTATCTCTTTTACACAACCTACAGGTTGTACAAATCCCAAAAGACTTTGATATTCAGAGTTAACACGATATCAAAACACAGAATATATTTTCTAAGTGACATAAACCTTATCTGTTATGTACAAAACGGAATGCTTACACGATTCAACTGACTCGCAACACCATCAAGTAATCAGCTGGTGTCTGACTTCACATGAGTTGCTTTCTGCCGTATTTAGATTAGAATTAGACTAAACAGGATAACTGCAGAGAAAGTGCACAAGAAATGGTAAAAGTAGCTAATAACATGGCAATATACATTTCATAGATACGTAGCGCAGAATAAATTGCAAATAATTTGTTAATACTCACATACACATCGCCATGTATGGTGCTCTAAAACTTAGAAAGCGCATATTAGAATGACCATGTGTTAACGTCTTCAATATAATTTATTTATTTTCCTGCTATCGAAACCCCATTTGGTCGGTAAAGTACAGGCTCCAGCAGAATGTATTCGAGCACATTTGAGCAGTGGCGATGACGGTGGCGGTCGTCCATCGGCCACGTTTGGCCGTCTTTTACTAGGGAAACAGAATGGCGTCGTTAACAGGGCTGCCACGGTTGAAAAATCAATAAAATAAGCTACCCCCTTGGTTTCTTTATTTTTTAACTTGTGGTGGTATGCCCACGTTTGAACGGGATAATCACCATGAGGGTTTTTCTGAATATCGTTGCTTTTTAGGGTTCCGTACCTCAAAAGGAAAAAACGGAACCCTTATAGGATCACTTTGTTGTCCGTCTGTCCGTCCGTCCGTCCGTCTGTCAAGACCCTTTTTCTCAGAAACGCGTGGAGGTATGAAGCTGAAATTTATATCAATTACTCAGGTCTACTGTCCCTTGAAGCTGTGAAAAAATCAAACTTCTAAGCCAACGGAATCAAAAGATACAGCCGTTTATGCCGCAAATTTTCGACACTTGCAAGGGAATCAAAACCTACAGGGTGCTTCCCGTGAACTCAAAATCCTGAAATTTGGTACGAAGCAACGTCTTATAGCATAGATAAAGGAAAAATTACGAAAACCATAAATTTTTAGTTACATCACATAATATATATTTTTTTAATAATTTTAAACTTACTACCCATTTCCTCATAAACGCGTAAAGGTATTAAATTGAAATTCATACCAAATACTCAGGTCTATAATACCTTTAAGCTGTAACAAAATCAAACTTCTATGTCAACGCAATCAAAAGAAACAGCAATTTTAGCTGCATATTTTGAAACTCGCAAGTACTCGCAAGGGAATCAAAACCTAAAGGGTACTTCCAGTCGACCTAGAATCTTGAAATTTGGCATGAAGCAACGTTTTATAGCACACATAAAGGAAAAATTCCGAAAACCTTAAATGTTTAGTTACATTACAAAATAAATACAACAATATTCGGCAGCAACCTCAATATGTACACTTCATCTTCTCGTCTGATTGTTGTGGGAGACTTCAATATAGATTTTAGAATGAATCCCCAAAAGGGAATTTCCACATATTTTTCATCCATAAGCATGTTTCCGTTAAAAAACAGTAGCACTACACGAAGTTGTACAACTATTGATAACGTTTTTTCGAACTTCAATATTCAATGTGGTACTATTCATAACTTTTTCAGTCACCATTTACAGGTCTGCAAGTCAATATGGCAGCGAATTGTTTGCAATGTCATGTGCCAGTTTCCGAATATATAAAGAACATAGAATGGAATGGCAATGACAAATAGGCTGATGAACATGGACATAAGTGAGTAAAAAGTAAAATCACAATGTGCAACAAAAGAGATTTTTCTACTCTTTAACACTCCTCCTTAAATACACACGTGTTTTGAATTTGAACACGATTTTAACATACATTTATGCAAGGTGAGTTTTACAAGTGGGCATGGTAGGCAAAATCCTAAACTATGAGGAATTCAGAAAAATGGTCGATGTGAATGTAATGAAAATAAATATTTGATAAAAAATGAGACCTTTCCTTCAGTTTGCCATATAATGTTACTTCTCATTATTTGACCCTTAGAAACGAAACCACAAGATGGCATAGTAATACAGGGTGTCATTTTTTTCCAAAAACAACTGGTTTCCCCGGCTACGAATAAAGTTTTTAAACAAATCTGAGTATACAGTTTTAGTTTTTGTCAAAATCGGGCTCAAGACTCCCTCGACAATTTTTCTCAATTCCTCATAGTTTAGGATTTGGTCTACCGCGCCCACTTGAAAAACTCACCCTGTATACCTAATATTTTTATAGAATATGATATGAAACTTTAAAATAACAACTTTTCTTATATTTACCGACCCAAAAAAGTTCATAGATCAGATTTTTCAGAACTTAAAAAATACAAATGTTCATTTCATTAATCATTAATATCTAGTATACCGCGTAGCTTTTGCAGTAGATTTTTATATATTTTTGATCTACACATTATGCTCGTTGAAATAGCATATATGGCATTTCTGGCGATTCAAGGTTTTTTTTTGATCAAGTCCTTTAATACTTTATAAATATTTTTGAACCAGATTTCTAAATAGTGACTAAAAAACAAAGTAAATAAATAACTTTAATAAAAGAACTTTCGCAAGTCTGCTGCAAGGCTAGTATAAGTGTTTCAGTTATATTATAGATAAATGATATGTGTTAATATAAAATAAAGGATTACTTAAACGTTATAGAGATCTTTGTCTTAAATTTATGCTCCTCCATCTTTCCCCATTGTAAGGTTACCTATCATAAGACCGAATTTTCTTATCCCGAATTTCATTTTCCCGAAAACGTATCGGTTTTTTTCGTTCGGCATTTTTTTCATTTTCCCGAAATGACGTTTGCCACTGTATCAGTTGACCAATTATCAACTGTTTTTTTTTCGTTTACCAGACGTTTCATTAGGCCACAAAACGTTTTACCAAAGTGATGACTGGCCGAAAAGACACTTGTCCGAAGTATTGTTTTTCAGAACAATCATTAGACCACAGTTTTGATTGCCATATTTTTAGTTTACCAAACAATCATAAAAAAGTTACAAGTTTAATGCAAGCAGCATAAAAATAGATAAGGACTTTTTGGATTTAAAATAAAATAAGAAATTGATAGCATGTACGCAGGCAAACAGCATGCAAGTATTCAACATGCAAGTTTAAGGAAAACACAAGAATTCTGTCACGGCTCCGGCATTACGGGGCTCCGGCATTACGGGGCTCCGGCGGTTCCTCGCGTGCTAATCGTCGCAGATGGCTTTCGCTCAGCACCGCAGCTTCGGCTTGTTCGGCCCCTCCATGCCTACGCGCTTTTAAATAACACTCTTGGGGTAGGGCAAAACAAGTACCACGTGGTGTCGGGGCTGACTGAGTCGGATTCGCCCTGAAGTTGAAATTACTGAAAATCGACGTTAACGAGACGTTGAACGTTATCAAACAGTAGCTGTGGCCTAGTAATATTCGGTAAAATGTGATTTAGGCAAAGTGATCATATGCCAAATAAATCATCTGGTAAATGAAAAAAGTTGAAGGAAGACTTCGGGCAATAGTAAAAAGTTTATTCTGAAATTCGGTTTAACGTAGTTCGGTATAACGACACTTATGTCAAAAGATACTTCGACGAGTTGAAAATATGTCAAACAATATATCTGGCAAATGAAATGTTGGTCAATAGTTTTCAGTCAAATGAAATTCAGACTAGTGAATTTCGGACAAGTGACGGGTTCCCCCATTGTAATGTTATGAATTTCATTTTGCAATCAAAATACTATAGTTATGACTCGATTGTCGTAATGACGAACTTTGTAAACCTTGCAGGTTTGTACGGAACCCTCGGTGCGCGAGTCCGACTCGCACTTGGCCGGTTTTTTTAAATACTACAGGTGCGAACTTTAGATGTCAGTCGTTTAACCTAATCGGAGGTCTTTTCGAAGGTTTCTTACTAACCTTACACCCCTGCAACAATCTGCACTGAACCCGAGTATTGGAGTATGTCTCATAGCTAAGAGTCCTACAAACTTCATAAAATGACATCATAAAATGACTTCACACTAATCAATATCGATCAATGCGTATTCGTTTTTAAATGTTTTTTTTTCCGGATCTGGGTGTTTTTCAAAACAGTGCAGGTGACTATAATGAGCGGAGATGCTCGCTTTTTATTATGGGGACTCATAAGCGCTTTCGCTCATTCTCATAAAGATTAAGTTAAAATCAAGTTTCACATTATATAACTTTTTGTGGTAGCCCTCGGCCCTCGTCTGTTGGCTCAGTAGCCTAGAAATTCGAACAAAAGATGCATTAACGGCCGATTTTTGCTTTTAAGTAACGGTTGTGGTTCGAAGACGTTCCATTTTGGCTGCTCTTTCTGATCTCGGACAACGGCCTGTACTGTTCCAGATGAAATGTGGAACGCGCGCGTATTCTAGAATGTGGATGTTGTGTTTTTACATTCAGAAGCCGAACTGCAATCTTTTAGAGCAGTATCGAAACGTTCATGTCGTAATGTTGACGGGAATCCTTATAGACTAATCCCCTTATTCATAAAAACTTAAACAGCTCTTTAACAACACATTGACTTTTGTAGCGCGTTGTCATTTTCGTTATTGTTGCTGCCGCCATTTGCGAGTAAGTGACATAACACATCTATTGCTTAAACTATGTTTTAGCGCTGCGTTCGTTTTTAATTGCTTGATATTGTAAAAACCACAATTTTGTTTTCTCTTAGCAACCATTTCTACTAGTCAAACACTGAATGTTTGACAACAGAACGACGTTTGTCGGGACAGCTAGTCATCTATGCAAATGTGTTCATACCAAAAAATGTATTTGAGAATGTTTATTCGTTGCCTACTATCCCAAAGCTTTACATAATTGATGTCTATGCGGCGCTTTGGGAAAAAATGAACAACGACATTTGTTTATTTTTAACATGTAGACAATAGTCTAGAATAATTCTGCCCATAAGAGTCGGGGCACCGGGCACCCATGAATGGTTGCTCGAATGACAACTCAAACAAACCAACGTGAGGTTGACGAAATGTGCTCTGTTGCTGGGCAACAGCAAACGTCTGGCAACCGATCGTTGGTGAGATGACTCACCTCCTAAGCAAACGTATCTAAGTGAGTATATAAGATGCAAAGTGCAACCACGTCAGGTCGTGATAAGATGTATCTTACTCCCACTAACTCGCACACGTTTCAAGTATATGCAGGGGGTCTAAAAAGGCGACATTAGACGTTTCACATAATGATTCAGATATGAAACAGCTCTAAATCACATTATGATAATAATATGATTCAGATCAGGTTCATAATATGATTCAGATCTGTTTCATATCTGAATCAGATCTGATTATGATTCAGATCTGAATGAATATCTGAATCATAAATGATTCATTTTTCATCCTAAAACGGCAACTTATTAGTTGAATCATAATATGAACACAATATGATTCAGATATGAAACAGATCTGAATCATATTATGAACCTGATCTGAATCATTATATGAAACGTCTAATGTCGCCTTTTTAGACCCTCTGTATGGATTCGAATATGAATAAATTCAACATCAATGAAAGAAAATTCACTTGTGAATCTGCTATTTGCTTCTCGGAAAATATTATAATGCAGTCATTGGAAAATCTTTATTTGAATCCCCTATCTCATCATTTCGAAATGTAAAATACTTTTATGCAAACGTTGCATCTAGCAAACATGTCGAAATTGAAAAATTTCTCAGACGCCGAGCGATGTGCGACAGAGAATACGATCTAGGTTGTTCTGAATTTGTTTTGACTTGCTGTGCGGAACAAATAGCGAGATGTTTGCTGTAATGATTTATGATATCACTTGAATAAGTTTATCTTTATTTTTTCAACTTTAACGTTCACAGGGAGATCAACTCTGCTGCAACGCCTATTAGGAAATTGAGCAGATTGACGTCACGCCTAGGTGCTAGAGCACGCTTTACTTTCCGATAGTGAAACTTCCCACAACTTCTATCTAAGACCCTTTGCCTTAAAAATTATGGGGACTTGTAGACTCACTCTCACGTGGCCCTTTTTTAACTGGGCTGCAAATCTCAAGTATACAGGACATGCTAACCGGTATAACGATGAGGTTTATAATATGTCAAACTCCTGCAGAATAACCATGGTACTTGACCGTCGTGGTCAACGGGAGAGGGAACAAAGGCTACAAAGGGAGATTCCTGCAAATAGTGGCCACAACGCATCGTCACCAGTGTTCTCCCCTTACAGACCCAACCCAGTGCCTGGAGCACGCAGGCATAATGCAGACAAGAGCACTCCCGCTAGCCTACTTCATAGTAAAGAATAGGTTTTCACAATAACTGTTGGTGCATGGTCGAATTTGGCATAAACTTATCCGCAGAGACTGCAAATAGACGATCAGAAACTGCAGGAGTTGCTCCTAAACAAAGTTAACAAGATTGTAAAATTGAATATTGCATCCAGCGCAATAGATAATGTGTCCACCGGTCTCCACGTGGGAGGAATAGGTAGCACGAGTAGATAGTGCTCCCGCGGGAAGATTGCAGCCGCGCTCCACGAATCAATAGTTTTAAATAACTTGCAATTGGATTTCTTGTCGCCGGATAAAGTAAATGGATTGAGGAAAAGTTCGAAAAGATTCGTCCATTTTAAAAAGACATTTTCACAAGTAGGTTGTCTAATCCGTTCTGTTTGTAAATGCTAATATTTATTCAGTTTCTTAGCATATTATTATTGTTTGTTCATTTACTGTATACTAGATGGAGTTAAAGTAAGATAGCTCGCGCAAGCATTGCGTTTTGAAATTAGAACAAGTATTTTGATTGACTAGCAATAAATGTCTATGCGTTCCGGACCAAGGCGTTTGCTTTATTCCCTGACTCGGCACACCCTTGAACAAGGTCCTTCGAGCCGGATCGTTTTTTAGGGAAAAAGTATACTTGGCAATTTTGTGAAAATTAAAAAAAAAAGTGAAAGTAAGCAGGAAGTGTTGCTGTCAACTTTTTGTTTAAGAGATTGCGACATCTATCGGAGCGGAAGAAAAATATTATGGAACTTTGAATTTGGAAGTTGACCTCAAAATTGGATTAAAAAGTGGTAAAGTGCAAGGAAAACTGTGAGTACTCTTATGTCATTAACTTAGTGAAAAAAGTGTTGATTAGGACTTAGAATAATTTTGAAAAAAGTTATACTACGGGGAACCTATGCCCGATTGTTGAACGGTGGTAATGAGCTCAAACACTTAGAAAAATTGGCGACGATTTTGAACTTTGAAAAATTGCGAGAAGTTTGAATACTAGGAGATCTTTAATTTGCTGGATTTTATTGATAAGACGAAACAATGGAAAAGTTTGAAGCTGATGTAAATGTGATGGGAGATTTAAAGGCTCAAATAGAAAAAGGCAGAATAAACTTCAAAAAATCCCCTAAAGAGAGAGTTACGGAGCCGTACATAACGGCAAGATTTGAAAGTCTAGAAGGGTTGATCCAGAAGTTTACTGAAAAGCATGAATCCATCGTATCTTCATACAAGAGAGAAGTTCTTAGGGCAAGCAGTTACATGAAGGATGATTCGTTTAGTGAGGGACAGGAATTGTATTTGATTTATAAGGGAGAGCTGATGACTGCATTGAAGTCAATGAAACCTGCAAAGACCGATGATTCTGATTTGGCTGCGAGTAAAGAGAGTATAGTCAGATTACCAACAATTTCTATACCAGTGTTTAGTGGAAATTATACTGAGTGGTCATCTTTTAAAGATTTGTTTACCTCGTTGATTCATAACAACCAGGCACTAGATGACGTTCAGCGTTTGCATTATTTGAAAACTCAACTCAAAGGCGAAGCAGAACAATTGATCAAGCATATACCTATAACTAAGTCAAATTATAGAAAATGTTGGGAGTTATTACAAAATAGGTATAATAACAAACGGTTCATGTCAAATTGTATCCTCAAACGTTTATTTGGTCAGCGCACAATGAATTGTGAATCTGCGCAAGGTCTTAAGGAACTTCTTGATTGTACTTCAGATTGTATTCATGAATTGTCTAATTTGGGGATTGAGGTAGAGTCGTGGGATATTATAATTCTATACATTGTTAGCTTGAAGTTGGACGTCGAAACCCGCAAGCAATGGGAATTGCACGTCAACAATTCTTGTGTAGATCTACCTTCATTCGCCTTATTCAAAGATTTCCTAGAAACCCGGTTTCGCGCGTTAGAGTGCGTGGAGCCTCCAAAAAGTAAGTTCAACAATCCTCATCAAATTAACACTAACCCAAAGGTCTTGCACACCAAATCTGATGTTACTTGTCCGCATTGCAATGAAGGTCACAAACTGTTGTCTTGTAGTCAGTTTGCCAACGAAGACGTGTCTAGACGTCATGAAATAGTAAAGTCACTTGGACTTTGTTTCAACTGCCTAGGCAACAGTCATTCCATAAAATATTGTCGAGTTCCCGCCAAGTGTCGCATATGCAAAGGAAAGCACCATTCGCTTCTTCATGGTAAATCAAATTCTTCAACAGTTGCAGTAACGCCTGAGTCAGAGGAAATCGAGCCAAGCCATCCGGAACCGTCCAGTGATACCAGGGAGACCACTGAAATTTCAAGCCATTTTGCGACAGAAAAGGTACCTAAACAGACCTTACTAGCCACAGCCTTTGTAAAGGCTGAGTCAAAAAATGGTTACCCTCAGATATTGAGAGCTCTTCTTGACCAAGGGTCTCAAGCATCTTTTATATCAGAGGGAGCGGTTCAGTTACTTAAGCTGAATAAAATTGCAGCTAAAAGCAGTATTTCAGGTTTAGGTGGAGATGGAGGTCATAGTGGCTTAACCTCAAAGTATGTGGTTAAGGTCAATATTCAGTCACTTAATGACCCCACCTTCAAATTGCAAGTAAAGGCACAATTTCTCAACACAGTGACCTCAGGTTTACCTGAAAGAAAATTCACCCAACCTGATTGGGCTGAGCTAGAAAAAGTAAATCTAGCAGATCCGCAATACAATTCCCCCAAATAAAATAGACATTATTTTAGGAGCCGAGGTGTATTGTAGTATCCTGAAAGAGGGTTTGATGAGAAGCTCTTCTGGTTTATTGATTGCGCAGGATACACACCTCGGATGGGTGTTGTCGGGTCGAGTAGACGATGACAAAAAGTTGAATTGTCACAAAGTGATCTTGAAATTACATGCTAAGTATAAAGAGAATCAAACACTCAATAATTTTTGTGAGTTCGAAGCGGGACCAACTGCAACGTTGGCTAAAATCTTCACTCCAAAAGAGCAAGCATGTGAAGTTGTGTATGAAGACGATGCTGGTAGCCATTTCAAGGAGTTGTCAGTTCGCCAAAATGTTCTCGAAGATGACGGAGAGAGAGGAGCAGTAAGGTTAAAAGGAATTAGTGATACTCGAGGGGCGGAGTTGCATGGCTTGAGGGACTCCCCTGCTGCTGAATGTGAAGTTGTAGTGAAAAGAACACGCATCAATCATGTTGGCAAAGTAAAGTCACACCGTGTAACTGCGAACATGAAGGTTGCTCCAAACAAGCAGGTGACGACTCCGCAGCTAGAATCGTGCAGAGCGGACTCAGTCGCAAACTGGCCTGAAATCTTGGATGAAGACAAAGCTGGTTTTCATGATCAGACCGATTCAAATATCGTATTGGATAGGTTAAGAGTTCACTCTAGTCGATGGAAAGCTTTTGTTGTCAATCTGATCTCAAAAATACAGGATTTGTTGGATTCAGGTCAGTGTTCGAACGAACCATCTACAGAAAATCCCGCTGACTGTACTTCCAGATGTATTCCTCCATCCAAGCTAATCAGTGATTATTTGCGAAAAAAAAGTAAGTCACGATGCAAATCTGCATATTTCCTTAAAGTTTTCGTCCTTAAGGAAATTGATTGAGAGAGTTGTATATTGTAGGAGGCTATTGTGTAAAGAGGATTTCAATAAACCTAAAATTAAACTGTTGCTTTATCTTACAGCTGTTAAAAGTCAGGATGCCATTCTTTGTGGCATTCGTTTGCATCAGTGACATAGGTTTTAATGCCACATTTGCCTTTTCTCACGTGTAGCAAAGCAAACCATTCGTATTGAAGTTCTATACGATCTCAATAGCCATGAATAGATTGTTGCATATAGGAGCTTCATAGCTAGAAAAGGTAGCCACAAAATAGGAAGTCGTAATGATGTGACTTTAGCGTTAGTACCTAACGCTGAAGATTTGAAGATTCAACTATTCGACGTCCAACTTCGAAGTTTCAATTATCATCAACAGACCCAGTAAATTGGAAGTCGTCCAATTTACTGGGTCTGTTGATGATAATCATCAGATTTTGTTCAAACATAAGTATTTGATTCTAACACGAAATGTTATTGCTTTTATTTTGAGTGGATTATCTGTACAAATGTTATTTGTTTTTTTACGTACATTTTTGATTCTGAGAATTTCCATTTACAGTCCACATCGTAGTTTGTTTTGTCCTAATCCATTCAGTTATTTCTTTAATTTCGTGTTACTTCGTTTACATGATACAGGTTTAACTTTTAAGTTGATTTTAAAATGTTGTTGTTATATTATTTTGTAATTTAAGCACTATTCTATACTTGTTCCAACTGTTTGTTTACAATACGTTTAAATATTTCATTTAAGTACTTGCAGTTATTTTTCTCATGAAATGTTTAGCTTTTTAGGGTTCCGTATTGTATATAAGTTTAACTTCTGCCAAGTGTCTAACATTTATAATTTACAGTCCATATCGAAGTTTGTAAAGTTTCAATTAATTGAAAAATGCTATCCTGATTTGTTTTAATGATGATAGGTTCAATTTATTACTGTTTCATCATTATAAGATAGGTCTTTGTTTTATTTTGCACTAGTGAAGGACTAAAGAGTCCTTGAGGGGCGGTATGTCTAATCCGTTCTGTTTGTAAATGCTAATATCTATTTAGTTTCTTAGCATATTATTATTGTTTGTTCATTTACTGTATACTAGATGGAGTTAAAGTAAGATAGCTCGCGCAAGCATTGCGTTTTGAAATTAGTACAAGTATTTTGATTGACTAGCAATAAATGTCTATGCGTTCCGGACCAAGGCGTTTGCTTTATTCCCTGACTCGGCACACCCTTGAACATAGGTTTAAGATGGCCTTTCAAGTTTCTAGAAAAACTTAAGTCTACTTAGTCTCCTGGTGAATTGAAGATCATGACCGTGGACAAAGTTTCTCCTACTGCTAAGGTTTGAACTCTTCTGATCTGAAAGGCAAGGTCTGGAGCCAAGACTTTTTTCACTTTGGCATTGGCTGGCAATGTATTTGGTCATTCACATGGGCAATCAACAGAAGTGTTATTTTGGTCTATTTAATATATTTTTTCTTTTGTAGGCTAATTGCTGCCGACCCGAGATATTATGGGTTGACCCTGTATACATACGCGTTCACCGGGGCCGGACAACCACTGAAAACTACCCTTGCGAAACAAAGGCCAAATCATTGGGGTATACTGTTAGAAAAGGACAAAAGTATTTCTTTGCAGTGCCTGTTGAAATGACGGAGGTTAGCTGAGACAGCTACCATATAACAAAGCATTTTCATGAAAAAGGTATTCACACAAACACTTGTCCAAATCGGGCATACTCTCGAAATACCATAGGCTCCAAGTAAGTCTATGGTCCAGTTGATGCCTCCCAAACGACTATTACCTTCGTATCTCGTCCGAACAGAATCGCAATCAGTTCGGAGCGCAGTCCGCGGGTACTGTCCGTGATGCTGTCCCATTTGTGGTCGCGTTAATTAGGAAGATAGGTATCCGGACGCTTGTAATTACTTTTGTTACACGCCGATGTTGGGGAACTCAAATAGGAATTGGAAATACGCGGTTTATCGGCCAAGTAGCTGCGCTCTATCGGCTATCTCTAGAGGTTAAAGTGGACTCAACTACGTGGTACGTTTTAACCAATGCTTGGTAACATAAATGCAAAATCTATGATTAAGGTTTTAAACAATTTTAATGTGATGCTAATATTAATTTAATCAATCATGTCATGGAAAACATTGTGAAAAACCTTTGCATGTAGGGTCTACCTGCCTCTGAAAACTCTACCCCGTTTGGTAAATAGTCTTGAGCTGATTTCAAGTGATATTGAATTATTTGAAAGGATTGGCAGGATTTCGGCGCTCTTACTCAGCGCACGCAGCCGAAGTATTAATAAAAACAATAAAAAAGTCAGTTCAACAATGCGTAAGGCAAGTAAAAACGGCCTTATTCAAAGCACAAGTGCCCTCATTACATTGCAGCTCGCCCGCCATCATGACCGATGACGACGCTAGTGACCGGGACGTACTAGTCTGCAATAACTGAGATGCAATACTGTCGAGCACCACTCTATGGTTTAAATTCACTTCACACAATGTGAGCTTCTGAATGTCCCGTTCACAACTCCCCGCTTGGCAAACAGTCGTGATCTTGTCATGTAATGTTAAGTTATTTGAACGGAATGACTGGTTTTCGGACGTATCGCTCTTACTCAGCGCAAACATACATATTTCGTACTTACTCGTGGCCCCATATTTCGACGCAAATTTATTCACACTCAGTTTTTACCTAAACCAAAAAAACCTAGTTCAACAATACGTAAAGCATGTAAAAAAGCCCCGAGTCCAGGCACGAGTGCCCTTATTACATCGCAGCTCGCCCGCCATCATGACCGATGACTATGACGAGACCCTCTCTTTGTGACCGGGATGCACTAGTCTGCGATGCAATATTGTCGAGAACCACTCACAGCGTAATATCTGACGAAATTGGCTTTTAAGCTGCGTTGGGTGGACAAAAGAAATCGGTTTAAACCTTATAAGGACTTAACAACATTTCAGAATAACTTTTTTTCATTACTGAAAGAAAACACATTAAAGCTATGTCAGGCGCAGAACCAAGATCGATGTATACTTATTTGCTCCGTAGATTTTATTTATTATTATCTTATCTATTGGAATAAATCAAGAAGAGATAACATTTGGAAATTTTCGATACTAATTTCACGCACTATAAGAGGTAAAGAGGTAAATGTTAAAAACTCGATGGCTAAAACAATAATTTTGAAGATAGTTAGACGATCGATGTGATGGTTCAGAAGTGGGTTATTACACCCGGGGTTGCGGGTTCGATCACCGCACTGTTCAAACATTTGTGTGCATGAACATGTCTGTTTGTACTGGTCTGGGTGTTTCCTATGTATATTGGGTATGTCATTGTATTTACAAAATAAATAATATCTCAGTATGTTTATCCGTTGTCTAGAATACCATAGTACAAGCATTTAGTTGCTTAGTTTGGGGCTAGGTGGCGCTGTTTGGAATAACGTCCAGTGATTTATTTATTGTTAGTGTACTTACAAGTAAATAATATTATGATTCTCAAAAGGGCTTCCTAACTCTCTAAATGTAGTAAGTATACGCAAAGAGCTGAAATTATATACGCAACAGCGACTATGTCTACATAGTCGCTTCCTATGGAACTCCATCCTACTAAAAATGTTACGAATGTGAAAGTTTGTATGTGATGTGCCGTGTTGCTCTTTCACGTAAACACAACTGAATGTATTAGAATGAAACTTTTTTGATAATATAGCTTATACATCTGAATAGGACATGGGTTACAATTAATAACAAATATCCCTTTTTTTTCTTACTTAAGTCCACGCGGACGAAGCCGCGGGCGGCCGCTAGTTGTTTATAAGTATTTCCAATAAATTCCTTTTCTTGCTGTTAAAACTCCGTGGCGAATGAATTTTCTACAACCAGATAAAAAAAACCCATTGAGCTTATATTTTCTTCTTGAGTTATAATTCCACTATAAAAATCAGTTCTGCTATTTTCCCTAACTAGGTCACAATAGCGCGCATAATAAAGGATTCTCAATCAGAATACCTATTTTGCATAATCTTTATTAAGTTAATGAAGCCGTCATCAAAGAACATTGTCTTTTTACGGGGTAGCTAGGTTATGAACGAAGTCTGAAATATGTTCAATTATTTGAAGAAAATTTTAATAAAAAAAACAATTTTTTTTCCTAACATTTGAATACTGCTTGAAAATCGAAATCATTGTTCTACAAGTAAAGTAATCAGGTCTATATTAATTTAATTTGTATCGTGAACTAAAAATAAACGCCCAGTGCCAGGGTGCCCATCAGCCACGGGGGCAACAGTTAAGCAACGCTTGCCAAGTCAGGTAATGGGATGGGTGACCAGGCTGACCGAAAATAAGTGATGAATACATGGGGTATTTTATCAAGCTAGGTTAAGCAGTTTGTCCACACTGATGTGTTGGTAGGTACCCAACACGATAAAGGTGAACAGTAACGTTCAACATTTTTAAAGAGATAACTACATCAAACTGCCGCAATGACTAGGGATATTGCCTACAACATCAAAAGTTCTCGTTTGCTTGTCTTTCTCTCCGATATCTTTAATGTGGCCTAATTTGGGGGCATTATTGTATCTCGAAGCCTTCTGCTCTTAGACCAAAGCCCAATAACAACGTCAAAGCAATCATTGCCAAAACGTCAGAAATCAGGAAGAAAAATATCCAACCCTATAACATCATTGAGATCTATTGGTACTTGGGTTTTATGAGTACTTCGAGCGGAGTGCCTCTTATTTTGACCATCGGTATCAAAGGATAATGTTTCGCACCCACCCTAAATACCTCCTAGTAACTCTGTTTTATCAGCGTTAGATCTAAACTGTCTGCTCTTTCCACATTCCTTTCATAAATCTTAAGTAATTTCGAAGTATGATTGAATTATTTAATGACACGAACATGACCAGCAAATGAAATTAGCCTTTTTACCGAGTTATTCCATGAATGCTCGATGCGGCAAAGAACTTGCTAATCGATTGACTGAGAACTTCTACTAGAAAACCTCATTACATTTACCCAAACCACCCCAACAAAGATATTAGGAAAATCCGCAAAATTTCCGCACGTAGTACGTCGTCGCCTCCATGCCCTGCCAATATTTTTATCAGAAAATAAATACAACATAAAAATATCCAGACCTCGAGACATCCACTCGCGGAGCCTGAATATTTCATTGTGCAATACATTTTCACTTTACAGAAAGCTATTTCGAATATTAGCAGTCAGTAGGGCTGTCAATCGGAGTTTTCCTTACTCCTTCCATTGCCAAAGTAACGCGTACTATGAATTTTATATTAAAACGAGGAAACAGAGGGTGCTCATTTCAGTTACAACTGATAAAACTGAACAGATTTTCAATCTGAGAGTCAATACATACGTTACTATTTTGTTATTTTAGTCCTGTCATCTTATAAATTGGTTTAAAGACTTATAAAAAAAAGACGTTCTGGTCAATTTAGACCAAGGTGGAAGGCGATTGATCAAGTGCGCAGGAGAAATTATAGTGAACAAGTATGTGCGCAAAACACAGGTGCACTTTCTTTTCCATCACCATTATTTGACCCGATAGTACCAATGATTGACAAGACCGGAAAGAGATGTGGTGTATGACCGACTTTTAAAATGCCGGTCTTACGCCACAGCAGGGATCATCTTATTTTTTGGACAGCCTCCACTTTCCTAGCCAACTCGAAAAAACAACACAAATTTGAACGTGAAGTTCACGCGGGATTCGAGCCCACGACCACCGGGTTGAGAGTGCAACACCACGGAGGCAAAAGGCTCATACACTAAAATCCCTAGTACATATAGGTATGTACTAAGGATTATAGTGTAGTTCAGTTAGCTAGGGCTAACTAGACGTATTTTTCCTTTAATCTCTCTCTTTACTCTCTTTAGCTGTCACACATCCACTCGTACAAGTATGAAACAAAGTGGGGCTTGTAACACATTTTTAACTCAATACTGCTGGACCAATTTCCACAGCTTGAAAACTAAAATTGGGTATGTACTCAGTTAAAAAAAAAGTATCGATAAAGTAATCGATCCGCTTAGTTTTTAAATAAAAAGCGTACAATAACTGTACTGTAGCTTATAAGAATCAAGTTCTAAGAAATAACATTTATATGTCGAACTAAAGGAAAGGTCTTCACCCTGTATACTAAATCTGCGTAATTAAATTTGAATAGTTCTCTAAATTTCAGGAGACTTACAATGAGCAATATTTTATACAGAAATATCGAGGACACCGCCGCCCATTTGTTACCCATAATTGCATTTCAGACATACCCAGTTGCCTCGACGCCATAAATAATATAACTACCACCTGCGCCGCGGTCTACTCGTTATCTCACCTTATAATTAGTCGATTTAAATTCAATCACGTTAAATAGAGTACCAGCCCTAGTTACGTATAAAGTTATAAACAGTGTTGTGGCGTTTCCTTTATAAGTACATTGCTAGTATTGTAGTAAAACAGATGCAAGTGTATTCATAAATTTTGGATTTATATTTCAAAATGGTGGAAACCAATTTTGGAATTGGAACTGCGGTTGAGACTTTTCACTAATTATGACGCATTGCTGTATATGTCACCGGAAAAGATAAGTACGTGTTTTGTGTATTCCACCATTTCTATGTTTTTACTTAAAACGTCTACGTAGGTACATATTGTTAGTGGGAGAAGAAGCAAAGTTAAGCCTATCTAGTTACCTTTTTAGTCAGAGCTTGCTAAAGAACGTCCACTTCTAAAAGTTTATGTAAACTCAGTTGGAAGTCAGCTGGGGCTAAAGGCCAGGGCTTATCGGAAAGCAGTAAGGTCAGTGGGAGCAGGAAGTTTCGTATTGACTTGCTGACTACACAAAAGTTGTAGGGAAACTAAAAACTCAAAGGTGATTACTTATTACCAAAAATACTTTCGCTACGCGCTCTGGTTAATTTGCCTTGTAACTGTTTTAAATCGAATCGAAACCTTGTAAGTGTGTTGTGTTGTCTTGTGTTTTCAGGAAATAAGACAATAATTTTATCGAGTCAAACTCTGCTAATTTGTCTATAAATATTTGGTGGGTATAATCGAGTAAAAAATTCAATGCGAAAAAGTCAATAGTTTAGGCATGACATAGAAAATGCTTAATTTTGAGATTGCTTTTCTACCGAGGAGTTAGTTAATGAACTCATGCAACTGAATGCGATTTTGACTAGATTGGATCCACAACTAACATTCAAGTAAAGATAGGAAAACCAGAAAAAGGCATTCGGTCTTGGCATCAGGCGGGACTCGAACCCGCATCTTACAAATTATTCGAACAAATTATGCTAATTATGTTATTATTAATGGTCTCGGTAGCATAATTGGTAGTGCAGTCGCCCGGCTTGCGAAAGATGCGGGTTCGAGTCCCGCCTGATGCCAAGACCGAATGCCTTTTTCTGGTTTTCCTATCATAAGTAAGATGATAATGCATTATCCCTAATGCTAAAAATTAAATAACCTGTCAAAAACGTAGTTTCATCTTAATCGAAAGTCAAATATTTGCAATAATGTTTCTTTCGAGTGTTTAAGGTATATGCCTAAACATTGGTGAAACCAACCTGGCTGTCAGGTATAATATACCAGAGAAATTCGTCCGGTCTGTTAATGGTCTCGGTAGCATAATTGGTAGTGCAGTCGCCCGGCTTGCGAAAGATGCGGGTTCGAGTCCCGCCTGATGCCAAGACCGAATGCCTTTTTCTGGTTTTCCTATCTTTAGTAAGATGATAATGCATTATCCCTAATGCTAAAAATTAAATAACCTAACATTCAAGAATTTTTTTAGAATAAAAAACATTGTTTTCTATTATCTGGTGGTTTTTAGAAACCGTTAATTCAGTCCCCTTGGCCTTAAAACGTTGGCTTCAAACTCGCCCAGTGAAATGTGCAGGGATTTGATTGAGTAGGCGCTACTCAATCAAATGAAAAAGCTGCCAGTTTGAGACGACACTGCGCAACATGTATCTGTGTATCTGTCTCGTTTACGCCTTAGGGAATAATCATACTGTCTTGTTCACACGGACAAATTATAGGGACGTACGCCAGGGGACAATTTTAGATTTCGCATTAGTAGGTACTGACATAACCTATTTACTTCTCTTCTTCTCTCTCTTTTTTAGTATAATACCATTGGTATATGGTATATTAGCGTATGTTGTGGTATATGTTATAAACCGCATACTACATAATGTTAAAAATGTTTGAAATACGGAGTGTATTACGGTTTATGGATATTTTAACGATTTATTGGAGCCGAAACGATATGTGTGCGGATAACTTTCCGGCTGGAGCCGATGACACGTAAATTCGTTGGGGGACCCCCCGGGAAAAGCGATGTGATTGATTCGCTCAGTCTAGGTGGAAACTCAGACATGTCGCGCTGAACATATCAATTTAATATCTAGGGGATGTATTACTGAACTTTCAGCACAAAAATAGCCCTTCATACTTATTTATTTCTTCACACTTTCTAGCTGATGCATGATGAGAATTACTTTATGAAGTAAAAAGAACTGAATTCAAGTCGTTTTTTTTTTATTTGATTAATCTAAAAAGAACTTTCTGTTGTTGATGCCGCTTGCATTATACATTTTTGACACATGTCAAACATACATGTTACCTTGTTACTTGTAAGCATAAATGATATAAATGATTCGAGCATGAATTCAATAAGTAGAATAGTTTGTTGTGTTGCTTTCATATTGCTGTATTTTTATTCAAAGATCAGTCAACTCAGGTTAGCGATTCACAACAGAGTTATCGTGCGATAACTCTGATATGAATCGCCCTCCAGTTTCGGTAATTCACAAGTAATTAAAAGAACGACCACCTGAACTGTAAAGGTGAGTATAGACTCGATCATTCATTTGCATCAGATCATCGAATAATCGCCATTTTTCAAAAAAAAAGGGGTCGGTTGTCGAACACGACCCTCGCTGTTCTGTTGCGTAATTTTATAAAGAAATTCCTATAACAAATACATTACACCGAAACGCTTGAGGGAATGCTCAAGTTTATACTCACTTTAATAACCGCAGGTTCATGTTTCACCTGATACCTAGAGCAGATTAGTTTTTCTTTTATTCCTGTTTTATTTCAGGAATCGGCATCCTGTCTATGGCAAAGTATTTTTCTTATTTAAAAAAACGCCAAAACAACGATCGTTCAGCTAATAGATAGCAAACTTCAATTAAGATAAAGTAAGCGGTAGAAGTGAGGCTAAGTTTTTAGCTTTTTTAATTTGAACCTGGAACTTGGACCTGTCAAGTTTCTCGTTCAATCAAACTTTTCGACGTTAGTGAATGTGAACTTTCAGACTTAGAATAAAATTTAACAAGTTTTAACTGTTCTATAAGGTAACAAGACTAGCTAGATTCTTACACAAAGTTAAGTATTCGAGAATTTCCATACTTGACAGAATAATTGGAATGAATTAAGAATCATGAAACTGTTACATTGTGTTTCGCTATTTTAATAAATATTATTATAAAAGTTGTACAGTACAGCCCAAACTTATTTAAATGTCAAATTAAGTGTCAAACAAATTATTTCTACTCTATGTAAAGAAAATCAAAACTTTGTAGGTATTTCGTCAAGTTCGAAACATTTCCTGAAAACGATGGAGTTCTGAACTCCATACTTTAAATTTACTAAACCATTAATTAAGATGCCCTTTCAAACTGTTTCAATTATAATATCTAGAGTTATTTTGGAAAGTTATTAATTTTACCATTTTCGTGACCCCTTGAAAGGCCCTTGAAAACTCATAGCCGAGGAAATAGCCCGTATTGAGCGGGCTAATGGCATACGGATGGAAGTGCTTTCATTTTAAAAAGAGTTATTTTATTGAGAGGATTTCGTAGCCAGGTTAATGGCAATTCAACAAAAATGTTTTACTTCTAATTCTATTTTTGTTGTTTTTTATTTTTATTCGGGCTTTAAACCCGCTTAATACCGCTAGCCCAGTTGTTTTCCTGATATTTCTATTTTTGCATAAAATACAGTGCTGTGAATTCTAAATAATATAAATGAAGTTGTATGGTGTTCCTTCCACTTTGGCGGTTGAGGGCATAAAACTTGTTTCATTTTTATGGAATGCAAAAATATTTTAATTTTGTTAATTAAGTCAGAGCTTCTGACTACCTGTTTAGGATGAAATTCTGAGCGTATTTCATGATTCCACTGTGTTGAATACTAGTTTTAACCATATTCTCAAAACTTTTCGAATTCAGTTTAAACGTTATTAAAGTTTCATAATTTCTCAGGCAAGCGTCTTCGAAACGTTAGCTATTGCCTGCTAGATAGTGGTAAATAATTTCTAATACTTACTAATGAGAAACTTACTGGTAGTCTGGTATAAGAGGAAGTTCCAGTATCCGCTTGAACAGCACTCAAACTAACAAGGCAGGTAGATAGTGAGTCGCGGAGAACTTGCCGAGAAGATCCAACTCGCTGTAACGAGATGAGCTTGCAGCATCTGTTTCTACAGTTTATTGGATTATTTGCCTCCACTTCTGATATTTAATAGCTTCGACGGCGGGTAAATGAAAGAGCAATGAAAAAGAGCATCCAATTGAATGACGTCTAAAGCTCGGATATGGATTTTCAGATTGAGTGAGAGAAATCAAAATCAAAATCAAAAATAGCTTTATTTAAATAGACCTGTTACAGAGTACTTTTAATTTGTCAAATCTAATTAACAAACAAAACATACTTAATAATAGACATGAATACCATAATATTAAATGTAAACAATAAATATACTGTACTTAAATAAATGTGATGCTACCACCGGATCGGAAAGTTGTTTCTGTACTGAGAAGAACCGGCAAGAAACTCAGCAGTTACTCTTTTCAACTGTTTCTCTTTTTTACAATAATTGTTAGTATATTACAACAGAACTTAGAACAAGATAGCACAATAAAATTCATAATTTATGAAAAGAATAACACTCTTAGGTACATCGACGAGAAGCTATATAAAACAAAACAAACATTGTTAGTGTCTTAACCTAAGTATGATTGTTGATATAACAATAGTTAATTAGACTCCGTCGGGAGCAGAGAGCTTATTCCCAAGCATTTCTATCCATGATGTAATCTCTAGTGGTGTAATATCCCTTTTTCAGCAACGTAGCTTCAATGTGATTTTTAAATCTATGTAATGGCAGCTTACAAATTGCTTCCGGAACTTTGTTATAATAATGTACACCTTGCCCCATAAATGACCCTAAAACTTTCTGCAATCTGAAAAATGGTAGCGCAATTCTATCTTTATTCCTAGTATTTTTAGCATGAATATCGCTGGGTTTGGTGAAAAGATTGATATTTTTTCTTACCAAGACAATACAATTGTAAATATATTGCGAAGCTACAGTTAGAATACCAATTTCCTTAAAAAGTTCCCTAAGAGTGGCCCGTGCTCGCAGCTTATAAATGGATCTAATAGCTCGTTTCTGAAGAACGAAAATGGCTTGTATGTCTGCTGCCTGACCCCAAAGTACTATTCCGTGAGAGGCCAACAAAATGCAACGCGCCTGTAATTCTCTTGAAGCAGAAAGCGTTAAATTAATAAAGATGATATTAGAATAGATGCACTGAAAAAAAAAATTGTTTAAAGGAAACAAAATATTGATCAAATTAAACAACACACTTATTTAAATACGTGCGCATAAAGTAACATGATCCTTGCTATCAAGCCAGCTTGATTAAAAAACTATCAAAAGTTACTGTCAATTCAACTAAGCTTTTGGTAGAATATATCAATTCCGTGATTAAATTAATCAAGTCTACTTGTTAGCAGTGATGCTGAAATTTGTGACAGTAATCATTATCTTTATTCATTTAACCAACTTTTTTTGTGTGTTGAATCGTGGAATTTGATAAATTGTACAAAAATAATGATCAAACTAATAATTGCGATTTATAAATTTTATAAGATCAATCAAGTTACTTATTCAGTTCCAACGTGTCCTTACTTCGTTCAATTATGTAATTATATTGATGTTACTATGCAATTTGTTTAATTTAAACAAATCCTTTATCACATTAATCGAGTATAAGTGTTGGGATCTACTAGGTGTTATGTTTAGTCCAAACGTATAACTTGTTTAAAATGAGTGGCGCCAGTGGTCTCCATACTTTACTCCTACCACACTTACACAAAGTTGGTGTGCAGCTGACAAATGGAAGGTGGCACACTGCGACTGATGCTTGGGACCTGTGTAACCACTACTGGATAAGTTGCGGATAGCCTATCTACGTTATATGATCCGTCAGATAGGCTATCTGTAACTTATCCAAAAGTGGTGAAACAGGCCCCAAGCATCAGTCGCAGTGTGCCACCTTCCATTTGTCAGTTGCACACCCATTTTCTGTGAGTGTGATAGGAGTGAAGTATGGAGACGACTAGCGCCACTAACTGTAATTAAATAACATCATACAACATGATTATGAACACTTGGACTAAACATGATTATTATAAATTACCAATGAAAGAAATCCATACCATTAATTTATATCAAGTAATTAGTCTTTATTAAAATGTAACAAAAAAGATTATCATATGTTTATTTACAATATGTGTACAACTTATATGGTAGGTAACGTGTCACATTAATCAGTCTGTTACTGGTCAGACCTGACTGCGCAGCGCAGCGTCATAAAATTTTTAGCAGGTTTTAGTAGGTTTTCATCGCGCCGGTTTGAGCTTCCTTTAACTTCTTTTGCTGCTGAGGGACCAGCGGAGACTTGATCTTACGTAGAAATTAGAACTACATTCGGGCTTATCAGGGCATCGGGCAGGCCTCAGCAGTCTCATCTTCATCAGTGCCTGAAAGAACAATTAGTATGAGATTACACAGTAACAATAAAATAGTAGGTAGTTTGCCAACACTTGGATTTCGTATCTTTTTTAGCTGAGATCAAAGATGCAAAATCTAAACTTAATATTAAACAATTATCTGAGAGATCCAAAAATGTTTATTTAATACTATTACGTAGGTAGGTATGTATTCGGCATTCACAATCCTCTTAAAATTATACGATACACTTATAAAAATGTTTTGGCTCCGGTTATCAGGGTGGGACTCAAACCCACGACATTGGACGATTCCGGCCGAATTTTATCTTTTCGCGCATCACGCCGCTACCGCCGTCTGACCGAACAGTGGCTGAGACCAAAATCAATAGTCTACCTCCAAAACATAACTTTTGTTCGCCAAAGTAACTATTGCAGCAAAGAAACACAAAAGAATTAGGTAGGTACTTACTTGCAAACGGTATCTGGTATTTCCCATGCTGTCAAAAGATCAACCACTTCGTCCAATTAGTATTTATTGAAATCGAAAAATTACATTTTGCACATAACATGAAACTAATTAGTCTAAAAGATATTCCAAGACACACACTGACCGACCAACGGCGGCGGTCGACTTTAAAACTTGTAGTAACTTGTCGCCCAGTTCTGGCGCCGGCCGCGCCTAGAAAAGTGTTGCCATTTAATGTTTGTTTTCTACTGATAAAATATTTATGGCAAAATAAATTACATAAAACAAAAAAAAACAATGTTAACGATGTATTAGTGTAGCAGCTACAGCAATAGACGGGTTCATATTTTTAATCGACTGACTACAATCTAACCAAGTTTCTTCAGTCAAACAAACAACAGGATTTTGTAGACGTAATAATGTTAACTTAATTATTATTATGTGTAAATTCAGTTAGTAAATTTTACTTGAATTTGAATTAAATTAATAACAGTTACCGTGTTTCGTGAATGAGTTTGAATTTTAGCTGGTAAATAGGTGGGTACCTACTTCAGATTTTTATATTATATATCTACAAAACTAAATAAATAAAATAACAATAATCATAACGTAATTAAACTGCTAGCCTGACAACACGCCTTCTCTCAGAGTGTCGTGCCGCGCGTGTCACTTTATCGACTAATTTTATTCTCTTCGCCCTTTGAAGGGAAGGGACGCCTAGATATTTATCCCGCCCGAAACACGGAGTGACGTAGGCCTGGTTGGTCATAACAGCAACACTCAAATTCATCATATCCTGTAAAGATTTAAAATCCGTAGTTTGCTTTTATTAAGTCTGCGACGTGGGCATTTTCGGGTATGGCCTGTGGTTTCACTATAAGGATCAGTTTTTTTTTGTTGGCATAAGACTTATGTAACGGACAAAAAAGTGTGACTTCAAATCAAAAGGACAAATAAATCGCAAGAAATAGATGTTCTTCCGCTGTTAAAATTAGCTTATGATATTCTTATGGTTTTCAACTGTACCTCCCCTCTATTTTAAGCCTTTACTTTAAAAATATATAGAACACTCCAGCCTTCTAACTTATAACTATAATTATTATCCTCAGAAAAAAAAAACGTACCTAACACTGGCTTCGTCATGACATGAAAAAATTACAAACAAAACGTCAAAAGTACTTTTCCAGTAAAATTATTATAATAATAAAATTCATACTAGGTATACCACGTTAGTTCGTAATAGTAATTACTTAACCTACAACTGTTCTAGGCAATTTCTTCCAATTAGTAGAAATTTACCACAAATGGCAACACTCACGAGAAAATAGCTATCAATTATTGTGATTGTTACAATGACTTTTAAGTAATCATATGTATCAATTTTTTTGATAGATTCTATCACTTTTACTTGATCGTATTGAATAATGTATTTTGTTATAGTTATCGTTTGTTGTTTAATTCGGCACATTACTTGTTTACTTTAAATACTATCTTGTTAAAGCAAATTGTAATCAAATATTTTGTTAATTTAATCAATCTTTGTGATAAATTGGACTAAGTTAAATATGTTATCCATCAGCTTGTTAGATGGAAACATTTGTATTTAGTTGTTCCGTTCATATTGTTTATTAATATTGTCACATTTTTTTAATCAAGTTAAAATGGCACTTGATTAGATCCGATTTTTTTCAGTGTGGCAACAAGTTAAAATTGATGATTAAACGAACTTACCTTAAGTGAAGTTCTATCATAATTATACGAGGGCTTCATCCGAAGAGATTAGAGAACAATTGTAGTTTCGCTTATCTACTCGCTAATCTAACACTATAGTTTAAATATACATTAAATTTAATGTAAAAATAAAATAAGAATATTTTGACAGTAAAATAGGGATATTTTGTCTTTTACACTAGCAACCCAAAGCCTACTAGTACGCAGTCGTTTCTGTCACGTCATTTAGTTGAAAGTATTTGGTAGACAACAGTCAGTAATAATTGTTATGTATAAAACAAACTGTAAATAAAGCAAACTCTTGTTTTATTAACGGCCATTCAAAAAACAGCGACTTTTCAGATGTTGTAATAATATTTCTTATAGGGTCTGTAGGGAGGGTGGGCTCTAATCTCTTCGGATGAAGCCCTCGTATAATTATGATAGAACTTCACTTAAGGTAAGTTCGTTTAATCATCAATTATACTTTGGGCTTCATCCTCGAGATTAGAGAACAATTGTAGATGTTGAAAGAGATGGAAATATTATTGCAAAATCTTAATTAATAATAATCCCAACATAATGCTAAGCATCGATTTATTGCAAAATAAAAATATCTCTCACAGTCACCTTGAGAAAAAAACAATGTACAACTCGTATTGTTATCATTCAGCATATTATTGCCACAATTTAAAAAATAAATGTTACTTCTTTAATAAGATTTATCATGAGAACTAAAGAACCCATAGTTGGCTTTTGGATAAAAGAGAAAAATTAAATACTGAAAACCCCAAATGGATAAAGCTAATTCGCTTGGATCGTTATGGACAACTTTACTGTTATAAAGTTTACCAAAAAACGTTAGAGTCACACTCCACCCAGCAGTAAGTATTTCTGATTAAATCTTTGTTGACACCGAGCCTGCTGGCGGCAAAGGTGCTCGCGTGTCGGGTAGAGTGGGCAGAGAATGTGGAAGTGTCAATACCGCTTGCATTCAGGGTAGACTTATCCACTTGCTTGAGGGTTTGACTGCCAACCGAATGGAATGATTTTCTGCTACTGATAAATAGGTTATAAGTAATTTGGTGGTGTTATGTATTTTAACAATGCATTGGCAGGACGAATATCTGGATTAATGTCCTATAATGGAATGATAAGACAGGACTGATGGGTGCCTAACCTGTGGTTCTTTATAGTTCCTGGTATCTTGATATGTATCGAATCAGAACAACGATGTAGGTATTTGAGTATATGTGACAATGTCTGGACTATGTGGGCTGTGATTAGGACTAGTAAAGTCACAGTCTTTTTCGCAAACTGATCTAAAGGCAGATCCTCATTTGGGTATACACTTTTCCAAGTAGTCTTGGGTCGGAGTTTGAAAAAATAAAATAAAAAACCTTTTAACAGTCTATTGAGTCCATCATCCGTCGATACTTTCGATTCTATAATTAAGGATAGGGCTGACTGGGAACAATTCAGTGTCCCGTATTTGGCTCATGAATTGAAAGCGTTTTCTTAAAAAAGCAAAGCATAAACTTTTTTTTTTTTTTTTGTATTGATAAAAAAATAAACCAACGTTTAAAAACTTCTGAGTATTGAACTATTGAATGTAACTGTAACTTAAAGATGTACAAATGCTATCTAATGAACTGGATGGCACACTTCTTTCGAAAGGTTCCCTGATAATTTTCCGGTCATAAGTCTGCACACTGGAAGCTTCGTTGTTCTGTTAGGAACATAATTCAATGGTTTATCACTCGGCTTAAAAATTAAACAGTCAGGAACAATCAGTTGATATTACAACGGAAACCACGGTTGTGTAGACCAATAAGGCACTACAACTATCCCTTGCGCTTTATCCGTTCTTATTTTTCGTAGAACCTTTGCGATAGCAGTTTATAGGCAAAGCGTTTACTGCACGGGTCCCAGGATCTCTGAACCAAGACACAAAGTCAAGACGCTTCGTCTGGTTGCAAAAAAGGCTCTATTTTGGGACTGCCTAAAGTCTAAAACTATGCGATCAAAAGCTTGATTGCTTAATTCCCACTCTGTCTCAGGATGGAGTCACCTGGGTTCCGTGTCTGGTCGCTGGTTTTCTATCGAAATGATATTTGAAGCGTAAGTATATGATAATTTTTCTTTTTTCGCAAAAGTTCCAAATATTGGTTTTGTTCAATCTGATCAACTGAGGGAAACGAACGCCAACCACCCGATTGATATACGAAATAGCCGTCGTGTTGTCAATCCTTAATAATATTTGGCATTTGCAAAATTTTGACGATGTTTTTAGACCAAAAAACGCAGCTAATAACCTTAAAAAAAAAACATGTGTTTTATAGCCTCTTCAGAGCTCAACTGGCCCCTTCCAGGTTTTAGCTTGCAGCGGAAAAGATTTCTAAGGTGTAAGTATTTTGACTAATGGGATTAGTCGCCTTTATTATGGATTATTCCACCATTGCATATTATCTTGTAAATTATTAGGCAAGCAATGGTAACTATCATAGTCTCCTAACTGTAAAAGAGCAAGATATTTACACCTTTCGAAGTCTTAGCGAAGAGGTTAGCAAGCCGACCACACGTGCGTAATACCGAATGAAGCAACGCTGAAGCTTGCTCAATTTATACAATTCGGTAACTATATTTATTTACTTATTAATTCTTAATTGCACAATGAAAAAAAAAATACAATTGGCGGACTTAATGCCTAAAGGCATATATATATATATATAAGTAATTATATGTTTTTTGTATCAATTACGAATCCAAGATAAGTTCATTGGTTTGATGAAGAAAAAACAGCTCTTTTATGCATTAATAATAAAACCTAATTACTCAAAATGATGTCTTAGTTTGCCTTTTATCATCCAAACATTCTTGACAATTAGGCGCTATACAGCCCCGGTCATCTAAATATATAGCTGACCTAATATGACCCCTAGATCTCAGCAGGGACATAACTGGTTAGAGTAATTTGGTAAACACTTAAGGGGCTGCCTCTAGTACATAAGCCAATTTAACATCTTATAAGTTCAGAGAGTTTCCCTGATAACTGAACCTTAGGTATTTTCTATAATGTTTATTAACTGAAACCAAAAAATAAACGTTGTTTAAGTCTAAAAAAGGCCATAAAATAATCCCTGAAAACTAGTTTTTAGGTTTAAAATTGTTCTGAGGTCCTTTAGCTTTAAGTTTTCAGTTTTTATAAATTTGTTTAGTGATTTTGAATTCATTATAAAACGAGATTTACCATCTTTCTTTTTAACAAGAAAATAACTTAATAAGAATTGGCCTACACGATTCTGAAATAGCCCTAGAGGCTATTAGATCAACAATGGCTTCATTATAAGTTATACCTTTTTTCTGTCTTTTACAGTCTTTGGAGGTCTTGGGATACTCTTTTGTATTACTGGCTTATAAAAATGGGATAGCGTGACCCTTTAAGCACGTCATAATGGTATACCTATTCATTTGTTATTTGACACCATTGGTTGTAAAATAAAGACAGGAGACCAGAAAAAACTTACCCAGTCTACTGTCGCTGCTAAGGGCGTTGCCTGAACCGCTGCTGCGGTGGTGGCGGGGCCAGAGGAGGCGGTGGCGGTTGCGCTGCCGTGCACCCCTTTGCGGCGCGCCGCGGTCTGCGCTTGAGTGTGCGAGACAAGATGTTGTGTCCTCTTGGCAGGCTGCCTGCTGTTCGCCAGCCGAGGTTTCAAGTTAAAAATTGTGAGGCTGGGGACGCGATGTTGTCCTTGCCTATCATAGTATCTGATAATGCAGCCTTAATCTCTGGGTTCAGAATCGGCGCAGATAATCTTTGACTATTAACAGGTACAGGTAACAGGAGATGCCGGTAAAGCTCGAAGGGCGATATCTTTCTGAATATTATCACCCATCTTTTTAGATTTTTATGGAGTCGCCCAGTAACTCAAGGATATTCTCGTGTAGTGGGCATTCATCGGCCGAAGCCGTAACCGGCGTAGGGGCCGCCTAGGCGGGTTCCCTAACCTCCAAATCCACCTTTTAAGCAGGTGGGCCAAGTTGTTCCATCGTAGCAATGGAATCTGTCAACGGCAGTTCTGAGAGGTCTTGGCTATCAGGAGGTAGTGCATAAAATATAATATTTTATTATTTTGCACGACTAATCAATACCATAAATGGATTGGATTAGTATAATAATTACGCAAACAAAATTACTTACAAAGCGATGGTCGCTAAGTATTTGTTTCAATCGTAATACCACGAGTGCATGGTTGATTAGTTCAATACCATTAAAATGGATTGGATTGGTAGGTATAATTACGCAAACAAATTCACTTACAAAGCGAATTTCCCTAAGTATTTGTATAAATCGTAATACCTATTTACTCTTAACTATTTCTCTTTGAATAATTTGAAACATTTAAAGAATTTAAGATAGGAAACCCTGAAAAAAAAAACATTCGGTCTTGGGCTCAGACGGGACTCGAACCAGCGTCTTCCGCACTCAGGGCGGCTGCACTAACCAACTGGGTTTCCTTTCTTTAGTAAGATGAAAATGCATTATCCCTAATGCTATGGTAAAAATAACATGTTTGAAGCATCTATTGAATCATGCATGACTTTTATTTTAATCGAATTTAATTAACTTTCATTTCATTCGTACGATTCTTAGATACTGCTCATCAATTACTCACCATTTAATAGCTTGATGTTACATAGCAGTATTCGCACGGTCATTTTAAACACTGTAATTTATTTGACTTTTAGTCGTGCGATTTTTAGATACCGCTCATCAATTACTCGCCATTTAATAGCTTGATGTTACATAGCAGTATTCGCACGGTTATTTTAAAAAAGTGTATTTGTACATACCTTGAATCGAGAGCACAGGCGACGCGTTATATTACTGGAGCTATTAAGTAGGTCTAAAAAGCTTTTTGCGTTTTCGCATCTTCTTTTCGATCCTCCTAATTTTGCGTCTAATGTATGTATTCAGCGCTATATTCGTCACTTTTTCTTTTCGTGTAATGTAACTCCGAAATGCGGGTAGAATGAAAAAAAATATCGGAGCTGAGAGCAGTGTAGACTAGCGAAGCACTAAAACGCGAATGACGTGACAGAAACGACTGCGTACTAGTAGGCTTTGGGTTGCTAGTGTAAAAGACAAAATATCCCTATTTTACTGTCAAAATATTCTTATTTTATTTTTACATTAAATTTAATGTATATTTAAACTATAGTGTTAGATTAGCGAGTAGATAAGCGAAACTACAATTGTTCTCTAATCTCGAGGATGAAGCCCAAAGTATAATAACATTTAATGACATCAGTGCTTTTTAAAAAATTTTCCTGTAGAAAGTTTCTAAATGCTAACCTACATGTAGGTGGCGTGATTTTATCAGCTAGGTCCTCTTGTGGGAGACCTATATACTAAAAACCTGCAAACTGTCAAGTCATCCGTTCACCTAGCGGGTGAACGTCTCACCACCACCCGCCTGCCATCATTGATGAAATGACATTTCTAGAATCCAAATAAAATTGTACTGATTAGTAACTTTTTAGTTATTTTATAATTATACGTAAACAACAGTTTAGTTTCTTTCACATATTTTTTGTTACTGTCAACCCTATGTATGCCTAAATTGCAAAATATAATATGCACTATTGGTTTACCAAATAAATAATTTCTAGGAATTGTTTGGTCCAAAGGCTATCACGTCTCAACTGCCTCTCATTTTCACCCTACCTACTTTAAACACACTTTCACTAATTCATCATCATCGTCATCACTTCAGCCGAACGACGCCAACTGCCGGCCCTTTACTGAGTAAGTACTGATAATTACTCTCTAACTCTCTGTTGAGCCTTGCGGTTGACTGGTAGAGAATGCCCTGCATTAAGTTCGCCAATTGTACTTTTTTTTGTCATTGTGTGCAATAAAGAATAAATCAATAAAAATAAATAAAATAATTAATCCCAAGCAAACTCAAGCGGTTTTTCTAATAATTTGAACCATAAATTTCTAGGAAAAATACCAAGCACCTTTCAATTTGACGTTGTTTGTGGTTACGTAGTTTCATGTTCAATTCACAGAAAATGCGCTAGATTCGTCTTTCTTTCTCAACATTGTTTTCTTTTATATATTTATTTACGACCTACCCTGCCAACACTCCATGTCTATATCTCCATTTCAGTTTACAAGTATCATAAAAAAACAAAGACAAGAAATGGCGACAAACACTCTTATTTCTTTAGAATGTCCTAAGCGCCCTCTGTTCTCCGAGGGTTCTTGTGTTCGGGTTTTGTTGACTCCAAGATACTTAGCGAAGGTTCAATGACATAAAATGTCTTGTGTTGTCTGCAGACTATTGTAAGTATCTTTGACAGGTTTAACACAACAGGACTTGAACAAAATCTATCTGGTTTTTAAAAGTCGTTTCTAAAGTTGATCTTTCTTATGTAACAACTATGCAACGTCTGTTTCTACTGGTCAGAGTGTTTCCAATGTATATGAAGAATATATTTACAAAAAATCATCGTCATCAGCCTGTTGCAGTCCACTGCTGGACATAGACATCTCCTATTGTACGCCACTGATCGATAAAAGAAAAAAATTCCTACTATGTTTATCCGTCGTTAAGTTCTCATAATACAAGCTCTGCTTACATTATTTTTAAATTTAAGTTTGTCTTAAGAATTATCCAAGATGGGCACGCGTCCCCCCTGCAACAATTACCCATTTTCATTTAAAATCCAACTTTATTATATACCAACTTCACAAAGAGTCTAATGAATTGTCCTATAATTGAATACGCTCCTCCTACAAATTAATTAATGTCTGGCTTAATTAATTTAAAGCTCGTCCCTTTTTATAGACAAAATAAATAACTACTGGTTTCATTAAATAAATATAAGAAGGCTCATAGCTTGCTGATATTCCCAAATCTTCAAATCTAATCAACCTAAGACAACAGAATATTAGCTATAAATACGATAGTAAATAAACATCCAACCCAGCTTCAACCAAGTTTGCCTAGTTAGGAAAAACTTGCAGGACTAGGTAATACGGGCAGACCCTGTCAAAAAGTATTTTTAAGTACACACTCAGACAGATAAAAACACCCAGACACAGTATGAACATAAATTTGAATTTGAATTGCACATGTAAACATTTAATTATAGCACAAGTTCAACCAATCTAGTAAAATATTACAAATCATTTTCGTAAAAACCCCACCGACCCCAATACCAAATCTGTTGTTGCCGCTAAAGCTAGCAACGAGTCAAACCGTAAACGTTCCCGCAAATCCGCATAACCTTAAAACGCCCAACCTCCATTTGGCCTGTGCCTTACCACAGTATAAACCATACAGTAGAACATCTAAATACAAACGTGCCACTCTCGGTTTGAGTGTGTGCGTGAGCGTCGCGCGCCGTGTCGCGATATCACGCACGCGCGATTTCACGCACACGCGATTTCACGCACACGCTAGCATAAAATAGGGAGGCATAGGGAGGCGGCAGGACGGACGAGCTGTGCCGCGTGTCTGTGTGCACGCTAGGTTAATAACTCGGCGGGCGGCCTTAGATAGCCTACTGTATGGCTGTTACTGTGGCCTTACACCGAAGCAATCGCGTCGGTTTTCAATTTGGAATTGAACCAATCACGGCGCAGTCCGCCTCGCAAATTGGGTTCCGCGCCTCAAAGGTGACGCTCGCGCCATTTTGGATTGTAAGATGAACCGTCAATAATTACGGATGTTTCGAGTTTGATTAAATCTGTTGAACAAATATGTCGCGTGTGCGGTTAAGAGATTATTCAGGGCCCGGGAAGGTTCATTTACAATTGTTGTGACTGTTAGAAATTTAGCAAATGATTTGGGTCTTATGACACTAATCAGGGTTCAACAGGTTTAGGTTTGACGACCGATTTGGTGTCATGGTTAGAAGTTTGCTACTACACCAAGGGCTGAGGGTTCGAAAAGAATTGACCAAAAAATAATATTGTTTTCACAAACGGCACAGTAAGTATGGCCATTTTTGTAAGTATCGAACTTTCTTTTTTCTAACTTAGGCGCATATTTGACCATAATCTCACCTGATTGTACTGATGATACGCCTAAGGTGGTACATGCTGGCTTAACCAATGGCTGTTCACTATCTTCTTGAAGAGGCCCAAATTGTATTGTTGTGGAAAATTAAAGTGGATGTCCCCATGGTAAAGTCCCCGGGATTCTTGCATAAAATAACATAATACGAGTAACATTTCGTATTCTGTAGCTGCCGGCGTAACGGCATATACCTACTACGAATCGTAGCAGGGCTAGGTACATAGTCATTTGGGCCCTTTTGACGTCCGGCCGCTACGCCCTGGATCCGCGAGGCCCTCAGCCGGGACGCCCTCGTGTTCAATCAGTTATCACAGTGTCAGAAAAACCCTCATTGCAAAATAAACAGAAAACCACAATCAGTCGCGTCCCCAGTTATTGGCTGTCAATATGCTACACCATGATTCCGTTAATTGCAATATTTAACTCATTAACTGACTAATTAATCGGCCGAACATAAACAACGTTGTTTTTGAAGGGAATCCCGACTTAATTAACATGATTTTATGGTTTGTTTAATTTCCACACCCGCGTGTTTGCGCTCCACACCTCACGGCAATTTCAAATGTTAAATATTATGCCTCTGTTTTTCTATGAAACGTAAACACTGATAAATATAAATAAATGAAAAACACTGGACATTATATTCCAAACAGCGCCAGATAAGCCCAAACTAAGCAACTAAATGCTTGTGCTATGGGATACTAGACAACGGATAACATAGATGGATTTTTAAATTAAAGAAGAACGGCGAAAATCGACCCAACCACGTTCACGTTGAGACTGATAATAACTTTATAAAATGGTATTAGTAGATTTCTATCCATAATTTATAGGATTTCGCAGAACAGGGATTTGATTTTTAAATAATTTACGCCAGTATATTATCAAAACGTGAAACTAAACAGAAAACCGGATGAGTGAAGGACGTTCCTGTTCATGCATCAGTGTTTATTTTACTTTCTTTCTAAACTGAACCATCATCTAGGTTGTATTGTTTTGACTAGTTTTGCTGTTCCTATTTTACTGTAATTGAAGCATTTCTAACTAGATTACGATGTTTCAAGTGACTAGATTTTAACAAAACGGTTAATTGGCAAGACAAACAGCAAAAAAAATGCCAGTAACAGAACGTTTAAATGTCACATTGTGTCAAACGTCAAAGTCAGACTGACATGCGTGCATTGTTTGTTTGTCGTTGTTGTTGAATCGTTTGCAAAGATTTCGTGCTTTTATAGTAAATTATCTCTAGACTACACGTGTTTCTCGGACTTACGATTGAAGCCATAAAGTGCTCTCATGCACGATACAGAAATTAATGAAAAACTCTTTAAAACCTGATGTTATTATAACCTATCCCCTTTAATTTATTATTTTTATATCTTTATGAGGTGCCCGTGTCGCAGTTGTGACAGTGATCCGCGACGATTGCTGTTGTAAAGCAACACACGCCCGGTCGGAAATGGGATGGGTGACCACTCCGACCGAAATTGAGTGATGTGTATTTCGGGCATCTCCGTGCTTCGGAAGGCACGTTAAGCAGTTGGTCCCGGTTGATGTCGCCAGATGTCAGTCGTTAAGCTTAGTTAGAGGCCCTAGGGCGGCTTGATAACATCTGACATTAAGGTTGCTCACTAACCTTACACCCCTCCAACAATCCGCACTGAGCCCGCGTGTTGGAGTATGGCTCATTCCACCTCATAGTTGAGGTGAGGCCTGTGCCCAGCAGTGGGACGTATATAGGCCGTTTATGTATATCTTTATATTCCTAACTATTACAGGGTAAGTTTTAGTATCATTTCGATAGCAGTGTTTAGTTGTACAAAACTTGCTTAATTTCGTTCATGAAAGAGACCTATCATAGTTGGGGCTCAAACTCAAGGAACTTCGCCAGTCTTCTTTATATTACATATAAAAGAGTACCAGAGTTTTTTAATGAGGAGTCATAAATGTTTGTATTTGTAAATTAGTATACATACCTGGGACAGGCAGTCCAGTTAGGTAAGTCCAACTTCGGGAAAGAGATCTCTCGTCGAATCCAGCTCGGATCGGGCAGCGTTCGGAAAGTTCCGGCATATATTCGCGTCCGAAATTCCTCAGTGTCTCAAGACGAAAGTCTTTGACCAGTGTGTGTTGCCAGTAATGACATATGGGAGTGAGACGTGGTCGTTCACTATGGGTCTCATAAGAAGGCTCAAAGTCACCCAGTGAGCAATGGAGAGAGCGATGCTTGGTGTTTCCCTGCTTGATCGAATCAGAAATGATGAGATCCGCAGGAGAACTAAGGCAACCGAAACCGTTCATGTTCTGAACCAAAAACTGTATTTAAGAACTGTAATGTACTTTACAACGAATGAGTGCAATAAAAGTTTGAAGTTTAAATAGAGCAACGTTACGTCTCATCATCATCCTCATCATCATCACCATCTCAAGCGGCGATCAATACCACTCCAAAAAGTTACTATCGATTTTCTTTTCCTAAAAGTTTTTCTTCGGTTTCTTTTTGTATGAAATTATGATTTCATGGACTATTTTGTTCGTCCTGACACACACATTTTACTAATTAATATGTCATATTAAAGTAAGAATAGCAACCAATTTCATAAAAAAATACTTAAAGAGGCAATTGGGATCTAACAGAATTCCCGAAATTATCCTTGTTGAATTTTCCGACTGATTGAGGTTAAACAATCTTTTTCCTAAAAATAGGCAGCTTTTTCTCGTTTTTTCCAGTTGACCTGTTTACGTCTAGAACAATATTTGTACATCATTAACTTAAATACAGATGACTAGGCTCCGCTATTCGAGCTTTATTTTTTCGTTAGATAAATCTAAAAGTTTGCCATCAAACGTATTTAAGTATTTACAGTAAATCAATATTAATATTATAATGGTTGAAAGCGTCGTGGCCCTGTGTAGCAGTGGTTAACCACTGGACTAAGACTCTGGCATGGCTGGGTGGGTGGTTCAAGTCTGGCCTGTAATACCTACTTTGTGTTCGTAAAACACCGATATAAACCAAGCAATCCAGTTGAAGGTGGTAAGCTTGCCCCTTACCACGTTAGGTTCATATTCCATGGGTAAAATGTGGGCTTCATAATGTCTCTTCACCGTGTCGGCAACACGACTGATGTGGTGTAATGTTTCAGAAGTGGGTTATTACACCAGTGGTCGCGGGTTCGACTCCGCACAGTAAAAACATTTTGTGTGCACGTAAATGTCTATTTGTACTGGTCTGTGTATTTCCTATGTATAATAAGTATGTATTAACAAAAAAATTGTATAAAAGTATGTTTATTCGTTGTCTAGTATACCATAGCACGAGCATTTAATTTCTTAATTCGCCAGGTGGCGCTGGGTGTAATAATGTCCAGTGATATTAATTATTAACAGTCAGTATACCCCTGACTGTATTTGGGATGACCGTGAGCGTTTTTTAAGTCAAATCAGCTACTAGGAAGTATAACGACTTTCGCTGCTGACTGTACCCGTCCATTGCAGCGTATCCCTCTGGTTGGCGAATAGCGCCATAACCGAGTGTAATTGAGTCATAATCGTACATTAGGGGCGTGACTGGAATACCTCGCCAATTTGCCGCTGAAAAATGTACGCGCTTTGTAAATGGGTACATACCTGGAAGACTCTGAGTAGCAGGATGAAGAATTATCTGCGTATATTTTTCACTGGAATGAATAGTCAAGCGGGATTGCTTTTTAGGATCAAAAAACAGGTACCTAGTTGCCGATAAATGGTGTTCCATCCAATTTGGCGATTGCTTTAAGCCTATTAAAACTATCCACTAGCAATATGAAAACATTTCGTTAGTCTATCCGTAGCGAATTAACCAAATTACATTTTCAATCAACTCCAAAACAGAACCTAAAAAATACAAATAAAAAAACGAATGAAAGATAAATTACAGTAATTAAAACTACTACTGGTATGCTCGCACGGCCTGATAAGGTCTATCCATCCATAATGTGTGAAAGTAGGTAGTTCGAATCCCTTAATAAATGTGTGTCTCTGTGTGTTGTGGCCATAAGATTAAAATGGTGTTAGTTACAAAGAAAGTGATGACGAGTTAAAAGTGTAACTAAAACAAAAAGCGATAAAGAAATACAAACTAGATGTCCCTAAACTGAATGAAATCATCCTAAACATGGCAAGCGCAACTGCGTGACGTCTTCTCTTCCGACATACCTCAGTGCCACAAGACAGAGGTCTACAACCAGTGGGTGTTACCAGTGATGACATATGGATCTGAGACATGGTCACTCACTATGGGCCTCATAAGAAGCTCAAGGTCACCCAACGGGCTATGGAGAGGGCAATGCTTGGTTTTTCGCTGCGACATCGAATCAGAAATGAGGAAATCCGTAGGAGAGCGAAGGCCGCCGACGTGGCCCAGCGTGTTAGCAGGTTAAAACGGCAGTGGGCGGGGCACCACATAGCTCGATGGGCTGATGGCCGTTGGGGCCGGAAAGTCCTCGAGTGGAGAGCATGCGCAGGGACGTCCCACGCTGGGTGGACGGATAATCTCATAAAGGTCGCAAGGTTTTGGTGGATGCAGGGTACCTGTAACCGGCCGCTCTGGAAATCTAGCGGGAGGCCTATGTTCAGCAGTGGACGTCATATGGCTGCTGATGATAAAAGCAGAGTAAAGGTAATGAGCAAATAATAGAAACCTAAAAATATAACTTTACTTATTAGTTATAATGACACTAGGTTAACATTAACTAACACATCTTTCTCACATTACCCTAAAGAACCTCAACACACATTCAACTGGAACGAAGGATTCCCAGATGTTACTTTAGTTGGAAACGGCTTAAACGGTTTTAAATGACCGTAAACATCACGTTCAAATACTTCTCCTAGCTTAATGCGACGTACAGCACGAGTGAGAGACAAATTGAATTGTAAACTTTGTGGTTCTGCTTGTTTAGAACTAGAATTGCTGAATAATGTTCTTTACGACAGCTTTTTGCGTCACACTGCTGGGCACAGGCCTCGTCACAACTATGAGGTGGTGCAAAGCATACTACAACACGCGGGCTCCTGTAAGTACATCACTAGATTTTAGTAGGGGGTCACCCATCATCACTCGCCCCGTTCCCGGTCTGGTGTCCTGTCCTTGACAGTGGATCGGCAGCGGATTCTGATTTCTGAAGCGAAACCTGCTATTAGGTGTACCTACTCAAAGTTTTGAACAATCGACAAGGAAATTTTATATTCTGCTGTTACAACGTAGTTAAAATAATGTGAGAAGTCCATCTTGACAGCCGCCAGTGTCATTGGGAAATAAACTTTATTGAATGCCTTAAGGGCTTGAGTGTTCCGTCAGGCCTAAAAGTAAAGACACAGTTCTTTTATCGTATTCCTATGGAATTGGACACTGGAAGCTGTCAGAATGTACTTGTTAGATTAATTAAACTATGGCTTTATTAATTAAATACCTAGAAAACCCAATTACAATCAAAAGCTTATCTTAATTAACTAGAAGGTAATCAGACGCTTACAATGGCGTAAGGGCCTAGGGGCTCAGACGAGACATCAGAACAAGAAAAATAGCTTAGAAGTACTTATTTTCTATTCATCACAAAATTTTAATGTAAATCTTGAGATATTAAAACCTAATAAATAGCTAATTATTTCGTTTTAATTAACCTGAAAAACAACGAGCCGCCTATCTGTCTTAGTATTCATGTTGCTACCATTTTCGAGGTACTTCATATTTTCAATTTTCTTCGGCGACATCTCTATACATATACATATAAAAATGGATTGCTGTTCGTTAGTATTTTATCTTTGAACGTCAACTCCCCGGCTACTGTAGAGAACGAATCCTGAACGATTTCTTCCAATCGTTGACGATACAATAAAAAAAACAAAAAAGGAGGCCTTCAATCCGGTATTTATATACCCAGACACTTAATGGACATATATTACCTAAATATATTAATGTCAAATTATCATTGTGTTTGTCCATTTTATCTATTTCACTCCCTTAGGTTTTAATTTCCAATTCAACCTTATTATAATATTCAAAATCGTATATCTAAATAATCATGATTGTGAAATAAATTTAACATTTAAACTCTCGTTAAAACATTTGACTAATTATCCTTCCAATTTTCAAAATAAATAAACAATTCATGTACACGACACAGCATGTCATGCAAATGACATACTAAACCGCCCCAACCCCATTCGTGGAAGCAGGAACAAAAATCAAATAAGCATAAAGCAAAATTGAAGCGAACTCAACGGATACCTTTGTTGCTTTGTTTACAAGCACCACAATAAAATACATGTTAGTGCCAATAAACAGAAGAGGTACAGTCAGCATCAAAATGGTTGGTGCAAACAGAGTGGTCAAATATGTCTGAAATTTTAATTAAAAGCAACCTTAACACCAGTTTGGTGACGCTTCAAATGAAATACGACTTTGTCTGTCATTTCAGTATTAAAATTACTTTTGTCAAACCCCCAATACTTTTTTCACCACTCTGTTCAACATCACCATCATCATGGGCAGTCAAAAGGCGTCCACTGCTGAACATAGGCCTCCCCCATAGATTTCTAGAGCAGCCAGTTGTAGGCGGCCTGCAGCCGGTTGAAGGCGGCCTGCAGCCACCGAAACCCTGCGATATTTATGAGGTCATCCGTCCACCTTGCGGACGGGCGACCCTTGCTGCGTTTGGCCTCAAATGGTCTCCACTCGAGAACTTTCCGGCCCCAACGGCCATCAGTCCTTCGTGCTTTGTGCCTTGCCCACTGCCACTTCAACCTGCTAATACACATTCGATTCGTAGCGAAACACCGAGCACAGCCCTCTCCAAAGCCCGTTGGGTGATCTTGAGCCTTCATGTGAGGCCAATAGTGAGTGACCACGTTTCAGATCCATATGTCATCACTAACAACACAAACTATGTAGTTGTAGACTTTTGCCTTGAGGCACTGAGGCAGGTATGCAAGGTATACAACTATGTTAGCACACATTATTTTGACGCTGACTGTACGCTATAGTAATTGTTATCCATAAACGTGAAGCTAGATCTGCGCAGTAATCTTTAAAATTTCTTCTTGACTTTGTTGTTTATGACCCGTAAACTAAAAAGCCTTTTGGGAGAGTCTAGAAAGAAAGAACAGCAAAATTTGTTAGAGGTTATCATTGGAAAGGGTACTCTCAACTAGAATACTACACAGTTTGATTGAAACCATTTAGGTTTTATTTACCTATCTTATATGAGCGTATTCATAAGTTCATCAGAATCACCGAATGTTATGATGAATAATATTGAATTATGTCTACGCAGTTTTACAGTATAGGTTTGATTCCGAACTCGACAGCAATCAGCAGTGCTGCCGCTAAGGTGCTGCCCAGCAGTGCTGACTCGCGGTGATGCGTTGTTGTGATTGGTTAGTTCACTTTGAGTTGACAAGATGCCGCGGCAGACGGTCACTACTGGCACGGTCTACTGGTCTGTCGCGGCAGTAGGGCGACACTGATGCGCAGCAGGCCAGCCGCTGCATTGCTGCTGCTAAATTGCTGCCTAGCTCGGAATGTAATCTCATATAAGCTCATACAAATTTTATGGGGACCAGTTAGTGTCGCGGCAGCAGCGTGATTCGGAATCATCCCTTAACATTCTGAAAGCATTTTAGTTGCAAACGCAGTTGTGTCGTATATAATCGGTTATCTTATGTTCTGGTGTTTTCAAGGGGTTCAAGCTAAACCAAGATTAGGATAAAAATATCCAGTTGCCTAAATAGACATGTGTGTGTACTCTAGCTAGACATATTTAGGCATCCTTGAATACCTATTGAATAATTCGACCCCGAGTAGAGACTCAGCCTCAATATATTTTTCAATAAAGCAGGGATCACATTACAAATCTGTATACGATCTGATAGTAGGTATTTTATTTGAATGTTATCCTTCTTAAGATGTTTGTGGCTTACTTGTGACAGTAGATCGGCGACGATCGCCTTTGTAAAGCAACCCACGGCGGTTTAGAAATCGGATGGGCCGACCAACGTGACGTAGCAGTTGGTCCCGGCTGAAATCGCCTCCGAAAGTCGGAGGCCTTATAGCGGCTTGGTAACATCTGACAACAAGGTTTACCACTAACTTTACAACCCTCCAACAATTCAGCCCGCGTATTGGAGTATGGCTCACGATATCCCATAGTTAAGGTGAGACCTGTGTCCAGCATGAGACGTAAAAGTAAAAGGATATTGTTTTTTTCTTCTGTGGTTGAAATAAACACAAAACCATCGAATATTGATGTCTTATTACTTATCTGAGGTTCAGCCAGATATAATATCGGCTGAAGATAGATTTCCACATAATTTGTCAAGACAATATGCCGCACGTTTCTCTAGTCTTGTAAAAGCTCCATGTTATTACGAATAAACAGAAAATCAGTTACGTGTTGGTATTTTATTAAAGCTTTTAGCACTGTCTGCTAGCCATAGGCACGCCTTTTATTCGGGAAACTATCGCAGTCCTAATTAGTATTTCCAAGTATTTTCTTTCTTGACTTAGGGTGGCTTGATAACATGTGACTGCATCACTAAACCTACACCCTTTCAACAATCCGCACCGAAACTGACTTGACTTGGACGTCGACTTGAGGTAAGTCCTGTGTCCACTGTGAGGCGTACCTATAAAAGGTTGTTATTGTTTGTTTTTGATTCTTTTGAGAGGTGCCCGTGGCGCCGTTGTGACTGTGATCGGCGACGATCGCTGTTGTAAAGTGACCACCCCGACCGAAATTTAGTGATGTGTATTTCGGGCATCTCCGTGCTTCGGAAGGCACGTTAAGCAGTTGGTCCCGGTTAACGTCGCTAAATGTCAGTCGCTAAGCCTAGTCAGAGGCCTTAGGGCGGCTTGGTAACATCTGACATTAAGGTTGCTCACTAACCTCACACCCCTCCAACAATCCGCACTGAGCCCGCGTGTTGGAGTATGGCTCGTTCCACCTCATAGTTGAAGTGAAGCCTGTGCCCAGCAGTGGGACGTATATAGGCCGTTTATGTTATGTTTGATTCTTTAAACAAATTTTCGAAACGCCTAATCGCGAATTAGTGTAACGCTCACCGTCCCGTAGCAAAAGCCCTATCCAAATATATGCCCTACCTGTCTGATTGGAATCCAACTGGATTATTCGGCAGCTCGTCGTGTCTGTAACTCGATTAGTAAACGAGTGTTTGCGCGCCCTGCTCGATAAATATGAGTTAGATCGATGCTCGCTCGCGCGGAGTGACTTATTGATTCAAGCATAGGGCTGAATTTGTACGATTGCATTGCCGTTCTTATTGCATCTTCAGAGACATCTACCGACATCTTCTTCCATTCAACATGTTTTTTGCATTTTTTTGCTTGGGAACCTAAAACATGATGAAGTATATATTATAGCCATCTAAGTACATACCCTCAAACCCAGTGATTTAGGCAATGATATTACAATAAAAAAGACGTAGATAGGTTATGTTAGTACTGACGCGAAGTCAAAACTTGTCCCCTGGCGTTTGTACCCATAATTTGACTGTGTGTACGATTATTTACTAAAGCGTAAACGAGACAGATACATGTTGCGCAATGTTGTCTCAAACTGTCAATGCTTTGCTCAGGTGGTTGAAAGTCCTGATTTCGAGTGCTACTTTTTGTTAACAAAGTCTTTTTATATAATATCATTGGCCTTTCTGTGTTCTTTCCTTCACCTGTGGGTTGTCTGGAAGAGATTGCTTTTTGCAATAAGACCGTACATAAATTGTACATTCTTCTTTGTTAATTTCTCTGTTTAGTTCGTGTCCAATAAAGTGTTTCTTATCTTAGGAGGATAAACATAATTAAATTAAGCATTTATCTCAACATGCGACGGCTGGTGCAGCCAACTTCTTGACTTTTACACCGAATTGGGCGTCAACAAGCGATGACCACAATATAAAGTAAGTGAAAACCAAAAAAATAACCATTAGTTTGTATTCGGAAATGAGACGATTGCGAGAAACAACAAGATATTAGAAGCAATGTTACTTGTGCAGATATCTGTGCTCTAAGGGATTGGGTACCTTTGAGCCGCGACCTCAAGGTCCCGGGATTACTGCTCGGCTTAGGCAAAGTATATACCGGGCTTCAACTGCTAAACTCAGTTTAATTACTATTACTTAGTTATTAATAAGTCGTAGTGACAAAATGGCCCTTTACCAAAGATGATAAACCTTCTCATGTGACTTCATTTAAATTCAAACTGTTCTGTCCCACTGCTCGGCACAGCTATGGTATTCCGGTGAACGCCAAAACTCACCTAGCTCGTGGTGAGTGAACTTTGAAATTCAATTTCTTTGCAACTGTGGTCGTTTGAGAGAAAAAAACTAAATCAATTAACATTTTTTGATTATTTACACACAGAATGAGAGAAAATTTGAACTCAGAGTGAAGCGTATTGATGATTGAAGTAAGCGTGAAGCACCGAGATGTTAAGTCACATCGGGCATCACTTCACATCTCGGTGCTTCACGCTTACCTCAATCATCAATACGCTTTACTTTGAATTAGTATTTTCCGTCATTTTGTATGTAAATAATTTAAAAATGTTATTTGGCTTAAGTTCTTTTCTCTGTAACGACCATAGTTGCAAAGAAATTGAATAATAAAGTTCACACGAAAGTTCAGTTGATACTAAATTCCTTTTTTGCGCATTTTATGCCATCTTCCGTTAGTAAGCTGAAAAATTATCTTCTTGCTTGTACCCAAATGAAAAGCACTTCATTTTTATTGTAGTTCAGCTAGAGCTCGGTAGATGTCTCTGAACAAAAAAGCTGCTTTGTGTAGTGGTTCCCTAAATAAAGATAATCTAGTATTCATACTATTTTGGGCGCTCTTAATCAAAAAATAAAAGACTTGCACTTAGGCCCAGACTCCACCAGAGCTGAGCGGAGATGTGCGGCGTCGAGCTGTGTTTTCAACAACCAATAGAATCACATCCCCACATCTCCATGTGTGAATAACGCAATTCCATTAGTTGTTAAAAACACAGCTCGACGCCGCACATCTCCGCTCAGGGGCCTTATTACAAGCTTTACTTAAACTGAACTGATAAGGGCTCGGTCGTGTTGTCGGTTTGTTTGAGCTCACTTCTTTTTCGTATTACGAGCTAACTTTATCAAACCTAGTTCTGCGCTGAGAGCTGTGTTGAACTGTTTCATAGCTGCTTCGAGTTACGTTTAGAAACGAGAGGAGAAAATTTACCGGTAAGTTAACGGTTTTCATTTTTGTATCATTTAACACACGATTTATATCTAATTGATAATTTTGGACTTCAAGACGATCATTTAACATGAAAGAAAGTATTAGCATGCATCATCATCGTTTAAATTACAAGAAACTAATATTTTTCTCCAAACTGTAGTACCTATAGTAAGTTTAAATAAGATTATATTTCCGAACGAAACAACTGACAGTACTGACACTTCATTTAATTTGAATTAGATATTTTTTAAACTTCGTTTGCAATTCATTATAATAGTTGTATTACTTTAAATTAACAAGAAAAGTTTTAAAATGGCGTAAATACTACTTTTTAGTGCATTAATTAAAGTCACATAGGTACTTATTTTGTAAAGAATGTTGTTGAAAATGTTTTTCTATTGTAGTTCAGTGGAAGAGAGCAATCGCCGCCAACGCGTTACATTAACGCAGATGGAGTTAATGTGGGACTTTTTAAACTCCCACAAGGAAGTCGCCCTTGGCTATAGTAAATCGGCGCAAGCACGAGGCCACTCGAAAAGAATGTGGGAGACAATTACCTCTTCTCTCAACTCCCAAGGAGAAGGGGCAATCAAAGATGCCTAGGGATGGTCCACCGTAAGTACTTTTGATGTTTAACAGTTGGATTGGAGAAAAATACATTTATTACTCATTCAATTAGGTATCTGGCACGTCAGTATGTGCTGACTGATACTACTTATTGGTATATTACTTATCTATTTTGTTACTCACATAATCTTATTAAGATTTATTGTTACTAACTAACATGTGTTTTTGCAGTATTGGACAGACTATAAAGTGAAGTTTAAAAAAAGAGTGGCAGCTGTGCGGCAATCCCACAACCGCACTGGAGGAGGCCCGTCAAATGTGCTTCCTCTAAATGAAATAGAAGAAAAGTTTTTGGGCATATTGGGATAAGGATTTGGCATGGGCATGCCCAACATCCAAGTTAACCTTCTGTAAGTAATTTTAGATCTGTTTTATACTTCAATCAATTGTAGGACAAAAATAGTTTTCAGGATATTAGATTGTTAATATGTAATGTATGTATGTAAACTCAATGAGAATGATTACATTTAAACTAAATTAACTATAACTAAATTTTATAAATATATTTAGTATCAAAGACAACACATTTATTAAACTAGTGTTACAAAGTTATAGGTTTTGCATGTTTAATCTGATTCTAAATTAATTATAATTTATTTTCATCAGACTTCCAATATTGCAAAAACCCCACCCCAAGAACACCAACAAAGGAGCCCGGAGGAATATGTTGTTGTTATTGAGGCTGAAGGAGACCTGCCAGCAGAACCCTCACCACCTCACACCTCCACCCCAGTTTGTACTCCTAATAACGCACCGAGTACACCGCGGCGGCGACAACGCAGAGCATTGCACGCCCCCTTCATGACCCAAGAGGCTGGGCGACGGCGAATCATCGAGGAAGCGCAGATACGTACACAGTTGGACCGGGAGCGCAATGCCATATTGCTAAGAATTGCAGAATCTTTAGAAAGGTAAGGCTTGAAGTTTTCACTCAGTCAATTACTTCAAAATTTTGTCATTTAAAAATAAAACACATTCAATTTATTGAATTTCTATATTGAATTTCCAGAATTGCGCAAGGTCGTGGGACGCATGACCAAGCCACGCCGGGCCACTAACCCCTCGTTCAAAGCTGCCGAGTTGCTGGACGATGAGAGGATATGTTGAGTGTTTTATTGAGCCTTCATTATTTTGCATTGAGCATTAGTTTGCATTGAGCCTTCTAAAGCAGCCTCCTCGTCAGTGAGAACTGGCACAGGTATGTTTGCCCCGACAGCCATGTTGTGCAGGACAACACAAGCATTCAGAATGCTTGCAGCAACCTGTGGAGCATAATGCAACACTCTACGCACCAGTAAACACTGAAAGTGACCCTTTAGAAGGCCAATGGTCTGCTCGACTAGGACACGTGTCCTCACATGCACCTCAGTGTAGTATGCCTCTGGACTTCCTACAGAGGCATTTGTGATAGGCGTCATCATGAACTTCCGTTGGGGGTAGCCCGAATCACCTGGAATTACAAAGATCATTCAAAAATGATCTCTTACTGTTGCTAACTTACTATTTAAATAATTTGATTTAGGCTTACCAAGCAACCACACTGATTCGTTACACTCGAGTTGAGCTCTTCAAGGTGGTTGTGCAATGGATGATTCCCCCAAATAAATGAATCATGGGTTGCACCCCCATAACTTGCATTCACACTAATTATTTTCATGTCTGCATTACTAATCTGAAATCATTTTGTTTCAGGTTAAAACAGCATCACCAGGTTGTTAATTATGTATTAAGTACATATTATTACCAGTAAGAAAATCTGATTAAATAAATTATGCATCTATTTATCGTTTTATTATTTTACCTATGGTGAAGAATGTTTTGTGCGTTGAGTAGACAATAAAGCAAAATCTTATCTATACTAACATTCTACTGACTGCCAAACAAAGCAATTATTACTATTCTAAGCGAATGAAAGTAATAGGGAGTTCTTCATTTGGTGGCATGTAATAAGTAGGTAAGCACTTACTAATTGGACATTAAGGGAGTGGTACTGCTTTCTGCAAAAAAAAGTGTTCCGAAGGGCGCACAATGGCGACATGTGTGCCATCAATGCATCCCAATACCCCAGGCATTCCATATTTATTGTAGAATCTGAAATTAATTTCTACATGATAGTCACATAACCCTAGTTAAACTCGTTAACCTTGTAAATATAAGCCTTGGTGAAGATGGATTTCAATTCATCAAATTGTAAGATAATTAAGTATAACTTCTTTAATATATTCTACGAAAAGGAAAACAACTAAGTATTAAAATTTACCGTGTCATGTTAGCGCTCCTTTCTTGAGCTGTTTGCGGGAATTTTATATATTCATTCAGGAACTGTGATGAATTCAGTGCCCTTGTCACAGATGGCATCGCTGTAGACACTGTAGGTTGAGCTACTGCATGTCCAGATATATCGCCAGTTGGGCGCTGGTAGCTCCCAGTAGCATAAAATGATAAAGCAATCAGAACCTAAAATGAGAAATAATAGCACTTATTAGAAAAAAGAATCAAGACCGGTCTAAGCCTCTCTTTTATAAAGTTGTGTCTGTACCAACTCATTTTAATGAGGTTGTTCTTTAACAATACTTCTTTAATTGTCTAGTGTTGAGAAATTAAGTGACAATTAACACAAAAATACTCCAAATAACAGTAGGGCCAGAGAGTAGTCTTAGTTATACTGGTGGGTGATTGCAAGCTTTAAGCCTGCCCTTTTTCAGTTTTTTGGGCATGTTAAATAGTTTGTCTAAGCCTAATAACGCGCTCCTCCACCGCATCTACGCACAAAAGAGTGCTTGCTTGTATGCGTAGATGCAGTGGAGGGGCGCGTCATTACAGCTCAGACGATGCCTAGTTCTGTTGAACCAGCTGTTACTGTTTGGTTGCATTCCTAACACAATATAGGTACTATACCAAGCTTACACTTACCTTGTTTTCTACTGATAGGTCAGTAGCCTTATTTCTCTCCTTCAAAAGAAGTTCGTCGCACAGGCTTTTAACTAAGTCTTTGCTCAGCCGATATCTTCGCCGAAAATGTTCTTCGTTCTCTTCAAACGGGTTGGCTAGATCTCGCAAGCGTTTTCGGTGAACACGCTCACGGGGAACGAATTCGTCCCTATCCATGAATAAATAATAAATTTCTAGTTCGTCACTCATTATTTAATAATATTCAAATATATTTTATATTTCAGCTCAATAAAAGTTGCTTCTTGGGAGCTTTAACAGAAATGTTCAAAACTGACATTACTTGTCAAATTTAAACGTCAAATGAGAGCTTGTAATACCGTTTTCCAGTTCATTTCAAGCTCAGAAGTAGGTTGAACGAATAGTTACTATCGCTGAGCTGATTTAAGAGATCATAATACGAAATAACAGCTCAGTTCATTTTAAGTTCTGAAGTAGTTCTTAAATAAGAGCTTGTAATAAGGCCCCAGGGCATCGATTCAGGATCCTTCGAGACCTCATATGTCGACCGAAGCGGTTGATATCGGTCGGTAACTTAATTTTTCAATTTAGGATCACCGGAGAAATTATCCAGTCGAACCATGACGTCATTGCGTCGGTTACCCTAGTTACAGTGCGTGCTAGTTCAAACCTAGCGACAATCGTGCGAGTTGAAAAGGACGGAGCTAGAAGAATACCTCTTTCCTTCTAACTCCGTCCTTTTCAATTTGCCACTAATCGCTCTGTCTGAACTAGCACTTCGAAACGCTATTCTGACACTTTTCCTAACGTTTGTATTATTTATTTACTTAAAGATATTTTATTTTTGATTTTTCGGCGGATGTGTAGGGTGCATGTAGTGTAATCTTTGCAAATACAGAAAATTTGCTGCATTCCTTTAATAGGATCGAAGAATGAGAAAATAAATTGTATGAATTGGGAAAATCTGCCGAGACTTTTTCAGAAAAATACCAAATTCTGTGTGATGATGTGTGATGTGATGTGATCTTGGAATCTTCTAGTGAGTTAGATGGTAGGAAACAAATTGGATGCACTAGATAAAATAATTATTGAGAATTATTTGTTGAAAGAAATTTCCGCGATTCAAATGGTTAGTGACATCTGTTGATAAATTGATTAACCTAATGTCTATATCCCATGCTTACTCTGACGTTTGAACCAGTGTGCTTTTATCAACGGAGTTGAAGTGACATCTGTTATCAACCATATTAAATTAAAAGTACTTTAAGAAACTGAATTTTAAAAATTGCACCGCAAATAACTTGCCATCCAGCTATTTAGATTTATCAATGAAATTATTAAATCATCAAATATTAAATTAGTTGACTGTAAGGTAACCAATTTGTATAACAATCATTTTTTCCAATAATACCCAATTAATCCTTTAATTCCTTGAATTCCCTGGTACTGGACTGGTATTTACAGTCATATCTTCTACCTTCGGTCTGTGAAACCACAGAATCGATGATGAAAAACTTATCTAAAAGTTTGAAATTAACTATCGTATAGAAATAATACTCCTTCCAAAGTTTGCCGCTTGTTACTCAATATTCCAGCTTCTTAATGTAAGGCTTAATCGCATTATGACAACGTTCTGCGAAATGAGAATTTGGCGCTATCTCGCAGACGCATTTTAAAATACCTATGTATTTGCGAGATGCGTCTAATCCATTTTGCTGTTCTGTAGGAGTCTTCATGGGCAAATATCGCCTGAATCAGCAACTGATGATGATTTTCATGATGAAACAAAACCTTTTTTAACAGGAGGCAAAAATAGTCTGTGGTTCCTCTGGGTATTGACTTGTTTATGGTATTGGCTATCGAGTTTTGTATACGATTTTATGACAATTAGTAGGTATGTCAAACTGACATTCGCACTTGCGTGTACTTTAATCTACTATATAAAAATAAGTCTGGTTTTCCTTCCTGACGCTATAACTCCAGATCGCATGAGCCGATTTCCACGGTTCTGCATTCGTTGGAAAGGTATTGGGCTTCGTGAGGTTTATAGCAAAGAAAATTCAGGAAAATTTCAACAGAAAAGCGGGAAAATCTTTTTTCACATACAGCTAAGTACACGCGGACGAAGTCGCAGGCGGCTGCTAGTTTGCCTATAATTATAGGTTCAATTTATTTACTTTGTGAATAAATAAATAACATTTTGGATGGTTTAAGTGGCAGTTCCAGTTAATAAGTATATTTGAATTCATCGTAACATTTTTCTTGCCTAGTCCCATACAAACTAAATAAAATTAATACGAGGGCCGCTTTATGGGTAAAATAAGTCGGCAAAAAAAATAGGAAAACACGTTTTTTTAGGTAAATAATTTACAAAACAAGATTTCAGCTATTTCTTGTCGTATGACTAAAGAGCGTAAAGGCTTGAACCTAAACAACAATTGAAATAATAAAATTCATAACCGTCTTAATCATTTTGCCGTACATCCTGTGTTTTGTTGTGTCTACGTATTGCCTGAGAAAGATTAATAGCTTATAATTGGATGACTTTTTTTCAGAATGGAAACTTATGATGACATTCAAACTTGGGATAGACTGCTTGTATGTGTGAAAGAAAAGCACCCGAAACGGAACTACTATATAATCTATGAATTATTTACTGAAGTCTTGATAAATGAACTACCTAATGGTTCTTTGCTTCCTCTAGTAAATCAAACACAAATAGTGTTGTTCAATAAAAAAAAAACTGCTTATGTACACATGTGCCCTGGGAAAACCCTATGAACTGAAACACTGAACAATACTTACTTATCGGCATCAGTGGGAAACAAACTTAAATACCGGGTGCGGCAATTGAATTGTCCATATTAAAAAATTAAATATTTTTATTTACTTTGAATATTCATTAATATATTTTTTACATATGAAAATAAAACGTCTAAAATTATATTCTTATTTATTCTAATGGAATACAACTGCCTTTAGCCTGCACTACAAGCTTGAGTCTCTTTCTGAATGAAGCGCAGGCTGCTCGAATAACGTCGTCAGGGTTAAACGGTTCCATTCTCGTAAAAGAGTAGTTTTGAGCGCCTCCACTGATGTGTGTTTTTTAGCACAGGCCTTCACTTGTAAAACACCCCCAATACAAAAGTCTAGAGGGTTTAAGTCGAGCGAAGACGACGGCCACAAATCTCGGTCGATCAGCACAGGAACGTTCGCTTTTAACCAATTTTGCGTCCCAGTTGCTCTGTGCGATGGCGCCGTGTCTTGCTGGAACGTCCAACGCTCCGAACCAAATGTCTTGTGTGCCCACGGTATCAACCCGTTTTTAAGACTTCATTTTGATAGATTTGTTGATTTATTTTGGCTTGGTTGCGACCCATTGGGAGAAAAACAAGCGGAGAACGTCCTTTTTCGGACACCGCCGCCCATACCATGATTTGGTCGGCTCCTTGTCGTCGAGTGACTCTCAGTTCATCTGAATGATCGCTGACACGTCCTTTCAACCACACACGGTCATTTTGTTTGTTAAGAAACTGCTCAACACAGAAAGTTTTCTCATCTGAAAATACCAAGTTGGGAAGCTCGCCAGTGTCGAGCAAGCGAATCAGCTCCTTTGATCGAGCCAGCCGTTTGCTCTTTTGCAAAGCAGTGAGTTCTTGCGAAAGGTTTTTTTTAATGGTTTAACCTTAAGCTTTTCCTTTAATATACGACGAACGCTGCGGTCGCTCACCTTAAGATCCTGGGCGAGCTGATTTGCTGAGCGCTCTGGATTTCTGCGTAAACGATGTCGCACCTTTTCGACAACTGCTGGCGGCGTTGCAGTACGGCGTCGACCGCCCCCGTAGCGTTTCTTAATACTGCCAGTCACGTTAAATCTTTGGATAGTACGACGCACAAATTTTTCGTTCAATTGAAGATTTGGTAGCGCTCGACGAATGTCGATGTTCGATTTTCCCTCCAAATAAAGAGCAATCACTGAATTGCGTTTTAAATCCATTATAAGTATTAAAATTGGAACGTTTCTTCTCACGACCGAATAGTTTTGAAGTAACATAGATAATGTGTCACAGATTATATTTTCAAATTTTTGCCGCGTGCGATTCAGTAGTTCGAATTTTAAAATAGTTACAAGGAGGCGGACAGTTCAATTGCCGCACCCGGTATAACGTTTTATTAGGGGATATTTTTAATTTGTTTTATTTGCAATACCATTCATAGTCATAACATACTTACATCACGACCATTTTCCCAGGCGAGGTAGCCAGAGGCACACTGATTGTTGCCGTCATGGTGAACGGCACATTCAGAAGCCCACATTTTGCCAATGAAATTTGAACCCAACGTGTTAGGAGGCGACCCTACCGCCTATATCCGGGTTGCTTTGGTTTTTTATAGTTGTTATCCATCACCGGAGAGCCAGCCGCAAATTGTACAATGAACACAAAGAAGGTGTTCCGGCCAGTCAGTTCTCTGGACAATCGGGTTCCGAGTCAGAGTGTTTAGCCACTGGGCCACGTAGCTCATAAATACATAGTATCGTTGTTAAACGTAGTATTATAAGGCATTTTTTGTGCGTCGGCTTACTAGGTATTCTGAATATCAGCAGGCGAGTCCAAGGCCTCACCCCCGCCATGGGCGGGATGGAAAGCATTCACCCCGTCAAAAAAAGGCTTCTCTATAATACAGGCGATCTACGATACATATTCGCCATATTCTTTACCTACTGTGACTTTGCTCAGGCTGGTTTAAGTCACCAAAAGCTCGAATTTCTCAAACAACCTACCTCTAGACAACCTAAGAGGCCCTAGTTAGTAAAAGGTAGGTATTGTGCCAGTAAATTAACCTTTCTTTTCATTTCTTTGGCCCATTTATACTCATTCATGCATATAAAGGAGGGAGGTGCCCGTGGCGCAATTGTGACAGTGATCGGCGACGATCGCTGTTGTAAAGCAATACACGCCGGGTCGAAAAGGGATGGCTGACCGGGTGGTGGTGGAATTAGACCGAAATTTAGTGATGTGTATTTCAGGCTCCTCATTTCCTTGCTCCGGTAGGCACGTTAAGCAGTTGGTCCCGGTCCCGGACGTCGCTAGATGTCAGTCGTTAAGCCTAGTCAAGGGCCTTGGGGCGGTTTGATAACATCTGACATTAAAGTTGCTCATTAACCTTACACCTCTCCAACAATCCACACTGAGCCCGCTTGTTGGAGAATGGCTTGTTTCAGCTCATAGTTGAGGTGAGGCCTGTGCCCAGCAGTGGGACGTATATAGGCCGTTTATGTTATACATATAATCTATTCTTAGATATAGGGATCAGTAATAACCAAAATTGTGTTGCTCTGAAAGAGATTACAATTTTATTGAATAAACAAAACATTACACTTTTATAAAACAATCTTAATAAACACTAACTAACTTACCTGAAAGAGAAACAACATTTAAAGCTACTGCTTCACCATTTCTTATTATAATATTCAAATTACAAACACGGACGTAAAAGAAAGACGGACGCCATTTCGTCGAATCATGAGTGAAGGATACTAGCACCTGACAGTCTATGGTGTGTGCGTGATTTGAGGGATGCCATATAAATCATTAATTTCCCTACAGTTTACCTTTTATTTGAACCGGGTTCATTAACTTAAGTCCGATTATGATTTTTATTATTTTAAACATCTGACAGAAGGCTTATCACTAACCTTACACCCATCTAACTATACGCACTGAGCCCGCGGGTTAGAGGATGGCTCGAGCCTCCTCATAGTTGAGGTGAGGCCTGTGCCCAGCGGTGGGACGTATATAGACAGATTATGTTTAAATTTATGAAATACAAGCGGCCGCCCGCGACTTCGTCCGCGTGAACTTAAGTTGAAAAACTAAAAGCAATATCTTTCTAAATACGCGCTATTTTCGATTGTCTTAATTCGGAACGCACCCATAGTTACGCTAATGACAGCAGCCGTCTGTCTCTGTCATCCACTGTCATGCCATGTGATGCTGCGTACATTTTCATATTTTATTCTTAGATTTTACTTGATATTTTCAACAATTAACACAATATTTGTATAAATTGTAGCCTATGTGTTATTCAGATGTAAGGTAAAGGCTCCTTATACGGCGGTAGTCAAAATCGTATTCTATTACGGTGGTATTTTTATTTTCGAGATTTATTTCTATTCTATTCAGTTAAAATACACCAAAATGTGAAATTTTTCTTCTAAATCTATCACTCTATGACTGAATTGACGTTTGCAAGTATAACACATAGACAAAACTACAAAATCAATCAGTCTGTGTAACGTGGTCGACGGGAGAGCAGGTTTCATACAAACGCGCAACGACAAAAGTAAGTACAGCGATATTTATAAACTAAGTTTTTCGTATAAAAAACCCGTTAAAGTTTGTTTATGAATTATTTATATCATTTTCCTATTGTCATACTTACTATTTAAATAGCTTGTTTCATTTTTGTTACTCATTTTTTACCTAAAAAACAAGAAATAAAATACCGCCGTGAAAGGATACGAATTTTATAGCTTCATCCTAATTCGGTGGTATAACTCCGAAATAGGAAAAACACTGGGCATATTTATTTGTTTATAACTTTCAATTTATTAACTTGATTAATTAGTTCCAAGTGTTGTTGAATTAATTATTAGTCTCATACATTAGAAACCATATTCTGCGGTATGTGTTCTTTATTAGAAATCTAGTTAAATATGAAAACTGTTGAGTACAAATTGTTGGTTTCTTAGAAATGGTCAAATTAGGAAGGTGTATTTTAACTTATCACAAATGCATTATTTTGTATAACTTTTGACTTGAGTTATACACATCTGACCCAGAAACTTGCTATCCTCTGACTAAGCATTTACACTCGTTTATTTATCGCAATTTTGATGGGTCAGAATAAGGATTAATAAAAGCACGAGTAGTTTTCCTATTACGGTGGTAGTTATTCTAGATAACTCTGTATTAGGTTTTATATGATCTCCTATTACCACTCTATTCATAGAACATAACAACATTGCAAGTTTTGGGGTTCCGTAAATAAATAAAAGGTTTTGTACCTTTTTTTGTGAATTCTTATTAAATATGTATATTTTTGATAAAACCAAAAGCAACTAAAACTTATAAATGAAAATGTTTTTAGTTTTATACGTTTTGTTTCTGTTTTTTATAGAAAATATGGGCAGAAAGAAACGTAAGTGTTATACTAATGCGCAAGTGGCTGAAGCACTTGCATCGATTCGGATCGATCTTCGATCAATTTTAATGTATGACCTCAATTACCTTATGTTCGTTTTAACTATCCTCTACAGATTGTCAATTTCTGAGAGATTGAGATTTAAAATTATGTTATAAATACGTTATTATTTTTTTATACGTAATATAATCAGGTGATTTCTAAATAAACTTGCATTTTTATTTCTATAAAATCAGTTAACGCTGTACTGGCGCATGTAAAAATACATAAAGTGCTACTTTTTTATTCATAAAGTCCTTCAGAATCTGTTGGAATTATTGTAAGAAGTATTGTATTTCAACATGAGAGAATCCTAAGCAATTCTCATGTTAAAATACAATACTAAAAAATGAGCGAAGCGGCGTCAGTCTGTCCGAATTTTTTTTTCTATACGGACTGATATTGCTTTGCTCCATTTTTACATTTCACTCAATGTAAAAAGCAAAATCAACCGAATTAGAATAATCCAAAACTCTTTTTAAAACGTATGTGTAATCAAATCAATGTCCAATGAATGAAAAACTTACAATTTACTTTACTACTTAAGTAATTTGTTTATATTATTTAATAAATATTATTTGTACAGAACTCCAATGAATATAGTTTATGAACCTCCGTATTAGGAGCCGTCTACCGCAGTAATAGGCTCTGACCAATGTCATACCTCTGTATTAGGGAAAATCGACCCGACTACTTAAATATTTTTTTAAATTATGAAATATCATGAAAATAAACCAAGACTCAACAGCAATACAAAATTTAAATTCCACTTTTGAAGATAAAATAGTTTGGCACCTTTAAAAATACTAACAAATGCTTATTTTTGCGTCTTACTTTCAAATGTTGCGAAATCCCTCCGTAATAGGTGCTTTTACCTTATAAGCAACATTATTGTAGTTTTTACGTGAAAGAGCAACACAGCACATCCAGACATACAAACATTCGCCTTTATAATATTAGTAAGATCGGAGCCGGGAGCTTAAGAATCATAATGTTGACCTAGCTAACATATTTTTTATGACCACTGTGAAAGAAAAGAAAATACATGTTACTTTATGGGTATGTTTTATTTACATAACATTATTAACATATTCTGATGTGTCTGTGTTGATGATGAATGTTAACTTCTTACCAGTAAGAGGAATTAAGAGAATCCGTTAATGGTCCAATAGCGCCATTAATCAACTCTCATTAAATTGTGTTAAATATATAACATTAAGAAAAAACCCAATGTACAAATGATTATACTGTGGGTTGAGCCCGCGATCGCTGGTGTAGTAGCCAATTTCTTAGCCATCTCACCAATCGGTCGTCACGTCGTTTACCTAAGAACATTGTCCAATAATACCAATACCTGCAGTATAGGTGAAAAAGTGCTTTGTGTTTGCGTTTCTGAAGAGTTTGAAAGTAGCTGCAATTTAAAAAAATAATAAGAATAATAGAAGCCGCCAAATAAATTATATATATGAATAAATTATTATATAAAATAACAACAATACAATGTACCATAAAACTTACACTTTTAGGAATGGCATGCGTAACCAAACAACGTACCCCTTTAATTAGCTGTAGTCACAAAATCTATATCATCAAAATGTGCACTGCACACGGTACTGACAGATGAGGGGTTCCAAAAGTTTTTTCCTCTGCAGTTTTGAATAATTGAAACCCAGTCATCTCGACGATTTTTACTACTAGGTAACCTATTAAAAATAACGCAAGTGTTATTTTATATTAATTGTTTGGCTTTTATTATTGTCCTTTTGAGATACGGAACCCAGAAAACGGTAAAATTTGATTTTAGAGTCACAAATGCGACAAATACAGATTTCCCCTCATTTAGGGAAATTTTTCCATCAAAAAAGTGGCAACACTGTTGTATTTTGCTTTAGAATTGTCAACACAGTTTTTAAATTTATTTAGGAGAAAATATAAAGAATAATCATAATTTACCTGTGATAAGTGATTCCTTGTGATTTTCAAGTTTATTCAAGTAGTTTATACAAGATTTCACCACACAGACGGCATTTTTAAATGAATATTGTCGGATGCAACGCACGTGTCATTCGCGCTGTCACACGGGGTAAAATGGCGTTAGATTGTAGCACCTAGTATGTTTGTGTCGTGTGCAACTAACGAAGTTGTTGTACCTTGCTAGCTTCACATTTTTTTAGTGTGATGTTCCGTCCGTCTTTCTTTTACGTCCGTGATTACAAATTAATGTTTTCACAAATTTATCATAACCATCATTTGTTGCTAAGTCATTTTGTCAATGTGACAGATGGCTTCATAGATTAGAAACGAGTTCACGAATGAGGTGGTTAAACGAAGTGTCAGCCACTTCGTTTACATCTCCCTCCCCCACCATTTCAAAATTTACACGTTATACTGTTTTACTTTACTATTGGAATTAGCTTTGTAATGTGAAAAAGATTTGACTCTAATTTTTTATGACCCGTGTTCACTTTGTAAATTGAGTTTGATATTTTGTCAATAATTTTATAAGGTCCTATTTTTAATTCGTCTAGTTTTTTTCGGTTTAACCGATTTCCGTTTTCAACATATACAAATTCTCCGATTTTTAGTTCGCAAGGTTTTCTATTTTTATCGAATCTTTGTTTATTATTGTTATGTGATTGTATACTTTTTTCTAAAGCAATTTTCCGGTCTCGTTCTAGCTGATTCTGTGTTATATTTTGTTTCAATTCATCTGGTATAATGTCTAAATTTTTTCCTTGTAGTAAATATTTTGGGGAGAATCCTGTTACACTATGTTCAGTCTCGTTATATTTTTCCGTACATTCATGAGCAATAGTTGTCCAAGCAATTTTATCGGTTCTTTCATTCATCTTACAACGAATTTTATTTACTAACGTTTGGTTTAATCTTTCATTCAATCCGTTTGAAAATGGCGCATTTACCGCCGTAAAAATTATAGGTATATCAACCTTTTCTAAAAAAAAATTAAAATCTTTTGAATTTATGCCTGGGTATTGGTCTGATAGTATCAATCCAATTTTATAATCTTGTGTTACGTTTTGGACGAGTTTTATAAAATCATTTGCATTCTGGGTTTTGGATGTCAAAATATAGGCATAGCGAGTAAAGTGATCTACTAAAAGATGTAAATATGTTTTGGTTGAACGAGAACCACCAAATCCCCCTATGGTATCTATAGACACTATCTCGAACGGGTAGGTAGCAGGACCTAAGTGAGACATTAGTCCAAACCTGTATTTTCCTCTTGATTTATTTTTTATACAGACATCACAGTTCTCACAAACTTTTTTTATATTATCTGTTAAATTTTTAGCGTGAAAAAATGGTTTTATTTTTTTTCCATTTGTTGTCTTCCTAAATGACAGTAGTAATGATGTACATGTTCTATAATATTTTTACTTAATTCCTCAGTTAGCACAATTTTTTCATTTTTTCCTACCTTTTTATAATATATATTATGTTTGTAAAGAAGTTTATTTATATTTTGCTTTATATTTTCATTTTTATTTTGATCATTTAATATGTCTTCTAATTTAACGAAATTCACTACTTTTAAACTACTATCTTGGTTTTCATATGATTCTAACACAGGGTTTCGGCTTAAAGTATCGGCTTCTATATTATATTTACCCGGAGAATATATTACTTTAAAGTTGAACTGTGACAAATAATATGTTAAGTCTCCCAGTTCTTCATCTGTCCTGGCTTTGATATTCATTTTTTCTAATGGTTTGTGATCTGAAAACACGGTGAATGTTTTTCCTATAAGCCAGTGTTGCCAATATTTTACTGCCTCCTTTATCGCTAAACATTCAAGGTATATGGCGTTTCTCTTTTTTTGGGAAATATTTAGTTTTCTGGAGAAATATGCACAAGGCTTTTCATCACCGTTGGGTTGAATCTGTTTTAAAATCGCACCTATACCTTGTATGCTAGCATCTGTATACATATGTATCGGCAGGTCGGGATCAAAGATAGCTAGAATAGGTTTCGAGCAAAGTAAGTTTTTTATTTTATCGAAGGATTCTTGACATTTATCTGACCAAATAAATTTTTCTCCCTTTCTTAATAAGTTATGTAAAGGATCCAGTATAATTGAAATATTTGGGACATATTTGCCATAGAAGTTAATTTTTCCTAAAAATTGTCTGACATTTTTTTGTGTTTTTGGAATCGGGAATTCTTTTATTGCAATCAAATTATCTTTTAATGGAGTGACTGTATTGTTTTTTATTATATGCCCCAGATATTTTACTGAGTCTTGTGCAAAGTTACATTATGTAAATTTTAATTTAAAACCTTCTTTTAAGATTGCTTCCAATAATAATGATAAGTGCTCAATGTGTTTTTCGAATGTTTCAGAAAATACCAAAATATCATCTATGTAATTGACAGTAAAATCGGATAATTTATGCTTTCTTATAATGCTACTCAAAATTCTTTGAAAAATGGCGGGCGACGTTTTTAAGCCAAAAGGTAAACAAGTCCATTGGAAATGTGCTTCTTGAGTAACAAAAGCAGTCTTTTGTCTGTCTTCAATTTTAAGAGGTATGGACCAGAACGCAGAGTTAATGTCTAACGTTGAAAAAAACTTACATTTCCTTGTTTTTACCATTAAATCTTCGATTAGTGGAAAAGGTTGCGATTGAGGGAGTATAATTTTATTTAATTCGCGGAAATCAATACAAAGCCTTGATCGTCGTCCTTCTTCTTTTTTAAAAGCTAAAGTTACCGGAGCGGCAAAAGGGCTATATGACTCCTCAATTAAATTATTTTCCAGTAATTTTGATATTTGATATTCAATTTCTTTCATATCGTCGACAGAGCACCTATACGGTCTTTTACTACAGTATTTATCTATCAATAAATCAATATGTGCTTCATACCCTTTTACAGTACCTATATCAAATTTGTCTTTAGCGAAAATTGAATTATATTTACTTATCAATTGATCGACAGCAGATCTCTGTTGAAGATCCAAATTATTTATTGAAATATCAAAATTATCAACTGATATATTTTCATTATAGTTTATTTTATACTCATTATTTATAGTATCTTTTTTTTTATTACCTATCTCACCACCTGAACTGCCAGGAATTATTTTGGTGTGTATAGTTTGTTTTTCTTTATTTTTTTTGTTTATATTTTGAGTGATATTTAAATCCTCATTTTGAGTCAAATTAAATTTTTGTATGCAGTCTAACCCAACTAGAAAATCATAGTCGAAGTTATTTTCATCTATAACAAATACATTAACATGTTTTTCAATTTCGAAAATTTTAATTTTTAAAGTTACCGTTCCTATTGATTTTTTTACGCCATTAATTGTTTTTAAGCCTGCATTTTTATGAAATTTAGGTTTTTTTTTTAAAGATAATAACCTTGAATTTATTAAGGACACATTTGATCCTGAATCATAGATTCCTGTTGTTCTTAAAGTATCATTTATTTGTAGCTTAATTTTTATTAATGGCGGCACTATTAGTTTTTTGGGTTAATTTCATTTAACTCTGTCTCTAATTCCGAATTGTTAACACTCTTTATGGGCTCTCTTGTTTGTCTATCATTATTTTTATTTTTGAACCAACATTGGGACTCGGGGTGGTAACGAATACCTTTATTTTCTTTTGCACAAGTTTTGCACGGACTATACAATGGCTTCACATTTTTCTCTTTAATTCTAGTTTCAGAAGGTCCTATTTTTCTATCAAAAGTTTTTTTGTTTACCATATGCTCCAAACTTCTTATATTATTAAATAAGTCTTCCGTTTCCTTTAAATTATTCCTTTCAATCTTATCTGCAATGAAATTTGGTAATCCCGTGGCAATCAGATTAATCAGAGTAAGTTTATCTATAGACTTATTTATTTCTAACAGTAGTCTCTCTTTTTTTAATGCATACTCCAGTAATGAGCCTTGCCTATACTTATATAACATCGCATACCTGATTGGTGACCAACCCTTATCCGCATATGTATCACAGAAGCTATCCTTCCACATTGCCCATTCAGAATTTATCGTGTGTTTTATTAGCATGGAACTATACCAGTCTAAGCAAGAGTCTTCTAGAAAAAACCTAAATATTTCAATTTTTTTCGCATCCTCTTCTATTCCAACACGTTCACATTCCGTTTCAAAGATATTCATCCACTGTGACACGTTAGTAATCTTGTTATTGAATTTTTCTATAACGAATTTTTCTGCCATTCTTCCTGTATTAAAAGGTTTTGGTGAATCTTTCTTCATTTCGGCAACGCTTCCTATGATTCTTGCTAGAGATTCTTCCGAAAATCCTGTTGTAGAAGTTTGTGGTGCTGTTAGTTCTTCCAATAGGTATCCCCCGAATTGTTTGTTTCCATCTTCATCACAATAAACATTCATCAGCTCCGGATCCATGGATATCCACACCTGTCGTTTCTCATGCCGTTTTTGTAACGTAGCCTTTACTTTCTGGAAGTTTTGGGTCTTCATTAAACCTTCATGTAGTCTGACAGGTTGTAACTTTTCTGGGATCGCATAAATGTGACCATCTACATCCGTGATTGCCGTTACGCAAATAATATTTGTCTTCACATCCTCGCCGGCTTTTACCACAAACTTAAACCTTAATCTTTCCATTATTTCAGGAAATCAGCTGTAGAAATGTTGTTTTATAATCTATTCTTAGATATAGGGATCAGTAATAACCAAAATTGTGTTGCTCTGAAAGAGATTACAATTTTATTGAATAAACAAAACATTACACTTTTATAAAACAATCTTAATAAACACTAACTAACTTACCTGAAAGAGAAACAACATTTAAAGCTACTGCTTCACCATTTCTTATTATAATATTCAAATTACAAATTAATGTTTTCACAAATTTATCATAACCATCATTTGTTGCTAAGTCATTTTGTCAATGTGACAGATGGCTTCATAGATTAGAAACGAGTTCACGAATGAGGTGGTTAAACGAAGTGTCAGCCACTTCGTTTACATACATATAAAAATTATAGAGTAAATATACATTACAATGGATCAATAAGTTATTGAAACAATCATATTTTCCTAATTTAATTAGTTTTTTCATTACGTTTTGTCCATATCGAGTGGTCTGTACCAGTCGATTCATTATCTACAAAAGAAGGAGAAATGTTCGGCCATTCTCGTAATTCTTGTCAATGACGAGTGTGTTGTCAATTGCGTTTAGAAAGTGTAACCTAACATTATGACGTCACTCTCGGTGTGCAAGTGACGTTCTATATGTATAGTTACTGAATCTCAATATCCAGTGTTACCGTTTAAGGAAATAAAAACACAGAATCAGAATCAGAATCAGAAATATCTTTATTTAAATAGACCTGTTACAAGTGCTTTCAAATCGCTAAAAAATTTAATCAAACAAACAAAAATACACTTAATAATAGACTTAAATACTATAATAGAAATAATAAATAAATACACAGTAAACAAACATAATGTGACTCAACCACCGGTGTCGGAAAGTTGTTTCTGTACTGAGAAGAACCGGCAATAAACTCAGCAGTTACTCTTTTCAATATGTTCTGTACAATAATCCGTTAGTAAATTACAATTTTATTAAGTACACATACAGTTATACAATTTCAAGAAAATGGTTAGTGCACAAAATAATGTTAAATTATTAAAAGCAATTAACAATATTGTTTAGAAAAGACTACTGGTTAACATTATGAAAAAGGAGTTTTGAGGTTCACATTCAGTTATACAATTCAAAGAAAAAAATGTTTGGTTGGTTCACATTACTAAGTTGAATCCGTATAATTGTTACAAAATGGCTAATTGGAGTCCGCGTCGAGCTGAGAGCTTACTCCCAGGCGTTCCTATCCATAAGGTAGTCGGCTGTGGTATAATATCCTTTTTTTAATAAGACAGTTTTAATATGATGTTTAAACCTATGTAATGGTAACTTACAAATTGCTTCTGGAATTTTGTTGTAGTAGTGTATACCTTGCCCCATAAAGGAACCTAAAACCTTTTGTAACCTGAATAAGGTTACAAAAGGTAAAGGAAGCGCAATTTTATTCCTATTCCTCGTATTTTTGTCATGTATGTCGCTATGTTTAGTAAAGAGATTAATATTTTTTCGCACCAATATAATACAATTATAAACGTATTGTGAAGCCACAGTAAGAATCCCAACTTCCTTAAAAATATCCCTAAGCGAGGTCCGTGCACGAAGCTTGTAGATGGATCTGATGGCTCGCTTCTGAAGAATAAATATGGTTTGTATATCTGCTGCCTGGCCCCAAAGTATAATACCATATGACATAATACTGTGGAAATAGCTGAAATAAACCGATCGAGCACACTTAACTGTACCTTGTAAGTTACCAGATTTTTTGAAAATCAAACCTAAGGTAGTCGTTATTAAATCACTAACTCCGCAGCACATAGTATCTAACCACACTATTTTGTCCCAACATATGAAACTAAATTCGAACACGCTTTCGAAAAGAGTCTGCCTAGCAATGAATTTTACAGTTCAATAAGTTCTTTCGCTCAAAACTTATAGCAAACTTTGATTAAAACAAAAAGAGCAAGATACACTTTACGTTTTTATTTCGCTTATTTGAAAACTGGGACATGCTTACTCACAATGACGTATGATTGACGCGCACGTACAGTAGCCGTAGTCACTGTCTTATGAGCTTGAACGCAACAGGTCCTTTGGACCCGATTTTGTAGCACGCATAGGCAGAGGCCGCGCGGCCGCAGCTTTTTCTTTTTAGTTAAATCAAAGGATGCAGATAAATTGTTTTTTGTTTGTGCTCAATTTACTATACTCAAAGAACAGAATAGATTTTAGAAAATGTATTTGGTACCACAAAACAAAAAGAAACACAAGAAAAACAAAAATAACTTAACCACCTTACAAATAGGGATGTAGCAAAATGCGCTCAGCAAGTAAGATGCAGTGTCGGCAGAGCCCGTCACGATGACTGGTATTCTGCGGATGCTATACTAGGGTAAAGTCCCCAGTAGTCAGCCTTTTAACGAAAGTTCTGAGTTTGCACTGCTCTCATTTCATAAGGAAATTACTAATTGAGTGAAATGATGTTTTATGTCATCAATAATTTATTAAACTTTGATGATCTTCAAGTACAACACAACATAATTACTCGAACTCTGAGATAATTACGAAATAACAAAAAATGGCACTTTTCCCCAGTAGTCAGCCACACGGAACCTTAAGTCAGCCTTTGGGTCCCCAGTACTCAGCCGCTTTCTTTGGCTGCTTATAATTAGGTTCTAAAACTCTAAAAAAGGGGTGAAATTAATTAAATTTCTTGCTTGTTGACTTGTGAGGGTTGAGGAGGAACTTCTTCTATCTCCGCTTTTTCTACCGCTTGTACAACGGGTTTTTCCGGAAGCCCTATTTGATGTGATACCCATGTCATTATTTCTCCTTCTTTCTACCATCGCACCGCCCACTATCGTCAGGGTTTTCATCTTTATACTTGAGAGGCCCCTCGAGACATTTTTTTTGTAAATAAAACACTGCTAGTAATTTAAGTAATCAAACCCCCACAATTACTGACCTTAAAGAACTAAAACAGGGGGCTGAGCTCTAGAGCTTAGGCCCAAAACCCCTAAACCCCAGAAGTCAGCCGCATCAAAAGTAGTACAGAGGCGCGTACATCAACTTTTACATAGTGGCACCTTATGCCGCTGACATAAGATCCATTTTGCAACGGTTTTGAAAAAGTTGATGTCAGCACCTCTGTACATTATAGCGGCTGACTACTGGGTTTTCTTCATATTTTAGTTCTACGACCAGGTTTTAAATAATTTGTTTAAAAATAACGAATCGAATGGTGTACATATCACTCAAAAACAAAAAAACAACTCAAATCCAGAAGTCAGCCACTCCCGGCTGAGTACTGGCGATTCTAGCGAAAATCCTGTACCCAATAGTCAGCCGTCTCAAAAACTGTGTTCTCTTGGGATAAACATCAGTTATCGTATAAAAATATGCTCTTATTACATTCAATAAGATAAGCTAACAAAAATACTTCAGTAAAAATTTCAATTATAGCAGCTGATCGCTAATAACCACGCGACGAAAAGTTAGAAAAAAAATGGCGAACATCGAACAATACGGTCTATCCGCCGTTGGCACTGCTATGAACGTGTTTCTCTCTCTGTGGTGACTGCAGCACGCACCAGTCACAAGCTGTTTCGACCAATAAAGAGTCATGGAATGATTTAACCACCATGTTATTGGTCGTTTTAAAATATTGCGCTATTCGTGGCGTTTATAAGACCGAAAAGGCTGACCTTAGGTGCCTGGCTGACTACTGGCGACTTTACCCTATGCACTGAAAATTACAATGTTGAAGTCTATATTTTCAAATCTGCCAAATTCGGCTACTTTTATATTTCGTCGACCTACAATCTATGCCATTGCCAAAATGGCAGGAATTTGCACAAAGTCTTTTAATATCATTTCTACTTAAAAATTCGTTAGATGTGAAAATACTATCTTTTAATTTTTAGACTCTAATCAAATAAATCTAAGGGAGAAGAAATCCGTTACACAAGTTGGCACTAGTGGTTGTAAGCTATTTCTTAATCATAATGAAGTTTAAATGATAATTGGAGGTCAATAAGAAAATAATAATTTAGATATGATACACACTTAACTTCGCGTAAATACATGAGTCATCGATTTTTCAGCCACTACACGCCTGATGTTTGATTTCTTGTATGAAATTCAGCGTGTGGAGGATTCTACCTGAGGAGGGGGCAATTTCACTGATTGGTCAATACGCTTAGGGCCGGCGCCCACCATCGGCATCGGCACGCTTCAGGCTTTTAAGGTGGCAAATAGTAATATACTCTAACGTAATGGGAATACAGTAGAAAATGCCGAAACAGAAACAGAACAAATGCATTTTGTTTTTACGAGAACACATCACGGAAATTTCTACTTTATTGCCATAAGGTTAAAGTCTATTGCTATTTGCCACCTTAAAATCCTGAAGCGTGCCGATGCCGATAGTGGGCGCCGGCCCCTATTGTCCAATCAGTGACGTTGTCGTTTGACAGCTTACGGAAACGGTAGAAACTCAATGGGTGGTAGATTGGGGATTCCGACGTAATAATCTGACTTTATGACCATAGCCTCTCGCCTGTCATTAGGAGTCTATTGGCTTTGAGGTCGCTGACATGAGTACCTACATATTTTTATTTTTTTCAGAAATATCTTTTAAAACAGAGCTAGTAACACTAAAATATTCTTTAAAATCTGTGGTCTCGAACCGAATCCGAATAAAATGCCGTTGTGAATTGCGTTTTATAATATCGAAACTCAAGCTTGAGTTCGGGATTCGTTCGAATGCGATATTTCACCGATAGATCGCGAATCGCCCTCCAGTTTCTTAAAGTACTTTTAATTTAATATGGTTGATAACAGATGTCACTTCAACTCCGTTGATAAAAGCACAGTATGGTTCAAACGTCAGAGTGAGCATGGGATATAGACATAAGGTTAATCAATTTATCAACAGATGTCACTAACCATTTGAATCGCGGAAATTTATTTCATCAAATAATTCTCAATAATTATTTTATCTAGTGCATCCAATTTGTTTCCTACCATCTAACTCACTAGAAGATTCCAAGATCACATCACATCACACATCATCACACAGATTTGGTACTTTTCTGAAAAAGTCTCGGCAGATTTTCCCAATTCATACAATTTATATTGTTATTCTTCGATCCTATTAATGGAATGCAGCAAATTTTCTGTATTTGCAAAGATTACACTACATGCACCCTTCACATCCGCCGAAAAATCAAAAATAAAATATCTTTAAGTAAAAAAATAATACAAACGTTAGGAAAAGTGTCAGAATAGCGTTTCGAAGTGCTAGTTCAGACAGAGCGATTAGTGGCAAATTGAAAAAGACGGAGTTAGAAGGAAAGAGGTATTCTTCTAGCTCCGTCCTTTTCAACTCGCACGATTGTCGCTAGGTTTGAACTATACTCGGATTTTTAATTGTAGTCAGTGAAATGACATTTTCAGTGTGGCAGGTTTTCAGTCCCAAATAAATAGTGATGTGGTAAATCGAGTTTTTACAATTAAAAGTTAGTCGACATTACAGCCTGGCAAAAAAGTCGTAGTGAATGACCACGTCCCACTTCCATATGTCATTACTGGCAACACACACTGGTCAGATTTTCGTCTTGAGACATAGAGGTATTTCGGTAAACTGTATTTAGTAAATAGATTTTCAGTTTCAAAATGTTTTGTTTGTGTATTATATTATTTATAGGTAAGAATTTCGTTTATTAACAGGTCATACAACTGGAAAAGTTTTGGAGGATACAACAGTAGAATCTTCCAAACAAGCGTTTTCTAAAGGTTTGACTACAGGCCTAAAGGGCCCAACCGGCAAAGGACGACGCCTTATAATTTCACATATAGGCAGTGATGAAGGTTTTGTAGATTCCGGTTTACTTATTTTTGAATCGAATAATAATAGTATGAACTATCATGAAGAGATGAATTCAGAGTGTTTTGAGAAATGGCTTAAAAGCATTTTGCCAAAATTAAAGCCAAATGCGGTGCTGGTATTAGATAACGCACCGTACCATTCAAGAAAATGTCGAGCGTATCCCCACTTCAAACTGGCGGAAGGCTGATATTGTTCAGTGGTTAGATGAAAAACAAATTAAATATCAACCTACAATGATAAAGGCTCAATTAATCGAAATAGTGAAATTACAAAAATCTAATTACGAACGCTATGCTGTGGAAGAGTTGGCCGCTGAATACGGTGTCACAATCCTGCGTCTGCCACCTTATCACTGTGAGCTCAACCCAATAGAGTTAGTTTGGGCTCAAGCTTTGCTTGAGCAAAGGTACGTTGCCAAGAACAATAAAACTTTTTAAATAAAAGAAGTAAAAAAAATATTTGAAGAAGGCCTGAAAGAGGTGACGCCTGATAATTGGAGACAGTGCATACACCATGCCATAAAAGCCGAAGACAAAATGTGTCAACTCGACCACATTATAGACCAATATGTGGATTCCTTCGTTATAAATGTAACTGATTCCGATTCCGATTCTGAATATACCGATTCAGAATCGGAGTCGGAATCAATAGCAACCGTAAGGAATAAAAACGTATATAATTACTTGTATTTTGCTGACTTCCAAGTGTTAATTCCCCTGAACCTCTTTGAACATTTTTTTCCCAGCTATGGTTATAATTTTTTAGTGAGAACTTTTAATATAGAGGTAGGGCCCATATTTCTTAAATCGTATTATTTAATTCGTTTTGTACCTCTTAAATATTTACAATTATTTTAAAAAGGCTTTGATACCTGATAAAATAAATCATGACTAAATGTCTAAGTCTAGTGATTGCCGAACGTCACTATTGTAGCGGGTCACCCTTTTTTGTATCAGTCACTGTTGAAGTTGTCATTTTGCTGACTACAATTATTAATCGTACTATAGCACGCACTGTAACTAGGGTAACCGACGCAATGACGTCATGGTTCGACTGGATAATTTCTCCGGTGATCCTAAATTGAAAAATTAAGTTACCGACCGATATCAACCGTTTCGGTCGACATATGAGGTCTCGAAGGATCCTGAATCGATGCCCAGGAGGGCGATTCGCGATCTATCGGTGAAATATCGCATTCGACGAATCCCAAACTCAAGCTTGAGTTTCGATATTATAAAACGCAATTCACAACGGCATTTTATTCGGATTCGGTTCGAGACCACAGATTTTAAAGAATATTTTAGTGTTACTAGCTCTGTTTTACAAGATATTTCTGAAAAAAATAAAAAAATGTACTCATGTCAGCGACCTCAAAGCCAATAGACTCCTAATGACAGGCGAGAGGCTATGGTCACAAAGTCAGATTAATACGTCGGAATTCCCAATCTGCCACCCAGTGAGTTTCTACCGTTTCCGTAAGCTGATTCGACAATAAGCGTATTGACCAATCAGTGAAATTGCCCCCCTCATGTAGTTAACAAGCTGAATTACATACAAGAAATCAAACATCAGGCGTGTAGTGGATGAAAGGTCGATGACTCATGTATATACGCGAAGTTAAGTGTGTATCATACCTAAATTATTATTTTCTTATTGACCTCCAATTATCATTTAAACTTCATTATGATTGAGAAATAGCTTACTAGTGCCAACGAGTGTAACGGATTTCTCCTCCCTTAGATTTATTTGATTAGAGTCTAAATATGAAAAGATAGTATTTTCACATCTAACGAATTTTTAAGTGGAAATGATATTAAAAGACTTTGTGCAAATTCCTGCCATTTTGGCATAGTTTGTAGATCGACGAAATCTAAAAGTAGCCGAATTTGGCAGATTTGAAAATACAGGGTGGGGCGGAATAACCGACATTGACAAAAATATCGTGTAAAGAACCGCACATACTTGCGTTTTAAGTACTCAATACGTGAATTCAGACCATATTAAAACAGTCGTAAAAAAACAATTTTGTACGTTGTGACAACCCTATTGACGAAGTACCTATCTGTGCTTTCCGCAAAGCCGCGAAAAAATCAAGTCGCCACATTTCACTCGTCTCACTTGTGAATAACACAACAGTCAATTACCTTAAATACGATGCTCGATGTGCCCACCTCCTCTAAGTAGGCACAGCCGAAGACGTAATCAAGTAATGCCTGTGCACACGTGACAGCATTTACGCTCCCACCAAGCGAATTCCAAATAGTCTTGCGCTTGTAAAGACATTTTGAAAACTGCCACTCACTCACACAAACACTCGCACTACTTATTATTTGTAAAAAACTCCACTCAACCACTCGCGCTTTTACGACACCCGATACACACGCACTAGCTGAAATCTGCGAAGCGACTAAAAAAATAAGGCAGAGCGCGGTCCGGTAGGGAGAAGCAAAGTAGGCGAGTAGAGACGTCACCGTTTCCAACGTCGATAAAAAGGGTTCTTTTAATAAACACAAAGCCCTTAAGTTCGTAGTGTTAAGTTAAGTTTTCGATTATTGGGGTGCCCCCCACAAATTACTTCCACGTAGTGTACCCCGGGCAACGTTGTTCCAGTGACCACCGTAACGGAGTGGCACTGGACAGCGGCTAAAGATTTGTGGACCCTCGTTGCGAACCGCTGACCCCTTGCCGTTCCAACGCAACGAGATGACGAAGACGACTAAACCGTCCCCAGCGCGCGGGTCGAGTCCTTTTCAGGACTCGGCTGCAGCAGCAGCTCAACCGTCTTCCGGCGTGGCTCGCCCTTCTCAGGGCGGCCTCGCCGACAACCTGGCTTTCTCCTCTTTGGACTCCGACTCGGCAAGCGAAATGGCTATGGATGAAATGGTGGTGGAAGCGTTGGCTCCAGCGGTCACCGCTCCTGCCAAACTCGTCCCTTCCAGGGACTTGAACCCTCTCACGCAAGGCAGCAAATTCTTTGTTGCCGGAGATTTGGAGGTATCGGACTCAGACGACACTCTCCGTGGGATGTCGGATGCGGAATCCGTCTTAAGCGATAATGCTTGCGGCGTATCAAAATTTTTGCGGCCGCGCAAGCGTGCGGCTGCTACGGACAATTCAGGCTCTGCGGGCTCCGCGAGCTCAGTCGGCTCAACGACATCCAAACGGTCGATGGCCAAACGTGGACGTGGTCGTCCCCCCACATCAGGCGACTACATAGCGGTTGCTGAAACCCGAGCAAAGGCGGCAGCGGCTAAGAGGGACCTCTTGGCTGCCGAACTTGAAGAGCAGGTGGCCGCGAAAGAACGCTATACCCGCGAACAGAGGGCTAAAACTGGCTACGGAGTCGGCACCGTCGTGGACTACTCTTTCATGTCGGTGGCCGACCTTGAGTCGATGGCTAAGGACGATGCTGAGGATATACTTGGCATCGCCCGGAAGTCAAAAAACCTGAAAAGCACCATTCAAAAGGCACTGAATGACCGCGCTATGTCCTTCTTGGGACTCACGTCCGAAATGGCAAAACGCAGCGTTTCAGATGAGACTGCCGCCCTTCAGGCGACAGTCAAACGCCTCTCTGAAGAGCTCACTAGAGTTTCGGAGGAGCTTGCCACCTTACGGGCGGCACAAGCTACAGCGCTGACGCTGACGCCGACACCTAACCCAGTGAAGCGCAAGCCACCGCCCCCGATCCCGGAGCCCATAGTTCCGGTGCCGGTCTCGGTGGGCCTTGAGGCAAGATTGGAGGCTCTTCTAGAGAAAAAATTCGCTGAGGAGCGCTCCTACACCCGCGACTGCTTCGCGGGAATTGAAGATCGCCTCTTGCCTGAGAAGGGGCGTCGTCCGCTTCTTGCGCACGACATGAGGAAGAAGGCTGCCGTACACGCGCCAACTCCAGCGCCAGAGCCAGATGTTTTCAAGCCTCCTCCCCCGCCCAAGAACAAGGGCAAGAAGACTAAGGCTCCTGAGTTACCGGCTCCGATAGCTTCGCGCTCTGATGTGCCTACCACCTCCTCGGCTCCGCTAACCAATCCAGTCACCGAGACTGCTTTGGAGGAAGACTTCCTTCCGGCAACGACCCCAGCCAATGATGGGTGGAACAAGGTTGTCGGCCGGAAGGCCAAATCGAAGGCCAAGAAGGCGCAGGAGGTACCCCCCACGCCAGCACCGGCCGGAAATAAGAAGGGCGGCAAGAAGGCCGCAAAGCCTTCTGCCGCAGCGGCTTCTCCATCAGCTGCCAAAAAGAAGTTGGTCTCCCCCAAATCTGCCGCCGTCGTCGTAACACTGACGGACGACGCTATAAAGAAGGGGGAGACCTATGAGTCTGTCCTCAGACGGGCTCGCGAAACAATCGGCGACGCCACCGCCTTAGGGGTCGCACCGAAAAGGTGCCGCACGACGCAGACCGGGGCTCGCTTATTTGAGTTCCCAGGAGCAGAGAGCGGCGCCCAGGCCGATACGTTTGCGGCAAAGTTGCGGCAGGCGGTCGTGGGCGTGGCCAATGTGACACGGCCCGTTAAGTGCACCTCCCTGCAAGTGGCGGAATTGGACGATTCCGTCACGAAGCAGGAGGTCGCAGCGAAGATCGCTGAAATTGGCGGCTGCCCAGTGGAGCAAGTCCGGGTTGGAGATATTCGCACCGGCCGCGGAGGCATAGGGACGGTTCGCCTCCAATGCCCCACTACAGCCGCCAAGGCCATCTTGAATGCTGGCCGCCTCATGATTGGCTGGAGTTCGGCGTCCGTGCGTGCCCTTGAGGATGAGCCGCTCAGATGCTACAAGTGTCTCGGCACTGGCCACACACGCACCCGCTGCCCCTCCACGGTGGACCGCTCAGAGTTGTGCTTCCGCTGTGGGGTCCAGGGACACAAGGCTAGCGGCTGCACGGCAAAACCAAACTGCGCCGTGTGTGCCGCAGCCAGCCGACCAGCCGGGCATGTTATGAGGGGGGCCAAGTGCAACCCCCCTCCTAAAAAGGGGAAGCAGCCGGTGCCGACTAAGACCACGGCTGCTGCAGCTGCTCCGGCGGCCGCGAAAGATGGTGCAATGTCCGAATGATGAATCAAGTCGGACATTGCACCTTCCTCCAGGGCAATCTTAATCACTGCCGCTCAGCGCAGGACCTCATGTTTCAGGCTCTGGCTGAGTGGCAAGTTGGAATTGCAATCATGGCGGAACCATATTTTATACCGGACCGCTGGTTTGGCGATCCGGATGGTATGGTGGCGATTCTGGCCAGTCCTTCTCCCGGTGCTCCCCCACTGTCCTTGTTAGAGAGGGGGCCCGGATATGTCGCTGTTTTGGGAGGTGGCTTCGCGGTAGTAGGAGTTTATTTCTCCCCAACCCGACCCTACAGGGAGTTTGAAGATTTTTTGAGCTCTCTGTCTGCCGTCATGGGCCGATTAGCACCGCGGCAAGTGATCTTCGCGGGGGACTTCAATTCAAAGTCAGCGGCATGGGGTAACCCGATCACTGACATACGCGGTTGGGCCCTTCAATCGTGGGCGGTTGCTTGTGGCCTGTCCCTGATCAACAGGGGCACGGAACACACGTGCGTTCGACACAACGGAGGGTCAGTGGTTGACTTAACTTTTGCCACTCCTGTTTTGGCCGCTCTGATTAAGAATTGGCGTGTGGACCCGGTGGAGACTCTGTCTGATCACAAATTCATCAGATATGAGATCTCCAGCCGGGTTACTCAGGGTACAGTTCCGAGGCCCCAGTCCCCATTCCCACGTTGGGCTCTCACAAAGCTCGACCGGTCGATGGCGAGAGAGGCCGCGTTGGTCCAGGGGTGGTTCAGCCCACCCCGATTCGACATCGACATCGATGCCGCTGCTTCCCAACTACAGGACTCATTGACCGAGGTATGTGACTTCTCCATGCCTCGGTCCCGCCGCCCCGGTCCCCGACACGCCGTACACTGGTGGTCAGAGGAGATCGCGGGACTTCGGGCTGCCTGCAATGCGACCCGGAGGGCGTTTACTTATTGTAGACGCCGGCGGAGGAGGAGCGACCCTGAAGAAGAGGCACGCTTGTATGAGCGATATCGGGGGGCAAGGGGCACGCTCAAACACGCGATTGGCGAGGCCAAAGACCGTGCCCGGGCGGAAATGCTCGAGAGTCTCAATCAAGATCCATGGGGGAGACCATATAAGGCGGCACGCGCTCAACTGCGTCCCATTGGCCCCCCATTGACAGAGACTCTCGAGCCGGTCCTACTGGACCAAGTGGTCCGGGGCTTGTTTCCAGCTCGCTGCGAGGAGTTCTGTCCTCCAGTGATGTTTTCGCGTCGTCGCGGTGCTGCTTTTGTACCCGATGAGATTCCCCCCGTTTCCGCGGAGGAGTTTGGAGCGGTTGAACTCCGGTTACGGGGGAAAAAGACGGCTCCAGGCCCGGACGGCCTCCCAGCCAAAGTCGTGGCCTTAGCGGCCGGCCACATGGGGGCTAACTTCCGGGACCTCTTCGACCGGTGCTTCCGGGAGAAGAGGATCCCCAAAGAGTGGAAGGTGGGTCAGTTCTGCCTGCTTCAAAAAGCAGGGCGCCCGCCTGACTCACCTTCGGCCTACCGGCCCATTATCCTGCTCAATGAGGTCGGGAAAATGTTTGAGAAGGTGGTATCCTTCCGCCTCATTGAGCACCTCCGGGAGGTAGGTCCGGACTTGTCGGGGGCCCAATACGGTTTTCGGGCAGGGCGGTCGACAATTGACGCCCTGACCCGGCTTCGAGACCTCATACTATCGGCCCAAGAGCGTGGGGAGGGAATGATAGCGATATCTTTCGATATTAAGAATGCTTTCAACTCCCTCCCACACGCTACAATTCTAGCGGCGCTGAGGTACTTTAAAGTACCTCCGTACCTGCAAGGACTCATAAAAGATTACCTTAACGACCGACAAATAATTTTCTCGGACAAAAATGGGATGATCCGGCGATACGCGGTTGAGTCTGGTGTTCCACAGGGATCGGTACTGGGGCCGCTCCTTTGGAACCTAGCCTATGATTGGCTACTCCGCGGACCTCTTCTCCCGGGCACGAGCGTGATTTGTTACGCCGACGACACGCTCCTCACTGCCCGGGGGAAGTCATTTAGGGAGGCGGCCTTGCGGGCTGAAGCCGGCGGGGACTCAGTGGCCGAGAAAATTGGCCGCCTCGGGTTGTCAGTGGCCCTTCAAAAAACGGAGGTCATTTGGTTCTGCGGGCCTCGGCAGCATCGGGCGCCGCCTGATGCACACATCATGCTTGGGGGCGTCCGGACGCCTGTTAAGACCGAGATCAAGTATCTCGGTCTTATTTTGGATTCTAGGTGGCAGTTCCTTGCACATTTTCGCGGGCTGTCACCTAGACTTCTTAAGGCGGCAGACAGCCTCCGTTGGCTGCTGCCAAATCTTGGCGGGCCTGCTTCCAAGTGCCGGAAATTGTACGCCGGCATCTTGCGAAGCATGGCTTTATATGGCGCGCCCATCTGGGCAGAGGCGCTTTCTAAAAACAGAGAGAACGTCCGCCTCCTCCGAGTGCCCCAACGGGCGATTGCGCAGCGGGCCGTCAGAGCCTATCGTACTGTAGGTTTTTCTGCGGCCTGCGCCCTTGCTGGCACTGCTCCATGGGAGTTGGAGGCGGGCGTTTTGGCGGCTGTATACCGCTGGTCGGCCGCCAAGAAGGCCGCGGGTGAGCCTTTCTACCCAGATGAGCGAGAGGTCGTCCGCAGGGAGGCTAATGAGAGCTTGGTCCGCCTGTGGATGGCGGACTTGAGGGGCGCCGAGTTCGGCCGCCGAACGCTTGAGGCGCTTGCTCCCGTTTTAGACCGCTGGCTTGAGCGACCACATGGCTCCCTCTCATTTAGGATGGTGCAAGTCATGACCGGGCACGGATGCTTTGGGTCTTACTTGCACCGCATCCGCCGAGAAGCAGCCCCCTCATGCCATGAGTGCGGTGCTACGGAGGATACGGCCCACCACACCCTGGCGGTGTGTCAGAAGTGGGCCCCGCAGCGCAGCGTATTGGTCGCTCAAGTCGGGCAAGATTTGAGCCTACCGAGCATAGTGCTGGAGATGCTGGCCAGTGAAGAGGCCTGGAGAGCTGTCACCACTTTCTGTGAGGAGGTGATGACAGAGAAGGAGGCCGCAGAGCGCGCGCGGGAGCAAGATCCCGGCGCTGATGCACTCCGCAGGGCAAGGAGAGGGGGGAGACGACGAACAGTTGCCCATCGTCCCCAATCTCTCCGTGGAGTAGGCCAGCCGGCACGCGGTACGGGGGTACCTGCGCCGGCATTGCACGGGCCCGCTCCACTGCCTGATAGGGACCGCTCGACGCCCTCGGCTGTCCCTACTGGCCCCTCCCCACGAAGGGGGGGTCGCTTCCTGCCCGCCGTGTAAGGCGGGCTCCGTCCGGGGGAATGCGTAGGAAGCTTTGTGCCAGTAACCGCTGTTCCCCCAACATGGACGATGAGAGGGAGTTCCGGAGTTTTTAGTGGGTATGCCACTGGGTGTCACCTCCCCAGTGGTGAGTCCCACATAACCCGTCCGCCCCCCAGTGGACGGGTATGCGTAAAGACATTTCCTCCGGATAAAAAAAAAAAAAAAAAAAAAAAAAGTTTTCGATTATTAACACGATAAAACGCTTTAACAAAGTTATCGATTATTTTGTTAAATCGTGTTTGATCTAAAAACTTATAACCGCGAACAAAAAAAACAAGTTACCGGCAGGCCTTGAAGACACGTTTTTTTTATCGACTTTAAGTACAATGGCTAAAAGCTTGTCAGAAAAGATAGAAATGTGTATTAAACAATGTTTTGCATTCAGCTTGCGAGTTCAATTAGTGCTTTTGTTTCTAGTTGTAGTTTTAAGTTCTTTTTGTGATTCACTGTACACCGTAAAGCAAAGTTGTCCCTATTCCTTTCAATCAATCAAATCTTGTTGGAACATCATAGGATTTTAGAATTGCAATGAAATGATATTATGATAAATCAGTTGGTATCGACAAGTCGACTGTCGACACTTAGCTGAGCGGCTGAGGAGAACAACACTAGCTCGGTGCCGGCAAAGGAAGGCGGCACGTAGGCAAAGCGGCGCGGTCTCTTTGTTATCGCCTTTCGGCGTGTGCGCGTCGGTTTGCGGGAGACAGGGCCGGCTTAAAACTTAAGGTGGATAGTGTAAATTCCTTATTATGTTTAATGTAAAGTTGAATTTAAGTTAGTTAATTTAATTATTTTGTTATAGCACGAACAATTATGGAACTTGAATTCTTGTTTCAAAAGCTGAACTAATTAGCGTAGGTATTTAAAAAAAAGTGCCTAAATTAGGAACTCGAGTTGAGGAGCTGAGATCGTTATTGTATTCCTCAGTTCATACAATCACATTATTATCTTCTCAAGGGCAAATGAGTGCTTAAGTATCATTCTAGAATGCAGTACTATGCAAACCTACTGTATTTTTTTGCTTAGTCTAATGGTTGACTTATTGCCGCGACTTAAATCCGGCTTTTTCATGAGGGTTTCCCTACAATAATTAAAAGAAAAAAGGTCAACGACTTCTTAAATCTTTTTCCCTAAATACGTCCCAAACAGCTGTTGATTAAGGTTGACAACGCATACTTTTGAAGCGAAACTTTGTCATTCAATAACTCGAAAACTATCGAACTTAAAAATAAAATAAAAATACCTTAGGTATGTGTATGTGTAGGGCTTTTCAAAATTTCAAGGATTGTCGGTCGGAACGCCCCACCCGGTATAGACTTCAACATTATAATTTTCAGTGCATAGTATAGCATCCGCAGAATACCAGTCGTCGTGACGGGCTCTGCCGACACTGTATCCCTATTTGTAAGGTGGTTAAGTTATTTTTGTTTTTCTTGTGTTTTTTCTTGTTTAGTGGTATCAAATACATTTTTTAAAATCTATTCTATTCTTTGAGTACCTATAATAAATTGAGCACAAACAAAAAACAATTTATCTGCATCCTTTCATTAAACTAAAAAGAAAAAGCTGCGGCCACTGACACTGTTTATTTTGATTTTATTTGTGACTTTTTATTGATCTATTCTTTTATTTTATTGTATTTTTTTTTCGACTTAATTTTGATTTCAATTAGTTTAATTTTAATTTTATTGTATTTTTATTGTAATTCCACTTCTCTGACGATCTCAATTTGAATGACCTATATTTTGACATCTGATGTAATTTGTAGTGAACCTTAATTTGAGAAATAAATTATCTAATCTAATCTAATCTGCCTCCGCGTGCTACAAAATCGGGTCTAAAGGACCTGTTGCGTTCAAGCTCATAAGACAGTGACTACGGCTACTGTACGTGCGCGTCAATCATACGTCATTGTGAGTAAGCATGTCCCAGTTTTCAAATAAGCGAGATAAAAACGTAAAGTGTATCTTCCTCTTTTTGTTTTAATCAAAGTTTGATATTAGTTTTGAGCGAAAGAACTTATTGACCTGTAAAATTCATTGCTAGGCAGACTTTTTTCGGAAGCGTGTTCGAATTTAGTTTTATATGTTGGGACAAAATAGTGTGGTTAGATACTATGTGCTGCGGAGTTAGTGACTTAATAACGACTTCCTTAGGTTTGATTTTCAAAAAATCTGGTAACTTACAAGGTACAGTTAAGTGTGTTTTATTTCCTAAAACGGTAACACTGGATATTGAGATTCAGTAACTATATAGAACGTCACTTGCACACCGAGATTGACGTCATAACGTTAGGTTACACTTTCTAAACGCAATTGACAACACACTCGTCATTGACAAGAATTACGAGAATGGCCGAACATTTCTCCTTCTTTTGTAGATAATGAATCGACTGGTACATACCACTCGATATGGACAAAACGTAATGAAAAAACTAATTAAATTAGGAAAATATGATTGTTTCAATAACTTATTGATGGATTGTAACTCTATAATTTTTATATGTAAAACATAAACGGCCTATATACGTCCCACTGCTGGGCACAGGCCTCACCTCAACTATGAGCTGGAACAAGCCATTCTCCAACAAGCGGGCTCAGTGTGGATTGTTGGAGAGGTGTAAGGTTAATGAGCAACTTTAATGTCAGATGTTATCAAACCGCCCCAAGGCCCTTGACTAGGCTTAACGACTGACATCTAGCGACGTCAACCGGGACCAACTGCTTAACGTGCCTACAGAAGCAAGGAAATGCCTGAAATACACATCACTAAATTTCGGTCAGGGTGGTCGGCCATCCCATTTCCGACCCGGCGTGTATTGCTTTACAACAGCGATCGTCGCCGATCACTGTCACAATTGCGCCACGGGCACCTCCCTCCTTTATATGCATGAATGAGTATAAATGGGCCAAAGAAATGAAAAGAAAGGTTAATTTTACTGGCACAATACCTACCTTTTACTAGGTTTCAAGTTTGCGTATCTACACTAACTAGGGCCTCTTAGGTTGTCTAGAGGTAGGTTGTTTGAGAAATTCGAGCTTTTGGTGACTTAAACCAGCCTGAGCAAAGTCACAGTAGTTAAAGAATATGGCGAATATGTGTCGTAGATCGCCTGTATTATAGAGAAGCCTTTTTTTGACGGGGTGAATGCTTTCCATCCCGCCCATGGCGGGGGTGATGCCTTGGACTCGCCTGCTGATATTCAGAATACCTAGTAAGCCGACGCACAAAAAATGCCTTATAATACTACGTTTAACAACGATACTATGTATTTATGAGCTACGTGGCCCAGTGGCTAAACACTCTGACTCGGAACCCGATTGTCCAGAGAACTGACTGGCCGGAACACCTTCTTTGTGTTCATTGTACAATTTGCGGCTGGCTCTCCGGTGATGGATAACAACTATAAAAAACCAAAGCAACCCGGATATAGGCGGTAGGGTCGCCTCCTACCACGTTGGGTTCAAATTTCATTGGCAAAATGTGGGCTTCTGAATGTTCCGTTCACCATGACGGCAACAATCAGTGTGCCTCTGACTACCTCGCCTGGGAAAATAGTCGTGATGTATGTTATGACTATGAATGGCATTGCAAATAAAACAAATTAAAAATATCCCCTAATAAAACGTTATATTTAAGTCTGTTTCCCACTGATGCCGATAAGTAAGTATTGTTCAGTGTTTCAGTTCATAGAGTTTTTCCAGGGCACATATTGTGTACATAAGCAGTATTTTTTTTAATTGAACAACACTATTTGTTTTTGATTTAGAGGAAGCAAAGAACCATTAGTTAGTTCATTTATCAAGACTTCAGTAAATAATTAATAGATTATAGTAGTTCCGTTTCGGGTGCTTTACTTTCACACATACAAGCAGTCTATCCCAAGTTTGAATGTCATCATAAGTTTCCATTCTGAAAAAAAGTCATCCAATTATAAGCTATTAATCTTTCTCAGGCAATAAGTAGACACAACAAAACACAGGATGTACGGCAAAATGATTAACACGGTTATGAATTTTATTATTTCAATTGTTGTTTAGGTTCAAGCCTTTACGCTCTTTAGTCATACGACAAGAAATAGCTGAAATCTTGTTTTGTAAATTATTTACCTGAAAAAACGTGTGTTCCTATTTTGTTTGCCGACTTATTTTACCCGTAAAGCGTATCAATTTTATTTAGTTTGTATGGGACTAGGCAAGTAAAATGTTACGATGAATTCAAATGTACTTATTAACTGGAACTGCCACTTTTTCCATACAAAATGTTATTTATTTATTCACAAAGTAAATAAATTGAACCTATAATTATAGGCAAATTTAAGTACAGACCTACCAACTTATCTGTGAACTGGAAGAGGACGACACCGTCGATTCAGTGTTGCTAATTAATATAAGGTGCCTAAAAATGAGCAAGTTTTACAAGTAGGTAATTTGTCATAAGAAATGAGATTCAATAAAAATAATAAAATTAAATATTGTAATTATTTATTAATAAAAAAAATGATTTGTAGTTAAGTAGGTACGCTAAACAGTTGTCCTTCAGGATTAAAAAATGGCTTTATTTAGAAAGTGATCCAATGAAATTATTGAAAAGAATTGAAGAATTGAAATGTTTGTAAATTAGATTTAACTATTTGAAGGTACTTGTAACAGGTCTATTGAAATAAGTTGTTTGTTTGAAATGGAAATCCTGCAGATATTAAGGTTTGATAGCTAAAACAGTTACTAGAGAGATAAACTAGAATATGGAAAACTTAACAATCAAACTAAATGTTCCACACTCATAACTTTCATTCAATGTGATTTATGTACCCTCCCTGCATCAGGTACCTGGTACTATTTGCAGCATTTATAGTACGATTAATAATTGTAGTCAGCAAAATGACAACTTCAACAGTGACTGATACAAAAAAGGGTGACCCGCTACAATAGTGACGTTCGGCAATCACTAGACTTAGACATTTAGTCATGCTTTATTTTATTAGGTATCAAAGCCTTTTTTAAATTGTAAATATTTAATAGGTACACAACGAATTAAATAATACGATTTAAGAAATATGGACCCTACCTCCATATTAAAACTGCTCACTAAAAAATTATAACCATAGCTGGTAAAAAAATGTTCAAAAAGGTTTAGGGGAATTAACACTTGAAAGTTAGGAAAATACAAGTAATATATACGTTTTTATTCGTTACGGTTGCTATTGATTCCGACTCCGATTCTGAATCGGTATATTCAGAATCGGAATCGGAATTAGTTACATTTATAACGAAGGAATCCACTTAATGGTCTATAATGTGGTCGATTTGACACATTTTGTCTTCGACTTTTATGGCATGGTGTATGCACTGTCTCCAATTATCAGGCGTCACCTCTTTCATTCAGGCCTTCTTCAAATATTTTTTTTACCTCTTTTATTTTAAGTTTTATTGTTCCTGGCGTACCCCTTTGCTTGAGCCCAAACTAACTCTATTGGATTGAGCTCACAGTGAAAAGGTGGCAGACGCAGGATTGCGACACCGTTTTCAGCGGCCAACTCTTCCACAGCATAGCGTTCGTAATTTGATTTTGGTAATTTTACTATTTCGATTAATTGAGCCTTTATCATTGTAGGTAGATATTTAATTTGTTTTTCATCTAACCACTAAACAATATCAGCCTTCCGCCAGTTTGAAGTGGGGATACGCTCGACTTTTCTTGAATGGTACGGTGCGTTATCTAATACCAGCATCGCATTTGGCTTTAATTTTGGCAAAAGCTTTTAAGCCATTTCTCAAAACACTCTGAATTCATCTCTTCATGATAGTCCATACTATATTTCTTCGATTCAAAAATAAGTAAACCGGAATCTACAAAACCTTCATCACTGCCTATAAGTGAAATTATAAGGCGTCGTCCTTTGCCGGTTGGGCCCTTTAGGCCTGTAGTCAAACCTTTAGAAAACGCTTGTTTGGAAGATTACACTGTTGTATCCTCCCAAACTTTTCCAGTTGTATGACCTGTTAATAAACGAAATTCTTACCTGTAAATAATATAATACAGAAAAAAACATTTTGAAACTGAAAACCTATTTACTAAATACAGTTTACCGAAATACCTCTATGTCCCAAGACGAAAGTCTGACCAGTGTGTGTTGCCAGTAATGACATGTGGAAGTGAGACGTGGTCATTCACTACGACTTTTTTGCCAGGCTGTAATGTCGACTAACTTTTAATTGTAAAAACTCGATTTACCACATCACTATTTATTTGGGACTGCAAACCTGCCACACTGAAAATGTCATTTCACTGACTACAATTAAAAATCCTAGTATAGTTAAGACCGTACCTAACCACTAACAAAGATATACTAATCATAATTCGCAGTGGTAAGTACATAATGGATGTAATAAAAAAACAAATTGCTTTACAATTATTTATTAAAAACCAGATTTACAGTAATTATGATCTTTAGATGAACCTGCACTACCGACATCATCAGCGCTGTCCTGTGTAATTTATTTCTTTCTTTCAGACCTCTAGACGGTTTTGAACAGTAGGCAACTCGTTTTTAGCAGAATCAAATTCAGGTACTCTCCTCCGTATAACTCCCATGTCAAAATCATCAACGTGTATGATTCCACTTTTGCGTTTTCTATCCTTGCCTTGTGTCCGAATTTTAGTAACAGTGTCTTCTACTGCATACCCTTCTGTATCTATTTTTGCAATAAGTCCTTGACTCACACCTGAAACATAGGACTATTTTTTTCATCGAAATTTAAAAACCAGCGGGTTATTTGGCTCACCCATTTAACACGTAACATATTAGATGTGCGTTACCGTTACGTTAATCTACAGTAAGAATATATACAAATATTCCGTGGACTTAAATATTTGATTGAGAATATAGGTATTTATAAAAATAAAGCTGACAACACTAACCTGTTGCAGCCGAAATTCGTTTGTATATTTTGGTAAACGGAATAATCAGGGACTGAGCCCCAGGCTTCTTCTTTAAAAAAGGTTTCAACCTTAAGAATAATGTTTTGAGCATCACTTTTAATGGCTTTCGGCATATTCAACTTCATAAATTCCGAAATATCGCAATAAAACAACCATAATACTCAAAAATTGTTGACACGGACAATCGAATGACATTTCAACATGGCGGTCGTAGGTAGTTCCAATTTTCGCCATTTCACAGATAAGTTGGTAGGACTGTACACGCAAGTGCGAATGTCAGTTTGACATACCTACTAATCGTCATAAAATCGTATGCAAACCTCAATAGCCAATACCATAAACAATTCAATACCCAGAGGAACCACAGACTATTATTGCCTCCTGTTAAAAAAGGTTTTGTTTCATCATGAAAATCATCATCAGTTGCTGATTCAGGCGATATTTGCCCATGAAGACTCCTACGGAACAGCAAAATGGATTAGACGCATCTCGCAAATACATAGGTATTTTAAAATGCGTCTGCGAGATAGCGCCAAATTCTCATTTCGCAGAACGTTGTCATAATGCGATTAAGCCGTACATTAAGAAGCTGGAATTTTAAGTAACAAGCGGCAAACTTTGGAAAGAATATTATTTCTATACGATAGTTAATTTCAAACTTTTAGATAAGTTTTTCATCATCGATTCTGTGTTTCACAGACCGAAGGTAGAAGATATGACTGTAAACACCAGTCAGGGAATTCAAGGAATTAAAGGATCAATTGGGTATTATTGGAAAAAATGATTGTTATACAAATTGGTTACCTTACAGTCAACTAATTTAATATTTGATGATTTAATAATTTCATTGATAAATCTAAATAGCTGGATGGCAAGTTATTTGCGGTGCAATTTTTAAAATTCATTTTCTTAAAGTACTTTTAATTTAATATGGTTGATAACAGATGTCACTTCAACTCCGTTGATAAAAGCACACTATGGTTCAAACGTCAGAGTAAGCATGGGATATAGACATTAGGTTAATCAATTTATCAACAGATGTCACTAACCATTTGAATCGCGGAAATTTCTTTCAACAAATAATTCTCAATAACTATTTTATCTAGTGCATCCAATTTGTTTTCTACCATCTAACTCACTAAAAGATTCCAAGATCACATCACATCACACATCATCACACAGAATTTGGTATTTTTCTGAAAAAGTCTCGGCAGATTTTCCCAATTCATACAATTTATATTCTTATTCTTCGATCCTATTAATGGAATGCAGCAAATTTTCTGTATTTGCAAAGATTACACTACATGCACCCTACACATCCGCCGAAAAATCAAAAATAAAATATCTTTAAGTAAATAAATAATACAAACGTTAGGAAAAGTGTCAGAATAGCGTTTCGAAGTGCTAGTTCAGACAGAGCGATTAGTGGCAAATTGAAAAGGACGGAGTTAGAAGGAAAGAGGTATTCTTCTAGCTCCGTCCTTTTCAACTCGCACGATTGTCGCTAGGTTTGAACTAGCACGCACTGTACAGACCTACCAACTTATCTGTGAACTGAAAGAGGACGACACCGTCGATTCAGTGTTGCTAATTAATAAAAGGTGCCTAAAATTGAGTGAGTTTTAAATGTAGGTAATTTTTCATATGAAATAAGTATTAAATAAAAATAATTAAATTAAGTATTGCAATTATTTATAAATTAAAAATAAAATATACATATGAAATTTGTAGTTAAGTAGGTACGCTAAACAGTAGTCCTTCAGGATTATTAAATGGCTTTATTTAGAAAGTGATCCAGTGAATTGGAAATCCTGCAGATATTAAGGTTTGATATCTAAAACAGTTACTAGAGAGATAAACTAGAATCTGGAAAACTTTCATTCAATGTGATTCATGTACCCTCCCTGCATCAGGTACTAGGTACTATTTGCAGCATTTAGTTAAGACCGTACCTTTCCCCTAACAACGATATACTAATAATAATTCGCAGTGGTAAGTACCTAATGGATGTAATAAAAAAAACAATTTGCTTTACAATTATTTATTAAAAACCACATTTACAGTCATTATGATCTTTAGATGAGCCTGCACTACCGACATCATCATCGCTGTCCTGTGTAATTTATTTCTGTCTTTAAGACCTCTAGAAGGTTTTTAAGAGTAGGCACCTCGTTTTTGGCAGAATCAAATTCATGTACTCTCCTCCGTATATCTCCCATGTCAAAATCATCAACGTGTATGATTCCACTTTTGCGTTTTCTATCCTTGCCTTGTGTCCGAATTTTAGTAACAATGTCTTCTGCTGCAAGCCCTTCTTTATCTATTTTTGAAATGAGTCCTTGACTCACACCTGAAACATAGGATTTTATTTTTCATCGAAATTTAAAAACCGGCAGGTTAGTTGGCTCACCCATTTAACAGGTGACCTTTTAGATGTGCGTTACCGTTACGTTAACCGACAGTAAGAATATATACAAATATTCCGTGGACTTAAATATTTGGTTAAGTTTAAAGGTATTTATAAAAATAAAGCTGACCACACTAACCTGTTTCAGCCGAAATTCGTTTGTATATTTTGGTAAATGGAATAATCGGAGATCTCGCCCGAGCTTCTTCTTTAAAAATGGTTTCAACCTTGAGAATAATGTTTTGAGCTTCACTTTTAATGGCTTTCGGCATATTCAACTTCATAAATTCCGAAATATCACAATAAAACAACCATAGTACTCAAAAATTGTTGACACGGACAATCGAATGACATTTCAACATGGCGGTCGTAGTTCCAATTTTCGCCATTTCACAGATAAGTTGGTAGGACTGTAACTAGGGTAACCGACGCAATGACGTCATGGTTCGACTGGATAATTTCTCCGGTGATCCTAAATTGAAAAATTAAGTTACCGACCGATATCAACCGCTTCGGTCGACATATGAGGTCTCGAAGGATCCTGAATCGATGCCCAGCTCTGGTGGAGTCTGGGCCTTAACGTCTTGTACAGGGGCGTTCACATCTCTCTTTACAAAGGGGCACCTTTATACTGTCATAAAAAAAAACTATCTCAATTTAATATCATTGTTTGACGCATTTTTTTGCTTTCTAGTTCATATTTATGTTTCTTAAACTATGAGTACCTAACTAAAATATAGATTACCTACACATTTGGCGAATACCTTGGGTATTCGAATACCCAGCGCAGGCTCAGTCAAATTATGAACTCAACAGCTCGGAAACAGATCATCACCGCTTCGCCTTTGGTACAGACAGAGTCAGTTCTGGGGTGAGGCGCTACCGTTACGATGTGTGCATTAAAGTAGGGGATTTCTCACAAATAATTTAATGACAAATAGCTCGAGTTAATGCGGTGATAAACTGTTTCAAAATTTTTGAAAAGAGAAAGTCGGAAAAAGAAATCAATTAAATGTAAACAACCAAATGTAAAATGTATGCAGGGTAGTCAATCAAACAACCAGAGTATATAAAAATCACAGTCGTTTATTAATAATAATAGATACTGGTAATCAGGATAGGTATAGAGATTTTACCAAAAAATCCTTAGCATAATGAAGGTACTTGAAGGATGTCTAATTAAAGTCTAAGATGTAATGTTCAAGTGTTGAGTAGATACGAGGGAACCGCCTATCAGAGGGAGCAAAATACGGTTCTTTCCGATCAAATCTATACTTTCCTGCTAAGAATTCACAACGCTATATCGCTTGCACCGAGATCACTAATGCATCGTCATTGTAATCACACGGTTGTGGATTCTTACCAGTAAATCTTAAGATACAAAACAAATTCATTTGTGGATACACCACACCCATCTAAGGAAAGAGCGCGCCATTGATCTTAACCAACATCGTCGCGATAAAAATATAATTGAAACTAATATCGTTTATTTACTAAATAAGGAACTTAACATTAAGTCATGGGCCCAATCTCCTATAAAACCTTAACAGCTAACCCCTAAAGGTACGTATATAAACAATCTAGTCTCATCTGCGTCCTAAAAAGCTAAGTATTTCGAAAACTATTCATACATTTGATAGAAACATGAAAACGGTCAACATTCGCATGGTCCTATCCAATCTGTTTGAACCCGAGGGATTCATTGGTTCATACTATAGATGTGCCCTAGCCTTAACCGCGGATTGAACGCCACAACATTATTCAAGACAATCTCTTGACTCCATTCACACAGCATAATGTCTTACAATTTATATAAATTTATAAGAGGAATAAAACGCACTAGAGGCGTTGCAACTGTACTACAGCATAACCGCTTACGTAATAGTTCGAAGCCATTACAATTGGACAACCAAGGCCCGGTGTCCATTATCGGCATCGGTACGACTGAGCATTTTAAGTGGCAAATAGTTTTATACTATAACATAATGGCAATAAAGTCGAAAATGCCGATACAGCAGCCTCAAGCATATTTTTGTTTTTACGACCACATAGGTATCACGGAAATTTCTACTTTATTGCCATTATGTTATAGTATATTGGTATTTGCCACCTAAAATCCTCAGTCGTGCCGATGCAGATAATGGGCGCCGGGCCTAAGTCGCCCTTCATGACGTGATGATGACGCAGACAGACTTCTCTAAGTGCACGAGCTTCGGATCCGATCTGAGTATCACTAATATTGAGCACAATAAGGGTTTGATTTACATCTGGCATCACTGAATCATATTTTATATGCTAATATCTCTTTCTATCACTGAGAACCGTTCTTTACTAAAGCGAAAAAGAGGGTAGGAGTGCAATCGCGCGCGGCGTAAAACAGTCAGTCTCACTCTGGTAAATGACGGTTTTGAGTTATATGACAAGGATATAAGCATGTGGTTCGGTGCTGGCAGATATAACTCAACCCTAAAGAATAGGCCTTCTCTTCAGTTTTGTGCCGATCATAAATATTCTTTATAAAAATGATATCCCCGCACTATAATGACGGACAACTGTCAAAGGCACATCCATAACCCAAATCAACCTTAATAATCATGCCGTAAGCAACTTTGTGCATCTAATCTACTGCATCATCTTCAACTTGAACCTTAGAACTAGGTATGAGATTACTCGTATAAAGACGAAGAAGCCAGCAAGGGCGCCGGCGTCGACCCAGAAGTTTGCCTGGTCCATGGTCATTTCTTTGAGGAACTTGTCGGGCTTCCTGAAGTGGCAGTAGGCTTCGGAGCACTTGAGTTTCTCTCTCTCGAAGCCGTAGACCGCGAGCATGGCGCCTTCGAAGCCGTAGCGGACGTAGCTCAGGTACGGGAGCCATTGCAGGTAGCCGGGAATAGCGTTGAAGTTAACGAAGAAGCCTGGAGGATAGAGAAGGAATGGAATTGTTAATGCGCATTGTTCGAATTATTGTTATTGGCTGTAGATATAATTGGAGTTTTTTTATGCGTGATTTACTTAAAACCCAGTTCTTTGTAAAATATACAGAATAAATTTGTTCCACTGATATGGCAGCCCATATGCTCAAAAAATATGACTTCAATAATTTAGAAGTTGTAAGAAGTATTCAGAAGATGCTGGATTAGTTTGGATTGGATAAGTCAGATTTAAAGATAATCAAGTAAATGGTAGTAAGCAATTCTAAATTCCAAACAACAAGAGAGGTCTTATTTTAAAGAAAATAAAATGTTCCTTTACATTAATTCGAATCTAACAAGCTAATCAAAATATGTTTTTTTTTCTAATCTAGTTTATCTTAACCCAGTATCTGTCTCAGGCCGAAAGAAGCAAACCTTCGTGGACTTTAATTCTGTATTTATTTGAATCTTTCATATTTACCTGAAAAGAGTACAACAGGTATAGTAGTGACAGGTCCAAGATAGACGCCGGTCTCGATCTTCATAGCGGCGCCGATGAGCAGGCCGAGCGACTGCGCCACCAGGGCCGTCAGGATGTTGATGGTGACGAACATCAGCACCCGGTCGGCCTGCATCGGTTGGCCTGTCATGAAGTACACTATCAGGACGTAGACGCCGCTGAACACCACCTTGAAGCAATCAATCGAGAATGGTTAGAAAATGTCTCCTTCGAAAACAGGAAAAGGAAATCGATAACTCCTGGAAGAGCTTCTGGTTCTTGAAGTTCTTGTTCTTCCTCTCCGTGAGAGGGTGACCTTCCAATGTCTCTGAAGCGGAAACTCATCGTCGATTCCCACCCTAACCTACGGTACACAAACATGGTTGTTAACCGAAAATCAAAAGTCCAAGCTCAAGGTTTGCCAAAGGGCAATGGAACAAAGCGTGCTAGGTTAGAAATTATCAAATAATAGTTATTTAAATTAATTAGAGGGGAGGCGGGAATTTAACTTGGGCCACTGGGGAGATGGCTACCTCTGTTGTATGTTGATGGCACTTTGGGCGAAGAGGGTCACCACAGATTAAAGACAGACTAGGCTAGAGAGACTAATTAATTGGTCGTTTGGGGATGATTGGCCCAAAAGTGAATGAGGTATAGAAAGACCCTTGCCCTGCAGTGGGACATTTAGATTTCTTAATAAAGCAGGCACGCAGCCGCCGCTGCCAAACGCAGTCTGTGTACCTGCTTGTAAACGAGAACATAGAACCAGCACTACTTATGAAGTTCTGGGACAGTTCTGGTGCCTTTAGTTATCACTTATCTTTTGCTACCGTGATATTAAAAATATCGATTTGGGTAAGATCTTATTTCAGTCGCAGACACTAAAACCTTGAACGCTGTTTCCAGAAAGTTGTCCCTGTCCATAAAGTCTTTGCTTATCTAAATCTAATCGCCGCACTCAGAGACGTCAATTAACGTTAATGGTTCATTAGAGTCAAAATTTTACATTCCTAAAAGTTCTTTATTTTATTTGTTGTATAGTCTCTTTTGAAAAATGGAATTTTGACTCCAATGAACCATTGACGTTAATTGACGTCTCTGAGTGCGGTAGTAAGTGTCCAAAAAAACATTAGTAATTTACCTGAAACGGTAGATCCGCCATAGTCTTCGCAAAGTAGAATGCCTTCAACGAATACCAGTAATTCAAATGCTCTCTGACAAACACGCTCATCTCGGTTGGGACTGTAACAAACAGATAATAATTAATTAAACTTTCCATATAAATATTTAACAGAGACCAAAGTTAATATCAAGTAAAGTAAGTAAAAATAGTTCATTCCGTGATTTGGTGTTGCATTATAGGAAAGGAACAAAACAAACTTAGCATGTCAACCAAAAATGTCATTGAAATACCATCAACTCATGATTGAGTCGGCCGTCTTGTGACACCGCGACCCTGGTCTTCCGTAGATACTTTTGTAGTAGTAAATAGGACCTTTTTTTGTAACATAACTAAGGAAAAATAACGTTAAAATTAACAAAAAATCTACGTTAATTTAGGTCACACGTTGCGCTGCTACACAACATCATTAACCTTCACGATTCTGACTTTGTTTATTTTTAAATTTACTCTGAGGCAAGGTCGAAATGATTGTACAAACAATTCAGGAGAGCATAATATTGACTGTCATAAACGGCTTATATGATATTAATGTAGACGATGTTGACACACACTCCATAAAATATTCAGGCAGGTGAAAACTAATTTGATTTGCTCTTAACCTGCCGCTTTAGACGGGGAAAAGCGGTAACCCTTTTTCATAAAAAAACCCAGTCTTACAGAACCTCTGTAACCACTTCTGTTTTGTTTATTTAATTCTTGTTGCTGTCCACATTTTCACAATAAGTTTCACTGGATATTACTACTACTACTTCTATATTAGAAAACGGATAGACATACTTGTGTTCTTTTTTGTAAATACGTAGCTACTCAATGTACATAGAACACCCAGACCAAAGAGACAGAAAACACATTGTTCATGCACACAAAATGATTGTCCTGTACGGGGATCGAACCCACGCCAACTGGTGTAAAAGTCCCACTTCTGTACCATTACACCAAATCGGGCGTCGTGTATGTCAAACTAAGTGAAAGCGTTAGATTTGAAAAAATGAGGTTTCTACGAATTAGGGAAAATCGTCATAAGATTAGGTTGTCCAATTAGGACACGAAGTATTTCAGAAAGTAGACACAAATTGACCAATATATAGATTTTTCTAAGTTACTTACATGTAAGGATAGTGGGCATCATAGCAGTAAACATAGTGAACATCACAGTAAAGAATATGCAGCCGGCATTGCTCATGACCTTCGCAGCGTCAGACCCAATGTCATAGTACAAGAAGCCGATCAACAGCCCCACAACGGTATGCGAACATAGCCTCAAATGCGTTAGCATCTGGTCTCTGAGGATACTTCGGAAAGTCCGCTTCAATAAGATCCAGAATTGCTTCCACCCTGATGTTGGGAAGCCAGTCTTGATGGGCTTCTTGTTGAAGCTTTCGCTGGAGTCCAGAAGGGATGTTGTGCAGGTGACTGGTGCTAGGTTGGTGGCGTTGGGAAGGTTCTGCTTCTCAGAGTTGAGCGGCGGTTCTGACATATCTATCACAGTACAAGTTGGTTTATCTGGAAAGAGAGAAAATCTCCTATGAGTTAAAAAGCCGGCAAGTTTACGACACCATTTTCTTATATTTTAGAGGTTGAGAACCTGTTGGAGGGCTCCAGTAAAATGAAGCTGTCAAAGTGATCTTTAGGATAACAGTTTTGTTATTATTCATCAAGCAAAGTCTGGGCCTTAGGGCGATTTGATAACATCTGCTAGTAAGGTTTATCACTCTTACACCCATTCAACAACCCGCATGAGCCCGCGTATTGAAGTACAGCACGCACCATCTCATAGTTAAATTGTGGCATGAGTCTTGCAGGGTGACGTTTATAGATTGGATTAGATTAGATAATTTATTTCTCAAATTAAAGTTCACTACAAATTACATCAGATGTCAATATATAGGTCATTCAAATTGAGATCGTCAGAGAATTAAAATAACAATTATATACAATAAAATAAAAATTAAACTAATTGAAATCAAAATTAAATCGAATAAAAATACAACAAAATAGAAGATTAGATTAATAAAAAGTCACAAATAAAATCAAAATAAAATCAAAATAAACAATGTCAATAGGATACAATAAACTAATTAATCATTTCAAGTCAAGGTTTATAAATTCGGCTGTTGAATAAAAAATATTTTCCAATAAAAGGTTTCTCAGCTGGCTCCTAAATACCTCGTCTGACGGTTCGCTTTTTGGCTTGTAGTAAGTGGGCCCAATGACACCAAGACTGTTAAACTCTTACTGTAACTGACTGTTGTGTGTGTATAAGACTGTTGTTTTGTGGCGGCAGACACTACTGACTAAGCCCCCCCAGTGACCTGTCTCACCGTGTACCCAGAGGGACGCCGTGATCTCAGATGACCTCGGCCGGCGGAGCCCTGGCGCGCTATGCCGGCATAGCCAGCTCAGCTCGAGGGGAGTTATACCTCCCACTGGTGTGTACGGCGGTGTGAAGTCACTCCTACATCGCCACCCTTCCTCGGGGCCGCTTGAGATGGTGGCACACAGCCCCCGCCGTGTGCACTCCCAGAGACCCCGAAGGCTCCCCTTCAGGGGGGGGCCGTGGCAGTAATCTCGCGCCCCTACAGTGTGAATCATGGTGCATACCTATAACAACATCTAGCGCCTCAGCCTTCTGCGTGTTGTTCTTGATGGCCAGGTTGTTGTAGTTCAGGTTCTGCGGCACCGAAGAGGCCGAAGACGATGATGAGGTCTGCCCGCGGCCGCAGTTGCCCTTGTTCACCGCCATCACCAGCTTGTGCACCCAGTCGCCGTGCTCGCCGGTCGCAACTTCCATCACTGAAAGTACAAATAAGTATTTTATTACAGAAATGAATAGGTAGGTGATCTTAAATTAATACTTTGGAAGATACATTTTCAACTATGAAAGGTTAGGTTTAGGTTCATCGTGTATGCTTTTCCTACATGAAATAGCTCGTGTTACAAGATTTAAACACGAAAATTTAAAAACCGTTATACCGGTGAATGCAACGGAACCAGAGCCGACTTACCTACTAGTCAGCTCGCCCACAAAGCTTGGCTGCTTTTTAGGCACATTATGTCAAAAAAAGTGTATTAGAATTAATTTGTTGGTACCTAACGTGTTTTAACTCTACATAGTTTCAAACACCGTACGATATTTTAACACACGTACATACGTACGTATGGGCTACACGACAGGCACGATTTACTAGTTGAAAAATGAATTTTAGTTCATTGAAATAAGGTAGGTACTACTAGAAAAGAATTGACAGGGAATATACAGTTGACCTGTAGCCTTCTTTAGCTACTATTAAACAGATGGCCGACCTTGCAAGACTCTCATTTGGTATGACTATCACATGTAATATCTCCAAGACAAGCGAATAGATACCTTGTATATTTTTGTTTTGTTTGTGTGGGCCAATAAATAGTTTTTCTTTCTTTCTTTCTGTGTATAGCTATTTACATAGTAACGTATCTAAATTGTATGTTATGTTTTTTTTTGTAAATGGAGCTGCGCAGTATCAGTAAACCTTGTAAAAATGTTTACTTTTATTCGAAAACATATTATTTTCATGAACTAGTGCCTAATGAATAGTAGGTATGTACCTTTTCAGTTTTTATTGTGAATGCCAAAGAAGAAATTACCTTTTTTTGTGTAAACTCCGCTTAAAATGGCATGGCACCTTGTAGTAAAACTTAACTGTTTGATCGATTTTTAAAGTGACAGTTAGAATGAAATAATTGAGTCAGATATTCGCAATAGGTATGTCATGCTTATGTAGGTAATGATGAGACACCTCTGATAATCTATTAAATAAACAAACATTAGTTTCTTTGTGTAACCGAGAGCGGAGTTCAACCCTCGATGAATCATTGCAATATTGACCTTTGAAATGTTGCATCTAACTAATGTGTGTCGTTTATTTCCGCTGTTGTCCGCTTTGTTGCGAGATCTGTTTGCGAAACAATGGCGGAATTAGTACCGTTTAGTTAGTTACAGCGATAAAGCGAACCACAATGATAGGAATTATTTATTCATTCACTCTTCAGTGCAGTCTACAATATAAAATTATTACTAATAATTATTGTAAGTTTACAACTCTCCGTACTTTTAATCATTTTTGTTACAAATGTTGTAGAGCTCTAGTCTAATGTGTCTATAGTACCTATGTTCGCGTTAAGAATGCAGTATTTTTTAAATTTCATTTCGTTACACACTTCAAAACTCCGGATCAAAACCGTTGCGTTTGAAAGAATGCGTTCATTTAGGCACTGTGAACTGGACTTTTAATTAGGAACGATTTGATTGGTTAGGGGGTGTGCTGGGTCCAAGGACAAGAATGAAATCACTGCATTCTTGACGCGAACGGACTATAGCTAGTTAGCCAACAAATTACATTATTTGCAATATTCATATTATATTTTTGGTAAAGACCACTATGTCCGATGAGTTTGCTTCTAGAGATGAGACTACCGAAATTGTACTAGAATTACAAAATTCTTCCTCGATAAGTATGTATGTAATCACATCAGACTACTATGGACAAACTCGATTAGGTCTACAGTTATCCTAACAACCTGTTCTGTGAGTTATGCAATACTAAGTATCTATTAGTTGGGATCAAGACCACGAACAACTATCGCGTATTTGCCTTACCAATGTAGGTTTCTTTCGTCACTAGGAAACTAAACTGTTTGCGTGGACGGTACCTATACACTCGTTTGGGAGCGTAATACTCAGCTAAAACGCAATGGCTGAATTATTCCATAAATTCAAACCATAAGTGTTATAAAAATATTATCTTCAATTGTAAGGCAGAAACACACGTAGGTATTGCTTAACAAGAACCAAAATTCCTAAGAGCACTACAATAATTCAATGAGCGGTATCATTCTATCTTCGTGACAAAAACATTAAAATGCATTGTTCGATTGTGTCTATCAGTCTGTTAACCAAACGGTATATTATTGTGAAAATGTATGCTGATAACTGATTTCCGCAGTTTGTTATTTGGTACAGCCAGTAACGAAAGTCACTTTCCTCTTCAAGATTCAAAGTCAGTAAAACATCCACATTCCGGAGTGTTCAGCGACTTGGCATCGACATAAGTACTACCGACAGCCTAAGCTTGCAAACTTCTTAAGTAGTTACTGTAAATTGTCACAGTCAATGTATAACATGACTGAGGCCCATTTTTCAATAGTAAGAAAAAATGTATCAGACGAGGAATTTACAACCAAAAATAAAGTTTTGTAATGAAGGCCATAGGTATTCGATTTTGACATTCGTCAAATTTATTCGTCTTATACATTCTACCTGACTATTCGAAAATCGGCGATACAATGAAAAAGTTAGTCTGAAAATACTCACCATAATCAGCTGGATTGTGGTAGCTGGGACAGTGCAGCCCCATGGACGACAAAAATGGCACCAGACCGCTCACTTTCCCTTGATATATGCACTGCCCTTCTGCCAGGGTGTACAAAAAGTCGAACATCTCAAAGAGCCTAGCGGACGGTTGATGTATAGTGCATATGATGGTTCTGCCACCTCTCGCCAACGACTTCAACAGCGATATGCACTGGAAGCACGAGGAACTGTCAAGTCCTGAAGTCGGCTCGTCAAAGAACATCACAGGCGGATTATTAACTAATTCTAAAGCTATTGACAGGCGCTTCTTCTGGCCACCGGATAAATTGATGGTCCTCGTATCTCCCGCTTCAACAAGGCTTAGCATGTCTAGAATCTCATCGATGACGATCTTTTTGGCAGTGACGGTCATGTCTTTTCCAAGTTTGAGGTTAGCGGAGACGTGCATGGCTTCTCGGACGGTCAGGTGGGGGAGCAGGCAGTCGTCTTGCATGATGTAGCAGGAGAGCTTCCGGAACCGTCGCAGATTACGTTCCTTGCCGTTTATAAGGATCGATCCACTCACGTTTGAAGTTCTGGAATAAAGGAAAGAAAAGTTGTTATTATAATTGTTTAGCATTTTCCATGCATTATTACTAAAGATCCAAAAACCAGAAAAAGTCATTCGGTCTTGGCTTCAGGCGGGAATCGAACCAGGCGACTGCACTAACCACGTGCTACCGAGACCATTAACAGACCGGCCGCATCTTTTTAGAGCTAGGGTGATTCCATCAATGTTAAACGGCAGATACACCTTCAAATAATAAAAATAAAGAAAAAAATTTAATATAAAACGTTTTCGTTAATGCTGCACCATGTACCAAAAAGAGCTTTCCTATAGGTTTTCTAGAATTTTGCATAATACTTTACTAGAATTGCATTATTGTGTAAGTTTACAAGCATACCTACTGTTAGTATATCATGTTTATTTTAAAAGTTTTTACAGTTCCTGAACCTCGCGAATCAAGCACCCATTGGCCACCGGTTCCTGTTCATCAAGTGTAATGTATAATGTAATGACATACTCGTAAATATGAGTGTGTTCTATTGGCAGTAGCACTTTAGTAGCAGTACTTTAATAACTTCTTCGCAAATGCCACTTAAGAACTTCTCCCGAGATCCGGGTACAAGCCTCTTTAATTATAATCAGGATTATCTTGTACTAAGTTATCACCACTCAGAACTCTAATCCGATCCAACTACAGCGAGGCGTGAGACAAGGAGACGTTATTTCTCCGAAATTGTTCACAGCTGCGTTGGAGGATATTTTCAAGCTTCTGGACTGGAAAGGACGCGGCATCAACATCAATGGCGAGTACCTAACACACCTACGATTCGCCGATGATGTAGTTCTTATGGCTGAGACCTTGGAAGACCTGAACATAATGCTCGAAGATCTCGGTAATGCTTCTCAAAGAGTGGGTCTTAGGATGAACATGGACAAGACGAAAATCATGTTCAATGCCCATGTTGCACCTGCTCCAGTTAACGTTGGGAACATTACACTCGAAGTTGTTGACCACTATGTTTACCTGGGACAGGCAGTCCAATTAGGTAAGTCCAACTTCGAGAAAGAGATCTCTCGTCGAATCCAGCTCGGATGGGCAGCGTTCGGGAAGCTCCGGCATATATTCGCGTCCGAAATACCTCAGTGTCTCAAGACGAAAGTCTTTGATCAGTGTGTGTTGCCAGTAATGACATATGGGAGTGAGACGTGGTCGTTTACTATGGGTCTCATAAGAAGGCTCAAAGTCACCCAGCGAGCAATGGAGAGAGCGATGCTTGGTATTTCCCTGCTTGATCGAATCAGAAATGATGAGATCCGCAGGAGAACTAAGACAACCGACATCGCTCGAAGGATTGCATCGCTGAAGTGGCAGTGGGCGGGACACATAGCGCGGAGAACCGATGGCCGTTGGGGCGGAAAGGTTCTCGAATGGCGACCGCGTACCGGACGACGTTCCGTGGGCAGGCCCTCCACAAGGTGGACCGACGATCTGGTCAAGGTCGCGGGAAGCCGCTGGATGCGGACAGCGCAGGACCGATCGTTGTGGAGATCTTTGGGGGAGGCCTATGCCCAGCAGTGGGCGTCGTTCGGCTGATATGATGAAGTTATCACCAGATAGTATTTAGTGTATTCATTTTACTAGGCTTACCCATTAAATAGGTATAATGAACATATGCTGAATGATACTTAAGTAATTATTTAATATTATAAGGGACAATCTTGATGATAAACGGTAGAGACAATCTTGATAAATGATTAACACAAGAATTTAATATCCTACTTTCGTTTATTTAAAATAAGCGTCTGTTATCGCTAGATTTCGGTCGTTAGTCCTAGTCTGAGGTCTCAGGGCGACTTGAGAACATCTGCCAGGTTTAATAATAACCCGAACTGAGTCCAAGTGTTGGAGTATGGCTAGCAGCACCTCATTGTTGAGGTTTGGCCTGCTGTGCCAGCGGTACTCTTTTGTTTGCCTAAGGTAATAATAATAATAATAATTAATAATAATAATTTTATTTATTTCAGGCAACAAATTACATTGTAAGATCTTAAATAACATAATCGGCCCATATTATAAATACCTTAAAGACTAACATACATACTTAATATAAAACTAAAACATATTTACTTATTTAACACTTTATAGTAGACGGCGAAGTGCGACGCAATATGGTGTCCGGTAACCGGCCGCGGAAGCGCCGATATGCGACACCTTTCGGCCAAAAATCTTCCTTCATGAAGGTCGCCAGACGTTCAGTCGGAACCGACACAACAAATGAATTGAAATTCACGTTGTGACGGGATTCCAACTGTGCGACCCTCATCTTAAGATTGGTCTTAACACACATATACTCCACAATAATGCTGGCAGTTGAAAACCAAATAAATTCTGGACATATAATAAAATTCCGCCTGCTTTAAAACACTAACCGAACTCAGGTAAAGTCGCGGAATGAATAGGTTGACCAGTTTTCAAATAAATTCATTTACGCGTTGCAAGCACATGTTACCTTTTTAAACTGTGTAACAGGCTGGAGTAATGTCGAAAAGTTTGCTTTATTATTTGTCAATAAAATTAAAATTCGATAAGACGTATGTTCCTTCACGATTGACAGTTGAACCAATACTTTTTATTTGATTGAGCTTGCCATTACGCTGCAGTGTCAAGTTTGGTAAATCGAATTTGTTACATCCTCTTTGCTTACAATGATTAAAAATACAAATGTGATTAACAGTTCCTGTCAATGTCATCATGGAGCAAGCAAAAACAGATCTAAGGGTGGTCAACCCTTTCATTCCGCGGTTGTACTTAGGCCGAAATGTAATAAAACCGCTGAACTGCATAATATCGCCATGCTCGGAGTAATTGGAGCGAGTAGTGGTTTTGGCAGGTGGCCAAATGTTCTGGCTACCAAAGCTAAATCACGAGCTCCCAGTAAAAGTGATGTGGAACGCGCCAGATGCACGCGGCGGAGAAACTAGTGAGAGGAATGGCATCTAATCGGGTTTGGCATCGGACGACTCTTGACCACCTCGTGAGGGCTTTACCTACATAAACGGCCTATATAAGTCCCACTGCTGGGCACAGGCCTCACCTCAACTATGAGGTGGATTGAGCCACTACAACACGCGGGCTCAGTGCGAATTGTTGGAGAGGTGCAAGGTTAGTGAGCAACCTTAATGTCAGATGTTATCAAGCCGCCCTAAGGCCTCCGACTAGGCTTAACGACTGACATCTAACGACGTCAGCCGGGACCAACTGCTTAACGTGCCTTCCGAAGCACGGAGATGCCCGAAATACACATCACTAAATTTCGGTCGGGGTCACCCATCCCATTTCCGACCCGGCGTGTGTTGTTTTACTACAGCGATCGTCTGCGCCATGGCCTTTATAGCCTCATAGGCTTCAGCCCGTTCTCTAAACTGCGCTATTTTTTTGTCGTCAGTGCGACTCGGCTGTGAGCAGTTAGCTGTTGCGAAATCAAAGACTACTTAATACTCAAAATTACTAGGAAATGTTTTCAATTGCCATAATATTACAATTGTAGCCTGCCTAATCTTTACCTCTTAAGTAACTATAAGTACGGTGAATATGTTTTACTCTATTGGTGTTCTATTTAACCGGTGCGGTGACTGGGGAACAACAGCCAAGTACTAGCGACCCGCCCCCGCTTCGCACGGGTGCAATAGGATGGTATTTTACATATAAACCTTTCTCTTGAATCACTCTATCTATTAAAAAAAACCGCATCAATAGTACATTGTTATCCTAGGGGTGAAAGTAACTTATTTAGTCCCGAGACGGGGTTTGGCGCCCGTAACGAAGTGAGGGCGCCAATAGTTCGAGGGACTAAATAAGTCTTTAACCCGAGGTAAACACTGTGCTTTTCATTACAAATACGAGGAAAGTAAAAATAAAAACATGAATTAATTCATGAAGATCGAATTGCCGCTTTCCCGCCTATTTTGTTTGTTTTTTTTTCTGTGGCCGGCCCGCTATTCAGCCATTATTTTTTATTTTCATCATTGGAAAAATGGTAAATATTTTGCTCAAAGCTAAGTTATTTTAAAGAAATTGTTGAAACTTAATTATAATAAAGTTATTTAAAAAATATATATTCTCTAATCAATACTTAACTTTAAGTTATTTCAATTTTACATCGTGGCTGTATAGAAAGTTGGAACATGGTTCAATAGTTAAGTGAAAAAAAACTAGTTTTTTTTAAAATAATATGACAGCTGTCAGTTGAAAGTGATTCTCCCTAGGGATGAAAAGTATTACTTTCAGCCCGCTTCTCAGGTCAGTAATGACCTACTTTCAGAGTATGAGTAATGAAAAATCCGTTGCGTAGTTTCATAGATTTAAGCATACAGAGGGACATAGGGGACAGAGAAAGCGACTTTGTTTTATACTATGTAGTGATGACTCCTAGTAATGTCCGTTTTTCAAGCGGTAGGTATCTTTTAGCATAAAAGTAGACTACTTAAAATACTATTACTATTATTACTTACTTGTAACCTGCGGAAATGTTCATCAGCGTGCTCTTTCCGGCTCCCGAAGGTCCCATGATGGCGGTCAGCTCGCCAGACCTGAAGGTTCCATTGATGCACTTCAGGAGCGCCTTATACCCCCTCTTCCGTCCTTCGCTGACCGAATACGACAGATCCGAAAACTCGATGTCCACTGGTGGCCTTTTAGGGAGGTGTGTGAGCGAAGCCATTGGCTTCTTCTGCTCTCCGTAGCCGTTGGGGATCTTGGGCAAGCCAGTCATGCCGGCTGGGCCAGCTCCGCCGTTGCAGAGGTTGATTTGGGAGCCTCTGGAATGAAAGCAAGGAATTCGGTTACCATTTATGTAATAAAGTATCCTCTTTATCTAATCTCTCCTTAATACTACAACTTCGAAACGTAAAACGTAAGACTGCATTATGAATGGTATTCTTAGAAGGTCAATTTTATACCGGCTCAAAACTTTGCAAAATGTGATTTTCATAGATTTTATTGCATACAATGAAATGTCGTGTTTGAAATACCTAAAATTAAGATATTTTTCTCACTGTATGTATGTTACGTGAACCTAACTTCTAAGCTAGTGATGAAACCTTACTGTCAGTTGTTATCTATCTGTTTTAAGGATTTCGAATAGTCATAAGGACTAACATCTAAAGTCACGCTTACGTGCCTTCCGGATGCCGATTTTTAGGCATAATTATGTTCAAAAATGTTACCCAAGCATTGGTTTATTTCTGTCATTATGGCTGAAGAAGGTCCTTATAATGGCCTTTCAGGACGCCAATTAGAATTAATTCACTATGTGTATTTCGAAATAATTAAGAATGATGTCCATCTTTTTAATATGGCATCCGCAGAATACCAGTGGCCTCTGCGATTCGAGCTCTGCCATTTTGGCACAGACTATCACAATTATCATTTTTTCCATGTTAACTAAGTTTAAGGTAATTTTTTCTTTTTTTTTCTTTTGTTAAGATTACTTTTTTTGTAAATTGTATGTATGTAAACCAAATAAACTTTTACATTTCTGCTTGATATTATAAAGAATGGTTTTAGTTCGAACTTGTGAATGAACTCTCATTAAGTTCCACAAATACCAAAAGCTTTTTATATCTATCATTGACATTTGAATAGAATTAAAACAGCTATCTTTGTCTAGTCGCCTCATCAATTGGGATGCAAAGCTGGAAATAGTACGAGTATTTCTATTTCCGTGGTACATTCCTCAACAGTAACTAGTTTTCGCTTGCAACACGGTGGTGAGGTCGTGGTGTTACGTGGGCTAGGTCGCTTTTAATGTATGGTTTTAAGGTTTTAAAGGCATGCCTTTGATGGTTTTGGTTGCATTTTTTGTTGTATTACGTGTTTTTTTATATAAAAAGAACAGATAGAAATTTTAAATTACCTCATAAACCTACATCAGGCTGTCAATATGTAGGTACACAATGTAGAAACTTGTAAAGCTTTTTATTTTTATGTTCGAAATAATGTAATTGCTGAACTTACGCAGAACTCAATGCATAACCGAAAATAAAATTAATTATCTGTATTTTACGTAAAAACAAACACATCTAAACAACAACTATCGAACTCATACTTGCAATTAAAGTTCAGTTAGGAAAATTTCATTCAAACAAAAGAGGTCCTAATACTTAACTATCGAACTCATACTTGCAATTAAAAAGACAGCAGTCTTAATTGTAGAGACTTTCGAGATATAGAAGATTGTGATCATTCAAGAGGTACGTCAGATGCCGGTACATCCAGTTGGCGGGTCGCCAGCTCCGGTGATGGCGAAACTATTAGAATGCCGTGTTTACTCCGAACTAGGGCTGCTCATCGATAGACGAATAGCGGTACGATAGTCCACCGATAGCAGAACTACCGATATTGTGGATAGGTTAGACCGTGATAGTACTAAGGACAAACGCTATGCTAGTGATAGTGTTGCTGCTCATATAGTTAAAACTGTCGATACTCTGGATAATATATAAAACACACGCTCACAACAATATCCCAAAACGGGGTAGTCAGAGGCACACCTATTGTAGCTGTCATGATGAACGGAACATTCAACATGCCCACACTCCGCCGAGCAAAATGAAACCCTACGTGGCAAAGGGCGAACCCACCTCTGTTATCGGGGTTGCATGGATTTTACCGTTGTTCCTGTCACTGGATAATTTGCTGCAATGAACACGAAGTAGATGTTCCGGCCAGACTAAAATAAAGTAACTGTATGAGTGCTGAAAAGCCATATCATCGTTAGTATCGGTATTAACAATGACATAGGCACTATTTGGTGCTTTTTACTCGAAGCTAGTGTGAACTGTTGAAATATTGAAATAGCAAGCCATCGGTAGAGTAAATAAGGTTCGATTTAAACTATCGATATTAAAACTAACAACAATTCGACAAACCTACTCGGAACTGGGATCGATACCGGTTACGAACGCCGGCGATGTCAATGTAGATGAATTGTCCTCTGCTGACCCAGTACAAGTCGTCATTTGAAAGTCAAGGTAAACTTATACTAAAAATCAGGCATTAGCTGAGGGGGGGTCTATATTATTGAATTCATTGTTACATGGCCGCTGCCTGGCGGATTTTTAACCTTTTTAGATTAGATTAGATCAGATTACAAAAAAAGTATTTTAGTATGTTCATTCAATGTCTAGCATCCCTTTGTAGTTTGGGTGTAGACGTCGCTGTGTAATGATGATGATGATGATATTTCATGATTCTTGTATGTGAAGACCTAAATTATCCTTCAAAGGTATAAAAAATCAAAAACAACCTACACTCTATTAAGTGGTATGTAAGTAGATTTTTACGTTTGCAGTGTATACGATGACCGGCTGACCTAGACTGTGATGCCAAAACATGATGAAAGGAAACCCTCCCTTTACCTGCAGACTTGTAATATACATACCCGGAGAGCTATTTACATAATAATATACATTTCTCATTTCTGGAGAGCTATTTACATAAAATTAATTTGTTACTGACTGCGTAGTCAACAAGATAACAAATAGGAAGGAGTTAGTCTTCCTAAAACGTAACAATTCTTAATATGATGTTGTTGGCAACATAATAATATTTATTAGGTTACTATCACACTTCCAATACATTTCAATCACATTATAACAATTTTGGGAAACGCGTGCCATATTTTTTTTTTAACTTAAAATAGAGTTCCGAAGTTCAATAAAGATAAGATAAGATTGTACTTGAAAATTTCAGTTAGTAGTATAGTAGTGTTTGAAGGTATCTAAAAGAAATAACATTCCTTTTAACAATGTTTAGGTTATTAAAATATTTGAGAGTCGGCTTACTCCTGAACCAATTTCAATGTTACCAGTAACATAAACTTCAAGAATTATCAAGTACACCTTGGTAAGTTTTGTTTTAGCAAGTAACTTCTGAATTGTTAAAGCAATCGCGAGTTCCCGAGACGGTGGGGGAACAATAACCGTTCGTGCAGTCGTAACTTCTGCACGTAACGTTACAATGAACATTCTGCAAATTAGACGCTCGAAGATTCAGTTTTAATATTTGGTTTTATTTCGTGAAATATGTTTGAAGATTTAATGCATGGATTTTACTGTACTACTTATATAAGAGTAAGAGCTGATTATGCAGATTGCTCTAGCGACCGAACACTAAAAGGTATTTATTTTTAGTTCATAAAAAAATACTTCTGTTGTTTTTGCGCTAAGAAACATAGTTTTGCTGTAGATGCCAATCCAGTTAAGTCACGTTAAGTTAGCAACTGCCAAAAATTTACCATAACAATCAATTTTGAATAATATTTAATTCAGTAACCACCAGGAGCTCAAATTAGAACCTACTATGTTAATTGTTGTTGTATTATTAAACAACATCTAAAACAATAATCAAACGGTGTTCTTTTTTTCCATTAGACTAATGAGGCGGGTCTAACTGACCGGCTCACAGCAAACTCGTTTAGAACTTTTTGGCTTTTAAAAGTTTGAGCTAGAAGCCACTGCTAACAACTCTGATGTGGGATAATATTTCAAATTGACTTTACTTCACCTGATGAAAAACTTCCGTGAGGTCCAAATATTATGAAAATATTATGGCATAGAAAAAAAAAATTCTATCTGCATGAATTACAAAACGGGTGCCTATTATGTATTTACCTATTACCCGTCTGGTCGGAGGATCCTACCTATTTTATGGTGGATAAGGAACTTAACACTCTGTTCCTCACATTCCCTATAGAATTAACGTTTAGGTATAGGTAATTCCAACAAGCAGTAACCTTCGCAAAACTCCATACTCCTAAAATACACCACTTGAACAGATTTAAAGAGTAACAAGTGTAAGCATTCAAGAGGAAGCCATATTGGAATCTATTCGTTTTCAGTCCTAATAAAGAGGCGAAGTAATTGGATTCGACACGACCATTACGTGGAACCTGTCCTTCGGCCAAACGTTCGTGTAGACAGTAATAAATTGCCATCAATACCCTGTTAGAACATTATTACGTCGTATATGAATTGATGGTATATGTCGACGTTGTATATGGGTACCCGTGGCCCAGTTGTGACAGTGGATCACGATCGGCAGGGATTGCCGTAGTAAAGAAACGCACCTGATCAGGAATTGGATAGGGGAACACCCCGGCCGAAATTTTGTGAAGTACCATTGGGGTGTCGGCGTGCTTTTAGAAGCAGCAAGCAGCAGTGAAGCAGTTGGTCCCGGCTAAAGTCGCTAGGCGTCAGTCGTTTAGCCTAGTCAGAGGCCTAAGGGCGGCTCGAGTGAGGCTTGTGCCCTTGAATTGATTGAATTGCCCTTTTTGTGGTAACCCAGTGACTCAACTTCAATAACAAATTTCAAACGTGAAGAACTATTTCTGTACTTACAACTACTCGTATTTAGAAGAAACGCACTGTATAACTATAAAGAACTGTTCCCTGTTTACTGATTTTGATGAATATACTAAAGTCAATATTTGGCACTCACATCAAGTTCGAAGAAGACTCCATAGCTAACCGTTGTGTTTAATGTTCACTGAAGTGCCCAAAAGTCAAACTTTCTCTGACCTTATCCAAGGCAACAGTCGCAAGAAACTAAATCTTTTACAGTATCCAATGACTATATCATAATATGTTTTAAACATTGCCATTCAAGTTGAAACCGAAAAACAAATCGATTATGCTTGTAACTAGGTAAAACACACGAAGATGAAACAACGCAGAGACAGTACCGTTGAAACGGAATGAATTTGTAAAACTGAGTGGCCTGCTTGCGTCAGCTGTACGCAAATCGGGTGCTCAGATTTTCAAATTATGTGCAGTATAAGATCTGGCCATGCGATAACAACGTTTTGCTTGACTATCATAACAATTGATGAATAATTGTTATTAAACCTTTGGTATAGTGAAAATTCTCCGAAAATCTCAACAGATCCTATAAAGTTTTATTTCATAATAAGTATACGAGTACTAGTATAGAGTCTTTGAGAATAAAATCCCAAAGAAGCTTATGTAAATATTGGAAATTTTACTGTTTAACCGACTTTGGCCGATAAAATAACTTCGCGAAGAATTTAGGTCTGTATATTTTTGTCCTTTATTGAGTTTAAGTTATGAATTCATTTGAATTGGGCCATTTCTTTGTCCTTTTTTCACTGATATTTTAATGAAAGTATTTTTTCGAAATCATGAACTTTATCGTTAACTTAAGAATGAGTTAACGTTAATGAGGCCTCGTGCGTGATAGGCACACATAAAATTACAGTTCCACGGTTCAAGCTGAGTTTATTTCCATATTTTATTGTTTCTTGTTTAATTGTGTTACCTTCTTACGGTAATACTGTTGGAACTTTCACTAATTAGCTGTAACTTTTTTTGTGCTCTACATCGAAGTCAGATTTTACATAATCTGAAGTCTTCGTGATTTAAACTTGAAGGAGGGATTTGGGCCAGAACATTACCGACCCATCGAATTGTTTTCAAGTATAAATGCAACTGAGAGCAAAAATGACAAACTTAGCCTGAAGACTGATCATAACTAAATATTTCGCAAACTTTTCGCTGAGACATTCATGAGGTCAATGCTCTGCACTGATGAATCTGCGCTAAAAACTGGGGTCAGCGACCTTATAGCAACGATGACTTATTCGAGTGAAGACACCAACACGACTGTACTGATTTCAAACAACAAAAAACTTGACCCTGATAACTGGGTGCGATCGCGATGTCTTATAATGAGGCATGAAGAAGGCTGTAGTTTAAGGATGGCTATCTCTTTCAGCAGGATCTTACCTCTCAGTTCCACATTATTATATATTGTAGCGATACAAGCCCGTTCACGTCATCAGTCCAGTTTTTGTTGGCGCATAGCAACTAAATCGCTACAGAAGTTCTTTAGTTAGAGGATAACTTCAGGAATCGACAATAATAAGCAATTACATTTATTGTACTCGTAATAATCATATTAAATTACTGAATAGCGTCGTTCGGCTGATATGATGATGATGATGATGTATTAAATTATGGAAACTGTGTTGAAAAGAGTAACTATCGAGTTTGTTAAACGTTGAACGCCGTGTTAAAGGCAAATTGTGTTTTGTTTTCCACTTTTTTGTAATGCAGCTTTTTTTTGTTTTCATAGTGCCTAATTAAGTTTCCATGGAATGAACCCTTTCGAGTTTTAGTTAGTAAACTAGCATTTAGTTAGACTATAGTAGAGCAGTAATTGAATAATTTTAGTTCTTACCCCATCAGCTGTCCATTGTTGAGCTGTTCGGAGAAGGGGGGGCTCTTGACTTGTGAGAACAGCACCTTCTCATTGATCTCGCCGCGGCTGCCGCGACCCATCAGAGGCAGGTGGATCTGGGTGCCCTTGGACTCCATCTTCAGGCCGGGCGTCATCGCTGCATTCGCATCATGTGATAGGCTACCCTGGAAGAGAAAAAACTGTTATTAATGTGAGAACGTCGTGGGTCAGTAGTTAAGTACCCTGACTCGATGTGTGGCTTCGAGTTGAAATATTCATTTAATAAACTTGCGTCTGACTCCCTGGTGAAAACCACCGTTATAGAAATCCAGGCAAACCAATAACGACTGTGGACTCGCAGTTTACCACAGTCTTTGAGTTCAAATTCGCTCGGGAAAGTGTGGGCTCCTGAATGCTCCGTTCATGACGGATACAGTCGGTGTGCCTCTGACTACACCGTTTGGGAATTAAGCCCGAGGCGTACACTATGACGTGAAACTATATGTGACCTTACCGCTTATGACGTATGGTGGTACATAACAACTGACAATCGATAGCCATCGGTAAGTACACTTGATGTTCCATGGAATCGTTCCATATGCCACCTACTTAAGTATAGATCAATGGAGGCCAGTATAATAGTATTTTTATGTCTAATTTGTGTCAATTATAATGCGATAAAGTGCTAATCTATGGTATGAGGTAAAGGAGTACTTAAACTGATACTTATGAACCAAGTTTACTTATTAACTTTCTGTTTTATTCATTTTCATGTCAAAACTGTATGACTCTGTTGGTTTATTCAAACATTCACGTTGTACTGTTAAACATTGGACGATTGAAAAAGAATAACTGCTGAATTTCTTGCCAGGGTCTTCTCAGTAGAAACAACCTTCCGACGCCAGTGGTAGAGTTATATATTGTATTGTTATGTGTATGTTTATTAGATGTTTAAAATTAAGATTCTTGACAATTCGAAAGTATTGTGTAATGGTCTACTTGGATAAAGAAATATTGAATTTGAATTTGATATTCTTGCCCTAGCCGTGAAATTAGTAGGTTTATCTACGCAGTTTATCAATTCAAAGGCCTAAGGCACTATTTGTAGGTGTAGAGGTTTAATGATACTATGCCGAAAATAGACGATTAATGGTTACTTAGGCATTCGTTTTACTTAAGTCTCCCTGCTGTATCACGGACAATCAACGCCCACCTCTTAGTGAGAAGTTCAAGGTTAGGTTCAAGAATAAAACGGAAAAATGTCGTCACCGAGCGTATTATGGTTCTCATACTTTTAGTTAGTCTCTCAAACTGTAAGTTCCTTAAAGTATCACATACTTCAATTCAAATTCAAATATATTCATTCACCTTTCACAATGGATAGGTACTTAAAGGTTACTCTTTAACATTTAATGAGACACAGAATATAATAAGTACATATTATGTGTTTTTTTTTTAATATCAACAAGTATTACCTCGTATGTTGATTGTTATTAAAGTACCCTAAGCATTATTCTTAAGAAAACAAGACTGGCGGCTTTTCTCCTGATAAATTATCTGATCCCAAATTACATACCAGTTTTAAACTGCTGACATATTGAGACTCATTTTAAAATTGTTTGTAAAGGTTGATGTGAACGCCTCTGTACATGTTTTGTGCGTCAATAATGAAAACTGTGTTTATGTCTTCTATGAATAATTTTCCGAACTCAAAATAGTAACAATTCGTTGACCGGCTTTAACAAACTTCTTTGCATCCGTACTTTTTTTATTCACCGCTGTTTCTACTGGATGAATATAAATAAAACATACATTTTTATGCAGTTTCCTAGTATATGACGTCAAATATAGTTAAAAATACGTTGACCGGCATTATTTCTTATAAGCACGTGTACATTATAGATGTCCAATGTTTCATGAATAAATAGATGTTTGCTAAGGGTCTCCTGAAACAAAATCACGGGTAGGTATTACATTGAAGAGGTTCTTATCTCGGAACTGGGGTGGCATTCCGGCTAACGTCACTTCACATCTCGGTGTTTCACGCTTACTTCAATCATTAATACGCTTCCCTTTGAATTAGTATTTTCTCTCATTTTGTATGTTAATAATTAAAAAATATTTCAGGCTTAGTTCTTTTCTCTCAAACGTCCACAGTCGTAAAGAAACTGAATTTTAAAGATAAGTCACCAAAAGCGAAGTGACTTTAGGCGCTAATCTAAATACCATAGCTGTTATTGTTAAAAAAGGGTTCAAGTCAAGCAAGCCCTTATTCAAAAAACAAAGAGTTAATTTGAGTGGAAGAAGCGCAAGATTATAGTAAGTGGGGAAAGTATAATCGCAAAAGCTTAATCTCGTATAATAAAGGCCGCTAGTATGAATGTGTGTAGTGATAGTACATAATAATATAACATACAGTACCAAATTGCGTGGCGTGTTGTGACGTTGAATGATATCCATTAACCTAGACCTATGACTGAATATGACTATGACACAATAGAAACAAAACACGAAACAATGACAAGAATAAAGTGATTCAGCTGTCTCATCATGTGATTCCGTTTCATACTTATTTATTTAAAATTTCTTATGTCATTAAACGGTTGAGAGATTTTCACTGAAGGAGAATATTAAACAACTTCACTTAAACTTAAGTAGCATTGGCACTTAAAAAGGTCGGCCCGGGTGATAATATCAGTGGATTAAGCCTTAGGACCCCGAATAACGGAATGTTAAGGCGGCTTGATAACATCTGTCAGTTAAGTTCTGACGTAAAGACTAGCCTTACAAACACTTTTCACGTTGTTGTTTTACTATTTATGTAAAAGACAGTTTTCAAAACTGTTATTCAAATCACTGCGAGTAGTAGGCGCGTACGACTTGTTATTTACCATCATAACACATTTTCAGTATCACGATTTTTCAGCCGGAACTGTCTAAAAATAAATGTTGACACGTATGACTCACGGATCTTATGAAAGTATCCGTCAAATTCCTTCTCATTGAGTCATGTCATGGCCTTGATTCACCTCCTTTCTTTCTGCAATGTTTATTAACTGTCTTAAATCATGATACTGTAGTGTTCGTGTCTAAACAAAATAAACAATACGCTGGTCATACAGGACCTGACAGCAAGTGACAGATCTGTCAGTCGTGGTGTGCCGCGCCTCGGGTTGGGCTTCTTCCTCCGGCCACCAGCACGAGTAGACGTGCGTGCCTGGCTAGGTGAAGCAGTGGATCTACTATTTAATACCCGTGCACGGTATCCGGACACCACAGGTACAACACAGATGATTAGTCTAGCCAAAACTAAAACGTCAATACGTTTATACATGTCAAAAACTTTTTAATTAATTCGCCGATTTAGCGACTACTAATGTCAATCCAATATCCTATGTCTCTTGGGCTCTCTTTTTCTTGATAAATATCCTGATATTTACTGATCTGTATCTTTAAAATATAGGTAAATAAATATTGTGATCCGTCAATACACACCTTACGTGACAATAAAGCGAAATGATTGATAAACAAAAATTAATTAACCAATCACATTACTTTGATAGTTAATAATCTAGGCCTTAAAATTAATTCGCGTATGAGTGTTTTTGAAAACAGAACTGCGATATCATATTTTACAAAGTTTCGCAATAACGTTGGTAGTCTAAAGTCAATTGTTAGGCTTTATGTAAGAAATTTTTCAGAGATATCCTAGACCTCTTACGTGCAAAATTGTGTTAAGATAATCTGTAGCTTTATTTAAAGCGGCTATGACTAATCCCCAGGTCACTCAGCCGGTTATTTAAATAAGTGCCTATGTTAACTCATAAGGCAGCCTTTATAAGTTCCCTTTTCTAATCGTAGCTTTTGTTCAAAGCCTATTTTTACTAGGCACGTGACTCGAACTGAAAAAGCGTGTGCGTCTGATTTATATACCTACCCACCACCATATTTACTTAATACAAAGGCCTACAATATTATAGGGCACGGTCTAGGTTTGACTAATGGTGAAACCATTAAGACGGTTTGAACAACAATCGGTCACTATTAACCATTCTCATATTCCCATATCCCAAGACCGAATGTCTTTTTCTGGTTTTCGGACTTTTAGTTAAGATAGGTACTGCATGGAAAATGCAAAAAAAATATAAAAACACAAATTTTTAAAGGAAATAAATATCATGGCGGTGAGCGCAACATCAATGTGGCAAATGTGCATTGTCATCTATTTATGACACATATTATATTTCTAACTTCACTTTCAGCTCTTAATGTTTTCTTGTTATTCCCTGGTCTTGTAAGTAATATAATAAATTCACCCTGTAGGCTAAATTGATTGATATCGTCCATAGCGATCCCTCACGTAAAAGTACCCAAAGCACTCAATAATTACCTGCGCGAGGTCGAGCGAAGAAATACTCGAGCCTGCTTGGAGGAGGGCGGGGCGAAAATTACAAATATCGATTTACTTATAACAGCACCTTTTTCCCAGAAGTTACTATTCCAGCCTATTCGTTACATACAATACTTGTAATGAGAATCAATCATTTTTAATGAATACTTTCATGTGCAGACAAAAGACATGACATACTAGTATTATTTTAAAATCGTCTTATCTCTCATTCCTCAAAGACTAAATAAGTAAGAGACATTTAATTGATGTGAGATGTTGAGATTGTCTGAAAATATAAAAAGAAAAAAATAATTAAAGTGGTATATAGGCGTTTAGGGCAGCACTCATTCAGTAAATGAATTAAAAAGCATTAGTCCCCATTCGCAAAGGACTAAGGTGAGAAAGCTGAAAGTACACTTAGTCACAGCTAATAGTGAGCGGATAGTGAGAGAGATAAAGAAACAAAATAAGGGAGAACGTGGAGATGTTGTTGTTGCTGCTGCCCGCATCAAGAAGGTGATTTTTTTCAGCTCTTGTTGGCGAAATAATGTTTACGAGGGCTTCTAATAAATTGAGTAAAAAAACTCATTCATGCAAACCCTTACAAACATTTTAGTAAAGTCATTAAACGAAGCAAAGATAAATACATAAGCATAAAAGTAAAGACAGAAAAATCAATGGTTTTCTTTGATCAGTCAAATATTCGGCTCAGCCAATAATTGTCTGCGTATATCTTACATAATAACACGGGGTAGGCTTGATATACTCGTGCCACTGTCATCAATCATTTCATACATGCTCGTCGGTTGAGGGCACTCTTGACCCGACCCTTTCTGGGAGCATCTTAACTTATCTAAGACGGTCGTCTAGGCCTTCCTCTTCCGACAGTTACATTACGCTCGCCTTATAAATCCGTTTCGTTATCGCCTCTCATTCTTTGTTTCCATACGACCAAATCACATCAGGATTCCCATCTCAATTTTGGAACGTCTTCTCTCACACCATAATAAAACCATAAACGGCCTATATACGCCCCACTGCTGGGCACAGGCCTCCCTATGAGGTGGATTGAGCCATACTCCAACACGCGGTCTCAGTGCGGATTGTTGAAGGGGTTTAAGGTTAGTGAGAAACCTTAATGTCAGATGCTATCAAGCCACCCTAAGGCCTAGCGACTGACATCTACGACGTCAACCGGGACCAACTGCTTAATGTGCCTTCTGAAGCACGGAGAAGCCCGAAATACACATCAGTAAATTTCGGTCGGGGTGGTCACCCATCCCATTTCCGACCCGGCGTATGTTGCTTTACAACAGCGATTGTCACAAATCATTGTCATAACTGCGCCACGGGCACCTTACACTCACACCACATCGTTCTTTTATACATCAACATAAAGATATTTGGGCCATAATTCATCCACGGCGTGTTAAACTCCAATTCAGTTATGTTTACTTAAAATGTCAATTATTTACGCAAATAAGTCAGAGGACGTTGCAACATAATATTATGGTACACAAGTATGCAAATTATTTGTTTTATTTTAAGTGTTAAATAAACAGTTACAGTTCAAACAATGGGCCGGATAAAACAATGACAGTACAACTGTTGGTTCATTGTTCAGATAAAAAATTGCGCAAGTTGGCTTATGAAAAGTATTTTTAGGAAAACTGACTTTTAATGTCGATGGAATAGCAGATTTTATATCATTATTTTTCCACCAAAGATCCTGTCTGATTTGATGATCATCTAACAACCTGTGCAAAAATTTTTTTTTTCTTATCAACCAAATAATTTAAACCCTGGCTCTTTCATACCTCTGCAGTAGAATTAAAGCTAAACCAATTCACCAAATTATTCGTTAACTATCTTCTGTTAATTTACATTAGTACTGAACCCTAAAGGAGTAAAATGGCTCTAACGAATCTCAAGCCCCAACTAAATAGAATCATTATAAGACGGCTATAGTTAATTATTCCGGCCTCAGAGCGCCTTGGCACAGTATAAACCACACAGTAAAACATCTACATACAAACGTGCCACTCACGGGTTGAATGTGTGCGTGCGCGTCGCGCGCCGTGTCGCGATATCACGCACACGCAATTTCACGCACACGCTAGCATAAAATTGGGAGGCATAGGGAGGCGGCAGTACGGACGGGCTGCGCCGCGTGTCTGTGTGCACGCTAGGCTAATAACTCGGCGGGCGGCCTTAGATAACCCACTGTATGATTTATACTGTGGCCTTGGCTTTGTCGCTATCTGCCGCGCTTAGTCAATGCAAATTAGGCTAGACCTGCTCCGTGGAGTAGAACACGATACCCTGAGTAATGACGTTATGTAACCCAAGGAGTTCTAGTGAGAAACTTTAGTGGGTTCACTCTTTTGGGTTACCTACGCAGAAAGTAATAAGCACGGTTAAAAAAGTTAACAGAGATTGAGGATGTACAATTTAGGCGGCCTTATCGCTAGAAGCGATCTCTTCCAGGCAACTTTCGGGTAGAAATACGAGGAAAGAAAAGTAGGTGTAGGTGGTGCAAGAGCATAATTGAGAACTATAAAAAAATATATTGAATATATTTTATATTTATTATATTTTATTTAATTATAAAAATAGACATACGTCGGTTTTCATAACCGGCCAATATTTTTTGGGTGAATTGGGTTAATTTGAATTTGAATTGAATTTATTCATTTATTTCAACCAACAAGAGTCATAAAAATAAAAAATTAAATTCTATAAACTATACAACTCAATTTAATAAATTCAATACATGAAAATCAAACGAAATCGCAAATCAAATCAAATTTCACACAAAATTGAATTAAATAATTTAATAATAATAAAATAATAAATATAAGAATAAATTAAATCAGATTCAAAGTTAAATGTTAAGTTAAAAAATAAAATGTGTAATTTAGTGGGTGATCAAAACATTACAAATAAAATAAAATATTAAATAAACGGCCTATACCTATACGTCCCACTGCTCAGCACAGGCCTCACCTCAACCATAAGGTCTAGTGAGCCATACAAATAATTAAAACTGAATATTATTTAACAAGAAACACCCACTGTAGTTGTTAAGAAATATTATTATAAGTACCTAATATAGAACAATTTGAACCCGTTGATAGTAAAATTAACTAACAAACTTTGCCCTCACAAATCGATATTACTATCAGTTAAACTTGAGGAAATAATAATATGAATCTGATTGAAAGAAATCGATGTTTACTGCCTCTCAATAAAGTAATGAGCAATAAATATAACCATTAATTGAAACAACGCAAATCTTTATTTTAGTCTGATAAAGTTTCATCATCGAAATGTATTTTTAATAAATGTTTACGAAACAAATTAATGAAACAACATTACGTTTATTCAGTTTCGCAGTTTTATATTTTGTTTCTTTTTAATTCGACGCTTTTTCTTGATACACGATGATAATTTACCCTGTGACTGTAATAATAGCAATGATTTAAAGAGTAACTTTCGCGGCATCGAAGAAACAACTTCCGAACCGGTGGTAGAGTTACTTTGAGTGTTTCTAACGTGTAAAACAAAATATGTTTTACTGACTTTTCATAAACACTTGTGAAAGTTTAGATGAAATTGATATGTTTAAGTTCGAGAAATGACTAATAAAAATTTAACGAACATCAAAAAACGTAGAACAAAAGTATAGGAAGAAATAAGATTACATTAAATTTCAAGGAAAACCGTGTTTTGTATGTCATTTTTGTCATCAACATGAAAGCCACATTGTTGTGAGAAGGCTGACTTATATTTGAATGAGTCACAAAACAACTCAATTAATACCACTACTATATTGACTGTCAGTCTTTTTGGGCATGTATAATTTCATGTACACGCGTACAGTCGACCATGCGTAACACTGTACATTGTACTATCTACGCTTTGTATGCAAATTCATAGAAATGGGAGACCAGCTTATTCGGCCATGCTCAGTGGTAGTCTGTACGCCTTTGTTGGTATTCAAATGGCATTAGGTTATGGTTGTAGGTTTTCCTTCCGCTCTCGGTGTCAGGTTAAGGTTGACAACTCGACAGTAGCAGGGGAACAAAGTAACAATAAGTATGATACTTAATAAGATTAGGAAGCTAAGATCGTCTCCCAGAGAGTGGATAAAGAGAGGAAGGGAGGCAAGAAAAGAAGGCTATACTATCTAAATACACCATAATATGACTAAACGATTTTACTTATGAGTTTAGGGAAGCTAATATCATCCAAATATAGGCAAGCATTGAAAAAACATGCACATGACTATACTTCAACTTACTCGTATAGGTCAATAATATCACAACCCTGTTGCCGGTATCACGATAATATTGACTCTGTAATATTATAGTCAAATTACTACTACTATTATTAGACTACTATTGAACCCTCCAGTTTTTATCGCGACTAATCGACCTACACCAAGGACATTACGTCACTTGGAATTCACGACGCGCATGTTTTAACAACTGCTGCCGGGTTCGTCACTTCGTCCTCTTTGCCGGTACAAAAAAATACATTATACAAACTATTCCCACCTTTATTATGCCATGATTGCAGGAATAAAAAGCAACCTGTGTTATCTTTTTTTAAGCAGACATTTGATTACAATCTCGTGATGGCAAGGTACGGTTTGCAATGGCGCGCGGCGAAGCGCATTTTGCCATTGCTAAGGAAAATGAAAGCATCTTCTCAGTCATTAAAGTCCAGATTCGTACAAAATCAAGATAACAATCCAGCTGGACGTTGAACAATATATTTTGTTCTAATTTGGACTTTAATACCTGTAACAACGCTTGTGTTTTCTTTATTATACTGCTGAACAAAAAAATTCTGACAAAAATTCTGAAAAAAATTCAGCAGACACATGTCTGCTGTTTTTTTCTTAACATCGCAGCACTTGCTGTCGTCAAGGGGCCTCTAAGGTCCAAGAAGGTGAAAGGGCATTGGGCTACATGACTATAGAACCGACATGGTGTCATCCAGTTTGATTTCTGAGACGTTACCTTCTCAGGGCAGGACTTTTAGGTTTTAAAATGAACTTTATGCTGAGATTAATCCACGGGCAGTTCTAGAAAAGCGTTAAGCAATTTCTTACAGAATCTCTAGTGTTGCGTAATCCTCAGACCGTTGGCTATATTATATTTTGGTTATATATAAGGCTTTCCCATGTTTTTTTCAACCGAACGTTGTGCTTTTAATACCTATACCAATCTAACCTAGACAGTATGTCTGCACTTCGCTTCGGTCCGAGAATCAGGTCAGCTCTTTGAAGCTCGAAACTGCTGTTCTTTCACAGGCCGGCTTTAGAATACCTGATGTGAACACGCCTTTTTAACTTGCAAAGTGCGACTACACTCGGAATAGAGAGATATACCTATCTGTCACCGGCGAGAACCTGTATGTAAATAAGAGTCATTTGGTCAGGTTGACGGGCCCTTTAGCGTAATGGGTAGTAGAGGGTCTGCCTTTACCGCCAAAGGTCGTGAGTCAATCACAGAGCAGGATACACAAGCATGTGATGAACAGATGTGTTTGTTCTAGGTTTGGATGTTGACTGTTTAAGAACTTCGGTACTCACTGCTAGCGTTCGTTTTATAAGCAAGATTTTATAGTTGCTCTATTACGAATCAATCAGCTATTCGAAATGTACAAGGTCATTCTGAAAGTATGAAAAAGACCGAGCTAAAGATAATGAAATGTGACTTTTTGCAAGTACTTACCACATTCCATCGGATACCCATCTATCTCCCAGTAACGCCCTAAGCTCCGGCTCAGCGCCCCTGGGAGCACGCCTAAGCACGTTACCTAAATTGTAAGGGTTCATAGCTTTCCGCTCGTCACATTGCCTCGTAAAACTTTGGAAGCCTTAACTAACAGCTAGCCAATTTAAAAAACACACCTATGGTCGAAAAGCTTAAAAAAAAATCAAATGAAAAATAGGTCGAATATTAAGTTTATTAAACGTAATAATGACTCTCCCCATGTAATAAACTGTATGACAAATACATTTGAAGTAGAATTTGAAATGTGTATAATTACAAGTTTTGGAATATTGAGTTCTGAATTTATAGTATTCATTGAAATTGTATTAGGTTTATCATCAGACAGCAGATTATCAACCTCGCTATATTATTATCGGACAATAAGAAAGCACAGGTGTTCGTTAGAGATTATGTCCCTGATGAGATATTATTGTAATTCGAACTAGACTGATAATGATACCTAGTCCTTGCTGATAGTTGGTTGAGATCCTTTCTGGCAAGCCAAGTGACTTCCATTTAATTGTATGTCTGTTCCGTATTTTTAAGAAATACTAGCTGTCCCGACAGACGTTGCTCTGTTGTCAATCATTGACAGGTAAAAATGGTTGCTAAGGAAAACTAAATTGTTGTTTTCACTATATTCCTAGCATATTCTCAAAATTACTCGCCTCTTGAACCTTCCTTGGGCGTTCACAAATATTTCAAAACCAAAATTAGCCAAACCAGTACAGCCGTTTCCGAGTTTTAGCGAGACTAACGAATAGCAATCCATCTTTATGTATGACGGCTTAAGTTGAAAAACAAAAAGTTATATTGCTACTATAATGTATAAGCTACAATATTGTAAAGTTTGATCAAATTCCATTCAGTAGTTTTTACGTGAAAGAGCAACACAGCACATCCACATATACAAATTATTGCCTTTATGATATTAGTGGGATAGAGATTAAGTATTATAGTGGGATATAATATTTATAGTGGCTATAACTAAAGACATTTATTAACCAGATTTGATAAATTATTCCGTGAGAAAATAAAAACAAAACTAATTATGTAGAGCAATTTGCGACGACATACTGAGATTCTTTGTTAAGCAAACAGTGCAATGAACAGAGATAGCACTGTTGAAACAGAGATAAATGATGAAAATGTTCTCATAAACGACAGATAGTTTATCAGGCAAGTCTTCACAGGCAACAAGAAAGACGTTGTAGCAGTCATTCCTAAGAAATAGGACTCAATGACTGATTGAGTAACTGACCTACGAATACCAGCTAAGTGGATGCTCAGAACGGCATTTTTACTGGGAATCCCAACCACCAGTTGGTTGTTTTGTAAACCCGTTTAGGGCAGTGACAGAAACTTATTTGTCTGAGGGCGATATTAAACCTGAATTACATTAAAATGCAGTCACACAGGACCCTCGATTGATCGAATCGATTTTTGGACATTTGCTTTCTATCCAAATCGGTTATTAGTTTAGTCAACACGATGTCACACAACAAACAACTATGAACAACATAACGTGCTGAAATCTTTCACAGCCCCTCCTTTTGCGTAAGAGGTTAATAAAAGGAAACGCCTGAATATAACAAGTTTCGTCGAATCTGTCAATGTCAGACACTCAATGGATTACGCGCACTCAGTTTCTGACTCTACAAAGAATTTGACTGATTCGACGCAGCTAGCCAGTAATTCTACATGAATTCCGCCACTAAACTTATTGAGAAAAAAAACCTTAATAGTGAAATGAATAGATAATAAGCTGTATGCGCCAGTGCTGCACATGACATAATATGGTGTTTATACTCAGTGGTAGCCACTTTGCGCGCCAGGTTGCCACCATCATTGTGAACAATAATGTTTTGTGTGTCATTAAACGTATTGAATTGAATTCGTTTGTTTGTAACTAGGGGTGAATCGTCAAGGTAAGCGTTTTTGTCGCTTAACTACACTTAAAAGCTGAAGCATAACCTGAGCTGATCTTTGCTACTTACATAAACGGCCTAACGTCCGCTGGGCACAGGCCTCACCTCAACTGAACGTGGAACGAGCCATACTCCAACACGCGGGCTCAGTGCGGATTGAGGGAGGGGTGTAAGGTTAGTGAGCAACCTTAATGTCAGATGTTATCAAACCGCCCTAACCGGACAAACTACTTAACGTGCCTTCCGAAGGACGAAGATGCCCGGAATACACATCACTAAATTTCGGTCGGGGTGGTCACCCATCACATTTCCAACCCGGCGTGTGTTTCTTTACAACAGCGAACGTTGCCGATCACTGTCACCTCCTAATTTGCTACTTAAAATTATATTAAATTAACATGCGTGATAAATTAATATTTAACAGGCCTAATTCGCCGTGTCGCCAGTAACAGTAACTTGTAACATAAATTACAAGGCAATTTGAAATGCGCTCAACGATAAAAGACGCATAACGACCGACCTTGGATTGAGCATAACTATTCATTGCTTTCCAATAACAACAAAACCTATACCTAACCTAATAGGTACAGTAGGCCGCAGGTCAGATGTTTACACTTACATAGTTTCGAGCTACCGGGAATGGGAGACACTGGATGGAAAATGATCGTTTTCGCTCAAAGGCAGCCACTGATTTCCTTGTTTAATTATGTGGCCGCCCGCGACTTCGTCAGCGTGAACTTCAACCCCTATTGCACCCTTTCAGAGGTTAAAGTTCTATAAATATTTTCTCATTGTATGCCTAAAATATTTTTTAAAAATATTCGTTTCACCGAAACTCGTGAATGCCTTAATAATTAAGGCTGAAAGTTAGGTAATTAAACATTATTATGGGATTATACTTGTCTGATACTATAGTGACCGATATGATAAGCAGTATCTCAAATATTATGTTGCTTAGATACAATAACGTAACAGACATACAAATATTATCAAATTATTGATACAGTTATGACGTTTTTTTAATTAAAATTTATTGGAAAATTACCGGTGCAATAAAATTAAACCCTCACAACTATCATCTGTTATTATAGTGCTTGATTTGGGAAACATTAGTGCGACAATGCAATGTACAGTGTGGCATGTCTTAAGGTACAAGTAATATGTAAAACGACGCAGGCGGCAGGCGTCGCAACGCAACGCACTGATTGGGGCTCATCCTTAGGTAACCTCACCACTAAAGTTGTATTCGACGTTAAGATTCCATCATAACGATCGTAATGTGAAAGATTTACGGCAAATACTTGAAAGGAATAAAGCAGTGCAGTTTGTGACTGCATAGGCAGTGTACCTTAACGTCAAGCGTTTGGATTTGATTTTGCTAAGCAACCTTGGGGTTGCTCAGCAAGCTTTCGACGGAACGCTGTGTAACTTTCAACGAGATAGAATCCTAAATAATGGCAGGAAAGAACGACAGCAAAAAAACAAAAATTATCTGTCATGAAATAGAGGTTAAGTGGAAGTGGCATCCTGGCATCGCATCGGCAGGACACAACGCCCAATATGTCTGTTAAAACGCAGTAGTCCTGTAGAGGATTATGTTATGTTATGGTATATTATGTTTAAGTCAAGGTTAAGGTAAAGGTTTGATGGCTCGAGGTCGCCAAAACCCGGTAGCTCTGAAACCTGTGTACACCCAAAGATTTCCTGACAGTTTTCAGGGTCATACTTAAGATAAGGCTTTCACTTGTATATCACCAATGCATTCGTACCATAAAATATATGTGTGATATTTCCAATTTTTAATTTAAAAAATATGAAAACCAATTTACGCACCACAAACTTACTTATGATTTTAGATATTTCATTTTAAGACTTTTCGGATTGTATCATAATGTCGAAAGGTCATGACGTTTGTAATAAAATAAAGATTTATTTACCTAGGTTTACATGGTGATAGTTCCATGACATGAAAAATACTTTCTTATATCAAACAACCCAGTCTGAAACACATACTACAATTGCTAATTCTGCGTCTTTACGACCTAAAACGATCAACAGTCCTAAGAAATTGGGTAGGTACCTAATGTTCCTGATTTACTTAAATAGGGACCCTATTCAATGGAAGCTAGTAACATACCTGCACCCATGTCCCAGTAATGTTGGCCAAGATCACCATCCCTGTGGCACACGCGTGCTCGGAGCACGGACACACAACACTAATCGTTTCCTAATTATTTCTTCATCAATCAATATTATCTTATCTGACTTAACCCGATGGGTTTAGTGCCTAGCTGGCTGGGATTAAACAAAAAAAACGATATGTCAGTGGTTTCTGGCTCAGAGCAATGCTATGTTTCTCAGCCTTAAGACGCCGGTTCTAGCGTCACATACATGTATTTTATGTACAGTTTATTCATTGTATACATTAATATAGTAGTATTTTTATTACTGTGTACTTCAAAATAAGATTTGACGGCTAGAAAGTACTGTGTGAGTACTTAAGTCACAGTTTACGACAAAAGTTTTATTAAGAAAGCTGAGAGTACGGTAGGGCATAGTGTGAAGATTAATGTATAGAAGTAAAAGTGTGATACACACATTTTAATGATCGACATAACGATCGTACAACGACTGACGGATACTTACTTACATTAATATAAATCTTTGATATTTGTTGTTAATCAGCCTTTGACTATCGCTCTGGGATTTTACTGCGCATTCAGATAAATGGTTCCGGTTACACAGTTCTACAATTTCAGGTTTCTTTCAAATTTTCGAATAACAACTCATACTGCGTTTTCATTGCGTGAACTATCTAAAAATATACTTTAATCTTTGTTTCTAGTAATTCAAATATTACTTACCCTGCCAATGATTATATCGTCATTATCATCAATCATCAAGTCCAAACCAGTCTCATGACAGATAATCATAGGTCAGTCCACACAGAGTCAGTCCCTCCCCAATAATTATGGAGATGTAATACTTATAGAGATGTATTTCAATTTGTTTTCTTCTCATACGTCTGCTGATGGAAAACTTAATGGTTGAACTGCTGGTATACGTGCCTTTCTTTCTTTTCAAAAAGCTGTCATTTATTTACTTACATAAATTTTCAAAGCTAACAATTACGTTAATTACCAGTTGAAATCTTCGACAAAAAATTAAGAATGAAATGAACCAAAGTATAGTATAATTTTGAAAACAGAGAATACTTTTAACTAAATATAAAAAAATTGTTCAAGTATATTTTATGAGTGTTTGATTTATGTAATAACTAAAACTGCCACCCTCTGTTTTTGCATGCGTGAGAAACCAATAAATATTTGTGACCTTTGTATACCACTTGCTCTGCAGCAAAATACTATCATATTCCGTTGTTGCTTCTTCAAGCCAAAATTAAATCCAACTGTTACTAACTGTACTGTTGTATACTAAGTTTTTCAGTGTGACCTTGTCCGATTATATAAGCAAATAGGAACCCTCCACAAAGGAGCTCGAGCGCGTTTAAACATTTGAACAAATTGCCTTTTTGTATACATGAGACAGTTTCAGTGGTACCTACAATACAATTATTTTCCGCGACTGTGACGTTTATTGTGCTTGCTGTCGTGTTGTTACTTGTAATGGACACAGTAGAAAAACACTTAGTTGTGCAAAAGATAAAGAGTTAAGTTTTTATAGAAATTTACTTAAGTGTAATCCACTTCAATGATAAAGGATTAATCCTTTAAGTTTACTAGAGCCTGGAAAGTGCGGATTTTTCTGGGTTTTTAGAGAACTTTTTGATACCTATGCATTTTCGTTAGCTCTATAATAGTGCAAAACACAAATTCCGTCTTATGTAAAATAAAATCTAACCTTTTGTTTTATTAGTTAACTTATCAGAAAAAGATAACACTCATCAGATTCTAGAATAAAAATTGGAGAAGACAAGTGCGTCCGGTTTATTGAAGAAAAATTTAAGGGCATTTAAAACCAAAAAAAATACTTGATATAGATAATGTTGAAGGTCCGGGGCAAATAAAGACTTTCTGATTTGTCTTGCAATTGCAAAAGTATGCACATCAATTAGTAATTACTTTTAAGCGCCGTGTTTTAGACTTATAATTAAGTAAGTGCACTTGAATGGTTATTTGTTAAAAAGATTGAATCAATCGTAGGTTAAAAAATTAACTATTGATTTTAATAAGTGGTAATCCATAAAAACAATTGATGATTCGTACCGTATACGAAGCTTATTGAGTGTGACACTCAATTCTGTTTTCTAAAACGACTAAACGTTACGCCCAGATGGAAAACTAGTACCTACACAAATTAGGAAGTACTTACATTCAAGTGGATGATGTGTATTGGAGGTATTATTACCACTTTACAACATGTCATACACTTACAGCCACTCGAGAACTTGAAAGTAATTATGTACATGCAACACAAACGCTATAATACTAATGAAAGAGTTTCAGAACCGAAGAATTTGGCGTGATGACATACTAAGTGCCTTCTTAGCATGAAACTTTAAAAATTATATACCTACCACGTTTTGATATCACGTAATAGGAAAAAAACCGACTTAGTTCTTAATCCACTTGCCTTTTTTATTTTGTCATGTTTTCAGTTATTGGGGCTAATTGGCAGTAGCCATGCTTTTAAAGATATTAAAAACCTTCGAAAAAAATGCATTTACGGTAAAGTTTAGTCTTTCAATAACCGTTAGTCGGTTTGTTTTCAAACTGTAGTCTAATCATTTAAATATGTCCATAATTTGGGTAAGAGCTATTTCCTTTTACATTACGAAGTTCTTAGTGTTTCAGAAATCTAATACAAATACTTATTACTTTCCTTTAGTTTGCAAAGGCGTCACCAATTAAGATTTCAATAAAAAGCCGACAGAAATATATTTAGCATATTATTTTTTGTTAGCTGTAAGACTAACATACCTAAATATCGCAAAGCTACAAGTTCCTTTCCGTGCGTAAGTCACTCAAGAATCCCATCATCATCATCATCATCATCAACCTGTTGCAGTCCACTGCTGGACATAGGCCTCTCCTATTACACGCCACTGAACTCGATCTTCGGCTAAATCCGTAAGAATCCCAGCTTCGACTAAATTGTACGAAAGGTCACCTGACAAAGAGGTTAATGACTTTAACCATGACTTATCTTACATATCACGGTAATCGTGTTGATAATAGATAAACCATCGAGTAGATGCTTTGCAGGTGTTCATCTAAATACTACAATTGAGATATGGAAAATACTTTCTACAAGTAGTTAATAGATTAGGATAAGTGGAGTTTCTAGTAGGTACTTAAACATCCACGTTATGCTGTCCCGTAAAATGTCAATAAAACTGAAAGGTACATACTGAAACTGAAAGGACATCATAGAATACTAATTGCAAAAACTTAAATTTGCCCAAAAAACACAATGCCGTAATATTTTTGTGTGCGAAAGCCGGCTTTGAAATAAAATATTTTTACCAACATTACCTTTATTCCAGAACAGCACTAAAATAAACCCTCAACGAAAAATTTTCGATTTACAGTAGAACACAGTTTAAAAATAAAAACGAACCGATTAGTTCAGCTCGTGGTTTATTTTAAACTTATTTCAGAAAATGTGGGTCACGTTGATTCCGTAGATGTTAGTTTGATTTAGATAGCCTTGAAACTATATGCAGTTGATCAAATAGGCCAGAGTTTATTTCCGAGTACGATTTCTGTTCTAGCTCAGGACTTCAGGCATTTACATACATACCATCACAACCACATCCCAAACGGGATAGTCAGAGGCACACGATCACGTCGTGATTGTTGCCGTCATGGTGAAAGAAAGAAAGAAAGAAGGAAAATTTATTTTCAAATTTATTTCAAAGGTGGGTCAAACGCTCTCGTCGTGGCCCAGAGGCCCACTCTGAGACTCTTTGCCCGAGGTCAAGACTGGCCTGAACATCTACTTTGTGTTCATTGTACAATTTGCGGCCAACTCTCCAGTTATAGAAAACACCGAAAAAAAACCCAAGCACCTTGCAGTTCTTTTGCACGGTAAGGAAGGATTTGCAAATTTAATAATACTAAATCATGAAAATACGAACAGTATATGACTGCAGTGGGAATTCGCCGAGGAGCCCAAATTAGGAATTATTCGGTTTTGTTGTGTAAATAGCTGCTCTGTGCTGCTCATATAAAAATAGGAGGGTTAAAAGTAGGTAAAATTCGAAGTAGTTCTGAGAATCTGAAGATTTTATTTTAAAAAATACTATAATTGGCAAAAATGGATTTGGTTAATTCTCGTTTTTCCTTTTTTGTTTTTACTAAACACTTATGCAAGTCAATAAATCACTTTTCTTTTTGTTCAGGTAAAGTAACCATCACTTAAAACCTAGGTTAGGAAATTATCTCTGAGAGTAGGAGAAAGACCTTCATGAGTACAGAATAAGGCTCAAAGGCAATGTCTCTTTATGTATATTACAAGGAAGCCAACCAGCTCTAGCCATCGAGAAAGTTTTGAATATCTAAAAACCTTAATTACCACTCAAGGCAAAACCCAGGTAGACCTATATTTTGGATTAGATGCTATCCAATTTATCGCGAACGAATGTAGTACTTTGAGCCTACGATAAATGAAGCCTATCCTGAGAGATTATTACGCACACGGACGGATTAGCAGCTGATTCACACGTCATCAATTAATGTCAGAAATGAAATTTTGCATGTAGAAGTAATATTGTTCAAGGCCGTTGATAGATTCAAGTGACAACGGGACCCCGAGCTAGCCTCGTCTTGCCGTGGACCTAACGCAGACCGCCTTACCACTATGTAGAAAGGGTCCTATGCAAGCACATTGCACCGGCTTCAGCTTAACCTGCCTCAGATTCCTTTGGTCACGTGTTTTTAATACAGCTAGTAAGATAAGATTATATATTACTTCATTGTACAATTGAAAAAGAATAAAAGAGAGCCCAATTATTGCATTATAATCTAACTAGCGGCTGCCCGCGACTTCGTCCGCGTGGAGTTGAGTTGAAAAACAAAAAGTAACATTTCTTTATAAATTGTAGCCTATGTCCGATTCTGTACATCAGAATCGGACATAGGCTACAATTTATTAAGGCACATTATTGTAAAGTTTCATTAAAATCCATTCAGCAGTTTTTACGTGAAAGAGCAACATGGCACATCCAGACATACAAACTTTCGCCTTTATAATATTAGTAGGATTAGAGACGGTGTCAAACCAGGCGCCGCTTGAACACAAAACATGAATGCAAGCAGCGCGTAGCTCGAGTGTAAACAAATTCAGCTTTCAGACTGATCAAGATAAGATAAGATATACTTTATTGCACAAAGAAAACAAGTTACATAACGATGCTCAAAGCGCGCAAGCGCGAGTGTCCCTGATTGTGCCTACTAATTGTACACTTTGAGGTGACGGACAGCATCGACATGACACAGGAAGGTGCGTCCGGCCCTTTTCAACCCAAGGGAAAACCGGGACAAGTCATTGGCAACATAATAAACAGCCCATGTGATAGGAGGCTTATTCTTTATTTATTTTTTTCCATCTAAGCAGCAGCAGTGGACGTCTTTGGTACGTTTTGCATAATCTTGGGCGCGGAAACAAGTGTATAGATTTGTAAAAAGCCGTTCACGTCTACAGCGGTGCGGGAGCGGTGTGCACTAACACAGTGTGAAGTTAACACATACTTTCCAAATAAGACACCTTATTATTGATGTACATGAGCTCTATAAGGTAATAAACCAACAGCTCAATCCACGAGTTTTCACTAGCCCAAACCCAACCAAAATTAAATTAAAATTGTTAAGTGCCTTCAAAAGTTGTTATCTCAGAATGATAAGCTAGAATATCGGCATGAAGGTTTGTAGGTAAAAACAAAACGCAAGTCAGCAAGAAACATTATGCTGTGAGAGACTGCGGTGACACAACGTTTATGCCAGTTACAGGCTATTAACGTGAATTCATAAAGGGAAAGATACTTTTTAATTGCCCGCATACTTTTTATTTATTTTCGGTCAACATGGTCTGCTGGAAGAAACCTCATTTCAGAGGTGGGCTCAAATGTAGTTTTCATTTAATAATTGTAATTTTGTGTACGGACTAATAAATAAATACTGAAACTATGGAAAAGAAGTTTCATCACAAACTTTTTTTCTTACGTTTGCTTCGTAACGAAATTTAAAAAAATACAGTTTTGATAGTGCATTTCTTTCAAACCAGGCGCATCAAATCAAGCTTCTCCGACGAAAATAAGTGAGATAAATATCTTATCTTTATAATGATTAGACAAGTGTTCCAAATTACTCAGATAATATTCCAATTATTATGTAATTAAACCCCCTCGCTAAGCTAATGCTGAGAACCTCGTAAGAAGCCAGTAAATTGTTTTTTCGATTTTATTGGTGTTGTATCGGCCCCGGAGTAGTATACCAGGGTATCGTACAACAAACTGGGCAAAAGTGTGAATGGAAGCCTCCGCCCAAATGTAACGAAACGTTTGAGGCAAGGTTCCACTCGAGCAATACAATGCTAGAAAGAGTAAGAATCTGCAACTGACTAGACTAGGTGTTTTGGTTAAAATGTTATGTGCTCAATATAAACTTTATATATAAACCTTGGCATTAAAAACTTTTCCAGACACGCCACAAGAAGTGAAAAAGTTGTTTTGTAAAAATAATATGTCTTTTCGTGGAAACAAATTATGAAATTCTCGTCTGGCCAGTACATAATGGTACAGTCATAACCAAAGCGGTTTCGCGAAATTAAAATACATAATTTTATTAAAATCCTCTACCCAACTCAAGGATACAAATATGTTTTAGTTTTACTTTAAATTGTATAATTGTTCATTATTAATATAGCATTCTATAGAATCGCGTGCTGATTGTCATGAAGCTTGACGTGACAACAATGAATAACCCCATAGGTTCATTGGCACAATTGGTTTCATTGGTTTCAAGTGGTCCAACAATCGAACTGCATCTTATGCAGTCCTACTTCGGCTTGGGTCAAGTAATGTTTTTGTTTTTTGAATGTAATTGTTATAAATGAGGTAGGTTATGTCTCAATATTAGAGAAAATGTTCACTCGCAGCTTTCGTCAAGTCCCATAATTTATTCAATTGTTGCAATTATATTTAGTTACTTTTCGGGTTTTATAAAGGGTTTTTAGGAAAGTTTGCATGTAGACTGATATCTTATTTGCTTAACTAAACTTCACTTTTAAAATCTAATGGAATCACCTGCTAATAGTTTGTAAACCGAGCATCACATTCAACTGAGCGTGTAGTTTAGGTAAAAAATAGGTGACGTTAACGATCAAATTATTTAATGATTTGTAATTAGTTCAATTTATTATATCAACAACAATCAATTATTTCGTGAATTGACCAACACAAAAGTTATTTATTTAAACTTTCGTCACCGACTATACCTCCAATGGGCTAAACGTCATCGCTATCAGATTGCAAGTTATCTAACGCCTAAGATAATTACAATGTTAAAAGGAAATTATGAATATTATCTGCATAGCTACTGAATTACCGAGTTTTAATCCAGCAATCTATTCTTATCTACGTCGGTTTAAGCAACGTAAGATTTGCGGATAAAAATATCAAGTGCGTGCTTTAGTAATTACAGCTGTTCGCATTTTAACAAAGTGTAATTAGTACGGAAATTCATTTTCTAAGTTTAAGAGCTTATTCACATTACGTTACAAGAAGCGCGACTGCAGCGGATGCCTACTAAAAGAAGCAGCGCCTCAGCCGCTTAGTCTAGCCGCTTAGCTTAGCTTACATCCGAAACAAACGCAAATCAACGTTGAGCATCCCTCAGAAGTATAGCTGTCCTTTTCAGTTCTATTGACATTTTACAGGACAGCATGAGGGTGAGCGAGTGCTTAGCGTTGATTGACGTTTGTGAATTCCAGGGTTAGTCTAATGTAAGCAAGTCTCGCGGCCTTTTTTGTATTGTGAAGGCATCCGCTGCGCTGCTTGCGACCTAATGTGAATTTCAGAACAGAGGTTCAGAGACGATCTTAAAATAGATTTAACTAAACAATTTGACTAAATTAGTTAAAGTTATTTATATAGCAAGCATTTAAAAGCAGTAGCATTTTAAACGCCAGATTTACCTACAACCTTTTTTTAAGTTGGAAAAAAAACAAAGAGACGAATGGACACGCTTCTCATTGTATCATTAGAAATTGAATCGTCTCTACTTGGAACAGAATTCAGAATAGCACCAGCAGCGTCCTAGCGGTTCTGAAAGCAGCCTTTTCAGTGCTGTGCTATATTTAGGCGTATGGTTGGATTCATAGATTGATTTCACTAAGTTACTCAGTTTATTATTATATTCTGTAAATAACATACCATTTTAAACGCGGGAACTCACCTTTTATGGATTGATTTTAGATCTGAAAACAAAAATAGAGTAAATTAGAATTGCAGTAAAAATACAGTGCTTACAGCATAAAAATAAGTAGCCAAATAACGAAAGTAACCGTCAAACTCTCTCATTACGACTATGACAATATTTTAAAATTTATTTTCAATGCAAACCATTCCCTCAAATAAAGGAATCTTAGACAATATTTTTTCATTTCGATTCAATCGAACTACAAGTGAAACACTTTATTTCAATAAAAGTGTTCCTCATTTCCACTATTGTTGTGCCCGACAAGGTTCATATTAATCCATTTACAAATGTAAGATCTTTAAGTTACACTGTCAAACGCAATAAATAATTGAGTAATTGGGTATTGCGTATTTCCAAGTGTCTTAAGAATTCGATCAGATAATGCAGTTTTTATTAATTCGTTGAATAGTAAAGCATACTTCTTAAAACGGACCTGTAACTCAAATTAAGACCCAAGTTACTACGACAAAATAGACGAAACCGTGCAAGTTGCTCAAGCGAGAATAGGCGTCTATTTCCGTAACGAATGAATGTCTCTACAAATGTACTAGCTAGAAACGTTGTTACGGTAACAGTGACGTAAGATCTAAGCTGAGAATGTTCCTACGCTGGCTTAGTATAGCTAAGCAGTGGAATTAGCTCTTGTGGTTTGTGGCAGCGAAAGTAATTAAAGTAAGAAACAAGACCTGATTTTGACGTTCAATTTATTTTCCATCCCTTGAGAACCGAAACAGGGCCGCATACGTCTTAAGTATTTTTTATATTTATCTAAACTACAATTATGGTAACTATCCGTCAGTCAGTCTGTTAATTACAATATTTGAAAATTTTAATTGCGAACAGAATTCTTTGAAACCTGTATCGACTTGCACTGAAATTCACTAGAAATGTTATCATAGTATCAATTTCAAGTTTGAAATACTTAAAACTTTAAAATGTGTTACGAGTTAAAATGTTCAGAACTTCAAAACAACGCAGAAAAACTAACGCAGCATTTAACTCGTAGAATTCCAAAAATCAGTGTTGCTAAGGCCATCCACGACAAGAAAACTTCTCGTAAAAACTAAGCATACTTTGCAGGTATAGTGTCCCTTTTCTTTCTTTAGACATTTTACGGGTCATCATTATTTCAGGCTACTAAACTATGAGGGACGGTTTAGAATGGTGTATGTATCTATATGCTCATCCGCCAATTTTTGAGCTCGAGGACTTTAAAACTCTGCTTCACGCATCTAACCAGGTGGTGTGTCTGAACGTCACACCTGATAAATTTGGCACAGGCCTCAACATAAGTGACACAGGATATACTGTGGCTTCTTGTCACCTTTTTTTTACGAGGTAATGGGATTCCCTTTACCCGGGATTTCCCGCACAGACCCCGCCGTGTGCACTTCTAGTGGCCCTGACGCCTCACAGTCCCCCTTTAGTCGCCTCTTAAGACAGGTGGGGGGGGGAACCGTAGCAGGATTCTAACACCCTCTCCAACACACGTCGACATAACTTTGATGCTTCTTTAGTAATTGGTGTTGTGGTCCTAAGGTTTCTTTTTGCCCTTCAACATAGAGCTTTCTTAAGGTCAAGTTTATAAATGTCTAAGTGACCGTCACCAACGTTCTTGTGTTACACGTACTGTGGGCGAGACAGAACCCACTTTCATCATGTTTGTTTGTCTCGTCCATCGATACGTACACTTAAGTAAATTGAATTGTCTCTACGTCACATTCTATAAAGGTATCTTTTAGCTTAAGTGTTGACCAATATTTATTTATTGGTAATATTACATAACCTTCGAAAAATATGTCTTATAGCCGGGGGTGACAGAACTAAACAAACATTCAACCGAGGATGGCTGGTAAGTGGTGGTATAAATACAATATCTATTCAGGCCTTGCTTGCTAACAAATTAAATATGAGAAGGCCAATCTAACTGAAAAATTCAATTTATCGGTTGCTTTAATGATCGTTCATTTTTCTCTGTTTTCCTTTTTCTGTTGACATAGACACAGTATAAACAGTAGGTTATCTATGGCCGCCCGCCGAGTTATTAGCCTAGGGTGCACACAGACACTCGGCACAGCCCGTCCGTACTGCCGCCACCTTATTCCCCCCTTTTTATGCTAGCGTGTGCGTGAAATCGCGTGCCGACACGGCGCGCGACGCGCACTCACACATTCAAACCGAGAGCGGCACGTTTGTATGTGGATATTTTACTGTTCCCTGTGTACTGTGACATAGATTTTTGTTCTTTTTTGTGTTGTTCACAGCCAACTTAGAAAATAAGTAAAAGAGCATAGATTCGAATTAGATTTATAGGGCTCCGTAAATCACAGTCGTGTCATCGTTCATCACGTGACTTGAATTGGATAAAGCGACGTTTCGGCTGATTCCCCCACGAATAGCGGTGACGTCATCACTACGTCAGAAGACAAACGGTTCTACGTCACGTTTGCTTATATCATCACTTTTTATAACAAGCTTCCACTTGTCTTTGCATAACCACTTTTACTCGTCACGATACCGAAAATACGACGGTTTGGTAGGCAAGTTACCCTCGTTAGATTTAGGTTTTATTATGCTAACCCTGGAATGAAGAGGGTATGAATCTGTTTTGCATCAAAACTGGGTACCTACGTTGTTTTTGACGAAGCCTTTATTAAGATTTTCTAATATCTTACATAGCACTTACAACTAATTATGGACCGAAACAGCGCCAACTTAATAACCGACCGAGATCAAGATGTCGTCTAAGCCAGTTTGGATCCATATTTAGCATCGTTGTGTAATTTGTTTCCTTTCTGCAATAAAGCATATCTTATCTTATTTTGGACTCACGTCTAGACCCTTATCTTTTTGCCGGATTGCAATTCCGCTTGATATTCAAACTTCAGTCCGATTGAGTCCACCCAGTAAACCTATTAGCCGAGGCTTGACATTGCTAAATGATAGGGAGTTCAGCCCTTCGCGCACACCGTTCTGATTTTGGTACTTTTTTTAAAACTTTCTATCAGTCTATGTCGACACATTCAAAATGCTGGCTCGAGAACTATTTTTTAACCTAATTTTGGCAAACTGTTTGTATATTTGTATTTTAGCTCGATTGTGAACCTCTGTTGAAAATTTACTCACCAAAGTAGGTACGCAATGCATAACGCTAAATGTGCATAACCCACTCCGCATGACCCCCGCCGCGGGCGGCTGATTACGCGTAGTGGGGTCTGTTTAAATTGGACGTAGCAACATGGCTTTGGTACGTTATTATTAACTCATTTTTGTTTATTTTGATTTCGCACTGCAGCGCAGTCGTGTAGGTACTCTGTTTAGTATGTAACTGTATATGACGACATATTTGGTGTAAGGTTTAAGAAGTTGGTTACTAAACTGTTGTCGCAGGATTCAATCAATCCCGCAGAGTGGTTACAAACATTTTTTGTGCATGAATTAGCTTTAATTTGTTAGGTTCAATTACTGTGACTGAGCATTTACTAGTGAGCTTGTCAATGCCGTCTTGGAGGCCTACAAGCTCATTCATGTTGTTCTTTAAGCATTCGCTAAGCAATATTTTTTTGAAAAAATGTCTTTAGGAGGGGAAATGAAAAGTTGAATATTCACGTCTTAAGTTTACTGTTTATACTTAAGAATACACTCAGATTTTCCCAAGAATGCCGCAACTTCTCACCAAAGCTTAAGCCTACATCCCTACAGCATAGTCATGACATAAATACATAATCATTTGATATTGTTACCCCCTTAAAACCGTGCCAGCTGCAAACCTAGATCTTTATAGTACAGTAGGCTAGCCAGACTTGCGTGTTCGGGCCTTGCTGTGTGCTATCGATTGGCGCACGTGCTGGCTCGGCCTGTCTGACGAAGAGGTGGCTTAACATTCTATGCTTTGTGAATAGTTTAGGAATAACACGCCTATTGTATCGAAATAAAACAACTTTACGGATTTTACTCGCGGTCTTATATTTTCTTTCATTTTCTAACCCGATGTTTCGAATACTTTACAACAGCCGTGATCACGGGATGAAAGAAAATATTATAAGATCGCGAGTAGAATCCGTTAAGTTGATTTATTTCGATGTATAGTGCTTGTGTAAATATTAGAAAACATTACGCTTATTGTAGTTTACTGACTGTTTTGAAAAAAAAAATAGAAAAGTAACTGCTGAGTTTTTTGTCGGGTCTTCTCAGCGTAGAGACAACTGTTCGACACTAGAAGTAGAGTCACATTCATTTTAGTACCTACTGTATATTATATTTAAAAAAAATAGCTGTTCTTCAGTCTCGCTAAAACTCGAGAATCACTGAACCGATTTAGCTAATTTGGGCCTTGAAATAATCGTCAGTTTAAGAAAGGTTTAAAAGGTAAGTAAACATGAGAAAATGCAATGATGCAGAGAGAATACAGTGTAAACAACAATTTAGTTTTTCTTAGCAGCCATTTCTAAATGTTTGACAACAGAACAACGTCTCTCAGGACAGTTATTTTAAATATAAAAATTGCAGTACTGACTATAGTTTAAAATGTTGACTTAATTAATCATCCGTGCAGTCAATATTCTATCTGATAATACCCATTTCCGATATTCAAATGACCTTTCATCTCGTTACTTGGAATGCCAGGTTCGCCCGGCATGGCAGTGGCGAGATTAACTCCAAAGAATTCCAATGCTTCTTTGCGTTAGGGTTGCTACACTTCGTTATACAGGGTGAATTTATCAAGTGGACTTTCAAGGCCATATCCTAAACTATGAGAAATTTAGAAAAATGCTTAAAGCGGTTTCGACACGGATTCTGACAAAAACTGAACCCTTTTTTTCAACCATACTGATTTTTAATGATTCATACAATAATGTTAAGTTTAACAAGAAAATAATAAGATTAAAAGTTGATATTAACAATAGGGAAAGAGGATAAAATAAACAATACCACGGCAAATAGACTTATAGTTTACCATAGAACGCAAATATAAACCTTTTAATTCAGGTCATCCCTACTCCCCGCCCACACAAACGCGAAGTTCTCGAGCCCTAAGATAGCATTACCCCCATTAAAATGTATTATTACCATATAATCCGTATTTGCCTTCAAATCGAAAACACAACCTGTTTCCTCGCCGCGTAATAGCTGTACTCTACCGATTTCGTGACCTTTTCACTTTAACTAATAATAAACTATTATTATCCAAGAAAACCCAGCCCACGTAGGGTAACGTCAGCAGATTGAAGTAGCAGTGGGCGGGGCACATTTCTCGAAGAACTGATGGCCATTGGGGGAGAAAAGTCCTTGAATAGAGTTAGCTAGAGTTCCGTGGTTTCAACCTCGTGGTTCTTCCTGGTCCGCACCGCTAGGGAGTGGAACGCCCTCCCTGCGTCTGTGTTTCCGGATACATACAACCTTGGTGTCTTCAAGGCAAGAGTGAATAGGCATTTTCTGGGTAAGCGTGTTCCACCTTCGGCGTCGTCATCGCTTACCATCAGGTGAGTCTGAGGTCAAACGCAAACCCATTTTTAATAAAAAAAAAAAAAGCCGCCTACAATAGGGTAGATGACTATGAGTGATTTTGCATGTTTTTTTATGTTCCCCAAAAATAATAATTGATTACAAATGTTATTGTAAAACCACAATCGAAATTCGTTTCAAAATGAGGCTACAATAGGCCTGCAAACTTGGGTGGGCAAGTCCATTTCATATGTGTTAAATTTTTGTAAAACAATATCACTTTTTTGTAACCCAAACTATTATGAAGGAATTATGTTAGGAGACCATTATCATAAACGCAATATTGAATATAGCTGTCGAACAAAGTTATTACGCGCTCCTTACAAAAACAGCGACAGTGACGTCACTGTCGCTGTCACTTTTGTATGGAGCGTTTTTGGGCAAGTCCAAAAATGTGCATTTCAAATTGTGATATCTCTGGTGGTATTGATCCAGATGAAGTGATTCTTTGAGGATTGTTTACATAAATGTAAGGTCTTTCGATAATAAACAAAAAAAAATACAGTCATCATGCCTATTTGGAGAACCTTTCCATTGCAGCGCGGAATTCTATAAGGAAGAGCTATGTTCGGCAAAATTCCTCGAATTACTGTTGATGATGCTGACATTGAAATATTACGAACTTAAGACATTTGTACCACATTATAAGTTTACTCGTTAGCTCGTGTTCAAATTAAAATCAAATAAGCGTCATAACAGTATCTAGTTTAACACAACAAATAAGATCTGCTTCTAAACAAATGGTTATAGTAATTTGTCATTAATGAAAACATAAACAAGAGATAGTGATATCTACTATTATGAACCGATGTTATAACGACTGCAGGAGCCTAGTGACAATCTCCTAAAGAAGTATCAAAACTAAATAGAAATAAGTACTCTTAACATTTTTCCACACATTATTGACACTATTTTTGGTCATACGTTACTACAAGTGGTCACCGCCTTCATCAAACACACTTGGCTAAGTCACGAAAGGAGTAGAACGCTTTGCCGATGGCTGTTTCCCGTTAAGCACAATTCGAATAAATAAGTAGGTGCATTCTAGATAAGCATGATCCACTGTCACACGCTAGGTTATGTATGCGTATGTGCTGAGGTCGCGAAAGAATAGGTGTGTTTAAAACAAATAGCAATTCTTAAGTTACCTGCCTCTCCGAAAATTAGACTTGTAGATAATGACTCTAGGCATAAAGTTCATCATTAGTAGTACCTAGCATTTTTCCTCTTTTCTGGTGCAATAAAAAATAAATAATGAAATGAAATCACTCAAACTAACCATGTATAAGACCACACAGTATTGTTTATGTATACGAGAGTAAACAAACGGCATTATGTAGACATAATGACGTCATTCGAGAGTGCGGCTATTGTAATAATGTCATGAGCGTGTGGTCAGGCATTAGGTCAATGGGTTCCAAGTGATGTAGTTATTGTTATTTACGTCTAAGTATTAGCTAATGAACATGTGTAATAAGTATTATGAAATCTAGGAACTAGTAGAGTAGGCATTTGAATCAAAATGAGGCAGTTTGATCAGAGATCAAACTGCTAGTCCAATCCCTGATAAACGTGGATGATCTTGGTAATTTTTTGGCCTGTATTTTGGGCTCAAGTATCAACCTTAAAACAAACAGATTGTTTAACAAAGCAGCTTCTAGCCGAAGTATTCGAATAATAAAAATCAAATTGTTAGTCCGTCTGAGTCAGAAGTTCTCACTACCTACAGGTTTTTAGAAGTAAACCTGTGTTTTCGGATAGGAGTGATTCTCCGAACCCTAAATGTTCGATGTCTTGAGGTTTATTCTTGTAACTAAATGACAAATCAGTCTGCAAATAATTTTATAACATACTTCAGACTATTGCCTAACTTGCACAAGTTTATTTTTTTAAATAATATTTATATAAATATTTCCAAAAAATATGTAAAAGTAGTTCTTCTGACTAATATGGTGTGTCCGTAACCCAGTTTCTTGAACATTAGTAACAATAGCATTAATTCATATTGATAAATTGATGTAAATTATAATTATTACGAAAGAATATTAGTTGTTTCCTTACACCAAAAAAAATGGTACTCATATTAATGATTGTTTATTTATAAATAAATAAAATGTGAGTGTCCGGCACAAAAGTCTGATTTATATTGCCGCGCATCACTCGAACATACCCAGCTAAATATGAAACATCAGGTGACCCCTCCCCGCGCTGGCGGTAGCCTGTGGCTCAGCTGACGTGGTCGCAACGAGACGTGGGGCTGGTTCGCTTTGTCGCGGAGATATAAAGGTAAATAAGGTAAACCTATGTATAAATAGCAATCTTCATTTGAATACGTGTGATGATTTATCGATGTTAATGGGTGAAATTCTGATTAATATGTGCCTGATTCATATGGTAAAAATACCATATTAATCTAAATGTCACACATATTGTTAATGAAAAGTTACAGTGGCGGCACGTAACGCCTGTAACAAGTCATTCCATATGAACCTAATGTTATTTACGTGTCTAAAATTAGTAGCTGGAATTTTCGCAGCAGTCCTAATAACGTCAAAGGTTTCATATCTATCGACGACTGTATTTTCAATTGAATCGTTTTTTATCGTTCGTCTAGGCAATAAAATAAAGGTAAACAATAAAAACAAAATTCATTTAAATTAGAGTTTGAAAATATTAACTAAATAACTTAAGTGAAACTACCTACGTTTTAGGCTCAAACTACTGCTATCTGTAACTTGAAATTATTGAAAAATATCGAAATTTCAGTCATGACTCAAGCGTCATACAGTGTATTATTTGTATATGTCACCGGAAAATAACAAGAACCGTAAATTTGTAAATTTCCTAGGAAATTTATAAACTTTCGTAGGATTCTAAACGAGAGATAAATTGTATTATATTACGCCCTGATTTCCGGAAATTTATAAACTTACGGAACGCATCCGTAAAATAATAAGTGGGCAGTAACGAAACGCCATGTGCGCTCTGATTGGTTGAATAAGTCACGTGTTCCTTCTCCTTCCTCTCCTCCGCCATTTCATTTTGGCGCAAGGCCGGTTTTATTGTTTTAAATTTTGTAAGAACAATTCGTCTTCGTGTTCATTGTATAATTGGCGGTTAACTCTCCGGCGATGAGAAACACCGATAAAAAACCTAAGCAACCTAGATAACGGCGGTATGCTCGCCCCTTACCACGATGGGTTCAAATTCCCTCGGTGAATGTGGGCTTCTGAATGTTCCGTTCGTTCACCGTGACGGGAACTCAGTGTGAGTCTGACAACCCAATTCGGGATATGATCGTGAAGGTATGTTATATTTTATAAGTGTATTTAATTTTTTTATAAACTTTTTGGATATCGTAAAACACGATTTCTGCTGTTTTATTTTGATGAAGTAGGGGTTATCAGCCTATTATATTGTAAAAATTAACCCGTTAACCCAAGAGGTGCCCGTGGCGCAGTTGTGACAGTGATCGGCGACGATTGCTGTTGTAAAGCAACACACGCCGGGTCGGAAATGGGGTGGGTGACCACCCGACCGAAATTTAGTGATGTGTGTGTGTTTCGGGCATCTCCGTGCTTCGGAAGGCACTTTAAGCAGTTGGTCCTGGTTGACGTCGTTAGATGTCAGTCGTTAAGGTTAGTCAGAGGCCTTAGGGCGGCTTGATAACATCTGACATTAAGGTTGCTCACTAACCTTACATCCCGCCAGCAATCCGCACTGAGCCCGCTTGTTGGAGTATGGCTCGTTCCACCTCATAGTTGAGGTGAGGCCTGTGCCCAGCAGTGGGACGTATATAGGCCGTTTATGTTAAGTATGTTTATGTAACCCGTTAAACAAGGGCGTACCCAGGTAGGGGCAGGGGGGCAGCTGCCCCCCCCTAGAAGTCAATTTTCCTTACAAGTGGTAATCAAAAACGTGTTTCCTACTCTCTCTACGAAAAACAGGTATGAGCTGCCCCCTCCTAGCTGAAATCCTGGGCACGCCCTTGCCGTTAAACCTACCCAGTTTTAAAGTAAAATTCCAGTCAGTTAGGTAATCAAAACTGATAAATGTACAGTTTGGCAAGTCTAATTGTATCATAATCTATGAACACAAGCATTGCTACTGTCAACATCGACCAATCAGAGAGCAGTGTGTTATTTTCCGTAATTTATAAAAGCGTAAAATTAAAAGCTCTTCTGTGATTAGTCGAAACGTTTAGAATTTTACGAATAGATATTCGTTAGTTTATAAATTTACTACGAGTCGTCGCAAATTTATAAATTTCCGGAAATGTAGCCGTAAAATAATACATTTTTTCTTCCGTTTAGAATCTTACGAAAGTTGATAAATTTCCTAGGAAATTTATAAATTTACGGTTTTTGTTATTTTCCTGTGACATATACATACCTACTGTACTGGCAAATGCCTGCATGTTTTCAAAATTGAGACAGTATTATTTAAAGGTATTTTTAAGTATAATTATTAATAAATTTGTAATCTTTGTTTTTATATAGCAGTACACAGAAATGCCACTAGTACTATCAAAAGAAGAAAAAAGAGAGAAGAAAAAAATTGCAGTACGTATCAGAATGGAAAACCTTATGTTTTCCAGACAAGTTTAATGTATGGCGAGTGAAAATTCGAGAATCATTAATATTGTGATGATTGATATTGCCAAGCGCCATATCATGCTGTGATTGACTAGATTCAGGTGTTATGATAAGCATCATATGCATTTGATGGGATTTTAATAAATAATTGACTGATTTTTCTAACTACAACTTCATTTTTATCCCTAATTCAGATTCATATGTCACAAATTCTGATTCATATGGCCCCAAAAATTTTAAAGTTAATTATCTCGGAAACCATTCTATCAAAAAGTGTGCCTTTTTCAGACAGTCTTTCTTAGGTTACCATCTTTCGTTAAAATATGTTTTATAAGCATAAATGTGAAAAAAAAATTATACCATATGAATCAGACAAAGAACGCAATTTCGGAGAATCACTCATAGCATGCGTTTGTTTTTTCTCCAAATCCGCGTTTACGAGCGCAGAGAGTGTAAGAAAATTACTACGAGCTTAGGATGAGTTTCAGTTAGGGTTAAATCAACAACATTTTTATGTCCAGGGTGTCTCGAGGCCGCCGGTCTTATGACATTGTTATTCTGTTGTGTCTTCACGTCTGGCGTTTTGAACACAATGTGTCGTTTGGAATAGGTCTCAATGATTGAAGTTAAATTGTTTTCACTCCTTGACCTGATCCTGAGATTTTGAAATTGATTTTTGTGACCCGGGTCTTCTTTTAGTGATGCTTGCCTGAACTATAACTTTCCCTTTTGTTAAACATAATAACTTGTATGCTCACTTGAAAAGATACAAACAAGTAACCTAAATCAAATAAATAGAATGCATACGCGGAGTCATACCGTACCTTATACAATTCCATATTTTACAACGCAACGCGACAAATGCAACATATGTAGGCATTTTCTATTATTATTTATTTATTCTTATTTGCACAAACAACAAAAAAAAAAGTACAATTAGCGGACTTAATGCCTAGAGGCATTCTCTACCAGTCATCCGCATGAGACCGTTAACCGTTGTGTATATTAATTCTTACACAAAACGATAATTACCTACAATCGGAAAAATTTAGGTCAATTAAACATTCGTTCAGTTTGTTTTGGCCTTGAGTTTATTACTAATTATTGGATCAGTCACTGCCTTAAGTCAATTCTCAATCTACTGAAATAATTAATGAAATGCGTCGGCGCTTCTAAGGCGCCGAAACGAACCGCGATAGACGCAAGCACAGTATAAACCATACAGTAGAACATCTACATACAAACGTGCCACTCTGGGTTTGAATGTGTGCATGCGCGTCGCGCGCCGTGTCGCGATATCACGCACACGCAATTTCACGCACACGCTAGCATAAAATAGGGAGGCATAGGGAGGCGGCAGTACGGACGGGCTGTGCCGCGTGTCTGTGTGCACGCTAGGCTAATAACTCGGCGGGCGGCCTTAGATAACCTACGGTATGGTTTATACTTTGACGCAAGCGCCTATGTTCCACATTCTTAATTGTTCTAATCAATAATCGAGAGTTTTTTGTCTTTTTTTGGAACAACCGGTCAACCTTTATTAGAGAACAATTGATCGGCAGTCGCCTGATTGGCGGCAGTTCAATCGATTGGTCACATATTTATTGAGTTTGATTGTCATCATGACTGACAAGTGGGTTCGGTCCACACAACAAAACGGTAAGTGGCAAACCTTAGTTGACATGGTTTGTTAACGACAGGGCAATGGTTAAATGTTGCCTATAACTCAGAGTTTATGGGTTTAAGCCAATGAATTAAATCAATTTTACCTACTGATTTAATTCTTGGCCAGCATAAGTCATTAAATTAAAAATGTATATTCAGCACTCAAAAAAACTTAACACTTTTGCCTAGCAACATTCGTTGCAAAAAATTTGAAAATATTCGCTTAGATAAAGTCAGGGACTAGTTCATAGCAAATGCCGTGACGTCCACTAAATATCGGCATATAGTGCATACATTATGTTAAAATTCTGAAATATGTATTATGTACATAATTTGGTCATATGACGTAAAGCCTGCATGGAAACAGATAGAGCTTTGTTAATACAAGTACAAATCAGTTTGGTAAGTAAGAATCGCCTTTTTAAGCAAATGGGTTCTGAACAAAATTCAAAAATACTTACAAAAAAAATCAAATGCATTCACGATAAATTAATAATTCATCTCGAGATGAACAATTCCACTGCAGCTGGTGTAATAAAACCACTATACGAGACAAATTTAATTTTGTTGCAATTCTCATGTGAACGAGGCAGTATTACGAAACTCCCAGCTGATTGAATAGAATTACGACGAAACGATGCAGAAAAGTTGTATAAATCCTATAAAAAGAACAAATGCTTCCTTCCTCCCCATAACCTCTTCACCGAGAATAAGCTGACTAAGAAAAGACTTGAACTAGATGTTAGAAAGGCTCTTCTTTCAATGGACCGCTACAGGAAAATTCTCAAAAGTGGCTAACTATAAGCATATTCAATTACTTCAGGTGTCATTAGGTTAATTTCTTTTGTTATTTATTCCAATCGCTAATGATGCCAAACTGATGTTTTTAACATTTCTTTTTGATGACTATCAAATACATAATCTACACCAATTTTTTTTTAATCTTGAGTAGGTAGCTAAAAGGAAAAATAATAACGGATATCGTTTTTGCCAAAACAGTCTAAGCTTCAAGTGAGTGGACCTGTACAAAATCGAAGGACTTCCACTGATTCAAATATAAGAGCGTTTCCTACAATGTCCAGAATTTATAGCGTCACCTAGAGTGCCTCCTCTATATACTGTGTGACAAATTGTTTGATTTTATAGCCAAGAAACCTACAAAGATAATATACTAAGAAATATACAACTTGTATTCGAATATCTATCTACCTACTGGATAGAACTGGCATCTTTAGCTCCACCCTAACCTCGCAAACTTGAATGGCTTCCTCGCTCCATTCTAACAAATATGATCACACTTTGTTTCCTTCGGCGTATACTGTTGCACTGTGTCGTAGTCATGTTGTATGTGTATTTATGTGTTGTACAATTGTGACGTTGCAAAGACTACAACGAATGCAGGCGCGGTCCCTTCAGTCACGATTTACGAACCATCTCCTACCGTAAAATCTACACATCATGTATATTAAATAGTTGTAAAAATACGGCTTGACCGATTTTGATGAAATTTCATAAGCATGTTTTTAGGTCTGAAAATGTGTTATACTTAATTTTATGACTAACATATTTTTTGTAACTAAAGTCACGCGGACGAAGTCGCGGGTGGGCGGTTGCCAGTATTTTTATTTTTTTACCACATTATGGTGTTGTCGTTTTACACGATTTTAGCGTAACTTTGAGCCTTCAAAAGGACTATATTTCCTGTTTTTGCATAATTTTTCATTGATGCCCTTCTTGTTGGTCGTAGTATGATGTTATGTAAACCTCAAAGGCCTACATTGCGAATTCATTATCTGGTCGGGTAAGGTGTTACGCAAACCAGAATGGTTCCACAAATACCTAGCATACTTTCTGAGTCACTGGAATTTCAGCAGATAACTTCCACGTTTCATTACTGCCAAAATTGTGCTTTTGTACCATTCCAACACAACGGGACTTTTCAGGGTTACACATTGTTGGTTTAACACATTTCTCACCTTTCCTAGAATCTCACTTGGGTATGTAGGTCTTAATATAACTGCACATATTTGTTTCGGATTTAGCACACTAAAGTTTTGCCCATTAAGTTGGCTTATTTACTTGCACAGTCAGCCAATTCAATCGACCTTGAATAAGCCGATCGGTAAAAATAACACTATGTTGATGATTTACAAAACCTAAATTAAAAATTACCGATTATTTTAACTTTCATAACTTTTTACAAGCTGGACCTGGCTATGGATTTAGATGTTTTAAAAGTAATTTTCCCTTACTTACCCCCGAATTCACAAACGATAATCAAAGCTAAGCACGCGCTCACGCTCATGCTGTCCCTTTCAGTTCTATTGACATTTTACGGGACAGCATGAGCGTGAGCGCGTGCTTAGCGTTGATTGACGTTTGTGAATTCGGGGGTTACTTGTCCAAAGTATGCCTAGATAGATCGCTAAAGGCGATAGCTCTGTCAAGTTGTGCTTGCTTTTGATTGCTCTAAATAAAGTTATTAACTGGAATTTCCTTTGTTAATGAGCAAAATTGAATATTATCTATCTATCCAATGTTCGTGTCTGTCTGTAGCACATAATTTAGTAGTCCAGCCAGTCTGACAGTCCAGCTATCAACATTGTACAGAAGACGACAAGTCTACTGTTTCCTTTTGCCAGTTCGGATCACCTTATTCCAATGTGTTAAAGGTTATTTTCTAACAGCTATGTGAAGCACGAAACGTATCAAACTGTACCATCAGTTCCGCTTTGTTATCTGGTTTTGCGCTTTTAACGATTCATTTGTTTTTGGGTCAAGTCCGAATTCTGTGACGTCTTTTTGTTAAATAACAAACAAACAAATAATATTTGAAGACACGTGGTTCTGATTTGATTGTCATATGTTGGAAAGAGACCAGCTTCCTACTAATATTATAAATGTGAAAGTTTGTATGTGTGGATGTGCCGTGTTGCTCTTTCACGTAAAAACTACTGGATGTATTTGAATGGAACTTTACAATAATATAGCTTATACATTGGAATAACACATAGGCTATAATTTATAAAAAAATAACACTTTTTTTCCATACGGAAGTCGGACAAAGTCGCGGGCAGCCGCCAGTTTCAAATAATGCAGATACATATTTATACCCCTACTCTGGTTGTATTCTTAACAAACTGCGGTAGTTCATGAAGTATGTCGATGTGATGAGTTGAGTTTATTTTTGATACTGCTCTATTTTTGAGTGTACCGTTGTATTTTTACAAGGTCTTTTAATGCAACTGTTCAAATTAAACTTACAAATGGATTGCTATGATATTATAACATTGCATCGAATACATAGCTAACAAACAACACATACTTAAATTAAAACATTGATAACGAACATATCCATCACTAAAAGTTTATAAAAAACCCAATAAAATAGACCTACTATTCTCTCCATTTGTATACTTGCAAAAAAACGTCTTATTAGCACTTTAAGTGTAAACAGTATTGTTAAGTCAACAGGTCAACATGACACTACCTATTTACCTACTCTACTTATTTGTTTGAGTACTCTTAACGTTAGTTGCTATACACGCACACCCAAATACCCACGTGCTATAATACGTTTTTTTTTAAAGGGGTTATATATTCTTCCCACAGCTGAGCACAGGCCCCACCTCAACCATGAGGTGGCGCAAGCCATGTTGCGCATCATGCTCAGTGCGGATTGTTGGAGGGGTGTAAGGTCAGTGATAAACATCAATGTCAGATGTTATCAATCCGCCCTAAAGCCTCCGACTAGACGTGCCTTCCGAAGCACGGAGATGACCAGAAAATATATCACAAAATTTCGGTCGGAATGGTCACCCATCCCATTTCCAACTCGGCGTGTGTTCTTTAAACAGCGATTGTAGCTGATCAACTATCACAACTGTGCCAAGGGCACATCTATAAAATATTATGATAAATAAAAAAAAATGATCAATGGTCGCCCAACCCCAAAACGAGCTAAATAACGTATGGACCTCGGAGACATACACAAGCAGATAATGTACCTAAAACCTGAATACTCGTACATACACACATCAAAAGTGTCTAGGGATATCTCAAGCATTTTCATACAAAGTATAGCTATTGGGGAGGCTGTAAAAATTAAAATATTGATACCAACGTAGAAATTTTTAGGACACAGAAACTGCTATATCTGCCCTTTCAGCTATGCTATTCCGGTGGTCGCCAAAACTCACTTCGCTCGTGCGAGGTAACTTTAAAATTCCATTCCTTCGCGACGCTCGTCGTTTGAGAGAAAAGAACTAAGCCAAAAACCATTTTTTAATTATTGACATACAAAATGAGAGAAAATACTAATTCAAAGTAAAGCGTATTGATGATTGAGGTAGGTGTGAAGCACCGAGATGCGAAGTGATGTCCGATGTGCACCGCCGGAATAGCACGGCAGATTGTATAAAGAAATTCATTGTGGTAGCATTATTGTACAATCGTAAGGACGTTAAAAAAAAGACAGATTTTTCTTTTAAAAGGTTTCAAAATTTTAGCAAAATCAAACGTTTTTTTGTAATATTCTTAACCTTTATCTTATGCCTGTTTCCTCGAGTTATTCTAAGATAATGCTGAGCATTATCTAATATCTTTGATTTTGCTAAAATTTTGAAACCTTTTAAAAGAAAAATCTGTCTTTTTTTTAACGTCCTTACGATTGTACAATAATGCTACCACAATGAATTTCTTTATACAATCTGAAAGGGCAGATATAGCAGTTTCTGTGTCCTAAAAATTTCTACGTTGGTATCAATATTTTAATTTTTACAGCCTCCCCAATAGCTATACTTTGTATGAAAATGCTTGAGATATCCCTAGACACTTTTGATGTGTGTACTTACTAACATTATGTTAACATAAACAGATCGAACACAAACCTTTATCATGGAACGTAAACATTGTCTGACATGTCGTGTGTAGCGCACGCTCGAGGTAATTTAACTGATAAATTATCTATGCAGTCAGATTAATCTGTTTGTATCGTCACAAGTGTATGCAGAACTACAATAGACAATAGTTTTGGAGTACTTGAAGCTGGAACTGCAGGAGTGTAGCTGGGTCCTGTTCGTGAAAACCTATACTACCGTCAACCCGAACATGCAGGTTCGTTACGTTCACCATAAACCAACAAATCATCATACGTTTTACTCTGGACAAGCTCGTTGTTTTTGCATTAACAACATTTTCCACGAAATTCTTCAAAGAAAGATAAGAAAAAAGAAGTAAAACTTATCTCATCATAATAAACAGTAAACCGTTAAACAAAATAACAGATATCTACTTACTTCGTGTGCATTAACATGTCTGTTTGTATTGTCTGTGTGTTTCCTATATAATAAGTTTGTATTTAAATGAAGTATGTTAATCCGTTTGTCTAGTTCCCACAGTACAAGCTTTCCTTAGCTTGTGACTAAATGGCGCTCTGTGGATCAATGTCTAAGGTTATTCCATTGATTTATTGCACTATAAAAGAAATGACGTCATTAAAACGAAGGGTGAAGATTTAATTACTGACGAATGCATCCTTATTGATCATATAAACCCGATGACTCAGCACAAATTCCTCGTAAGCCAGCCTCCACCCGGCACGTGCATCGCAACAATGCTCTCGTATGGTTCGCAGCTGTAATCCGTCAACGGGCTCTGAAGAATGCCTCTTTTGTCTCCCTCGCAGCGATTGAATACTTGCCACTTAGCAACAGCGATGTATCGATATGCTTTATAGATATATCGATAGAGGGATCTTCTCGATTGAACGTATCTAATCATACGTTCAATCGAGAAGATCCCTCTGTGATTTGATCTGACAGTCTGAATTTGTGCTGAGATCTTTTTAAATGCAGCATTACATGATTTGAATCAAATTATTATTATCGTCATTGATAGAACCATAATGATATTTCAGCGAAAGTGTCCAAAGTGGCCAAAAGTTAATAAGATATTTAGAACAAATAGGAAATATAGATATGAGAGTATCTTAGAGCAGTAAACAAATACTGGAAGCTAATGATGATTATGAACAGTTTTAAAGATTTTCACTATAATATTTACGTCGAATACGTCCCCTTGCTCACAAAACTACCTGCTAACATTGTAGTTAGAGTACTTAGTGTATTTGCTGTTATGTTGATGCACTCAAATACATCACAAAGGAACACAGCAGTCAAACGGCCCGTATTCGGTTCGTCGACGTTTAGTGCCCAATTACAATTTAGGTTAGATCCACTGTTGAGCAGGGTAAAGCAGGTCAGATTTACGACTGAAATCATCAGCCATTCTAGGATTTAACACGGTAACGTTATATTGCTCAAACTAAATGAAAGGTGATTTTCTCTGCCCATTAGAAGAGGTAGATGAAAAATTTATTGAAAGAGCGATCTTTGTAACAGAAAAAGCAAGTGTACAGTGTTGCTATCAGAAAATTGCTTATAAGCATCACTGCTAATTCCATTTTACTCTCCATTACTCGCAAAAACTCGAGGTAAGCGAGTAAATGTTAGGATATACAATACACCAAGGCTGTACCAGAACCGTGGTTCCATCAATCGAAATAACGACTTCGACATTGGTTCCAAATATAAACTTGGTATTTGCACTTAAAAGGGCTCCAGCCAGCCCACGTAAAATATTCTGTTCCGTTTTATTTACGCAGTACTTTTTTGGATTTTAACGAAGCTTATGACAAGGTTTTTAATTCCTAACAAGGACAATTTTAAATAGCCAGTTAAATCCGATACGATTTGATAAGGATTGGACTCGTGAGTAGGTAAGTAAAATATTTGAAATAAAAACTGCACATTTTTAATAAATTAGTCGATAGAAGAAATCTAGAAATAAGGATCCGAATAGAAATTCAATAAATCAATCTTTATGCTGGTAGGTACAACGGGGGCAAAGTAAGAGAAGATCGAGTTTTTTCTTTAACGTCAAGTGATTTGTCACAATAAGTAACTGGTTGTATAGATTGGTGAATTTCAAACAATACCAACTTGACACAGTAGCATACCATTGAAATTTACGTAGATGATATTATAACAGGCGTGAAAGCCTTTCAATGAGTTCCAAATACTAACAGGAAAGAAAAGTTAAGAACGAATCTTGATTGGTCCCTAATTTCAGGAACACTCTTTGACTGATGACCATATTTTAATATCAAAATGTCACATGGAATAATTGCTCACTAAACTGTAGTTCACCTAGCAACAGCAGCCACCAAACACGAAAGCTACCGTCAACGGCATGGCAGGCTACCCATTTCCGGGCAAGAGCAAAATTAAAAAACTAAAAATGAGGAGTCTTGACAGCGCATTTTTCATTTCAAGACCTACGTATATTTTCTTGTCAGATTATTTTTAAGTGGGTTATTAGTACATCATATTACCTTGTATAGCGAAGGCGTGAATAAACTCGAAGAGAAAATGCAGATGTCAAAACAACTGCCAACCTCATAGCGTATTTTAATTTTTAATTAGATTTCAATGGCTTTCTCTTGCGGAAATGATCTTTCAAAACTTTTATTTGGTCTATCTCCTCTTTGAAATAATTAACAGTACCTAGTTGTTTTTTAAAATATTTTTATGTGTGTAGTTTTTGTAGACTGAAACTGTCGAAATGTTAAAGGAACTGTAGTTCTGAGAGCCGTCTTAACAATTACTTAATATGCCATGGAGACCTTTAGGATTAGTTTCATTATGATCATTATCGAAATACATTTCACTTTAAATATTTATTATAGATACGCCCGCTCTCTGATGGCCATTTGTTTCGTCCAATTCTCGTACCACTTTTGTTTTTAAATTTATAAGTTAGTGTTGCAATGTATGGAATTGACAAAATGTTTACTTGTTTTCTGCATACCTTCAGAGAATAAGATCTCTAGATAAGTTATGATGACTTAATTCTGCTTAGTAATAATTGCTAACTCAAAAATATCTAGTTTAGTGACATCTGCTCTACCTACGTTAGATACGCGCAAATCAACTCGGCCTAAGGTAATTCTTATTAGAAGTTATGTTAATGTTTGACTATCTATCATTCATTATAATATCTTGCTTTGTGTTTGAAGTTATAACCTATTCTCTAACAAACTATCGACTATTAATTTAGGGCGCTCTTTCGCCATTGCGTCAAAACTGTTATGTTTCAGAAGATTTGGTTTGAAGTTAAACTCGGAAACGATAGCTAAGTAGGTACTTGAAGAAAGGTAGGTAGAGCAGTTACTAAATACGTACGTTTTGCATACGCACATCTTTTGTGGATGTAGAGATGATTCATTAAATAAATAGCGCTGTTTCTTGCATATTTTATGATTGCCTTTATAACGATAAGATGAGACGTGAACAAAAGATTGAAGATCTTATTCTAATAAAAATAGTTAGAGCTCCTAAAATTAAAATATGCAATGCAAATGCCTTATTTGGGTTCCTAATTTGCTCGTAAAATTAAGTATTTAGCATAGTTCGTATGAAGTCGGTTATGTTAAAGGTGAAACGAAAGATATGCATGGTAGAGCCAAATGTGCTGTCATACACACTCTACTCTCGCTGTTTGATATGACAAACGTAAAAATCCTATAAAACCAGTCATAAAAAGCTGTTTCCTAGCACCTACGCCGACTGCTACTGTCGAAATAAATCCGTTTATTTATTAACCAACAAAACAATGGAAACAGCCTTAACGGCGAACACAACCTCCAGTATTATTTACCTGAGTATTAAAAAGCGATGGTAATCCACAGAACTGAAGAATAATACACTTAAACCACTCAGTTCACACACAACTAGTATTTTTGGGCGAATTGTACGCACATGTAGATTTGAGTTCAGAACGTGAGACGCAATACGCGACGGGGTCTCGCGGCGTCTCGCTCGGCACTAACGCAACGTCACAACGAACGAAGCAACGAACTCGTCGGACTACGGTCGGCAAAACATTATTCATACGCGAACGCGTCCCTGGCACCGAGCGGAGCGGACGCAGCGGCTGGCCAGCTGTTAATGTTTGCGAGCTGTACGTACTCAACTATACTTGCCAATCGATTGCACTCAATGTTATGATCAGATGACGTAACGCCTTCGCGTTTTCTTCAATAAGTATTGGCGCGCGTAAAGTTTCAAATATCAATCGACACTTTGCTCAATTATTATCAAACACACAAAACATTTGCTCATTTTTCATGTCTTTACTCATAATAATAATATTATAATGACGAACTGATAAAAATAGTCTGTAACAAATCAAAAACGGGTTCGTATTCGATGCGCATTGTGTGAGAAAGCCTAGTGCATTTCAAGTACAGTCGCACCGACAGTGAAAGAGACGGAGATTATAAACCTCTTGCTCTCTACATCGATTTCGGTCATTGTACCCGTCTTTTTTTGGTGTAGTGCGTTGTCTCTTTCTACCGAACACATTACGCATGCGCCCACTACGGAAAACCCCTGTCTGTTGGGAAATAGTGGTCCATTTTAGAACTGGCTCCTAGACTAGTTGGCCAGTACTTTGGCTTTGACTTCTCGAAAGATCTGGGGTACTGGAATGAGACCGAGATACTAAAATGAGGGCGACTTTACCTTCAATACTTACCTTTCGATTTAGTATTAGTTTTAATATTCACGTTAAAATGTAAATGGCACATCAAACTATTCCTCAGATTTTAGAGAGATTACATTGTGCTTCATTCGTTCCAGTGAAATATTCAGTTGAAATAAGTATTTACAAATTATATAAACTGGATAAAAATAAAAACGTGGGTTATTGAAAAGTGCGTGTGGGTACGCAAGTACGTAACATACGTAACAATGTGGAGGCTTTAGTTCGTTTCCAGTGCAAACGTACTAACGGGCTAGAGAAGGACAACGTAGAAATTTCAACTGTCTCCTTCTAGCAGTACTTTCGGTGCAACCTCGGTGCAGTCGTTCTTGAGTAGAGGGAGAAGGTGAAAGGCTGGCATCTGTCTCCGTCTTGCATTAATTTCGTTCTTCGTGTCGGACTGTTATGGGTTCCTCAAAAAAACATGAAATTATTTTATTTAAAAACGATACATTATGATGTCAAAGTATGTCTAACCCTCTCTTACAGTGCTTAAAGGAGCTTACATCCACAACGTATAACTCCCGTTTTTTTACCTGCAGAGTGGTTCAGTTTTAGTTAGCCAAACCAGAAGTTCACATAATCGCTCTACGAAAATTCAACAAGTATGTTAAATATCTGCAATTCAAAAAACCTATTTCGAAAACATGTCTGCCTTGTAAAAAACCGCAAAAATGAAAAACAGAAATTTCTAAATTTCTAGTCTACTTTCCTTCTTCAGAAACCACTTTTTGAAATTGAAGGTAGAGTCACGTTATAAACAATAATTTGCTGACGGTTTTCTGTTATTTGTAGATTGCCCCGCGTAATCTTCGGATAATTTAGGTATTAAAGGATGTGATTATTAATTACATTTGGAAATAAAAGAAGGTTTACCTACATTATTTTCAGATGAACTCTAGTTTTACCAGCATTTTTTGCAACTTTTTAATGTCTTCTACTATCTTGTAAAAAAAAGTTTTATTCCCGAAATCCATGTGGGGCCTGGAAAGACTCAATACAGGCCGGTATTTGCCCAGCAGTGGGAAACCAATGGCTAACTTAGAGAGTACAATAGAACCTCACTTCTGATAGACAACTCGTGCTTGACCAGTTTACGGTCGACTATTGCGCATGCGTGCAATGCGGATGGAAGCCTCGGTAGCCCTCTGGTGGAATGACATTCCAACCGACTCCTCGGTATTGGAAGGATAGGGCTCCTCACTTTACCACTGATCAGATAGGTTCAGTATCTATAGTCCGCTAGCGTTAAGAATGCAGTAATTTCAAACTCGATCTAGCACGCCCCCTAAGCTATCAAATCGTTCCTAATTTGAAAGTAAAATCCACAGTGACCAGTTGAACGCATACTTTTGAACGCAAAAGTTTTGGATCCGAATTCTTTTGTGTGCAACAGAATTACATTTGAAAATCACTGCATTCTTACGCGAACGGACTATAGAAGTATCTTCATAAATTCAGTTGAAAAAATATTTATATGTAGAGTATGTCATTCATTATTATTATTAATGTGACGATTCGGCTTTCCTAAATCAAAAATCATTTGTTCAGAGTACAAAGTTAAGTCAATCCATAAATTTCTAATTTCATCAGAGATGTTTACAAAACTCATTAAAGATTTTCTAACCACATGTACGAAAGTACACTTGTACCTAAAGTAATTTATGTGTGTAGACTGTTGCCAAAAACAACCATTTTTTTATTAGAACGTTTCTATTTCTACGCGCTTCACTTTTAACTTTCATAAAATATCCATTCTCTTTTTGCCATTACGTGTAATACAGACATATTATGTGAGCTAAAAACTACGAGTAAATGAAGTAGAATTCTAGATAACGTCGTTAAACCCAACCTAAATACTACAGATTTATAAAACCATAATCAATTAATATAGAGCGAAATGCCCAGTGGTAAAACTCTCCTGTCCCGAGTTCAAGACTGGCCCGAACACCTTCTTTGTGTTCAATTGTACTCTTGTAGTTCTCAACTCTTCTTGTTGTCTTACTGCTACTTGGCAAATGTGATTATGTGCAGTAAAGGTTGATCTTATCTCATTGTATAATTGTCAGTCAACTCTCCGCTGATGGAAAACAACAATATTTCAATGAAAAAAATATTAAAAGTATTTATTTCATGTAAACTTATACAGGTGTTTATGAAAATTCAGTAAAAAAAATATGGAAGTAACACTTTAAGATGCTCCATATACCAATTGGATTCAAATTTGTTGGCGAAGTGTTCCGCTCACCATGACGGCAACAATCAGTGTGCCTCTGAATACCCCGTTAGGAGTAATATGGTCGTAAGGGGTACGTTATGTTATGGGCTATGTGCATAAATAAACTTTATGAACTCTAATCTAAACTAATTTTAATTAATCTAATTTTATGCAACTCTACAGTGGAGTTTTATTTGTTTCGCTTAGTTATCAAGTTTCAGGTCCATATCAATCAGCTCTAACTGGGTTGATAGAATGGTTTTTTATTTTAGAATTGGATTTCCAATCAAAAAAAATAGAATTTATATAGTTGCGCCATCTGTCAGGGATTGCTGTAACTATTCAAAGCCACTACATTTTTTTCAGTCGCTGTAAATTTTCTAGGACCTGCTAACGCCCTCTTCAGGAACATTGTATGACGTCGTCTGAAGCTTTCCGTACGACTAAGTACTTCCAAGTTTTTTACACTTGCAGTGTAGCAATTAACCGAATAAACATAAAATAAAAACTGTGGAATAAGATTGAAATAATCTTAGCTATTTTAAACAATAATCTAGTTATATAAAAATTACATAATCCTGAAAACAATTACTGTGTTGACCAGCTAGACCGCTTTACGCCTGCGCCCTGAACTTTATTTATTTCTTATTTTTTTATTGATGGGTTTTCAAGAATTAAACTGTTCAAGTTCCAGTTTGCCATTTTGCTATTGAGGTCCGAGGTGAAACTTAACAAGCTCAAAAATTACGGGTTTTTTATATTATTTTAAAGCCCGGTGAAAAATGAAATTAACCGTCGTTATTTTTCCTAAAACCGGTGAAAACAAGATTCAATTCAATCAATAAATTGCACCTCATAGAGCAGGCGTGAAACCACAGTGTAAAGATAGAAGCTCACCTGAAACCTTATAGAACAGAGTGTACACGAGTATACTGTATTGTTTAGCTGCACTGTGTTGGTTTTGTGCAGAGGCCTTATTGCGCTGACGTATCACCCATTTCGCAATGGTTCTGTAAAGGTTGATCTGAATGCGTCGGTTCATCTTGGGGACCTAAAATTGCAATGGTGCGAAACACTGGACACACGAATGCGGATTCGGGAAATTGATCCTTTCCAGCTCAGGCAGGAGATCAACTGTCTTCAAACGTAACACAAGCAAATTCCAAGGGACTGTGGCGGCAAGGCGCATACAAACTCCTTGTGTGCGCCTGACCACTAACAAACTCTGAAGCGCGCGAAAAAGAAAAGAAAACAAGAGACTGTCAGATGCATAAGCTATGTTGCCAATGAATCTATGTGTATATGTATGGTGTATGTAAGTTTAAGTCCGCCTTTTGTACCATTCATTGTTGTGCAATAAAGAATAAATAAATAAATAAATAATAAATAAAATATTATTGTTATGTATATTTAAGTAATTTATGTATCTGTGGTGTGTATGCCGTATCTTCTTACGTTATGTTGCGATAATTTTTATTTAGCATTAACTCTCTCATCTTACTATTTTACCTTACTCACATTTGTTTTTCATTTGTTTTTTTTTTGTTTTCTCACGATCCTCTACCTGAAGGTTGTCTGGAAGAGATCGCTCTCTAGCGATAAGACCGCTTAAATTGTACATTGGTCTTTGTAATTTAATACAACTGTAATGTTTTTGTGCAATAAAGAATATCTATCTATCTATGTTATCGAAAGTTTCATTAAAATCTATCCTCTCTATAGTAGTGTTCACGTGAAAAAGCAACACGGCACATCCACACATACAAAGTTTCGCATTTATAATATTAGTAGGACAGATTTAAGGTGATGTGAGCGTGCTCACCTGAGGGAGATCTAGATGAGAAATGGTGTTTACATGAATGGCTAAAGTGTGTTTGGTTAGTTCGAGAGGAGCGGGATGAAAAGCCTTTAGATTAGATTAGATTAGATAATTTATTTCTCAAATTAAAGTTCACTACAAATTACATCAGATGTCAAAATATAGGTCATTCAAATTGAGATCGTCAGAGAAGTGGAATTACAATAATAATACAATAAAATTTAAATTAAACTAATTGGAATCAAAATTAAGTCGAATAAAATTACAATAAAATAAAAGAATAGATCAATAAAAAGTCACAATTAAAATCAAAATAAACAATGTCAATGGGTTACAATAAAATTAATTAATCACCTTTTTACCTTTGTTTATGGTAAATTGCGAGATGATAAAAAATAAACAATTATCATTATATTTTATAACCGTTAGTTATTAATTTCCTACTAAATAACTGACATAATCTTTGCAAATATTTAATTAAATATCTTACATAGGCGCCAGGCTACATTACTAAATACAAAAACAATTAATTAACCCAGCACACATAGCGTTCCTACATAGCGCGAATTTTATCAATGCAGCTCTACAAAATACGGAAATTACACCCGAAACTTCCTCATTCTACCATAGTTTTAAAAAAACGGTATTTTTCTGCTAATGATTTCCAGTGTAAATGCGTCATGAATGCGTAAAACAGCATGTTTTGGGAATAGGGTTGCCAAGATGTCTATAATACTGTACTCCATTTATTATAACATTAGAAAAAAGAGGCTCATAGAAGCAGGGGTGCTAATACCACCTACTACGGCCCGCGCTGACTTTAAGTGTGACAGTTGATTTTAACATGTTCGGCATACATCTTATTTATTATTATTATAATGAGCCTGCGCTATCCCACTGCTGGGCAGAGGCCTCCCTACCCCTCTTCCACTGACTGCGGTCTAGAGCCATGTTGAACCAGCCTTCCAAATGCGAGTCTAACTCGTCCCGCCATCGCCTTTTTGGTCTGCCTTAAAATAGATCTTCAAAGTTACTATATTTATTGTTCTTTAACAACAAAGTGTACCCTGAAAAGAACATTCTTCTACTTATGTCTAATGCTTTATTAATGGGGTATAGGTATTCATATTCAGGATGATCAAGAAAAACTGACAACGTGTTAAAAAATCCGTTCGTAGCAGAACGCGACGTTAACTTCGTGTCTCAATATTAGGTACGTCTAATACTTTTATGAAATAGGCAACTATCTTTCCACTATACATAGTTCAATAACAAACAAAACAATAAACGACCTGTTACGTCTCACAGCTCACCTTGATGTCCGATGTTATCAAGCCGCCCTTAGGCCCCCGACTAGTTTGAACGACTGACATCTATCATAGCGACGTCAACCGGGAGCAACTGCTTATCGTGCCTTCCCAAGCACGGAGATGGCCGAGAAATAGATGAATATAAAACAAATATATTTCGATTGGAATGGTCACCCATCCTATTTCCGACCCAGCGTGTGTTGCTTTACACTATCACAACTGTTGCCGTTGTTTTATGTTATAGTTCAAGGAGCTGGTCTCCCATTATGTAAGGCACAGATATGAAAAGGTTCACAATAAGTAGTGTAGTAAACAAAACTAGTATCAACATTCACGAGAATGATAACAGTGATGACGACATTCATGATTTGACAGCACTGCGTTGATTGTAATAGGACCACTAAACTCAAACAAAAATATTCTAACAGTCTCGGATTATGTCACTCTACACTTTCAGTATCTATACTAACAAAAGATAAATCTAGTGCATTTATTTATGAACATTCTGACCAAGGAATTGAGCACACAAGCCTAAAGCCTTTTTTTGTACTGCATGGGAATCGAACCCGCACTCTCTAATCTAGTATAGTCAGCTTCCCTAACCATTAAACCGGATTAGTCGTCTTTGAGTGGCCGCTTACAGTCACCACCGCTTGTTGGCCCCAGTTGAACCAAAAAAAACAACAAATAGGCTAATAAATTATTGATCAATTTGATCGATTTGCCCGAGTGGCAAGTATGTGGCACATATCGATCAACGATCGTTAACATTAGTTAGAGCGATCTATGTGGACTGGTTGACCTCGCAGCTGCAGCATATCTAATGTAAATCTGTAATAGGTTACTAATTATTTTTAACCGACTAGGAAAAAAGTAGGTAATTCGCTGTACCACAGCTTGGGGGACGTTAACCCTCCAAAACCCCACGGTACTCTTACTGGGTACTTATGCGGCAAAGCTTATAAGGTTTCACAACAACGCTCCACCGCCAGTGCCTCCACTATATTTAAAAAGCCCCATTAAAAGAGGGAGACCAGAGAAGCGCCAGGAGTACGCAGGCACCACCGTCTTCGTGGACGCCGTCCAAGAGCCCTAGCTATCCGGCCTGGTGTCTCCTGTCGTAACCGCCCTACCGGACCCGTGACCAGCCCACCACACTGCTACGTCTGAGCCCTGTTGGCTTCCCGGTGAACTGGTTGACTACTATCACACCGGTACTGCCACAAGGCAAGAAGGGGGGAAGATGCGCGATTTAAACCAACTTTTCAACAGATTATTTTTAAGAGTTTTTATGAATCCTCCGGTTTAGTATTCTAAATTAGAAGTATATTTGTTTGTTGTTCATTTTTCTAACAACACTGTTAGCAATGATAAGAATGCGTTATTTATACACACTATCTTTGTTTTTCTCGTAAGCTCGTATGCTAAATCTTTACCCAAATATAATTTTAAAATCACAAACCAACTAACTGTGACTCATAAAGAATTCTCAAGACAAGACAGTGTAATTCCTTACAGATATATCTACCTGGTTATACTATAAAGGCTAAAAAAGTCTTCAGATAAATTGCGTTAATTTATTAACGAAAACGTCTGGAACTATTTATTTCTTTTCAGGGGGTCTTTCACCTCTATTAGTCGACTTTCCAGCAATTCACCCCGAAGGGTTTGCTGCGTCCTTCTGGGGCCGCACCAGTAGGAAGTAGAACAATTTCTTTGTGTTTCTGTTTCCGGATATTATATGCAACCTTGGTGACTCATGTTCAAAGGGAAACGGGCTGTCAGGTGCTTTGGGGGTCAAAAACTGAAAAAGCTTTTCAAATATTTCCAATCAGTACATAGTTTAAAACAAAGTCCCTTTCTCTGTCCTTATGTTCGCTTAAATCTTGATGTGTTTTTTTTTTTTGAATATATAAAGTGATTAAAGAGAAAGGTTTATTGTATAATACCATCCTATTGCACCCGTGCAAGGACGGGTCTGGGTCTCTAGTTAGATGATAAGACACGGACAAAGTAGAAACACAAATTACTATGACGAAAGGTGATGATGACAATCTTCTAGTTTCATTTATTTTATCAAACGGTACTCCACACAGCGCCGTCTACCTCCAGACTACTCAAAGCTCTACCATGGGATACTAGAAAACGGATAAACATACATAATAATAGGGACTTGTTCTTGTTAATATATCTTATATCTTCTTCTTCTTACTATGTAAAAATAAGTCGGGTTTTCCTTCCTGACGCTATAACCCCAGAACGCACAAACCGATTTCCACGGTTTTGCATTTGTTAGCAAGGTCTCGGGCTCCGTGAGGGTTTTAGCAAAGAAAATTGAGGAAAATTTCAACAGAAAAGCTGGATAAACTTTTTTCACATACAGCTAAGTCCACGCGGACGAAGTCGCGGGCGGCTGCTAGTACTTTATATAGGTACATAGGAAACACCCAAGATAAAACGAACAGACATGTTCATGCACACAAATGTTGATTCTGTGGATGTTGCTACTGAATTTCAGTTTCCAGTAAATCATAGTAAGACATTAAAAAAAGGAAAACCAACCATTATTTATGTCACATAACATAATAAACTAACATACTAACTAACTATGAACCTGCATTATTCTATCTAGTATAATGATGGCGGTTACGTCAAAAATAACCTCCGATTTGAACAATAGAACCGTCGGTATAGCATTATTTATTATATAAGAGGATGTTTTATAACACCTAAGTGTACCTAATAACTAGTCGTGCCTAAGATTAGCTCTAATATGAGTGTTTCTTGCTTTGTGTTCGGACACGTCATATTGACTGTCATAGGTTGACTGTATATATTTTGTCTATAGGATAATCCTGGCTTAGTTCAAGCTGCTAACGCTAGATGGCAGTCAGAAAAATGAACCATGCCAGCGCCCAGGGTAAAATAACGAAATTGTGAAAAGAATTCAACTTTTTAAGTGGGTATTTTAATTGTTTTATTTAGGTGTTGTATGTAGGTGTATAGTGTGTTCAAAAACAGCGAATGGGACCCGAAAATTGGTGAGATTTTAAAACTATGCAAAATCTCCCTTAAAACAAAATAAACCACAACTTGAAGTCCATACAACAAGGTATAATAGCCTTTTTATTAATAAATAATAACCGTTAATGACGTATCTACAACAAAGAAAGAAACCGCTAATGGGTAAAAATGTTAAAAAACGACGGCATGTTTTGGTCAAACTTTGCCACAAAAATATTGCAGAGGTAATCAAGTTTGTATTCAAACTCAAAACTTAATTTATCTTACAAAGCCAACAGTATTTTTAGGGCATTTTGGAGCTTTAGAAAGCACGTTGAGCAGTTGGTCCCGGCAGACGTCGTCATATGTCAGTAGTAAGGCCTAGTCACCAGGCTTTAGGGTCGCTCGATAGCATCTGACATCAATCTTAAGTTTCACTACCGTGCTGGAGTATGGATTGCACCGCCTCATAGTTGAGATGAGGCCTGTGCCCAGCAGTGGGACGTTTAAAGACTGTTGTTTGTTTGTTTTGTTTAGGATCATTCACCATCCAGAAGTACCGTCTGTTTTTTGAGGCCGCATAAACTGTACAAACATTTAAGAACACTTGTTTATTATTCCTGTTTAATTAATTCTTCTGTTTGTGCCATAAAGATTTTATCTTGTTTAGATCAAAATGAAGAAATGTTCTTTGTTTCTAAACTAGGGCATCACAATCATTTCTTATTTATACTTGCTTTCTATGTGAAATGTAAAAATGTAGAAATCTTGAATTAGTAATATTGATGTCAACTACTCGCAACATTGTTGCTTATCAGAATCAGTTAAAAGACAAAGAGATAGAACCAGCAGATGCGAACGAAACGCAACATAAGGGCATTGGTTACGAAACGCAACCGTCAGTTGCAACAAAGGCGTGAATCATCGCCTCACATCTTTCATCGTTATTTGAACCTTATGCATTTGACTTAAGAGACCATAATATGCATATCTGTGTTCGTGACTGTACGTTCGTGACCGATAGGAAGCCACGTGCAGTTTATATTGCATTAACATAATATTATGGTTTGACGACCAGTTTAGCGCAGTGCTTAGGAGTTGGGGCCACCGGTTGAGACTTATATGGCTGCGCATTCGATTCCCGGACTAGCACAATATTTGCTGATGAAACCAATATTTCTGGTTTGGTTTACATACTTATTAATGGTCTTGTTGTATAAAAAAATAAGTTAATAGTCAAAATCTCGCTCATGACGTGCTAAATAAATCCCGTTTCACTGTCTCTTTTGGTTTATTTTTGCTTTTCCCAGAATAAATTGTTACTTATTTCTCATTACCTAAATCCAGCACTTAATCGGGCAATCCATTAAGCATCCGTCTCATTAAGTCAACTAATTATTCGAATTCAATTACGGAGGCAAAGCCCGTTAGTTGCGGCCATCGCCGTTCGCAGTCGTAAAAACATGCCGAGTCGTAAAAATCCCGACATCAAGAACACACACGGAAAATTAAGGAAACTTTGCTCCTACTGAAATTGGTGAACTGAGGTTTACTCTTTCCATTTTGTAGGTTTTGTGTGGTGTGGTTTTTAAATCTGCACCTAAAAGGTAGGACAAAGTGGTTTATAGATCCTTAACAAAAATAACTGTTATCTTGACTTGTATTTTATACATGATAAAGAACTTTTTGCTTCTGGATACAATGCCTGAATTGGTACATTTCATAACATATCCTCACGGCTATATCCCAGGCGAGGTAGTCAGAGGCACACTGATTGTTACCTTCGTGGTGAATTGTTACCTTCGGAACTGGAATTCCGGCTAGATCTGATCTCGGGACCACCGAGCTCCAAGCCAAAGTATTTAACCACTTTCGCTGATAAGTTTTATGTTCCTGGATTTTTTAAATATGAAACTTGACAAGTCATTTCTTTTGTTACAGAAATGTGTTGAATGAATTGTGTAATGGTGTCAAACACCGTACGGGTCGAACAAAGACTCGAATGAGTCATGGTGTCCCTACAGTCACCGGGCTGAGTGCACTTGCACTCACAATGCACTCGGATCATTGTTTCCAACTGCGTCTGCGCAAGCCCTGTCCACAGTATAAACACAATATATACTGTGCCCTGTCGCCAGGGCCTGTTCTTGGTAATTACACTCATTAATATCAGAATTTACTGCAAAAAATGACTTCGCGCACGTGGAGTATGACACTGACATAATAATGTTACGTTGAGTTATTTATTTGCGTCATCTTCCAATAAATCAATATCTACATATATTGCGATCAGTAGTATCAGGAAAAGTAAGGGAAACTTCGGATAGCTTTATTCACAAAAACTTAAACAGCTCTTCAACAACACCTTAACTTTTGTATCGCTATGTCACTTTCAGTCTTGTTGCTGCCGCCATTTGCGTGTAAGTGACATAACACGTCAATTGCTTAAACTATGTTTTAGCGTTGCATTCGTTTTTAAGAATAAGGAGGTTTTAAACTATATCAGATGTAAGCAGTTATGCTCCAGAGGGAAGCAGCATGAAGCGGACTCTATTATTTTTAATTACAGTTGTTAAACATAGGCCCTTGACCTAACAAACTTATATGAAATGTCATTTCAATCAGCAGAAGTATAGTCGGCCACAGGTCTAGCCAACACTTCGTCAAGACCCACTTCCTCGACCTCTCTTTTAAGGAAGGAAGCTAGTAGGCAGGCACTTAACATTTTTTGGATTGGGATTGTGGATACTCTGCACACATGATGCACCTTCTCTAATTCTGGGATGATCTGACCAATCATTGGTCGCCTAAGAGCGTCGTCTCCTCCTCTGTGTGTCGATGGCAATCCTAAACTTTATGGAACCAGTATTCTGCCACTTTTACGTCTTCGTTGGCGCTCATTGAGTCATCGTGGAGTATATCATTGAGTCATCGTGGCTTATTGTCCGGGCGGGCGCCGCACTTCTGCAGAACTGTCCTTGCATCTGTCTATAAATCCACAAATATGTACAAAAAGGTTTAACAAAAAAAAAAACCTTTTTGTATATATTTGTTGATTTATAACGGTACGGTATATTATAGGTAGGTACCTACCTAAATTCTGCTTGTTTTCTTTGGAAATATAAATTGGGTATAAATTAAACAATTTTCACTTAGTATGCCTTTTATTTCTTAATTTTGTTTAATATTTAGTAAATGCTTTACGCTGCATACAGGGCAAAATCGTCTTTTCCAATCTACAAACATCCGTACCTTGAGCACGGACGTAAAAGAAAGACGGACGCCACTTCGTCGAATCATGAGTGAAGGAAGCAGTCAATGGTGTGTGCGTAATTTGAGGGATGCCATATAAATCATAAATTTCCCTAAAGTTTACCTTTTATTTTAACCGGGTTTATTAACTTAAGTCCGATTATGATTGTAATTATTTTATACATCTGACAGAAGGTTTATTACTAACCTTACACCCCTCTAACTATGCACTGTGCACTATGTGCACTGCACACGGTACTGACAGATGAGGGGTTCCAAAAATTTTCTCCTCTGCAGTTTCGAATAATTGAAACCCAGTCATCCCGTCGATTTTTACTACTAGGAAACCTATTAAAAATAACGCAAGGGTTATTTCATATTAATTGTATCGCGCGCTCGCTCGGCTCGCGCGGTTTTGGTCACAGTTCTAACCTAACCTAACCTAGGGACACCTTTAGTCTGAAGATTATTTATATACAATATCATTATTTCTTATTTTCGATCACGCTCCGGCCTTTAGCCTTCCAACCTGACCTAACCCTAACCAGTCGGTTGTGCCCCGATTCTAGCTAAGCAGTGAAAAAATAAAAAGACGCGAGTAGGTAGGCTTTTATTTTTTCGTCATTGAAGCCCTTAAGGGCTATTTTTAAAGAGAATAGCAATAATAATATGGTTTTCTAAATTTAATTTCAGAAATAAACCTTGGTCTGATGCAACAAATCGTTAAAATGGCGTAAAAAAACCTAACTTTTCCCGATGTTATCTTAAACTTTAGGATTTTTTTTCTCGAACAGTATTCACTTCCGCAAAATGAAACTTCACAGGATTACATGTTTTATTAACAACTATTACCAAAATCAAAATTAAGCTCTTAGCTACCCGTTATGATACTAAAGTCGAGCCAATACGACAAATACAGATTTCCCCTCATTTAGGGAAATTTTACCGTCAAAAAAGTGGCAACACTGTTGTGTTTTGACTTTTAAATTGTCATCACAATTTATAAATGTAATTGGGAGAAAATGCAACGAATAATCATAATTTACCTGTGATAGGTGATTCCTTGTGACTTTTTAAGTTTACTCATGTAGTTTTTAAATGATTTCACCACACAAGACGGCATTTTTAAATAAATATTGTCATAGCAACACGCGTGTTATTCGCGCTGTCACACGGGGTAAAATGACGATAGATTGTAGCACCTAGTAAGTTTGTGTGAGCGTAGGTCGTGTGCAACTCACGAAGTTGTATGACCTTGCTAGCTTCACATTTTTTTAGTGTGATGTTCCGTCCGTCTTTCTTTTACGTCCGTGACCTTGAGATTTTTGTTTATAATGTTGCACCAATTGAACACAGTTAATCGCAGAGTTAAATCAAAACAGCTTTTCGCAACTACACTTTTGTGTTGCTTACAACCCAAAGAATCATATGAATGCTGATGAATGCTTGGACTGAATTTGATGTTTCAACTCTTTTATTAAACCCTGTTGATGTGGGCTATTTTCTAAAACTTGATTGTCTTCTACAATTATGTTTCCAAACAATCTTACCGCATTTTCTGATGGGTAGGTAAGTTTATTTTCTATTAAGCATTTATATTTTCTGAAAAAAATATAATTGTGGACACAATGAAATAAAAACCAACCTGACAATACTTGACACAAATGACAATCAACAAAAGCGTAACCTAGGTTACAAACCAAAGACAACCCTTAGACTGGAAACCTCATCATCCGCGGGAGGAGGGGAAGCTGCCATTTTCTATAAAAGCATCCATAGACAAGCTTAACCTTAATGCTATTATTTTTTAAAGGAAGAAAACCGGCCGTGGGTGACTTAAACGTTATGTGCGGTCGATTGTACTGTTGTATTGTAATGTTATGTAGTAACCAAAGCCCTTATATGTACATCAAGCTAATTGTCACAGCCATCACGAGTGTTTTTTTAATTCGTCCAATTAGTTCAATACCCTTGGCTGCGGCTTGCGGAACAGATCAGACGATTGCAGCGAACACGCTACTGGCGAAGTTTCCTAGCTTGTAGTTATTCTTTGTTTCAAGAAAGACAGATTTGAGTAAATAGTAAGTACTTGTTCATAACGATTTTCGCTGTTATTTTTTCGATTCGATGTCAACAGCCAGTTGAAATGCAGATCCTTGTCGTACTTTTTAGACGTTAGTTCCAAAAATATTAAGATCAGACTAGGGGTAGACTAGGAGTGAAATGGTTGTTCATTTTATTGGATAATTTATGCCTTGTTGCACAAAATCACAAAATAACACACTCGGTAGACTGAGTTGATGGTAGCCTTGACTGGTAACCTTGCAGTTGACAGGTAAGGAATGCCAACAGGCATTCCTTACTTGTCAACTGCAAGGCTCAACAGAAAATTCAGAAATTTTGGGCTATGCAACTTGCGACATTTTAAGTAATGATAAAATACGAAAACTGAAATTGAGAGATGAGATAAACACAACATAATATTTTCATGAAACAAATAAAGTATAAATACATGTAAAGTTCAAAGTAAAGACGACATACAGGGAGAATTTTTCACTATTCCTTTGAATGTAGGCTACCACGCCAGGTTCCCATGAGACTGAATAAGGTTTTTTATGACTAAGGGAAAGAAAGGGTAGGTACCCAAAATTAAAGGGCAAGAAGGCTTTATTTTATTGATATTGACGCCCGAGACTGTCAACCGTGGAGACGAGTAAAGAGAAAGCATTTTTCCTACAGTAAGAAGTGGCAAGCCTCTTATTAAACGGGTAGCTGACAAATGAAGATCATTAAATGGTACTCATAAATAAATTATTAAAATAAATAATTTATTTTGAGACCGCTTGCACTCGAACCTAAACAATGTTTGCTTATTTTAGAATTATTTTAATTATGGGGATACATTTTATAAAGCTGAAGGTCGGTTTTCAGCCTTTATTAAGTCTACTAGTTGGCTTTCTTCTTTTTTTGTGATAGTAAAATAACAGTGTTTAGGTAAAAAGGTATTAAGAAAAAATGGTGCATGTCAACTGTAATGTTTACATGTCTGCTTAGAATCCACTGATTCGGAAGCTCAAGAATTCGGACATTTAATTTTAAGGCCAAAGCGAACAATTATTTAATCGCTACACACTACTCGTATGTATTGTAGATAAAAATTACTATGTATACTTTTACTCTACGTAATCTTAATTATTCGCTAATTGGCAAGTATGAGTTTTTCTCTAATTGTTTCCTCCTTTTACTTGACTATCTATTAACTTTGTTACTAACAAATAATTTTAATTAGTTCTACTTACGCCTATAAATTAATAAATGGCATTTTATTTGGTTGTTAAGTTTGAGAAGAATTGTATTTTTACCGTTCAAGATGCTACAGCAAGATAATTGTTCCAATTAAGTACAATTTAGAAAAGCAAAAACTGTCGCGTGTGTAGATCGTCTAAGCTGAAATGATGCGCCCTTCCACCGCATCTACGCATACATGAGAACTTGCTGGTATACGTAGATGTAGTGGAGAGACACGTCATTTCAACTTAGACGATCTCCACCAAACTTCCCACCTCTTGAGGAATTTCAGAATTAAAATAATAAAAAAAATAATAATAAGGTATGACTCAACGAGCTGTAGAGAAGGCTTTCTGTATTTCGCTACCTGATCAGAAATGAGGAAACTCGTCTGCGAATACAAAGACCCCAACGGGTAAGTCAGTTGAATAGACGGTGGAGAGGGCACATAGGACTGAAGGCCATTGAGGTAGAAAAGTTCTTAAATGGAGAGGTACACGTGACAGAAATATTTACTATGGTACAATCGTCATATATAAAAATGGATTGCTGTTCGTTAGTCTCGCTAATGCTCGCAAACGGCAGGACCGATTTGGCTAATTTTGGTTTTGAAATATTTGTGATGGTCGAAGGAAGGTTTAAAAGGTGAGTAAACATGAAAAATGCTAGTAATATAGTGAAAAACCACAATTTAGTTTTCTCTTAGCAACTGTTCCTACCTGTCACGTGACACTGAATGTGTGTCAACAGTACGAAGTCTGTCGGGACAGCTAGTATAAAATATTAATTATTCTTTTTAGGTTTTTTTTTATATGCCAAACAATGCATTGCTACCACAGGTGAAGATTAGTGAAAATCAGGTTAGGACCACCGGCATGTTGTTTAGAACCTGGAAATCTACTCAGATTTCTTAAGGATACTGATTATCCCAAGGTACTAAGCAGAACACAAAGCTGTCACTTTTGCCACCGAGCTATCGCCGGAGTTATCCGTATATTTTAAGATAAACACTAATTAGATGTATGAAGTGATTTGAACTTTAATGTTTTCTAATATTTACGCGAACACTATACATCGAAATAAAACAACTTTACGTCCCGTGATCACGGCTGCTGTAAAGTAGTCGAAACGTCGGGTCAGAAAATGAAAGAAAATATAAGACCGCGAGTAGAATCCGCAAAGTTGTTTTATTTCGATAATTTGAACTTTCCTAGAAGCTAAATATTGCCGAGCTTTTTCAGCGGTTCTGCGATGGATTTTTTGTATTTGTAAGTAGGCGGGCGGCATTTTAACCTAAATCCCACTTATCTTAAATTATTATGTGGTATTGGTTGTGCTGGCTTAAAAATTTCAATTACTATCTTCTCTTCTTCTTTAAGAGGCCCAAGTTGTTAAGCTCTGGAAACATTAGAACAGTACGCTCATTCCATTTCCCTTGCCGTAATAAAATACCGTAATTGTTAGTGCGGATTGCTGGAACACCTTCAATATTTAAGGAAGAGGAGGTTCAATGAAGAAAACATGCTTAAAACATTAAGATTCCGTTGCACACTCACCTAACCTAAATGCACCCAAAACACATGAAAGACGCACGAAGGTAGATATACAGTTTCAGAGAGATAAATCTGCTCTTGTATATTGTTCTTCTCGTATTTTTCGTGAGCTATTATTTCGTCTGGTTTATATTAGTTCTGACACACTTGTTTCAGCGATGGTATCGGTTTCGTAACTCTCGTCGGTGCGCCTGCACTGAACGCACTCATGGCCCCAGTTCACGGTTCAACGTGCTGCGGTTACTGTGGTTAATATAATAATATTACAACGGATATTCGGACTTCGAGTGGGATAGGCTTTGAAGAAATTTTAAGGAGGATGTTGTGTAGGCTGTGTACAAGCTTCAAAACGATACTTTAGCGAGACGCTAAGCCTCTGAAAACTTTCACAAAGAATTATCTTGTTCTTATAGATATTTTTTCATTTTTTTCCGAATGAAATGTGTCAAATTAGTAAATTATAATTCGGTAGATTGAAATGTTAGAGGTCGAACGGTCTGCTAACTAGTAATTTATTGGTTTAATTGTTTAACTAACGTATCTTGCCGTAGAGATATTTTACACAGTTTCAGCTTGAATCGTGTCCCATGGAGCTCCCAGTTCCAAAATTAGTGCAGCGGTATTATAAATACGAGTAACTAATGACATGGCCTTATAATAGACGGGTATGAAATACTAATTGAAAAATGCCCCGAAGGTCAAGATACGCCTAGCAAGCAAGGCCTATGTTCGATAGTGGAGCGCAAGAAGGAATGATTGTGAAGAATTATGGTGAACTGTTCCGATCTGGAATATCTTGTCTTGCACCCTGGCCTACACGAAGAATGCCATCGGAGACTAGCGCCGCGTCTTGAATAACAAATCTATCCTTCCTCACCACGAATGCCTTATTTCATAATACTTGCCAGTGCAAGTGCACGCAGGTTGCACTCGTTGCGGCCTGTTTGCGGCGCAACTGCATCGGTGTGCAAGTTTCCTTTGTTACTTCATCAAGATTTCAACGAATTTCTTTCAGTTAATTAACCGAATATGCCTATTGATACTTAGTATCTACGTGATTTCAACAAAACTTGTAGCATGACTGTGTCGATGATCTGACGTGAAACTACCATGTTTTAGTGGAGCGCCGTAAGGTTTATACCTCGGAATCCAGGGCCAGTCAATGAATCTTAATATAAACCTTGAAAATATGTTTAAATATGTTATAATAGTATATAGAAAAATGTAAAAAAACATTTTTTCGCGCTCTCAATTTTTTTTTTATTATTATAAACAATTATCAATGTTTTGGAGTTTTCATTGATTTATATTAGTCAAAAGTCATAAACGGGGAAGCTCAAATGAAACCCGATTCAAACTTTATGAATTATCTAATTAAAAACAAATTAACACAAGGCGCGGGACAATCTCAGTTCACTTGTCAAAGTCCTGTCAAAGACTACTTGACATCTCACATCACAGATTGCATACAGAGTATTTTAAAAAGAACAACTATTACAAACTTGAAAACTTGATCTTGGATCTTTAGGGACTGCAGGTATACCGATGAAGAAATAATCTGTTAAGTCCATTCCAGTCTGGATTTCGCTCTGGACACAGTACTGTCACTGCACTGCTGAAAGTTTCTGACGACATTAGACATGCAATGGAGCTTAAACAACTCACCCTGCTTACTCTCTTAGATTTCAGCAGTGCATTTAACTCGGTTGACTTTGATGTGCTTCTAGGCATCCTCCACGCCTATAACATATCTCCGCATGCAATATAATGGTTCAATTCATATCTTAGAGGTCGCTATCAGTGTGTTTGTGCCAACGATATTACATCGAAGTGGTGTGAACTTTCTGCTGGTGTTCCTCAGGGTGGCGTCCTGTCTCATCTGCTCTTTTCTGTGTTTATTAATGCTATTACTTCTCAACTGTCTGCTCACTACCATCTCTATGCTGACGATCTGCAACTATATATTCACTTTAAACCTGAGGATGCTGAAGCTGCTATTGAAGATATGAATCGCGATAGGGTGTGCAGATGGGCTGAGTCATACGGTCTGCTTGTTAACCCATCGAAATCACCAGCCATCATTATCGGCAGCAAAGTTATGCACAATAGGGCATGCTCACTACCCCTGTCGCCAGTGGTGTACAATGGGACCCAAATAGATTATGCTGTGACAGTCCGAAACCTTGGTATTTACTTTGACTGCAATCTTTCGTGGGAGTACCAGGTTAACCAACACACACAGTGTCACGTTGTGTTCGTCACACAGTGAGAAGGAAGTGTGTAAATTTGCTCCCGTTTAAAATAGTGAAATCAGTGGTTTTTCTTAGCATAACTGTGCGAATGTGACACTGAATCGAAGCTGTTACAATTCTACGCGTGATCAAAAGACTACAATCCAAAAACAAGTGTTGTTGATGTGATAAAGTGTAAAGATAAGCATGGAATGTGCCGTGGTTAATGTTTGTGTACCTCCTCTTTTTTTGTTTCGTTGAGTGAAGTAAACAAAGAAAGACAAGAACGCTCGATATCGTTAGTGATTCACGCACTCCTGACAGACGCTAATTTCGCCGCAACTATTATAACTGTAGTTGGCCTTGGAGTTGATGCGCTGATGTAGAATCGCCAGGGCCCTGGTTCGAATCCCATCACTGACATTGGCTTTGTTTTTTTTTTTTTTTTGTATTGTTTCGTAAACATTGTTTTGCGAGTAGTCATGTCTCCGAGGAAATGTGCCGGTTGCCATAACCGTTTAAAAACCCGTGAGTTTATGGCATGCTGTAAATGTGGTCTTGCTTACGACTTGCCGTGTACTGGCTTGGCTTTGAAGCGATTTCAATCAATGTCAAGTGAAGACAGAAAGTATTGGTCATGTCTTAAGTGTCGTGATAAGCTTCCTACGACTGGGCATATTAACACTCCTGAATGTGATTTGACGCGAAACAGTTTGACGGATGAATCAGACAGTGACCATTCCAATGTCACTATAAGGGCAAAACCTTCCAAGTCTCCCAATACGTCTGAAACCAGCCCAGACACGCGTAATGAGGCGATGACAGTTGCTTGTATTCGAAATATTATCAGAGAAGAGTTTTCTACTTTTAGAGATACTATTCATGAGGAGTTAAGCAGTTCATTCCAAAATCTGATACGTGATACAATCGCTAAAGAGCTGAGTGGTTTAAGATCAGGGTTATCTGACATCCAAAATTCAATGTCATTCCTAAACTCAAAGTATGAAGAGATAAGGGGTGAATTGAAGGAAAAAGCGGCAGTCATCAGTGATGTCCAGAAAACAAATAACACTCTACAGATGGCTTTAAATGATATGACTGCTAAGGTTTCAGTGATTGAACAACATATGAGGGGAAACAATATAGAAATCAACGGTATTCCGGAACACAAGAGTGAGGCCTTGAACAACGTTTTAATGCAAGTGGCTAGAATTGTTGACACTCCCCTACTTGATGATGACATTCTTCAAGTCACTAGAGTTGCTAAGATGAACAAAGACTCCGATAGACCGCGCACCGTTGTGGCCAGGTTACGCTCAACTCGTCTACGTGACAATGTCCTTGCTGCAGTAGCCAAATACAATAAGAAGCATCCAAAGGAAAAACTAAACACACGACATCTTGGATACGCGGGTGCGAGTTCCCCGGTGTATGTCTCTGAACACCTTACACGATCCGGCAAAGCCCTACACGCAGCCGCAAGAAAAAGGGCAAACGAACTCTCGTATAAGTTTGTTTGGATACGGAACGGTCGGATTTACGCAAGGAAGGACGAAGCAAGTCAGGCCGTGTATATAAAGAGTCAGGAGAGTCTTAACAAACTATAGAATAACCATTTCGTGCTTTGTACCTAACTCGTAGATGTGAAGTAACATAAATAAGATTTTCTGCATTATTAATGCTTTTTTAATGTTTGAGATCTACTATCAAAATGTACGTGGTCTTAGAACTAAGACGGACAATGTATTCACTAACATTTCTTTAAGTAACTACAATATGATTGTTTTCACTGAAACTTGGCTTAACTCTAACATTTCTAACAACGAGTTCATTGACTCTCGTTATATCGTTTATAGACGGGATAGAGAATCTTGTGTAACCACTAAGGTGGATGGGGGGGGGCGTAATGATAGCTGTGTCTTCCGATATTAATTCGTCTAGAATGTGTAACTGGGAAACAGACCTGGAAGATTTGTGGATAAAAATTGAAATTGAAATTGATGGTCTGGTTAAACAGATTGCTTTGTGTGTTGTTTATCTACCCCCACCTGTAAAACTAGGAAACCTTACACTTTTTTTGAATAACGTTAACGATAAAATAATCGGTTGCTGTGATGGGCTATTGATCTTGGGGGATTTTAATCTGAGCTTTATTCAATGGTCACTTGATGGCGATAGTATGAATGTACCAACTAATTATGATACACCGTTGGGATACTCTTTGGTGGATTTCATGTCCCTTAATGGCTTATCGCAGCTTAACACAATCGCTAATGAGGACGGCAGAACTCTTGATCTGATTTTGAGTAACTTGTCTGAGTCGTATGTGACTAGTCCACTTGGTCTGTTATCCAAGCTCGACGCTAAGCATCCATGTCTTCAGTTAAATCTGAGATTTGCTCGTGTTGGGTATTTGCGAGGTAAACTGGTTAATACTAGGAATTTCTTTGGAGCGGACTACGAAACAATTAGGGCTGAGCTCTGCGAAGTCAACTGGCTAGATATCTTTGGCGATGAGAATGACGTCGATGAGATGGTTACCAGATTATATTCTGTCTTAGGTGCTGTTATAGACAAACATGTCCCAAAACGCTCCAGGAATAAGAGTAAATATCCACCTTGGTTTAGCACGGCACTCATACGACTATTATCCGAAAAAAATAAATGTAGGCGCAAATTAAGTAAATACCACAATCCACGCGATAAGTTTGAGTTTGAACTCTTACGAGAACGATGTAAGCTGTTACAGCGTAGAGATTTATCAAGCTACAATCGTGAACTGGAGAATAATATTGACAAGAATCCCAAACAATTTTGGTCACATATAAAGAACAGACGTGGTCGGTCAACTGCAATCCCTTCCTGTGTCCGGTACGAGGATGCAGTTGCGGATTCAGGCTCTCAAATAGTTGATGCCTTCGCCTCATACTTCTCGTCTGTGTTCAAAAGCGGTGATCCTACCAACTCTTGTCGCCAAAGGACAGATGGTTCTTGCACAGACTGTGGGCAATGTGTTTCCGGTGTTATTTTCAGCAAAGAAGAAGTTTTGTCAAAGATTAAAAAGCTTGATATATTCAAGGGTGCTGGGCCTGATTCAATTCCCTCAGTTTTTGTTTCACACTGTGGTGCATCTTTGGCATATCCGTTAACACTATTATTTAACACGTCGCTGCGCACGGGAAAATTTCCTTCTGCCTGGAAGGCCGCCAGAATAATTCCAATCCATAAGAAGGGAGATAATACTGATGTTAAAAATTATCGTCCAATTTCAATACTTTCATGTTTGCCCAAGTTGTTTGAGTCGCTGGTATGCTCATTTTTATCTGGTTGTATCTTGCCTCAGATTTCCGAACACCAACATGGTTTCTGCCGTGGTCGTTCAACACAGACAAACCTTGTTTCTTACGTTAATGACCTATCAATGAACCTGGATAAGGGTCACCAGGTGGATGCTGTGTATACTGACTTTAGCAGTGCTTTCGATAAGGTCAATCATTCAATTCTTATTGATAAGCTGGAACGGTTTGGTATACACGGCTCCCTGCTTAGATGGGTCGCGTCATAACATAACATAACATAACATACCCTCACGACCATATCCCTAATGGGTTAGTCAGAGGCTCACTGATTGTTGCCGTCATGGTGAACGGAACATTCAGAAGCCCACATTTCGCCGAGGGAATTTGAACCCAACGTGGTAAGGGGCGAGCCTACCGCCGTTATCCGGGTTGCTTGGGTTTTATATCGGTGTTTTCCATCACCGGAGAGTTAGCCGCAAATTTTACAATGAACACAAAGTAGGTGTGTTCCGGCCGGATTTGATCTCGGGACCATCGGGTTCCGAGCCAAAGTGTTTAACCACTAGGCCACGACGCTCTCACGTCGCGTCATACTTAAGCAAAAGATCCCAGTTTGTAGCTGTGGGTGAATTTGAATCTCATACTTACTACGCAACTTCAGGCGTGCCCCAGGGGTCCCACTTGGGTCCCTTGTTGTTCTTAATATTTGTCGACGATCTTGCGCAACGAGTTCGCAACTGTAAGTACTCTTTTTATGCCGATGATCTTAAAATTTATCGGATTATCAGGAATGTAAATGATGCCCTGTTGCTACAGCAAGACCTAGAGAGTGTCAATGAGTGGTGTGGTGAGAACGATATGACCCTTAATGTGAATAAATGCTGTCAAATAACCTTTACCAGGAAAAGAGATGGTCTGGTCTACCATTACCAAATTGATGGCACAAATCTCGATTGTGTTAAAGAGGTTCGCGATTTAGGTGTTGTTTTGGATGTCAAGCTTAATTTTGTCGCCCATGTTGACTCAATTGTAAAAAAATCAGCCCAAATGCTCGGATTCATACGCAGAAACACGAAGTCTTTCCGTCGCCCGCAAACTAAGATATTGCTTTTCAATTCACTAGTCCGCAGTCACCTGGAATACGCTAGTGTGGTGTGGAATCCATGTTACAGCATACACTCGCAGCGTGTCGAAAGAATTCAAAGAATTTTTACTAGGAACTTAGCCTTCACGTCTCAGAATATTTCACACAGAGCTCCTTATTTTCAAAGACTGGACTTTTTTAGGATGTGCTCACGAAGTGACCGCCGCCAGTTCCTGGATGTGATCTTTTTGTACAAGATTGTTAATAACCTCATCAATTGTCCCCACATCCTTGAACAGGTGAATTTGACGGTTCCTCGTTTGCCTCCTCGACATCCAATAACAAAAACGTTCTGCCCTCCTTATTGTCGAACCAACCTAGGAGCGAACTCACCGCTTAACAGAATAGTGTCTGCTTATAACTTATTGAATAAGGACAGAAATAATGAAATGGATATATTTTGCGACTCACTCTTTACCTTCAAAAAGAAAATTGTAAAGCCCTTAAATGTCGGCCTTCATGGTGACATTATTTTGTAACAATTTTAAATAATTAGGTAAAAAATTAATTAGATTTTTAAGTTAAGATTTTGTAACTCACTGTTTTGGTAAGGTTATGTATACCTGTAATTAGCTGATGTATAAGAACTAAGATCATTGTATGTTTGTGGAACTCTAGTATACATCTTGCTGTTGGTGTGCTTAAATAAATAAATAAACCAAGTCGGCCGAAGAGTCTTTGCAGCCTTCCACTCACTGAAGCGCCTCCAGAACTTTCTTTCTTTACAAACCAGAATCACACTGGCTCAGTCACTTATGTTGCCCATACTTGATTATGCTGATAGCTGCTATCTGGATGCAACTGAAGAACTTCTCAACAAACTTGAACGATTTCAAAACGTTTGTACTCGCTTCGTATTTGGCCTTCGTAAGTATGATCATGTATCTGAGTATAGGAAACAACTGAAATGGCTCCCTATACGTTTGCGCCGTAATTACCACATATTGGTTCTCCTTTTCAATACTCTTTTTAACCCTTCTTACCCTAGCTATCTTCGTGAACGTTTCACTAATCTTTCTTCTTCCGGCCGAACTCATCGCTCTGCTTATAAATTACATTTGACTGTCCCTACTTGTAGCACGAGCATGTACGGCGACTCTTTACTGTACACGCAGTCAAACTGTGGAACAGGCTGCCTGATACCCTTCGCGAGTGCTGCACTGTTAGCTCTTTTAGGAAAAAACTTAAAGAATACCTTTCAAAGACTGCATTTGATCCATAGATGTCAATAGGTATATTATGTGTAGTATAATATTTAAGTATATGAATATGTATTATTAAGAAGTTGAGTTATAGTATGTATGTGTTTTATGAGTAAATAATTCAACTTTCTTTAATTTGTGCACAGCTGTTTATCCACCTCAACTCAAAATTATCTTCCTGCTTAGAATGCAATGGTGACAGCTGCACTAATCCTTCACCTACAATCTATATCAACGAGATCGACGACGACGACAATAATGTACAATGATGTAACAATGTGTATAGTTAATGTTAATTTTTTTTTGTAACTTATTTTTTACGATAATCTAATAAATTAGCATTGAAGTTACTCTGCACATATAATTTATTACAAATAAAATTAAATTTTTCACTATTAACACTTTTTCCCCCTTCCGCCTCTCATTTTTCAGTAAATTGTTGTTAAAAATTGTTGTAAATCGAGATCGGTCAATTATTATTTTTTACTTTTTTATTTGAGGTTTTAATAATGCAGTCTCATACTTGATATACAGATTCATTGACTGGCCCTGGGTTCCGAGGTTTGACCATTTTTATGCCTTACGGCACTCTACTATTTGTGAAAGGCCTAGATTCCAAATGATATTCAACAAATGACAGCCTAGACATTTCGTCTTCTACATGACCCCTGGTGGCGCGTGTAACTCATGGCTGGGCTCCCAGATATCATTATTTCAGCTAGGCAAAAATATCGCAAGCAAGATAGTATTCTAAGTTGGCATTTTAAATGGTAAATAATATAAAAATATTCAGTTATTTATTTATTTGACTAAAAATTCTCACCTAAATATACACTTAAATCTTCATATGAATGCAAGTAGAACGAAATAACAAAATAGGTGTTGTTATAGGAAGGTCATCCGCGTACGAGTATGGTAAGAAACGTTTCGTTGGTACGGCTAAGCGGTGGTGGTTCTTCAATTGAGATTTTTCACAAGGTCAGCAACACGCGCTTTATGCCTCTGGTTTTACACTTGTCTATCTGGCATAGCCTGAGCTAAAACAGCCGCAGCCTGATGGTAACATCAGGCTGCCCGCACACTTGTTTTTACCAAGAGTTGTACTTACAGTGAAACGTCAAGCATAACAAATCTGAAATTACCTTTAATGTATGTGATACTCGTGTTAACTGTTGATTGTTTCCTTATGGAGGAAAGTCATGGGCTAGGAGATGAATCATCGGCTACATTTTCTTGTAATATACCATCGGCTAATTTAAGAACACCTATTTTAAATCTTCTCTTTTGTACATTATTCATTTCTTTCACATCCGGTAGTAAGCTGTACAAGAATGCAAAATCTGGATCTTCAATTTTATTCGGCTTTGCAATCTGCTTACACTGGTAACATTCCATAGCAGTTGCGTTTAAATCGTTCAGAGATATTTTTCTACTCTTCTTAATTGAATGATTCGGCAGTGTTAGTTTTTCAGATTCCCGGCTACAGGCTTCCACTATATCAGTTATAGAAGGAGTAGGAGAAAGACTATATTCACGACTATTTTCAAGATCTTCGTCTATATCTATTGCTGTGTCCTGGTTTAATTCTTCTCTGTTCGCATCTTCTTTTTTATATATGCCCTTTGGTGGTCTGGATTTAGTAAAACTATCCAGAAACTGAAGATGATCCGCTAAATAATATGGTTTTACATATTTCGTTGAAGAACCAGATGGTCTGTTGTTTTTCTTCAAATGCCTTGTGTAGCAACCTCGTAAGTTCTTCCATCTTTCTTTGCAATCGGCAACTGAAAGGAATAATAATGTCCATTATGAAAATATCTACAAGAAATTATATAATTCTAATACAGCTTACACTGTGAAAGGGTATTCTGGCATTTTAGGTAAAAGGCATCTTAACAATACATTAAATACAAAAAAAGCGAGAGTTAAAAGTTGAGAAGCCATGTTTTTTTTAATTTGCAGTGTTTTTTGCTTGAATTAAAAAACTTATATTTTAAAGTTTAGTAAGTACTCTATTTTTATGCTAAATGTGTCTCGATTCAAAATACTGAAATCTTGCTTTTTTTTTCCCTTGAGCATACATTTTGGGAACTAAGTACCTACCTGCACCTATACATACTCGGAGTTTTAACAACCACGTGACAGTAACATTATGACAGTAGATACAGTGTTACCACTAGCACTCCACTGTGGTCACACTGTGTTACTGTTGTGAGTGGTAACACTATCCTCACCTGAAGCTGTAGCTAACATACCTGATTTATTAACAATTCTCGCTACATCCAGCCAAGCAGCATCTTGCGCGTTTCTGTTGCTATAATCGGATCTGTTATAGTCATATAAGCATGATCTTTCTTGAATCAGTTCAATGAGCTTAATATTAAAAGCTGGGTCGTCGTCCATTTTGAACAGCGAGTCACCACGAGTTTCGTGTTGCGCGCTGCGTCGCTCGTAGCACGCAGGTGGCACGTCAGGCGGTGCGACGCCACGCCACGCGAATGGGCGCGCTACACTAACAATTGATTTTAATGTTGGGACGAGTGGCACGTTATGTCAGATCGTGCGTCACACTGTATGCTCTCTGATAAAATTACAGTGAACTCAAAAGGGACATACAAATTGGTTGTGTATCCAGTCGATCTTTCACCGTCATTATGACTCTACCAAATCTAAAATGTTACTTAGACCCTTCATAAATTTTACCAGGTTATACCTACAAATTTATCAGCCGGCGAAAGTCAATCACAAATGCAAATCATTCATTTATTTAGCACCCCTGCTTCTATGAGCCTCATTTTTTTAATGTTATGAAAAAAGGGAGAGTAGGTAGGTATAGATGAGTTCAAAAATTTAATATCTCAACTGATTTTGCATTTTTTCACCTTTTTTCTGATGTCAGGCAGTGTAGGGATGATTATCTAATTATCTAAAATGAACCCATTTACATGTAGATAAACATAGATGGCTGTCTGTCATCCACAAAGGCAATGCAATGATGTGCACTCGGGTCATACGAGTGTGAATGCTTTGTAGTAACACGATCGTCCGTTTTGATTTGGGCCACAAAACATAAACGTTCGTTTGTATGAATAAGGGGGAAAATCTTTAAAATTATAACTAAACCTGCCGTGGAAGATGACGTCACACTACGTTATACATTGGAAACCAATCACTCTTGTAATTGTGGACCACAAGTACCTATGTTCAAGGAATGACAGTAATGATCGGCAATGGACATAATAAGCAGCTTTACGTTCTGAGAAACCAGATATGGCGAGGATTTCACAAATCACGGTGCTATTATGTTAAACCACCTAAGGTATGAGTCTTAACGAGTGGAACAACAAAAATAATAAAGGCAAAACTTAACAATGTAGTTGACGTACCAAGAACGAATGATATTATAATAAAAAGACGTAGATAGGTTACTTGTGCTAAAAAGTGGCACCCGAAATCAGGACCTTCGACCACCTGAGCAAAGCATTTTGACAGTTTGAGACAACACTGCAGAACATGTATCTGTCTCGTTTGCGGTCTACTAAATAATCATGCTAACTTGTACACACGTTAGGGGCCAGGGGACAATTTTTCACTTCACGTCAGTACTGACATACCTAACCTATCTACGTCATTTTTATTGTAATATCATTGCCTAGAACTACCTTATTCCCTGTTCTAGAAATCGTCAGTTCTTTGGGACATGACTCTCTTTCATCAGATCTTGACTCAAGCTTGATGACAGGTACCTATTGATTCTGTGGGACAGTTCTTTAATTGATTATTTATTTATTAAAGGATTTCTTTCACCTTCTTCTCGCACATTCTTCTCGCACATTCTTCTCGCACATTCTTCTCGCACATTCTTCTCGCACATTCTTCTCGCACATTCTTCTCGCACATTCTTCTCGCACATTCTTCTCGCACATTCTTCTCGCACATTCTTCTCGCACATTCTTCTCGCACATTCTTCTCGCATTTCTTCTCTACTAGTCATAGGGTGCAAGAAAGAAAAAAAATGGCTCAGATGCCTTTCGTACTCGTACAAGCTCTAACTAGATACATAATTAGTAAGCTTTAGTTAAGTTTATTGATTATTTTCATCATTATTTAAGTTTATTCATTGTTCTGCTGCCATCCGAGTATTTGTCAAAGGTGCAGAGGTTCGAAATAGAATAGATGTATAAACAGGAACTCACAATCTCATCGTGCGTCAAACTTAATCGCAAAAAAGCTGGGTGGAAGTTTTATTTGGTAATACAAAAGTTTTCCAACTTTATACCTAGGCGTATGTAAATTCACTCGTTTTTTTAAATAATTTAATACATGCTGGTAGATTCATCAGTAAGATATACGAAGGCAATCATGTATAATTATGTCCTACAGAATCAGGACAAAGTTTAGGTACGTTAGAATGAATTCAAAGAATTACATTTTCCAAGGCTTGATAATGAATCGCGGCCTGCGCCTGAGTCACCAGCATTGCGGATGTCACGGCCCGGTTAACGGTTCGCGACAACTGCTGGTGTTGGTGCTGTCGGTACGCCTGCACCGAGAACGCACTCGGCTGTTGACGGTACAAAGTTCGCATGGGTGGCACAATTTACAAGACTTTACTTTAGGTGATAATTTTGGACGTGAGGTCGAGTGATTGTGTTATCAGGATCAGTAGGGGGCCAATAGTATGCTATACTTGTATTTCAATATGTTAAAAATTTGGCTTATTTGGAAAGCTCTGAACAGGCTGAGGACCAAGGTTGGCAGATGCAGAGAGAGATGGGGCAGATGGGGTTCCACAGATGGTGACAATGCGTGCGAGTGTGGTGACTCTCCACAAACCATGGACTACCTCAAATCATGCCCCTCATATCCGGACAACTGTACGCGTGAGGACGTATGTGTGCCAACGACCATGCCGTTAGGGTGGCGGAGTTTTGGCCAGATAGGTTATACCTTTTTTTTATATTAGGGGAAATGCCTTACGCATACCCGTCCACCGGGGGACGGGCGGGTTATGTCGGACTCTCCACTGGAAAGGTGGTATACCAGTGGCCCTACCGACTAAAACCCCTACTACTCCCTCTGATCGTCCGTAGTGGGGGAATACGCCGTATAGCAACGAGGCCGTGTGCGCGTTCCCCCGGACGGAGCCCGCCTGCATGGCGGGCCGGAAGTGACCCCCCCTTCGTGAGGGGAGGCCAGAAGGGACGGCCGAGGATGTCTAGCCGTCCCTACCAGGCAGCGGTGACCCGTGCAATGCTGGCGGCGGCACCCCCGTACCACGCGCCAGCTGGCCACAGTACGCAGGCCCTACTGGGCCCGCAACCACGAGCCACCCAAAGGGCGGCTCCGCTGCCGTAACCATCGGTACGGCCCCGCCGGGCCGCGACGCACAGGGGGGATCAGCCTTGGGTTACTGGCCCCCGCCAACCGGTTGTGCGCCGCGGCCCCAACCACGCGCCTTAAGGCGCCTGCAGGCCCCACTGGCCCCGCATCCCCGCGTCGCCCTTACGGGCCGCAGCGACCCTTACTGGGTCTGCAACCACGAGCCACCCAAAGGGCGGCTCCGGTGCCGTAACCGACGGTACGGCCTCGCCGGGCCGCGACGCACAGGGGCGATCAGCCTCGGGTTACTGGCCCCCGCCAACCGGTTGTGCGCCGCGGCCCCAACCACGCGCCTCAAGGCGCCTGCAGGCCCCACTGGCCCCGCAGCTCCACGCCGCCCTTACGGGCCGCAGCGGGTGGGTGTCCAGTCCACCACGCTGCCACACCTGGGTTCTCTTCGCTTACCGGTGGTAGGGGACCACCGGTACTAGGCCCCCTCGCCACGCCGAGGCGAGAACCCATGAGGGGGAGATAGGATATCATCATCATGTCGTCCACACCGTGTCCGGCGATGGCGACTCCTGCAAACCATTCAGGTTGGGTCTTTCTGGCGATGGGCTCTGATGTGACTAGCAAGACCGAACTTGGACTTGAAAATTCGGTTGCAAGACGCACAGTATAACTGGCCAGCCGAATTGTACGTGTAGGTATAAGAGGGTTTTGGCATCGTCTTCCGTATTTGGCGCTTTGCATCAAGGTTTTCAAGACGCTTAGCCTCAAAACTGTTCACGCTACAATGTACAGTTTGTCGCCATTCCGGTCTGAGACGTGCGCGATCCTCCCATTCATCGGTTGGTATATTGCATGCCAGGAGGTTGCGCTTCAGGACGTCTTTGTAACGTAGATGTTGTCCACCTTGCCTGCGTTTGCCACTCGACAACTGAGAGTAGAAGACTGCTTTTGGCAGCCTGCTATCAGGCATACGCAAGACGTGACCACTCCATCTCAGCTGGTGCTTAATGATAAGGGCTTCCATGCCAGACAGGCCCGCGCGACGCAAAACCTCCGTGTTTGAAATGCGGTCCTGCCACCTAATCCGCAAAATAGACCTCAGACATTTCAGGTGGAAGCTGTCTAATTGTTTGATATCTGCTTTATAGCAGCACCAAGTCTCAGCGGCGTACAGTAAGGTAGGCAGGACAATTGCTTTGTAAACTTGAACCTTTGTTTGCAATTTTAGGTCGTGCGAGTTCCAGACACGGGCTTTAAGTTTGCCAAAAGCTGCTGCGGCACCTGCTATTCGGGCTGGTATCTCCGATGCTAGTGTGTTATCGTGCCTTAATCTGCTGCCTAAGTACTTGAAGTTACCAACCTCTTCCAAAGCAGAGCCATTCAAAAACACAGACGACTGGTCACTGCTACAACTACGGGAAGGCTGCTTCAGAACCTGGGTTTTGCTGGTGCTTATAACCAATCCGAACCTGTCACATGACGCGTGCAAGGAGTCCACGTAAACTTGAAGAGACTCTATTGAGTCTGCCATAAGGCAAACATCATCCGCATATAAGACCTCCATAACAGAGAGCCTGGCTACTTGCCGCTTAGCTCTAAAACGAGAAAGATCGAAGACACTCTTGTCTGTTCTTGAGCTCAGTTCAATCAGATCATTGCAAGACCCAACTGCATCTCGCATGACAAAAGAAAAGTAAAGGGAGAACAAAGTGGGAGCCAAGACACAACCCTGCTTCACGCCACTGGTCACTTTAATTTGGTCTGAAAAGTCGTTTTCATGCCGAACTCTAACTGACATGTTTTCATGAAACTGTCGCACTAGGTTTAACAACTTTTCAGGACATCCAGTTTTCTTCAGCACAATCCACAGGGCCTCGCGTGGTACTCTGTCGAATGCCTTTTCTAAATCCACAAAGCACATATACAGGGGACGGTACTGTTCCAGGCTCTTCTCCTGCATCTGCCTGACCACAAAGATAGCATCCACTGTACCTCGGCCTGGGCGAAAACCACAATGGGTTTCAGGAAGTATAGTTTCTGCATGTTGGGATAGACGTTTGTTTATAATATGGGCTAAAATTTTCCCAGCTACCGAGAGAAGAGAGATACCTCTGTACGAACTGCAATCAGCTATGTCACCTTTGCCTTTGTACAACTTACAAATGGAGGCATCCCGCCAATCTTGCGGAATAACTTCACACTCCCATATTTTCAGGATAAGCTCGAATAATCTACTCTTAACCTGTGGGCCGCTGCATTTGTATACCTCTGACGGTAAACCGTCCATCCCAGGTGCCTTGCAATTCTTCACCCTTCGCAGCGCAGCGTTGAAGTCATCATATGAAGGAGGCTGCGCTAGTTCTTCAAGTGTCGGTAGACTTTCAAGGGAGTCAATAAACCACAAGTCAGAGGTCTGCGTACTTGGATTGAGAACATCATTAAAATATTCTGCCCAACGAGCTAGAACACTCTTCTGGTCAGTTAACCGTTGAGTTTTATCTTTGTTGTATATTGGGGCTATCTTCTTTGTTCTTGGGCCGAAAACAGCCTGCAGGGCCTCAAAAAAACTTCCTGATTGATTGGTATCAGCATAATGCTGAATTTCCTTGGCTTTTTTCAGCCACCATTCATCTTTTAAAACACGCACTTTTACCTTCAAATTATGATGAGCATTTTTCCGCGCAGAGATATCTGATGAGTGAAGAGAACGTCTGTGATTCTCAACAAGCTTCTTGATCTCCTCTTCGGAGTCATCAAACCAGTCTTGGTTTTTCTTTACCGGTTTCCCAATAACTTGTGAGGCACAATTATGGAGATTTTCAGCAAACATATGCCACCTCTCATCGACAGACGCTTCTTCGCTTATCTCTGGCATACTGGTAGCAAATGCACCATCTAACTTCTCTGCTAGGTCCAAGTTGCGAACAAGCTTTTCGCAGTGTATTTTTGCTGGGATCTTGTGAGCTGCACGACGTGGTGCCTTTAATGTGAACCGCAGTTTTGATCGTACAAGGCGATGGTCGGTCCAACCCTGAGCACCCCTCATTGACCGGGTGATCAGCACTTCACCGAGGTCTCTCCTGCGTACTATCACGTAGTCCAGAAGATGCCAGTGCTTAGATCTTGGATGCATCCACGTGGTCTTAAACTTTTCCGGCAGACGATAGCAAGTGTTAGTGATGGTAAGGTCAAACTCGGCACAGAGAGTGAGAAGATCAACGCCATTGGCGTTGCATTTCCCCACCCCATGACGCCCAAGAACCCCATCCCAAGCACCGAAATCGCTACCAACTCGAGCATTAAAATCCCCGAACAAAACTATCTTATCAGCGGATGGTATTTTGGTCAGGACTTGATTAAGCTCAGTGTAGAACTTAACCTTTTCTTCATCTGGAGATGGTAGTGTGGGAGCATAAACACTAATAAGATGTAGGTACCTTTTCGACGAAATTTGAAGTCTTAGCGTGATAATTCTGTCATATATGCCTTTTGGGTGTTCCTGAAGTGTTCTTGCTAGCTGATTTCGTACAGCAAATCCAACTCCACTTGCTGCTCTCTCGGAGCTGGGTTTTCCGCTCCAAAAGTAAGTGTAGCCGCCAAGCTGCTCGCATAGCTGCCCTGAGTCACTGAGATGGGTCTCACTTATTGCAGCAATATCAATGTTGTATCTGGCCAGTTCCCTCGCGATCAGAGCTGTTTTTCTCTCGGGACACAAGTTGGTGTCGTTGTCCAGTAAAGTACGAACATTCCACGTTCCTATTATAAAGTCCTTCATCTTTGGTTTATGTTTCATTTTTCGACCGCATTTAGATGGTGAACAAATGACCGCGGTTAGCCATCTGGTTATGAGAGGAGACAGACTATTTTTAGGCCACCTTTTCTAGGCCCCTCCCCGGACTGGGGAAAGCAGAGCGCTCCCTAAATAGGGCTGCTTTGTCGCCACCTGAGCTGCCGAACAAGTCCCCTGCCTCAATCGGGACCCAAGACGACCATCACCAGGAGACCGCCTACGTGCAGATGCCAACTAAGGTTCAGACACACCGATCCTCCCCCCACCATCAGCTCTCCGTCGCCGCAGGACTTGTGCTCAAAAACCAGGGAATATGCAGGAGTCATCTGCGCGTGAGTATATTATAGTGGACAGACAGTTGCGCGGGTGCAAATCCACTCTCTCGACCTCCGCCTCTCGAAGCCGGTGGACCGGGTGGCCGATACGACCGGCAAAAAGTAGAGGTTGCAGGAGATTGGCCACACGTCACTATACGGATCCTGACGTGTGCCCTTTAAGGCACTTCCCCTTGTGCCTTGCCACAGCGCTGTTGAAACCAAAGCATTTGTCTACCGACGTTGCATGCCTCCTACACCGAAGTGGTCTTTTGTTAAAGAATGGCGGATCAACCATAGACTGACTGCACTGGTAGTATAAACCGCCAGTGGGCGGTGAGATCGTCACTTCCCTACGCCACAACCACACCTAGCCATCGGCACGATAAGAAGGAGAACTTATGAATCTCACAGTCCGTTGGTCGAAATTAATGAAATTAAGTCTGCTGAGCTCCCCGCGGTTCTATGTAAACGAGTTATCGAACGATTAAGTAGATTCCTCTTCATGATTAAAACTATGTTTCTTTGCCGCAGTTGACGCAGCCGGGCTACTTCCTCGCCGCGTTTGGTCTGTGCATGTCGGAATAGGCATTCTGGGGTGGCATTCCGGCGGACATCGCTTCACATGTCGGTGTTTCACGCTTCATCATCAATACGCTTCACTCTGAATTGGTATTTTCTCTCATTTTGTATGTAAATCATAAAATAATGTTATTTGTCTTAGTTCTTTTCCCTCAAACGACCACAGTTGCATAGAAATTAAATTTTAAAGTTAATTCACTACGAAGGGAGGGAGTTTTGGCGCCCACCGGAATATTATAGCTGCTCATAACTTGAGCCACACCGCAACACAGCATCGTATCCGTATCGGTTGTTTTGAATAGTTTCCATTGTGTCTTACGGCAACGCTTATTTACTTTTGGACGCAATTGCAAATTTGTGACGAATGCTAACGATAACAGTGGTTGTTTTGCCGAAATAATAAATACAAGCAGTTTAAGCAATGTTTCATCTTAAGTACATATTTTTTGATCATGTCTGTTGACGATGATTGAGTACTCTTAATTCAATACATACATACATACCATCACGCCTCTATCCCTTCCCAACGGAGTAGGCAGAGACCACTTACGGTCTACGGTCCTGACTAACACCTTGCGCCTCCTCTAGTTTCATGAGTCCTTTCATACATGCTCGTCGGTTAAAGGTACTCCTGACCTGACCCTTTCTGAGAACGTCTTGACCTTGTCCAAGAAACGTTCGTCTAGGCCTTCCCCTTCCAATAGTTCCATTTACCCTCGCCTTATAGATCCGCTTCGTTAATCGCCTAATATCCAATAATTCAATGTATTTTCATTTTTAATTACTATTCTCCAATAAAAATCTTCGAAAAAGATTTGTCTCTCCCAACAATAAAAAGTAAAACTTTGTAGGAACATTACTAAACGTCCCTTTTTTTAGTTAACATGCGATCATCCATTTCATCTGCTCATGCGACTATGAGCAGATAAAATGGAGAAAATGAAACGCTACCCCCTTCATTTAGAGGGGAGGGGCGGAAAGTCGCCGTGTCGCCTAATCGACATCTATACTCGGATTTTTAATTGTAGTCAGTGAAATGACATTTTCAGTGTGGCAGGTTTTCAGTCCCAAATAAATAGTGATGTGGTAAATCGAGTTTTTACAATTAAACGTTAGTCGACATTACAGCCTGGCAAAAAAGTCGTAGTGAATGACCACGTCCCACTTCCATATGTCATTACTGGCAACACACACTGGTCAGACTTTCGTTTTGAGACATAAAGGTATTTCGGTAAACTGTATTTAGTAAATAGATTTTCAGTTTCAAAATGTTTTGTTTCTGTATTATATTATTTACAGGTAAGAATTTCGTTTATTAACAGGTCATACAACTGGAAAAGTTTGGGAGGATACAACAGTAGAATCTTCCATACAAGTGTTTTCTAAAGGTTTGACTACAGGCCTAAAGGGCCCAACCGGCAAAGGACGACGCCTTATAATTTCATATATAGGCAGTGATGAAGGTTTTGTAGATTCCGGTTTACTTATTTTTGAATCAAATAATAATAGTATGGACTATCATGAAGAGATTAATTCAGAATCGGAGTCGGAATCAATAGCAACCGTAACGAATAAAAACGTATATAATTACTTGTATTTTGCTGACTTTCAAGTGTTAATTCCCCTGAACCTCTTTGAACATTTTTTTTCCAGCTATGGTTTTAATTTTTTAGTGAGAAGTTTTAATATGGAGGTAGGGCCCATATTTCTTAAATCGTAATTATTTAATTCGTTTTGTACACTATTAAATATTTACAATTATTTAAAAAAGGCTTTGATACCTCATAAAATAAATCATGACTAAATGTCTTAGTCTAGTGATTGCCGAACGTCACTATTGTAGCGGGTCACCCTTTTTTGTATCAGTCACTGTTGAAGTTGTCATTTCGCTGACTACAATTATTAATCGTACTATAAACGGCATCGCATCGTGCTACGACGCGGCTTTGTTTCTCAGTACGACGCGAAGTCTGGTGGCAGAAAACGTGTCAACTCACGTATTAAGTTTATCTCAGTGAGGGTTTTTATACTTAGTAGACCACGCCGAAGCGTCTCCTGGTGGCGTGGTCTAGTTTTGTAGGTCTAGCACGCACCGCTAACCAGGCGCGGATCCAGCCCTCAAAAAAGGTTGTGGGCACAGCCACCAAAAAAGGTTGTGGGCACAGCCACCAAGATAGGTCGTGGGCACAGCCACCATATCACGTACGTGTTCCATATCACGTTCGATTTTTTAAATGCTCATCAGTCAGCAGTTTTTATATCAGCCTATCGATCTTATCAATAGATCATAGACAAACAAATAGAGAACAAGCAAATTAGGGTTGTGGGCATGCCCACAGTGCCCATAACGGTGGATCCGCGCCTGCCGCTAACGTTCTCTGGGGTGGCATTCCGGCTAACATCACTTCACATCTCGGTGCTTCACGCCTTTTCACTTTGAATTGGTTTTTTCTCTCATTTTGTATGTAAATAATTGAAAAACGTTATTTGGCTTAGTCTTTTGAATTTTAAAGATAACTCACAACGAGCGAAATGAGTTTTGGCGCGAACCGGAATACCAGGCTTATTAGTTCAAAAATGACCGCCAAAAACGAGCCTCTAGTTGGCAAGTGGTGCCATCTAGCAGATTATGTGCAACTTTTATCTTTCTTGTTTTCATGCTTTTTCTGTATTGCTATATAAGTATATAGTAATTTAAATGCGATATATTATTTACGTCAAAAACAAACGCGTTTGATTTTGTCGGATTAATTCAGTAAATAATACAGATCAAATTACTTGTATTATTACTATTCCTTTGTGGCCTGATTAAAACTTACCTTGTAAATGCTCCGGCAAGTTATTTTTCTGTAGGTTGGTCATGGAAAGTTTGTACCATAATGTTGGCAATGGGTTTTTTGGTGTGGCAATTTGTTAAAAAGATACCCATATTGTGGGAATTTAAAAACTGAAGTGTAGTTATTTTCAACTGTGAAGTGGATACATACTAGATTCTAGATGTAGAAATAACGACATAATTTACAGGGCTCTGAAATTGTTTAAAAAGGGGAAACATCAATACTGGGGGATTAAGCGGACTACATTATAAATTATATAAAAGATAAATCTAACGATAACTTAAGGCAATAATGTGCCCATTGACTTCACAGTTACTAAACGTGTTGATCGATTTCTTGTATGAAATTATGTCGAGAGACTCACGTCAGTTAAGCAGGTTGTTTGTCACCAAGCGGTAGTTTGCAAACCCTAGGTCGGGGACAATCTCACTGATTGATCAATATAATTATTAACCGATCAGTAACGCTCTCATTTGAAAGTTCACGCAGAAAACTTAAACGGTACCTAGTAGATTTGATTATCAGTTAACTCTGTTATTTGAAAGCAAACGCGAAAATCTTAAAAAACTTAATCTGTACGATTCGATTAATAACAGTTAATTGTTGCTAAAAGTCTAATCCGTGGCTGTGAGGTCGGTCGGTCAGATTTTTTCTGTAGCATCTTGAAACCCCCACTGGCCACTGGTTTGCAATTGAATTATATTATCTGAACGATAGTTTTAAGAAAAATGTACAGGATCTAAGAACTTGCTGCTGAGCATTTAGCTAATAACTAGCGGATTAGCAAAATGATTTTCCAGTACCTAATAAAACAATTCGTATTTCCGGCTTATACAATTTATTCACCGAACGCACATAGTAAAATATAGTTTTTGACTATTTTTGAAGCTTACAAATAATATTAATGTAATAGCAACTGTTCCCCCTGTCCGATTACCCTGTTTTTCTCGCTTTCATTTCCCCATCTTTTTATCGACTTTTTGGAGGACGGGCAGTAGTGTTTAATCTTGGCAACACTTAAAAAAAGAAAGTGAAGTGAAAGAAATGAATTTACGAGAATAGGTCGCAAGTCGCATAGATTTTTGGTTGATTTCCTTTCCACTTTGCTTTCGTATCCTCCGTAAGATCTAATAAACTAAAGTTAATTTGTGTTTCTGATTATATTTTGATTCAACGTATTAGGTGCAGTGTCGCCTAAAACAGGATAAGTACAAGAGTGAACAGCATCTTATTGATTTTCTTACCTTGCATATGCTTTCAACCAACGCGAAGTGGTGTTATTACAGATAACTACAGATCTATGATCTGATTCGAATTTATTTTGTCTGATCCTGTATCTAAAATATCTACTGACATTCACCTCTTTTGGTGGATTCGTAAAATAAGCAAAAATGATGGCAAATTCACTTGACACAGTAAACGCGAACCAACCCACGCAAAATGGTAGCAAGGTCCAGCCATGCAATAACGAATCAAAGACTAATCTCATAGTTAACTATTTACCACAAACTATGACTCAGGAAGAGATACGCTCGCTGTTCTCGAGCGTCGGCGAAGTAGAAAGTTGCAAGCTAATTAGAGACAAAGTGACAGTGTTTCCTGACCACATCCTGAATGGACAGAGTCTGGGTTACGCCTTCGTTAACTACCATAAAGCTGAGGATGCAGAGAAAGCAGTCAACACCCTGAATGGACTGAGATTGCAGAACAAAATCATCAAAGTTTCTTACGCCCGACCTAGTTCCGACGCGATTAAAGGTGCCAACCTCTACGTGTCTGGTCTGCCGAAGCACATGACTCAGCAGGAGTTGGAGAAGCTCTTCAGTCCGTACGGAACTATCATCAGCTCGCGCATACTTCATGAGAATGTGAATGTTGGACATTTACTACAAGTAGGTGCTGATGACCAGAACATCCAGGGACCTTCAAGAGGCGTCGCATTTATCCGCTACGACCAGCGGAACGAAGCTGAAGCAGCTATACGTGAGTTGAATGGCACCATACCTCCAGGTGGCACTGGGCCGATAACCGTGAAGTGCGCCAACAATCCGAGCAATCAGAACAAAGCATTAGCTCCACTAGCTGCATACTTGGCGCCAGCATCTGCTCGTCGCTTCGTGGGTCCTGCAGGAAAAGCATTACTTGCCATCAACAAAGGCCTCCAGCGATTTTCTCCTTTGGCTGATCCGCTCATTCAAGGTAATGCTTTAGGTGGTTCAGGATGGTGCATCTTTGTCTACAACATTGGAGCTGATACCGAGGAGAGTATCCTCTGGCAGCTCTTTGGCCCCTTTGGTGCCGTCCAGAGTGTTAAAATTATAAGAGATCCCACAACCAACAAATGTAAAGGTTATGGTTTTGTCACAATGACCAATTATGATGAGGCTGTGGTTGCAATCCAGTCGTTGAATGGATACTCACTGAATGGTCAGGTGCTGCAGGTCAGCTTCAAAACAAACAAGAGTAAATCTTAAGTTAATCAAAATCTAGTCAATAAATTGTAGCTAATGCAAAAATGTTGATCATTAAGCTGTCATGGTTTGGCATCAATAACATATAATTAGTACTGAGTAGTGGAAATAAATGACTGATGCAAATCATGACATGGCCGGTTGAACAGCGTTCATTATAAGCAAGTACAAATAATGTATGACATCACAGGAAGGGACTGTTCATAAAATGTACCACAGTAATTTTATATAGGTACTCTCCATTTTTCAAGCTTTTCATAATGTACTTTCCACTCATGTTTAGGGAAAGAGTAATTTTCCCTGAGCAAGTGGTATAATTTATGAATAATCCTAATATTGACTTAGTCACAACTGTTTAATATATTTGACCCAATTACTGTTTGCATAAATTAATGAAATCCCAATTTTTTCAGATTATTCCATACAATGATGTTATCTGATAAGTAATTTCCCTTTTTGACGAAATTGTAATATTTGTATAATAGCCTGTTTGTAGAGGCTACTTGACATAAATTAATTTTAAGACAATTACAGTTTTGTAAGCTTAAAAAAAATATTTTACACCAATTAATTAAAATTGATATGAATGCCATTCAAAAGATCAATATTTATAACAATTTCATTGTAAGCAAAATTTCTTAAAAACCGCCTAAATGCATTATTATGATTTACTTTTTATTAATTGTAATAATGTAACCACCTCATTTTAAAACATGAACCAAATGTGGAGAAATGGTGTACACTGTAATGTCGTCATGACATTAGTCCATAAATTGTCCAATTCTGATAAAGATTAAAATTTTCTTATAAGAACTCAAACAAGTATACTTTAAAAAGTATAATTAGTAAGAATTGCTTGAATCTGTGGAAATGTTAAAATTTGTAAAGAAAGAACTTCCACATAATATTTGTACAAATAATTCAAGCTTTATCAGAACTGGACAAAAAGCCGATAGAGTCTAATAGTTATTCAAAGCAATAATATATTTTAGTAACTTTAGACAGTGCAATATTATACTATTTGCTTAAAGTAAATGTATGAAAAATAATAATTTATTTATGTAAAAGCCAGTGCAATCATACTGAATGTCTATCTATTCTCTTTTGGAAAAGTTGCAATAGTTATTGAAATTATTCACATTATTTATTTTCTCACATTACCAAAGATATCACAGACGACTGAATAAATGTCATTTGATGATAAGTAAAGACTTTATAAAACTACATTGCTTCCATAGGTACATGTTTTTGCAAAAATATTGAAGGAACTCTTTGATGATCCATCAATAGTATTAACTGATATGTAATTGTAATAATTATTCTAACAGAGATGCACAAAGTCATATGACAAAGATATAATAATGAATAAATATATTAGAACATTATTATCTAATTGTAATCACATTTAAGTTATTCATAATTGTAATATCTCATGTTCATACTATTTATTTCACCTAATGTTATGATATTGAATAAAAGATTCCAATTTTGGCTTTGTGAAATAATCTCAATCGAAATTATGAAGTGGATGAAGAGGACCATGACATAAGATCTAATTAGTTATTGATCAACATTTTATTGGACTAAATTTTGTAATAATTGTGACTTGAATACATGTATCTGATATGCGAATATTATGACTAGTGTATTAAGTGAAAGTCAAATTGGAGAATATTTGTAATGTGTAATGTATTGATGAATATTAGGGTATTTGATTGCTCATGCTCATATTTTTAATCATTAAATTATAGTTACAAGTCCATCTTACGATTTTTATAAAAGTAATCATATACCCTATAATCTTGAATGAGTTTGGGTTACCTACCTATTTAATTAACTTACCAGGTTCATTCTTTGATAAGATTGAATATGAAAAGAGTAGACAGTTTGACTTTCACAGCATGATATTGTCTCTCTAATTATTAATTTATATAATCGTATCTATTTATTATTAAATTTAAGTAACTTTTCAATTTATTGTAAACATAATTTATCATAATCATAATAGATATATAGATTTCATTTGATGTTATATTTAATAATATATTGAATATTTAGTGTAAGTTCAAAATTAGTTGGATCAGTAAAATTACCTTACTCAATTACGAACGTAAATACCTGTCTCATGATTTGTATTGTTCCAGATATTAGTAGTTTGTGTAACTACATGCATAGTTAAATTATTCATAGATAAATGCATATCATGAAAACTACCGAGGTATGGTTCTCGAAATAGTTGGGCTTGTATTGTATGATGCATTTTCAATAAGTACCTATGTGTTAACTTTCTATATGATACTGATAAGGATAAATGTTTCAATAAGATTAATTATTATTATTTATTACAAGTACTTAACTATGCGAAACTAGTCAGTTATAATTTTGCGCAAGATAAAGTTTTAAGTACCTACTCTTAAGTATTTATAAAACTGTGTTCTCTATTTTAAATGTAGACATTTAGGATTTTGAGTTTAAATTATGTTGGTGTGGTGTTTGGTTAACATAAGTATAATGTACCAATTGTATAGTACACAATACATAACAATACATAATGGTGTGTATCGATACTAGTCAAAGGTAAAATTTGTACCTCTGAATATTATTATGACAAAGGTGTTCTGAACTTTTCATTCACTTAAAGCTTTTGATTCACCTAAAATGCTCATTTTATTACGTTTTAGTGAGTTATTGTAGGTACTTAAGCTATGATTACGTCTACGATTGTGCAAATATTTTGTTTCATTCGTATTTGTCTAGCTGTTATAATATATGACGTGAAGGTTCTCAGTCTTAAATCCGTTTCGCATATACATTTTGATAGATGCAATGATTTAAAGCGCGCATTCGGTGCTAGTCTTGGCACCACTGTTGCTCGCCAAGCCAGCTGTTAAACTGCTATTACTTACAAATAATGAAATCGTGCTGATTCACAAGAGGCACAAAGTATTTCCCTGAAGGAAGGGATCTACCAAACTACTGGTCATCGTAATTTTAGGGTTTTTACTTAGACTCTGAGTCTACGATAGATACACGTTTCGGACTTAAGCCTCGGAGGCATTGAGTAGCTAATTTTAAGCTACACGGTCTTAGTTCATAAGGAGTTTGTAACTGGGAACGTCATTAACATCGAGTTAATCTAACTGTCTTATTACATGAAAGTGCTCGCGAGTGAAGGGTTCAGAACCACTTATTAGTAATATATTTTGTGTTGTGTCGTCCCAGAATCGAAATGCTGTTGCTTCTCCACCGAAAGAAAACATTTGACACCAGTACACACCTGTCCCATTTATTGTTTTGTTTGCATTAGTATTTTGTGTTCTAATATTATGTGGTATTTTGTTTAGAGTAGTTTCAGTTACTTTAAAACTAACATTTTCTTTTTTTTAGTGTTTACTTAATTAACCACATTTATGTAACAATTTGATTTTATTATTATTTTCGTTTGTTTTACTTTGGGCAGGTTTGGGTATTGTAAGGTTTTGGCCTAGGATGTAGCTAGAGATATTTAAGACAGAGTACAAATCGCCGATAAATGTATGAAAAACGTTTGGCTTACTTACATTTAATTTTTGAAATAATGTCAACGAATGTAATCTGATGTAGGGAATATTGATAGACATTAAATATTGACATTAGCAATAATATACATAAACAATGTTTTATTTTGAGCACCCTGTACTCCATATTTATAATCCGGCAACCGCGTGCTACTCTATCACAACTACTTACTCCCTGGGGTGCAACCTGTGCAGCGGATTGGTGGAACATCTGATTCTATTGATCGGAATAAAGTACTTTTAGAGCAAAATATTTTAGTCGTGGGGTGACATACCCTGGCGCCGAAAAGTTGTAATTGTTCGAAATATCTACCCTAAAATATTGGTTGAATAAATATACATTTAATAGCACTAGACACTAGATGTGTCCCTATGATATGTTATGCAAAAAATACTTCGAAACGGAGTTACAGACTTAAAATAAGATAAGGATGGCTAAATCACTAATTCTTTCGATGAAGAGAAACGCGCTGTTTCGTTGTTATACTGACTTATTTTATTTAAATTATCATTTCGTACATAAAGAGTTTAATTATAAATCTCAGCTAATTTGGAGTTTGAAGTGAAAGTCGGCAAGCGTTACATAGCCAAGTAGGCATAATTCTCTATCACGAATAGCTAATTAAAACTGGCATGATGGCCGCCTAGCGGAGTGCTCCACTACGAACGAAACAATTTGATCAAGCCACGTTTACGAGGGATGGTAACGACCCCGTCCCCGTCGCACCCTTCCGATCGAGGTCGTTGAACCTTTTGTCTGTTTTAGAGCTTTGTTACTTGGATTTTTTTGGCAATTTTAAATAAAACTTGTAATAATAATACTTATTCCCATTTGAGGATCATTTTAGTTAGGAATAAAAAAAGGTATTTGGTTTGGGCAATGAGTGTTCGATCGATAAACCAATACTGCCCTGCTGAGGATGTGGATAACCTATTCTTTATTAGGTATGTAGTAGGAAGTTATATTCCTGTTAATTGAGGGAAGACCGGATGATTGTGTTCCCAGCTAGTAGCGTTCTGTGCTATGTACCTACCTATCTCCTTTGTACGTAAGCTAACTACCTAGGTAGTTGTTACCTGGCCTGCATCAATAGTCAGTGGGTGGGTGGCTCAGGGATCAAGACACCAGCTTTCTTAGGAATAACCTTTAGTCCATTGTGCTGCACTAAGCAGTTAGGATTGCGCAGTCAGCATCAAAAAATGTTTGCTAATTGCAGAGTGGTCAATTAACGCTTTGACAAAAAATAGGTATTACGATAACAGTCGTAGGTATGTCGTTTGTAGCGTCGCTAAAATGTAGAACAAGTGAAAAAACTTTTAATTTTCTAATTAACTGATTGCTATTCTTAATAGATAGTTCAGACATTATGACCACTATCTAATAATATCGGCGCAATCATAATTTTGTTCCTAGTACCGTAGTAAAATAATATTCATTCATTAATTGATAACATTACGTCGTAAGGCGACAGTTGCAATCGTGAGGGGAAGCGGTGCGCGTGCGACGCATAGGGCCGGTGCCGGTATGGCTCTGCCCCTCGTTCTGCTCCAACACGGATCACCCCCAATCTAGGGCGATCGGTGTGCTCGAAGTCACAGAGGGTCTACTGTACCACTCATTAGATCTCGCTTACGCAGTCGCTAGCGTCTGCGTATTTTTTTTGCTAGGTAGTGAAAGGTGCAAGTCCGACCCGGGCGACAGATCGCAAATGTAAATTAAAATTAAATTAAATTAAAAATCATTTATTTCGGGCATGACCCATAAGTTGTTAGTAACATTGGAACCTTATTCTAAGTTAGTAAACCTAAATCTAAACACAAACAAAATAAATATATTAAAAGCGGATTTTCTGAGCAGCTGGTGTTAGGTGCACCAGTACCCAGTGCCGCAGCATGGAGCTGTCCTCCCTCACAGCCACGGTGTTCAGGATGCTGTTGGTGCTACCCCGCACCCGCCGCATCAGGGATGCGATGCGCTTACGCACTATCGCGTGGAAGCCGTCCACTCGCGCTTCGGCAAACATCCCCGAGGCGCTGCAGTAGCGCGGCAGCCTCAACAGCAATCTGAATCCGTTATTATACTGGACACGCAGAGCGTTGAAGGCTTTCTGTGTATACTTTGACCATAGGCTGCACGTGTAAAACGACTGGCAGTAAGCCCTGAATAGCGTCAGTTTTACCTCTTTCGAACTCCGTGCAAACCTACTGGCCAACATGTTACATCTCACCGCCAACGCTCTGCGTTCCCTCTCTATATCCAGGTCGTCACTAAGGTCATCGGTGACCCAATGGCCGAGGTATTTAAATTTATTCACCACCGGTATAACAGCACCCGACAGTGTAACAGGCGGCATCGCGTAAGTTTTTGAACCAGATTTGAAAATCATCACTTCACTTTTAGTGACATTATACCTTAGCCCATGGGCCTCTGCGTACCTTTCACAAACATTTAGAAGTTTCCTAACTGCACTTACTGATGGGCCCAGCAACACCATGTCGTCCGCGTAACTTATATTGTTAATAAACTTCACAAATCCAGAGTCCCTAAATGTCAAACGTTTCTCTAAACACTTCGACCTAGTCTCCTGTACACTCGAATTGCAAAATACTGATTTCTCTCCAATTCTGGCATGTAATGATGCTGATAAAGCAACTACGTCACTTGTTGAAAAAATCGCAGATATTGTAAAAAAGCATAGTCGAGACGTATACATTCCAAGCAGAAAAAGGATAATTAAACCCTGGATCACACCAGGTTTGCTTAAATGTCTACGACACCGAGACAAACTTTTTCAGAAATGTAAAAAAGACCCGGATAATTTGATTGCAAAATTAACGTATAGCAGATATAAAAACTTTGTCAATAACCTATTGAAAAAAGTCAAGAGGGAGTTTGAGCGGGGGGAATTTCAAAAAGTAAGCAAAAACCCGAAAGCTACTTGGAAACTAATAAAAACAGTTGGTAATATAAATAGTAAGTCTCATACCGCGCCAAGTCAACTAATAACATGCTCTGGTAACCCGATTTCGGCAGTGAATGAGATTAACCACTACTTTGCCAGTGTAGGGAAGGACCTAGCCCAGAAAATTGCTGTTCAATTGGATGGTTCTCACTGCCAATCCACTTCCGTTCCGCCTCTAAATTCCATGACTCTTTTTAGCACAGACTTTAACGAAATTGAATGCATCATTAATAATTTAAAAAACACTTCTGCTACTGGTTGGGATGGCATTCCTACTTCAATTTTAAAATCGGCCAAGCAAACACTAGTCCCTATACTTCAACATATATTTAACTTGTGCCTTGTCTCAGGGGTCTTCCCTACCGTGTTTAAGAAGGCCCTTGTTCATCCTATTTACAAAAGTGGTGAAAAGTGCAATGTTGGAAACTATAGACCTATCTCCGTCTTAACTACACTGTCTAAGATTCTGGAGAAAATACTTAATAAGAGACTTATCAGTTTCTTGGACAGTAACAATATTATCGCAGAGAACCAGTACGGTTTCAGGAGGGGCAAGTCAACTGAGGATGCAGTGTTGGACTTGACGCAGTCAGTGGTGAAGAATTTAGACTCAACACTTAAGAATATTGGCATATTTCTCGATCTCTCCAAGGCCTTTGACACAGTCTCTGTTCCTCTCTTACTAGATAAACTGTCAAACTCTGGTGTCCGAGGCGTTGCTTTGGAAATGTTTAGCAGTTACCTTACAAATCGTTCTCAGCGTGTCATAGTAGATAATTTTACTAGTAACGATGTATCGCTCAGTTTTGGTGTTCCTCAAGGGAGTGTCCTGGGTCCTACCTTATTTATTCTATACATCAACGATCTCTGTAAGCTCACTATACCTAATTGTAGAATTCTGACATACGCCGATGATACGGCTCTGCTTGTGTGTGGTGAGAGTTGGGATACTACCCGCACGAACGCTGAATTAGCATTGCATACCGTCATGAAATGGCTAAACACTAATCTACTTACCTTGAATCTTAAAAAAACGAATTTCATCTGTTTTGCCGCGAACACACTCTCATTGCCTTCCTCTTCCCTCTGCGTGTCTGCTCATACTGCGCATCCAAGTGTTTGCCTCAACTGTAACTGCCTACAAGTCACACGCACATCGCAAACTAAGTACCTTGGTGTTTGGATCGACAGTGTTCTATCCTGGCATGAACATATAAAAGTGACTGTTGGCCGGGTCAGAAAGTTAATGTATATTTTCAAGAACCTTAGATCTGTAGTTGACATAAAAACAATGATAGGCATTTACTATGCGCTCGGTCAATCAATTTTATCGTATTGCATATCAGTGTGGGGTAGCTCAGGAGGATCACAACTTATGTGTTTAGAAAGAGCACAGAGAGCAGTACTCAAGGTAATGATATCCAAACCAATTCTCTTCCCAACATCTGACCTCTACAGCTTGACCGGTGTTCTGACTGTCAGGCAAATCTACATTCTTCATATTCTATTGCGCAAACATTCACAGCTCCCATATAGCGCTGAGATCCTACTAAGGCGTAGAATTGACCGGGTCTGCGCGTCGGAATTTTGCAGGCTAGCATTAACAAAGCGACACTTTAACTTCATTGCCCCCACTGTTTACAATAAAGTGAATAGAATATTACACATTTACCCATTACCCACCCGTGAGTGTAAGCTTCGTGTCTCAAATTGGCTTAAAGGCCTAACACAATCGGACACTGAAGATTTTTTCAAAAGCTGCCTATGAACATGAACATGCACTAAGATTTAACCCCTATACAATCAACAAAACCAAACGTGCACATACAGCCACGCACACACAATCACACGTACACACCCACCCACACACACACATAAACACACACACACACACACACACACACACACACACTAAAACACACACACACAAACACTTTCTAAATATAAGTAAACTAATATTATTGTTTCTTTCATGTTATTTTCTTTTTGCTTAATCTAAAAATAATTGCTACTTGTCAACCAAAAACCAATGTATCACTAGGGAATACTGATACCTTCAACCCTGGAGGTGGGCGCTAATGTCTGCGACACAGTTACTTTAAACTTATGCAGACATTATCGTACACTGACTGTTGTTATACCTCTGTACAATTATTCCAATAAAGATTTTTATTATTATTTATTATTTATTATTATTAAACTTACCATCTATCGAGCATCCGACATTAGTGTTGCCGAGCTCATCAATCAGGCCATTCACATATAAGTTAAAAATGGTAGGTGAAGTTATACCTCCCTGCCTCACACCACATTCCAGCCCGTAGGCCTCAGACAGAACACCCGCCCATCGGACGTGGTTTGTCTGACCGCTGTACCAAAATTTAAAAATGGAGACCAGTTCCTCAGGTAGTGTGGTTTCTGTTGACATTTTATGCCATAGTATGTTATAAGACACAAGATCGAAGGCTTTGGACATGTCCAGAAAGCAGGCATAGACTGGTGTCTTTTTGTCTGTGTAGTATCGGACAGTCTGCTTGAGGCACAAAATAGCAGCTTCTGTGGACAACCCAGGTCTAAACCCAAACTGCCCATCATGCAAGGTAACGTGGTTTCTCAGATGCTTATCAAGCAGACTGTCCAACACCTTGGAAATAACAGTAGCCAGGGATATCGGTCTATAATTGTTCTTATCCGAGGGGTCTCCATTCTTGTTCTTAACTATTGGTACAACAATCGATTTTATCATATCATCAGGGAGGTATGAGTGACCCACACAAAAGTTTATAAACATACACATGACTCTAGGCAAGTGTATACCAGCGTGCCTAAGGTGCTCAACACTAAGTGAATCGTGGCCCGGAGACTTCCCCCGTGTCATATTTTTAATCACTAATTCTATGTCTTTGGCATTAAAAAGAATATGACATTTTGTTGGAGATTCCCCAGTGCTCTGCACCTCAGGCAGAGTCCTAGCTGGTGACACCCTGAAATGGTCCTTGAATAAGTTGGCAATCTGAAAGGGCTCACTAATTCCTTCTACGTTCATAGCCATACAAGGTTTTGTATTCACTTTATTTGTCATTTTCCAAAATTCAGAGAAGTTTTTATCCTTATGATGACTTGCCAACAGGTTCATTTTCAATTGCTGTGCATTATCCTGACACCACTTTAGTTTTGATTTAAAACATTGTTTACTTTTTTTCATTCTATCATGGATTATACCTACTTGTGGCCTCCCATATAAAAGCCACATTTGATAACAAAGCCTAGCTTCCTCATGTAATTTTTTTAAATATGTATTCCAACCTGGCACATGACGCTTTTTCCCGGCATATTTGTTCTCGAAACTTTCAGTAGCTGCCCGTTTCAAAATACCAACTATTTGACAATACAATTTGTTAATAATATGCCTGTGCAAGTGGTCATTACACATTTTACCGCTGCACTCAGTAAATTCCACTGGAAAATCTATGTCCCTTAACAGACTATTACAAATGCTTTTATATCTATCAATTTGTTCTAAGTTCCTCTCCCCCCAAATAACTTTGTTAACACCTATTCTATTAATTACTTGTTTAGGTGTAATTAAGTTAAGACAACACGTTATAATAAGGGGCAAATGATCTGACCAGTAGACATCGTGTCGTACCTGGATATCTGTGATAGATATCCAGGCAGCCTCAGTGACAACACAATGATCTAGCCACCTTTGCGACCCTACTATAGCACCCATACCTACTATTGGTTTATATTAATGTAAATTGATAGTCATCAGTTACATTAGAATGGTTAAGGTAATAGCACTTTATTTACCATATTTCTATTCAAACTATGAATTAAACTAATCATAAAATTGAAAAATCAGTCAATTAGAGACCATGTCATCACGCGAATCGGTCATTCCTAGTCTAAACCTTAAACCCAATTTTCGTTGAATAAATTGAGGAATTAAAAGAACCAAACTTGACGCACAACTACTGCATCAGTGCAGTGTAAACCTACATGGTGGACACTGACTTGACTAATGCCACCTAATGCTATTCCGGTTCCGGGAAATCCTAAACGCTAGTTTCCGAGTTACCGACCTATCGATTTGCTCTGAAAGTTAGTGTTGTCAACTTTCAAGTTCGGGATCGAGTCTGCTAAGCTGACCTATTATTTGTAGGTAAAATTTGATCTTACACACGATCATCACGTTGCGCAACGGGTTTGCAACGGTGCGGTGCCGCGGTGCTAAAATCATTAGACAAATCCATAGAGTATGGCAATACACCGGACAAATCTAACTATTCACATTACAATGTCATTTTCCTTATGTCAGTCTGTCGACCTACTCTGTGGTTTAGGACGTCATGATGACATTTAGGGTACGTTCCAAAACGAATAGTGTAGAGTAATTTTTACCCTCGGTGAAAAGAAAGAGACAGAACTATAAATAAAAAAGAGAAAACACGAGAGCGATTGAGTGGTTTCGAGTGATTTTTAACGAAATCGTTTTTGAACGGCTTCGGGTAAATGTCACTGTCAAATCAAGCAGATTTTCCGAACAGCGTTAAAGTTCGAGTAATTTAAAAAACTAAACTGTCTGTGTCTCTCAACAAAATAGTTTTAATTTTTATTTTACATTTAGTACTTCATTCTTTGAGGTTAACCAAGCCTCCTTGCCCTTCAGGCACTTCAGGGTATAAATTGTTTGTTATTTTTTATCTTTACCTTTTTTTTAAGCAAAAATTGTTACTCATTCCCATAAAAATGTTGTCAAATGAAATCTATAGCATGCCGTTGTTACCTATAAGTAAGGCTTCACTAAGCATTATTCTTGTTAAAATTTGGAATCCTGGATCATTGTATTAGTGTAAGTCTTGTTGGTGACCTAATAAATAAATAAATAAATAAATAAATAAAGTACTATCTGAATTAACTTAGTAAAACTTTTTAATAAATGTTCAGTTTGTCTGACTAAAGACGGCTGGCCCCAGACGTCGGTAGAAATCGCACTTGTCAGAGTGAAAATTACTCTTACCCAACCCGTTCCAAATTGCATGCCGTCAAAGTACAACCTGGCAAAAAAGTCGTGAAATTAATGAGGGCACTACTTTCGTTAATGTGGTCACCCCGTATACTACGACACGAACAGTTTTGATAGTTTACTATTTCAACTTATTTTTTTAGAGAGAATGGCTATCTCGTTGTCCCTATACAATCTCCCCACTACCTGTTCGCCTGACGCAATCATCGCGCGAACCACAGTAAGGACACTCCTTTATCATCAATAGGTTTGATCTCGCGTTCGCACGTACTAAGTTCGCGCGAATGCATCACGTGTCGACCACCTAATAGGATTATCCACACATTATCCAGTAGATTAATGGAATTAGTCATACAGGTAACCAGGTCAATCGGGTAAACCGTTAGGTGGCAGAAATGCAAAGGCAGTGGCACCAGCACAGTCGATTCCCACCACAAACAAACACATTGTCTGGGCGGTTAGCTACTACCAAGTTAAAAAAATGAAAGAAGAAACTAGCAAAATCATAAAAAATAAAAAATTAGAAACAACAAATCAACAAAAGATTTGCTTATTCAAAGTTTGTCCCCGTTGGTAATAACCATTTTCTATTTTAACGACGTGTTATCATGATTTTCTCCTTTTTTCCGTATATTCTCAAAAGCTGGCTCAGACGCTGCTTTAAAATTAAATTAAAATTAAAACCTAAAATCAATATGAAAAGTATCAATTAGCTAAAATGTGCTAACTTACCACTTTGCTTTTTTTAAACACAGTATTGCCAGTGATAATATTTTTTAGTTCCCTTTCAGGACTTTTTGGCCAAGCTGTAAATGGTCGGTTTCACTGAGTGTGATTTTCGCACGAGTGACTTTTACTCGTTTTGGAACAGCCCCTTAGGTTTTTTTTAAAAATGACGTCAGATGGCTGCATTCCGACTCCGATGGCGATTTCACAGTGCACTTTCAAAACCCTTAGCATTAAAAACTCAATACCGTTAAATGGGGTGACTCGAAACACTATTTGGAGTTTAAATTCACTTAGGAGTAGTAATTAAACAGACTTCTTTTAAATGGAAATATCCGTCTCTTAAAATCTAAGTTGCCAGCCAAATCAATACGCATCTAACTAATATTATTTTGAGCCAAAGTTTTTTTTTTTTTTTATTAAAAATGGGTTTGCGTTTGACCTCAGACTCACCTGATGGTAAGCGATGACGAGGCCGAAGGTGGAACACGCTTACCCAGAAAATGCCTATTCACTCTTGCCTTGAAGACACCAAGGTTGTATGTATCCGGAAACACAGACGCAGGGAGGGCGTTCCACTCCCTAGCGGTGCGGACCAGGAAGGAAGCACCAAACCGCTTAGTTCGGACCGCTGGAAAGTCGACCACATGGGGGTGAAAGCCCTCACGGCGTCTAGTGGTCCGGTGGTAGAAAGTGGAGGGTGGGATCAGGTCATGAAGTTCCTGCGCACACTCTCCGAAATACACCTTATAAAAAACCGATAGACAGGCAACTTTACGCCGATGCTCCAAACTCTGAAGTTTGGTTCCAACGAGCATATCGTCACCTATCAGTCTCCTGGCCCTTCGGTCTACTGAGTCCAGTGCATCCAGCTGGTATTTGGCAGAGCCATCCCAAAGGTGGCAGCAGTACTCCATACACGACCGAACTTGTGCTTGATACGACTGTAAGAGTTGCTCCGGTGTGAAGTACCGCCTAACCTTAAAGAGGATACCAAGTTTCTGAGCAGCGGTTTTTGCTTTGGACTCAATAGAACTGCCGAAGTTGAGGTCAGACGAAAGATCCATACCAAGGAGCTCGAGGTGGTTGGTTATCGGTATGGGTGCATCCAGGAAAGTAGGAGTCAGATTTAATGGACTCCGTTTGGCGGAGAATAGACACGCCTGAGTTTTGTTGGCGTGGAACTCAACGAGGTTAGCTTCGCCCCAGTCGGACACTGCTTTTAACGTTGAGCTCATCCGCTCAACCATGGCCTCTCTAAGGGACTCAGTCTCAGCCGGACTAGTGCGAGCACTGGACATGTATCTCTCTGTAACGGTGCTGTCATCTGCGTATCCGAAGATACCTGGGCACAGCAGATCGTTGATGTGCAGCAGGAATAATGTGGCAGAGAGAACAGACCCCTGAGGAACTCCGGCATTTATAGCCAGTAGTTTATCTTTTATGTAAGCCTCCCTAAATATGTATAAATCAGCATGGTGGTTATTATTTTGCATCTGAATTTGTGGTCAGCATTTAGAAGTTAATTGCTAAACTTCTAAAATATTTATATGCGGCAACAAAATTATACAAGCAGACAAAATAAAATACTCTATATTTATAAATATCTAATTATTTAATGAAATGCCTTAACTTTAGTAGGTTTTAGTGTGTTCATCCATTTTACCAATTTCTTAATAAGTTTGGAACTTCTCTAAAACACTCCACTATTTGAGGAACTTGTACCTATTGAAGCTGTAAAATGTTAAATGATGATGAGTTTTAAAATTTGTAGCTGAGTTAGTAAAATACGTGGCAATTCAGAATTCAAAAAGACAAGTTTTAATAATAAGGGTTAGTTGCACCATAGTAGAAGTTAAAGTTAAAGTTAAAGTTTTTGTCAAATTTGACAATTTGACGACCAAAAATGACGTCGAATTGTCAAATTTAAAAAAAAAAAAATTAACTTTAACTTCTACTATGGTGCAACTTACCCTAGAACATTTCGTTGACGTTGTAAAAAAGACAAGTTCGTTTATTTGAGATGACGATTTGAGACCACCTACCGTTGCATAAATATAAAATACTGAGGCTGAGTTTATTATTACACTTTAGTTAAAAGGTAATCTTTGTTATTTACTAAGAAAAATAACTTTGACTACTGATCCTTAGGAGTACTTTACTTACGAATAACGATCAATAAATTTCAGCCTCTGGGGCGGTGATTCAGAGTAATCTTGACTTGATACGTTGAGAGAAATCAAAAAATCACTCTTTGCGTATTTCGGACACTTCAGTTATGTCAATATTGTCAATGTCAAAGTTGGTTGATCTTGATGTCAGTCATTTCATCATTTTGTAATTACATTTTACTAATTTATTTTCCTTGCTATTGTATGAATGATTAGTTGTGAAATAAAAACACAAATTCTACTTGCGGTTAATCTCTTTTTTTCATCCCCAAAACAATTGTACGTTTAAATTGGGCTCAGTCGAAAAATCAAAGGATTATTGGACATGATGATGGAATCGCTATCAAAACAGGAGTTAATTTCGACAATAACAAAACAAGCTGACCAGATAAAAAGATATGAAGCACGTTTAAGAGGTAAAGTACTCATTCCGGACAGATGGCGGTTGATATTTTGTTGTAGATAACTAGGAACTCACAACATCTACGAATCAGGGTGCCACAAGTTTGTTTCCAGCTGTTCACACTTCACAAGTTTATAAAACATTGAATGAGAATGCAACATGAATAAAAATATCTTTTTCCGAATGTATTTGTTGAAATTGTGTTATTTTAAAATGAATCAACCATAGGTATTTTATTGTTAAGTTTGATATTTTGTTAATAATTCGATTAATTGTTACAGATGTTGTTGCTGCATATAAAGGACTTGCGAAAGAAAAGGAAGCATTAGAGATCAGTTTAAAAGCTTTGAATAAGTCAGACTCGCCTAGTGAAGGAGGTAATAATAATTTTAATAAATTGAGCACTGTATATACTACTAGAAGTAACTGCATTGTCTGTAGTTAGATGACTTAGATGTTATTGAGCCCATTTCGAACTATCTCATAGTCTCAGGGATCTTCAAGTCAACATTCTAGCTAGAATGTGTTTCGTGTAATCTCTACCTAAACAGAGACAATGCCAGTGCTTATGAAAATCATGATTAGATCTCTACCTAAGAAAAGTTTTTGTCGAACTATCCTCTTTATGAGGACCTTAATGCATTTGTTTTCCACCAAAGAGGCAATAGATATAATAGATTGTTAAACGTAATGGGTGCATGCTGTGGAAATAAACCTGCTTAAGATGTTTGAAGACTATGCACCAATTGTGTATACCTATTTGTCCAGTAACTTCTCAGTATAAGCTGGATGAAAGTATAACAAGTTCAGCTAAAAATTAAGCTAAGTTGAGGTTTATTTCATCTTTTTTTTCTATTGTTAGTTTCAGATGATTCCATCACAGCTCTCACACTGTCTCTTTCAACCTTGACAGCTGAAAAGGCAAGAATGGAAGAGGCGTTTCAGGCTGACAAGAAAGTCACTAGAGACAAGGTGATTTTAATGATTTTTGAACTCATTTTGATTTGGCATTGGAGTCAAAAAGGGCAGCTAGTCATTAGAAACAGGCAGTTTAAACCAAATAGCCTCAATTACACACCACATTAAGTTTATTTTGTATTGAGCAATGTTTTTCCATCAAGGTAGAATGTAGCAGCAAAATGTTAGGAATCTGCTATTGTTAATATTGTGCAAGTCAGAATTGAATATTTATAGGTTGTTTGAAAATTCTCTCTAGTCTGCTCTGACAGAAACTGGGCCTGATTGGGCCTGATACATTTTGATTGTTTTGCAAGGGTCAATCCAATTCTAAATGCCAAGTTTAGTAAGGCATACTAAAAACATGAATACACATAAACCCTGCTAGGAGGATAAAAAGTTCTAGAAGGTTAACTTAATGGCTAAACACTTTATTCTTGACAGTAAAAATTGTTATAATTTTTTAGTATGAAAACTTAATAGCTGCAATGAAGGAAGAAACTAAAACATTGGTGCAACAACATTTAGTGGAGATGAATAACCTTAAGGCTAAGATAGGATATGAAATACAGGAGAGGGAGAGAGAGAGAGCTGACCAATCTGCCATGCTGAAGTGAGTATGGTAGTTGAAAAACTTTTGCTTGTGTAGTCCATGTGTTAAAAAGTAAGAACTTAATAAGAATGCTTCTTTGACAAAATTATCTTGTTTTTTCAGAGAACTTCATGTGAAATTAAACAGTGAGAGAAAAACAAAAGAAAAGTTAGAGGATAAAGTTGTTCATTCTACTGAAGCACAAGGTAAGGAATTCAATTCTCAATATTTAATATTTTTAAGGTTAATCGCAGTGAAACAATAAACAAAATGTACTACCTTCATAAACTGATTTACAACAAATAAAAATTCATTCAATACTTTTAAATTTATATAAATCAGTGCAAGTGAAATTGAAATCTACCGTGTACGTAATTGGACTCGTTCTTGTTATTCGGACAAAGCAGTAGTAGTGCGAAACAACTGCCATCGATCTCGTTCACACTCGCGCGATGAGTTCACTGCAAAGAACTCCGCCTAGTACTCCATTGGCAAGCGGAAGCGGGAATATGGGTGGTTCAGTGCCTGATTTATCTACTCCTGACGGTGATGACTTCATAAATGTAAAAAACCGAAAGCGGAAGGAACGCGGTCATGAGCTGGATTATAAACAAGACCTAATGAGTTTTCGAGTAGAAATAATGAACTTTTTTGCGCAATTTGGTAAGACGCAAAATGAACACCTAACTAAAATAAGCCTCGAAATGTCAGAAATAAAAGAAGAAATCAAAGCTTTAAACTCAGTAACTGAAAGCTTGACACAAAGGCTTAACAACGTAAGCGATGAAATAAAAGAAATTAAAAGCGAAAGTACCAAAACCCAAGAAAAAGTAACACTCCTGGAAAATGACATTACCAAAATAAAAGAAAACCAAAACGCCGAGCACAAAACTTCAAAATCGCTTGTCTCATGTAATGAAGACCTTATCTTAGAACTTCAAGACCGTAGTGAACGATCAAAAAATATAATAATTGTGGGTATCTCAGAAAAAAATGATAAAGATGTTGTCGTAAGAAAAGCATATGATGATGAGATGGTAACAAAAACTGTAGAATTATTGTATGAGAACTGTCCTAAACCACAAAAAATTATGAGATTGGGCAAGTACAACCCTGATAAAAGCCGCTCATTAAAAGTATGTTTTGAAAATGCTGATATAGCCAAGAATTTGTTACGAAGCAAATCTAAGTTACCAGAGACTATCAAGCTATACTCTGATCAAACTCCATCGCAGAAAACCTACTTTCAATCACTTAGGGACGAGCTTAAGCGGCGTGAAGATAGTGGAGAAAAAAACCTCGTAATCAAATATGTAAAAGGCACGCCTAAAATACTTGAAAAACAAGCTCAACAAAAAAACTAGATGAGGCGCAGCAAAGTGGTGAAGCAAATATTCTTAACGATTTCGACAAATCTAGCAACATAAAGTACTTCGTTGTCAACAAATACCAAGATCTTACTGTGAATCCCTCGGCATTGAGAATTTTTTATGCCAATGTCCGTAGTATAAGATCGCCAGGAAAATTTGATGAAGTTAAATGCATCCTTAAGGCTATGTCAACAACATTACACATAATTATTCTAGTGGAAACTTGGATAACATCCGATAGCGATGCTCAACTTTACAATCTCCCAGATTACAATCACGCGTACAACTTTAGACCGGACAGCAGAGGGGGTGGAGTCTCCATTTACATTAAAAAACGATTAAATACGAAGTGACAGAAAGTTTGGTTGAAAATGGAAACCACTTTTTATGGCTAAAAATAGATAAGCTAGCTCTCAATATTGCCGCCATTTATAAGGCGCCTGATACTAATATAGGCAATTTCCTGGAAACATATAACGAACAACTTGAAAAGAGGAAAAGGTCCATCATCTTTGGGGATTTCAATACAGACTTATTGAGCAAGCAATGTATCAATACCAAGAAATATATGGGAGTAATCAGGGAATCCGGATACAAAATTTTAAATAAAATCGCCAAAAAGTATAGTACCCGGGAAACTTCCACTACAAGCACAATCTTAGACCATGTATGTAGAAATATAAATAACCAAACGTTTAGCTTATCGGTCATAGATTCGTCTCTTTCTGATCATAAACAGATATTTACCGAAATTTCAAAATTGAAAGTAGAAGCAAACAAGCACCATAAATACGAAGCCCTGAACTATGAAGGACTTTATGAAACAGCTAAAGCAACAGAATACAGGAATGATGGAAATGACTACAAAAACCTTGAACAACAAATTATGCAAATGATTAATCGAAACAAAATGACTAAAACGAAAGTTAATAATACACCACGCAACGATTGGATTAACAAAGATATACTAGATGCAATAAATAGACGCAACTCAATGTGGCGAAAGCTAAAAGAAGGTAGTGGCGACATAAATAGTTTCAAGAATCTGCAGAAGAATGTTAATGTTGTCACTCTGTAATGGGAGCAGACACTATAACAAAAGGTAACGAAGTGTGTGAAACGTTTAACCAGTTGTTCTCGACTATTGGTAGCAATTTGGCAAACAAGATACCGACTAAACATCATACAAGTACGGACAACATTTCGATGTATGACAATTGTTACGAGCATGAAACAACGCTATCACAACTACGCCCATGCAATGAGGAAGAAGTGTCAAAGATTATTGATAACCTTGACAGTAGTTCAAGAACTGGAATTGATGGTATGAGTACAAAAGCGATAAAATGCATAAAACCTATTATTCTCGGAACTTTAACTCGCTGCATTAATGAGTGCTTATCAAAGGGATGCTTTCCTGACTCCCTGAAAGTAGCTAAAGTGACTCCTATTCACAAAGCTGGCATTAAAACGAACCCCAACAATTATAGACCTATTTCGGTGCTCCCTGTTATGTCGAAGGTTTTCGAGCGAGTCATTTATGTTCGCCTATTTGATTATCTTACCAAAAAAAACTTTTTTAGTGACCACCAATATATATTTCGACCAAAATCAAACACCTTATCGGCAACTGTTGATATTGTTAGCAAAATTAAAACAAGCATAGATAAAAAGCTCCTAGCATTGGGAATTTTTATTGATTTAAAAAAGGCATTTGACACGATAAGTCACACAAAATTGATCCAAAAACTTGAGAACGTTGGTATTTCTGACACTGCATTAAAGATACTACAGTCATATCTTGAAAACAGGTTGCAGGTAGTTAAAATAGGCCAATTTAAGAGCAATCCTCATGAAATAACATTCGGCATACCTCAAGGCTCGATTCTGGGACCATTGTTTTTTCTCATTTACGTCAACAACTTGGGTAACATAGGACTGACTGGACACTTAACTCTGTACGCAGATGATACGTGCCTTTTTTATTTTGGTCATTGTATTCACGGCATTATTTCTGAAGCCCAGCGAGATCTTCATGTCGCATGGTTTCTTGATAACTTGCTGTCCATAAACGTAGCAAAAACATCATACATATTATTCAAAGCAAACAATAAAAAAGTGCCAGTACATGTCCCGCTAACCATTCATGACACACAACTTAGCCATTCAGATAAAGAAAAGTATCTGGGCTTGTGGCTTGATGACAGACTAACGTGGAAGGCACATATTTCAGCACGTAGAAAATAAACTTATCCCAGTCCTAGCATCACTTAGAAAGGTGGCTCATTGTATACCACCAAAAATTCGTATGGTCTTGTATAACGCATTAGTAAAGTCTAATTTGCAGTACTTGATTGAATTATGGGGAGCAGCTTCGAAGACTGCTTTAAGTGGCTTGCAAATCTTGCAGAACAAAATATTGAAGGTATTATTTCACCTTAACTATCTTACTAGAACAAAAGTGCTTTATAACAAAACAAAATTATTCAATATTGATAAACTTTATAAATATAATACATACATCCTTATTAAAAAAATTATATCTAAATCTATACACACGAATATCACCATCCCACAAAGACAATATAAACATAATTTGCGAAATAAAGACAAACTAGTGGTGCCTGTACCAAGAACAGTCAATTACGGTAAAAAGAATTTAACCTACGAAGGCGTCAACTTGTATAATAAACTACCAGCCGAGGTCAAAAATACCGACAGCTTAAGAATCTTTAAAAAAAAATTAGGGATCTGTTACTAAAGGAGCAATAAAACTCTTGAAGTAGTTGTTGGAAGAAATAAATATTTCATAAAATATGTAATTTTATTATTGGTGGATAATCCACATTAAAAAAAAAAATTTGAACACACTTACTAAACCTGAATGTATTGCTTTCAAGTCATCAAAATTCAAACAAAAAAATTTTCCTTTTTTTCTTTACAAAAGATCAGCTATGACTTAAGAAACATAAAAAAAAAAATAACTAAGTAAAACACTAACACGGTACATATATGTATAAATGCAATCCCTAAACCATTATACGCCACAGTGCACTTTATATAATAAAAAAGAATAATACATGTAATAATGTAATAAGAATGTTTGTTTGCGCAGTCGACTCCATACTTGCTTAGTTCGCCGTGCAGGCAGAATCGTTCGAGTACGGCAACCTGTTTTGTTTACCGCGTTGACCCACGGCGGCCGAGCCGCTTCGTTCTTAGCATATGTCGGTAGTACTACAAAATGTAAACAGATAGTGGCAAGATACTGATGTTGTTTTGTTTCTTGGGTTAATTTGTTGTTTTGGTGGTTTTGTGCATTAAAATAATATCAGGAGAGCATAGTGTGTGTAATGTGTAGAACTTTGAACTAGTGTAAGTGTAAATTATAAGTCAAATCAGCTGCGCTGCGCCAAACATTTTAATTGTAAGTAGAAATAATCTCATTCTAAGCGAACTCTGTATTTAATATTAAGTTCTTATGAGAATAAATATCTTTAAACCTAATATTTTTTTTTAATGCAGCTTGATGAAGAAGTAGTAATTTTCGTGGCTGTTTACTGTGTGAAAATAGTGCTATCTTTACTTAACCTTTTTTAAATCAATGTTGTTTGAAGCCATACTAGAGAGGTTATTTGTTCAATCACACTTTATTTGTTTTTTGCATAAGTGAGGCATTGAGACTGGAAATGGAATATTATTAATATTGCTTAATTTGACAAATTAACTAGTTCTTTCACAACAGTATACTTAAGGATTTTTCTCTCTGTCTCTTATCTTGAAGTCTGAGAAAAACCACGAAAATATATCTTGGGAACAACTAAAAATCCTGGAACATTCATCATAATAATTTTTCTAGGTCTTCTAAAGTACACTTTTACCCTGAAAAGTGTATTTTATGTATATAAAAAGCTTATTTCTGTCAAATTTCCAACTAGTGTGCATTATTAGCACTTGCTCAACAATTTGTGCATTTACTAGCATTCCTATTTCCCATTTGTAGCGTCCCAAGCCGAGTTGGAGAAGCGCGTCCGCGACCTAAGCAGTTCTCTGGAGGCGTCGCAGCGGCGGCTGCAGCGGGCCGAGGCGCGCACGGTGGAGACGCCGGCGCTGCTGGTGCGCCTGCAGCAGAAGCTGGCGCTGCTGGAGCAGACGCACTCCATCGCCATCAGGGAGGTGAGCTGTAACAGTCGTCCGAGCATTCATCTGTACCATTCGTCCGAGCGTTCATCTGTAACAGCCGAGGCGCGCACGGTGGAGACGCCGGCGCTGCTGGTGCGCCTGCAGCAGAAGCTGGCGCTGCTGGAGCAGACGCACTCCATCGCCATCAGGGAGGTGAGCTGTAACATTCGGCCGAGCAGTCATCTGTAACATCCCAAGCAGAGTTGACGCTGCTGGAGTAGACGCACTCCATCGCCATCAGGGAGGTGAGCTGTAACATTCGGCCGAGCAGTCATCTGTAACATCCCGAGCAGAGTTAGACGCTGCTGGAGCAGACGCACTCCATCGCCATCAGGGAGGTGAGCTGTAACATTCGGCCGAGCAGTCATCTGTAACATCCCGAGCAGAGTTAGACGCTGCTGGAGTAGACGCACTCCATCGCCATCAGGGAGGTGAGCTGTAACATTCGGCCGAGCAGTCATCTGTAACATCCCGAGCAGAGTTAGACGCTGCTGGAGTAGACGCACTCCATCGCCATCAGGGAGGTGAGCTGTAACATTCGGCCGAGCAGTCATCTGTAACATCCCGAGCAGAGTTAGACGCTGCTGGAGCAGACGCACTCCATCGCCATCAGGGAGGTGAGCTGTAACATTAGTCCGAGCATTCATCTGTAACATCCCAAGCAGTTAGACGCTGCTGGAGCAGACGCACTCCATCGCCATCAGGGAGGTGAGCTGTAACATTCGGCCGAGCAGTCATCTGTAACATCCCGAGCAGAGTTAGACGCTGCTGGAGTAGACGCACTCCATCGCCATCAGGGAGGTGAGCTGTAACATTCGGCCGAGCAGTCATCTGTAACATCCCAAGCAGAGTTAGACGCTGCTGGAGCAGACGCACTCCATCGCCATCAGGGAGGTGAGCTGTAACAGTCGTCCGAGCATTCATCTGTATCATTAGTCCGACCACTCATCTGTAACACATCTGAAAGTCTGGCCCTGATAAGCTCGCGCTGGTTGTGAATTAACCCTTTTCAGGAGCTTCTTACATAGAGTTGAATCACCATGATTGTGCTAATCAAAAACGAATCCTTTTCCAGGAGCAAATAAAAGCGAAACGCGCCGAAGAGTCCGCGCGCAAGATATGCGCAAGACAAGAAGAACGCGTGGCGTTACTAGAAGGCAAACTAGCGGAACTGTCTCAGACCGTCGGTGTCTATGACCTTCGCAGGCGAAGAGACCAGCAGCTGATCCAGCAGCTGAAGCAGTCGCTCAATGGACGGCTTTTGGACAAGATCGGCGCGGACAAGGAGTATGCAGATACTAGAGATGGTTAGTGATAGCATTATTATTTCCGACGATAGGAAAACCAGAAAAAGACATTTGGCCTGTTGGCGTCAGGCGGGAAGTGCAGTCGCCCGGTTTGCGCAAGTTGCGGGTTCGATTCCCGCCTGACGCCAACAGACCAAATGTCTTTTTCTGGTTTTACTGTCTTTAGTAAGATGATAATGCATTATCCATAATGTTAAAAAAAAAAAAACCTATTAGTATTTCCGGTTGGGAACACTGGAATTTTAGACCTACTTGAGCCATTTCACCCCCTTTACCTCCTCTGATGTTAGGCGCCTTAAGTTGTCCCATCTTCACAGGGAATCAAACTACAATAGTACATTGTTACCCTAGGGGTGAAAGTAACTTATTTAGTCCCGAGACGGGGTTTGGCGCCCGGAACGAAGTGAGGGCGCCAATAGTTCGAGGGACTAAATAAGTCTTTAACCCGAGGTAAACATTGTGCTTTTCATTACAAATACGAGGAAAGTAAAAATAAAAAAATGAATTAGCTAAAGAAAAAATTAGAAAAATAAATGAATATCGAATTGCCGCTCTCCCGCCCATTTAGTTTGTTTTTTTTTCTGTGGCCGGCCCGCCATTCAGCCATTATTTTTTATTTTCATCATTGGAAAAATGGTAAATATTTTGCTCAAAGCTAAGTTATTTTAAAGAAATTGTTGAAACTAAATTATAATAAAGTTATTTAAAAAATACATATTCTTTAATCAATACTTAACTTTTTAAGTTACTTCAATTTTACATCGTGGCTGTATAGAAAGTTGGAACATGGTTCAATAGTTATGTGAAAAAGAACTGGTTTTGTTTTTATAATTTGACAGCTGTCAGTTGAAAGTGATTCTCCCTAGGGATGAAAAGTATTACTTTCAGCCCGCTTCTCAGGTCAGTAATGACCTACATTCAGAGTATGAGTAATGAAAAGAAGATTGTTAAAAGTCTGTTATAGCGTGAAAAGGAGTCCATGTTGTTTAATGCAGTTTTTCGGCATGCAGCATCTCACTTATCTTCAAAATTTACTAACTTTCGAATTGTCGCAAGTAAATCCAATTGTTAACCATATAATAATACGATATTTTAACATACATAATGAAACATACAACATAATTATATAAAATAAATGTACATGTGTCTCTACCGCCGGCGGCAGAAGGTTGTTGTTTACGGAGAAGTGGCAAGAATTCTAGTTGCTACGAACCTGACAAACATCCTAGACTTACATTGATCCAATATTGATATTAAATTAATTTCAGTTGTTGAAACTAATATCATATTATTAATTTTATCATTCCAGGTGATACTCAACCCAAAAGCGAAACAGATAATGAGAAACTAGCAGACAGCGAGTACCTCCAAACTCTGATAGACAAAATACACATACTAAAAAAGGAGCTCATAGCTGAAAACGAAAAACTAGGGAACCCAATAGACATCAGTACAGTATTCAAATTGGACGGATATGAAAATGTACATTCCAAGTGCAGAGAAGAATTAGACAGTGTTAAGGCTGAATTTGAAGCATACAGAAGTCAGAATATCAAACATTCTGGGGGAGGGGATGAAGCGCAGAGTGAGATAGAAGATTTGAAGAGTGAGATTGAGATACTGAAGGAGAAAGTGGACACGTATCAGATGATGTTGGACGAAGAGAAACAAGATAAATTGGACACTTTGAAACTTTATGAGGAGGTGGGTTTTGATTTATTATAAAGTTTACGTTATTCCTTATATTTAAAGGAGATTGCCCAAAATGGTCTCGCTTTGTCTCGTGCCTCAAGGTGATAATAAAATTAAAATGAATTTCTTAATTTTTGAAGCTATCCGGTCATCTGAATAACTCTGGAACAGATTAGTTTCAATTAAAAAACATGCACAATTACTACCAAAAAAACGGAAAGATAGCTGCATAGATCTTATCTGGGTAACATATTGCCTACACGATGCGTAACATTTTCTTTAGCTGATAGTATGTAAAAAACAAACTCGCGTGCCTAGCCTAAAAAGAGACTCCCAAATAGTACGAGTAGTTAAATAGTTGAACCATCATAATGGATTCACAATTAGGGCAAATCTAGGCCGCTCGTTCCAGAAATATGGCCCATACTTTCATGGCTATTGACCAATGATATTTCGAAGACTTAAGTCAGTACTGATACGAAGTCAATTTGACCGCGTGTACAAGATAGTATGATTATTTACTTGGGCGTAAACAAGACAGATACATGTTGCGCTGTGTCGTCTCGAACTGTCAATGCTTTGCTCAGGTGTTCGAAGTTCTGATTTCGGGTGCCACTTTTTTACCACAAGTGACCTCTCTTTTATTGTAAAATCATTGCTATTGACTGCATGTTTTGTAATAGCTCCTAAATTTCCCTCCAGAAGCTAAAAAACGAGCAAGACTACCACTCAGAAGTATCCAGCGAGCTAAAAGCTCGCGCCCAGAGCTTAGAGAAACAAGTATCGACTCAACGCGAGCGCTACGCCGCGTTGTTGGAAGAGACGGACAACTTCATACGAGCCAGGAACGACCGCGCTAGGAAGACCAGCTCCGAGGATAGGCACTTTAATGAAGGGGTTTTAACGGTAAGAATATTGTATTTTACTTATTTGTTCATTTTGAGAAGTATTTCATTGAACTAGCAGCTCAGAACTAACAGAAGCCGCCTTGTTGGAGGAGACGGACAACTTCATACGAGCCAGGAACGACCGCGCTAGGAAGACCAGCTCCGAGGATAGGCACTTTAATGAAGGGGTTTTGACGGTAAGATTGTATTGTTCTAACATTTTTTTAACATTAACTAGCGTAGCTCAAAGCTAAGGCTGGCATAATGGTTTACCCGACGTCGACTGATAGTTTCTACCAGACCAATCAATAGAGGGTCGATTGTAAGGCAGCAATCGATGATAGAATGGTTTAATTAATGTTGAATAGACTTTGAAAATTAGCTTCGCTGAGTTTGTCGCTAGATGGCGCTGTGTGGATCAATGTCCAAAGTTCGATATCAGCCCTTTGTCTGACATTCCCTAGTCTCATGTCAAGTATGCCGGATAGTCTGGTGTCCTAATACATACTTACATACGAATTTTTATTTATTTAAATACATAGGAAGCACCCAGACCGTACAAACAGACATGTTTATGCACACAAATGTTTTTACTGTGCGAGGATTGTACTCGCGACCTATGGTGTATTATCCCACTTATGAACCATTACACCAAATCGGTCACTATGTTCATTTATTTATACTTTAATGCACAAACAAGTACAAAAGGCGGACTTAATGCTAAAAACATTCTCTACCAGTCAACCATTGGGCGAGACAGAAATGCTCATGGCGGTGCACAATTCGAAATTAGAAAGAAGTAAGTAGTGGACTATAGCCAATAGAAGGAGGAATAAACATTTATAAAATAAACATACTTAAACAATACAAATAAAGATATAAATAAAAAAATATAAACAAATATACTTGATTTAAACAAAAAATGCTAGGATAGATGTCGGAATCAATTATTCATAGATAAACGAAGAAATTCACGGACGGATTTTTAAGTTTCTTTAATTTTGAATGATCCCTTTTAATCCCTTGTGCCAGGACGCGGGGGGCCCGCCGCACATGCTGCACTACGCCACGGAGCTGGCGCGCAAGGACCTCGACATCTCGCAGCTCAGGAAGGACAAACACGCGCTCGAGGGACAGTTCCGGTTCGTGCTTTAATTCTTCAAGTGTCGGAGACATACGAGCTGTCAGGCGCGTTATCGCCGAATCTTACTAAAATGACGGCAGATCGTTGCGCGTCATTATTTGGCGCCAAAATAGTGCAAATGCCAAAAACTGGCAAAATGCCAATGACCAAAATGGTTAATTTTTTAGCGCGAAAGACAATTATACTGAGCCTAAATTTGCCGACTGTAACTGCACCAATTTCCTGATAAGCTGAATCAGCTCATATTTCGTCTCCGACACTCAAGGAGATAAGAAGGCTCAAGCTCACCCAACGGGGTATGCTCGGTGTTTTATTTTATTTATTCTTTATTGCACAAAAGTAAAGTATAAATGGCGGACTTAATGGCTAGAGGCATTCTCTAACAGTCAACCCCACAGTCAGACAAACTAAATACATTCATAATTAACTACCTGTACATACGATACAAAATACATATAGGTAATAGATATAGATATTTATAAATAAATATATAAAACATATATTACGAAGAAAATAAACATGTGAAATGTCAATTAGGCAACAGTGGTCCAAAATGTTTTAGGTAGAGGGTATCATAACAAAACTGTTAGTACAGTTTAACATATTTTTGTATGTTTAGTATGTTTACCCTGAAACCTTACATCATTGGTTCCATTATTTGTTTTACATAATTTGGCCATATTATTTTCTCAGGGACTGCCAGCGGGAAGCAACGATAGAGAAAGAGCGATTCAAAGAAGTTATAAGAACTCTAAAGGAAGAAATTGACAGGTAATTTCATACAATTGTTATTGTGTGCTAATCGACTGGACCTTTGGCGTTGACGGTTCGATGCCTACCTATGTCAAATATTTATTAGACGACGTGGGTGTGTTTGAATGCATGTCTGTATAAATTGATGCATCTGAGACATTTACACACATGACTTGGGTTTACATCCCACTGCTGGGCACACGCTTTCGAAATATGAATTATGAAGTTCATATTTCGCTGCGGGCTCAGTGCGGGCTGATTGTTGTTAGGCTAGTGATAAGCCATATTGCCTTATGACCACTGACTAGGCCTAACAACGTCGATTGAAGGACGACCTAGTGACGTCCGCCAGAACCAACTGCTCACAGTGATTTCCGAAGCACGGAGATGCCCACATCGCTAAATTTTGGTCAGGGCCACCCATCTCATTACTGGACCTCACGTATGTTGCTGAACTTTTTTCAATGCGATGGTTGCTGTTCAGCTCCTGCACTGAGTCACGGTTACCCTGTGATTATATAAGAAAAAAAGTTCGAACCACACTCTCGTATCCAATTTAACACTCGAGTATCTCGTTTCGATTTGGCCACATACCGATAATTTCTATTGCTCAATGTTTAATATTAAGCAGAGTACATATTTGACAACAGATTATAATAACCCAATATCTAATACTAATCAAAATGTTTCCAGATTACGCCGCATTCAGTCGCGAGAGGGCGCTAACTTGGAATACCTGAAGAATGTTGTGATGGCGTACCTCATGTCCACAGACTTCCTGTCCCGTCGCCACATGCTCAACGCGATCGCTGCAGTCCTGCACTTCACTCCTTCTGAGAAGAACGCTGTCTTATCCATACTATGATCTCCTATTAGTTCTGTCATGTGGCTTATGAACACAAAGAATGCTGTTTTTTCTATACTGTGAACTTTCATTCTTTCCACCATGTGGCTTATGAACACAAATAATGCTGTTCTATCTATACTGTGAACTTTCATTCGTTCCACCATGTGGCCTATGCAGATTTCACAAATAATGCTGTCTTATCCATACTGTGAGCTCACATTAGTGCCATAATATGGCCTATGAACGCTACACAATGGAATGAAACAACTATACGGATTCTAAAGTCAAGTTACATGTGGAAACAGAAGAAAATCCGGGGAGTTTTAATTCAGTTTCAGTATTATCCGCTAGAGGCGCTGTACAAAATCTTGAAGATATTTTATACGATATGTGAGCTTTAACTCATGTGGCACTAGCTCAAACAAAAATTAATAGAAATTTAGAAATTTTAAATGGTATTTATTCCAGTAGCCAGCATTATGAGAAATAATATGGAACTGATGATCAACTTTTTAATCGCTAAACTAATGTGAAAGTTCAATCAATAATATTCGATGTTATGGACAATAGTTGTTTATCTTTTTATGAAAAACTTTTACTCTAGAATCCATGTTCTAAATCTACTATTCAAAAACCGGATAACATTAATAACTTTGTGATTTTTCCATGTTTTCCGAAAAATCATCAATAGTGTAAAATAACTATGTCCACCCACAATCTGATTTAGCTGTTAATATTTAAAATCATAAATTGTGTATGGTAACAGCCTCCATTTAGTATATTATGTGATATTTACTATGTGATATAACAGATATATCAACCAGTATCCTTGAAAAAAGATAACTATGTAATAGTTGTAAAATTCTGCTTAAAAATGGGGTTTTAACATCATTTTCGATTTTAAAGTAATGTTTGCCTGGAATACTACATGACTTGACTTTGTAATTTGTATTAAAAATCTTACAGATAACAATGCAAATAACAGGACAGCAACGAAAATGCAATTTTCAAATTACTAAATTTCCAAAATATTATTTTTCACAAATGTGTTTTTCATTTCTGTCTGAAATGAAAATAATTAATTATGTAATCTACTTGAAATCATATCACAAGAAAGACTTCCCACTTTATCATTTATTTAAATCATTCATAGAATAGATGTTAAGAAGATTATGTTATGTTATTTTATTTGGTATCAATATTGTATAATAGTTCAAGATTATGTTATGCAAAGCATTCTAAATCTTTCAAATGTTGAGTTACAGTTATCAACATGGACAAAATAATAAAGTTGATATTCTATTTGTGAATTTTTCTCTCTTTTCACCTCTATCTCCAACTCCACAAACAAACATCTTAGCTTAAACCACTATCACTGTCTGACCTGCTATGCTATTCCGGCGAACGCCAAAACTCCCTTCGTTCGGGTGAGTGAACTTTAAAATTCAATTTCCTTGCAACTGTGGTCGTTTGAGAGAAAAGAACTAAGCCAAATATATATTTTTTTAATTATTAACATACAAAATGATTCAGAGTGAAGCGTATTGACGATATAAGTAAACGTGAAGCACCGAGATGTGAAGTGATGTCCGATGTGCACCGCCGGAATAGCACGGCTGATGTTCACCAAAGAGAGCGAGGTGCAACCGACCCATCACGTCATATCTTCACTAGGCGAACAGTAGATGTGAAAATAACATTGCGGGACGAACCGAGGTAAAATAGGTGTGGCCAGGTAAACTGATAGCAAGGTAGGTGGCCTGTCAACGGAATGACACGCTAAGTACCCATTTCCACCTTATTTTACTGCAAAAATATGTTATTTGGCAAAATTGAGATAAAAAACGGAAATGGGTAGCCTGATGAGGCACTGCCTGCCTGCCTGCAACTAAATGACAACTTTTTGATTATGTAACAACTTCTATCGCAACGCAATTTATTTACTGACGTTAAAGTTGAGCTCAAAATACAATCTTATTATTGAACAAAATTCTAGCATTGCATCAATGAAACGAAAGTCATTTTCTATGAGCATTTAGCACCCATGGTAAATAGCGCTGCCTTGTGGCAGCATATCTGGTTGCAAGTCTAGTACGGGCCGGCGCCCACTATCGGCATCGGCACGTTTCAGGCTTTTAAGGTGGCAAATTAGGGCCGGCGCCCACTATCGGCATCGGCACGTTTCAGGCTTTTAAGGGCCGGCGCCCACTATCGGCATCGGCACGCTTCAGGATTTTAAGGTGGCAAATAGCAATATACTTTAACATTATAGCAATAAAGTAGAAATTTCCGTGATGTGTTCTCGTAAAAACAAAATGCATTTGTTCTGTTTCTGTTTCGGCATTTTCTACTTTATTGCCATTGTGTTAGAGTATATTACTATTTGCCACCTTAAAAGCCTGAAGCGTGCCGATGCCGATAGTGGGCGCCGGCCCTAAGGTGGCAAATTAGGGCCGGCGCCCACTATCGGCATCGGCACGTTTCAGGCTTTTAAGGTGGCAAATAGCAATATACTTTAACATTAGAGCAATAAAGTAGAAATTTCCGTGATGTGTTCTCGTAAAAACAAAATGCATTTGTTCTGTTTCTGTTTCGGCATTTTCTACTTTATTGCCATTATGTAAGAGTATATTACTATTTGCCACCTTAAAAGCCTGAAGCGTGCCGATGCCGATAGTGGGCGCCGGCCCTACTTCAGTAAATAGAACTGTTCCAACTTTTCGTACTAGATGGCGTACGTATGCTTAGTTGCTAGTTCCAATCAAACTGCATAGATGGCGCTTTGAACATTTTATTTTTGCCTATGGGTCTGCGTGTGGGTTTTGCTCATCTTTTTATTTAGTAAAATAAAATAAGTAACTTTCTGAACTGTAAATAAAATTAAAGGAATAAACCAACAGTTTTAGTCAAAATCCAATCTACCTATATATTTTTCAACTTTGACTAAAGAGCGCGTCAGTTGATTCATCTATTATTGATACAACCAACATAACAGCAAAGCATTTTTTCATCGTTTCTGTGTACCAACCTCTGGAAACTGTCTGTCAGTCAAAGGCAAAACTCAAAAGTTTTCATAAAGAGTAAATGGCGATTGTGATTATTTTGTGGCGGTTAGCAGCCAGTAATTGTTCGAAAATGGTTAGCGCATAGGTTGCGCACGCGTTTTCTCGGTTCCTATCTTCTATACGATCACTGGCAAAAGTTAAAATTTATGATAAAGCTGTAACTGTGATGAAAGTTGTTAGTTTCTTGTGCGTACCTATTGAGTTTTGTCAGTTTTGTATTTTTGTCACACAGCTAAACTTGAGCTAAATTTTGTTTGAATAATTGAGTCGAGTGTTCTGTTGGTATTACCTAGTTAGTGAAGTGATGAAGAAGTTGCTTTTTGTGATGTGTAGTGCTATTGTGTATGTAGGTATCAATCAAGTGAGTGAGTGAAAATGTGCTGGCAGCCGAAGCTGCTGGTGCAAGTTTGTTCGAAATTCAAATTCGGAAAAAAGGAGCTTCATCATCAGCTACTAGCTGTCTTCTTTTCGCTAAGGTTAGTAACTGCCTAAGTAGATACTTCTGTTATAATGTAAACATATTTTTTTTTATCTTAAAGATAACATTAGCGTATTTCTTGTTCTTGTGCCGAGGCTCTATAACGTCACGGTGAATAATAACGTTTTCTAGGTTATTCTCCATTCCGCCATAATAGGATTCCTCCTTTACTCCCGTTGAGTAACACCCCAATGTGTAACACTGTGACACATTGGGAAAAAAAATACCGATGAGTCACACTGTTACACATTGCCACTTTTTTTTGCCCGTTGAGTGCCAGTGTTAAATTAACAGACTTAATACAAATATTAACCCACAAATCAGAGGTTTTTTTCTATTGTTTTTATTCCAATTTTTTTAGTTGAGTTTATTTCAAGTACTCCAATATATCACAAAAAGAATAAATAAATATATACCGTAGTTTTTTTATGGGCGTTAATAGGTTAAATCATAATTGAATATTTCTGTTGGTCAATAATTTAAAAATATCACAATAATCTTAATCTTTAAAAAAAACATTATGTGATTCGTGATTTATTTTACTTAACGTATCTTTACGTTCAGTTGGTTCAAGAAATACTCGTGTTTGTGGGTTAATATTTGTATTAAGTCTGTTAATTTAACACTGGCACTCAACGGGCAAAAAAAAGTGGCAATGTGTAACAGTGTGACTCATCGGTATTTTTTTTCCCAATGTGTCACAGTGTTACACATTGGGGTGTTACTCAACGGGAGTAAAGGTACTAATCGACTAGATCGTTTCGTTGACGGTTAGATTCCTACCTAGGTCAAATATTTATTAGACGACGACGGTGTGTTTGAATGCATGTCTGTATAAATAAATTGATGTATCTGAGATATTAACACACATAACTGGGGTTAACATCCCACTGCTGGGGACCATATGAATTCCATATTCCAGTACGTTGTTGGATTGTTGTTAGGCTAGTGATGAACCATATTGTCAGATGTTATCAAGCCGTCTTATGACCACTGACTAAGCCTAACAACGTCAACTGAACATTGATTTAGTGACGTCCGCCAGAACCAACTGCTCAGCGTGATTTCCGAAGCACGGAGATGCCCACAACTCTAAATTTTGGTCAGGGCCACCCATCCCATAACCGGACCTGGCGTGTGTTGCTTAAACTTTTCACAGTGCGATGGCTGCTGTTCACCTCCTGCACTGGGTCCCGGGTACCCCGTAATTATATCAGAAAAAAAGTTCGAACCACACTATTCCGAGTATTTCGTTTCGATTTGTCCACATACCGATAATTTCTATTGCTCAATGTTTAATATTAAGCAGAGTGCATATTTGACAGCAGATCATAATAACCCAATATCTAATATTAATAAAATATGTTTCCAGATTACGCCGCATCCAGTCGCGAGAGGGCGCTAACTTGGAATACCTGAAGAACGTTGTGATGGCGTACCTCATGTCCACAGACTTCCTGTCCCGTCGCCACATGCTCAACGCGATCGCTGCAGTCCTACACTTCACTCCTTCTGAGAAGAACGCTGTCTTATCCATACTATGATCTCCCATTAGTTCTGTCATGTGGCTTATAAACACAAAGAATGCTGTTCTATCTATACTGTGAACTTTCATTCGTTCCACCATGTGGCCTATGCAGATTTCACAAATAATGCTGTCTTATCCATACTGTGAGCTCACATTAGTGCCATAATATGGCCTATGAACGCTACACAATGGAATGAAACAACTATACGGATTCTAAAGTCAAGTTACATGTGGAAACAGAAGAAAATCCGGGGAGTTTTAATTCAGTTTCAGTATTATCCGCTAGAGGCGCTGTACAAAATCTTGAAGATATTTTATACGATATGTGAGCTTTAACTCATGTGGCACTAGCTCAAACAAAAATTAATAGAAATTTAGAAATTTTAAATGGTATTTATTCCAGTAGCCAGCATTATGAGAAATAATATGGAACTGATGATCAACTTTTTAATCGCTAAACTAATGTGAAAGTTCAATCAATAATATTCGATGTTATGGACAATAGTTGTTTATCTTTTTATGAAAAACTTTTACTCTAGAATCCATGTTCTAAATCTACTATTCAAAAACCGGATAACATTAATAACTTTGTGATTTTTCCATGTTTTCCGAAAAATCATCTATAGTGTGAAATAACTATGTCCACCCACAATCTGATTTAGCTGTTAATATTTAAAATCATAAATTGTGTATGGTAACAGCCTCCATTTAGTATATTATGTGATATTTACTATGTGATATAACAGATATATCAACCAGTATCCTTGAAAAAAGATAACTATGTAATAGTTGTAAAATTCTGCTTAAAAATGGGGTTTTAACATCATTTTCGATTTTAAAGTAATGTTTGCCTGGAATACTACATGACTTGACTTTGTAATTTGTATTAAAAATCTTACAGATAACAATGCAAATAACAGGACAGCAACGAAAATGCAATTTTCAAATTACTAAATTTCCAAAATATTATTTTTCACAAATGTGTTTTTCATTTCTGTCTGAAATGAAAATAATTAATTATGTAATCTACTTGAAATCATATCACAAGAAAGACTTCCCACTTTATCATTTATTTAAATCATTCATAGAATAGATGTTAAGAAGATTATGTTATGTTATTTTATTTGGTATCAATATTGTATAATAGTTCAAGATTATGTTATGCAAAGCATTCTAAATCTTTCAAATGTTGAGTTACAGTTATCAACATGGACAAAATAATAAAGTTGATATTCTATTTGTGAATTTTTCTCTCTTTTCACCTCTATCTCCAACTCCACAAACAAACATCTTAGCTTAAACCACTATCACTGTCTGACCTGCTATGCTATTCCGGCGAACGCCAAAACTCCCTTCGTTCGGGTGAGTGAACTTTAAAATTCAATTTCCTTGCAACTGTGGTCGTTTGAGAGAAAAGAACTAAGCCAAATATATATTTTTTTAATTATTAACATACAAAATGATTCAGAGTGAAGCGTATTGACGATATAAGTAAACGTGAAGCACCGAGATGTGAAGTGATGTCCGATGTGCACCGCCGGAATAGCACGGCTGATGTTCACCAAAGAGAGCGAGGTGCAACCGACCCATCACGTCATATCTTCACTAGGCGAACAGTAGATGTGAAAATAACATTGCGGGACGAACCGAGGTAAAATAGGTGTGGCCAGGTAAACTGATAGCAAGGTAGGTGGCCTGTCAACGGAATGACACGCTAAGTACCCATTTCCACCTTATTTTACTGCAAAAATATGTTATTTGGCAAAATTGAGATAAAAAACGGAAATGGGTAGCCTGATGAGGCACTGCCTGCCTGCCTGCAACTAAATGACAACTTTTTGATTATGTAACAACTTCTATCGCAACGCAATTTATTTACTGACGTTAAAGTTGAGCTCAAAATACAATCTTATTATTGAACAAAATTCTAGCATTGCATCAATGAAACGAAAGTCATTTTCTATGAGCATTTAGCACCCATGGTAAATAGCGCTGCCTTGTGGCAGCATATCTGGTTGCAAGTCTAGTACGGGCCGGCGCCCACTATCGGCATCGGCACGTTTCAGGCTTTTAAGGTGGCAAATTAGGGCCGGCGCCCACTATCGGCATCGGCACGTTTCAGGCTTTTAAGGGCCGGCGCCCACTATCGGCATCGGCACGCTTCAGGATTTTAAGGTGGCAAATAGCAATATACTTTAACATTATAGCAATAAAGTAGAAATTTCCGTGATGTGTTCTCGTAAAAACAAAATGCATTTGTTCTGTTTCTGTTTCGGCATTTTCTACTTTATTGCCATTGTGTTAGAGTATATTACTATTTGCCACCTTAAAAGCCTGAAGCGTGCCGATGCCGATAGTGGGCGCCGGCCCTAAGGTGGCAAATTAGGGCCGGCGCCCACTATCGGCATCGGCACGTTTCAGGCTTTTAAGGTGGCAAATAGCAATATACTTTAACATTAGAGCAATAAAGTAGAAATTTCCGTGATGTGTTCTCGTAAAAACAAAATGCATTTGTTCTGTTTCTGTTTCGGCATTTTCTACTTTATTGCCATTATGTAAGAGTATATTACTATTTGCCACCTTAAAAGCCTGAAGCGTGCCGATGCCGATAGTGGGCGCCGGCCCTACTTCAGTAAATAGAACTGTTCCAACTTTTCGTACTAGATGGCGTACGTATGCTTAGTTGCTAGTTCCAATCAAACTGCATAGATGGCGCTTTGAACATTTTATTTTTGCCTATGGGTCTGCGTGTGGGTTTTGCTCATCTTTTTATTTAGTAAAATAAAATAAGTAACTTTCTGAACTGTAAATAAAATTAAAGGAATAAACCAACAGTTTTAGTCAAAATCCAATCTACCTATATATTTTTCAACTTTGACTAAAGAGCGCGTCAGTTGATTCATCTATTATTGATACAACCAACATAACAGCAAAGCATTTTTTCATCGTTTCTGTGTACCAACCTCTGGAAACTGTCTGTCAGTCAAAGGCAAAACTCAAAAGTTTTCATAAAGAGTAAATGGCGATTGTGATTATTTTGTGGCGGTTAGCAGCCAGTAATTGTTCGAAAATGGTTAGCGCATAGGTTGCGCACGCGTTTTCTCGGTTCCTATCTTCTATACGATCACTGGCAAAAGTTAAAATTTATGATAAAGCTGTAACTGTGATGAAAGTTGTTAGTTTCTTGTGCGTACCTATTGAGTTTTGTCAGTTTTGTATTTTTGTCACACAGCTAAACTTGAGCTAAATTTTGTTTGAATAATTGAGTCGAGTGTTCTGTTGGTATTACCTAGTTAGTGAAGTGATGAAGAAGTTGCTTTTTGTGATGTGTAGTGCTATTGTGTATGTAGGTATCAATCAAGTGAGTGAGTGAAAATGTGCTGGCAGCCGAAGCTGCTGGTGCAAGTTTGTTCGAAATTCAAATTCGGAAAAAAGGAGCTTCATCATCAGCTACTAGCTGTCTTCTTTTCGCTAAGGTTAGTAACTGCCTAAGTAGATACTTCTGTTATAATGTAAACATATTTTTTTTTATCTTAAAGATAACATTAGCGTATTTCTTGTTCTTGTGCCGAGGCTCTATAACGTCACGGTGAATAATAACGTTTTCTAGGTTATTCTCCATTCCGCCATAATAGGATTCCTCTTCAATAATACACGTTGACGACATGCAGTGTAGGTATAATTATTCTGAGTGTAGGTGTAGGGCAGTCCTCAATAATCTAAATCTAATCTAAATCAGCCATGAGGATCCCACTGCTGGGCAAAGGCCTCTCTTCCCCTCAATAAAATAAACTTTTTTTAATACAAACTTTAACGCTGGGTCAGTTAGGTACTCACAGCGAAATGTATATCGCAGTAGGTAGGTACCTACTACCTAAATAGGTAGGTACTTACATCTTAGTCTTACTGCCGGCTGGCCGTGGTGTAACCTCAAGTTTTACGAATCCGCGGCCTTTCGTCACGAGTAAGGTTTCCATTTCGAGACAATTCCATGTACCCTAACGTCGATGGCAAGCTATTTTGGAACCGCTTATTGATAGGTAGGTACCTACCTAAGCGGTTATCGCTCTATAAAATAGTGGAGAAATTACCTACTGCTTGCCTGTACGACTACGATTGCCCGTCCGCCCCGATTCAAGCTGATCTTCAACTGCTTCATCAGGTCGTCCGTCCACCTTGCGGGTCTCCAGTCTAGAACCTTTCCGCCCCAGCGGCCATTAGTTCTACGCGCTATGTGCCCCGCCCATTCCCACATCAACCTGCTTACCGGCTGGGCCACGTCGGCGACTCCAGTCCTTCTACGAATCCCCTTATTCCTGGCTCGATCTCTTAGCGAGACGCCGAGCATAGCTCTTTCCATAGCACACACACAGTCATCATCATCCTAACGATTATCCCGGTTGCTAACGTTACGGCGCCCGGGGTCCGCTCTTCTGCATCGGCTTCTCCACTTCGCCCGGTCTTGTGCATCCGTCTCTGTGAGGCCACTGGCACGCATCTCAACCCTTAGGCCGACTAACCAACACTTTTTGGGTCTACCCCGTTTGCGGGGGCCTGGCGAAGGCGGCATGGCAAGACATAGCACACACACAGTATACAAACATAAATATGACTCTACCACGCACCGCTATCGTGTCCGTCACGGTGACGACAATGTCATGATTGGATAAAATGGTGTGTTAACCTTTTACTTTTTTTGCAAAATTTCGCGCGTAGGAATGTGCTCTTACCAAAACCATTAAAGCCAGTCTCTCGTGCTATCTGTCTTGCCCACCTTGTATGCTATGAGTACGACGCGTCTGTATCGCTGTGACTTTAGTTTACAGGTTTCGGATTTGCTTACATAGCGTTCAGAGACTACATGCCATCGGGACATAAAAAAGCCACCTATAAAAATTATAGGTATCTACTGCCCGTCACCCAATGGTTTCGAGTGATTACGTTTGAGAGCTCGTAACTTTTTTACAACACTATACATACACCTGTGTTTGCATCGCACGCCGCTCACATAAACATACCGCCGTCATACCTGATCTCGATAAGTACCCGGCCGTATTTCAAATTACCATAATACGGAGTAGGCATGTTTTACTGCGACATTTGTGGGTCCTCGTAAATAAGTGAAAAAGCAATGGAGTTTTTATAGTGATGTTATACGGGTTGAGGTATGTAGGTAGTTATTCTGTAAGTACAGAGCGCCAAGAGCTGCCTTGACAGTTAGTGTATCAACAGAAACGTATTCTCCTCTTTTTAAACGGCGATCAAAATTTGCAACTGTGTGCAACGCCTATTGACAATAAACCTACAATAATTATCCACCTATCTAGATTTTATCTGTAATAACTGTTTAGTGCAAAAAAGTACCTACATCTTAAATCTTATTACCTATACAAAAAGGGTCGTAGGATTTTGGTAAATGCAAGCTCGCTGTTGTGACTAATAAAATAACACACTAACCTCTGAATATGCCTAATACCTGTAAATTGAAGCTTTATTCAAACTGTGAAATTCTGAAGTCTTGCACCGCCGTCGGTCACTAAAACAATTAAATTCCTATTGTTTGGGACCCGCGTTGCATTCAATGTCGCAATGCCAATCATCGCAACGGTGACTAGGTATGTTGTTGTTTTTTTAAAACGACTAGAAGTTAGCCCTGGTGTTGGCTTTCAAAGCTTAACAGGGCGAAGACGTGCGAAGGTGAGCGTTAAGTTGTAGTATAGCCCCTAACATTCAAGTAACGTGTCTCTGAGTGCCCCTAAGGGGTGCAAAACAAGCCTCGGCTTAGGGCGTCACTGACTGTTGGTAATCGGACGTAAATGACACTTCTGGTTTTGCAGTTGTCCACGGGAAGATGTGGTCAGAAGACCCTCCACTACCCTCACTCTCTCATAAAACAAAGTGAACGCTGCGGACTAAATTGATTAATGAATTCACCAAGTTTCCCCCACGCCGGCAAGTTCTTATTTCTAACCCGTCACCTTCGCGAATCCCCTATAGATAAATGAGCTAATTAAAACAAAAGGCTCGGTCCTCGAAGCGCGAGTATTAATCAGAGGCCCCAGTCCATTAGTAATGGCGGACAAAAGAGTTGCCACTATAATCGCGGTGGCAGGGTTGGTTCGTACAAAATTATAATGGCGAGAATTAATTGTCCTTTACAAAGTAAATTTAAGGTAACAAAGAAAGAGCGTTTCTGTTACACTCGTAAGCTAATTTTGAATAGTGGTAAAGCATTCAATTTCAGTTAATGTAATATACATTTTTGTGCTCACATTAGAATTTTATTAATGAAAATTATGACATTTCAAGGACTGTTGCTAACATTACCTATAGGTACGGCCGAGGACAGGACCTTTGCTCTCAAACTGTATAGTGGTAATGCGTTTATATTTCAAACTTTTGTTTATATTAAACAATCATAGGTAATTTAAATTTCATTCTTTCAGCACAGTTCACAGTAGAGGTATCTGTATCTGCGCCAGAAATCTATGTATTTTCTGCTGGGATGTATATTCCTTTGCGCCTTTAAACTAGACTAAAGAAGTATTTAACCGTTGGGCTAAGTCGCGACTAGTGAGAGTTATTTTACTTCCTATATCATCGCATTCAAACTTGCAGTTCACGGTGACTATCAAAGTACATAAACAGCTCTTCAGTCTCAAACTGATAGCTTTGGCAGCCCTTAGCGGTGTCATGTCCAAACAGACTATGATTAATGCGTTATGTTCGGCGTTGAGACGCGTGTCGCGGCGCTTGGGCAGACTGTGGCCCTCATGATCTACAACTTATGGACAAGGAGAACAGTGACTTGGCAGAAGCAGGTAGTCATGATACCCCCTTGAGTGTCGGTGAGCGAAATATGGGCTGATTCAGCTCATCAGGAAATTGGTGCAGTTCCAAGCGGCAAATATAGAACTAGTATAATAATGTCATTCGCGGTAAAAAAAAATACCATTTGGCCATTGGCATTTTGGCATTTGCGCCATTTTGGCGCCAAATAATGACGCGCAACGATCTATTACCGTCATTTTAGTAAGATTCGGCGATAACGCGCCTGACAGCTCGTATGTCTCCGACACTTGAGGGTATACAATACAAGATGACAATATTTTGCTTCATACAGCGTCAAAATGTTTTCATAAAGAGCGCCCACTGGACGCGCATTTTACTGCTCTGATACCAATTTATTGTGTCAAATATAAGTTAGCGTCCTTAAAATTTACTTACCATTCAATCGTATAATGCTCTTACTATCTTTGTCCAAGGAAACCGTGTTTGAGGTCGTTAGAACCCTTCCGCAAATGGAATGTATAGACTATAATTATTTTATTTTAATGCATGTGTGCATTTCAGTTACTCCATGAAGTTCCATTCATAATTGGTATTTTTCACCTTCAAGGTGTCGATCAATAACTTTTTCCTGATTAGTGTAGGCTGTGGAAATCCTACTAATGTATGATACATTTTTTTTTTAAATTATAGGGCATATACGCAAACCATAGCAAATTCAGTGTCCGAATTTGCTAGTCTAGCAGATAATCAAACTTACGAAACGGTGTCTAACTCAGCTCGACCATAAACCTGCCTTAAATACAATCTCGCTCACAATAGAACTACTCTAAATACCTATTTGTCGGGTCTGTGGTCAAAGTGAGGCTCTAAGGAAATTCAGCCGTATTTTCCGACAATACTGCACAAACGGAGCCTCTATTCCAAGATACTACCAAATTCTACCAAACTTCCAAAACAAGAATTGTAGCCAAAGTGTGCATTGGGTTGCTACTGGTTTAATTCACTATAACGTAACAGGGATGTCGTTTTTAGGGTTACGTTCCGTACCTTAAAGGTTATAACGGAACCCTTTTTGTCTGTCTTTCAGTCACCACGCTACAGTCTGGTGTTGGCGTGTTTTTTTTTTAGCTGTCGATAAAGTAACTGTGATAAAAAAAAAGTACAATAATCGGACTTTATGTGTAAAAGCAGCACTATCAAGTTCATTTCATCTGAACAAATTCTGCAGTTTTAGTCTTGCAAGCCCGAGTTGTTAATTTTCTGTAACAAGTAATCGTAAGTTGTGAAGTGCAAAATAAACGAAAATGTCTAACTGCCGTACTCAGAGACGTCAATTAACGTTAATGGTTCTTTAGAGTCAAAATTTGACATTCGGAAAAGTTCTTTATTCAATTTATTAGGTATGAAGTCTCTTTTCAAAAATGGAATTTTGACGCTAATTCATTAGCGTTAGCGTCAACATTAGCGTTAATTGACGTCTCCGAGTGCGGCGGCAAGTGAACACAACACAACTATTGTCATTTACTTTGTTCTTTTTGGTTCAGTTTGTCGTAAGTTTAGCTTCAGAACATTATGCTCAACACGTTTAAAACACATCTAAGACCAATGATATTTAAAAGAGGTATAAATAGGTTATGTCAGTACTGACGCGAAGTCAAAAATTTGACCTCTGGCGTACGTACCTATGATTTGACCGTGTGTACAAGATATCATGATTATTTAATAGAGCGTAAACGAGACAGATACATGTTGCGTAGTGTTGTCTCAAACTGTCAATGCTTTGCTCAGGTGGGCAAAAGTCCAGATTTCGGGTGCCACTTTTTTAGCACAAGTAACCTATCTACGTATTTGTATTATAATAACATTGTCTAAGACTGTTTCTTAGCATTAATTCTATTATTTCACCACCACGCCTGCAGAGACATTCTCCGACAATACTAGCCCACTCACGCCACTCCAACGCCTTCGAAATACAACTCACGCCGGAAATTCGTAGCCTAAATGTAGGTAGTTGCGTATTGTTGTGTGCGGTAAGTACCGCAACGCCCAACGCTTCGAAGTCCGTGGTGTTGGCAGATGAATTTAATATTGCTCTGCGGAGTGTTGCCAACGTAACGGACTTCCTGTCATGCCTCGTATTCGGTCAAGAAGAATCGGATGAAATATATTTTTTTTGTGTAGCAAATGCTTTTTTGTTCAAATGAGTTTTTTTTATTTCTAAACCCATGCAACCCGGATTACGGGGCGGCGGCAGGCCCGCTGCTTCTGCCAAGTCAAATGTGGGCTTCTGAATGTTCCGTTTACCAAGACTGCAACCATCAGGCTCTGACTAACCCGTTCGAGATATACTTACCCCCTTATTCATAAAACGAACGCAACGCTAACGCATTGTTTAAGCTATTGACGTGTTCTGTCACTTACTCGCAAATGGCGGCAGCAACAAGAATGACAGTGACAAAGCGATACAAAAGTTATCGTGTTCTATAAGAGCTGTTTAAGTTTTTATGAATAAGGGGGTTAGTCGTTAGCGTATGTTGTGTTTCTTAATAAGTATTTTTTAAATGTCAACTTTAGTGGTTAAGCCAGTTAAGATACCTTTCTGCTATTCTACAACAAGACATTGACTGTACACAAAACGCTACGCCAAAAAACAGCGTCGAAATACAACTCGAGCCGGAAATTTGCCGCCAAAATATGTTGTAAGTATACTGTGCGATTATTCTAACATATTCCCGCCCACTTATAATCCTAAAGTAAACACGAACACTGCATGTGCATACGAACATCCGTCTTCGCTCCTCCGTCCCTAATTAAAATTATTAAACTTACGTCTTTCTCGTAAATTACAGCCTGTGCGTTTAGTATCTAGACATGGGGGGAGGCCCCCTAGGCTAGGTGAGACAGTATTTCAGTTTTCTGTAATAAACTTGTGAGATTTACTTCCTTGCTTGTTAATTGTAACATGTTTTAGCTCAATTTTCGCACTTTGAGATTTTGTTTGCAATTCGCATTTCGTATTCACGTTATGGTTTTTCTTGCGTGTTGGACATAGCAATCATAGTATTACTACTTGCTATCATGCTTCATCTATTGTCTTTGTTGATGAAGTTATCCTGTTAATGGAATACCTGTTTAAAATAGAGGATTTATGTTTAAGGTTTGTATAATGCTGTAATAGAACTAATTGATTTCTAAGACTAGAGAAAGTATTTCATGTAAGAATGTGTTGTTTCCTAGAAAAAAAAAATAGTCTGATTGACCTTAGAAATTGTTATGAATGACTTGGTACAACACACATACGTTTAGAAACCTGTCCTACTTCTCTTGATTGATAGCAAACTAGCAGTTTGTAATCCAGTTCTTGAATTCAATTCCGAAAAGCTAGTCCCGACAGTTTTAGTTGTATCCGATGACAAGTCGGACACTATTCAGCCTCTGATATCGGTCGAGACAAAATATGCTTATCATGCAAAACGAGAGAGTTGCATACACGCCGGGGTCGCGCCCAGCTGTTGGGGTGGCTAGGAAACAAATTGCGAAACGTGGACCATATCCACGATAGGCTAGATGATTGTAATTTTTTTTGTTTATTATCGAAAGACCTTTCATTTACGTAAACAATCCTTAAGGAATCACTTCATTAGGATCAATACTACCAGAGATATCACAATTTAAAATGCACATTTTTGGACTTGCCCAAAAACGCTTCATACAAACGTGACAGAAAACGTGACGTCACGTCCACTGTTTTGTAAGGAGAGCGTAAGAAATTTGTTCGGCAGCTTTATTAAATATTGCGTTTATGAAAATGGTCTCCTAACATAATTGCTTCGTATGGGTTACAAAATAGTAATATTGTTTTAAAAAAAAAAACATTTTTGAAATGGACTTGCCCACCCAAGTTTGCATGCCTATTGTGGCCTTATTTTGAAACAAATTGAAATTGTGGTTTCACAATAAGATTTGAAATAAAAAATCATGCAAAATCACTCATAGTCATCTCTCCTACCTTATTGTTATCGTCCCAAATGGGCAGTGGGCAGGCTCTCACTGCCTTCAAGGTTCTGCACCTTCACTATTGAGGTGGTTCAGGTGGTTAGATGTATCAGGTGGTTAGATGGTATTCATGTTTATTATTAATTGTATCTTGTTTGTTAATAAGATTTAACGATTTAAAAGTACTTTGTAACAGGTCTATTTAATTAAATAAAGTTAGGTATTTTTGTTTGTTTGTTTGACCCATTTTCTATGACATCACTAATTTATCGTCTTCATTTTATTTGTGGTAATAAATCCTAAAAAAAATGCTACGCTTGGCTACCCTACTCCTCCACTGCCGACTCTAACAAATGCATTTTTATGCAGAGCCACTATAAACGGGCGATGGATCCGGACAAATACCCGTGGGTCTAAAATAGTGTTGTGTGGTGTCTCTAACTATGCCTATAGTCAGGAACTAAGTACGCCAAATTAACTGTCGCAGTTTTGTCGCAAATTGCTTACATCATGAATGTCATCTTTTACTCCTATGTAGTACAGTAAAGTTAGTAGGTTTATGGGCAGTTGATTCAAGAATTCTTCAGAGAATCTTCGTGCGAATGCTGGCAACGCTTAGAATAAAAGAAACAAGTTCATAACAGTGCTATTGATTGCTTACGAAGGGGGTTTCATGAGAAATGAGCCTATGAGTTTAATTTCAGGTTTTGTTGGGAAAAGAAACATAAAGAGTTAGAGAACGCGGGCACTGTGCGGATTGTTGAAGGGTTTTAAGGTGATAAACAAAACTGTCAGATGATACGAAGCCGCTCTAAGGCCATTGACATGACATCTAGAGACGTCAGCCGGGACCAACTGTTTAACGATTTTAATACAAAAAAGTCTTAAAAATAATCACTAAATTCAGTGCCAGTGGAAAGTAGTCAGTGATCATTGATCTCATTGCCAACCTGTGGGTTCATTTACAAGTTGATGGTCGCCCATTCACTGTCAACTCACAAATGAGTCATATTGCCGCACTCAGAGACGTCAATTAAAATTAATGGCTCATTAGAGTCAAAATTTGACATTCTTAAAAGTTCTTTATTCTATTTGTTATAAAGTCTCTTTTGAAAAATGGAATTTTGACTCTAATGAACCATTAACGTTAATTTGACGTCTCTGAGTGCGGCGGATAGACACCTAAATAATTTTAATCTATCGATGTTCGTTACAACACTGGCCCCGACGCACAGACCGGTAACCGGTTACTACTGTTTTTGTCGAGCTGGATTTCCGATGGAAACGTTTGTTTTTGGAATTGTTACTCCGGTTAAAATATGGGTTTTATTTTGATCGAGTACCTAAATGAAATCAATGAAAACATTGTTATTCAAATAAGCTCTCGCTCGCGGACCTTTGTCCCCTCATATCGGTCCGTATCTTTTGAGTTTGACACATTGTCATTTTATTTCTGTTACTATGTGCGTATGCGTAGTGCCTATAGTGCCAAACTAGTGGTGACAGCTGATGCTGATGAGCAAAGTTATTTTATTCGCACCGCCTACTGTACTTTTCTGCTTAGCCTCATGGTTGACTGGTAAATAATGCCTTATTGGCATTAAGTCCGCCTTTTGTACCATTCATGGTTGTAATTGTGCAATAATACAATTGCTAATTGTTGTTAGGAGTCTGGCCGAAACAGGCCCAAAATAGACTAAGCAGGGGACTTAGCTTTGCCCAGCAGTAGCATCCTAGCTAATTTAGATAAGATATTGATCTTATCTAAATTCATTGATCTGCCTACGCAAGGGAGCGTAAAGGGATGGGTGACCGGAACTGAAGTTTAATGAGGTATTTTTCGGGCTGTAAAATGTCGTTAAGCATTACACAGTACAGTAATAATTGTCACTAGCCTTAGTAGCCTTACATGCACTTCTCCTAGATTCCGCACTCGGCTATGTTATAAATGTGAATCAAAATTCTAGAGTTGTTGGCCAGAGGGGGCCAACAACTTGACTTTTTGGCTACCTATCCCCAAAATCTGATTTGATACAAACAGCTTATGCAATAGGATGGCCATACAAGCACGACTGCTTATCTCTGTTATATCATAATAGTTTCGGCGGCCGCTGCCAAGCCAAACAGCTGTTCTCGTGAGGAGGAAGACATACCACAATTACGACGCGCCGACACGTGTCATGTGTAGGTTTGGCTTCAAGCCACAAGCACGACAACGCATGCAGTCGGTCACCAAAAGTCTTGTGATAAGTAAAAAGTGTTGTTCAGTATATATTACAGGTTTTGAGGATTTTTGATGATGTCTTAATATGGTGTGGTAGAACTACTTATTAGAGAATAGTCCTTGGTTCAGCTATTTTGCGGTATTACTACTAGAATACAATAAGAAAGTCTCAGCTTAAATCAGTTCAAGCTGCAAGCAGCTTCTTAAAAAGGAAAATTGAGACTCATTGCAATTGATATGAAAGCGTAAATATTTTTTTTATCTAAATATGTAAAATATTAGTAATGTATTATATCTATTTCCATTGCCATTGTGGTAAATTGCAACATCGAACTTAAACCTGCACGTTCTCCTTGGAGTAAGTATCTCCATTTGTCGCTGATTCTTATCCGGCTCGCAGGACCATGAGTGGCAGTGGACAGTGTGAGGTTGTACAAAATTAAAACAGAGGCTTTACGTGACAATCGTTGTTGGAATGGCATTATAGAATAGAACTTTTTCTTATTTTCTACAATTTCGCCATCAAACAGGTTCAGATATAACAGCTAGGTACCAAAGTTATTGTCGATATGCTAGAGGGGTTACTACCAACAAGCGGCTGTTCTGGTTATCCAATATGGCGGCATAAATTATGATTAGTAGTGAATGTTTGTGTAGTCCTGTGTCTGCTAATGATGATCTACCTATCTTAGTCTTGGCTAGTCACGTCGTCTATTAAGCTCCGAATTGGTCTGGTCAGCAGATAGACAAAATACTCGATCGCAATATAATCTAACAGCGACGCGAGAAAAATGAAAGTACAACAGACGCATAATGAACCAAAGAAATGAGACAGCAGAATCAGTATTCTAATTGCCAATTTCCGTCGTCCTTTTTTACAATCGACTATAATATCCATTCGAATTAACACCGAGCCACAGTATAAACCATACAGTAGGCTATCTAAGGCCGCCCGCCGAGTTATTAACCTAACGTGCACACAGACACGCGGCACAGCCCGTCCGTGCGCCGCCTCCCTATGCCTCCCTATTTTATGCTAGCGTGCGATTGCGTGTGCGTGATATCGCGACACGGCGCGCGACGCGCACGCACACATTCAAACCGAGAGTGGCACGTTTGTATGTAGATGTTCTACTGTATGGTTTATACTGTGACCGAGCAGACTCGATCTGACCGTTTTTACCGTCCCATTCGCAAATTGTCATAGTAATTACAGTTCGCAATTGGTGGTTTTTTTCGCTGAGCGAGCCAAGTCCAGAATAGGGATGGCGGGACTGCGTTTGAAAAAGGAAATGGGTATCATTATCTGTTGTCTGTTTTAGACTTCAGTTAAAAGTCTGTCGGTTTTTTTTTGTGAATAATAGTTGAGATGAAATGTGCATACAGACTACCAATGACTGTCATTGACTCGGTTGGTTTTGTTTGGGCAACTATGGCCCTATTTAGACACTCCATAACATTTTGAACATTTGCACAACACATTGCTGCTACCACGTTTATGGATGGTTTAAAGTACTTTAATATTTTTTTACTCTTATGTAACTGTACATTTCCAGAAAGATGATACCTTTCGCGAATATGGTTTCGAACAAGGATAATTTATCCCTCTTCGTAACCGATCACGAACCTACGGTTACATAGATTGGCAAAGGGTTTTATTTTGAACTAGCGGCCGCCTGTGATTTCGTCCGCGTGAACTTGAATTTTAAAAAGTGGTATTATTTTGTAAATTGTAGTCTATATCTTATTCTGATGTATAAGCTAAATTATTGTAAAGTTCCATTAAAATCCATTCGTGGTTTTTAACTGAAAGAGCAACACACAAATTCATCCATCCATCCACACAAACAAACTTTCACATTCATAATTATTAGTAGGATAAAAGCGAAAGCGTTACGCTTGTTTTATAACTATATAACTATAATTACATTCATTCATTACGTTTTATTGTATTGGTAACGTCACGTAACGTCACAAATCTTGTGACGTCATGGTATTGTATACCATGACGTCACAAGATTTGAAATCTCTGCAACTTGAGCGCGTATTTATACTACTCGTTAAGATTCGTAATCTGTTTTACTCCATTCTCATTTGTCCCTAAAACACGGATTGTCTCTTGGGGGTCGTCCCTACCCGGGTTGCGGTGGTGCCGGACACCCGCCGGTATAATTAAAGGTCCGGGCCAAGAAAACGTCCGGGCGATGTAAGCTGGCAGCGGTTCATACTTAGATGTACACGTCCGGCTTTCCGTCTTGGCGGATACAACTATTTGCGAGGTCAAGATGCAAAGGAAATATTCAGATGCTGTCCGGTTTATGAAGGCAGTATTTAAATTACGTTACATAATATTTGGTAGTTTTACGTGCAGTCATAATATCATCAATAGTGGTTTTCATTCCGACCCAGGACTTTATTCAATCTATGTAATTTCAGACAAACTTGTGCATTGAAATATCCCTTATCTTCTGGTTTAATTTACTGAGATTATATTAGATTATATTTTCCACAATGATAGCCGTGAGCGTACATTTAGTTGCGTTACTCCGAAAAAAAGGAGAGATCTCGTATAAATCTATCGTAGAATTAACAAGGCTGATTCTTCGAACATCTCAGCAATAATATCAAATAAATAGTTACAACAGAGATGCTCAAAATCGTCACAGTATAAACATACAGTAGGTTATCTAAGGCCGCCCGCCGAGTTATTAGCCTAGCGTGCACACAGACACGCGGCACAGCCCGTCCGTACTGCCGCCTCCCTATGCCTCCCTATTTTATGCTAGCGTGTGCGTGAAACCGCGACGCGGCGCGCGACGCGCACGCACACATTCAATCCGAGAGCGGCACGTTTGTACGTAGATGTTGTACTGTATGTTTATACTGTGAAACAGTGGAGTAGGGTTAACATAGTTGCCAGGTCCTGGGGACCCACATGTTTATCGCGTGCGCTTTGTCCGAAGTTGCGGCGGAGGGTTGATACGAGTTTTATGACGTACTCTGGCGGCTGAAATTTTGTATTCGTGATGTTCGGTTTGCACAGTAGCGGGAGATGGCGAGCTAAAGGTATGAAATTGCTATTAAGTTTTTTTTGCCTCAAGAGCTGGTAGCTACTCTTGTTATTTATCTTCTCGTCCTTGCCTTCATTCATCCTCTTATTTTGGTTCAGCTCTTGTAGTTAACTTTCGAATGTCTCCATCAGTTTGGTTTCATTAAATGGTTTTAATAATAATAAATAATAAATTCATTTATTTCGACCAGCAAGGGATCATATACAAAATCATTAAACATCATTATTACCATTACATTACAAACTACAATACATTACAAATACAAATCATTACATTAAAATCATTACAAATAAAAATAAAAATCATTACAAATACAAATCATTACATTAAAATCATTACAAATACAAATTACATTACATTACATTACAAATCATAGCACTCAAGTGGTTGTCAAAACTACATATTAGGTAGTACCTGAACCATATTACAATGGTTCATGTACTGACAGTCAAAACGCTCAGAAAAGAGCCTCAGGATGCCGCTCGAGCTCGCCCGGACTCTGCGCACCAGGGATGCGCACCGCTTACGCATGATTGTGTGAAAACAATCAACGCGATATTCGGCGAACATCCCCGAAGCACTGCAGAAGCGAGGCAACCCCAGCAGCACCCTAAAGGCATTATTGAACTGGACGCGCAGAGCACTGTATTGCTTTTTTGTATAACTGATCCATAGGCTACCCGTGTAAAGAGGGGGTATGCCCCACAAGTGACTTCCTCGCAGTATACCCCGGGCAACGTTGTTCCAGTGACCACCGTAACGGAGTGGCACTGGACAACGGCAACAACTTGTGGCCTTCATTGCGACCGAAACCCTGGCTGTTTTCGCAATGTCGGAGATGACTGAAAAGTCCCTAGCGCGCGGGCCGAGTCCTTCTCAGGACTTGGCTGCAGCAGCAGCTCTTTCTGGTGAGACCGGTCCTTCTCAGGATAGGTCTACCTCCCCGTGTGTGGCTGGTCCTTCTCAGGACAGGTCACCCACACCCGGTGTGGCTGGTCCTTTTCAGGACAGGTCACCCGCCCCTGGCGTGACTGGTCCTTCTGAGGATAGGTCACCCGCTGCCGGTGTGGCTAGTCCTTCTAAGGACAGGTCACCCGGCCCGGCTTGTACCTCGGTACCCAAACCGGCTGCTGGTTCATCCGGCAAGCCTGCCTCCATTGTCTCGGGCAGCAAATTCTTTTGCCCCGAAGACATTGAGATGTCCGACTCGGATGTCGGAACGTCCGATGTGGACTCGGCAATGAGCGATGCCGATGGCATTCGCGCCAAGTTCCTCAGGCCGCGCAAACGCGTGGCCCCTGCGTCTCTCTCTGACGCAGGATCGGCGAAATCGTCGAAACTGCCGACGGCCAAGCGCGGTCGTGGTCGCGCGGTCGGTGGTCGCCCGATAAAGTCGGACGACGACGAAAAGGTTTTAACCGCTAGCAAGGCCAAGCTAGCGGCAAAGCGCTCTTTGCTGGCGGCTGAGCTCAAGGAGCAGGCCGTCGCAGTAGAGCGGATTATAGCAAAGAAGAGGAGTAGTAAGGTGGACTACTCCTCAATGGCGGTGGCAGACCTTGAGTCTTTCGCGAAACTGGACGCGGAAGACATCATTGCCATTTCCAACCAGGCTGGGAAGGCCTCGCTCAAGAAGGCCTTGAAGGAGCGCGCTCTGTCGTTCCTTGGCATCTCCACTGAGATGGCGAAGAGGAGCGTCTCTGACGAGACTGCTGCCTTGAAGGAGACCGTCAAGCGGCTCTCGGAGGAGCTCGCTAATATGGCGAAAGAGCTGGCCGCCCTGCGAGCGGCGACGCGTAAGGCGCCTCCACCCATTCCGGAGCCGATCATCCCGGTTCCGGCTTCAATGGGCATGGAGGCCAGATTAGAAGCCTTCCTGGAAAGGAAGTTCGCGGAGGAGCGGAACTACACCCGTACCCGCTTTGCGGGTATCGAGGACCGCCTCCTCCCGGAGAAGAGGCTCCGTCCGCCGCTCGCTCACGAGCTCAGGCAGGAGGCTGCTCAGCAGAAGGCTGCTGAGCAGGAGACTGCTGAGCCTGTGACGGTGCCTGAGGTCTTCAAGCCTCCCCCACCGCCTAAGGGCAAGGGCAAGGGCAAGAAGACCAAGGCCCCCACTTCGGTGACACCCAGCGCAGAGGTTCTGTCCCTCGCCGTCGCTGAGGCTCCGAAGGCCGTTCCGGCATCGCAGGTGCCGATGGAGGAGGACGTGCTCCTCCCGTCGACGACCCCAGCCAACGAAGGCTGGAATAAGGTCGTCGGCCGAAAGGCCAAGGCCAAGGCCAAGAAGGCCGAGGCCCCCAAAGTGGCTCCCGCGTCCACTTCCGCGGCGGCCAAGAAGAGGCAGGGGAAGAAGGCGGCGGGCAAGCCTTCCCCTGCACCGGCGGCCAACCAAGCCGCCAAAAAGAAGTTGGTCTCACCCCGATCCTCCGCTGTCATTGTCACCTTGACGGACGAAGCGGTCAAAAAGGGTGAGACCTACGAGACCGTTTTGAAACGGGCTCGAGAGGCCATCGGCGATGTCGCTGCCTTAGGCGCCACGCCGAAAAGGTGCCGCACCACTCAAACGGGCGCTCGCCTGTTTGAGTTCCCGGGAGCGCAGAGCGGCTCCCAGGCGGACACCTTCGCAGATAAGCTGCGACAGGTGGTGGCGGGTGCGGCCAATGTAGTCCGCCCAGAGAAGTGCGCCTCCCTGCAAGTTGGGGACCTGGATGCGTCCGCAACGGTAGAGGAGGTCGCCGCTAAGGTGGCCAAGGCCGGCGGCTGCTCGGTGGAGCAGCTGAAGGTCGGTGCAATTCGCACCGGCCGCAGAGGCGCTGGGACATTGCGCGTTCAATGCCCCATCGCAGCCGCCAAAGCCGTGCTGAAGGCTGGTCGTCTGGCGATCGGCCTGAGCACGGCATCCGTCTGCGCCATCGAGGACGAGCCGCTCAGGTGCTTCAAGTGCCTGGGCACCGGCCACACCAGGCCGCACTGCCCGTCCTCGGTAGACCGCTCGGAGCTCTGCTTCCGGTGCGGAGCAGAGGGGCACAAGGCGAGCACCTGCAAGGCGGCCGAGCCCAAGTGCGCGGTCTGCGCCGCTAGTGGCCGGCCAGCCGGGCATGTCATGAGGGGGAGCAAGTGCTCCCCCCCTCCCAAGAAGGGAAAACAGCCGGCGCCGCCTAAGGCCGCCGCTGCTGTTGGTGCCGGCCCGTCGTCGGCGCAAGATGGTGCAATGTCCGAATGATGTATCAAGTCGGACATTGCAAATTTCTTCAGGGTAACCTGAATCACTGCCGTTCGGCCCAGGATCTGATGGCCCAGACCCTGGCCGAATGGCAGGTGAACATCGCGGTGGTGGCTGAGCCGTACTACATCTTGGATCGCTGGTTTGGCGATCTAGATGGAGTAGTGGCCGTCCTTACCCGGCCTGCCCCGGGCTTTCCCCCTCTTTCCTTATTGGAAAAGGGGTCCGGGTATGTCGCCGTCTCCGGAGGGGATTTCGCTGTGGTGGGAGTGTATTTCTCCCCCACCCGGCCTCTCAGAGAGTTCGAGGACTTCCTCGACTCCCTGTCGGTGGTCTTGAGCCGGCTGGCTCCAAGACAGGTGGTCCTCGCCGGAGACCTCAACGCGAAGTCGGCAGCGTGGGGTAACCCAACCACAACCACCCGTGGTCGGGTCCTCCAGACGTGGGCGGTGTCGTGTGGCCTGGCCCTAGTGAATAGGGGCACGGCGCACACGTGTGTCCGCTACAATGGTGGGTCGGTGGTGGACGTCACCTTCGCCACCCCCGCATTGGCTGCCCTCATCGCAGACTGGCGTGTGGACCCGGTGGAGACTCTTTCGGAACATAAATACATCAGGTTCGAGATCTCCAACCGGGGCCCACAAGGCAGGGCTCCGAAGCCGGACTCTCCCTTCCCACGTTGGGCCCTATCGCGGCTCGACCGCGGAATGGCGAGAGAGGCTGCGTTCGTCCAGGGGTGGTTCTGCCCACCCCGACCCGACGTCGACGTAGAGGAGGCCGCGTCCCAACTCAGGGACTCCTTGACCGAGGTGTGTGATTTCTCCATGCCTCGGTCCCGCCGCCCCGATCCCCGACACGCCGTCTATTGGTGGTCGGAGGAGATCGCGGGTCTCCGGGCTGCCTGCGTTGCGGCCCGGAGAGCGTATACAAACTGTAAACGCCGGCGGAGGAGGGCCGACCCCAACGAGGAGGTCAACCTCTACGAGGCGTACAGGGTGGCACGGAGCACCCTGAAGTACGCCATTCGTCAGGCCAAGGATCGGGCCCGGGCAGAAATGCTCGAGAGTCTCGATCAAGACCCGTGGGGGAGGCCATATAAAACGGCACGCGCCCAGCTGCGTCCCATTGGCCCTCCCCTGACCGAGACTCTCAACTCGGCTCTCCTGGAGCAGGTGGTCCGGGTTCTGTTCCCGGCCCGCTGCGAGGACTTCGTCCCGCCGGCGATGCCTCCGTGTCGCGGCGCTCTTGACGAGTCCGAGGAGGTCCCCGCTATCTCTGCGGAGGAGCTCGGAGCGGTGGTGCTCCAGTGGCGGGCCAAGAAGACGGCGCCAGGTCCAGACGGATTGCCAGCCAAGGTCGTGGCCATAGCGGCTGGCCAAATGGAGGGCAATTTTAGGGACCTCTTCGACCGGTGTTTCCGGGAGATGAGGTTCCCCGCGATCTGGAAGGTGGGTCAGCTCTGCCTTATCAAAAAGGCAGGGCGTCCAGTTGACTCGCCTTCGGCCTACCGTCCGATCATCCTTTTGGATGAAGTAGGGAAGATATTCGAGAAGGTGGTTTCTTACCGCCTTCTCGAGCACCTACGGGAGGTAGGCCCGGACCTGGCGGGCGCCCAGTTTGGGTTCCGGGCACGGCGTTCCACCATTGACGCCCTGGCCCATCTCCGGGAACTCATCCTGGAGGCTGAAGAGTGTGAAGAGGGAGTGATTGCGATATCGTTCGATATCAAGAACGCCTTCAACTCCCTCCCTCACGCTACAATATTGGAGGCCCTGAGGTACTTCCGAGTACCCCTGTATTTACAGGGACTCGTTGAGAGCTACCTCAGAGATCGGGCAATTGTCTTCTCAGACAGCTCGGGCGCCATCCGACGCTATAGCGTCGAGTCCGGGGTTCCACAGGGGTCGGTGTTGGGGCCGCTCCTGTGGAACATAGGCTACGACTGGCTCCTCCGCGGCGCACTCCTTCCGGGCATGAGCGTAATCTGTTACGCTGACGACACGCTCGTCACTGCCCGGGGGAAGTCCTTCAGGGACGCGGCTCCGCTTGCGGAAGTCGGAGGAGACCTCGTGGCCGACCGAATCGGTCGCCTCGGACTCACGGTGGCGCTCGAAAAGACCGAGGCCATCTGGTTCCATGGCTCGCGACAACCTCCGGCGCCACCTGACGCACAAATAGTGCTCGGTGGCGTCCGAACGGTGGTGAAGACCGAGATCAGGTATCTCGGTCTGATCCTCGATTCGAGGTGGCAATTTCTGCCCCACTTCCGGGAGTTGTCACCCAGGCTGCTGAGAGCGGCAAACAGCCTTCACTGGCTGTTGCCGAATATGCGCGGCCCGGGGTCCAAATGCCGGAGGCTCTACTCCGGCATTTTGAGGAGCATGGCTCTCTATGGCGCCCCGATCTGGGCGGCGGCCCTGTCTAAGAAGACGAACGTCCGCCTCCTCCGAGCGCCCCAGCGGGCGATAGCACAGCGGAGCGTGCGAGCATATCGCACCGTTGGTTTTCCCGCGGCCTGCGCGCTGGCGGGAAACGCTCCCTGGGAGTTAGAGGCGGACGTGTTGGCGGCCATGTACCGCTGGACGGCCGCCAAGAGGGCCGCGGGTGACCGCTTCTGCCCCGAAGAGCGGGAGGCCGTCCGCAAGGAGGCTCAGGCAAGCCTGGTCCGACTGTGGATGGCGGACCTAAGAGCTCCGGAGTCTGGCCGGCGGACGGTGGAGGCACTCGCTCCAGTGCTTGATAAGTGGCTGGAGAGGCAGCATGGGTCCCTCTCATATCGGATGACGCAAGTTATGACCGGGCATGGGTGCTTTGGTTCATTCTTGCACCGCATCCGCCGAGAGGCAGCCCCACTCTGCCATGAGTGCGGCGCTGTGGAGGACACGGCGCACCACACACTAGCGGTGTGCCAAACGTGGGCTCCACAGCGCATGGCGCTAGTCGCCAAGGTGGGCCAGGACCTCTCTCTGCCGAGCATTGTGATCGCAATGCTGGCAGACAAAGAGGCTTGGCGAGCGTTCGCCACCTTCTGCGAGGAGGTGATGACCGCTAAGAAAGAGGCGGAGCGGCTGCGGGAGCCTAATCCTGCAGCCGATGAGCTCCGCAGGCCGAGGAGGGGGGGAAGACGGCGCGCACCTGCTCGCCGTGTCGCACCCCTCCGTGGTAGAGGCCAGCCGGCGCGCGGTACGGGGGTACCGTTGCCGGCATTGCACAGGCCTAGACCACTGCCTGGTAGGGACGGCTCGACACCCTCGGCTGTCCCTACTGGCCCCCCCTCTCGAAGGGGGGGTCGTGGCCCCCCCTCTCGAAGGGGGGGTCGCTTCCGGCCCGCCGTGTAGGCGGGCACCGTCCGGGAGAACGCGCACAGGGCTTATAGCTATACGGCGTATTCCCCCACTATGGACGAAGAGAGGGAGTAGTAGGGTTTTTAGTCGGTAGAGCCACTGGGTAGAGCATGCTCCCCGTGGAGAGTCCGACATAACCAGTCCAACCCCCCGGTTGGCGGGTATGCGTAAGTGCATTTCCCCTACTCAAAAAAAAAAAAAAAAAAAACCCGTGTAAAGAGACGTACAAAAAGCTCTGAAGAGAGTTATTTTGACGCCTACAGAACTGCGAGCAAACCTACGACCAATCATATTAGCTCTAACTGACAGTGCCCTGCGCTCCCTCTCAACATCAGCATCGTCCCTCAGATCAGAAGTGACCACGTGTCCTAGGTATTTAAATTGTTCTACCTTTCGCAAAGGTGTACCATATAGTTTTACAGACGGCATGTTATCTTGACACTTTCCTCTAGATCGAAAGACCATACACTCGCTTTTCTGCACGTTGTACAACAAACCATGGCTCCTGGCATATCGTTCGCATATGGCAATGAGCTTTGACAACCCACAGACAGACGCACTCAGCAGCACCATGTCATCCGCGTAGCTTATATTATTAAGACAAACATCGTCTATATGGCAGCCTACATGGGTGCTGCTGAGCTCCTCTATCAGCGTGTTTACATAAAGGTTGAAGAGTTTAGGTGAGGTCAACCCCCCTTGTCTCACTCCACACTCCAACCTGTAAGGATCCGAGTACTCTCCCGCCCACCGAACTACATTGACCTGGTTCAAATACCAAAATTTAAAAATTTGGACTATGTCATGCGGCATTGAAATGTTATCAAGCTTTTTCCATAAGATGTCATAAGAAACCAGGTCAAAGGCTTTCGATAGGTCAAGGAAGCAAGCATGAACAGGTGTATCACGAACCGTGTAGTACTTTATGGTCTGCTTCAAACTCAAAATGGCGGTCTCAGTAGATAAACCCGATCTAAAACCGAATTGGTTATCATGTATTTTAACATTTTTATCTAGTTGAGCACCAAGCAGACCATCAAGCACTTTAGACAAGACAGTTGCCAGCGAAATAGGGCGATAATTGCTCTTATCACTAATGTCACCCGTTCTACACTTCACAATGGGCACCACCACAGTCTTCATCATTTCTGCAGGCAAGTATGAGTGTCCTATGCATAGACTGTAGAACATCGACAACACCCTGGCAATATGAGGTCCAGCATATTTCAAATGCTCAATGCTAAGGTCATCATGGCCGGGAGACTTTCCTCGAGACATCATTTTGATGACCTCTCTCACGTCTTTTGCCATAATCTGAGTACTTGGCTCCCGACTATGCCGACTATCCTGACACTGAGACTGGGATGGTCCCAACGGTGATCTCACTGTGAAATGATCCCTAAACATATCTGCAATGTCCTTGTTGTCACTAACACCGTTTACGCTTACCGGAACACCAGGCTTATTATTTAACTTGTTGGTAGACTTCCAGAAACTGCGAAAATCATTTTTGGCATGGTGAGATGCAAGTATATCCATTTTAATTTGCTCTTTGTTATTCTGGCACCATTTTAATCGAGATTTAAATATTCTACGACTTTCTTTCATCTCGTTCCAAACAATACCTACCCTAGGTTTTCCATGCAATACCCAACTCTCAAATTTTTCTCTGGCATTCATGTGAGCTCCACTTACGTGTTTATTCCAACCAATAACCCGTTTTCTCCTACTATGGCAGTTACGACTACGAGTATAACTGTCAGAAGCTGCACGCGATAACGTATCGACGATTTTACAATACAAGTCGTCAATAACAGATGTATGAGACAGGTCATTACACAAAAAGTTTGCACATGTACTTAATTTATTAGGGAAGTCTATGCGCCCCAGGTTTTCATTACATAATTTTGTATACAATTCAATCTGCTCCGGCTCCCTTTCCCCCCACCGCACCTTATTACACAAATTACTGACATTACTATGTGTTGGTTTAATATAATCTAATTTACACTGTGTGATTAGAGGAAAGTGATCCGACCAGACGACGTCATACTTAACTCTAACATTAACAATGGTTTGCATAGCTGATTTTGTCACTACACAGTGGTCTAGCCAACGTCTCGAACCATTGGCTTCGCTTATAAAGGTATACGTGTCCGACCCTATACCTAAAATGTCAATGTCCGCACAGATCCAGTCTGACTCGCAACAAAAAGATTGCAACTCACTATAAAATGGCTCACTCGGATGAGCATTAAAGTCGCCAAGCACATACACAGATTCCAGATTTTCATTATTAGTAATAGCGCTTACCAAACTGAGGCAGTCCGTGTAATCCGTTAAGTTCACTGCATTATCCGTAGGCATATACACACTAAACACCATGAAAGCTCTTTGACCCAGTGACACTTTTATTGCACACACGCGCGCACTATTACATTGAATGACCGACACGTTTTGACACAAACTTTTCCGCCACAGTAGTGCGACGCCACCGTAAGGACGACCTCGAAGCATGCCCGCCGTTGTATCTACTGCAGACGTCCCCGTACACCCGAACTCTTCACTTATACTGTCCAGGAATTGAATGTCGTCAGGCATCAGCCATGTCTCCTGCAAGGCAATTATATCTGACACTTGACACAGCTGCCTGATGTATTCCACGGACCGCTTCACACTCTTACAGTTGAAACTAATTAATGAAACGTGATATTGGATTGCTCAATTTAATTAACAAATACTGTGTTGCTTGGATGTTTATGCTAAGGTAGGCTGAAACAAAACTGCCCGTATGAGCAAAAAGACGTGCGAGCTTCATAGATCATACTTATTGAGCATGTGAAAGTGGAGTCACTTATTTATTTATTACTCGTTACTATTTATCGCACATAGGTATTTGACACGAGGACTTGATGCCAAAAAGGATTCTCTACCAGACAGAACAATAAAGAAAAATGGTCAGGTTAACGTGCCACCACTAATACCACCGCGATACCACGCTTGAGAAAACCTTAGAAAGAGCTCGCTACACCACCCGGCAGTGTGTCTCGCCGCGAGCCAGACGAGTGATATATCGCTAACAGTGTTGCAGGTTTATCTTCCAAATATAATGCATTAACGGAACACTTAGCCGACGGCCGCGTCTGACATTGTAACGTGCACTCGTCTCGCAAAGTATTTGCAATTGAAATGTGGAGCTTGCGAGATGGTCTGGGTTTCTGGTGATGTAAGGATTTGGCACGGCTTTTGAGTTATTTTAAACTTTGTAGCAAATAAACTAGTGGTAACTTGAAGATGGATCTCATAAAATTTCCTCTCTTCATAAGATCACAACGCGGTATAGTACAGATACAGACCAATGCTCGACATTTCATTACATAACGAGGAAATGGATGGCAGATTAAGCCAACATTACCATTGGCACAAGGGGCATTAAACTGATGGTCATTGAAACAGAAATGTAACTTAATTGATCTACATGGAACCCCACCCTTAGTTTCGCAAGCCCCCATTGTTTACGGAACACATATACCCTCCAGCCTACTCCCAGAAGAATAGAGAAGAGAGGCGATTACCTGGATTACGCAGGCACTAGGCAAAAAGGGGTGGTTTCAATGTGGATTCAGAAATCTTTAGAAGTCTAAAGAAGAAAAATATTTTTGAGTAAGTAGTCCTTTGGTAGTATTTTATATGTAGACACTGAAATGCTTAGAAGCTAACTTGGAAGCGTACATCGTAACTGTATTTGATCAAGTCCCAAAGACCAAGTTAGTTGTAGTCATCCATGACGTGATAGAAAGTAGGAAAAGGCACGTAAACTTACTAGACATATCCTAAACCTCCTTTGACCTTTTCCAATTCAAACTAACACTTGCAGTACTTCCGCTGCACTTTTCCTCAGCACCTAGTTATACTGCAATCTACTTGTAAATTCACTTTCGAGTCCGGAGTGTTCGGAACACCGGAGGCGGTGTCTACGGAAAAATGCGAAATTTGGACCGTCGCGACGCGAGTAGCAACTCGGCCCTAAATACGTTAAGGGCCATCTTAGCCAGGGTAACCAGGTTTGAAGTTTTGAAGGACCACTTATTACTGTTGTGTAATAATAATTAATATATTGCAATAGTTTGACATAATATATTTTGCACTAACCCCCGAATTAACTAACGCAAACCAGATAAAGATAAAGTGTTGAGTTTCCCTGAGAAGTACAGGCAGTCCCTTTCAGTTCTATTGACATTTCACGGGACAGCATGAGCGTGAGCGCAAGCTTGGAGTGGATTCGGGGGTAAATGTTTCGAGTAAGAAACAAAATCATTACCAATAAATAATGCATAAAGCGATAAAATAAACCTCATAGTTAAGCACTAGTGAAGACCATTATTTCAAAGGCAATCACGGCTCGACCACTTCTTGAAACGTTCTACAGCCACAGTCCACGTTCCAGCCTTCCTGGAAGAGGAGGTCCAGTTTGTATTCTCAGGAGACCTCCAGTCCTTAGGAACTGTTCAATCGAGCTCTTGCAGGAACAGGTACTCGATTTCATAACCGCTTTCCTGGATGGGTAATATTTAAGTGGTACTATCTTAATTGTGGTCACCCTAGCGTCAAGCGACAGAGCAATGCACTTTGCATGGAGAGCCGCGCGTAAAAACTAGTGTTTTACGCCTTACCTCCTCGCTTGGAAATGTCCTACCTACTCCCTTGGGAAGTTTCAACTGAATTTGGGAATGTATGGTTTTAAGGCTTGTCTGTTCCAGCATGATACGATTACGTTATGGTACCTGGAGGCACACTCACAAAGCTAGTATGTTTGTAAAATGCTAGAACTATTTTCGTTATTGTAAAAGATTCTCAAGAAATTGCCTATTTATATGGTACTATGTACAGACGGGGAATGAAAGGGTTGACCACCCTAAGATCTGTTTTTGCTTGCTTAATGATGACATTGACAAAAGTATTGGTTCAACTGTCAATCGTGAAGGAACATACGTCTAATCGAATTTTAATTATATTATCTTACTTTTAAAGCATACTTTTCGACATATCCTGTTACACAGTTTAAAAAGGTAGCATGTGCTTGCAACGGGTAAATGAATTTATTTGAAAACTGGTCAAGCTTTTCATTCCGCAATTTTACAAGAAATTCTGGAATTGAAGAACCATTTAGGCGGCCTTATTGGAAATGTCAATCTCGTCCACAGCGAGTTTTCCTTGGTACGGTTTTGTTTGATCGTATTAATTATCTTGATGGCTCTATGAGCAGGAGTCACCAGATTATACAAGTTTCAAATGGTCCTGAAAGGGGTATGCTAAAACCTTAACTTTAAATTTCCTTAATAACCACTTACGTGTCAGTTGAGAAAATTTATTTCGCATCTTCTCTTGAAAAAAAAACATTATTTTCCTACTTAATTCAGGTTAAAAGAAGCACAAACCAATATTTGAACTCCAGACTCACTTGACATTTATCATAATTTGCGTCGTTATTTACCATGTTTCCTGTTTTTTGTTTAATCTAAGCTTACACCTAATAAATCTCCCCTCCCCCAAACACCCATGCATCATAAATACAAATAAACAAATAATATAAGCGCGCAGTGCATCATCCAAATTAACTTATTATTATGTGTACGACACTCTACATATCACCTTTGTTGCTGGAACGTTAGAGTCTATTATCGCTGCAGTTATTTTGTAAACCCGTAAGAGCATGGTCAAAGAATAACAACTGCAGAAGGCTCACCTTAAAAACGACATTTTTTTCTCATTTTCTTACCTAAAACAGAGATCAATGACAGTTTAATATTTAACTGCTTAGTGGCATACAGCTGTGCTGATTCATCTCATATTTCGATTGTTCCCTATAAACTGGTTAGCTAGAAGCATTATATTTTTAAAGATAAGCTTTTACTGGGTGGTTTGTGAGTTTTCCCTAAATGCGACTAAACCTCGAAGTCACAAAGGTCAGTCAGAGTCACACCGTCAAACTTGTCCCGTCAAGTGAAGTATGAATTCAATTATAATTAAATAGAACTGATATTGACTGATTGATTGAGTGCGAAATAGGTAGCGAAAGCTAGTTAGGTATTAGTAGTGAGTTGACGCTGCACTCACTAGGAATCACAGTCTAATATTCTAATTTACTTAGATTAGTGTCGGCCTGTCTCTGACTAAATACACTCAAGGCCAGTCTTGATAGAATGGATGCCCTCGACTACCCTCGCTTAGGATATAGTCGTGAGCGTATGTATGTTATGCTCTGTTGGTTAGGCTTCTGTAATATTCTATGTCAAGAGCATTGTCTTGAAGGCGATAATTCTTTGTTTCCCAGAACTGGCGACAGACGGCAGCGTGTACCGTTCCTAGGCATTATGTGAAGTGAGTGGCTAAGTGCCCGAGTGTGTAAAGTGGGCTTTATGAACTAGCTGCGCGATTTTCAACCTTCCTCCGTGCATCTAAGCAACAAAACTGGAATATTGTTAACGGAGAACCGCGGATTCGGGAGTTTTATGAAATGTTCCAAAAGTATAGTGAACTGTTGCGGTTTGCCGTGGTTCTTTAATGATGATGAAAGTCACGACAGGCGAAATCAACGGCTTAGTGACGTAAAAGGCTTCAGCTTTTCAGCAGCACTTCTAGTTTGGGAAAAAAAATATACTTCCTTGAAGGCCCAGGTTGTAGGCTGGCATGTTCCTTGCCGCACCAGCACAAATTTTGGTGGATGGAACTGATATTATTTCTGCTACTGGGCCTGGCTGGTTTCCAATGTTTCCATTCCTCAAACGAAAGCCTGACTTTAGAAGCAGAGTAATGTATGTGATTTAGATTTATATTTGCATTATTAAAAGGCACTGCTGTAACAATGATGGTTTAGACACGTCTGTATTTTTTTGCTGTTTTGTACTGGACTTAGAATCAACGCTGGGCGTTTCATAAAACATCCAACTCCGAAGTCTACCACCACATGATAGTTTACGAGTGCCTGCAGTTTATGCAGCAGGCAAGGTAATAAATAAGCTAATTGTTGCTATTCAGTAGCGGTCAGACCCGCAACTGTTGAGCCATGCAACCTGAATACTTTAGATTTCTTTATCTCGTAGGTTTACGTTCGCTTGTAAACGTCTGAAAAGAAGCAGAATAACTTTAAATTAAACCTAAAGCTAGAAAATTGGAATTTATCAACCGTTTTTAGGGTTCCGTAGCCAAATGGCAAACCTTTGTAGATTCGTCATGTCTGCATCCGTATGTCATCCATATAAGAACCATACTGTTATTTGGTAAGCAGGTGTATTTCTGTGTACATAAATTACCATGAACAATTTAGCAAAAATTGGTTTGAACGAGATCTAATTACATGGTTTTTTTAATACGTCATTATTCGTGAACCGCAATTAGCCTTTCATTTAATAAACTCTAATTTAAAAATTAAAGAAACATTTAATTTCCAATGTAACTTGCTGCTACGTAACGCTTCATAAGCGAGTTCGGCTCCAACTTTGAGCTTTGCTATGAGGTCAACTGAAATCAATCATCTTACCATCTAATGTAAAAAAGTCTATAACAACAAATGAACACCCCCAAAGATGACTAGATTGAATTCCTCGTCCTCAAGATGTGAGGTCCTCGTCAAAGGATAACTCCATTGTCCTCACTTTGTCGAGACATAGATAGCCGCCTCAGGGCTGAGTAATTCTGTTAGGCGGTACTCGAGTGTGCCCTTTCGGCAAAGATTACGAAAATCGTGGCTTGTGGGTGTACCTAACTAGCTACCCACTTTTTTCTTTGTAATTCAACGTAATTGAGAAATGTCTTTTCGGTTTTGTTCGTTTATTCCGATCTGATATCAAAGAAAAGCTAACTGTTGGTAATAAGTTACTTTCTGTCCAAAACTGTGGCGTACAAAAGATTTACATTCTTGTTGTCACTTACTCGCAAATGGCGGCAGCAACAAGAATGAAAGAGACAAAGCGATACAAAACTGTGATTTTTAAGTTTATATGAAAAAGACGGTAAACTATAATGTCATGTACAAGGGAAGATCTAACAAGTATCATAGCCGAGCTATTTAATTATCAAATTATTTTTTTAAGTATTTATGTCTCTCGCCCGTTCAATAGTGTATTTCAATTCTCGTGTGTTACGAATACCTTTACTGAATTTGACTACGTCAGACTTTGGCATGGGAAAGTTCTAGAAAACAGCCATTAAACCTAAAAACAGGTATACGAAACCCCAAAGGAATCGGCCTAACACGATAAACTAAAAGGATTCCACCAAGGCTGTATTTTATCCAGCACTGCCATTTATTTTTCGCAATTTATTCTCATTAGCTATTACTATCGCGCAACAGAATCTCCCTGTAATTAAATATGGTCATTAAACATATTTTATAACTTCGCGCACGGCCGCTGCATTTTTATGGCGTTTTAAAAGATACTGAGAATTCTGAATGCAAATAGCGTAGTAATTATAGGAATAAGATGCTTTCAAAATTATAATGAAGGAACTTGGCTAGCATTTATACGGAATACTCCCGGGAGTATTGTATTTATGTTGTGCTTATCTTTAAGAAATGGCTTTCAGGGAAGGCTCATTAACAGAAGTTTTTTATTTTAAGTAGGCTCGAATTGATATTTCTGACTAGAACCTCCCTTCATAGAAGGTAACCAAACATCGGCCTTTTTAGTAAGTTAGGAGAGGAGTAGAAGGGCCCTAAAATAGGATGACTTTAAACATTAAAAATTGACCATAATAATTCTAAAAACGCCAACTCAATTTCTTGAACTTGATTTGAACCCTGCGTATCATATTGTCGGTATCAACAAAAAACAAACTATTGTCTAATCATCATTAAAATCTTTGAAACTTACAACCATATACATATTGTAGCCGAAGCGCAAGTGTAGGTTAATAAGGTAACCAAGTTTTACTATGTTTCGCTGCTTCACTTTATTGCTAACCATTTCGAAGTTCAGCAGAAAATTACGTCTTGTCATAAAAATGAAGAAACAATGTCGATGAAACTTTCCCCATCACATTAACCACTTCCTAAACACGACACGAACATAACAAAAACACATCAACCCTTAAATCTCTGCCAGACTTTAATATTCCAAAAACGCAGCGACGAAAAGGGTTAAAAAAAGTCGCAGAGCAAAAACGTAGGCGAACGAGAAACGTCGCCGAACAAGTTTGGACGAGAGCCACACGCCCGTAGACAATGTGACGATTTACACGGAACCCGAGGTGTGAAATTTTGGAAAAAATAGGAACGCTATGAATGCGGCGTAATTGCGAAATAGCTTGTGACGTCAGCGAAACAAAATAGCGCTTTTTAGATAGAAACGACGGCACAATTGCTGGGGTTTGGGGCTTTAGAACTGGCACAGGACTCATAGAAGTATGCTTGAAACTGACTTTAGTTACTTGATTCACCATAGGCGCTGTGATGTTGTTTCGATTTCCTCCCAGAAGACAAAGTGATAAAACAGCTGTGGCGGGGAACACTGGGTAATAGTATCGTGGGTTCCATCCCCACAATCCACTAAGAACTGAACTAACATTTAAAATACCATTAATTTTGGTTCTGTTTAAGGGTGGTATTATTTCTGAAGTATGTTTATCGGTCTTTAATACCCACAGAACGAGCCAAGTTTAACAAATACTTTTTTTTTATGTCCGGGGTCTTTTTATCGCAAGATTTTATTTTAATGCTTCTTGTCATGATTATACTTCCAAAGTTTAAGCTTTCTAGTGTCAGGTGTCTGAGCACTAAGCCCTGGTTCCTTATTGGCTACGGAACCCTAAAAAAACTGGATTTACTTGTGTGATACTTTTAAGTTCGCTCATGAATTGAATGGCTATGTTTCGCCGTAGTCGAATTGTAGCATTAACGTAGACTTGCTACGAAAACGGCCGTAGTTGGTGTCGTGCTACGAATCGTAGATGTGCTACAAGAATAGCCGTGCGGTTATCTAAACTTCGCGAAGCTAAACAAAACGTCCTGAGTGGAGATCGCCGATACCGCGACCTACCCTCAACAATCGTGTTTCAGTGTATATGTGAAGATTTTGAACAGAATTTAGGTATTTTGACTCAGACTCAGTATCATTATACCTATTGTCCAAATAAAACGGTCTAAGTAGAGAAAGAAGGCACAAACATGTCTTAATCGAATTATTTATTGTTTCATGTGGTTTTGAAAATGTTATTGTGATTAATTAATTCCAACATATTGATTGATATCTTTAAAGTTGAATGGATTTATTTAAAGTTAGTTCGGTGGAGTAAACTGAATCTTCCATTAACCATGACGGCAACAGTCAATGCCTCTGACTTTAGAATGCAGTCGTTAGCGTCTATTTATGCAGAGTTGACTTTTACAACATCACAAACAAGTTTTCCCTCGCAAATGTTCACAGCTATTTATCCCAATCGCGCCAGACCACGTATCAATCGAGTCGGGATAGCCATTACACCAGTCACACGCGATTAATCCCAGCCCGTCCGCGGATGCAGACTAAGCGCCACAACAGCCGGTTTGATTAAGTCCCTATCGGACCTACACCATGTACAACAACAGTCGTTAATAAAGACAAACTACTAAATTCATTTTTTAATAAATGTTTCTAATGATGCAGATAATACTGGATTAATCGGCTCAAACATATCATTCGAAAGATATACAACAACACCAGGACAATACACATATACTCACACAAACGTTTTTGTTATCATCATGATAACAATCCCGATTTGAAGGATTTTGTCAGTGACCATGAATGTTTCAAGAAATTTACTTAGCTAAACATCTTCTCACAAAAAAACCAGGTTGAGACATACGCTTCCCGCCGATATCGTACTACGACCCATGACGTCTAGTTATCAGGAAGCTTAGAACTCTGTTTGTTTTCGAAGGATTGTAATAAAGCCTATCGACGCCCCCTGCGTTTAGCTGATCAATACCGATCATCATGTTATCGTCCGAAACACATATTTCGATCCAGATAGATTGATTAGACCATTGGAACAAGCAATAAATCCCGACCTATCAGACGAAGACTGAGCGCGAGCCGGTCTGCGCGGGACCAGCTATTTGTCGTTCGGTAACGAGCGCGCGGGGACGAATCGGACGAGACAAAACGGACACCGCAAACCCCGCCGCAAATGTGTTTTGGGTTTACAAATAGCACAAAGCTTGATATACCACGGAATACGAGAACAGACTTTAGGATGAATAGGATCCATTCATTTTTTTCTGCCTTTCGGAATAGGATCGTAATCGTAGAACAAATGCTAAGTGAATAAACGAAAGCCATTATGTCACCCACTCACCCTAAGGAACAGGCAAAGGCCTCATCTCAACTATGAGAAGACGCGACCCATACCTCAAACCGTAGTCTAAGTGCGAATTGTTTCAGTAGTGTCAGGTCAGTGATACACTTTACTGACCGATGTTAGCAAGCCGCGTTAGGCCTCCGACTAGACGCCTGACATTCAGCACGAAGTGGTCACCAATCGCATTCTTGACCTGGCATGCATTTCTCTGCAATGGCGATTGGTGCGATCTACTGTCACAACTGAGCTATAGGCATTTGGGACGGATTAAATGTAATCAGTTCTTGCGATGAGTGACTTAACGGTCTTTCACAGATAAGTTGAACACCTCCATAAACTTACAGAATACATTTTTCACCAGCTGCAATCTTAAGTTTTCTTAAAGCAATTCAAACTGAAATGAAGAAAACCTCAAGCGAAAGGCTGTAAACAATCCGAGCCATAAGAACCGCCTGCCAATTGTTGCAGATAGAATGCAATTTGTCCGCCGCAACCTGCCAACTCATAATGGCGGAACAGCCTACGGATATTGACAGTTTCTTGGCAAGCGCCGATTTAATTACAAGCCACTTTTTACAGGCCACCGCGGGTGCGATCTGGCGGCCAAACTGGCAGAAACATAGGGAAGGTGATTGCGGTCGCAATCGGTGCGTTTTTAGTGATCATTAATAGAGTTCAGATTCAGACTACTTCAGGCAAATCTTTTTTTTATTTCCTGGTGGTATAGTTGGCAGTTAGTTACCTTTTCTATCTTATTGACATTTGCAAACAATGCTAAAACACCAGCGCACAGCACAGCTCAACAACGCGCTGCCCTGGACTCTTCTGCACCGGTTCTGGCACAAGCAAATCACCGCCGTGCAGTGTTCACGCTCTGTAATTTATACAACCCTCGTCTATATTTGTGCAACTTTCGCTGGCGGTCAAACTAATTAATAATTATGCTTGTCCTTTCTCCATACATACTCCATATCTCTTTGATTGGTTGGTTACCCCTTGGTTAATGCGCAAAGAAAGCTTGCTGAGCTAACGGACATTGTTGTCAAACAAAACTTGACAATGTGAGCGCTTGCAAAATGCTTGTAGTACTAACTTCGTGGAAAGGTTCTTATTATGTCAATTGCGAAAAGTAACTCAAGGCAGGTTTTTCTTGAACATTTCTTTTTCATTCGTTATTCACAACATCGAAACCTTTCAACAGAAAAAATCTCAACAGCGCAGCCGCACATGATTTGCTCCCCTGATTCCTCCGCACCGATTCTGGCACAAGCAAATCTCCGCCGTGCAGTGTTCACGCTCCGTAATTTATACAACCATTGTCTATATTTGTGCAACTGTTGCTGGCGGCATTTTATTGGAGTCGCTTTATGAGTCTGCGATATCCAGTCCGAAAGATTGCAGTTTTCCATTTCAATGATTGGGATGAATGGTTTTGTTATTGCTTGTCATTGTTGGTTACAGTGTTGTTTATTTTTTAGTCTCGCAGTTTTACCGGTCGTTGTTTGAACTGTAGCAAACGAATCACTTTAGTCCGTCAAACGGGTCCACAACAAAACTCATTTGAAAAATCTGACTTCTTAATACAACTGTCTGTTTTCTTTAGGGATACAATCCATTGACACAATGAAAACTAGCAACTTTCACGGTTTTAGTTTTCCCTAGATGGCTTTTCTAAACTATACCTTCGTTAACCTCATGTTTTGGCAATTCCCTTTTCATAATACCTAGATCTAACGAGTTGTCTTGGCATGCTGTGTTTAATCTTTATATTTTCAAAACACGAAACACAATACATGTTGTAAACAGCACCCACCATACGTTTCGTTTTACGCTTCTACAGCCTTAACTGCGTAATACGTATTTAATATCGAAGCGTCAGACGTCTGATCCGGCGCGAAAGACGTTTCTCACAAAGTTCTCAACTGGTTATGGGCAGTAAAGGCGTTCGTCTGATTTAATGCTCAGATTATATGCACCAGTTGTGAAACGAAGATTTATGGAGATATCTTCTAGGGGTGAATGTGAGTTGGGGTGTGTGATGTTCCTGAATTTTGGAGCACTGTGCCTCCAGATTTCAAGTTCCTAATTCTACATGAGATAATATGGCTTTATTGTACCTATGTACCTTCTGTCTAGAATTCCGCTATGTTTTCCTTCTCTTCTGCTTTTCGCTATAATAATGAGGCTTTTTATTAAAAGCCTCATACTGAGGTATGAGGCCTCAACATTGCATGCAGGTAACTGTTTTCTCAATTGTCCTAATAAACCTCACAATCGATTTTTTACAGATACTTGAGAATATCATACTTTAATGTCGAATCTTTATCTTAAATCAGGATTTTGATTAGGCTAACGATTTCAAAACCGTCATATAGAGTTGTATAGCAAAGTGTCCGCAGAAGTGAAAGGGACAGTAAAACTTGCAAGGGCTGCTTTTGATTTTCGTTTGTGTATTCGGGGGTAAAAGATTTTTCAGCACTGTAATAATCTACTCACACAATGCCCGAGGTCATCTGTCCTTTTGGAAAAGGGGCCGTCCAAAAATAAATGCTTACCTATGTATTTGGACTTCCGAACCCAACTTTAGGTTCAAAGGTACTTGAAAAGGACAATGTGAACAAAGATGCTCTTTTTGTTCGAAGTTCTTTATTGTGAATGTACTTACTGAGTCTGAGAGGGTGCCTGTGCTACCTCAACGCTAAGATGATAAGAAAAGTTCGTGCGTGATATTTCTTGGGGCGTGTGAATGCGCTAACAATGTCAATTTGTCTTTTGTGATACAGCTGCTAGAACGATGGAAAATGGTGCGTAGGTTTCTTGGCAAGTTCAATTTATTCTTATAATTGACGGAGTGGTTTCAAGAGGTGATAAACTATAAGTAGCTCTCTCGATACGATAATAATAGTTTTGTGTTACTTCTAAAATTTTCGACCTGGCTTGAGCTTTTCATGTCATGGTCTTCGATTTGTGAATCTTTCTGCACCAACGGCAGTCAGTTCTTCAAGCTAGAAACCCTGCGCACTGCCACTTTAACTTCCATCGCTAAGGTGACTTTAGGTAATTAAATTATTATTTATATTTGATGAAGTACTGAAATTACAAACGAAAACAAGCCTTTCCATAGCTCGTTGTGCGACGTTGTGTATAGGGCTACAAAAAGTCACTAATTCTCGGATTCACTGGTTATAAACCTGCGTCAATAAGGGCTCAACAGGGCGTTATTTATTTCAAGAAAATGAAATGCATTTTGTTTAAACCTATCTCGAGGAAAAGCTGGCAGTTACTTTGCATTGTCCTGCACTTAAACTTCACAACAGGCACTTTCAAGCCGGCAGATATATCACGGTTCAATGGCTGAATTATGAAATACGGGCGCGCGTACGGCGTACAAATGAGGATTTACGCCGTAAAACTATTGTTGTTTATAGCCTGGACGCGATCACCCATCCGCTGCGCTTAACCGTGATCTGTGGCAATTGGACGCGTTTGAAGCGAAATTCAGCTTACGAATGCTGTTTATGAATTGGATCTGGGAAATGGATAAATTATAGGTTTGCGAATTGGTTTTGTAGAGTTTGATATTTTCGATAATAAGTGGTTTGATCGCGCAGCAAAGTTTAGAGTTTTTGACAGTGCACAGCAACAAATGGTTTCAAACACTATAACTCGCTATGCTCTTATTGCAAGTGGCAGAGAAACTTATAACCTTTGAAATGTAAACAATAATGTTATTTTGTGACTTTACCGTAATCTGATCTAGAAAAGAGATTTGAGAATATGTATTTCCTAGGTAGTGTAAGCTTAGTTCCTTAATTCTGAATCAGCTGTATTAATCTAGAGTAGCGTTTTACAATTGCAGGGAAATGGCTTTAAGTTTTCATTAGCTGAACAAGTAATGATTTAAACTACGAGTTTTTCTAAAGGCGACAGACATCATTAGTAAATTTATTCCAAGACCCGCTGTGACTAAAAAAAAATCCCTGTAAGCTCTTTTTCCCATCTTGGCAGCTCTAATCAAAAGAAAATGTTACATGAAAAATTCATAGCTGAAACTAAGCATTAACTCCGACTTACCAAGTATTCTCGTCTAAAATAGCGTAACATGGTTTAGCGAAACACGGTCTACGAGCTAAGTAAGTGTCACTCGACGCTCGTCGCGAACGCTAAATTGCAGCGAACCCAAACATTCGGCGCAACTGAGTTAGGCCTGTCACAAAAACTTAGAGCGACTCGCGCAACTTGAGTCGGCGGGCCGAGCATTCCGCCTGGGCGGCGCAGGTGGACTATCTTGAGACTGCTCGTAATCTGGCTTCTTGAAGAAATAGTATGGGAAGATTAAAATTAGGCGGGCTTGTAGATACTTCCTGTTAAAGTCTTCGCGACGAGCTCTTCATGAGAAGTTTGAAAGAAATTCTAATAGAAGGACGCCTCTGGTGTTACATAGTGTTCTTAAGTTCTTTAAGTATATAACAGTTTTAACACAATCAGTAAATCTGTAATAATCTCAGTATGCAGACAATGTGAACCTCTCTTGCTGGTTCAGGATCAAATGTACACGTAGCCGTAAGAATTATATGTGTTTCTGCTATACTTTTCTAATCAGTCCTGTGGTTATGGTATGTTTCAAGTGTTTGTGACACAGGATGGGCAGGACAACTTTATCTTAACAGTTTTCTTAAGATACAGTTTTTATTCATTTTTATGTGACTGATAGTTAATGCGGAAATACTTCGGACACGTCTCAAGGCGGAAAAATGACTCCATAGAACGGCTGGTCGTGCAGGGAAAAGTGGAAGGGACAAGACCGCGTGGCAGGTCACCAATGCTCTGGACTGACCAAATAAAATCCGCAGAGGGATTCAGTGGGAACAGGAAGAGGTGGCGGGAGATTGTGCGAAAAGCTGTTTCTACCTCAAAGTGACCACGACCGCTCTGCCAAGAGCGAAACGACAGAGAAGAAGAAGATAGTTAATTCCTTCGGTATTAAGTGGGAATTTGTACCATTCCAATATAGTGCAATGAAGATTGAGATAATTGACGTCAATAATTCAGCTTTTAAGTGTTTCATAGTTTATTTTTCTCTATCGTGCTGCCTAAAAGCTTAAGCCTTCAAGATATCCCCCCGGTCTCCTGCTATAAGAGCTAGTGCTACAAACTATTTGTCGTAACCTTCTATTAGTGAAAAGTGACGTGGACACTTTTCGCGCCCAATGCAGTGCCAGTTTTATTACTGATTAACTCGCCTAGTTACTTACTAAGCGATTTCTTGGCAAGAGTTGGCCTACGAAATTCGCTGAGTTGGCGGAATTAATTTGAAATTTATAGTTCTTTATTCTTCAGAAAGACTAAATAAATGCGCATTTTCAGGTTGAATTTTTATTTCATTCCAAATATGACGTTTATTATGACCAGGGATAGTTAAAGACATATTTGCTTTTACTAGAAACAAAATGAAAAGGCTCTGAAAACCAGAAAAAGACATTCGGTCATGTTGGCATCAGGCAGGACTCGAACCCGCATCTTTCGCAAACCGGGCGACTGCACTAACCACTACTACTGCATAGTGCACTGCACTACTGATACTGCATGCAAAATGCTAGAACAATAATAAAACATAAAATGAAAGGACCCGTAGGATGCTGCCTGAACGTTGTCTGGAAGAGATCGCTCTCAAGTCGATAATACTGTCTGAATTGCACACTGTTTATGTAATGTCTATATTCCTCCTATCCTACTTTACCGACCTAAGGTCCTAGACTCAAGGTTAACACCATGCCCTGAGCAATCCTCTAAAAACTCGTAATGCAAAACAAACAAAAACAAACGACTTGCCGAAAATATCATAAAAGCCTGAAAAGTTTCACTCCGATATGAATGTATTACTTACATTCGTAATCGGCCAAAGAAATGTAAATTCCGAACATTATACGGTCATGTGACATGATGAACAGGCGGAAACACTTCGGCAAGGCCTACTTCTGTTGCATGTGGTTAAATGTGGCCAAAATTGTATCATTACACGAAAAAAATGTTGCATGTAAACGTTTGAGAGCTTTGCGAATGAATTGTGGGCTTAATCCGCGTTAAAAACAGCTTTCGTTTGCACACGAAAAGCTTTTGGTGCAAGCATAACGTGTAGTGAAAGAAAGCTGTGTCTCACGTTGCTACAGGGCGCGTTTTTTATAGGGAAAGATGCAAACGAGGAGTTTTTTTTTGTAACTTAATATGGGTAAAGTAGTGTTTACGCTGCAGTAAATTACGTTAGTAAAAATGAAAATATGTTATGGTGATGAAGTACCATGCCTATGAAAGCATCATTTGTTCTTTTTATTTACTCCAATCTGTCTATTCATTCATAGGGTTCAAACCACAAGCAATTACTTTTAACAATTCTCTTTTTCAGATTTAGTACGTGAGTTAATTCGGAAATATAATTATCTCTCTTTTTCTACAAGACAATTTGAAACGATACCAACCGCCTCAAAATATCATAAAGCATAAGGCAAAATCTCCTTAATTATGGTTAAAATTCTTTCCTTCGTTAAGAGCTAACGAAGCAGCATAGTGAAATATGAGACCTATTAAATTGTGAGCGGGCCTTGTTTAGCAGCCTAGTCATATTTTTGGAGTTTCCCTTCAATTTACGTGATGTAGGCTGTTTTATTTTGGTCTTAATTGCACCAACGACTACTTCGGGAGTCACTAATGGTAATAGGAGGCATCGTTATGGCTTAAAATGCTTAGTAGGTACGCTAAATCCCTAATAATGATTATATTTTTCACACACTTAACCTGAGCGAGGGTTTCGGAAGGCCTATATGAATTCTCCGCCCCGTGAGTCCTCACCTTGGCGTCGCAGCACGGTTTAGTACTTACCAATAGGAACTGTCGGGAAGTCAAGAGAACTCAGTACGTGTGAAGCAATCATTTGATTGAGTACACTACTGACCTTCAAACTGCAATTTGTAACTGTTTCTAATAAGTTGGAAGAGCACCATTTTATACTAAATCAAATTATAAATGAAAAAAGTTAGCCAGCCCCTGAATTCATCTGCCCTATTCAGTTCAAATGTACTTAACTTAACGTGATGTTTCAGAAATCCAAGATTCACATAGTTTAAGACCATCAGCTTCTTAATGTCTTCGTATAGTGTAGCGCATGTTCATAAATCATAAAATAATTTATCACGTGAATTCCTAAACAGGTTCTAAGATACCCCACGAACACTTACGCCAAATAATCTAAAACAAAGTAAAAAAACAACGATTTACAGCAACATCCCCTCCGCCCACACAATACCCACTTCATATTCCCTATCAGTGCCTCGCAAAATGAACCGAACACAATTTGAATATCTAAATTGGCGATCCCAAGTTTCACCATTACTCGTCCTCACCTGCTAATTTTTTCCCCGGGGAATCTCCTCGTTTTGCGGGTAATTTTTATTATAATTTATCGGGAAAGCGTGACTAGGCACTTTGTTTGCAGTTTGTCGCCCCATTATGAGTGGAGATGATTGTTATTATCTGCCGAATTTATCGCGTGACTGTTGAATTAATGACACTTAAGTTTTTGACGACGGTGATGTATTGGTGGTGCGAGACTGGGCTCTTTAAAATTAAAAAAATGTATGTATTTTTTTTTAAAACCATTTGGTTCGAAACGAAAATATTTCAATTTAATGTGACTTTCAATTAAAAGACAACTTAAATCAACACCATGAATAACATTAAACAATAGGTTTATTGAATTCGTTACGCTAATTTGAGTAGGTACTTAAAATTAAGACAGGAGTTCTGAGGTGGTTTAGTTATATGGTCGGATTGAGTGAAAGGTGACCACGAATAGGATTTGTAAGGCTAATGGAGGAACTGTTGGAAGAGGAGGGCCCTTCTAACAGCTCCATTAACCCTAGCCTCGACAAACGTTTCTTGGACGAGTTCAAGATGTTCTCAGTCAATGGGTCAGGTCTGGAGTGCATTTTACGGAAGAGCATGTATGGAGGGTTATTGAGAACAGAAGAAGCGCGAGATGTATCTCAGGATCGTAGCAAGTAGAAGGACGGGGTCCTTCCTACCCTGGGAAAATGCGTGTTGGATGCGCCAAATAGGGAAGTGCCAGTCTAAGTGAATTCAGTGGCAAAAAATCGGTTGTCTGTGAAGTCTGTCGGTTCACTGACGATAGTTAAATGCCGCAAGGGTCATGTTTTTCCGTGGGTGCAGCCCGCTTCATCGATTTATAAGACATTATCACATCGAACATCTGCATCGAAGGAACAGCAGAGGCCTGGCCTTGAAAACGAGGATATTCCATTCTCTGGCTGGCACGTAAAATCTCGGTATTCCTGCCTCTGTTTAAAATCTTACTAGTATCATAAGTGCGAAAGATTGTATGTGGATGTGTTGCTCTTTCACGTAAAAACTACTGAAAGGATTTTGATGAAACTTAATAATCATAAAGCTTATATACATCTGAATAGGACATAGGATACAATTCATGAATATTTATTACTTTTTTTAACAACTTTAGTTCCTACTTAGTGCCGCTAGTAAGCCATCCTGGAGGAGATGATGAAGACGCACTTCCCGGACTGCGAGAACTATGCTGATGAGAATCTCACCAGGGCAAGCGTGCGGACCCCTCAACAACATGCGAGGGGACAAACAGGTGAAGTAGTGATAACAGAAGAACAGCTCGTATGGAGTATATCCTCCTTCCAACCGTATAAAGCGGCAGGACCGGACGGAATTTTTCCCAAGATGCTGCAGATAGCAATGAAGTACATTAAGAAAGACCTGCTCACACTGTACAATAGCAGCCTAAGAGCCAGGCACATCCCCATGAGTTGGAGGGAGGTAAGAGTGGCCTTTCTGCCGAAGCCGGGCAAGGCATCTTACCAGGAAGCGAAGGCCTTCAGATGCATCTGCCTATCGTCATTCCTACTCAAGACCATGGAGAAGATCCTAGACAACATAATAAGAGCTCAGATAGCACAAGGTGGATCGCCGCTTCATCAGAACCAACATGCCTACATGAAGGGCAAATCAACAGAAACGGCCCTTCACAACATAGTGACAAGAGTTCAGAGATCTCTCTGCAACAAGGAGTACGCACTGGGTTGCTTCTTTGACGTGGAAGGAGCCTTCGACAGGGCAAGCCCCAACGCAGTAGAAGCAACGTTAGAGCGCGAAGGCATACACGAAGACGTATCAGGATGGGTCAAAGACATGCTCCAGCATCGCCTGGTAAAAGCGGAGCTAGCTGGTGTCACACACACAATCAGGGCACGCAGAGGATTTCCACAAGGGGGGTGCTTATCGCCCTTATTGTGGTGCCTGCTGATAGACGAATTGGTTAGAAAGCTAAATAGCAGGAACATCTACACGCAAGTCTACTCAGATGACGGTGTGCTTCTTGTGACGGGCAAGGTTCTGAGTGTCATGTGCAATATTATGAACCAGGGACTCAGAGAAGCACTTCTATGGTGCAGAAGTAAAGGTCTAAACCTAAATCCTGAAAAGACCAAACTAGTACTGTTTACGAAGAAACGGAAAATAGGAAGGAAAGAACCAGTGAGAATAGACAATTCTGATTTGGAATTGGTAAAGGAAATCAAATACCTCGGAGTCACACTGGATAGCACACTTAATTTTAGAACACACATAGCAAATACATGTGCAAAGGCCAAGATGGCAATGATGCAATGCAAGAGAGCCATAGGCCGTAGCTGGGGAATGAAACCCGCAACGATGCTGTGGATATACAAAGCGATCATCCTACCACGAATCCTGCATGGATCACTGGTGTGGTGGCACAGAGCCGCGATGAGGACAAACAAGCAAGAGTTAGACAAGGTCCAAAGGCTGGCAGCACTGATGACGACAGGGGCAATGAGAACGACACCCACTGCAGCGCTCGAAATCATGCTGGGACTGGCACCTCTGGACCTGGAGATCAAAAGAAGGGCGGCAGAACAATGGTTCAAGCTGAAGAGTACTGGCCTATGGATTGGAAACCATATGGACGAAGGCCACACAAGCATTGGAAAAGAGTTAGACCAGAAAATGTCAATGATCCTAGCAAACAACGACCTCATAAGCAAGGAAAGGAACTTCGACAAAAAATACAGAATCCACATAGGCGAAAGAGACGACTGGAGAATTGATACAGGTGGAGTAGTATGCTACACAGACGGCTCCAGGAAAGAATCAACAGGGCTGTCGGGTGCAGGCGTGCACATACAATGTGACGATGGCACAGTAATAAATAGATCAATACGCCTGGGAAGGCTTGCCAGCGTGTTCCAAACCGAAATTTACGCAATTTTGGATTGCGCTGACATCATGAGTAAGCTAGAAGATGTCACAAAGGTGACAATCTACAGCGACAGCCAGGCAGCATTGAAAGCACTCAATAAAGCAGAGACAACATCAGCAATTGTCAAAGAATGCAAAGCAGCACTGGGGAGACTAGCCGACAAAGCTGAAATCGGATGTGCGTGGGTCCCCGGGCACCAAGGAAATGCTGGCAATGAAATAGCAGATGAACTAGCCAGAGCGGGGGCAGACGAGTGCCCGGAGGGACCGGAGCCCCTATTGCCGATAGCTCACAACATCACCAAGGGAGTGATCAAACGTAGAACAGTCGCAGAGACCAACGACAGGTGGAATGCAATGGCAGGAATGCGACAGTCGAAGATGTTTATCCACGGACTAGACAATAAAAGGACGGGCCAACTGATGAGGCTCTCCAGGAGCAATACCCGCCTAGTAACTGAAATAGTAACGGGACACTCCCGACTAAACAGACACCTGACCCTGATAGGCGTAAAAGACGATCCCATGTGTCCGGAGTGCGGGGAGTGCGAAGAAACAAGTCTCCACCTCATCGCAGAATGCCCTATGTACGCACTGACCAGATGGGAGCTCACAGGATCAGACGAACTCGACATAGAACAGATACGAGCACTGACGGTGGAGCAGATCATCAGACTCTGTAAGGCCACTGGAAGATTCGACGGGACGCCGTGACGATGGGACAACTTAAGGCTCCCACGGAGCCTGGGGAAATGGGTGAAATGGCCCACAACGAGCGGACCGATCACCCGGCTCAACGCCAGCGTCCCCAACCGAAATAATAATAATAATAGTGCCGCTAGTAAACAATCAGTCGACAACATGAGCGCTTAATAATCATGTTGACATGTCTGCGTGCCTTTAAAAGTTAACAATTAATAATGTGAATGGCAACATTCCCTTAAAATGAGTAGATATGAGTTAATCAGATCCAGACAGCTTCATTGTCCCGCTGGGCTTACAGGCGTGACCTCTGAGATTTGGGTTCACATTTACATAATCCCACGTTGCTATAATAAACGAATTTATTGGCAAATAAGCTTAGTGAAAACCCTTTGAATTCTGTTGGCGATGTACGTTTTATTACTTTAAAAATGTATGAATAATAAAATGAATTAAAAAGGCTGGCCTTTGTTCTATGTAATGCTTGATATATGTCATGATATTTGTCAATGTCATGATACTTACCTCTGTACCATCACACCGCCTCACAGGGTTGAAAGAGACCACATTCTTCCACTTGCTACGATCCTGTCCTCCTGGCTTTTGCGCTTCTACTCTTTGGAGTCCTTACACACATGCTCGTCAGTCAAAGGTACTCTTGCTTGACCTGGACATTTGTGAGAACATCCTATATTTGTCCAAGAAACGTTCGTCTAGACCTTCCTTAAAAAAACATTTCGTTAATTGAAAAATAAAGCCGGTAACAATAGCAAGTCAATAGACAGTTTTCTGTTAATTACTTACTCTTAACAAGTGGTTATCACTACATGTATAACATAGAAACCGAATTTTAATTCAGTTCCAAGTTACATCTGCACATTTGATTTGTACTAAATAATCTGGAATCCAGAAAAAGACAATTGGTCGTCTTGGCATCAGGCGGGAATCGAAGCCGCATCTTTCGCAAACCGAAACTTTTCTTGTTTTCAGATCTTTAGTAAAGTTACTGCATGGAAGGGCTAAAAACAATAATAACCATAATGCCAAATGGTTTTGCTACCTTCATCAAAGATATTATTACTATTGCAGATTCTCGGACTATACGCCCGATATCTTAGCTATCGGCGAATTCACTCAGCGCGTAGTTTTAGGTAAACTAATACAGTTCATTGAATCTTGTTTAATTTAAAATAAATATGTAAGTGCCATTCCAAAAACCACATTAATCATAATTATGGCCATTTCTTACAATTTTCCATTGCGTTACAGCGTCGAGACGTTTCACGCTATAAGCTGTGACTTTCTGCCCTTGCATGTAAAGGTGACCGCAGAGATTTCCACACCAACCCTATAATTGTTGATCACCGTCACATATCGCCCGATCTTGACCTTGGCACTCGAATATTTTATTCGTAAGCCCTAAGTTCGATAGACTCGCGTCAGTCCCGCGCGGGTAGGCCGACGCGCCACGCGGCACCGTTTTCGCGCCACGACTCTCCACGTGGCATAAGCATGCGGTAGTTAAGTGTTAAATGTTTTGGTGTTGTTTATTTTGTCACGTTATGTAACTTTGTGTTCGGCGTCGAGTTTTTGTGGTAAGTACAGTGTTTTAGCCAGAAAAATGTAGCAATTTTTTGTGCTTTGTCAGACAACTGCGAGGGTTTGTTTTGATTTTTTGTTAATGAAAAAATTAACAGTCATTCAAAAGACTTGAATAAAAGTAGCATCAAAAAGCTAAGGCAACTTAGTAGGGATATGCCATAACGTAGACACTTCGTTTAAAAACTGTTTCAACAGAGCCTAAAATATTGAAATTGAGTCATTTTCAATTTTATCTTCGCTGAATATCTCTTGCATAATCCTATTAGCAATTATGAAAATATGTCATCGATCCTTCGCCAAGATAGAAGTTGAGCGCTGAGATAATTTGTAGGTTATGTTGTTGTTTTTGTGACAAGGATATTTATCGCGGGGGTTGGGGGTCGACGACCTCGCAAGTGTCAAAGGTCAGTAATGCGTTGGTTTGGTTTTTTGTTAGTTTCTGATTCAATTCACTTATATCTTTATATTTTTTCAGATGTAGTCGTATATCTGGAGAATATTGATTACTGTTGTTTCAAAAAATTATGTTAAACAATGTCCTGTGTCCACAGTAATGGGCCCCGCACTCTATATGATTCCTATATTCTAACATCAATAACTTATGCTGTAACCACCTTTTTTCGAAGTTCAGCATGCTTAGTACATAGCTATTATTTTCTGCGTTGATCTTCTCTCAGGACAAACTATTTTAGAAGAAGATTTTCTCAAGTCTCTTATTAAAAGACGGTGGCAGTGTTCGCGATTATGAGACAACAAAAATCTTTTTCCAGTATTAATCTGACACAAAATCTTTATCTTTTTATTGTCAAATTAGCGAGTATCGCGCTCATTCATTTATTCATACATACAGCATTCGGAAAAAAAACAAATGTCCTACAATTCTGTCGAAAATACCGCTCCAGCAATACTCAATCCGTGTTAGCCAAAAAACCCCAAGTCCCTCAAGAATTAGATATAACTCAATTAGTGCAGGCGTCCCTAGCGGCGTTATAGGCGCATTCGTTTTTATTAGACAAACATTTTACGGTCCTTGGAGCACTTTAAAGCCTCTGTAGGCGCAGGAATGTTCTCACCGCCATTTATAACAGTTATTTGAGGGATTTTGACTTGTAACGGTTTATTATGTTGAGTGCTTAATTTATAACAACACGCTACAGGCATGGTTGAGCACTCAACAAATTCTAACAAGGCAGCGTGAATTTTACACCGGGAAAATGATATTTTGTTTTACACGAATATACAAGTTGTAGGTTTACTCTTTGGCGGTTTGCATTTGTAAGTGCGAGGTGTGGCGAGACTGAAATACGTGAATTTGAAAACACCACCTAAAGAGTTGCTGCCACAAAACGGTTCAATGAGGGTTTTCGATGCTTTTCTGCCAGCAGACGGCGCTGCCATAAACCCATACTGGGTTGACAGCCGTTGTGCGAAGTGCCGTCTGGCGGCAGAAAATACCGAATCCCCTCTTTGGGTTTATACTTTGAGGCGTTGTTCTAATACAACGCCATAACGCGACCATTGCGCGATCACACGATGCGACGATCGTTTCATAGCAAAATCTGGGAGTCCTTATAGAACGCGAATGCGAGATCACGATCTCCTCGCTCACTATCTACTATACTCAATTTGTTATTACATTAGAAAAAAGAGGCTCATAGAAGCAGGGAAGCTGAACACTTCTACCCACTATACTAAACAATTATGCCTAAACATTGATGAAACAAACCTGGCAGCCAGGTATAATATACCAGAAAAAATCGACCGGTCTGTTAATGGTCTCGGTAGCACAATGGTTAGTGCAGTCGAGTCTCGGTAGCACAATGGTTAGTGCAGTCGAGTCTCGGTAGCACAATGGTTAGTGCAGTCGATTCCCGCCTGAAGCCAAGCCTTTTTCTGGTTTTCCTATCTTTAGTAAGATGATAATGTATTATCCCAAATGTTTAAGTGTAAAATAACCTAGATCAATATGTTTGATCGTCGACTAGTAAGATGGTCGCGTTATCGCGTTGTGTTAGGAGTGTTAGGACAACGTCTAATACTAGGGGGTTCACACTTTTTCTGCCACCAGGCGGCGTTTCGTAGTCGTCGGTCTAAACAGCTGTCAAATATCACAGAGTCTGAAAACCCTAATTTTCTCATTGGAAGCTGACAGGCGGTGACGTTTTCTACCAATTCGTCGTCGTGCGTTTCGTTCAACCAACACAAAACATAATGTTATTATTAATAACGTTTCGTTTTGCTCCAATTTGTTAGTAAATTGACCTTATACAGGTATTAAATCTATCCTCCGACACAGCAAAGCCATATTATGCTGATTTCGCGATTATGGCGTAGTAATATGATCTCGGAATTGAATCTGCGATATGCCCGCTCAGTGGCTGCAAACTAATGGTAATTACCCACCCTGCTAATCATTTACGGACGTTTGATTCTGATTGAATGGCTTTTAGTAATTGCTAATTAAATTATAGCTGTTTTTTCATTAATCTGCTGCGTTATCTTTCCATACAACATCACAAAGAGGTTACGTTTGAATTTTTCATCATATTTGAATGCATCTTGTGCACAATTTTAATTTGTATGTCTGACCGTGTGGTTTACTGATAGTCGTTAAGCCTAGCCGAAGGTATTAGGGACGTTTATGAAAATAAACGTCAACTTAAGCAGTCTGAAAAATTCTGATGCTGCTAAACCAGTGTCTTTCCAATGGAGATCTGCGGAATCACCGTTTAGAAGTGGGCCAGTATCCATCAAAATCTTGCAATCCTTATCAGGCTCACGCAAATAGCACGCTTTCAAAACTAGAAAAAAAAATGACCTATTGCTCATCAGTGGTTCGTTGTCTGACCCTGTCACAAATCGCCCTGGAGCTTCATATTGGCAAATTGGGTTTTCTTCACAAATGTCATCTACTAAAACTTCCGAACAGCATAAATAGTACATTGTTACCCTAGGGGTGAAAGTAACTTATTTAGTCCCGGAACGAAGTGAGGGCGCCAATAGTTCGAGGGACTAAATAAGTCTTCAACCCGAGGTAAAAACTGTGCTTTTCATTACGAATACAAGGAAAGTAAAAATAAAAACATGAGCTAAAGAAGAAATGAGAAAAATAAATGATCGAATTGCCGCTTTCCCGCCCATTTTGTTTGTTTTTTTTTCTGTGGCCTGCCCGCTATTCAGCCATTATTTTTTATTATCATCATTACAAAAAGGCTAAATATTGTGCTCAAAGCTAAGTTATCTTACAGAAATTCTTGAAACTGAATTATAATAAAGGTATTTAAAAAATATATATTCTCTAATCAATACTTAACTTTAAGTTATTTCAATTTGACATCGTGGCTGTATAGAAAGTTGGAACATGGTTCAATAGATATGTGAAAAATAACTAGTTTTGTTTTTAATAATTTGACAGCTGTCAGTTGAAAGTGATTCTCCCTAGGGATGAAAAGTATTACTTTCAGCCCGCTTCTCAGGTCAGTAATGACCTAGTGAAAAAGCCCATTACACTGCCGCACTGACACCCGACAACGCAATCGCATCCCAACGGCCCATCGACACTCCACAAACCGTAATCACGCGCCGAGCCAATACCATACATTATTCCGTATCGAACGCTCCGCGATCTGCAATTAACCGAAATTAACTAACACCAGTAAAGACGGCGACTAACTAGAGCGGCGCTATGCAAATCGGACCGTTGTTTACAATGCATCAGTCGGCGCAGCTGCACAAATACCGGTGCTACGTAAATATGAGCTTTAATTGCAGCGGGTTTGATAGAGTAATCCGACTCATTAGAAAACTCAATCAGACTAACAGGACGACAGTAGGAATTTGTTGATTTGAAACCATTTTAGAGGTGTGGAGATTTTATTCTAATCGATAGTATACCGAAATGCCTGATCTAAGCTTGAACTGTGGGTGTGGCATCTGATATTGGACTAGTTTTACACGCAAGTTTTGATGTCGGATCTGTCTGACAGGCACTTTTCCAGGCATATCTGTACGTATAACTGGCTGGCTAGTATCTGTGTCATAGATTTAGAAAGTTCAAAATGAGCATAAACAACAAAAAAACATTTGGGAACAACATTTTTGACTGTTTCCGGGGTATAAGGTTAGTGATAGGCATGATAGGCCTATTTTCCACAATGTTTTGCAGGGTATATCAGTATAACTAGCAAAAAATGTATTGACGTTATTCATTATGTCGTTCAGACTTGTCATGTTATGTTTTGGGCGCTTTGTGCATGTCGCCGGGCGTCGCGTGTTGCTCATAGCTACTTGATTCTTGATTGATTGTTTAAAAAAAGCTTTACACTGCGCTGCCTGTGAAAAACAAACCTTCTTACTTGAAAGAAAGGAAAAAGATTTATAAAATAATTATGGGCAGAATACAAATATAAAGTATGACAACTGCTATGACATTCCGGTGGGTGCCAAAACTCACTTCGCTCGTGGTGAATTATCTTTAAAATTCATTTTTTGTGCGACTGTGGTCGTTGGAGAGAAAAGAACTAAGCCTAATAACATTTTTCAATTACTTTTCATTTCATTTCCATACATAAAAAATAAGAGAAAATACTAATTCAGAGTGAAGCGTTTTGATGATTGAAGTAAGCGTTAAGCACCGAGATTTGAAGTGTTGTCGGCCGGAATGCCACTCCTGAGCCGGTTGAAATGAAAAAATAGTATAGTTTTGTTTCTATTTGCAATAATAACTGAAAACGTTGCGGGATTGTACACGTGGTCAGCGGTTTTAAAACGTGACGCATTTTGTTGTGGAAAATGACAGGTTAAACACATATTATCCCTGATAGAGTAGTCGATTGTTTTGATGTTCTGGTCGCAGTTCGCGTTCTGCGGTTTGTTTATTAAACTGCTTTCCACCTGTGTTTACTGCAAATTAATATGAATGAATATTTTATAGTGTGGAGAGTTAAAAGCTAGTCATTAAATATTTCGTGATAGGGATGTTCGAACGCCTCGGTAGTAGGTATATTGGTTAGGACGCTTTGCATAGATTCTGGCTTGGGTTCCCTCTTGAAGTTGCCAAAGTTGTTATTTTATTTATCATACAATATAATGAGCCATTAAATATCATCGGGGATTATTCCAGGCAACGTGGTCTAGGGCTAATATAGTGAAGCTTGCTATGGAATACTAGACATAAACACAATTTTAACGCATGCACAGTGTGTGAGTATCGGACCCGTGATCTCTGGTGTTGTAGCCAACTTCTTAACCATAACACTCAATTCCTCCTAAAACGTGTCAAAATATAAGCCACCTTGTTTAATCAGCTCAAAAAGTATTCCGACTCAAACCTCAACCCCACAGCCCCAACTAAAAAACAACCACATCTGTCTAGGAAACTAAGCATAATTCCCAACCAACCGTCTCACAAAAGCTTAATTTAAAACAAGACATTCAAATTAAAATCAAAAGAAAACAATCCGTTGGATAAACAGGTTTGAAAGAGAATGCACTAGCAGTTAATATTTTCCTTTCGAGCAGACTAGCCGAGACCAGCGTCTAATGGAACGCAATAAGAAATGAAAGAGGAGCGTATCTCACCAACGAGTAATGTAAATTTTTCTTACTATTCATAAAATACTGAATTTATCTCGGCATTTCCCAAAGGCACCTTGTGAAATCCGTCTCGCATTTACCATCTGATGTATTCTTAGCATTAACTCGAGCGGGTTCGTCTGCTTTGTTTTTTTAAGTTCTCTATTATTGATATAAACACTAACCACTTATTAATGAAACAGGCCTAGAGCTTCACTTTACCTAGAGTGACGTTTATTATATTTCTTTCTCATAGCTGTCGACATTTGCGACTAAGTAACCTAAACTAAATAACCAGAATAGCATCTTCATACATACGCAGCGAGCGCAGTTTGTTTGTGAGCGCGGCCGAGCCGTCCTATACGTACGCGTCGTTGCACGCACACATTGACGATTTTATTGATTCTAACGATACTCCAGTCGCTGCACTTGCAGCCGAACCGTACGGAAGGCGGCGCGTACTTGTGTGCGTACTTGTATGTCGTAGAAATTAAAAGCGACCTATTGTGTTTAGGCAATTATCACTCGCTCGGCGGCCAAGCTGCCCTACTTGTTTAATTGTACTATTACTAAGTGACAGGAAGGTCAATCAGGAAACCAATGCTGCAACGTTGCTGTATTTTTAGGAATAACGGCGAAAAAACAACGACTGCGGCGTCCACTGCTGCACAACAGCCCTCATCACAACCAGCCTCCTGAACAACTGACCACAACAGAATCCTGGCATGGTCGCCATGTAATGTGGGGACCGGGAGTAACACAATAATAGACGTTGTTTGTAGTCTGGAGTATAGTTTATTACTAACAAATATTATTTAAGCTGTATACTAGCTGATTGAGAGAGGCGCATCACACACTACATAGCCTCGATACGAGGGCACTGTGTGGGTACTGTCAATTGTGAGACACGTGTATTAGTTGTGATAAACCTTACCGTCAATTGTTACCAAACCGCCCTTGTAAACTCTAGCTGAACTTAACGACTCAAATCAGCGCCATGAAACTGCTTGACATGCCCTTCGATAGAGAAGAGAGATGCCGGAAAAATACAAAATATACATTTTGCTTGGGTCATCCATCTCTCTACCACACCACACGGTGACTAGGGTTATCAACATAGTCAACAGCCATCAAATGTCAAGATGAAGGGCGCTCTCATCGCTATCATTGGCGCTAGGTTATATTGAAAACACTCTCACCCCCGAATTCACAAACGACCATCAACGCTAAGCACGCGCTCACGCTCATGCTGTCCCTTTCAGTTCTGTTGACATTTTACGGGACAACATGAGCGTGAGCGCGTGCTTAGCGTTGATTGACGTTTGTGAATTTGCGGGACAACTTGCCAATAGGTCAACGAATGCATGACGCGCATTTTCGTGGTTGAACACCTCTTTGTCAATATTTTTTTTTTATTACTTAACTCTTGCTAAGTAATTTACTATTTATCAAATCGATATTTCCTGTACGGATTCCAATCGTTGCGATTTAAGATAACATAATCCCAGGCTGAGTTTACGATGGCGTTCCGTTTTACGGCATCTCAAGTTCACATCAGTTTGATCAAATCGGGCACTTGGAATGGTATTCGCACTCGAAAGTCTTTGGAATGAAATAAAAGTTGGTATATTCTAAGTTGCACTTTTACGGGCACGGCGCCGGGTGTTTAGTGTCGATGGTCGAGCGGGAAAAGGACCTAAGTCAGAATTTATTTTATTATATTTTAAGCATTAAGGAGCTCTATTTAGCTTCGTTCGAATTTTTTTATTGGCTTATAATATAACTTGAAATATGGCTACTAAAATATTTTTCAAGATAACTTTTAAATATTGTTTTCAGTTCACCGTATCAAAAGTAAGATACGTTAGAAATAGCGAACGTTGGTTGATTGGTAGTAGTTGACTGTGAGGTTAACTCGATCCTGTTTTAATTTTTTGTACCTTCAAGTTGATGGTAAACAGCCGTGAGGTCCAGATATGAGGTTAGCAAGTTCAGTAATACATTTATATGCCTTTTCACGCGTTGAATGCACTTGAAATTCATTATAATTTTAAAATAGACCAATCATGTTTGCTGTTTGACTACCTGCGAGAAAATCCTCTCAATAAAAGTTAGGTACCCCTTCAAACACGTGCTGTCACAAACGGTGTCAATGGAACCAAAAGTGACAGATATGCTTGCTTAACCTGGAGTAAAGTTTGTGACTGACTTCAGAGTTCGGACGAGACGAGTGAGCTCACAATAAAATATGTCAGCTCTGAAATGAATTATTTGGAAAATCTAAAATTTCAAGTTACGCTAATATAGATTTAGCCAGTTGGCGCGAAAACAAGACCGAATCCATTAGTCAGTCAAGAGTTGTCTTTTTAAAGCGGCAGGCGGCGCGGTACATAGCCAAAACAAATCATGAATCACTGCCAAAAGCGGCATGTTGACTCCCCCGGCACGGTGAGACTAATTTGTATCGTAAAACTGACTGCACTGGCTCAGTCGTCTTGGATCTTCTGGAGAAAAAGTTGGAATGACGAAATAATAACCTAACTTACTGGAAATCGGGCTGTTTCGTAATATTTCAGGGTTGATAGTGAAATTAGGGCTGTTTTCTCACAATTTCGATTTTTGTAGTTGTTTTTAGGTTAGAGGCTCATTCAGGTTAACCCAGTTTTCTGCATGTGTTTTCAAATATATGCTACCGATCCGTCCTTCTGTAGAGGCTTCCCCAATCTTCTAATGTCTACACACACGCACACACACGAACACACACGACTGGCTATGTGCGTAAAAATTTACAGCCATGTACCAGTTAATTGAAAATATTAAATGCTAGGCCATTCAAGCTTTTCATATTATGTCATGCAAGTATAATCTAATTCTTATTCTTTTTATAAAAATAAGTGACGTGATATAACTTACTGTACTTAGATCTCAGTCAGTTCGTTTAAATATACGGTCTATAATCATGGACCTTAAATAAAGCCTAACTGGGTTTACTTTAATTTGCAGCCACATCTCGCTTTGACTGGAATCCCTAGTTTTCTCAACAAATATTTTGTTAATTAAAGTGCGGGCTTCAATTTTGAATTTTCAACTTCGTGCCGTTACATTGTAATAGTTTCAGCGAGTTTCTGAACGTCTCGTGCAGTTCGGAAACAAGATATGCTAGCAGTTTAAAAAAAAAGATTAGTTGGTACAGTTTCAGAGATATCTCAAGTTTAATAGTAACCGTTGAAGCAGAAGTATTTTATAATATGTATTATTTAACATTGATATTATTTGAGATCTATGGAAAAGGTTAATATTTTGGCATTGTAACAAAGCTCTTATTAGGTTAGGATGTTTTAGATACTTCAAATAGACCGGGGCCAAAAGGTTTGAGACTATTTGAGGCGAAGCGTAGTGTGGGGCGCCTACCCTCGAGGTGGACGGGCGACCTGATAAAGATTGCGGGATTTCGGTAGATCCGCCTACAACCGGCCACTCTGGAAATCAACGGGGGAGGCCTATGCTCCTCAGTTGACTTCTTGCGGCTGTTAAAAATGATGATGATGAATATATCTGCGGTAGGCAGCATTTTCTTTTGATGATTATATAGGTGTCACCAACCGATAGAAACATATGATAATGGTTCTCGTGCTGGCGATTGTTGCATAGTTAGGTTTAAAATGACCTGCTGTTTGGGATTTTTCAATTATCATTACCATATTTTTAATTAATAATAGACAAATGTCATAAATATCATAATATGAGGACGGATATCTTAATAAATTAAAAATATATAATTATACTTTGCTTGAGTGTGCCAAGCGAGCGTGATGTTATCAAGACTTCACATGTAGTATTAAAATCTTGATCCTACTACTTTACGCAACCATAATTTGATTTGTCACCATCTTGTTTTTTTTGTTGCAAAAGAAAAATAATTATTTTCTTTCAACGCATGTTATCGCACGGTCTTTTACCGTTTCAGTTCTCTCATCATAAGCAAGAACCCATTAGAAGCAAAGTTTAATTACACAGCAACCCGATCGTGTGCCGAACGCATAAAGCGAAGAAACTGCCGGAGCCTATTCCGAAGATAGCAGAAGTTAAGCGTTATATTTTATTGGCCTATCTGGAACCTATCTGGAAGCTGATTGGCCCAGACCTGCCGAGCCAATTCCAGCTGTATTAGTTGACGGCACGCAGGCTCTGCGTGGATTGAAGCTTTTTGTAACACGGGGATTACGCGTTTTGGACTGAATTTGGGTTGGGTATTTTTTGTGGTGGTTCAATGACTGGATTCAATATCTATTAAAGTAATGGTTCGAAATATCTAAGAGCGTTTATTAATGTTCTGACGTAGATTCAAAAGAGAGTAGCTAAAGGAACGCTGTGATGATGACAGTCACTAGCTCTCCGAAGCCAAATTCTACACAAATATACACAGCTGAAACTTCCCGTAAACTCGTATGTAAAAGTCAAAATATCTTCATTTAATTAGACATGTTACAAGCGCTTTTAAATCGTCACCAAATCAAACAAAAATACACTTAATAATAAACTTAAATATAGAATCATAATGTGATTTAACCACCGGTGTCGGAAAATTGTTTCTGTACTGAGATGATGAAATGTATGTATGAAATGTCTTACAGCAGTATGCCAATTTGCCCAAATTAAATGAATAAAATAACGTCATTAGACGTTGTTCCACACAGCACAACTAGACTCAAATTAAGTTAATTGTAATGTGAGAAAACGGAAACCTTACTAAACATGCCTGTGATGGACATTCATGGACGCCGTCATATCATCTCTAGAAGTCCTTTAAAAACGTCTAATAAAGAATCATTGACAAAAAGTAAAATCCACATTTGGTTCAAATAAGCGGCCGACGAAAGCAGTCAAAGTAATAATTTTGAGTGACATCCCCTAATACACAGAACCTGCCACCAGGAACCTTGTCGCAGCTCAAAAATAAAATTGTGACTTTAATAAAATGCAAATGGCATGTCTCGACGTCGCGTCTGATGGAACACCCTCTACGTTGTGCAGTGTTGGATTACTGACGGGATTTTTTTAGATTAAATATTTTTCTAGAGTTGGGAAACCAACCATAAATTGGAAAACCACAAAAAGACATTCGGTCTTGGCTTCAGACTGACCCGCATCTTTCGCAAACGGGTGACTGCACTCACCACTGTGTTACCGAGACCATTAACAGACTTGCCGATTTTTTTCTGGTATATTTTACCTTGCAGCCATATTTCTTTAACCAATGTTTAAGCATAGTTAAATTAATGTGTATATTTGATGCATTGGTGAATAAATGTATCTGAATCCGCGGGTCTTCTACGTCCATGATTTTCAAGGATTTGGTGTAATGGTTCGCGGGTTCAATCCCCGCACAGTAAAAAATTTGTGTGTTTAAACGTGGTTGGGTGTTTCCTATGTATACTAAATACATATGTATTTGCAAAGAATACATAATTTAAACTCAAAGCAAGCCAATCCCGAAATAGAGTATCTCCTTGCACATGCTGCCTCAACCCAGAGTACCCAGACAGACATTGTTTTGTAGCAGCTAAGTACAGCTGGCTCAAATAGTTACACACTATAAGATTCCGGGCAAAATTAGCCAGTCGGGAAGACACGTTGATTAATTAAAGCCAAAGGGGGGGGGGGAGGGGGGAGATCTTGAGATTGTTCCCAACTATCGGCGCTCTCGCGACCCGGAATGTGAGGGATATTAGGCAGACCGTGCGGCTTGAAGTACTGACTTAAAGCTTCAAGGTAATTATAGCTATTAACTATTTTACCCTAACAACCTGCGTTCTCTAAGAATCTTATCTTATGTAGATCAGAGCATCTGATTAACAAGAACTTTAAGAGGTTTTCAACCTTCAAAGATGTGTAAGTAGGTACTTTATTTTCATTATTTAACGTAACTAACATATTTTCAAAGAGGTTTTACTTCAGGTTTACACGTGCTGAGTTAACTCAATTTTTTTGACGGACAATGTTTGTAGTTTTTCTTTGACCATTTATAAGAGTTGCTTAGTTTAGGGGTAAAAGGCGCTGTATTAAGTAGCTTATAACGACTACTAACTCCACTCTAAAAGCGACTACCTGCATTCTATCGAACATTTTTTATGAATCGATCACTTTTGGTACGTAAATGCTCGCTTATAAGTTAAGTTAAAACAAATGTTTGTCGCCGATCGCTAGTATTTCAAGCCATCGGCCTAATAATTCTATAACTCGCGGTGCATCACTTACCCACTCTATTAAGGTCTATAAATTACGGCGGAATTATCGGTTTTCATTAACCCTGCCCAATCGCTTTCACGATCATCTGGATATTAATGTTCGAATGATTCATTGTTTGATAACATTTTCAGGGCATTTTCACTGTGATTATATCACCAAGCGCTTTTACCAGCACTTACTATTAGAGCAGGTGATATTATATCATTAGAATACTTCACGTTATTCAAATATCTATTCAAAAACTAAAACTAAACTAACTAAAAATAAAAATATAAATAAATAAAAACATGGAGTGATGATTGACTAGCCAGCTCAGCTAACCTCAACCTGCTGCTGACTAGTCAATCATCAGTTCATCTGTGTGTGGCAAGGCGGCTAGGATGCTGGCTGCGTTCCCTCGCTGCACGGAATAAAAAATAAAAAATAAAATTAAAAATAAAAATTAAAAATCAAAGTGGTAAGATCACCATAAAATTACAAGTATTTATGACATTGACAGGCAATTATTTAGTAATACATCCCACAAAATAAATTAAAAAGTTTTTGAAGTCGGCCGTCGTAACATAATCAAAGTCCCAACTCTATCATTTTTGGCAACATTTCCGTGAACCTAAAATGAACCTAAAATCCCAATTAGAGAACTTGCAAAGAATCACTGTCAACCACGACAGTAGACCGTTTCATATTCTCGAAAATAAACTATAATATCGTGATCAAAGATATTTGAGACGGCAACCTCGAGTAACGTGCTATTATTATACTAAAACATAGTTTCCAAGCAAATAATTGCCTTAATAATGCCTGAGGTAATCAATAAACAAACGCTAATGATATCTACTCTAAACATGAACGGCTTGCAGTCGTCTGGGACTAAAGCTTGGGGTACACATAAAACCTAGAAAGTCTTCAAGTAAAGTGCTAAATTCTTAAGAAGCAGGCAATGCATACTTGTTTACGTGACACCTTGGTCGTGTCATCGAGATATGTACGTATTTAAGCTAGTGAGGTATGAACCTTACTCATAGAGGTTTTTCATTACTAATCATGAGAGGGATAGAAATACCAGAAAGAAAACAATCGGACATTGTATCAGGCGGGATTCAAGTGTATTTAATTTAGTGGTACTTGGCTAAACATTGATAAAATAACGCCACTTAGCATACAGCTACGAGACAATCACCAGAAAGTCTCGGCTAGTCAGTAAAGGTTTCGGTAGCTTAGTTGAAAGAGCCACAGCCCGACTTGCGGAAGAAGCAGATTCTTTATCCGATATTTTAATCTTTTGGTAATGAAACAGCATTAGTTTATTATGCTAATGTCTTTTTTTATTTCTTACAGGTAAGCGTCAAATGGTGCACCATGTGGTATGTTATTTATTGACAATCAGACATTCTTAAGGTAAGTACCATGAGTAGGAATAAGTGTTTTCTAATATCTGTGCTGTTTATAACGAGTGTAACCTGCATCGTTCGGCAATCGGCACAAAATAAATATTTTCCATCGCATCGTTTTCAATGTAGCGAGAGCTTTACCCAGTCCCGTCACCTAGGCACCTACCGTAAAGTGTGGACCATGGAAAAATGTTCTTTCCACGCGACATGACATTTATAAAGTACTGCATACAAAAGCGCGGGTAACGACCGCAAATAAACCCAAATAAAGACTCTTTAAAGCAACTGCAAATAACTTAAGGCGAAGTGTTGCGCGACTACAAACCGCTTTAGTTTTGTACAAAAGTTAAGTGGCACTCTTGAAACAAATTTACAAACAAAATTAGCTTGTCGTAATTTTTTAGACTTGGCTTTTTGTGTTTGAAATAAATACGTTTTTATTATAACTGGCATTAAGGCAGCTGGTGAAAAAGCATCTATGAGTTTTCTACTGAAATTACAGTAATCTTCGTATAGGAAGACAATTAAGGAATGGTCCAAACAACACGTTTCAGGTTAAATGTTCATACACAGCCGTCCCTGACATCGAATATGGTTGAAAACACAAGTAAAATGTTGTTATTTTAGTCTAATCATAAACATGATGGGAAGCCTTGCAGATCCGGGTTTATACCTGTCTGGAACACCTATATACTGATTATTTTATTTTTTTTCCAGTGATGGAAAACACCGATAAAAAAGCTCTTGCGAACCGTATAATGGCGGTACGGTTCCGCACTAGTTTTTTGGTTCAAATACGCTCGGCGAAGTGAGAGCTTCTGATTGTTCCGTTTGGCAACAATTCCTGTGTCTCCAACTACTGACTGTGTTTGGGCTATAGTCGTGAGCGTATATCACTACATAGTATAAAACGAAGTCGCTTTCTCTGTCCCTATGTCCCTTTGTATGCTTAAATCTTTGAAACTCCGGAACGGATTTTGATGCGGTTTTTTTTAATAGTGATTCAAGAGGAAGGTTTATATGTATAATAACATTCTATTGTACCCGTGCGAAGCGGGGGCGGGTCGCCAGTTGTATATATTGTATATACAGTTTATTTCGTGTATAGTTTTAAGACTTGAACTTCTACTTAACAGTAATACTCACAATGCCTCTTACCATCACAGTATTGTCTTTAACTGCGCTATATGTTCGGCCTGGTTGTGCGAGTTTAACCACTCACTAAATTTTTTAACAATTATTAACTTCTTTAAATAGAGTTCTTTGACTGTGGTTTTTGTAACCTTTCATGTTGAACAGCGTTTTGCAAAGCAATTAAATTTCTAATATGATACAATCACGGTTTCATATTTTCACCAGTGAATAGGTACTACAGTTACTGATAACGAACGATAACATCATGACATAATACAATTAGACATATTTACTCAAATATTTGTAACTTATGCGGGGTGAATACTCCAACACTACCATGACGGCTTTGTCTAACTCTGACGTGAACTCAAATAAAATCACGATTTCTTTATTACTATTGGTTTCGTTCTACATTGTGAAGGTAAAATATTAATATAACAACCAAACAAATCCACGATCTTGCAGATAAGAAGCAAATGGATGTGATGTCGCTACGTCGTATTTTCGTAATCCCTGTCCCGAATTAAATTCATCTTCAGTTCAGCTAAGTCGACGCAAGCTTCGTTCTATCTTCAGTATTTTTGCTAACGGAATATCGGACATTCAAAGCACCCTGACTGTTTCTGTCATGATGGTGGAACAGTGAAGACCCCTTCAACACTTTGTCAAGGACATTGAAATCTGAGGCCTTCCCATCGTGACCCAACCGCCGTATTTTTTTAACGGCATTTTCCGTCACCCGATAGTAAGCCTCAGTTTTATACCACATAGGAGAATAGGATAGCTAAAAAAAGATACTGATAAACTATGCAAAAACCCTGCTTGTGTCTATGCAGCGCACATTCTTTTTTCTGTAATTGTTTTCTATTTACTTAGATTTTTGTGAAATAAAACCTTATATCTATCAATCTATCTATTCGTCTTGCGAATTGTGAATATTTCTTTGTCAAAGTTAATCAAAGCTTTCAAAGCCTTGAATAATTTAACGGCATGAATATCGGCAGGCCTGCCATCATTCGATTAAAACCAGCCTAACGGCTCAACTTGGCTCACCCGCTCTCAAAATATTTTCCAAAGCCAGACCAATAACAGCTAAGCTTAATATAAAATTTCATAGTGTTCGACGTTCATACGTTTGAATAATTCCTACCATAGAGGTGATACAACGAGTGGGGGGCCGAGATAGCGCTAGGCCGGTTTCTTGGCACCGCTCCGCCAATACGACGACCTCTTGACGACCGCCTTGGTGTAATTGGTTGAGAAGTCGGCTGCTACACCAAGGGTCGCGGGTTCGATCCCCGCACAGTACAAACATTTGTGTGCATGAACATGTCTGTTTGTATTGGTCTGGGTGTTTCCTATGTATATTAAGTATGTATTTACAAAAGAAAAAGTATTTAAGTATGTTTATCCGATGTCTAGTATCCATAATAACGGACTATAATTAGCCTACTTGGGACTAGATGGCGCTGTGTGGAATAATGTCCAAGGATATTTATAATGTCCAAGGATATTTATTTAATAACCGTGTCCGAAGTTAGGGATGCCTACACTACATTATTAGATTGCGCAAAGCATAAAGTATGGATTTCAAGCGCTTGTAGCTTGTTTTTGTGGATTACAAAATATCTAGTTTTGAAGCTGAAATCTTTTGTTTTCTTGCAAGTTTCTTGGTTGGGTTTTTAGTGACTGCTGTTTGGCTATTTTTGGGTTAATGGGGTAACATGTTGTTGTAATTAAGCAGTGATCGCTCATTGCTAATGTGTTTTCTAATTATGTCTCAAACTATTTGATGTTTGTTAGGAGGTGCCCATGACTTAGTAGCGACATCTTATAAAGTCTGACTTTTTATAAGCTGTTGTAGTTTTTATTTTTATTTTAATGATTAAGATACACCAGCGTAAAAAATACACAATTGGATCTTAAAAGATATGCCTTTACAGGCGTATACAGTATTCACAATCAAATTAGAAACAGACCAAGGTTTATAACGTTAACTTAAAAAAAGTAGTGAAATGTTATTTGATGGAAAATCTGCCTCTACCTTAAAAAATGGCATTTTCTGTTGTCACCTGTATGTCATTCGTCATCTAGATTTTCGGTCGCAGTCGACTAAATTAGGTGAATTGTAATTTAGACAGCCCTACTTTTAGGGCCGGGTGTCCAAGCGGACTATCGCCCAGTCTCGATAATGCGGAATGGATAACAAAGCGGAATTGCGGAATTTTCCCAAATGCGATTTCGGGGATTTTCGATGTTAAGATGGGGATTCGTGGTAATATGAGATATGACTGCGGGGTTTGAAGCGTTTTAACAAACGGGGATGTCGTATTTCTTGTATTTAACTGTTGGAATCGTCAGAATAAGGTGAAGTCAACCCACACCGCACTCGGGCCACACGGCACACGCCACAAAACGGGGCCACTGGCATAATTCCATAAAAAATATGAAAACTATAGGAATTATGCCCGTGGGGACGCTAAATACAGGCAAATCTGAAGAGTATTAGGCTATTACGGTAATTTTGATATTTCTTGTGTCGTAAAGCATTCGTTTTCCTAGGAGTTCAAGTCTGGCCGGAACAAGCATTTTGTATCTCCGGCCGACTCTCCGGTAAAGGAAAACTTAGAACCCTTAAACAATTCGTACTGAGTCTGCGTGTATGGCTCGCTCCACCCTACTTCTGAAATTAGGGCCTGTGTCCAGCTGTAGGACTTATAAAAAGTTTTATGTATGTTTGTTTTTTTAGCAGGGAACTAAATGGATTTTATCACTAACATTTCTACTTTCTAGTGAGCCGACAGCGAAAGAGCCATAACCTAAGCACCTCCCCTGTCCTCGTCCCATCACTTAAGAATCTTAAGCGTCCTCCCCGTAAGCGAGACGGAGGCATCATCGTCCTCATGCATTATTCCACTCAGATTACTACATGATGCAGACAGTGCGGCTGTTGCAAACTACATCTTTAATGCGAGTGATTTTTAACTGGCCGTTTTACCTTGAAGGCCCCTTAAGACCCTCGTTGAGTTCGTTGTTGAGTTGTATTTGGTGATTTGTGGCCGCCTTAACTATATGATACGCTTGACATTTAATATAGTTCGTTTTTGAACTCAAAAACGTATTTCTTGATACTAGTATTGTATGCTTTACAGTCGATCATGCATGGGTGGTAAAATCGAATTGCTTTGTATAATTGCTTAGTCCATGGGATTGCTGAAAGCAAGCGTGGTCAAGATGCTACGGTAGAAGAGATGTGGTCTGAACATGGAGCGAGTTTTCCCAGAAGCAGTGGAAGTAGCGTTCAAAGTTTTCTTCCGAATAAATATTGTGGTTATACTATACTGTACGCATGATAATATAGCGAAGTACGTATAAATACACCTCAAAACCTAAACATGCCTCACAGAAAACCAAAGGTTACTCATAATCGCTATAGTTAAGCTGTTGAAGAAACAATAAGAAGGTCGAAGACGCTTGCGCTCCTTTTCATTCAAACATCAATATTCAAACCGAAAATACGAAATCCAGCTACAACATCCATACACTTGATTCATGAGCTAGTGAAATAACAGACCAGAGCGGTTCAATTAGACGCTAGGTCACGTCATTCGACATTCAGCATATCCTAAAGTTATTCAAGTCAGAGCAGTTATCTCCGGAGAATGCGAACGCTCACTTGAAATGCATCGTGGGTTCGTTAAACCCTGGGTCATTGACCTGTCAGTGACGAGTGCGTTGAATTAATGACGTCACGAGATAATCTCAACGGCGAAGGAGAACTGTCGTACGCTGAAGTTATTTGAATTGATTGCTGTAACAAATGTAGCTCAAACTAGCTTGAAAAGATTTCGGGGTTTTGTGTAGATTTTACTAGGTTACAGTTGTAGACTACTATGTATGTAGTGTAAATGTTGTTGTTGGAAACATCTTCAAGGCCCATGCAACATGATATGGGTTTCTGATTTGATGTTTAAAACTGGTCAACTTCAGTAGGTCAACTTAATATGAGGTCATATTAAGATTAAGGTGTCGTGTGATGTCATATTATGTGATAACATGCGAGATTGCTTTTAGCGATATGTGTCTGTAACTGTGTTGTGCAATTAGGCATAACTTATCATGTCTGAATAAAACTTTGTCGTGGGACCAAATTACTCCCGCATGAGATGTATGGTGAAATCAGGCGACCTTATGCGATTTCAGGCTTCGAGTGATGTTGAGCTACTGTACGAGGCTTTAGTTACTTGCCCCGCTTTGAAAATATCTTTTGACGGTCTGCTTTTTATTATCATATCACAAAGTGTAAACCCTGAAAACGAGAGTTACCGTTCTAGAAAAAATAACATTTTAATTAAAGAACAACAATGGAAGCTCGTAGCAGATGTGCTACGAACGATAAGCCGTAGCACTGTAGCACGTAGCACATCAGTATGCTGCGTCGAACTTATTCATGAGTGAATTTATAATTCATGCTGGAAAGCTTATTTTGATTAAACATGCTTTTATTTTTAAATATACAATGTTAATTTTAATATTGTTCGGTCAAAGGCAGTGGCAGTATGAAAACAATGGAGCGCCCGTTACGGGCTGCATCGAGATACTCTTCAAATGAATTTCAACATCGGATTTTTGCATTTTATTATCTTTCGCTATACTGTTTCAAACCACAGACATTGGCCTATTATTATCTGCTTGAATAGTCTGTTCATGTCACTATGTTTTGTTAATGATCTAAAAAAAAACATGCGGCGTAAGTATCTCACGATAATCCTACCATTGTTATAAATGCGAAAGTAAAAAAGGGGAAGGGAAGGGAAAGGAAGAGTAACAAAATCCATAAAAATCCTCGTAAAAACTACTGGACGGATTTGATGTAAACTTTACAGTAAAATAGCTTTTAATCATTCATTTATGTGAATTAGTGAATTAGTTATTGTAGGTAGAAGAATACCAACAAGTCCACATATGAAGCATGGCATAGAAGTCCCAGATCATAAAACGACTTGGCACAGCGGATAGTCAGGCACCCGATCTGAAAAGATCTTGCTTTGAAACAATGTAACCACTTAAGACTCAGAATACTTAAAAGGATTGTTGTTGTATGCACGCTTTTATATGCATTCTGTACTGATCGAGTAATTCAAATCTTAAAATCACATCAAACCAATATTAGGTATACTTAATACCGATGTCAGTTTTTTTGACATTCGATTAAAGTTTTTTAGCATAGTTAGCAATTTCTCATTTCTATTTATGTTTTTTTTGTCACTGTCTAGACAGATGTTTTAAACACCGTGTGTTTTCGGCAGCCCACAAGCGGATTTGGATGAAAACTATTTTTCATTCATATGACACAGGAACCGCTATGTTACTGTTATTTTAGGTTTGCTTATTCGCATTCGCTGTCTGTCTATCCGTCACCAGGCTCTATCTCATAAACCGTGATAGCTATTTTTCCTTCTTAATTAGTTTTTTTATCTGCCTCTTTGTAATGTTAAGTTCACGCAGCCAATTGCCCTAAAAACTAATTGTTGTTAAAATGTCGAAAAACTTTCCAGGTCTTCTTTCAGCTTAAACTCAAAACCTGGTAAAACATTGTCTATCCAACATAAGCTTTTTTACCTACTTTTTATGATTACTCCTAGCCAAGCAAAACTTTCCGCCATATTACTCCGTACAAAGCATTCGCCGTCGAAGTTGCGCCGATATTGACACGTGCCCGCCTATCGAAGCGTCGCAACTTGCAAGTTAGGCATTTGGTGCATTCCCACATGCATACAAGTTGTCCGTTCCGGCCTGTGTGACTTAGCAAAGTGTTGGTGCCCAGTCTGCCGGCGTTAGGTAGGCGCACTTCGCCGTTTTCGAACAACATTGAGGCTTGTTAATTCGTACGAAAACGAGCAGAGGCCCCGTTAGTCGAGGCGTTTTTCGAAGCCCTATTTTTAAACCAGGAAACCTTTTGAATTGAAATAACCTCCACTGAAGGTGTTTAAATATTTCGACGTCACTAAGCAAATAGTGTAAACAGGATCTAAAAAAGCTAATCTTAATTCTCTCTTAGGAGCCGGAAGTTTGGAAAAAAGCCTTCACAAAAACAATTTGGCTAAACTGAGCAAATTTTACTTTCAATGGAGGTCAAATACTTTTATATGTAACGTACATGTTATTTGTAACTACATACGACATTTACCACATACAGTATTGATATTGTCAAATCAAACATTGTTGGTTGTTATAAACCGAGGCTATGTTGTTATATGGTAAGATAAGACAATATTGCTGAAGCCCGTATTCCCAAACGAAGGTTTCTCGTGTGTAATGGAAACCAGAAACGAAAATCCTACAAATTGACTAAGCTTTTTATTAAATGTTGAGATTGAACCCTTGAATTCTACTTAAACACTAAAATGTACTGATTTTTGTGAATGACTTTGTTTTGTGTGCAATAAAGTGCATCTTATCTTGTACCTCTCTGTCTCTTATGGTGCCATCATCTACCGGAACAACTACCCGGTGGTCATATTGCACCTGCTTTTTTGCCATTTTTCTAGACTTTCTTTGTCCTTGGATTTTCTCTAGCAAGTAGGTTAATTAGCTATTTTTCGGTGACACAAATACTCTCATTTTACAATTTCCTTAGTGATCTATCCTACTTCATAACCACTGACAAGTCCTAATATTCAAAAGCTTATAATTGTGAAACTCATGATTTTTTCAAGACAAAAATTCAACTCACGCAGCGAACTAGCGATAAACCTCTGCCAAGATAACCGTTTCGAATATTTCTAAACGGGACTTTAAACACGTTGCCAAAAGCAACTTTTGAGCGGTTTTATATCGCAGTACATTCGGCTAATACGTGCCGGTCGAATTTAGGCTTGCCAACAAGTTCTGGTATAAATAAGAGGGAGTGCGCGCCTCTGATAAGTTGGCAGGGTAGGCGAATAAGGCTTTCTTTTGGAATAATGTCGCCACTTTTGCTTGGGAATTTGTAGTGTTATTTTTTTCGAAAACTTAGTGAAATAAGTACATAGTTTGTTGTCTATCCAAGTTACCTTAACTTGATGGGAAGCAGTCATGGGGTTAACAAGTATAGTTAGTAATACAGTTCCTTTTGAGCTGGTGAATATCACGTTAGCCAGCAGAGCGGTTTGATTGTGGATGGATGTGTGGAGTTACAAAAGTAGCCTGACAAAAGTAGGTCAACTGGACCAATTTTCAAACTAAAATGACAGCAATTTGTTTACGTGCACGTCATTCAAACGTCATTCAAACGTCATAAATACGTGCCAGTTTTCGAATTCGCTAAGTATGAACGTAACGTATCTTCCTCTTTTTGTTTTTATCAAGGACTAGCAGCCGCCCGCGACTTCGTCCGCGTGGACTTAGCTGTATGTGAAAAAAGATTATCCCGCTTTTCTGTTGACATTTTCCTGAATTTTCTTTGCTATAAACCTCACGGAGCCCGAGACCTTTCCAACGAATGCAAAACCGTGGAAATCGGTTTGTGCGTTCTGGAGTTATAGCGTCAGGAAGGAAAACCCGACTTATTTTTATATAGTAGATGACTTAGTCCAGCACGCGTGGTACTAGAACGTGTATGAGAGGCAGGGATAAACTAGCTAACAACTCATCAGAGTATTCTAACCTTTTTTTTTTTTTTTTTTTTTTTTTTTTTTTTTTTGACGCGGAGAATGCATTTACGCACTGTCCCGCTCCCAGGGTAGAAGAGCGGGGGAGTGTGGGACTCACCCACCGCAATAGGAAGGAATACCCACTAAACTCCGCGGAGGCCATCTTCTGCGCGTTACCAGAGGTCCCCGAGTACCACCGTGAGTGACTCTACCGGCGGACCCCCGGCGAAAGAGTATTCTAACCTGCACTCAGCCTGGCAATGTCTCTACGCAGTTGGAGATGCTCTTAGGTGAAGTTTATATTAGTAGTTTTTGCGTGAGAAGATTTTTGAGAATATTACGCTTTTCTCTTGAAGGCCCGTGAAACAGTTATAATTTTGACAGTTATGTTGAATATGTCAGCTGACGATTACATGAGATTTGTGTCAATAAAAGATTATCACAAACTCATGGTCAAATCATAGGATGGGTTGGCAGCCTTCTTAAATAGTTTTAGATTATTTTTTAAATTGCAGATTGATATCTGTAAGCCGATTGTGCTTTAAATGTACCTTTTCAAGTAACATTGTCTAAGAGAATCTGAAACACTGATTGCCCATGTATACAGAAATCGACTAAGTCTGCATAAAATCTGCCGTCTATAGGCGAATAAAATTGTAAATCAATTCGGAAAAGGAATGATAAAATTGAATAGCCCCGCCAAGTCTGCAATCTGTGTCGGCATCAAACGCGACTAATAGAGCCGTAGATAGGGCACGGTGCAAAATTGAATACGTCCCAGGCCAATCTCCGCGATAGATGCATTGCTCTCGTCCAAGATGTGAGAGGAAGCGGTTTAGACACAATTGATTTTGAAATGAGCAAAAAATATTGAATTTGACTAACGTTTTGGAATGCTAGTAAGCAGAGGATATTAAGGATAAGGATTATATTCCGAAGTCAATTAGCAAAAGCAAGATGAAAAACGGTATTGGGTAGCCGTATGTACCATTGACTGTACATGGGCTACGGACATTAAACTTAGTACCTCGTGACCTAGAAAAAAAGTAGAGCAGAAATTTTCAAGAGTGTCATAGACACTCTGTTTCCACATGAACACATTAACGGCCTATATACGTCCCACTGCTGGGCACAGGCCTCACCTCTACTATGAGGTGGAATGAGCCATACTCCAAGTGCCGATTGTTGGAGGAGTGTTAGTGTTAGTGAGCAACCCTAATGTCAGATGTTATCAAGCCGCCCTAAGGCCTCTGACTAGGCTTAACAACTGACATCTAGCAATGTCAACCGGGACCAACTGCTTAACGTGCCTTCCGAAGCACGGAGATGCCCGAATTACACATCACTAAATTTCGGTCGGGGTTGATCGAATTCCACATTTATTTATTTTTTAATTTAACCTGCTGTGTCCCACTGCTGGGCAAAGGTCTCCCCCAAAGCTCTCCAACTATGCCTGTTATGGGCCAATATTTCCCATTCACTGGAGTGATGCCTCAAGTCGTCACACCATCGTTTACGGGGCCTTCCTCTACGGCGATGTCCATCTGTAGGGCGCCATTGGTATTGGCCTCATAAGTCAACCAAATGTCAATTAATTCGTAACTAAGTAGTCCTACTTAGTTGATTAACTGTTCGCCTTCGCTAAGAAATGGCTCAGGCCTTCTCTTACGTAAAACGTAAAAGGCGTCTTTGCCAAATAGTGGAATTTCAAAAGCTTGTTCAGATAAACCCATAACCTCCTTACTCTTCAAACTTGGGTCGCCCCCTTAAATGTAAACTGTAATAGTGAGGAACGGATCGCTTCGATAATACCCACCGGTCGCGAAACCTGAGCATTTTTTAGCAAACTCCCTCATAGAGGCTACCTCAACCTTTAGGGATGGTTTGATTGAACGGACTTCTATTAAATTGATGTTACAGACAGAAATACTTTTTGCCAGGGTCATGGCTCAGTGGTTAAGCATTTTAGATGGAACATCTACTTTGGGTTCATTTAATTAACTTCGTTGATGAAAAACAGATATGAAAACCTAAACCGCTCTTTTAACGGCGATAGGGAAATCCTATACCACGTTAGGTAAAAATGCGCTCGGCGCGCGGTACGGGGGTACCGTTGCCGGCATTGCACAGGCCTCCACCACTGCCTGGTAGGGACGGCTCGACACCCTCGGCTGTCCCTACTGGCCCCCCCTCTCGAAGGGGGGGTCGCTTCCGGCCCTTCCGGCCGCTTCCGGCACCGTCCGGGAGAACGCGCACAGGGCTTCAAGCTATACGGCGTATTCCCCCACTATGGACGAAGAGAGGGAGTAGTAGGGTTTTTAGTCGGTAGAGCCACTGGGGTACCACCGCCCCGTGGAGAGTCCGACATAACCCGTCCAACCCCCCGGTTGGCGGGTATGCGTAAGTGCATTTCCCCTACTCAAAAAAAAAAAAAAGGTAAAAATGCGCTAGGCGAGGTATGGGGTTCTGAATGTTCCCTTCACCATGACGGCAATAGTCAGCGTGTCTCTGTATTTCCCGTTTGGGATATAGTAGTGACCTTTTAATTATTATGTTTGTTTATATCCTAAATTAAGTTTACTTCTCAAATCTCGTTTTAAGCTTTAAGTTATTGCGAGTGTTTAGTTAAAAGCGTCCTCCTCTACCCTATTTATTGTGCCCGAGAGGGTCAGTAATGAATATACCAAGTTGGTAACATCTACCACTACATTATGAGATGCAAACAGATGATTAAGTATTGAGTATCCTTAGTTTCGTTAATGCAATGGCTTGTATCGCGGAATCAAGACTATTTTATGGACAGTTTTTTTCTACCGTACGTTTCGCTATAAGTTTCAGGACCATTTTGTACCTTTCAATCAATCAAAAAAAATCAATCAAAAATAGCTTTATTTAAATAGACCTGTTACAGAGTACTTTTAAATCGTCAAATCTAATTAACAAACAAAACATACTTAATAATAGACATGAATACCATAATATTAAATGTAAACAATAAATATACTGTACTTAAATAAATGTGATGCTACCACCGGATCGGAAAGTTGTTTCTGTACTGAGAAGAACCGGCAAGAAACTCAGCAGTTACTCTTTTCAACTGTTTCTCTTTTTTACAATAATTGTTAGTATATTACAACAGAACTTAGAACAAGATAGCACAATAAAATTCATAATTTATGAAAAGAATAACACTCTTAGGTACATCGACGAGAAGCTATATAAAACAAAACAAACATTGTTAGTGTCTTAACCTAAGTATGATTGTTGATATAACAATAGTTAATTAGACTCCGTCGGGAGCAGAGAGCTTATTCCCAAGCATTTCTATCCATGATATAATCTCTAGTGGTGTAATATCCCTTTTTCAGCAACGTAGCTTTAATGTGATTTTTAAATCTATGTAATGGCAGCTTACAAATCGCTTCCGGAACTTTGTTATAATAATGTACACCTTGCCCCATAAATGACCCTAAAACTTTCTGCAATCTGAAAAATGGTAGCGCTATTTTATCTTTATTCCTAGTATTTTTAGCATGAATATCGCTGTGTTTGGTGAAAAGATTGATATTTTTTCTTACCAAGACAATACGATTGTAAATATATTGCGAAGCTACAGTTAGAATACCAATTTCCTTAAAAAGTTCCCTAAGAGTGGCCCGTGCTCGCAGCTTATAAATGGATCTAATAGCTCGTTTCTGAAGAACGAAAATTGCTTGTATGTCTGCTGCCTGACCCCAAAGTACTATTCCGTAGGACATAATACTGTGGAAGTAGCTAAAATAAACTAAGCGAGCGGTTTCAACGTTTGTCAATAGCCTTATTTTCCTAATAGCAAAAGCAGCTGAGCTAAGCCTACCTGAAAGACTTGTCAAATGAGGGTTCCATTGCAATTTTGAATCTAGGGTTATTCCAAGAAAAACTGTGGAGTCCACAAGCTCCATTTTATCACCATTGATTTTTAAATTTATGTCATTATTATTTACGTTAGGCAATTTAAAATTAACACATTTCGTTTTCTTCGCATTTAGCTGCAGATTGTTAACTGTAAACCAATGCAAAACTTTCGAAAGCGCTTCATTAACATCGTCGAAGACGTTTTTATTTCTATCAATGTTAAAAAGTAAAGATGTGTCGTCTGCAAATAATACTATATCACATAGGTCTTTAACATAAAAAGGTAAGTCATTAATGTATACTAGGAACAGAAATGGACCAAGAATAGATCCCTGTGGAACCCCTAATTTGACTGGTGATCCAGAAGATAGTACCCCATTAATCTCTACTTTTTGGGTTCTGAAACTAAGATATGAAAGAATCAAATCTAACGCAGTGTCCTTTACTCCGTAAAAATCAAGTTTCCGTATGAGAGTCCCATGATCGACGCAATCAAACGCCTTGGATAAGTCACAGAAGACGCCAAGAGCGTTCTGTGAATTCTCCCAAGCCCTAAAGATATGTTTTAGGAGCGCAATACCAGCATCAGTGGTGGAACGACCTCTGGTGAATCCATATTGTTCACTGTGGAAAAGTTTGTTTTCACTAAAGTGACATAGAAGTTGTTCCTGGACAATTTTCTCAAATATCTTACTCAGAGCTGGTAAGATAGATATAGGTCTAAAGTTACCTGGGTCCAGTTTACTGCCTGATTTAAATAGTGGTATAATTTTACTATACTTCATTAACTCTGGAAAAACTCCCTCATCAACACACTCATTGAAGATTACTGCTAAGTAGGGAGCAATTACATCTATTATGTGACTAATAACTTTCACTGAAATATCCCAAAGATCGGCAGTATTCTTTAAATTAATTAACTTGAAGGATTTTAATATATCAGACGAGTCTACATGTTTAAATTTAAAAACAATATTGCAGCATGACACATTATCTTTAACTAGCTGTTCTGCTTCAAAAGGTGATGAATTGAGTGATGCTGTAGTAACTATAGGTATATTACCAAAATAACTTTCAAAAGCTTCAGCGATGTTAGCTTCGGACTTGACAATTTCATTGTTAATCTTTAGAGTGAAAGTGGTGTCGCGTGGTTTAGCTTTACCAGTTTCATGATTGATTACGTCCCAAGTGGTTTTAATTTTGCTGTTGGACTTAGTTATTTTATCACGAATGTGTAAAGCCTTGGCACACACGCAGACTTTTCTAAATGTTTTAGAGTAGTTCTTGACATACTCTATGAAATTCGGATCAAAGTTGTATTTTTTCATGCCGTACAAATCATACATTTTAGTCCTACTTATATAAATTCCGGGAGTGGCCCATTCGGAAAATGAAGACTGAACCTTACAAGTAACTTTTTTAGTTGGGAAACTATGATCAAATTCATTTTTAACACACAAAAAGAGATTTCTGTAAAGTGCATCTGGATCGCCCTGTGTGTATGGAATGAAGGGCATTTTAGTCTTCAAACTAGTCTTAAAACGTTCAATACGATGGCGTGTCTTAGGTCTACATGTAATTGTCCTAGGAATGTCCTTATTACGGTGGGAATCTATAAACGTTATTATCTGCCCGCAATGATCTGACGTTAGCAAAGAAATAACAGACTTATCAACTGGCAAACAGTTACAAAAAACATTATCCAAACACGAAGCTGTGGTGGCTGTAATTCTAGTTGGTTCATCAAATTGATGACCTAGTCCGAATGACTGAAACAAAGATATTAATCTAGTTCGCTCCTTAGTGTTTTCTAACAAATCTATATTGAAGTCACCACAGACAATAATAGGCTTGGATTTAGAAACTAATTTCCCTAGAACTTCTTCTAAAACTAACTCAAACCTATCCAAGTCAGATTTAGGGGGTCGGTACACACTAACTATAATATAGCTCTCTGACTCAACACAAGATAACTCAACGATTCGCTCAATAGACAGGCCTACGATGTCAGGGCGTTCTTTACATTTTAGTCCATTTAAAGTATATATTAAGGAGCCACCATGTATACTGGTCTTCCTTACAAATGCACTAGATAATTTAAAGTTATTAATAACACAGGACATAAGTTTAGACTTATTAAGCCAGTGCTCAGTAAGACAAATAATATCTATACTGTGGCTTTCTAAAAATAATTCAATTTCTAATTCTTTGCCGGCCAAGCTTTGTATATTTTGATGAACTATACTTAAGGTTTTGGGCTTGGCTTTGGTCGCAGCTCTTAGTTTAAAGAAGAAACTGTGGAACGATTGTTACACAGTAAAGTCGGATTAGTACTACTACTAATGTCAGGATATGTATGATACATAGTATTGCCAATATGGGCACCGTTAATATTAAAAGCTAACAATTTAGATAATTGTTTTTTTGTCCTAATTGGAAGATACATAGTATCTTCAGTTAACACAAAATATGGTACAAAATTATTTGTATCAAAAAATGTGATGTCCCTGTGACGGCACGTCAAGTTATACAGACATAAATTAAGGTCATGGATGGCCTTATTCTGACTAAGAGATAGACTGCTAGAATATGGGAAAGCACATAAAATAAATTTACAGTTGCTTTTGCCCTGAATATTAACCACCTGTTCTATGCTTTTAATCAAACCTCTTTTAGTGATTGGTCGGCTGTCTCCATGGAAAACCACTACTGTGGTTTTTTCCCCTAGCTCTTCTTTGGAGATGTTGTTTACTAGGTTGGAATATGACAGCCCTGGGAAGCAAATATTTTTTACCTTTTGACAGGTATTGTTTGATAGCAATATGCCCAAACCTTGACCTAATTTGTCCGATACCACAATTATATTTGAACATTCTGTGGCTTACTGAGATTCACACTTGTTGGCTGTGGAATGTCAGATGTTAATGCTCTAATTTGTGATGACTCTGAAGCCAAATTCTGTAAATTGTTAGAACAATTATCGCATGAAAGGTGTTTATTCACCAAAGAATCAAATCTGTCTACATTATATGACGACATTTTAACTAATTCTGAATTAGCTAAGATATGCTCATTAATCTCTTTTTGAGCTAAAGCATATCTGCTTTGGGTGTCTCTAAGAGCACCTTCTAACCTACCTATCTTCTGCTCAAGTTCCAAAGTCTCCTTTTCGTAGGAATTTTGCCTTGTTTGCCAAAGTGCATGGTTATGCTTCAATTCATTAATTAAGTCTGCCTTTTCTTTCCTTAAAATGTTACATTTAGAATGAGGCTGCTTTTTAATAAGTTTTTTTTTAGTTTTGTTTATAAACTTATTAATTTTTTTATGTTTCGTAAATTTTTTATTACTACTAAATTTACAGAGTTTAGCCTCAGTAGTGGAATCATCACAGGTGAGATCAACTGTTGGGATAAGCCCATTACACAAATCTGGAGCACATCCAGCAAGCTCATCGAGCAAGCTTTGATTGCCCAACCCACTGGTACATTTTTTGTCGCACTCTAACTGCTTAATTGTTTTGTGCGACTCAAATAAACTTAATTCTAGATCATTTATACGACTTAAAGCAAGTTCGTGGGTATTATTGCATGCACTAAAAGAGTTCACTACTTCTTGCAGTTGAGTACACCGATCCACAACGTATGAGTACTTCTGGTCCAGTTCCGCTAGCTCACATTTTAGCTTAGAGTTGTTATCAATAATTTTCTTAATCTCCAATTCACTGTCTTCCCCCTCCTGGATCAGCTGGATGTTGTCTCTTCTTAAGGACTCATTGTCACGGCATGCTTCCTTGTACAGTGCATCAAGTTTACTGCGGGTCATCATCTTGAAAAATGAATGTATTGCAGACTGCAGAGGAAGTGTCCAGTAGGATTGCAACCATCAAGCAACTTGTAAGGAGTGGGAGGTCATACACCGCTACCCTAGAACATAAAGGAATTGGTGTCAGTGCACTGGCACTAATGTCAAGATGGTGTTATAAACTACAACTTTATCATAATAATAAGGCAACAATTTCAAGAATCTAAGTTCTATGTAATCTATCCTAGACTAAACAGTGCAACACATAATGCTAATATACATGAAAAACAGTTAGTAAACAAAATCCTATAAGTTTAAATATAATTTCTAATTTAAGATAGGTGGGGGTAGGTATTTATCATATTATAAAAAACATCTATGTAACGTTTTGTTAATTAGATAAATAAATAACTGTAGTGTAATCTTTGTTGAGTGTGGGAGTAAACTGTCTGAGGCAAAGATGTTGTTTAGCGTCAACTTCACTTCCACTTATAGTCAAGCAAAGAGACAAACAACTGTGCCTAATTGTAATGTTAATTGACGAATCTCACGTTAGTGAGGCATTGTACAGAGTCTAATGCTAAGAAGTGTAAGTAAATAACACTGTTTTGATATAATAAATAATAAAATCAGTAAATAAAAATATGAAATGTCAACAACATCTAACCTCACTTTGATGTAAGTAAGCAAATTAAAGTATGACTAATTATCAGTAACCAGACTGTGTCCTATTTGAACCATTATCACTGTTGTTTCTGAGAGTAAATTAATAAAAAAAACAGTACTTCCCTGTAACGGTCGGAAATGATGTAGGTATGACAACCGCCCGGCGTCTAAGTCTTCTTTAGATGTTTAAATACGCACTCAGCATCGTGGATTGATTTATTTATATGTTTATTGTTCACCACACTAACGAAAACACTGATAAAACTAGGTAAATACACTTAATTATAATTAAAATCGAATTAATTTCGATCAGCTGCGCAGCGAAACATCTGACAGCTGGTGTTGCCAACGGAGAAAAAAAAATTTTTTTTAATCATTTTCTTTAATCAATCATATTCTTTAATCATTTCTTTAATCATTTATTCCAATCAGTCAGTTGAAAAATAATAATTTAGCTTACGTTTTGTCCCCCTCACGGGTTCTCGCCTCGGCGTGGCGAGGGGGCCTAGTACCGGTGGTAGGGGCACCACCGGGAAGCGAAGAGAACCCAGGCGTGGCAGCGTGGTGGACTGGACACCCGCCCGCTGCGGCCCGCAAGGGCGACGGGCTGCGGGGCCAGTGGGGCCTGCAGGCGCCTTTGAGGCGCGTGGTTGGGGCCGCGGCGCACAACCGGTTGGTGGGGGCCAGTGATCCGAGGCTGATCCCCCCTGTGCGTCGCGGCCCGGCGGGGCCGTACCGTCGGTTACGGCAGCGGAGCCGTCCTTTGGGTGGCTCGTGGTTGCGGGCCCAGTAGGGTCGCTGCGGCCCGTAAGGGCGACGTGGGGCTGCGGGGCCAGTGGGGCCTGCAGGCGCCTTGAGGCGCGTGGTTGGGGCCGCGGCGCACAACCGGTTGGTGGGGGCCAGTGATCCGAGGCTGATCCCCCCTGTGCGTCGCGGCCCGGCGGGGCCGTACCGAAGGTTACGGCAGCGGAGCCACCCTTTGGGTGGCTCGTGGTTGCGGGCCCAGTAGGGCCTGCGTACGGTGGCCAGCTGGCGCGTGGTACGGGGGTGCCGCCGCCAGCATTGCACGGGTCACCGCTGCCTGGTAGGGACGGCTTGACATCCTCGGCTGTCCCTTCTGGCCTCCCCTCACGATGGGGGGGGGGGTCGCTTCCGGCCCGCCGTCCAGGCGGGCTCCGTCCGGGGGAACGCGTAACAGGCTTCGCGCTACTCACCGTGTTCCCCCACTATACGGACGATAAGAGGGAGTAGTAGGGGTTTTAGTCGGTAGGGCCACTGGTATACCACCTTTCCAGTGGAGAGTCCGACATAACCCGTCCGTCCCCCGGTGGACGGGTATGCGTAAGGCATTTCCCCTACTTTAAAAAAAAAAAAAAAAAAAAAAAAAAAAGCTTACGTTTTGTCTCTATTTACCTGACTGTGCCAGAACGGACTACGTGTATGGGTTTGTTCAACGAGAGGTTTGATAGTATTTTTTTGTCCCGGGGAAATAATGTTAACATCGAACCATTACACGATTAACACGCTCTACCCAAACGCCAATCCTCTAACAAGAGATTGGACCCCGAGCACAAAAACAGCTACGTTTGAATTTTGTTAACACGTCATAACCCCCAAATTATCGCTATGCGAACGTACAGAACATTCAACCCTTCACAACCCCAGCGTCGTTGTATTGAAGTGTCGATGAATGTCGTGCGTAAACATTCGGGACCAACGTAAGCTGAGCCTTCCGTAAGGCTTTGTACACGTCAGGGTGGTAAATTCATTTGATTATTGCTGTTTTTGAATAGGAGAACGAAGGAGTGGGATCAGGCGGGCTAAAACGCACACAGCGACAAAACTCAAAATTATGTAGCGCGTTGTCTTGTGTTATTCAGATGGTTTTGGTGCAAGGAAAAGCGTGTCTTAATGTAGTCACAGTGCGAATGTTAGGCCTACAGCTTAAGTGTTAAGAATGGGTTTTAACTAAACGGAAATACAACCAACAGCTAGCTCATTTTATGGGCTGCATATTTACAGTTACCAAACATACATTAGGTTCCCACCCGAAAGTAGTACCAAACGAAATAGATAAATACTTACTTCATAGTTTTTTGCCGCTGCAATTCTTTGCAAGATTTGTATACCAGTCAAAAAGCGCAAATAAACGTTATAAAAGTTAGCATCCATTTGACCATTTTCTTGCGTGGTCATCATCACCTCTCTGATCACACAGGCAGTCTGCAAATTTCGTTCCTTCGGACTATAGTTTTTCTCATCAAGGTGCTCAAATAACAATCTTCGTTGAGCACTTGCCACAGACGCCTCATTGGATCTATTTGCTTACCATTTGAACTGAATGAAAATTGGATCTTCGGCCTAGGTGACGCGAGGGGTCTCGGGAGGCTGGTCGCGCCGGCGCCACAGTTCTGCAGCGAGGTGCGACCGGCCGGCGGCGATGACGTCACGCATCACTTAATTGGGATGTTGATATCGTCCATGAATTTCTGGACTACTTTGCAAAATAGAATGCATTTGTGTCCATTTTCTTGTTAGTTACCCGACTAAATTAAAATTACATGGCATTTCGTTCCTGAGGATTTTAAGAATAGTAGTGAAGTCGGTATTCACTTTGCAAAGTTTAACTAAGTACTTACTGGCAAACGAGAAGAAGAGTGGAATTTTAAAGAGTTATCATAACATCATCAGTTTAGAAGTAATGTTTGAAAGATAATTTTTTGTTGAGGCAAAATTACTGGCAGTTTTACGGGATATTGCAACTGTCACGTCCCGTCAGTCAGCTTTGAAAGTGACAGACGTGCCTGGTCTTTCTTGGCTCTCCAAAGATCGCTTTGTGTGTGTAAGAACCTTGCCCTTGCACCTGCATCACTTGCAAGACGTGTTCAGCAGCTTCGGCGGTCTAAAGGTTAGTGTCTCCCCTATTTTGACAGACCAAGTTCACTGATTGGCGCTATCGAGGAAACCTCACAAGTGCACTGCACGGATTGTGACTAATCAGACAGCAAAGACGGACGGCACCTCGTCTAATCATGAGTGAAGCATTTTATCAGCTGCCAGTTTAGGTGTGTGCGTGACTAGCACGTGTCATTGGCGTTGTCACACGGAGTAGAATGGCTTAATTTGTCGCAGATCGTGTACAACAAGCGAAATTCTAGCACCTTGCATGCTTCACATTGTCTTAGTGTGATGTTTCGTCCGTTTTTCTTTTACGTCCGTGTCAGACAGCTCTTTCATTAGTTCTATGACAACTAAAGCAAAGTTAATGTGACATCAAAAGTGCATAGGCACTAATGTCGTTGCCTGCACGTTGTCTAGTTCGCCGAGCGAGCAGTTTTTTGCGAACTCTACCGTGCATTTCACAATACAGATACATTCCGACCGATGCACCTCTGCTTTTAATTTTGTTTACAACTCGGAAGGGCATTGTTCGGCGGCACTGGCAGCAAATCGCGACGTTTTTTTGCGTCACCATTGTTTTTAAGGTCCAATTTGTTGGAGTGCAGCGCCGATACGGCATCTGCGGGCAAGTAATTAATATGGGTTTTAATCTGGGTTTTAGGCTTTTTAGCGGCTTGTTGACGGATGAGTGGCTGGTTTGAATTTAGTTGAAGAACCGCTAAATGTGAGTTAACAATTTTAATCTGCCAAATAACTTTTGCGTTCTTTATGTCATCTTAGTACGTTGATTTGCCTTCTTGTTATTAAATTACACGTAGCCGGTTAGTCACGCAGTTTCGAAGTGGATTGTTATAAAATAACCCCTTAATATTAAAATCTATAAAAACTCACAATTTTGACTATCGGAGTGTTTTGTTTCTTTTATTGTTATGGGAGTCAACATTCGGAGGTTTATAGAGTTTTAAATTGCAATAGAACCTGCTTTCAAATTCACCTGACGGAAAGCTATGCGACGAAGCGGCTGTCGATGGAGCATTCTGGTCTAAAAGGTACCTATCGACTCTCCGCTTGAAGACTCCTAAAACGTACTTATCGGGATACACGGACACCGGTAAATGCTTCCACGTGAAAGTGTAAACGCTTGGTTTAATATTTACAGAAAAGCGATGACGTAAACCAGTGCGTTTAGTTTTTCGATGGTGGTTTATAGAAGGAAGGGTGTAGGTTAATCAAGGGTAAACAATTAATATCAGGGTCACTGCAGTCTGGTTTGCGGCATCATATGCCTTCTGATTTTCCTAACCAAAAGTGTGAAATTCTTTTCATTTTGCTGTCAATGCAAAAAGGCTTTGTTTTGATGTTTTTGTGTTCAAATTTCACACGGAACAGATTTCGCAAAAAAATGACATGCATTGATTTTGAAATGTTGCCTAAGCATGTGTAGTCTTTATGAGTGCAGCCTTAAAGTTACTATTACCATCATGTAGCAGTTTGAGTATCGTATCTTCTAAAAGTATTAACCCTCTCGCTGCTAATGCAGTGAATACCGAAACGCTTTTGATTCGAAAGTAATCTTTGGCGGGATACGGAGATGGCACCTACCCACTATTGTTAATTAATAATTAATATAATTCTTCGCCAATGAATTAAAGGGGGAAATAAATGGCCGCGTTTTGAAATAAAAGGAAGAAAAGTTATGTATTGGCTCCAAACACAATAGAGGCAAACAAGTTTAGAAAATAAAAAAACACATTAAACAAATGAAAAGGGAGAATATTGCACATTTACAATAATAAATTACAAAGTAAAAAGATAATGTTAGGGTTTAGTATTTTTTTGAGGTTCAAAACAAGAGTCTCACCGCTATCATATGTGACACTAGGGGCGCGTATCGCTTTGCTGACCCTAGGAACTCACTCGACTCATCGTAAAAATCTTCGCAAGGAGTTAATTTTATTTCGTAGTCAAAAGTGTCAACTGTTAAATTTTGTAATAGGCAAGTACCTATACTGACTTAGTTAGCTCTTTAATGTTATATCTTTATTTCTACTTTTTCGGTATGTTTATTTGGAGGTACCAAAACAGCCATCTGTCATTATAGCCGTAGTAAATACACACCGGACGGTCCCTGCGATCTATAGATTATTCACGGTTTGTCTGTCTATACGGCACCGGAGTTACTGGTCGGGCTGCTGAAGTATCGCTGCTCGTGTAACGAGGACTTATGAGCATTTGGGAGAGTATTTTGCTTTGGACTGGTTTGCGATGTGAAGGGTTAAGTTACAATGGGCTTGAAAAGGTTTGAGACCTAACGAATTAGAAATGAGGTCGTATGTGGTTCGGTAACTATCATGACAAAACCCAGCGGGTTAAAAAGTACTTAGATGTCTCTGCTACATCTAAGTACCACCCAGCGGGTTAGAAAGTCAGCGAGACACATAGTGCGAAGAACTGATGACCGTTGGTTGGGGCCTAAAAGTTCACATACACAAAGTTCCAACATGGTGGCCGGATGACCAAATAAAGAACCGGGCGCTCTGAATATTTATGGGGGAGGACCATGTTCAACAGTGGACTTCATGCGGCTGTTGATGATGACGGTGAACTATCATGATATTTTCGAAAATCAAATGATGCAATTCTATATTCATTTGGAGAAGCGGGCTTGAATTATATTTAAAAATCCGCACAGTTAGAGGTTCCCCCTTTATTGACAGGGACAGATATCATTTGAAAGACTTGCCATTTCGAAAAGGCTTATTTTCTTTTACAAACCTCAAAGTATCATCTGTCCCAGCTCAGGCCCTTGACGTATCTTGATACCAAATCCATTCTTTCAGTCGTCCGACGCATTGCGTCGTTAACGATTTTATACAGGGTGGCTGTAGGTCGAATTTAATATTCAAGGACTCTTAAAAAGTAAATAAGTAGTTGAAAGAAAAGGAAACTTAGTAGCCTTTGAATCTTAGTTGGCTGCACGCCTAAAACAATTCAGACTCGATTTCAATCTCGATTGTAGAGGTTTGGTAACCGTCCAATCTTAAAATATTGGTGAAATATCTTCAGTTTCAAAGATGCACGTTGTGTGAGCCTTAATCAACTTTAAATTAAGTGATAGAATTTCGTGTAGGGGCTGTTAAAGCTATTTTTGAAAATAATTTATGACCACATTTAAGAAGTTGCTTTAAATTCTGTAAACCCCTCGAGCCCTATCGTTAGCTGACGCATACCTGTAGGAATACGGCATGACGCCACTAACTTGATAACATCAACATTAACCGACGATCTCGTCTGCGGAATTCCCAGCGCTTTCTCTTAGCGCGTAGAAATTCGCCGCTAATGAAAAATACGCACGCCTCGGAATTCAGCATCGATCGCTGACGCATCTTCAGGTTACGTGACTTCGACGGTTGCCCTGCACACCGGGTCAGGGCGGAGCTGGGGCACAGTATAAACCATACAGTAGGCTAACTTAGGCCGCCCACCGAGTTATTAGCCTAGCGTGCACACAGACACGCGGCACAGCCCGTCCGTACTGCCGCCTCCCTATGCCTCCCTATTTTATGCTAGCGTGTGCGTGATATCGCGACACGGCGCGCGACGCTCACGCACACATTCAAACCGAGAGTGGCACGTTTGTATTTGGATGTTCTACTGTATGGTTTATTCTGTGGCTGGGGGAAGTGTGCCAATCTCTCCAAGCGCGGTCGTGCGGCGATGGCAACATTAGGGTAAGATGGTGTAGCAAAGGGGAGACGATTGTACGATTTTTTTCCAGGTTCGTGACTGCTTTTTAAACCATCGATAAATCGTGCAAAATGTATGATTGTCATATCATTTTCATGTCCTGAACCAGTGCAGAAGATCTAATATTAGCTGACAGCTGCACATGAGTCAGTGTTTCTAGCTAGAGTATATTTTCAGACGAACGCCGAAGTTTTGTCTGAATAAAGAAACTAGAAGTTATAATGAGGAATCTGTCTTTACACCAAAGCGTAACATGACCGTAGAAGTACCGCCAGCACCATAGTGTAGGTTTAGCTATGAAGTTTGTGTTGCGATCTGGCTCCAGCGAATACTAGGGAATATGTTACGGTATATGGTTATGTATATTGTATATTATGCTGTCAATAGTTGACCTAGCAGCTCAGCTCAGCCAATCGTCGACTTTAGACATAAATTTCCGCAAAATTAAGCCTGAAACTATTAACTGCGTCAGACCTGCACACCGTGGTCACCGTGTAGAAACACCAACCATCTTCATCCAGTTACTTGAGAATTTCTGTTACACCTCGAAACATTGTAGTACTGTTCTCAATAGCTTTTTACACATGTCTAATTCTTACTTATACAGCATCCTGATAATATAAGAGCCTCTTGTGAGTACAGATGACTGAATTTACAGGTTATTGTTTTATTGAATCATTTAAAGGTAGCCCCGGTTTATCACGTCTTTCTGAGCACATAGCCTTTGTTATTAAAACCCTTTTCAAGCGATCATTTTTGTTACACAATATAATTCTTGTACACTCGTGAAAAGAGAAGATACTCTTTTCACTTTTCTTCTAAACTTTGATCAGGGAAATCCCTGATCAAAGTTTTTTAAAGGTGAAATGAACAAAACTTGGTTTGTGAATGTAACGGTGTGAGCCGCAGCCTATTTAAGCTTAACATGCCGTCGGCGTCGACGAATATTGGAACAATTTATGAGGAGACCTTTGTAATTTGGAAGTGCTCTCAAATTGGAGGTATGGAGGTTGTCACCTCAGACCCTCTCCACTGAATTTAGATGACTCATTTCGGGGAGTTCAGTCTTCAATCTTTGGAAACTGAACCTGTATTGGCTGTCTGATGTGCCATGGGTGTTGTCTGCGGTCACAGAGTGAGACGATGGTCCCCAAATTCTCAAACATCGAGAAGGTTTTTATTGAAATTGTCTCGCAATGTGTTAGTATAGGCCCCCGTGGCGCAGTTGTGGCAGCGATCGGCGACGATCGCTGTTGTAAAGCAACGCACCCCTTGTCAGGAATGTGATGGGTGACCACTCCGACCGAAATTTAGTGATGGGTATTTCGGGCATCTCCGTGCTTCGGAAGGCACGTTAAGCACTTGGTGCCGGTTGACGTCGCCAGATGTCAGTCGTTAAGCCTAGTCAGAGGCCTTAGGGCGGCTTGATAACATCTGACATTAAGGTTGCTCACTAACCTTACACCCCTCCAACAACCCGCACTGAGCCCTCGTGTTGGAGTATGGCTTGTTCCACCTCATAGTTGAGGTGAGGCCTGTGCCCAGCAGTGGGACGTATATAGGCCGTTTAAGTGTGTTAGTATAGTGAATAGTCTTGAACGTAATTCAAAAATAAGCTACCTTCGTGTGTATAACACCTTCTTTTATTTTTTCCTACATGGCATACAGCATAAGTTTAAAGTGTGCTCAACTTCTAGTTACGTTTACAATTCAAGGTGAAGCTCTGAATAACTTCAAGTGACGCTAACTCTTTAAGTTTATCTCAGAGCTTATAGTTTCGATGTGGGCTTTAATATTAATCTTAAAAAAAAATACTGATGATATACAAATACGTAAGGCATTAATGCAACGCTGTTTTTAAGTAATAGCCGGGCAATTTAAAATGTCAATCAAATTGAACCTTGCCAAGCCTACATGACAGCATTGTCAAGTTGATTGATTACTTTAAATAATGTTTATCGAATTTCCATTTTCTTTTTTACTATGATTAATAACGTTGACTAAGTTTTCTAAGATTTTTTAATCAATCTGTTTGAGCAATATGCAGTTTTAAAATATCACCTTTTCATAAGAAAAGAGTTTCATCTTAGGTGGTCTCTACTGCCGCTTTTTAAAGCATTCACCTAACACACAAAACCCAGCACCTAGTATCTGTTTCATCACCAATTGTTGTGCTAGTATGAAAATTGAACCCTCGATAATAATAGCTTTACTTATAGGATTCTCCACCATATTTTATTTCGATGTGTACATCGGAATATCAACTGACTGTTGTCAGTGCCCTAAGGAATGTATGCAGGCACATTCGCATTATCGCATTAATTTGTTTACAAAATGAAATTTAAATTTTTCGAATGGTTTATGGCCTAGTAGAACTTTCCAATTAGCAAATGTGACTGGATACCATTTCTTAGGGCACTGACTGTACATACAACGATAATAGTTATACATTTTTGAACCTTGTCAGATTAGCCGCTATGACAAAAGTAAAGTGATCAGGTACTTTTTGCGTTGACTGTACTAACTTTACAATATTGTCAACGGTATAAAAGCTGTTGGAATTCAGCCATCTTATATTGTTGTTGCTGACGTAATGTCGAATATGGGTTTGTTGTTACGTCATAATAATGTTCGAGAGCGTCAGAGCAATTTGAAAGGAAAACAATACCGGTGTTTTGGTAGTATGAAATAATCAGCTACTATAAACAGGCTTCAGTTTCTTAATATTAACACATTATAAACATTTTGTTAACGTTGAAGTTGAAAATTAATGTTAACCGCTTGAACTCTTTATTAAAATGATATTATAAAAAATAAGAGATAGATAGGTTATGTCAGTACTGATGCGAAGTCAAAAATTGTCCACTGCGTAGGTACATGTAAGAACCACAATAATTTTAGTATTATATTAAAATAATGAGTACATTTCATATCGTAATTGAATAATCGTAAAATTGGCAACATCGGTTGCGGGTAGAAACTCGTCAAGTTGGACAGTTCGTATCAGGCAGCGGCAAGAGCTGGTTGTGGAATAAACATAAGAGTGCAAATCGATACGAGGGAATAAAAGAGTTTCAAGTATTCAAGAACTACGTGTTTTATTACAGGCCGTTTTATATACCTATAATTTTACCGTATTGTAAAGTGTGAACAAGATGGTATGAGTATTTAATAAAGCGTAAACGAGACAGATACATGTTGCGCAGTGTCGTCCCAATCTGGCAACACTGTCAATGCTTTGCTCAGGTGTACTAATAGTTCTGATTTCGGGTGCCACCTTTTTTTAGCCCGACTAACCTATCTACTAACTACCTCTTTTTTATCATATCATAGCTTAGCTTTATTCATAAAAGTTAATTGAGTGCCACAGCATTGGTTTTGCGATGGAAGTATCCTGTCACTTATTCTTAAGACCCGTTCACACTAGCGTTTGTTGGGCGATTCCACGGCGAGGCGATCTCGGCGCGAGCGCGCGGCGTGTTCGCAGGATAGTACCGCGGTAAAAAAAAACATTTTGAAAAAACATTGTCCCTCCGCTTAAATATTATTAAAAGATACTTATTAACAACAGACGTCTGAATAATTATTCCCATTCAGAGCGTTTATACAGCAAGGGAGGAGGGAAGAGACCGCGGAGGGAGCTTTATTAAAAGGCTACCAAGTGTAGGTGGCTTAACGTAGTCCACGTTCCGTACAGGACAATAACTTGAAAACCAAAAATAAATGAAGCGCTTAAACTTTGTGAAACCAAAGTAATGATCAATATCAGCATCATCACCAACCACGTGACGTCCACTGCTAAACATACGCTTTCCCCATAGATTTCCAGAGCAGCCGGTTGTAGGCCTGCATCTGCCGAACCCAAGCAACCACCAATCAACCAATGATCAATATGATCAATCATCATCATCATCATCATTGGCCTGTCATAGTCCACAGCTGGACATAGGCCTCTCCCAAAGTGCGCCACAACTCCCGGTTCTAAGCCTTCCGCATCCAGTCCGATCCCGACACAGTTCGCAGGTCATCGGTCCATCTCCCTGGAGGGCGCCCTAAACTGCGTTTGCCGATCCGCGGTCTCCATTCAAGGATTCGTCTGCTCCAACGGCCATCCATTGGGATGTAAGGGGGCGAACCTCCATCTATCGCCCCAAGTCAACCTCACCTGCACGCGGTGCATCCTGCTGAGTAACGAACGAGGCTCTGGCGACCGACCGACGGCGGTATATCCGTCCTGAATAGGCGAGCTAAATACCACAGGCCGGTGACGGGCAGCAGCGTCACCGGTGCGAGAAGCTTCGCCCTGCGATCGCCAACCCGCCTGCCCAGCGTGGCGATTATGGGCATAACCTCCTATGGAAGCACGACAAAGGCCACGGCCCCCAGTTCCCGGCAGCCCCACTATTCCTGGTTATGGTGGCGACCATGGTAACGGTGGGGCGGGGGGTGCAAAGAATCTCCGGGCTACGGGAGGCCACCACAACCGACTGACCCTGGCGACGTACAACGGACGCACGCTGCGGCTTGACTCGCATCTGGCGCAACTCGAGGTGGAACTTGGGAGCATCAGGTGGCACATACTTGGGTTATGTGAAGTCCGAAGAGAGGGAGAGGACACCATAACTCTCAATTCAGGCCACCTGATGTACTTCCGAGAGGGAGACCAAAAATCCCAAGGTGGCGTTGGGTTTCTGGTTAATACTTTCACCGCCGCCGGTCACTTTAACAATCGAATTCCTATTGTTTGTGACCGGCGTGGCGCTCAACGTTGTGGAAATGTCTAGTGTGTCGAACAGGGTGGCGTACCTCATCATCAAGCTTACCGAGAGGTATAGCCTCAAGGTGGTGCAAGTGTACGCACCGACCTAGTCATACTCGGACGATGAGGTGGAGGATATGTTCGATGACATATCGAGAGCCCTCCACTCCACTACCAAGACCCATTTCACCGTTGTTATCTGGGACTTTAACGCTAAAGTGGGAGTACAAAATTGCAGTGAATCGGTAGTAGGATCCCATGGATATGGAAGCAGAAATCATAGGGGGCAAATGCTCGTCAATTTCCTCGAACGGGAGGGGCTCTTCTTGATGAACTCATTCTTCAAGAAGCAACCCCAAAGGAAGTGGACGTGGCAAAGCCACGACACTATGACAAAGAATGAGATCGACTTCATCATGGCGGATAAAAAGCACATATTCAGAGACGTCTCCGTGATCAACAGGTTTAATACAGGTAGCGATCACCGACTCGTCCGAGGCTCTCTGAATATCGACTTCAAAGCTGAACGAGTCCGCTTGATGAAAGCCAGGCTCCGACCAACTCTGCTTCAAACTATCATGGGATCTGAAGCGTTCCAGTCCAATCTGGAGAACCGATTTGCTGCCGTGGAAACCACAACTGACGTTAACCAGAACCTTGAAGATGTGGTTTTAGTCCTCAGGGAAGAAGGTACGAGATTTTGTAAAATGCAGCGTAAAGGCAAGAAGTCGAAGCTTTCCGAAGAGACTTTGGGGCTAATGAAGAGACGACGGGAAAACCCACCCGTCACTTCGTCAGGGAAACGGACTCTAAACCAAGAGATTAGTACGCACGTGCGACGCGATCTCCGTTGCTCCAGTACTCTCTCTATTGAGAGCGATTGAGCAGAACCGGGGTTCAAAAGTGTTCGTACAATCTCTTGGAAGAAGCCACCTGACGAAGTTGACCATAGAAAGTGGAGAAGTCGTTGTCTCGAAGCCGGCAGTCCTTTCGGAAGTAGAAAACTTCTATGGCCGGTTATACGCTTCGCATGCATCTCGACCTGACCCCGGAAATGAGGACTCTAGAGCCACTCTAACACGCAACTACACCGAAGACCTGCCGGAAGTCAGCATTGACGAAATCGAGATCGCTCTTGGGCGGCTTAAAAATGGAAAAGCCCCTGGAGAGGACGGCGTAACAACAGAGCTGTTAAAAGCAGGAGGCAGACCCGTACTCAGGGAGCTCCAAAAGCTTTTTAACGCTGTCCTCTTTGAAGGGAGAACTCCAGAGGCGTGGAGTAGGAGTGTGGTCGTCCTGTTCTTCAAAAAGGGAGACAAAACCCTACTGAAGAACTATCGACCCATTTCCCTTCTAAGCCACGTCTATAAGCTGTTCTCAAGAGTGATCACGAACCGTCTTGCGCGAAGACTCGACGAATTCCAACCACCGGAACAGGCTGGGTTTCGGAGCGGATACGGCACCATAGACCACATCCACACAGTGCGGCAGATTATACAGAAAACTGAAGAATATAATCAGCCCCTGTGCCTAGCATTTGTGGACTATGAGAAGGCCTTTGACTCGATTGAAATCTGGTCTGTTCTGGAGTCCCTGCAGCGATGCCAAGTAGATTGGCGATACATCCAAGTGATGAGATGCCTTTACGAAGCAGCCACTATGTCCGTCGAAATCCAGAATCAGCAAACAAGTCCTATACCGTTGCATCGAGGTGTGAGACAAGGGGATGTTATCTCCCCGAAATTGTTCTCAAATGCGATGGAGGATATGTTCAAGACGCTGAACTGGAAAGGACGTGGCATCAACATCAATGGCGAGTACATCTCTCACTTGCGATTTGCCGACGACATCGTCATCGTGGCATAAACGCTGCAGGACCTACAACAGATGCTGAATGACCTGGCTGACTCTTCTGTGCGCATCGGTCTACGCATGAACTTGGACAAAACCAAGGTCATGTTCAATGAACATGTACTACCGGAACCGATTGCGATACACGGCGCCGTTCTCGAAGTCGTTCAAAAATATGAGTACCTCGGGCACACATTGCAGTTGGGTAGAAACAACTTCGAGGACGAGGTGAATAGAAGAATTCAGTTGGGTTGGGCAGCGTTTGGGAAGCTACGTCGAGTCTTCACATCGTCGATCCCACAGTGCCTAAAGACAAAAGTCTTCAATCAGTGCGTCCTACCCGTCATGACATACGGAGCCGAAACGTGGACACTAACGGCACGGCTGGTCCACAAATTTAAAGTCAGCGGGCTATGGAAAGGGCTATGCTCGGCGTTTCTCTGCGAGATCAAATCAGAAATGAGGTGATACGGCAGAGAACCAAGGTTATCGACATAGCCCACCGGATTAGCAAGCTGAAGTGGCAGTGGGCTGGCCATGTTAGCCGTAGAACCGACAACCGTTGGAGTAAACGTGTTCTTGAGTGGAGACCGCGTCTCGGCAAGCGTAGTGTAGGACGTCCTCAGGCAAGGTGGAGTGATGATCTGCGCAGGATGGCTGGCAGGAGCTGGATGCGAGCAGCCGAAGATCGAGTACAGTGGCGTGGAAAAGGAGAGGCCTATGTTCAGCAGTGGACTACAACAGGCTGATGATGAACGGCCATCTGTCCTTCTACAACGAAATCATGTTCGTAGTGATGTTTTTAATATAATCAATAATTACATCGATTACTCATTACCGTGAGGTTGTTCTGTGATGAAGTTAAAGCACAAGCAGTAGGCCAAAATGAGAATTCAGCTTGGTTAGCAGTTTTTAGGAAAATCTCTCTTCTCGTCTCCTATACCGCAGCCTGAAAGCTAGGCTAGGCTTCTAGGCTTTATGAAGTACGAAAGCAGTAAGCCTAAACGTGATACAGTACGGGTGGTGCACCAGCTTAAGGTCACCTACTATGCTATGAAGAGATAACGCTCTTAGTTTCTCTGGAGGATGATATTTCGATTCCGAAGTAGAACTTGGCTTCCGACACAACAAGACGCGACTATTTTCAACTCTGCACCTCTTCAGGCCAGTCCCCGATCCTCGTCGAAGAACTCTTGAGTGTGGATGAGAAAACCGTTTTGTGCTTTTCTATGTGGAACCCTAAAAATCCTGAAATGGATCTTAGTTTTCCATACAAGACGCCACTGTTCACTATTCTAGGCCCACCACCTCGACTCAATCCACGTTGAAGAAATCATGTAGTAAGAGAAAACCGTGTTGGATTAGGCTATTCTATGTGGAACCCTGAAAATCGTTTTAATTCTCCGTCTCTGTAGGCAATGAGAGCTCAAAGACAAGGAGAGTTGCTTTTAGTTTTTTAATAAACGGTCGCGGCATAATCTTCCGTTTAGGCGCACAAAGCCAAAGGAAGCACTATTTAGAAATACGGAAGAATTTAATAAGCTGAAAATAACATGAGGACTTTTCGTTATAATTGGAAGTCAACTTCATGTCTGGTCTGCTGGTTATTCATGGTAACCACAGCGGATTGCCGGTTGGTACTCAGTAGGTATGCCATTTATTTTGTGTGAAGTAGTGAGTTAATATTTCTTGACTTTGCACAAGAAATTTACTTTAAAACTGCTATCTAGTAAACTATATGTATTTTCTCACTGCTGTTTCTAAAAAAGACATTTTCTCGCTCCATCATATTCATACTTAACTTTTGACTTGTTTTATTAATAAAAACAGTTTGAACTAAGAAGCTTAAGTTTAATGAAGTTAATACTATAGCCCAGTAAAAAAAATGCATTACTATATTTTACTTCAATGGAGAAAGATAAACAGCTTTTTCCTAAATATATTTTCATGATCAAGTTGCTAAACTGACTGACTCACAACTGCGTTGTCGTGGTTATCTTAAGATGTTAAAAACTTTCCACTTTCCAGTTTCACATCACATTGACCAAAGATTCTTACTGTAATTCAAACCAAAGATTCTAGGTGTAATTTGAATACACCTGCCAGACATAACGGAGCTTTAAGATAAGCAGATAATAAGCCAAACGAAAACAAATGGTAAAACAAAGTTGACTAAGTGCTCTAATAACTCAAAAGAGATAAGAAGAGAATAACATCGCTAAACCACGTGGGCCCAAAATGATTTCTATAAAAGCTCTTAGTTAAAGGAGAATCGAATTCCATTTGTAGTAACTTGTGTTAGAAGCATTCGTTAGATTAAGCTCGGCAGGCTCCGGCGATAGGACTCCTTGGGGACCGGTGGCGGACGCTCGCGCCAGGGATGAGGTCCAAGGGTTGGCCTGAAGCGGTAATACAAAATTTGAGGCAGCAGAATTGACCTAATATTTCTAGCCAGAGTCTCGAAAACATGCTTCCTTGCCATGGGTTTCATAAGAAAGCGTAATCAAATTCGAAATGTGGATAGTTCAATTGTTACCTCTATAAAACGCCTGCTATATTTTTCTGCTTAGCTCTATGGTTGACTGATAGCGACTGCCCTATCGGCATATGGCGGACTTGATTTGAACAACTTAAAGCTTGCTTGTCAGATATTTTTTATTTATCTTGTGGCTTATTTTTGAGATACGTTTACAAACATAGGAATTGAAGTAAGAAACTAACCTTTTTGGACTAGATATAGTAAAGATGTAAAAAATTTAAAACCTAAACTTAAATTGCTTAACGAACTCCCTGTCGAGGTTTTCCCGATGAGATAAAACGTGGAGTTCTTCAAGAGGAGTTTGGAAAGGTGCTTGCAGGGTCGGCAACACACGAGTAATGCCCCTGGTGTTGCACATGTCCATAGGCTGCGGTAGCTGCTCACCATCAAGCATCCCGCATGCTTGTCTGCCACCGTCGTAGTATAAAATAAAGATTGATTCTTTTTTTTTGATCCTCTGATATTTCAACGCATGCAAGCAACAATCAAATTGGATTCAATATGTTGTGCTTGCAAGATTTGAATCCGTAGAATTAATAAGCCAGTGCTGCACTTAGCTGCACCATTTCAAATGCAGCTTTTCACCCGCTGCCGCTTGTGACTCAAAGCTTCATGCAGACGAAATTGGACGCGAAATGATTGAATGCAGTTGTAAGAGCCGGTATTTTGAAATATCCGGGATCCTTGTTTCAGATGTATTTATTATTATTGTGTCTTGTAATTGGACGTCGTCTGGCAAACAGAATATTGTCGCTTTTGAGAACAGAAGAGAAATAATTGATGTGCATGTATTGTATTTTTAAAAGGGGATTAAAGATGTTGAAAAAGCAGCCCAGGTGTAACTTGTTTTAAATAAATTCGTTTTTGGTTGAGTGAAAAATGGTTAATATTAAATTCTTACGTAACATTGGCTTCCTTTGAATTATCATAACCATTTCAATTATCGTTGATGACAATATTATAAATCAAACACTGTGGTTAAAACTTACACATTGCCGAGTTTTTTCGATAAGTAAGTCGCCTGTCACCTGCAGGCCTACTGCCATTTTTAGTCGAATAAGTAAGACGATGAGTTGTATTCTAATCAGAGCGTTCAAGTCTGACCGGAACACTTACTTTGTGTTTATTATACAATTTGCCGCTAACTCTTCGGTGAAGGAAACCACCTATAAAAACCCAAGCAACCCGAATAACTGCCGTAGGCTCGCCCCTTACCAATTTTAGGTTCACAATCAGCTGGGCGACCAGCTTCCGAATGTTCTGTTCACTATGACAGAAACAGTCGGCGTGCCTCTGACTACCCCGTTTGGTATGGAGTTGTGAGCGTATGTTATTATCATTGATCGACATTGGGTGATGCTTCTACTATCCAGTATCATACTGTATATTTCTCCAAAAGCGCTACATTGACGATATTCTGAATGGCGATAGAATCTCAAAGAAGCAATTTTAAGGCAATCTTCTGAAGACGTCCGGTCTTTGACGATCCATCGCTGCGTCGGCAACATTTGACGCGCGACGACGGGTGACGAGGGTCCCGCTGAGACAAAGGCCTTCCTTCGCTCATCTTTTATACGATATTACATCTATGTCCGGTAAAGCTTGATATAGGTTTTGGGAATATAATAACATGTGGGATTGTAATGGTGATGTTTGAGTGAATAAGACATTGTCAAGGTGTTCTATCTGTTAAATCATTGAAATCCTTTGGAATGCATCATTTACTCGTGGTTACGAGTAAACCGTGCTAAGGTTTTAGCACGGTTTGATTCCAACTGTGAGTAAGTGTCATATGTATATGCGGACCCATATTCTAGAAAATTGCTTATCCTCCTTTAAAACAAACAGTTTTTTGTATAGACGGTTTTTGATCTTACTCAAAAAATATCATGAAAATAGTTCAAACCGGGATTGTTGTTAAACCCTATCTTTTTGATGTCTTCGTCCTGAACATCATCACCACGACATATTACCTGTAATATCTCCAGTTACTCCGAGATCATGTCGCTTGTGACAGTGACAGGCTTCTTACAAACGGACCGATAATCAATCCGATTGCAAGTGTTTTAACGCCTTTTTTGCAACCCTTCATATCTCATTGCTGTTAAAGTTGCAACCCTATAAAATAGTCTTTAGGGATCCCGCCGCCGGAAGTTGGGTGAAGTTTGATAGCGAGTTTGCCCATGACCGGGCATAGCTGGCTTTATCCGTTTTTATTTTATTTATTTAAACTTTATTGCACAAGTTGGGTACAAAAGGCGAACTTAATGCCATGTGGCATTCTCTACCAGCTAACCTTTGGGTCGTGAAGAGATTAATCAGGTTCGGGTGCCGTGAAACATGTATTAAAAACAACGGTAGACTATTCGTTCGTTTTTGTGAAACGTTGTGTAGTACAATTTTACCGGCGCTGTACCAAAATGGTTGGGAAAGAACCTGTAAGATCCGTAACTTACATACACACAAACAACGTCTGAATATGAGCTGATGCTCTCCAAAGATCCGTCTCTGTGGACCATGAATAGCTGGTGGATTGGTGATGCACTGATGGAAATGAAACACTGGATTGCACTGACTTTAGGAACTATATTGCTATAACACTTTCACCTGGTACTTTCTTGTTGGTCTTGATTTGAACTGTGGGTTGAACTGTTTATTTATTTATTAGAATAATAATTGCACAATGTTACACTAAAAAAGTAAGTCATTGAACAATTTAATAGGATACTTAAGCTACACAATTACTGGTTATCACATTTTAAATAAAATTTTACTAAGTGCAAGACGAGACACAGAATGCAGTACGCTCACAGAACGTCAGGCATAATTTGGCAATATCCTGGGGCTTGTCAGCAAACAAATCGCATGGTGTTGTTGCCAGAAGCTGATTCAAATCAGTGAGACCACGCACAAGGGGCGAGAAGCGACGAGCTTGAGTTCTGGTTAACGGAACCGCAAGCAGGTTGTGTCGCCGACTCCTTGTATAATTGTTTGGCGCAAATAGTCTGAATACGCGCGTTCTCAGCTGAGGACAATCTGTTTCACCCCGCAGACATCGACAGATAAAGGTTATCAGATGCCATTTGCGTCGCACCTGCAGAGAGTTGAAACCCAGTGCCCCCAACAGGAAGTTGGTTGGGTAAAGAAATGGATAAAGAGAGTATATTTTCTTATATAAAAATCTTAAAAAGGCCTTTTGAACCTTTTCTATAATTAAGGTGTAGGAAGATTCATGAGGGTTCCAGACTGCAGCACTCGTCTCCAAGCGACTTCTCACCAACGACGTGTAAAGCAATTTAATAGCGCTAATATTCTGAAATTCCCTACAATTTCTGATCACAAAACCCAGCCGCTTAAAACTATCGGCAGCTGTCTTTTTGATATGCGAATGAAAAGTTAATTTGGGGTCAAACAAGACCCCGAGATCCTTTACCTCCTGCACTCGGGATATCAGATCAGGGCCTAACCTGTATTCAAAGTGCATTGGCTTTTTAGACCGAGAAAACGTCATTACACAGCATTTGGCATGATTAAAAAGTAATTTATTAGTCAGAGACCATTCATAAACAGCAGCTGTTTGTTCTTGTTTTGAACTGATTCATACAAAATGCTCTTAAGGCTATATAATTTGACTAGAACACAATGCTTGCGCGATTCATTGACGTATAACTCCATCTTGTGGAGTAAAATGAACCATGACATTTATGACATGACATTGGATGTCATGTGCGTCCTGAATCCTGAACACCGTCTAAGGGCCGGCGCCCACTATCGGCATCGGCACGCTTCAGGATTTTAAGGTGGCAAATAGCAATATACTTTAACATTATGGCAATAAAGTAGAAATTTCCGTGATGTGTTCTCGTAAAAACAAAATGCATTTGTTCTGTTTCTGTTTCGGCATTTTCTACTTTATTGCCATTATGTTAGAGTATATTACTATTTGCCACCTTAAAAGCCTGAAGCGTGCCGATGCCGATAGTGGGCGCCGGCCCTAAACAGCCATCTGTTCGACCGACGTGGCAGCTTGGTATGCTAGTACTAATGGTATTGAATTTGGTGAACGAAGACTAAAGCTTTTCTTAAGAAGATTATCCTTCTCCCCAACCATGACAACAGGAGACCGGAGGGACGGCTTTTTTCTCGCTTAACGGCTTAAAGCTTTAAAAACACTACTAGCATCGTTACTACCTAGCCACTCCCGCAAAATCTTTTGATTGATTAACTAGTAAATACAGAATAGTACATTGTTATCCTAGGGGTGAAAGTAACTTATTTAGTCCCGAGACGGGGTTTGGCGCCCGGAACGAAGTGAGGGCGCCAATAGTTCGAGGGACTAAATAAGTCTTTCACCCGAGGTAAACACTGTGCTTTTCATTACGAATACAAGGAAAGTAAAAATAAAACATGAATTAGCCAAAGAAAAAGATATAAAAATAAATGAAGATCGAATTGGCGCTATCCCGCCTATTTTGTTTGTTTTTTTTTCTGTGGCGGGCCCACTATTCAGCCATTATTTTTTATTTTTTTCATTGGAAAAATGGTAAATATTTTGCTCTAAGCTTAGTTATTTTGAAGAAATTGTTGAAACTGAATTATAATAAAGTTACATATTTATAAAATATACATTCTCTAATCAATACTTAACTTTAAGTTATTTCAATTTTACATCGTGGCTGTATAGAAAGTTGGAACATGGTTCAATAGATATGTGAAAAATAACTAAGTTTTTTTTTAATAATTTGGCAGATGTCAGTTGAAAGTGATTCTCCCTAGGGATGAAAAGTATTACTTTCAGCCCGCTTCTCAGGTAGGTAATGACCTACTTTCAGAGTATGAGTAATGAAAAGGATAATTAATGACTTTGACTTTGCACTCATTTTATTTGTCTGAGCTTTCCAAATACCTACTTCCTTTTTTGTTGCTTTTCTTTCATTGAGTTCAAATACACTCGGCGAAATGTGGGCATTTGAAAGTTCCGTTCACCATGCCGGTAACGCTCAGTGTTTCCCAATGTAAGTCAGTAAGTCTCACTAAGACAAATTAACATAAAGAAAACTTAGCATACCTCCCGGCTTATTTATTTGGATTCGCAACAGCATTTTCCTTACACACATTCTACAATCAAATAATTTTAACATTTAGCCAGAATCAAAGTCTCACTACACGTGAAGATTATCTCAACGAACATAATGAACCTCTTACGTGTTAATTAAATCAGTGGTCGCTATGTATCGCTGTGTTGGCGCTGGCTAAATTGGAATGCAGCGACATTTGTAAGTCAGCGGCCGGTGTGTATCGCTGCGTCGGTGTGTCGCTCACATCGGCCATCACTTGCGTTAATTAAACGTTCTGTGCGAAGATATATGCTTGGCTGGATGCGACATTTCGAATTGCTACTATATAGGGGCTAGCCGGGGGTGGGCGACTTGAGAAAAGCTTAGCATCACGTCATGTAATACTCGTGCATCTCGCTTTTTGTGGTTTCATGAGCTTTATACCGTTTCTTACTGCAGCTGAATATGATAATATTTCTGATTTTGGCTAGTGCTACTAGAAAAATCAGGGTCCATTGTTTTAATATCACTGTTGGTGAAAACATCATCATCATCATTAAGACTCAGATGGACGTAGGCCTCCCCCATAGAACACAACAACGAGCAGTTTTGCGGGTAAATACATACGCTTTCGGCTACAAACCAAACGGGGAACTCAGAATCTCACCGGCTCTCGCCACCGAATTCAATTGATAAGCGTGCCTACTGCCGTTATTGAGGTGGCTTGGGTTTTGTATCTGTGTTTTTTATCACCAGAGTTAGCCCCAAGTTGCATCAATGGACCACATGGCCTTAGCGCCAGAGCGTTAAGCACTGGGCCACACCTTACTGCTGCAATGCTGGTTTGTTTGTTTTTATTAAATAAATGAAAGTGGCCCTACAAGAAGTTACTGCTACTGCGGAGTAAAAGCACTCGCGAGCCACTTCCAGCTGTCTCAGCGCGCATCCTTGTCGCGTGCGCGCGCTTACACACGTCGGAACAATGCGTGCCTATATTTGTGTTCAGTTTTTCCGTAATTGGTTTTCGATTTGAACGCGCTTCGCAACCGGAGCCGGCGCAGTGTGTTCATTATACACGTGCCCACGTGAGCGAATGACTTGAAGCTAGCACTAGTTAGGTGTTTTGTATGGGTTATAGAACAAACGCTCTACTTGCCAATGCAATTGGAATATTCTCAGTTTTACACTGTCGTTTTTAATAACCGGCTCATTCATCATTTTAAATTAAGGAACATTCAATAGTTAATAAAGAAATCGGTAATGTAAAAAATACTATACTATTCACGCGCAGACCTAAAGTTTACAGCGGTATATGGCGTCAAATGTGGGTATTGGAACTTTCAGGTTTAGTCGTTAAGAGGTTCCTGAGTAAACTTACAAACGCGTCCCCTACTTTTCACCTGTTTACTGCTTCTCTTATCGCTTTAGTTTGTACATGTCATGTCGATAAAGTGATACAGTCGCCATCGGATATGTTAAAGCAGACAAGGTGAGCAAATACTTCTAGATTAGTTTAACAGTCAATAAGGGGGGCTAAAAAGGCAACATTTTGATGTTTCATATTATGAATCATCTAACTGACGTTTCATCTAGAGCGCGGTCCGGTTCGAGTCAAAAGTGATAATCGCGCGCTCACACGCGTCCCGAATTGATAAATTGTATGAGGGTGAGCGACGTGAGCGCGCTATGATCACTTTTAACTCAAAACGGACCGCGCTCTAGATGAAACGTCACTTAGATGATTCATAATATGAAACACCAAAATGTTGCCTTTTTAGCCCCCAAGTTTTAAGAACACACATGACAGAGATATGTCACGTGTCATGTTCAGATATTAATCAATTAATGAATCGTAACTTGGGTGTATTACACTTATATCGGTGTATTATATTATATCTGATGGCGACTGTACTATTTTGTGTAACAAGTAGAAAAAACTTAAAATAGTTACTTACAACCACACATTTTTTTCACTTCAAAATAGAGAAAGTACGTTCTTCATATACTCACAGAAACATTGGTGACGACTGTCAAACAAAGCGAAATCCTTTCTTAACAAACGGTATCACTTAGCTACAACAAATATTATACTCTGTATGACAATTAGTTCCACAAAATTAGAATTAAATTGCGATTATAATTATGCCATTTCCGCTCACCCAATATTACCATACAGTTATTCATTAAGCCATCCTCTGTATCAAGATGCAAATCCATTTTCCCTGTTTTAAATTCAGCAAAAGTGCCTGAAAAGGCCACGGGGCTTAACGAGAGAATTAGAATTTTACATTGTAATGGTTGTTACCGCTGAAAGGGGGGAAGGGAAGGGGTGAACACTGGTAAGGGTGATTATTCTTAAGTTTGCTAAGTTCTGTAGTGTTTTAAGTAACCACAATAGAACTGATAAGACTAACTGCCGCACTCAGTGACGTCCATTAACGTTAATGGTTCATTAGAGTCAAAATTCCAGTTTTCAAAAGAGACTTCATAACAAATGGAATAAAGAACTTTTCATGATGTGAAATTTTGACTCTAATGAACCATTAACGTTAATTGACGTCTCTGAGTGCTGCGGTATGATACGAGTTCCTGTTGGATTCTGGGCCTCCTTATCAAATTTCATATCATATCGAATTTCATTTTCCGTTTTTTTATTTGTTTTTGACCCTTCATTGACATTTAATGGTGTTTTAAAACAAATAATCAGAAATAAAACAAACTAAATGAAAATACCCGTTACATAGTACTTCGAAATCAATAGACAAACAAAATATCACTTAAAAGTAGTCATTTTTTTTTATTCATGTAAACGAAGTGGCTGACACTTCGTTTAACCACCTCATTCGTGAACTCGTTTCTAATCTATGAAGCCATCTGTGACATTGATAGAATGACTAAGCAACAAATGATGGTTATGATAAATTTGTGAAAACATGAAATTTGTAATTTGAATATTATAATAAGAAATGGTGAAGCAGTAGCTTTAAATGTTGTTTCTCTTTCAGGTGAGTTAGTTAGTGTTTATTAAGATTGTTTTATAAAAGTGTAATGTTTTGTTTATTCAATAAAATTGTAACCTCCTCTCTTTCAGAGCAACACAATTTTGGTTATTACTGATCCCTATATCTAAGAATAGATTATAAAACAACATTTCTACAGCTGATTTCCTGAAATAATGGAAAGATTAAGGTTTAAGTTTGTGGTAAAAGCCGGCGAGGATGTGAAGACAAATATTATTTGCGTAACGGCAATCACGGATGTAGATGGTCACATTTATGCGATCCCAGAAAAGTTACAACCTGTCAGACTACATGAAGGTTTAATGAAGACCCAAACCTTCCAGAAAGTAAAGGGTACGTTACAAAAACGGCATGAGAAACGACAGGTGTGGATATCCATGGATCCGGAGCTGATGAATGTTTATTGTGATGAAGATGGAAATAAACAATTCGGGGGATACCTATTGGAAGAACTAACAGCACCACAAACTTCTACAACAGGAATTTCGGAAGAATCTCTAGCAAGAATCATAGGAAGCGTTGCCGAAATGAAGAAAGATTCACCAAAACCTTTTAATACAGGAAGAATGGCAGAAAAGAAAAATTCAATAACAAGATTACTAACGTGTCACAGTGGATGAATATCTTTGAAACGGAATGTGAACGTGTTGGAATAGAAGAGGATGTGTAAAAATTGAAATATTTAGGTTATTTCTAGAAGACTCTTGTTTAGACTGGTATAGTTCCATGCTAATAAAACACACGATAAATTCTGAATGGGCAATGTCGAAGGATAACTTCTGTGATACATATGCGGATAAGGGTTGGTCACCAATCAGGTATGCGATGTTATATAAGTATAGGCAAGGCTCATTACTGGAGTATGCATTAAGAAAAGAGAGACTACTGTTAGAAATAAATAAGTCTATAGATAAACTTACTCTGATTGCCACGGGATTACCAAATTTCATTGCAAATAAGATTGATAGGAATAATTTAAAGGAAACGGAAGACTTATTTAATAATATAAGAAGTTTGGAGCATATGGTAAACAAAAAAACATTTGATACAAAAATAGGACCTTCCGAAACTAAAATTAAAGAAAAAAATGTGAAGCCATTGTATAGTCCGTGCAAAACTTGTGAAAAAGAAAATAAAGGTATTCGTTACCACCCCGAGTCCCAATGTTGGTTTAAAAATAAAAATAATGATAGACAAACAAGAGAGCCCATAAAGAGTGTTAACAATTCGGAATTAGAGACAGAGTTGAATGAAATTAACCCAAAAAACTAATAGTGCCGCCATTAATAAAAATTAAGCTACAAATAAATGATACTTTAGGAACAACAGGAATCTATGATTCAGGATCAAATGTGTCCTTAATAAATTCAAGGTTATTATCTTTAATAAAATACCTAAAATTCATAAAAATGCAGGCTTAAAAACAATTAATGGCGTAAAAAAATCAATAGGAACAGTAACTTTAAAAATTAAAATTTTCGAAATTGAAAAACATGTAAATGTATTTGTTATAGATGAAAATAACTTCGACTATGATTTTCTAGTTGGGTTAGACTGCATACAAAATATAGAAGAGAGAAAAATTCATTTGGTCAGATAAATGTCAAGAATCCTTCGATAAAATAAAAAACTTACTTTGCTCGAGACCTATTCTAGCTATCTTTGATCCAGACCTGCCGATACATATGTACACAGATGCTAGCATACAAGGTGTAGGTGCGATTTTAAAACAGATTCAACCCAACGGTGATGAAAAGCCTTGTGCATATTTTTCCAGAAAACTAAATATTTCCCAAAAAAAGAGAAAAGCCATATACCTTGAATGTTTAGCGATAAAGGAGGCAGTAAAATATTGGCAACACTGGCTTATAGGAAAAACATTCACCGTGTTTTCAGATCACAAACCATTAGAAAAAATGAATATCAAAGCCAGGACAGATGAAGAACTGGGATACTTAACATATTATTTGTCACAGTTCAACTTTAAAGTAATATATTCTCCAGGTAAATATAATATAGAAGCCGATACTTTAAGCCGAAACCCTGTGTTAGAATCACATGAAAACCAAGATAGTAGTTTAAAAGTAGTGAATTTTGTTAAATTAGAAGACATATTAAATGATCAAAATAAAAATGAAAATATAAAGCAAAATATAAATAAACTTCTTTACAAACATAATATATATTATAAAAAGGTAGGAAAAAATGAAAAAATTGTGCTAACTGAGGAATTAAGTAAAAATATTATAGAACATGTACATTATTACTACTGTCATTTAGGAAGACAACAAATGGAAAAAAAATAAAACCCTTTTATCACGCTAAAAATTTAACAGATAATATAAAAAAAGTTTGTGAGAACTGTGATGTCTGTATAAAAAATAAATCAAGAGGAAAATACAGGTTTGGACTAATGTCTCACTTAGGTCCTGCTACCTACCCGTTCGAGATAGTGTCTATAGATACCTTAGGGGGTTTTGGTGGTTCTCGTTCAACCAAAACATATTTACATCTTTTAGTAGATCACTTTACTCGCTATGCCTATATTTTGACATCCAAAACCCAGAATGCAAATGATTTTATAAAACTTGTCCAAAACGTAACACAAGATTATAAAATTGGATTGATCCTATCAGACCAACATAACATAACATAAATTCAAAAGATTTAAAAATTTTTTTAGAAAAGGTTGATATACCTATAATTTTTACGACGGTAAATGCGCCATTTTCAAACGGATTGAATGAAAGATTAAACCAAACGTTAGTAAATAAAATTCGTTTTAAGATTAATGAAAGAACTGATAAAATTGCTTGGACAACTATTGCTCATGAATGTACGGAAAAATATAACGAGACTGAACATAGTGTAACAGGATTCTCCCCAAAATATTTACTACAAGGAAAAAATTTAGACATTATACCAGATGAATTGAAACAAAATATAACACAGAATCAGCTAGAACGAGACCGGAAAATTGCTTTAGAAAAAAGTATACAATCACATAACAATAATAAACAAAGATTCGATAAAAATAGAAAACCTTACGAACTAAAAATCGGAGAATTTGTATATGTTGAAAACGGAAATCGGTTAAACCGAAAAAAACTAGATGAATTAAAAATAGGACCTTATAAAATTATAGACAAAATATCAAACTCAATTTACAAAGGTCATAAAAAATTAGAGTCAAATCTTTTTCACATTACAAAGCTAATTCCAATAGTTAAGTAAAACAGTATAACGTGTACATTTTGAAATGGTGGGGGAGGGAGATGTAAACGAAGTGGCTGACACTTCGTTTAACCACCTCATTCGTGAACTCGTTTCTAATCTATGAAGCCATCTGTCACATTGATAGAATGACTAAGCAACAAAATTAAATGATGGTTATGATAAATTTGTGAAAACATGAAATTTGTAATTTGAATATTATAATAAGAAATGGTGAAGCAGTAGCTTTAAATGTTGTTTCTCTTTCAGGTGAGTTAGTTAGTGTTTATTAAGATTGTTTTATAAAAGTGTAATGTTTTGTTTATTCAATAAAATTGTAACCTCCTCTCTTTCAGAGCAACACAATTTTGGTTATTACTGATCCCTATATCTAAGAATAGATTATATTCATATAGACCAGACGTCGGTTTGGGACAAAAAAGCCTTCTGTTTATTTATTGCTAAATCAATTTCAATTTCAAGCAGACGTGTGACGTATAAAGGCTTTTGTTCGTTTTTACCGGTATTCAGAGGAACCCTAAATGCGTATGAAAAACTCTGTTCTTGGTAGGCACAGCACTCCAGCAGTTGTAACTAATTATCCGGCGGAGTGCGCTCTGTGCCAATTGCACTCACTACGACGCTTCGGATGCTGACGCGTTCCGGTAAATACAGCTGTTCTGAATTGCTTGTTGCCACAGTTGCCAAAAGATGGGCCGTGATGACGACAAGACTAAAAAAAAAAGCTCTCTAGCAAATAAAATATATTAACTAAAGATCTGAAAACCAGAAAAAGACATTTGGTCAATTTGGATCCCGCATCTTTCGCAAACCGAGTGACTGCACTAACCCTAGGTGGATGCCTATAACATTGATGAAATCACCCTGGCTCATAGAGTAAATATACCATAAGGATACGGCCGGCCTGTAAGTGGTATCGGTAGCACAGTGGCTAGTGCAGTCGCCCGGTTTGCGAAAGATGCGGGTTCGATTCCCGGGCCACGATGCCTTCTGTTTATTTATTGCTCAAGGAATTTCATAATTTCAATTTGAAGCAGATGTGTGACGTATAAAGGCTTTTGTTCGTTTTTACCGGTATTCAGAGGAACCCTAAATGCGTATGAAAAACTCTGTTCTTGGTAGGCACAGCACTCCAGCAGTTGTAACTAATTATCCGGCGGAGTGCGCTCTGTGCCAATTGCACTCATTACGACGCTTCGGATGCTGACGCGTTCCGGTAAATACAGCTGTTCTGAATTGCTTGTTGCCACAGTTGCCACAAGATGGGCCGTGATGACGACAAGACTAAAAAAAAAGCTCTCTAGCAAATAAAATATATTAACTAAAGATCTGAAAACCAGAAAAAGACATTTGGTCAATTTGGATCCCGCATCTTTCGCAAACCGAGTGACTGCACTAACCCTAGGTGGATGCCTATAACATTGATGAAATCACCCTGGCTCATAGAGTAAATATACCATAAGGATACGGCCGGCCTGTAAGTGGTATCGGTAGCACAGTGGCTAGTGCAGTCGCCCGGTTTGCGAAAGATGCGGGTTCGATTCCCGGGCCACGATGCCTTCTGTTTATTTATTGCTCAAGGAATTTCATAATTTCAATTTGAAGCAGATGTGTGACGTATAAAGGCTTTTGTTCGTTTTTACCGGTATTCAGAGGAACCCTAAATGCGTATGAAAAACTCTGTTCTTGGTAGGCACAGCACTCCAGCAGTTGTAACTAATTATCCGGCGGAGTGCGCTCTGTGCCAATTGCACTCATTACGACGCTTCGGATGCTGACGCGTTCCGGTAAATACAGCTGTTCTGAATTGCTTGTTGCCACAGTTGCCACAAGATGGGCCGTGATGACGACAAGACTAAAAAAAAAGCTCTCTAGCAAATAAAATATATTAACTAAAGATCTGAAAACCAGAAAAAGACATTTGGTCAATTTGGATCCCGCATCTTTCGCAAACCGAGTGACTGCACTAACCCTAGGTGGATGCCTATAACATTGATGAAATCACCCTGGCTCATAGAGTAAATATACCATAAGGATACGGCCGGCCTGTAAGTGGTATCGGTAGCACAGTGGCTAGTGCAGTCGCCCGGTTTGCGAAAGATGCGGGTTCGATTCCCGGGCCACGATGCCTTCTGTTTATTTTTTGCTAAAGGAATTTCATAATTTCAATTTGAAGCAGATGTGTGACGTATAAAGGCTTTTGTTTGACTCGAATCGGTGTTCAGAGGAACCCTAAATGCGTATGAAAAACTCTGTTCTTGGTAGGCACAGCACTCCAGCAGTTGTAACTAATTATCCGGCGGAGTGCGCTCTGTGCCAATTGCACTCATTACGACGCTTCGGATGCTGACGCGTTCCGGTAAATACAGCTGTTCTGAATTGCTTGTTGCCACAGTTTCGTAAGACCTAATACAAATACGAAAAAAGGTTTCCAATGTTATGTCAAATAAACACTAACTTAACAGTAAAAATGTTTTCACCAGTTTCTGCCCGATGTTTCGGCGATGATTGTATGGGCCGTGATGACGACAAGACTCAAAAAATCTCTCTAGTAAATAAAATATATTAACGTAAGATCTGAACACCAGAAAAAGACATTTAGTCATTTTTGGCACTAGGCGGGAATCGAACCCGCATCTTCCGCAAACCGGGCGATTGATGAAATCGGATGATGTCGTAATGAGCCAGGGTTGGCTCATAGGGTAAATGTACCATAAGGATTCGGCCGCCGGTCTGTAAGTGGTCTCGGTAGGACAGTGGTTAGTGCAGTCGCCCGGTTTGCTAAAGATGCGGGTTCGATTCGCCTTATGCCAACAATGACCAAATGTGTGCCTAAAATGAAGTTTTTTGAAACGGAAATAAACCAGCCCCTAGTTCGGACCCTAACACCCCTCATTTTTAATGTGCAAGTATGTATATTTGGCTTCGAAAGTAAAGTTCGATTTTTCGACTTTTACAGGATCAAATTCAGTATCGAGATGATTTTCATATTTCACACAAGTGAAAACTATTACGAGTATGATCCTGATACACATACATATATATATACATTCCACAATGAATCAAAACAATTTCTGCAACAACTTAAAAATATATCGTAATTGGACGAACACGACATTCATTAACTCGGTGCAAAACACCTCCATACATCGTCAGGGGCCATACAAATTAAAACATGAAAAGCGTATACGTACCCTATAAATCGAGTTTCACGATGAGTAATATACCACGCCCGATGGCTCGCAGATTACGCTCTATAAATTATTATGAAGCAATCAGTGTATGGTAAAAGTTTCCAGTTCGCTTACAGGGCACGACACGACTCGACGATCTTGATGTTTCCGATTCATACAAATATTTTATTAGACGATAAAAAACATAATCGTATAAGTAGTCGATCTCATCGCTCGAAAGCGAAGCGAAGCTTTTCCAGACCCACAACAATACTTAGCTAGAATACTAAAGGCTTGTGATCAGAAATTGGAGCCGAAAAAGATATGAAATACTCCTCTTGACTTAGTATACTTGTTTCAAAACTGGAAATCTAAAGTGGAGTGTGTTCAACGCAAGCCAAGATAGGTCTATCTAGATGTTTGTCTAGCATGACGAATTCAGTCGATAAAAGCTGAAACCTAAAAAGTGAAAAACTAAACGATTTTTTTAAAAATCAGTCGTTAACATAGTTCTGAATATACAAGCAGAAGTTGCCTTTATTGTTTTCCTAACAACCCTAAGATTGTCGTCAAATCGCCTCGTGTAAACCCGCTGACTCTCCCGAATATGAGTACGAGATTTATTGCTAATATAATTTTGATTGATCGACGATCGAGGCCCGCGGCTTAAAACGCAACTTGCCGTGATCAATCTCTAACGGCTCCGTACTGCACTGTTTATCATGAGCGCTTAAACTTCGCGAACCGTTCAAAATAAACACTGTGGACCTTAAGTGCATTTTGTTAAGTGCTAACGTCTTGAAGTTTAAGGACTTGCAAGTTGCAGTTAGGTTGAGAATGGAACTTGAGCTTAAAAAGTAAAGTGAGTATTGTATGCTTAAAAAGTTAAGTGAATATTTTTATATTGATAGAAAGAGCATGCGCCTAGTAGTTCGTCTTGCGAACTACATCGAGACAAGCCGAACATCTGAACAGCCAAACACCTTGGAAGAGACAAGCTGGTTAGATTATTTTATCAGGACTTTGCGGGCCAACTCTCCTCTGCACTCTCCTCTGCTTCATTCTTAAACTTCATTGTTGCTTGACATCAAGATGAATGGAAAAAACGCCTGGTCAGTTAGGCTAGATTCTAGAACAAATACAGTACAATTCCAGCAATTCACGCCTCGCTTTGACACTGTAGGTGTTGTACGGTACACATGTTCCTAAACTTTTCCCAATTGCCTACGAGTTTTTCGCTATTTTCGGACCTAACCGTCACCAGTGCTTTTAAATTGGCAAACAGTGTGCGCCACTGTCATTTCATTCAATTACTAACGCCGGTTTCGCGTCACAGCTACCGGGGCGCGCGGTAGTAGTCAAGCCGAGTTTTCGGATGCCTGGTTACTAATGGACTTGAATTCGCTTAAGTGAGTTTTTCTAGTGTCAACAATAGTTAAAAAGGAATGTAACAAATACATGTGGGGTCGAGAATGGAAACAAATAGTTTTCACTGTAGAAACTGAATTTATTAGGTTTTTAATATTTTTTCACAAATAATTTGGATCAGCGTTACTTTCGTCGTTCGCGGCCATTCGTCGTCTCTCCTCTCTCACACATCTTTTGTCTCGCTCACACGTTCCGTTCAAAAACCATACGCTCATCGCTAGACATGCATCGTTCGTTCAGAAACCTATCCCACATTCGGCCCTCCTGCATACTGTCTGCCCTCAGACATCCATCCATACGCCATCTTTCATCAACATCTCGTCATCAGTCATACGTCATCTTTCATCAACATTTCGTAGTCATTCATACATCATCTCCCATCAACAACTCGTCATCATTCATACATCATCTTCCATCAACATCTCACGTCATCGTCATGCGACTTTACAACAATTTAATCTTACAAGTAACTTATTTCTAAATTTACAGCCAACACCATAGGTACATCTTTTATGATAACCCCAACTTATAAAACAAATACTTATAGAACTCTTAATATCTTTTATATCTTAACTTAGCAACAGTCATTTTTATTCCTTTCAATTTTAAATCCTTAAACCTTAATCCTTACAGCTTACATTTTAAATCATAACTAAATAGGTAGCATCGTACAATTAACACTTTTTAAAATCTTTGAGCAATGAGATCTACTTAATGGGTAACACACATCCAATTATCCATCACTCTCATGCAAACATAAAAAATGAAAATAAAATAGACACCTGTTTTTTTTTCTTCACTCTGGCCAGCTTTTCATGTGATCTGCAGAAGAAGAGGTCCTGTTAGGGCCTTCAGCACTTGGATCAGCTTTGTCCACATCATACCTATCGTTTCTCTTGACCTTAGTAACTCTGTAGGGTCCCAAATACTTTGCTTTGAGCTTCAGACCTGGTCCAAATTGAGTGCGTTTGATGGCAACCATCTCACCTTCCTTGTACTTCTTACTTTCTTTTCTATTTTTATTATAGTTTTTCTTGTTTTCAGCTTGGATATCCAAAATTTGTTGTTTAGCTATTTTCCTAAAATCTTCTCTATCTTGCCAAAATAAACACTGTGGACCTTAAGTGCATTTTGTTAAGTGCTAACGTCTTGAAGTTTAAGGACTTGCAAGTTGCAGTTAGGTTGAGAATGGAACTTGAGCTTAAAAAGTAAAGTGAGTATTGTATGCTTAAAAAGTTAAGTGAATATTTTTATATTGATAGAAAGAGCATGCGCCTAGTAGTTCGTCTTGCGAACTACATCGAGACAAGCCGAACATCTGAACAGCCAAACACCTTGGAAGAGACAAGCTGGTTAGATTATTTTATCAGGACTTTGCGGGCCAACTCTCCTCCTTATCTTGATGACCTTTCTCTGCTCTCATCTTCCAATAGTTCATAAATTTCAATATCATCTTGCCTCTTCATCTTTTTTCCAACGAGTAACTCAAATGGTGTATTATTTACACTTCTCTGAAAAGTGCTGTTGAGCGCCATCTGCACCCTACCTACATGTCTGTACCATAGATCTGGTTTTTCAATACACAGCTTGGTTAGAATGGATATTATCGTTCGGTGCACTCTCTCAACTTGACCATTTCCTCTAGGCACTCCTGTTGTAATCGTTATATGTTGAATTCCTTCACTTTCACAATACTGCTTGAATTCGTTGCTGGTGAACGCCGTGCCTCTGTCAGAAATAATTCTTTCAGGATTTCCAAAAACATGTCGATGAATTTCCATCTTATTCAGAACTTCTCTCGTCGATGTACTCTTTGTAGGGAATAACCATGTAAATTTCGTGAATGCGTCAACTACAGTTAAAATATGGTTATACTGCTTGCGGGTCTCCGTCAGAGGTCCTATATGATCAATGTGCAATGTATGCAAGGGTATATCTCCTTTATCAATTGACTTCAAGAAACCTTCTTGTTTTCCTTCTTTTCTACTTGCCAATAAACATGGTATGCATGTTTTGATGTAATCTTCAACTTTCTTTGCAATGCCTTGTATGTAGTAATCCTTGCTGATCAGCTCTAGTGTCTTTTTCCTGGCAAAATGACCATTGTCATGAGCTCTTTTAATAATATCAAATTCCATCTTGGCTGGAATCACAAGTTGTTGTTCAGATCCCTTGTATAGCAAATTCTGGTGTAAATAGTAGTCATGGTAAGGCTCACCTTGCCTTAAAATCTCCTTGATTGCTTCTAGACAGTCGTCAGTTTCTTGCGCGCGTCGTATGTCATCATGCAACTTAGATGTAACCACTGCTACATAGGGGTTTCTACTTAATGCATCAGCATGTCTCATTTTTGTACCTTTTCGATGTTCTATGGTAAAATCGTAGTCTTGCAGCAAAAGAACCCATCTTGACACTCGTGTTGACATAGCCAGATCCTTCTTGTTGAGTGTCAACTCAAAAGCTTTGCAATCTGTCACTATTTTGAAATGCTTTCCAAATAGATAGTGCCTAAACTTCTTAACACCTTCCACTATTGCCAATGCTTCAAGTTCATAACTCGTATATTTTCTTTCAGCCTCTGAAGTTCTTCGACTCATGTAATGCACTGGGTGCAGTTCATCATCATCACTTTTCTGCATCAGTATTGCTGAATAAGCTACCATTGAAGCATCAGTATGTAGTTCCGTCTCCGCTCTTTGATTGAAAATCTTGAGTACTGGTTCTGTGGCCAACATCATCTTCAGCTGATTAAAAACTCTTCTATGTTCTTCGTTAAATTGAAATGTACACTCCTTCTTCAGTAAATCTGTAAGTGGCTGTGCTATGCGAGCATGATCGGGTATGAATTTTCTGAAATAGGAACAGAGTCCTAGAAAACTGTGTAATTGCTTTAAGTTCTGCGGCTCAGGAAATTTCACTACAGCATTTGTCTTTTCTGGTGATGGCATAACTGTACCATTTTCAATCACATGTCCGAGGTATTCTACCCTCTTCATCAACAGCTGACACTTGTTCCAGTTAATGTTTAGACCATACTCAGATGCTATCTTTAATACCCGTCTCAAACGTTCAACAGCCTGAATCTCATCTTGAGCTGAAATCATAATGTCATCTATGAATATAATAACAATACCTTCTGCTATCAACTCTCTGAAAATTATTGTGATAAATCGTGTGAAAACTTTTGGGCAGGTGGTTAAACCAAAAGGAGCCTTCAAAAATTCGTATTGCCCAGTCGTTGTAACAAATGCAGTGTACTTTATGGAGTCTTTGTGTACAGGTAACTGAAAAAAACCATTTTTCAAATCTAAAGCACTAAATACCTTTGCTGATGCCAATTTATCTATGTGGTCATCGATGATAGGTAGAGGATATTCATCCTTCACCACCTTCCTGTTGACAAGTCTATAGTCCACACATATACGAACAGAGCCATCTTTTTTCCTGACTAACCCTAATGGACTTGCATATTCAGAAAAACTCACCCGTATTATTCCTTCTTGTAACCATTTGTTTATTTGTTTGTCCACATCCTCTTGTTCCTTAAGCGAAATGCGTCGTGGTCGCTGTGCAACTGGTACGTCATCCTTCATGATAATCCGCAACTCAATAGGGGCCTCAATGGTTTGACATGGCTGGTAGTACTCCACTAATTGCAAAACCTCTTCCTTCACAGCTGTGTTGCTCACATGACCTAAACAATCAGAAGAACATGCTACACAATTTACCTCACACAACCATTCAGCCGTCGGATTCAACCACACAGAACTACCTTTCATAACCGTAACCACATTTTGTAAAAACTCATTGCCCAAAATTAAACTGTACGGCATACACTGTTGTGGCACAATATGAAACAATACATTCTTGTAAATATTACCGTCTATGCTTATATCAGTCTTGTAAATACCTAACGAATTCACTTTTGCGTAACCTAAACCTGACATCGTAATGTTTACACTTTCGTCGTAGTCCGTTATTCCGAGATCACTAATACACTGTTTTGACATAAGGTTCACGTCACTTCCAGAATCTACTAGCGTAGGAAACGATTTTCCGCATATTTCCACCATTTTCATGGGTCTTTGGGCTTCTTCAATAGTTTTCACAGAATTTCCGTGTTTGTTTACATCTGCTCCGCTGTCAAAGTGCCGGATCCTGCATGTTTTGCCGACATCGTCCTCCATCTTGCTATTTCGGCCAATCAGAGCGCAGTTGTCACCGTCCATATTGCGAAGTGAAGTTGCAGCGTTTGACAATGATAAAACAGTATCGTCGTCGTAGAAAGTGGCGCCATCGTGCGAGTTGAAGTGAACTTGCTTCGGTTGATATTGGTACGTCTTGTCACGACTACCAACATGACGTTCTCGGTCGTTTCCGCTATGCGCTGCTAACGATGATGTTAACTTTGGTTGTTGTGAATGGGAAGCCATCTTGGTGTTTCCAACTCTGCATTCTGCTGACAAATGCCCGAACTCGTTGCAGTTGAAACACTTGCGCCCTAATGAGCTATGTGGGCACTCTGCTGATACGTGATTTTTCTCCCCACAGCTATAGCATCTTGTGACTGGTATTCGTGAATGATGCACTGCTTTTGAATGAACACCGCCGCCGCTTGCTGATCTTGAATGCATAAGCTTCTCATGAGATTTTTTGGTTTTGGATGCAATCGTTTCGTAAATGCTGAACTTTTCTTTAAGGTCGCTGTACGTCTTCACCCCGTATAACATCATTTTGTTAATTTCAGTGTCGTCAATACCTTCTACTATGTATTTTATAGTGACATAGTCCGGTAAACGCCCTCGTCTGCCTAACGCTTTCATGCTGAGCATGTAGTCCAAGCAGGATTCGTTTCTGGCTTTTCGTCGTGAGCTTAGCGTTTCATGTAATGTTTTGGCGTCCAATGCGTCGAGAAACTCTTTGCTTATGGCGATCTGTAGCTCCTCCCAAGTCTTGTAGGTTTTTTCAGCGCGTAACCAAAGAGCTGCTGTGCCCGTGAGTGATCGCCTTGCCACCAGAAGACGCTGTGTCGATGACCAATGAAAAATTTCGCCGTTATCCTCGATATCTTGTATCCACTCTGTCACCGTGTATACCCCGTCGTTCCCACTGAACTTAGGTATCAACTCTTCAGATAGGTGCAACATGCCGCTGCCGCCTCGTGTGGACCTCGTGTCGTCGTCGTCTTCGTAAAAGTCCTGCTGCCTGCTGTTGCGCCTATCCTTGTCTTTCGGCATCGTCGTAAATGTAGTAATCGTCGTGTTTCTCGTCTGGTTTTCACCTCTTTCTTCGTTTTGCGTCGTTAGCCGCCACGTGCTCCGCCACCACGTTGTCCAATCCAACGTGAAAACGGTTTCCAACTCGATCCCGGACGAGCCCCCAAAAGTTTGTGGGGTCGAGAATGGAAACAAATAGTTTTCACTGTAGAAACTGAATTTATTAGGTTTTTAATATTTTTTCACAAATAATTTGGATCAGCGTTACTTTCGTCGTTCGCGGCCATTCGTCGTCTCTCCTCTCTCACACATCTTTTGTCTCGCTCACACGTTCCGTTCAAAAACCATACGCTCATCGCTAGACATGCATCGTTCGTTCAGAAACCTATCCTACATACAAGAGTCCTTGAAAATAAAGTGAGCCTCTCTGTCTCCCAAATTCGGGCCAAGATGTTCGTCTTTCAACAAAAGAGAGGAATTCGTTTGATGTAGGCTCATAGTTCTGCTCATAGTTCTATGTGTAATGTTTTTTTTCATTTCCTCACTTACTTTTCACTGTTTTTGTCGCCAGGGTCTACTCTAGACTGTAGATAAGTCAAGGTCTAGAAATTTGGGACGTAATTTACTCCGTAAGTATTCCTTCGTGTATGATTACCGTTGCCCAAGATATTATGATTCATTATCATGTTGTGTAAGATATATTATTAAAACAGGATGATAAAACCATCGTTTTATAACCCTGCCAATTTCTTCGTTCTAACGGTGTTAGGTTTCTCTCAGAAAATTCTAGCTCCTCCATACCCGTTAGCGGTTTAAGCCTATGATACTAAGCCAGTAATTGCTCAAAGATAACTTGGCGCTCTTTTTACCTCCATGTTTTTGGCTGGTTTTGCATTTAGGCCGGGAATGTAGGATATTTTCTAGATATTCCGTTCTACCTGCGGCTAACTAGTCGCAACTGTTCCGTAATTAGGTTTACTGGGTAATTTGTAGAAATGCTGAGAGCCGGCTGAGATTAGTTTCCGGTTTATAAAATAATTCAATGTTAGTATTCTGGACTATTCTCATCGTCACCCCTAAAGGACAATAATGTCGTAGAGAAATATCAACTTATTTAGGTACCCACTGCTCCTTTTGTGGCAGGAATGTGAAAACATAACATGCACAATTATAAGAAATTATTGTTAAAGAATGAATAGGTAATTTAACTAAGTAAACGAAATCTTTAAAAACAACCCACTTCGCGACTACAATATGGTTTATGTTGCTAAATTTCTTTTTAAACTAAGTAAATAATTAAAAAACTTAAAAAAATAATTTTTTTTTTTTTTTCAAGTGTAAATATTTGTTTGTGTGTAAAGTTAAACGTGATTGTCATCAAATGCCTGCTTCTTAAAAAAAAAATGTGTAACCTTATAACAAATAGTGTTGTTGAATTTAATTTCTACGAAATCATACGCCTCAGTGGGTACACTAAAACATTTAAGTGTGCACCTACGTGTAATCCCGTCGAAAATTATGCTAACACAGCGATGAGTTGAATCACCTAAAATTCCTAGCGAAAATTTTAATTAGATCAGAAAATTCGCTGTGTAAACGACTCGTCAGCAGCGATGTGAGGAATGCAGGCCTGGTATATCAACTGTATATTTTAGGCTCTCGCCTCGTAATGGAGCAAACATTATTATTTTAAATCGCATATCAGACTATAGGTAACTTTAGCTACGACATTCCATTTAGCCATCGAATATTGGGATAGAGATCGTCTAAACTGAAACGACGCGCCCCTCGTCCGCATCTACGCGTACAAGAGTGCTTGCTTGTATGCGCAGATGCAGTGGAGGAGCGCCTCATTATAGCTTAGACGATCTCTACCAAGTTATACTCCAAAACGTAGAAACTGCGTAATGTGTGCTACAATCAGTGTATAATTTACCAGTGATGACTTGAAGAATTTGAGAAGCGGTCCCTTATTACGGGCTCCATAAGAAAGTTCAAGGTCATCTAACATGTGTCATAGAGGCTTGTGCACGGCATTTCGATACGAGAAAGTCAGAAATGATACAAACGTCCAGAGATTTAACGCTCTTGTGTTTCCTTTGGGGCGTTCCTTGGGGGCGTGAAAAGACAGGCCTTCATAACGAAGATTGGCCAGCAAATTAGTTCTCCATTACTGTGCTTGTCTACCTCATATCTGGACCTTACGGTTGCTTCCCATCAGACGGAGTGAGGTCATCGTGAAGACCCCAATAAAAGAGAAAACGTAGAATCAAAGACACTGAGGTAGTTCATTACGCAGGTTATAGTGGCAGAAGATATATTATCTGTCCAGCTAAACTTGTAGACCTTTTAGATCCTAGAAAATAACTTTCGGAGTTTTTTTGTAAATTATGTCTATGGCAAACATGTGTGGACAATGAATCATGACGGTAAATGCAGCCGTTTCAAAAACCCTCTTGAAGAACTTCATGCTGACATAGTTTGAATCGAGAAAACCTCGTCAGAGTTCAAATAAATAGCTATTAATCGCAACTTAATAAGCTTCATAATCCAGCCAACATGTCGCTTTTCCATACAAATAGCGTTAGTGGCATTAATAATGTAGAATACCAACGTACAAATAGCGTCCTTGCATATTCATAGGCGCGCACTTTTTGCTCCCTACAGTCTACTAATTACAAAAGTCTTGAACGTTCGGCGCTTTAGGGTTCAGTGGGGCTGTTGAAAAACCACTGGAAAGTGGGGAAGCCAATGGTGTCACTTAACACTTGACTGCCCCACTTTTCAATACAATTGTCATACGTCCAATAGTTAAAAGAAAAACGTACCAGTTTAAATTTGGTTAAATATTGTTCTTGTTCTTCAGGTTCGGCGCTTGGCGGGTTGAATTTTTAACATCGATTTATCAAGCTTTTTATTACCGGCTTAGTCTCAGAATGACCAATTCGCGAACTACATGGTCTATAAATGACTGATTCTGCAAAAGACCAATTCTCAAATGGACTGATTCTAAATGTGACTAATTTTTGTTACGAAAAGTAAGTACTTAGTTTGAATAGGAATTTGGTAAAATATACCATATTGTATTTTTTTCGCGAAGTGGGTTGTTTTTAAAGATATCGCTTTTTCTCGATAGAAACGCCCAAGTTATACATTTTCTTAATTTATGCTGTAAACTATTGGTATAGTTCTAGTGTGCAAAAAAGAATAATTCAGGTACCGAAATATTATTTTTTGCACACTCTGTTACTCACTCACTCAGATACGGAATCTCACTGTTCCCAGTCAACCTTCGCTACTCCTGGCCTGCCGCCTGCCTTTGATTGGGTATCGGATGGAGAGAATATGAATTGGTGATTTAATTAAGGCGTCCTCCGACAGAGGTCGTTACAATCAATGCCGCTGTTTGTACGAGCCTTTGATGCTCGATGATGTCGCTTTGTCTTCCTAGCTCGAATACTGATCTCAAGGTTGGATTGAATATTTTGTTCCGGTTCAAATGCTGCAAAGTGCACTTTAACCGGTATTTTTCTTGTAAAGTAGATAGCAGTTTCTTTTCAAAATTCACGCAATCTTAGGTGAGTTACCTTTCTTTCTTTGCTGAAAGCACAATTATTGTAGGTGTGTATTGTATATGGCACCGTATCACAGTGATCATCGCTAGTGTACAATCTATCTTGCGACATTATAAATTGTTCTTAGAAATCTTGATATACTAAACTATGACTACCTACTTACTAAATATGATATATGCAGTGAATAAGCGTGATATTTCTATCTTCCAAAGATTTTTAAGTTAATATTATGTATACGAAAGTGCACCTCATGCATACAACAGTCGGTTAGTCGGCTACAAATGTAACAGTCGGCCAGTCGGCTACAAATCAAAGCTAACCCAGAAACAACAGCGCAATTAGCATCACACGCTCAGTCGCCGGCGACTCGGCGAGCGCGGCGCATCTTACAACTTGTACTGCGCAAGTTTGGCGCTTAGTTGTTGCAACTTAGCGGCGTGCGATGCCCACTCGGCCAACTATTGTGTCTCGAATTCGCTAGCGAAATGCACTAGAATTTCAGCCCGAATACTGTTAAACGTTACGTAATGAATTAACATTTTGCTGGTGTTGGTAAAGACCAGCAAAATGCCTTTTTGTAATTAAGGGAAAAGTCCCTTAGTTACAAAAAGGCGAATCTCGAAAACTCGAATCTAGCCAAAAACGTGACCTTTTTTTGGTTACATGGCATATTTTATTTTATAGATTAGGAAGTGTCCGGTTCGAAGTTTACGATGCCAAAACGTTTAATATACATCCTTTTTCTATCTCCTAAAGATTCTTAAGAAAGTGAATGAATGAATTTAAATGTCCTTATGCATGTAACAGTCGGCTAGTCGCTTACAAATCAAAGCTAACCCAGAAACAATAGCGCAATTAGCATCACACGCTCAGTCGCCGGCGACTCGGCGAGCGCGGCGCATCTTACAACTTGTACTGCGCAAGTTTGGCGCTTAGTTGTTGCAACTTAGCGGCGTGCGATGCCCACTCGTCGTAACTGCTGTGCCTTGAATTCGCTAGCGAAGTTCACTAGAATTTTTGCCTGTATTCTGTTAAACGTTACGTAATTATTGTTATTTCCCTTAAAACGGAAATTCAATAATTTACAATAATACTCAAATCTAGCCAAAAGCATGACCTTTCTTTCGTCACATGGCAAATTTCATAGATGAGGAAGTGTCCAGTACACAATTTATGATGTCAAAACGTTTAGTCCAGATACTATTTCTATCTCCTAAAGATTCTTAAGAAAGTGAATAAATAAATTTAAATGCACTTATGCATGTAACAGTGGGCTAGTCGGCTACAAATCAAAGCTAACCCAGAAACAACAGCGCAATTAGCATCACACGCTCAGTCGCCGGCGACTCGGCGAGCGCGGCGCATCTTACAACTTGTACTGCGCAAGTTTGGCGCTTAGTTGTTGCTAACTTAGCGGCGTGCGATGCCCACTCGTTCTAACTGTTGTGTCTCGAATTCGCTAGCGAAATTCACTAGAATTTCAGCCCTAATTTTGTTAAATATTACGTAATGATTCAACATTTTGCTGGTGTTGGCACTTTCGCTTAGCGACCAAAAGCCATTAATTTGCAATTATACTCTAATCTAGCCAGAAGCATGACCTTTTTAGTCTAGATCCTATTTCTATCTCCTAAAGATTCTTAAGAAAGTGAATAATAAAATTTAAATGCACTTATGCATGTAACAGTCGGCTAGTTGCTTCAAATCAAAGCTAACCCAGAAACAATAGCGCAATTAGCATCACACGCTCAGTCGCCGGCGACTCGGCGAGCGCGGCGCATCTTACAACTTGTACTGCGCAAGTTTGGCGCTTAGTTGTTGCTAACTTAGCGGCGTGCGATGCACACTCGTCCTAACTATTGTGTCTCGAATTCGCTAGCGAAATGCCCTAGCATTTTAGCCCGAATGCTGTTAAACGTTACGTAATGATATAACATTTTGCTGGTGTTAGTTTTTTCCCTTAATTACAAAAAGGCATTCACTTACAATGATACTCACCTCTAACCAAAAGAGTGACCTTTTTTTTCGTTATATGGCAATTTTCATAGATTAGGAAGTGTCCGGTTCGCAATTTATGATGTCAAAACGTTTAATCTAGATCCTTTTTCTATCTTCTAAAGATTCCTAAGAAAGTTAATAAATAAATTTAAATGCATTTATGCATGTAACAGTCTGCTAGTCGGCTACAAATCAAAGCTAACCCAGAAACAATAGCGCAATTAGCATCACACGCTCAGTCGCCGGCGACTCGGCGAGCGCGGCGCATCTTACAACTTGTACTGCGCAAGTTTGGCGCTTAGTTGTTGCTACTTAGCGGCGTGCGATGCCCACTCGTCTAACTCTTGTGTCTCGAATTCGCTGGCGAAATGCACTAGAATTTCAGCCCGAATTCTGTTAAAAGTTACGGAATGATTTAACATTTAACTGGTGTTGGTTTTTTCCCTTAATGACAAAAAGGCATTCACTTACAATAATACCTTGTGGCAGGTCATCTGCTTTCCAGGTGGGAGACATATGTCGACCGGTTGCTGGTACCACCATGCAGTTGCGTAAAACCCGCCAAGTGACCCTGGCCTATCTCGGTCGGGTCGCGTTCCGGGATCAGCACTGCACCAACCGGTGCCAGGGGGACTGTGGTCGTGGCAAGCGTTAGACCAGTGGAAGCCTTTACGGCGATATTGTGTGGATGGTGCGTATCGGCCCGCCGGCCAGGGAGACCCGTAGAAACGGTGGTGCCGCTGGCCGCCCGCGGCATAGTACAGGGGCCCAAAGGGGGCTAACCACCTCTGGAGGCTGCCCCACCAGGTCGCGCATAATCTCGGGATGGCTCGTCGTGCCGGGTGGTGCCCGGTTCCGGTGGGGGCCCGGCGACCATTCCCGAGGGGGTACGGGAGCCCTTCCGTCCGGCGGACCGGCCCACGCTATTCCACACGTCCAGATATCAATGTAAGGCACCACGCTTTGTCTACCCTTGCCACGACGATAGTCGTCCTTTCACGCCCTTTCCCCCCCCCCCCCCACTTCTATGGCAGTCAGCAAAAGAAAAAGGCCTACAGCGGCATCCCCATCCCCCACCAACACGCTGTTTGAGGTGGAGTTCGCTAACATCCGCGGACTCCATGCAAACCTCAACGCCGTCCACCAACACCTCGAGACGGTGAGGCCTGCAATGCTCTTTTTGACGGAAACACAGATAGGTCGCCCTGCCGATACGTCATACCTGCACTATCCCGGCTATGTATTGGAAGAGTCCTTCCTCTCCAAGGCCGGAGTATGTCTTTTCGTCAGGGCGGATGTCTGCTGTGACCGTCTTCGCTGCCTAGAAGACCCATCCTTCTCCACTCTCTGGGTGCACGTAGACTTGGGCTCCACGAGCCGAGTTTACGCGTGCCTTTACCGCTCCCACAAAGGCGACGCCGAGACAACTCGACTTTTTGACCATCTAAGTCAGGCGGCAGATAACGCTCAGGCGCGGTTCCCTAAAGCTGAAATGGTGTTTTTGGGAGACTTTAATGCCCACCATGAGTCCTGGTTGGGCTCTCCAAAAACAGACCATGCAGGCCGAACCGCCCACGCTTTTGCTCTCACGCAAGACCTGACGCAGCTGGTACGCCAGCCCACCCGGATACCAGATATTGTCGGTCATGCGCCCTCCCTATTGGACCTTCTGCTGACGAGCCACCCAGCTGGGTACCTAGTGTCGGTCAGCGCCCCTTTGGGCTCCTCCGATCACTGCCTGGTTGGCGCGACAGTGCCATGTGTAGCTCCCCCACAGCCTGTGAGGGTGAAGCGGCGGTTATGGCACTACTCGTCGGCGGATTGGGACGGTATGCGAGAGTACTTCGCCTCCGTCCCTTGGCGGCAGTGCTGTTTTGGGGAAAGAGACGCGTCGGATAGTGCATCTGCTGTCGCTGGCGAGATCAGTACCGGAATGGAATACTACATTCCATTTACTGATGTCGACAGCGCCAGCGGAGCTGGTCCCTGGTACAATCGCGAGTGTTCCGCAGCTGTTCAACGTAAACAGGCGGCATACCGTGCTTGGGCCAGGGCCCAAGCCATCCATGACTCTGACGTGGCTTCCCTCAAAACAGCCTTCAATGAAGCCACCAAGGCCACCAAGAGGGCATACGTTAGAGCAGATGCCCAGCGTATTGCACGTGTTGGCCAAGAACTCATCTCACACCCAACGGGTAGCCGCTCCTACTGGCGACTGGCCAAACACGTGCAATCTAACTTCTGTTCGCCTTCGCTGCCACCGCTGAAATGCCCTGACGGATCGTTGGCTCATCAGCCGCAAGAGAAAGCCGACTTACTGGTTAACCTCTTTGCCGCCAACTCCTGCATCGATGACTGTGGTGCACAGCCGCCTATAGCCCCGAATTGCGGCACCACAATGCCTGATATTCGTATCAGGCAGTGTGACGTACGTGCGGAGCTGCAGTCACTCGATGTAAGGAAAGCCAGTGGACCTGACGGTATTCCAGCCGTAGTATTAAAAAAGTGTGCAGCGGAGTTGTCTCCAGTGTTGACTCGCCTGTACCGCCTCTCCTACACATCAGGCCTCGTGCCGCAGGCTTGGAAAGAGGCGAACGTTCAACCTGTTCCCAAAAAGGGGGACCGGTCAGACCCAGCCAATTACCGTCCAATAGCTGTAACCTCAGTACTTGCTAAGGTGTTTGAGCGGATTATTAATGCACAGCTCACCCGCTACCTAGAAGAGCACTCGTTGATTCACGACCGCCAGTACGGCTTTAGGCCGAAGCGGTCCACGGGTGATCTCCTAGCGTACGTAACGCATTTATGGGGTGAGGCTATGGACAAGCACGGCGAATCTTTGGCTGTCAGTCTTGACATTGCCAAGGCTTTTGACCGTGTCTGGCACCGTTCGCTTCTTTCCAAGCTTCCGGCATATGGACTGTCTCCTCGCCTTTGTGACTGGATCGCTGGATTTCTGGAGGGACGTAGGATCCGTGTCCTCTGTGACGGAAGTGAGTCGCGTTTCCTCCAGATTAATGCCGGGGTGCCGCAGGGTTCCGTCTTATCGCCGACTTTGTTTCTTCTGCATATCAATGACATGTTATCACTCGGTAACATTCATTGCTATGCGGATGACAGCACAGTCCACTCGCGTTATTTCGAGCGCCCTGTGGCAAAGCGAACCGATATCGAGGAGAAGAGGCGCTGTCTTGTCGTTGAGCTTGACGGAGTGCTGGACCGCATTTCCGAATGGGGAGAACGCAATCTTGTCGAGTTCAACGCCAAGAAAACACAGGTGTGCGCATTCACTGCCAAAACGTCGCCATTCCTTTCCCATCCCACTCTTCAGAACACCCCACTGCCAGTGAAAGATAGCCTTAACATCCTTGGCATGGATGTTCGCAGCAACCTCAACCAACGGGACTACATCGAGAGCGTTATCAAAACAGCATCCCGTAAACTTGGAATCCTGAACAGAGTGAGACGATTCTTCACGCCTGAGCAGCTCTGTCTTTTGTATAAGACACAAGTTCGCTCGTGTGTGGAATATTGTTCTCATCTCTGGGACGGTTCCGCCAAGTATTTGCTAGAAGCTCTCGACAGGTTGCAGCGACGCGCTATCCGCATCATTGGTAGCCCAGAGGCAACTATGGCTCTGGAGCCTCTCCAACTGCGTAGAGACATTGCCAGGTTGAGTGTCCTCTACCGCCTTTACAACGGCGAATGCTCTGAAGAGTTGTTCCAACTGATCCCGTCCTCACCCTTCCACTCCCGCACCACACGCGCTGGTCTGCGTCAACATCCACACACGATCCAGCGACTGTCGGCCCGCACCAAAAGGTTCGGTGATTCGTTCCTGTGTCGTACTATCCAGACGTGGAACGCTCTTCCAGCGCATGTGTTTCCTTCTTCCTACAATCCCGGGTTTTTTAAGCGGGGCGTGAAAAGGCATTTATGCAGGCCTTCAAAATGAGATTGACCAGCAAAGTAGTTCTCAATTACTGTGCTTGTCAACCCCATATCTGGACCTCACGACTGCTTCCCATCAGGTGGAGTGAGGTCATCTTGAAGACCACTATAAAAAAAAAAAAAAAAAAAAAAAAATACTCAAATCTAGCCAAAAGCATGACCCTTTTTTCGTCACATGGCAAATTGTATAGATTAGGAAGTATCCGGTTCGCAATTTATCTAGATCCTTTTTCTATCTCCTAAAGATTCTTAAGAAAGTAATTTAATAGATTCAAATGCACTTATGCATGTAAATGTAACAGTCGGCTAGTCGGCTACAAATCAAAGCTAACCCAGAAACAATAGCGCAATTAGCATCACACGCTCAGTCGCCGGCGACTCGGCGAGCGCGGCGCATCTTACAACTTGTACTGCGCAAGTTTGGCGCTTAGTTGTTGCTAACTTAGCGGCGTGCGATGCCCACTCGTCCAGCTATTGTGTCTCGAATTCACTGGCTAAATGCAATAGAATTCCAGCCTACATACTATTAAACGTTACGTCATGATTGTTTTTTCCCTTAATAATGAAAAGGCATTAATTAACAAAAATACTCCAATCTAGCATGACCTTATTTCGTCACATGGCCATAGATGAGGAAGTGTCCAGTATATAATTTATGATGTCAAAACGTTTAGTCTAGATACTATTTTTTATCTCCTAAAGATTCTTAAGAAAGTGGATAAATACATTTAAATGCACTTATGCATGTAACAGTCGGCTAGTTGCTACAAATCAAAGCTAACCCAGAAACAACAGCGCAATTAGCATCACACGCTCAGTCGCCGGCGACTCGGCGAGCGCGGCGCATCTTACAACTTGTACTGCGCAAGTTTGGCGCTTAGTTGTTGCAACTTAGCGGCGTGCGATGCCCACTCGTCCTAACTGTTGTGTCTTAAATTCGTGGGCGAAATGCACTAAAATTTTAGCCTGTATATTGTTAAACGTAACGTAATGATGATTGTCTTTGCCCTTAATAGCGAAAAGGCATAGTTTACAATAATACTGTAATCTAACCAAAAGCGTGACCTCCTTTTTCGTTACTTGGCAAATTTTGTAGATTGGGAAGTGTCCATCATGCAATCAATGATGGCAAAACGTTTAGTCTAGACCCTAGTTTTATTTCTTAAAGGTTCTTAAGAGAGTGTATAAATAAATTTAAATGCACTTATGCTTGTAACAGTCGGCTAGTTGCTACAAATCAAAGCTAACCCAGAAACAATAGCGCAATTAGCATCACACGCTCAGTCGCCGGCGACTCGGCGAGCGCGGCGCATCTTACAACTTGTACTGCGCAAGTTTGGCGCTTAGTTGTTGCAACTTAGCGGCGAGCGATGCCCACTCGTCCTAACTGTTGTGTCTAGAATTCTCTAGCGAAATGCCCTGAAATTTTAGCCCGAACGCTGTTAAACGTTACGTAAAGATTTAACATTTTGCTGGTGTCGGTTTTTTCCCTTAATTACAAAAAGGCATTCACTTACAATAATACTCAAATCTAGCCAAAAGCATGACCTTTTTGTCGTTGCATCGCAAATTTTATAAATTGGGTAGTGTCCCGTACGCAATTTTAGATGTCAAAACGTTTAGTCTAGATACTATTTCTATCTCCTAAAGATTCTTAAGAAAGTAAATAAATAAATTTAAATGCACTTATGCATGTAAATGTAACAGTCGGCTAGTCGCTACAAATCAAAGCTAACCCAGAAACAACAGCGCGATTAGCATCACACGCTCAGTCGCCGGCGACTCGGCGAGCGCGGCGCATCTTACAACTTGTACTGCGCAAGTTTGGCGCTTAGTTGTTGCAACTTAGCGGCGTGCGATGCCCACTCGGCCAACTATTGTGTCTAGAATTCGCTGGCGAAATTCACTAGAATTTCAGCCCAAATACTGTTAAACGTTACGTAATGATTTAACATTTTGCTGTTGTTGGTTTTTTCCCTCAATCACAAAAAAGGCATTCACTTACAAATACTCAAATCTAGCCAAAAGCATGACCTTTTCTTAGTTGTTGCAACTTAGCGGCGTGCGATGCCCACTCGTCCTAACTGTTGTGTCTCAAATTGCGGGCGAAATGCACTAGAATTTAGCAAAGGCAGTCCTCATTCTGGTAACTGTTACACTAGTGAATTGAAATTATGTTGAAGTTAAGCCCTAGAAGTGAATTGAAATTATGTTGAAGTGGAGCCCATGATAATAAATAATAAATAAATATCTTTGGACATTATTCCACACAGCGCCATCTAGTCCCAAATGGGCTAATTTATAGTCCGTTATTATGGATACTAGACAACGGATAAACATACTTAAATACTTTTTCTTTTGTAAATACATACTTAACATACATAGGAAACACCCAGACCAATACAAACAGACATGTTCATGCACACAAATGTTTGTACTGTGCGGGGATCGAACCCGCGACCCTTGGTGTTGTAGCCGACTTCTCAACAATTACACCAAGACGGTCGTCGGTATAATGTAATGGCATTCATTTTTCTGATAGAATGAAGTAATTCTGTACCCCTACGACATGTATTTATAACACAGGAATGAATGGTACATAGGGTGGCTTTTTTCTACTAAAATACAGTTTTTAAATGACTTCGGCTGCATAAATGCTCAAAAGAAGAGGATTTAAGACGACTCCAGCGTATTTACTCGTCACAGTTTTGTAGACCTTCATATATCTATTTTTCCATACGTATTGGTCTTGTGCTAGGCTTTACCCATCCTCCTCATGAGTTCTCGCCTTTTCGTGGCGAGGGGGCTTAGTACCGGTGGTAGGGTGAACCACCGGGAAGTGAAGAGAACTCAGGCGTGGCAGTGTGGTGGCTTGGTCACTCACCCGCTACGGCCCGTGAGGGCGACACTTGGAGTTGCGGGGCCAGTGGGGCCTGCAAGACCACGGTCCTAGGGTCTGCGTACGGTGGGAGCCAGCGGGCCGGAGTGCCGGGGTGCTCTGGCTCGTATTGCACGGCGTCCACGGTGATAGCGGAAGTGCCTGCGTACTCCAGGTGCTTTCGTGGCTTCCCCCCTTTGTTGGGGGGTCGGTTGGAGGGTTGGAGGGGGCCCCGTTAGAGGGTAGGACTGGCGGCGGAGCAGTGCTATAAACCTTAAGAGGATCCAGCTTCGCCGCCAAAGTGCCTCGGTTGAGTGCCGTGGTGTTTTAGTCGGTAGGAGTCCGACATAACCTCGTCCCCCCCCCCCCGCGGGCGGCGAGGTATCCATGAGGATTTCCCCACGAAAAAAAAGGCTTTACCCATCTTTCTCATGATATCTCAAATAGTGCCTTCACATCTTTTAGCATTATGAAAACAAACCAATAGTACTAACTATCAAATACTAGCGAATGCGGTTTTTGGTACTACGGTCCGAATTTAGAGGCATTAAATTATTTTCGATAGCACAACAGCGCACGCCCGGGATAACTTTCAGTAGATTATTCAAAGCTATTTATTTGCATACGGCGTTAGCCGGTTTACATTTGAATATAGCGTCCATACTGGGTCTAATGGAAGTCCGAGTGAAGAGCTGGATGTGAGTTAGGTTGAATAGAAATTGTTTAAGTATTGATAATGCAGTCAGCACCATAATTATTGTGCTTACAGACTGATCAAATATGTCTGAAACATTTAGGAAAAGGACTAGTGAATGACATTTCAAATAAAAATAAAGTTCACATGATTTTGATATACTCCCTACTCACAATTGATAATTGGCTTGGAAAATACTACTGTGAACTAAAAACAGTCGAAGGTAAGGTCATAAAAAAATTCAAAAATGCTTGGACTGTTGACAGGTCCTGTCAGGTATAACACACATTTATTTTCTTGGTCCTTATTTTGACTTTTTGCGATGATATTCGAGATCTCTTTTCTTTCCTTTAATGTTTGTTCTTCTTTCTTCAATTATTTATTTCACTTTTTAAAGTGCATCACCACGCAAAGTTAACAAATACATACTTAAATGTTTTAATAATTCACTTAATAATGCCTGCTACAAAATCAAATACATTTTATGCTTACGCAGAGCGAACATACTCATTCCGCAGATTCCAGTACCGCAATAATTTGGAAACTAAAACTCCTGACGTATCTAAAATTTGTTTCCACCCGCACCGCGGAGTCAAATGCTATTAAAACTTTTAATGGCTTGAAGCATTCTTTCGGAGCTCTGTTCGAAGTGGTATTAATTAAAAAAGAGCTCGGATCAAGCACTCGCGGGTTGTGAGCGGCTGCTGCGGGACATACGGACTGTTAGAATGACGAATATACTCCTGGATTCGACCGCAAGTTTCCTGATTAAATTATAAACTTAGGAATTTGAACGAACGTTTGAAATGTTTCAATAATTTGGTGCTTTGGCTTAGTCAATAAAGGTTAAATACTTCTGCCGCCCTGTTAAGTCCATAGGACCAAGCGTCCCCTTTGTAGCGGCGTTTTGTTGCTGTGTGGTGTGAGACCTGTCATATCAATATAGAAGGTATGTACCGTGTGACGTGTGGCGGCTTCCGGCTTCATCGCGTGCGGGGCGAGTCCATATAAAATGTATGAGAATTACAGGAAGTCTGTGGCGTTTTGTGGGGCGTGGCGTATGGCCCGTGTGCGGGGACGCTGAAAAAGGCAGCTATACTTGTAAGAGCAGCTAAACTTTAATTTGTGTTTGTGAATTCGGCGGACAGTCGCTTGAGCGTTTTTTCATAGTGGTGGGGTATTTTCTGGCATGCCTTAATGTGGAAGTCTAAGTGTTCTTATATCTGATCAAAAGATAACTATACTTTTGATACCTACTCAATAACTAATTTAACCATCATTATTACATTCTAAAAAGCAAAGTAGCTCGTATGCCTCAATATATTACGTTTATACATTTGATAAAAGCAGAAAAAAATAAGATTCCTCGGCGCGAGAGCTGTGTGTCTCAGCCTAAACTTTCTCTATACGTTTCTTTAGGTAACATCGCAGTCCTAGGTTTCATTTGTCGTATTCATCCGCCAATATAATGTTCGGTTTAAGTGGATTTTAAAGACTTTGTGGGGAATTCTGTGAGACTTTCATTTTACTTATGGTTTTGACTTTATAACAAGAAGGTATCGTTTTAAAAACTTAAATGCTTTCAAATAATACCAGATGTAGAGTTTTAGTAGACATGTTATAAAAAGCTCAAAAGCCATTTGACTTAAATTGGCTGGCCTATTGGCGCAGTAAGTTGGGATCCTGTCCAAAGAGCCAAAGGTCATTAGGTCGATTTTAAAATGAATAAATGAAATGAATAAATGAATTATGAAACATTAAAATTGTTAAAACGCCTTCATCTAAGAACGACCAAACTAAGAGATATTCATGGACGAGACTATAAATACGTGTATGTATCGCTTTGTGAAGAAGTTTTTGTAGAAAGCGAGGAGGTTAAGGAAGGTACTTTTCTTTAAGGTCTTTTCGTTGAACTCAACCTCTATTCGATGTTAAATGTGACAAACAAACAAGCAAACGCATTCGCCCACGATGGCGCGAAGACACATTAAGATGTGCACACACAGTCGGGCCAGCGCACACAAGCTGTGCAAATATTGGGCGGCCTAGAACGACCACGATTGGTTTGTCTGTCCGTTAGCTTGTAGATCAAGCTGTTGACGTTGGGAAATTCAGGGCTTTGAGATTGCAAACACGCTGGAATTACCGTTAAAATGGAAACTTTAATGGTTACAGGTCCGCACTTAGAGATTGAAGACTCTTGCTCTGTCAGGCAGCATCGATCAGATTGGATGTCCTAATTGACTAAAAGGTAGCATATGTTGTACAATCAGCATCAATGATGAAAATGATGAAGTTTTAAGATAGTTAATAATAGATAACACCATAAGGTGTTTTTTTTTCTACCAGTGATATTATAATGCTATGCTGTAGGCTGCAAGGATGTCAATATATGCTACGAAACTATTTAATCATTTTCACAACATAGCAACGGAACATAGCACATTTCTGGTGGATAAGCACCTTTATGATTTAACCATTGCCAACTAATTACAGTAACACAAATTAAAAAGAAACACTATCTCAAACCTAAATCCGCAGACAAGACAAACAAGAAAATGTGAGAATAAATTCGCCTTAAACATAGCAAAAACAGGCCGACCGTCAAATCATCTTTAAACAGAAATTATAAGAAACTCGCAAAAACATTCCAAAGCAAAATAAAAAGCGGATGGTATAAATAAAAAGAAATACAGAAACGCCTACATTAAGATGATTAAAGGAGCCGTAAGTCCTCATTTTTTTACGTCGCAAACAATAAACAAAATCTACTTCGCGTCCAATCTGTCGCATTTTCTTTGTCCACTGCGTGGGGCTAAGCAAAAAGCGAGATATTCATAACTTTTCGAACATCTTGCTATCGTCATTATTATTTATTACACATTTAAGGCTGCTCTCTTTGCTTACTTCACTACACTTAGTCCAGTCATTATAGTAAGTTCACCTCGGAATTCGAGATACCCAGCTGTAAGTCTGTAAATACTTGTATATTGACACCCTAAAAGTTGTCTCAAAACCTACATATGGTAGGGTGTACGCAACTATTAAATTTCAAGGTCAAATGTCACAAAAATCGATTTTTTGTAAATATCTCATTTCCTTTGGGTTTTTTGCTATTTCTATATATTATCAATATTGTAGAATACAAAATTCTCAAAAAAATTTTCATACGGTGAACCGTTTTCGAGATAGAGGGCGGAGGGCGCGCGGTCACAGCATCACTTCAGGTCAACCGGTGCCTCCGGTCAAAAACTTAAAAAGTGAAAAAATGTGAAGTCTCGATCATCTTCGTTATCTGCATTACGTCAAGTCAAGTCTACAGAACTTAATAAAGCTGTGCAGCTTTCAAATATTCCACCAACAAGAGCAGCTGCTCATCAACATTGTAAAAACAACAACGTTGTCGAAAAACGTTTCGCATTGCCCAATCCCATACCTGGGGTTCCAAATCATGCCCTAACCAAGTTTGAACTTGATAATATACATACATACATACATACATACCCTCACGACCATATCCCTAATGGGTTAGTCAGAGGCGCACTGACTGTTGCCGTCATGGTGAACGGAACATTCAGGAGCCCACATTTCGCATAATATACACGTTGTTGTTTTTACAATGTTGATGAGCAGCTGCACTTGTTGGTGGAATATTTGAAAGCTGCACAGCTTTATTAAGTTCTGTAGACTTGACGCAATGCAGATAACGAAGATGATCGAGGCTTTTCACATTTTTTCACTTTTTAAGTTTTTGACCGGATGCACCGGTTGACCTGAAGTGATGCTGTGACCGCGCGCTCTCCGCCCTCTATCTCGAAAACGGTTCACCGTATGAAAAAAATTTTGAAACAAAATTTGTAGAGAATTTTGTATTCTACAATATTGATAATACATACAAATAGCAAAAAACCCAAAGGAAATGAGATATTTACAAAAAATCGATTTTTGTGACATTTGACCTTGAAATTTAATAGTTGCGTACACCCTACCATATGTAGGTTTTGAGACAACTTTTAGGGTGTCAATATAGAAGTACACACATCAAAAGTGTCTAGGGATATCTCAAGCATTTTCATACAAAGTATAGCTATTGGGGAGGCTGTAAAAATTAAAATATTGATACCAACGTAGAAATTTTTAGGACACAGAAACTGCTATATCTGCCCTTTCAGATTGTATAAAGAAATTCATTGTGGTAGCATTATTGTACAATCGTAAGGACGTTAAAAAAAAGACAGATTTTTCTTTTAAAAGGTTTCAAAATTTTAGCAAAATCAAACGTTTTTTTTGTAATATTCTTAACCTTTATCTTATGCCTGTTTCCTCGAGTTATTCTAAGATAATGCTGAGCATTTTCTAATATCTTTGATTTTGCTAAAATTTTGAAACCTTTTAAAAGAAAAATCTGTCTTTTTTTTAACGTCCTTACGATTGTACAATAATGCTACCACAATGAATTTCTTTATACAATCTGAAAGGGCAGATATAGCAGTTTCTGTGTCCTAAAAATTTCTACGTTGGTATCAATATTTTAATTTTTACAGCCTCCCCAATAGCTATACTTTGTATGAAAATGCTTGAGATATCCCTAGACACTTTTGATGTGTGTATTTACAGACTTACAGCTGGGTATCTCGAATTCCGAGATTCTTACCTAATTTAAGCTTAAATGACTGGACTAACTTTATTGTGCAATCATAGCGTGACTTTTACCTGTCACTGCGTGTGTTTTTACCGAAACACGGAGATGCGCGAAAAATATTTCAAAGGTCAGAGTTTTCACCCATTTTACAACCCGCTCTTCCATACGTAGCTTAACAGCGGTAATGATTGCTGGTGTGGTGACATCCCACTGTGGTGCTGGTGTGGTGGTTGAGGTGTCCGTGGCGCAGTTGTGATAGTGATCGCTGTTGTAAAGCAACACACGCCGGGCCGGAAATGGGATGGGTGACCACCCCGACCGAGTTTGTGATATGTGTATTTCGGGTGCTTCTCCGTGCTCCGGAAGGCACGTTAAGTAGTTGGTCCCGGTTGACATCGCTAGATTTCAGTCGTTAAGCCTAGTCAGAGACCTTAGGGCGGCTTGATAACATCTGACATTAGGGTTGCTCACTAGCCCTCCAACAATCCGCACTGAGCCCGCGTGTTGGAGTATGGCTCAATCCACCTCATAGTTGAGGTGAGGCCTGTGCCCAGCAGTGGGACGTATATAGGCTGTTTATGTGTGGTGACAGCGGCGGTGACTCAGTGGGGTGCCTCACATTCTCACCCGCTCACTCCGCGGCCCCACCTCCGATTCTTTCTCAGACGCCACTCACTGTCCGCTGCGAGCGCCTTTCAGAGTTGCGACTGAGGAGAGAATTGGTCAAAACCCAATTACTAGAGACGGGCCGTTTTTATTTATTCAGAACACAACTTGAAACTCTTCTACATAGTTGGAACCGAATTTGTGAGCCGATGAATAGGGATCCTATTTTCTAATCTGTCTGGATAAGGGTTAGAAATATCCGGTGTTAATATAATGCCCATATTTTTGTACCAACTCTCTTTATAACTTAGACGAAACTTTCTAATACCTCTAGTACATATTGTTTAGTAGTTTTAAACAACATAGTTTTATTTATTTATTTATCTTATTGTTTATTGCACAAGACGCCGCTACTTACGGTCCGCTTGGAACGGTAGTGTTATGGTATGACTTCGGGTCCTTTAGGAAAAAGCATATAGGTATTCCTTTTGAAAGGCAAGCGACGTATTTCGTGACACTCGTGGTGTTGCGGTTGTTGATATGAAGAAGTGATTACACTCTAACTTGTGTCTCTCTTTTAAAAGTAATTGTAACTTTGCATCAGGTGAGATTGCTGTCAAATCTATTTCAATTAAATATCATAAATAAAACAACTTTACGGATTCTACTCGCGGTCTTATATTTCATTTTCTAACCCGAGGTTTCGACTACTTTACAGCAGCCGTGGTCACGGGATGACAAAGATGTTATATGTCACCAAACAGTAAAAAAATTCTGCAACCCTCACTTAACTGCCTTCATTTCCACTAACATTACTAGAAATGTTCCTATCCACGCAGTATGAACTCACTGGATCATACTGCGCGTACGTTTCTAGTTGTTTCAAAGTTGTTTTATTTCGATGTATAGTGTTCGCGTAAATATTAGAAAAGATTAAAAATAATAATCTTGTGACGAATGTCAAATAAACTCGAACACGACCCTTTGCCAAACTCATGTTTCTTCTACGCTTATATTCTCAATCAAGGCAATACAAATGAAACATTATGACCCCAATTCTTTTAGAACCTCTAATCTATACAATGTATAGTCATGCCCTTTAATAACTGCACACAACTTGCGATCGCGGTATACATTATTTCCGTGACCCCAATCTTTTTCCTTTTAGACACGGTTTTTAGGGCGAAACCTCTAAAAATATTACAAGGGGTGAACAAAGAGTTTTTGGCTCCCGTTTAAGTTTAATAGCGGGTATATACGTATACTTACTTGCTATGTCGGAATAAGGCACAAAAGGAGCATGTAGCCCGTCAGCGGCCTCTGAGCTGCTCCGTGACACATGGGCTGGTAGGATGGACAACTTATTTTCGTTTGTAACATACCCTATGCTATATTTTTCCTGCGTATTTGAAAAAAAATAACCGTAACACTGCAACTATTGGTATTTGATAATAATCCGGTCAATTTAGACATTCAAAGTTACATAAATTCCCACCAAGCTGAAAATCGGTAAGATTGTTTGAAATATCATTAAAAACAAAATTTGAAAGTTCCCCATCTTTCCCCTGTAAGGAAAAAAAAATATTCAAGGTCAAAGGTAAAAAAAATGAGTTTTTCGCGATTTTCAGCAAAACGGTAAGTCTTATCATAAAAATATCTCAGACAAAAATTGTAGATCATAAAATTATCTACAAAAAATAATTCATACTTTTTTTTCTACGAGCCACCGTTTTTGAGATATAACGATTCAAAAAGATGTAAAGTTGTAATCGTCATAATATGCACACGTTTCCACGCCACCTATGAGGTAGTGTACTTTTTTTTTTTTTTTTTTTTTTTTAAGTAGGGGAAATGCCTTACGCATACCCGTCCACCGGGGGACGGACGGGTTATGTCGGACTCTCCACTGGAAAGGTGGTATACCAGTGGCCCTACCGACTAAAACCCCTACTACTCCCTCTTATCGTCCGTATAGTGGGGGAACACGGTGAGTAGCGCGAAGCCTGTTACGCGTTCCCCCGGACGGAGCCCGCCTGGACGGCGGGCCGGAAGCGACCCCCCCTTCGTGAGGGGAGGCCAGAAGGGACAGCCGAGGATGTCAAGCCGTCCCTACCAGGCAGCGGTGAAACCCGTGCAATGCTGGCGGCGGCACCCCCGTACCACGCGCCAGCTGGCCACCGTACGCAAACCCTACTGGGCCCGCAACCACGAGCCACCCAAAGGGCGGCTCCGCTGCCGTAACCTTCGGTACGGCCCCGCCGGGCCGCGACGCACAGGGGGGATCAGCCTCGGATCACTGGCCCCCACCAACCGGTTGTGCGCCGCGGCCCCAACCACGCGCCTCAAGGCGCCTGCAGGCCCCACTGGCCCCGCATCCCCACGTCGCCCTTACGGGCCGCAGCGACCCTACTGGGCCCGCAACCACGAGCCACCCAAAGGACGGCTCCGCTGCCGTAACCGGCGGTACGGCCCCGCCGGGCCGCGACGCACAGGGGGGATCAGCCTCGGATCACTGGCCCCCACCAAACGGTTGTGCGCCGCGGCCCCAACCACGCGCCTCAAAGGCGCCTGCAGGCCCCACTGGCCCCGCAGCCCGTCGCCCTTACGGGCCGCAGCGGGTGGGTGTCCAGTCCACCACGCTGCCACGCCTGGGTTCTCTTCGCTTCCCGGTGGTGCCCCTACCACCGGTACTAGGCCCCCTCGCCACGCCGAGGCGAGAACCCGTGAGGGGGGAGGTAGTGTACTTAGCGCAACTTTTACAGCTTTTTGAATCGTTATATCTCAAAAACGGTGGCTCGTAGAAAAAAAGTATGAAGTAATTTTTTGTAGATCATTTTATGATCTACAATTTTTGTCTGAGATATTTTTATGATAAAACTTACCGTTTTGCTGAAAATCGCGAAAAACTCATTTTTTTTACCTTTGACCTTGAATATTTTTTTTTCCTTACAGGGGAAAGATGGGGAACTTTCAAATTTTGTTTTTAATGATATTTCAAACAATCTTACCGATTTTCAGCTTGGTGGGAATTAATGTAACTTCACTCTTATTTTTTGGTCTAATTTGACCGGACTATAAGTCTTTCTAACTTTCACAAAAGTGTTTTCCTGGTAGGAACTACATATGTAGAAAAAGAAAATACTAACGTACCACTTAAGTATATATTGTTCACTGAACAACCCTTCGTAATCTAGTAAGTTGCCGAAGCTGCTAATTTCTATCGTCGCACCGCTTGCCATCATCACGAAGTTCCTATTTCAGCGTTTTTGTCATAGCCGTCACCTACGTTCTAAAACAAATATCCTGCTCCGTACAAAACATTCCGCTGGTTCTTTGTCTAGTTCTTTAACTATTTCTGCAGTACGACTCTGTAACGAACTGCCCATCTCTTTCCGTAATTCTACAAGCAAGTACTGTTTTAAAAAAGCATTCCACGATCACCTCAAAGAATCAGCGTCTCACCAATTACATCACGATAATTCGGATTCACATAACACACACACATAGACGGCCTATATACGTCCCACTGCTGGGCACAGGCCTCACCTCAAGTATGAGGTGGAACAAGCCATACTCCAACACGCGGGCTCAGTGCGGATTGTTGGAGAAGCGTAAGGTTAGTGAGCAACCTTAATGTTAGATGTTATCAAGCCGCCCTAAGGCCTCTGACTAGGCTTAATGACTGACATCTGGCGACGTCAACCGGGACCAACTTCTTAACGTGTCTTCCGAAGCACGGAGATGCCCGAAATACACATCACTAAATTTCGGTCGGGGTGGTCACCCATCCCATTTCCGATCCGGCGTGTGTTGCTTTACAACAGCGATCGTCACCGATCACTGTCACAACTGCGTCACGGGCACCTCAATTTGCTCGTTAGTTCGGCTGGTGAGAGCACCGAAATGACATTCAAATTCAGATTCAGTATGTTATAATTGCTAAAGCATGCTAGCCATCTGTTCCAGCGGTGTGTGCCCTCCAGGAGTCGCTAGCCCCCCGGCGTCGCTCAGTTTAATAATGTGGACAGCGCACTTTCATAAGCCACTGGCGTCTCAGTGCGGATGCCATTCCTCCACTTGATCACTGTTCGATACAGGCCTCGGGACGGACGAGATTGTTTCCTTTGCCCACTGCATCATCTTTTGGTGAGATTATTCTTCTTCTTTAATTTCGATTGTGGCTCCGCTTGCCATCATCATGAAGCACCAATTTTAGCGTTTTTGACATAGCAGACAAAAATAATATCCTCTGCCGTACAACACATTCCCCTGGTTCTTTGTCCAGTTCTTTCGCTATTTCTGCAGTACGTCGTCGTAACGAACTGCCCATCTCTTTCCGTAATTCTACTAGCAAGTACTGTTATAAAAACAGCTTTGCACGATCACCTCAAAGGATCAGCGTCTCACCAATTACTCACGATAATTCAGATTCAGTATGTTATTTGCTTAAGAATGCTAGCCATCTGTTCCAGCGGTGTGTGGCCTCCAGGACTCGCTAGCCCCCCGGCGTCGCTCAGTTTAATAATGTGGACAGCGCACTTTCATAAGCCACTGGCGTCTCAGTGCGGATGCCATTCCTCCACTTGATCACTGTTCGATACAGGCCTCGGGACGGACGAGATTGTTTCCTTTGCCCACTGCATCATCTTTTGGTGAGATTATTCTTCTTCTTTAATTTCGATTGTGGCGCCGCTTGCCATCATCTTGAAGTTCCAATTTTAGCGTATTTGACATAGCAGACAAAAATAGTATCCTGCTCCGTACAACACATTTCTCTGGTTGTATGTCCAGTTCTTTTGCTATTTCTGCAGTACGACTCTGTAACAAACTGCGCATCTCATTCCGTAAATTTTAAAAGTTCTAATAACAGCTTTGCAAGATCACCTCAAAGGAGGATAATTCAGATTCAGTATGTTATAATTGCTTAAGAATGCTAGCCATCTGTTCCAGCGGTGTGTAGCCTCCAGGACTCGCTAGCCCCCCGGCGTCGCTCAGTTTAATAATGTGGACAGCGCACTTTCATAAGCCACTGGCGTCTCAGTGCGGATGCCATTCCTCCACTTGATCACTGTTCGATACAGGCCTCGGGACGGACGAGATTGTTTCCTTTACAGGATATTTGCCCTTTCGTGTTTCTGGAACGTGTAGCCTCAAGGTATTCCAGATGTTGAGACGGTGGGAAGAGGACGGGGATATTTGAATACAACTATGTTTTTTTATGTTATGTTATGTTTTTTTTATTTCATTCTTCTTCTCTAATTTCGATTGTCGCGCCGCTTGCCATCATCTTGAAGTTCCAATTTTAGCGTATTTGACATAGCAGTCAAAAAGAATATCCTGCTTCGTACAACACATTTCCCTGGTTGTATGTCCAGCCAGTTCTTTTGCTATTTCTGCAGTACAACTCTGTAACAAACTGCCCATCTCTTTCCGTAAATCTACTAGCAAGTCCTGTTTTAAAAAAGCATTGCACGAGCACCTTAAAGGATCAGCGTCTCACCAAATACAGCACGATAATTCAGATTCAGTATGTTATAATGGCTTTAGAATGCTGGCCATCTGTTCCAGCGGTGTGTGGCCTCCAGGACTCGCTAGCCCCCCGGCGTCGCTCAGTTTAATAATGTGGACAGCGCACTTTCATAAGCCACTGGCGTCTCAGTGCGGATGCCATTCCTCCACTTGATCACTGTTCGATACAGGCCTCGGGACGGACGAGATTGTTTCCTTTGCAGGGGATATTTGCCCTTTCGTGTTTCTGGAACGTGTAGCCTTAAGGTATTCCAGTTGAGACGGTGGGAAGAGGACGGGGATATTTGAATACAACTATGTTTTTTTTATTTCATAGTAAACAGTATGAAAAATTGGAAACAGGAATAAAAAAAAATATCTGTAGCAAAACTGTGCAAATATGGTGAAAAAAATCATCAGAACACAGTTTTACACGATTGTTCATCATAAATGTCTTGGGTGAGGATCGTTGTATTTTACGGTATTTATTCAAATCTTGTAAATCTTCTTATTTAGGGCGACCACTAAGAAGAACCATTATTTATGAACGGGTTTATAGAAATCCTTTTCCATTGAACAATCATTCACATAATAATAAATAAATACTAACCCCCCTATTCATGAAAACGAACGCGATGCTAAAGCATAGTTTAAGCAATTGATGTGTTATGTCACTTACTTGCAAATGGAGGCAACAACAAGAATGAAAGAGACAAAGCGATACACAAGTTAACGTGTTTTTGATGAGCTGCTTAGGATTTTATGAATAAGGGGGTGAATATCACATGTTACTAGTACTTATTGTTATTATGCCTCTAGATGTCCTGAGCTAAGAAGCCATACAGGCTGTTTGTATTCAACGTGCCCGTGCCGTGATGATAGCCCAAATAAAATGATAATAATCAAATTCTGGCTAGTAACTTTTTATGGCAAGTTTATTGTAAGGACATTTTGATGTCAATCGTAAAAATATAATCGATGGTATATTAGTTAACTTACCGCCGAATGTACAAACGTTAATTAACGCTAAGCACGCGCTCACGCCCATGCTGTCAATAGAACTGAAAGGGACAACATGCGCGTGTTTAGCGTTGATGGAAGTTTTTGAATTCGGGCGTTAACTGCTTACTTATCTGGTTACAACGATTTGGTTTTTTTCCTATATATTTTTTTAAAGTTCCAGTCCAATGCTAGGTGTGCATACACAATTTATTACCTATTGCTTAAAATATATCTGAACAAAATAACATTGGCTGTGAACTATACCAATAAATTGAGCCAAAATGTAATTCGTGTTGATGGAACAATAATATTTGTCAGCCGTGTTTGTGGGATCGTCGTTATTTTTTGATTTACATAGCTCGGTCGGAAATTTGCGATCCTCGTTGGTAACCGCACTGCACATTTTAGGATTTTGTGTTAAATTTAATTAGGAATTTTTGGTTTGTGGGTAAAATTATCGGGGTGGAAATATAACTTTAGAAGACTAAAAAAACATTCTGAATGCCGTCTGTAGTTTTTGCTTAATTGCTAATTATAGTGAAGGGTAACAGCAACTAGTAAGTAGTAATCATAGGTGAGCTCAAGGTCACACATTACTAGTCAACGTCCAACAGTAATTTTGTGACTTAGGTACAGAAATAATAAAGAAATTCTTAGAACTAAAATCAATTACATTAGAGGGATGTTGTAGTATACCTATCTATTCTTGCACCATTCTCCACTGCACTATTTTGTTTCTATAATAAAAATGGTATGTAAAAGATCGCTTTTAGCGAGAGACCGCTGATTGTACCTTGACTTTTAAGATTCGGTGAGTTTTGTCACCTTAAATGGTAGTGTTCCACCACTATAGATGAGGTAGATTTATCAAAAAATAAAACAATAAAAGCAATCCAATAATGCAGTTTGTTTGTCTACTAATAATATTGTTGTTTTTGCACCACCGATACGCGCAGCGTTCACACAGAATATTAATTGTTGCGGTCGGCGATGGCTTCAAATATTCAAACGGACTTTCTGAAATGTTAAACCTCAAATAATCAGCAAATAGTATTCTGCATAGATTTAAGTATTGTAGGTCAAGCACAGTGGATCGACGATAGATAAATTGAAATATTTTGTTTTGTGAATGGTGTACGGTGGCCGGCACATCACGCTACCCATTTCCGGTCAGTCCTCCTTGCTCTATCGTGAACAAATGTCATTTGGCAAGATCGAGAAAAAAAACGGAAATGGGGTAACCTGATGTGCTGTTGACTGTACAACCGAGGTTGTTGTGTTAACAGAGAGATAACAGCCCAATTAGCCAAACCTGAAAAAGGTTAGTATTTTTATAGACAACCTGTACTTAACGTACATATTGCTCAAACGTATTTACTAATCGATTACTCGTTGCCGATACGTATAATGCTTGAATTATACTGTTGGTCAGTGAAGCTCAAGCGCATTAACCCGGCCCATAGAGCCGGTTGGCTGTATGGGCCATTAGCTGGAAAGAGAGCAGAAATACGCCTAATGGGCGTATATGTTTGTTTATGAACGATTGGTAGGTTTTTTGCTGTTATTATGGTCTGATTTTCGCGCATACTATTGAATAACACGTTAGAGAAATGACGCGACTTCCTAAAGGTACTTTTTCAATGACTTTGGGAGCGGTTTTGCCTATCGCTCCGCTCTTCGTCGAGAATGACTCAATAATACAAACCTTGAATGCGGAATTAGAGACCATTCAAGTTTTTAGTTTTCTTGCGTATACTAGGACGCTCGTTAAATTAGTCAAACTCCTTACTACTAAATTATTCGCATGTTCTGTTAGTGGTTCGTCATAGTACAACTGTTTGCACTTTAAAAGGAAGACTTCAAATTCAAATTCAAATTTCTTTATTGCATGTCACAATGTTGATATGGTACTTAGGTGGTAGTAGCACTTAAAAGTACATGTGACGCCCCGTGAGGGCACAGCAACAATACAGAGGTGCAACTTATATATATATATATATACTATTTTACAATTAATTTTATATGTATTACTCTATAATATAAATTGCAATTAAAATTATACATTTATTGTCGACAGAAAATTCTCTCTAAGATTTATAATCAAAATATTCACTTAAATTATAAAAGCACTTGGTTATTAACAATTTTTTTAATTCTTTTTCAAAACATGGTGAACTATCTATATTTCTAATGAAGTTAGGCAAGTGATTATATATTTTTATGATCATGTAATGAGGGCTGGATGTAACTATTTGTAGCTTAGAGAAAGGTAACATAATTTTATTTTTATTGCGGTCATTTCTTTTTATAACAGAAGTCGGTAAGAAGGTAAACAAACTTTTATGCTTTCGAACAAACTTACATGACTCTAATATATACATCGAAGTGAGTGTGAGAATTTGATGTTTGATAAAATGGGGCCTGCATGACTCTGTTTGCTCAATATTGGTGAGAATTCTGATACATTTCTTTTGGAGCAAAAAAATTTTATCTACTTCGGACTTAACTTGTCGTTGCCATTTCAGGTGCCAACTAATTTAAGTATCTCCAGGATATGCCTTTCAAGTTTATGTGGTGATGGGGGGATGGAGAGGCCAGCTTATCAGGATACTGAACTGTTAAATTTTCTCACTGTCTAATAATGAGGACAGTTAAGGAGTGGAACTTGCATGTTCCATCTTTATTATGAGGCTGAATAGGCATTACAGGGCAAACATCATCATTTATCGCCAAGTGAAACAGTGCCCCTATTACTGCCTAGTTTATAGCATAAATAATAATAAAATAGTCAAAAGTCAGCAAGAAAATATGTAAAGATAGGAAAACCAGAAAAGACATTCAATCTTGGCATCAGGCGGGAATCGAAGCCGCGTCTATCGCAAACCGGGCGACTGCTCTAACCATTGTGCTACCGAGACCATTAACAGACCGGCCGAATTTTTCTGGTAAGTATATCATACCTGGCAGCCAGGTTTGTTTCACCAATGTGTAGGCATATACCTTAAATATTGGTGAAACAAACCTAGTGCAGTCGCCCGGTTTGCGAAAGACGCGGACGATTTAGTACGATGATAATGCATTATCCCTAATGCTAAAAAATAAAATAACCTCAAAAAATATGTGTCCAAATATGAACCGTCAAAAAACTCACGACTAACTACTTACCTACTTAAAAAATCCTCGCCAAGTTAAAAGTAAAATTTCAAACGCTCTTTTCCAGAACAGCCGCAAACAGGTAAGTTGCAAACCGACGAAAACGGACTTATTTGTTATTTTTCTAAATAAACGTTAACAAAACTTCTCGGGCAAGTTGAGAGCGCCCCAGGTACTTACGGCTCCTTTACGGGAGGCCGACTCATTAGTGAACCAAGTAACGCCTTGTGTAACTGAAGTTTTGGGCAGGTTTTTTAACGGCATTATTAATTAAAAAACAATGAAAAATTTACGCAGGGGGGCTAAAAAGGCGACATTAGATGTTTCAAATCTAAATCATTCTTCATCCTAAAACGGCAACTTATTAGGTGAAACATAATATGAACATAATCTGTTTCATATCTGAATCATAACTGAATCATATTTTTAGTCTTTTTCAGCCAAAAGGTGACTTGCCACGGTAAAGTCAACAGCATGTCAGGATACCCAGTTTCTTAGTCTTTTTCGGCCAAAAAGTGACCCGCGAGTTACAGTCAACAGCATGTCACTCTACCTAGTTTTTGATCGTTTTCTTGTCAAAAAGTGACTTGCGAAGTACAGTCAACAGCACGTAAGGCAACCCAGTTTTTTATCTCCTTCGTGTCAAAAAGTGACGTGTGGGTTACAACATACAGATGATTCATATTGAATAAGAATCATATTATGATTCAGATATGTAACAGATCTGAATCATATCTGAATGACAATATGAAACGTCTAATGTTGCCTTTTTAGCCCCCCAGGGTCCCAAGTCTGCTAATTTTAAGACGCCGCAATCGAGTCGGCATGGAATCGTAATCGTCTAATTTGACACATTTGGTATTCCGCTCCTTAAAAAAGACCAATGATTCTCCATCGAAACTGGTTATTGCACTTTTTGGTAGTCTGCTCACTAATAGCGGTACATTGGTAAGCCGATTGTAAGAATTACGGTAGTCCGCTCCTTATTTGACGTTTGTTTGACGTTTAGCTCAATCGTATCTCTTTGACAATTGTGTTATTGAACAACAACACCTCTTGCAGTCATTGTGCTTAGATATTCGCCTGACTCGCGCGCCACGAGCGGACGCGTCGCACTGTTTGTTTAAATTAAATCCTTCGTTCGAAAATCAGTGTTATTCTAAAATAGTACTAATCGTCTTTGATATAAAGTAAAATATCATTAGCCGGTATTAACGCATCAGTACCGTGCCGCGACAACAACGTGACTCACAGTGAAGGGTCCGGACCGATCGCCGTTTTGTCTCATTCGCACCATCGCACAGACTAGATGGAGGACAGAAGCAGTTTCAGTACATTCGCAATCCAACGCTCACCCCCGAATAAGCGTTATGATTCTGATCCAGATTTATCGAACGTGAGCACGAGAAAGCGGAAGTATGGCTTGGATATCACGGAATCACTTCAAGAGCTCTCTAATAACCTGATAAAGAAAATGGATAGTCTTAAAACCGAGTTCGATAAAAATCTAACACAAATAAACGATACATTAAATGATGTTATTAAAAAAGATCTTACAAAATTAAAGGAAGACTCGATAGAACTTAAAACGGAATTCAAAAATATTCGAAAGGAATATGCAGAAGTTAAAACACACGTTGCCGAGTTAAGAGCACAGCAGTCCAATGTGCAGAAGGAAATCACAACACTTCAACAATCAGTGCAATTTAATACTGAATGGCAAGACGAAACCACAAAAAAGATTGATGTCCTGTCTGAAAAAACAAAGAAAATAGATGACCTTGAATCAGGAATGAATAATCTTAAACTACAAAATCTGCAACTGAAATTACATATGAATTCGAATGATCAAAGAGATAGGATGCTTAATATAGAAATTGTCGGTGTGCCCGAATCAAATAACGAAGACCTAACTAATACTATCTTGCAAATAGGAAAACATATCGGAATCGAAATTTCATCAAGTGATATTATACAGGTTAATAGGGTGGCCCCGAAAGTAAAACTGCCTGGCCGGCCTAGAGTGATTATTGGCAAGATGACATCGAGGCTCCTGAGGGATAACATTATATCCATAGCACGTAAGAAACGCATTAGCACCAGGGACATCGGGATCGTAGGTGAAAGCAAACAAATTTTCATCAATGAACACTTAACGCCTTTTAACAAGCAGCTCCTAAAAACGTGCAAGGATTTTGCCAAATCGAAGCAGTACCAGTTTGTCTGGACGAAGAACGGAAGAATTTTTATACGACAAAACGACACCTCTCCGGCACTGCAAATCTGCGACGAGGAGGATCTCAAAAAAGTTACTGGTACCAAGAAGTAGTTATGGTGGACTGGACTTCTTCAAAAATTGAGTGTAGTGATTGTGGTTCTTGTTATTTCGGTGGTTTCAAATATTTTTATTGCCAGGTAAAAAAACACTTTAAATCTTTTTACATTATTATGTTGCGCATAGGCGTGTCTGTATCTGTCGTTTCTCTGAAACGGGTCTACTCTGTGACCATACTAGATATTATTGTTTTGTTGTGTGCTGGGCTTGCCGTTCCCTTTCGCTTAACGTATAATTTTATAAGAATGTATTTTCGATTACCTTATCAGCACTCACAATGCTCCTTCTATTCAAGGTATTTTATCAAAAAACTAGCAAAATTATACTTTGAACCCTGTTTAAGTAATTTAATATTTTTTTCCGCACAAATAATTAAGCCTAAGAATTTTCATAGTAATTACAAATACTCTTATTTAGCTCGTCTGATCTCTTGCACCATGTTTTCTAGCAAAGAAATAAGTACATACATACAAATATTAACACCACTTGACATTACGTGCACTGTTTTTTGTGGTAGCTATAACTTTATTCTACTATACCGTCAATTTGTGATTCGAATGCGCATGCTGACTAATCACTGTATTATTCACAGATCTTTGTCACAAATTGACTTTTTGCTTTGCAAATCATATTATGAGTTAATGTCATCTTACAGAAAAGGTGAAAATTTAGAGTACAGTCGTGGATCTCATTGTGCAACGTTTGCAATACGTAAAATCCTAAAAGCTTCTAATAAAAATAATACCTCTTCTCAGTCGTCGTTATTTGTTACAATAAATACAATAAACATAAGAAATACATTACGTTCACGGGTTATTATACTTTTAAATAATATTATTTACGGAAAATATTCATCAAAGAGGGCTTAAAGAAAGAATTATTGATATTTTATCAAAATGCCCGTGGATTGAGAACAAAATGTTTACAATTGCGACAGCAAATACTATGTAACGAATATGACATTATTGTAATTACAGAAACATGGTTGCACGGTGGGATTTTCGATAGGGAATTTTGTGACAGTAGATATGACGTTTTTCGACATGATCGGGATTTAGACCGGTGTGGCAAGAAGACAGGTGGCGGTGTTTTGATATTAATACGCCGCGAATTAGGCGCGTTGCCCTGCGCGGTCGCCGCCGCCGCCGCGGCTAGCTGCGACCCGCGCACGGAGATTGTGACGGCGACGCTGCCGGCGCGCGCGCTGGCGTCTACCGCTGACCTTTACATAAGCGCAATTTACACCCCGCCCGACTCGGAGCGTATTCCGGGGGATATTGAATGCCTACTGCAAACTATTAAATCTATAATGGAAAATGAAAACCTACAAAACCATTATTTAATAATTGGCGACTTTAATTTACCATGCATATCATGGAATAATGATGGCCCCATGCACATAAATGTAGGTAACGTAGATGTACAAGCCGCCGGGATCAGCTTAACCGAAGAATTGAGTTTTTTGGGTTTAAAACAATACAATACAATTCAAAATTATGCCGGTAATACCTTGGACCTCGCCTTCTCCGATCTTCCTCTTGAGATCAGTAGTTGCAATTTCCCTTTAGTAGACATTGATCGCGCTCACCCAGCTCTTGTTATAGAAGTTATGGACATCACAATAACTCCTCTGGTGGAAGCATCACTTCCTAAATTTAACTTCAAAAAAGGGGATTATTTTAAAATAAATGAAGCCTTTGGTGCCATTAATTGGCGATCCCTATTAAGTACATGTGGTGCTGAGGACGCTTGTAATGCGTTTTATGAGACAATTAATGAAATAATAGCTAAACACATTCCTGTTAAAAAATCTTTCAGTAATCATAAATATCCTGTCTGGTACAGTCCAGCCCTAATCAAAATAATTAAAGAAAAGTCCAAGGCACACAAAAAATGGAAAAAATTGGGCAATCTTTTAGATTATGATGAATTTTCTTTTTTGCGAAAACGACAAAAACGAGTCGCAGATAAATGTTTTACAGACTATACAGCACAGGCAGAAAAATCTATTAGGTACACTCCGAAGGCATTTTGGAGCTATATAAAGGGTATGCGTGGCGGTTCCAACTACCCCCAACAAATGTCATATGGGGAAAACATAGTATCCTCGGGAAGGGACATCTGTGACGCCTTTAACGACTTTTTTAAAAATGTTTTCGGTGTTCCTTCCACCGGCTCAATTTTAGAGGATGATATCAACGTAGTAAGTGATTCTATATCACAAATTCATATTGGGGAAACTATGATTGAGGAAAGGTTAAGTCTCTTAGATGTCTCTAAAGGAGCTGGGTGCGACGATATCCCATCATTATTCTGGCGTAACTGCTCGAAAACTCTCTGCATTCCTATAGCTATTATATTTAACATTTCGCTCCGCGAAGGAGTCGTTCCTAATCTCTGGAAAAGAGCGCTGGTGGTGCCTATCCATAAGAAGGGAAGCAAAAGTAGGATTGAAAATTACAGAGGAATCTCAATCTTAAACACTATCAGCAAAGTCTTCGAGAAGGTCGTTTTTGACGCCATATATCCTGTTTTAATTAAGGGTTTGCCAGCTACTCAGCATGGATTTGTTAGGCAACGATCCACCGTCACCAACCTGGCATGCTTCTCCAATTACGTGTTGTCAAATATGGATGGTGGGGGGCAGATTGACGTGGTCTACACTGATTTTGAGAAAGCTTTCGATCGCGTGGACCACGTCATTCTATTGAAAAAGCTGCAGATGCTGGGTATTCATGGCGATCTCCTTAGGTGGATTGAGTCTTATTTACATAATAGGTCTCAAGCTGTTGTAGTGGGGGGATACGGGTCGGACTTCATTGATATACCAACAGGTATACCTCAAGGATCTCATTTGGGACCTTTATTCTACGACGCCTACGTATACGACATTATAAACTGCTTCACTTTTACACAGCACTTGATGTACGCTGATGATAAAAAAATATTTTCCAAAATTCAAAACGAATCAGACTGTATACAGATGCAATTTGATTTAAACGCTTTGTTGAGCTACTACTCAGACAATAGCATAACAGTAAACATTGATAAATGTGAATGCATTACTTTCACAAGAAAACCTAATCCTATATTATACTCATACAACTTTAATGGTATACCAATACGTAGAACATCGCTTGTAAGGGACCTTGGTGTGTATTTCGATAGTAAAATGATGTTATCGGACCACATAGATAAAACAACCGACAAAGCTTTCAAAAATTTGGGATTTGTCATTAGATCATGTAAACCTTTCAAAAATCTTAGCACTTTGCATATTTTGTATAATGCATATGTCCGTAGTGTGGTGGAATATGCATGTCCGATTTGGTCCCCCCGATACGCTGTTTACATAAATCGTTTGGAGCGCCTACAGAAAATTTTTATCAAACATTTAAATTACCGTGTGCATAAACCGGCCTTGTCCTCCTACCAAGAGAATTGTAAACGATTTAACTTGCTCTCTCTTGAAAACAGACGTAAATTGATGGGCGTATGCTTTCTGTACGACATTGTACGCGGACGGATCGACTGCCCCGAGCTGGTGGCGAGCGTCGCGCTGAATGTGCCGCTGCAGCGCACGCGCCGCTCCACGCGCCGTCCGCCGCCGCTCCTGCGTGTGCCGCGCACTCGAACCAATTACGCGAGTAATGCGCCCCACTCTCGTCTGCCCAATGACTATAACGACTTTTTTATGGGTATTGATATATTTAACACTAGTAAAAATACCTTTAGGCGTCGCGCCATAGACATACTAAAGTCTAATTAAAACTTTTTTTTTTTTTTTTTGCCTACCAGCAGCATTTAACCAAATAGTATAAAGTCAATCATAGTAAACGATAATAGTAATAGGTACTCATATAATTTAATTTACTGTACCAAACTTTTACAGGGGCTATAGGTATTTAAAACTGTTAGTATGGCATTATAGTTTTAAGCAATGTATTATTAACTAGCGGCTACCGCAACTTCGTCCGCGTGGACTTAGGCTAAAAAAAAAAAGTGACAATGTCTTATAAATTGAAGCATAGGTATATTATATTATATTCAGATGCATGGGCTGGGTTATTGTGGGGTTTCATTTAAATCCATCCAGAAGTTTTGACATGAAGGAGCAACAGGGCACATCCACACATACAAACTTTCGCATTTATAATATTAGTAGGATTCTAAATTAATTATTTCTTTATTCAAGTAGACCGTCGTTATTTATTAAAAGTAAAAGTATTATCTAACACATACCTACACATACATACATATCATAAAACATAGTAAGTATAGGTACCTACTTAATGTTATTGCGAGGCACAAAAATGTCATAGATAATGTTATCATGTTATGATTTCTTATTGGGAGTGTAATATAATAATAAATCAACAAATGAATTATGTAATGTACAGGTGTGTGAGTTGGAAGCAGGTGCAAGAGATCTGTGGGTTGCAATAAAAAAGCAGGGCAAAAGCTTAACACGCAAAAAGGAACGTTTGAACGTCAGTACAAATAAAAAAAAGAATTTGAAAAAAAAAAAAAAAAAAATAGCAATACTGAAGTAAAGTAAACTTGTTAACTTGGTTTCATAGATTTAGTTTATTTTTTGAAGCGAAAGGGAATAGCTCGAACAATAAAGTAATTAGTAATTTGTATTCATTCTGTAGTGTATTTAAGTAAACAACTGTGAACGTCTGTTTTGTCGCGCGATAGAAATAGTACCAAGAAATCAGTCATTGGCCTTACTTTAAGTTTAATGTTTCCTAACTATTACAAAATGTAACGCTGTTGGTTTCTAAATAAATAAAATAAAATAAAATAAAATAAAAGCTGCTTTTAAATTGAAGTGAGTGCTTTTCGAGGTGAATTAAAAGATTGGCCACTACTTCCTACGAATCGTTGGCATGTTTTGACCATTGATAACGCGAGTGACCGCCGACACCGACTTCTTTAGGCTTTTAGCTCAGCACCATGAATCTCGGGCTCTAAATTCCAACAGGGCAATGCTTACATGCATTTAGGGGGATACCCAAGTCCGATTTATGAAACCATGCATACTCGGAAAAGAGGAAGTAATCTACAAAACAACAGCGGCGAAAGGATGCAATTTTAAGGTTAGTCCATTTTTTTGGCACTGTACTACCAGTATACAACACGGCCCAAAAGGATCCAAAGCCGGAATGCAATCAAGCAAAAAAAATAGGGAGCCATCTCTTATACAAGTAGGTATTTTGTAGTTTTTGTTGTATTTATTTTCAAAAATAGTTAGGTGAAACTTGATGTTACAGATTCTATCGATTCGGGTGTTCTGAGTTGCATCGATGAACTCACATAGCCATCCTGAGACCCATTGTACATGAGGAACGGGACCGTTATTATAACCGAAAGTGATATTCATGCACACAAATGTTTGTACAGTCAGCATCAAAATGATTTGAGGACTCTATATGAACACAGCATTTTGATGCAGAATGAACTGTGCGGGGATCGAACCCGCGACCTCTAGTGTAGGAGCCCACTTTTGAACCAGAACACAAAATTGGTTGTACCAAAAAATACGTAACTACATTAACTTTGAATTCAAGGCTGAAGTATAATGAGCATTTTTTCTATAGGTAATTGTTTTATAATATTTCCAGGTGACAGTGAATATACTTTGCAGAAATCATGATGACCCCCTTACCTAACACAGGGGAAAGAAGGACATATCAAAACATTAACGGCTTAATGTCTCACTGCTGGGCACAGGCGGAACAGACGGCACTGATGGAATTTGTTAGAATGCTGCATTGAGGCTATGGAGTGATTATCAGTGTAATAATATAATAAATAAAACAATTCTTTAAACAATTTTTGAATCTTTTATTTTCATACATGTTTAAAATTATCAGTGTTTCTCTGATAAAATAGGCAATATACTTAATCCTTGAATCACTTTGAGTTAAAATACTGCATCAACATCCATTGTGTACTTGGATTCAAGCATAGGTACATTTGAACAAACAGACAGCGGGAAGCAACTTTGTCTTCTAGGTATGAAATCTCTTTCTGGAGCCTGAAAAAGAAGAAGGTATTTGTAAAAACGACTAAGTGAAAATAATTAATTTCAGTTAATGACTTTGCCTTCAAAATATATAAATAAAGGTACCGTGTGTGCTTACAATGTTTATATAGAAAGGCTGCAGATCACATAAGGCCCTTGTGGCCGTGACTAGCCTATTTGTGGATTGCGCATGCTCCCGCGGACCATGTGCGCTTAGGTGGTCCCTGGCCTCCAACCTTTTCGTGGCACTGCGCATTGAGGTAGTTAATCTTCACCTGAAATTAAGATATAAAAGATCAGGAAATAAAAGCGACGTACACCACCAAAAAATGGCAAAAACTAACACAAAAATGAAATATGGTGTGCGAATACTTACCGATACGAAGGGAAGAAAGTATATTATTTACTGTCCAATACAGTTAGTTCTTATCTCGAAGTTCAAGTCTCGTTTAACAAATAAACAAAGCCAAAAATAAATTGAATTTATTGCATTTGCAATGGTGTTTTCGAACAAATTGACAACTTGACATTTGACAATGAGACATGACAGGCTATAGACAGGAGACACTTTTAATTTGGCAGACTTTGGCATGGAGAACTAATACTTTAGCCACCGTTTTATAAAATAAAGTGTTTTAAAAAACGTGTAGTCATGTTAAATAATCAAACCAAATAAGTCCACGCAAAAGAAATGTAATCTAATCTGAGAAACTGAAGAAAATGATCATTCAAATTAAAGAAATCATTCGTTCATTCATTCAGCGTCATGGTAGATTTTAGTTGGCAATACCGTTTGTTATTAAGACTGAGCGTCCATTCCGATTAGAAATGCATTCATATTGAGACGATTGTTGATTTTAGCAGACTACCGAATTTGTGTCAATCGTATTGTTATCCTTATTGAGCCTCGGTTGAATGGACGTTTCGTTTAAATTAGCAGACTTGGGGCCCGGTAGTCGGATAGTTTTCTGGAGGGATTCAAAATCCCGCTTGGATAACACTTCACTTCAAAAGGGATAAATCGAACTTTTTAAAACCTTTTAACCTCACTTACATATTGGCAGGTTTTGAGAACAATGCTTTGTATGTTCTTTGCCCTATTCAAAATAACGACGATCTTGCATGAAACAATTAATGAGAGTGGAAGAAGTACCTAAGTATGTCTTGTTGCCATATTTCTCTACTAAACCACTATAGTAGTCTGACTGGCATGCGTCTGCTATTTGAATGCGAATTTACTTTGTTGATATAATAATGCATTCATGTGTTTATTTTTAGAAACAGCCTCATGTGACGCCTTCGGCAGGCGTGCACAATTTGCTTAAATAATCACCGATTGAGATCCCCAAGCTAAAAATGAAAAAGCCTTGGCGGACCTAAGAAGCAATGTCGGGATGAGCTGTACTGCCATTTAGAAAAAACAGGTAAATTAGGGAGCCTAGTTAGTAGGCAGGTGCATGATAATTATCTTCAGATGTCATGAATAAAAGGTCGTCGTGGCCCAGAGGTTAAACGCTCTGGCTCGGAACCCGATGGTCCCGAGATCAAATCTGGCCGGAACACAAATACTTTTTGTTCACTGTACAATTTGCGGCTGACTCTCCGGTGATGGAAAACACCTTTAAAACCCAAGCAACCCGCATAACGGCGGTAAACTCACCCCTTACCACGTTGGGTTCCAATTTCCTATACGAATTGTGGGCTTCTGAATGTTCCGTTCACCATGACGGCAACAATAAGGGTGCCGACTAACCCATTATGGATATGGTCATGAGGGTATGTTATGTTATAAAAGATTAGCCATTCGGCCGTAGACTCAGACCGTCCATGAGCGCCTCGGATTCGCGCATGTATATTTAAGGCGCCGACAGAGCGACGTCCCGCGTCTATAACATTAACAATTCCCATCACTGTCGTCGATCGTAAACCTGTATGACGTCACTACTGGAACTCGACTCGAATCAGATTACTACCTAACAAATAGCACGAAGTTTCGGGAAGATCTTGAGAATAAGAATATGTCAACGTATGATTAGGAACTTCGCTAGTTTACAATCTGTCTTGCGATTTTATAAACTATAGGTGAATTGTGAACTGGGTTTATTTTTACAATTACTTATTGAACACGGTATTTATGAATTTTTAATAATCTATCCGTAGCAACGCTGACAAATTATGGCATATTATGGCTGAAGGTGATGGTTATAAAGTATTTTCAGGTGTAAAACCATCTATTGGTAATTTTTTTCATATTTTCTTATAGATAAGTATTGAACATTGTTTTTTGTTGTCATTCAACATTTTAGCAGCAAGCCCAAGCTAAAGTAAAATGGCGAAGTGAAGCGATTAATCCTAATATCCCTCCACACATCACTAAACTAAAAGCCTTGTGGATCATTAATCAAATGAAACGTCTCGGTAGCCTAGTGGTTAAAATTTCTTCTCCTGCAATATTGGGGATGTGTGTGGCAATCTATGACACCCATAAAATAAGTTCTGTTTTGTTCAAAAACACCAAAAGTTTGTTTTGTGAATGACCTGTTGCCGATCTGGCGACTTTTATTGTCATCTCATACATTTTTGGCGCTCTTTGCATGTCGCTAGGTGGCGCTTGTTGCTTTGAAGAATTGGTTCTCAAAATCAGAAAAATAATCAAATTAGATTTAAATTAAATCTAGGAACACATTTCAATAAACAGTTTGCCTTACCAAAAATAATCTTTAGTAGCGTAGCGATACTGCAGGAAAAATAAATTTGATGTTTTGCATAAGTTAATATTATTGAAAAAAATGGCAGGTTCAACAATCGAAGATATTCTTAAATACTTGCAGTATTTATTTTGTTAATATGCATTAACAAGGCAGCCAAGACAAACTATTAAGAGCGAGATCAATCAAATCGAAAACAGCGAGTACGTCCCGCCGACAGTAAAGTCTCACTATCCAAGAAAAAAGACGTTTGACAGTCGAGAAGTAGAAATAAAAAGGCGCGTCCATCGAGGCTTGCGGACATAAAAACTGCATTTTTACGGCTCAGCCGTAAACTGGCTCGTTCGCGTGAGTGCGGTCGCTCGCGCCCAATGATTCCTCGTTGCATTTGCGCTGGCGCTTTTTAGGCGCAGCGCTTGGACCGCTTTAAATATTCAGCGGAGAAGACTTCCTGCAGAAAAGACTTAAGTATGAATATGAGGAGGCGTTTTGAGCATTGCTTGTCGCAAAGGAAGCTAACAAAAGGTTGTGAAAAGCAGAAAACAACGAAAGTGACAAATGATATCGGCGTTTGTGGTACCCACCACCCCTTACAACGATGGGTTCTAATTCCCTCGGTGAAATGTGGGCTTCTGAATGTTCCGTTCATCATGACGGCAACAATCAGTGTGCCTCTGACTAACCTATTAGGGATATGGTCGTGAGGGAATGTTATGTTATGTTTGTGGTGCAAACACCGATATCATTAGTCTAAAATATTTGTTCAAAAATCACAGCAAAATACAAACTTCATCATTGGAGTCATTTGAGTCTCAACCGTGACCAGTGCGTGTGGCATGTCTAGTCTGGCTAAGGTTTGCTCTGTGTCGCTTGACTCTCCAAAGCACAAAGATGTTCGAGAACACATCCTTTTACTTCGTCAGGGTAGCCAACCCATCCCATTCTCGACCTGGCGTGTGTTGCTGTACAACAGCTATCTTCGCCGATCCACTATAACAACTAAGCCACAGGCACCTTCATCATGATGGGCTTCCTTAGGAGCTGCTAAAGATTCCAACTTTCTTCAAGATCTAACATGAAAATGTCATCCATTATTAGGTTATTTTTTATTTTCAGCATTAGGGATAATGCATTATCATCTTACTAAAGTTAAGAAAACCAGAAAAACGCATCTGGTCTGCTGGCGTCAGGCGGGAATCGAACCAGCATCTTTCGCAAACCGGGCGACTGCACTAACCACTGTGCTACCAAGACCATTAACAGACAGGCCGATTTTTTCTGGTTATTTACCTGGCAGCCAGGTTTGTTTCAACAATGTTTAGGCATATACCTTGAAATTCGGCCGGTCTGTTAATGGTCTCGGTAGCACAGTGGTTAGTGCAGTGGCCCGGTTTGCGAAAGATGCGGGTTCGATTCCCGCCTGACGACAACAGACCAGATGTCTTTTTCTGGTTTTCCTGTCATCCATTATTGTCAACAAGACCACACACAGCCTACTTTAAAAGTTTAACAGCCATAGATTGATAACACTTGAAATGTAGCACAATATTGGATGTGCTCTAGACGATCGATTGAGTGCCTCTGAGTGGGCCCTTAATCTGGTGAGTGCCGGAGGGATTGCGGCTGCACTGTGGGAGGACAGTCTTGAGTGGATGCGCTGAAGATCGCCAGATTGCTGGGCTAGTTAGGGCTTTTAGGGGATGACATTATCCTGAGGAAGAAATTAAACAGACGATTTTAAATTACATTTTGTTTGATGTATTTGCATGTACTGCATTGTAGCACCAAGCAACTCTTAGTAAATGATAGACATATAAATTATAATAATATGAATATACAAGACTTCACAGTACTTATACAGAATGCGACTCTGTGAACATTGTTGCAACATAACATCACATTATAACAATTCATAGAACGAACATAGTACCCACTGTAAAATATGCACTTAAGAGGGTTTGTTTTTGCTATAAAAAATAACTTTCAGGCAGCTTCGAGCTAAAAATAAAAGCAGTACCTGTCAGTTAGATCATGCAGTTGACTGGTAGAGAATCTAGCCTCGAGCCATTACGTCTGCTTATTGTACTTGTTTTTTTATTAAATAAATAATAATTAGTAACACAGTTTTGAGTATTGAAATGGGCAGATTGTTCCAAGCTCTAATAGCGGAGTGAAGCAAAATTGGCATGAAACCAGAGCAATGAGTAGGTGTACGAAGCAAAAGAGAGAAGTAAGTTGAGTCTTCTGCGATAATACACTACTTACTTATCTCCTGAAGCCATTCCAATTCATCCCTATTAAGTAAAATCCCTAATAAAATTCATTTATTCGAGCTTCTGTCCTTTCTTAGTCTAAATGCATGATAATCTCGAAGCGATCGACCGAGTACCTCTGAGTGGACCCTTAGGCCCAGACTCCACCAGAGCTGAGCGGAGATGTGCGGCGTCGAGCTGTGTTTTCAACAACCAATGGCATTGCGTTATTCACACATGGAGATGTGGAGATGTGATTCTATTGGTTGTTGAAAACACAGCTCGACGCCGCACATCTCCGCTCAGCTCTGGTGGAGTCTGGGCCTAAATCTGGTGAGTGGAGGGTGGCGGCTGCACCGTGCGTGTTAGGACCGTCTTGAGTGGAATACCGCATGGCTGAGCGATGGTTAAGTACGGCACTTAGCGCTGATAGAAAGATGTTGAGATGTCCATGTATGAAAGACCAAAAGCGATCTCTCCTAAGCAACCTTCAGAGGGTCGTGAGAAAACTTGTGTAGAAAAATCTTCTGAACTGTTGCAAGAGCCTTGTTTTGTTAATTTATTTATCTTACAAATATACTAGTCATAAGTGTTTGTTCAAGTGTAGATCCAATTCAATCCTTTCATTGAACTATCTACATAGTAAGCAGTTTGGTTTCTATTTCAATTTTTCCTTAATAAATGCATTTAAAAAAAGTGCTTCAGAATTTGGCTTTTAACGGTACTTTTTACGAGACCCGATTTCTAGCCGTTCTCCGTACCTTGGGCAGAGTTCAGAAATATTGGGTGTCATAATACAGGAACAACAGACGCGGCCAGTTGCACGTGCGGCGCAGAGATCGCGATCGGGTCCGATCATGTAATCATTCGAACCAAAGTGTTTTGAATCCAACAACTTTCATTTATTAAAAATAAATATAACTTTCATTTCATAAGTGAAGGTGTACAGAGTAAGTTAGTAGTTATAGAACTACCTTTATTAGCACTGACATAAAGTGAAACGAAATGACCCAGTGTGTAGGTACTTCTCAACTGTGGCTTTTTGACCTCGAATAAAAAAATCAATAATATTAAGAATGCTAATTTGACAAATTCCGCTTCACTCTTTATCTTTATCGTAGATTGCTAAATATTTGACAAAAACACCTACTTTCATCTTCCATTCTTCAAACACAGTATCTTTACAATACATTTTTCTATATCACATCCCTGTCCTTCTTAATGGTAGTACAAACGCCTTTTTTACATAATAATGGATATTGAATTAGTAGATCCAGAATAAAACATGATTTGAAAAAATATATCTGCTTCAATGAAATTTTGTACCAACTCTCTTGTTAAGGAAAGAATTGAAAACAAGTACTTTAAGGGTAGTTGCTAGAACTACCCTTAAAGAACCGTGTGTTCGCAACAATGATAAGACCACAGATGCTCTATTCGAACTCAATCAACATCTCTATCGATTCCCTAACACCGCCCACAACAAAACAATTGACACCAGCTACACAAACTATCGCGCTCGGCTGCCGGCAAAAATTTATGACTTTTGTTTCTCAGATAGTTTCTTTAGTTATCGCCCATATATTCAGCCGATGGCGATTGCAAACAATCCGTTTGTTGCCGTTGTTTTTGCGGTTGTTGTTATATTGGACGGGAGGGTGGGAAGATAAATTAAATTGAAAATTGGTTCTGTGCTTTTCTTAGAGCACGTACACATTGTGACTTTTTGTAGTGGTACAAACGTGCTTTTCATTTGTGCTACATTGTAACATCAACGAGTCTACAAGTGTTCTGCATCAATTTATACGCTTGTTTGTATTGATGTTGTACCGTGACTGTTACACTGTCGCGAATGTGTAGCTACTTGTGCCCCTGCTTTCAGTGCCACGTGTGTAATGGGCTTCAGAGTCGCTGGCGAAGTTGCAGTGCAATAAAGCAGTTTATCTGGTACTCGCATTGCTTAGGAAGGGAAGGACTAGAAGGGAACTCTGCTAAAAAAGACAAATGCCATGAGCAACACGACCCGCGCCCTGGCGACATGTAAAAATCGCCAAAATTTATGGAATGACATCAGAAGTAAATTTAATCTCATTTCCATAAATTTTTCGTGTTTTTGACACGTCGCCAGCAGCGTGTGTTAGCTTATTTGAACTTTAATTTTCATTTCAATCAAAATAAATTATTTTGACCGACAGAGGCCATTACTTTTTTCGGGTACTATACTACACAAAACTTAAATCTAGTGTTAGTTAATTAGGAAACAACTGCAATTCTCAGAGTGATTAATTTGTATTGAAGTAGATTGAAGGTCTGTGTTCTTGAAACACAGTTTGTGGGTAAGCGTGTGCCACCTTCGAATCGGTCAAACGCAAACCCGTTTTGAATAAAAAAAAAAAAACGATCTTCTTCAAAATTATAAGCTGCACCACGCAGCCTCTCTGTCTGTTTGCTTCTGGACGTCATACGACTGATGATGATGAGTCCATTTAGCCTGTCTCACATAATTCACTACGGAGAGCAAGATAACGACGATGTATAGCAATACCAGTAGCTTTTCAAATGCAAAACTGCACGTTGCAAGTTCGAAAAACCGTTTAATTAAAGCTAACACAATAAAACGGCTGACAAAACACAAGGAGCCGAAACGGTCCGTCAGAAAATCATATCAACCACGCGTTTCCGAAAAACACAACAAAAATGCGGGAAATTGCACTGATGCTGAGCGCCACCGTTAGTGATGTCTGATTCAAAAGCAGTAAGGGCTATCGATAGATAAATTTTTAGGAACGAGAAGATGAATAAAAGCCTTCTGGTCAACTTCGACCTTAGCGGCTAATCTCACTCAGAGCAGAGAGGTACGCAGATTGTATAGTGCACAATACACAGAGGTGCACTGTCTCTTCCTCTATAAGTGATGTGACAATCAAATCTACTCAATCGAAGAAAGGAAAGCAGAGCCGATTATTTACATGACCATCCGACAGAAAAGATCTTACTTTCCTTACACGAGGTGATCAGTCGCCACTATTCTAGCCAGCTCGAAACAACAACACAGGTATTCGTTCGTTATTCGTTGTGGGTGGGGATGTCGCCTGAGCGATAGGCCACTGCGACCATTACTGATCTATTGTGGCCATCATCCCTTTAAAGATCACTCTCCAGGCCAGCAGCCTTCATAAACTGCACTATTTTCCCGGGAGTGATGTTCTTGGCGTCCTGGGGAGCAAGCAAGTGACTCCCCAGCACGCGGTATCTACGCTGCGATAACGCATCGCAGTCGCAGAGGACGTGGACCGGCGTTTCGTCCATGTCCTGGCAGAATCTACAGGTTGGGACCTCTGAGATCCCAATCCTGTGACCATGTTTGTTCAACCGGCAGTGTCCTGTTAGGGTTCTGGTGAGGGTTCTGATTTGACCCCTACTCATCCCTAGGGCCTCCGCGGTGAACTTATGTGAGTAGCCCTTTATCAGAGCCTTGGCGTGCACCAGTCCGTTTGTATTGGTCCAGGCCAGCATGCCAAGGGTCTCCGCCCGAGCTTTTAGTGGCTGACGCAGGGCGCAGTTGGGTATACCCACCATCGGCTCTGGGGCCTGATTGGTGGATTCCGCCCCAGCCCTGGCCAGCTCATCTGCAGCTTCGTTCCCAGGGATATTGCAATGACCCGGGACCCAGCGCAGCGTGACCCTGTTGTTGGCGCCGAGGTTGTTCAACGCTTGGGCACAATCCAGGGTAACAACAACACAGGTATGTTGTTAGTTTGTGCAGGATTGACCCATGACCTCCGGGTTCAACCCTCTAACTACTACATCACGGAGCCAGCACGGAGACCGATACTACTATTGTCTACTTACAATAATAAAATCCACCGATATTCTTACTATTATCAGACTGTCACAAATCTATCGACATTGTGCTATCGAGTGACATCACTAGCCACCGTTGAATTTCCGGAGTGCGCTGATTAAATCGCAGAATGCAGGTGATGCAGGCGCGGGCTCGCGGGCTCACAGGCTCGCGGGCTCGAGCGGTCAGCGTTGGCAGCGTCGGAATAATCGGCGCATTGTCCGAATATTATAATTTAAATTTTCTTCTTTGTGCAAGAATTAATTTAATCGCGAAGCAACTGAAAGTGTCATTTTAAATTGTAACATAACATTACTTATTATTATTTAAAAATAAGATAAGATATACTTTATTGCACAAAGAAAACAAGTTACATAACGATGCTTATAGACATTTAGAATAGGTAGGTTTTCCCGATGAGCTATAGCATGGAGTTCTTCAAGAGGGGTTTGAAAAGGTTCTTGCAGGGTCGGCAACGCACGAGTAACGCCCCTGGTGTTGCACGTGTCCATAGGCTGCGGTAGCTGCTCACCATCAGGCAGCCCGCATGCTTGTTTGCCACCGTCGTAGTATAAAAAAAAAAAACAAATCAAAGAAAGAAAAGCAGGGCCAATTATTTACATGACCATCCGACAGGAAAAAACTTACTTTCCGGACACGAGGTGATCAGTCGCCACTGTTCTAGACAGCTCGAAACAGCAACACAGGTATTTTGTTGGTTTGTACAGGATTGACTCATAAAATCACGGAGGCAGTACGCAGACGTAGACAGATACTTCTATTGTCTACTTACGATACTAAAAACCTACCGATGTTCCCCCGCAAAGGCGTCCAGCTCGTCACGCCATCTGCGCCTTGGTCTGCCAGGTCGTCGGAACTGCTTGGGAGGGGCCCACTCTGTAGCTGCTTTTGCCCACAAATCGTCCGGCATCCTGCAGATGTGTCCGGCCCAATCCCATTTTAACTTGGGCCTAAAAAGGCCCAAAATAGACTCGCGTGGAGGAGGGGAAGAGAGGCCTTTGCCCAGCAGTGGGATCCTCATGGCTGATTTAGATTAGATTAGATTACCGATGTTCCCACTGTTATAAGACTGTCGCAAATCTATCGTCATTAGACTAGTGACATCACTAGCCACCGTTGAATTTCCGGAGTGCGCTGATTAAATCGCAGAATGCAGGTGATGCAGGCGCGGGCTCGCGGCCTCACAGGCTCGCGGGCTCGAGCGGTCAGCGTTGGCAGCGTTGGAATAATCGGCGCATTGTCCGAATATTATAATTTAAATTTTCTTCTTTGTGCAAGAATTAATTTCATCGCGAAGCAACTGAAAGTGTCACAAATTGTATTATTATTATTTGTAATTAATTGGTGCATCAATAAAGCTGAAATAACTGTAGTTACTTTAAATTATTTCCTTGTTCACTCTGCGTTTGGCATCAAAATGGTCTCCATTCGAGAACTTTTGGGCACCAACGGCCATCAGTTCTTCGAACTATGTGCCCAGCCTACTGCCGCTCCAAGCTGCCAACGCTGCTACGGCTACCTTAGTCCTCCTACGGATTTCCTCATTTCTGATTCGATCTTGTAGCGAAACACCGAGCATAGCTCTCTCCATAGCCCGTTGGGTGACCTTGGGCTTTCTTTCTTAACCTATTTATCATTTTTACACAAAATAAACGGTGACTTAATTCAAGCATTATTATCGTATCTTCCAGCTAACCAAAATGTAAGACAGGAATTAGGTGATGCACTAAATCGAAAGTAAGATTAACATAGTATTCTAAAAGCATCATTGATAGTACTCGTATATGGAATTACAGTCTGTGTTTTAGTAATACCAGATTAAACGACTTTAAATCAAAATGTTTCAATCTTTCTAACGTTATTTTCTGTCCCTGCTGGCAACAGTTATATGCTATTCTAATACAAATTCTACAGCAACAAGATACAAAACCGTGGCTCAGCCGGGATGCGGCTATTGAAGGAGATATTGCAGGGTTGTACTCGTACTTCGCATATTAAAATCACTCGCTCGCGTTATACGGTAAGCCGCGGACGAAACGCCCACTACGGCTTTTCGTATACGTCTCTACAGTATTTTGGACAGGTAGCATGTAGTGAAATAGGAAAGACTGTCGAAATGAGCGATGATAACGGTGGATTATAAAATCAGGACTTTAATTTTTACAAAATGTCAAAGGTACTAAGGATACTATTGGTGCACCGGAGAGTTAGCCGCCTTGTACAATAAAAACAAAGTACATATTTCGGCCGAATTTCAACTCGTGTCTACACGAACAATAAGCCAGAATATAACGTATCCAAAAACGTATTAATTAGAGTACCTATTTATGTTTTAGTTTTATATTAAGTATGTATGTTAGTCTTTAAGGTATTTATAATATGGGCCGATTATGTTATTTAAGATCTATTAATGTAATTTGTTGCCTGAAATAAATAAAATTATTATTATTATTATAACCACTGTGCCACGTCTCTCTCCGTGCTGATAGAAAAAATACGAAGTCGATAAGTATTGTTCATTGAAAAGAAAAATTGAATTTGTTTTTTTCCAGAGGTCTTTTACACAACCTAAAAACAGAAGCGAAGGAAATTGTGTCATGCGTACTAAATAGCCGAATAAATGATGGAAGGAAAATTCCACCGATTGCAAATTACCTTGTGAAGTCATACTCAATCCCAATCTTTAGAAATCCAACTCATAATGTCTCTGTGAAGGTGCAAACCTCTATGTAAAATCCGCCTAACCTGCTGAATTTCAACAAATCCGAGATTACGCGGGGCAATTTTACACAAAAATACAAGTGCAATTTGTGGCCCCATAAACCGTTTCGGGCGAGTTCTCAGCGTCTTAATAGCGAGTTGGCAAGCTTTGTTAGTTCGGATGCGTCTGTGGCGCGTAATCTGCGACACACTGTCCTCTAATTGTGGTTCTAATTGCCGCCCGGGCCCCTTCTTTATTCGTTCGGAGACACTCGGCCGCGGTGTTTGGCTAACTTCGGGTTCGTTCGGAGACACTCGGCCGCGGTATTTGGCTAACTTCGGGTTCGTTCGGGGACACTCGGCCGCGGTATTTTTTTTTTTTTTTTTTTTTTACATCTCAATTAGGCGCACATTTGACCACAATCTCACCTGATCGTAAGTGATGATGTGGCCTAAGGTGGTACATGCCGGCCTAACAAATGGCTGTTCACTCTCTTCTTGAAGAGGCCCAAGTTATATTGCTGTGGAAACACTTCAGCGGGAAGCTCATTCCACTCCCTTGCTGTCCGCATTATGAATGAGTTACCAAAACGGTTGGTGCGGATGGCCGGGATGTCAACAACATAGGGGTGGAAAGCCAGTCTGCGCCTAGTGGTCCGATGAAGAAAAGGAGCTGGTGGAATTAGGTCATGCAACTCCCTCGCACACTCTCCGAAATGCAACCTGTAGAAAACCGACAGACAAGCTACCCTCCGGCGGTGTTCAAGGTCTTGTAGCTTATCAGTGATGTCAGCGTCACCCACAAGCCTCACAGCACGCCTCTCCACCGAGTCTAGAGCGGCCAGCTGGTACTTGGCGGATCCGTCCCAGAGGTGACAGCAGTACTCCATGCAAGTATTTGGCTAACTTCGGGTTCGTTCGGGGACACTCGGCCGCGGTATCTGGCTAACTTCGGGGGATTGTTGACGATGTTGCAGCGTTTGGGGCTGGTGCATAAGCATTTGAATTACAGTTATCACTGCAGCAAGTCTTATCTTGACGGTTAAGAATAATCTGTGGCGCGTAATCTGGACACACTGTCCTCTAATTGCGGTCCTAATTGCCGCCCGGGCCCCTTCTTTATTCGTTTGGGGACACTCGGCCATGGTATTTGGCAACTTCGGGTTCGTTCGGGGACACTCGGCCGTGGTATTTGGCTAACTTCGGGGGATTATTGACGATGTTGCAGCGTTTGGGGCTGGAGCTGGAGCATTTGCATTACAGTTATCACTGCAGTACGTCGTATCTTGACGGTTAAGAATAATCTGTGGCGCGTAATCTGCGACACACTGTCCTCTGATTGCGGTCCGAATTGCCGCTCGGGCCCCTTCTTTATTCGTTCGGGGACATTCGGCCGCGGTATTTGGCTAACTTCGTGGGATCATTGACGTTGTTGCAATGTTTGGGGCTAGTGCATAAGCATTTAAATTACAGTTATCACTGCAGCAAGTCTTATCTAGACGGTTGGGGTAATTAGGGCAAGCTTCGCCATTGGCTCTTTTGAACACTGATTGTTTAACGTACGGTAAACTGCTTTACGAAGATTTATTCTAAATTCTTCCACCTGAAGCTATCCACTTTGGACAATCTTTTTTAGTCTTTCTTTTCATCCATCATCCGTGTGCATCTAAAGATGCACCACATATAGATACATATCGATTTAGCAGCTTTTCTATCTATTAAGTCTTAGATCTAGTTTTGAAGCACAGCCATCGATGCTATCGAATAATAAATTAGACAGAAAGGTAACGTCGTTTTGCTTTAGCGAAATATGAAGGTCAATCTTCATAGGCCAGTAGCTTTTCCAGGCATTCTCGATTTAAAGCTTGACACCTTGCCTTAATTTCTGACTTGCATGGAATCAGCCCATACACTCCTGAGTAACTGTTGAAGTCCTCATAACACGACATTTATAACTACATTTCTTTCAGCTTTCAGCTTACTCCTTGAGTACACTGCTGGCCATATTGGGCTACTCGGAGCCTTCTATAGCTAGCCCTTGTTCATTATTTTTTTCAATTCGTCTAACTTCGGCTGGTGGTTATGTTAATAACAATATAAAGTAAAATGACCCTTTAATTAACATTATTCACTAGCTTGTTCGCAGGTCTGCTAGCTATTTTTGATATTATTGATGACATTATCAGCTCAACTAGTGGCCCATGGCGGTGGCTGTGGCTTATCGTATGTCATCATTTTCAATGATACGAGTATTATGGGCTTAATGCACGTGCATTTTCTTGTGTAAACGGGCCATTTTTTTGGATACTAGCCATATTTATCATTGTTATTACTTATTTATATTGTTGCGTTTACAAAACATTATTGTACAGCAGTGTAAGAAATTATATTTGTTACGTTTTATATCTCGATATAGAGTGGGATAAGGGTAGCAATTCCTCAACCGAGTTATCGTACGATACGGTAATTTTCATTAAATTTTAAATCCATTCTTTAATGTGCTAGGTGTCAGCATTATTCTCTTAATAAATACTGGATGCCATTGGCTTTAACATATACAAAATTTAAACGCATTCGCTGAACAAGCGCTTTACTAGAATAAAATGAAAGTTACCAAATCGTACGATAACGTGGTTGTGAATCGCTACCAAGGTGCGTTTTGGATATTTTGGAATAAAGCCTGCATTGTCTTGAACAGCAGTCAGCAGTATTAATTGTGAAAAAGTACTTATGTGTTCACAGAAGATCCCTACTCTGGAAAACCTTGTAGAGTACTTGAGGCGATATAAATTAATGAAATATTGCACATAATAATAAACAAAATGTACACAATACATTCCACAACAAAAGATCCTCTTTCATAACCGCGTCCGTGTGTGGTTCGCTGCGGCCAACAACGCCATCTGTTGGCTGAGGCCTCGGCGATGCCAAGCTACTTCCGTAATGGCGAGATTACAAATGGCACTGCTTATTCAAGCTGCTGCTGATTTAATACCTGTACGATCCAAGATCTGACGGAAGTGGTCCACTTTGAGAACTCCTGGATATAACAAACTACCGTTAATACAAAAGCGTTGATCTTTTTAGGTGAGAATAGCTGTTGATTCATATGCGTGGAACCGTTTTTGCTAGCAAATGCTTCCATTACCTTATTTGCTCCCTCCCTCTTTGAATATGAAAATGAAAATCCCTTCAAAGTATTCATTCTATAGTCAAGCAAATACAATTCCCATTTTAAAGATCCTACCTTTAAAAAAACGAATGGATATTTGTACCACTAGCATTGGCTCGGTAACTAACGAAAATGAACCTTATGTGTTAATTCTAAGAGGGGGCTGTAAGGCAACAAAAATATACACACCACATGACCACAGGTAATCAATACAATATGAAAACTAAAAAAACAAACATTAACATTAAAAAAGTACGAGTTTTAAATAAAACATTATTTCAAAAGAAGTTTCGTTCCAGCGGTCACTAGTCGATACGCGAGAGTAACTGGATTTTTATTTGTAAAATCACTGGTAGGTAAACTCTTGACCCCAATTTACTATTCATGTTATTTTCTAAGATTTTTTCGAACTTAATTAGCAGATAAGTAGATGCTACAATTAAATCCTTGTCAACAAATGTGCTTACCCAAACCAAACTCCGTAATTTCACACTGCGTAACTTACAAACAGCTTCATGGTGTGCTTCCGTTGAATTATTATTAGTACTAAATATTTTTAAACGCGCGGCTGCAACCAAAATTCCTTCGTCGTTCACTTGTTTTCTTTTTCTTAATTTGCTTTTTGGTGCGGTGGCTGCGCGTCGTTCAGCCAGGCCGCGATAGAACCAAGGAGGTTTTAATCCGCTTTCGCACAAGCGTGATTTGGGGAACCTAACAAACTCAGCTTAGCAATAACAACTGTGTTTTAATCAGTTACCATCACGAAGGAGTGAAATATATTCCGTTTATCCCAAAAACACTTGTATAACCAAGATACGATTAAGGAATAAACTAGGATTTGCAAGTGCAACGCTATTTTAACAAGATTCCAAAACTGAACACTTAAACGTTGCTTTAAAGGCGGGAAATTTCCTCTGTTGCCAGTGCCTGTTTATGCAAAGCGAGTACCATTGCGGAACACGACACCTTGCAGGAATCAGCTGTGAATAGCAGGTGTATAGCAAGGATTGTAAAACTGTCCTATTTGAGAAAAAAGGTCTTGTTTTTAGTTTTGGCTTTTGAAGAGCGTTCAACATTCCATAATCGACATAAATAATGTGATCACATCATTTTCTGTTTGACTGTTAAAATGTAAAGTTGCGTTAACAGAAACCTTAGTAGTTTTTTAGCATGCTACTAGGCACAAATCGGTTATTTTAAAGTTTTTATGTTGAATTTTATTTGAAAAAACTTAGTTCGTAAAATTGTAAGAATAAGTGCTACTAAAATATCTAACATAGTCAATCGCTTAAGGGTGCCTACTCATATAATAATTGAATTGTCTATTTCTACAGTATCCCTTATTAGACCGTAATCTGATGATCATAGGACCACTTGGGAAGTTTGTACATACCTTTCAAACAATCTTTTGTTTGAAAGGTATGTACAAACTTCCTAACCTCATCCTTCTTTGAGGTCGTTTAAAAACGAAGCTTCAGGAAACTACGTAAAAATGTGTACACGGAACACATCGCAAGCAATCTGCTCCGAACCCCCCGTCACAGTATTAACCATACAGTAGGCTATCTAAGGCCGCCCGCCGAGTTATTAGCCTAGCGTGCACACAGACACGCGGCACAGCCCGTCCGTACTGCCGCCTCCCTATGCCTCCCTATTTTATGCTAGCGTGTGCGTGAAATTGCGTGTGCGTGATATCGCGACACGGCGCGCGACGCTCACGCACACATTCAAACCGAGAGTGGCACGTTTGTATCTAGATGTTCTACTGTATGGTTTATACTGTGCCACCGTCCTGCCTGATACAGAATTAATGACTCCACTTAATGCCTGGGCGTTATTGTGAAAGCGCCGCGCGGTGATATATGCTGTTGCTAATCTTTAAAGCTATTAGCTGCATTTAGGCTTTAGCAGGACTGGATGTTTCAATTAGTGCGCGTACTTGTGTCTTGTAGAGGTCTAATGCATTAGTAATAGTTATTGTTTAAAGTCTACTTAGTGCTTAAGGAGATTCAGATGCAAGATTACGACGAAATCTATTGTGGGATGCGAAGTGTTAAATTATATTATAAGGGCTTGTATTCGAAAAGAACACTCACAGGATACTTACTATAGTATAACATCTTAGAGAAAGGTTTATCTGATTAACGGCTAAAGTATTCAAAAATTGTAATCATTACAACTTATTGCACCGCTAATAAGTATTGATTTTGTTCCACAAACCCAATATCATATAGACCGTAAAGATAAGACCTACTTTGGGATGCACTTACGTGAGTACATGGTGAGACAGGGTCTTGATTGACCCATCACAAATATAAATTTATTTCTGAAACATTTGTCCTTGCACTCGAATGTTGCAAGAAAAGTTTCTTTGTTCCAATCCGAATACTTAAAAGTACAGAGGTCTTTGGCCGAAATGTCATGGCATCTGACTGTTTCGTTCTTTACTATTTATTGCCTGTCTAGAGACTTAAGTTCAAGACGAAGTCAAATGATGCATTATGTAAGCTGTATTGTCGTGTCTCTTCAAATAAATAGTGCATTGCATGTCATATTAAAAGCTTGCTCAACAATATGGCTAATTGAATGTCGACTGCTTGAATATGAAAAGAAATGATATCAATAGCCATGAAGAAACAATTTCTTGCTAATTATAGTCTTTTAGAGACAATGCTGATCGATCTTTTTAAATGACAATGTCAGTTTTTTTTAACAATTTTAATTTTAAAGCATGGCTCACGCCACTTCTATCATTTGTAGTTGAGGCCTGTGCGCCGCGTGAGCAGCGGGATGTATAAAATCTGTGTATTTACTCTAAAGTTGAATAACTTTATCGCCACACAATCTCCAAACACTCCCAGGTATTCGCCAGCTCCCAGCCAGCAACACTACCCCATTAGTCCCCAGCCACGTGTGCCATCGAGGAGAGTCGGCACGTCCCGTCCGTAATCGCGTTCGTCTGAAATTGAGTCTGTAAGTTTCGGCGTGTCGCGTTATCGGATTTGTCAGCACGCGCCGGGAATCCGGCGGCCCGCTCCGCCTACACTAGAATTGCATCTTCTGGAGACGGTTCTGGAGACGCTTTGTAAGTGTTGGATCTGTACCTCAAGATTTCGTAGACATTTTTCAGACACAGCTTGCGGTAGACCTCATTTTCGGTTTTCATTTCGGCATTTCTTACTATGAGAAAACAAGGCGGTGTCGTTCTTTTGAATGGCATTTTTGAACCAATTTTTTTTGTTTTGTTTTTTTTAACAATTTTATATGTTAATGTTAAAGCATGGCTGGCGCCATTTCAATCATTTGTAGTTGAGTCCTGTGTCCAGCAGCGGCTTTTATAAAGTCTTGTGTGTTTACTTTAAAGTGGAACGCATCTATCACAGGTACTCACCAGCTCCCAGCCAGCAACACTACGCCATTAGTTCCCAGCCACGTGTGCCATCGAGGAGAGTCGGCACGTCCCGTCCGTAATCGCGTTCGTCTGAAATTGAGTCTGTAAGTTTCGGCGTGTCGCGTTATCGGATTTGTCGAGCACGCGCCGGGAATCCGGCGGCCGCTCCGCCTACACTAGAATTGCATCTTCTGAAGACGGTTCTGGAGACGCTTTGTAAGTGTTGGATATCCTTGGGATTTAGGAGACATTTTTCAGATACAGCTTGCGGTAGAGCTCATTTTCAGTTTCATTTCGGCATTTCTTACTATGAGAAAACAAGGCGGTGTCGATCTTTTAATGGCATTTTTCAACCTAAATTTTTTTTGACAATTTTATATTTTAATGTTATAGCATGGCTCGCGCCATTTCAATCCTTTATAGTTGAGTTCTGTACCCAGCAGCGGGTTGTATAAAGTCTGTGTGTTCACTTCAAAGTTGAATAACTCTATCGCCACACAATCTCCGAACACTCCCAGGTATTCGCCAGCTCCCAGCAACACTACCCATTAGTTCCCAGCCACGTGTGCCATCGAGGAGAGTCGGCACGTCCCGTCCGTAATCGCGTTCGTCTGAAATTGAGTCTGTAAGTTTCGGCGTGTCGCGTTATCGGATTTGTCGGGCACGCGCCGGGAATCCGGCGGCCGCTCCGCCTACACTAGAATTGCATCTTCTGAAGACGGTTCAGGAGACGCTTTGTAAGTGTTGGATCTGTACCTTGGGATTTCGGAGAATTTTTTCTGGAATGACGCGGCTTTTCGGAGACAACTTGAGCTTGGAGCTCATTTTCGGTCTCATTTCGGCATTACTTGGTAAGTAAAAGATTTTAAAACGTTACTCAGCTTTGGACTTGAGAAGATATCACAACTATTCAATATGAACTGACATTGTTAATTATCTTTTGAAATTTATAAATAATAAACTACAAGTCAGAGACCAATCTAGCCTTAATCAAATAAAGCTTTTGATAAAAATACTATACCTACACAGGACACACTTTTGTCTACATGCTTGTGCAGACATGCATCGAAATTTCTTCAATGACATACTTATTACCAGCATATTTTGGTTGCGGATTGAAGTTTTTGTAACTCTCATGTTAACTTACATTAAAATATGTCCTTAATGGTGGGATATGAATTTACCATAGCGCTGTACGCATAGGTTGACTTTTATAAAATAGGCGTGTAGGAGATAATAGTAATTATCTTATTTTTACTTTTCTCAATTAGCTTTTATGTCTGTCCTCTTAAAAAATGTTACTGTACAAAAAAGTCGTATAACAGCCACATAATAAAAACTGCAAGAAAATTTTCCATCAAAGCTTAATGTAAAAATCTCAGACGGGAATATAATAAGCCATTAAATATACGGGAAAATGTAAAGAACGACGGAATCCATATTCCAATGAATGCAAATTCATTAGAACCTGTTCAAAAGTGAGATAGAGCTAACAACCGCGGGGGTTCTGTAGGTTTATTGAAATACTATTTTATGTACGATATTACTTTAATACTACTTTGTTAAACAGCCGTCGTGAGGAGTACCCTGAAAGTAAGCGGTTACCGATGCCTGAGGAACTGGTCTTAACACCAGAAATATTGTTCGCTAGTTGCCCACCATGTAAGAACTTTTCAAATCCCTAATGAAGAGCTACGGGCTATTGCTCATCGGACACACAATAAAAGGGTCCTGGAGTGGCATTTTGCATGTGCACATCGAAAGATCGATTAGTGAATTCGAAGGGAGATTTTATTTTGGCGTTTTGTGAAACTCAATAACTACTTACGTGACTGTGTTTGGTTGGGTGAAAATAACTAAGCCAAATAACATCCATAAAAGAATTAATGCGGGGCAGTTTCTACACATAGTAGTTAGCACCTATGAGCAGGCAAGTGTCTCAGAATGAAAACAATAAAAGAGGCGATACGTTGATGGCAGAAAACAGCTTTGAGCATCATATCGAACAGCTTTTATACACAGAACTTGTTGTACAAGATTATGATGGTGATCATAGACGACCATCAAATATAGGCGATTAGCATGGTAGTTTTGAGCACCGGTTGGAACTCAAATCGTCGTGAGTTCGATTCCCGCACTAGTAAAATGTTCTTTTTACTTCAAGATGAACTAGTGATTAGAGTTTTATTTCCATAAGTACACAGTTTTGGTGAAGGACCTATAGAACAATCAGTCGAAACTTGGCAAGCTCGATAATTATGCGGATACAGAGGACCACACATTAAGCTTAACGTTGCTTTTATAACATGCTCTTCAGTGTAATGTTTTCTAATATTTACGCGAACACTATACATCGAAATAAAACAACTTTACGAGAGCGGAACGGATTTGTGATGATGACCACCTGCATGCTGAGGTCCAGCATGTCAAGCGTGTGCTGGGTGAAAACAAGCTCAAAGCACCGCGACGTCGCAGAAACCGAGGGAAACCAGCCACAGTTGAGCGTCAGCGTCAGCCTGCTGTATTGCCATATTTTAAGGGCTGTCACTGACAAGATTGGGAACATCTTGAAGCGTGTTTCTATTAAAACTTATTTTAAGCCGCCGAAGAAGATTAATCAATTTTTAAGACCTGTTAAGTGTAATATTCCTCTTCAAACAGCGGGTGTATACAAGCTTGATTGTGACTGTGGGCTCTCGTATATAGGTCAAACCAAAAGAAGCATAGGGACGCGTATCAAAGAACACATAGGTGATATTAAGAATAGGAGATCTACAAAATCAGCAGTTTGTGAACATGCCCTTGATAAGCCCAACCATTTCATACGATTTGATAAACCGCAGGTCCTTGCTAGGGAGAATCGTTACTTACCAAGGATGCTGCGAGAGGCTATTGAAATTAAAAAACATCCGAATTTCAATCGTGAGGATGGTTGGAATTTACCCCCAGCTTGGGAGCTTGTTATACGCTTGATCAATCCCAGAGGGCAGCACAATACTGTGAGGTTTCAAGATACGGTTAGTTCGTACTGCGTGGATAGGAACATTTCCAATAATGTTAGTGGAAATGACGGTAGTTAAGTGAGGGTTGCTAAAAATTGTACTGTTTTGTGACATAGAACATCTTTGTCATCCCGTGATCACGACTGCTGTAAAGGAGTCGAAACGTCGGGTTAGAAAATGAAAGAAAATATAACACCGCGAGTAGAATCCGTAAAGTTGTTTTACTTCGATGCTCTTCAGTGCTTTAAACTTAAGGTTGGAAATGTCGAAGTGTACTCTTGTTTTTTGGCCATCTGTACAACCCCGACCAACAACGTAAATCACTGTCTAACCAACCACGGATAAGAACTTGGACAAAAAACACCACGGAACCCTGTTGCATTAGCCCGCAATCAAAAGCGTTTTAACGACGCCTCAGGGAACCCTGCGCTTGGATGGAACCAATTAAAATGCAAATAGGACCTATCTTACGTTAGTTCCCAACTTATTGGGCAAAACTTTGACAAAGATGAAGTATGAATTAAACATGTTCTGTCACCTGTTATTTCCTTAGAGCATTAAGAACTGGAGATGCCTTACGTGCACTACCCCTCTGCCCACGTTACGATTAAAAATCCGAACGTTGAACAAAACTAGTTGAAACTCGGAAATTTTGACATAACGAGTCATACGTCGATGAGTAAAGAGCTCTACAAAAATGCCGTTTTGTGCTGTAGATAGTTGTAAGAACACTACGAGAAACTCAAATTGGAAGAAGGATAATGTTATGTTTCATCCGTATGTATTTTTTTGGTTCAATTACATGTTTCTTTTGCAAAAATCACTAATAATTAAAACACCTGAAACATTGTTTGGAATGACATTTGAGTTTTTTCGTAATCACACTAGTGTTGGGGTTAATGTCAAGAAAAGTCGATTGGCAAGTTCCGATTACACTCGAATAACATACTTCAATTAGTTCGATTGACGTAAGAATAATGTTTCTAATGATTCATTTATTTATTATCCGACTGCGCTAGAAGGTGGGTTATGTTTTTCGAGTGTATGTATGTATATATGTAAGTATGCTTGTATGTAATAGTGTTTGACACGCTCTGCAGCCTGAACGGCTCGATTTATTTCAGCTTGAGATGTGTCATTAGATTTGTAATTACTGCGAAAGTGATACTGGGCCTAACAATATAAAAAACATTCAAATTCATTTTTAAAAAAGATTAAATAAAATTTGTCAAAATTTGTTTCCGAGCATACCTTGTCATGATTTTGATGTACTAGTCAGTCATAACGTGGAGTTAGCAAGGTCAGTCCTGAGGAAATATTCCGATACAAGGATATCTTTCCTCACCAAACAAAGCAACCCACAAAACTGTATTAGACACATTTATACAAAACTCATTCAAAAGAAAACCAGAAAAAGACATTTGGTCATGTTGGCATCAGGTAGAACTTGAACCCGCATCTTTCGCAAGCCGGGCGACTGCACTACCAATAATGCTACCGTGTTGATCAAAATAAATATACATTCAATTTGTTGTTTCCTGAATGTTTAAATTTAGAAATTTAGAAGTTAGACGTACAAATATTTACTCTGCTGTTTGTTGCTACTTTGTTCTGTTTTCATTGTTTTGTTTTATTTGTTGCTATATTTTGAATTTTAATTATTATTAGCAAAACTATGTTGAAAGAGTTTCTTGCTAAGTAAAGTGACGCCTGAACAAAGGGGTTCCTAGTCACATTTTGTTTTTTATATTTTTGTCATGTCCTGAGTAAATAAATAAATAGGTGAGTGTTTGTAAATGCTTACAATAATAAAGATGTTTTTTTTACTTTGCTGAGTTATTTTGTGCAGTAAGCGATATAACGTCAATAGCAAACAAATAAGTTAGGAAATGACTTTTAATGGCTATGATAATATCATATTATCCTATTCATTTATAGAAATTAATCGTATGAAATGATTTTCTATCAGTTGATTAATTAAGAGAAGTGATTCAAATATTCACCAAATAAATACTGTGGGTGAGGTAGGTAACACTGTTTGAAATAAAACTTGTTATTTGTCCAGCTGTAAGCTTCATTATCTTACAATACGAAAGCATGCATTCAAAAACGATGTTTCCAATCACATAATATCAAGTTCACTAACTTAGGCAGTCTGTCAAGCCCTAGAAACATACATACAGCTCGTTTCAGTTAGGGCAGATTATTCAACAGTTAGATCAAAGTTATCGGATCAACAAATAACAACTCGGCAGATTTCAAAATATTGAATTGCGAAATCTAAATGTGGACCATCCATTTCAGACTATGCACTAGTCATAGGTAGATTTTAAAATCTGCGGCGTTATTATAGGTTAAAAATAAAAGGTTAACCGGTTCACAGTCCACAGCCCACACATGGGCTGCGAACAATTAGCCTTTAATTGTTATATTTGTGGACAGTGAACCTGTTAATTTATCAGACCAATAGGTCTGATAAGTTTTTAGTCCTCAAAATTGGTCCTTAGTCCAAATTTTTACTCTAATAATTTATTTAATGATTGCTTACTGCTATATTGCTTTAAGAGATTAGAAGAATCTACACGTTTCAATAAGTTTGTAATTTAAAATATTCGTCTAAAAGTTTTAAGTTTTTACCTTTATGAATATTCATAAAGGTAAAAAGCCTAATTTTACCTGTTTACGTGGACTTATCCACGTAAACAGTTAAAATCAGGCTTAGAAATTATGGAAAGTGCGTAATTTCTAATACATAATATAATTCACAATTTCTAATCGAAACATTTGTTCAATTTATTTTTGTACATCCAATAGCTGTGTTATGGTCAGCACTAGCCAAGTTGACATAAGTACCGTGTAAAGACACAACTAATGTCAAAAGTTGTGGTAGTGTGAATCATTTTATTGACATGTATGTGTAAAATATCCCTGTGTTGCTTATTTAGGTTTTTTTTTTTTTTTTTTTTTTTTTTTTTTTTTTTATAGTGGTCTTCAAGATGACCTCACTCCACCTGATTCCTCCTGGTTTGTGTGCGATTGTGCCAACAAGCCTCTTCTGTTATAGTAGAGGTAAGTTTCTTTGTGTGAGTGTTCCCCCTGCCCCCGCAAAAAGGGACAGACTTTTTTGCATTGACAGGCGGTCCAATCGCGAGTCCATTTCTTTATTGTCTAAGGTTATTTCTAACTTTTTGGTTTGGAATCTAAATGATTATTGATGATTATGATTGTTAATGTAGCGCTATACTACTACAAATGAGGAAGGTTTCTTTGGGGGGAAATTAAAATATTAGGTTTATTAAAAAAAAGTACAAATGGCCGACTTAATGTTAAAAGTATTATCTACCAGGCAACCGTTGGGCGAGTCATAAAAATGCTGTGTCGGTTAACGGCTTAAGTTGTAACTACGATCACAATAGTTTTTAACCTATTCAAGATAACAAGGCTTAGCTGGTGTTTGCTGTCATCTTTGAAACCTTTTGAAACATTAACATAAATGGCCCATATATGTCCCACTGCTGGGCACAGGCCTCACATCAACTATGAGGTGGATTGAGCCATACTCCCACACGCGGACTCAGTGCGGATTGTAAGCGCGGTGTAAGGTTAGTGAGCAATCTTAATGTCAGATGTTATCAAGCCGCCCTTAGGCCTCTGACTAGGCTTAATGACTGACATCTACCGACGTCAACCGCGACCAACTGTTTAAGGGGCCTTCCGTAGCACGCAGATGCCTGAAAATTACATCACTAAATTTCGGTCAGGGTGGTCTCCCATCCCATTTCCGACCTGGCGTGAGCTGCTTAACAATATCGATCGTTGCCGATCCACTGCCACAACGCCACGGGCACCTTCCATTATCATCTTTGAAAGTCGTTGATAAACCTTTAATATTAGATACTAGCTTGTAGCGTTGTTTTATCTGTGGTCGTCGCATAGCAATAATCGGTTTCAGAACGTAGCTGTCACTTCTGGCTGTCAGTGTCAGTTTGTCAGATTTGACAGATGTGATGTCAGAGGTGTGGGGTGAATGGCCGGATAAAATTTTAGTTACATACTCTTGAACACCGGCATCCGAGCAGGGTCAGCACCAAGAGCCTCCAGGGCGTAGTGGAGCATCTGGTTTCTGTCCAGCAGGCCAGTGCTTTCCTACAAATGGTAAGCCACCATAACCTTTTGGCCTCCGCTTCACGGAGACACCGCTGACCCCTGCATATTCTCAGTTTTGGTGTTCTTTTCAGTGGTTTGTTGCCGCCACGTGCCTGGAGTCGAGGTTTGGAACCCCAAGATCCAAGCGGCCAATCATCCTCCGACAGGTGAGTCCAACAAGCCACTTACTAAGTGCTCCGCGTGTAGGTTAGGTTGCGCCCCATCAAGTGTTACTCTCTTGTGTAGATTCCCCCATCTCATTTCGTAGGCAGTGGACTAATCTCTCCGTTTTCTCCTTTTATTAGGAGGTGTACCGTTACGGCCAAGGACTGGCGTGAACCCGTCCCCCCTACAGCACTCCATGAGGGAGGACTAAGGGAGACCACAGGCCGTCCCGGGACCACCACCACGTGGCCGCGTACCACCCCTCTAGCCGCTCCGTAGCACCCTAACTTAACCCGCACAGCACCAAAGCACATGTTAGGTCATTACTTATCCTTAGAGTTACCAACCAAGCCAGCCTAAGACCCTGATTTTATAATTATAAAGTAGGATTTTCCACAAATGTATCTTTTATTAACTTCACATTATTATAGTCCTGTATTATGTGGCCATGTGAGCTGAGTTCTCCGCAGGTGGTTTAAGAACCGGGACTGAGGCTCAGGGCTCATGGCGAGTTAGGTTTATATTTTATAAGATTATTTTCTGTAACTTATCTGTGATATAGATGTATCCAGAACATCCCTGTTATTAGTACATTAAATAATTAACTTTGTTCCAGTGCTGCTAGTTTACATTCATAAATCCTTCAGCCCCGCCCTTCAGCCCCGCCCTTCAGGCTTAGGTTAACCTTGTAGTTCATGCCCTAAAATAATCACTTTACAAGCTGCCCTGACAGACTTCGTACTGTTGTCAAACATCCAGTTTCACGTGACAGGTAGGAACAGTTGCTAAGAGAAAACGAAATTGTGGTTTTTACTGTATTCCTAGCATTTCTTCATGTCAACTCACCTTTCCTACCTTCCCTGGACATCCACAAACATTTCAAAATCAAAATTAGCTAAATCGGTCTGTCCAGCCGTTCTCGAGTTTTAGCGAGACTTACGAACAGCAATTCATTTTTATTTATAGAGATAGGTAGATATAACGTTACTAAATGTCGGAGGGTGTGATAATTAAATCCCATTACACGACTAACCTGAGCCATGACGACATTATGACATTTGACATGTCGAGTTAAGTCATACCACACATTTTTGGTGCTTACATGTCCCCGGCGGCGCATGTTCATTAAACAGGCCTTTGTGTTATTGAACACTGAAAATTTTCGTGTTGCATTGGGCGCTGGATGTACAACTTGTTTGACAGGTTAACTTCACAGGTGAATTCAATCGCACATTTATTCAGCAATAGAAAATCCACGGAGTTTAGTGACAATGCTTCAACTTATTTGTTAAAGCACACCAACAGCAAGATGTATATGATAGCTGCACAAACATTTACAATGACCTTAGTTCTTATACATCAGCTAACCTATTAAAACAGTGAAGAATAAACTAAGTGAGTGACAAAAACCCAACTTAAATAATGTCACCATTTCCAATTCCCTCGGCGGAATGTGGGCATCTGAATGTTCCTTTCTCCACGACGGCAACAATGAGTGTGCCTCTGACTAACCCATTAGGGATATGGGTCGCTAAGGGTATGGTCGTAAGGGTATGTAATGTCACCATGAAATTCACAATTTCATACATAGTATACATATAGTACATAAAATTTACTATAAAACCATTATTGGTAAATTAGATACATTTTCATAACAGTAAGGTCAATTATTAATTTCTAAGTTTTAACTTCTTTAAATAAAAAATCAATATCCCTGGATATTATTCCACACAGCGCCATCTAGCCACAAAGTGAGCTAATTAAAACTTGTGTTTTGGGATACTAGACAACGGATAAACATAGTTAAATACTTTTTATTTTGTGAAATATATCTAAGAGATAGAGAAAATAAGTTTCTCTATCTCTTTATTTTGAGTTTCACTTTGACTTTCAAGGAAGTGGGAGAACCAGGGCGAGTTACTAGTTAGCTTATATCCCTTTTTTATTTCAATTAAGGCCCTACCCCTGACATTGAGACTTAACCGGCTCCAGCTGCGTTTAACGGCTTTTTCATCACGACCATTACAAATCCCTCGGTACATTTACACAAAATATCGTTTTAAATGTTGCCTCCGTCATAAATGAGCCGCGGCTGATTGACTTTTGATATCCGCCGACGGATCTTAACGAGGGAGGGGCCATTTGTCCTGGGAGCTTTGATACATTTAAGAATCGTATTTGCTGGCTTAAATTACAACACATCACAGATTCCGAAAGAGCGTCGTGGTCCGGTGGTTGAACAAGACAGGACTGGCCGGATCACCTACTTTGTGTTCACTGGACAATTGACGGCAAATTCTTCGGTGATGGAAAGCACCGATAAAAACCCAAGCAACCCGGATAACAGCTTATACCAAGTTGTGTTCAAACTGACTCGGCAAGATGTAGGTTTCTGAATGTTCCGTTCACCATAACAACAACAATCCGTGTGCCTCGTGACAACCCCGTTTGAAATATGGTCGTCATAGATTTCAGGCACTTGGCAGATCTGAATACGATTTTCTAGCCGTTGCTGAATAAAGTGTAAACGGACAATTCAGAAGTCCACACTTCGATTTCTACGTCTGATAATGAGTAGGCGCCGGAGCCTCGCACGCCGCGGCTCGTTAGGCTGTATAGCGGCTAACTGGCTTATACCCGGCTAGTTAGCCGCCTGCATTGTTGCGAGCTATGAAATGGCTTTTAATTTTTCGTTCACGTAACTAACAATGTTACATCTACGAAATTGTTATGATTTTAAACTCTAATTGTCTTTCGTCCACGTAGTGTCCGACATCGGACATCGTAGAGGACACTAAATACAACCAATTGAGCAAGATCTCCAATCTATACTTTTTTAGAAGATAGCATTTCGACGATCAATTTCAATGGAGTAACAAATGAAAAAACAAAAGCCTGCATGCCAATGCTGGGTACTAGCCACACCTCATCTAGTGCCATACTCTACACTCCGCGTATTATTATTTTAACCGTTTTATGAAATCATGAACCACGACAAACTGATCAAAGTGGACAAATCTCGGTACAAATTTTCTAAGTTAAGTGCCATTATAGAAGAGTGTATCATATCTATGAAATAAGCTGGTGTCAGTGCATCGCGCGAGACGGCTCGTTAGCCGGCGTGTCGCGACTAATCAGCTTATAGCGGCTAGTTAGCTTTTATGAGATGTTCAGCTATGAAAAGGATGTTAATCTTTACACTATCAGTACAAACAATGGTAGAACAGAAGCTGCTGTTGAATATATTATGGTCGAACGACTTTGCCTAAATATTGTCATTTGTTTTTTACAAAATAACCAGTAATTTCTAGTTTAAATGTTGCGGATAGTAGTTTTCTGCCACTAACAGCCATGATCACTTGATATGCTCAATTTGAAGTCAATTTGACTCATAATCTTCTTTAGTCATCATAGTGACTTTTTTTTTATAGTGGTCTTCAAGATGACCTCACTCCACCTGATGGGAAGCAGCCGTGAGGTCCAGATAAGGGGTTGACAAGCACAGTAATGGGCAAGTTCTTTGCTGGTCAATCTCATCTTGAACTTATACTCGAAAACACACATATTAAATTTGTGATGTCATTACTTAATTGTTTTTATTAGAAGATCTTTTATCTTTATTCTTACCTATTAAAAAAAGTTTAGGTAAAACATTTACGATTCGATTGCCCAATATTTTCTGCCACGTATTAACTAGTTGTTTAAGATTTTCGACAAGTTTTAATTGTGATCGTATAATTATTTAGTACATATTTTTTTTGGGGGTTTGGACCATGACCCACCACGCTGGTCCAATGCGTGTTGGCGGGTCTGTCGCTAGCCTCGTTCGTCCCTTACAACCCCCCAAAAATTATAGAAAGGTTTGGGGGAGACCTTTGCCCAGCATTGGGATCTTGCAGGTAAAAAAAAAACATATTTTTTCTTTATTGCCCAAATTTCCAAAAAAAAAGGACAAATGGCAGACTTAATGCCAATAGGCATTCTCTACCAGTCAACCGCAAGGCTCAACAGAGAGTTTAGGGAGTTTGGGTTGGGTTTTTAATACGTTATTTTGGTAGCACAGTGGTTAGTGCAGTCGCCCGGTTTGCGAAAGGTGCGGATTCAATTCCCGCCGGACGCCAAAAGACCGAATGTCTTTTTCTGGTTTTCCTTTCTTTATTTGATTGATTTATACCGTTGTTCGCAGATCGCACCAGAAGTGTTGTGTGGCAATGGAGGCACTCAGCACCTATGGCATCGGGCCTGCCCTCCTCATGCTAGGAGAGGGATACTCAAGTAAGTGTTAATTATTTATTTACAAACCTACATTCTGTTTCTAACCAAAGAAAACATTGAGATATCCTCCGTTTCACGAGTAGAAACATCTTCATTTGTATAAGAATTGTAAGAAATCGGGTACTTGTAGCTCAGCAGCTGTTAAGATCCCTGCAGCCAATGTTAAGACCTTCTCAAAGAATGAAAAATGAAGTAGCGATCTATAGTTTTCAAAAATGTTTACGTAATGTAAAGTAAGTAAGTCCTGAAGAAATCCTGAAACAGATAAAGTTACAGATTACATTATCACAGGCCTCAGAGCCAACTCTCAAAGTATCGATAAACCTTGCATTTGATAATGTCCTCCCCCGTGACCCGATGGCACTAAAGCGAACGTTAATTTGAATGAGCCTGACCCGACATCGAACCCGGTCGTAAATCTGAGCTATCCGCGATACACCGGGTGTCTGGAGAGTGCTTGTTTGTGCTTCACTTGAGGCCGCGGTTCAAGTCACTAGCTTAAGCGCTATTGGTATGTATTTAACTAAAGGTAAATAAGCAGCTCTAACACAATATGTTTCGTTTCCATACAGATAAGATAAGAAAGACATCTTTGCAATATAATAAAGTTATCCACAGGAAGGTGATAAAGTTTTCATGTTAATTTTAGCGGCCTTACTGCTAAAATTTATAGACAGAACCCAATATCTAACCGGAATATTGTTTTCTGTCCTCAATGATAATATTATTTATTTATGTGAAGTTCGTAGGTAGTTAGTTAAAAGACGAGTGATGTCTTCTTGGCGGGAAGTACCCTCTTGATCAGTAGTTCGCAATGGCGCAATGGTGTTGTTCTATTACACGCTAGATAAATAATTTGAAATATGCTCTGAAATCCCTGACGCCCATACAAGTTTTGATAAGTTTGCGATCTCACGTTCTCATCATCATCTCATCTCATCTGTAACTATGTTGGAATAATTTTTTAAACGTTTTCCGCGGTTAGCCTATAACTTGACCGCCGTCTTAACAATCGGCTTATGTGCTTTTTAGCGTCGAAAAGAGAGAACGGCTCGTAGGACGAGCAGCTGCGCCCCGAGAGCCCTCGGCGCCGCCAACTGAATTATGTTCAGACGCCTTCGCTAAATGTAACTCACAACATGAACACTTGCTGCCAGTAGTCACACTCGCTGCTGTTATGAGAATGCTTGCTTAGATAATGATATTTCATTTAAAACTAGCGATTCTGTCAGACTTCTGTTAATAAAACTTGAAAGAAACACGAAAAAGTCATAACTCAAAAACTAGTAAAAACCCCGTAACAAACATGAAGGTTATCAAAGATCACCAGGAGTGAGGAATCCAAAAAAAAAGTGTGTGCCACCTATTGGATCACCTTGTAAACACAATGTAACATACCTATGCTGGTCCAAGCGTGAACCTTAGAATAATCATATAAATAGCTAGAACTAATTGGAACCATTTTTGAAAAGGCTCACACCCACAAATACTTATGTAGCGTAGATGTCGCGATTCTATCGCGATACTGTCCGCTTCTATCTATACATGAGTATCGATAGTTTTTTCGATCTGTTGTACCAGTTCTGCATTTTGTAAATGCATTTCTTAAGATTTTGTTATTTTTGTAAAAGATAGTTTAATCCAGGAAAATTATACTCCATCGCTCACCTACCTAGACAGAAAAAACACAGCATGTAAAGGGGAAACAGCAGCAAATTGTTATGTCCTCACTTATACATGCATGCGCTTGAATTTCAAATTGAAAGCCGTATCGGCGGTTCCGTACATTATCTTGGTAATTTCAGTTGCGAAATTTACATGCTAGATGGTATCAATGTTTGATTATAAGTCGATTGAACCAAACGGGAGCGGGCTCATCATTGGTGCCGATACTGGTGGGAACACACGGGTTGGTAGTTCAGCGAGTCTTGAATAACTCCAAAATTATTCACTACTGGCTCGTAGTGGATTGAGCATGGGTAGAGGGGCCCGGCTATAGCCCTAAAGACTGATTTAATGATCAAAAAGCCTTGTGATTGTTGGGTGTTTAGGATAAGTGATGTAAAACAGGAAGAGAATGCCTTTAGGCATTAAGTTAAGCAATTGTACGTTTTTATTTTTCGTGCCATAAAGTAAAAAACAATTAAGTGTGTATAAGGCAATATTTAGGAATGTTCGTGAGCCTATGACATCTTAAGTGCAACCGATGATTTTATAGCCTGCCAAACAAGCTAAGCTGTCCTTGGGAACTTGGTACAAATTCTGAGTTCAAAAATGTCTATGCTCATAACAATTTTGTGATGAAAGTTCCACTAATCAGAAACCTTACACGTTGTTACCGTTTGCAAATTTTGAAAGGCATTTGTTGTTCTCATAAAAAAGTCTGTCTACGAAAGAATGTCTGTTTTCTATTATTTATCCGGTCCTAAACTGTTCCGTCAGAAATAAAGCCCTATAGTGCAAAAGTGAAGTTTCCCGCAATACTAGCCCATGTGTCCCCAGTGCAATAGCCGTGCCTATTAGAAGTTGCATGCAACGCTCGGCCGCGTGCAAACTGCTGCACAGGCTATCTGAGATCAAGGAGCCGACTGCACTCATGCTATCGTACTGTAACTACTGTTGTGTAGGCTGATGTTTGAGACGTACGGGGTTATGATTATAGCGCTGGAGAGAGTAAATTCTTTTAATTTTTAAATTTTCTTGAATCGGTAGGGAATCTGACGTTCGATTTTCTGGCAAAAAAGGCAGTTGATGAACGAATGCAGCCTGTATCCTATTTAGGATGTTTCTTCGCTCAACATTTTCTTTCAGAAGTAAAGCTCTCTCGTACTTACGCTTAAAATGCGAAATCGTCGCTCCTAGTCTGCGCAATCGCAGCCCGTGTGTCCCCAGTGCAATAGCCGTGCCTATTAGAAGTTGCATGCAACGCTCGGCCGCGTGCAAACTGCTGCACAGGCTATCTGAGATCAAGGAGCCGACTGCACTCATGCTATCGTACTGTAACTACTGTTGTGTAGGCTGATGCTTGAGACGTACGAAGTTATGACTATAGCGCTGGAGATAGTAAGTTAAGGCCATTTTTTATTTTACATTTAACAGGGTATTGAATGTGGAATCTATCGGGCCTACGAAATCATACTCATAATCATTAATAGATAAACATATATGGGATCCATTTAAAGATAGGTTTACGCACATGCACATTGTAATCTAATTTTAGGACAATAGCCAAGAATTCTAACAATTAAGTCTTTCTCCAACATTGGTTCATTTCTCACAGACAACAGAGCTTTTTACTGTACTGAAGAGAACCGACTCAATAAGCAATCAAACTGAGTGATTAACAAAGCAATGCATTTTTTATGAATTCATTTAAATGCAAACAAATCAGAAAGCGAAAATAACCTCCAGATTCGCCCAAGAAACTTCTCAGCAAGAAATGTTCATTTTAAAAAAGGAGCTTATATTCTGAATCCGTGGCAGTTCCGAGCTGACCCGCTCCGTAATCCTAAATGAAACATCCGCAACATCGCAGAGCTGAGTTGTATTATAAAAACTCAAGCTCCCAAGAGTTTATATTTAAGAACTCTTAAAAGTTATAAGGAACCCCAGAGTCAGGTCGAGTGTGGGTCATCAGAGCAAGAGAGTTTGAGGACGCGTACCGATCAGACGAACGCTGAGCGTCTGACTGTCCGCTGGCTGACTCTGAGTGGCGTATATAAACTGCGCCGCCCACTGCGCGCATTATTCGCTATAAATCAGTAGCTCACAGAATGAGTCAGCAAGCGAAACGACGCAAATTGCGATCGCTACGCGCTGTGTTCCATTCTGGAAAACTGGAAGCAAACAGTCAGCTGCTCACTGTTAGTCTAATCGATTGTGCCACTCAAATTTGGAACAATTTCTCCGTCTGACCACAATCGTTGACAACAGTACAATAGACTAGCTGTCGTGAAACCGCAGTTTAAATATTAAGTTTCTTTGAATCATTATCACTTTTTCTTAGACGTGAACGGGAAGATGTCCATATGAAAACTTTCGCCAAATACACACATCAAAACTGTCTAGGGATATCATAGGGATATCATTTTTCAAATATTTCATAAAGTTAGGTTTGTTTATAAGTTTAGCATTATCTTAGAATAACGCAAGGACAGAGGCATAAGATAAAGGTTAAGAATATTACAAAAAAAAACGTTTGATTTTGCTAAAATTTTGACACCTTTTAAGGCGCGATACCAGGAAAACGGCTCTCGGGAAAACTAAAGTTTTATATAGAAAATATGAAGTATGAGGCACGAAAAAAATCGTCATAGTAGTCAAAGAGTTGCACAATCAGCTCAAACTTCCAGTATATGGATCAACTTACTAGATTAATGTGAAAAAAAATCAGAATATCGCTAAAAACGTGCAAAACGCACTCCCGTATTTCAAAAGTTTAGGCATCATATAAACTAACAACTTACGTGTTTTAAATAACGTGTAAAGATCAGATATCAAAGAAGCATTGCCAATCAGTTGTTTTTCATTGCTTTATTTCAGTTTTGTGCAAAAAATTCCCAAACATTCCGAATTTTTCGCTTGAAATCTCCATACAAATTACTATGGAGTGAGTGAAGTTTCTTTGATAGCTGTCCGCGCACCGTCGCAGCTCACTCCCCCCCATGTCCCCAAGGTGAGCGCACGTCGCTTTTGATGAAAATGACATTTATAATTACGCGGATAATTTACACGAAATAGGCGCACATAGGGTCTTTTGTTGAAAATAGTACAACTTTTTTTTTTCCTCCGTACTGTTTGTTCATATGCATTATGCATAATTTATCAAACGTATGATTTTATCATGATTCACCATGAGAGTTATATGGCAGGTTTATATTTATAAGTACATTTGATTAAAAGCTCTCTTGGGTTTGACAATTTCGTACTAGTTGCCATTTCATTTTCCTATTCTTTACGCAGTGACGTGCACTCACCCGGCGTCATGTGGAAGACTGACTTGCGGGACTGCGCAGACGGCTGTCAAAGAAACTTCACTCGTTCCATAGTAATTATGATGGGATGGAGATCTCGAGCAAAAAAAATTAAAGTTTGCGTTTGCTTATACGAAACAGAAATAGTTATTGCAATAGAACATAATGACAAGTTATTCGAAATGGAAACACACTTCACACCGGAACAGCTTTTACAATTGTACCAAGCCCAAATTCGGTTGTGTATGGAGTACTTCCGCCACCTCTGGGATGGCTCTGCCAAGTTTCAGCTGGATGCACTGGACTCAGTAGACCGAAGAGCCAGGAGACTGATAGGTGACGAGACGCTCGTTGGAACCAAACTCGAGTTTGGAGCATCGGCGTAGAGTTGCCTGTCTATCGGTTTTTTATAAGGTGTATTTCGGAGAGTGTGCGCAAGAACTTCATGACCTGATACCACCCTCTACTTTCTACTACCGGACCACAAGACGCCGCGAGGGCTTTCATCTCCATGTGGTCGACTTTCCAGCAGTCCGAACTAAGCGGTTTGGTGCTTCCTTTCTGGTCCGCACCGCTAGGGAGTGGAACGCCCTCCCTGCGTCTGTGTTTCCGGATACATACAACCTTGGTATCTTCAAGGCAAGAGTGAATAGGCATTTTTTGGGTAAGCGTGGCTGGCAAGACTGAGGTCAAACGCAAACCCATTTTAAATTTTAAAAAAATGGGTCAGATAGAACTTTGATATAAATATGAATTATCATATTTACGTCAGCCATGGAATAATGGCAGTGCAAGCATTTTTATCTCTATCTGGCTATTTGCACACAGCTTTTTCCTGTAGTAATTTGAATGAACTATACAGACAAACGTTCTAGAAAATATAATTAGCATCAACTATCATTTAGATAGTGAAAGCTTATGTAAAAACAGACAGAAAAACGCGGAGAGTGACTTCCTTTCATACTATGCTCTACTCGTAGATCAATTCCAGTAAGATGAAGATCACGGTGGATTCTTTATTAAATTCAGCGTAAAAAGCCTGAAATACGATGGCCTCTACAGGAGACTAAAGGTATTACTCAAGTGTTATTATCTAAAATAAATTATCCACTAAAAGTGTCTCAACTGTTGACAACTGTTAAATTCCTCGTTTTAGTTAGTAACAAGATAGCTCCGTTTAATGCTTCTTGCAGCTTTTCATTACAAGTAAGACCAACTAATTAGTGGGTTCTTCTGCATGTTACTAGAAATGGCTCCGTGTATTGCTATATCATATGCATTGGATGTAAGAAATATTTTGTGTTGATGATGATCGAACGGATAAACCAAGTTACAACTAAATCTCGATGGAATCGTCAAGTACCAGATATAACATTGTGCAAATAACGTGGTCACGAGAATAGATTGCAAATAATAGTGTAAAAAAATAATTGGCAAAACCGCTTGTTAGTATGTTTAATAAAATAAAATGTTTGGTTAGTTTCTTTTGTTTGCCCTATACCCTGAAATATATTGGGTGGCGAAATAAAAATATCTTTGGTGAACGCATCAAATGATTATCATGCCGCGATTTATAATAATAATAAATAAATAAATATCCCTGGACATTATTCCACACAGCGCCATCTAGCCCCAAGTGAGTTAATTATACTCCGTTTTTATGGGATACTAGACAACGGATAAACATACTCAAATACTTTTTCTTTTGTAAATACATACTTATTATACATAGGAAACACCCAGACCAATACAAACAGACATGTTCATGCACACAAATGTTTGTACTGTGCGGGGATCGAACCCGCGACCTTTGGTGTAGTAGCCGACTCCTAAATTTACACCAAGACGGTCGTTCGGATTTATGCATTGCATTTATGCACGGATTGCACGGCCCAACCACTGTGTGACCATAGCTGTCACGATCGCTTTCAAATTTGACAGATTTTCTCTCCGGCCGACCCTAGTAGCGAACCTTAAAAGAAAAATCTGTCTTTTTTTAACGTCCTTACGATTGTGCAATAATGCTACTACAATGAATTTCTTTATACAATCTGAAACGGCAGATATAGCAGTTTCTGTGTTCTAAAAATTTCAACGTTGGTATCAATGTTTTAATTTTGACAGCCTCCCAAATAGCTATACTTTGTATGAAAATGCTTGAGATATCCCTAGACACTTTTGAGCAGTGTAGATAAATTCACAGCTGGTGAAGGTACGTACGGTACATTATTCCATGGCTTTGAGCCTAATCTGTTTCCACAAATTTACTGATGGACGTAAAATTGTCTTGTCTGGTCAGCTGACCAAAAGTGATTCGCTACATGAGCTACCGTGCTATTCTGGCGGTGCACATCGAACATCACTTCACATCTCGGTGCTTCACGCTTACCTCAATCATCAATACGCTTTACTTTGAATTAGTATTTTCTCTCATTTTTTATGTAAATAATTAAAAAATGTTATTTGGCTTAGTTCTTTTCTCTCAAACGACCACAGTCGCGAAGGAATTGAATTTCAAAGTTACCTCGCACGAGCGAAGTGAGTTTTGACGACCACCGGAATAGCATAGCTGACTCGAGTTGACTGGGAAGTTCATTCGAAGTACAGTACAGAGTCAAATGTAACAAAGCTTTTTTAAAACATGTTGCATTAACATATTAGCCAACTAATGAAGTGTTCAGTTAAGGTCGCTGACTCCATCTTGTCTCTGCCTCAGTGAGTTGAGTTTTAAAACAGAGTTGAGTTCCGAAATGACTCACAAACTCGAGTTTTTACAACACTGGTGATGAGGAGCATCGTTCTTGAATTAATGGACACAGCACGGTCTTAATTTAAGATTAAAAACCAATCACCTTTAAAAATTCTAATAACATATTTGATCCAGCTACAATTTCCCTGCAAACAATTTCGATAGTTCTGACCGTGTAATCCTCTGTGAGTATACCAACCAAACGAACGGAACTCCTGCAATGGAAACAACATGTCGGAAAAAAGCCGCGGAATATACGGGCGCGGCCGAGCGGAGTTTTACCCGGAGTTATAGGCCCCGGCGCTAATCTCTTAACTCTTAACGCGGAAACAATAAAACGTCACACGGAAAACGCACCTGCAAATATAACGGTTTTTTCCGACGCAAACATGCAGCAAGGGCGGCGCACACAGCTATGCTATTCTATAATACTGTCACAGTATAAACATACAGTAGAACATCTACATACAAACGCGCCACTCTCGGTTTGACCGTGTGCGTTCGCCTCGCGCGCCGTGTCGCGATTTCACGCACACCGATTTCTCGCACACGCTAGCATAAAATAGGGAGGCATAGGGAGGCGGCAGTACGGACGGGCTGTGCCGCGTGTCTGTGTGCAAGCTAGGCTAATAACTCGGCGGGCGGCCTTAGATAACCTACTGTATGCTTATACTGTGATACTGTTGCAGTTATGATAGCAAAGAAGATCACGCGCAAACAAACGCGTGCTCCACAGCCGTGCCACACTACAAAAAATTGTATTAAATCATCGAGTGTAGTCTTCTGGGGCGTCCTTAGTCCTAATTCTTTGAATATTGGGGTTATCACCATACAGCCCGCAGTAGCTTTAGCCCACTAAAGATGTGAAAGCCTTCAGTGACTACACAACAGTCATCTGGTAAAAAACCGTGACTGTGTCACTGCCACGACTGCATCGCGCTTGCATCGCTACTTTGAGTAGCGCATGTGGGCAAAAGTAGACAGTCGCGATATAGCATCTCGTCGGCATCGCGAAAGGAATCTAAAATCTAAATCAAACGCCCAGTTTATTACATATGATGAGCTGATTTATCAAACGTATTTTTTTGTTTTTCATTACACTTTAAAAAGAGTACTGATGGCGTGCTTAATGATCAGAAATAATAAGTACATAGATAGATGGATATTCTTTATTGTACAGAGGCGCACACATCAACCTTTACAAAACCATTGCAAAATGGGTCTAATGTCAGCCGCATAAGGTGCCCCTGTGTAAAGCTTGATGTGTGCGCCTCTGTACAAAAACATTACATTTCAAATAAATTACAGAGAACAATGTACAATTTAGACGGTCTCATCGCTAGCGAGCGATCTCTTCCAATAATGCTTGTGATCATCCAAGCTACTTACCAAGCAACGGCTATGTTCAACATAGAAGAGCCTTTCTCGGCTTACCTACCTGTTCCCTAAGTCTTACTATTAACACCGTATTTGACCTATGGAAAATGTATTTCTAAAAGCGATACCAAGCTAGCCAACACTACAGCTACACCCCAAACACACGATGACCGGTAGCTTGTGACATCCCATTTGCATGTAAATGCCGAACAGAGCATATTCAGCCGGTAAAGGGCTCCCGTAATGATGTAAAATGATTGATCTGCTGAATGAATGAGGACAATATACACGATATTTTCACCACTAAAATACGCGAGCCGTCGACACAAAGGCTGGATTTAAAGTGAAAATAATGGGGCACAAACGTAAAAATGTTTTTGATTTTATTGGGCGGGCTCGGAAAGGGTAGTGTCCATTTGAAGATTGGCGGTTTATTTATGTATGGATGTGTGGTGGCTGTGTCGTGTTAAAAAGTGGCGCAGTCTGAGATATTTGGGAATATTGTTGTGCATCTAAAACAAGATTTAGAAAAGACTTTGAAGAAAAACACTATTTGTCCTGATAATAAATCATGAAGGTGGTGAAATAGATCATACAAGTTTGAAAAGTGATTCATTGATAAAATTCATACATAAACGGCCTATAAACGTCCCATTGCTGGGCACAGGCCTCCCCTCAACTATGAGATGGAACGAGCCATACTCCAACACGCGGGCTCAGTGCGGATTGTTGGAGGAGCGTAAGGTTAGTGCGCAACCTTAATGTCAGAAGTTATCAAGCTTGCCCTAAGGCCTCCGACTAGGCTTAACGGCTGACATCTACCGACGTCAACCAGGACTAACTGCTTAACGTGCCTTCCGAAGCACGGAGATGCCCGAAATACACATCACTAAATTTCGAATAGGGTGGTCACCCAAGCCATTTCCGACCAGGCGTGTGTTGCTTTACAACAGCGATCGTCGCCGATCACTGTCACAACTGCGCCACGGGCTCCTCATTGTTAATACAAAGTTCAAAATGTATTACTTTCATTGTAGTGTCGGAAATAAACAAAACCGTTTTTGATGCTTTTAGATAATACATCAACGTAAAAATACTTCATTCATAGAAAACTGTACATAAGATTCTTGACTTAATATTCCATCATATGTTTTCAATAAATGAGGTCACAATTAATTAAGATCTACCTGGGCCTTAAAGATCAAAAGAAAGCTAACCTTTGTAGATGCCTACTAGCCAAATGAAAGCATGGCCTATTCTGTTTCGGATCCAGCTCATGTAAGCGGTGGTCAACAGCCTCGGGCGCCACAATTTGCGAAGCTTGCTGGTCCGGTTCAGATTTTTGCACGAACCGGATAAATGACCGGCCGTCCGGCTAGGATAGCCAATTCAGCGAATTTCAATAGATAGTCTCTCGGACAATTGATTTTTGTTAAAGTTTTTTCGCTCGTTTTACCAGCAGTGGATTTCAAATGGCTTTAGGTTTTTATGCATAAAAGTTTTCCACAGTTGAAAATGTTCTGATTGTCCACGTTTCCACCTGTGAGGGCATGTTTTCGTCAAATAGGTTTAAAGTTTTCACTACATTATTCAAGGGAGTGATACCTGGCCGATTTTTGACGTAGCCCAGCGGGTATGCAGGTTGAAGTGGCAGTGGGCGGGGCACATAGCGCGTAGAACTGATGGCCGTTGGGGCCGAAAGGTCATGGACTGGAGACCATTTGAGGCCAAACGCAGAGTGGGGCGCCCGCCTGCAAGGTGGACGGACGACCTGATGAAAGTCACGGGATCCCGGTGGATGCAATCCGCACGCAACCGGCCGCTCTGGAAATCAATGGGCCTATGTTCAGCAGTGGACTTCTTGCCGCTGCTAATGATGATGATGATGATGACATGGCCAGTTTATCAATTTGGTGTAGTAGGCCAAATCGTAACCTAAACTACAGGCATTAGCGAATAAGGTTCAAAGTAGTGTCATGGCATTTCTGGCTTTTAGATGGTGAGGTTTTTTTTATAATTGGCTTCGAGACTCCTTCAAGCCTTTTAAGATTTGGCCTGTCACAAAAAGTTGGAAAATCTTACACATTGAACCAAGTCTTAGCAAAAATCGATCTTCATGTGAAAATTAAGAAGGATATTATGTCCTGCCCAGATGTTAATGCCTGGTGGCTCTCGCCAGTCCGTCCCGAAACGAATGTCTCATAAACCTCACGCATTCAATTACGTTTTGCAGTGGTCGAATTTTTAACAACACTCGTTATTGTGAGGCGTAATTGTGAACCAGATTTAATTTCGGGATTGGTCTGGCTTTGACGAAAGTTATTATTCTCTGCGCGTTCGTTGTTTTTGGGGATTAGAAACGTTGGAATAAATTGGAGGCCCGTTTATTTTAGCACTTGGGTGGACTCAGAAGGGGACTGAGTCGATATTAGCGGCCAGCAGTAGGTAAACATTCAGTTTCTGTTATCCATTGATTTTCAGTGTGGTCAGTTAGACGATGCCCTACTTGTACGGTCATTATGACAGGATACCCATTTCTTGTCCAAGAGCAAGGTAAGACACGTAATGGTCAGGCTTATGAGCCCTTGGCTGTACGTTGATGACATTTCACTGGCTGTAATGACGACTATATTTGTGGATAAGTTGTTTCTCTACCCTTACGAATATTAGTGGCTGAGCCTTAGTTTCCTCTAAGTCTTTCCCCATATCGGGTTGTAGTTCTGCAGCTCAGTAAGTTTCTTTGACTTTGAGTTTCCTTGCAATCCATAAATCATTACTGACTCATGAAAGTGTTCTCTGGTTCTAATACTTAGCACTGGTTGCAGTAAGTAGTACCTAAAAAATATTTTTTGAAACTCACCAGCGAGAAGAACTTCAAAGGTAATATTCCAAAGACTGCCGCGGTAGCATTATGTCGTTGCATACTGCAGCAAATTACAAAAGGAAAAATACTCCTTTATCAAAGAACAACAATAAAACCATCCTATTCCGAACTTTTCCGTACGAAGCAAGTCAGGGTCAGCGGTATCGGCCAGCTCGGGTTCTTAATTACCATTTTATATGCTTCATTTGCATATTCCCGTGATAACTCCGTAAATTAAAATTTATCAAGCCCGGTCGGTTTTGAAATAAAAACTATGGAAAAGTTGCATTTTGTCGCAGGTACATTATAGTTTATTACCATATCAAATCTACATGCAAAGTATGTATTCCAGCTTTCAAAAGAATAGAATATTTAATGATTTAGTACTAAAACTGTGGAGATTTTCATTGTGATGCTATTTCTGTCTGTGAGCTGTTCCACTTTATGGAAAAACTACCGACCTATGATAGTCAAGATGTTGTTCCATGTAAGTACTAGTACTACGGAAGATAATGATGTATCTGAAGATGTATGACATAATGATAAGGAAAATAGTATAATGCCTGCAAGCGTGGCACTGGTGAGTATCGGCCACTTATCCTCAAATAATAACAAATGTACGAAAAGCGTCACTAGCATCGGCTAGCTGGGAAAGGGGCAATACCGACTGAAGTTCAGTTCTTCGAAATTTTCATGTGCATTTTTGTTGCGTTTTTTTTACGACCAACAGTTCAGCAAACATTATGGTTTCTGATTAAATGATACTGGCCTACAAGATAAGGTCTGGAGCTGAAGTGCATGCTTGCTATCCGTCATAATCACGGCTAATGACCAGAACACGTGTCAGGCCGAGTCAGCGCGGCCGAGCTATCGCTGATTCATTATGGCGTTGGTGATTTGTGTCACAGTATAAACATACAGTAGAACATCTACATACAAACGTGCCGCTCCCGGTTTCAATGTGTGCGTGCGCGTCGCGCGCCGTGTCGCGTTATCACGCATACTCTAGCATAAAATAGGGGGGTATAGGGTGGCGGCAGTACGGACGGGCTGTGCCGCGTGTCTGTGTGCACGCTAGGCTAATAACTCGGCGGGCGGATATAGATAACCTACTAGGTGTAAATACTGTGTTTGTGTCCTTGAATGCGCTATTATTTTGGAATTATTATGATGAAGAATTGATAAGGTAAGTAATTCAGTATTAGTATTGGAAACAATTTTTGACAGACTTCTTAACTCGGCTTGTAGCCAATCTTCTAGGATGTTGCTCCTCACAACTATTTGCTATCAATGTTTGACACAGAGTTCCTTGAAATTTACTACTACATACAAATCTAGTTGTTGACAAAACAGCACTGTTTCTAGTTGATCGTAATTTAGGCTGATTTTATCAGTCTAATAAACTATACCACGACAGTTTTAAAATGTTGAATATAAACATTTCGAAGTAAAGGTCATTAAGATTTTGACAGCAACTGTTTTTAAATTCGCGAACAGTATTTTATTCGTCTGATACTTTTATCTGACTATTAAAAAACCATCCCCTGATAATAAATGAAGGCGCCAGCATTTCTTAGAGTATTTTTTCAAGAAAATTAAATTAAGTAATCCATAGTGAAAATGGTCAACTTTTTATCTTTCATTAAAACCACGTTCTGTTCGTTGCTCATACACAAACATAAAATCTTATTGATACTCAAATTGCAGTCTTTAGGGGCACTTTTGAAGAATAACGCCGTTAAATACAAACGCGATGTATTCTACCGTATCTATTGTTTCTAATCCCAACTGGATTTGCATCCAATGAATATTTGTTCAAAACATTTCGGCACACAGGACACCATTGTACCATACCACGACCAACACATCTTGGTACTTTCCATGTGCAATTCCAAACCTTACCACTCTAGCAATAAGAGCGAAGGCACTCGAGAGCAAGTGTCCATTTTTGTCAGCGATTAGAAATATTCGATTTTATCACTGGCATACATGTGTACAGTTCCGTTTTTCAATACTATATCCGGCGGTAACGTTGGAAATGCAAAGTTTTGAGAGTATAATAACAATTGGGTATGTCTAATGCGACTCGCTCGTATAGTGGAATGGTTCATTCTAAACTTAGATGGCTGAAGAAGATATGATTTTTATCATATTATGATTTTCATGCAAGTAAAAAGACTGAGAAATCCAGGGTTCTAATTTTATTTAAAGACAAAACTGCAGTGTGGTTGTCCATTCGCATTTCAGGACATGCAGTCCTTAGAACGTATTAGCAACATAGATTAAATATTATCAGTAATATTTCGTTAAATTACTATCTACGAGTATGTGTTTCCTTTCATTTACCACGTACTAACTTTTGCGCTGAAAAATGTATCTTATCTATATCTGAAATAACAATAATATTTCTTCTGAGTGTTATAGGTGGATGCCTATAGCATTGATGAAATCACCCTGAGTCATAAGGTAAATATACCAGAAAGATTCGGCCTGTCTGTTAATGGTCTCGGTAGCGTAGTGGTTAGTGCATTCACCCGGTTTGCGAAAGATGCGGGTTCGATTCCTGCCTGATGCCAGCATGACCAAATGTCTTTTTCTGGTTTTGAGATCTTTAGTAAAAATACTGCATGGAAAATGATAAAACATAACAATACATCTTCCGTGAGCAGCAGAATTATTATTGTACCTGTATTCTAAGCTGATTTACTGTGACGCATTTTATTTTTTCCACCAGATTTCCGGACCGTCCGGAATTAGTGTCCGGGTAAAAAGTATATATCAAAGCTTAGGGACGTAGAAGAAACGGGATGGGCCATAACTCTATTCGTCAAAAGAGACCGTAATAAAGGCATCATAGTAGAATTACGTTTTTATTCCGGGCCAAGTAACAAGCACTCAACTTAAGGCCTTTGTTACGCAGTTACATAAAATTTTCAATTTCACGGAACGTCGTCCATTTTAGGTTTTAGGATGTAAATCATAATGAAAATAAGTGAACATTTTATCTCAAATATCATAAACTTGAAAAAAAAGACAACATTTTACGGTTTTAATGGCGCAGAGAAGGAGATTGTTAAACCTATAGGTATTTTCAGTTTAGATATGAATTCAATTTTATGCTGTCTTTATTGACTAATGTTTAGTTATATTATATTGTTATGAATTGGTTGTGACCTGTCAGTGTTTGTCAATACTATCTGACAAACATTAATTAATTTTAAGGTATACGCCTAAACATTGGTTAAACAAACCTGGCTGCCAGGTAAATAATATACCAGAAAAAATCAGCCGGTATGTTAAGAGTCTCGGTAGCATGGTGGTTAGTGCAGTCGTACGGTTTGCGAAAGATAAGGGTTCGATTCCCGCCTGACACCATTAGACCGAATGTCTTTTTCTGGTTTTCTTATCTTTAGTAAGATGATAATGCACTATACCTAATGCTAAAAATAAAAAATAACCTATTAATCAATTCGTTAATGTGCTAACATTTGAATGAACCGCTATCCAGATACAGAGGGTGGTAAACTTTTAGAGCGACTGTTCTAGAAAGAACACAATAAGAGCCCTAATACCGAACTTAAATGTGTTAAGCCCGTATTCTATACTAGCGGCCGCCTGCGACTTTACACATACAAACTTTCACATTTATAATATTAGTAAGATCTTTACTCGATCATTTCGCCTGAGTGATGTGCTTGTGTGAACGTACGTTTTCAGTTTTCTACTCAAGCTGGATCTCAATGATCTTGAATCAAGAATAAACGTTCCGTGGGCAGAAGTTCCCTCCACAAGGTGGACCGACGATCTTGTCGAGGTCGCAGGAAGCTGCTGGATGCGGACAGCACAGGACCGATCGTTGTAGAGATCCTTGGGGGAGGCCTATGCTCAGCAGTGGGCGTCGTTCGGCTGATATGATGACTAGATCTCAGAGGAAGCGTGAGTGAGCAGTAAAACGCACTCGGTCGCGACAATTCAGTCACAACGGCCGCCACCGCAACTTTGTTTTATTGTAATTGCTCTGGGAACAGAACTAAATGTCTTGATGGACTTCTAAAAAATCACAAGCACACTTTTACATTTATATACTTACATAACATAACATAAACGGCCTATATACGTCCCACTGCTGGGCACAGGCCTCACCTCAACTATGAGGTGGAACGAGCCATACACCAACACGCGGGCTCAGTGCGCATTGTTGGAGGGGTGTAAAGTTAGTGAGCAACCTCAATGTCAGATGTTATCAAGCCGCCCTCAGGCCTCTGATTAGGCTTAACGACTGACATCTAGCGACGTTAACCGGGACCAACTGCTAACGTGCCTTCCGAAGCACGGAGATGCCCGAAAAATACATCACTAAATTTCGGTCGAGGTGTCACCCATCCCATTTCCGACCCGATCACTGTAACAACTGCGCCACGGGCACCTCATTCATATACTTAATTGTAATAAATCTAAATCAAATTCTCACTTCACTTCGACGCGAAACAAACAAGAGTTTATCGACGAGGGTATTCATAGTGTGAACATCGGTGCATCGCGTGAAGAACATCACAGAGTTTTGTTTATTTGAGAGTTATCGTTACGTAATGATAAAAAATGCTCTTTTTTCCGCTGTCTTGCGGTAATGCAGAAGAATCTAGTTTATACTTTTTGGATACTATTTAAGAGCAAGCTTTGTACACATGAAACCATCCTTCAAAAGGGGGCGGTTACAGATAGAAACATCTGCAGTCACTCATTATTTTTATTTATTCATTTATTTATTATACTTTAATGCACAAACAAGTATAAAAGACGGACTTAATGCTAAAAGCATTCTCTACCAGTCAACCATCGGGCGAGACAGAAATGCTGTTGGCGGTGCAAAATTCGAAATTATAAAGAAGTAGTAGACTATAGCCAATAGAAGGAGGAATAAATACTTATAAAATAAACAATAATTAAACCTATAATTTTTCGAAGCACATTTACTGAGTCTTACGTCTCCGCCTCTGTGTCTGACTCCTGCGCGCTGTACGCTGGTAACATGAAAAACAACGTATTTTGGATGTCCCTGAATGATCTGGGACTTCGGTCTCTCTTCTGTTACATACTGAAATTGTATTTTTATTATCTTATTTAGCCCTTGACTAAAAAACCTAAAATAAATACATATCGCGACTCTCAATTCTGGCTTCAAACTGGTTCTCAGTGACGGCGGAAGACTCAAGGCTAGTAACTAGTTATTGTAGGCTCTTCACTATTGTGTTGCTCGTAACCTTAAAGAGGACAAACAGATGGAATGACAAGCCGTTATTCCGTTTCTTTTTCATTCATTCATTTTTCAGATTCAACTACCTAACACAATACTACTGATACAATTTCTGACACTGGTAGAATTTCGAGTAGCCCAGGTGACTCGTAAACGGTTTCAATACGTCTCCAATGACTGCAAACAGTCAGCTTGAATTTGAATGAAAATAGTAGTCGTTAACAATGTTGTGTCCTAGTACCGCGGGCTACCGCGCTCTTGGCGGTCTTTACGCTATCATGTTATTGGCCGGATGTTACATCTTCTGAGGTGCCTGTGTCGGTGACGATAGCTGTTGTAAAGCAACACACGCTGGGTCGGAAATGGGATAGGTGACCACTTCGACCGAAATTTAGTGATGTGTTTTTCTCATCTCCGGCATATCCGTGCTTCGGAAGGCACGTTAAGCAGTTGGTCCCGGAGAGGTCAGAGGCCTTAAGGCGGCTTGATAACATCTGACATTGAGGTTACTCACTAACCTTACACTCCTCCAACATTCCGCACTGAGCCCGCGTATTGGAGTATGGCTCATTCTACCTCATAGTTGAGGTGAGGCCTGTGCCCAGCAGTGGGACGTATATAGGCAGTTTATTTATTTATTTATTCTTTATTGCACATAATGAATTGGTACAAATGGCGGACTTAATGCCGATAAGGCATTCTCTACCAGTCAACCATGGGGCTAAGCAGAAATATGTTTATGTTACATCTTCTGCTATTCTCTCACTTATCAAAGACAGATTCGTGTCTTGATGCAAGCGCCCTCCATTCGCGAGCACCGTCTGCTCGTGTTTGCTCTGTACTCGCGAACTGCTGGATTAATGGAACACAAATATGAGGGTTATAAATTGAGTGGCCATGAGTTCCAAAACAAGCAGGATTTGGAAAAATAACAAAACGTAGTTTATAGAATACCTTTGTTTGTGAAGATTTTCCTAACTTAATAATTAATCCATTTTTCGTTCGACATTTTCGTTCTGTTGAAGAGTTGTGAACTTGTTTGATTATTGTAATTGGTTTAATTTCACGTAAGTTAACTTTGAATTGTTAACGTTTTGGTTTTGTTGAATCTTTCGTTGTTAACCCAAGTATTCATCATAGATTTTTTATTTGTTCACCTTTCATGAAGTGCTATGTACCAATTGTTTCAAAGTGACGCAGACAAGAACATTAAAACATAATGGTTGAACGAAATTACGAAATCTCTAAATATGAGAATGGATTGCTGTTCGTTAGTCTCGCTAAAACTCGAGAACAGCTGGGTCGATTTGGCTTATTTTATTTTTGAAAATGTATTTATGCCTTCATAATGCCTTCAGGGAAGGTTTGAAAGGTGCGTAAACATGAGTTAATGCTAGGAAAGTAGTGGAAAATAACAATTTAGTTTTCCTTAGCAAACATTCCTACCTGTCAATGATTGACTACTAAACAACGTCTGTCGTGACAGCTAGTCTTACCCCCGAATTCATAAACGTCAATTAACGCTAAGCACGCGCTCACGCTCATGCTGTCCCGTAAAATGTCAATGGAACTGAAAGGGTCAGCATGAGCGTGAGCGCGTACTTAGCGTTGATTGTCGTTTGTGAATACGTGGGTCAGATAAATAAATAGATGCAAACCTGAGTGACACAGTGAAACGCCGTGTCACTTAAGTGTTACACAAAAGTCTATTCCGTTCATTCATAAATCACGAGTAACATTGATGTGTCCGTGTTTCCCGCAAAAAATGTTGGTTACATTAAACGTATGTTACTTAGCAAATATACAATGCAAGTTTGATATTATCTATATCCGTGTCTTAATGCGAACTGGGTCTCTATAGCAAACAACAATCAAGTAAATAATTAGTTAAAGACTTTTAATGATATCAGCCAAGTGAATGTCCGTACCTGGCAGAAGCCCATTCCGCTTAGTTAAAAATTGAAAGAACTTTGTGAAGGAAGCAGAAAATATTGCAACTTTCTACTCAAATTACTAACTAAGAGGGTAAATAAATAATCCTTCGAGGTATACGGCGCAATTCGAACCTTTGTCTTCAGCAAGCCGGGCATCTGCTCTGACCACTAAGCTACCGAGGCCATAACGAAGCGACCGATATTATATTTTTTAACTATAAGTCAGCTTAAGAACTAGCTACTACACCAGAAGTCGCAGGCTCGATACTCGCACAGTACAAACATTCGTGAGCATGAACTTGTTTGTATTTATTGGTCCAGCACAAAGCATACCTATATAAAAAAAGGATTGAACTGTGTTTATCCGTTGTCTACAACCAATATTCTCTACTTATCTTCTTAGCCTTGTGGTTGACCGGTAGAAAATGCTTCATTGGCATTAAGTCCACCTTTTGTACCTGAATGGTACAAAAGTTGTTGTGCAATAAAGAATAAATATAAATAAATATTGCAAGCTTTGCTTAGGTGGGGGGTTGGAGATAGTGCTGTGTAGAATAATTCCCCATGATGGTCATCTATTTATTATTTCGTACACGAAATGACAATCGAAATTGAGAAACAATTGTAGATTATAAATACAGATTATAAAAAGTTACATTACAAAAAGTGATTTCTTCCAGCAGGCCGTTGACAGATAACGATTTGTTGAGTTGCATTGGATAAACAGCTGTGCGCAAATTGAAGAAATAATATGAATTGAAGTTGATTTTTATAGAATAAACATTTTTAATGACTACCCCCCCTTATTGTTAATAAACAGTGTGATTTTAAGATTAGCAAAACTTTAAGGAAGGAAAAGTTAGATTTAAAAGCCCAATTAGAACATAGTAGTTTATTATTACAGAAAAGGCAAATCTCATATGAAAAAGAGACTTTTGATTTAGAAAACAAGATAACCAGGTTGGAGAACTCTCTCAGGGACATGAAAAACAGATATGATATCGCCCAGAAAGAGATTAAGGAACACATCTTAGCTGCCACCCAATTAGTGGAAATGTCAACCTATAATGCAGAGAGGTTTGACTCACTGATTAACAAAGGCAACCAATGTTGCAACCAATGTTCTGAAAGAATTGAGCTGGATTCTGGGTTGTTACATGTGAGACCGACCTCAGCTGTCCTTTGTGAGCCGACAGATGTGGTTACCTGTTCTACACCACCGGCTGCTACTAGCACTACTAGCAATGCTAAGAAAACAATATTATTTTCTGACAAGATAGGTCAAGGATTAGGAATATTGCTGTCAAATGACACCAAGCAACAGGTAAAAAACTTGTGCTACCCAGGGCTGTCCTACTCCGACTTGATAGATAACATTTCTAAAGAGGAGCTAGGGGAGAATACCACTGTGGTAGTTTTCCATGGGGACAGCCGATCAATAACAAAAAGGGGACTATTAAAAAGCATTGAATCAATATTTGATATACAGGCAGAGTACAAGTGTAAATTTATTTTGTGTGCTTTCCCATACTCAAGTACTTCATCACTTAGTCAGAACAAGGCCATACATGACCTTAATATAACTTTATATAACCTGACGTGTCGTCACAGTGACATAACTTTATTTGATACAAACTCATTTGTATCTTACTTTAGGTTAACTGAAGATACAATGTATCTTCCAATTAGGACTAAGAAAAAACTGGCTACCTTGTTAGCTTATAACATCAACGATGCCGCTTTTGGCAGTGCTTTTTATTCTTATTTTGACATTAGTACTAGTACTAATTTACCGGTTTTACATAATATTTCTACAGCAGGGCCCTGTTTAAACTAGGACCCAAGACAACAGCCAAGCCCAAACATCTGAATGTTTTTCATCAGAATATTCAAAGCTTGTCTGGCAAAGATTTAGAAATAGAACTATTTCTAGAAAATCAGGGTATAGATATTTTGTGTATAACTGAACATTGGCTAACTGAAGCCAACCATCAGTCTTTTGTAATAAATAATTTTAAATTGTCAAGCGCCTTTTTTAGGAAGACCGCTATTCATGGTGGCTCAATAATTTATACAGTAAATAGCTTGAAATGTAAAGAGCGCAAAGACATAGTAGGCCTGTCAGTAGAGCGTATCGTCGAGTTGTCTTGTGTGGAGCTTGAGGGCTATGTTGTGGTTAGTGTGTACCGGCCCCCTAGAACAAACTTTGACAAATTCGAGTCAGTCATGGAGGAAGTTTTAGGAAAGTTAAACTCTAAGGCTAAGTCTATTATTGTGTGTGGTGATTTTAATGTGGATTTATTAGGTACCTCAACTGAGCGCAACAGATTAGTGTCATTATTTAAATCTTTTGGATTAGATTATCAATTTCAGGAACCTACTAGAGTTACAGCCACCACGGCTACTTGTCTGGATAATATATTTTGTGATTGTACTCCGATAAATAAATGTATTGTGTCCGTTTTAACATCAGATCATTGCGGACAAAAGATAACATTTTTAGATAAGGCTCTCACCAAGTCTAATCCTGCGAAAATCATTTGTAGACCAAAGACAGGACATCGCATAAATCGTTTTAGGGACCGTTTAAAGTGTAAGCTACCTTGCATTGTTTATAAGCCAGGTGACTCGGGAAACCTGTACAAGAATTTTTTTGAGTGTGTTAAAGGTGAGTTTGATGCTAGTTTCCCTCTAAGAAAGGTGACTCGTAAAGCTCAGTCAAAGTTTTCTGAATGGGCCACACCCGGAATTTATAAAAGTAGAAATAAAATGTACGAGTTGTATGGCTTGAAAAAATACAGCGTTGATCCAGTTTTTATTGAGTATGTTAGAAAGTACTCTAAAGCTTTTAGGAAAGTATGTGCAATGGCCAAGGCATTACACATACGTGATAAAATATCTAAGTCCCAAAACAAAATAAAAACCACTTGGGACGTGATTAATCACGAAACGGGTAAAACGAAGCATCATGATACCACATTTTCTTTGAATATTAACAGTAGAATTATTAAATCAGATGCAAACATAGCTGAAGCTTTTGAAGACTACTTTTCTAATATACCCGTGGTCACTACAGCTTCTCTGAATTCATGCCCAGCTAAAGCAGAACAGTTGTTGAAGGACAGTGTATCCTGTAAGGCTGATGTATTTAGGTTTAAACACATAGATTCACTTGATGTTTTAAAATCATTTAAATTAATTAATAAAAAGAATACCACCGATCTTTGGGGTATTTCAGTAAATATTATTAGTCATATAGTAGATGTTCTTGCTCCGTACCTAGCCATAATCTTTAATGACTGTGTTGATGAAGGAGTGTTTCCAGATTTAATGAAACACAGTAAAGTGATACCTCTTTTTAAATCAGGCAGTAAACAGGACCCTGGTAACTTTAGGCCCATATCTATCTTGCCAGCTTTAAGCAAGATTTTTGAAAAGATCATACTAGAACAACTTTTGAGTCATTTTCATGAGAATAAACTTCTACACAGGGAACAGTACGGATTCACAAGAGGTCGTTCTACTACAGATGCTGGTATTGCGCTCGTGAAACACATCTTCAGGGCTTGGGAGAGTGCTCAGAATGCTCTTGGTATCTTCTGTGACTTATCCAAAGCATTCGATTGCGTCGACCACCTCACTCTCATACGTAAGCTCGATTTTTATGGTGTTAAAGACACAGCGTTGGACTTAATTACTTCATATCTTAGTTTCAGAACTCAAAAAGTCGACGTGAATGGCACTTCATCTTCCGGATCACTGCTCAAAATGGGGGTTCCACAGGGATCAATTTTGGGCCCCTTTTTATTTTTGATATATATAAATGACCTACCTTTTTACGTTAGAGACCTTTGTGACATAGTTTTATTTGCAGATGATACATCATTAGTTTTTAATGTCGATAGAAATAAAGATAATTTTGATGACGTAAACAATGCAATTTCTAAGGTTTTGCAATGGTTTACAACCAACAACCTTCAGTTAAATGCAAACAAAACTAAATGTATTGATTTCAAGTTGCCTAATGTTAGAAATAACCACATTGATTTGAAAATAAATAGTAATGATATGGAGCTTGTAGATTCAACAGTTTTTCTTGGAATGACGATAGACTCAAAATTACAGTGGAGCCCTCACATAGACAAGCTTTCAGGCAGACTTAGCTCAGCTGCTTTTGCTATAAGAAAAATAAGATCTTTGACAGATGTAGACACAGCTCGATCGGTTTATTTCAGCTATTTCCACAGTATTATGTCATATGGTATAATACTTTGGGGCCAGGCAGCAGATATACAAACCATATTTATTCTTCAGAAGCGAGCCATCAGATCCATCTACAAGCTTCGTGCACGGACCTCGCTTAGGGATATTTTTAAGGAAGTTGGGATTCTTACTGTGGCTTCTCAATACGTTTATAATTGTATTATATTGGTGCTAGAAAATATTAATCTCTTCACTAAACATAGTGACATACATGACAAAAATACGAGGAATAGGAATAAAATTGCGCTTCCATTATTCAGGTTACAAAAGGTTTTAGGTTCCTTTATGGGGCAAGGTATACACTACTACAACAAAATTCCAGAAGCAATTTGTAAGTTACCATCACATAGGTTTAAACATCATATTAAAACTGTCTTATTAAAAAAAGGATATTATACCACAGCCGACTACCTTAAGGATAGGAACGCCTGGGAGTAAGCTCTCAGGTCGACGCGGACTCCAATTAGCCATTTTGTAATAATTATACGGATTCAACATAATAATGTGAACCAACCAAACATTTTTTTCTTTGAATTGTATAACTGGATGTGAACCTCAAAACTCCTTTTTTATAATGTTAACCAGTAGTCTTTTCTAAACAATGTTGTTAATTGCTTTTAATAATTTACCATTATTTTGTGCACTAACCATTTTCTTGAAATTGTATAACTGTATGTGTACTTAATAATAAATTGTAATTTACTAACGGATTATTGTACAGAACATATTGAAAAGAGTAACTGCTGAGTTTCTTGCCGGTTCTTCTCAGTACAGAAACAACTTTCCGACACCGGTGGTTGAGTCACATTATGTTTGTATACTGTGTATTTATTTATTATCTCTATTATAGTATTTAAGTCTATTATTAAGTGTATTTTTGTTTGTTTGATTAAGTTTTTGACGATTTGAAAGCACTTGTAACAGGTCTATTTAAATAAAGATATTTCTGATTCTGATTCTGATTCTGATTCTGATTCTGATTCTGATTCTGATTCTATTCATGAACATTCAAACAGCAGCACTTTGACCACTGTGAAGTTTAGTTTCTTTCATTCTTACTTCAAAAGGAAACTATCACTAAACGAATGTTGCAGTTCTGAATATGGGAATATGCACTTGAAACGGATGAGCGTCATATTATTTTTATGAGTAGTATTTTGGATTCTTATTACGTCTCCATCAATATTTTCTAATTTCATTTCTTTGTTGATGTGAAAATAATTAATGAAAAGTGCAGAAAAATGTGGGAAATTCAAAGTGGTTGAAACACGTGGGTCGTGTGTGACGTTACAGTCTAGGCGTATGTCACTGTCAAAAGCGCGACAAGAAGAAGAATTCAACAGTTTGTAGGTAACATTTGTGTTGTCAAAGACTCGCGTGACGTCCAAGTCCATGACAACGGAGCGCGCCATAATGGCGGCGTTTCAAACGCTTGAAAAAGTTTGAAATTTGTAACACTTTATAAATATACTACATTTTGCATTTTTGGTGATGAATATTATTGATTAGTCATAAAACTATATAAGCTATCATGGAAACATATAAAAAAGAACAGTGCATATTCCCTATTACCTTTTATGAATAAAGGGGGCAGATCCCATACAACGTCGACAGCAACAGTTAACATATAAAGCTATGCACAAATGATCAAGTGACTCCTTGTTATTAGAACAGAGCCACAGTTCACGCGACAGTTGTTGGCGACTTTTTTACGACATTCGTTTGTCGCGCACATGTGTCCCGAATTTACGCGAGCTTTTAATTCAGCCATTATTATTCTGCTTTTGATACGTTGTTTTTGCAGGCGGGTTATAATGTTGTGGTGCGTCGCTTGAGTTATTGCAGGCGAGGTTTTGAGGTGATATTTATTTTAGGAAGTAACAATGGGCTTGTGGAATGGGATTGGAGGTATAGTAAAAGCTTCTTCTTTTTTTGCCATTTGCTGTTAATTTCTTTTAGATGTCATCATCAGCCGCTAAAAGCTCACTTTAGGTCATCTACATCCAGCAGCTTCTCGCAAACTACTCCAGGTCGTCGGTTCACCAAGTGCAACAGCAAGTGGCTTTAGAACAGTGAGGTCTAGAAATCTTCTCTTAAATTTATATCCATTACATTCCTTTTTAATGAAATAAATACACTATAATGGGTTCCTTGAATAACAGTCGAACGTTTACAATAATGAGCGTCTGAATATTTCCTCTCATTGAAAATTCAATCGTTCTCTTGTTTGCTACGGAAAATAATTTTCTCTTTACGTTGTACGATACAAGAGATAAAAATATCCTTTTCCAATAAAATTAACGACGTAAATCGACGCTTCGCCTTTAGGAAGTCCAAATTATTATTCCGCCTTTGTTTGTCGTCATCAAAAGAAATCTTCGGAGATGGCTTTAAAAATCCATTTGTGAGTTATCCAGAAGGAAAGGCTCCGGGCGATGTTTTTTATATCCATATTCACCATCTTACGGGCCGTGAGGCGCGAGGTATCATGGGACACACTGCTTTTTCAAAATGGGGAACCAGTACTGAGAACATCCTTACCTTCCTCCAACCATGTAAATTAATTGAGTTCAAATTCTTAACCTTATCGATCAATGTTTTACAATTTTAAATGAATTGTTCGTGCAGAAACCAAATTCGTCGAGGATAGAAAACCTGGAGAGAGAACAGTATACAGTCCACATCGAAATCATTTTCATGGTTGGAATGTCCATAGAACATTGTGAAAATCTGTCGCAATAACGATTACAATCAACTAGAAAGCGTAGAGAGGGAGTAAGAACTGCTTCTTGCCAGACATGCAGTATTTAAGATAGAGAGAGTGCATAAAATGTCATGCAAGTAGAAGCTTGTACTTAGCAGATCGGTTTCACACTTCAATGAAATGAATTTTTGGTGTTGCGTTTGATGGTGTGAAAACCAAACCGTTAATGTTTTTTCAAAAGAGTAGGCCTTAGTGTGGCTTCTTAACATCCGCCAATGAGGTTGGTGGCTAGTGTCACATAAACCTCAAATAATTCGCACTCACCTCATAGTTGAGGTAAGGAGCATTAAGGCCGCTATTCAGTTTAATAGTTTACTGTACTAGGTTTATTTGCTATGTAATCGCCCCAGCAGTGTGTCCCGCACAAAACTCAATAGCATAGTGGGTGTGCCGTCCTGAACGCGGGGACACCGAAGGGGCCGCCCCAGATGTCGCGCCAACAAATTATTTACTACCTACACCCCTTTGTCCATGCATCTCCTGTTTGCTATCTGCGAAAGTGCCTACGATTTAACGATACCTGTTCCCGACCTTTTGGTGAAGCGCATAGAAGTTCTGAATGCGGCGCTTGCTTCCCAAATATGCTGGTTACAGCATGGAAGAGTTTGTGTAGTAGCACAAAGAACTGATAACTGTTCAGGCCAAAAATTCTGAAGTGGTGAATCTTTCAATGCATTGAAAATGTCTAACAGATAACCTGACAACGGATAAGTAAACCTAAAACTGGCAGGGTTTTGGTGAATGCAGGCTGCGACGACTAGTCGCTCTGGAAATGTTAATGTCTGTCATGTATATGAGAAGATTCGCTTCAGCAGAGGATTTCGTCAGGCTACGATGATGATAATGATGATTAGACTTTGTAAAAAACCACTAATATGGCATGTTTTAAAAAAAAACCCGACAGCTCCGTGACCCTCTTTAACGCTACAATATACAACGGTCTTAAAGATAATCAAATTTATTTGAAAATGAAAAATGCCATCAAAGTAAGCGTTACATGAATGGCTGACAAAACATTGCTATAGATAAGTAAGAGAGTTTGATTAGGTGGGTAAAACTATAGGTTACAACTACACTGCTCAAAAGTGTCTTGGGATATCTCAAGCATTTTCATACAAAGTATAGCTATTTGGGAGGCTGTAAAAATTAAAATATTGATACCAACGTAGAGATTTTCAGAACACAGAAACTGCTATATCTGCCCTTTCAGATTGTACAAAGGAATTCATTGTAGTGGCATTATTGTACAATCGTAAGGACGTTAAAAAAAGACAGATTTTTCTTATAAAAGGTGTCAAAATTTTAGCAAAATCAAACGTTTTTTTTTGTGATATTCTTAACCTTTATCTTATGCCTCCGTCCTCGCGTTATTCTAAGATAACGCTCAACTTGTAAACAAACGTAACTTTATGAAATATTTGAAAAATGATATCCCTATGATATCCCTAGACAGTTTTGATGTGTGTATATCAGTAATGGTTGAGACAACAACAATGGCACCAAAACTGTAACAATACATGATGCGTGTTTTGTTAAAAACTCATTCAACTGCCTTTATTCTTTTTAAACTTGATTAGTTAGCTGTTCTTGCTCTCTTCCTGAAGTCACATTTTCCACTTTCTTAACATTTCGTAGCGATGTCTTATAACAAGTAATGATACTGGCTCCGGCTTTGCCGTTGTGCATATGTGTTCTAGCTGCAGCATTTTTTCAGTATTACACAGAATTATGAGAAGAAAAGACGTAGAACAGTCTTTGGTAACATAATGTCAACTGAAATTCGTTTAAGTTAAAACGCGGAACTTTATTCCGTACTCTATAAATATTCATACCAATTTAACTCCTTCGAGTTTCCGAGAAATTTTAAGCGTAAAATATTCAACCTGCAAATTGCTAGCTGGGCGCCTAACTTGTGGATGTCATAGTAAAGTGATTACTGGCGTGAATCGAGGGAAGAATTAGCGACAAATTGTGCCCTTCGATTGGTCTTGAAAATGGTCAGTATTGTTAAAAAGCAGTTCTATAACATCGATGGGAACTTATCAACTGTGGCCTTCTTAGAGAGTGCACAAGAACTACATAACCTGACACCGCCCGTTTATTTCCACCACGGGGCTACTAGAGGCTGGTACGGTTTCCATTCGCATGTGGTGGACTTTCCAGCTATCTGTCAAAAGGTTTGCTGCGCCTTTTTTGGTCCGCATTGCTTGGAAGTAGAACGCTTCACAAGCGTCTGTATTCACGGACCAACCTTGTTGTCTTCAAGGCAAGAGTGAATAGGCATTTGGCTCTTTCCTCAAGGTGAGACTGAGGTCAAACCCCAAGAAATAAAACAAGAAAAAAGGCAACTGATTCCCCGGCAAGCCTTCATAGCCTATAGACCCGTGATACGGCAGAGATATGCACGTACTTAGCCCAGAATGCCCAAGGGGGACTTTTGTAGTCAGCAAGACGTACAATCAGGAAATCTTTTAGCCCTTTGGTGTCTACAACAGCCGCGATGACTTTCGGCTATCGATGGGTTTTTCCTTATCTGTTAAGTTTTAAGCCCCTTTCTAAGCTTCTGACAGGAGTTGCAGCGTTCAGTTACGGCTTTATTCGGCTGTGTTTTTTTGTTCCACTCAGACAGGCTGCTTAGTCTCTGCATTTATTTGCTACATGAGCCAAATCTCTCATTAGGTATCGTGTACTTTGTATTACTGATCACAAAGCCTACTGAACAGTAAGCGATATGGTTGAGGTTACGATTAGATGATAGTGAAGCCAGAGGCAATAGTAATGTGATTACGTCATTTCAAATCTGTCTGGTGTCCATTACAAAGATATCTATTACCTTCCAAAGCAAAACACTGTTATAGAACCACTACTGATTACCTAAAAACCGCTGAAAGTGACTTATTTCACTGCTTTAATTTCATGGTGACTTGTAACTTCTTTTAACTGAAAACATTAAAAAATAAATTCTTAAAAACAGTTTTTTTACGATGATCTGAGGCCTTATTCCATAATCAGAAGAATTTATTATAAATTCGTTGTCATTGAAATTACCATCAAATTCCTTACATTTTGAATCTCGTACACAGGCACATTTTATTTATCATTTCTGTGTTTCTGTTGTTATTGACAACAAAACGCTGAAGGCTCCGCGGCCTAACCGTGAAAGTAAACATTCCGTTTCCCTCGAAGCAGTTTGTTTTTCTAAGTGGCCGAATTCGACTTATCACGTCAATCCCTGCTCGTCCGATCCTGCCGACTCATGGCGAAGGGTTTACTGCACTCAGACACCTTTGTTTCCAATATTATTTGTTACTGCGTGAAATTCGGTTAATATAGCCTTAATAGCGAACTTCTTTCAACCCCTTTAAACCTATATTTCTGAATCCTAAAGCCCACTTCATCTGTGTACCTCATTTCATTAAAATCGGTTCAGAGTTGAGGCGTGAAAACGGTAAAGACACAGGCAGAGTAATTTTCGCGTTTGTAATATTAAAAATTAGAAGGTAATTAGTATTGATTGCTATGTGACTATGGATCATGGAGTTGAGAATTGATGTCAGCACATGACATGGCTTATTTAGATTTCACTGGCCTTTTTCCGTCGTCAAGAATGTATCTAAGTCAAACCTACAAACGTTAGTAAACTTCCTTCCAAATTAGAAAAAAAAACATATTAATTTATCCCTCTTTCCTAGGAAAATAATTTGTTCTCGATAGGATTGAAACACAGCCAAAGAAGCCCTATAGGAAAGGAAAATTAACCTCTTGCACGACCAAAGCACGCCTAAGTACCGACGTACTTAAGCTGCGTTTTTATTGACCGTTAATTTTGGAATATGCATCATCATCAGCCACATGATGTCCACTGCTGAACATAGGCCTCCCCCATAGATTTCCAGAGCTGCCGGTTGTAGGCGGTCTGCGTCCACCGAAACCCTGCGACCTTTATGAGGTCATCCGATCACCTTGCGGGCGGGCGTCCACACGCTGCGCTTGGCTTCGAATGGTCTCCACTGATGGCCTCGGACTTCTCGGCCCCAACGGTCATCAGTCCTTCGAGCTATGTGCCCCGCCCACTGCCACTTCAACCTGCTAACACGCTGGGCTGCGTCGGCGACCTCCGTTCTCCTACGGATCTCCTCATTTCTGATTCGATCTCGTAGGGAAACACCAAGCATAGCCCTCTCCATAGCCCGTTGGGTGACCTTGAGCCTTCTTATGAGGCCCATAGTGAGTGACCATGGCCCATGGGAGTGGGTGGTGTACGCCTGTGCGTCACTGATTGTTCTTCCGACCGCCACCACGAGCAAACGTACGTAGCTGGGTGAAGCAGTGGATCCCCTATTTAATACCCTCGCACAGTATCAGGACATTACAATTAATAATGCTAGCAGTAACACCCAGTGTCATAGAAGGCCGCTGTTTGTGTGGATTCACGCCGATCGTCCCGGTAATAAAGATAAATTCCTACTGCCCTTGTATGAGATATTGTGATTTATGCAAGTTGACGACGGCCGCTGATTCGCGAACAGATGCCCAATGCGATTGGTCCGTTTTTACTACTTTTTCATGGGTAAAGAACGGTAATAAAAAGAAGAGGCTATCTACGTAAAACGGTTAAGTGTGAAAAACGATACATTATGGCATCAATCTGGTTTCGTTTATTAACACGTTTGTTATTCTTTAGTTTTAGCTTAGATTCATTGCTTATCAATGTAGCTAGTCTAATTGATGACTCACATTTCTATGCTTTAATTGTATGTGATCCGTCAGGAGGCCCTAGAGACCTGTAACCAAGGTTCTTTTAGAAATGTATTTCAGGCAAGAGTACACGGAAATTCTTTTTTTTTTTTTAAATTTAGCCTATTTTGTCCCACTGCCTGGCAAGGGTCTCCCTCAAAGTCTTCCAAACATCTATGTCCTAAGCCAAAATCTGCCACTCCCAGAATAACAGGATAATAATAATACATTTTAATTTGTATAAAGTTTTTTTTCTATTTTATTATATTAAGTATTACATACATACATACATACATACCATCACGCCTCTTTCCCAACGGGGTAGGCAGAGACCACTACTTTCCACTTGCTACGATCCTGGCACACACCTTGCGCCTCCTCTACTTTCATGAGTCCTTTCATACATGCTCGTCGGTTAAAGGTACTCCTGGCCTGACCCTTTCTGAGAACATCTTATCTTATCATATTAAGTAATATAATATAATAATCCAATTACAGGTGTCAACCTGTAATATTTAGTCAATATTTTGTCACAAAGCCTGAAGCAGCCTAAAACTGGCCTACTATCGGAGTAAGACATCAAACTTTCATATTCGTTTTTGCCACCCCTCACTCCTGATGCAATCTATACCCTTGATTTATTCCGTAACGGAGTGTACTCCTGACTTGACAGCTGGGAGATTTATAACACCATTTTTTCGCCTGAAGGTATATCCGGAAGGTAGTGTTTATCCGGAACATCTTGGACGTGCAGCGAAATTAGGTGCTTTTGGGGAAGTAAGTAAAACTTTTGTTTGTACTAGTCTTTACTTTTTAAATATTCGTCTTGGTATTGTGAATGGTGAGCGATGTCACCGCATGGCATGTGTTCTTTGGTAAGAATACTGTTCGAGCTGTTGTTATACTTTTAAGTCCCGCCCTTTCACCTTTTACGGCAGCTGACCTCCTATGTATACACTTTTCTTGCATAATTTCTTCGCTCCTTTTCTTCGTGTTAGGTTTTTTTTATTTCGTTTTAATTATGGTAGACAGCGTACTCCTTACTATCATTTAATTTTTAAGGAACGTTAACAGAATACGAATTATAGCATATCCGGCAAGTGAACTTGATTTTTTGACAAATTGAATTAACTTCAATTACCCTTTATTCTAAGTTCTGCGACCGTTCTTTTCCTTCCTTAATTCTGTATTGAATAAGATTTTTCAACCTCTAGATATTTTCTTCATGATATGAAAACTCAAAAGGCCATACTTAGACTTTGTATTCTCAAGGGCTTGGAGGGAAGGGTGGAGGACAAATCCTCATTCTTTGATGGGTCGCCGCGATAAGTTCCGCATAATGAGGGTCAGGGAATATATTCATTGTCATTCGATTTTATTTTGCGTTGTTTGAGAAAAGAGTTAAAGTTTTGTAACCACTTATATTTAGGTGTTTGTTCGGTTTCTACTATCAGTCCAGCTCAAACACTGGCTGAGCGTGAAGAGCCTGAATATGCATTATGTATCAACCACAACCAATAATCCACTTTTTAAGAATAAGAATAATATTTATTTGGCACTCTTGCACGACCAAAGCACGCCTAAGTACCGACGTACTTAAGCTGCGTTTTTATTGACCGTTAATTTTGGAATATGCATCATCATCAGCCACACGATGTCCACTGCTGAACATAGGCCTCCCCCATAGATTTCCAGAGCTGCCGGTTGTAGGCGGTCTGCGTCCACCGAAACCCTGCGACCTTTATGAGGTCATCCGATCACCTTGCGGGCGGGCGTCACACGCTGCGCTTGGCTTCGAATGGTCTCCACTGATGGCCTCGGACTTCTCGGCCCCAACGGTCATCAGTCCTTCGAGCTATGTGCCCCGCCCACTGCCACTTCAACCTGCTAACACGCTGGGCTGCGTCGGCGACCTCCGTTCTCCTACGGATCTCCTCATTTCTGATTCGATCTCGTAGGGAAACACCAAGCATAGCCCTCTCCATAGCCCGTTGGGTGACCTTGAGCCTTCTTATGAGGCCCATAGTGAGTGACCATGGCCCATGGGAGTGGGTGGTGTACGCCTGTGCGTCACTGATTGTTCTTCCGACCGCCACCACGAGCAAACGTACGTAGCTGGGTGAAGCAGTGGATCCCCTATTTAATACCCTCGCACAGTATCAGGACATTACAATTAATAATGCTGGCCATACTTAGACTTTGTATTCTCAAGGGCTTGGAGGGAAGGGTGGAGGACAAATCCTCATTCTTTGATGGGTCGCCGCGATAAGTTCCGCATAATGAGGGTCAGGGAATATATTCATTGTCATTCGTTTTTATTTTGCGTTGTTTGAGAAAAGAGTTAAAGTTTTGTAACCACTTATATTTAGGTGTTTGTTCGGTTTCTACTATCAGTCCAGCTCAAACACTGGCTGAGCGTGAAGAGCCTGAATATGCATTATGTATCAACCACAACCAATAATCCACTTTTTAAGAATAAGAATAATATTTATTTGGCACATGACTACTATAATACTATAAAATAAGAATACAAATTACTTAAACTATCTAAAAGAAACATGCACTTGCTTGCTTGAGAACTGCCCCACAGCCCGCGTTATCCATTTGCCTTATGTATTTTTGGGAAAGTCCACGACGCTGACGTATTCCATGATTCTCTGCAGCACATTATCAACATTGTATCGTAAATGCGACACTATTTATCGTAAAACAATATTTAGATTTATGCGTTAGTTCCTGTCGGGGCAGAACCCTCCGACACTGGTTTTCTGCCAATACCTCAGAGATTAAACGTTCAGGTATTTCATCAAATAAGATTGGTGATGAAACTATTACCATGATCTATTCATTAAAAACATGTGAGAACGAGATTGTCACTATTGTTGATTGTAAAATGAAATTACATTGCTGTGGCGAATTGCCACCGCCGCTTATTTGATTCAAATTTTGAAGTCTTATTTAATTGTTGTGCGACTAAGTGTAAGGAATCGCTAAAGCAATGCTGCAGCAATAGCTTCTTATACATAAACCACATAGCTTCTTATGAATAAGGGTTAATCTTTAACAAGTCCTCCTTACAATAGAATAAGCTTAACCCTTTAAAATCTAAGGCTACCGAATGTCGTCCAAATCGCGCCTATCAATACGCGATAGCAAATCGCACCAGAGCCATCCCCATAAGGCAATAAAGCGCTGTTAGTAGCAGTGAGCAGTGGAGGGTTAAGGAAGGGTTCGCCCTTCCTCGTATCGTAGCTCTCATCTGTACACGCGCTTAGAATATGCAATGGCTTTGTTTTAAACATTTTACTACTCATATCTGAGACTTTTGAGATACCGATGGCTCAGTGGCGACAACAGCCATCAAGGTTAACCGATGTTAAGCCGCTTACCAGGTCGTGTGATTGGATGAGTGACCGATTACACTAATCGGAACTTTGTGCAGTATTGTTTGAATCTCTCCATGCTTTGAAAGACACTTAAAGTTCTGGAACGACCCTTTCAGTCGTCAATACATGTCGGAGACCTTAAGGCCACTCGATAATATTTGGCAGCAATGTTTATCGTCCATAATATGCCTTCCCAACAATTTGTACCGGAACTGCTTATTGAAGTATGGCCCACACCTCCTCAAAGTTGAAGTGAAGCTTCAACTCAGTTGGAAAGCCGAAAAATGTTTACGATTCATATCTACTCTTAAATGACGAATAATTGGCTTATAACTGGAAACATGTCTCTAGAAGTACAAAAATATCTGAAAGCAAAGTCGGTACGACTGAATTTACTGACCATGATTGATGATGAGCTATGAGCGACAGCAATACTCTTAGACATCATACATAAAAAAATACTAAACGATACTACTTATTTCCCAAGTGTTTTTTTACAACAGTTCCAAACTTGACAGTTTGACACTGCTAAATAGCCTAAGAAGTCAGTTCACTTAGCGAAAATGGTGGACATATCTGTTAAAGAGCCTACAAGAATAGCAAGTAATATGGAGCTGGCAGAATCTATTAAGAAGGTGACGAAGTAGTATCGCGTCATAACGAAAATAGTCGAATGAATAAGAGTCGATAGTATCGCAGAAAGGGGGCGCGATGAATAGGTACTACGATACGTAGGGATTGCAATCCCGCAGCTTTTCCAATCCCGTGAAACCGGGATGCCGTACTGGATAACACACCCTTAATATTAGATAATATTTAATTGTTGCCGTCATGGTGAACGGATCATTCAGAAGCCCACATTGCGCCGAACGAATTTTGAACACAACGTGTTAAGGGGTCTACCGCTACGTCCACCGCTTTTATCCGGGTTGCTTGGGTTTATATCTGTGTTTGCCTTGGGTTGGTATCAACTCGTCTAAAAAGCAACTGGTCTAAAGAGCAACAGCTGGTCTAAAATGCAACTCGTCTAAAGAGCAACTGGTCTAAAATGCAACTCGTCTAAAGAGCAACTGGTCTAAAATGCAACTCGTCTAAGGAGCAACTGGTCTATTCCACTGTATCTTGAACTATTGTAAAAATTTTCGGCATTTAAAAAAAGGACAAATTTGCGTCCAAAACCAAAACTAATTTAAACATAATAAAAATAATATTTTCAGTTGCTTTTGGTGATTCAGACCGGAATGAAGTTTTAATAATAATGATTTGTTAGATAATTTTCACACATAGTAGCGACTTTTCATGATCGCAAAATTACTAAATAATCATTTTTCCTGAAGCAATTTCTCCTAAAAGTGACTTTTAACAATGTCGCATATTGGCTTGAAAACAGGTCCATTGGACCTGTTTTTTTGTTCGGTCACATTTGGTACGCTGATACCTCCTGTGTATACTACATGGCTCAAAAGGCTGTTTTTTTTAATACAAAGGACATGATCAAAATTTCATAGACAAAAGACCCAGAATTGTAAGCAACGAAATGTGTTAAAATGGGTTATCTATAATAACCCTATAACATATTCAAAAAATCAGCCTCCTAAACTATGTAGTATAGAAGTTATTGTACCGTATAACTTCATTGATATAAACAAAAAGATGAGGAGACGTAGCATCCGCGCACCAAAGTTGGCCACACAAAAACAGGTCTATTGGACCTGTTTTCAATTCAATTTGACAGCGACTTGTTCGCGTGCACGTCAATCTTATGTGCCAGTTTTTGAATTCCCGTAGTATGAACGTAACGTATCTTCCTCTTTTTGTTAATTTCAATGAATTTTTGACACTTGAGTTACAAGTGTAATAAACACTTGATTTTACAATGTTGTTTGTGTGTATGTGTATGTAAAAATCGTATGTCAAAACACAAGCTGAGTTTTTATTTTAATTTAAGTGTGTTCCTTATCAAAAAATACAGGGTGTCATTTTTTTCCAAAAACTAACAAATATGCCGTTTTAGTTTTTGCCTAAATTGGGCCAAGGCTCGTTTGTCAATTTTTCTAAATTCCTTATAGTTCAGGATTTGGCCTACCACGCCTACTTTTTTAATGATTGCATTATTTTTTTTTTCGCTAAATCTTTAACAGATTGCCGCGTGCAATTGAGCTAACTTCAAGAAAAACACGATTTATTAATTAATTTGTGATCATGAAAAATCGCGATCTGAAAAGTCGCTACTATGTGTGAAAATTATCTAACAAATCATTATTATTAAAATTTCATTCCGGTCTGATTCACCAAAAGCAACTGAAAATATTATTTCTATTATGTTCATTTACGTTTAAAATAGTTTTGGTTTTGGACGCAAATTTGTCCTTTTTTTAAATGCGGATTTTTTTTACAATAGTTCAAGATACAGTGGATTAGACCAGTTGCTCCTTAGACGAGTTGCATTTTAGACCAGTTGCTCTTTAGACGAGTTGCATTTTAGACCAGTTGCTCTTTAGACGAGTTGCATTTTAGACCAGTTGCTCTTTAGACCAGTTGCTTTTTAGACGAGTTGATACCAACCCTTTGCCTTCACCGAAAAGTTACCCGCCAAATTGAACAATGAACACAAAGTGTTTCGGCCAGATAAACTCGTGAGAACGCAGGTTTCAAGACATAGTGTTTAACCACTAGACCACGATGCTCTATTGAATCAAATTCGTACACTATTACAAAACAAAAACGGTTAAAGCCATCAGTCCGTTCAAGTTACAAGTTACTGTGAGTTTGAAATGCTTAGCTAAGGTATGAACTAATTTTCCAATGTTTCTTCAAGTATATAAAACACAATTGACCTATTTCACCCTGACCCACGGAAAACATTAAGCGTCAAATTTACACTCGCGGGATCCGAGGATCCGCGCGGGATTCAGCGAACCGATAAGTGGGTCCAATACGGGATTCCGTTTTGCGGTATTGCAATCCCTAGACGCGACTACTGCTCTGGAAATAATTGATACCTTCCCGACGACCCAGCGAAGATATTTTAAGAGTCACATTGCATTATTAAGCACTGATATTTTACGGACACTTTATATTATCGAATTTAGCTATGATGCTCTGAGCATCCATCGACAGGTTTTCAATTATTTACTTAGCATTAGCGCAAGGCACTGAAAATAGTCCTTATTTTCTAGAGAGTGTTTGTATGCATCCACAAAAGTCTGGTGCCTTACTGGTGGACGTTCAACTCTAGATTTGCTATCTTCCGACTATCCTGGATACTCTTCAGTGCCACTTTTGGAAATGCAAAGTATTAAATTGGCATACACATCTAAGTGTATAAGTTGGAACGCATTGATAGTAATAGTGATTCCACTCATTACATAACAGGCTATTTTCTTGTCATAACGTTGCTTTCAAACAAAATCGACCCTAATTGCTTTGATTCCTCCACAATTTTCAGTTCGTAATTTCTCTACCACATCTCCGAGATCTCGTGTGACATTCTGAGATGAGCGCGCCCTCTGACGACGGTTGAAGTATAATGGAAATCAATAAACTTCCCCGCTAGTCCGAGCCCTTACAGTTTCGGGTACCGTGGGGACTATGGAATCAATGGAGAAGGGTTGAAAGGTGTTTTTTGTTTTATATATTTTTTTGTGGAATTAGGGCAGAGCTCAGTGGACGTCGTAGTGCGGATGATTCAGATAGTCCTGATGAACTTTTAGTTCAGATGCTTGTAGAATTGCATCATTCGCTCGAAGATGTCAACTGGTGAAAATGGACTATCCACAGATTGCCATATTTGCCTGTTGTAGGTAGCCGTCTACAGAAATCCGTCTACTGTTTTACTAGACAGCACATGAAAGTTAAGATGTATGTGATTTGTCAAAAAAAAATAGATCCGTTAGTCATAACTAGGTATGTTTTTCTATTAATCATACTCGTACATTTGTTACCTGTAGTTTTTTGTGCCACAAATCGGCTCCACGCATCTCCTGTCCAGCTCACACATATCCGTCTCTTCTCTTCGCTTTTAAATACAACGGGGACGATCCGATAACTTTCACATACCTACCCCTGTTTGTGACATCAATACACACACACACACGATGAATGGATGTATGGACACACATACATAAAGAGGGAGCTTTAATCCCCTTGATTGATTGGCGCTATCGGATTCTTTTCATCTTACGTTGGAGACACGTGTAATTGTAGGTTGTCTTGTATGTTGGATGTTTGCTGAGAAATTAAGATAGGAAACTACATCTTTGACATTTACTGTACACTAGCGGCCAGAGGCGGCTCGTCCTAAAGAGCGCCGGTGCAGTGCACTCCCAAAAAAATAACTCATTTTCGTAAATTTATATTAGTATTTCTAATACATTTATCTTTAAGTAACAATATTTATAAGCCACTGTGCCTATTTAAGTACCCATATTAAATCATTACCAATACGCCAATACCAAGTTGTAACGAGTGCCGAGCGGTGCGCCAGCGATTGCGCTCCTATGAAACAAAGTTCAGTACGATTCCTAATACTGTTTTCAATGAGTGTGAGAGGGACCCCACGGAAGTGCCTGACACGTGAAACAGAAGATTTTGTATGGGAAATTAGCTTAATCTGGAGCGCCGCTCCTGGTTGCTTATACGACACCTAAGGGCCGGCGCCCACTATCGGCATCGGCACGCTTCAGGCTTTTAAGGTGGCAAATAGTAATATACTCTAATATAATGGCAATAAAGTAGAAAATGCCGAAACAGAAACAGAACAAATGCATTTTGTTTTTACGAGAACACATCACGGAAATTACTACTTTATTGCCATAATGTTAAAGTATATTGCTATTTGCCACCTTTAAATCCTGAAGCGTGCCGATGCCGATAGTGGGCGCCGGCCCTAAGCGCGACCTACAAGAAGTTGCACACTAGTTGTCACTAGATGGCGTTTGATGACAATTAAATCGCGCAAGCATTACGATGTGCATTTTATTTAATACAAGATTTATGTAGCTAAGTAAATATTCTGTTCATTTATTTATTCAATAAAATTAGCTGTTAATTTACATAATTAAAGGAACGTAACCTGAATTATAACATGTTTTTGATATCTTGCCAAATATTTTCATTTAAGTACCTAAGTACTCAGCACCAAGACTTTTTGGGATACCTGTTTGCGGTGTTTCCGTTTTTATGTGGTGAACACCCATCAAAAAATGTCACGAGCCGCCTCTGCTAGCGGCCTTCGTCCCCGTGGACTTAAGTTGAAAAATAAAAAGTATTTTTTCTTTATCCTAGGTGCGATTCAGATATAGCTATATTATTAGATAAGCTACATTATTGTAAAGTTTCATTAAAATCTATTCAGTAGTTTTTAGTGAAAAAGCAACACGGCACGTCCACACATACACAATTTCGCATTTATAATATTAGTAGGATTACAATTAATCGGGATTCTAGAGGAAAAAAATAGGTCAATTGTGAGGATCGCCTAGGGATGGAATCAAGAATTTTGTATTACAAAGCTTTGGTAGATTATACAACTAACTTGAGGGGATTTTATTTTAGCATAGGCGATAATGCATTATCGTCTTAGTTAAGATAAGAAAACCAGAAAAGGACAGAGGAGGTCTTGGCGTTATTATTGGTGAAACAAACCTGGCTGCCAGGAAAAATATACCAGACAAATAGTTTTGATCGCAACAAAGCAGGAAAGTTTAATGAACAAAAATCTTTGAAAAACACGAAAACAGGTTATGTATCTTAACTCAATGCTTTTTTACCAGCACCTCAGATTAAGCTACGCTAGTAAACATACTTGTTAGAGCAGTCCCCTGGGTTACAGAACATGTAGGCTCGAAACCCAGCTGACACATGGACAAGGTTGAGATATTTTAGCTATCCCGACAGACGTCGTCCTGTCAAAGCTATTGGAGCTGCGTTACAGTTCAATATATTTTTTTGTAACCTAACAAACACGCATTTTGATTCTTTCCAGTTTGACATGTACGATACCTAAAAAAATTTCGAGAAAAAATATTTTTTTTCCAAATCCAAAATAAAATAAAATCATGAATTTCAGTGGAGCAGTTCTCGAGTTATAAGTGTTGTAACAAACCCAACTTTGTTTTGTATAAATCGATTTCTATCTTAACGTTTTATTATTCTTGGACCAATAATAATATTTTTGTTTTATATAATTTTTAGTTTTGTTTTACTTTCGTAGTCCAAAATCAACAGCGGCATTTCTTGGTCTATGTTGTGTATACCTGTAGGTAATAGTCGAGCAAATATGGTCTAAGACCCATGTGTACTTTATTGTATATGTTTTTGTATACATCGCTGTTGGTGTACCTTATCATATTATATGAATAAATAAGCAATGATAACGCCAACAAAAAAAAGTAAAAATTAAATAATTAATCAGTTAATTAAGCGGCCGCCCGCAACTTCGTCCGTGTGGACTAAAGTTGAAAAGCAGACCATTTTAAAAAAAAAATTATATATCCTAAGTTTTTATCAGATATAAGCTATATTGTTGTAAGAAATCCATTCAGTAGTTTTTACGTTAAAGAGCAACACGGCACATCCACACATATATACTTTTACATTTGTATTATTAGTAGTAGTCTAAAGGTCAATAAGCTAAACCTAGGCTAGACACAATGAGTAAATAGTTGATATCTTTCGCCGAAAGCAAGTTCTGAATTATTATAGAGGCAATGGGTGAGTTCGTTCAAACTACAAGTAAGTTCTAAGTACTAAAACTTCTTAGAAATTGTTTGACCTGACATTTCAATGACCCTAACACAGACGTCATGACAAATGTCAGACGTTACCCTTCAAAGGGTCGAAGGGATAAAACGATAAAACGTTCTAACGCCATGAAATTGCCGATTATGTTACATCACTATGCTAATGTCGTGTCTGTTTGTATGTCGATTGTAATCTTTATTTCCCAATGTAGGTTTAACCGTCATGATTATAATGACTTAAGTTAGAATGTTTAGAAATTCGTTTTCTTACCATAAAATGTCATGATTGTGTCATTTATAGCGCGTCTAAATTTTGTGAAAGTAATGCATAATTTTTTACTTGAAGGGTGGAAAAACATAGAATACAATATATTTCGGCTGGCTTGTTGGTTCGATGGCTAGTGCTCCGGTTTGCTAAGCCATGAGTCGTGGTTTCAATCTTTGCGTTTAATGTTTGTGTTTGTTTCGTATCTGGGCCTTTTTATTTCGAAGTACACACATTGACGAAGACGAGTCCAGTGGGCCACTCTGCAAGCGTAACATAGCAGTTTTTACTCTCAAGTCTACATTTAAACTGCACAACAAAGTACAGTAAGCCACTATACTATGTTTAAAACAAATATTTGAAAAACGTTAGACATGATTACCCTAATGATAAAGAAATCAACGAAACAGAATGACAAGCACTTTCATGTGCACGACACATGACAATGGTTCAAAGTAATAAATTATTTACGTCATGCAAAAAAGACAGAAAAGCCCACTTAAAATCAAATAACTCTGTCACCTGCCACACAAAAGGCGAAAAAATTGTGCATCGTCCATTATGGACCCCAAATTTCGGCCCCTTTTAAGCCGAAAACCGGTTATAACCAGTTCGTAGCGCATCTCGGCGCGTGCTGCTCACCCCGACAAGATTGAAGGTCGTTGAACTGTGGGGTACAAAACCTAGGGGTGACCAGGACAGGTCGATATTTGATGTTTTTTTGCTACTGACAGCTAATTTAAAACTTGCCATTTTATTGTTTTGATTTTTTTTTCAAATATACCATAACATTACTAAACATTCAGATAACTGGTTTTTGCAAGTGCCCATTATTTGCAGTAAAGACTTAATCTTCATTAATTTTTAATACCAAGGTTTTCATGCATTTACTTTATCAACCAACTAACTTGAGAATGTCCACGAATGGACCCTTTTTGGAATAGTTTTACTTTTTATATTTTTGTGTTCTGTTTATAAGTCATATTTGACATTGTTGATAAAAATATATCATGACGAGAGCAACTCCGGTTCTTGATTTATCTCCCAGCGTGAACCTGAACCCCATAGGAGTCGCCAACATAATTAACATATTGTCTTATTGTTGTATTAAATAAGTTATTGCCGTCTATTTTCCATGCCTCAAGAAGTTTTTGATGGCAACCTACGGCGCTGGAGTTTGATAATATGTAGTGTTAGTTCATTAGGATTTGTCTGAGGACAAACTACGCCCCTTCCAGCGGCTATATTTTGACGATTTATTTTACCTCTACTACGGATCTAGATGAACACCGAATCTATTCAATAAATAGGTACCTATCACCTGGGACATCCTTTTTTCGCTTATTGCACATTATTACCGCCTACTGTACTTTTCTGCTTAGCCTTATGGTAGGTAAAGCATTTTTGGCACTAAGTCAGCCCTATTGTTATGCAATATAAAATAAATAAATTATTATACTATTTCCATCTAAACGCAACTTTTAGGTTACTTTATCAATCTTGATCGTGGTCATCATCAACGGACTCTGCTTCTTTTACAGACGATTTGTGAAGTGATGTCGTTTTTTTTTCGAAAAAACACCGTAGGACAAAGATAAACAAAGATGAAGGTACATACATTTAACTAATGTTCCAGAATGCATATTAAGCGAAAAGTAATGCTTTAGAGACACTCTTCACTTGAATTAAATTCAAAATATTCCAAATTAAGTTGATATAAGCTGAAGTAGAAAAGAAAATGAAAAAGGGCGGACAAAAACAAAAGCCAATGTCACAAACACACGAATGCCCAATTTTGCTCATCCCATTAACATTTCTGCCACGTATCTCAGATCCGGCAAGTGGGAACTCAAAACGGGGTCCTTAGGGAAGCTGGGATTTTGCGGGACAACGCAGACGAGTTACCCCCTTGGAACCACCATGGGACGAGATCATGCAGACTAATAGGCTTTGAAACATGCATCGCTGAGTTCTTCAATGAGTTGTTTATTTATTCTTTATTGCACAAAATGACGAAAAAATCAAATACAATTGGCAAATTCCTGCAGGAATTCTCTGCCAGTCAACCACAATGCTTTGCCGAGAATTTAGGAAGTTGAGGCTGCGCAATTTGCTAGTATAAAAATGATAAGAGAAAAGCCTCTAAAATAACCTCAAAAACTTAATGATAGATATTTGTTGGGCTGGCTATGAGCTGCGCCATCTTATCATCATTTCAGGTGTTGCTCAAAATGGCGACAATATTTACTTTAAAATAACTCAAATGTAAGATTCCAAAGGCGAAGACCTGTTCTGAATTAAAATAATAATAATACTTTAGGGGGCTAGTAAAATAGAGCGAGACTTGAACTGTTTCGAAATCAAACAGCTTGTCTAAGTGCACCTCTCGTTTTCAATTGTAATGTTACGGGACAACATCAATTTGAAGGCTTCTTATGAGCAGCGCTTCAGATTATGGAGTTCGACCCATGATATTATAATAAAAATTAGGTAGATGAGGGAAAAAGAGGTTTTGGTTACTGTGCTAAAAGCAGCTTTCTTAGAGCTTTTTTAGAGCTAAGTAAGCTGAGTATTCTGAATTCTATGTAGACACTAATGATGCTAGGTGTAATTAACTGACAAAAACTGTTCATGTATTCATGAATGTAAACAAATGGTGGACATTGTATACATGTTCCAAGTTGTGTCCACGTTCTCCATCTCTCCGTCTATTTCCATACCGTACCTTAGGGGGTCCCGACAAAGCGCCAAACAAAAGGGGTCCTAAGGACACAGTATAAACCATACAGTAGGCTATCTAAGGCCGCCCGCCGAGTTATTAGCCTAGCGTGCACACAGACACGCGGCACAGCCCGTCCGTACTGCCGCCTCCCTATGCCTCCCTATTTTATGCTAGCGTGTGCGTGATATCGCGACACGGCGCGCGACGCGCACGCACACATTCAAACCGAGAGTGGCACGTTTGTATGTAGATAGCTTACTGTAAGATTATACTGTGCTAAGGAGTAGAAACAGGGGTATTCTCACCCCTTTCCGAGCGAGCGCGTGTTCCGGACCATTTCAATAGTTGTTACGCTTTCGATCTTCATGAGTTGGGCATTATGCTGATGAAGTGACAGTAAACAAACAATGACTGTTGCAATCTTGTTATTGTTTGCAGTGCATGGCAATTATGACAGGATTTGATGGGTGACACTACGATCTATATTAGCATTGAATTTTTGGGTTTTGGTTCAGAGTTATCGAAGGATTCGGTATTGCCATTTAATTTTAATTCTATTTCTTCAATATGGGTGGTGTCTGCATTTTTTTTAAGTAATACTAGAAGCCATTAGCTTTTAAAGTTAAATATTTTACGCTACTGCTGAACGAGCGATTTATTAAAATTTAAATAAAGTTGCTGAATCGTTCGATGATCAGCTACCATGATTTTATATTTTTGTCTTAACAAGTTAAGATATACTTTGTTGCACAAAGAAAACAATTACATAAAAATGCTTACAGAGATTTAGCAGTACAATGTAGGCGACCTTATCGCTAAAAGCAATCTCTTCCAGACATTACTAAGGCACCAGTACATAAAAGTCGCTCTTAGCTATCAGTCGTAATCATTACTTCTTACCCTTTCCCTTATTTATAGCCACTTTATCATTCATATATAGTATGATGTTTTCCGGAATCTTCTAGGTATAAGCAACAACCGGTGGAGCTGTATACTTTTCGACATGTATTGTTATAAAGCTAACACTTAATTTTAATTATTTTTACTTTTATTTCCACGAAATGCCAAGCAAAGATCTCTATTCACAAAAGAGGGTTTCTAATGAGGGCATTAAGCAAGTAAGGGTTTTTTTCCAAATGAAACATGTTCAGTAAACAAAATAAACCAAATCATAAAAAGGATAGGATCCGAAACACCACACTTCGTTCAAGTGCCAATGTAAAGTGTCAGTTTAAGTGGTATGACAGTGGACAGTCATCCCTTCAGAGGAAGGCCGAAGAAGAAGGAAGGAATGTGATGAAGCGCACATCATTCCAGTAAGTTCTTCCAACAACTCTCTTCCAGGTGAGTAGAGAGGGACAGAAAGCGTTAATTAAAAAAAAATGGTAAAATTAGAAAAAAAGTCAAGTTCCTACACTTACCGATACATTTTTTGGAACCGTACTTCGGTTCGCCGTAATCTTGTACGTCGTGTTACTACGCCTTGTACACCCCCCTAGTAATTACGTCAAGCCCAATTTGTTAAATAACAAAACGTACGAACAAATGAAAGAGCGTACTCCTAAATGAATTAAGTTGAGCATTCATAAATGTCAAACCGGAGTGACTCATTCAACTGTGAATTGTTTTAATAATCCCTTATCACGATTCTTGGCCATAATTTCTGTTGTAATCAACGTTCGGGCCACAATTACAGGTGGGGAAAGTACCTCACCTTTGTGGGTGTTTGTCACGGCATAAGGGTGCTCGCCCACGTCCGATAATCGGTGACCAATTTTTTGTAGGAGAAAAATATAACGTATAGCATTGGAGCAACGCACACGTCCGACAAAAAATCAGTCAGAAAAATCGAAGAAATACAGATTTTTAATCGGCCTGACAATCGGTCCTACAAAAAGTCGGACGTGGGCGAGCAGCCTAAGGGTGACAGGCCAAAAAATTACGTTGTAAAGTGGGGGCACACTAGCCGTGTAGGCCCGGAAATGTGTGAGCGAATTTGAAAATGTAGGAAACTTGTTAGCGGGTTTTCATACGCGACATGTTGTAGCTTTTATTTTTTCGCTTTTTTATTGGCTCGAAAACTGTCACCAACACTGATGTTGGTGCAGTATGCGGAAAAAACTTTAGTACAGTGGGAGTTTGTTTTTGATTATTGTTTTTTTTTGAGGACAGACATGCGAGTTCGTAACTACATAATTCGATTATTTATAAACGTTGGACAAAATATTTTTTTGGTTACTTTCAGTTATGTTTAAAAATTAGTTAGTTAATATCTGAACTAAATATCAATATTAATATCGTTAATTCATAGTTCACAATACCTGTAAATCACTAAGTTGACCCATTTTCTTTTGGAAAGCACATCCATATTACTATTTCGTTGTGGAAAAAGTGTTGTTCAGGTAAATAAGCGCCCGCTTATCCGATAACTACTGATAACAATATCACCAGTTATTATGAACGTTAATAACAGAATGCTACTTGTGAAAATTGCTTGTGTTTTTCAAAGAGTTAACAAATGAAAGAGAATTTGAATGTTTTATTTAGGACAATGAAAAATTACAGGTTTAATATTTTTTTTATTTGGGGCCTTTGCGTTCTTTATTTATTTATTCTTTATTGCACAAATTTACAAAAATAAAGTGCAAATGGCGGACTTAATGCCATTCTCTACCAGTCAACCGCAAGGCTCAACAGAGAGTTTAGGGAGTTTGGGTTGTGCAACTTGCTAGAAAAACAACGATATTTTAAATAATGATAAAAATACTTACTTAAAGATAATACATAAGACACACGTAGAATATCACAAATAAGTTCATATATTAGAAAGAAAGAAAATACGTTTATTAACCAGGACACCGTAGTACACAAAATATAAGATAACAAAAAGGAACTGACACAAAACAATGAATATAAAAAGAACAAACAAAAAAAAAAAGATCAAAATAACAACATAACATAAAAGCATTTCTAACAGGAAGCGGTGCTACGATGCCCAGGAAAGAAAGGACCACACTCAGCATTTGTCTGGACCTGGTCGGTACAGACGCTGGTTTTCAGTGGGCCCAGCTGAGTGGACGCACGGAAAGTTGCAACGCGCGGCAATCAAATAAATATAATAATTGTATGCATGTAACGTGTACCTACCCAGTGTAAAAAAAGTGTGTGTATGTAATTACTATAGTGTAGCGTGTTTATGTTTATTATATATACATAAATATATATATTCTTTCATGGCCAGCAACTCAAAGTTTTTCCTCACTTCGTTAAGTATCCCTAAGCAAGTGTACAACATCCATAACTTCGTTCCAAAAACTAAAAAGCAAGGAATTTGGAGTACCATAACGACACGATAGGTATTACGATAATCGCCTACATGCGTTCCAACTGGATTCCGCCTTACTTTACAATTTTACGGCTTCCTCAAAGTGCCTCTTGGTATTTGCCTAAAAAATAATTGCTGTGTAGAGTGTAAGTGAAATGTGAAGGGGTTTGCCAAGACGATTGCTAACTGGTAGAAATGTCGAGCAATTGTGAAAAACTCTTCAGCGTACTGACTGAAAAGAAGCAAATGGCAGAACATGTTAAGGTACTTGTCTTCATTATTGACACTCACTGATTAATAAACTACATTGATCAGTAATTTAGCTTGTGGTTTTGTACGCAGCTGTCTTGGAGTCTCAATTAATTACATATCCTGTCACGCTTGTCTGCTGGAAGAAATCTCTTTTTAAAGAAAAGCTAACCTGTACTCTTACTGTCCTAAATACTGTCTTTTTCAAATATTTTCTTGTACAAAGTAATAAATAAATAAATTAATTAATCCAGCCATTAAGGTCATTCTCATCAACTGGCGACTGCGACTTTACTTCACTTCACTTTTCCGGGCTACATAAAAGCGCGTTAAAAAACGACCACTCTTCGAAGTGTTCTCGTTGTCGAATATAACAAATAGGTAAAGTTTCAGAAATCCTTGAAAATTCACTGCGAAGTTGCTGAGGAAGTTTGGTAACAAATAAAACATGTTGGAATACTTATTTTCACCTTCCAACGTTTTATTGAACGTGAGCGGAAGAAAAGTAAAGCGTATCCATTGTGTTGTTGTGTAAAGTTGCGTTCAACTCTCTCTTAAGAGTTGGTTAAAATCACGCTTAGTACAAAGTAATTTATTTAATGTTAATGCTTTAAAAAAGTTAGATAGGTTACTTGTGCTAAAAAGTGGCACCCGAAATCAGAACTTTTTGTGTACATGAGCAAAGCATTGATAGTGTTAACAGTTAGAGAACACTGCGCAACATGTATCTGTCTCGTTTGCGCTCTAGTGAATAATCGTACTGTCTTGTTCACACGTTATAACACGGCGAAATTAATTACGTCGTATCCCGTGGACAATTTTTGACCTCACGTCAGTACTGATATAACCTATCTACGTCCTTTTTATTGTAATATCATTGGCTTTAGGTGATAGGTAGTTTGATACTGGTAACATAAATATATCTACCGAGCCAGGCTAGGTGTCGGTCTTTGGTGACCGCAACCTATCGCAATTCACAATTTTTATTTCAGTACCTACCTATGCTTAGTTTTGCGGAAGCTTAGTCTGTTCAAAGTTAAGTTAATTCATTTCATGTAGTCATGATGAGGTAATAGGAATCATGAAGAAGTCGACAATTGAAATTCATTCCTATAAAACATATTCCTCCATTTAAATTGGAAAAATTATATCCTTTGCCCATTAGTACTTATTTAACTCCCTTCCTTGGGCAATAATGACTTACCCTTTCACCTACATATAAGTAGGTATGTCCCAGAAATACAGGGTTGTGAAGTTGACCCCTAAGCGGGATGAATGCTCACAGTGACGCATTCGTGCGTCATCCTTCCCCACAAATTTGCGTTCGGGGGCCAATGAGGTAAATGACGTCACTGAAATTATAATGACGTCATTGCAAAGATGACTAGAAGTTTATGAGATAATGTGGGATATTTCAGTATGTTCGTCCTGCTAACATTATACATGTTAGAGTTGGGCGTTGAGACGGTTTTGGATAGCTTGGTAAATACTAAAACATTTGGTATTCGATTTTGAAATAAAATTCAAGAAAAGTATTTAAGTCTTTGTGGGTTAGCTTGTTAACTAACAGAGAGTTAGTTTTTAATTTTAAACTTGGTAGTTAGTTTCATGCACAGAAGCTGATATGATTGATGAAGAAAAAAGCCAAAAATAATCCCTTTCTTCATAACTTGGGCTTCTTGAGAAGGGAACCGCCTGCATTTGGTAGGCTGCCATTAAATACGCGCCTATTTAAACATAAAAAAACAAAAGAAGTCATTCAAGATCTTGTTCCTAAAAAATACTGAAACTGATACTGAACTGAATCTTTTTCTGAGCCTAACGGGCGGGATCTGCACAGCAGCTGATAACCGATTGCACCTGCTTGACGATCTGATTCAACATTTTCAGGTTAAATCTCTTTACACTGATGAAGAGAGTGCTGCAACACGACCAGACATTAATAAGTAAAAGCAAGAACATAACAATAATCAATAAATTTTAATTATCACATACAGAAACAACTAAAACACATCCGTTTATCCCCAAAACCAACACATTCTCTTAATGTTATTACTAATATCCCCAGAAAACAACTGCAATTTTTACTCTCAAATAATGAGAGTAAGGTCCGATATCCTATGCCGTTTCATTGCACCTCACTGTACCTTTAGTAGATTAGTATGTATATAATTAGTGCGTTCATACTTACTCGCAACATCCTTGGGCACTTTAAAGTTTCATCAAGTTACTTAGTTAGTTCCCAGGGAGTCGTAGGCGCGAGTTGTCTAATTAAATAGCCTTTTAGGGTTAAAACTATTATCATTCTGCTTATTTGAGTTTATTCGTCATTTGTGTGATGAATGGTGGTCAGGGAACTGTTAGGGTCGGTTTCGCTAATATTAGGTTGCTATTATGTGGTCCACCAAGTTAAGATAGGTCTGAATTACCAGCGGTTTGCTTGTGGTTTCGCTCAGAAGTTGAGGTACTATACATTCCAATTAATCATACAACTTTATTTCCAAACCACGCTAATCCAGCGAATTTTAAACATGTAGTAATTTTATTTCATTTTTGCCCGGAAATTCATGCATTATGAAGTCTATGATATTTTTTCATCAATTTGATTTTGCCATCCAAAAGTATGTACTGTGTAACTGGTTTGGAATGTGTTTAAAAATATTTTTTATTCAAATTTTGGTTTTCAAAGACGAGAACCTAATAATATATTTATTAAGTTCCCTATAGACAACAAGGCAGAGAGTTTTCATCAGTGTTACCTAAATGTACAGAAAATATAAAAGAGGGTGGAAGATCCTTAAGCGCTAAGCCCCGGGTTTGGGCTTACCTCATTTTAAATCCACCTTCAATGTAGCTAAATTAAAGAGATTTGCCTTATTAATCTTTATATGAATGCCTTAATTTTTAAATAATCGTACACTTTTAATCGTCAGCATTAATCTTGATAATTTTGTGGAATAATTAATTTGAATGAAGAAATATGAGACAACATCAAAAGTTTTACCTTGTGTTATAGAAACCAGAAATAACGAAAGAACCACCAACACCCAGATCCAGCATAAAGACCCGTTTCATTGACACTTCATTGTATTGATAGACATTTCATTGTATATTTTAATCGCTTTTCAGAGTTTTCTGGAAACACTGCTTCAAAAACGATAAAATGAGAAATGGAATCCATTGTTCGTCGTCTTGCCATGTCGATAGAAATTTAATCTTTTATGTGGACAATATTCCACCACCATTAGGGCGTTTTTATGACGCTGTAGGTCATCGCGTGTGCAGCTGGCTTGGCACGAAGGGCACAATGGAAGCTGGTCCATAGTCTGAAAGAGGGAACACATTTTTACTTATTGAAAATGGTGAAAAATAAAAAACAAATAATTTTAAGCATAAATACATTTGAATGAACACTGAGGCTTGACCTATTATATGCACAGTGTATTTTACATTGATCTTTTCACTGGGCAGGACCGTATAGTGGAGAAAAAGTTGGTTGCCAGAGTTTAGAACTTATAATATGAAATTGCCGCTGTTTGCCACATTCATCCAAATATATTGTTATATCATTTGCATGTTATTAACACCATCCAGTGCACCTTCAGTACGTGTCTGTCACAGTGGCCTATCTGGATACGCAGTCATCTTGGGATTTATCGTGCAAGCCAGCCCAAAATTAGAGAGATTTTCCAATGCAACCATCTAAGTATACGATACGATTAGAAAAACTTTTACGCCCAAAACTGTTACAGACATGTAAGAAAAACCCCTTTAAAATGTAGCTATGAGACACAATAATACATATCATCAAATAACAGTAAAAAAACATTATTTGTTCAGCTAAGGCGGTTTTGTCGCTGCAAGGCGATGTCTTCTGGGCAACTTTCGAAAGAAAAACAAGAAAAGACGAATGCATTCTCTTACTTTATAGTTATTCTTAGATTCTTCGGAGTCGTTTTTCTCAGTCCATCAAAGCCTACCCTTGCAAGTACATCATCATATTAGTCACATTCACGCGGAGTTCGACCTTGCCCATTCAAAATTCAGCACGCAAATTTGCAGTAAGTGGGACACACTCCCTTTGTCGCCCAACTTCGGCGCTGCTTCGGGAGCCTAAATTTATTTCTAACCGCTCGATAGACAAAATAATTCAGAGTATTGTACGTGATATTGGGCCTCAAAGTTTCTTAGTGGGGCGGCGGGGATCTGAGTTACAAAATATTGCACAGCCTTAAAATACAAAACTTAACTGTACTGACCATAAAGGTAGTCTAGTTTGGAAACTGTTCATAAAATAATGTGTACTTGTTGCTGTTGTACAACATGAACAACGATAATGCGGTACAAAACCACCAAAAGTTGATTGAGTAAAAAAGACTAGCGATGCATTACGACTTTACATTATTTTCCATCTTGTTATGCCAAAGGTGAAGATACTAAATTGCAAAGTTTGTGTCCTAACAAATCCTATACCACAACTTGATATGCCAATAAGAAAAACCTTCACGTGAGGCTTGATTCGTACTTCTACGAAAGGCATTGATTAAGTACGTTGTACTAATATTTATATCTGCTATTTTGGCAATAATGTGCATATATACCACGCGCCTGCGCAGAATAGACCATAGACACTTCCTTCAAATTTTTGATTGTTGTACAGATGGTTTAATGACGGCCTATTTTTAATTTCAAACAAGAAAAAAAAACTGAAAATTCCGTGATTTGTTTAAGTTCCGCCTGGACCATCTCGCACCCAAACCTCGTCGTTCACAATTCCACCTAAACTTTTCAAGGTAAAGCGATGTTTGCAGTTAGTGAAATTTACGTTCAAATTAGTATGCGGGGGTGGTCGCGCGTCGCCAGGGGGCGAGTTAGTATGCCGGCCGTCGGCGACCATCTTAATTTGACAATATTTCCCGCGCTTGGAAAATGTGGTTTTGGTAACATATCATGTTTGTTAGCGCGAAAAGTTGTGAGCCTTACATTTTATTTGTTTTATTCGTGTCCGGAATATCTGTGCACCTTTTGCAGTGCTAAGACTTGGGGCTTGCTGGCAGATCGTGTACCCTCTATCTTTAATATCTTTCTGTAATTTCACTTTCAGAATAGTGAGAATTGTATGTCTTTAAAATTATGTGTGTACAATTTGACTTTGGAATGTTTTTTTGGAATTCGCTCAAAGTTAAATAAAACCCTAAAAGTTTAATTTATTATCAGTTTCCAGCTAAGGCTCTTTTCTTCACTTCCTAAGTGGTTTGAAAATTTATACTTTACATTTGACACTACACAATTTGTTCACTTGTATTTGTATGAACTAAGTAGTATTTCATGATATTAATCTTGAGCTAAAACTAAGTTGTGTTCTCGTGTGACAGCGTTCCTTGCCATACTCCTCCGAAACCGAAAAGTTTGTTAAATCTGAGAATAGGTCGGCTCGTATTCTGTTTTTTAAACATTGCATTTAATAAAAAAACTAAAGTATACGCGGACAAAGTCGCGGGCGGCCGGTAGTAGATTAAAAATAAATGAAACATCTCAACTAGAAGATCCAGATAGAGAAGTCTTATTGACTGTAGGAAAACATAAATTTGTATGGTCTACATGTAGGTATTGTTAGTTCTTCAGATGCCTCTTCCGGAAAAGGTTCCTGATGTAATAGGTATTAAGAAAGCAAGAAGTTTGTTCTACTTTAGGTTTGTTTTTTTCTGTAGACGGCAGGTAAAAACGTGCCTGCAGTAAGTAAAAACGGACTGCCTTTTTTAGATTCTCATTAGCGAATCGTAAATTTTGGATTTCGAATTCCAACCCGGAAATTTTTATAGGCATTTTATTTCTTGAAACAGTAATTAGGTTCGGAAATCTTCTGCTGAGGTTGGTAATGCGTGAAGTATTAAGTAGGGTTTTCCCAGGAAAACAATATAAGATCAACATTAACGATTCGTCGTTCAAAAATCACGGTACAAAAAAGTAAAAAAATAGACCAAGATCTATTTTTTGCACAAATATTAATGAAATAGGAAAATATAGGTAGATAGATAGATAGATAGATTTATTTATTTCACAATAAAACATTACAATGTATTCACAGTTTGGTGTCAAATTACATGAATTAATATTGCGATCGTCAAAAAAAAGGAGTAAAGTAATAAATTAAAACAGTTGAAGTCAGTAAAAATAAAAAATAAAGCATCCATTTTAAATACTTAGTTGGTACTAAGGCACGTCACTAATCAATTTAAATAATAAAAACATGTCAAAATAATAAAAAAATATAAAGAAATAAAATAAAAAAAAAAAAATCATAGAATACAAGTATGTCAAAACTTAAATAAATGTAATTAAAAACGAAATTGTAAATAGGTAGGAATACCTACACAGTTAAAATACATGAATAATGTCAGATAAAACAAAAAATTACAAAATTAATACCAAAAATGTCAAAAATAATACATAAAATGTCAAAAATAATACAAAAAATGAAATATGTCAATGAAAAACGAAATAATAAATAATTATTATTTTGGCTCACTACATAACTTGTAGTACTCTGTTGTGGAATATAAAGGGTTATCTAACAAAAGGTTTCTCAGGCGACGCCTAAATGCTTCGTCAGACTGTTCATTTTTTTATGTTTGTGGGGAGCCGCTCGTAGTAGGTAGGGCCTATGACACGCGGGTTCTTCTCTGCTAGGAAAGATTATTTAAATGACTGTAATTTGTGGTCATCATAAAATAATCTGCTCCTCTGCACATTTTGTATTGACTATACGCTGTTACTACAATAATTGTGAACAAATCATATTTTGTTAAAAAGAGTAACTATCTATCTGAAGAGTACCATTAAGTGTTTCTTAATTTTTTTGATCTATTCCTTTCTAATACCAAAAAGTAATACCAATGGTATTTGTTTGTAATCGTAATTAACTTCTATTCCTGACGAATACCAAAACTACATTGAAATATTTAAAATTTGGTATTCGTTCGGAACAGAAAATTATTTACGATAGCAAACAAATACCATTGGTATTAGTTTTTGGTATTAGAAAGGAATAGCTCATTTTTTTTACTGTTTATCTGACTTTTCATAAACACTTTTAAAAGGTCACGTGAAATAAATACTGTTTTATTTTCATTTTCAAAAATGACTTCTGGCCGTTTATCTTGGTAGAGTTAGGCTTATTTACTCAAATCTTTTACTCATCCCTCAGTTGCTACAACATATTCTTCCACCTGCACGCTATACGTTGCTATGGTTTTCACTCAGTGACGTCATACAAAGTCCTTGCGAATAAATCCCTTTTCACAGGGAGGGATCGTCCCCTCGCTATTTTCGGAGCTTGAGTTATGGACCGACCAAACATTGAAGACCTTTTACCAAATTTTGCGTTCCGTTTTACGGTTGCTCCTAAGCGTTGGCAGCTTAATAATTCAGCCACAAGTTTTTGTTTACCACCAAAACACATTGGATACTCCGATCAAGCGAATGTTTTTTTTTTCTAGAAATATAAAAAACAGAAATACATTTTGCTAATTTGACGATCTAACCCGATGATACTCGGATGACAACTAATATTAAATTAGTTTTAAAATAAACTGGTAAATATATTTATGATTAAGGGACGAAAATAAGATTCTTTGTTGAAAAAGAGGTTAATCATACATGTATGTCATAGTTTCGTCGAATACTTTTTTTCAAATTGATAATGAAATAAAAACTAATCGAATTGCATAAATTACAATGACCAGTTTGATGATGAAACTAAAGCCGATATGGATAACAACATGAAACCGTCAAAAGTACTTACTTAATATTATCTTACTTACTTCACAGGCACCTGTGTGATCTACTTCCCTAACTCACTACTCGTCTTATCATACAGAAAATTTACCAAAAAACCTAATTCAATTCAACCAGAATTACTTAATATCTATTTTAAATACGGAATGATCAAAAATGTAAGACCTCTTACGATATTTCGCGTTCCATTTTACGGCTTTTCCTAAGCGTCGGCCTCTAAATTATTCAGTACTGTAGTTTTTTCGAGTCGATCTCTCCTTTATTAATAATTCGCAATAATGAAATGGTCGTAGGCCGAGTGGTGTACGAATTGACTCTTGAAACGTCTTAGGTTTGCCAAGAAAATATTTTAGCTTAAAACTTCTTGGATCGTGGTTATATAAATTATTTAACGGTAGATATAGCTTTATACCGCTAAAGTAAAATATTTTTACCGTAACTACAAAAGACAAGATCAATAATATTCATTGCAGCAGTAAATAAGGCATAATAGGGAACTTTAAAATGTTATTTAGGCGTTTTAAAAGCTTGTACATACATTACAAAAATATTTGGATTACATATTAATATTAAATTTATTAACATTATATTAAATTCTGTGTTAAGTTTCTGTTTCTTAAATGAAGATATGAATAAAATAGAATTAACAAAATCGGTCCAAAATCTAAATCCTTTTTCAGTCATTACCTATTTTTTTGTATATAGTAATTCCTCTGTAAACACAGACATCATATTATTCATTACGTTATTCCAAATAGCAAGATAATTTCAAGCAAACTATACGAAAACAGCAATTAAATCACTATCAACATATTTCCTTATCTATAACTTTGTTTTTAATAACACCACACTCAACCCCAAACGTCGTTAATTTTCCACTCGCCATTCAACATTTTCAAGAAAACGTCGCACGAAACGTCATCGAACAACAACAGCGACAAGAAATACCAAATAATCAACCTATTCTCACAAAGCGAATTTACTTGCGTATCTAAATATCTAAATGCGAGGGAGAGAGAAAGGGAGGTATGTATCTCGGAACTCCCCATAGCTTTCGCTATGAGGGGACTCGGCGGGAATTTTAGGTTAGTGGTCATGTAGGCATAAAGACGGGTACACGGCAAAATCGTTGCCTAATTTAGTTCGTGTCGTCTTGTGCTTTTCGTTGTGCGTCAAGTCATAGTTTGTCGTTGTCGTTGTAAAAATTAGACTTAAGTGTGTATTTTGTAAGGTAACGACAGAATATTTTTTTTCGTGAATTTTTCCCGCGCCGAAAAACAACTGTTTTGGACTCGCGGTTTGTGTGCGTGCGGTGTAAAATTTCTGGGAGTGAAAAATTGTGGAAAAATTAAAAATTTAAATTAAGACGTGTTTTGACAAGGTTTGTTTGTAAACAGTGCCGCGTGCGTTGCGTTGTGACAACAAACGGTTAACACTTTTTCGCGTGATTCGGAACGTTTTGTACGTGAATGTCTAAATTAGTTATGATTTGTCGTTTATGCTTAAAATTAAATTAAATCCCGCTCAATATTTAAAAATAGTGCCAAAAGTGTTGTTAGTTGTAATTTTAAGTGTAAATATTAGTGGAAAACGCGGGAAAAGTGCAATAGGACGTTGAAGTTTTCTATTAAAAAAAGCGCGTAGTTGAATTGTTTATAGTACAGCACGTGCAAGCGTAGAGCGTCGTTTGCAGCACCTCGAGGGTCGAGAATCGCCTGGCACGGTAGCTACTATACCGATCGATAATATTACGCATTACGACCGAGTACCTGAGAAGAACTCACACAGCGACGCTTCACGCACACCCGCTCGCCTCCCCCCACCCTTTCGCCCTCCAAAAACGAAAGTAAACATCGTAGAGCTTTAAACTACAAACCGAATTTATAGTATAAGTAAACTAATAGTACAAATAAAACTGTGATCGCGTTTTTTGTGTTCAGACTTATCTGTGATAGTCATGCTGGTCGGCACAAATTTGTGTAGTATGAACCCGGGGTTGTTTTTCGGGTATAATATGCAGAACATGGTGAATGTGAATGTGCCACGGCAGGGCTCTAGTACCGGTAGCGTGGTGGGCAGCACCGCCCCCCCTACTCCGGTCCATTCAGCCTATCAGGACTTGACGAGTCCCCCGCTGACTCCTTCGGAACGCACCGGGGCGCCCCCTGGTGCGGGCAAGGATGCTGTGAAGCTCTTCATCGGACAGATTCCGAGGCATTTGGAGGAAGATGACCTCAGACCGATGTTTGAGGAGTTTGGCAAGATTTATGAGCTGACTGTGCTCAAGGACAAACACACCGGCATGCATAAAGGTTTGTTCAATTTTAATGACTATATTTAGCTTAATAATTAAGAAGAAGAGCATTGAGCACTAAATACCCTGGTTTTCTGCAACAAACCAACTCAACCGGTAAACAATCGGTTTAGTTTGTTGCAGTCATCCGGTGTATATTGGTTCAATTTGTGTAAAAGCAACAGAAAAAGTTATAAAAGCTATTAAGAACTGTAGCTTTAGAATAGAATATTCATTTTTGCAGAAACAATATGTATACAAGGTATTACAAATTCGCTTTAGTGTAGTTTTAAATAGCATGGAGATTTTTTTTCAACAAATTTGTAATGTCCTCAACATGCCAAAAGAAATAAGCTAGTAGCACTCAAAAACACCTTGCTATAAAATCGTGTTCAAAACAAAAGAGAAATGCAATTGATTTTGAGAACTAACTTTTTCAATCTTCGCCTTACAGGCTGTACAAACAAACCGTACAAAATAAAGCCGAATACAAACTAACAACGTATTCGGAAATGCACTCAAGTACTGCCCATTTCATGAACTGTTCAACATCGCCCTAACTTTGCTTTCAACATTTACTTAACTTGCAAGCAAATAACATGTTTACCGCGGTAATTTGCGGACTCACTGCAAAAAGAGTAACACAGTTTTGTACCTTTAATAATTACAGCACTCAAGTTCATTCGGCGAACATTTTCAGGAATTAAACAGTACAATAGGCCGTGAGGTACCCGTGACGCAGTTGTGATAGTGATCGGCGACGATCGCTGTTGTAAGGCAACACACGCCGGATCGGAAATGGGATGGGTGACCACCCCGACCGAAATTTAGTGATGTGTATTTCCGGCATCTCCGTGCTTCGGAAGGCACGTCAAGCAGTTGGTCCCAGTTGACGTCGCTAGATGACAGTCGTAAAGCCTAGTCAGAAGCCTTAGGGCGGCTTGATAACATCTGACACTAAGGTTACTCATTAACCTTACACCCCTCCAACAATCCGCACTGAGCCCGCGTGTTTGAGTATGGCTCGTTCTACCTAATAGTTGAGTTGAGGCCTGTGCCCAGAAGTTGGACGTAAATAGGCCGTTTATGGTATGTAAGTTCATTCGGGGAATATTTCCAGGAATTAAATAGTACAGCTATCGCAATCGTAGCTACAATAAATACAAAGGAGTCACGTCACACGAAGATTATGGCAATGCCGACGCAAACGATAAAAAATGGAATTAATTATATAGCATGCGACAGGACACGTGAGCATGTGCGATATTTGCAAACTGGATTCCATTTCCTTAGACGTACAGTCTTCAACAACACTGCCATTTTTAGTTGAGCTCTAGTTCTTTTGAATTTGTATACTATGAACGGACAGAACAAGGCCCACGTTTATGCTTTGGTAGACTGTACACCACGCATTCGTAGCATGACAGCAAAGCTTAGGCGTTGAACTTACGCAGCGTGTTAACACAATTTTCTTTGGCTGAAACAAGTTGGATTTTTTCAGTTGCTTCAATATATTATTGTTCTATAAATACCTAAAAGTTTTTTTTCAAATAAATATAATATGATTAATAATGTGCAATCATGAAACGAAAATGGAAGGAAAGGAAAAAGCTTGTTTGACAAAAGTCATTGGTCAGATTGTAGAATATTTCCTATGATTTTCATACGTTGACGTGTTAATAATTAATGAGTATTACATAACGTTAGGCTACGGCCAGGATTTTGAACTTAACTATCTGGGCCATTGAAACTTCGAATGATATAAAAGTGCTCCCACAATATCGTACATATTTACACAAGAGTGTTTCTGACGTAAGCAATTTCACCAAAATACTTTCACAGAAAGAAACAGGTATTAGGTATGTTGCCAAAAAGAGTGAGAGTGAACACATGGAGTGTGAGGAAGCGAGTATATTTGCAAGTCCTCGTTATGCGCCGGCTGTTACCTCCCCGACCTGCGAAACTGTCGAATCACATTGGTTATCACAGGGCAATCGAAAAAACACGAATTCCAGCTATGTTCTGCAAAAAAGGCCAAGGTCGCTTTAGAGAAACAGAATTGTCAATGAAACAATAGTACATTGTTACCCTAGGGGTGAAAGTAACTTATTTAGTCCCGAGACGGGGTTTGGCGCCCGGAACGAAGTGAGGGCGCCAATAGTTCGAGGGACTAAATAAGTCTTTTACCCGAGGTAAACACTGTGCTTTTCATTACGAATACGAGGAAAGTAAAAATAAAAACATGAATTAGCTAAAGAACAAATGAGAAAAAAAATGAAGATCGAATTGCCGCTTTCCCACCTATTATGTTTGTTTTTTCGGCCAGCCCGCTATTCAGCCATTATTTTTTATTCATTGCAAAAATGGTAAATATTTTGTTCAAAGCTAAATTATTTTAAGAAATTGTAACGAAAACTAAATTATAATGAAGTTATTTAAAAAATATATATTCTCTAATCAATACTTAACTTTAAGTTATTTCAATTCAACATCCTGGCTGTATAGAAAGTTGGAACATGGTTCAATAGATGTGTGAAAAAGAACTAGTTTTTTTCTTAATAATTTGACAGCTGTAAGTTGAAAGTGATTCTCCCTAGGGATGAAAAGTATTACTTTCAGCCCGCTTCTCAGGTCAGTAATGACCTACTTTCAGAGTATGAGTAATGAAAAAATAATTTATGAAGTTAGTTATTGACGTAAAGTGGAGGAATGAAAATGTTGACCAGTTTTCAAATAAATTCATTTACGCGTTGCAAGCACATGTTACCTTTTTTAACTGTGTAACAGGGTTTGACAATATATTTTTCATTACTCATACTCTGAAAGTAGGTCATTACTGACCTGAGAAGCGGGCTGAAAGTAGTACTTTTCATCCCTAGGGAGAATCACTTTCAACTGACAGCTGTCATATTATTTTAAAAAAAACTAGTTCTTTTTCACTTAACTATTGAAGCATGTTCCAACTTTCTATACAGCCACGATGTAAAATTAAAATAACTTAAAGTTAAGTATTGATTAGAGAATATATATTTTTTAAATAACTTTATTTTATGATTAAGTTTCAACAATTTCTTTAAAATAACGTAGCTTTGAGCAAATTATTTACCATTTTTCCAATGATGAAAATAAAAAATAATGGCTGAATAGCGGGCCGGCCACAGAAAAAAAAAACAAACAAAATAGGCGGGAAAGCGGCAATTCGATCTTCATGAATTAATTCATGTTTTTATTTTTACTTTCCTCGTATTTGTAATGAAAAGCACAGTGTTTACCTCGGGTGAAAGACTTATTTAGTCCCTCGAACTATTGGCGCCCTCACTTCGTTCCGGGCGCCAAACCCCGTCTCGGGACTAAATAAGTTACTTTCACCCCTAGGATAACAATGTACTATAAAATTTGATTAGACGTATGTTCCTTCACGATTGACAGTTGAACCAATACTTTTTATTGTTTTTATCTCGTCAATGTCATCATTGAGCAAGTAAAAACAGATCTTAAGGTGGTCAATCCTTTCATTCCGCGACTACTACTAAAACAAACAACCGTCTTAATACGTCCTACACAGGCACACGCCTCATCTCAACTATGAGGTGGCACAAACTAAAACGCGCAGGCTCAGTTCGGATCTTAGATTAAAGGAAAGGGATTAATGGAGGCAAGGTTAGTGATCTATCTCACTGTCAGATCTAATCAAGCCTCCTTAAGCCCTCCGACTACCTTCAACAACTGACATCTAGCGACACCAGCTAAAGGCCTTTCGAAGCACGAAGATGCCTGAAAAATACATAACTAAATATCGGTCGGGAGTGTGCACCCATCCCATTTCCGACCCGGCGTGTGTTGCTTTACAACGGCGATCTAGGGTTACGGGCACTCTGCGTTACCCTCCAGTCCGGTAGAGCAAGAAAGAAGTATTATTTAAAAAAATGGCAATCGTTTCCGAACCTCAGTCACAACTGAGCCACTCTAAACATAACAGAGGTAAAAAAAAATTGAATGTTTTATCTACAAATGTTTGGATTTAACAATAAATATTTTAGATAATAATATTACAAGTAAAGTAGGGTATCTACGTGAGTTAACTTAGCTAAAAATGTAACTTATCCAAACACTTTGGTTCAACACAGACATTAAGACCAATTCGGTTAACATTCCTGAGGGAATACTGCCTTCGTTTGCTTAATTATTTCCTACTATTATCCTCTTACCAGAGCAAAATACACTACCAAATACCAAATACTTTCCCAAATTTTAGTCTTGATTCATTTAATCTTTAGTATTTTCAATTGATCTTCAAATCCGCCCAGACTCACGATACAGGCGAAAACAGCCAAATGATGTTATTAATATTTGAACAGCGCAATTACTACAAGTGCCTGTTGGAGGGTTGCATTAAATTCAATAATAACATCGGCCGATAAAGGGCCCTTACATTTAAGGACAGAATTTTCCTAAAGAAATAATTTTGCCCATAAATTTTCACCCTTTCAAGGGCTCTATAGAGTTTCACGAATGTCGTTTGAATTTTGGTGAATTTATTCACTGATGTTTTGTATTGATAACGAAGGGAAAGGTTTTATTATGTAAAAATGGCTTTGGTATTACTTTTGCAGTTTATTTGTCAAAGAAGTACAGTGACAGTTGGTTTTATACAATACTGTGTACTACGAGGTGTACATTTCTTCCTTTTTTTTTTTTTTTGACGCGGAGAATGCATTTACGCACTGTCCCGCTCCCAGGGTAGAAGAGCGGGGGAGTGTGGGACTCACCCACCCCAATAGGAAGGAATACCCACTAAACTCCGCGGAGGCCGTCTTCTGCGCGTTACCGGAGGTCCCCGAGTACCACCGTGAGTGACTCTACTGTTTCCCAGCTCAACACGAGGGGAGCTATACCTCCCCTCGTACACCCGCCGGTGTAAACGGCAGTGCGAGGCCCCCCCGCACCGCCGCCCTCCACGGAGTCACATGTGCAATGGAGGCGCACGGTCCCCACCGTGTGCACTCCTAGCGACCCCGGGGCCCCCCTTTAGTCGCCTCTTACGACAGGCGGGGGGAAACCATGGCAGTATTCTGATGCCCCACACCATAGAAGTTCTCTGTTATGCCTTGCGGTTGACTGGTAGAAAATGCCTTCAGGCATCAAGTCCGCCAATTGTTTTTTTCTTATTTTTGTGCAATAAATAATAAATAAATACATTTGTTGAACAGTCTCAGGTCTATTCTAGGTTGGCCAAAGTTTATTATGGATTCTTCCTATACGTAGCTCTGGTAACAATATGTGTGAAATCAATCTACGTAGTGTGGTGTCAATACGCAATGACTATGCCGATGACTTATTTCAATAATGGAGGAGTATGTCCTAGCCAGCTACAGGACGGTTTTTAAAAATTAGAATCTTGGCAAACATTTGGCGACAATCTGGCTAGATGGCGATGGAACTAGTAAATTACTATTTACTCTTTCTTAAATATTTGTGCAATGGTTAATTTGGAAAGTTTAGGCTATATGGCTGTTCTTCAAAAACGCATACGTATAATAATAAAATAATATGACAAAAATACAGTAAGAACTTAAAACAGAAATGAACAAAGTTCGGTGTAAGCATGCAAATTACGTATTTTCTGATTGCTTGAAGACTCTGTGTAACAAATGAGGATTTCTTTGATTAATGCTATTACTTCGCTTGATGTAACGGCAAGACCAAGGTCGTACCTCGTTTACACTTTGAACACATAGTATGTTTTCTGACAGTCGTAATTCTAGTTATCTGCACGTTTTATTAAGGCTCTCTTGTTTACGATCCACATAAGACCCTTCTTGATGGTCCACGTAAAGTTGATAAGCTTTGACGACCCCATCGGAGTGACCAAATGCCTACCTCTATGACAGAAAAACCAATCCCAGATTAAGTATTGTTTCGCTTAAATAGTGCTCGTTGCACAGTTCTATATGTTGTGGTCTCATTCTTAAAAGGCCCTCTTATTTACTTTATTTTTATATAACAACAACAATTTTAACACGAGCGGGAATTCATTATGACCTCAGTAGTGTTCATCTTCTGTTTCGTTATCATCTTCAACATTATATTCAGACATAGCAATGGACCCAATGTGCTATAGAGGAGGCCTATGATCTTCGTTTCGCTAAGGATGTGAAAGATGAACTGGGGTCGCCGACGTAGCCCATCAGGTGAGCAAGTTGAAGTGGCAATAGGCGAGGCCCAAAGCATGAGAAACTGATGGTGAATGGCTGATTTACCTATGAATGTTTAGCTGTGGTCGTGGAGGCAAAAAAACACTTGAGGTCGTATTGAAATTTAGGATAGCCGTATTACAGTGTCTGTACTCCTACGAGTATATCTAGCCCACGTAATGTTGGGGAATTCTTACAAGGGGCTTGGAATTTTTATTGCCCAGAATACCTTGAGGATTCGTGATAGACATTATAGCACAAGCGACCTTGGCTATTTGAGCTATTTCGACTTTGATTCAACGTTTAATCTTTCTAGCGGTACGGTCTATGTAAATCAGAAACCAGGAAATAAAACAAACAACACGTACATGCATAATTCTATCGACATTCATGCGCCTGCGCTTTTTTATTCGATTTTGAACTATATTCCGTTGACTTAAAAGTGAGAATGTGACTTAGGACGCAGAGTTAACTTTGCCAAATTGACGTATATGTTAACGAATGAGTAGGTCGGTTCAAAGAATGCTTTAGCCCAGTTAAAGCAAAATAAACCTTAAAAAATTGCCGAGTTTTCTGCTCAGCGGATCGCGAATGATTGCCCGTGGAGGCAGGCGTGGAGGAGACAGGCGAGCTGCCAGCGGTTGTGTGACGTCGATAATGTAAAACGATATTGTTTTCTAATGTTTGCCTGAAGTCTTCTAGTAGACATGAAGTTAACTTCAAATACGGTTTTCTTGATCATAACTTGAGATGCAGAAACATATTTACTTGATTCTTTAAAGCATTATTGTAAATGAAATTTAGGTTAATTATCTGGCAGCAGCTAATCGCATATAGGTATTTGCGTTGTTTCAACTGGATTTTTTTTAATGTTAAGGTATGAAATGAAATGTGTCTTAAATATTAACTTATTGAAAAGCTTATCTATAAGCACATGTAAGCAGTTCAATAGTGGACGATTTCAATTCGATTCTGTAGCATTTGTCATTTGGTTTGGTGGCAAAATTATCATTATAATTTATTTATTAGTTTGTTCACAAAAATACAACTACAATAGACAATATTAAGAACAGTAAAAGTACAGGTGCGCTTACCTCTAAAAAGAGATTTCTTCCAGCAGACCAACGTCTCAATTAATTACATATCCTGTCAGATATGTAATTCATTGAGACTACAAGACAGCTGCGTACAAAACCAAAAGTTATATTACTAAAACATCTAAATATTATGGATACACCAGAAGAGTGACTCTTAAAGGCAACTAAAAAAAAGGCAAAGGCAAGTTTACTTTAAAGAAGTCTAAGGAAAAAAAAAAATTATTTTTTTATTTTATTAATATTAATAATTTCATGACTTGTTGGGTGTTTATAACATAAGTATTGGCAAAATTCTTTCAAGTTTCACATGATTATTTTACAAGGTGAAATTCATTACGTTGTTAATCTCCATTATAGCAATCTGTCGCATACATACACTTAACCTTAACCCATACAGGGGGGCTAAAACGGCAACATTTTAGGTGTTTCATATATGAATCATCTAAGTGACGTTTCATCTGGTGAATTGCTAAAAACGGTAAAACGGCGACATGAAAAGTGTTTCACCTACTTGACATTTCATATCTTAGACATATTTTTCTTTTTTAAATTTATTTCATGGCTTGGACTCTTAGACATAGTTTGATGACGACATTGCTACACCAAAAAAAATAGTGTCGCGCCTAATAATTGTAAACTTAACGGTTTTCATTAAACAAATATTTTCATCATTACAACTAATAATTTAAGGCTTAAAAAGTAGCTTATTATTGAATTTGTGTGATTTCTTATCACTAATAATTGTAAAATGTTTTTAATTTACAATTTTTATGTCTGGCAATGAGGACCGTGACAGGTGGCCTAAGAACAATAATGTCACAGCTGTCAATCGAGATTGTAAATAATGTTCGTGAAAACTTGTGATAAAAATCATTTTCCGACCGGAAACTATGAATGAAGACAAGAAATTGGTGCTAGCTAGGCATGTTCTTGAGATTGAAGATATTTGCAAGGAGACATGACTCTGTAACAACAAAGACCGAGTGATTTGCCAAACTTCTGCCTCGGCAATGGCGTACAAGACGACTTTATTTGGGAGCAGATTTTTAGGTTTTAATGCCGCACATTTTTTAAATAATACACATTATAATAACAAAAACGTTTTTTATTTACTCGATTATATTGGAATATTCATCAGAAGACAGCTAGTTAACGTAAATGTGATGAACTAAGTTCTCAGGAATTTCATTCAAAATGTGATAAACATTCAGTGTCGTTTCCACCACGGTCTTGGAAATTGGTTCAATTTATTGTCACTATTATGTATTCTTGGTGTCATTTTAATAATTCACAGTAACACATTTTACTAGGAATAATTAAATTTATCCTAAAAACGATTAAATAATGTTTACTGCTATGTGAATTTGACAGCTCAGCGCTGTCACCTAGTAGGGTAATTTCGTCTGTTCGCGTCCATTTAGTGCAGTTGCCAAACTTGACAGTGAATCAAAAAATGCTCCAGCACTGATTTATATAAAAAATATATATAATGTATCCAATATATTCTAGTTTATTTTAGGATCAACTTAAATATTTTTTTCGAAACATTGCATTTTTTTAATAGATAAATTACAGAATTAGGTGTTTTTCCAAAAATGACAATTAGCGTCCACTGTAGACCATTTTGCGGGAATAATTTATCAGCAGCTTTACTGCCAGCATTAACTCTTGGCAGGGGACCCTTGCACATCCAACTTCCGCTTTGCCAGCTAGTCTCCCTAGCGCTGATTTGCATTCCTCGACAATCGCTGATGTTGTCGCTGGTTGTTGAATTACTCTTACCTTGCTGTCGCTGTAGACCGTCACTTTTGTGACATCGTTGTGACGCTTGCCTGCTATGTAAGCGCAAACCAGAATGCATAAATTTTGGTTTCAAGAACGCTGGCCAGCCTGCCCAAGCGTACTGATCTCTTTATCACCGAGCCATCATCACATAGTGCGTCTGTGCACGCCAGCAACCAAGAGTTTGATTGATTATTTTCTGAATCCGTCTGTGTAGCATATAAGTCCACCTGTGTCTGTTCTCCAGTGGTCTGTCTATGAATGAATAAACAGTAATCCGGTCTCTTCATTTCGCATTTCATTTTACGCTTTCTTTAAATGGTCTTCAGTTTATGTTCTCTCTTCATCATTATTTCTTGTCACCGAAGACCTAATTAATGTCTTGACTAATAAAAATAATGAAAGAAATTACTTCTTTCATTTAAAAATATAATTATTAGCTGTAGTCTTAGTTAAAAATGTATCATAATTATGAACAATCCATTTGAAATTATTTTTACAAGCAAGTTAATTTTATTGCATTCAAGAAAGTAGTGGACGCAATTTGGTTTATGATTATCTCCTGTAGGTATAGTTTGTGGCCATAGCGGACGCAAACGCTAAGTTCTAAATAAGATGTATTTAATTCGCGTCTACCTCATTTTATTCGTTAAAAATGTATCTTAAAATTCACATAAATCGTTAAAAAACATCCGAATGCACCGCTGCACACTATTTGTCCTTATGTGCGTGTGTCTTTGAACTTAACTTTGAAGGATTAGCATTAGTGACGTATTTTTAATTGTTGTATTAGTTTTACGGAAAATCTGCGAAAGATTTTCCGTAAAATGGACGCGAACGGGGTGGTGGACGCGAACAGGCGAACTGACCCTAAACATCTAACATTCCTGCAATTTGACGTTTAAAAGTGCACCATTTTACGAATTCCCATACAAAACTGTCAAATTGTATGAAAAACAAATATGAATCATAATATGAACATAATATGATTCACCTAATAAGTTACCATTTTAGGATTTTAAAAAGTGTTTCATATTATGTTTCAGATATGAAACGTCAAATGTCGCTATTTTAGCCCCCCAGGACTTTGAAACGAGAAAATCCGTAGCGAGAATTCCGTAGCCCTCACCTCGTAGCATTAGCGACTAGAACTACGGTCCGTAGCGTCGACGTATTTTGTTTCCGCTACGAACTTGGAGCTCACGTGAAGTGTTCGTAGTTATGTTTTTGGATATTAGCCAACGTAATGTTCAACAAAAACCTTTGTGTTGTAAGGTAATCTTATAATTTAAGAGGGCGTATTATGCTACGTTTAAGGAATAAACGTATGACTAATTTGTATCTGGGAAAGTAGGTATCAAACACAATCTTTAGATTTTTCTTCATTAAGAACTTAGTTAAAAAAAACAGGTAAAAAGTGATAATTTTAAATATATTAAAACATATAATATCATGTATTTTATAACCACTATAACAATAACATTCAGATGTGATCAGATAAACGTCTCTAATGGCTCAAATGTTTGCTGTCCATTTGAAAGTACATTGTGGCTGATAATAATTTTTATTATTCAACTTTATTACTAAGCAAAAGCTTTTTAAGTGTAAATGATAATGAAGAGAAAAATGAAAATTATTTATTTGCTTTAACATAGTGATACAATATTGAAAATTTCGTTTAAGTCCTCATGTTGACGTTAAGTCATGATCTTGTTGTTTAGAAGTTGACACTGAACTGAAATTATTCGAGCCAGCTTTTAAAAAAATGGAAATTTGTGTACTCCCATAAGAGCAAAAATAAAGAGTTTGTAATTACCATAAGTACCATATGATTAAACAACATATTTCAAGATTTCCAAAAATTATTTTTAAATAGACACATCACCTAATGGTCAGGTCATTCCCACCGTTAATAATATCCCCGTAATCTTGCTTCCATTTCTAGCGCAAAATGCTTTAAATACTGCCAGAGCATTTATCGTTATAACGTTGCAATCTCAAGCTAAGCCTATTTCTGTCTCACGCAAGTTCGTTACGTATGCATACCATGCACTTTCATCATCAATAATAAGGGTTATATTACAATGGTATGCGCTCTAAGGCTTATTACGGCTATTAGGGTCACCCTCCAGGTTGCGGTGATGCGACTACTATCTGTCAGACTACACCTTCTATCGCGTAAATGCCTTTTATCTGGTTTTAGGCGTTTATTTTAACTCCTTCCAAACTTTCTATTTTTTATTCTGCTTCTTACATTGTTCTGGCCAAAAATTTTACTTGTTCTTCGGGTTGTGGAAACCTGAAATAGCGTAGGCAACACAGATATCTATACACCAGACCTAAATACAAGCCGAAACAAGATCACAAAATACAAGACCTGACGCACAAATTCTGTTTCATCAAAAAACATTCGAGCTGTTGCGGGAATCAAGCTCCTGACTTTTTAAGTCTCAACTATTACATCTTAACATACAAACAACCTCATTTTTTTGCAAAAAACAAACGCTAGTCAGAATAAAAACAAGCTTTTGAGATTTATGATTAAATTGAAATATTTCAAAATAAAATCGTACTACAATGTTTTCTTCACAAGCAAGTAAAACTTTCATAGCTTTATATAGTTTGTCATATCTCTTACCCACTGGACTGGCCCCTTAGCCAGTCCACATGCGATGGAGGGTAATTAAGTAAGGGTGCAGACTGACGGGCGCTTGATTGCCCCAGTCCCCACTCATGACCCGATGATCTTTACCCTTCTGTCTATACTAGCCTTTATGTGGCTGTAAAACGTAATGATGACCTGAAGCTTGTGTTTGATTGAAGATGTAACTTATTAGGAGTGACTATGATTGGATTTTAAGGTACAAAGAGGAGGAATAAAAATAATAATAACATAAAAATCAAGTCATCTATTTAGTCGCACGTAGGGACAGTTTCACGCGTAAAAACAGGTGATTTTATCGAAAGTATTAACATTTTATGAGATTATAATAATGGTCTTCAACTCAAAAGCCTAAGGGCTTGTTAACAAATTAACAGCAAGTTTTATCACTCATAATAATGTCACCTTATAGTAGAGGTAAGGAATATGACTAGCGATCATATTTCTAAAGCCTAGCGATCATTTCTCTTAAAGTGAACCTAGCAGCATCATACCAAGGTGCAGGGTACATTTTATGATTCCTAACTATACGAAGACAACAATTTCGTTACCTTCCAAAACAATACATAACATTACATAAACGGCCTATTTGCGTCCCACTGCTGGGCACAGGCCTCATCTCAACTATGAGGTGGAACAACCCATACCCCAACACGCGGGCTTAGTGCGGATTGTTGGAGGGGTGTAAGGTTAGTGAGCAACCTTAATGTCAGATGTTATCAAGCCGCCCTGAGGTCTCTGACTAGGCTTAACGACTGACATCTAGCGACGTCAACCGGGACCAACTGCTTAACGTGCCTTCCGAAGCACGGAAATGCCCGAAATACACATCACTAAAATTCAGTCGGAATGGTCACCCATCCCATTTTCGACCCGGCGGTTGTTGCTTTATAACAGCGATCGTCGCCCGTGGCGCAGTTGTGTCAGTGATCACACAACTGCGCCACGGGCACCTCGATCCAAAACAATGTTTCAACTACAATTCCCCAAGAAGTGGCATCAACAACTCCCCAGACGCAAATACGTCTTAGCAAATGAGCACTGCTGGTTAACCAGCACACGGGGTACAATTCAACCCGTACGCATAACTGCGTGCACAAATCAAATAACTTATTCAGCGTATTGGCCACCGCGGCCTCTTAGCCGTCAATAATAAATTGATAGCACCATGCGAGCCACAACTGCCCGCCCTAATATTTATTACTGAGGCGCGTCTGAACTCGGTCGGTGGAGGGTTAACCTGGAATTAAAATTAAGCCAGCTACCTTAATAAATTGAGGCTTCGCTTTTTAAATTGCTTGAAGCCTTAATTATTCGTACGGCGTAATGTAAAACCTTTTCCTGGATGTTCTAAACGATTTTATTTAGGAACCTTCTTCCCGGAGAGGCTTATACGATTTTGTCTGGATCTTAGGAATTAAAATGGATTTTATATTGCGTTTATTTTTAGGACCTGAGATTATCGTCCTAAATGTTTCATTGTTACGGCTTTCGTGATTGTTGAATTGGCATAAATAAAAAAGTGGACAAGATTGACACAAAATATATTTAATAACTCTTAGAAAACATTACTACATTATATACGTACGTATTAGGTAGAAAAGGTATGGGTGTTATGGAAAAATGAATAAATGAAACCTATTGAAAACTATTGGACGCGGCGCCGTCTAGGCCTAAATATAAACAAAGCTTTTTCATACTGTACAACGGACAACAGATAATAATGTTAAAACCCTTTTTTACACCCATTAATAATACACTCAGAAACACAAAGAAAAATGCAAACATGTTCATGCACACAAATGATTGTAATTTGTGGGGCTCGAATCTGCAACCTCAGGCTCTGCAGTCAGAACCAACCAAGAGTCAAGAGAGCAAGAACCACATGGTCATCCACAGTGATCAGCATTTATAACGACCGCTACAACATAACTAAGTACCACTTAAGATAGGAAACCAGAAAAAGACATTCGGTCTTGGCATCAGGCGATAATCGAACCCGCGTCTTTCGCAAAGCGGGCGACTGCACTGCCCATTGTGCTACCGAGACCATTAACAGACGAGCCGATTTTTTCTGGCATATTATACCTGGCAGCCAGGTTTGTTTCACCAATGTTTAGGCATATACCTTAAACACCACCAAGTAAGTACCACTTATTCACCCTAGGTATAATTTACGCACCAATATAAAAGTTCCTAACTGTCAAGGTCACACCAAATCCTATCTAGACTAGATTATATTCTAGACTTGTATAGAATAGCATAATGGGTGGTGGTAATAGGACAGTGGCCCGAGATAAATGAAATGGTCATTGAAACAGATACAGTCAGGGCAGGGGAAGTGGAAAGGGGGGGGGGGGCGATAAATTCCACTTTAGTATGTGCTGCGTTTGTTTTTGGTTAGGTTCAGGAAACGGGTCTGGAAACGGATTGTAGGTTCAAATAAATACGAGTGGCTTCGCTCATCAATCGTTTGCCTTATTATTGGAACGGGTTCGAGGGTTTCTCTTTCACCCTCTTTCCTTGAAAAACTTTTTCAAAGTGCCGCACAAACCAAAATGGTTGCCACTCAGCTTGTGTTATGACGAAGAGCCATGACGCTGGTTTTCTGTAGCAACCGAGAGGTGCCACCGGCTCAGAACATCAATATGAAGTCTTGCAATGTTTCCGAGTAAGTGGTAATGGCGGATCACAAGCGTATCGAGGGACAATATTTGGATGGGTGACCACCAACATTTTGACATGTAACTTTCAGGCATTTTTATGCTTCGGAAGGCACGTTGGGTCCCGACTGCTGTGGCCAGATGTTTCAGAAATTTTTAAATACATACTTTGATAATAATTAAATTATAATACATTGCCCTTGTTTTAGCATATTATGTTAATGGCTTCTATATATTAATAAAATTATTTTATTGTTTCAGGTAAGGCCGTCACCATATCTCACCATTTGTCGGGTAAAACAACTAAAACTCTAACTACAAACAAAAGCCATTTTATGTTCACAGTACTGAATTTTTATCCAGCTATAATTGGTAGAGCCAGGTTCCTGATAAATGCAGGTTTATAGAATCATATTTATATATATTTTTTTAGGTATTTCTATCCTAATCATTATTTTACCAATTATTATTTGACGACCGATTTGCTGTTATTGTTGAGAAGTCGGCTACTACACCAAAGGTCGCGGGTTCATTCCCCGCACAGTACAAATATTTGTGTGCATGAACATGTCTGTTTGTATTGATCTGGGTGTTTCCTATGTATATTAAGTGTGTATTTACAAAAAAAATGTATTCAAGTATATGTTTATCCGTTGTCTCGTATGCCTTAAAAACGAGCTTCAATGAGCTAATCTTGGGGCTAGGATATTTATTTATTTATTCATAGATCCAAATTTGTGTTGCTCGTAACATCAGTGTTTATCCTGATTATGAATCAAACCTAACGAATCAAACATTTGATGCTAATATCCTAATTGCGCCAGACAAGCCGGCAATTGGCAGACTAAAAATGTTATAAGATTAAACCCTAAACGTTGAGAAGTGCCCTAATACTCTAATGGGAAAGTTTAGGCCACTTGACATCAAAACATTAGAAGGTGAACTAAACTAAAGTAACTAAAGTCATTTTCCCGGAACTATCGCGATCGGAATCAAACTCCGGAATTGTGTCTATATTATAGCGTTTCCAAAGTTCAATAACGAATGTCTTTTCTAAGCACACTTTGTAGACGTCTAAGTTCACACAGTGATGTACAGTCAGCAGGAATTAACTAATCGGATATTTTTTTCATTATATGTTTAATGAAAAAAATATAAAAATAGAAAATTATCAACATCGGTTAATATTAGCTGTCAGTTTACAATTTGTAATGTTGCCACGGATAGCTTATGAAATAATGGAAAAACAAATTAAATTGTAAATGCATGTAGCAGTTTACTACTCATCAAGTTTTAGTAGTAATATCGCGAGATAAATAATAAACGAATGATGATAACATATAATCATACGTTGGTAAAATGTTGGCGCTTTAAAAATAGTAGTAAAAATACTTTGGTATGACAGGCCAGCGTTGATTACGTCATAAGGTTGCGCGTTGCTACATTTTGCCATCGTCAGGGTGTTCATCCTCACAATCTAGAAACACAACGGTCTCATTAATTTTAGTTTTTGAGATGTTCCATTCCTACATTCCTATGAAACCTTTTCCCTATCTATGGCATTCTTCAAGAAGGGGTTGGAAAAGTAACAGAGTTCGCAACCTAGTGATGCCTTTTGAGGTAACTGCTTTCCGGCGGTGTAAAAAGACGAGATGTAAGCGAGCCATCTTGCCTCTGTTGTGACTTGTTACCAACAGGAAAATGAAATTATAAACGCTCAACATTTCACAAACATAGCTTTGACATTTCACCATTGACAATTCTAACAAAAGTTACAAAAGTAATCATGCAGTAATGTGTGCCACAACGTCCCATGCACGGCCGTCAATGCAAGCGCGCGTCAGGACGCATTCACCCCATTGGCTCGGATACGAGCCTGCAGATATGGGCATCACAGACAACAAACAAACATTACTTCGTATTTGAATTGCTGCTATTTCGGTAGTTTGTGTATTTGTGGTTTATTGTTCCGGGTTGATAGCTATGCACTAGTTTGTATATCACGTTACGTATTGGTCTATAGCAAGATGCACAACTGCTTCTCTGAATCTGTGCTGCTGAATATTCCGTCCATCATGATGTCAACAGTTAACGTAGCTCTAACTAACCCCTTTGGGACCTAAAATGTGTGTTTTTTCGCCCGCCCCTTCTATACGAATCTCACTATAGTTCGTTCGCGTTAAGAATGCAGTAATTTCATACTAGTCCTTCGATCTATCACGTCCTCTAACCAATCGAATCGTTCATAATTAGAACGCCAAGTCCAAAGTGACCAGTTGATCTTGTTCTTCCGAACGCAAAGATTAAGGATCTGAGTTTTTTTGTGTGTGAAAGAATTAAGTTTGAAACTCACTGCATTCTTAATGCGAAAGCACTATACTATACCTAACGCATGACGAAATTCTGTCGTGATGCCCATTCTCACCCGATTTTTTTTTTAATGTTTTGTATGTAAGAAGTCACTGAAAAGTTTAACTGTTTTATTCACTTCACGTTCGTATCCTAGTTACCAAGATCGCTAGTCTTTAAACACAGTGACACATAATTTGCGAGCTGTTTAAGCAACATTGTTCGTTACGACCGAGTGAGTTACGCTAACTCTCTCTCAAGCGAGAATAAAATGAGATAACGATTAACGTCGAAACTTTTCACTTGACATTTTAATTTCTCATTTACAAAGTTTTAGGACCACAATAGGTGCTAGAATTGTAGCAGTTTGTAAAAAGATGTTCATTTAGTATGTTTATACCGCTAAAAATCGAAGTAGAGACAGCGAAACTTAATCTATGAATCTTTTACAGAACTGGCAAATAAGTGCAAGATATCTTGTCTGCAGCTCGGGAGGACGTGTGTTTGATTGACCATGAAAAACATTAATGTGATGGTCATTTGCTATTTGAAGTTCGATTCTACACCAGAGGAGGCGGGTTTAAATTCACCGCGCAATACAAACAATGAAACTGTGTGGCAAAAACATGCCTGGGCTATTTCCTATGAGTATTCTGTAATGTATCTAAAGAGACTTTACATGTAAACGGTAACATACTATTTTAGTTCTATCACTTGTTATTAGTTCTGTAACAGTGGTTTTCTTCGTGATAATTTCTAAGCATTGAAAAAACTTTTGAATAAATAAATGACCAGTCTAATTTGCGACGAACATCTAACAACAAAGTTGGTATACGAGTGAATTACTAAACGTAGTTATTCTGAAAGCGCTGGAAATGTTGGAATGAAAGGAGATAAAGGAAGCTTTCTTAGCACTTTGTAACAGTCTTTAACTCGCTCGTCATAAACGTCGAAGGAGTAATGGGTTTTAATTGGACAGTGTAAATTGCAGGTTTGATTTGAAGGGAAAGATAATTTTCTTGGAGTAATTGTCCTCAGTTATTCCAAGAAAATTATCTTTTCCTTGATCCCCTGATCGATTCATCTGCCAAAAACATCTCGATCTTCAGTTACTACATGACATAACATGAACGGCTTATATACTGGTACGTCCCACTGCTGGGCACATGCCTCACCTCAATTATGAGATGGAACGAGCCGTACTGCAACACGCGGACTCAGTACGGGTTGTTGGAGGGGTGTAAGGTTAGTGAGCAACCCTAATGTCAGATGTTATCAAGCCACTCTAAGGCCTCTGACTAGGCTTAGCGACTTACATCTAGCGACGTCAACCGGCACCAAGTGCCTAACGTACCTTCCGAAGATGCTCTAGAAATACATCACTATATTTCGGTCGGGGTGGTCACCCATCCCATTTCCGTGGCGCAGTTGGGACAGCGATCGTCGCCGATCACTGTCACAACTGCGCCACGGGCACCTCCACTACATGCCCGTTAAAGCTTGCTTGAAATTGATTTTACAAAATTCGGACTGTCAAAAATGAATCAGTATTTGCTTCGTAGTTGCTCCTCCTGGCAAAAAATTGGTTGGGTAAACATTTAAAATTTAATTTGTCGAGCCCCCACCGAAATGTTGCTAAATATGAATTAGCAATAAGCTTTTTATTAGCTTTACCTAACTCTCCTACAATTCGGTGTAAGCCCGCATATTGTGGTGTTTGGCTCGCACCACCTGGTGGTAGAGAAAAGGCCTGTACCCAACCATGTGTGTATCTGCTTACAATATCATCATCATCAGCCTGTTGTAGTCCACTGCTGAACATAGGCCTCTCCTTTTGCACGCCACTGTACTCGATCTTCGGCTGCTCGCATCCAGCTCCTGCCAGCCATCCTGCGCAGATCATCACTCCACCTTACATAATACAATATATTCGACGGCAACTTTATTTTAGTAATTGATAGATTATTTATGTATGTCAAATGAAATAACTTTCGTAATAATGGATTTATTTGTGTCTATTCACTTTTCTAAACAGCACAGCACAGTTTCTAAACAATGAATGCAATATTTAACTGAAAATGTAAACATGGTATTGTCAACGTCTTAATAATCTTTGCTAACACAAAGGTATCGACGGCTTAACTAAAGCAATTGTATTCCTGCAATGTCAAAGACGTTCGTCGTTCAGTCATTAAAAACTATAACAAGTGAACCAGTGTTTTTAAGTTGAAGTGTTAGTTGCTTTTCTTAATTACTTCAGACATATTATTTGACCACTGCATGCACACATCACTTTGTTGACTCTTTCATTCACTTCTTTTGTTAACAGCATTCTAAATACACCAGAAATATGCTGTAAAGCAATGGAATTATAATAAAAAAGGTAGATAGATAGGTTGCTTGTGGTAAAAAAGTAGCACCCGAAATCAGAACTTTTCGTATATCTGAGCAAAGCATTGACAGTGTTGTCAGTTTAGGACGACACTTCGCAACATCTACAAGTATCTGTCTCGATGACGCCATAGTAAATAATCGTTCTGTCTTGTTAACACATTGTGACGCGGTCTAATTAACTACGTCGTACCCCGTGGACAATTTTTGACTTACTGACATAACCTATCTACGTCTTTTTTATTGTTATATCATTGTTGTAAAGTACAGTACATAGCTGTTTATTAAAAAAAATGCAACAAAACACAAACTCGCTATGATTGAACCAAGCTAAACACTTTTGTTTATCCGCCTGCCTTCGATTTTGCTTTTTCAAATTTGCAGGCAAAGGAAATATTTGCCGGCAGCCCAGAACAACAGTGATCGGTTTATGTTTACAAGAGTAGCAAATAAAAATATGGCGGAGACTGTCTGGAGCAGTTAATATAGTGAGAGCAGCTGCAACTCTATAGCTCTTTATATGACTTTCTTTTGTCTCGTTAATATCTCTGTCGCACATGTTAAGTGAATAAAAGCAAGTTGGGTGAAATATGATAAGTAAAACGATTCGTATTGTGACGTAAATCGGTATTCTGGATTCACTTTGCTGTTGTGATTCTTTTTTATGGGTTTATTAAGGTTTAAACGGTGTATTTTATTCGCATTTGAATGCGAATGTGACTTATTATTTAGTAACTTAAAGCGTAATGAAAAATAACTCTTTTTTCCTGTTGTGAATCCCCTACTGCATGTTGTCTGGACTAGTTCAAATTCAAATTCAAAATATCTTTATTTAAATAGACCTGTTACAAGCGCTTTTAAATCGTTAAGAAAACAAACGAGAATACACATGATAATAGACTTAAATAAAATATTAAAAATAATCTATAAATACACAGTATCGCTTTGTAGCGGTAAGACCCCCTGAATTGTACACTAATGTTTCTTAATATTACTTGGTCTATGTATTTTTGTGCAATAAAGATCATATATTGTATTTTACATCAGCAACGCAGAGGGTAACAGCAGAAAAATAGTAAAAAATCGTTAATTAGTAAAATAAAACAGTAAATCATGCTCCTACACGAGAAGCCCCTGCTGGCTTCAATTCGTTTCATATAATTTGTTTTTATCGTCAATATTTTTTTTAAACTTCGCAATAATTTCACGTTCTCTAATTGTTTAAAATGAAGCATTTTGTGTAATCCATAAAGGACTTTTTGACAAACATGAAAATTAAATTATTTTTCGTACCTCATTAGGATTTGAATTATGTATTTTCCATAAATGGAACATCTAATCTTTTCTCAAGAATTCACAGGCTCTCGTGCACCGGTTCCAAAACTTTTGCATCCAACGTGCGAAAACAACAATTCCGTTCAAGTTAACTAATAAAGCAACTTTTAACTCGTATCGTAGTTGATAAGGGTAGTCGCGCATGCGCCGTGCGCACCTTGACGTCACGCCGCTCCGACCGCCAGTCCTAAGCAGCCGGCCGTAGACGACCAGCGCCGCCGCCGCCGCGCGCCAAAAGTCGTAAACAACCAAAACAATGCAACTATGACCAAAAACATACCAACAACGGCGCGACAATTAATTTAACAAGTTTGGTGTATTTAGTTACAATTTTGATGTATTCTGTTCACCCACGTGTTTTGTGTATTGACATTACAGCGGCGGCAATTCTGTTACAATCGATTGTAAATCGTGTCTTTTTAGTGCCATTTTTATTATAGTGATATGATTAGTAGTAGCGCTAAACGATATCTAATCGCCAGTACAAAGTTTAATATTTCATTGCCTTCTCGCCTCTAAAATAGAGTTTAAAAAATTATAAGTAGCCAAGCTTCGAGTGTAAAGAGTAATTTAGAGAGCTAGTTAGTCACTAAAACTTAAGAGTACAATTGTTATTTAGTACGGAAACGGTTGATTAAAAAATTATCTCGATGTCGATCATTTGTGGAGGTGAGTTCCAAATAACAAAAAAATACACTATGAGTTTTACACACGTTAAAATGAGTCACATTGAGTTCGCACTAAGTTTGTTTCGTTAGTCAAAGCGGTGTTGTCTGAGAGATGAGTCACGTTATGCCGTCATAAAAGTCTTGTAAAGCATCGTAAAGTGGATATTATGGAGAAAAACCTGCGATAAAAGTTCACGAATGACAAAAAGTAATGACGAACATAAACACAATACTGAAGTCTCAATTTCAAACTCGCATTACAAGACGAAAATTACGTTGTAAATAATCTCGTGAACTAACATTATTTTTGTCGTATAAAATAAATACAAATGATAATAAAAATCGTACACGTTTCTAGACAGAACTGGAAAAGCTCTAAACGTACCAAAACAATAATACCGTAATAATAGACGAGCCAAAACGAAATCGCTGCGATCATCAAAATGTGTACTGGACGTGAAAAATAAATTTTTATTCCCCTCCGCCGCTCGGATACGTTCCCCGAAGAAGACTATCTTAAGATTTCAATTAAGATAAAGTTATTTAAATGTGAAATATAGTTTTGGACGTTTAAAACAATAACTCCTGGTGAGTTTCTTGGCATTCGCCACAGATGTGCAATGTGCATCCGAACTATTAACGGAGACGGTTCGCGAAATAAGTGCGATGAGTACAGCCAAAAATGTTTTAAAATATTTTCGAATTTGCCATTACGGTCGGTGCACACTGTCGCATAATTCAGAAAGTTGGCGAAGGTGCGTTCGTGGTTTTGGGAATAAACTTTGGGGGGTCGTATTAACCCAATTTTGTTTTTATAAGTTTCTAAGATGTATGAAGATCGTTTTTTCAAAATTGATGACAAGTTTGACCAACTTCTAAATTGTGTAAATTAGGTAGTATTCAATTTGTATATAACAACAATTTAATTTGTCAAAATGTTTATCAGTGTCCATCAGGAGGCCTGCTAAGGTTTACTGAAGTGGCCAAGAAAAAATTAATAAAAAATATATTAATAGGTCATTTAAATTAATGTAGATGTGATTCAAAACGTGTGTCTAATTCATAGTTGTAAATAACGTAAATTTGAGAAAGCGTGAAATTATCCCTAACCGGCTACGGAAGCATAAATAAATAATTGTGTGTGAAACGAAAAAAAACGTAATGTGTCACAAATTCAAATAAACTGTTCAACAGTTTGACAAGCAGTGTAAAAATTGAACTTACAAATTTGTCTACTGAAGTGACTTGATTTTGTTCGAATCATTTTAGCCATGCAATTTTTATGGGACTTATTTTACGGTGAGTTCTCAGAATATTTTAAATTGGTAATAATATCTTACTTTATTATGATAAGAGTTATTATTTGAAAGTTATAAAATTATCCGTAGCCGGTTCCCAAAAAAAAACAGTGACGTGTTATTATTCCAATGGATTGCTTTTTAAGTTTCTGAAAGCTTCAATTCTCATTTGGACTTTTTTTAACATGAGATGTGATTCATATAAAAAAGTGATGTGTATTTAAAAGAACAGTATGTATAGTGTTGTGTCATTATCTACAACGCAACGTGTTTGGTTTCCAGAACCCAGCGGCCCGCTAATGACAGACCCGATTTTGAGTTTGTTCAAATCCCCTGTATCAGGTAAATATTTATTTCTAGTAAATATAGAGTTATACATTCTGAAACGAAAAGCATTATCTTGGTAAGCCCAGAAATAGATTGCTTGACCATTATTATTTCATAATCAAAATTATTAATTTTATTTTGTAATTGTTTAAGATTTATTATTATTATTATCTTAGTAGCTGGTAGAGACTGGCTTTCAACCGAAAATACTAGTGAGTGAGAGGGCCTTTGCCCTACTGTGGGACAGCACAGACTGAAAACAAAATAATACTACTAAGAGGTTATGAATTGACTACTAAGAGGATTTGAGAATGTATGAAGGGTTATCCTTCACACATTCTAACTTGAATTACACGTACTTTACCGATGGATATTATAGAATTGGCCGACGTTGTACGAAATATACCTATTTTTAGTAAAAGCTCATTATCATTGAAAAAGTAATTGTTATTATTTACCGTACTAGCGCCGATCTGATGATCTGTGATCTGAAAAGCTGATGGTACGTTAAAATAAAACAATTTTATAAATGACACTCGCCTATAGGTATTTTAACTTGTTTAAATGAAAACAAAAGTAGCTTTCAAGATAACATGATTATTGATACATCAAACTGTATTTTTTAGCACAATTAACCAATCAATCTACGTATTTTGATTATAATATCATTGCCTACATACATCTACATTATTATACAACGCGAGGAGTTATATAATTCAAACGTTGCTATTGTAATATGATTATTGATATTGCAGCAGTTAATTAGATTCTGCAGAGAGCTTATTCCCAAGCATTTCAATCCACGATGTAATCGTTTGTGGTGTAATAATACCCTTCATTCAAAGTTTTTTTGTGATTCTTTTATCTATGTAATAGTAGCTTCAATGCGTAGTGTTCTATTTAAATTTGCAGTGTTTGGGAAAACAGATTTACTATGTTTTTTATTCGAAAATGTACAATAAACACAAAAAATTACAATTCCATTGCCAGTTTCATAAACTGATGTATTTTTGTTTCATTATTACGTGACGCAATTATATTATGATTTTGTTGTATGTTGAAGACATGTCTAACGTTACCGCTGGTGCAACGTAACACTTAGTTCCTAAATAAACAAGTAACTATCTTTAGTTACTGGTTTAGGACCATTTCACATACTTTGCTCTGTTCCCAAACCCTGTTACCGATAAGTTATGAAAGCTAAAAACAACGAAGGTATCAAAAATACTCAGACCTTTCACGAGAGTATTTATCAATACAAATAAATATAGACAACGAACCCGCAACGTCCAAATCTCGACTGGCGTTTTAACCACTAAACTAAAGGACTTTTACTTATAATGTCTTATAATATTGCAAAAAACCTCGAAAAAAACAGGTCACAGTAATTAAATTAGACACTAATAGGTAACTAAAAGACTTCAACTCAACTCACAGTTACTAAGTTCCGATTTAGTAGGTTAAGTTCTGAAACATAACGCGATACAAGCTGGCTTCCATCATTCGCAGGCTCAACATAGTGCAATTTAGAACACTATTAAGTACAGGCTAATAGAATACTAATTCACTTATGTGACACGATTATGGATGTGCTGCTGCGTGTATGCAGTCGTTTGGTTGGTCAGGAAAAGCCGAGCGTTTCGGTCGACGCATATGAGCTGTCGGCCGACGCCTCGACCACAGTACACAGAGAACAGTAAAATATCTACATACGAACGTGCGGCTCTCGGTTTGAATGTGAACGTGCGCGTCGCGATTTCACGCACACGCTAGCATAAAATAGGGGGGAATAAGGTGGTGGCAGTACGGACGGGCTGTGCTGCGTGTCTGTGTGCACGCTAGGCTAATAACTCGGCGGGCGGCCATAGATAACCTACTGTTTATACTGTGCCTCTACTGTTGTATAGTCGCTATAAAATATGTATTCTCATTTAGGTGTCCGTGGCTTACAGGGTTAAGCGTTCGCGTTGAGAGATGGTGACCGAACGAAATTTTCTTGGGCAATTGGTCTCGGCTGACGTCATGGCTGTCAATTGTTAAGCTTAGGGTTATGTACATTTGACAGGATTACCAATTGTACACACACCTCTTTCATAATTCTTTTTATAAGTCTTTTTTCTACAAGTGAAATTCAAAGCCCAACCGAGAATACCGAAAGGCTGAGTAAAATTACCTGCGACGTTTAGCTCATAATTAAAAAGTAAATATGATGAAGATTGGATTATAATATCATGCTTAAGTTCTTATGCAAGAGCATGGTTTAGTAGAAGTGCCGTTTATAAATATACACCGTTTAAAAGGCACCTTATGCGTCAAAACGTGGTATTTACATCTGTTGCAAACGACGTATAGTTTAGTTTTACGTCATAAAACAGTACAATTATAGTCTCTATTTTTACATCGTCACCTTAACCCTTAGAACTAAAAATGTAGTAGTAACTTTACGGTATGTCACGCAAAAGAGTTGTAGTGTGTCTTTTATAAAATAATCTTCGATTATCACTACCTCTATACTCTATCTGCAGTTTACGAAATATGACTTCCAACATATTTGTACAAAAAACAAACCGTCGTCATCATGATTATCAGACACACGTCGTCCACTGATGGACATAGGCCTACCCAATAGATTTCCAGATCGGATCGAATCCTGCCAACTTAATCCTTCTCCGTCCATCTTGCGGAAAAAAAGCAGTTATTGCAGTTAGTTTACTTTTCTAGATGTAACATGCAAAAACGATCTATTTAAGTAACAACCCTTTAAAAAATTCGAACTTTATTGATGTGTATGAACAAGGTGGTCAAACATTTCTGAAATATTTAGGAAAAGCAACCTTATCACAGTATTAAAATAGTGTTTCACTTGTCTTAGATTTGAGTAACGCTTCAAATGACAAACGACTCTGTCATCTCAGAATTTCGATTGCTTTTGTCAAACTGTCAGCTCTTTTTTGACCACTCTGTACGCACACATCATTTTGATGCTGACTGTACTCCTCATTCTAAAATACTTTTTTCCCCTAACGAACCATACCGAGTGATATTATAATACTAAACAAACAATTCATAACGCCTCTTTCCTCATTGTGTAGTCTGAGATAACATCTTTCCCCGTACTATCTGACATACATCCTCTAATCTCTTTTATTGATTCCACAGCGATAAATATCTAATTGAGTACTTGTCGTGTCCACGATAAAACAGTCTGAAACCAGTTTATATACATAGATTACTCCATCATTGAGTTAATCTTATCTTTCTATCTGACTTCCACGGTACGGGGGCGTACATGCAAGCTGAATTGCCTCTGTTAAAGCTACTTAGTTTTTTTCAACACTACTCGTACTACTGTGGCAAGCGGTTACTGCAAAACATATTCGTAGTATTAAATCATAGACCTTAATTGTTTTAAAACTTTCGAGCGATGTTAATTTTTTAACAGTTTGCCTAAATAAGGTCAGAAACGCCCATACGCAAGATCGGATGACTTCATAAATGTTACAGGATTAAGGTGATGGCAAGATGACCGAATGTCTTTTTCTGGTTTTGATATCTTTAGTAAAGATACTGCATGGAAAATGCTAAAAACAATATTAACCACCTGTAAATTGTAACAACGATGACTCATTTTAATGATGGAAAGAGAAGATCAAGAAATAAGTTCAATTGTTAGTTAATAATATGTTATTTTTGTTAATTATCGCCAGAAACGATTAGAGTAAGTGCAATCATAGTTTGAGAATTTTGAAAATACATGCTAAGTACGAAACTGTAAGTAAAGTAGACTTTGAGTGAAACCAAAACCATAATTGCTGCCTAAAGCTGAACTTAAGCCCGGCTCTATGTAACCAGTTCTATAACTATGAACTTTCCATTATATACAACCTTTGACATTTACCTTTCCCGTTCGGTCTTTGTTCAGCCATTATTTAAAATAGCTAAATTTCCTTTCGCACCCTTAACCTATAAACCCCTACATCCTAATTTCCTCATTCAAACCAGGGACAAGTGGCATGTATAAATCATCAACCGCAGTTATAAAGCTTAGCGGAAACTAAACCCGCCCATTCACACCCTTACTCGTCTGATCTCGAAAATAAAAACCACAGTTTTCCCCTGAAAAAGAGATTTAAAAAGAAATCTCGCGGGTTTCTCCATATAATTAAAAAACAAGGCAAGCGCGACAGACGTTCCACGTTTTGGGTTCCGCACTTGAATTGTCTCTTTAGTCTGAGTTTTATTTGATATTTTAGGATTTTAGTAGGGTGTTTTCAATACTAGATGTCTCCTAGAGATTTGAAAGGTAACTAATTTGTTCCAGAATTCAATTAAAGATACCGGTCTGGTGTATAGAGAGGTATCGCGTCTCTCACTTGTACAATTATTTCTACAACCTTATTTCACTTTTGATGAACTTTGTAGCTCTTTCGCATGGGTTTTGGTTCTATGTCCAACACAATTCAAAGAAACAAAACCTTAGGAGCATTTAATTTGGCGTCGTAGTCTTGTGGCAGAAAGGCCCCGTGTTCCAATCTGGCCAGAACACGTACTTTGTTTTCATTAAAACACTTGCGGTTAACTCTTCAGAAATGGAAAGCACCGATCTAAAAACATAAGCACCCTAAAAAACTTCGCCGGTGGTATTTGTGGGCTTGCCAATAACCATGTTGGCTTAAAATTTACTTGACGAAGTACGGGTTTTTTACAAACAGTGAGTGTGTCACTAACTACCCCTTTGGGATTTAGTCGTGAGTATACTATGTGATCATCATCATCATCATCATCAGCCTATGCTGGTCCACTGCTGGACGTAGGCCTCCCCTAATGCGCGCCATCGCGCCCTGTCTTCGGCTAGACGCATCCATCTCCTGCCAGCAGCCTTTCGCAAATCGTCGCTCCACCTAGCCGGAGGGCGTCCCACACTACGCTTGCCGAGACGTGGTCTCCACTCTAGAACGCGCTTACCCCAACGGTTATCCGTCCTACGGCAAATGTGACCAGCCCACTGCCACTTTAGCTTACTTATTCTGAGAGCTATGTCGATGACCCTGGTTCTCTGTCGGATAACCTCATTTCGGATTTTATCCTTCAGAGAAACTCCGAGCATAGCTCTCTCCATAGCTCGCTGAGCGACCTTGAACTGGTGCATCAACCGCACTGTGAGTGTCCACGTTTCGGCTCCGTATGTCATGACGGGTAGGACGCACTGGTTGAAAACCTTAGTTTTCAGGCATTGTGGTATAGGCGACGAAAAGACTCGACGAAGTTTTCCGAACGCTGCCCAACCCAGCTGAATCCTCCTCTTGGCTTCCCTCTCGAAGTTGTTTCTACCCAACTGCAATATCTGCCCAAGGTAGGTATATTCCTGTACAACCTCGAGCTGGTGACCGAAGACAGTGACCGGTCCCGGATCAATGTGGTCATTGATCATGACTTTGGTTTTATCCAAATTCATCCCGAGACCGATTCGCCGCGAAGAGGAGTCTAGGCTGTTCAGCATCAGCTGCAGATCCTGGAGCGACTCCGCCATCAGGACTATGTCATCTGCGAATCGTAAGTGTGAGATGTACTGGCCGTTTATGTTTATGCCCATACTTTTCCAGTCCAGCGTCTTGAACATATCCTCCAGTGCATTAGTGAACAGTTTCGGGGATATGACATCCCCCTGTCTCACTCCTCTAAGCAACTGGATGGGTTCAGACTGCTGGTCCTGTACTTGGACACTCATAGTAGCAGCTTCATAGAGACATCTCAGCACTTCGATGTATCGACAGTCCACTTGGCATCGCTGCAGGGATTCCAGGACCGCCCAGGTCTCGATGGAGTCAAAGGCCTTTTCATAGTCCACAAAGGCTAGACACAGAGGACGATTATACTCCTCGGACTTCTGTATAATCTGCCTCACTGTGTGGATGTGGTCTATGGTGCCGAATCCTCCTCGAAACCCGGCCTGCTCTGGAGGCTGGAATTCGTCGAGTCTCCTAGCGAGGCGGTTCGTGATGACTCTGGAAAACAGCTTGTAGACGTGGCTCAAGAGTGATATGGGTCGGTAGTTCTTAAGAAGAGACTTATCTCCTTTTTTGAAAAATAGAACTACAATGCTCTTGTTCCACGCCTTTGGAGTCCTCCCGGAGTGAATGACAGAGTTAAAGAGGCGCTGTAGTTCCTTCAGTACAGGAACACCCCCCGCCTTCAGAAGTTCTGAAGTAACTCCGTCTTCACCCGGGGCCTTTCCATTTTTGAGCTGCCTCAGAGCCAGCACGATCTCGTCTTGGCTGATTTCTGGCAAGTCATCGGTATAGTGGCGTGTTAGGGTGGCTCTAGAGTCGTGGCCGTCGCGCTGAATACGAGGTGCATGTTGAGCGTACAGTCGGCCGTAGAAGTCCTCAATTTCAGCGAAAATCTCCGGCTTTGACAGTGCGGTACTGCCATTGTGCGTTGTCAGCTTCGTCAGGTGGCTCCTCCCAAGCTGCTGAATGAATACCTTGGACCCTCGGTTTTGCTCTATTGCCTGCTCTATACGGCGTGTGTTGGAGCTCCGAAGGTCATATCGTACCATCCTCGCAATACGCTTGTTTAGAGTCGACCGCTCTGACGGTGAAGCTGCAACGTTTTCCCGCCGTATCGCCAAAAGCCGTAGAGTCTCATCTGAGAGATTGGACTTCCTGCCTGTACGCTGTGTTCGACAGAACTTCATGCCCTCATCTTTCAGCGCGTCAACCACGTTCTGTAGGGTCTCGTCTACGTCATCGGTAGGTTCCAAAGCAGCGAATCTGGTTCCAAGAAGGTCTTGAAACGTCTCTGAGCCCGCCATGATTTGAAGGGGATTTGGTCGGAGCGTGGACTTCATCAGACGACTCCTCTCAAGCTTGAGATTGATATTCAGGGAGCCTCGTACGAGTCTGTGATCAGAACCGGTGTTAAACCTATTGATCACGGAAACATCCCTGAATATGTGTTTTTTGTCAGTCATGATGAAGTCAATCTCGTTTTTTGTCACAGCGTCGGGGCTTCGCCATGTCCACTTCCTCTGGGGCTTTTTCTTAAAGAATGAATTCATTAAGAAGAGCCCCTCTTGCTCAAGGAAGTTGACTAGCATTTGCCCCCTGTGATTCCTCACCCCAAAACCATGAGGGCCCAGTTTGGACTCGCCGCAGTTCTGGATGCCTACTTTGCCGTTAAAGTCCCCCATAACAACGTTGAAGTGGGCCTTGGTTGAAGTGTTTAAGGCACGAGATATGTCCTCGTACATACCTTCCACTTCTTCATCCTGATGTGCCGAAGTCGGTGCGTAAACCTGTATAACTTTCAAGGTATATCGCTTGGATAACCGAAGTATCAGGTACGCCACCCTGGTCGACACACTGGAGATTTCTTCAACTTTGTTGGAGAGGGACTTATGGACGAGAAATCCTACGCCACCCTGGGACTGTTGGTCGCCCTCGCGGAAGTACAGAAGGTGGCCGGAGTTCAGGGTTACAGTGTCCTCGCCCTCTCTTCGGACTTCACATAACCCTAGGATATGCCACCTAATGTTTTCCAGCTCCACTTCCAACTGAGCCAGATGTTCGTCCAGCCTCAGAGTCCGTCCATTGTACGTAGCCAGGGTCAGGTTTTGTAGGTAGCCTATTGTAGCCCGGGGATTCTTTGCACCCCCTGCCCTGCCGTTACCGTGGCCGCTACCGTAACCAGGAATAGCAGAGCGACCGGGAACTGGGGGCCGTTTCTTTGTTGCGTCTGCCATTGGGGGGGAAATGCCCATAATCTCCACGCTGGGCAGGCGGGTTGGAGATCGCAGGAACACAGCTGCTTCAGTCGCTGACGCTGCTGCCCGTCAGCGACCCGGTCAGGATTTAGCTGTGTCCGATGGGTGGCGCTATACCGCTGTCCACCGGTCGCCAGTACTATGTGATATATGTTTGAAAATCTGGTTAACGCTTAAAATGTAATTAAATAGTAAAAAGTCTAGCAGACTTAACATTAAATAATGTTTTACTAGTACTGATAACTCAATGTATTATTTTCTATTAATCGCATTGTCCCAGAAATAAATATGAATTGCAAATTTAAACTGTTTTTGAATCCGAAATTGCGACCATGCGGTCCCTTAAAAGCGAGAATTCAATGCAGGGTAGACCGCGATGCAACTGCGCGTGTATTAAGTATACACAGGTATACTCGTCAGAGTATGTTTATAAACATAAGACTGTCTGTACGTGTGTGTAACTCATTTCCTTAACGATGCGCTATGCGACTTTTTTATTTAGCGATTTTACTTCGCTGGTTTTATGTTGGGGATGTTTTAACCCGTTTACAGTTGACTTGCCGAGTGATATTTTTTTAACTTTTAAATTAATTTAATTTCCAATAACACTAAATGTTAGTTGAATGTTGGCGCTATTTGTAATAATCCCTACATCCTACTAATATTATAAATGTGAAAGTTTGTAATTGTGGATGTGCCGTGTTGCTTTTTTACGTAAAAACTACTGAATCGATTTGAGTGAAACTTTACATTTACATCATTTCAATATAGCATATACTCGTACATCTAAATAGGACATAGGTTACAATTTATACGTAAAAACTTTTTTTTTTACTTTTTAATAAATTAATAGTGGTACTTGCTTATCAATCGATCAAAAAATTGTAAAGATTTTTTTTACCAATTACTTTTTCTGCACTAACAAATGATTTAGTTGACCTGTCAACTTACCTATAGTTTAAGTGAGCAAATCTGTTTGTGACATCAATAAGCTAAAGACGTTCTAGATGATTAGGTATCTGGTATTGATGACTAGCTGTCCCGACACACGTTCTATTCTCGAGTGTTACAATCTAGACTCTGTCTTGTGTACATAAGATTATCATTTAATTTTTAGAAGCAACAGAATTTTTATGCTTTTTCCGCAACAAAATATTTAGTATAAACGAAATAGCCGGTATTTATAACAAAAACTTTTAATAAAGCTTATGTAACGGTGATACAAAATACTTCCCACAGCGGTGAACTAGCAGACATTTTAAACGCGCTTTGACAGGCAATATTTCGAACAATCTGTTGCAACAAAAACGCTGTTACTAAATGCACAGTACACAGAGAACAGTAAAATATCTACATACAAACGTGCCGCTCTGGGTTTGAATGTGTGCGTGCGCGTCGCGCGCCGTGTCGCGATTTCACGCACACGCTAGCATAAAATAGGGAGGCATAGGGCGGCGGCAGTACGGGCTGTGCCGCGTGTCTGTGTGCACGCTAGACTGATAACTCGGTGGGCGGCCTTAGATAACCTACTGTTTCTTCTTCTTCTTAGTCGGACACTCTTGGCAGAGTGGTCGTGGCTGATGATGAACAGGGTAGCTGCTCACCGCTGCCGCACCGCTAAGTAAAAAACGACTACAATGCACAATTAATTATGTTCACAGCATTATTGGAGGTGCCCGTGGCGCAGTTGTGACAGTGATCGGCGACGATGGTTGTTGTAAAGCAACACACGCCGGGTCGGAAAAGGGATGGGTGACCATCCGACCGAAATTTAGTGATGTGTATTTCGGGCATCTCCGTGCTTCGGAAGGCACGTTAAGCAGTTGGACCCGGTTGACGTCGCTAGATGTCAGTCGTTAAGCCTAGTCAGAGGCCTTAGGGCGGCTTGATAACATCTGACAATAAGGTTGCTCACTAACCTTACACCCCTCCAACAACCCGCACTGAGCCCGCGTGTTGGAGTATGGCTTGTTCCACCTCATAGTTGAGGTGAGGCCTGTGCCCAGCAGTGGGACGTATATAGGCCGATTATGTTATGTATGTTTGTACAGCATTATTGGCACCTCGACAAAAAGCTCTCTCTTAAACATGGCTGTCAATCAAATTCATAGAATTCGATGTAGTCCGTAGATTTAAGTACGTACTTTCGAGGCAGTGTGGGGTGGGTGCTGAATCACTTGATATTTTATTCGATCGTAAAATATCGCCCGACGTAATCGTAAAATTACCATCATAGTTAAAACGCTTTTTTTATTTTCAAAGTTGAGCTAGAGACCACTTCGTCTTGTTACGATGTTTTACAAAAATGTAGTGTTTTTTCTGTCCATTGTACAGTCAATCCTAAAACAAGATAAATTAAATTTTAATGGTTGTTCAATTAAGATATTATAAGATAAGATAATGCTTGAGATGATGATGCAAATTTTTACTACTTTCGCAAACAATTTTATTATTTTCTAAAAAATGCAACAAGATTAGTTGCGTAAAAGTACGTTTAATAAACCAGTGTGTAAATACCAACTAGGTTTCAGTGTTATGTCCTTAATTACAGGCTACTAAACATTTCCATTGGTGGTATTTAAATGTCACAACGAGAATGTCACGTGATATTATGAAATACTAGCTTCCCCATACGTGTTCATTATGAGCCATCGTCGCCTACATCAATCAACTTTTCAATGAGCTGTATTTTTTTAATCATATAATATCAAGTTTGCGGTGGAATCACTCAACCTTCAAAACATTTGTGCATTCTTTTGCTTCAAGTATTGTAGTATTTGAGTATGTTCATTTAAGTTTGTAGAGAGACATAAAATATTTTTATTATTATTTTGTAGGTACTTGGCAATTCACGGGTCCATGGGGACCCGGTCCTTTGAAGCTTACGTGGGGCCGAAGCTAACACGTAGAGGCTTTTTGGGACCATTTCCTCTAATTTGAAATGTGTGCACCTGCCGGGTTTTGTCTCTTGATAAATATTGAATATCTACCCAAAGACAACACCCGGAAAATGCAAGGACTATTGTATAGATAGTAAAAAAAGGCAAGGAGGGGAATTTTTGGTGGGTTGACTGGGCTATTGCCTGAGAGAACGGACGTATGTCATACAAAATGGTCTCAATCTTTACTCTCCTGGCAGACGGTGACTAGCCGCTCACCAAATGGGCCACCCATACGTGCTGACGCATAGGGTCAGCAAAGGCGGCAACATGGCCGTGAGCGGCTCTGGGTGTCGAGAGGTGTGCACCGCTTTCCGCGAGGTGGTTTCCCCGGGGGTTACCCCGTGGTGTCGTAACGCACGAACAACTCATAAGAGCCGCCCCTGCGGGTTTGTACAACCAACAAGTATGTCGGTCCCGTCCGCGGTAAAGCTGTGAAAGTTGCACCTTGGACTAACAGCTAGTCAATTGAAAAAAAACATTCTAAGAAACTAAGACGTCCACTGCTGAACCCAGGTCTAGCTTTTTAGAGCGTCTGTTGCAGGCGGCCTACAGTTATCATAAACCTCCGACCTTCATCAGGTCATCACCACCTCTTTAATACTATAAAATCAGAGGTGATATTTGAATGTCACATGTAAAAAAATACTAGTAACTCAGGCGTCTCGATGGCCGGGAGGCTCATCAATCATGCTTTTCCAATTTATTACAAAAATGCCTAAACGCGAATTTTAAAAAATTCGGCGCGATTTTCAGCGATGCGCTGTCATGGTAGTTTTTATGGTAGCAATTTTTTATAGTAAACAACTTTGGGATCGACATAATGGCGTCGAATTCAATCCGCGCGGTTGTAAACAATTGTGCTGGTGAAATATGAGCTACTGATAATGTCTCTTGGGCGGCTATGTAGAGCGGTGGGCGGTTTTAGCTATATTGTAAATCTGTTGCTTCAAATAAGATATATTTAAAGTTTAATTATGACGATATTATAAATATATATGGTGGTGACGATATTATGGTGTTGCAAAAGTCCACGGGCGGCAGTATTCACTGTCCATCAGGTGATCTGTCTGCTCGTTTGCCCCCTATCCTATAAAAGAAAAAATTATGATTATTAAACATATGATTATTAATAGATAGGGATAATTAGGCTGCCGATTTGGTGTGATGGTTAAAGTTCTCTAACAAACCCGAGGGCGTGAGTTTGATTCCCGGAAAAGTACAATCATTCGTTTTCACGAACATACTTATCCGTTTCCTATTTATACTAAGTATAAATTTTCCAAAAAAAAAAGGTTTCATCTATGTTTATACGATGTCTAGTTTTAGTTAGTCTTACCTAATCAGATCTTATAATAAAACATTTATTACGAATGGTATTCCTAGTTTTGAAGCTACCCTCTTTCTAAATGTCTGTATTTTTACAGCAATAAAAAATCTATTGCTATTTTAGACCAAAACCATAAGATTTGTATGTAAAGTACTTTGTTAGGTACACCATAAATCAGCACTTCTTAGAATCTAAAGAAATAAGGTATAGTATTGCTATGTAGACAAATTGCGTTTACGTGGTATAGCAAACTGAGTTTACTTCAAAGTTCCCATCTAACCAGTGATTGATTGTGGCAAACGGCCAACTGTGGCTGGAACGACATTTATGATGTAGTCTAGTATTTCCCTAGGAAATTTATAGCTGAAATAACGTTGAAAGTTTTTTAACTACTTGAATTTTACGTGAATGTTGGAGGGCTGGGCTGGTAATTGATGATTTAGTAATATTACCATCGAAAGATGATTTAAGTGATGAATGTAATAAAATGCACTTTCTAAGTCCTTTTACAGATCATTGTAAATATAACTTTTGCGGGTGCCAGAATTTTGGAGTTTTTTTTCAATTGCAGCGTTAGTAATAACAAAAATAAATATACCTAATATTTATTTTTGTTTTCTGTAAGCACTAAAATTTTTGTTACATTGTTTTTGTTTTTTTTATAAAACAAAATGACAAAATGTACTCTCATGGGTTTATCTTATCTTAAAACCTCTCTGTACTCCATTTAATATAGCATCAGGCATAACTTGACAGAAGCAATAAAAGGTTCTTTTTAGGGTACACTTTGTGGTATAAGTACAATAAATATTATAACTTTTAAGATTTATGCCGAACTTATCAGAATCTATGGCATATGCCAACTGTCACAAGTATTTTTCTCATCTAAAGTAAATAACTTCAGAATGTATGAAGCTTTTACGAAATTAAATTATTTTGTCTTACGTGAAACTGTATTGTCGATCATAAAAACCTAGAAGAAGCAGTGGTTGTGTATCCATTCGTGCTTTTACTGTGATTATACTTCGTCGCTGCATCCTCGGGATTTTATCACAAGGTAGTACATTTCTTAATGTAGTGGGCATCAACACGTTTTAGAGCTGGTATCACTGAAACAGAAAAAAAAAACAAATTCCCTCCCTACGGTAGGTGCGTCACTCTGACAGGTGACAAGTTCATCATTCGTTTCTAGTGTTCGGGCATCGACACACCCTCTCTCGTTATATTTTTTATATAACGGTTTCTTTAAGTGCTGAAGTGTTTGCAATAGTTGTAGTAGTGTAAATTGATAGATCCTAAATGAAATACAACGTTAAGATCGTACTTACCTTTCGTTTTAAACAATAACTAAATACGATCTACAATAAAAATCTACCCACATTTTCTTGCTCAAAATGTTTTAATAAGAGAACTCGTGATTAAAAGTGAATCTTCGTATGACTGTAAACAAAGCTAAGCAATAGCATGACGATGCAATGTTTAAATTTAACAAAACACGTCAATGATGAGACCGTGAAGTGGTCATAATCAATGTTGGCATTAATTTTAGCTGTTTATGATCCTGTTGAGGCCTGTCCAAAATGGACCCACCGTAACGAGATTACGATAAAACGCACACTGAGTGTGTGTTTCCAACAAACGAGACAAACAGAAGAAGAAGATCCTGTTTTTTCCCGTACCAAGTTGGTCGGTGCATTTTCAACAAATAAGCCAAGCAGAATAAAGGTTCCTGTTTATTCCTGTCCAAGAGGACGTCCCGTAACGAGAGCACGGCCAGGCCCACAACGCGAGTGTGGTTTCGAAAGCATTTTAAGGTGAAAATCAAATCGAAGACCAAACTGTAAGTTATTTTGTGCTATCCTTGCATAACAAAAACCTTTCTTTCTATATACACTAGTACCTAAAAACTTTTAGAATAAGATTGTAATTTCAATTGAAAACTAACGACTAAGAATAAGTCTTAGTAATGGAAGTACCTGACATTGAAATAATGTTTCATTTTGCTACTACACAGACACATCTGAGTAGCCACGCCACAGCTTTTGTAGCTATACAGCTATGGCTAACATCATAACTTGCTCTAGTTGCTATAAAATTTATATTTAAATACATTTGATACCACTTCGTGGTTACCGTTTACAATATTCATAATATGATGAAGGCTAACACCCGTGTTAACACGGGATAACCACTCACGTAGGCTTGCTGCCCACGAAGTTCACAGCATATGCTTTATATATAAGAAAATGACAATCCAATGCAGATTTAGCAGAATGAAATATTCAATTAGCTATGTAATTAGAGGCCGACGCCGAAAACCATCCCGGTGAGTACCGGTGCCTAATTAAAATACTTATAAGTGAAAAGTGAAATATTTTTTATTTATTTACTTCTTAAAAAACCTGGGGGTTGGCCGAGAGTCATCACGAAGGTATCGTAAAAACCTGGGGGTTGGCCGAGAGTCATCACGAAGGTATAGTAAAAACCTGGGGGTTGGCCGCGAGTCATCACGAAGGCATATAAATATAGAAAAATGATCTCAAATTTGAGACTTAATAGCTTGATCTGTACATAAGGAACAAACCTGGGAGTTGGCCGTGAGTCAACATGACGGTAACGATATCGCAATATCTGAATTAAGGGCCTATATTCAATCTGTGAATGGCCCATGAAATGAAATAAAATAAAATGAAATAAAATAAAATGAAATAAAATAAAATGAAATAAAATGAAATAAAATGAAATGAAATGAAATGAAATGAAATGAAATGAAATGAAATGAAATGAAATGAAATGAAATGAAATGAAATGAAATGAAATGAAATGAAATGAAATGAAATGAAATGAAATGAAATGAAATGAAATGAAATGAAATGAAATGAAATGAAATGAAATGAAATGAAATGAAATGAAATGAAATGAAATGAAATGAAATGAAATGAAATGAAATGAAATGAAATGAAATGAAATGAAATGAAATGAAATGAAATGAAATAAAACATAAAATGAAATGAAAAGTATTTTCATAGTGATTATGAAAAGTCAGGTATGTATTAAACAACCTAGCCTCACCAGTATTTTTCTGTATCTTACCTTGCTGATGGTTTGATAACCTTACCTGGTGGCAGAGAACCCATGTAAGTTTTCCAAAATTTCCTTTATTATTCAAGAAATAATTATCTATGACTAGCAGCCGCCCGCGACTTCGTCCGCGTGGCCTTAGCTGTATGTGAAAAAAGATTTTCCCGCTTTTCTGTTGAAATTTTGCTGATATTTCTTTACTATACACCTCACGGAGCGCGGGACCTTTCTAACGAATACAAAACCGTGGAAATCGGTCTGTGCGTTATAGCGTCAGAAAGGAAAACCCGGCTTAATTTTATATAGTAGTTTATTTTAACATAATAAATAAGCAAAGGCATTTGAAACAACATGAATTGAAGAGACACTTAAATTCTTTATTATTTATAGTTTATTCTTATGAAGCGATAAACGATAGGTGAATTAGCACCTAATAATTAACACAGTATTTAACGCAGCCACGCGTTTAACAATAACATGTTGAATAGCAACACTTAAAAATGGTGTAAGTACATAAACACTGCCGTCTTTTAAATGTATATGCATACATGTATCTACTTGATTTACTTGTTGTTGAGTGGTGTGCTACGCACGCGGATTTATTTTATATGCAAAATGCTACACTTTTGCCGTTTAGCAAACATTAGTGACTACTCATAATTCAGAAAGCGTTAAATTTGTCATTTAATGATTGAGTAGATGATTTCTAAAGGTATATCTGCTGTTTTAGCCAAGTTCAATAGGCACAACTTGTTATGTAGGCTTGATTTAGTACCTCGATTCCGTGGTTATTTTTTGAAATAACAAAATCATTCAATAGGTATAGTTGATAACCATATCCAAGCCATGACTGGTTTTGACTTGGGATTAAAAGTTATAAATTGAACTAAAACCATCTCACATTGATCGCATTTCTGAATACAGGAAATGTATTGGAAAAAGATGTTTATCTTGTCTCGATTTCAGTAAGACTAGTACTTAGTCATTTGCAGATACTCTGACAGCATATACCTAAAGACAAAAATGTTTGGTAATGATTTGCAGATTACCAATTTATAGGAAGTATGTAGTTTTAGCTTTTATTGTTCGCATCTGGCAAGGTTTGTTGATTAAGAAATTAATTGCAATCAGATGCTAAATTACAATTTAATAGTTTTAGTATTTGATATTATGTAGGTAGGTGACCTACCATTAAGGATTTGTTGCATACGCACTCACGAGTAGAAGACATCGTGGTCTTTCATTTTAAAATGACCGAAATAGGTTATAAGTTATGTTTTTCGTGAGACTAGGACTGAAATCGCAATAATAATGGAATGAAAAATAACACCTTCGCATAAGCAATAGCTCTTTTATTAGTTTACACTTTAGTAGTGTACCAAGCCAAACAAGATTTGACATTTAATAAGAAATTCACACTAAGAAGATTTAAGGAGAGAAGTCAGTAGAATATCTTGATGCAATTCTAACCTTAACTGTACCAACAGGGAACTGTAGGTACCTACCTACTTACAGTGTTACGGATATTATTCGCATAGCGATAGTTAAAAATAGACGATTTCCACTCACGAAAACATTGTCATAAAGAATAGTAAGAAGTCTCATCCTTACAAAACGCCCCAGCTTTCACCAGAGTGGCATAAATTACCTAAGTAATAATACCTCAGTTAGGTTATTAGATTAAAAACATAGGCCAGCTGCATTGGTTAGGTCATGTGTAGTTTATATCTTGGAAGGACATTTCAATCAATGAGAGTCATAGAAACTCTTAAGAAAAATAATAAAAACTAAAGCTTATTATGCCTAGGTTATTATTCTTTCGGATTCAAAGTCTGCTTACTCTGCGCAGTAGACAACATACTTACATTAAGAAATATTATTAGCAAAAACTAGGAGAGTAAGTTACTAACTAACTTACTTTAGTACCTACTGCCGTTGGGTTCTATTTGGGAATAGGTTTTTCAAACAATAGCTTTAGCTGAATTAAGTTAGGTGACTAATTATGTGTCACCCACCCAACGAGCACATACAATGCTGGGCATTTAAATTGTTGTAATAAACCACTGCCCAGTGTACTTGTATATAATTACGTACCACCTTACTTTACATTTATTACGAAAATATTAACGGAAAAGTTGCAGCTCAAGCTGCTAACCTGTTTCAATAGACGTCGTACTTTGATCCCGAATTTACTATGGATTAAATATTCGAGTAAATTAGGTTTTGTTATTGGGTGGTATATGTATACCTGTTCTTGTGTGTGGTAACAGCAGAGTTCATACAGTTACCATTAAGTTTTTATTTATAACATGAAGTTATCTTAATATATATTCATCTTGGAACATAATACTGAAGCTGCAATGATCTTTTGACTTTTGGTCATTGGTCCTTAATTTTATTGCGGTTTTGTAGTAAACAGGTTAAATTATAATAAACGTTACCTATCTCACATCAAAAATTGTATTCAATAATATATCATATTATTGAATATAATTCAATTTAGTAAATCCTTGATATCATATTCAATTTAGTAAATCCTTGATATTGATTTCCCTAGAACTCTAAACATCTACCTTGTGATAAAATCCCGAGGATGCAGCGACGAAGTATAATTAATGATTAAACGAACTTACCTTAAGTGAAGTTCTATCATAATTATATGAGTCGCTGCATCCGAAGGGATTTTAGCTCCCACCCTACCCATAGTTACCATCATACCTTCTGGTAACTGACCCGAGTAACTTTAGGGAAATCTGTCTCTAAAAGAATGATGAACTTGTCACCTGTCAGAGTGACGCACCTACCGTAGGGAGGGAATTTGTTTTTTTTTTCTGTTTCAGTGATACCAGCTCTAAAACGTGTTGATGCCCACTACATTAAGAAATGTACTACCTTGTGATAAAAACCCTTCGGATGCAGCGACTCATATAATTATGATAGAACTTCACTTAAGGTAAGTTCGTTTAATCATTAATTATAACTCTACCAAATCAAAATGTTACTTAGACCCTTCATAAGTTGTGACGGAAGGGCCAATTCAATTTCACCAGGTTATACAAATTTGACAGCCGTTAAAAGTCAATCAAAAATGCAAATCATTCATTTGTTTAGCACCCCTGCTGCTATGAGCCCCTTTTTTCTGATGTTATAACAAATGGAGTATGAGCTACTAGGGTACTAGGTAACTCTGCTAGGTTACTTTGGGGTAGGTTGTGCGTGCTCCTGGAAGTTTCCACTTGTTGTAATTTAAGGGATACACTGGGTTCAGGCGCACGCAGATATCCCCTTAGGAGTTCAGTCGGTAACAGTCCGTTATAACCGCATCAGTCCCCAGTGTATTCGTCCAGAATTTTCCTTTTTAAAAGGAGGCTTTTGCATGTAAACAAAATCTGAAAATGTATTATGTGAAAATATTTTGATGAGTTTATACGAGCTTAGTTCGGATTTTTGGAGGAGTAAGGTGAGAAAAACTAAAGTCAAATGTTATCAAGCCAAAGGGTTCAGACTAGGCTTAACTACTGCCATCTAGCGATGTCTAAAATAATCATATCAATTCAATGAATTAACAGATAAGTGTCGAATTCCACACGTAGTTTTGCAAATAACTCCGGCTAATAACTTCTGAATATTAATGTCAATACAGGGTAACCAATCATTAATGATCAATATTAAATTGCTCACGTCATCGATGACGCGGCTTAATTATCTCGACCGCGACAAAATGACGTCATTGGTTTTGCACTTTTAATGGCACTTTGGGCCCTTAAGTGTTTTTTTGAGGTGCCCCTGGCGCTGTTGTGACAGTGATCGGCGACGATCGCTGTTGTAAAGCAACACACGCCGGGTCGGAAATGGGATGGGTGACCGCCCCGACTGAAATTTAGTGATGTGTATTTCGGGCATCTCCGTGCTTCGGAAGGCACGTTAAGCAGTTGGTCCCGGTTGACGTCGCTAGATGTCAGTCGTTAAGCCTAGTCGGAGGCCTTAAAGCGGCTTGATAACATCTGACATTGAGGTTGCTCACTAATTTTACACCTCTCCAACAATCCGCACTGAGCCCGCGTGTTGGAGTATGGCTCGTTCCACCTCATAGTTGAGGTGAGGCCTGTGCCCAGCAGTAGGACGTATATAGGCCGTTTATGTAAGTGTTTTTTTTACTGTTTCAAACGTTGACCGTTGTTCTTCAATAATACTTTAAGGTGTCGAAGGGCGGTGGATTTTACTTATGTGTTTCAAAAGTACGGGTTTTGTTGACCTAGTACATAAATTACTTATGTACCTACTTACTTACCTACCGTAAATTATTGTTTCTTGTTATTTTAGTTATAGGTTCCATATTTTTGGGTCCGGGAAAATAATTCATTCTAAATAAAAGAAACCCAGAAAATTATATTCTGTCTTGGGCTCAGGCGTTACTCGAACCACCGTCTTCCGCAGCCCGGGAGGCTGCACTAACCAACTGTGCTACCAAGACCATTAACAGCCCGGCCGAATTTTTCTGGTAAATGTTACCTGGCAGCCAGGTTTGTTTCACCAATGTTAGACATATACCTTAAACCTTCCTTGGTTCGAATTCCGCCTGAGCCCAAGACCGAATGTTTTTTCTGGCTTTCCTATCTTTAGTAAGATGATAATGCTAAAATAAAATAACCTATATAATTCATTCTATTAACTATATTCTGGTCAAAATACAGGACCTACGTGTCCTTTAGCTGTGATATCGATGTTGTCTAAAAAAAGGTTTAAGAACCACATCCTTACTTCTTAAATTTCCATTCTTAAAATCCAAGTGCATTTCCTCAAAAAATACATTGTAGGCTCGGAAACCTGCATTAACATACAGTTCTATATTCCAAGCAGCAATCTTGATGCCCACATACTGCAAAAGCACAGTATAAACCATACAGTAGAACCTTTAAATACAAACGTGCCACTCTCGGTTTGAATGTGTGCGTGCGCGTCGCGCGCGCTGTCGCGATATCACGCACACGCAATTTCACGCACACGCTAGCATAAAATAGGGAGGCATTGGGAGGTGGCAGTACGTACGGGCTGGGCTGCGTGTCTGTGTGCACGCTAGGCTAATAACTCGGCGGGCGGCCTTAGATAGCCTACTGTATGGTTTATACTGTGGCACAAGTCAGCCGACTAATTCTCCGTGCTTAGATGACGTCATGAAAATTGCATACAAGATGCGCCGTGGTCCCGGGACTGACAGCTTATTTTAATGCATTAGGCAGAAACGGAATACAAACTATGAACTTCCGTTGGGACTTTACGAGGGAGACTTTTGTTTGGGTTCCGTGGGTGAAGGGTCTTTTAGTTTTTGTTGGATTTTCTTGGCTTTGAAACTAAAAAGGTAAAGTAGATTCCGTTTATTCTTTGATAAATAAATCTTTTGGTCATATCGCGAAAAGCTCTTTGACAAAAGATAGTGTTGGGATGGATATTTGACAGGTATCGTATAATTTAAAGCCTAGCGCACAAGTATTGAGTTGTTAGTTGGTGATAATATTATTAAGGTCATAGGTTTTTTGTGCAGCTCGGAAAATCTACAAAGGATACTTATGTGTAGCAGTGAATATCCCACGACAGTAAATGATATACGCAACTTGAACTTGAACAAACTGAACTAACAAACTCTTACTCATCATACATTAACAAAATAACCCTGGTTTACTGCTAAAATACACCAGGAAATGCGGTAACTCAATTAGGGTCTCGATAACTAAATTGCTCTAGCAGTTGCCAAACTATTGGCAGATGCAACTACGAATCCCGCCTGATACGTTCTCTGATTTTTCTCATTATACATTTATACGTACAGCAATTTGGAATAAGGCACTGAATAAAGCGATTTAATAGCTAGTTATATCGCTTATGTGTTGAGGTGCCTGTGGCGCAGTTGTGACGGTGATCGGTGACGATCGCTGTTGAAAAGCAACACACGCCGGGTCGGAAATGGGATGGGTGACCACCCCGAGCGAAATTTAGTGATGTGTATTTCGGGCATCTCCGTGCTTCGGAAGGAGCGTTAAGCAGTTGGTTCCGGTAGACGTCGATGTCAGTCGGTAAGCCAAGTCAGAGGCCTTAGGGCGGCGTGATAACATCTGACATTAAGTTTGCTCACTAATCTTACACCCCTCCAACAATCCGCACTGAGCCGCGTGTTGGAGTATGGCTCGTTCTACCTCATAGTTGAGGTGAGGCCTGTGCCCAGCAGTGGGACGTATAAAGGCCGTTTATGTGTTATGTTAATCGCTCATGTATTGTCTACGGAACACTTCTCATAAAATGCTGTTCCCACTTGCTCGGATTTAAGTTATGTTATGCTTCCCACACGTGACTTCTCGGTCTTAAACAAGGCATGACGGAGCGATAAGTGCACGTGCATTTGTAAAAGTTAAAATATTATAATCTAATGGGAAAATAAAATGTAATTTAAGTGACTGATCAAGACAACCAACAAAAATAACAATGGCTCGGAAAAATGAAACTTATGCTTCTATTAGTTTACAAAATAACCAGAAATTCAAGAGTACGATAATTTGAAAGTGCAATAAAAATTGTCTGGGATTTAGTCATGAACGTATGTTTAAACAAACATACTAAACGTATGTCTAAACAAACATACGTTCATGACTATATCCCAAACAAGTCACAGAAGCCCAAATTTCGCCCCAAGCGGTCCCACATTTCGCCAAACGATTTGAAACCAACTTGGTTTGGTTTCTCGCCTCGGCGTGGCGAGGGGGCCTAGTATCGGTGGTAGGGGCACCACCGGGAAGTGAAGAGAACCCAGGCGTGGCAGCGTGGTGAACTGGACACCCACCCGCTGCGGCCCGTAAGGGCGACGTGGGGCTGCGGGGCTAGTGGGCCCTGCAGGCGCCTTGAGGCGCGTGGTTGGGGCCGCGGCGCACAACCGGTTGGTGGGGGCCAGTAACCCGAGGCCGATCCCCCCTGTGCGTCGCGGCCCGGCGGGGCCGTACCGCCGGTTGTGGCAGCGGAGCCGCCCTTTGGGTGGCTCGTGGTTGCGGGCCCAGTAAGGCCTGCGTACGATGGCCAGCTGGCGCGTGGAACGGGGGTGCCGTCGCCGGCATTGCACGGGCTTCACCACTGCCTGGTAGGGACGGCTTGACATCCTCGGCTGCCCCTCCTGGCCTCCCCTCACGAAGGGGGGGTCGCTTCCGGCCCGCCGTGCAGGCGGGCTCCGTCCGGGGGAACGCGTAACAGGCCTTGCGCTACTCACCGTGTTCCCCCACTACGGACGATTAGAGGGAGTAGTAGGGGTTTTAGTCGGTAGGGCCACTGGTATACCACCTTTCCAGTGGAGAGTCCGACATAACCCGTCCGCCACCCGGTGGACGGGTATGCGTAAGGCATTTCCTCTAATTAAAAAAAAAAAAGGTTATAAATTATTATTAAATCAATAACTATTTTTTGTACATTCCTTTTTATTTGAGCAAGGAGCACTTACTAACTAATATTTCAGTGAAAAGCAAAATTGAGAAAATTATGCAAAGATTTTATTACACACAAATAGATAAAAACATCTACTAGTACAATCAGGCACAGAAGTACAAGACTGGTAATTAATAGCTCAGAGATAAGTTTGCTGCGAGCAAACCGCAGTTATCGAGCTACAGAATACTACAGATATAAGCTACAGACGTACAGAATACGTGGTTAGAGTCTATTATTTGAACACTTCCTGTATTTGCAATCATGCCCCACTTCATTCGTAATACAGGGTGACTTTTCAAGTACTTGTCAATTTATTAAAGTAAACTATAGAACCATATAAAACCCCATCTTAGTCGTATTTCTTTGAAGGTAGTGTTTTTATTAAATGTTCCAAAATATCTTAAATCGTAAGTCGATAAAGAATTCTGCTTATGTTCGTGCCCAATAGTGACTTCTACACTTATACTTCAACTCGTGCAATAATGGTGTCACGTGCGCTGGCGTATTTTCCCACGAATCAAGTAAATTATAAATTTTAAAAACATATGTATTTTTTGCATTTCTTTTTCTTCTTTATGTTTATCTACCTTCAGTTCCTGATACCAGGTCGCTCTTCAAAATTTCGCGAGTGCTTGCAAAATCACCCTGTATAGTAATCGTGCAATTTTTAAAACTTACGAGAAAGCTTTCTTTGTATCCAATAAAAGAACCAATTTAACTAAAAACTCCCACATTAACCAGATTGTAAGCTCTCAAGTGGCCATGAGGAAAATTCCATCAGGGCAAAAGACAAAAGAGGAAAAACAGAAAAACATACTTTGAATAACAAATTAAAAAAGTAATAGGCTATTATTCTGGGAACGACTTGCCATCGAGATATCAGGGGCGGAATTGTTTTTCGAAATTAAAATACTTTGAGGTGAGCGAATAAATATCAGCATTCGTTACTTTAAATTGAGAATGTATCTGTTTACTCGTTGTCCTTTTAAGTGTTTCTGTTTTTACGGTTTTTAAAACAAATATACTCTATCATTATACTATACACGGGTGGCATTATTACCTTGCTGTTCTTTAAAGATTTAAATCACTGATTTAGCAAAAATAACAGTATTTCTTCCTTTACCGTTGCAGCTTAAAAAATATTTAAATAACTTTCCTTTAGCAAAATCCTTTGCATTTCTAGAACCGATCCGACTTATCCACAAGCGCTTTAGTCAAGAATTCCAAATATTGAAACGGAGAATCAACAGTGTCCGAAAACGATAAATAATGCCGCTATCCTTTGAGAAAATCGGCAAATTTGAACAGGGCCAACACAAAAGTTGGCCCATTAGCCGGGCCATAACCCTGGGTACTTACATTGCGTGATAAATGGTAATGCTGTTTTATAGACACTCGATAGTTTATCGATATAAACTTAAGACGTGGTATTGTTATCGACAAGTTACATCAGCTGGCTTATGTTTCAAAACGCTTCTGCAGTGATGCTGTAAAAGTTGTTATTTTTTGTCTGCATTTTCACATTAGAATTGCCATCACTAAACATGTTGACTAGTTTTCACGATTGCGTTTCAATGCAAAGAAAAGTTTGTTAAAATTTGTTATACTTTCCTACAGTTTCCTTATTTATTTGTGTAAATTTATGTTAACTTAAATGAGTTTTGACAGTTCAGAAAGGTCTAGTAGTAGTAGTAGTCTAGTGTGTATGTGTGGGACTGAAACGAACTTTTCAGCGTTAATTCCCGATTACGTGTTGTTCATCTTGACTTATAATGTTCTTTGTGGGCATATAATACGAGTATTCCTAATGTAGATAAATTGGACATGACGATTTAGTCATATAGACTACTCGTATGTTCTAAATTCAGCAAAACTAAACCAAACTATTAAATTTTATGATAATTCTTGAAACTATCGACTGTCTGACATCACTATTGACAATCGGCCAATAGTTGAATGGCCATAGATCAGAACTGTCGAATGATTTTTAATGTATATGTGGGACTGAAAAAGTTTTTGAAATTGTGGAGGACGAGTTATTACTCTGTATAGGGTGGATTATGGTGAAGTTTCCGCGGGTAGAATTTATTAGGGTTCAGTGTCGGGGTTTCCGAGTAGTGGTTTTGATAATCAACTTGGCACTAAGTTGATAGTCGTTTAAATGATATTGGAAGTGAAATAATTGTTTTGGATATAATTAAATTTAATCTAAAGGTCCGTTAAGCAGTTACGGTAACTGACGTTGATATCAGTCGTTAAGCCTACTCGAAGGCCTAACGGTGGTTTGATAACATCTGTCACAAAAAAAAAGTACTAATCTTACACACCTCCAGCTATCCACACTGAGCCTGCTTGTGGAGTATGGCTTTCGCCACCTCATAGTTGAGACGAGGCTTGAAGACAGTTGCTCTTTTAGACCTATTTCAACAGCAACAAACGAATTTATGCGAACGCTTAGCCAAAATAATTGGAAGGCTGGAATAACTTTCTCCATCACTCCCACAGGAGAGGAGTAATCTTAAACAACCTTGGAGGACATTAATTCGTATCCTTAAGTCAACTTTTTGTGAACCTCTCCCCATGGGGGTTGAGAAGAATTTCAATTACCTTGAGATGTGAGATTTATTCACATCGATCTTGGTATATATTCAATGTAATAATGTAATTATGAGTTTCAACAGAATTGTTGAAACTCATAATTACAGGCATTATTATGCATTGATTATTATTTGAAAAAGAATATAAACGGCCCATATACGTCCCACTGGTCGTCACAGGCCTCACCTCAATTATGAGGGGGCGCGGGCCATACTCCAACACGCGGGCTCAGTGCAAATTGTTGGAGGGCTGTGAGGTCAGTGAGAAACCTTAATGTCGGATGTTATCAAGCCGCCCTAAGGCCTCCGACTTGGCTTAACGACTGACATCTAGCGACTTCAAACGGGTCCAACTGCTTAACGTGATTTCCAAAGCACGGAGATGCCCGAGAAATACACCACTTTTAGGTCGGATTCGGATGTATTGATTCCTTGATTTCTTTTTCATAAAGCGCAAATATGCCGCTTCGGAATCAGTAGAGAAGAGGAGCAGTAGTAATTAGTAGAAGTAGGATATGTTTTTTTCATGATCATCATTTTGATTCCGACTGTACCTAGTATGAATTAAAAGTGTGCAATAAAATTATTTCATGTGTTTATCATGTAAAATCTTCCTTGTTCAAATTCAGTTCTAGCTTCAGTCATTTTGTTCAATTGTTTTTTTTTATTCTCATTTTATATAATGTCTTTTTTTTACACTGTTGCACCGCCTACTATATTTTTCTGCTTAGCCCTATGGTTGATTGGTAGAGAATGCCTTTTTCGGCATTAAGTCCGCCATTTGTAACAATCTCATTGGTGTGCAATATATAATAAATAAATAAAATTCAATACATGCGATGGTGGTGGTTTCGACCAACCAACATTTCGTGAGTCGGCAGCAAAATTCACTTAAGGTCACTGTGCCACAAAAGCAAGATAAATTACTCAAACACCTGAGACCGTCCAATGTAAATTCCTTACAAGTCGAGAGGGCAGGATTTCATCCCCATTGGAATTAAAACTCAAATGGAATCCATTTTATAATTTTCCCAACCTACGAATAGCTCTTGTGCACCTTATTACTAGTGGCTGTAGGTTCGGAATGTAATTACGCGGCCTGGATGGAATTTTCAACGCTTCAGCTAATAGCTTTGAAATGATTATTGTTATTATTATGGTTATAGCATTTTTATTGAGAGGAGTCATTATTGTATTTTATTTTGCACATGAACTGGGAAGAGGTTTTTAATGATTGCTTGCTTAGGCATTTTCTTAACTGCTAAATATCCGGTCACAATTTTATTGTGATGAAAAAATTAGACAAGGTAAGTAACATGAACGGCCTATTTACGTCTCACTGCTGGGCACAGGCCTCACCTAAACGATGAGGTGGAATGAGCCATACTCCAACACGCGGGCTCAGTGCGGATTGTTGGAGGGGTGTGAGGTTAGTGAGTAACCTTAATGTCAGATGTTATCAAGCCGCCCTAAGGCCTCTGACTAGGCTTAATGACTGAGGTCTTGCGACGTCCACCGGGACCAACAGCTTAATGAAAAAAATAAAATGAAAAAATGAAAACTTACTGGTATTTAGAGAGGGACTATTCTGGTGATCGTCTAACCAATTCTGGTGAAATGAGGTACATAACAAATTGCATCTCTTGATTGATTAAGGATGCCCATAACAGATAATAATATAATGAATCAAGATGAATCATTAATCCGTAAAAAAAGTTTTACGGAACGGAATGTTTTATCATCTGATTTATACTTTTGCTTTGCAAACAACATTCGATCTGGTCCAATATACGACTGGTAGAAACTGCATTGGTTCAAAATAGGTTGAGTCCACTCTTAGTCAAAATATTTCTATCATTAAAGGTTAATGTCCTAATACACCTACATAGGATTTTGTATAAATAACCAATATCGTTCGTTCTAGACCACTTGATAGGGAATATTTTAAATATCTAGTCCACCTATAGCACTATTTTTGTGTGTTAAAATCCTACTAATGTTATAAATTCGAAAGTTTGTATGTGTGGATGTGCCGTGTTGTTCTTTCACATAAAAACTTCTGGATGGATTTTAATGAAATTTTACAATAATATAGCATATGCATCTGAATAGCACGTAGGCTACATTGTAGCTATATCTGTATCTGTAAATATATCTGTATTAATTGTAATACAGATATAATTCACTTTTTTTGTAATCTGAGTCCACGCGGACGAAGTCGCGGGCGGCCGCTAGTATTAAATAAATATTAATTTAGAACCACTAGCTTAGAACTTACTTCGACTATTTCAAATAAACCTGCGCCAAATACCTCTTTCTTAGTACTTACTATTTTTGTTTGTTAAAAAGAAATACAACCACCAACTTCGAACTTACTTTGACTTCTAAAATAAAACTGCGCCAAATGTTAGCTTATCACATCTGAAAAAATGCAGCTCCCATTTCAATTTAAACTCTTTGCCAACTCCCACAAATGTCCGGGCTATACGTTACTGTCTGAGTGTCCCGTCTACATCGGCTCTTTAATAGGCTGTTAAACTTGGGCAATAACACAAAGTCTGCAGTTGACATTAGCATTCATCCGGGTGCACTGTTTCATACTGTGAGTATGGTGTAGGCTTGGGGAGGAACTGTATTAAAAGACATTGGCTTTCGTTTGGTTGATTTAGATTTTTAAAATTATATTGTGGCCAGAATATAGTCTCTGTCTGCTTGTTTTTGCGTAGTAAACAAAAAACTGCCTTTTGCGTCTAGAGATATCATGTAAATGAACCTTACTATAAAATCTGATCAAGCTGTCTTTAGACCCAGTGGTCTAGGTCGAGGTAAAAACTGCGTATCTTAATAAGTGATAAATTTTAAGTGTGCGTTGCCGATTTGGTGTTTTCAGTGAGTTACATTTTCCACTTCATTAAAAACCACTTTATAACAAGTGCCACCGCTTGCCCTGTAATAAGTAAAAGCGAATTTGATGCTTATTATTCCTTCTATTTCTTCAGAGATGTGTGAGGCTGTGAAACAGAGTAAAGCTGAAAGAGCTGAGGAATCTTTCTGGATTCCTGATTGTTGAAGGTCGTGATGAGGTGAAATCAATTTGTGTAGACGTTGTTCGAATCCATGGCGTCGTGAAGCTCGCCGTGGAGCTTTCCATTCATCAATCACCATACCGACCGTAGCATTCCGTTTTCTAACATTGGAGAGTTAGCAAATTGTACAATGAATACAAAGAAGCTGTTACTGCCAGACTAGAACTTAAAACCGAGCCAGCTAGGCCATAATCTGGCCACTAAGCCACGACGCTCTTTTTATATTTTGTTTGCTTTACTAATTTACAGCTTTGCCAAACTACAAATGCAGTTTGTCGGCAGACGTCCTGCGCGACGCTTTTGAAAACCATACAACGTATTTATTTTGGAACTTGCTAAAATTCCATAACCATAGATAGAAATGAGAGGAAGTGGCGAAGATAAGTAAAGGTTTCAGGAAGTCAAGTAGAAATAATTGCGAGAAAGATAAGTATCGCAAACTTGGAGACGGAGGACAAAAGAACTCCCGAGTTTGATGAAGAGCATCGATTCAGATGAAAGAATAATAAAGGTGAATCTTGCTTAAAAGTTTTAATTATCTTACTTTTAAATATTGTTTTGCTGAGGTAGACTGATAATTTTGAATTAAACTTTCAGGTTTTGCCCGTATCTATTGAACTTTCAAAACAATGACGGCTGAGGGAAAATTCTGTTATCTTTGTAATTAACTTTCAAATTTTTAAGTTATTTGATCGTTTAAATCGGTTGTGTTCTGTAATATGATATAACCACCAGCAAAGTTTGTGTTGATACTCAGGAGAACCGGCAGAAATTGAACATACTTAAGTGTAAATTACCAACTCGTACACAACACTAAGAACTATATTTGAACCAAATACTATTGACTTCGTTCATTCCATATCCCTAACTCATTCTCTGAAAAGAATGAACCTACAGCTGAACCATTTTTGTAATTTCAACTTTGCTTCACACGAAACAAGGTTTTGTTGCAGCAATTCCAAGTCATTCCGTGCAACCAGAACAAAATTCAAATTAGTAGGTAACCAAGCATTTTTGTGTTTACCGATCTATTCTAATGAAGCAGTCACCTGAACGACACAAGTGGCTAAAGGACCGGGCAGGGCGGCCATTGCCGAAGCCTCTGTAATTACCATCCAATTAACTCCTTTGTACACCGACCGACAAACACACCACTCTAATTTACTATGAATGCATCCGAGTTTACAAACTGGCTAGGCTATTTGTAAAAGTAAAATCACAATCTATTATTATGGCTAGGACTGTAGGTTGTGGTCGAGTAGGGAGATATTTTAGTTATTTCATTAAAAAAAGCTCTAGTTACTATACTCTTAATATTCTCTTCTTTTTGTAAATTAAAAAATCAAATTAATTAATTTATTAATTAGATAATATACATGGGAAACACCCAGACCAGTACAAGTTCGTGATCACGAATGTTTGTACTGTGCGGAGATCGACCCCGTGACCTTTGGTGTAGTAGCGAACCTTTTAACCATTACACCATGCCGGTCGTTGGTGGCAAATTATAAGATGAACACATGAAAATAACGAAGGTAGAAATCGTCTTAGCTGAAATGACGCACACCTCCACTGCATCTACGCAAGCAAGCACTCTTGGATGCGTAGATGCGGTGGAGTGGCGTGTCATTCTAGCTCAGACGATCTCTACTCGTAAATTGTAAACATTATAAATATCCATCACATTACAATTTTTTACGACAGCCAAAGACATTTTTTACTACAAATTCAAAAAGCCAACGCACTCCCTCAGATTGCTCGAGTCAGTTCTTACAATAACACTTCACGAACACAAAATGATCACAAAGTTGAAACTGGAAAACTTGAAACGTACTTTGATGTCTGCATCCAGGACGGCTCTCAGTTTTATGTTGGAAAGTATTGTTTCTTTATAGATATCCATTCGAACCTGGCCCGTCTCTTATACTGATGTTAAACTAGAACTGCTTGCGAGTTCAGGTTTTTATGGGGGGAAGTTTACATTGTTTTGGTGCTAGAGCGTAAAAGGTGAGACAAAGAGGGGAGTAGTGGTTCCGTCTGCTTTACTTCACTTTGCGTGTGCGTCATTCCCAATTCAAAAAACCGGCCAAGTGCGAGTCGGACTCGCGCACCGAGGGTTCCGTACAAACCTGCAAGGTTTATAAAGTTCGTTCATTACGACAATCGAGTCATAACTATGGTATTTTTATTGCAAAATGAAATTCATAACATTACAATGGGGAAATTTAAGACAAAGATCTCTTTATCGTTTCTTGAATCCTTTATTTTATATTAACACATATCATTTATCTATAATATAACTGAAACACTTATACTAGCCTTGCAGCAGACTTGCGAAAGTCCTTTAATTAAGTTATTTATTTACTAAGTTTTTTTGCCCTCCCCATACATAGTATAATAACTCGCGGTCATTGCTGTAACTACAATTATGTTTACAATCACAATTTTTTTGGTGGTATAACTACTTAAAATTTTAAGCTTTTCTGATTTTTTCTGTTACCTGTGCTGTAAGCTATTGCTTCTTACCAAATTTCGAGATTCTATGTCAACGGGAAGTGGTCTTTAGGTTTTAATTCCCTTGCGTGTAGTTGCGAGTTTCAAAATAAGCGGTATCAATGGTTGTACTTTTGCGTTTTGCGTTTTTGCGTTGACTTAGAATTTTTTTTTTCACGGGTTAAAGGCAATTAGATCTAAGTATTTGATATGAATTTCAACTTGATAGCTCTACGCGTTCATGAGGAAAAAAGTAATAAGTTTATATTTATTAAAAAATAAATATATATTTTGTAATGTAACTAAAAATTTAAGGTTTTCGGAATTTTTCCTTTATGTGTGCTATAAAACGTTGCTTCATGCCAAATTTCAAGATTCTAGGTCGACTGGAAGTACCCTTTAGGTTTTGATTCCCTTGCGAGTACTTGCGAGTTTGAAAATATGCAGCTTAAATTGCTGTTTCTTTTGATTGCATTGACATAGAAGTTTGATTTTGTTACAGCTTAAAGGTATTATAGACCTAAGTATTTGGTATGAATTTCAATTTGATACCTTTACGCGTTTATGAGGAAATGGGTAGTAAGTTTAAAATTATTAAAAAAATATATATTATGTGATGTAACTAAAAATTTATAGTTTTCGTAATTTTTCCTTTATCTATGCTATAAGACGTTGCTTCGTACTAAATTTCAAGATTCTGAGTTCACGGGAAGCACCCTGTGTTGAAAATTTGCGGCATAAACGGCTGTATCTTTTGATTGCGTTGGCTTAGAAGTTTGATTTTTTCACAGCTTCAAGGGACAGTAGACCTGAGTAATTGATATAAATTTCAGCTTCATACCTTCACGCGTTCCTGAGAAAAAGGGTCTTGACAGACGGACGGACGGACGGACAGACGGACAACAAAGTGATCCTATAAGGTTTCCGTTTTTTCCTTTTGAGGTACGGAACCCTAAAAAAGACCAATACATCCATATGAAGTCATTTCGTGTCTTGTTGTGAGAAAATACAGATATTTATATATCTAACGCCTGAATTTTAAATCTCTACTGTGTGGGTTTTGTGCCATCAAACGTGTGGGATTGAACTTCTTCACGTGAAAAACTTAGTCTCGGTGATGAACTCGGGCTAAGCGTAAGTCAATTTTGCAATTCGAAATGATTAATCTTTAGAGTTCGTTCTTAGGAGCGATTTTATATTGCAACGACCTTGACTTGTTGAGTATACCCATATATGATGGATAATGTTGTATGACATAAAGCATCGTCCGTCGGGACCAACTTCCCTTGCCTTTTTTTAATGCATCCAATCGTGCTTCTACAGCATAATGATTCTGCCAATGTCAAGTGGTGCTTCCCTTGCCTTGCGAATCACAAAGATGTCTGAAAAATACATCACAAAATTTTAGTAGGGTCTGGTCACTCAGCCCATTTCCGACTTGGAGTGTGTTGTATTACAGTAGCAATCATTTCCAATCCACTGTCTGAACTGAGCCAGATGCTATATGTACAGACCGAAATATTGCCTGGGTTCATTAACAAAACGTCCTACGTCACAATTAAGCCTACGAATTACTCCGCCGCGTTAAGTGCAGGTGCCTATGCGACAAGGTGTCCACCAGAACTGGCAGGACAATAATAACTACAAGATAAATGGATTATTGTTTGATAGCCTGTTATCAGATTAAAAGGAAGAACAATATTTCTGTCTTTGTTCTGTTTTAATGTTTTTTTTTCACTTTTACTTTTGGTGTCTGGGGTTCTGCGATTTTCCATTTGTTCACTTTGAAATCATTATTAAATTGAATTATCCATTTTTCATGTATGTTCCTCTATTTTTGTAGGTTACGAGTTGTGTTTTTTTTCTCAAATTTGACTCACGAGACATTATTCCTGACCGAGACATGAATTGGTGTGATAACTATATCCCTAATTATTGTTTTCATAGTAGAAGTTAGGCTTAATTTAGGATGATTACACACTTTTAATTAACTTTCCCGACACATTTGGGCGTCGTCGATATTGGTTGAGAAAATAGCGCTTGCATGCTGTTAATAATCGGTTAGTACGCTAGGTTTTTTAGTAAAACTATACCTTCGATCGCTCGTAGGAAAACAAAACAGTCCTCAAATGCACAAAAGCCGTATTCACTCTAGCCCAGCTTCACTCAGCGCGGAGGATCCTTAGGAAGAGGGCCACAATTAGGGCGGGAGGGCACTCGATTGCTGCAGGATATTGTGCTCGGTGAGGTGCTAACGGCACGCACTTAATGACTTGGTAATGAGACTAGGAATTCATATTGAGAGCTTTGCAGCTACGAAGAATCTAACCGTTTTATTTCTTGATAGTATGCTTCAATATGCGATTTGACTGTTTTTTGCTTTAAACGCTTTTTTAATGTTTTATTCTAACGAATCACCATGTTTTTAATAGGTAAGTAGATTTTATGGGACATAAGTGTGTATATCAGTACCACACATCTATATAGCACAAGCTCGTTACGATGCTTAGTATAGTAATTTAAAAGGGTTTGCTTGAATAAAACAAATATACCATCATGCTTATTCCCTGATGGGGTAGTCATAGACCACATTTCGGTACTTGCTGCGATCCTGGCACACTTTTTGCTTCTCTTCCACTTTTATAAGTATCTATTTATCTATACACTCGTTGAACAGGTTGATCATCTTCAATCAGTCTGTTCATCTGACTTTCTCTTTGTATATTTTCATCATCTCAAACTGCATAAAAATATCGAAAAATTTTAAAAACAAATATTCAGTGCTCGCTCTTGCATCTTTCCAAAAAAAAACTCTGTGTGAAGATATCCCAGAGCTTTAAGTAAATAAGCTTGTCAAATGTATTTCCAACAAAATCTACTTCCTTTTCTCGTTCTTGCTAAAGCCAAAGCTATCTATATCTATATAAAGCAATGTCCTAGAACAAACACTAGGCAGCTCGGAGCGACACTGTTTAAAATTGAAACAGGGCGCGGTGAGAGCACCAATCCACTTATCACTCCCCTGTATTTGCTCTCATAGAGTAGATTACAGTAAGATAGGAAGTCAGGCTTCTATCAAATATAGTCAGAGATCTAGTATTTTAATATAGTGTATTTTGGCAGCTAAAAGTTATGTGTAGTTCGTTTTTGCCCGAAGAATGGAGAATATGACGACGTTTCTCAAGATAAAGCTGAAGTGGAATTTTTTCCAGAATTATCGACCTTGCGATAAATTTCAACGTCTTACCACTAAATTCTGAAACTTAAATCGAACTTGAACCCCCTCTGTCCTGTAACACCATGTCTTGTCCTGTAACACCATGTCTGTACATATAACGAAAGTAGCTATTCTCGTGAACTACTTGCGAAACGTACGAAGCACCAGTTCAAGCCCACGCGTGGATCTCCAATAACTACCTGCTGCAGTCATGGCTTTACTCAAGGTCCGTGCGCTTAGTTGGGAACACCGAAAATTCTGGGTTCAGCTTCTTAGCCTAAATGGCCCAGGCATTTGTAGCAAACTGAGGTCCATTTTATTTAGGATATCGTGACACCGCTGTCCTATTGCTTTTCTTTGTTGTTATTTACCACGTTTTTTGTGTTAATTTTTTATGACTTCTTTATTTCCCAATATATTATCTACTAGCGGCCGCCCGCGACTTCGTTCGCGTGGACTTAGGTTAAAAAAAAGTGATATTTCTTTATAAATTGTAGCCCATGTCCTATTCAGATGCATAAACTATATTATTGTAAAGTTTGATTAAAATCCATTTGGTAGTTTATACGTGAAAGAGCAACACGCATCCACACAAACAATCTTTCGCATTTATAATATTAGTAGGGTTTAGTTCCTACTTAGTCACTTTTCGATTCTATTTCAAGGTACCAACTGAGTATTTTTCCAAACCCTACTTAAACTTCCACAAATTAATTCACTCGTAATTTTAATCCCGAACAAAGCTACCAGGGTATAGTCCGCTCTTTTGTTACTCGAGTCACAAAGGCGTTTTGGTGCAGAAATAAAATCAACCCCCGCCCCTTTCACAATTTCGCGCGAAATTCCAAGATGCCTTAAATTCTAGAACCACTCGAACCTAACCTAGGTTCAGAACGACTGCGCTGGACCTAACTCTGAATAAATTTAAAACTGTTTTGCGAGACGCCGGCAGCCGGACTGTGTCGTTTGAAGAGACTTTTGCAAGTTCAAACCTTTTGTCTCTGTTATAAGAGTTAGTGACTAAATTATCTTTATTCGCCATAAAAACACAAGTCTTATTTTTTAACTCTCAATAGCGTTACATTTCAATGTAAGTTCGTTTTATTGCACGGTATCTGTGTATACCTAATTGCTGCTGTTATATACCCTCATTGGACAAGATAGAAGAGCTAGAGGACGAAGTTTCTAAACATCCTTCAGTAGGATGATTTCGCCTTAATTGTAACTGAATCATGTATATTAATACTATTTTAAGTACTTTCACTAACCTCTAACCTCGTCTCAAAATTAAATGCAGCCAATATAAATCATAACTTCCATATAGATAAGCTAGATAACGCAAAATACAGTTTAATTATTTTGTCTGGCTTGAACGGAACATCAGATACCCTTAATTTAATATTAGTTGTGGATACATGTTTCGCCTACTTACTCGTATGTATTATACACGTTATTGTGTAGGTACCGCAATTTGATACTTCGTGAGGATGAGGGTTGGGCTGAATTGTATCACACATTTGGTAGTCGGCATTTTGCTACTGACTCCAATGATATAACAATAAAAAAGACGTAAATGAAAATGCCAGTACTGACGCGAAATCAAAAACGGTTGCCCCATTTGATTATAAACACAGCTTTTTAAAACGATGACTGATATAGCTCGAAGAACAAATGCCATTAGTTTTTTATTCATTTCTTTTGCAAAGCCCAACTTTCTGTTTCTTGCAGCAAATCCTCTACCGAAGGTTGTCTGGTAGAGATGCCGCTTTGTAGCGATAAGGCCGCCTGAATTGAACAAAGTAATGTCCTTTTAAGTGCAATGAAGATTACTTATACTTATATTCTCAGTTGGAGTGTGGCCTGGCTGCGGAACGTATAAATATTAAGACTGTTGTTTTGTTTTTTATCTTTAACTCGTTTTTGCTGCGATCGAGAAGCAGTAACCCTTACTTATAGCTTGGTAGTCCAACAAGCGAGAGCAAGGGAGAGCGCCGTGGCCCAGTGGTTGAACACTTTTGCTCGGAACCCGATGATTCCAAGATAAAATCTGGCCGGAACACACCTTATTTGTGTTCTTGATGGAAAACACCGATATAAAACCATGCAACCCGGATAACGGCGGTCAGTTCGCCCCTTGCCACGTTGGGTTCAAATTCCCTCGGCGAAATGTGGCCTTCTAAATGTTCCGTTCACCATGACGGCAACAATCAGTGTGCCTCTGACTAACCCATTAGGGATATGGCCGTGAGGGTATGTCCAACAACATTTTCTTAGTAAAGACATCGAAAGCTTCAAATCGCATCTCAAACCGTAATAGCATCACGCATTACAAGTCAGCCGGGAGACGTACCGGGGTAATCACCCCACCAGGTGGGGGGGAAATTACTTAGTGCGGGGGTGGGGTAGATCGGTGCTGGCGGGATATAGCTTTAAACTTACTTCGTTTTACATAATGTACCTAATTGCTAACGCCTCAAGTTATATGACGACAAAACCATTTTGGTTGTACCACAAGTCTACTAACTTAGTTTTAGTTTCTGGAAAAAGTAGTCATATGAATTATCTTATCTAACAATTGCGTGGACGAAATGAAAAATATTAAACAAGAGTGGGTATACAAACTACTACTTGATCGAATAGACGAACGTATTGTCAGCCATAAAATTCTTACAATATTTCTTCAACTACAAGTAGCTACGAGTATAACAAATAAATTGAACAGTGATATGAAAAGTTTTCCTTATGTTTTATTAAGACAAATATTTTCTCCAAAGATATCATAGAAACAATAACCATTCCTTTTTCATTTGACATCAAGTTCGTTTACAATCGGTTTTCGCGATCACATTGTGTGAAGATTATAAACACATTTTTTCTTGTCTAGAACTAAGAGTTGTAAAATTGTGTTACCAGTACAAAATCCTTCAGTAAACACGCTCCCATCGGGCACAATGGGAGTGAACACGTGAAATGAGATGTCTCATAACACTGGGATACGAGTCTGCTCGCGCTGTTGGCTGCACTCCCGGTAACGACGGAATTTTCGATACTGAAACAATTATTTTAAATAAATAAAGTACTTGGTCATTCAAGCTCAAGGTCACTAATGAGCTAGCGATAAATGGAAAAAATGCAATGAGTACAACAACAACAAGGAACAATAAAAAACAAAATAGAACGAGTTGTGCATAATTGATTTAGAATTAATAGCACGGACGTAGCCCAGTGGTTAAATTATTTGAAGCGCCAGTGCAGTGAAATTAAATTGCTAGATTTTGAGTAAATACAGAATAGGATGTCAGTTTCAGCCGGGTGGCAGTTGTCAGTGCATGCCACGTTACAACGAACTGGATGGAAGAGAAAGCAAAACAGTATGCAGTCAGAACAGTCCGCGAGCTTGACTGCTTCATCAAGGTTTACATACAATTTTCCACTAATACCTACTAGGCAATACCTGACTAGGAAAAGCTAACAATAATAACTGTCCAGCACAAACCTGCAATAGTTTATCAAGTGTACTTAACTATACATCACTTTACTTTACATTGCTGTATGAAGCCTTAGTGAAAGTCACGGGTCACCAGTGACGGCGTCAACCTGTAGTAAGTCTATAAAAAAACAACACAAAAGTATTTAAGTACCTTGTAACAATACCGTTTTTCGTTCTGAATCAAGTTTTAAAACAAGCAGATAAATATTAACAGCAATTCATCGCTAACAGTTTGTTTTCTTTTGTGTTACTACGTTTATTAATCACAAACATATTGTTTGTTTTGATCTTTTATTATTAATGGTTATTGTAATAAAACATGAAAAATGTGTGTTGCAATAAGTGATTGAAGCCAGTGTTTGCAAAAGCTAAAACAAGTGATCCATTATTTTAAAAGCTTTTAATTTTTTGATAACCGGCGTCGGAATATCATGTTGCAATTTAATATTATACGAACTCGAAACTGAATAAAAATTCAAAACTAGTTTATTTATTTAGTTCTGAGGCTGCTTACAGTTAGGTTGCCGTAAATATTTCTGAAAGCTTATAATATTATATTACCTTACTTATATTAGAAACTTTTTTTTTCCATTTGGTAATTAGTCAAAAAATGAGGAAAGCGTCGTGGCCCAAGGCTAAAGGCACCCATGGTCCCGAATTCGAGTCTGATCGGAACATCTAAGTACTTGGTTTTCTTTCAACGACATGTGGCTAACTTGCTGCTGACGGAACAACTAGTGATTCAATAACGGCAGTTGGCCATCGTTTCAGCACTTTGGATTGAATTTAGCTGAGTGAAGTGAAGGCTTCAAGCGTTCACCATGCCTGTAATAGTCCACGGGTTGGTCACTTGGTCATTGTAAGCATAATTAATGTTATAATACGAGATTAGTTATTGTAACCGCCAAGAACCAAGAACATGAATAACTCTCTCATTAATCAAGCAAGCTAAAATGGAAATGGACAACGGCCCATGCCGTAGGAACAATAACCACTTATACATTTAAAAGTGTTTTTGAGTGAAGATCTTTTGAAAAGGACACCCCCATCTGCTAGTGAACGTCTGCAGAATGGAACCAGTCACTTTCTACATATTATGTCCAGCAGTGAGCCGTTGGACCGGTTCATCCTATCTAAAGAGAGACGTCAAGTGTCCAAGATTTGTACGATATCAGGCTGGTAATGATGATGAAATTGTGCAAATATCAAATGTAAACTTTACAGTACACTGCATTACAACCTCAGAGCAATCCGGTATTTATCTAAAAGATCCCAGTATCAAGTAACAAGTAAACAAGGCCGATAACTACGATCCGCGCACGGCTGCGCGCTACGTGGCCGGAATGCTGGCCCTGACAGATGTGCCCGCGCGATATTAATAATGTGATAAAAATATTAATATCATACGTTATTTAAATTTAAATTGGGTATATTGTTTTAGAATTCTCTTTTAGAAGGGCCTGTTGGAGAAAGTTTTTATATGGCGAAATTGTGATAAAAATCTTTGATCGACCGATATAGATAAGTTGATTTGCGTTACCTGAAACCCTTAGGCTCATTTTCGGTTGTTGAAGGTAAAGCGTACCAACTCTTTCTGTGAGATTTAGGCTTTCAATCAAGCCGACGACTGACATTCTACTGTAGACATGCAGTAGCATCATGTGCCTTTATTAATATGCTCGAAATATTCATCCCTGAAATTTTGTCTGGTTGGTCAACCATCCCCGATATTGAATGCATTGCTCAGCATCGGTAATTACAACAACATGCTGTTTCATATTCAACTGTGATTCTCATTCTTTTGCCGTCTACACTAGTTTTTAGATTGGGTCATTTTCGCGTAAAGTGACATTGTTAATAAATAGTTACTAAGTCATCTTATCCTTACTTTTTAAGCCATATCTGCGGTATCATAAGTATGAAGCATCCCACCAGTGGCTTGTGGGTGTATGGTGTTTGTAGCCTCTGTGGGCTACAAGAAATGAGCAGCGACCATTTGTAGCGTGTGAAGGCCACCAGCATTCCATGTGCAAAGGCATTTTGTGGCTATGGCGTGTGGCCCGACTGCCCTTAGTCAGTCGCGTGAAGAAATGACAAAGACAGTGTCGCTCAGGATTCTCAACTGTCAGGCCCAGACTCCACCAGAGCTGAGCGGAGATGTGCGGCGTTGAGCTGTGTTTTCAACAACCAACAGAATCACATCTCCACATCTCCATGTGTGAATAACGCAATTCCATTGGTTGTTGAAAACACAGCTCGACGCCGCACATCTCCGCTCAGCTCTGGTGGAGTCTGGGCCTCACTATCTCATAATACAAAGTACCGAATGCAGTTTGTGTACAGAGAGTGCGCCTCTGTGGCACACTGTCCGTGACAGATATTAAACTCGCGTCACAAACGACTAGCCGTTATATAATTAAACCGTTGAATGAATGTGCCGCATTCGTTATGAATTATGGACGGGAATATAGTTTAGGGTGCAAAGTAAAGATAAAGGGAGCTTTTAGCAAGTTATACTGGGGATGAAATTGTAATTAATTGTGTCAGTTGTGTTGTTGGATGTCAGACTGCAAGGTGAACGGATTATAGTGATGGAAACCTCGATATCTCATAGACTACCGACGTCATACGGCTGGTAGGACAAAATAACTAAGTTTTGATAAATTAAATAATTATCATCGTCAACAGTCACACGATTTCTACTGCTGAACTTAAGTCTAGATTTCTATAGCGGCCGGTAACAAGCGGCCTGAATCCATCGAAATACAGCGATCTTCATCAAGTCATCCTTCCGTCAACCTTATTTAAAAGGTGTTTATTTCATAACCGTAATATTTCTATATTTCTTCCGAGTGTTAAAGGTATATCTGCCTTTAACATTTATGGAATCACCCCATCTCATAGGGTAAATATACCAGAAGGTTCGGCCGGTCTGTTGATGGTCTCGCTAGCTCAATTATAAGAGAGGATAAGAGCAATCGCCCGGTTTGCGAAAGACGCGGGCTCGATTCCCGCCTGGAGCCAAGAACGATTGTCTTTTTCTTGTTTTCAGATCTTTAGTAAAGATTTAGCATGGAAAATGCTAAAAAAGAATACAAACAATGTTCTAAAAATTGCAAAAGACTGATAACCCGAAAGTTTGCCAAATTCACCGTGAATGAAAAATAATAAAATGCGGTGAATCACACTCGATGAAAAAATAACTGCCATTGAAAATTTACTCCTATCCAAACTAAGCCTTTATTATTAATATTTTTTAGCTTAGCCTATATACTGTCCCGCATGGGCAAAGGCCTCCCCCATATCCCCCAATAATATTAAGCCATATAGAAAAGAAATATCACAAGAACACTATTTCATTAAAAGCTAACTTAGCCATTACTCTTATTCCAGACATTACATTCTATGCACAACAAACGTACGGCCCCGCGTTTCCCGCGACAGATATAATTAAACCTACTATATATCACTAGGAACGTCCGTGTCACGACTCACGCGCTCATTGCGAATACATTACTGCGTCGCGTTGCAATGATAGCGTTTAGATAGACTTGATGTGTCAATGGACTGCGGTTGGCACGTTCGGCGGTTTAGCCGAAATTACGCAATGGTAAATGTTAGGATGTAAACACATTGATGCTAGTTGAAGTGTTTGGTTTTGGACTAATTTGTAATTTTACACCGTGCCCGTGGCGCAATTGTGACAGTGATCGGCGACGATCGCTGTTGTAAAGCAACATACGCCGGGTCGGAAAAGGGATGGGTGACCACCCCGACCGAAATTTAGTGATGTGTATTTCGGGCATCTCCGTGCTTCTGAAGGCACGTTAAGCAGTTGGTCCCGGCTGACGTCACAAGATGTCAGTCGTGAAGCCTAGTCAGAGGCCTTAGGCTGGCTTGATAACATCCGACATTAAGGTTGCTCACTAACCTTACACCCCTCCAACAATTCCTTTTTTAACCTTCTGTGTCTCACTACTGGGCAAGGGTCTGCTTTGAAACTTTCTCTTTGAAGATTTCTGACCAGATTTCCACTCGCATGCACTGTCTAACCACTTGACCACGGTGGTCTCATATTAACTATGCTATGTTAAACTTTAGTAATATAACCTTTTCAATTTACGAACGTGTTTAAGGCTTAATCGGCGTTACCGACCGCAATCTCCGCACTAAAGGCTAGTATCAAAAACCAATTACGTTTGGTCAGCGTTACTACAAAAAGGGTTGAGAGGGTGAAAATGTAATAGTAAGAAAGAAAGATCTAATAAAAGCGTTGGAAATAAAACGTGGGCAATAATAGATATTCTGCTGACTAATGCCAAGGTCAGATTTTTCTGTGAACATGGTAATGTATGCGACATCAACGCCCATAGTTTCTAAATGTAGTGCTAGGCAAAGCTTTCTATCAGTAATAACAAGTCGTCGACATTCTGTTCATGATATTCAACTTTCACACCCTTGAAACCTTCCCAAGACTGTCACAAATATTTCAAAACGAAAATTATCCGAATTGCCCTAACCGCTCACGAGTTTTAGCCGAATTTACGAACAGGAAGTCCATTTCATATGACTCAACTTCGCCAGCGTTTTTTTTTTGTGATGTTTATAGCTTACTTCAATAAATATATGGAATAAATAGACTATGATCCAACAAAACAATTTTTCAATTAAAACTAGCAAAACGAAGATTAGCGCGTGCGAACAAACAAACTGTTTAGCTTAAAATATTAAATTGTTATTAATATAATAGATATTAATTAACTCATCTTCTGTCTGCTCTACTGTTCTCATCTCTAGGACGGTTGCGCCTAGTACGAGTGATCGCAGCCATCGGCAGGTTGCAGCGAAGTGCTTTTCGAAATTCAGTCATTGTGAACTCAGGGGTACGTCGGGTCTTCACATCGTCTATCCCACAGTGCCTAAAGACAAAAGTCTTCAATCAGTGCGTCCTACCCGTCATGACATACGGAGCCGAAACGTGGACACTAACGGCACGGCTGGTCCACAAATTTAAAGTCACCCAGCGGGCTATGGAGAGGGCTATGCTCGGCGTTTCTCTGCGGGACCAAATTAGAAATGAGGTGATAAGGCAGAGAACCAAGGTTATCGACATAGCCCACCGGATTAGCAAGTTGAAGTGGCAGTGGGCTGGCCATGTAAGCCGTAGAACCGACAACCGTTGGAGTAAACGTGTTCTTGAGTGGAGACCGCGTCTCGGCAAGCGTAGTGTAGGACGTCCTCGGGCAAGGTGGAGTGATGATTTGCGCAGGATGGCTGGCAGGAGCTGGATGCGAGCAGCCGAAGATCGAGCTCAGTGGCGTGTAATGGGAGAGGCCTATGTCCAGCAGTGGACTGCAACAGGCTGATGATGATGATGATGATGATGATGTCTTATTCAGAGTTTGTAAAATCAAAGCATATGAATGTGACAGACGGCCGCGTTTTGTGGTGACGTTTTGTGGCCCGCTGACGGGGACGCTGACCCTCGAGCCTCTTCAACGACTTACCCTCTTATTCATAAAACTTGAACAGCGCTTCAACAGTATATTATTTTTTTTCTCTTTATCTCTTTCATTCTCGTTGCTGCCACCATTTCCAAGTAAGTGACATAACACGGCAATTGCTTAAACTATGATTTAGCGTTGCGTTCGTTTTTATGAATAAGGGGATTAGAAGTCAGTGTTTTCTATTGCTTTTAGTATGGGGAATTCATCTCCACTCAACCACTCCATTTTTAACTTAACATTAACCCTGTACGCTGCAGTGGGACTTCAAGACAATGTTTAGCTTAATTTCAACATAAATAAATTAATACTTCACACATCCCAAACATAGGTTTATTACAAAAAAGCTAAGTCTAAACTTAAGCCCGGTGGAAATTCAAAAGAACCGAGTGAGTATTAAAACAAAACCAGTATGGCTGATAAGATCTTCCGAGTCTCCAGGAGTTAATCATGAAACTCGGTACCTATTTACATAATGTTTCCTTCATCTACCAAGTTGGGGGATCGGAAACTTTCCGTGCGTAGTGAGGACCACGCTTTGTACGAAACAAGTTTGTCGGGATGAATTAAAAATTATGTTGTGGTTTATGTTTTGGGAAATTTGCGTGTATTAAAGTAAGATTAAAATAAGTTACTAAACAAGTACTTCATCTTGATAAGAAGGTACTTAAACTCTTGTTTCCAAATGTGAAATCAAATATCAACTAGGACCTCACACTGGGACATTTGACCTTAAAATAAACAGACCTATTTTCATATTTATATTGTTGTCTCTAAGTTAACCTCACTTCACGTTTTATCCTCACTCAGATAAAACCATTGCCCTTTTTTACAACAGAGCTATTGTGTTTTTTTTAGATCTTCCTATTTCCACGACCGAAAGCCTTACCTAAACCTAAAAACTATTTGAAAGTACAATAATAACTTTAAACATTTTAGAATATCAATCTTTATAAAAGATATCAACATACATATTTCTAGTTCAAGAAGTAGGTGCCTACCAAATACACAACGTTCGCTAACTGAATTAGCAACATATGCCACAAGTGAGTGCGAAAGGCGATCGCATAGTGGTTTTCGATGTTAGCCTTTCCATGCCTCGGAGAGCACATTAAGCTGTCTACCCTTGCTTCTATCAATAATAATACCAGGGCAACTGAAAAATTTTAGGACTGGCCAGTTGTGACGAAACCTAGAGAAAAAATATTTTTAATACAGTTGCTCAAAAAGTGGTACTTTTCGTAGCTGTTTAGCGTGCGGAAAGTTGGTTTTTCCGCACTAGTGCTTTTTACTTTTCCATTTTTTTTTGATAATGTTAATAAAATCCATACATCCTACCAAAGAGGTTGTCTGTTCAATCACTTTATTTTGTATTTTGATACGTTATTTGGCATTAAAACTGGGAATATAATATTATTAAAAATATTTCAATTGCATAATTGACAAAATAAAGGGTTATTTAGTAACTATTAACAATTAAATTTCTGAAACAGTTTACTTAAAGTTGGCTGTTTGTGTATCAACAATGGCCGCATATTTGTAAGTATGAATGAGTTTCACTTAAAAATACTTGAAATAAAATAATAGGTTTTTATTGCATTTCCATGTTTAAATGCAATTAAATTACTTCTTATATTTTTACTAGGCTGAAAACAACCGATGCCGTGTTAAAAAAATACTGTCAATCCTGAGTTTTTCATTCCCGCTTTCTTTATTTACGATTAGTCACGACTGTCACGATATACTTTGGTTATTGATCGTTTGTTTTACATTTTTCGTACACAAGTATTTAACATATTTTTTCAAAATAGTTTATTTTTACTAGGCTGAATGCAAACAACCGGTGCCTTGAAAAAAAAAAGTTTTTTCATTCCCGCCCTTTTTACTCTTGATTTAATTGTGTTAATGATTCGCATTGGTTTGATATTATTTTTTTCGCAAATGTATTAAAAAACGTTGTTCGATACACGAGCGGAAGTGTCATTTTCACTCGTCCCGAGTCTTGACCCTCGCCTGCCGGCTCGGGCCAAGATGCCTCGAGACTCGTGCAAAATGACATACTTTCCGCACTTGTATCGAAAACTATTTCAAGTTTCGAATTTGGAATTTCTCACTCACTTGATGAGGTCATGTTCTACTCACTTGTCTTTTTTTTTACAAACTGGCAGGAAAATGCGTGTAGATGAAGTTGTGGCTTATTGTTACTGGCTGGTTATCAGCATCAAAGCCATGAAAGAATGAAAAAAACCTACGAATTGAAATCTACTTGTCAGACTAAAATATATTTTTTGTTTCTTTTCCCAAACTGGCGGGAAATCAAAAAGTAACTATTACGATTTTTTTATATTCTTCTTTATTGACGAGGAGCTGAGTTCACTTAATTCGTTATTAATTTCGTGGGTCAAAATACGAATATATGTAGGTGTTCAAGTTTTAAATGCAGCATTCAAACGCCATTCGAAACTAAATAATTCTTTATTCATTTCTCATTCATAAACGTTCCTGCTACATCAAATGCACTATAAATAAAACCAATAGGTTATTGGTAGAAATTGGGTTGTAGATTTGGGTCGCCCGTTCACAGTTCCGATGTATGTACATACAGTTATAGTAGCACAACGTAAGTTCGTGTCAGGTTATGAGAATGGCAGAATGTTCCACAACTTGAATTATATTGTGACGAGAATGCGAATCCTTTTATCCCTACTGCGAAGCGCTTCGCAGCGCGCGTCAGATTTGCGTTCGGGAGATAAGTTTCGAAAGCTATGAATAATTTTATGAATACCTTGAAATTAAGAAAAAGTATAAAAACTGATAAAATTATATTATCAATTCAAAAACAGTCAAAAATGTAAAACTCGTATGTAATAAATGTTTTGTTTGATAAAGAAATTAAGATTCTAAGCGATAAATTATCATACCTCAAACTTTTGTTATTCTCAAACACTCATACTTAAAAAACGATACTTTTATATTTCAAATAAATTTCGCAATTCATCTAATTTTCATATAGTGACATTTATACCGTAGTAAAAACTTCGAAACGTAAACAAGGCTTTTAAGAGACAAACGAAAATTTTATTTGAGGTGAGGTGAGGAATTACGAAGCTGACCACCACCACTTAATCTAAGTTGGTGATAAACCATTTTTCAGATGGTCATCACCCATCCCATTTCCGACCCGACGTTAGTTGCTTAACATCGGTGATCGTTGACGATCCGCTTTCCTAACTGAGCCACACGACCTACCCAAATGTTATTATAACAAAATCAAAAAGTCTACATAAAAGCATATTACTTTCTTTAACCAAACCCCCTACCACAGGACGATCTGACTTAAGGATATCATGTAGAAGAGCCTTATACGGCGTCATAAAAAGAAATTCCTGGCTGGAAAAAAAACTAATTTTCCAGCACCATCTTTGAACTCGCCAGAGCTCCATAAATCCTAATGAAGGAATGGCCTCAAGATGCTTCGTAGCTTTATTTTTTTTCGTATAATAGACAGAGGCCTATAATCACTGAGATGCGCCCCGGATTCTGGGTACTGACGCAATTTGCATTTCATTTCGGATTTCATTAAAGTCTTCATGGGAGGATGTGATGAGGCGTCACTTTTTATTTTATGCATATTATTTTTTGGCTTAAGTTTTGAATTAAGAAAAATGCACAGGTATCAAAAATGTATCATTTGTTTAATGCTTCAGTAAAATTGCAGCCAATGATTGCCTTTCAGTGATTTATTGTATTCAATATTTTGACTTTCTTGACATTATGATGTCTTTTTTACTTGTCTGTTCCGGTTTTTACCATCTGCCTACCCCGTTGGAAAAGATACGTGATGTTGTGTTTGTTTTGGTTGCATAGATTTGTATTTCTTAAAACATTGGAGAGAAGTATACATCTATCGCGCTAATGATTATTTCACTGATTTCAAACCATAGGGTTAAACGTTGAATTTTGAAGACAATGAGTAAAAAAGGACAGAGTTCTATTATTCTACTTTTAAAAAAACAAAAAGGCTCCGATCCGGTTAAATCGTGTTTAAGTCATATATATCATCCACGGAATGTTATATCTCAATCTTCCGAATATTAAAAATCATAACTTTAAATCATGGTAGAAATTCCTCCCAAAAATACTACCACTACGAGAAAATCGCTTACCAAAGATGGCCGCAGCCGCTAAATGTTTCACATTATTACGCTCCGCTGTGCGCCTAAAATGATCCTAACTCTGGATAAATTGCTGACGATTATTTTTAATTAAAACATATTAGAACTTTCAGCGGTAGCTTAATGACGAGTAATAGTCGCTCTGAAAAAAGCTCTCTGCGTCAGAAAGCGTAATATTGGGGACGGCGAATTCGCCACTACAAAGCTTTTTTGCAACAATACGGATTTATTGTACAATGTAAGGGTTGCATGGGAAAGCTCAACTCGGAATGCCTTAAGTGCAATTGCGCGATATTTAAGCGTGATTGGCTTCAAAATATGTCATGGAAAATAGAAATCTTAGCCAATCACCGTCCTTGCTTGTAGAAAACTGAGTTTTTTAATGTTTTTTTTCAATCCATTTCATGATAGGTATTCAGTAAAGAAAGCAATTTGCTTAAGTTTAACCGGTCCAAGTCCATTTAAAAATTTTGGAGACGCAATTTTTAGTGACGTACATCTTGTTCATCGCTTTTGTTTATAGTTTTCTGGTGGTAGGATACATTACTACATTTAATCAATCAACATTGTAAAGTGAATATTTTTTGCACATATGGTACTAAGTTAACCTAGGCCTGAAGGGCGGGGCTGAAGGCTATAAAAATGTAAACTAGCAACACTGGAACAAGTTATTTATCTAATATTCTAAGGTCTTCTTTAAGATCTATATTACAGATAGGTTACACAAAACTTATAATCTTATAAAATAGAAGCCTAACTCGCCATGAGCCCTGAGCCTCAGTGCCGGTTCTTAAACCGTCTGCGGTGAACTAAATTAGTAGGGTTAGTGGACTGTACAGGTGGTGGATTAGTGGGGTTAGTAGGTCCCTACGGAGAGCTCAGCTCACATGGCCACATAATAAAGACTATAATACTTTAAAGTTAATAAAAGATACATTGGAAGTCTTACTTCCTAATTATAAAAATCAGGGTCTTAGGCTGGCTTGGTTGGTAACTCTGATAGGTAATGCCCTAACATGTGCTTTTGGGTGCTGTGCGGGTGGTGGGGTGCTACGGAGTGGCAAGATGGTGGTACTCGGCCACGTGGTGGGCCTAGGACGGGTGTCAGCGTCCGCCTGTCCTCCCTCAGGGTGCACAGCTGATGGGGAACAGGTTCGGCAGCTTATGGCCGTAACTGGACACCTCCTAAATAGGAGAAAAAATGCAGACATTAGTCTACTGACAATAAAATGAGATGGGGGACCACGAGGGGAATCTAACACAAGAGATTAACACTGCCTAACCTACTCTGGGAGCACTTAATAAAGGGTTTCAAGACTCACCTGTTGGAGGATACTTGGTCCGCTTGAGTCTCCGCTACCAATTTTCAACTCCGGCACGTGGCGGCATGAAATCACTGTAAAAGAACACCACTCTTGTGAATTTGGAAAGCACAGCGAGGGGCTCCGTGAAGACGGGGGCCACATAGGTTATGGTGGCTTACCAAATTGCAGGAAAACGGGCCCGCAGACAGATTCTGCCCGATGTCAACTGCTGGTGCTCTGGTACTTGGTTAGCTTAACTTGCTCTGGCGCAGGTGTTCAAAGGTATGGGCTCCGATTTTGTCTCCAGACTATTTAAACCCTCGGGACGGAAGCCATCGACTTTTTTTGAAATCTAACCTAACTGACAGCCAGCAGTGACAGCTGCGTTCTAAAACACGAGAAAATCTAAATATTGTTGTGAGGTCGACCACAGATAAAAACAACGCTACAACACTCCCCTCACCACGGTAAGAATTCACGCAGGGAATTCGATCGACGCCCACGTCGACCATAAGCCATCAAAACCCTTAAAAAAAAATGTTAGAAAATGAATTCTGAAAAAAAAAAAAATAAAAGCAAATCCCGTTGCGACTCCATCTTAAAAGGAAAGAGAAACAAAAAGAGACAAAAAAAAAAACCTTACGAACTCAGCTATGCTAAGATAAGCGAGCTGGATAAGCTACAAAACTAGCAGTGTCATCGCTGCATCTAAAAAAAAAACTTCAATAAAAAAAACATGTGAAAAACTGTTATCTTGGCGAATGGCTTGAGACCATTTGTCCAAGTTCTAAATATTGTAACAAAAATAACAACTGTCATAGAAAAGAAAATAAAATTATGGAATGCAACATTTGACCTTGACCTATATAATGCTTGTCACCCGCGGTCCGAGTTGCGCTTCTGACTCCTCAGTCTTTGTCTTCAATAACCTTACAATCCTTAATATGCCATTTTCCAATTGGTTTACCGTTTTCATCTTCTAGCTCGTAGACCAACCGGGATAGCTTGCGGATGACACGACATTTTTCGTACTTGGGCGCTAATTTCGCAGAAAAGTATTTGCTTGCGTCACTCTGCTTGTACGAACGCTTCCATACAATGTCACCGATGTTAAATTCCAGATCACGGCGGTGTTTGTTGTAGTATGTTGCGTTTCTTTCGTGAGCCTTCAGCATTTCTTTTCGTGCCTCTTCGAAGATGTGCCGTAGCTCTCCCAGCTTATCCTGGTAATCAAGACGGGAACCAAATACAATATCATCGATGTCTTCAGGTTCTGAGTACAGTTTACCGTCTGGTACCGCTTCGCGACCATGCACCAACAGGAACGGTGTGAACTTCGTAGCCATGCTAACTGAAGTGTTGATGGCAAACTGAATCCTATGAATGTTGACATCCCAGGTACGATGATCCGAGCCCACGAAACTGGAAATAGCTGTGACCACCGTTCTATTTTGCCTCTCCACTGGGTTCACCTGGGGGCAATATACGGGGCCTAGGTGCACCTGTGGGATATTATATTTAGCAAACAAGGATTGGATTTCATGACCTGTAAATTGCGATCCGTTGTCAGCCATGACGGTTTGCGGTATACCATGAACAAGAAATACGTGATCCTCTAGGCGTTGGCAAATCACTTTGCCGGTTGCTCTGCGTAGCGGGAATATTAGACAATATTTCGAAAAATAACACACCACAACCAGGACAAAGGTATTTTGCTGTCGCGACATTGGCAGTGGACCAACAAGGTCTATGCTGATGCACTGGAAAGGTCGCGAGCATACCCTGGGATCACCCATCAAACCAGGTGTGGTTTGGTTGGGATACTTGTAAGCATTACACACGTCACAAGTAGAAATAAATTTAGCAGTATCCTTATACATACCAGGCCAAAAATAGAGCAGTTTCAGCCTGTTATATGTTTTGGAAATACCTAGATGAGCGGCAGTTGGTGCTGAATGGTTTTCCTCCAGGATCGACTGTCGCTCCTCACTTGGTATGACCTCCTTCCATACAAAGTCCTTCCTTAGATTGTTTGTAGTTTTTGTATACCTAAATAATTTATTATTAAGTATCTGAAAATTAGGAGACGCCTCAGGGCGTTCTCTACAACGTTTAAAAACGCTTAAGTACCAGTCGTCCTTGGTCTGAGGTTCTACTATAGCCACCGGAACCGAACGAGAGAGGGCATCGGGGACTATGTTCTCAGAGCCACGACGGTGTATGATTTCGAAGTTGTAGGGTGACAAGCGGCAACCCCATCTTTCCAGGCGGCCAGTGGGATTCTTCAAGTTCAGAAACCACTTCAGGCTCGCGTGATCAGTCACTATCTTGAACTGTTTACCACCTTCCAAGTATGGGCGGAAATGTTCTACCACGTAGACCACTGCAAGTGCTTCACGCTCCGTGGCTGAATAGTTCCTTTCCGGTGGCAGCAATGAGCGGCTCCAATACGCTATCGGGTGTTCTTCTTGATCTTGAACCTGGGTCAGGGCACCGCCTACTCCGAAATCAGACGCATCACAGTGAACTGTGAAGGGGAGAGAAAAGTCAGGGCAAGCTAAGACTGGGGCCGTCGATAGGGCAGTCTTGAGCTCCATAAAAGCTTTCTGTGCTTCCTGGGACCAGTTAAAAGAAGGGGCATTCTTGCGTGTTGATGTTAACGCATTCAACGGACCGGCTATGTTACTGAAGTTCTTTATAAACCTACGGTAGTAAGAGGCTGTTCCTAAAAATCGCTTGACGTCCTTCCGGCACGACGGGGTCGGAAAGTCAGCAATCGCCTTAATTTTGTCAGGATCCGTTCGCAAGCCCTCCTTATCGACGATGTAACCTAGATACCTAAGCTGTTTCCTGAAAAATTTACATTTGGAAAGGTTAACAGTTAGCTTGGCTTTCCTGAATCGCTCCAGGACAGCACGCAGGAGTTCCAGGTGGCCCTGGAAATTAGAATGAACTACTATGACGTCATCAAGGTACGCAAACACCTTCCCACCAAACTCAGGTCCGAACAGCTTATCCATCAATCTCTGCTGCGTAGCTGGTGCTGACGTCAGTCCAAAGCACATGACCTTGTACTGGAACAGACCTCGGCCTGGAACAGTGAATGCTGTCTTCTCTTTTGATGCTGCATCAAGCGGAATCTGGTGGAATGCCGATTTGAGGTCGATGGAACTCAGATATCGTGCCTCCTTCAGTTGGTCCAATATGTGTGTTATGTAAGGGAGGGGGTACGAGTCGTGCTTGGAGACAGCATTCAGCTTGCGGCTGTCTAAGCAGAACCGGAGAGAACCGTCAGCTTTGGGAGCCAAAGTGACGGGACTGTTCCATGGACTGCAGCTTGGCTCCACGACATCCTCCCGCAGCATGTCATCCAGCTGTTTGTTGAGCTCTGTAAGCCTCGCCGGAGACATCATGTAGTAACGCTGCTTTATAGGCGCAGCATCGCCAGTATCTATGTGGTGAGTAATCAGATCCGTACGGCCTAAGCCTTTGGTTTCCGATGAAATTTCTTTAAAGTCTTGAAGTATAGACTCCGCCTGCTGCTTCTGGTACTCAGGTAAGGAGTCGAAGTCATGCAGGTGACGGACTTCAGAGACTGTAGTACAGTGCCTTGAATTTGGCACGGTAGGTTTACAGTAAGATAAAATTTCAGGGGCCAATTTGAATGCCTTCCAGAAATTTATCCCTAAAAGAAGTTTGGTGGTAACGCCAGGGATAATATAAAACCTGACATCTCGGGTCTCGCCTTTCACCGTGACCGGCAGGTACACGTAGCCTGTGACGGGAGAGCAAGAACCGTTTGCAGTAGATATGGATTCCAAATCGTATGATTTGTGAATCAAAAATTTAGTTGGTAGGTATGTGCTCAAAATTTTATTCGAAATAATAGAAATCTCCGAACCGGAATCGAGCAGCCCACTGTGCGCACTACCCAGGATGTTTACATTCATGAAAGGCCTTGAGTCGTTGCTGCCAATCACGTAAACCACTGGTCGCTGCTTCACAGTTGGTGCCGAAGTCACATTGTCCTTATCAAACGAAGGTGAGTTATTATTAAAAGGTAAACATTTAGAAAAGGAATTTAAAAAATTGTTTTTGTAAAAAGAATTAAAGTCTTTACTTTTTAAAAAGGTATTTAGAAAAACTTTCGTTTGAAAAGTCACTTTAGTGTGACCCCGATTCGGACAGACTAGTTTTTTGGACCGCCATTTTGTTGTTTACTATTTTGATGTCTAAAATTATTATGACTATTATGAGTATTGCGGACCGCACAATTTTGACAATTTACCGCAGTGACGCCTTTATTTCCACAACGGAAGCAAATTATTGTTGGAGGGGCCGTACATGATGACAAAGAATGACCGTTTGTCCTACAACGCACGCAAAAAGTCCTATCTGTCGTGTTACTAACCGCTGAGCAGGGTACCGTAGTCTTCGCCGGCGGTTTGTAAGCCAGGTCTGTAGCGAGAAGACCGTCTTTGCGCTGCGGAGGTTCCACAAAATTGTCAGCCCGCATCCTAGTGTTCTCCAAAAGGCGACACTGAGCTTTCAGCTGTGTCCAGGTTGACGCTCCGTGTAATGCTAACTGTGTGAAGTAGAATGGCCTGATGTTATGCATCACTATCTTAAGCTTCTGCTCATCTGAAATAGGAACTAACAATCTAGCGAAGTAATTGTGCATAGTGGCTAAATAGTTCACTATGGACTCCTCTGGGCCTTGGGTTCGTGACCGAATTTCTTGCATTAGGCGGTCATCAAAGTCGTAAGGTAAATATTCTTCAAGCAGCAAGGACTTCAGGTCTGACCAGCTGCTAACACTAGCCCTAGCTGCACGAAACCAACACAAAGCCTCATCAGTGAATAATTCTACTGCAGATGTAAATAATTTGGCATCAGTAATGCCACGGGAAACTGACAGCTCTTCTAATCTATGCAAAAATTCTATGACACAACCTTTACCGTTATACTTTAAATTAAGAGAGTGTACACCTGAGCTCCTTTCGCAAGGGACAACTACAACAGTCGGTGCAGGAGCTGATGGCGCAGGAGCTGGGACACCACCACTACTTTGGTCTGACGCCTCACCAACAAGACCAGTCGCTGCCAAATTTGGAACAAGCGACTGTTTTTGTTCCTGACTGGACCTGAAGGTGGACATCAGATTATCCATCCGCATGGTGATATCTTCCAACACCTGCTCCAGCCTATCCTTTAAAATAATATGCTGCTCCTCCACTGGCTGTACACGACCTAACCTATGGAATAGGTGGTTTCCTAAATTACATATTCTGTTCAATGATTTTAATGTGGATCTCTTACTTGCCAAATGACCTGTCAATTCGGCTAACTTGGTTTCAATTGTGCCCAACTCTGAGCCCAAATCTCCCTCATAGTCCACAATCTCATCTGTAGGGATGAGTTTTGCTAACTCCCTAATTTGGCCACGCAATTTCTCAACAGTGGTCTCAGGGACTGCATCTCTAATTGCCACTTCATAAATAAGCTCATCCTTGTTGAGCAAGTGAAATTTAATTGGCCTTTCCTCCATTGTTCAAAAATCAAAAATAAAAAAAAAAAAAAATTGAAATATTTAAAGTTACTATTGTAAGTCTAAGTTATATTTAAGCACACAGGTAGCACACAACACTAAAAGCACTGCTGTAAAAAAATTTGGTTATTAATGGCACTGTTATGATTAGGAAAAGTAAAATTCGCACATGTTACCAACCAATTACAAAAATATTAGGAAATACCTATTTGCACTGAAAAAATATATGTTTCTTTTTTTCAAGAAAAGAAAATAATTAGTTTTAAATAAGTAACAATTATGTCTTAAATTTAGAAAATTATTCTATTTATAGTAGGTATAAACTACAGTGGGTACAAAAATCAAGTAAGTATAAAGTTGTAACCTAAAAAACACATGTTACCCTAATATGTGAAGGGTGAAAAAAATGTTGAGGGTGGAAAAATGCGGTGGGCGATACCTCTGAACACGGCGGCACACTCGCGTAGCACAAGATGGTGGATAAGCACAAGATGGTGGATAAGCACAGCACAGTTTGGGAAAAAAAATGTATGGGTAAAATATTACAAGACAAGAAAAAAATGTATGGTTACCAACCAACCTAATCTGAGCTAAAAACGACCAGAATTTAGTACTAGCACAGCCTAAAATCACTATATTCGGGCGCCATTGTAAAGTGAATATTTTTTGCACATATGGTACTAAGTTAACCTAGGCCTGAAGGGCGGGGCTGAAGGCTATAAAAATGTAAACTAGCAACACTGGAACAAGTTATTTATCTAATATTCTAAGGTCTTCTTTAAGATCTATATTACAGATAGGTTACACAAAACTTATAATCTTATAAAATAGAAGCCTAACTCGCCATGAGCCCTGAGCCTCAGTGCCGGTTCTTAAACCGTCTGCGGTGAACTAAATTAGTAGGGTTAGTGGACTGTACAGGTGGTGGATTAGTGGGGTTAGTAGGTCCCTACGGAGAGCTCAGCTCACATGGCCACATAATAAAGACTATAATACTTTAAAGTTAATAAAAGATACATTGGAAGTCTTACTTCCTAATTATAAAAATCAGGGTCTTAGGCTGGCTTGGTTGGTAACTCTGATAGGTAATGCCCTAACATGTGCTTTTGGGTGCTGTGCGGGTGGTGGGGTGCTACGGAGTGGCAAGATGGTGGTACTCGGCCACGTGGTGGGCCTAGGACGGGTGTCAGCGTCCGCCTGTCCTCCCTCAGGGTGCACAGCTGATGGGGAACAGGTTCGGCAGCTTATGGCCGTAACTGGACACCTCCTAAATAGGAGAAAAAATGCAGACATTAGTCTACTGACAATAAAATGAGATGGGGGACCACGAGGGGAATCTAACACAAGAGATTAACACTGCCTAACCTACTCTGGGAGCACTTAATAAAGGGTTTCAAGACTCACCTGTTGGAGGATACTTGGTCCGCTTGAGTCTCCGCTACCAATTTTCAACTCCGGCACGTGGCGGCATGAAATCACTGTAAAAAACACCACTCTTGTGAATTTGGAAAGCACAGCGAGGGGCTCCGTGAAGACGGGGGCCACATAGGTTATGGTGGCTTACCAAATTGCAGGAAAACGGGCCCGCAGACAGATTCTGCCCGATGTCAACTGCTGGTGCTCTGGTACTTGGTTAGCTTAACTTGCTCTGGCGCAGGTGTTCAAAGGTATGGGCTCCGATTTTGTCTCCAGACTATTTAAACCCTCGGGACGGAAGCCATCGACTTTTTTTGAAATCTAACCTAACTGACAGCCAGCAGTGACAGCTGCGTTCTAAAACACGAGAAAATCTAAATATTGTTGTGAGGTCGACCACAGATAAAAACAACGCTACAACATTTCTTGCAAAACAAGTAATCAGGCCATCAAAACTGAACCCTACCGCCACAGTACACACAGAACAGTAAAATATCTACATACAAACGTGCCGCTCTCTCACGCACACGCGATTTCACGCACACGCTAGCATAAAATAGGGTGGAATAAGGTGGTGCCAGTACGGACGGGCTGTGCCGCGTGTCTGTGTGCACGCTAGGCTAATAACTCGGCGGGCGGCCTTACATAACCTACTGTTTATACTGTGCTACCGCAGACCGCGTCGTGCAGTACGGCGCTTAATAAAATTAACGGTAGAATAAGTACTCGTTGAAGCGTTATTCTCTCAATTTTATTTGAATGCCCTGTTGGCGCTCGGTTGGGCCCTAGTAGGTTGGTTGGTTAGGCCCTCATGCCTATAGCACCATAATCTCTGCACGACCCAAAGGCTGACTGGTAGAGAATGTCATATGGCATTAATTCGGCTATTGTACCCTATTTGTGCAATTAAGTTTAAATAAATAATAGCACTGGAGATCATGTGTCGATACCTTCCTATTCATTTGTCATTTTTTTTTAAAGTCTGTGTGCTTTGAAACTGTTTACATAGGTATTTAAATTTGTTGAAATATGAATTTTGACACACAATTAGTACAGAATCAGTTTAGTTCGTGGTCAGAATGTCAGATAACCTATTTGTTAAGATGGTCCAGATATTTATATCAAAATAGAGTAAACAAGTAAGTTTTTTTTTTCGGACCCTGAAACAATAGTTTACTGGCAAGTATAAATTAACATAAATAGAAATATACGATGGTTTCGACCAGATTTTATCTAAATAATTGTAATTCCACGATATTATGACTGACTTATTACGTTTCACATTTATCGCAACAACACTTTACATACTAAAAACGTCCTTTTAAAAGCATGTAAACAAAAGCACTAACTTGTAAATAAAACATTTGAATCAGAATTCAGCAAACTGAACTACAAGCTAACCGCATCCACCACAGCCGAACAACGGATCCTCCATCAGGAAGGTACGCATCAAACGTTGAATTGGCGAAGAATTTCCAATCTGACCGAAACAAATACCCGATTGAATACTTTTCTCTTCGTAAATTTTACCTGTAAAAAGTGTTTGCGGGAATCACGACTCTAATCTTATCTTAATTGAGGAATAAAATAGGTTTAATATGTCTCAGGAAAATGAAGACACAATCCTAGGGGAATCCCGTTGAATATTTTAATCTTAATAACTTCTTACTCAGAAACTGTATTTCATCAATGAGCATGGACATCAACTAGTCTTACAATATGATGATGATAGTTCTCAAACTTGCTCATGACCCTGTAATGTAAGAAAAATACAATTGATTTAAAGGAGAACAACCATTTCGTACCCAGAAACGAAAGTGCCGGCCAGACAAAAATAATACTGGCATCCTATTGAAAATGACGCCCTGAAAGTTTCTTTATAGCACAAGAACCGTCTACAATTAACCCTTAGACTGCTACTTGAGTTTCAAATTAAAGAAATATTATTGTTTCCCAGGATTAATGGATGAACGGATTTCACCTTGTGAGGTGTCGTTAGATTCGTCTTTATGTCAAAGTAACACTGGGTATATCAAAATAAAAAAAAACAAAATGGCGGATTTTTTGGCGCTAAATTCAATGTTTTTACGCTCTGCAGCCTGAACGGCATGGTGGATTTTAGCTGTAGAGGTGTCATCTGATTTGGATTTACTGTAAGAGTAACACTGGGTACATAAAACTAAGAAAATATATAAATGAAAGAAATTGAAAAAAGGTATTATTTTTACATACCTGGAGTCACTCTCACAGTAAATTCGAATCTAACCCCTCCAGCCAAAATCCGCCTAGTCGTTCAGGCTGCAGAGCGTGAAAACATTGACTTCAGCGCCGAAAATCCGCCATTTGGTTTTTTTTTTATTTTGATATTCCCAGTGTTACTCTCACAGTAAAGACGAATCTAACGACACCTCACAAGCTGAAATCCATTAATTTATTTATTCAGAGAATTAATGTTATTTTTAGAATTTCAAACGGAAATAGCAGTCTAAGGGTTAATTGTAGATGGTTGCTGTCCTAGTAAGAAATCCTCAGGGCGTCATTTTCAATAAGAATCCAGTATAATTTTCGTCTGGCCGGCACTTTCATTTTTGGGTATATTTTGTACGAGACGTGGTTGTTCTCCTTTAAAGTTAATCCCTCGTTTAGTTCTCGTAATACAAGCTCTGCTTAGTTTACTACGCCTATAGATATTTTATATGAATAAAAAAGGCTTGCTTCTCTAATTGTTCGAAATACGAGTATCAAAAACACGTATATTTTCTGACTATAGTAACTTGAGGTAAAAGAGAAAGATCGGCATGTTTCATTTAGTATACACATTATAATAACTTTGTCATAATTATAATCTAGACTAATATCATAAGTTTCTTAGCGGGGAACTCGATGGTTACATTAAAAATACCAATAAATAGTTTAAGGAATGAATAGTTCAAAAATAGGCTTTTGTTTTGAAAATGATAATTTATTTTGAATAAAAGATTATTCGTTTTTGTCTCAATAAATGGTCGACAAACTTTTCGTTGTGTACAGTAGCACTTTTCCTCTGGTGTTCATAGTGGCAAAAGTCACGACAAAATGGCTCCTCGCGGACATTGGAGACCATTGCATTATTGTAGGGAAACTCACCCTCGCCCTTTAGGGTTGAAACAACCCAAACAAACACAAGTTGTGGCAAAGTTTACATACCAAAAAACACTCGCACCATATAATTTGAACCATAAAGCTGCACTTAAAAGCATAATTAAGGATAATATGATCCGCCAAAGCTAATCCCGGGGCTGCACATTATACCTATTTAACGGGATTTTCCGGGACACGATTATGACTCGCAGTAATCCCCTCATAATTGTTGTCCGAGGAATGCCTTGAAAGTTGGCGGTCCTAATTGTGGGGATAAATTACAGGGATTGCCTACACGGGGGGTATCTGAGGGTCTGGGATTAGGTTTCGATAATTTGATACACCAAGGCTTTGTGTAATTAAAGTGGTATTTAGATTTTGGAATCATGGATTGTTACTGAGACGGAAACCAAGATGCTGCCGAGGTTAAGTTTCTTGGTAACCTTCTCTGGTTAATGTTTTTGATTTTAGCCTCTCATTTGTATTGGAATATTGTGCGAAGTTGTGCTTTTTTTTTGTTTTTCCGTCGCCTAATGTGATCTATGGTCTGGACATAGGTCTCGTATAGGTTAAAGCCTAACATAAAAGTTGATTGCAAGCTGGAACAAACAGACGTGAACGCCTAACTGAAACAAAATTCTAAATCTATTTCCAAAGCATAAACTTAGGCGCACAGAATCTAGATCTGGCAAAAACACATAGGTATATCTATGTATTCTTGGACAGGTTAACAGAATGCCTAATAAACAAAAGGGTCTGAGAAAAGGAAAGAGCTCATTAATCAAGGCATATGTTCATCTATCTTCGGGTGATTCTTTCTACGTTTCTCCGAAAACCTTCTCAGACATTTCCCCTTTTCGCCCTGCCTCAGTAATAATGTATCGGGAACGACCCCAAATAAAATTGGCGACGATAACAAATTATGTGCAAGGAAATTACTGTGGTCAGTAAAAATAAACGGTGTAGGCAATAAAATTGACCCGCTCAAGATAATATAGTGAGATTGCAGTCGACAAAAAGGTTGAGATCCCGCTGACTCGCGTTTGAGGCTAGTGATGTGACTTTGTACTGTCTCATGCCCTACTAGAGTGTTGCCAACTGTCCTGTAAATTAGCTCATGGTAGGTTTGATAATATTGCTGAAGAATGTTTAGGCGCTCTTGGATGGTGGTTCGTGGTGAAGTTTGCGGCCGTTTCTTTTCTTCCCTTGCCTTTCTGACTCACTTTCCCAGGCAACCGATAATACTTCATCATCATCATTTCAGCCGAACGACGCCCACTGCTGGGCATAGGCCTCCCCCAAAGATCTCCACAACGATCGGTCCTGCGCTGTCCGCATCCAGCGGCTTCCCGCGACCTTGACAAGATCGTCGGTCCACCTTGTGGAGGGCCTGCCCACGGAACGTCGTCCGGTACGTGGTCGCCATTCGAGAACCTTTCCGCCCCAACGGCCATCGGTTCTCCGCGCTATGTGTCCCGCCCACTGCCACTTCAGCGATGCAATCCTTCGAGCGATGTCGGTTGCCTTAGTTCTCCTGCGGATCTCATCATTTCTGATTCGATCAAGCAGGGAAACACCAAGCATCGCTCTCTCCATTGCTCGCTGGGTGACTTTGAGCCTTCTTATGAGACCCATAGTGAACGACCACGTCTCACTCCCATATGTCATTACTGGCAACACACACTGGTCAAAGACTTTCGTCTTGAGACACTGAGGAATTTCGGACGCGAATATATGCCGGAGCTTCCCGAACGCTGCCCATCCGAGCTGGATTCGACGAGAGATCTCTTTCTCGAAGTTGGACTTACCTAACTGGACTGCCTGTCCCAGGTAAACATAGTGGTCAACAACTTCGAGTGTAATGTTCCCAACGTTAACTGGAGCGGGTGCAACATGGGCATTGAACATGATTTTCGTCTTGTCCATGTTCATCCTAAGACCCACTCTTTGAGAAGCATTACCGAGATCTTCGAGCATTATGTTCAGGTCTTCCAAGGTCTCAGCCATAAGAACTACATCATCGGCGAATCGTAGGTGTGTTAGGTACTCGCCATTGATGTTGATGCCGCGTCCTTTCCAGTCCAGAAGCTTGAAAATATCCTCCAACGCAGCTGTGAACAATTTCGGAGATATGACGTCTCCTTGTCTCACGCCTCGCTGTAGTTGGATCGGATTAGAGCTCTGGTTCTGTAATCGGACCGACATGGTGGCGTTTTGGTATAAGTACCTAAGAACCTCGATGTACCTGTAGTCTATTTGGCACCTTTGGAGAGACTGCAACACTGCCCAGGTCTCAATCGAATCAAAGGCCTTCTCATAGTCCACAAACGCCAAGCAAAGTGCCAAGTTATACTCTTCGGTCTTCTGTATAACTTGCCGCAGCGTATGAATGTGGTCTATGGTACTATAGCCTTTTCGGAACCCGGCTTGTTCGGGAGGTTGGAAGTCGTCAAACCTGCGAGCGAGACGATTCGCAATGACTCTCGAAAACAACTTATAGATATGGCTCAGAAGCGATATGGGTCTGTAGTTCTTCAAGAGAGTTTTGTCACCCTTCTTGAAAAACAGCATCACATCGCTTCTGCCCCATGCCTTTGGCGTTCTGCCCTCAAGGATGACAGAACTGAAGAGCGTCTGGAGGACCTTGAGTATCGGCCGACCGCCCGCTCTCAGAAGCTCTGTTGTGATTCCGTCATCACCCGCCGCCTTGTTGTTTTTAAGCTGCTTGAGAGCCATCCTAATCTCGTACAGGCTGACGTCCGGGATATCTTCGGTATAGTGTCGGGTAAGCTTGGCTCTAGGGTCTTTAGCCTTGCTTTCAACAGGTGTTTGCGTGGAATACAGCTGTCCATAGAAACTCTCAATCTCCCTCAGGATTTCAGGTGTGGACGTAATGATGCTACCTGCCTCAGTTTTCAGCCTCGTGAGTTGGCTTTGCCCAATAGACAGATCTCTGGCGAACACTTTGGAGCCTTTGTTCCGCTCAATGGCCTCTTTAATACGCTGGGTATTAAATTGGCGAAGGTCGCTCGTCAAAGACTTAGATATCTGTCTATTGAGTTCCCGATAACGATGGGCATCCACTGAGTCCTGTAGCCTCATTTCGTTTCTCTGATCCATGAGTAGGAGAGTATGGCTGGAGAGTTTCTTTAATTTTGGACGGCGGGTTTTAAAGTGCTTGGACCCTACCGTACGGACAGTATCCACCACCATGTTGTATTGATCGTCCACATCGATGCTGTTCTCAAGGGCTTCGAAGCGGTTTTGAAGCTCGAGCTGAAAGCACTCGGGGTTTTGAATCTGAGCCGGTATTGGTCGGAGCGTGGATTTTATCAGTCGCGCTCTCTCAAGCTTTATGTCGATATTCAATGTGCCTCTGACCATGCGGTGATCGCTTCCTGTCTTAACAGCGTTGATCACAGTGACATCATTGAATATGTGCTTCTTCGTCGACATGATAAAATCGATCTCGTTTCTCACCTTACCGTCCGGACTGAACCAGGTCCATTTGCGGCTTACGGGCTTCTTGAAGAAGGAGTTCATCATGAAGAGGTTCTCCTTCTCCATAAAGTCTGCCAGCATCTGGCCCCTGTTGTTCCGTTGCCCAAATCCAAATTGCCCCTCTCTCAGCTCATCACCGCAACGTTGCCCCAACTTCGCATTGAAATCCCCCATCACAACTGTGTAGTGGGTTTTATGGCTATGCATGGCTTTAGAGATCTCCTCATACATAGCCTCCACTTCGACATCGTCGTGTTTCGAGGTCGGAGCGTAGACCTGAATGACATTCAGCAAATATCGTTTCGATATTCTGAGTATCAGGTACGCTACCCTGCTCGAAACACTTCCGATAGTTATCACGTTGTTGACAAGGGACTTGTGGACGATGAACCCGACACCACCTAGGGACTGTTGGTCGCCCTCCCGGTGGTATAGTAAGTTACCGGATTGCAGGGTTATCGAGTCCTCGCCCTCTCTTCGGACTTCTGATAACCCAATAATATCCCAATGTAACTTACCAATTGCCTCTTCCAACTCAATCAGCTTCGCGTCGAGCCTCAGTGTGCGCGCGTTATAAGTTGCCAGGTCGAGTCGTCGATGTTGGCAGCCGGATCCTACCCGGGGATTCTTCGCACCCCCTGCCCCGCCGTTACCATAACCGCTGCCGTAGCCAGGAATAGCGGGGCCGCCGGGGACTGGGGGCCGTTTCCTATGTCGTGCCATCATTTTGGGGGGGTTTGCCGTAATCGCCACGCTTGGCAGGCGGGTTGGCGATCGCAGTAGGGCCTGCTGTTGTGTGGAGACGCTGCTGCCCATCTCCTGGTGGCTGTTTTCCCTCAGTCGGCTCTTACGACACCCACGGGAAGAGAGGGGGTAGTGCTATTCTATTAACGTGCCGGCACTACACGGCACCCGGCACTACACGGCACTTAATACTTGGGTTATTTTATTCCTAGCGTAATTTTATTACTGTGGTAAGTTTAAGTACGAGTACCCTCCTGCTCTGTGCTGATTACTGTGTTACGAAATGACATAACAGTACAGGCTGATCTTTTTAGATCAGATTTAGAGTCTGGTTCAGTGGCCCTACGCAAATGGGTGTACTTGAAGTGTCTCCAGAAATATCACAACAGTATCGCTATTGGTCAAAGTCAAAGTCAAAGTCAAAGCATTTATTTGCAAACTAAGTGATACAATAGTTGGAAAGTATATAATATGATCTTTTTGACTTAGTCGCCCTTTTCGGTTCACAGACCACTTCCCAAACAAATGGGCCTGGTCTCCTAGATTATCGCTGTTGTACACCTACAATCGGTGGTGCAACCGCCGATCTTCTCTGGTGTCTGCCAGCTTCTTTAGATCTTTGTACTAATGACATTTGCTATTACCTTCACTTGTTGAATAAATCTCCGTCTCTTCCTTCTTTCCCTCTTATACTTTTTTTAAAAATCATCATGTTGCAGGACGTCGCCTATATTTCTCTTCGGTATATTGTCTATGGTCCTCAACATGTTTATCTCTTCTTTGAATATATTTTCAACATATTTTAATCCATCAAACTTTAAATTCTCATCCGTCAACAGCTTCTTTCAGCAGAAAAATGTGTATGTGCTGTGCTATTAACTTAAGTCTTCCGATATCGAACACTTAGCCCAGCACTACCCTTCTAATGGAACCACGTGAATCAATAACGACTGACCGTCTCATTACAACCCCCTCTTTCAATCAACATTCGTTGTCCCATTCCGAATTCTATTCCCATCAGCACAGCGTGCACTTTACTCTACCAGGCCACTCCTCGTAAGGCATTTAATCGTGACAGATGTAATAAAAGTGTCAAACAGCTATGCTCAGAGAAGGAAAATAGCCAGCGTTTTTATCGGCTATAGCTAATAAAATAAAGGGAAACTTAAGGTTTTAGTACACGATATAAGGTTTTTGTTACTTTGAGCTTGTGCAGACTTGCCTAACTTCCAAGTTTAAAAAATTGTGTGCAAAATCGAGGAATCTTAATGAGTTGCATGCCACTCAAAATTGGCACACATGCCTTTGAACTAAACGTACATTTTACAAAGATCCAGCTTGATGGACTTTTGGAGACGTGGAGTTACAGCTAAGAAAATAACGAGTAAGTAACTTTCTGCATTACTTTGCATTACTAAATAAGTTTAGGTATGACGTTTTTTGTGGTAGTTTAAGCAAAACGAACTGATTTTCGCAAGTGTTGACTTATTGATTGAACCAGAAATGAGGAAAATTGAAGCTGGCGCGGGAAAAATAGTTGATGTGGCAGTGGTAGTAGTATGATAAACAGCTGATTGGTTTTTTTAATGACCTGCACCTTCTTTTGTCGAGGGTATTCCGCCAATGTCAAGTGATTTTATGCCAACGCAAGTGAACATTCAAATGCTGGTATCGTTAATGGTCATGAGATTTGGCCGATGACAAACCACGTGACTCGAATGGTCATTTTACGACTGATGACGATGACGATGATGATGAATTTCGCTCTGAACTTCGTAGTATCTGTATCATCATAGTATCGTCTGTAATGCGTACTTAAAAAAATAACGTAAAGCGAGCTTAATTTTGCTTACATTACTTTTCCTCCCTGTTTTTCCAACAGGCGACAGATGTTGGAGCTAAAAAAGTCACCTTAACGATGTCTTACAAATTTCCATAAAGGCACCTTCTAATTCATGCGAGCCACGCTCTTCTTTAATACTTAAACTAATTCCAGCTTTTTACACGTCGGAGGACGATGCAAATACGGCGCTTGATGAATATCACATGAAAGAGGTTACATTAGGCCGAGCATTTTTGCCAAGCAAATAACGACGTAAATTGTAAATCTGACGGTGACAACAGAGCTGGGGCCAAGCATTTGAATTATTGGCTTTTAAATAAAAACTCATTTGGTAAAATAAACATAGATGTATCATAGGAAATTATTCAACACAGCATCGCTCTGGCTAGCCTTAAACTTAGGAAAGCTTTTAATAAAAATACGTGGAAGACTAGATAGCTTACTGTAAATGTCTTTTTTGCAATCATCATTTCCGATTCAGTTCAAGACATATATTTCCTGACAAAAAATCCTTCTGTGAGAGTCCACCATCCGCACTGCAAAATTAGAAGACCCTTGAAGTAATATAAAAACCATACTCGGTTACCATACCATACTCATAGTGTGGGGCTCGGCCGCTGTAACGAACTTACGCCACTTGCAAAGGACTCAGAACAAGATCATAAAAGTATTATTTCATTACTCTTACTTCACCCCAACAAAACAATTGTATAGAGACACTAAAGTACTAAACATCTCACAACTTTACAAGTATTATACCTGTATTCTAGTAAAAAATATCACTACTAATAGCATTCAATCGAATATTAAGCTCCTTAAAAAAGCCAATACGCATAATTTGAGAAATAACGACAAAATTGAACTCACTACAGCTCGCACAAACTATGGAAAAAAAACGATACTGTTTGAAAGAGCACAGTTGTATAATAACTTACCGAATTATATAAAAAAATGTGATAGTGTGAACATGTTTAAGACTAAACTCAAAGAATATTTAATTACGCTTTAATCTGACTTGCCGCTTGACTTTAATCCGCTTTAATTTACAAATTTGATTTATTTATTTTAATTGATTTATAAAATTCTATTTGATTTTTTGGTTTTATTTGATTTTGTTTGATTTTATTGTATTTTATTTGATTTTGTTTAATTGCATTTGACTTACTCATCAGATTTATTTTGATTGACATTGTATTGATTTGATTTAATTTTGTTTGATTTTGTTTTTGTTAATTAAATTTGAATACTATATCTAGCACCCAGAGGAAAAAAAAACTTTATAATTTTAAAATGATAACCTGTATCTCATTCTAAGTGAACTGTATGTTTTTATGAGAAATAAATTCTTTAAACCTATACTTAGAGGTAAACTGATAATCGTTCAATGTTGTGATTTCCTTCTGTTTATTTTTCACTTAAAATAAAGTTCAGTCTAAACCGTTTTTAGTTCTGTTTAATGTTTCTTTTGAGTGAGTAAAATTGGCCGCTTAAATTATAATTTTCTATTTGGTTCCAGGTATGTTCCAGTTCTTTGCGAAAAAATCCGAAAACTTGGCACAGCATCAGGTATCATTACTTTCCGTGACACCAAAGGAACTTGGCCGATTTTTACCCAATGTTTTTGGTGGGATTTAAAATTTTCCGGCTTCATTAATCATCTTGAGGCAGGCCGTGCAGACAACATAACAAACGGGCGGGTTTAAGTGCGTTCTCCGTCTCTTTCCGCCGTGGGCTTGTAGAGCGAGACGGCGTGGTCATATTTCAACGTCGATTCGGTTTTCGGCGACGCGATCCATATTTTCTAAACAAAACGCGGAAAGTTGGACGGTGGAACAAACTAAGCTGGACAATACGTGTTGGCCAATTTTTTGATGAAATGCTTTTGTTTTTTTGGAAAAAAGCAGCGAGAACTGGATTTTTATGTTCGATGCCTTCAGCATGCAGCGGGAGGACATCTATTATTATCCGCGACTTCGACCGCGGTGGTCCTATGTTCATTATTTGAAGAGTTGATTTTACTCAAAACCTAACTTGATGGATCCTAGTATCTTCCGACACACTACGTTTTCTCGTAAACTCACATTGTATGCCATTTTTTAACTTTCTTTATAAACGGGCTTTTTTACCCACATTTATTAAGGTCAAGAATATCAAGATGTCAAGTATTTTGACAAGATTGCAAGAAATTTACAGAAGATTGAATATACTTTAATGCACATAACATAAATACAAAACAAAACCTTTATGTGCTTAAAGATTTAACTTGAATATGTAGATCGTTACTCAAAAAATCTAAAATAGTATCTACAGAAGTAATTTTTATATCACATTTTTTAATCATATCAAAACATTGCTTCTGAAATTAAAACATTACTCTGTAGCGCGACATATAAAAAAATAATGGAATCCTCAAAAATATAACAGGAAACATTTCATTAAAAAATATTAAAAGAGAACGAAGGCAGAAGACATTACAATGTTATTAAAAGGTCCGAGTGATGAAAATTTCGGGCGGACCTTTCCGTTTTGAGGCACAGTGAGCGAAAATATTACTCTGCGGGAAATGTTTAATTTTGATTGAAATCTTGTGCAGAAATGGGAGGGAATTTTGATGCAAATGCAGGGTGAAATTCTGAGCGAAATTCTGTTTGAAATGATTAAACATGTATTTTTGTTGAGCTCCCATATTTTAGTCAACTAGATTTTGGTGGTATCGCTCATGATTTAATGTTTGGAGTTTTGAGTTTGCATGCTGAGAAAGCTACGTCAATGTTTTTTTTCCGTAACGCAATTAATTTAAATATTCTTTTTTGTTTCTTTCTGTGATACTATTATTTTTAGAACGGAAATATATTGTCGGCTTGAACACAAGTTAACCTAGTTAACAAAATATCATGTGATAAATAATTGGAGCTCAATGATTTCAATGATTTGTGAAGTTTATTCGGGGTTTTTCAACTGAAACATTGACAAAAGTGCTCATGACAGTTTTTTTCCTGGGGCCAAACTGAATGACTTCGCTCGTGGTGAGTAATTCAATTCCTTTGCGTCTGTGGTCATTTGAGAGAAAGGAACTAAGCCAAATCACATATTTCAATTATTTACATACAAAATGAGAGAAGATTCTAATTCAAAGTGAAGCGTGTTGATTATTGAAGAAAGCGTGAAGCACCGAGATGTGAAGTGATGTTAGCCGGAATGCCACCCCAGATCGGCGTCTTTGACGGAAAAATCTTGGAAGCAAGGAAATCCAGGCAAACCCTGCATGTAACCACAGTTAAATCACAATCTAAAATACACGCCCAGTACACAGTAGACCTAAAAACCGTGTGCAGGCAGAAGCCTAGCAATAAACGCGTCTGGGCCGTTACGATGCGGCCATGCGCGACACCGAAAGTATTTAAACGACTTACCCGCCCACTGTGCAGTCCACAATTACAGATTTCTGATTTTGTGGATAGTAAGACTTAGGTCCGACGCAGGTTTTTGAGTATGAGCCCAAACTCAATAAATAAAGAGAAAATGATTTGCTTTCCTTGATACCAAATCACATATTTCAATTATTGACATACAAAATGAGGGAAAATTCTAAGTCAAAGTGAAGCGTGTTGATCATTGAAGAAAGCGTGAAGCACCGAGATGTGAAGTGATGTTAGCCGAAATGCCACCCCAGATCGGCGTTTTCGCTAGAAAAATATTCAAAGCAAGCAACATCAGGTAAACCCTGCATGTAACCATAGTTAAATCACAATCTAATATACATAGGTAGTAGACCTAAAAACCGTGTGCAGGCAGAAGCCTACCCAATAAACGCGTCTGGGCCGTTACGATGCGGCCATGCGCGACACCGAAAGTATTTAAACGATGTACCCGCCCACTGTGCAGTCCACAATTACAGATTTCTGATTTTGTGTATAGTAAGACTTAGGTTCGACGCAAGTTTCAGAGTATGAGCCCAAACTCAATAAATAAAGAGAAAATGATTTGCTTTGCTTGATACGATTTACCTTTATTTTTTATATTACAAAAAAGGTCTAGCGCACTTTGCTAAAAAATGGAGCACAATGATTTGAATGATTTGTGATTTTTTTTCGGGTTTTTCAACATTGATAAAAGTTCTCACCAAAGTTGTTTTCCATGTGTCCAAACTGAATAACTTGCTGCCGATCGGCGTTTTTGACAGAAAAATCTTAGTAACAAGCAAATCCAGGCGAACCCTGCATGTAACCATAGTTAAATCACAATCTACTATACATAGTAGACCTAAAAACCGTGTGCAGGCTAAAGCCTAGAAATAAACGCGTCTGGGCCGTTACGATGCGGCCATGCGCGACACCGAAAGTATTTAAACGACATACCCGCCCACTGTGCAGTCTACAATTACAGATTTCTGATTTTGTGTATAGTAAGACTTAGGTCCAACGCAGGTTTTTGAGTATGAGCCCAAACTCAATAAAGAGATAATTAATTGCTTCCCTTGATCCTTGATTATACAGTAACTATCAAATAACGATTTACCAAAGTCGGGCTCTTATTTATAATCGCACAACAGGATATTTTGGCCAAATCTTAATCAAAAGTGAAATTCAATGCCAAATTGAAAGCGATCCTGAATTCTGAAACAAACTATTATATTGATAAAACTTTTTACAGTTACACCTACAATAAAAGTTAATCTACAGTCTGTGGTACTTTCAATCTGTTGGTCGGTTAGGGTTCCAGTAGCTTAGTGGTGAGATCAGCCGCCCAGTTTGCTCCTGATAACTAGACACAGATTGTTTTCTTCTTTCATTTATTTCTTTATTGTCACCCTAGAGGCTAAAGGCCCTAAGCCGCCTTAGGGCCTCTACCCTCTAGGGTTTACTAAGAATCGGGATCAACTTCTTGAAGTGCCATAGCACGAAGACGCCCATAAAATACATTGCATAATTGTGTTCACCTATTAATTTTAACCCTGCTCTACACACACACTTATCACTCTTTTTGCGTATTTCAATATTTATTTGCATTACAATTGTCATAATATTGGGCTGTTTTGCCCCGGGTGAAACCTTTTTTAAGCATATCAAATTAATTCTCGTCCAAAACCGCTTTTGCCTTTGAAACTATTCATGCAACTTTTTATCAGCATGTTGCCGAGGTATTAGTGAGGTTTTCTAATGATCCTCTTTCCTATCTGAAGTGGACTGTATAAATAAAACTCTTCTTCGATTTGTTTCCGTGTTTATTCTTGTTCCTTATTTCCATGTATCTTGATCAACCTTGAGCAGTCTTAGTCTTGAGCATACAATTGCTTACAAATCGCCCATTCTTAAATATTTTCATTTTCCCAACTAGTAGGGTTTTAGCGGCGTACAAATTTCCTTAATCTATCAAAACAATAATCTTACACGTGTCACTATACCCTACTCGCTCTAACATTACATCTTACTCTAACACTTATTCCTATCTCATTCTAACCTATGTACATCTCATTCTTATTCTAAACAATAGATCCTCAAACCTAACTTACGTTTAATTCACTTATTGTTCGCACATAGTCAATTTATTCACAATCACTTATCACTGGGCTCGGCGTCCTTTACACTATCCTTAGGGGTCATTCATAAAGGGCGTCACACGTATTTCATGATTTTTAGACCGTTGAGCTTGATGCTTGCTCCAGATAATAACACAGCACAGACCGTTCTTCTGCCTCTGATTAGAACTTGCCCGTCTATTGGAACTTCAATAGCCACTTGTGCACATAAAGGCTCGTTTTGTTTTTCCCAACGCGCAGGTTATTCGCAATCTGCAACTGCAGGTCTTCGTCCCTATTGTCCCGATGCAGCCGTCCGCGCCCGCTTGACCCGCATACGTGGTCTTGCACTGCCGATTTCGTATAATTAAAATCGTGGGTTGTACTTTTGGTTTGGAGTTTTAGGGTTGTTCGAGTGTGACATTAAGCACAAAACTTTTGTTGTGTGTAAAAGTATTGAGTTATTGTCTATATGGCATGTTGGCCTTGCAAGGCCGTGTAAAGCCCAGCAAACCCTTTTATTATACGTCAGGGCATAACACGCGCTTCATTGCGGATTGTTGTAGGGGTGTAGTGAGAAACCTTACTCACAGATGTATTCAAGGGCGGCTTGTGCTTTACTGTGCTTATTGACTGACATCCAGCGTCTTCAACCGGAAAAAAACTGCTTAACGTGCCGTCCGAAGCACCGAAATGCCCGAAAAATACAACACATTTTTTTGTTTAGAGTGGCCACACAGCTTGTTACCCGACCTGGCTGACGTTGCTTTTAATAATGGCGATTGACACTGTGCACCATGGGCACTTTGAGAGTATTTTACGAAAGAATACGTTCTTCTGTTTTAAAAATTGACTATGCAAATCTTGCATTGATAGAGAAAAAACGACAACTACTTACCTGGACTTTGCGAATTATCTGAATGATGGTAGAAACCGCAAAGAGGAGTTACCAGATATACAAAGAAGGACAGACATGGAGAGAATATTATATAGTTCTACCTGTTTATAACTCGGATTTACTTCTTCTTCTCTCTCTTTTCTAAAAAAGTATCTTGAAATACCTAATATTCCTCAAAGACATACCTACGTCATTTTTCCTAAATTAGGTTTCGTCTCTTGCTCAACGCAGAGGAGTTTGAATGCCAAATTCCAGCTAACTTCCCCCGGCGCAAGATACAGGCATTCTTTTAAAAACTTCGAACCCCTTACCCCACGGACTCAATTTGAAAAGATGTTTAAAGAAGCGTTTGTTTACACGAAAAACTTCTATCCCAAGAAACTTGACGTGTGAGTACGCTCTCTTATGACTTTGGCGGGATGAGATAATAATGATGTAACTTTATCTCCATTAGGGAAAAGGTGGGTGAGTTATTTTTAAACTTACGCGTTTGTGCTAAACACATTAAAAAAGTGATTCTGTAAAAAAACATCAAATTCAGCGATTCCCACTAACATCTTTTCACATCTCTTGGCTTTCATTCGCTTCAACTTGAAATAGTCCCTCATATGTATGAAAATAATTTTAAAATCTTATGCAGCTTAGTTCTTTTCACTCAAACGATCATACCCACTGTTATTTGAATCGTAACCTATTACAATGCAAAAGTAAATTGAAAATAGAAATAGATTTAGTAGTGTGTACTACTACACATTAAAATTTACAAAAAAAACGTAATCTTAACAAAGAAAAAATACAACTTAAGCTCAACTTGACATCCCTATAATTATTTCAAAGGCGTTTTCGGATGAAGAAAAGTTTTGCAAAACATTCAGGAATGTAAAAAAAGAACAACGAATCAGGTTTTGTGCAAAAAGTTTTCATTTAAACCGTTTTCAACCCAGCCAGAGCTATCTGAAATCTTCGCGCTACTTTTACCACACAGAAAAAACGGTTTTCTCCGATTAAGTGAAATAACCTTGCATGAAACTAAGTTGCATTGAACTAAGATTATGGTTGCATCATATATATTGAAACTAATATGTTCTCACATTGAGAAACAAAAATACTTAAACTTACATTTGAAATAATCTTGAATCAAAACAATTCTCGCTTGATTTAAGATAATACATCTTCAACCAAGAATGATTAGCATTCTTAATTTAAGTCGATAAATTCTCTTGATGCAAGTCAAGGATGTGTTTTTACCACAAGAAAATATTGATTTCGATTCAAAAAGAAATCACTTCACTGGGAACAATATTATGCTTAATTTTAATAGACAAAGTGTTCTTTCAACAATAATTAGTCTAGCTTGAACACGAATTTTACTTGATTCAAAGGTGTTCATTTTAAAATGAGAAAGCTATGTCCTCAGACCAATAACTAATATTATTATTTTAATTTATGCTGCCTTTAAAAAAGATAAACCTTTCTTGTTTCGTGAAAAAGATTTCTTGGTTCAATAATTTAGTGCCTTGCAAATAGAGTCTTAAATGCTTGTTCGAAGCGTTTTCATGTCAGTATTAGTTTTAGTTAACAAAAATTCCATCAGGAATGTTTGTAACTAAAAACTAATTGGAACACAAAACAGGAACTCCTTTTCAGGTTTTCTGAAAGGAAAGTCAAAGAGAACAAACAAGGAACCAAAAGAAAAACATATGAAATTGGGTTTTCTTTAACAAAATAAAAAGATGTTGTTCATATAAACATTTACTGACACATATATAATAAGAAAACAATAGCGATCACAATATTTTAACGTTCTCATCAACCTTTACATGGGCATCTTAAGCTGCTGACATGTGAGCCGTTTTGCAATGAAAAATAACTAAGTTCTTAGTTTCGTCCTCCATTTTGTTGTTGCTGATGTCGCACTTCTTAAAATCCAAACACAAGCACGGCACCACAAGACATATTTTGATAACTGTAGACTACTATAACACTATTCACTACTCACTTCCAAAACAGAAAATAAACAGCTCAAACGAAAAGAATAAGTTAAAACATGCTTGCATGGCGCGCGCACACACACTGACTACAAAAGACAATCTCTGTCTTTTTTTAAAGGTTAGCGTGGGTTGGCTTACTAAAAAAATCTTTCTCAAGTAAAGATACTGGATATTGAATCAAAACATTTTTATAATTGAAACAAGGCACTATAACATTTTGTAGCAAAACCAGGGTGTTTATTCACAACGAGACTGGATGTCATTAGTTCAAGAGATATAATTTTTGAATTTGCTAATGTTAGGATTCAAGATGATATTATCTTCATTGAAAAGATTGTATCATTGTGATAAATAAACTTTCAGTTTGAAACAAGTAATTCATTGTATTAAAGCAATAAAATCTGAAGTTTTTAGATTAACTTGACTAATTATTCATTTAAAATATTTTTCCTTGATTCTAAAAATTGCAACAAGGAAATATATTTTTTGTTTTGAGATATCCATCATCTAGAAATAAATAAACATTATTTGTTTTAAGACAATTTTCTTTAAAATGACCAAATATTTCAAGAAAACTATTCATCTTGCTTGGAGAAAACCGTTTTTTCTGTGCAGATGAAGAAATTTCCACTTATATCTAAATCGAATGTCGCGAGCTGGTGTTCCCTATTCCCTGTCCTGCTGCAAGCTCACACAATCATGGCGGCTCCCTGAAGACTTCGGAAGTTGTGCAACAAAGAAACTAACATTGTTTTGGAAAGGAACTTGTATTTTTGCGTCATGTTTCTATCTGAAAAGTTCAATATAAAAGACATTTTGTGTTGCGACTTTATCAGCTAGCGAATAATAGGTGCTAGTGACCTTTAAATCTTCAAATCTTATCAAACGAAAACTAATTAACTACCACAATTTTAAATGTAAACATGATGATATATATTTAAGGCCTGTGCGCAGCGGTGGTACGTAAAAAGGCTTTTAATAAATGTTTGTTTAAAAATAAACAACTCAACTAACTCTAACAAGTAACACGTTCCACAAACCATGTCAAATTATTGTAACTAGTCTTTTTAGTTTACGGAAATAAAAAGCGTATACAAACATTTTAAATAGTTTAGTATTCATAACACGTAACAGCTTTGTATAGACAAACAGCTGAAATTAAAATGGCGTGACTGAACTGGTTAGTGCTGACGCTAAGTGGCCGTGGAACCACGATTGCTTTGCGAGTTGGGAAGGGCCTATGTCCTAGAGTGTAACCTCCTTATTCATAAAAACGTAAATAGCTCTACAACAACTCTTTAACTTTTGTATCGCTTTGTCTCTTTCATTCTCCGCCATTTGCGAGTAAGTGACATAACACGTCAATTGCTCAAGCTTAAAGCATTGCGTTCGTTTTTTATGAATAAGGGGGTTAGCATCTATGCACAAAGCTTAGAAAATCTCTTTAAAATGTCCAAAAACCTTGAGATTGCATGTTTGTATTTTTTGTCATTCTTCAATAGCCTTGTTACCAAACATGTTTCATTTAAACCCCAATTTATTCTCGTCATTAACCCGTTACAATTTATACATGCAAATTCCACTACATACCATCCCTTTCAAATCACTGACAGTCACCCTCCTCTCACCAACACCAGAGGACCCCGGCCTAAGTCGGAGGACTGGAGGAGGGCCTCACTGATCTTTAGACCCAATCAGGTCAGATGGGCCATCAACAGTTTCAAACCCTACAAGTCTGGGGGTGCTGATGGCATCTTTCCCGCACTAATGCAGAAGGGCATCGAGGTCCTTCTGCCTTTTGTGGTAAAAATATTTAGAACCAGCTTTGCGCTTGGCGTTCTACCTAATAATTGGACCAAGGTTAAGGTAATTTTCATACCTAAGGCAGGGGACAAAGACAGGTCCCAACCTAAATCCTACCGGCCAATCAGTCTAACGTCTTTTCTCCTAAAGACGATGGAAAAGGTGCTGAACCTCCACATCAGAGAAAGTTACCTCACGGTCAACCCTCTGCATGGGAGGCAACACGCCTACAGATGCGGCAGATCCACGGAATCCGCTCTGATTGAACTCACGGACAGGATTGAAAGGGCCCTGGAAGACAAAGAGATCGCACTCTGCGCCTTTCTCGACGTCGAGGGGGCCTTTGACAATACCTCGTCCGACATTATCATCAGTTGTATGAGAAACAAAGGCGTGGACGAAACCACCCTTAGGTGGGTAGAATCCATGCTGACGTCAAGGACGGCAGTAACATCCCTCCTTGATGTACAAGTAGAGGTCAAGGTGACCAGAGGCTGCCCTCAGGGTGGCGTCCTGTCGCCACTAGAATGGTCCATTGTCGTGGATGACCTTCTATATCGACTAAACAACGCGCACTTTACCACGCAAGGGTACGCGGACGACCTGGTGATCATGGTGGTAGGCAAATGTCAAAACACCATATCGGGTCGAATGCAAGGTGCGCTGCGTTTGGTAGAAGAATGGTGCCAGGAAGTGGGCCTGTCAGTTAACGCCGACAAAACCACACTGGTACCATTCACCCGGAAACGGAACCTGGAGGGCATTCGGAAACCCACCCTGTTCCGTAAGCCCATAGGGATCTCCAGGGAGGTCAAATATCTGGGTGTAATCATCGACCAGAGACTGACTTGGAACCCACACATAGGCTTCATTACCCGGAAGGCACGTATGGCCCTGGGTATCTGTTGCCGTCTGGTTGGCACCAAATGGGGACTCAACCCCAAGGCTGCCCTCTGGATATACACTGCCATAGTGCGACCTATGATCGCCTATGCTTGTGTGGTTTGGCACAAAAAAACCGCGCAGGTCACAAGCAGTGCTTTACTCTGCAGGGTGCAACGGCTGGCCTGCTTGATAACCACTGGGGCCATGAAGTCCACTCCCACGGCAGCTCTGGAGGCCATGCTGTCGCTGTGCCCTCTCCACATCCACCTGGGGATGGAGGCTAAAGCGGCCATGCTGAGAATGCTGAATAACGGGGGTGGCAGGTTCCAGTCGAAATGCATGGTCAACCTGCAGGCTGAGCTGCACAAGATGCCTATAACGCTCATGCCCAAGGACAACATGCCTATTCAGTACCACTTCACAAAATGGTACAATGTAGAAATCCCGGGGAGGAAGGAGTGGGAGGGTGGAGCTCCCGCAAAATTCCAACCGGGAGACATCGTGTGGTACACCGATGGATCAAAAATGAATGGCAGAGCCGGCTACGGAGTCTACGGCGAGAGGCCAAGGGCGCGCTTATTTAGCAGCCTAGGCGTCCACGCCACGGTATTCCAAGCGGAAATGGCCGCCATTCTTCACTGCGCACAAGCAAACTTAGAGCGCAGGTTCTGGCTCAGGAGTATATACATACTCTCTGATAGCCAGGCCGCTCTTAAGGCTCTAGCCTCAGTTGAAATCAACTCTAAACTTACCCTGGATTGTGCCCAAGCGTTGAACAACCTCGGCGCCAACAACAGGGTCACGCTCCGCTGGGTCCCGGGTCACTGTAATGTCCCGGGGAACGAAGCAGCGGATGAGCTGGCCAGGGCTGGCGCGGAATCCTCCAACCAGGCCCCAGAGCCGATGGTGGGTATACCTAGCTGCGCCCTGCGTCAGCCACTAAAAGCCCGGGCGGAGTTCCTTGGCAGGCTGGCCTGGACCAACACTAACGGACAGGCGCACGCCAAGGCTCTGATAAAGGGCTACTCACATAAGTTCACCGCGGAGGTCCTGGGGCTGAGTAGGGATCAAATCAGAATCCTCACCAGAACCCTAACGGGACACTGTCGGTTGAACAAACATGGTCACAAGATTGGGATCTCAGAGGTCCCAACCTGTAGATTTTGCCAGGACATGGACGAAACCCCGGTCCACGTCCTCTGCGACTGCGATGCGTTATCGCAGTGTAGGTACCGCGTGCTGAAGAGTCACTTGCTTGCTCCCCAGGACGCCAAGAACATCGCTCCCGGGAAGATAGTGCAGTTCATGAAGGCTGCTGGCCTGGAGAGCGATCTCTAAGGGATGATGGCCACAATAGATCAGCAATGGTCGCAGTGGCCTATCGCTCAGGCGACATCCCCATCCACAACGAATAACGAATCCCTTTCAAAACTGTACTCAGTCGAAGCCTTTTAAGCTATCAGTACTGAAATACTGAAAAAGCTTCAGAGCTTGTCCGTTTTAACGAGCTATAGAAGTTGTTTCGTAGTACGAATGTAAATTTCCGCAACTCAGGCCATTCCGCTAAGTAAGTTTCGAACTACGATAGAGCAATAAACTTCGGGATTACCACTTTATTAAATAATAAACAATGTAATGTTGTTATGTGCGGAGTTGAGTCAACAAGGTATTTTGTAGCCATACACGACAGCGGAATTATTCAGCATAATTAATAGTGTGCAGTTGTGCACTAAATTTTGGCTAATGCACAATCTAACTTGGCGGTTCTTCTCAGTACATAAACAACTGTCTGTCACTGGTGGTAGAGTCACATTTATAAGAGAAATTATTTTTTATTGTTTTTATTGCATCTTTTTTTCGTTTTGACGGCAACCATATATTTGATGAGACCAGGATTTTGCACTTTTAAGGTATCTGCATTGACGCTCATTAGTTTATTCTGTGTACGGACGTCTGAACCGGTGGTAGAATTACAATTACGTCCGAACCGGTGGTAGAATCACGTCCGAACTGGTGGAAGAATCACATAATTACTCTTTTTAATTTTTTATGTTGTGACTTGTCATAAGTGCTTTTTAATAAGTTTACATGAATCCAGATTATTTTTACTTTTACTTCACTTTACTATAGGTACATTTTAGGATCCATTGGGAACAATACTTGGAAGCACCACAGTCGTACACATTGTTGTCAAGTATATTTTGTTCAGTTATTAGACTTGATGGTTTCAAAGTAGTATAAAACCTGGCCTTCTAACTCCGTTGTCTTTGCGACTTCAAAAATATTACATCATGTCAGCCGATATGTCAAATATATTCACATCCACCGTAAGAATAAGATCTTCGATAAGTCCAAATGTTGAGTTTAAGTACCAAAAATAGACAAATTTTTTCCATCTACCAATAAAAAGCAACAAACTCAAAACATTCCTTTTTAAAGGTGTTAAACGAGTCACATTACCAACACTGTAAGTTGCACAAGTCAGCAATTCTAAGACACGCGAAAACCGTGCGGCTCTCAGTTTTAACGCGAACTTTTCCGTTGGACTACCGACAAAGCATACTAATCTCTGTGTGACCACGCTAGAGTGAAGATTGTGGTCCAGTGTGTGTGAGAAACTTTACCTCTCTGGCTTGCATCCAGAACATTAAAACAGCTATGTATTTCTTTGAAGAGACACATTTTGATGAGCACTTATCATTATGATCCACCCTAATGCACCCTAGGTTAAATGACATTCTAAAGATGCGTGCTAGTTGCGATAGCTGGTATATTTTAATAAAAAGATTACTATCATACGTTTGTATGATAGAATGCCGTGATAAAAATGAAATAGCCGCGGTAAGGCTTACTGTCATTGAAGTATAAGTATAAGTAGTAGAAAAAAATAAAATAGACAGGAACAATGCTCCACGACGCTCTTATTATCAGATACTGTTAACAAAAAGTCTTGCTGACATGTACAACTCAGTGATATGCTTTTTAGCTGTCGAGTCGCTCGCTTACACTGCCCCCGAGCTTAACCCCTCGCCAAAATATCAAAGGCATTCTATGTAGGAGAGGATTAGCACCATTTGGATTACATTGTCTGGGCGCAGAAAAATGTTGCCTTGTCCCTGTTCAGCACTAATTGACTAGCTACACGCTGGAGGCACTTCGTTATGCATTCTGCTTTTGATGGGAATTTGGAGGACAAATCGGGTATGCCTTTTGAGGTTAGTCAGAGATTTACAAAGAAACAAAACTATCTTGCAAATATACTTACGGAGTACTTGACATATTATTACCTATACATATCTACATGCAGCATATTATATTGTATTGTGCTTAAATATATGTCACAATCCGCCGCACTCAGAGACGTCAATTAACGTTAATGGTTCATTAGATTGTTAGATTGTTATACAGTCTCTTTTGAAAAATGGAATTTTGACTCTAATGAACCATTAACGTTAATTGACGTCTCTGAGTGCGGTAGTATATCTACCACCGGGTCGGAAAGTGGTTTCTGTGCTGAGAAGAATCGGCAAGAAACCCCTGATTCTAGACTTTCTAGTTCTTGCCGAGCTTTCGAAAATAGCTCGCGGGTACTATGCGTGAAAAAATTCGCCTGAAATACTGGTGGAATTAAGCTGGCTTTATACGCTAAAAAAGAAATAATCGGCCATCCTGTAAACTAGTATTTACTACTATTTCTTCCTGGTATTCATACAATTTCAAAAAGAGTTTTTTCGAGTCCAAAGTAACTTCTGGTTTTGATTACCAACGCTCGTTTGGTCAGTCGCCTTAAATAATCTGGAAACTTTACTATTGTCTTAAATAAACTAGTGCCGGCTTCTTTCGTATACCATTTATCTATGCAATACGCTATGTAGAAAGCTAATGTGTTTAACTTCAAAAGAAACTTAGGCTAGAACTTGAGATGCAGACAAAAAGAATTCTAGTCAAGTTATTTACTGTATTATTACGTAATTAAAGCGAAACGAGTGCAAAAATGGCTGAAAAAAGAAGCGAACCCGCAGCAAAGGGAAACACAAACAAGCAGGTAGCAATGTGCAAATTGCTAAGTCTGAAAACCTGAACAAGACTGAGTAGGCTGACTAATTCGAGTTTCACACGATTCGTATTTGAGCTAGCTGTTACTGAAAATTCGGTTGTGCGGTCATCGAGTGTAGCGACTGTTTCATTCAATGACAGAGGGACACAAGCTCAAATGTCATCAGCTTGATAAATCGTCTATGTGATCAAATCTATTATATATAAAGCTCGATTACCACTCACTGACTGACTCACTGACTGATCAGGGGTGTTTTTCAGTTATTTAGAGGTGTTTTAGGGTCATTTTCACTTTTTGGGAATTTTTGTTATTTTTATCAACGCAGGTTTTTTAGTTTTTTTTTTTCGAAAAACAAAATGGCGGCTTTTTTTGAGACATCAACTTTTTTGTTTGAGGAGCTGAATTTTTTCTTTTTTTACTGAGTGTTGCCATGTCCAAATTGGATATGTCGGAAAAATATTTTTTTAAAAAAAGAACGTCTCCAGGCCGCCATCTTGGATTGAAAAACGGGTTTTAGAGTGGTTTTTGCGTTGCCATAGTGAAGTGAGTTTCTGTTCGATTTTCAAAATTCTTCTTTTGTAGTGTTGCATGTATAGTCCACTCGACACCCTCATCCACAGATTATGAAAATCCAAGATGGCGGCGGCGCTGGCGCCCATTTTGTTCCGATCAGCGAAATCGACCAGTTTTGAGGCGATTTTTCCGGTAGATGGCAACACTTGAGCGTTTTTCCAAGTATGCACTAACTGTGGGTAATTTATTCAAGTATTGCCAGGAATGTGAATTTCTACCAAATTCATAGTAGTTTTTGGGATAGGGCCCGGGAAAGTTGAAATGAGAAATATGACAGCTGTCAAAAAAACTTAAATGCAGTTTGATGGCAACTCAGGTCCCTAATGACCTTTTAGTATTTTTGCAAAAATCGACTGGCAACACTAGGAACTATAGGAGAAAATAAAACTTTCGACATGGGTGTCTTTAAAGTTAGTGACGGATACTTCCGCATATGGTAGAAAAAAAGTGAAAATGACAAGTGTTGCCATATATAGTCCAGATTATGGGAAAAATACGGGATTTCTGAATTTCAAGATGGCGGACGAGCTGGCGGCCATTTTGTGAAAAGTTTGCGATTTTCAAACTGTTTTTTGAGCTTTTGTGGGTGTTGCCAATTTTTGAGAGGGATAGAATGTACTAGCCAATCGTGTAGCTCGTGCTTGCGGGTTGCCAGGTTACAAAATATTTTTGGTAGCTTTAGTAGTTTTTGAGAAATGGCCCGAAAAAGTCGAAAATAGAAATAAAGACATTTCAGCAATAAAAATGCCCTCAGGTGGTTGAGTGCGCTCATTAAAATGACATTTGACCATTTTTATCAAAATCAACTGGCAACACTGGAAATGAGAATTAAAACTTTTTTTTGGAAGGGGTCACTTTGAAGGTCTCTTGAGGGAGTTGTGAGCTAGGTAGAAAAAAACTAATCATACCGTTTTTTGTGCAATATAACTGAGATTGCACCGAAAGTGTAAAATGTCAAGAATTCAATATGGCAGGTACACTGGCGGCCATTTGAAAATATGTCATTTTAAAAATTTACTAAAGCTGTTTTTTCAGGTAGTTGGCGTCATTTTACAGAAAAATGTTACTTGAGTTTTTTGTCAGGTTTAGTGAGGCCTACAGTATGGTGAAAAAAATTACCCCATTTTCAGGGTAATTTCTGAGATTTACCCAAAAAACAAAAATCCTTTGTTTTAAAAAAAAAAAGTATGTCATCCTGTTCAAAACTATCCACTCTTAACGATTTGACCTATTTAAGGGTAGTAAACCCCCTTGAAGTACGAATTAAGGGCAATAAACTTTTGACCTGTCATACTAAGACATCCCATACTAAATGTACTGGGAGTCATTGAAAATGCTACTTCGTATGTAAAAATCTTGCGAATTTCCCACCAATCATCGAAAAATTCGCGAGGCCGCAGGCCGAGCTTCCAATGTGAGGCCGAAGGCCGAACTCCGCGTAGGGCGAAGCCCGAAGCGTCTCTCAATGACGGCCCAACTAACTTCGCGAAGCCGTAGGCTGAGCGCCCGCACACGGTGAAGCCCAAAGTTAATTACCTCAGTTACTAAAAGGCGAGGCCGGAGGCCGAGCTCCGAGTGTGAGGCCGAAGGCCGAACTACGCGTAGGGCGCAGCCCGAAGCGTTGGCCTTTAACACCCAGCGAGGCCGTAGGCCGAGCTTCGACTGTGAGGCCAGAGGCCGAACTCCGCGTAGGGCGAAGCCCGGAGCGTCCATCATCGACCTTCAAGTAACTTCGCGAAGCCGCAGGCTGAGCGTCCGCACTAGGATTCTTTTGTTAAAACAACAACCACCCAGAAAAGGACGAGAACTTTGTCCCGGAAAATTGACGCCAATTACAAGCAACTGCGAGGCCGAAGGCCGAGCTGCGGCGAGGCCCCCTAGGGCCTCGCGGCCGCGGGAGGGCGAAGCCCGGAGCGGCCAACCCCGCACTAGGATTCTTTTGCTAAATCACCTTCCACCCAGAAAAGAACGAGAGCGCCATTCGCGAAATAAAACCCCCACAACCAACAATGCGAGGCCGAAGGCCGAGCTGCGGCGAGGCCCCCGGGGGCCTCGCAGCCGCGGGAGGGGCGAAGCCCCGGAGCGGCCAGCGTCGCAGACCTAGCTTATGGCCGCGAGTCGGCCGTAGGCCGGCGGCCAGAAGCTAGTCTATAATATATAAAGCTCGATTACCACTGACTCACTCACTGACTGATCAGGGGTGTTTTTCACCTGTTTTGAGGTGTTTTAGGGTGATTTTCACTTTTTGGGAATTTTTGTTATTTTTATCAACGCAGGTTTTTTAGTTTTTTTTTTTCAAAAAACAAAATGGCGTCTTTTTTTCAAACATCAACTTTTTTGTTTGTGGCGCTGAATTTTTTCTTTTTTAACTGGGTGTTGCCATGTCAAAATTTGTTGTTATGAAAAAATATTTTTTTAAAAAAAGAACGTCCCCAGGCCGCCATCTTGGATTGAAAAACGGGTTTTAGAGTGGTTTTTACGATGCCATAGTGAATAGAGTTCTTGTTCGATTTTAAAAATTTTTGTTTTATAGTGTTGCTCGTATAGTCCACTTGACATCCTCATCCATAGATTATAAAAATCCAAGATGGCGGTGGCGCTGGCGGCCATTTTGTTCCGATCAGCGAAAACAACCATTTTTGAAGTGATTTTTCCGGTAGATGGCAACACTTGAGCGTTTTTCTTAGTAGGGACCGATTGTAGGTAATTTATTCGAGTGTTGCCATGAATGTGAATTTCTACCAAATTCATGGTAGTTTTTGGGATAGAGCTCGGGAAAGTCAAAATGAGAAATATGACAGCTGTCAAAAAAACTTGAATGCAGTTTTATGGCAACCCAGGTCCCTAATGACCTTTTAGTATTTTTGCAAAAATCGCCTGGCAACACTGGGAAATATGGTAGAAAATAAAATTTTCGACATGGGTGTCTTTAAAGTTAGTGACGGATACTTCCGCATATGGTAGAAAAAAAGTAAAAACGCCAAGTGTTGCCATATATAGTCCAGATTATGGGAAAAATACGGGATTTCTGAATTTCAAGATGGCGGACGAGCTGGCGGCCATTTTGTGAAAAGTTTGCGATTTTCAAACTGTTTTTTAAGATTTTTTGGGTGTTGCCAATTTTTAATAATTGTGCAATGTACTAGCCAATCGTGAAGCTGGTGCTTGCGAGTTGCCAGGGGAAGATATTTTTTTTGTAGCTTTAGTAGTTTTTGAGAAATGGCCCAAAAAAGTCGAAAATAGAAAAAAAGACATTTCAGCAATAAAAATGCCCTTAGGTGATTGACTGCGCCCATTAAAATGACATTTGACTATTTTTATCAAAATCAACTGGCAACACTGGAAATGAGAATTAAAACTTTTTTTTGGAAGGGGTCTCTTTGAAGGTCTCTAGAGGGAGTTGTGTGCAAGATAGGAAAAAACTAATTATACCATTTTTCGTGCAATATAACTGACATTGCACAAGAAGTCTAAAATGTCAAGAATTCAATAAGGCAGGTACACTGGCGGCCATTTCAAAATATGTCATTTTAAAAATTCACTAAATTTGTTTTTTCAGGTAGTTGTCGTCATTTTACAGGAAAATGTTACTTGGGTTTTTTGTCAGATTTAGTAAGGCCTACAGCATGCTAAAAAAATTTACCCCATTTTTAGGGTAAATTCTGAGATTTACCCGAAAAACAAAATTGCTTTGTTTTTTAAAAAAAAGTATGTCATCCTGTTCAAAACTATCCACTCTTAAGGATTTTACCCATTTAAGGGTAGATAACCCCCTTGAAGTACGAATTAAGGGCAATAAACTTTTGACCTGCCGTACTAAGACATCCCATACTAAATGTACTGGGAGTCACTGAGAATGCTACTTTGTATGAAAATATATTGTGAATTTCACAGCAATCATCGAAAAATTCGCGAGGCCGCAGGCCGAGCTTCTAATGTGAGGCCGAAGGCCGAACTCCGCGTAGGGCGAAGCCCGGAGCGTCCCCATGACTGCCCAACTAACTTCGCGAAGCCGCAGGCTGAGCGCCCGCACACGGTGAAGCCCAAAGTTAATTGCCTCAGTCACTAAAAGGCGAGGCCGGAGGCCGAGCTCCGAGTGTGAGGCCAAAGGCCGAACTACGCGTAGGGCGCAGCCCGGAGCGTTGGTTTTCAACCCCCAGCGAGGCCGCAGGCCGAGCTTCGACTGTGAGGCCGGAGGCCGAACTCCGCGTAGGGCGAAGCCCGGAGCGTCCATCGTCGACCTTCGAGTAACTTCGCGAAGCCGTAGGCTGAGCGCCCGCACTAGGATCCTTTTGCTTAAACAACAACCACTCAGAAAAGGACGAGAGTTTTGTTCCGGAACAGTTAACCCAATTACAAGCAACTGCGAGGCCGAAGGCCGAGCTGCGGCGAGGCCCCCTAGGGCCTCGCGGCCGCGGGAGGGCGAAGCCCGGAGCGGCCAACCCCGCACTAGGATTCTTTTGCTAAATCACCTTCCACCCAGAAAAGAACGAGAGCGCCATTCGCGAAATAAAACCCCCACAACCAACAATGCGAGGCCGAAGGCCGAGCTGCGGCGAGGCCCCCGGGGGCCTCGCAGCCGCGGGAGGGGCGAAGCCCCGGAGCGGCCAGCGTCGCAGACCTAGCTTATGGCCGCGAGTCGGCCGTAGGCCGGCGGCCAGAAGCTAGTCTATTATATATAAAGCTCGATTACCACTCACTGACTGACTCACTCACTCACTGATCAGGGGTGTTTTTCAGTTGTTTTGAGGTGTTTTAGGGTCGATTTCACTTTTTGGGAATTTTTGTTATTTTTATCAACGCAGGTTTTTTAGTTTTTTTTTTTCAAAAAACAAAATGGCGGACTTTTTTGAAACATCAACTTTTTTGTTTTAAGCGCTGAATTTTTTCTTTTTCAACTGGGTGTTGCCATGTCCAAATTGGGTATTTTGAAAAAATATTTTTTTTAAAAAAGAACGTCCCCACGCCGCCATCTTGGATTGAAAAACGGGTTTTAGAGTGGTTTTTGCGATGCCATAGTGAAGTGAGTTTTTGTTCGATTTTCAAAATTTTTGCTGAAGAGTGTTGCTTGTATAGTCCACTCGACATCCTCATCCACAGATTATAAAAATCCAAGATGGCGGCGGCGCTGGCGGCCATTTTGTAAAGATCAGCGAAATTGACCATTTTTGAGGTGATTTTTCCGGTAGATGGCAACACTTGAGCGTTTTACGTAGTATGTACCGATTGTGGGTAATTTACTCAAGTATTGCCAGGAATGTGAATTTCTACCAAATTCATGGTAGTTTTTGGGATAGGGCCCGGGAAAGTCGAAATGACAAATATGACAGCTGTCAAAAAAACCTGAATGCAGTTTGATGGCAACCCAGGGCCCTAATGACCTTTTAGTATTTTTGCAAAAATCGACTGGCAACACTGGGAACTATGGTAGAAAATAAAATTTTCGACATGGGTGTCTTTAAAGTTAGTGACGGATACTTCCGCATATGGGAGAAAAAAAGTGAAAACGCCAAGTGTTGCCACATATAGTCCAGATTATGGGAAAAATACGGGATTTCTGAATTTCAAGATGGCGGACGACCTGGCGGCCATTTTGTAAAAAGTTTGCGATTTTCAAACTGTTTTTTGAACTTTTTTGGGTGTTGCCAATTTTTGAGAGGGATGGAATGTACTAGCCAATAGTATAGCTCGTGCTTGCGGATTGCCAGGTTACAGAATATTTTTGGTAGCTTTAGTAGTTTTTGAGAAATGGCCCGAAAAAGTCGAAAATAGAAATAAAGGTATTTCAGGAATAAACATGCCCCAAGGTGGTTAAGTGCACCCATTAAAATGACATTTGACCATTTCTATCAAAATCAACTGGCAACACTGAAAATGAGCATTCAAAGTTTTTTTTGGAAGGGGTCACTTTGAAGGTACCTTGAAGGAGTTGTGTGCAAGGTAGAAAAAAACTAAAGATACCGTTCTTCGTGCAATATAACTGAGATTGCACCAAAAGTGTAAAATGTAAAGAATTCAACATGGCAAGTACACTGGCGGCCATTTGAAAATATCACATTTAAAAAATTTACTAAAGTTGATTTTTCAGGAAGTTTGCGTCATTTTACAGGAAAATGTTATTTGAGTTTTTTGACAGGTTTAGTAAGGCCTACAGTATGGTGAAAAAAATTACCCAATTTTGAGGGTAATTTCTGAGATTTACCCGAAAAACAAAATTGCTTTGTTTTTTAAAAAAAAGTATGTCATACTGTTCAAAACTATCCACTCTTAACGATCTGACCCATTTAAGGGTAGTTTACCCCCTTGCAGTACGAATAAAGGACATTGAACTTTTCGCCTTCCATAGTAAGACTTCCCATACTAAATGTACTGGGAGTCACTGACAATGCTACTTTGTATGAAAAAATCTTGTGAATCTTCACGGAAACATTGTAGAATTTGCGAGGCCGCAGGCCGAGCTTCGAATGTGAGGCCGAAGGCCGAACTCCGCGTAGGGCGAAGCCCGGAGCGTCCCTCATGACGGCCCTACTAACTTCGCGAAGCCGTAGGCTGAGCGCCCGCACACGGGGAAGTCCAAAGTTAATTGCCTCAGTTACTAGTAGGCGAGGCCGGAGGCCGAGCTTCGAGCGTGAGGCCGAAGGCCGAACTACGCGTAGGGCGCAGCCCGTAGCGTTGGTTTCCAAACCCCCAGCGAGGCCGCAGGCCGAGCTTCGACTGTGAGGCCAGAGGCCGAACTCCGCGTAGGGCGAAGCCCGGAGCGTCCATCATCGATCTTCAAGTAACTTCGCGAAGCCGTAGGCTGAGCGTCCGCACTAGGATCATTTTGCTAAAACAACTACCACCCAGAAAAGGACGAGAGCTTTGTCCCGGAACAGTGAACCTAATTACAAGCAACTGCGAGGCCGAAGGCCGAGCTGCGGCGAGGCCCCGTAGGGCCTCGCGGCCGCGGGAGGGCGAAGCCCGGAGCGGCCAACCCCGCACTAGGATTTTTTTGCTAAAACACCTTCTTCCCAGAAAAGAACGAGAGCGCGATTCGCGAAACATAAACCCCCCCTCAAACAACTGCGAGGCCGAAGGCCGAGCTGCGGCGAGGCCCCCGGGGGCCTCGCAGCCGCGGGAGGGGCGAAGCCCCGGAGCGGCCAGCGTCGCAGACCTAGCTTATGGCCGCGAGTCGGCCGTAGGCCGGCGGCCAGAAGCTAGTACTCCCATATACAACTGCAACTTTAACTGTGCGGTCCGTAATGCGATTACAGGTCCATGAGCGCTCACAGCGATAACAGGCGTCCCGAATTGAAATATCGCGTCAACAGTGCTTACAGCGCTGTCAGCGTGAAAACCAATTCGGACCGCTAGATAGTGACACATAACCTAACAATTTTTAAACTTTTAATTTCTATCATTCCCAGGTTAAACTTGAAGTTCTTGTGGTAAAACTTTCTGTTTCGTTATCACAGAAAAAGATTTGTGCTAGCAAAGATTTATTCTGAGGAATATTAGCAAAAATATTATTACGCGAAAATGTCTGTTTGACGTTTCATCTATGAATCTGACATAAGGCTCACAGCGACAACGCTCCGGAGCATTATCGTTGTGAGCGCAATGGCGCCGTTAGTGACGTCACCCATGACGTAAAGCTGTCTGACGTTAGATGGCCCGTTGGCGCGATATCTCAATTCGGGACGCTCTGTGAGCGCGCTGTAATCGATTTTGACTCAATTCGGAACGCACCCTAAATCAGAAGTTAAGAAGATTTTCGGGTTTGGGTTATCTCGGACAGCAGAAAGTGGCAAGCGTTTTGTATTAAACCAAAAACCTAACAGTACATACAGAAGTCCTTTTTTTTTCCGAGTGAATTTGAACCGAACGTGGTATGAAGCGAGCCTCAAGTCGTTATTCGCGATTTTTGGGTTCATTATTGGTGTTTTCCACTAAGAGTTAGCCGCAAATAATACAATGAAAACATAGTAGGTGTTACGGCTAGTTTTGATCTTGAGGCCACCGGGTTCCGAGCCAGAGTGCTTAACCACTCGGTCACGATACTGTCTCAGATGTTCACGTTCAATAATCCCACAACTCATGCTTAAGAAACCATTGCTCCATGCGTCCCGTTTTCCAATTCCACAATGGAACTCCTAAAGCGATTTCCAGTAAAAAAACCTTTACAAGGAGGGGATTGCAAGTGGCCTCTAGAACGTTGCAGGATAATAAACATTTGAAAATACGAGCCGTGGCCGATCAAGGCAAGATTGCGGATTATACCTACTTTTAGTGACCACGAATTTTCTTTTATTTTACTGTGGGCAACTTATTTTGTGGGGTGAAGTGTCTGGTTAGGGTGAGGGGGAATTGGCGCTTATATATGTTGTTGTCGCTTAAGTACGATCGAGAAGGAAACTGAAGCGTCAAAATAGGAAATAATGTCGAAGGGATCATCCAATCAATGTAGGTACATCTTTTCTGATGTTTGTTTTGTAACTGAGTGTTAGGAGCTCTTTATGAACATTAAATTAAGTTTAAGAGCCGCTGACATATTGTAGTGAAATGAAACAACAGAATATTCAACACTAACATTACCTACCAAAACTAAGCAATGGATGTATTATAGGAGCATACAAGAATAAATATCTCAGGACATTATTCCACAAATCGCCATCTAGCCCCAATCTAAGCAACTAAATGCCTAGGGATACTAAACAACGGATAGACATACATAAATACTTTTTTTTAAATAAATAATATACATAAGAAACACCCAGACCAATACAAACAGATATGTTCATGCACACAAATGTTTGTACTGTGCGGGGATCGAACCCGCGACCACTGGGGAAATAGCCCACTTCTGAACCATTACACCGAATAGGCTTTGAAAAGGACTCCTGTTCTTTTCAAAGTCTGCCGGAGCATTCAAAGGCCAACAGGTCCAATAAAAATGTGAAACCATAGAAACTGTTAACTTAAAATATTCGATTGCATACGGAATTGAGAATATAAGCAACAGTCATAATTTATATCTACGTTATTCTTGGTTGTGTAATTGTTTTCTTCACGCAAGAAGTATCTATCTTAACAATGACTAGGTTAACACAAGTTTTGGCTTTCACAGCTTTACCTGACAATATGTCGATCGGGTATCAACTCCGAAAGTATACAAGCGTAAAACAAATTTTGATGTACTAGTACCTAAATTCCAACCACAATTTTACTTCAACATCTTTCTAGCAAGAAACTGTAAGCAGACAGGGAATCTCTTAACCCTTTTATAAATAAAATTAAGGCGAACGTGAGTTTTTGCTCGTCTCGTCGAGTTTAGACGTCTGAGTCGCGACAAATTCGCTTCAGTTAATATTAATTAAGGTTCGTGTTAATAACGTTACGACTGAGCTAGCCGGGGTGAACCATATGGATCCGTATGTACTGGTTTTTGTTCTATCAGAATAATACAGGTTGTTCTCTTTTTTTACGGAAATTGAGCAAAGAACACGCTTCATAAACATAATATTTTTCAGCAACTTGACGTCCACTGCCGGACATAGGCCCCTCATAGATTTGCAGAGAAACCAGTTACAGGCAACCTGCATCCACCGTAATCCTGCGACCCTTATCGGGTCATCCTTCCACCTTGCGGGTGGGCGTCCTAAGCATAGATATCTCCATAGCACGTTGAGTGTCATTTAACGTTTTTTTTTACTTCCAGAGAAGGTTACTTCATCCCAGATCCATGACGTATCATCTTATATTTCAGCGCTCAAGGAGGCTAATTTTTAAGAGGGTCTCAGCAAAACTGAATTATCTAATAACCGAGAATTAAAAAGCCCCTCACAGAAACCCACACCTAGTACACACAAAGATTGGTAGAGATTCCTTATTCGCTTAGTCGTGCTTTTCCTTGATGTGAGACACGTACTTTAATTAAGATCTTAATTAAAACTTAGTCAAGGAGTAGTATTTATTTAACTTGGAATCTAATATCATTATGAATGTATAAAAGGCCACGATTCGCTGACTGTTTTAATGAATTTTGCTACATGTTTTTCTAGAAATTGAATTAAAGATGCTTTTAAAATCTTTTCTCTGTGCTTTTTAGGAGTGGAATTGGTTATGTGGATTTTATTGAAACAATCTAGTGTGTCGTGTTTTTTCAAATAGACTGAATTTTATAATTCCTATGTCAATTAGACATTTCAATAAGCATTTTTTCATTCTTTTATATACTTGATAACGAACAAACAAAGGAAAAGAAGTTTACGTAAAAAGACCTGTTACAAAGTACTTTCAAATCGCCAAATCTAATTGTCAAACAAAATACAATTATTAAGAGACTTGAATACCACAATATTAAAAGTAGACAGTTAACAAACTGTACTTAAATAATATCCTTAGATCAGAATACCGTTACCGGTAAGGACTTATTCACTTGAAATGAAATTTCATAATTCGGATAACAAGGCACAACTGACAAATAAAACCATCAAAAAAATTAAACATTCCGTTAAATATAACATAACATAAACATAAACGGCCTATATACGTCCCACAGCTGGGCACAGGCCTCACCTCAACTATGAGGTGGAATGAGCCATACTCCAACACGCGGGCTCAGTGCGGATTGTTGGAGGGGTGTAAGGTTAGTGAGCAACCTTAATGTCAGATGTTATCAAGCCGCCCTAGGGCCTCTGACTAAGCTTAACGACTGACATCTGGCGACGTCAACCGGGACCAACTGCTTAACGTACCTTCCGAAGCACGGAGATGCCCGAAATACACATCACTAAATTTCGGTCGGGGTGGTCACCCATCCCATATCCGACCCGGCGTGCGTTGCTTTACAACAGCGATCGTCGCCGATCACTGTCACAACTGCGCCACGGGCACCTCAAATATAACATAACATATTCGCAATTAATCCATAAAGTCGTATAAGCGTTGTAGTGGAAGCTTAAACACTGCAGCTGACAGTAATGTAAGCATAAATAAGAATGAATTCCAATGTAGAACAGTGGCGATATTAATTACACAGCGTGATGAAAAACCGGCACCGGCAGCCAAAGGGAAGCAAAGGGCCGTATGATTAAAATAAAAAAATACAAAAGAAAAATGTATTCGAAAGCTTTAGCGGTCACAAGCCGTGTTCGGGATTGCGTGCACATTGACATACTTTGACAATTGGGTTTTTTGTCATGAGAAATCATGATTGTGGTTTAAAAAATAATAATTTATAAAATTAAAAGGCGTGTGCCAACGAAAAGGCCTTTAGTTCTGTTGAAATCTGGACTGCTTCGAAATCACTACAGTGCTGTCAAGGCAATTTGCGATACATTGAGGTGTTGTATATTTCGTAAAAGTTAAATTTTCGTAGAAGATTTTTCATCAACATAATCATTTGCAGCCTGACGTCTTTATGCAAAAGCTTAAACCGCTGCTTTCGGATTTTCAAGTTGCATTTAAATGGATGGCCTGCATCTTTTAAAAACTCCAATACTTATCCATAAGAAAAGTTACGTACGCTAAAAGAAGGTTTACGTTTCACATTCCAGCCACGGTCAAAATCTTCCACGCTTGTCCGAACGCAGACCTATTACAATCCGGCTCAACTCAGCGAGTCTATTTCTAAAACGAATATGCACCAGTCATATTCAGTTGCACCGAAAACCTCGAGCTACATGGAACGAACGGACCGGATTGAATACACTTTATATCTCTTCTGACGTTCAACTAGAACTAATTTCAGGCAACAATGTAAACTGGAAACGAACTTTTCTATTCTTGTCCAAAAATCCACCTAAACCAATTCAAGAGACAGACTAAAATGTGTTCTATTGGACTAGTCGTAAGGTTTCTGTCAGATTGAAGTCTAACTCGATTTAGGTCTTTCCGACAGTATCAGGCAGTTGGAAGATGCAACGCTGCATCTTCTCACCCGTTCTGGGCAAGGAAACTTTCTCGCAGTAGACTTCGGGCGGATTTTTGCAAATTTTTCCTCATTAACGATTCACAATTCATAAGTTATGAGTATTCTCATTAAAATAAAGTTCGTTGTTGTTTCAACGGTTTTATTAGCGGAGAATAAGAATGTTTTACGTGCCAAACAAAGGAAATCTAAGTTGGCAACTTTCACACGTAGCCCAACTTATGTATTATAAATGTCAGAATTTCGATTACACTCTCACCTGATCGAAAGTAATTACGTGGTCTTTTGGCCTCATCATTGTCACATGTTACCCAGCTCCAATCTGTTTGGTCACCTTCAAGAAGTCAATATAGCAAGTATGACGTTTGTCGTTTTGTTGATTTTGTACATCAAAAATGATTTGAAGGATCCCCAAAAATCAAGATATTTTTTTACAGTGATATGTGATAAGTTGTTATTCTACTTATGATACTTCGTTACAATACTAACGATAGAAGATTTGTAGAGGTTGTATAGAGTACTTTGATAGCGGCCTAATGTTTCTGTACAAACTGCCGTCAAACTTTTGCTCGGGCCCTGACCGCCTGCAAAAGTTGTTACTTGAATAACGAGGCTTCATAGGTCACTTTCAGTTCAGCTGACTTTTTGCTAAGTCGTAAAAGCGGTAAAAAATCTAAGTGAAACCAAGTTTGGTTTAGTAAGTTCATGTTTCATGAAAATATAAATTCTTTCATTCATCATCTTCATAAAACAGCTGTAAGAAGTTGTAACATAAATTGTCTAATGTTACATTATAAAAACGGTTACCTTTTCCAAGTAAATAGAAAATCATATTTAGCACAACACTTTTTCCTATTTAAACACGAACGCTTTCATTTCCTTTGTTCCGGTATTTACATAAAGTCATCTAAAAAGCATAATTTCAAAAAATAAAGACCAGCGAGGTAGAAGGCCAAATGATTTAATTTACATTCATAGATAAAGCTGTCCTTGGAACGGTAGCAGAATGCTTAATCTAAATTTACAATTACTGGTCTAAAACGAACCACAAGTCGGAGGTATCTGCGAATGCAGACCCCATAACAACTGATTGCGCCGATTCAAATAAATACAATGGCAGCGGAATTAGTCTGATGCTAATTTAGGTGAAGCGGTCGAATTTGCATCGACGCGACTACCTGCCACCTAGCGCCTCTGACTGTTCCGGTGTTACCAGGAAAGAGGCGATTAGGCTGTTTACAGTTTAGCATTCAGTTTAGGACTTCAATCAAAAAAATAAATAGTTGGAAAATTCGTTACAAGTGCTGTTTCAAATATTACAGGAAAGATAATGTTTTCATCTAGAAAATTGAAACGTGACTGAAAACACGATATCGGGCATCAGGCTTAAAGGACCATATAAATTAAAATACCCTTTATAAATGCTTGTTCTTAGAGTTTCTAGTTTAAAGTCTGAACATAATAATTTTAAATTATCGTTGGACTCGACCCAGTACAGCAGAAATAGTTGCACTTTTTATTGTTTTCGCATCTGCCTCTAAATGTAAGGAAAGTAAGCGGTTGCAAATTAGAGCTTGGACAAGAGTTGACTACATGATAAAAGATTCTCTCTGATCATTTTAAGTCGACATCCGTCTACTGATGACGCAAATCTAAAATAAAATACCTAGCAGAATAAATTTAATTCGGTTCTCAAAATTTATAGAGCTTCGCATGTGTATGTTCTTACTTACACTGTAAGTTACCAGAAATGTAGAATCTGTAGCTAAATGGCAACACTAAGCTTTCCGACCTCCGGCGTTGTACGGCTACACACTCAGGATCGATTGACCTCTAATTAGCAGGTTTAGACTGTGAGCCATTTGACGTTTTGTTTTAGATGAATAGCTTAACAAGTGCTTCAGCTGCCGGGCTCAAATTTACAGATCAGCCAAAGTGCCTGATTCTCTGTGCCGTCTTTTATAAAACTGTGGTTAAAATGATTTTCATCCACAAAAATTCGAAGAAGTATTTTCCATAATCTATATATATAAAAGAAAGTCGTGTTAGTTACTCCACTTATAACTCAAGAACGGCTGAACTGATTTAGCTGAAAATTGGCACGGAGGTAGTTTAGAGCCAGCCAGGAGAAGGACATAGGATACTTTTTATACTTTTTTTTTCCTCTTTTTTATTTATTGCCCTTAAGGCGGAACAAAGTTCGCCGGGTGAGCTAGTAAGGCATAAATGCTAAGCAGTCATGCAAGAATCAATTTCGACTTCTGTAATTCGTGGAGGACCACGAATTACAGAAGTCGAAATTGATTCTTTAATGAATTTAAACTGCAGTTTATAGTGAGAGCTTTACTTGGCTGATATAAACATAATATAAGTGCTTATGCTGTTTTTTGCTGATACGCATAATATAAGCTAGAAAAATAAAGTTACCAAATTAATATCGACTATAATCATATGGCAACACAAAGTTTGCCGGCCTCTAGCTACACGACAGCGACTGCTGACCACTAATTAGCAGTTAGCCGGTTTTATTTCCGAGCCGAGGTTATCTAAGCCGGCACAATCGTCCGCCCCTACCGCCTACCGCGCCTACCGCCCTAAGGAATAAATGGCCTTCAGAAGCTATGGGCGGAGAAATATGTGGTGGAAAATTGTGGTGTTTTGATTTTGTATTTTTGTTGTAGTACTAATGTTCTTTCTAGGTTTTTGCTAATATTTTAAATATAATTCAGAAACTATGCTTTAAGACATGAAGTTGCTCTTAGAACTTTTGACACTAGTTTCAAAACTTTGAATGGATAGGTATCTAAGATTCACCATATTTCCAATCTTTGCAAAGTTTAACGTCCTTTTTACCTAAGTTTGGCAACAGCTTATTGTAAGGCTTAGTGTAAATTTTCTAGGATAGTTCAGAACGGTGCAAAAAGGCGATTCTGGACTATCCACATATTTTTTGATAATACCAGTATTAGAGGAGGTGCCCGTGACGCAGTTGTGACAGTGATCGGCGACGATTGCTGTTTGTGAAGCAACACACGCCGGGTCGGAAATGGGATGGGTGACCACCCCGACCGAAATTTAGTGATGTGTATTTCGGGCATCTCCGTGCTTCGGAAGGCACGTTAAGCAGTTGGTCCCGGTTGACGTCGCTAGATGTCAGTCGTTAAGACTAGTCAGAGGCCTTAGGGCGGCTGGATAACATCTGACATTAAGGTTGCTCACTAACCTTACACCCCTCCAACCATCCGCACTGAACCCGCGTGTTGGAGTATGGCTCGTTCCACCTCATAGTTGAGGTGAGGCCTGTGCCCAGCAGTGGGTATACGTATATAGGCCGTTTATATATTTTATTTATATACCAGTATTAAACCTTGACCTCAGCCGATGGACAGTGACGATGCGGTCGATTGAGCATACTTGTCTAGAACGTATCTGTTCACGCTTCGCTTGAAGCCTCCCAAAATTAAACTGGTCTCAAAGATTATCTGATATTCCCTATATTATTCAGACACTCGCATAACCGCAGGCGGCGTGCCTACCCGCAACATTTCACCACAGTTTATGAAGTGTCGGCTTCATCTCGCAGGGTCCAGTTGCAAGTGGAATAAATCGCCCACCGCTTCCGGCGGCCATCTTGGATTGCGCTAACGGGTTCATTTCCTACGCCTATACATTTCCGGCCCATTCGATGCTGCCAAGTCATAATTTTTAAGCTTTCAGTGAAAATACGCGATTTTCGTTCGGCCGTAAAAGGTAGCAACAAATTTGCCGGCTTGCTTTTTATTTAACTGTGGATAATGGCCAAGTTTTGCACGTTTCATTAATTGCGGCAGGTAATTAACAATATCATTAACGTTTTCATGCTGTTTCATCATTTTGATGCTTAACTATCATGCACAACAAAATAATTTATTTCAAAGTGGGAAAATATGTATGTTCTGACATGAACAACACGACTATTTGGCAACCTCCGTTGCGTATAAAAGAGTAGGCACCACCATCTGAAGTTTCTAAGAGCAACTTATGTAAGGTGCTGCCGCAAAAGTAATTCAAGCGACAATTTCTGGACTATTTTCCTAAAGTCTGCAAAGTATTTGAATATCAGCCTCGATCAAATTGGTTTTCCCGATGTAGTTTTCCGATTTAGGACCCTCGTCAAAACGACCCCAAGTTTTCCCATGACGCAACAGAGGCTTAGCCTTAAGCAACGCGAAAGTTTTTGAGGAACACCAAAACTGACAGATTTTGACGTTATTCAACATTTTCGGTCCCAGAAAGTTTTGTGCGCCGTAGGTGTCGTACAGAGGCGCTCACATCAACCTTTACAAAACCGTTGCAAAATGGGTCTTATGCCAGTGGCATAAGGTGCCTCCATGTAAAGGTTGTTGTGAGCGCCTCTGTACATACCTCGTAATTATTCCTATTTCAGTAATATTTAAGTCCACCCTTTTTCGTAAGTTATTTAGGTTCTTTTAGGTTAGCATGACGACCAGTCCACCCCAGAGTGCCCTAATCTATGGAGACTTGGAACACTAGAAATTTAACTCGCGCGTAGCTGGTCCCGCAACGTACCATATGCTTTTGTATAGGTAGCAAAAACACAATTTCTGTCAGACCACATAAAGCTAACCGATAAGCTTCGGCTACTGCCTAGGCAAACTAAGCAATTACGTATAGGATCCTAGACATCGGATAAAAATACATAAATATTTCTTTTTCTTGTGAAAACTTACATAATATACATGAAAACACCCAGACCAGTATATTACAAACCTACATGTTCATTCCCACGCATGTTTGTATTCGGCGATCGAACCCGTGACCTTCGGTGTAGTAGCCAACTTCTTAATCATTAGCAGTTAAGCACGGACAGGTGTACATGATTAAGTGCATTAAGGTGTGATTTCAGGCTGATTTGGAGGTTTTGATTCACAATATAAATGATGACCAGATAAAAGGAGCAGAATTTCGGGAGAAACATGCATGAGAACTAAAAACGCGTATGATGATCAACAGTAAATGATTAAATGCTGCCTATGATGATTAATGATTATGCATGTTTCCACCTTTCAAGCTAAATCAAACAATACAAATCTGTTTCCCACGTCACTGATTCATATTAGAGTACAGTCACAGCTAAATGCACATTGTTTCTGTCATCGTTTCAACATTTAAATGTTAGGAGCGGATTATTCAGTGTAATCTAATTGGAATGTACAGCAATCGCATTTCGCGTTGTTAACGTATCCGCTGACCGTACTTGCATTCCAATTTATAGCGATGTAATTTAAAATGCACTGTTGCTGTGATGATTTACCGTCTGCTGGCTGGTGCAGCCATCGGCTTGTGGAAGCCATTCGTTGGCAATGTATCGAAATTGAAATGGTGTCGATGCGTTTTTGTTTAGGATTCGTTGCAATTTAACAACCATGTGAGTATTTTATTTTGAATAAATATCTGGCGAGCCATGAAGAGCGATGCTTGGTATTTCCCTGCTTGATCGAATCAGAAATGATGAGATCCGCAGGAGAACTAAGACTACCAACAGCGCTCGAAGGATTACGTTGAAGTGGTAGTGGGCGGGACATAGAGCGCCGAGAACCGATGGCCGTTGGGTCGGAAAGGTTCTCGAATGGCGCCAGGCAGCAGTGGGCAGGCCGTCCACAAGGTAAACCGACGATCTGGTAAAGGTCGCGGGAAGCCGTTGGATGAGGACATAGCAGGACCGATCCTTGTGGATATCCTTGGAGGAGGCCTATGCCCAGCAGTGGGCGTCGTTCGTCCGACGATCTGGCAGATTTTTTAATCAAATTGTCTGACCGAAAACTAAGCATGTCGTGGTTATTGCGAAGTAATTGAAAATGCACTGTAGCTGTGATGATTTACCGTCTGCTAGCTGCAGCCATCGGCTTGTGGGAACCATTCGTTCGCAATAGATCGAAATTGAAATGGTGTCGATGCGTTTTTGTTTAGGATTCGTTGCAAACAACCGTGTGTATATTTTTTTAGCGAAGCTCTATTATTGAGTAAATATCTGAGAGATCTTACAATAAGATTGTCTGACCCTGAAATAAGTAGGGTTTGTACTATAGGTGTCGGACGCATAGAGTAGCAATTGAAAATGCACTGCTGCTGTGATGGGTCACAGTCAGCTAGCTGGCCGGTGTGCACTGTGCAATCTATTGGCTTATAGGAGCAGCCATTTCTTTTGTGAAAGATTCAAAACGAAATCCTGTTGATGCCTTACGTTTTTGTAGGAAGCTTATAACTATTAACCTTGGACTTATCTCGAATCATTTGTCCATCTTGCGGGTGGGCTTCTACCAACTCTGTGTGCTATGTCCCCATCCCCCTTTTGCCACCTCAACCTGCTTACATGCTGGGTTAAGTCAGACTCTGTCATTTGCTGAAAAGTAACATTATACAAAAATTACAGAACAACTTTAAAATGTTCATCACTATAACCGCGACGGACAAACGTGGCCGCCACCGAGTTCACACCCGATACTATCCATTAAAGTACAATAAAAGTATAGCTTTATTAATGCCTGCGCTGTATAAACGGGGGGATTACGGCCGCGGTTTTATTGTAAGTGGGGTGTCCAGTAGTAGGAGCTTTGAGAGTGTTTTCACGCTAGCCGAACCGATTTTAGTATCCTAGCCTAGTATGAAACTTTCGGTCAAACGCATCGATCGCGTAAACACGGATTGTTAACTTGAAAGACTACAAAACTTACACTCAACATTTCTATAAAAATATCCCTAACTTGATTTAACCCTGGTGTTATTGTGGCAAAAGTAAATTATGCTATCGTTGAGACGAGTATTTGGGGTCATTATGACCCCAAATACTATTTTGACTTAAAGTTATTCTTAAAAATTCGAGAATATATTTGATTATGTCATAATATTTTTCTTCCATCGCAAAATATGTGTTCCATTTGAATTTGGCAACAGCTGCAGTGCCAACTTAATACATTGCTAATTAATGTTTGTATTGTTGCAGGGTGTGCGTTCCTGACATACTTCAATCCAGAGAGCGCATCAAGTGCTCAGACGGCGCTACATGAGAAACGGACACTACCTGGGGTAAGAGAGATATTTTAATTCTAGTTTTACTACATGTACGGTAACAGCATTTAGTGTTTATTATTTGAAATTTTATAGTATAAAACGTTCTTGTGGTGTGTTGTAAGTGATTTACAAATACTAACATATTTTATTTTATATCTGCATTCAGTGTGAAAATGGTAGATGTCTGAGGCAATATGCATATATGAATGCAAAACCATTAAAAAGCCTTTTGTTTTCTTATATTTTTTATACCGTGATCACTGTGGCCGCTGTGAAGAAGTCAAAACATCGGTAAACAAAATTTGAGACCGCAACATAGTCCGTTAACTTGATTTTAAACCGATTTTAATTCGGAATGAAAAACGTAATTATGTTTTTTCAGCTACAAATTACTATTACAACGCTATGTTCTTTGTATGTTTAAGCCTGAATTAACCCTCACCCATTAAAACCACAGGATCATTTCAAACCGAAACACTGATAGACAAGACACCGTCCGAAGATCGTTTCAACGTCAAAGTCTGGATACAGGGCAAATTGTTTCAGCTCTGTACTTAACTCCTCTGAATTATTACCAAGGGCCTTGAACGCTCAGGTATCCTTCAATTTCGTAAAAAGACTTGATAAGGGTCCGCGCCCCGAATAAAGTAATTGTGCCTTACAAAATTTAAACCGAAGGCGAAATTAAGCACTACTTTATATTCTTGCCGTGCCGCAGAATTTCCTACCGAAGTAATTTTATTTAAGGGCATAAAACGATTCTGGCATAATGACTGTATCATCGTAAACGCACCAGGATGCCGAGTGGCCGACACAGTGTTAGCTCGTTTTGGCGAATATTTGGAGTTGGCGTATTTGTAAGGGATCTTTGAGACCTTTGGGCAAAATAAGGAAAGTTCAAACTGTGTATAAAAATATAACTTAAAAAAAACATTTTGAACGCAATCATTAACATTTAAAAATGACTCTTTTCAGTTCTACCCTATTAGTTTTACTTATTTTTTTATTTATGTAGGTATTCATTCGATTTAGATAGATTAGTGGAATGGAGTTGTAATATAATGGAAGTGTCGGTGAATGGACTGAATAAACTTTACCTAATTTGAATAAAATTGATGAATTGAAATTTGAAAAAAGGTTTTGAATTTAAGCTTTTGAACCTGCTTAAACTGTTTAACTTAATAAAAAACTTGACTCAAGTTCAACTCAACTAAAACTCATTTTAGATTATCGAGGTCGTTTAAACGCGACTTTTATTAAAGCACCAAAACTCCTTTTTAGGATTAACGAAGCATACGAATTTTTATTTCACTATACATAGGAAAAGATGTTAAATAAAACTTCGTTTTGCAAACCATTACTTTTAGGGTCACAACGACCAACATGACCAACGATAGGGTTATTAATATCCTAATATTAAAATTGATGTAAACGCCTCAATGTTTAAACTTAAGCCAAGTCAAAAGGGGGTGAAACATTCATAAAAAATTCAACGACTTATCCAAAAGTGACAACCCATTTAGCGCAGTAGTTAGACAGCAGTTTCGACTCGAATGGTCGCGGGTTCAGTCGTTTACTGAAAAAACAGTTATTTGTGATGGGTCTTGGGGTTTGTGGTTTCCGTGACACAAGATGAACTATCCCTGCTTGTGATTTCTCTTTACACCTCAACAGCGAACTATGAGGTGCTTTATTAAGACCAGGGCGTCGTGCGTAGCAGGTAGCAGTAAAACGTAAAGTAAAAACGATAATTTTAAGCTTATGAAAACATCAATAAACATTACCAAAATATTTAAAAAAAAAAGGTTCCGTCGTCAATATGTTTAGGTTTAAGGTTTTAAAGGTCCGGAAGAAAACCAACACAACTGCTACTCTGATTCAGATTCCCTACCCCAAGACAACAGGGCAATGCAGAAGCAGAACACAGTCAGAACACAAGAGCCAGTTGGAAAGCAACCGCACAAACGTACACTGCGTACGAATTTTAATTTTTGATATCAACCCTAATCTTCGCATAAAAGTCATACTTGTGAGTTCCAACGGTGCGCCCTGAATATAAATTGTGTCGTTTCGCCAAAACCCTAATGGAAAAGCAGATTAAATAATTCAGCCGTAAGAAATTTTGAGCCCATAAAGGCATTCATAAATAATGAGTTCAACACATTGGGAGCGTGCGAGCTGAGCGAGCTAAGCGAGCTTACGTATTACGTTTTGTAATATATTTTTTTCTATCTTTCGCGACCAAAATATTCCCTATACACAGAAGTAGGTAGTAAATCATCCAGATAAAATTTTACTGCGGCAAATGATTTATGGAGAAATTTTCGGTGGGATTTTTTTGTTTTACGCCTACAATCTATTTCGCAGGACACTTGGGCTTTTTTTCTTAATTCTGGAACTTTCAGCTACGTCGGTATTGTTTCGAAAGTAATTTATGGGAACAGAAATTAGGTCAAGGTTTTGTTTCGGGTCTACAGTAGTATAGTTAGGTAGAGATTTCAGTATGTTGATTTGACCACAATCTTACCTAGTCTTAATAGATCATTTGTCTATGGTGGTCCATGCCAGCCTATGCCAATCTATACACTTCTTGAAGATACCCAAGTTGTAATCAATAGTCATAGCTGTTGTATAGAAGACATTTTTTACTACGATACTATTACTATACCAGTTAGTAAGCGCTGTTTTTTACTGTTATACAAACTGTGTTTGACTTGGTAGAATCAATACAGTTACGAAATGCAGCAAAAAAAATGAGATTTACCAATCGCTTTAGGCTGCTTAGCAGTTTTTTGTACATTAATTTCCTCGGTTTTTACCCAAAAAGCAAGACCTTAAATATCAAGGTCTATTGGTCTTGATACATAAGTAAATAAATAAATGTCTGGACGTATTCTCAATCGAACAACTTAAAATTCCAAAATAATAAGTTACAGGAATGTATCGGGGATAGGCATTATGCAGAAACCTTTACGCATTGCGTCAATCATCTCATAATCCTAAAAATATCACTTCACACGTATTTTTAATATTCAAAGATAGTTTCCTTTGTGCAAAATTTGCCGTTCAAAAATATTTTCTATCCGCCTCAGCATAGTCATAATATTCAACGGCGGCGAATTCTGTTTAACAAAGTATCGGTTTACGCAAACTTGCCTACTAAAAACATAAATTACCCCTATTCAGCAGAATTGGAGCAGCCTGCAATATATTTGATCCACATCTGGAGTAATCCCGAGTCAGATTGGAAGGTGTAAACTTACATAACAAGGAAGAGAAAAAATGGTCAAGCGAAAGTTTGGCCGGCGTTCGAAAGGTTCCTCTTACGGAATCTTAGCAAAATAACTATACACACCTTCAAGGCCTTTAACATTGATGTAATCACCCTGGCAAACAGGGTTAATATGAAAGATTCGGCCAGTCTGTTCATGGTCTCGGTAGGTCAGTGGTAAGAGCAGCCCCCGGTTAGCGATAGACGCAGGTTCGAGTCCCGCCTGAAGCCAAGACCAAATGCCTTTTTCTGGGTTTCCGGTCTTTAGTCTTTACTTTTCATTTTATGTTCACTGCATGGATAATGCTGAAAATAACAGAAAAATATACACATGCTTTGCAATGACTTGTTTTAAGCTTTTTTTTAACGTATGTCAAGTCTCCATTTTTATTTTAGTCGCAGCTGTTTCCAAAATGTCCTATTCTCAAAATGTCTAAGTTTCAATTAGGTTGAAGTCTCAAAACATTAATTCCTTTTTTACTCCTATTATGCTGACCATGGGTTATGTGACTGAAATTGAGTGATGTATTTTTCGGTAATCTTTGTGCTTTGAAATGTTAAGTCACCCGTACATGCATACGCGCATATTATGAAGTATTCACTTTTTTAATATCAAAACTCTTTATTAATCGATTGCCATACGTAACATTTTTGTTATTATTTAGTTATTACACAAACATATATTTAAGTTCCGTTTCCACATTCCACCGCGGAACCCCAACCGCACTTGCGAAACTAAACACGTATGTATGTATTTGTTATGATTTTACAAAAGTCACGTACTAGAATAACATATGTATGGGCGTTCCGACTTCAGCCAATCCCTTCGGGAAACTCCGGGAATTTCCCTATGAAAATATTATTATATGAAAACATACACCGATAGAACTTGAGTGTTTTGTGGCCTGAGAAGTGAAAAGAGCAGTGCTGTGCTAATATTTATACGGTTAGAAAGACACGAGGGACTGTGCGTTGGTTGCATAAAGGGTTATTTCTTGATATAACATTTCAACATTTGCCGTTCTGTTTTTAGGGGACTTGAGGTCGATGACTGAAAAATTTAGAGACTTTTTTTTAAGGTTTTCTTTGATATTATTTTCTAATTGATAACGCGCTGGCCTAATTAGGTTTTAGGCTTTAGTTAAGAGTTAAAATTTCCCCACAACACAGTTAAAAAGGAACTACCAATAGGTAGAGGATTTAGAAAAGGAGCTCACCTGGGGTCTAAATGGAACACTTGTATACGGAGAGGGTGGCCACCCTTATTATCATGGTACTAACACCAACACCAATCATTATTGCACGTATATATTTGTTCTTTAGCATTATTCCGGGTTTTTGAAGATTAAAATGCGCAGGAGCACAGGTGAGCTAAGGGGAGGGGGGACAGAGAAAGGGGCACATGGAACACACTAGGTGACAAGTGACAAGGAAAGTAATAGTAACTGTGCCATTCTACATTAGACGGATAATCCTACTACTTACATTTTGCCACCTTTCCCGTCATTACGGCTGCTAACTTCGGGTTAAAAATGATGGTAAGTATAACCGCGAGTAAGTCTGTTATTACTCATCTATTTAGTAGTCTACTCACTTAAATATTCCTGGGGTGGTGGCGTTGTTTGAAAGGTGGTGTCAGCCTCTAAAATATGATTAAGTGAGATATTGGCTGTCTCACACGTCAATTTGTAAACATTATCATCACTTTATCATTATTGAGTTGTTAGCCTCTAGAAAATACTAGTTTCAATTTATGAACAAGAAAATGTTTTCTACGCGAAGATATTAACTGCAATAAAAATATCCGTTTGTCATCCCGCAACAACGGTCTAATGGACTTGCTTTTAGCCGTGTAGGAGAAGTTTTAACGTCCTTTGGATACGTATGGAGACTGGAAGTAGCTAACAAATCTTAATAAACAACACATTACGCCTAGTGATAACTTGTAAAGATGGTTATTATGCCTATTTTAAAAATGAACAGCCGTTACACATGTAACTTTAAAATATTGGAATGTGGAACAGCTGCTATGCTATTTTTACAAAATGTTGAAATATATTCTCACTTAATTCGATGTGTAAATGCAGAATGCCACCCCTGGGCGGGCAATGTAAACAGAAACCACCCCGTCAAATATGTCCAGAACATTCTGTATAACACTCCACAGATAATCATTTCTGAAGAAGTGGGCCTTGGAAAAGATAATACGACAAACATGTCCCATCATTCCTATGGCAGATTTCATTACACGACAGACACCGGATGTAACATACACAGCGTGACGACAGTATGTGGTTCTTTTCTCGCTCCAAAACTAATCTCACCTTAGGAGCTTTGGCGAAGAATCTGCAGTTGGACGCAATAGGTTAAATTAGGAAAAAAAAGCATAGAAATGACTGGATCACCAGTGTCAGTCAGTTTTTTCCTTACTTAGTAGAACTTACAAGAAACTCAGTAGTTAATTTTAAAAAATACCTACTTACCTTTATTCTGTACTAATCAGATAGAAATGACTGATAAACATTGTTTCAACTATGCTTACCTATGAAACTAAACGTTTCTTCGCCTAAAAACATCAACCCATTTAATCAACGGCTAATTACCAAAACAACAAACCTTAATCCAAGCTCACAAAAAGTTAAAACCCAACCCGAAACAGGTTATTCGGTTAACTAACCCCTAACTTGGCAATTGAAACCGCCGCCACGCACTCTTGGCACGGAACCGTTGCGAATTGAAAAATGTAAATGATAACTGCAAAGCCTTTTATTTGACTATATTTCACTTAAACACTGGAAAGGATCCAGTTGTACTGGAGGAGATAGCAACAGGTCATGCGTGGTGCGAGAGCCGCGAAAATGGACGTCTTTGGATGTGCTAATAAAAGTTTGAAGTAGTCTTTATTTATTAGTAGCTGACTCTAAGACGTCCTGCGTTTTTGAAATGAAACAGGCGGTAAGTTCAGTGATATTTTCTTACTTTCTGCGTAGTTTTCTCGATTTTTTGGAAATTATCTCAAAGTAAACCTCGCCAAGTTTACCTCGTAAGTGGACGAGGAATGGGGAATGTGCACCTACAGTGCGAAGTTTCGGCTATTTTTATGTGAGAGGGAGCAAACAAACTTGAAACACCTGATCTTCAAGTTCGGAAGTGATCACTTCAGCCCATGGACAACCGCAACACCACCGGTGTCGCCGCTGCGTTGCTAGCCTATTAGAAAGGAATACGCCTTTTTCTTGAAAGCACCAATGCCGTATCTCTCCGGAAAGGCCGCCGCTCCGCCGTTGGAATCCTCTCGGCTTTGTCTACCCCGTTGGAATATATTCGTATGAAGTTTTTTCTGCATAATACAAGCGAGTTAGCATTGTCCGTTGCTTAGTAAGTGCACGTAGCATGCGTTGCGTCTGGTGCCAGACAGCAACGCGATCGCGTTACGATAAATCGCCTCGCGGTCGCCGCGGTCCCGCTCGGCGCGACGTTTCAGAATGTCTTGCTCACAAGCAGCATGTTGCCTGCATCTGCTTTTGTCGCCTCTAATGTTCCACTGTTATTCGTTTTGGGAATTACGTGTTTGTCGTGCGGCGGGATTGCGCCCCGAATTGTTACGTCTTTGTATTTGCCGCTGTTCCGGACAGTTCGTTTTGCTTTTTTGCGTGTTGGAAGTGGTTTTGTCTGTTTTAGTTTATCTGAAGTTTCTTGAATTTATTTTATAATGTTTTTAGGATGCTAGCTTTTGGGTCATGTATGTAAGCGTTAGTATGTAAATACTTTTATTGTTAAAGACGTGTCTTAGCGTAGACCTTTAGCAACCAATTTAAAATATACCTTAACACATGATGGAATTGCTACCTTCAGTATCTGAAGTAGGTACTTCACCTCGATATACGGTGAAAAAACAACCTGTAAAAACTTATAATTCGATTGTTCATAATACCAAGATAAATACATCACTAAATTTCGGCCGGGGTGGTCACCCATCCCATTTGCGACCCGGCGTGTGTTGCTTTACAACAGCGATCGTCGCCGATCAATGTCACAGCTGCGTCACGTATATCTGTTGGAATATATCTGTGAGCATTATTAACATGAAGTTTTTCTGTATAATACAAGCGAGTTAGTATTGTCCATTGCTTAGTAAGTGCACGTAGCATGCGTTGCGTCTGGTGCCAGACCGCAACGCGATCGCGGTACGATAAATCGCCTCGCGGTCGCCGCGGTCCCGCTCGGCGCGACGTTTCAGAATGTCTTGCTCACAAGCAGCATGTTGCCTGCATCTGCTTTTGTCGCCTCTAATGTTCCACTGTTATTCGTTTTGGGAATTACGTGTTTGTCGTGCGGCGGGATTGCGCCCCGAATTGTTACGTCTTTGTATTTGCCGCTGCTCCGGACAGTTCGTTTTGCTTTTTTGCGTGTTGGAAGTGGTTTTGTCTGTTTTAGTTTATATAAAGTTTCTTTGAATTTATTTTATAATGTTTTTAGGATGCTAGCTTTTAGGTCATGTATGTAAGCGTTAGTATGTAAATTGGTTAGCGTGGTCATTTTTCAATACTTTTATTGTTAAAGACGTGTTTTAACGTAGACCTTTAGCAACCAATTTAAAATATACCTAAAAATATAATGAAATTGCTCCCTTCAGTATCTGAAGTAGGTACTATACCTCGATATACGGTGAAAAGCCAACCTGTAAAAACTTATAATTCGATTGTTCATAATACCAAGAAAATAGAGAAATATAGATGCAAAACAGTTCATAGAGCAAAAAGATGCTTAGAATTAAAGGTATGTTCAATTTAGTCGGTCCTATAGCTACAAAGTAATTTCTCACCGACAAACTTAGTCAAAAAACTTCAGAAAAAACAAGACAAAAAGAAGAAAGAAAATATACAAATACGAAGTTTGCCTATTTTCCTTATCGTCTTTAAATTTGTCATCAGCACCGTTCCCTTTAAACATGCTTGTTCGGGGTTAGGGTTCGCGATTAAATGATATATGACGTGTTTCGAGACTGGTCGTGGCGTGTTAAAATTAGGGTTTTTATCCGTCGTCGTAATGTACAAGCCTCTAATGGGTCCGCGGTGGGAATGCTAATCGTTTTCGGGAATTCGTGAAGTTTGACGTGTAATAATTCTGTTATGGAATGGAATGAAAGAAACGAACTTCTTTTGTGGAAATGTTTTTACATGTGCTGATGGAGCATGTTATTTGAAAATTATGGATATTTTTAGTATCAGCTATTGAAACAAATTATTTATTTATTTATTGACGCCAATGTCATCTAACCCAAAATAAAGCAGTTTGTGCTATCAAAAGACTGATGATTATGTTAAAATTATGTTTCTGTAAATTAGCATTCACAATGCTGTATTAATTTATTGTTTTCATGAAAAAGAAATGCCAGGATCAAATAAAAAATATCGACAATGAAGCCGTTTGAAAAAACCCACAAATCTTTCAGTCTTAGACAGGAATTCAAATCACTGTGTACTTAACCTATAATGCTCATTATTGTCATTTATTTTATTACTAAGATTAATGATTACAACATTTCTAATCTTCAAAGTGCGATGCGTTGCGTGCGTGCGGTCAATACTTAATTTCAATAAAAATATACGACATTGCTAACACGTACATAAAGACTATATTCCAGTCAATAAAACAAATCGCATATCAAAGAAAACTTTTCAGCCACACTTTTGTAACTGACAAAAAATGATATTTACTAGTTCCACACAATATAAATCGGAAAAAGTTTCTTAGAAATTATAAAACAAAATAACAAGAATATTTGTAGTAACTCATGGCGGAGCATACGCTATAACTCGCTTCCTTACGTGCTGGGTCACATCTAGAGCTGCAAGTACTGTGATTCTGTAGCAAAAGGTGTGTTAATACCACTCCGTTCTTGTGACGCACAGTAAGGTTGGTCTGTGTACGATATTACGAGTAGAAATCAAGTTGTTTCATCTGCACGGTACTTTGATTAGCGATTTAGAATACAGCTACGGTATGTTCTGACGTATTTAGTCTAGATTTAATGCGTTCAGAAAATAATTTAAGGACCTTGAAAATCAACGAGGATTGAGATAAAAAATAGCAATTTAATTATGTTCGTTTGCCCGTTGTCGTGGCTCTGTACATTTCCTACATTTTGCTTTTAGCTCCCAAACTTAACCATCGCATCCTAAAATCAGCTAACCTTTTGTACTATCACTCACCTATTTATATTTTATAACCAGACCATGATATTTACAAGCATTTGCATTTAGAATTTACGAGCGACCTGTTCGTAACAGCGGTTACTCCACCTCTATATATATACGTAGCGGCAGCAAAGATTTGTGTTTAAAATTTGGTCTTATTTTAGCTTCAGACGTTAGTACACGTCAGACCAATGCGTCTTAAATCGAAAGGCGGCCGCGCCCCGGAAAATTATCCGTGATTTCTTTAACAAATTGACGGAATTTGGCAATTTGAAGATAGAAACATTCGGAAAGTTCGCTATTAGGCGGGTTGAAGTGCCAGAAGTGGCAGTGAGCTGTAATTATACGAAGTGACAGAAGTGCTTTTGGCGGTAAAGTGAATTTTGCAAAAAAAAAGCTTATTTAATTTAAGCAAAATAAGCGCAAATATTGTATATACTTATATATAAATAGTGAATATACTAATTCGTCGCGGCAGTGAAAGTGGCCCTTGCTTCTTTGGCGAAGCGAGCGGAAGTAAGCGGGCGGATTTGTTGACACATTGTCAACGGGCGGGATTCCAATTCGGTGACAGTGAAGTGTGGATACGATGGATTACGATTCGCTGATCTACTCGCAAATTGCGAATTACTACGAGGATTTGGTGAGATTTGTTTACACTGTGTTTTTTTTGGTTAAATAAGCCCACTCCCCATTTTTCAGAGAGAATCAATAAAGACTCTTGTAATTCAGTAAGATGTATCTTCAAGCTAGTTGACGTCTCTAAATGTCAGTCGTTAAGTCTAGTCAGAGGCTTTAGGCGGCTTGATAACATCTGACACTATAGTTTCTCACTGACCTTACACCCCTTCAACAATGCGCACTGAGCACGCGTGTTGAAGTTGGCTCGCGCCACCTCAGAGTTGAGGTAACGCCTGTGCCCAGTTGTGGTACGTAAATAGGCCGTTTATGTGTAGTGTAGTTCTTTTCAATCAGTCCCTCACTTTTGAAAATTGTAACTCTCAATCATACTATCTGCCCGAATAAATACTGTTGGAACTCTCAAGGTATCGCTTACTTAGCCAGACCATCTTGCGGGCTTCTTCCCCCAATTAGCCAAAAACCGCCATGACACTGTTCTTTTTGCATTTATTACATACTGTTTCGGCTTCATGTAGTACGTTTGTACTTCATTACTTTATAGATTGCTCATTTTTACTATAATTTTTTGTTCATGTTGCCTGTAAGAACAGAATCTGTTTCATTCCGTAATCGAAACAAATTGAAGAACTAGTAAGTTTTTTAAGAGACTTAAGTTACTGATGGTCTGTGCTTTTATGATTGTTTGTTCCTAGTAAGACAGTTATGAATTGCTTTGATAACTTTCTTTTTTGGGATTCCACCATATTACGGACTTAACCATCATACTGCGACTTATCTACTTGTACATTGTTTACATGTCTCATGCAATATGAGACAATATTATAATCTAATCTAATCTAAATCAGCTATGAGGATCCCACTGCTGGACGAAGGCCTCTCTTCTCCTCTTCCACGCGAATCTATTAATATTACAATATTCTAAATTCCTTATTTTTTTTTTTATCACGCTACTAGTATGTTCAAATAAGCCCGGCCAAGTTTAAGCTTCTGATAGTCCGTTCACCAAGACGGAAATAGCCAGTGTGCCTTGAAGTAGGAGAACCCTGATTTCCTTCACATAATCATCACAAAAATACCCGATTTTCCTAATAAAGTCACGAAAAAATAAACAGCGCCAAGAAAAATCTTCTTCTGAAGAATGATCTTCTTTTTCACTACTTAACGCAACCATCCTGTTAATCCATACCGAGTTGTTTGTATTATATTTATTTAGGTATATGTAAGTTTATTATTTTGCTTATAGTACTGTATGTATGTTTATTTTATAATTGGAAAATTAAGTTTTGTTTAAATATATTCATATTTTCTTTTTAATAACCGTCTTGCACCACCGCATCTTCTTCCCTTTCCAGTTTCTCTACCTGAAGGTTGTCTGGAAGAGATCCCTCTTAGCGATAAGACCGCCTGTATTGTACATGCTAAATATCTTTAAGTATCGCTATGTAACTTGTTTTCTTTGTGCAATAAAGTACATCTTATCTTAAAAATCTCAAGTTTCACGTAGCCGCCCTTCCGAAGCTTTTTGCACTCGTGTAAATACTTTATAACAGCACCGCAGTAGGTACATAACCGTGCAATTTGGTGCTGAAACTTGGAAAGTTAAATTAACAAAACTTGAATTCCTATTAATTTAAATAAAGAGACTTCCAAACTTTTTAGTTGACAAAATAAGTTTTATCAAGTTTTTCTGCTGAATATTAATGTGGCTGGAGGGAATATTTTGACTGAAACAGACTACATAGCAGGCATACATTTCACTCTTCATCATCATCATTGTTTATCAAATAGAACGTTGGCTTCCCTTGTAGAGTCATCAGGAAAGTCTCAGGGTGAGACTTTCCTGATGACTATCCTCTGTCTGTAACGCCAATACTGGTAAACAAGCTGTGTTGAAAAGAGTAACTATCGAGTTTCTTGCCGGATTCATCTCGATAAAATCACCTTCCGATTATGTTTTTTTCACTGTATGTATAAGTGCTTTAGTTGTGTTAAGAGTATGTTGTACACTTTGCAAGCGACACGCATTTTTTACCGAATTAGTAAACTTTTTATGGAACGGTGAAGGATGACGTCACACATCCATAAGTTATCATTGGTCATACTGGTTGTAGATGTCATTGTCGTTAAAAGGTATGTCAGAAATAGAAACATCACCTCATCAACGGGTTCATTTTGATGAAATTAGGTCTGCGTGAGCATCTAACTCTTTCTCGAAGCTGAACCGGCTGACTTGAATCACTTGTTCTTTTTAAGGGTAGACGTAAAATCTAAAAAATCAAAAGGGAAGCCTATTCATAAGCCTCCGCTAACTGTCTGCCTGTCGCCAGGCTGTATCTCTTAAGCCGTGATACCTAGAAAGCAGAAATTTTCATAAAAATAAGCTGTGACAACAACAGTTAAAATCGAAAAATATTAAGGGGGCTCCCCATACAATAAACATGTTTTTTTTTCGTATTTTCTCAACATCCATGACGATAACAGGTAAACGCTTAAAACTTTCACTGAATGTAAGTTTTATATTAACTTTCTAATTAATAACAAACATAGTTAAGCAAAACTCAATTAATATTTCAGACAACAACCGTGATTTTCTTTTATTGTGGGTTAGTCCGACTCGCACTTGCCCGGTTTCTAAAACCTATGAGCTTTATCACCAATGTAGAACTTTCACCAGTTCAACTTTTTTCCAGTCTGTGGTACAAGCTCAGCTCTAAGCTAAATAAACTAGCTGCTTCGTTACACGAGGCAAATATATTTTTTGGTGCTGGATTCCGTAACACACCTTTTGGAAAAATATTCACGATTTAAATCTCTTTCGGTACGAAGTAAAAATTCAAATCGAAAAACCGTGTTTTAGATAGTGCCTACAACAAATCGGATATTTGGAGTTTTGTTTAAAAATTGTGCATGTTTGTAAAACTTGTTAAACATTTAGATATAAAATATTTTACTGGTTTTTCTCTGTTGTTTTGTCTGTGTTTACTTTGAATAGGGATTTGTGGAAATGTTTTGGTATGTGAAATTATTGTAGGGAATTTTATGTGTGGGAAAACCCTGCAAATTTTGCTACGATTAGAGTATGAGCGGCATGTTTGAAATACTGCACGGAATATCTCGAATATGTATTACAAAATTCTATTTAGCTGTATTTGTAAATGATTCAAACGATGTTGCATAAAAAATAATCCTATATGCCAATCTAATTTTTTTGATAGGGAAACGTGTGCTTAATTTATTTATTCAAGTCTTCAATAAATATTAGACAATATCACATACAGTGGTCTTTTACGCAATTAAAGTTCTAAAAACACACCTAACAATGTCCCAGAATCGAACCCGCAACCCTTTGAGTCTCAACCACCACTCATGCCACTGCTACAAAGTGGTTTTCATACTTATACATAGCATAACTTCTAGTTTCAGGCTTGAAATCACATATATCAACATGAGTAGGATGACTTCTTATAGTTTTAAGTGAGTAAAGTAAACTGTCAAGATAGTGCATCGATAAAGCTGAAATTAACAGAAAAAAGTAACATTATTTTCATCTTAATCGGAAGTTGAATATATGCAAAAAAATTTTTTTTTAGTTTTTATATTGTTGTCTTCAAGATGACCTCACTCCACCTGAGGAAGCAGCCGTAAGGTCCAGGTATGGGGTTGACAAGCACAGTAATTGAGAACTACTTTGCTGGTCAATCTCATCTTGAAGGCCTGCATAAATGCTTTTCACGCCCTGCTTAAAAAACCCGGGATTGTAGGAAGAAGGAAACACATGGCCTGGAAGAGCAAAAATATTTATTTTGAGTATTGAAGGCCTTTAACATTGATGTGATAATAAACATGACTCACAGGGTAAATATACTTACCAGAAAGATTCAGCCGCCCTGTTAATGGTCTTGGTAGTTTAGTGGTAAGAGCTGTCGCCCGATTTGCGGAATAACGGTTAGCGGGTACGATCTCCGCCTGAAGCCAATTTCGAATGTATTTTTCTGGTTTACCGATCATAAGTACTTAACACCCTTTTCTAGCTCACCTGTTCCCTGTAAACTTCAACTCTCAAACAGATGCAAAGCATAACAGAGTTAGAGGTGGATGCCTATAAAATTGATGAAATCACCCTTGCTCATAGGGTAAATATACCAGAAAGATTCGGCCGGTCCGTTAATGGTCTCGGTAGCACAGTGGTTAGTGCAGTCGCCCGGTTCGCGAAAAATGCGGGTTCGATTCCTGCAGCCTGATGCCAACATGACTAAATGTCTTTTTCTGGTTTTCAGATCTTTAGTAAAGATGCAAAGCAGCAAAACACGCCCAACAAAAAGGCCTTTCTCTTATAATTAGTGGGTACATTAGACCCCGAGTTAGTGATCGCGTTCAATGACAATTAGCGAGCCTGGAGCATCGGAACAATGACTCATTGAGGCCCGGACAATGCTCTGCTTAGAAAATAGAATGCTGGGTTAAGTAATGTTTGAGTATAGGTGCTGTATAGGGTTATGACATAAGGTTGCCCTGTATATTAGCATACAGAAGAACTTGTAAGTTAAAAAAGATATCAGTGCTTGTAGCTTTGCCACTGACTTTAAAGTGTGCTGGAGATCTGAGATCAAGTTCAGTTTATCATTTCTAACAGTTTAACTGATTGGCTTTTTTTGAATAATGACAGCAGTTGTAGACTGTATGAGGTTCATATTTTAGAGCACGAGACATGTAAATACACACACGTAAATTAACATATTTTGAGGAATTAAAGAAAAACGCTCTCCGAAGGTCAGGACCTGATTTTCTCCAGATCAGAGATGTTTTTAAACTACCATCATTTATCGGTATCATGGCACATATTAAATAAGTATAGTCTTTCGCGTTACGAATGCAGCGATTTCATTCTTGACCTTCGACCTAGCACGCCCTCTAATCAATCCAGTCGTTCCTAATTAGAAAGCCAAGTTCACAGTGCCCAGTTGAACGCTTTCTTTCAAACGCAACGGTTTTGTACCTGACTTTTTCTCCGTGTAACGGAATTTTATTTAATTACTGCATTCTTAACTCGAACATACTATAATGCTGTATCTGTATGGTGATGACTAGGTCCTAATAAGTAAAAAATATGGTTTGTAAACGCCGCGCAGACAAAACTGTGACTTTGTTGCCATATATTATTTTCTTAAAAATGATTTTTCTATTCTGTTTCTTGGTCAAAAGTTACGCGTTTTGTAAAAAAAAGTTTTTCTGTAGTCTTACACTTTAATCACACGTTGGCAGCTATAATAATAAACAGACGGCTATAATAATAAAAATATGAATCACGTGGCACGTGAATGCATTAATTGTTTATTTTTAGACACACAAACAAACTTTTGAAGAATATTATGAAATCGTGGTTAGTTTTTGTTATTCATGATCTTGTTGTATGGTTGCACTCTTTCGTTGAGTAACATGCAACTGTTAACCTGTTAAACATCACCGATAGCTTCCAAAAACAACTTTTGGAAGTTAAGCTGAAAACGCTTTAAACCCTTTGATTTTTTTGTTATTTTTTTTTGTTTCTGTTACAGTTTACACAAAAGTGTTTTCGGTAAATTAAAAACTAAAAAAGCATTAAAATTGAATGATTACTTGGCAAAGAACACGTAGGTGGGAATTTTCAAAAACCAAAAAAGGAAATAGACAGTCTTTTTAAAAAAAAGACAAAAAAATTAACTACTTTACGAGATAAAACAAGCATCCCGCTATTTTTTGTCCCAATTCAATTATACTTAAAAATGTTAATATCGTTTTACTGAATGAGATTGAACTCCACCGATTGATATGTGATTCCGGTGGCTAAATCTGAAACCGAAACTAAATGAATCGCCTCATTACGAATCCAATTAATTTATCAAACAGTATCCACTTTAGTATGCAACGTTTTAATTTTTAACACAGCGGTGCAAAATTATGTTATCAAAGTAATTAACCCGTTAATGGAAGGGGGGTACCAATGATCCCCCGTTTTAATTTCGCGCCAGGTTATGAAGTGATAATCGGATTTGTATGGAAGATAACACGTATTGGGCGTTAATTTAACAAACAAAGTGTTTGTTTTTAATTAAAACATCTAGCTAGCTTTGTTTGGGCGAAATAATTAAGTTTGTAGTGTCTAGTGTGAGCTGGGCAATGTGGACTTTGTGCATTTGATTAAAACAGCAACTAATCATTGTCTTTGTAACATAATTTAGTATTTAAATAATTTTGCGTTGCAGAATGAGTCAGAATAATTTACTATTCAATTTAAATTCATGGACTAAGTTATTACTAGATTATTATAAATTATGAGTAATCAGGTCACGTATTGAAATCCTCACCCTACGAATAATGCATAAGAATTTTGTAACTAACTGAATATAGATTTCAGCTGATAGTTATTTATCTAACTCGTTGTAAATTACTGCTTTTTTGTCATCAAAAAGTGCTAGAAGTTATACGCTGACTTAAAGTAACATTTGTTTTTTTTTGTACTGATTAAAACAACTATGAATATATAAAACCATATTTTTCTAACCGTGTTTTTTAACAAAGGCTTTTAAATGCATTTCCACGGATCAGTTTTATAAAATCCCAATTACATCACATTAACCCTAAACCGCACACGTTCAATATCAGAACACCGCGGTATCAGAGCGTTTATTTTTAGCGTAACACTAACAACGAATGCACGCGTTCGATTCCATACCAAACGGATTATTTACGACGTAACCCGATGGTTTGTGATTAAAATAGAAACAGTGGCCATAGGCGGCTGGCTTTGCGCGTATTACGGTCGGTACCGAGACGCAAAGCTGGATTGCGCCGTTACATTATAGCTTGCAGCACAGCTAGGGTTAAATATATGCGTTATTGGGATGTTTGGTGTCTGGGGATTGGGTGGGTTTTGAGATAAGTCGGTTTGTGCACTGAGTGGGGGTGATTCAATACTTAATATTAATATTATATTGGTAAATCGTCTCTGGTCCATAATAATTACAAATTTCGATGACATTATTTTTGTCATAAATCAGCGGGGACTCAATTTAATAATTTCTATAGTTAATTTCAATCAGATCCTGCCAACTTGGTGACGAAAAACACCGATAATAGACCCTAAGCAATTCGATTAGCTCGATAATCGTGAAAAATGTGAGCTTTTGAATAGTCCGTCCACCAGCTGCAGTCAGTGTGCTTGTTTGTGGGTATATAATAGCACTTTTTTTATTTGAAGTACCCAGTTAGTAAACCTAACTTGGAAATTAGTAGACAGACCGCCTGCCCGTTAGTCTGATGACGCCTTACCACGGCCGGGAAGCAAATAATACGCGAAGAGAAGAATAGAAGAGAATTGCGTTGAAAAAAAGAGGCTAACAGTGGCTGAATGTGTGCTAAAATCGTGATGGTGAAAGTTGACAAGTTACGAAACATCTGTTTATTTCAAGTTCGCCCAAAACGGTTAGAATTAAACTCTGCTCGTTAAACCATACCCTCATTGAACCGCCATTAACTTAACAAATGCCCAGATCACCCATTAGTCTGGTGGCACAGCTCAACATCCGCCGAATGGATTAAAACGAAACAAAGTGTGGGTAATTTGTCGCTTGTACCTTAATACTGCCAAGTTTTGTCTGAAATAGCGCCAACTTGTCACTAAGGCTGGCGGGAAAAAATTACACTAAATTGCAAATTCGCTCGTGACATAAGCGATTCTTGTAGGGTGGCTCAGAGTTAATTACGATTATTTTAAAGGTAGTAAATATGTATTTGATTTTTTTTTTGATCGAATCTTTCGAAAATAATAATTTTCTAACCTAGTGAAAATAACTTCCAATAACAAGGAATACATAAAATAGAGTATAATCCTCTTATTCATTAATATGGATGCAACGTAAAGCATAGTTTAAGCAATTGACGTGTTGTGACTTACTCGCAAATGGCGGCAGCAACAAGAATGAAAGTGACAAAACGATACAAAAGTTAACGTGTTCTTGAAGAGCTCTTTAAGTTTTTATGAATAAGGGGGTAAGTAATCACGTAAAAAGAACAGAGGAATATTCTTTGTTAGCTTTCAATCAACTTGGTCTGGGTATTGAATGGGATCCATGAGTCTTGCCTTGTCTTAGCGGGGGGCTCAGTACTCATGGGAGGTAGAACCACCAAGAGAGCAAGACGGCAGAAGCGTGGCTGCCCAAATTCCTGAGCCTGGAAAAGTTTTCTGAGCTTGTGCTATCGTCGCTTAAGTTTCATATCGATATTAATGAACACAAAATATGTTCTGGCCTGATTTAAAACCGGGACCTTACGGGCTCCCAAGGCAGAGTGTTTAATGACCACGACGCTCTCTACGTATGTAAATAGCTATGATGAATATATAAAAATCAGCATTACTGACCCGGTGACCACAATGACATGCTAAGTGTGGTCATTTCCACTAAAATGTCATCACGTTTTTCGATTTTCATCTTGTTTCAAGTTGTTCATCATAATTTATTTATGTTTATGTTTGATTTTCATAATTACCGACTGTCTCTACTTTGTCTTGTGTATTTATTTCCGTTCTATTTCTTAAATTTTTGTATATTATAGGGTCCAATTGGTCAACAAAAGTTTTCTATCCTTAATCTATATTCTACCTGTCCGCTACAAGCTTCTTACTTGCACCACAGATTATACTCAAGCTTATTTCTTGCAATCTTCTCTATCCCCGCTAACATGGCACGTACGTGCTTGTTTTCTTTTAATTACGCTGGATCGAAAAACTTGGGGGGTTTCATTGGTGGGGTGGGACATGGTTTTATCTTAATAAGGGTAGAATACTGCCGCGGGATGCCCGTTAAGGGCAGGGACGTTGTTAGTATAGCTATTGGTTTGCTGTTGGCAATTTGTAAGTTCTTCTGGCTTCATTGTGTAATTAAAGTCTTTATACTGCTGGGGAATATAAGAAACTCTATTTGTCCTCATTTTGTTCTATTTTTTCAGTTAATGAAGTTACGTAAATATGGCTATAGTCAGCTTAATTTGCCAAATTAGTTGCTGTATTTCTGAATGAATTTTATTTTCTTTCGAGCTTCCTAAGCTTTTTCTTTATGAAGTATTTTGTCAGGCCTTAAGTTGCTGAGATTTTAACTTTATAGAGTTGGACGAAGAAGAAAAAAAGTAATTGTTTCAATCAAAAGGAACAATTTGACGACTAGTTTCAGTATCCTTAGGGTAAGTTGCACCATAGTAGAAGTTAAAGTTAAAGTTTTTGTCAAATTTGACAATTTGACGTCATTTTTGGGCCTAACCGGTACTTTAACTGAAATTTGGATGTTTTTTTTTTGTGACAAATCAAATGTCGTCCTGTATTAAATTTTCTTTCTTCAAATAAGACATATTTATAGAGTTAGGGAGAAAAAATGTTTGTTGATCCTGGACATCACAAACAAACAGATACACGTACAGATATGAACAAACAAAACAAAATGGTCAAAGAAAAAAAAAGATAATAAACAAAAATTTCCACCTAACAGCAGTGTCATGTCCAAAATTACACTTCCTTTCATGTATTAATAATTTATCACAGTTTTTTCATACACTAGTAAAATATCAAAATCCGCTCCCAAACCGTTCGTACTCCCGTCTCGCCGCCACTCATGCGCATCATCAATCATCCCATATCTGCGCTTGTCCCACCTTTGTTTCTGTCAACGCTTGCAATTCTTCCATTATATCTCGATCTTTGCCGGTGATAAATGTATGGATCCAGCCATTATTGTTGTAATGGTGTGTTACTTTTGCTGATTTGTTTGTTTGCACGTCTTGGTTTGTTTTAGAAGTAGAGTGATTCGGAACAATTTGACGACTACTTTTAGTATCTTTAGACACTTCCCATTCATATTTGAAGAATTTGTGACAAATCTAATGTCGTCCTTTATACAATTGGTTTTCTTTCGACAAATAAGATATATTAAGAGAATTAGAAAGAAAGAAAAAAACCCTTTATTGATCCTGGACATCGCAACGTACAGAGACATAAACAAACAAAAATGGTCAAAGAAAAAAAAGACAATAAACAAAAATTTCCACCAAACAGCAGTGTCATGTCCATAACCACACTACCTTTAATGTATTTATTAATTTATCACAGTTTTTTCATACACTATAATTCGCTCAATATCAAAATTCTCTCCCAAACCGTTCGTACTCCCGTCTCGCCACCACTCATGCGCATCATCAATCATCCCATATCTGCGCTTGTTCCACCTTTGTTTCTGTCAACGCTTGCAATTCTTCCATTATATCTCGATCTTTGCCGGTGATAAATGTATGGATCCAGCCATTATTGTTGTAATGGTGTGTTACTTTTACTGATTTGTTTGTTTGCACGTCTTGGTTTGTTTTAGAAGTAGAGTGGTTCGGAACAATTTGACGACTACTTTTAGTATCTTTAGACACTTCCCATTCATATTTGAAGAATTTGTGACAAATCTAATGTCGTCCTGTATACAATTGGTTTTCTTTCGTCAAATAAGATAAATCAAGAGAATTAGAAAGAAAGAAAAAAACCCTTTATTGATCCTGGACATCGCAACGTACAGATATTAACAAACAAAAATGGTCAAAGAAAAAAAAAGACATTAAACAAAAATTTGCACCAAACAGCAGTGTCATGTCCAAAAATACACTTTATTTTATGTATTTATTATTCTATCACAGTTTTTTCACACACTAGTAAAATATCTAAATTCGCTCCCAAACCGTCCGTACTCCCGTCTCGCCACCACTCATGCGCATCATCAATCATCCCATATCTGCGCTGGTTCCACCTTTGTTTCTGTCAACGCTTGCAATTCTTCCATTATATCTCGATCTTTGCCGGTGATAAATGTATGGATCCAGCCATTATTGTTGTAATGGTGTGTTACTTTTGCTGATTTGTTTGTTTGCACGTCTCGGTTGTAATGGTTTGTTTTAGGAGAGTGATTCGGAACGCTTTGGACACGAATTTACTAGCGTCATTTTATTCTTGCAAGGTGATAATGTAAATTACTAATAAGAGAACATGGAGTGGTTCATAGGTTACAAGCAATTATAAGATTACAACGTCTGATAGACGAGTTTTAAAGAAATTAATAGAGTTGTAGTTACTTACCGTAGAGTTAGTAAGTAAATATCGGTGTTATGCTGAAATCGTAATGTTATTAGCTGATAATTTTGTGTAGGTATGTGTTTCGAATGTGGTTTTTGGAAAAAATACTATTATACTTAGGGTCTATTAGATTTGTTCTAAAATACGTTCTCCTTACGTCGAAGTAACGAAAAAAGGAAATAATGATAGGCACAATGATGCAGTAGCAAAACGACTTTGAAGGAGTAATAAAAGCAGGAAAAGCGGGCGGGCATTCACATTTTCAATTCCAATTTTAAGGCAAAAAAAGTCATTAAAAAGTGTCAAAGTCTCAAACCATTAGTGAAAGTGTGATAGTATCAAATGTAACCAACTTCTTCCCCAAATGATCGCTATTGAAACCAATAATACCATCGGAACATACCCCATCCTTACAGAGGCACCAATTAATACAATTACGTACATTTCGAACACAGATGAACAGACACCAGACCGCAAATCGCGAACAGCCGAAACGCCCGAGGAGGCAAATTAATAAGGCTTTATAAGGGATAATTAACGCAATTTAGAATAAGGCACGCCTGAAGTGCGTGCTTATTGTAACCTTTATAAGTAGGTACATCGCGTTTTGGGTACTTATGTACCTTTGACTATCCGCAACCAGCAGGATGCCGGTATAGAGACAATTTTAAGGTATGAGCTTTAGCGATGTTCTTGTTTGAGCTAACCAAGATAAGATAAGTCACTGACTCTGCGGGTTTGATAACGCTCCGCTGTTAAAATGTTAAAGAGATATAAGATATGACGACAGAATTTGAATAGCAATTCACTTGTTTTAGATTTCAGTAACGCTTCAAACCAAATACGATTGTTATTGTGGTAGGAGTCTACATAACACCGACAGCCACAAATAAGTTACAGTTCATGACACATGGGTCTTAGTTCCACACACAGCATTTACCATTAAAAACCATTTGTTCTTTTACCTCGTCTGCCTATGGACCTATCATGATGATTGTTGACAAAAAAAACGTACGTATTCTGACGTACAAAACACAACGTTGAGTGTATTACTAATCAAAATTAAAGTATTTTCCCTTGAATCACAATAACTCGAACATATAGCATCACGTTAACTTTTGTAACGCTTTGTCTTTTTCATTTTTGTTGCTGTCGCCATTTGCGAGTGAGTGCCAAGACAGGTAACTCAATGCAGCGTTGCGTGAGTTTTTATTAATAGGAGAGTTTATCTCTGTAATATGACTTTTCCGCTACTGTTAGAGTTTTTCATGATATCTTTAAGTTTAAGCTGAAACTTGATGGGTACTTAGGATTAACATTTTATGATGTAAGGACAGTTTGGGAAATGGTCTCATAAAATTTAACGTTGATATTGACATGATTAGAAGAAGAACATCTCATGACTTGTACCACAATAATAAGTTTACATGGGCCGGATCACAGCACATTGCCTCTCTAAGACGAGCCGCTTTGAGCCTTTGACTTTAATTTCATTTCGGTATACGCCTCCCTTCATTCAAATAAATGTTTGAGAACGCTGATTACTTGGAGCAAAGACATTTTTGTATTAACGAAACCATTTGATACATTTTGGCGAAATCGTTATATTTTAAGCTGAGTAAGCAGTACCAGTAATGTGTTTGCTTTTCTTGTTTCAGGTGAGTTGACTTGTTACACGACATTCGGATTACTTAGCTGTAAGTGATTTCGTTAATGGTAAGTATGTATAAATGGTTAATGTTCTTAGAATTTTCAGTATTTGAAAACTTTATACAGCCTTTTTGATTGGTCTAGTTTGAAATTACTTTTCAGATTTCTTTCAGCATATTCAAAGAGATGTATTTTTGTTGCTTATACGGACTTTTGAAAAGTGTTTACTGCCGCTGCTAGTAACACTTGTACTTAGTTGTACATTCATTGAAAAATCTAAGTAACAAACCCTTGCTCCAAGACTCCTTACTTAACTCGCTTACGCAATAAACATGCAATGAAAATAGCTTACAAACCAAGAATGCCTACAAGAAATTCATCCAGTTAACCCCATAATTGTTCCTTGACATCAACAATTCCATAATACAGTGCAGAAATTATTAATATAGCTCGCAACGCTCACGGCGTGATGCCGGCATGCGGCCCCATTCTTTGGCAGGCATTCCGCCGCTGAGCTATGTCGCCTTACTGATATTATGCACACAATATATTGGTATAGCGACCCTCGACAGCGGAGGGTTGGGTATTGAGGCTTTTTCGGCAATATTTCATGACGTTTCGGTGCGTTCGTTAAAGAGTCATCTTGTGTGTCTGCTGCAGGGTTGCTTTTATTGCTTTTTAATTTCATTTAATAGGCCATACGTAGGTACAATAGGCCATAATAACCAACGTATTGTGGATTTCTTGTGGTGGTGGCGGATGAAAGAAAAAGATTGAGCTTCCGCCTGTTTTTCTTGTAACGCGAAGAAAGCGATGTTGATATACTGATATTGAGATGCAAGTGTTCAGGATGCCGTATTTAAAGACTAATCCATAATCATAAAAACTTAAGCAGCGTTTCAACAACACGTTAACTTTTGTATCGCTTTGTCTCTTTCATTCTTGTTGCTACCGTTATTCGCGAGTAGTTGCCTCTCTGAGTGCGGCAATAAGTGACAAAACATGTCAATTGCTTCAACAAAGCTTTAGCGTTGCGTTCGTTTTTATAAGACTTGAGTCTAACCTGTGATTTGTCTAATAATTGAAATTAAACTTTAAACAGTCTGACTGATGTTCTAATCGTTGTCATTGACCTAATCACAAATTCAATTGCGACGACAGCGGTCCAGTAACGGTCGCAAAAGTAGCTAATTAATCAAGTGAAAATGGAGTCAAAATATAAGTTATAATAGTGGAAAAAGGTGTGACAGTAAATAAAAGAATGAGCTATATTCCGAGTTTGTTTTTTATTCTAAGCAAAGTTTCCCTTTGCTCATACAAAAGCCGAACTCATTACGTCTCACTTTGGCTTTGATCATGACTATAATAATCAAACAATTTTTTCTTTGGTCAGTCCTCGTTTGTTTGAAGATGTACAAATTTACGAGCAGCGACTCGTTAGGTAGGACTGTTTATCCTTCGTAGATGAAAAATCATAGTTTACGCAAACGTAAATAAAGCTTCGTGGCTAGAATAAGAGATGCTTGTTAGTAGTCCATTTCCTGTACTTTATGCCTCGAGCTGTGGGGTAACACCGTCGTAAGTAGTAAGAGGTGCCCGTGGCGCAGTTGTGACAGTGATCGGCGACGATCGCTGTTGTAAAAGCAACGCACGCCGGGTCGGAAATGGGATGGGTGACCACTCCGACCGAAATTTAGTGATGTGTATTTCGGGCATCTCCGTGCTTCGGAAGGCACGTTAAGTATTTGGTCCCGGTTGACGTCGATAGATGTCAATCGCTAAGCCTAGTCAGAGGTCCTAGTGTGGCTTGTTAACATCTGATATTAAGGTTGCTCACTAACCTTAAACCCCTACAACAATCCACACTGAGCCCACGTGTTGGAGTATGGCTTGTTCCACCTGCCAGCAGTGGGACGTATGTAGGCCGTTTATGTAAGTAGTAAGAAGTCTACTACTTCATTGAACTGGCTTGGATTTCCCGTAGTCCATAGGTCAGTCCAATCATCAAAGTGCTGTTTGCCAGTACTTGCTACCCTTCCCTGGTTGAAAATCACAGGACAACGTAAATATCTTCAGAGAATAGCCGTTGGCATCATGTCTAACCTGCGAATTCATAAACGCAAATCAACGTTATGCATTCCTCAGAAGGATAGCTGTCCTTTTCAGTTCTATTAACATTTTACGGGACAGCATGAGCGCGAACGCGTGCTTAGCGTTGATTGACGTTTATGGATTCGTTATCCCAGCCAGTTCTTTAATTTATAGAAAAGGTTCAAAAGGCCTTTTTAAGATTTATATTTAATAATTAAATAAACAACAGTAGTATGAAGAAAAGGCAAAGGGACAAAAAATCTCTCCTCTTGAGTTAGTGATTAGAAGCCGCTAGTCAGCTTAGTATTGTCCACAATCCTAGTCGCACGTTTCTGCTTTGATTGGGATTCAGGCACGTTGCTTACGTGAGAGCAGTCCCGACTCCACGTGTATTGAAGTAATCTTTATGGCTTCATACATTTATCCAAACAGGTATCCGCAGTCGTAGATAAGCACACTGATACTGATGTCATAGTGAACGGAACATTTGGATGTACACTTTTCGCAAGGCTAATTTTAACCTAAAATAGTAAGAGTGGAGCTAACGACCAACTTATCAGTTAGATGCCACTTGTAAAATGTAGACAATTAAAGTGTTCCAGCCAATTTTGACCGCGGGACCAATTGGGTTACAAACCAAAGTATTTAACCATAATATACATAATAAAGGTATGAAATCTAAAGCCACGTGTACAAACAGCTTGTTACACGTGGAAGTCACAAGCCACTCGCAACTCCACAGAGAGGAGATTCACAGCCACGGCTTGTACCAAGAGTTAGTCACAGCCAGGGTGAATTACTGCGCCCCCCACCGACTTTGTCCGCGCTCCTTTGTCGATCTCACAATAAAATTTTATCCGGGAAACCCATTCGCAGTTACCTTTTATTATAATGTTGCAGCTGGTATCCGGAGTACTTTTCGCTGGGCCATTGTTGGTCCGGTATAATAGGACCTTTTTATTCCGGTCGGATTTTGAAAGCATGACGTCTGCGTCCGGGTTACTCTTTGTATGGCCCGATTATGGTTTTGGTGCCAGGGTTACGTAGATGATTTATTCGTAGGAGTTGATAATGATGACTGTGTTAACTGTGCAGCTGAGATCTGGATCCTTGAATGGAAATTTCGGAATAAAAGTAGAGATAGGTGATTCTAGACTTAGATAGTGTGATAGATTTATATTTCTTTCAATGCACACAAAAATCGACCACTAACGTGTTGATGTATAACTAAGGCGGTCTTATTGTTAAAAGCAACCTGCTATTCCAGACAAAGTACCTACATGTAAAATAAAGAACGCAAAAAGAGTGAGAGAGAGAAAGTGCACAAATATTACTGGAGTGTAGTAATAAAGACAACGAAACTTTTCAATGACCTACTTCTAATTTTCTATTTCGTGCTAACAGCACTGTGTTAAAAATAAGGGTGTGCTGCCGATGTATCAATCAATTACTGAGGTTCACGCCTCAAACGGTGCCCGCTAGATAACGGACGCCGCTATATTATAGACTTAAGATACAAGAGGAAAGCGTTATTAAAAAGGTTGAACTTACGTTCTGAATCATAATATTCGTTGCGAATGTCCGTGCGGCCACTCAGCTGGCCCCACTGAAAATCAGCGTCTGAGCCTATCAGGTATTAGCTGAGTGGGGTCCATTTAATTTTGGACATCGTGACACTGCTGTCTGGTGAAAAATTTTGTCTATTTTTGTTTTGTTATTTTTATTATTTATTTTTTCTCTAACCATTTTGTTTTGTTTGTTTATATCTGTATGTGTACGATGTCCAAGAGCAATAAACGTTTTTTCTTTCTTTCTTTTTTTCTTACATCGCCCAAGTACTTACGTAACAATTGCGATGTAAGTACTTCATAACAATGCCTGATTGGCCCAAAAATTAATGACGTTTAAACTGAAGTCGTAATCATTGCGTTTGCTACATCACTCACAGACTTGTTGTTTGCAATTTATACTATAGATAAGTAGTAAATAAATTTATTAAATTAAGAAATAAATAAATTGATAAAATCAATGCTTTATTGCTACAGTGGCTAGTTAAGAAATAAATAAATTAATACAATCAATGCCATATTGCTACAATGCATAGTTTGGACACTATTGACACTTTCAATAAATACAAAGAGCGGCAAAACTAGTTGCAATTTCCGTTTATTTCCCGTGTGCCACAACGGTGACCTCATATTTCTAATTCAATCTCGTTACGAAATCCTGAGCATAGCTCTTTTGACAACTTGTTACGCGATTGTAAGTATAACCATAATTATGTTTAACACATCTCTCCGCTTATTACTCAGACCATACCCTCACAGCCCCAATCAATATCTGTGTGCTATTTGCCGACATGACGTTTTTATTAAATAAACGCCGATACAAACTGTAATAATCTATGATTGGGTGTTGTATTGTAGATAAACTTGTACTTATGACAGACGTGATGTGATGTGTGACAACGTTGAACGATTGTTAGAAAATGTTGTAACTATTTGGTAACACAGAACAAGTCCAACAACAACAAAAATAGATTAGCTGTTCACTTTTTTCAGTGTCAAAAACATGGAATGACAGTAATTGCATTAACAAACATTACCCACATCAGACGGCAGTGCTAGACAGTTATTCTACCAATATTACCCGTAATGGTTTGAGAATCCAACGAGTGTCAAAGTTTCAATATCTGTGTTCTAGCGGTTAGAGATGGTAGGGTGACATAGCCTATCAGAAGACTGTCAAAGCATGATCAAACATGCTCAAACATACCAAACATACAAAACATAACAAACATACGAATCCATTGTAATATATCAATGTATCAAGAATGATCTTGGGGCTGCTGCGTTATTGTTTATCGTAGGGCCTTTAGTCCAAACGGATGGTTTCAAATAGTATTAAGCCAAAAAACTGGATCTCTAACTAACCGAACATCAACCTAAAGACGCTAGCAGGCCGAAAATGTTAAACAAAACTTCTCAAGTTCCAACTTCTGTCATCAATTTGGCTGCATAGCAAACCCTCCAAAACACTAAATAGCCATAATGCTTTTGTCAATACCCCATTAAAAAACAATGAACTGTGTATAAAGCAAGCAAGCCTGTCACCGTGACTGGAACTTATTACAATGTAAACCAAGCCTTACAAATCGAAACTTTGCCGCCCTTTCTTGGTTATTTTGTGAGTAAATTTACATTGAGTAACTGCCCTAATGAAGTTCGCGATGACGACATATCACGCGCAAAAAGATGGGAAATACAGATATGCGGTTTTGTAGGTCATAACAATAAGGTTTACAGTTTTTAGGGTTCTGTAGATTAATGAGGAAAATGTTCATGTAGCCCTTGAAGGATTACTTTGACCTTCGTCTGTTTCTGTGTTTTTTTGTGTTATCGAACTATTATCAAGTAAATATGGTTCTACTCTACGGTATAAGTGGTGTAAAAAGATCAAGTTTGTTAGGCATCGCACTAAAAAGCGGCTGTTTATGATGCTTATTCCATCTCTCGCATAAAAATCAAATATATAATAAAGGTATTTGGTGGACCTTCTTAGAAATATGAAGTATAGCAAGAAACAGAAGGTTTATGAACACAAGTTAGGGAAATAAAAGAAAACAGAAAAAAAATCTCTTGTTTGCTTTTAAAATTATAATTAAATGAGTTGTAGTGCCAACGAGTTCTGTCGGGCCAATATTACGTAAAAAAACTTACATAATGCAGCATAAGTATTATGACCACGTGTAATATTTTTTGTGACAACAGGTTTGAGCCAGGCCGTCTGGACAGCTACTGCCAGACAATCGAAATCAGCTGATTTGAGCAATACATTATTGTTTTTGATTATACGGAACCCACGGAGCTTAAGCCAAACTCGTACTTGTCGGGCTTTTTTAATGCACGCAACTTAAATTTGAAGCTTTTGGTTGGGTGGAGTATACCCACCACAGTTTTAGGGTTCGTCGTTCCTAAGTCCTTAGGGAAAGGGGGGAATAATTTTGGGAGTGGCTTCAGAAGTTTATTGTGGAGTGGATATTTATTTGTATTTGGGTCAATTAGTCGAGGGCTTTGTTTGTCACCTGATGGTAATTAAAACTGTCTGTAAATTTAATTATATTTTACGGATGTTTGTATCTGCATGGTATGCCTACTTCTAGGTCCTGGTTCTACCTCTCTATGTATTCTGTTTATTTGAAAGAAAGAAAAAACGTTTATTGATTTTGTACATAGCAACGGATAAAAAACATGTTCTGTTAACAATGTGGTTGGGAAAAAACAAAAAAATAAAACAAACGATAAAAAAACAAAGAATAATTACCCAGGTAGCAATGTCACGATGTCTGTAGTGTCTCACACAACAATAAAACACACTTTTTAGTTGTCTCAAGGTAGTATTGTATGCGGACACCGAATGCTTGTGTCCTCACCCACAGCGGGTAAGCGAGTGACGCGCCTCTGCGTCTTCGCATACACTACATCCCTTCTTTATTTTAATTGGAAATAAATGCCTTGACATCACTCTTAAAGTTATAATATTCCAAATCAGATCTATCACAAAAGCTTAACCAATCAAATGTTGTGATTTAAATAATTAAACAGATCGAACAAAACTTAACTTATTACAGCTCGAATTCACATATTTTTTCCTGAGATACAATGATTTATCTTTTATAACAACAAGATATAAAACAAACAATAAAGAATTTATGCTAGATCAATCTTTTCCTCTAAATCATTGTTAATAGGATTTCGTTGGACAACAGTCCAAGAATCATTCACTTTCTTCAAGTGAACTACATTTCGGCGATATTCCTTTCCAGTTTCATCATTCCTAACACTTACATCCCCATCACTTACGTCTGTCACTGTATGTGTAGTGGGGTTGAAACTAGAAGTTAATTTGTTGTCCTTAATTAAATTTCTAACCAATACCTTATCTCCTATTTCCAAATTATTATCAGTTGCTTTTCTTTTTCGATCACCATATTCCTTTCCCTTTTCCTTCATTTGCATATCTCTGTCTCTGACTTCTTCATCTATTGTTTTGTATTCCATGTCTGGTGCTGCCGGGATCTTGTCTCTGAATTGTCTTTTGTAAAATAACTCTGAGGGAGATTTACCTGTAATAGAGTGAGGAGTACTATTGTACATCATTAAATAACTCAAGATGTCCTCTTTCCAGTCCCGATTTTCTACTTGACAAATTTTCAGCCGTTTTAAAACGTCTCGATTTTGCCTCTCAACTTCCCCATTCATTTGTGGCCAATAGGGAATTGTATTAAATAAAACGATCCCACATTCTTTACAATAGTTTTGGAAAAGCTCGCTAGTGAACTGGTTACCATTATCGCATGTCAAAGTAGCGGGGTAACCTAATCTGGAAAATATTTCTCTCAAGACTTTTATCGTGTCGAGAGAAGTGATACTGCGCATTACTTTAATTTCCTTATAACGACTATAGTAGTCAACTAATATCAACAGGTAGTCGCGACTAGGAAGCGGTCCTAAAAAATCCATAGCTACATCGACCCAAGGTTCAGCAGGGAGTGCTCTTCTCTTCATTGGGTGTGGTGGAGTAGGATTGGACACGAGTGTACAACCTCGACAAGCTTTGACTAAATATTCAGCGTCTTTATCAATCCGAGGCCACCACACCTTTGTTCTAAGGCGAGCTTTCATCGCTACTATGCCTGGATGGCCTTCATGAGCTGCTTCCAGTACTTGTTGACGCAGATTATGAGGTATAACTATCCTAGTTCCTCGAAGAAGAATATCTCCATTGAAACAGAGTTCATTTTGTATGATTTTATAGTTATTAATAGAATCGTGCCAGTTATTATTGAAAATACCATCTTTTACTTTAATGATTTCATTGTCTGCGACAGAACATCTTTTAATATTACTTAATGGAACCGCGGTTGGTCTACTGTAACTTACAATTTGATTAATATAATTTTCTGAGTCAAATGGTTCAGAAGTAGATGCTTTGCTAAGTCTGGAAATGGTGTCCGCTATGTTAGATTTACCTGAACGGTAGATGACTATGTATTTAAAAGCCTGTAATCGAAGTACCCACCGTTCTATTCTAGCACATGGCTTGGAAGTTCTCCCGAAAATGGTTTCCAGTGGCTTGTGATCGCTTATTAGTTCAAAGTCTTTGCCTAACAAGTATATTTTAAAGTGCTCCACTGCCCAAACGAGAGCCAAGGCTTCTTTTTCTGTTTGGCAATATCTTTTTTCACAATCAGTAAGAGCCTTGTGACCATAAGCGATCACACGTGGACCATCTGTACCAACCTGAACCAATACTGCACCTAAGCCAACAGGTGAGGCATCAGCAATGACCTGCGTTTTGTCAGAAGAATTATAATAACCTAAAGTTCGAACATTAGATAAACTTTCCTTTAGAGTTGCAAATGCCTCATCATGTCTGGGTGTCCAAAACTTACGAATGTCTGCTGCTTTTCCCAGGCCTAACCGTAAGAGCTCTCGTAAAGGTTCAGTAAGGGTAGCTAAATTGGGAACCCATTTACTCACAAAATTGACCAACCCCAGAAAACTTTGGATTTCTTCAGTTGTTTTTGGTATTCTACTAGTTTTGACTGCTGTTAAATATTTTTCAAGCGGTTTTATTCCGCTAGCAGAAAGTTCATGCCCAAGAAACTCAATTTTTTGGGTTTTGTAAATACATTTATGTTCATTTAGTAGAACGTTATTTTCCTTCAAGACTTGCAACACCTTACTTAACCTTTCGTCATGCTCGTTTTCTGTAGTGCCATGTATAATGATGTCATCAATGAAGTTGAATGTCCCTTCACAGCCTAATAACATTTTTTCAAGGATTTTTTGGAACATCTCTGGGGCACAAGAAATCCCAAACATTAATCTTTTATATCTAAATAAACCTTTGCTAGTACTGAATGTGGTAATGTGCCTACAATCTTCATGGATTTCGAGTTGATGAAAAGCATTTTTTATGTCAAGTTTTGAGAAGTATTTAGCTTGACGAAAATTAGGTAATAATTCATTCATTGTTGGAAGGGGATGATTTTCTCTTATAATTGCTTCGTTAGCTCTTCTCATATCTAGGCAAATACGTACCTCATCTTGTCCTTCTTTAAGCACGGGCACCATTGGAGATACCCATACTGATGGTCCATTTACCTCCTCGATAATGTCAGCCTCCTTCAATTCCTTCAATTTTCTGGTAACCTTTTCTTCTAATGGAATAGGAATTCTTCTATACGGTTGGATGACTGGTTTAACTTTGGGGTCTATTGGGATGTGAACTGTGACTCCTTTAAACTTTGGGAATATTTTTTGATTTGTGTCATTACTTACCGCATTAATTTGAAGTCCAATTTTAAGCACTCCTAGTTGAATAGCAGTCTCTTTGCCTAATAAGTCGCGCGTGCCGTTCCTGATGACGTAAACAGTGCCTCTTACACTCTTATTGTTTATGACGGAAATATCCACGTCGAAAGAGCCTATAATATCTAAAGGTTCTTTACTTCCGTAGGAAATAAATGTCTTATTAGGTTTGCGTATCTGGTTAGTTGCTTTTACGCTATGTCTTTTTAAAGATTGCCATGTTTCATCAGTAATAACGTTGCATTTACTTCCTGAGTCAATTAACATGTCAATGACGACTCCTCCTATATTGCATTTTATAGTTTCGTCTTCATCAAGGTGAAAAATATAGTCAATTTCAGATTTCGTGTTGTTCTCTTTTGTTTCAAATCTGGGTTTCTTATTGAAATTATCAGTCCTTTTGCTTGAAAATTTTCTTTTCTGTCTTGTTCTGCACTGTTCTCGAAAATGACCGATGAAGTCACATTTCAAACATCGCTTGTTTCTGGCAGGACATTTTGTGTCTTCAGAAAGATGTGTAGAGCTTCCACATCTACAACATTTCGAGTTCGATGATTGTTGTCGAAACGGTTTGATGTATCTTTTCTTGTGATCGATTTTGTTTATATCCACTTGAGATACATTTTCTGCCTTGTTGATATTTGTATTTTTAAATTGTTCCAATTGTCTTGTCACGACTTCTAGTGCATTTGCTTTACTTATGATTTCGTCAAGAGTTATTGTATCTCCACTCTCTAAAATTTTCTTTCTTAATTCTGTTAGCTTACACTTTTCTGTGATTTGGTCTATAATATGCTCTTCTTTATTTTCGAATTGACATTTGTCGGCTTGATTTCTTAATCTTAATAAAAATCGTTCAAACTGTTCTCCTTCCTCCTGCTTCATGAGTCGGAAAAGATACCTTTCATAAATTTTGCTCTGTTTCGGAGCAAAATAACTGTTGAACACCTTAAGAGCGATTGTGTATACATCGCAACCCTCTCTTGCTTCAGCATGAGCACCCGGCAGGTTATAGTAAACTTCTTGAAGTCCTATTCCCCCTACGTGGAGAAGAGTAGCTCGTTTTTTTTCAGGCGTGTCGATGTTTGCAGCCAGTAGGTAAATTTCTAGTGCCCTTTTCCATTTTTCCCAGCGAGTGCCAACAGATGTTGGATCGCCTTCGCAATCGAAATGGTCTAAGCCAGGGAGTGCGGATATTGCATGAGTCATATTGGGGCTACCTGAAATAAAATATTGACTCCTGTTTTATTTGCGTGGCTTTTTACTACATATCAGTAACGGTTTAGTGATAACCGCATAGCCCTTTTTTTTGTTTTTTTTTTTTTTTTTTTTAGTGGCATGGACTCAACTATACGTTCTGTAAACATACACGGTCCCTTTAAACTGTTTTTTATTTCAGTGGCATGGACTCAACTATACGTTTTTGAAACATACACGGTCCCTTTATTATATTTTTTTTTTTTTGTGGCATGGACTCAATTATACGTTCTTCAAACATACACGGTCCCTTTAAACTGTTTTTTTTTCAGTGGCATGGACTCCATTATATGTTTTTTTTTTACAAACATGGTCCCTTAATATGGTTACTATTACTTGCATGGACTCAACTGTATGTTTTTTTTTTTTTAACATACACGGTCCCTTAAAATTGTTTTTTTTTTTTTTAGTTGCATGGACTCAACTATATGTTTGTTTAAACATACACGGTCCCTTAAAATTGTTTTTTTTTTTTTTTAGTTGCATGGACTCAACTATATGTTTGTTTAAACATACACGGTCCCTTAAAATGGTTTCTTATTTTACTTGCATGGACTCAACTGTATGTTTTTTTTTTTTTTTTTTTTTAACATACACGGTCCCTTAAAATGGTTTCTTATTTTACTTGCATGGACTCAACTGTATGTTTTTTAAGCATATACGGTCCCTTGAAATTGTTTCATGGCTGTTTGTTACATGGGTAACAAAATAATTTCATGGTCTAAAGGCCTTTAAAGTTTAACTCTAAAGGTTAACCTCTTTAAAATTTCATCTGGTCATTTCAATATCAATTATGCAAATAATTGGGTTAACATTGTATTATTGTTAATAATACGTTATAAGTATTAAATGCAGTTAAGTATTTTCTACTAAGTTTAAATTCAATAGGATTATAATTGTAACATTGATTTAAAATCGACTAAATAATTTAATTAATTCAACATCTAAACAATATTTAAAATTAACAATATAAATATGTATTTAAAAGTTAGTACCTTATTATTTTTTTTATTTATTTAGATCAATTTGTCAAAAGTAGTTCGTAATAATTAGAAGTAAGTACCTACTTATAAATCTTTTTGAGCCCGCAAATGTAGTTGTTACCTTTATTGTATAAATATAGGTAAAACAAACGGTTTATCTGAACTACAGAGGTACTTGCAATTATATTTCATCGAGAACGTTATTTTAGGTAGTATAAAACAAACAATGAACATGATATCACTTATAATTATTTTGTCGGTAGGTAGTTAACAGATTGTGTCCGCGCACATCATTATTTTGCATTTGCGTGGCCTTATTTTCTATTTCAATCGATGCGTGGCCCTTGGTAGGTAGTTATGAAATGAAGGATAGTCGTATGACTTTGTTTGTTCGTAACGGTTGTTTACGTATTGGTTTATTTCACTTATAACATTAGATTTACTATTTAAGGAGATTCAATTGCGAATGTTTATATCATATAGTAACACAAACGATCTCATCTAAAGATTATTAGAACCAACCAACACGTAAACAACATATTTTTAGACAAATTATTTTTGCGTATTCCTTCCTTCATTTTTGTTTTGAGACATAATTTGTACTCACTTTTATCCTCGTCGCCACTTGTAGTGTCTCACACAACAATAAAACACACTTTTTAGTTGTCTCAAGGTAGTATTGTATGCGGACACCGAATGCTTGTGTCCTCACCCACAGCGGGTAAGCGAGTGACGCGCCTCTGCGTCTTCGCATACACTACAATGTCCAAAACTAAATGTAAGCCACTCAGATAATGCCTGGACCTGATAGGCTCAGACGCTATTTCTGCTCTCTGGTCTATGTAACCTACAGTGGTAACATAATATACGGTCAGGACTATACTTTCGGAAAATTCTGAAGGCTGTATTTCGCTCATTGAATGCAAAACAGCCACAAATCAAAAATAATTCAAAAGCGTTTTATTTGAAAATTAGGCTTCAAACATTGTATATTTTATGTTTAACTGAAGACACCCGTCATTTTCGTTCATTTTGACGCGAAACTGGCCAACCGCCTTTTTTCTTATTTTCTGGGCCAACTCAACAAACAAAGAAATGATATTCAAAATGCAAAAGCGATGTATACGTGCTATGTTCGGAATCCAGAGTAGTGAGAGTTGTAAACCGCTATTTATGAAGCACAAAATTCTGACAGTTCCATCTCTTTATATATTGGAAGTAACTTTGTTTGTTCGAAGCAATCCCCACCTGTTCCCACGCATTTCAGATAAAGTGAAACGTAATCGGCGTGACAATGACAGGCTTTGTGTACATACATCTAAAACTGCACTACTGCATAAAAGTGTCATATGTAGGGCTCCATTGATTTATAATAAAATTCCTAAAAGAATTAAGGATCTGAATACAACATTATTCAAAAAAGCAACAAAAAAGCTATTGACAGAAAAATGCTATTATACTTTACATGATTTTTTGAATGACAAATCCCTATGAATTATCATTATTATTATTGTTCTTATTCGATTGTTTTTGTTCATTTATTTATTTATTTGACATGCATTATTATTACTAATTTATTTCTTGTGAGTGTTTGAATGTATGAGAATGACAAGCTCTCGTAATAATTTGTTTTCTTATTTTTGTATTTAATTGTTTTGATTTTTTTTTGTTCGAATACTAATATGATTTTGTACACCTGTCATGGTAAAACATGTTGATCCAAACTTTTATTGAACACCATATGATGAGCATCCTAACTTTGTATCATTATTACCAACACATGTTTATGCAAATAAATTAATCTTTATCTTTATCTTTATCTTATCTTCTATTGGGCCGACTTACGTGCTAACGTCAGATCAAAACCGCCATTTTGTCAGTTGCGACCCAGGACTCGCAGTCAGTTTCCTACAACACAGCCACAAGTGAAAAAAATACGCGTCATCCATTTCAGTGTTTTGTGCAAAGGAGCCACATTTTGGAATGCGGCCGTGTTGCTTTCAAATTTTAAGTAAGTGCACTCAAAGTCTTTTGAATGCAATAGCGCCATATTTTGGGATACGTTCATTTTGCATTCAAATGTAAAACAAAAGTAACAGCACATTTAGAAATCTGTCCATTTTCCATTCTAATATGAAACAAAACAATGCCACATTTACAAATCTAAACATTTAGCATTCCAATATATACGCCATTTTCACTTATATGTTTTTTTCATTATTAGTACAAAAAAGCATGGACAGCTAAACTAAATTTTTATTTGTTACCATTTACCACTTTGGATTTTTACGTCAGATTCTGATAGTAAAATGCTAAGCTAGCGTAGACAAAAAAATATTTGCATAACTCTATAAGCAGCCAGAGTAGTAGGTAGTTAACCATTTTTTTATTATAGTTGGGAAATCCTCATAGATACCTCACCGCCCGGGAGGACGACGAGGTTATGTCGGACTCCTACCGACTAAAACCGCACGGCTCTCGACAGCGGCACTTTGGTGGTGAAGTGGGATCCACCTAAAAGGCTTTGCACTCTGCTCCACCGCCAGTGCTGTCCCCTTACGGGGTCTCTCATCAGCCGACACCCCACACAAAGGGGGGAGTCCACAAAAGCTCCTGAAGTAAGCAGGCACTTCCACCGTCTCAGTTAATAACGTGAAATGCAGGCCAAAACACCCTTGCACTCCGGTGCGCTGACTCCCTCCATTCCAGGCCGCAGCTGGTGGGTGGCAAGTCCACCACACTGCCACGCTTGAGCTCTCTTGACTTCCCGGCGGTTCATCCTACCACCGTTACTAAGCCTCCACTGCCACGACAAGGCGAGTACTCATTAGGGGGAAGTAGCAGTTAACCTACCTTGAGTAGTACCTACGGTTCACATAGTTTTTTGAGTAAGTAATATGATATTATCATTAACAGAATGAGCAGAGCAAACGTTTTTTTGAGCATGGCAATTGGCAATCCTAGCAAAATTCAGTTGAGATGCAAAACAAGTGCAGGATCAACCCACAACTTATTCAAGAATGTGATATTCCAGCAAGAGTTTTTCAAAACACAACGACGGGTACAGTTTATGATCATACTGTTGACTATACGAGTATAACGTGGACTGCCAGGTAACCTCTTCGTTGAATTCTAATAATTACAAAACTGAGAACATAAGATAATCTGCTGCAATAATAAATTTATTAACGTGCTTTTACTACTTACAAGACTGTTTTAGATGATTGTTTGTGACTTTAGTCATTTATGACTACCTATCTGTGTTAAATATTAAACAGATTTTAAAAAACGGTAGGTAGATGAAAGGAATAAGGTATTTTCATTGTTACTATTTTAGTGCTGATTTATTATTTTAAAATAATTGGTAAAGCATCAGCACTTTAATTTTAGAATTTATATTTTTCTATGAATAGGCTTACGTTTTTTATTTTTGAAGATTTTTCGACATTCCTATGAATGAGTTCCTATGTTCCTATGAGGGATATTTTTACATAAAGATGATAATTACAGATAATGTAAAATTTATATTGCGTTAATGCATAGTTTCAAAAATAGCGTGGCAAGTTTTGTAATGATTGTACACTAAAAAGTAACAAATTATTGATTATTTTGAATGGTTTTAGTTTGTTAAAATATTGTTCTTTATCTAAGATTGTTTTTAATTTGTCATAAAACTAATTAAGAAGAATATATTTTTGTTTTACGTACATAATGTTGTTGTTGTTTATAAATTTATTCGGGAAAAAACAATAAAAAGGCATGTTTCTCTTTAAAATGTGTTGAATTTTTTGAGATAATTCTATTAACATCGGTTCAAATCATGAATGCAAAAAGGGCTTTTGGAGTTTTTTTCAATCTGTGTTAAACGTATCACAGCTATAATTATTTTAAAAAATAGAAGAAACCGTGACAAAAACAATGATATACTCATATTATACTATTAAATAAAAAAAAACAATTTTTTTTTCAAAAAACGTGTTTCAAAATTTGTTTCCGCTATTGTGTAAGAATTACTGTTTTTGGTTTGTGGCCGTTTTGAATTCAATGAGCGATTTGTCGAGCGAATTTAAATCCGATGTTGTAAGGGGGCCTTATTCTGTTTGCTCGGGTTTTTATCGGTCCATTAGGCATGGTTGTGATTGGTAATTAATAACAATGAAAAGTAATGCATGTGAATCTCCTTTTTTGTAGTCTTAACACAACTTTTACTGTTTGTACCTCATTAGCACATGGTTTAATGTTACTTCTATAAATAAATTACTGGGATAGATTGATAGTTATATAAAGAGCGTTGTGACTCAGTGCTTTAACACTTGGTCGGGACGTGTGGTTTCTGGTCTTAATCTGACTGGAACACGTACTTTGTGTTCATAGTGCAACGACGAACGATGCGATGTAAAACACCGACTATTTTTTTTTTTCTAATCAATTACAATAACACCATCACCAAATAACCTGTTCAGCTTTCACCACTATATCAAAAAGGTGACAATTGCCCAATTAGGTGACCGCATTACCATAATCGGCGATTTAGTTAGTCACGCAGTTAGGTTAACTCTTAACTGAACTTGTCGACGCGCCTGAACCTTGCAACCAATTACCTTTATTGCTTTTCACGTTAACGGGCGCGCCGACAAATTGTAGGTTTACGAATCTACTGTGTACTTATGTTTTGTTAAGGTTGGGTCTGAAAAGGGTGTTGAAACTATTCCGATGCACTGAGCAACACTCCGTGTTGCGTTTGTTTGCAACATTGAAAGTGAAAATGTTTCAGCTCTTAGCAACTTTCGCTCTCTTTGTTATTTTAAATGATGAACAGTCTTATTATCCGCGCCTATTTAATTTGTTTACGAAATCACTCTGATAGTGTCGTCCACATTGGTCCTTCGAGCCGGATCCTGTTTTTTCGTGTGTTTTTTAGGTTTTACATTACAAATGTTAGGATTTTTTTGTAAAATCAAAAAAGAAGAAATGATGGTCAGGTATAGTAAGAAGTTGTTTTGTTTATAAAAATAGCAACATGTTATTAAATTGTTCCTCATGGTCGACCTATCCAGTTTAAACATGTTTGAATTAATATCGTATTCTGAATATCAAATAAACAGCCGGATTTAATTGTTTCAAACCAAAAGGCCATTAATTTCGCTTATTACAGTTGAGTGCTCGATTACTAGGTATTTACTTTTCGTTGGTTTCATATTTTAATTGTTATTTAATACTTACACAGAAATAGAGAGGATTTTGTGTTTATTAAGTACAAAAATCGTATGTATGTAGAGTTGTTGTTTGGTGAGTTTTTGAGCTCTGTTATTATTATATCATACAGTTATCACCAAGTATTATGATCAATATGTTGAACAATTTTCAATTCAGTAGCCCACAGGGACCAAGGGGATTATCTAAGTGATTTGTCAGGTAATCTTAATACTGACAGATTTGACCACGCTTGACAACAGCTTACGAAACTATAACATGTAATCTTAGTAAAATAATGATTCCTACCTTTCGTCACTTAACAGTTATTTGACGGCTGAACTGGTGTGATGGTTGAGAAGCCGGCCACTACACCAAAGCTCGCGGGTTTGATCCCCGCACAGTACAAACATTTGCGAGCATGAACATGTCTGTTTGTATTGGTCTGGGTGTTTAAGTATGTATTTAGAAAAGGAAAGTATTTTAATATGTTTATACGTTGTCTGGTATGCCTTAATATGAGCTTTGATTAGCTTATCCTGGGGCTAGGTGGCGCTGTGTGGAATAATGTTCAGGGGTCCAAAAACTAAATAGGCAAAGACCCACACATCAATAAAACCATTGCAAAATAGGTCTTGTGTCAGCAGTTAAGGTGCCCCTAAGTAAAGGTTGTTGTTAGCGCGTCTGTACATTGTTTTTCAAGAAATAACGTGTAGTCAGTTTCAGTACAAAGTATCCATTAGGTATCTTAAATGCTACATAGACATGGAAAACACAATGAAAGAAAAAAAAGAGTTCTAGTCATAACATACTAAATTTGTTCTGTATCAATCAGCATTGAACAATCTTGGTTTCGTGGTTGTCGCTTAATAAATATTGACAGCAATAAAAGTGAATTAGACAAAACATTCCATCATTTGGGCAAGCCACAAGCCCAAATGAGACATATTTTTTGTTGTTTTTAGTGTGCAATTAGATCATCTAACTACCTATTATTCCTGTAGTCTATGTGGAGTAGAATAAGACGTTCAGAATTTAATTTGACGTATTATTTAAGATTCAACCTTATTTTATTACAAACACACGCTCAATCTCAACGCTACATTGTCAATTGCAGAAACGGAAAGCAACGTCTAAAAACCAATCTTAAGTTCCGCCAACTTTAAGATCTCCAATTTAGTAATTGAATTCCGAAGATAAAACCGAATTCCCAACTGTAATCCACTGCAAACAATGCCCAGTCTTGGCATCGTTCTTAAGTTGGGGCTCATTGGAAAACTAATATAGCATTGCAATATCAATAATCAATCGCTGCATTCTTGGCGTGGGTTCAAGTCTATTAAGTTCGGTATAAGCTGTGCACATTCAAATATATTGCGCGTCCTTTTGTGGGAACCTTGCATCTGGCCGGAGTGGAGCACTCTTTTATTTTGGCGCCAAAATGTAGTGGCGTTTGGGAATAAAAGGTTCTATCATTATGGAGGTGGGAATTTGATCCTTTTTTGAGCATTTTTTGTCTTACTGGTCGCCCTGATTTATTGTGATCTATAATGGCAGAAAGTTAATAATTCAAAGTGACTAAAGCATTTTGTGCTTCAAGTTGCTGGCAGTACGATTACTACTCATGGTAAGAACATTTTTTCAAACTCACTGAATACGTTACGTCAGCTGATACGTTGTAGTTAATGAAACAGCCTTATTGTAAATAATTTAACGTTCATTAGGCAACTAGCTTCTTAAATAACGAAATCAGCGTCAACCGTAATAAAAAAAAACACAGTGGTTCGAAGTTACACTGAAACCATTAAATGGTACGACCATGCACGTTTTTGTCTAGTTTAAGAAAGTCGCGATACAATAAAATTAAAACACCAGCATACCTTACATACACATTTTTATGTCCTTTTCTTCTTTTATATCACAAAGGTATTTGTAGACACACACAACAAAATGGTTATCTTAAGGGGTAACAGAACCCACAACTGTATTGTATTACCATGTACTACGTCTAGGGAAAATCCAAATAGAAAGGTTTTGTCAAAAACAATTTGTTGACAGAAATAATTCATTTTATGGCACACCAATAACAACAAAAATGTGCAGTTGAGAATTTAAGTTTATGGTGTGCATTCACAATTTGGGCGGCTTTATCGTTATTGAAAGGTCTTCCAAAGAATTAAGAGGAAAATTGTCAAAAATGCAATGGGCATCACACGATTTAAAAAAACAGTTTAGTAAAAAAGACAGCAATAATAATACATGTTGCAGAATAATATTATATATGATGTCGGATAATCGATATAAATTTTACTGAAACGCCTAATACTTACAGCACTAAAGATACCACAGCCTATTTTAGATTACCAACACGGAGCAAGACAATCTGCAAATTGATTTTAGGCTTGGCTCTTGGCACCGGTGTTCTACTGCTTTGTTAAATCCCTACAATCACCTGGTGGATCCTAAGACGATAGCCGTAAGGGTCAAACTGCAGTGGTCTGTGGGAGGAGGTGGATTCTAGCGGATTTCACAGCTCAACGCGTTCTTGACGTATTTGCCGATGCAATGACGAGATATAAATACAACGATGCTTGCTATAGGCTATTTTAATATTCACGGTATAAGTACAGTCGGGGAATGAAAGGGTTGACCACCCTAAGATCTGTTTTTGCTTGCTTAATGATGACATTGACAAGATCAATTGGTTCAAGTGTCAATCGTGAAGAAACATGTCTATTCAAATTTTAGTTTTATTGTCAGAAAATAAAGCATACTTTTCGGCATACTCTAGCCTGTTACACAGTTTGAAAAGGTAACATGTGCTTGCAACGCGTGAATGAATGTGTTTGAAAATGACGAGACGATTCAATATAATAAAGAAACATTCAGGACAAGTAACACCAACATCATTTGACTTAAAATTTTTATTTACTAAGTGAATCAAAGAATGTAAAGGTTTTGCTTAGTTTCGGAATAGACGGAGCTGTGTGAAATAACGTCTAATCATATTTATTCATTATTGATTAAATATGATTAGACGTTCATATCAATCAACAGGAATAAGTAGCGCACAATCACGTAGATAACAACCAAAATAGACTACCAATTACGGTGATACGGTAATCACCGAAATTTGGACAAGAACTAGCCCAAGATCGAGCGGGACACGTGACGGAGTCAAGCTAAGAACGAACAACACACCGCGACAATTATCTCGTGCCTTTTCTCGTTAATCAACCATACGCCATAATGCTGACTATTCGATTCTTACACAAGACATATATATAAACACGGCCCCAACATATTATAAGACTTGGATTATTTTATAAACAGAAACTACACTTTATGATGGCTGTCGCAAAATTGTGAAATATCGAAAAGTTCTAGTTTTAAGCCGATAAGTCGCCTATTAGAGCAATAAAGATAGTACTGCGATATTTTACGGCAATTTTATGCTTATCCCGTGGCTATGATATTTACATTCCGTTTTATGGGCGTCCCGCAAACTTAGAATATTTCCAGAAAATTCGCCAAACATAACGATATTCGGATAGTAAAATTTTTCGAAGAATCGTAAAAGGAACTTTGTCTTTTCTCGGGGTTCCATACGGTTTTTACTTCACGATAAGATAAGATAAACTGACAATGTATTCGGCGTGTGTTGCTACTGGGTACTACACAAATCTTATACTGAAATCTTGCCTAAAGGTGACTTTATAATGATATAGGTACAGACGCCTTCAGATTTAAGTGACCTCGTGGCCCAGTGGTTAAATACTCTGGCTCGGAACCGCTCGGTAGTCCCGCGATCAAATCTGGCCAGAATACACCTACTTTGTGTTCATTGTACCATACCATAAAGAACCCAAGCAACCCGGATAACGGCGGTAGGCTTGCCCCTTACCTCGTTGGGTTCAAAATCATCGGCTAAATGTGGGCTGCTGAATGTTCCGTTCACTATGACGGCAGCAAATCAGTGTGCATCTGACTAACCCATTAGGGATATAGTCGTGAGGGTTTGTTTCGATGGTGTCGCTACTGACATAGGTCACCTTATTCTAAAGGCATCCCTACATACTTAATTCACGTATTAGTGCATTTAAGACGTTCTTGTTTCAAGTGCGCGATATCTACCAGATTTTAAACACTTCTGGCACAATTTTGAGAAGAAAGAGATCCTTCACAAAAGAAAGGTTAAACGATCCACCAATTAAGTTATCTGCAGACTTATTTAATTTTGTCTTACAATTATCCTGAGAGCTGCTAAGTGGCAAAGATCCAACTTGTTGAAGCAGACCCGGTCAAGTGTTGCTGGGGTTAGACTAATTACGATGCTGTTCTTTCATCTCTTTCTGATTTAAAATAAAATACTTTGGCTCGTTTTCTCAAAATAGGTTTTTAATAAAGCGATGAAGGTCATTACATAAAATAAGGTCGATTACTAATCTGCCTCGATTTCATTGCATTGAAGATCTCTTCACGCGTTTTTATTGCGCATCTAAGTTTTAGCTAATAATAATATGTAGATATAAAGATCCTGCCGTTTTTCTGTTAAGCCGATGAGTTGATTGTAAACAACTAGTTTATAATAAATATTTTTTTTTACAGACAGACCTGATTTCTAACAGATTACTTACATAGTAATTTTTGGTTAAAGTAGTCAGCCCATTAAGGTAAATTACCTGTTAATCTCTAGATAAGGTAGTGTTTTTTTCATAATGCTTGTGTTAGCATAAAGAGCACAGTTTCTTTATTTCAGCGAGCTGATCTTTACTCGATACATACATAACATAACATCACGACTGTCTCCTGAACGGGGTAGTCAGAGGCACCCTGATGGTTGCTGTCATGATACATAAGCCCACATTTTGCCACACCGACCCTGTACGGGCTTCATGTTGCCGGAGAATTAGCTACAAATTGTACAATGAACGGAAAATAGCCGTTCCGGATGGAGTTGTTGTCGTGACCAGACTTAGGCCCAGACTCCACCAGAGCTGAGCGGAGATGTGCGGCGTCGAGCTGTGTTTTCAACAACCAATAGAATCACATCTCCACATCTCCATGAGTGAATAACGCCATTCCATTGGTGGTTGAAAACACAGCTCGACGCCGCACATCTCCGCTCAGCTCTGGTGGAGTCTGGGCCTTATTCCAAGCCAGGGAGTTAACCCACTGGCCCACGACGATATCACTTTTTTTTTTTTTTTTATGATTAAGTAGGCGCGCATTTGACCACAATCTCACCTGATCTTAAGTGATGATGCGGTCTATGTTGGTACATGCCGGCCTAACAAATGGCTGTTCACTCTTTTCTTGAAGAGGCCCAAGTTATACTGCAGTGGAAACACCTCAGCAGGAAGCTCATTCCACTCCTTTGCCGTCCGCATTATGAAGGAATTACCGAAACGTTTGGTGCGGATTGCCGGAATATCAACAATATAGGGGTGGAAGGCCAGTCTGCGCCTAGTGGTCCGATGCAGAAAGGGAGCTGGTGGGATCAGGTCATGCAACTCCTTCGCACACTCTCCGAAATGCATTCTGTAGAACACCGATAGACAAGCACTCACAAATTCTACAAATTCTTAAACATCCACCACCGGTATAGGTGTGTTGATTGATATAGGCTGGCTTATTCCGGATCCCGTTTACGGCCGCCTCGAGGCCGAGGCCGGCGCTTTTACGGTCCGGGCTTCCCTTAGCGGTTTCCGCTTTTGCATGTGCTTATGTTACTTTGACGTTTATATGTTTGGTGTTTACTAGGATTGTTCTAGAGCTTTCGAGATATGTTAGTGGGGAATGGCTGTTTTGAAATTTATGTGCGTCATCTTGTAAAATATTTTAGAAAAGAGCCAGTTTCTTGTCAGTTCTTCTCAGCACAGAAACAACTGTCCGACACCGGTAGGTGAGTTTTAGTTAAGTTTGTGACACTTAATATCATTTTAAATAGTGCCTACATAAGTATGCATATCCATTGTCTAATATCCTATAGCACAAGCATTGAATTGCTTAAGAGGGCTAGATGGCGCTGTGTGGAATAATACAGTGATATTTATTTATTTATTTTTATTCTTACCGGCGCAGTACGGCTCTCTAAAGAGGACGATTAACATTGGGAAATATTTATAAATCACGTTTATTTTCATCTGAGGCCTGTAGTATTTCTTATTCCCGTGCTGTAAAATGTGAGAAATTGAATGAATTCAAATTGTAAAATCGTATACTTTTGCACACAGCAAAGAAATGTAGTCTCCCGCAAATTTATTTGAGCGAGCATATCTCTTTCCACCTCACAAGATAAAATCCGTGTAAAACGGTCATCAGTCGGTTAGCGTCGGTTTCAAAGCCAAGGAAGAAACTACTTCTTATCTATCTCAGAATTGCAGCTTAAGTTGCAAGTGCAATATTACTAGATAACTAGATAAATTGAATGTACTTTTTTATTCGCGGTTTTATTCGCTTGTCAACTTGGGGTTAGGTTTTTTTTAAGCCTTTTCATACTATAATTCGCTTACGAATTGTGTTCCGAAGGGATAGTTTAGTTCGGTCTTGTCGTCATGGTGAACGGAATATTTAACCATACTTAGAAATGTTACTTTTCACCTTTAGATAGTTTCACCAAAATTACTCTGGTCGAACGTTTATTTTATGTACGAAATAATTATTTTCCCGAACCTGTGGTGGCGAAAAATAAAGTAAAATCAAAAGGTCGAAAATTCAACTTCAGCGAAAGCAAGGCAAGTTGATTGACGGTTTTGTTTTTTTGTTGTTTTTTCCAACACGAGTATTCTTATACACCAATCTGGGCTAACTTCACATTCGGGAAGCGCACCGTGCTGTTTTCCGATAGTCATGGGTTTTTGTCTACATTTTCCTATACCAGACCACTGTAGTCGTAAGTTAAAAAGTAAACGTAAAGTAAGTGCTTTGGAACTACAAGGGCAAGGACGTCATTTGAACACAATCTCAGCTGGTCGATATTGATGACCCTTTTTCAGAGCTCGAACCTGGCTCCCCAACACTAACGTTTCCGTCCCCACTGACTTGGACAGGTGACAATAAACGTCTGATGAAAAAATGCAAAGTAATTTATCCTTTTCTGAATGCCAAGCGAAAAGCATCCAGTGCAGCAGATATTACCGAATCGACAAATCCTCCGGGTGCAATTTGCTAGCGATCCCGGATGACTTGTTGTCCGAATTTACAGACACAGCTCATTTTTGAGCTAAACTTGTTCAACGCGCGTGAGGACTTTTTTAAGGGTTTGCTCAGTTGCGGGGTGAATTTGCACAATATGTATGTGATTTTATGAGAAAATACGTAGCGTTTTTGTGAACTTTTAAAAGTGAACTACATTTGTGATCGCAAGATAGGGCTGCTAAACTATTGTGAAAAACTCATGCATGTATTTCAATAATTCATGGCACTGTGAGCAACATAATCGTGTAAGTCAAAGTTTGACATATGAAACGAAATACTTTGAGCACAAAAAACATCACACAGAAAAAAATTACCTCGTTGTTACTGGTTTCTGACTAAAAGTGCATTGTTTGTTTCGGCAACCAACCAGTTGGCAGGTCTATATTGGAGAAAAACCTGGTTTTGACTCAACCAAAAGCTTTTTAGAATAACGAAAAGCTGTTTTATTTTAAAAAAAGTAAAAAAAAATAAGCTGTCTATTTTGTAGTGCACAATGGGGTATTTTTGGTAGCCTCAAGACTGTTCTATCTCTGGCTTGAAATGTTTATACAACATGTGTACTATTGATATCATGACTATCTGAAAACTAAAAAATTATCGCTTAGACAGTAGACATTATTGCGTTTGGATACAGTTTCTATCCTTACCACTGGAAATCACCTGTAAATTAATGACATAAGTCAGTTACCAATACGGTTAATTTCAACCAATTTCCGGTTAACTAGCCACACAGATTTTACTTTCTACACTATTAAACAACGCTTATTCATGTAAGTGTCTCAATAAAAACAAAAATAACCCCAGTTATTCATAGTCTAATAATATCATCAATAGTTAAATGCACTCATGTTCATTCAGCAGTCATGTTGTTTTTCAAATGTAGGTCGAGATAATATTATTTTAATAACAGACATACTAGGTCTGTTATTAAGTATACTTTTCTTTAACACGTTCAACAGGATTTTGATTTTTACGATTGTTATAGTAACCGGTGGCTTCGAAGGACTTAATTAATTTGTCGATTTCGTAAGACTAGAACCATTAGAAAACCTGACGCAAAAATAAAATACTTAGTATGTAAATTGTTTCAAATTGTTATGCTTCAAACAACATACCCACTACTTTGTTCATTGAGGTATTAGATTTGTGTAGATTATCATCCAACTTTAAATTATTTGTGCGGAAGCTATTCCGCCAATATAAGGCCTATTCGCGTTTTCAGACAAAACAAAAAGTGCCACAACTCCAACGTCACTTCATAAATCGTCTATAAAAGACCGAGAGGCCGTTGATGATGATGATTTAGACTGTTATGTATAGAGGCGCTCACATTAACCATTACAAAAGCTTTGCAAGATGGGTCATATACCAGCGGCATAAGGTGCCCCTATGTAAAGGTTGATGTAAGCACCTATGTACTCTAAATTTTTATGAATTTTTCTGACTGTACCAGATCCATTCAATACAAATGTTTATTTAGTTACGAATCTCTTTTAATTTTGATGCGTCATGAACTCAAACACTACACAGTTCCGTAACGGTTTTCAACACTTGAAATAACCTGAAATCTCAGTGAAACCCAGGGTTTATTAGCAGTTAGTGAATTGTAAAACAGTTTTACAGTTCGATTGATGGATTCGAAGACGTGTGACAGTAAAACAGCAGTCAGGCGGAAGCGGAAGCAAAAAATGGGCAGTAAAAGGGCGGAGTTACGACCCTTCGTGTCTGGGCAATAAGCCGTTGTTGGCAATATCTTTTAGTTCTGCAATTTACTCAAAATCTTCGATACGAATTACGTCCCTTCTTATCTCGTTCAGGTTATCAACGAAGACTATATGAAACTAAAACGTGACCATTTAATTTAAGCCCAGAATGAGCCCAGATTCATTTCATTCATGGAAAAATACTTCGATTGTAGTAGTAATTTTGGTGCTAAAAGAAGTCTTACTCTTTATTGACTACTTACTTACTTTCTAGGATATTTTTAAACCAATTGTGTATTTTTCTCTAACCTAGGCAAAGCCTGACTGTTGTCAAAATAAGCGAATGTACACGTATTACAGAGTATGACTGGATAACATTGTTGTGGAAACTCAACGTAACGAAATAACATATTTCATTGCCCTTCAAACCTTACACTACCTTCAAAAATTTTGCCTGCTCTTTATTTCAAAAAGCCTTCGCTATCTCTAGTTACAATCCATTTTACACACTGAGTAATATTTCATTGAAAACTTCAGATATCAGCAAAACATTTCCCAGGAGTAATAAGTGAGGAGCTAGTCGATCGGAAAAAGGCGAAGTGTCCAGTCCCATAGTCCAATTTAGCTCTGCGGTCCCTGGTGGCTTGTCTCCACAAAACTCAGTTGTAGATAAAACTTTTACTGCTCTATTTTTAAAGAATTAAGATTCAAAATCGCAGGTTCCATTGCGGATCGTTCAGCAGAACCACACCTAGATTTTGTCCATTTAAAGAGATAGGCGCGGTGTATTTCGGGATTTAGGCCAGGTAAAAGTTTGGTTAAAGTAAATCGCATTTGTTTCTGTTCTTTTCGTTATCTACGTGGCTTGTTCGTGTAATTTTATTAGTCTATGAGCTTTGGGCTGTCTGGGGCCTTATTGCCATAATTATACAGCTCTTTTTTAGTCTTTGATATTATTGATACATTTAACTTACAGTAAGTCTGCCGTACAATTAAAATGAGTGGTAAATTTGACAATGGTTCATCTAAAAAATGGACTGGAAACAGTGAATATGCATATTTTGAAAATTATACTACCTAATTAAGATGTTTTTTTCATAAAATAAAAGAAGAATCCTGAACAAGAATAAAGTAAGATGTAATACTTTACAAGCTAGTTACTGTTTGTAATTGGTCTGGGTGTTTCAAAATCAAAATCAAAATAAAAAATAGCTTTATTTAAATAGACCTGTTACAGAGTACTTTTAAATCGTCAAATCTAATTAACAAACAAAACATACTTAATAATAGACATGAATACCATAATATTAAATGTAAACAATAAATATACTGTACTTAAATAAATGTGATGCTACCACCGGATCGGAAAGTTGTTTCTGTACTGAGAAGAACCGGCAAGAAACTCAGCAGTTACTCTTTTCAACTGTTTCTCTTTTTTACAATAATTGTTAGTATATTACAGCAGAACTTAGAACAAGATAGCACAATAAAATTCATAATTTATGAAAAGAATAACACTCTTAGGTACATCGACGAGAAGCTATATAAAACAAAACAAACATTGTTAGTGTCTTAACCTAAGTATGATTGTTGATATAACAATAGTTAATTAGACTCCGTCGGGAGCAGAGAGCTTATTCCCAAGCATTTCTATCCATGATATAATCTCTAGTGGTGTAATATCCCTTTTTCAGCAACGTAGCTTTAATGTGATTTTTAAATCTATGTAATGGCAGCTTACAAATCGCTTCCGGAACTTTGTTATAATAATGTACACCTTGCCCCATAAATGACCCTAAAACTTTCTGCAATCTGAAAAATGGTAGCGCTATTTTATCTTTATTCCTAGTATTTTTAGCATGAATATCGCTGTGTTTGGTGAAAAGATTGATATGTTTTCTTACCAAGACAATACAATTGTAAATATATTGCGAAGCTACAGTTAGAATACCAATTTCCTTAAAAAGTTCCCTAAGAGTGGCCCGTGCTCGCAGCTTATAAATGGATCTAATAGCTCGTTTCTGAAGAACGAAAATTGCTTGTATGTCTGCTGCCTGACCCCAAAGTACTATTCCGTAGGACATAATACTGTGGAAGTAGCTAAAATAAACTAAGCGAGCGGTTTCAACGTTTGTCAATAGCCTTATTTTCCTAATAGCAAAAGCAGCTGAGCTAAGCCTACCTGAAAGACTTGTCAAATGAGGGTTCCATTGCAATTTTGAATCTAGGGTTATTCCAAGAAAAACTGTGGAGTCCACAAGCTCCATTTTATCACCATTGATTTTTAAATTTATGTCATTATTATTTACGTTAGGCAATTTAAAATTAACACATTTCGTTTTCTTCGCATTTAGCTGCAGATTGTTAACTGTAAACCAATGCAAAACTTTCGAAAGCGCTTCATTAACATCGTCGAAGACGTTTTTATTTCTATCAATGTTAAAAAGTAAAGATGTGTCGTCTGCAAATAATACTATATCACATAGGTCTTTAACATAAAAAGGTAAGTCATTAATGTATACTAGGAACAGAAATGGACCAAGAATAGATCCCTGTGGAACCCCTAATTTGACTGGTGATCCAGAAGATAGTACCCCATTAATATCTACTTTTTGGGTTCTGAAACTAAGATATGAAAGAATCAAATCTAACGCAGTGTCCTTTACTCCGTAAAAATCAAGTTTCCGTATGAGAGTCCCATGATCGACGCAATCAAACGCCTTGGATAAGTCACAGAAGACGCCAAGAGCGTTCTGTTTCCTATGTATATCACGTATGTATTTAAAAAAAAAGGTGCTTGAAAAGCGTTGTCTAGTATCCCATTAGACGGGCTTCATTAGCTCATTTTAGGGTAAGGTGGCGCTGTGTGTAATAATGTCCAGGGATATTTATTAACTTACTTACAATTAAGACAGCCTTCAAAAACCTAAATCAATCCTTTTTCCTGGTAAAAAAAACATAAAAACAATAAGTGCTTGCTTTTTATCTTATTAAACTATTGTTTAATGAAACAAATTAAACTGCAACTGCAGTTGAAAATACTCACTCACCTAATTTTGAACAAGATAAAACCAAAACAGTATAACTATAACATTTATCAAACAGCCATACGTTTATTGTCACAATAAAATGTTAGTGCAGATACTTTTTTGAAGAAAATGGAGTTAAGTTTTTAAATTATCGTTTTGGTGCGTTGCCAAGTTGGTTGCTGTTTCGAACTTTTGATTTCGGCTTCAAGGTCAAAGATACAAGATGAAGACGGATTTTCAAATCTGGTCTCTTCTGTAGGTGGTCATTAACGCATGCATCTTTGCTGACTAACTGTCGCTATTGAGTGCCGTCACTTTCTCTTCGTGAGGGAGACAAAGTTCCTCAGTTTCCCTTGACTGGGTCACGTGAAGACGAACATCGGCAAGATTTACGGAAAATTGTGTTTCTTAAGAGCTTCGTAATTTGCATATCAAGGGTCATTAAAATTTCCACCCGAACAGTCTTTAAGATCGGCCGTTTACGAACGCTGAGTTGGCAATTTTTAATGTTATCTCAAGTGCTATCGAGCGACAGTGGTTCAATGACCTGTATTATCGGTCTTTTTATAGACTACGCAGACATTTTGATAAGATTTTGTTATCATCTATAACTTTATTTAAAAAACAAAGTCGGGTTGTTTACAATTATTCGTATTAACTTGAAAAACTACTAAACCGATTTTTATAGACCTCTACCTCTGTTATGAGAGTGATCATCAATAAATTAATAATAAGTACTGTTGTTATTGTATTTATAGGCAAGCCAACTTATTTGTTCTTTGGGGTGTGCTTGCGTCTTTGTTCCATGTGAGCTTTTATTAAATAAAAAGTGGCCTACGTTCATAAATGATAATGACGGCTTTTATCGGTAAAACAATGTTTCAAATCGGCCAAATAGTTTCGGAGCCCTTTCTATACAAACAACCAAAATATTCCTCATTACAATAATAATGTAGATTGACTGAAGATAGTACGAGTATAATAATGACTTCCGTCTCCTTCATCATTATTATCATCATGTCATCCGAACGACGCCCACTACGACATAGGCCTCCCCCAAGGATCTCCACAACGATTACATTTAAATACATTTTAATTTTTTTTTTTTTTACTTCTTTTTAGTATAATTGTCTTTATGGGTCACCCTTCTGGTGAATCCATAATTTTTTGGATGTTTTACCAATTTAGCTTTTGGTTTTGTACGCAGCTGTCTTGGAGTCTCAATTTAATCGCATATCCTGTCACCTTGGTCTGCTGGAAGAAAACTCTTTTTAGAGATAAGCTCACCTGTACTTTTACTGTCCTAAATATTGTCTATTGTATTTGTTTTTTGTGTACAAACTAATAAATAAATAAATAAACGATTCATGATTCTTTAAAAGTTCAATCAAAAATTGAAAAGTCGTAAATGCCTAGTTACGCTCGCTAGTTTTCCAGCATCTTTTAAAACCGACCATTGGAAAAGAGTTCGGACTCCATTGAGATTTAGTGCTCCTTGAAAATATTTACGATCCACCGATAAAGGGGGATTACCATTTTCATTAGTTCCCACTCCGGTTGGTTCAGTTCGCACGTTTCTGCAGCTTAATTAAATAGTTATGGTAACTGATTTATACTTTCAAAAGTACTGTAAGATATTATCAAGGCAAATGCAATGTAAACAAAAAAAATATTCTCCTGAAAACAACTTCAACCCCCTTATTCATAAAAACTAAAACAGCTCTTCAACAACGCGCTAACTTTTGGAGCGCTTTGTCACTTTCATTCTTGTTGCTGCTGCAATTTGCGAGTAAGTGACATAACATGTCAATTGCTTAAACTATGTTTTAGCGTTGCGTTCGTTTTTATGAATAAGGGGGTAAATCTTTATTTCTTTGACATACTCATTTTTTTTAACATCGTATTTTTACATTTAATGAATAAATTATCTTACGTTATTAAAGAGGAGGCCGCGAAAAAAGTTGTGTGTAAAAACTGATTTAGCAAAATGCTGAAGGGTTATCCTGACTTCCATAAAGGCAGGTTTAGTTAACAGCAGCTTCTATAAAATCTACTGTCACAACCTGCTCAAAAGCTTCACTCGTCTGAAGGTCAACCTGACACCTGTTCCCTGTACAAAAAACATCATGTAAAATATTCAGCGCGCACTACAAAACGGTCGGCGCATTTTTCCAAAGTTCGCCACCGTTTTTCCTACAAGTTTAGAGTACTAACCATTTGCAGTGTACATTCTGGAACATTCCGGAACATTAGCACTAAGTAAAGATCGTTAAAAGTCCTAAGTGGCTGAGTCCATTAGCGGGGGCTGTCGTCGGGATGACTATGCGATACATGCTTTTTAAAGTTATGAGAATGCGTGCTGAGAGTTTAATTTTAAAGTTTCGCTACAATTGTTGTTTTGGTGCTATCTGCAAAAGTTGGGTTTCCTGTGCTTGCAGGTGTTGTTGTTTAAAATAATGTGATCATTTCATTCTTTAAGTTTGCACTTACTTGTCTGTAAAAACATAAATATGTTCACATTGTTACACTTAGTTTAAACTTACTTATTCGGCTTCATTGATTTCCAATCAAGCAAAGCACCTTTTTGTTTCCCCTAATTTTTCTTCAAAGTGCATGGAACTTGGGTTACTTTATATTTAAACAAAAAGGTTCGCAGAACTGAAATTCATGCCAACTGCGATTACCAATAATGACTTTGAGGAGTGCCAAATTATGTATCTAAGCACGTTCCAATGATTTCCCTTTCGAATATGTTATGTGACTAGATTTCAGTAGACTTACTGATCTAATAAAGTGCCGTAGGTATATCTTTGGTACAGACATTTAATAATTATCTAAGAATACTATTCTCAAAACAATTTTTAGTGATTCTATTCTGTATATTTGAAGTGTTCCAATTCGTCACCTAACAGACGCGAAATATAATAAATATAATTATAAATGTGTTGATTGACATTATAATATTGTTTTTGTTTCACAATGGGCCAACATTTGCATGATGGTATAGAGCTGAATATCCCAGTGAATGCTACTTGGTTTAGTTTCCTAAATATAGTATTTTTCATAACAAAGTGTATGGTTAGACAACTTTTGTAATCTTTCGCCACTTTCACAGTTTTTGGTCATCTTCTAACTATTATGCTCGATGCTACCTGAATCTTACTGTTTTTAGCTATTCTGAAGAAAAAATATTTTTAATAACAATTTTGAATTACGAACCATTAAATCCTAACACATTACCAAGAAATACATGAAGTATTGTTAATACTTTAATAGTCTACTTCATAATACGATACGATTAGCCAAATTCAAAAATATTTGACGTAACTTTGAGTTGAAATGTGTTCCAATATGTTTTGAAAATGTTTCATGAAAAGACAGTTCAGTCTTGGGGGCTAAAACGGTAACATTTTAGCATTTCATATTATGAAACATCTAACTGACGTTTCATCTAGGCCGCGGTCCGTTTCGAGTCAAAAGTGAGTAATAGCGCGCTGACGTCGTTCACGTTCATACAATTTATCAATTCGGGATGCGTGTGAGCGCGCTGTTACTCACTTTTGACTCGAAACGGACCGCGGTCTAGATGAAACGTCAGTTAGATGATTCATAATATGAAATGCTAAAATGTTGCTGTTTTAGCCCCCCTTGATAAATTATTTCGTACAGGAAACGCAACTTGCAACATTGTATTTCTCTTACCTGTTTTCCGACATTTCCATTTCCTTACGTTAGCCAAAGATTTCACAAACTCCAAACAAATCATATTCATAATTTAGACTTTTCCTAAAATCCAGCTCGAGATATTTATTAAATGCTCCACAACTTTCTAAGGGTACATTCCCTTTAAAGGGTACAAGAAACTCCGTGTACGTTCATACTTAAGTGTGTTTAGCATAAATAAATAATACTGAAAGCAGTTAAGGCTGATTTATGAGGCCCGTAGTAATTTTTGTAGCGTCTAATTGAATAAAAAAGTTGGAAGAGCGAGAGTTCCCGGCTATTCGGAATTGTTTTGTTTCTGAACACCAATTTTGGGGATTTGGAATTTTGTTAGCGACTTTTTTGGCGCAGCTGATGCGAACTTTTCTGCGTTTTCTCATATTTTTGTAATGTAAACTGAAACAGCTTGATGTTTCTTATTCACAATATGGGACAAATATGTCTATGTATCGCTTGAAATACTCTTATAAGTGCAAATAGTCCAATGTCTCGACGTCGTCGGACACCTCATGGCGAGTGTCTGACACTAGATGTTATTGAAAATTCTGGAGTAAACGAAGCTAAGTATTTTAAAATAATACGAGTATGTATTTTACATCAAATTTATTGGGGTTCCTGCTCAGTCATTAATCTGGTCCACTGAGTTGAAATTCTCTACCGTATTTCAAATTTGGATTCTATATTTTGACTTTTTATTATTTATTTATTAATTCGTACACAAACATATAGTTACATTTGAAAATAATTAGAACACAAGAAGTGCGGATGAGCTTATATCTAATTAGAGATTTCTTCCAGCAGACCATGGTACAGATCAACTATTTAACAACTTTTACCTTTAAAAAGTATAAAAATATCTTATTTACTCTCGGCTAAATCGGTAGGATTTCAGATTTCCTTCAGACCGCGATAATAGCAAAATGCATTTCGTAACAAGGTGAGATTGTACTGACTAGCCAACTGGCTAGCGCTTAGTAGAGCCTTCAGAGCTATGAATAATTTAGTGTTAGAAATAGGGCGCTCGCCTTACCGATGAGACACACGGCAGCGACGTTTGACGAACAGTGACGCAAGCCTAGATCAAAACGCCAATAGTTTTATTCACAAAAGCATTAAAGATATAGTCGTAAGCATATATTATTGGACATCATTGGGCATAAACCCACACACCGCCGCCTAGTCTCAAACTAAAGTTTGAACTATGCGATACAAGACAACGGATAAACACACATAAACACTATAGTTTTGTGAATACATATTTAATATACAAAGGGATTGAACCTGGCAACTTCTGGTGTAGTAACCAACTTCTTAACCATTACACCTAATCGGGTGTCAAATGTTTGAAATATATTGTAATGCAATGCTTCCAATTTGTTACAGCTGTATGTGACAATACTGTCTCGGTCACAACGCGGGACTGCCATCGCAAAATATCAAATTTTCATTATTTCTGGCAAAAAACTTGTTTAAGGGAACATTGATAATTCATAAACTGTGTGTTGCAAGGATTTTCGAGTGCCTCTGAGGGCAAAGTTGGATTCCTCAATTAACTCAATTCTTACTTTTCCATTTGGTCTAAGAATGGGTGCGGTTGCAACTTGCAATGAATGGTTAATCCCCGAATTCACAAACGTCAATCAAATCAAGGCTAAGCACGCGCTCACGCTCATGCTGTCCCTTTCAGTTCTATTGACATTTTACGGGACAGCATGAGCGTGAGCGCGTGCTTAGCGTTGATTGACGTTTGTGAATTGGGGGGTAAGTGTTGCCAAATATTTCGTCAAATACATCGTATTTATGTTTGTGTTTATTATAAATTTAATCGTTGTAATTAACTCCTATGGGGCTCCTAATGGCATTCCTTGCTAATTATCGCTATTCGGGAAGAAATCAGAAATCTGGAGTTGCTTGTGTCAAAGTAATTTTATTAATAATGTCAAATATGACATAACAAACAAAACACAAAAATAATAAAAGTAAAATTATTTCAAAAAGGGTTCATTCGTGGACAATTGTCTACTGTTTCTTCAAACGATTAAAGATTGCTTTGACTTCCGTAGTATTTTGATTCTTAACCTGAGAAATAAAAACATGGGCGAATCATTTGACTCCTTGGCGGTACGCATGGCGACAGTGGAGGCAAAACGCTTCTTGCTAATTGCTCAAACAGTGTTGTATTTATTCCTTCTGATGATTAAGGTACCCAAGGCTCAGGCTTTTGTGTGGTCAGGTGACGGTTGAAGTTCATATTTTTTTATCTTCCAGTTAGTTACACCTGTTCTAAGGGCGCGGTAATACGCTGCACCGACTGAAAAACAGTCTTATTTATTCGTTTACTTTCTAATGCAATATTGTCCCTATTATGTAAATAGCGTCTTGGCGAATCTTTAAGCAAGTTTCGGAGGGATGCTGTCTTCGTTAAGAATTTAGATTCACTCAATATTCCTTCCCTTGCTTTGGGATTGTTGGGAAGCTTATCAACTCTTAGTTAATATACCCTTGGTACGAATAAGTAACTTTAAGTAAAAGCCTATTAAGAGCACAGTACTTAATGACTGCTTTGATTAAAATGTCGTTCCTGTGAAATAAAGCGAAAATTAGAAATTGCTTATTCAGGATTCCATTTTGTGGCGATTTTGTAAACCCTCTCAATTTCTTTGTGATGATTCTATGTCTAGGTGTAAATTATTCAATGTCTTTATCCCAACAAAAATGTGATTAGACATCTGAAGTGATTTATAGTGTAGTTTTTTTAATGTTTAGTAAATGCTTAGTTCTTCTTCATCTGGATCACGTATACAGGATGATATTACCAACTACTCGTGGTACGACAATTTTAAGGAAGTGGAAATATAGATAGAGACTGTTTATTTCAGAAAGCTACCTTTACTAGTTTTAGAAAAGTGTACAAAAATACAACGTTAGTCACTTCTCTACCACTCAAAAAGATAAAAACAAAATTTGACAGCTCGTTATTCAGTCAATATAAAATTAAAACCGGAACAATAAATACGCGGTGCGCAAATCGAAAACAATAAAAGTATGCTTGCGTACGGAAAATGAATAAATCCAATGATTAATGACCATTGCATACGGTGCACTGGTAATTGTTTCCGAAACTAAGATGTATAATGAAAACGCACTCGGACTGGCTGTAAATCAAAAAGTCGAATCGGCGGAACCGAGTGCATTTTGTAACGGCTTTTTTATAATTGAGTTCGATTTTAACGATAGTTGACTCTTTTTCGTTAAAAGACCTCACAGAAGAATGAATACACACATGAATACTTGAAATAATAATACTAATGCAAATGTCTGAGGCCGTCCCCTAAAAAAAAAACTATAAAAAACTGGTGTCTAAAAAACACTGGTGCAATGACCTGGTTTCATCATCATCATTATCATCAGCCTGTTGTAGTCCACTGCTGAACATAGGCCTCTCCTTTATTGGAGGCTATGCCCATAATCGCCACGCTGGTTGGCGATCAACGATCGACCTGGTTTACTGCTCGAGAGAATGGTGGACTTTTGCAGAGGATAGAGAACGATGGAAAGGTTTGGGGGAGACCTTTGCCCAGCAGTGGGATCTGGCAGGTTAAAAAAAACTGTCTTATATCCCTACAAAAATCGCTCTGCCTCTCTTTTACCTGAAGTCTATATTTCTTGCTTTCCTGCATATTATCAGCCTGTACTGCTCTATTGCTGGACGTTGGTCTCCCCTATTCTCACTCTATACCCACCTAGGCGCAACTCCATGGTTTCGAAAATATTCGCCCCACCAAGCCAGGGGCGCCCTACGCTACACTTGCCGAGGACTCCACTCAAGGTTATGGTAAATGTATGTAACCGTGTATATATATACTCCTAGACTAGAGATTCGAACTAACTCCCTCTTGGTATTCCGTGCCAACTCCCCAATAGACCACAATCTCACCTAATGTCAAAAGACGATGTGCCCGATAATGGGTACATTCAAGATGTCTGTCTAACGCCTATTGCACTGGCGAGCAAAAATATAGGACTAGCTTCAGAAAACGAAATAGCTGTTATAATATACAAAAAAAACAAAGTGAACTTACCGAAAGTATTTATTGAGCACAATAACTTCAATACTTCCACCAGTATTAAAACGTATCCATAACAAAGAAGTCTGAAATCTTAGTATTTGAGGTAATCACAAAACATTGGCAATTAAGGAGTTGAATTATAGTCTCTTTAAAATTGTGTGAACATATTGCGAAGTCTGTAAATAGCTTTATCCAGCCTATCCAGGTCACAAATTAAAAAAGATTATTCTTATATCCTACCATTTATTACTTCACTTAATTGTTTTTTTTTTAATATTTGGAGTGTTTGGTTAATGCGTCTTTCTTTACCTCCCTCATTTATTGAAAAAAAAACGGAACGAACCGAAGAAGCTACCCCTTTTTCTCGTGCACGCTAGTGTACTCTATTTTGGTGTCCGAATACTCCCAATAGGTCGATCCATTACTAGATAACAGTTCGGAGTTCCGACCGCACTGTAACAGGTCTGGATGACCTCTTGTAAATATTTTAAACTTTATCGCCGAACAACACGCCAAGATACATCAATGCGTGTGTCCAATGTCAGACCTAGGACGATAATATATTTTTTTTAATGCTAAATGCCGATAAAGACTGACGTTTTAAAAATACAACCACGAAAAAAAAAATGCGGTTTTTCGTTATTGTATTTGTCCAACTCTGTAATTGTTTCTAGCTGTCTTTTAGCTTTTGAAAGGATATCGTGGTCAACTAACGGGGTCACTCTACCTATTTAGTTAATTTACCGAGGTTCCTTATTTTAATGTATTATTCTTTATATTTTGTTTCTTAATTACATTTGACGATTTGAAAGTACTTTGTAAGAGGTTTATTTAAATAAAGTTATTTTTGGTTCAGATTTAATATTTCTTAGGAGTTTTTTTTTCCTGTGCTGAAGAAGCCACTTATGGAAGTGGATATCTCCCGTTATCGCACCAACAATGGAAATGTGGTAACTGAAAGAAATCATAAAAGTTTTAACTGACCAACGAATGCGGTCATGATCTCATTCCTCTAATGCTACATTACAGGCTTTCTAATAATAGAATAAACGTCCGTCTATTTGAATAGAAACATTTTCAAATGTATATCAATCTACATGTACAGTGATTAGCCTATTAAACAAAAATAGGCTACAAAGCATGTGGAACTTCATAGAAAGTGGAAATGGAATTTTCTATTTGCAAGATCTTTCAGTTTTTTGGGAAAACCTAGGAAAGAAGCTTTTTACTCAATCAGACTTTCCCGGAAGAAACCTGACTCCAATTTTTATATTTATAATCTTAGGCCGCCCTGGCTGTTGTGCTTTTAAACTTTGTCTAAATTACACATTTGAAATCAAGAAACTATTGTCCCAGCTGTTATAAACTCTTTTGATATCATTTTCTATCTGTTTTTTTGGAAGTGTATCTTTTTATGAATTCAGTATGTATGTTTTGCCAGTCTGATCTTATCAGTTGCCTTGTGTGTATGGTTTGAACTAGTGAAAATAAAGTCTGCTGTCTGTTCCCTCTACCCTCTTTTTCTCTTTCTTTCTTTGCTCCTTCTTTCTTTGCTACTTCCTATCTTTTTTCCGTAATAGAGTCCACGCTTATTTGATATTCACCAACTAAGAAGCTTTTGACACCAAAAGAAGAATTTGGATTTTTTCGTTTTTTCAATTTCTATAATGAAGCCTTACGGTGGCTTCAAAACTCCTGACAGAGTGGTTCCTTCAAATTTACAGGCATCTCTCTGCACTGAGTCCGCGTGACAGAGCACAAAACGCACCATCTCGGGGTTGAAATGAGACCTATAGGGACGCCTTCAGAGTTTAGTGACCTATCTCAGTAGTGACATCTTTGCGACATTATTATATATTACATTATTATTATTATAATCAGTCTGCGCTATTCCACTACTGGGCAAGTGCCTCCCTACCCCTCTTCCACTGAGTGCGGTCTAGAGCCATGCTGAACCAGTCATGCAAATGCGAGTCTAACTCGTCCCGCCATCGCCTTTTTGGTCTGCCGCGAGGTCGTTTTTTGGTCTTTTTTTAGCACCCACTCAGACGCTCTCTTAGCCCACTGCTCATCCTGCATGCGGCAGACATGTCCAGCCCAATCCCATTTTAGCTGAGCGGCTTTTTGGGAGACATCGGTAACTCGGGTTTTGGAGCGTATTGTTGTTTGCGACATAGGTCACTTAAATCTGAACGCGTCTGTACCTTCGACTGGGACATGAAAGTCCATGTTTACAATGTCAGTACATTAAATGAGACGGCAAGCGTTTCAGGTGTAAACAACGTGCAAAAACTTCACCACGTTTTGTCCCCCCCACAATCACAACTTCGCCATTCCCCACTGCTGAACGTGTAATTGCCATGCCAATTTGATATAAATTAATGCCAGTTCATTTACTATCGCAATTATTGCGAGCTTAAAGCGTTTTAAAATATACGCTTATACTTTTTACGCTTTGTAAAATGCATGTATTAAAGTTAATTGCTTTCTGTGGGAACATTTTGTTCGTTTATTTTTAAAAGCGGGGTTTAAATTCATATCGAAGCTGGACAGAGCCTTGGATTATTGTAGATAGTTGGGGCGTTTGTAAATAAATTCAGGCTGAAATATTTCATAAGTTTGGCTTAAAACATAGGTAGAAATGTAAGGCATGTACTTACGAGTATGAGTCACCGGGCATTTGTCCACAATTTTTTTTAACGTGTTATGGTAAAACTTCCAAGTTTCATTTAGCCTTGTTCTAATCATGGATTTTAAATCTTAGCTTTTCTCAGATACCTATGTAAAGCAAGTAAGGCATCTCAGTTATTCACGCTCTAAAGTGTAAACGTATGTCGAGATTGTCTAAGCTGCCCCACTACTGCCCCACTACTTTTTTACTCTATTTAGATGTGTGAGTGCAAATATTAATAACGTCTGTGTGTTAATTGTTTATTCACCTGGGTGATATCACCTGGATGAATTGGTTACGAGATGAAATAAAGACGCTCAAGAGTTCACTTTCTTCACCCGGGTGATATCACCCAGGTGAATAAACAATTATTCAATTGGTGATTGAAGTGGATTAAACCATTCGTATGAGCATGTGATGGCCGACTAGTCGCGTGATAAATCCGACACCGCTCGCTCTATGGAGCAGCGCCGTCACATTGTATGAAACAAGACGTCCTATCCTCTCGCGCGTCCACTATCAGCTAAACTAGTTGGACGACAAATCCAAGAATTGCGCTCATTAGGGAATCATTAGAATTTGTTAACCAACTAGCGGCCGTCCGCGACTTCGTCCGCGTGGACTTAAGTTAAGAAAAAAAAATCATAGATCAAGTATCACTATCTTATCAGAGCCGCATTCGTCTGAATCAGAGTCATCAACATAAATTCTAAATTCTTTATCCATGTCAAAGTATTGTAAATATTGTTTTTCAGTGTCTTCAACATGCCGACATGTATTTGCACACATTGTACCCAGTCTTTTAATATCACGTAGGACCGTTCTCCATCTAGCATCAGTAAGTTTTTCCATTCCGTTTTTCACTTCATATTTAATTCAATGGTATACTTCTGCAATTATTTATTTTCCCTGTAAAAAGAATTCGAAAGCATTTTGCAAGCTATGCGATAAAACATTAGTTTTTAGGTGATTTTATATATTTTGTTTACTCAAACAGGACAGGACAACAGGATTAAAATCAATGTTGTCTTATTAAATATTTTATTTAGCTCCGAATATGCTTTTTTGTAGATATGCTGACAGTACTTTAGAGATCGAAGGATGCGTGCTCCTACATTCGAGCCTAACCGGCAACTCTGAACAACCAATCATTTAACTGCATGTTGAAGTGTATTGTGTCCATATTTGGAATTTGCTTGTGTGCATAGAGACGGTGGTGGGGCGCGTCATTTCAGCTTAGACGATCTCTAACAGTTAACCCAAAACTGAAGACTAACTTAAAGTCAGGACTGAACATTGGTTGCAAAGAAAACATTTAATAAATCAGTAATTAACATTATTGATAATTATCCCGCACTAACCAAACCACTTTGATGTTTTATTTGTTTAACCACCGGTACTAAAATTAAATGACCACATTTTATTCATGCCCATCGAAATTATAATGCTGGCAATAATTATGCCAAAACGGTACATATTACAAATGAGTCCGAAATTAACAGAACACACACGGAACGTCTAGCAATAAAACTTAACGTTTTTCACCATAACGCCGCGTTAACAGCCCTCATAATGAACAGCTTAACATGTGCAGCCGGTAATGTATAGCGTTGTGGTTATATTTATGTCATGGCGGTTATTGCGAAATTACTGGATGGATGGGACAAAATTAAAAGGTATGCTTTCATAAAGTGAGATATTATTCTATTTATAACAGTATTCTTACCGGGTATTGTAACTGTATTTTTGCGCACAGACCAATGAATCAATAATGGTATTATTAAATGACCGCTGCATTAAAACAAAATCATTTCAAGATAGTGATTTACTTATTAGTATCACTTAATCTGTAAATTAGAATAAAATGACTTATTTTTAGAAACTCAATATTTTCAAATAAGACTTACCCTCACGACTATATCTCAAACGGGCTAGTCAGAGGCACACTAAGTGTTGTCGTCATAGTGAACGAAACATTTAGAAGCCCACATTTCTGGAGAATTCACAATTTTTAATCTAACGTGCTAAGGGGCGAGCTTACCACTGTTTTCCGTATTTTTCTATGTTTCATATCAGTGTTTTTCTTCAGTGGGGAGTCGATTTCTGAACCACATGGTCCAACTTAGTCTTAAAAAACCATGAATCAAGAAACGAATCGCTGTATGCTAAAATCGCAATAGCCAGAAACAATTTGAAACCGTTATAACCGTTAGCAGTAGCGCCCAAACAGCGTTACAATGGACGCGATGAATAATACGACTCTAATGAGCAGATAACACTCCACGCGATCTCATTTCGGTGACGCGCGCTTAATGCTATTTCGGACGGAATTAAAGTAGATTGATGAGTGGGTGCGGACAATGTTTTGTCTGGTTTGCTTTTAAAGGTGATGTTTGATGGTTTTGGCGGTAAATTGCACGGCTGGTTGGTCAGAAAATCAAAATGGACGAACTCTAAGGCTAAGTTCAGATAGTTCCGTTGACGTTGACGCGCGTACATCCTTACGCGCATAAATAATTTCTTAGTAAATACATCAGACCGTTCACATGAACGCGCGTCTACGCGCAGCTTTGCGCGATCTTACTACTTAGAAATGCTTTATGCGCGTAAGGATGTACGCGCGTCAACACGCGAACATCTGAACTTAGCCTAAATGTAATACGTGATTCAAAACGAATGTAAAAATTTGCGCACCGGTACAGTTTTAGAGTTAAGAGCCCTGTGCGCTAATCCCTCACTGTTACACTCATCGGAGGCTAAACAGCGATATTATTTTTTGAAAAACTAGTACAAGAATACAATTTGGCTCCGGTGGAGCCAAATTGTATTCTTGTACTAGTTTTGTTATCATACAATTTGGCTCCGGTGGAGCCAAATTGTATGATAACAATAATTACTTATGTCATTGACTAGGTTAAGGTGCGCTTGAAAATGTATGCTTTGTCTGATTCAGATTCAGATTCATTTATTTAAAAAAAAAAATGAAACATTATACATTACATTATTGTCCTATATAACTTATTAATATTGAGATCGTCAAATAATATGGAATAATTACAACTGATCTGTGTATGATGATGATCTGTTCTTTAGAGAATAGGCCTGTGATGCATTAGAAGTTGATCAGAAGACTTGTTTGAATAGTAGCGATACTTACTCGCTAAATTAACATTAACTTTAAAATTCTCAATAAAAAAGGCAATAACTCATACATTTTTGCTTGTGCAACATTGTGCTTCTTCCTAAAAGAATTTCTGCAAAACTCTTACAAACCCAACATTTTTATACTACGACGGTGGCAAACAAGCATGCGGGCTGCCTGATGGTGAGCAGCTACCGCAGCCTATGGACACGTGCAACACCAGGGGCGTTACTCGTGCGTTGCCGACCCTGCAAGAACCTTTTCAAACCCCTCTTGAAGAACTCCATGCTATAGCTCATCGGGAAAACCTCACGTAGAACATATTTCACGTAGAACTACAATTCCAAAAACACTAGCAATTCGCACCATCAATCACCATTACCAAAAGCAGAAATTAGGTGCGCAAATTACGAAATAGCCAGCAACATTCGCGATCGCGCAGGATTTCGAAGCCTCCGCCGATAAGTTTATCGCATATCAAATCCACCGCTAAATCATAATTACGTATCCGAATTTTCGACCGAAACGGAACATTATTCGGTGAAATCGGCTAATGCGGCCATAGCTGTTGAGTGCTGGAATTGGCCGGTCGAATTGTTGGTTAAGCGTGGTGGTTACGCCAAATTGCCAATGAAAGCGCAGGAATTACAGGCGTAATCTAATTTTAACACTATACGTGTTGATAGCTAGATTTGATAGGTTTTAGACCAACCTTGCTAGCAATTTTGCTTCTGTGGCCACCGCTATGTGCTTTGAATTGCAGCGAATGGGAACGTCATAGTAGAAAAATGTATTGACTTTACTTAGGTACTGGCGAATTGTTAATTTGGATGGTAGGGTTCACTAGTACCGTCTTAGTAATTGCTAGTCATTTCGCTTCAATAGTGGCTGTCCCTAAACAACATGTCTCTGAAGCCCACTGCGACAGGTTAACTTTTAACCCCCTTATTTATAAAAACTTAAACAGCTCTTCAACAACTCTTAAACTTTTGTATCGCTTCGTCATTTTCATTCTTGTTGCTGCCGCCATTTGCGAGTAAGTGACATAACACCTCAATTGCTTAAACTATGCTTTAGGGTTGCGTTCGTTTTTATGAATAAGGGGGTAAGTATTTTAGAGTCTAAGCTAATTCTAGTTTTGTAAAGAAATTATGAAAAGATAATCGTATTGACTATAAGTGGCTAAGAGACAGTGATAGTAAACTGATGCTCTGCATATTGATTAAATGTTGCTTCTGCACATGGCAGCACATCTAGTTCCAGCGGTTGTTCTCTTTCTAGTCATGCCTTAGTTACAAGGCATGACTTTTGATTTATTTCATGGTTTCTATTTTATGTTGTGTACTTAAGAGTATAAAATATCTGTTAAAAAATATTGTCCTGTAGGCTATTTTTTACATAATTGTATATTATATTAAATATAAATAAAGTTAAAAATTAAAAAAGTTAAAAATGTTATTATTTTGAAAAGTAAAAACAAAATAGGTAGACATTTTGTTTTTACTTTTCAACTTGATGTAGAAAACATGTACCTACGATAGTGGTATCTCGCGCCTTTTATAATATACAATATAAGAACTTCGCAGTACATTCGCGTTAGTTAAACCTGATTGGTCACGTATTTTTATTTCAACCAATTTTATTACATTATAATCTAATTTGTGACAGAGTGATATCGCTCAGAGAGAGTGGCAACACGGCATGCCCAAACAAATTTCGCCCTTAAACTGGTTAGTTGCGAGTGTACTCGATAGTACCTCCGCCAACCACGTGCTTTCAGCCTTTCAAAGTACGAATTCCATTTTTGCTAAATACCACTTCCAGTTCCATTCTATATCCACAGCTCTTGTCGTTTTTCATCGCCGCCAGTGCAGTGCATTAACTAATGCAATTGCATTCCTCAAAACGTAATTTGGTCGATCATCGGGCACGCAATTCTTGGCGCGTTTCGCTGAACAATGCTTTTGATAACTGTATCACGGGGGTGAGTCATGGTCTTATTCGGGGCTGCAATTTGGGTAGGATAGAATGTAGTTTTAGTTGTGTGATTTTGGGAGCTGTTTTTGGTGGTAGAAGTACCGTTTTCGGCCACTTTTGCACTAAAGATAGGAAAACCAGAAAATTACATTCAGTCTTGGCTTCAGGCGGGAATCGAACTCGCGTCTTTCGCAAGCCGGGCGAAACCGGTTTTGTTTTACCAATTTTTAGGCATATACCTTGAACCTGGCTGCCAGGTAAAATATACCAAAAAAAACGACCGGTCTCGGTAGCACAATGGTTGGTGCAGTGACCCGGTATCGAAAATGGCCAAACTAAATAAATGATCGTTCTGCTTCTGTTAATCTTTTACTCATTAACCATTATGTTAATGCTATGATGTTAATGTGTGAATGTTTAGTAGGCTAAGTATGGTGAGACATCACACTCTGTATTCCATCTGCATCTAACACCCATATTTTGCAAATAAATATTTGATTTGATTTGATTTGATTTTAACCCTTGTTCCAGCTAAGTATGGGACAGAATATAAGCCAAGTTTTGCAGACAGTAGATTTGATATTCAACAAGAGTAAAACGGAAACGGCAATGGGTAGACTGATGAACCGTTGACTATCCTTCCGCTTAAGGCGAGGTGGGCCGAAATTACGTATTTGAAAAACCATATGACACACAGGAAACAATGTTATAAATTCTAAAAAAAATGTATGTATTAGTTGAGGATCTGATCTACTTAAAATCATATTCGGTTACATGATTTCATAAACTTCACTCGATAGAAAAAAAACTCAAAGTTACCCCTTTTTCTAATGTTTTTACATTGTCATGTCGACACTATTGACTTTTTTGAATTTATTATTTTACTCGATTATACCCACTATATATCTGTAGACGTTTCCGTAAATTTTCAGTCGAAAAAATCATTGCTTTATTTACTATGTTTAAAAACCTACGAAATGAAAAGGGCGGCGACTCGGCAGGTCTGATCAGACGCGCGCTGGCGCTTGCGAACGACGGACCTGTGCCATTTTTTCCCGCGTCGCAATTTCGTTTGCGAAAATTAATTACAGACCAAACTACATAATTGTTGCAAGTGGTACAATACGGGCAATAAACAACGCAAACGCAAAAACTCGTGCACAGCCATCTATTATTAATAATTTAATACTAAAATATCCTAGGTAAAGTTACGGGCTTAGTGACACAGTATAAAAATAAAATTGTGAAAAACTGCACTCAACATGGCATTCATTTTTGATCATTTATGAAATACATACTACTACCTGCCGTTTGCAAATGTAAAGTACACACTATAAAAAAGGCTAACCCTTGAATTCACAAAGGTCACTCGAGGTTGAGCACGCCTTCAAAATTTCATAAACATAAAAACCCAGAACCGCCAGGAACAAAATGTATAAAAATAACCCTATTACGTTTTCAAAAAATCAGCTTCCTACCTAAACCATGTAGTATAGAAGTTATTGTACCGTAAAACTTCATTAAAATAAAAAAAGAGGAAGACATGGCATCAGCGTACCAAATGTGGCCATACAAAAAACAGGTCAAATGGACTTGTTTTAAAGCCAATATGACTTGTTCGCGTGCGCGTCATACGTCAATGTCATGTGCTAGTTTTCGAATTCACTACGTATGAACGTACGAACGTACGTATGTTCTTGAGTGGAGACCGCGTCTCGGCAAGCGTAGTGTAGGACGTCCTCAGGCAAGGTGGAGTGATGATCTGCGCAGGATGGCTGGCAGGGGCTGGATGCGAGCAGCCGAAGATCGAGTACAGTGGCGTGCAAAAGGAGAGGCCTATGTTCAGCAGTGGACTACAACAGGCTGATGATGAAGTATGAACGTAACGTATCTCTTTTTACTTAAATCAATGAATAACTTACATTGATTTTTGTTGAGGACAGCCTAATTATAATGGAAACCAGATTTTTCACCACATGCACATTCGTTTATTTCTCACAAACTGACAAATCGATAAAGACAATAGAAAAATATATGGAAAATAGACAATTAAAAATCTGTACAAAAAGGTGCGGTGCAGGTCGCCAACATGGCCCCCGACGGTGAGAAGCACCCAATTCTACTGGCCGGCGACCAGCAACGCCACCTTGCGAGTGGGTCGACGCAGCATGCCTCCTTTTGTAGTGACATCCACCACCCGAACTATGCCATCCTTGCCGGGATGCACTGCCGTTATGCGACCACGTGGCCAGCAATTCCTAGCAAGTGTTCCATCTGCTATGAATACCAGATCGCCAACCTTCAGTTGCTGCGTCTGCGGAACCGCTCTTCGAGGTACAAGAGTCGGCAGGTATTCCTTGACAAAGCGCTGCCAAAAGCGGTCCGCTAGTCTTTGTGCCTTCCTCCAATCGGCTCGTCTGTATAGATCTGCGTCATTGAAAGCTCCGACCACTGGCTCATTACTGGAGCTACCGATCAAAAAGGTAAATGGAGTTATAGCGTGATCCGAATCTTCTTCGACTGACACGTGAGTAAGCGGTCTCGCGTTTATAATACATTCAGCCTCAAGAAGCAGGGTGTTCAGAACTTCCTCCTTTGGTGAGAGCTCTTTCAGAGTTACTGCAATTGTGTTCTTGACTGATCGGACTAGTCGCTCCCAACAGCCCCCCATGAAAGGTGCTGATGGTGGTATGAAACGCCATTCTATTTTCCTGTTGGTACAAAAATCAAACAGCTCTGGCAACATTCTGGCGGCGCCAACGAAAGCGGTCCCATTGTCTGAGTAGATGTGGGTTGGGCATCGTCTTCTGGCGATAAAACGTCGCAGCGCCATCAGGGCAGAGTCCGAAGATAGATTGTCGACGATTTCTAGGTGTACTGCTCTCACGGTCATGCATGTGAAGAGCGCTACCCATCTTTTGGCCTTTCGTCTGCAAATGGTGATGGTGACAGGGCCAAAGTAATCTAGTCCAACGTGGGTAAAAGGGCGCTGGTGATGGGCCAACCTGGCGTCTGGTAAATCTCCGATCGGTGGTCTGACGGGTTCAGCTCTACGGATGCGGCAGATCTGGCACTTCTATGCTGTTCCTCTGACGGCTGGTCTCAAGCTGAGAATATAGAACCTCTGGCGTAGCTCATTCACTACCGACTCATTATTTCCATGGGCAAACTTGATATGCCAAGAGTGGATCAGTAGTCTGGTAATTCTATGTCGGCCGTCTAGTACTACCTATAGGCGTGGACTCAACGTCGTTGATTGCGGCAGTTCGGCCAGAAAGTCGAAGCAGGCCATCTTCTCCGAGAAAAATCGATACATTTTTCAGTCTGCTATCTTTTGAAATAGGACGTGCTGCGAGAACGCAATTTAATTCATCGGGAAAAGAGTCGAATTGAATTTTACGCCATAAATGGATCTCCGCAACGTTGAGATCTTCGACAGTGACTGAAATGAAATTTTGATGATCTCGAGGGGAATGAGGAGAAAATATTGAATTTGGATTTAAAATTGACCGAAACACTTTTGCACACTGGTGTATGCGAGCTGTCGCGCGAAGCAAACGTAGCCACCTACTGAAACGAAGGTGGTCCGCCACTACCGGTGAAGGCAGTTGTTGCGGTTCAGCAATTAGGAGTCCCACCGATTCCGAATCACACTTTAGTTCTTCGACAATCGGGGGGACTTTGCACGCTGGTTCAAGCGGCCAATCAGACTCGGGAGACAAGAGAAACGAAGGGCCGGTGAACCATCGTGATGAAGTCGAAAAGTCGTGGCAATTCCGCGTAGCGTCGTCGGCGACATTTAAAGCTGTGGGAACATATCTCCATTGTTGGATGCTGGTCGTTTCAGCTATCTCTCCCACACGAAATGAAACATATGCTTTAAATACGCAGGCGTCACTACGGAGCCATTTTAAAACTGTAAGCGAATCCGACCAATAAAATGTTTGATCTGGTTTTCGCCTGTGCGCTTCCGAAACATATGCGCCAAAACGTGAAGCGATAAGGGCGGCTTGCAGCTCCAATCTCGGAATGGAAACTGGTTTGAGAGGTGCCAGCCGACCTTTTCCTCCAATCAAAGATAAACTAACGCTGTCGTCGACGCAAGTGAAACGCCAATAGGCTACGCAACCGTAAGCTCGTTCGCTTGCGTCGGCAAAAACGTGAAGCTGGACGTTTTTGAACAGTCTTGAGTTGCTCATGTAGCACCTGGGAATCGAACTATTTTGTAAATTTTGAATTTCATTAAACCAATTTTTCCAATCTTCAACCAAAGAACATGGCAAAGTTTGATCCCAGTCAATACCTAACTTCCAGGTTTTCTGGAAAAGCACTCTACCTTTCATAATTACTGGAATTAACAAACCTAGAGGGTCATAAAAGGACATTAGCAAAGAAAGAACTGAACGCTTTGTAAACTTGGTTGGAAATTTAGGAAGTGACTGCAAAAAGTGTAGTTTATCCTCGCTGACATTCCACGTTAGCCCCAACACACGAATTCGTGAGGGAGAGGTTGGACCAAGATTTACTTCCGTTACCTCCGTAGCGTGTAGGTCAGAAGGGATCAAAGCTAATGCTTTCTTATGGTTCGACACCCAAGACCTCATTTCAAAAGAAGCTGCCTTGTGTATATTCAATATTTCCGATGCACGCTGGGCAGCTTCGCTGATACTGTCAAAACTTCCCAAAAAATCATCCATATAATGATCTTCGATGATAGATCGCACAGCATCTGGAAATGTGGATTGAAATTTACTAGCGTTCTTGTTTTTGATCCACAACGCTGTACATGGGCTGGATGCGGCACCAAATATCATCGAAGACATTCGAAACTCTTGGAGTGGTAGGTCTGGACTGTCTCTCCATAGGAAACGCTGGGAGTCCCTATCTTCTGGCCTTATTTTTATTTGAGGAAACATTTCCTTGATATCTCCCGTCAAAGCCACCAGTCCTTCCCTAAAACGCATGGCGACGTTAAGTAGTGGCTGAAGAAGATCTAGTCCAGTCAACAGCAGCGAATTCAGGCTGACACCCGCACATTTCGCTGCTGCATCATGGACGACGCGCAGCTTCTTTTTGTGTTGGTGGATGACGCCAAAGTGTGGGAGATACCAAGGAATTGCACCAGACGGAGGATCAGTACATAGCTCGGCGTATCCCTTGGAAATCATACCATGAACATTTTGTTTGTAGGCATCAGCGTAGGCACTATCTTTAGCCATCTTCCGTTCGAGGCTTGTGAACCTAGACAGGGCCAGCTCGCGGCTTCTAGGGACAGCGGTGATATTATCTCGCCACAGCAGGCCTGTTTCGTACCTACCAGAAACAAGGTGTTTTGTTGTGTCCTCTAGTATGTCTAACGCACGTTGCTCACTAGCGCTACGATGATCTACCTTGACTATTCCTATTGAGTCTAGTTTAAAATAGTCCTTAATAAGAATATCCAAGGAAAGATCATTATCATCAGCAGCGGAAATGTGGTTGTATGATTCAGTGTAGCTAGACCCATGTGGCATGGTACCAAAGAGGACCCACCCTAACGCTGTGAGGGCCGCTGCGGGTTGAATACGATTCCCGTGACGAACTTCCTTAGGAATTGTTACCTGCCAATTGTCAGCTCCTATGAGTAGCATAGGCTTGGCATCATGATAAATTAAAGTATCTGCTAAATCAGCCAAGTATCTATATTGTGCTATGTCACCTAACGATGCAGATTGACTTCTAATACCCAGGTTGGGGATTGATCGCGCCTTTATTTCAAAAGTGTCGGCACTGTGACGACCTCTTACCTTTATGTCAACATGACTTACGACAGTCTGCGTGTTCAATCCACTAATGCAGTCGATGTTTAGTTTGGACTTGGGCCCCTTAGCTCCCACTGCGTCAGCCACGGATTGGTCCAACAGGGTCACGGAACTCCCATCATCCAGTAAGGCATGTGTATCGACACTGCCATGGGGTCCAGTAACGGTGACCGCTATCACCTTAAGGAGTGGCTTCAAATTCGATGAATTCAGTGGCATAGAACTATGAGCCACGATGGCTGACTTCGACTTAACCGCAGAAGTGCTTGCCTCGAAAACCGTAGTAGGTATTTCCCCTGCTGACTGTACCGAAGTCGCAGAAGATGTTGACGGAGCTGACTGTACCTCTACATTGGCAGTGATTGCTGAACGCACTCTGTGGAGAAGTGTATGGTGCCTCCTCTCTGCCGGGCAACCTTCAACTTCACACCTCTTTTTGCAAAATTTGTATTGGTGTGAACCCCTCCTAAGACATTTACGGCATAATTTGTTTTCCATCACCCATTGCCAACGATCATCCAAAGAGAGAGATTTAAAATTTCCGCAATCACTCACCTCATGATTAATCTTTTTGCAGTACTGACAAAGAAAACTACTTTTTGTTGAGTCTGCCGAGGTTGCAATTGCGTAAATTTTATCTTTGGTTGTTTTGATGGGTTGACTTTTGTTGACATTGACAAGTGTCGACTCTGACGTTATAAAACTAAATTTTATTTGTAGATTTGCTTCATTTTCTAAAAAGTCTGCCAAATTTTCTAATTTAAATTTGCCAGAGTCAACTCGTGTCGCCGCAAAATCAGCCCACCTTGACCGGAGTAGGGGAGTTAGCTTGCCGATAATGGTGTTAGCTAGTTCGGGAGCAGCCAGATACTCTGGTTGGTTGAGGAGGCGAATGACCTCCACGCAGTTGCGGACACGACAGGCGAAGATATTGAGCTCACGTGGTGCCTCATAAGTGGCGAGTCTGGGAAGACCTCGAACGAGAGCAAGCTGCTGAAGCACAATGTACTCAGGTTGAGCGAACCGGCATTCCAAAGCCTTCATGATCTGTTCTGGATCGTCAGCGGATACCAGAAGCATCGCAACCGCCTCCCGCGCTGGACCATGAAGAGCTCCTGTGATCCTCGTTATGTTATCGCTCGACGTGAAGCTGGCTTTGGACTGTATGAAGGCCCTTGAGAATGGAAGCCAGTCCAGAGCGCGACCGTCGAACCTAGGGAGGTCACTCACCCTTGTCCTCTTCTGTCCAAGGTCCGCGATGGCTTTAGCGAGTTGAATAAAATTGTTTTGTGTATCGTCGTTAGTTTTATTTGTATACAAATTATTTTTTTCTGGATGAACACGATGAGAGTTGAATGCTCTAGGTTGCGTCTTGGCAAACCCATGGTCATCACACGGTCTTGACCTCTGGACTGGAGACGAAAAGGTAGCTTTGGCCTCAGCTTCGGCAGCGAACGCAATATCGGGTCGCAACACGGATTTTGTACGTAATTGACGTGCGCCGTCACAGTTCTCCAAATCATGTACAGATTCCCTGTCGAAAGGACATGATTGATTATTGTGTTCAAAAGCTATATTACTATCATGAGAGCCAACTAACCAATTTTCTACGTAAACTACTTTTGAGCTGCGTGAGGAGCCGCTGGCAATGACTGCGAGGTCAGCTTCGAGCTCGAGGTCTGCTAGTGCTTTTTCACGCTCGGCAGCGGCCTTTTCACGCTCGGCAGCGGCCTTTTCACGCTCGGCAGCGGCCTTTTCACGCTCGGCAGCGGCCTTTCCACGCTCGGCATCAGCCTTCTCGCGATCAGCGTCTATTTTAGCTAAGCGTCGAGCATGTTCGACCCTTGCAGCCAGCTGCTGTGCTTTTACGGTAGATGAAGAACGAGTGCTGGTTTTGGAATGAGATTGTGAATGCATTGTAGGTGAATTATGTGATACGCTTACGGTTGGCGCTTGGGCGCTTTGGTCCGGTAAATTAGGAGGTTGTGCTTCGGTGTGAGGTATGCTGGACGGTGCTAGTGCGAGGGCACCACAGGAAGGGGCACCGTCTTGATTTGCAGCAATGTCACTAGAATTTGATGCACTTCCGCTAAATCCCGGATTACTTTTAACCACCGAGCGGGATCGGGTGATCATGGGCATTGTCGCTTAATACTTCTGACACCAAAATGTTGAGGACAGCCTAATTATAATGGAAACCAGATTTTTCACCACATGCACATTCGTTTATTTCTCACAAACTGACAAATCGATAAAGACAATAGAAAAATATATGGAAAATAGACAATTAAAAATCTGTACAAAAAGGTGCGGTGCAGGTCGCCAACAATTTTAATTACCTTCATTTTATACCCGATTTCCACCAATAACACTTTATGATAATACATTGATCTAAACAAAAAGAGTTACGTTACGTTCATACTTCGCGAATTCGAAAACTGGGACATATTGTATGAATGACGAGCACTCTAACAAGTCACAGTCTTAATATTGGTTCGAAAACAGGTCCATTGGACCTGCTTTTGTGTAGCCACATTTAGTATGCTGATAATAATAATAATAATAATAATCTTTATTTTACCAAAAAAACCTTACTTTCTAATACTTAGGACTAGAAGGTAACAAGTATTTTAAATTTGTATCTGCTGCCGAGCTAGGATTTAACCTGTATAACGGCGAAACAGCGCCAGTGCCCTTCGGACCTTGCTTTAAAATTGACTTTAAAATAAAGTAAAAATGGAAAAATAAAAAGAAAATGGTTTACATGCGATGAATGATGATAAATCAGAAATGATATCAATAATGTGTGATGTGTCCTCTCTGTGTGTGCATAGTGAATGTGTGTGAGTGTGTGTGAGAGGGTGTGTTCGTGTTATTTAAAGATACCTGACCAATCAAAAAAAATAATAATAATTGAGGATTGTTATTAATTTGAGGAACTTACATAATACTACTTTATAAATATTTATATACTACGTTAAAATACTAAGAAGGTTTTCGGTTTCGTCATACGACAGTGCTTTTAGCCATTTAATAGTTTTATATTTGCACTCCGTTTCATTATGTGGGTAAATACTAATAATTTTGTTAACTTTAGAATAGATATACGGTCCTAAAAATACGAAAAATCTGTTTATGAAAGCTGTATGGAACCTGTTTTTGTGATTGTAGAGGCGGTCTTTTCTGCGAGATTTTAAAACTAGTGGGTCCAAAGAAGTATTTGAATGCTGTTTGATGATAATGTCTAGGAGGAAGAGTTGTCTGACTGTGAGAACTTGACAATATTCGTAAAGTTCTTGCGTTGGAAACTGGAAGTGTTTAAAAGTGGAAACCTTCAGTACCGCTCTCTGTGCTATTTCCAGTTTTTTTAGTACTGTTTTGCTAGCTCCACCCCAGCTTGATATGCAATAGGTAATTAAGGATTGGCACAGAGCATAATACACTTGTTTCATTCTTTCAGGTTCCAATACGTGTCTAAGTGTCTTAAATATATAAAGCAGTTTTCGAATTCTAGTACTCATTAAAACTATGTGTTCGTTGAAATTTAGGTTCGCGTCTATAATCACGCCTAAATATTTGATAGAATTTGCTCTTTCTAGCATATGACATGAACACGAAGTTGAGCTGTCAGAGCAGTAATGTGCTTTAATGGTACGGTTTTCAGTACTTTCTAAATGAGTTCGAATAGAGAATTCTACATATTTTGACTTTTTGATGTTCAATGTCAGTAAATTGTTTTGCAGCCAAGTGTTCACCCTATTTAAACCAATCTGTGCTTCAGCATATACTTGGTTCCTGTCATCCGCCGAAAAAATCAGTACAGTATCATCTGCATAAGAAATTATTTTACCATGAGTTAACTCTAATTGAAGAAGGTTATTAATGTAAATAAGAAATAGAGTTGGCCCTAATATGCTTCCTTGTGGAACTCCGTAGTTAAGCTGTAACTGATCGCTCATATAAGATCCCACTTTGACACATTGGACTCGGTTTGATAGGTAACTCTCAAAGATTTTCAGTTGCTGGTTTCTAATGCCGATACTTTCAAGCTTTTCCAGGAGGAGGCGGATAGAGACCGTGTCGAAAGCTTTTGTTAAGTCTAGAAAAATGGCAATGCTTTTTTTACCCCTGTCCAAATTTGAGGCCACGAAATCAGTCAGTGAAAGAACTGCATCGTTTGTACATTTTCCTTTGCGAAAACCAAATTGATTGTCTGACAGAATTTTCTCTTGTTCAATATACCTAATTAAACGATTATTCAGAATCCTTTCAAAAATTTTGGAAATAGATGGCAGTATAGCTATGGGTCTGTAATTAGAGACGAGGATCTTGGATCCATCCTTGTAAATTGGGGAAATAACAGATCTTTTAAGGCAGTCGGGAAAGACGCCTTCCCGTATGCAATTGTTAAAAATAAATACCAGTGGCTGGATTAACAATTGTTTGTACTCTTTTAATATTCTGTTGGAAATTTTGTCTATGCCGACTGAGGAAAAATTTTTAAGCCCTTGAATTAAACTCTCAACTTCTTTCTGATCTGTATCCAGCAGAACAAACGAATTGCATTTTCGATGCAGAGGGTTATTTGCATTACCGAGAAAAGAGTTATTACACTTTTCTGCCAGTGTTTTGCCTACATTTACGAAATATTGATTAACTTGATTAATTGACGTGAGTGGTGAGTCTGATATGGTTAGTAATTCATTTGGTACTGATTTTTCTTTAGCTGTATGGGTTATCTCTTTAATTGCGTTCCAAAGTTTCTTGTTGTTGTTCCCGGCTAGTAAAATTTGCTCTTTTTCATATGCTCTTTTTAGTGATTTAAGGAGTTTGTTGCAGAAGTTTCTGTATCTTATGTAAGTTATCTTCATTATATCATTGTTAGGTAAGTTATTTGATTTTCTATGCAAGTTGTCACGATTCCTAATGCAACGAAGTAATCCAGGTGTTATCCACGGCTTAATAACTCTTTTACGTTTAGATAATAATGATGCCGTATCTACTCTTTTTGTTTATATTAATGCAGTTATATGTATAGTCTAGTAACTTCTATACTACATGGTTCAGGAAGCTGATGACGTTACAAGGTTACTGTAGTGAACCCATTTTTATACATTTCGGTCCTGGCGATTCTGTTTTTTTTAAATCATTTCCTTTCAATTTCACAATGTTTTTTGCATTAAGTCCTAAGGACTTCCCTAAGTCCTAAAGATTTTCCTATTTATATATTTTTAATGACTTTTTAATAGTAGACAAAAATTACGAGAAAGTACTGTATGAACGTATCGTAGATTCACCTGGTCCTGGACAGCGTACCAATCTTGGAAAGTTCCGTGTTCAATCAGGAAAACAAATAACACAGTCAATTATTTCTAATTTATTTATTTGGCATTGCAACAGTTGACAATCGAGACATTTATACACGGTTACTTTTTAAATACAGAGGAGAACACATCAACCTTTACAAAACCATTGCAAAATGGGTCTTACGTCAGCAGCATAAGCTGCCCATATGTAAAGGTTGATGTGAGCGCCTCTGTACATCTTATAATAACTATAACTTTGTTTCGAAATAAAGCAACTTTACGTCTTATATTTTCTTTCATTTTCTAAATATTTTTTATCTACAAAATCAGCAGTTTGTGAACATGCTCTTGGTAAGCCAGGTAATCGGTACGTGCTACGGATGCTGCGAGAGGCTATTGAAATAAAAAAACATCAAAATTTCAATCGTCAGGATGGTTGGAATTTGCCACCTGCGGGATCCTGTAATACGCTTGATTAATCCCAGAGGGCAGCACAATACTGTGAGGTCTCAAGATACGGTAAGTTTGTACTGCGTGGACAGGAACATTTCCAATAATGTTAATGGAAATGACGGTAGTTAAGTGTGGGTTGCTAAAAATTGTACTGTTTTGTGACATAGAACATCTTTGTCATCCCGTGATCACAGCTGCTGTAAAGTAGTCGAAACGTCGGGTTAGAAAATGAAAGAAAATATAAGACCGCGAGTAGAATCCGTTAAGTTGTTGAGGTCTGGCAATTGTGCAGGCCAAGGCAATACCAGGATACATAAACGGGAACTAAACCTGTTGGTTTTGTAAGTATAAGGTCAACATGACATGTAATCTCGTGGCGTTAATAGTGAGAATCAAATTCTGTGAATAACATTATATAGACAACTGATAGAAAGGGCTCGTTTCGAATAAAATATTTTCATTCTCCTTGAATTCACAACGTGCCTGTTAAAAATTAGCTATAAAAGATACTTTTTATTTGAAACTAGCGGCCGCCCGCGACTTCGTCCGCGTGGACTTAGGTTTAAAAAATGAAATATACCTATCTTTATAAATTGTAGCTTATGCATCGGAAAAGGACATCAATCATCACCTTTTCCGATGCATAAGCTGTATAAATGTAAAGTTTCATTAAATCCATCCAGTAGTTTTTACGTGAAAGAGCAAAACGGCACATACATCCATCCACACATACAAACTTTCGCATTTATAATATTAGTAGGATATAATTGTTTGAGAGTTTCTATCTAACCAGGTTGACTGTCTACAAAATAAAACAATTGATATCCAGTTGTTACTTAACAGACCTAACTTCTCCCGTTTTCCCAATATTTCCCTTCACTGCTCTGCTTCTATTGTTGTAGCTTAACGAAAAGTATACTATAACCTGCCCAAAAGTAAAAAAATAATTGTGCCAAATTTCGTTTAAATCCATCTAGTTGTTTTTGTTTCTATAACGAATATACAGACAGACAAAAATCTTACTGATTGCATTTTTGACAATGACAGGTAAAAAAATACTGCCGCTAATAATTAGAAATTCAAATAACAAGTGCCCTTTTCAACAATTTGATTAGTTGGTTCTGTGAATGTAAGGAAAATAAAACATATTTTGTTAAAAAGGAAAGCCTTTAGTTTGCTTAGTGATGTAACTCTCCAAAATTTTGAATTTATATTTTCCATACATTCAAAAAATTTTTTGAAAAGATACTTAAAAAAATAATTAAAAGCCTGCAATACGAAGCTGAACTCGGCGCGCTCAATCACAGGTGAAAAATTGACTGGCGCAAATAACTACGGTAAAAACGGTCCGGTACGGTCTGAGCATACAGAGTATACAAGTTTTTGTCAAAATCAGTCTCCAGACTCCGTTCAGCATTTATCGATATTTTTCATAGTTTTAGATTTTGGCCTACCACACCCACTTGAAAACTCATGTTGTTGATGTCTAAAAAACCGATGCACCCTGAATATCAATCTCTAAACTAATCTAAATTAAATTGTTAAATCTAAAATTCTGAAGTACAATAAAATTTGTTCTACTGCTTATTTCTGCACTGTATGAATGGCTGGGGTCGAGTGAGTTCACTCGCGTTGCGTCCGGGCGAACTAACTTACGCGCGGCTCGGACGGCGTTAAAAACCTACTTTTGCGGGACTAGAGGGCCTTAAGTATTTTTTTAAATAATTACATGCATAATAATAGAATACATGTTCACAATCTACGAAGATAATACCAGTATCTCGGGAAAGTATAAATTTTCTCTTCAAGAGCTCTAACGAAAGTGAAAACTCTCCAAAAGCTCTCCGAATTAACAAAAAGCTGTACAAGAACAGGCAATCTATTCATCATTGGAGTCATTAAAGCGCGCTTTATAATTGGGTCGTCGGCGCCGGCAGCACATTCATCATCATCATGCGATGCATCACGTCTGTGCTATGGGTAGGTTCGTGTGGACCAATCCTGTACTAATTGTGCATTTGTGGACTTTTTCTGCTATCTTTACTCTGCCTGTAATCTGTGGGCCTAAAAAGGCGGCATTAGACGTTTCATATTATCGAATGACGAATCATATTATGATCATAATGTGATTCAGATCTGTTTCATGTCTGAATCATAATATGATTCATATTTAATATGATTCAGATCTGAAACAGAAATGATTCAGATCTGTTTCATATCTGAAGAAACACGTTTCATATCTGAAGAAACACTTTAAACCTTGTCTTAAATACCAAAATCTGATAAAATACAATATTTCAGAGTAATTGAACTTACCTTTAGGTCATAGTTTTGACACAAAAAAAAATGTATAGTTTTTGCGCGAAAGGGACGCAAAATCGCGCCAATTTAAAACTGAACATTAGCTCCACTGGCGGCAATTTTTAAAAGTAGTTGTTTTAGATACTTTTGAGAAGAAAGAGCAGGTGATTCTTAGTTCTTCTGTATATTTAACTTGATTTCACAAAAAAACTTTTACGGTGGACGGCACATCACTCTACCCATTTCCGGTCAGTCCTCCTTGCTCTATAGCAAAGGAATGACATTTGGCAAGAGCGAGAGAAAAAACGGAAATGGGGTAACCTGATGTGTTGTTGACTGTGCAAAGCGGCGATGTCTTATTGCATGCTGCATTTTCGTCGTATATTAATCGCCAAAATAACTCGTTATTTTGAGTTGATCCCCATCAACTGATTGATGATTGAGTGGAGTTTTAACTCGGTCCTTTTGTTTCAGGTGAGTGTTTCGTGCCGTTGTGAGTGAGTGATGGCCGTTTAATTACGTAACTGGTATTGGTTCGATGTCGGGAGTGAAGCTGTGATTGTTGGGATTTCGGACTTTTTGTTGTAAGTGTTGAATCGAAATTTAGTTAAAATGGTTTTCATTAGTGAAAATTTCGTACTCAGATGTGAATAATTATAAAAAAAACTAAGCAAACAAATATGGTCTGTAAAGCTATTAAATCTTTGTTGGAATTCGAAGTAAAGTTCGTTTCTGAACACTTGTTTCCGACATTTCCATGTGAGGTGCATGGAAATGTCGCAAGTGGTATCGGAGTTGTGCAAGAAAGGATGTCGACAACCTGAAGAAGTTAATTGTCACTGGCAAGGTCGAGGGTAAAAGACCAAGGGGTAGAAGTCCAATGCGATGGAGTGATCAGATTCGCACTACCCTTGATACAACTGTCCACAGTACTCTTCACTCTGCTTCTGACAGAGGCAGATGGTGACAAATAATAGTCCTCGGCAAGGTGTCTCATAAAGATGATCACGACCCTTAGCATTGAGGTGACCGACGCAAGGAGGAGGTAGAGAGACAAGTATTGCGCGCGGTTGAGTGCAAAGCCTAGCAGCCGCTAGGTCCGCGCGCATCTCTCACGTTTCGGCCCGTATGACTATGACGGTTGGTAAGGCTATGGACGACTGGTGGGTTTGACAGTTAGGTTTATCAATAACCTAACACCAATCCAACAATAAATACGCGCTAAGCCCCCTGTTGTAGTATCGTGGCTCGCATTACCTCTTAGTTCAAGTGAGGCTAGATAGTAGTATTACGTTTAAATACTGTTTGTTGTTTGTTTGTAAGTATTTTGCGCCCAAGCCCATACTGTTTCATCTGCACACAGAATGTATACGAATAGTTAAATACTGTTTGTTGTTTGTTTGTTAGTATTTTGCGCCCAATCCCATACTGTTATATCTGCACACAGAATGTATACGAATAGTAGCGGCCGCTCGCGACTTCATCCGCGTGGACTTTAGTTTTTTCCTAAATTCTCTTTTATGCCTTGCGGTTGACTGGTAGAGAATGCCTCCAGGCATTAAGTCCGCCAATTGTAATTTTCTTAATTTAATGCAATAAATAATATACAAATAAATGTTATATAGCCTAATAGCCTTCCTGTGTGAATGGACCATACAACACATCTTTAAAAATTCAAACCAGTACCTAGTTCCTGAGATTAGCGCATTCAAACAAACAAACAAACTCTTAAGCTTTATTTTACTAATAGTAAGTACCTAAGTATAGATTTATCAATGGAACCCACGCAATTCGCTATTTGCGTAAATTTTGACGCTATTGACCATTGCTCTACAAGAGAGCATTGACTCAATTGATTGTGATTAGCACATAATTTTCAATACAATATTTTTCTTTGAGAAAATTTAAAAGATGCGTCAGTTGGCAAAACCCCAAAATTGATTGGTCGGACGATATTGTAAGTCACTGGACTATAATGGATGGATAAACACGGGACCGTTCAGAAAACATGCATAAAACTAATATTAATTTACGAACAGTCAACTTCGACAAGAACGTGACTAGCTGACCAGTGCTGTCACTCGATTCTTAGTTTTCTATCGATGGTTTATCAAAAGTTCGGAAAATAGCAACAGTTGTGCTCAAGACTATAAATTCTTGAATTTCAGCTGTAATTTTTGTTGCTTTTTTGTTAGTAGACAATGAAATAACATGTTTAATAAAAAAATAAGTCAGCTGGTTACAAAATGTTAAACCTGTCTAGAATACCTACTTTAAGGCGAATATTTATCCCTTAAAACAAGTGAACGAGAGAATCACTCACGCTCATTAAATTAAGCTACTCAATGAAGAAGTACTCAAGAAATAAATTGTTTTCAATCACAATCTGAAATTATTGAAAGTCCTGCATCACTACTGGTCGACAAAAGCTGTGTTCGAGGTGTAGTTTATATAAATAGACTACAAATTATCCATCACACTCTGCATAAATTAAAAAAATGCTTTTACAAGCACTTATACATACAATCCAATACATACAGCACTCGAGGAAAAAAACCAGAGAAATAAAGTATGTAATTCTGCGAGTTTAATACAAGTAAACATGATTTTATTGTACCACTGGTTGGCTGGTTCTGACTCTGGTTTTCCCGAGAAAAATAAATATTAACAAAACGTTTGTATGTTTACTATTATTGAAATAAAAGAGTATAGTCAATTCTCGAATCCTCGATTCGAGGTGGCAATTTCTGCCCCACTTCCGGGGGTTGTCACCCAGGCTGCTGAGAGCGGCAAACAGCCTTAACTGGCTGTTGCCGAATATCCGCGGCCCGGGGTCCAAATGCCGGAGGCTCTACTCCGGCATTTTGAGGAGCATGGCTCTCTATGGCGCCCCGATCTGGGCGGCGGCCCTGTCTAAGAAGATGAACGTCCGCCTCCTCCGAGCGCCCCAGCGGGCGATAGCACAGCGGAGCGTGCGAGCATATCGCACCGTTGGTTTTCCCGCGGCCTGCGCGCTGGCGGGAAACGCTCCCTGGGAGTTAGAGGCGGATGTGTTGGCGGCCATGTATCGCTGGACGGCCGCCAAGAGGGCCGCGGGTGACCGCTTCTGCCCCGAAGAGCGGGAGGCCGTCCGCAAGGAGGCTCAGGCAAGCCTGGTCCGGCTGTGGATGGCGGACCTAAGAGCTCCGGAGTCTGGCAAGCGGACGGTAGAGGCACTCGCTCCAGTGCTTGATAAGTGGCTGGAGAGGCAGCATGGGTCCCTCTCATACAGGATGGTGCAAATTATGACCGGGCATGGGTGCTTTGGTTCATTCTTGCACCGCATCCGCCGAGAGGCAGCCCCACTCTGCCATGAGTGCGGCGCTGTGGAGGACACGGCGCACCACACACTAGCGGTGTGCCAAACGTGGGCTCCACAGCGCATGGCGCTAGTCGCCAAGGTGGGCCAGGACCTCTCTCTGCCGAGCATTGTGATCGCAATGCTGGCAGACAAAGAGGCTTGGCGAGCGTTCGCCACCTTCTGCGAGGAGGTGATGACCGCTAAGGAAGCGGCGGAGCGGCTGCGGGAGCTAGATCCTGCAGCCGATGAGCTCCGCAGGCCGAGGAGGGGGGGAAGACGGCGCGCACCTGCTCGCCGTGTCGCACCCCTCCGTGGTAGAGGCCAGCCGGCGCGCGGTACGGGGGTACCGTTGCCGGCATTGCACAGGCCTAGACCACTGCCTGGTAGGGACGGCTCGACACCCTCGGCTGTCCCTACTGGCCCCCCCTCTCGAAGGGGGGGTCGTGGCCCCCCCTCTCGAAGGGGGGGTCGCTTCCGGCCCGCCGTGTAGGCGGGCACCGTCCGGGAGAACGCGCACAGGGCTTATAGCTATACGGCGTATTCCCCCACTATGGACGAAGAGAGGGAGTAGTAGGGTTTTTAGTCGGTAGAGCCACTGGGTAGAGCATGCTCCCCGTGGAGAGTCCGACATAACCAGTCCAACCCCCCGGTTGGCGGGTATGCGTAAGTGCATTTCCCCTACTAAAAAAAAAAAAAAAAAAAATACACCAGTAGAGAAACAAATCATACCCACAAAGACCACAATATCTTAAAGTTCAAGTTATCCTTTACAAGATAAACCTTTGCTTCGTCAACTGTGCTTTAATTTGACTTAAACTTGTGAAGAGGTAGTTCAACGAGTTGACTTTGCAAGTAATTTCAGTTTTGTGGCAGTGATTACTTGTGAGTTTAAGGTTTTTGGAAGTCAGAACTGGCTGTTTCATAAGGATTCCTGTTTTCAAATCGTTAAGCACTATGGCTTTGAGCCCGTTTGGCCCCTTGTACAAATCTGACCGGAACCTTTAGACCCTTCTACTAAATACTACTACTACTACTATTTGTGTTCAACTGGCCGATGAGGGAAAACACAGATATTCAATCTACGAAACCCTGCCAATGGCGGTAAGAAGAGGGTTCAATTTTTTTCGGTGGAATGTGACCTCGGCAATGTTTCGTTCAGCATGATTTTTCTGCCTTAAAAAAGGCCTTATAAAGCCTTCTGTCGTAGCAGAAAAATCATGTCTGTACCGTAAAGTAGGCCTAATGATAATGAGTATGGAGTGGCGAAGTCAATGGCTACTGTTGAGATTATTCAGTACTGGCTGTCAATAGAGGCTTTAAACTGACAATAAAGCACATGGAAGCTTATAAATAAAAAACTGCAAGTATTTGTGGTCCACATAAAATGAATAAGTCGCTTTGTATGCTCACAGAAAAACCTCAGTTGTGAATAAAAAAAACACTACAGCAAAAGGAATGAATCCCCCGTCAAAAGCTAGTCAAAAGCGTCCAATAAAAATAACTCCAATTTCCAGTTTCAATTTGTAACAGCTATCCAGCCAAGGCAGAAAATACAAACTTGCCAAACCGCAGAAAACAAAAGAATACATATACTATTTGTTCACTATTTACATATAGCGATAGCTTGATTAAACTGCATCCGTATACGAATCCGATTGGCTACTTTTATTACTTGAACCAACTTATGTTCTTATCAGCGCCACAGAGCAGCATTATAGAGGTGGTTAACTTTGAACAGAAGTTGAGCTGCTTTGTTCGAGAATCCTGTTTAGAAACAAACGAGAATAGAAGTAACAACAGTATTGCAATAAATGGAAAGCGATTACTGGTCAGGCTTGCCAGGTTCTGAATTTTTAATTTAGTGTTTTTTTTTGAGACTTATTTTTTTAACAATGATGAACATCGTAAGAGTAGTATTTAGGAATGCTTTACAGATCAATGAATAACACGCTTTCTGGTAAATCTTGCAGTTGCCCCTTTAAGAATCCCTCTAGACACGAAGTCCCGCAATGATAATAATATAAAGTGTTAAATAAATAAATGATATTACCCCTCATTTAAAATGTATGTTAGTCTGTAAGGTATTTATGTATGGGCCGATTACGTTTTTAAAGACCTGTAAATGTAATTTGTTGCCTGAATTAAATGATATATTATTATAATTATTTATTTGGCCACTGAAAAACGGTATGACAAAGCGTGGCAGAAAACTGTGGGCAAATTTTATCTGAAATTCGACGATGATGTGGCAATATTATTTCCTTTCACTGCCAAACGTGAATCACAAAAGAATAAAAGATTATAAAATTTATAGAAAACGTCGTCACATTTATGAAATAATATCATAAATATCAAGCAAACGAAATAAACTATCGTTTTGTGATGTGACCTGCAAAGTACCCACCTAGAACGTTATCAAATTGTATAACGAATTTTTTGGAAAAATATACGTTCAGTACTTGTCAAAGCTGAACTAAACTACACCTAACTACCTTCACATCACCCATGTTTCCCTTTATTTGTGCCAAATCAACCATCTTTCCGTATCAGAAGGATTAAAGCCAACCCGAGCTCCGGAGTCTGCCACTCCACTCTATTCATTACCAACTATCGGGCCCGCAACTAAATCCTCTCGGATAGCGGGTTTGATTCCCGTTTAAAGTCGAATAGGCCGGAAATCGATTGCTTTGGAAGCTTTGCGTCCGAATTGTAGGCGGTCTGGGACTTAGCTGGCTGGATGGGAGTTGAATTGTTTGACTTTTGACGGAGTTATGCGGAAATGTCATAAAAAAGTGCTTATTCGATCATTGAAAAAAAGGGCCCTCGGCCGGGCCGCTCTCGAATCATAATAGGCGGTCGCGGACATATGATGAAAATCGAGGGCGTAGCGGCCAGACACAAATAAACATATTAATAGGTCGTAAAATCAAGAACAGTTCACCAACCAGTTACGATTCCACTGATATTTTAATTCTGTATGTTGATGATAATGATTTGTCCAAGGAAAAAAGAGAGTCCACCTTTTGTATCATAGGTACAAAGAATTGCAATTGCAAATAAAAAGTGTGTGAAATTCGTTATCAGATTTCAGCTTGACAACAAACTATTACTTAACTTATATGTGAGAAATATTAGGGATTTGGTTTGTTTTTGTCATTGGTACAGTCTGCTAAAGCTCTAGTATAACACTAAACCTCAAAAAAATCGCGAGGAGTATGCGTTTCCATATGAACAAAAGCTCAGTTAATACCAGCGTCGCTATAGGAGTGTTGCCTGTACAACAGGTTTTCACCGCGCTTAAATGAAGTATTCCTAGCGCCAACGAACAAAGCGGATAAATGAATTACAATCGAGTATTAGAACACAAAAGACTCCAATCCCAACTGTAACTTGCAATTTCCTTCTTTCAAAGGCCATTTCCAGCCAGTCTGTATTCTAGGGCGGGCGGCGCAACGGAAATAACGCGCTTAATAGATTCGCTTCGGCTCACAAGTGCACTGACAACTGGATAATCTATTTATGAGGAAAACTGGCCGTTGGGGCCGATGCGATGGGATGTGACGTAGGTATATGCGGTGAGTTAACTTACTGCCTGGTTTGTGTTGCGCTTTGGGCGGCAGAAAATTCAGTGGACAGGATTTTTGGGGCTTATAAGAGAAGCCGTTGATGACATTTCACAAATCAAAATCAGAAATGAAAAATAGAATTAAAAAAATCAGAAATATTTATTTCATTACTTCAAGTTTCTTAAATTAGTACAGGGTTTGGAATTTCCTTTTAAGCTAAGTTCTTACTTGCTTCAGGAGAGATCGCTCTTTTATAACAATTAGGATTTTAACAAATATGAACCTTAAGACAATGCTAATGTGTTGCTTGAATAATACCGTTCTATTTTATTTACCTTTTCACTAAATACCATTAAATATGTATTTATCTAACATCGAACAACAACTTTTCCTGTTTTATTGCGCAGGTCTTGCACTGCCATGTTTCCTGTTTTGTTTAGATGGTCTTCAAATTGATACTGAATTGGGCCAAGTTCAGCAGGAAATTTTTGGTGCAAATGATTTTCTGTATTTTGTATGTTTGTCTGTCGATGTAGCTTAGTGGATAAGTAAAGTTGAAACCCACTGCATAGGACTCAGAAAGCGAAACCGTGAATACCATAATAGTAGATTATGCCACAAGGGCTTAAAGAAGTGTATAATGTCCCGGGCGTCATATTGAGGGCTTTGCAGAGTGATGTTGACGCTGTAGCCATGTGGAGTAGAAGTAACCGTATGCCTTTCAACGATACGAAATGCAAAACGATTACATTTTCACGCAAGCAATTTATTTCAAAAACTGACTACAAATTATTTGACGTATCCTTAGAGAGAGTTGACGGCATCCGGGACCTAGGTTTAACATTAGACACTAAGCTGGACTTTCACAAACACGTGACAAATATATGTAAGTCTTCCAGTAGAGTGCTAGGTTTTATTATAAGGACGTCCTCTGAATTTAATAGTGCATCTGTTGCTGAGGTATTGTACAATGCCTATGTGCGCAGTAAACTCGAATATGGGGCTGTCATTTGGGACCCAAGGGAGAGTAAATACAGCCTCATGGTAGAAAAAATACAGCGTAAGTTTGCTCGATGGTTGTATAAAAATAACTATGGCTATTACCCTTTCCTGTACCCATCGTCGTTCGTGTACGGTATGGTAGGCTTCGATCCGCTCGCTTCGAGGAGGAAACTGCTACTTTTGGCGCACTATCTGTCAGTGCTTTACCACAAGGTGGCAAGCCCTGATGTGTTGGAGAAAGTGTGCCTTTCAGTGCCTTTGCGCCTGCCACAGGATCGCACCGGCTTGGTGGCACCGCGCCGGCGGCCGCGTCTCTTGCGAAAGCCCGTTACGCGCACCAAGCATGCTGCTCACGCACCTACAGTGCGCGCATTGCGCTTGATCGGGGACTTGCTCGCCCAATACGAAGATCTAGATTTGTTCGCTGATGGGCTGGGGCGATTGTTGTCTATTGCCTACCACTTCATACAATCTTTACCTATTTGACAGTATTTTATCTATATTTTTTTAATTGTATTTTTAATTGTTTTTAGTTGTAACGTACCAATTGACATGAGATATTGAAATTTTAATTTATTGACTTGTTTTTGTTTTTTATTCGCATGTTTTTTTGATTTTGTAAATTTTAATTGGATTGTAATTCTATTTGTGTTTTATTGTAATTTAATTAATTTTTTTTTATGTCGCTATCTATTTTATTGTAATGTTTAATCTGCCTGTGTTTTGGTGATTGCACTGTAAGCAAGCATGATTGTTAAATGAATAAATAAATAAATAAATAAAATAAATTGAACCCCGAGTATGAGGGACCGTTTAGAATCCTGAATACGAGGGGTTCAAGACCGCCCAAGACAAATACACTTTTGAGCCCGCGGTGCATACTCTACTTTTTATACTTCCTGCGAGGCAACCTAAATTAATGGCTGAAAAAAGTAAGTGCTTAAATAAATAAATTAAATATTTATTTCAAGTGAAAATAGGTAATTAAATATGAGAAATTAGGTATTTATCAAAAATTAAAAGTGATGCTCACACAAATTTAAAGTCACTCAGCGGGCTATGGAGAGGGATATGCTCGGCGTTTCTCTGCGAGATCAAATCAGAAATGAGGTGATACGGCAAAGAACCAAGGTTATCGACATAGCCCACCGGATTAGCAAGCTGAAGTGGCAGTGGGCTGGCCATGTTAGCCGTAGAACCGACAACCGTTGGTGTAAACGTGTTCTTGAGTGGAGACCGCGTCTCGGCAAGCGTAGTGTAGGACGTCCTCAGGCAAGGTGGAGTGATGATCTGCGCAGGATGGCTGGCAGGAGGTGGATGCGAGCAGCCGAAGATCGAGTACAGTGGCGTGCAAAAGGAGAGGCCTATGTTCAGCAGTGGACTACAACAGGCTGATGATGATGATGATGAAAAGTGATGCTAGAAACATAAGACAGTTATGCCAAGACATTGGAAAGATGAGTTACAATCTTAATTGGTACATTTATTTTATCAGCACAAGACTCAGGAGCTATTTGAGCGGTTGGCGCCTTTTTTCTTTCTTTGGCATCTATTTTGTTAGAGGCCAGTACGACATTCGAACTCAGAATAAAATCTCATTGCACCTAAACATTTTTGATTACACGGTTGCATTCCAAATTCAAATCACTTTATAGCCCATGGGCAATAATGAAATTCAGTACAACATTATGTCCCGGTTAGACAGTAGGGCTATAATGACTTACTTTAAGACAGCTTTACATGACACATAATGTGCCATTGACGAGCAGGTAGTATAAAAATGTTGTGATGTAATGTTGTATTAGTGGAGGCAAGAACATTAAGCAGATCTGACGAAACGATTTGAACCATCAATCATTAGTTAAGAAAACGTAAGAACAAATCCTCTTTCAAATCGTCCTTTTCTTAGAGTTAGGGGCCGGTGTCAACTGAAGCACTTCTCAATTACTTTAATAAACTTTACTGGGAACTTCTTAAGTTCGGATTGGACAGACAGAAGGGCCTATTATAAGAGAAAAGAGAATTAACTATTCAATTCAGTCAGACTTGCGACTTAAGAATTGTCTGCTTGAACTGGTAAGGGTTTTTATTCCTACCTAAAGTTTTTTTATTCCTTGTACTATTTATAAACATGAAAGGAATGAAATTTACCGTTCTTGGATAGTTAAATGAGATAAAAATACTAATTGCGCAAACAAATACATACAATAGGTCATAGGCAGGTATTAACCCGAAAGTATTGAATGAACTATTCATTCAGGCTGCAATTCAATTATGCAAATAGGTTATTGTTATCAATAAAAGCTGTTTTCTTGATTAGTAGAAAACTCATCACCATTATCAGCCTATATGGTCCACTGTTGTGTAACGGAACGCTCTTAGATACCCCTTTTCATTCGTTTTTTATGCAAGCAAACATATAAATTAATTATGATTGATACCGGAAGATGGCGTTATACTCCTTTATCTCGCGCTAATAAAGTTTATAGTTATTACGTAAATAGGTTATTTATTCTCGGCAGGGCCGCCTGCCGCCTGCCGTCTAAGTCTAAGTCAAAGTAGAACAGCTAACCGACCACAGACGAACAGACAAGCGTATTTTCGATTTAGGTTGTAAACTTCTTCGATAAGGATAGTTTTCAATAATATAATTTCTCAATTTAAGAATTCGTTCCCACGTTTTGAAAAGGTTTAGTAGTGTTTTGTTATACCTAAGTACCTACGTACTCAGATGACTGAAATTCGTATTACGCTCAATGGCCATAAATCTAGTATAATAAAGATCTCAAATTTGACACTTCTTATAAACAACAAAAACTGCTAGAGAGGCGAAGGCACTTGAGATGCTGATACAACGAAACCCTTGTGTTTTTGTTTCTCATGGTCATAAATCAGACCCTAATTGCATTATCAAACTTTGGCGGCAGTCATGATCTAGACGTCGGGAAGAATGGTCAAAATCTTAAGCTCTAGACGTATTACCTAACCGTAGTGGTAACTAGTGCTCAAATTGAATCAATATCGGGACTGGAGACTGGATATTAGAGGAGTACAAGACAAGGCGGTACGAGACGTTAGGCGGAGATATGGGATTTTGCGAGACGGAGAATATTATCAGGTCAGATCTTTCCGTTATGCGTTTTAGACTTAACCCATAGGAATAGTTGTCAAACCAAGCTGCGCGGTGGTTGTTTACACTGGCTGAGACCAGAAGGTTTATGGGTTCAATTCCCACACCAGAGATGTTCTGTCAAATAAACTATTGAATATTTACTTGCGAGGATGGGTTGTGCTTCATAATTATTCGAATTGATTAAGTGATAAGAGTGTTGGTCAGAGGACTAATTGAGACGTAAAAGGATGTGGGTTCGATTTTCGCACTAACGCATGTCTAATACTAATTAACTGGCTGTTTGGAGCAGTGGTTCGAGTGCTGTTTAAGATTTGGACGGACGCGAGTTCGATTCTCGCTATGATACGTAAATGATGGTTGATTTTCGGTTATACTTCATACGATAATGAATAACTGGTACTACTGGTATTTTATAGGGTTTTAAACCCTGCCATGAGTGAATTTGACATTTTAATGCGATGCGTTATTTTACCTACGGAACATCTGAGATAAACTGGGTGACAAAATGCTGCCAAAGAATATTTGACCATGATATAATATCGATTTTAGTTATTTACGCTACTTTACAACAAACTTCACGTATGTACCACATAAAACCTAGCTGCAAATCTTTTAAAAGCCTTTCATTCAATTACTATTCCATAATTATAGTTCAATTTGAATGTTAATGGTGATGACCTTACATGGCCTGTGGGCATGTACATCAAATGTTCGTATCACATAAAATATACGACACACATACCTATATACGTCATCTACAAACCTCCATGATGTACATTTTGACAGGTTATTGATTGTCATTCCAATTATTTTATTATACCTATTATGCATTGGCTTATTCGGCACTCGTCAGGTCATGCACGATAAAGGTTACTGTTGTTGCTAAAAATGATCGAACGGTGGTGAATCTGTTTATGTATAAATTAGATATCTTTTAAGTAAATATAATTTATTTGCATGGGTTTTATGAATTCTGCCACACGGCGTCTATTATGTCTTTAAATAGTGTTTTACACATAAATTCAACTATTTCTATTGAAGGCAATAGATTTGAGATCTTCGCTTCTTTATATGCTTAAAAATGACAGTTTTTGACACATTTTATTCAGATATAGTTTAGATACATTATTTCTCGTCAATTGAGTCCTATCAAACCTTAGATTACTGCTTACATACCTCATAAAAGAATACTGGGTCTACTACAAAACAATACAACGTAGAACGGTCCTACCATAGTTAGACGATCACATCCACTTGGCCAGGTTATTTATTTTGCATTTATTGTATCATTAGGAAAGGGGTTTATTTTGTCATTATTTAAATAGAGTTTAAAAATATTATAAGTGTCAAAGGGGGGAACGTTACAGTTGGACGTAAAGACTTACCCCCTTATTCATAAAAACGAACGCAATGCGAAAAACATAGTGTAAGCAATTGACGTGTTTTGTCACCTACTCGCAAATGGCGGCAGAAACAAGAATGAAAGAGACAAAGCTTTACGAAAGTTAACGTGTTGTTGAAGCGCTGTTTAAGTTTTTATGAATAAGGGGGGTAGACGTTGTCTACTTTGCGCGCCATTGCATTTATCTTCATCTTGACGCATCTATACCTAGCAGTTAAGTTATGCTGCTCCTCAATGTAAAGATTTTTAAATTTATTCGGTAGAATTGGCCCAAAGATAACAATAACAGTGCTTGTTATTCCAAAAATTCACCGGCCCTAATTTAAAGTACCAGAATCATGGCGTGTCACTCTCCTATGGCCCTCCACTCGCCTCTGCTCCGGAACCGGAGCGCGGACAGGACGATTTTGTGTAACCAGTCTTCTGAGCACGGTGGATTACACACAGCTCTACTATGATGTCAGTTATTTGGGTTTTTATTCGCATTGTGTGAACAAACACAATGTTAAAAATTTTGGTTATATGTTTGATAATAGATTTTTTAGATATTGTAGCGTCTTTCGTTAGCGTCCCATTTGTTTTTACTTTTATCTACTGGAATGCACCTTGGTTTTGGGCATGCATTAGAGTCCTATCAAACCGTATTTATTCGTTACCGATTAACGGGTTCATCACCGGACTTGTAGTACCGATTCATATCTCATGAAATTGTATAATTATTAGTATCGTATTTGCCGTATGTCAAGTTTGATTCTGTACACGAACGTATAAAACTTACAGCCCTAAAACGCATGTCATTTGAAATAAAAGCCAAGCAGCTATAGCCGGAAGCATAATTAGTGCGCGTTGGTTATTGGGTGTGTCCTGAAAAATCTCTATCACGCATTTCATTAAATGAACCATATAAAAAAAAACCATGAATCTTGATTTTGTGCTTTGGTCTGAAAGCTTACCTGAAACACTTCTACACACTTCTAGAAGTGTTCATGCTTTTTTTTTTTTTTTTTTTTAAAAACTCCCTCTTATCGTCCGTATAGTGGGGGAACACGGTGAGTAGCGCGAAGCCTGTTACGCGTTCCCCCGGACGGAGCCCGCCTGGACGGCGGGCCGAAAGCGACCCCCCCCATCGTGAGGGGAGGCCAGAAGGGACAGCCGAGGATGTCAAGCCGTCCCTACCAGGCAGCGGTGACCCGTGCAATGCTGGCGGCGGCACCCCCGTACCACGCGCCAGCTGGCCACCGTACGCAGGCCCTACTGGGCCCGCAACCACGAGCCACCCAAAGGGCGGCTCCGCTGCCGTAACCTTCGGTACGGCCCCGCCGGGCCGCGACGCACAGGGGGGATCAGCCTCGGATCACTGGCCCCCACCAACCGGTTGTGCGCCGCGGCCCCAACCACGCGCCTCAAGGCGCCTGCAGGCCCCACTGGCCCCGCAGCCCCACGTCGCCCTTACGGGCCGCAGCGACCCTACTGGGCCCGCAACCACGAGCCACCCAAAGGACGGCTCCGCTGCCGTAACCGACGGTACGGCCCCGCCGGGCCGCGACGCACAGGGGGGATCAGCCTCGGATCACTGGCCCCCACCAACCGGTTGTGCGCCGCGGCCCCAACCACGCGCCTCAAAGGCGCCTGCAGGCCCCACTGGCCCCGCAGCCCGTCGCCCTTGCGGGCCGCAGCGGGCGGGTGTCCAGTCCACCACGCTGCCACGCCTGGGTTCTCTTCGCTTCCCGGTGGTGCCCCTACCACCGGTACTAGGCCCCCTCGCCACGCCGAGGCGAGAACCCGTGAGGGGGAAGTGTTCATGCTTCGATAACCCATGCTAACTACTACTTCAAATTGTTATAAGAAATCCAGGTTTATACAAAACTGAGATCTCCCACACGAAACGACCCCATTCTTAAACCAAATAACAACATCCATGCAAATGCCACAAGGGATAAAAGAAGCCCAGTTCCATGCACGCATGTCGCATGAAACAAAGGCCGACTGCTGCCATGCAGCTTCCTAGCCGCGACCGGAAGCCGGCCAGTTTCTACGTCCGCTCCCAATAGGGTTGTCCGGGTTTAGTCCGGATTCAGCTGGATGTGACGACATGTCATCTGTCTCCAATGGGAGTGTTCGTTTGGAATTAAACGCGTTACGAGATTCGATGTTGGTTTTTGGATTTGTGTTTTGTTTTTGGGATTTGACTGGGGATGGACTTGTGAAATGTTTGAGGCAGTTGTAGAGCACTGAATACATGAAAATCACTGTTTCTATATCAATATATTTATTCTAGATATTTTTAAAATATAAGGTGACTCCTTCCTCATCATCATCTTTGATCAAAATTTCATGCCTCTGAATCTCTAGAAGAATATAATCAGATAAATTTATTCTGGCCTTTAGGTAAGTGCGCTTGTACAAGAATATGGTAGTCGGATATAGCGAAGGTAATGCAAAAATTCAGAGTAAATACTAATGGCTGTTTTACCAACAGATGTGTTTGCTGGCCGGGAAGCAAACTTGCGACCTTTTATGTAGAAAAATACAAAGTGTGATTACTAAAACTAGCAAAACCCTCAGTATCTTAAAAATGGAAAACTAAGATGTGCCTGTTTATCGTATAATGACGCAATTAGCATACTTTCGTATCGTCTCAGAAAACCCGACTATTGCGAGATAAAATTTTGAAAAGGAGAATACAATAGAAAAATATGGAAGTTCCTTTAAAACGGGCGTTAAGCAAAGTAACTCGCCGCCGTAATCTGGAACGCGCCTGTATTATGCGCTTAGTGGGTAGTTTCTTTTAACGATAACTGGGTACAGGGTAGGTAAGTGAGTTTACAGGTAATGTACTGGTAATTATTATTTTCTCGTAATTAAATGAGCGAGCGAAATTGGATGAGGTTTAAGGAAAACTGATGTAACTTTGTATTATGAAGAAGTCTTGATATACATACACATGATGACTGTTTAGTTTAGGTAATAGTCAAGACGTTTGCTTTTACAGTAGAGGTTTCGGGTTCGTTTCCCGCATGGCACAAATATCATTGTGCATGAATATGTCCGTTTGTATTGGTGTTAGTAGTTTTTACGTATATCAAATCAATATCGCTGGACTAAGCGCAGCTAATTTGGGGCTAGAAGGCGCAGTGTGGAATGAAATCCAATAATATTACGTTGTCAAAACTTGTGTTTTCATATAAAATCTAACAGGGTCGTATTCACGTTTAAACGATTTTCTTGATCTTTGTTATAAAGTCGCAGCAGTGCCTATACCTACAATCAAAATAGATTAGTACATGGTAAACCAAATGCCCCTGGAAGACTGGAGTCCGAACTAGGCAGAAAACAGAATGTACTTTTATAACTCCAAACTTCCCTCCAGTCTGAACTGACCTTTTAGTATGACAAAAGTTCACAAAAGAAGCATAATGTTTCAATTAAACCGACTCAAAATTCACTCGTCTATCAAATTGAACCATTTCATTGTTAATAAAGTACCAACTCGAATTCAACTGGAACAACACAACAAGGTCACATAGAGCAAAAGTTGCCTAAGCGTTGTTCCGACCCCAGACTCAACTTACACGACGGGATAATTTGCGACACTGACTTGCTTGTAAGAGTTTAAAACCAGTTTCATCTGTTCTGCACTTGGCTTAATTCCCAAATGTTCAAACGTTCAGCGGAAATGGTAGTACATGTGTGAGAGCAACTTTGTTACGGATATGTTGTGAGCTTTCAAATGATGCGATAAGCTTCTGTTACAAGTTAATTTTTCAAGAAAAATGTGGTCGGAGTTTTGACAGACATTGTATATTTGCATGTTTAATATCCTCAATATGCATTGTAGAGCACCATGGCTTGGTGGATGAACAGTCAAGTTCAATCAATCTAGTTAAAGCGCCTTAGTAGGTACTTTTGTGCTCATCGTACAATTTGCGGTTAACTCTACGGTTATGATGAACACCAATAAAAACCCAAACAATCGGGTAGGCTCGCCTTCACCACCTGAGATCAAATTTGCTCGACAAATGTGGGCTTCTGAATATTACGTCTACCATGACGGCAATAATGTGTGTGCCTTCGACTACCCCGTTTGGGATATAGTCGTGAGGGTATGTTATGTTTACAATTTGGCAATTCACTGGAAGCTGGTAGATAAGTTAGTATTCGGTGCCTACTTCTTAACAGTAAATTTTATTTACTTGTACTAGAACCTTTTCTGACATGCAAGTGGTAACCGGACTCTAGGATTGCACATGTCTGAAAACTACGGCAAACTTTCAGGGTCTGTTACTAGGACTTCCTGGCTTGGAAGCGACAGTTGTTTAAAAAAAAGAATTACAATTTACCATTGCCAACGTTTAAAGACTGAACCTAATTTGCTCTATATATCTGCAAAAAAACTCATAAAGTAAATTTAAATCAAAATGTTCCTCTATCCATTGATGTAGGTAGTTTACGTAATAAAAACAAGTACAACAACACTTGCCAATTACGAGCGGCAATCAAACGAATAGCGATATTTCTAAAGAAAACCAGAAAAAGACATTTGGTCATGTTGGCATCAGGCAGGACTTGAACCCGCATCTTTCGCAATCCGGGCGACTGCACTACCAATTATGCTACCGAGACCATTATTATCCATCGGATTGCGAAAGATGCGGGTTCAAGTCCTGCCTGATGCCAACATGACCAAATGTCTTTTTCTGGTTTTCTTTAGAAAGATACTGCATGGAAAATGCTAAAACAATAATAAAAACAGAATAGCGATATCTCAAACTAATTACAACTCAGGTGAGTAGTTGCGATGGGAGCGCGATAGCGACTTGTTCGCAACTGTTTACGATCGAGTATTGTTGTGGAGTTGTCAGTTTTACAGCGCAGTTGCGATCGGTAGTTGCGGCGGGTTCAGGGCAGGTCAGAATGGTCACTGGATTGTTTTGCTGTAACTCTCTGGTGATGGAAAACATTGATGAAACACCCAATGGTTGGTTTCTGCTAGTTTTTATGCTTCATTCAATTTAACGATTTGACGTACTTCTAACAGGCTATTTGTTGACAAATATATTTTTGATTTGGTTTGATTTTATCGTCAATCAAACATTTATTGATTTGAGTAGACCTGTTACGACGTTCCTACCAATCGAAGTAGACTTAACACTAGAAATAAATTCAACAATATTTAATGTTAGCCTTAAATTCAGTACTTAAAAAGTCACTCTACCACCGATGTCAGTTAGCCATATAAAGCATGATGACATTATTTTTACGTGTCATGCACTATCACCACCATTATTAAACCTGATCAATTATATTTCGAAACAAAGGTACTCGAACACATGTAGGTACCAATTATCGCTGAACGTAGAATAGGAAACAAAATAATGTCAATAATTGTGACTCCGCGTAAAGTTTTGGCATCGTTTTTTGCACGACAAATTTATCATCATCATGTTCAAAGTTAGAGCATCGCTCAACTGCCATTTCTCTCTGAATTCCGCTAACATATTCAATTCTTTGAACAAAATGACGATTGTTTTGACTTCTTGTCTTATTTCATAGAATTCCGGCGCAATGTCCCTCCACCTTTCCTTCCCTCCATTTTTGTGTCACCCGTAACCCCAGACAATTAACGAAACGCAATCAGCGAAAGACAAATGGCGAATTCAGCAGTCGTTCTAATATCTCAACGCCGATAAGATCTCAATAGAGTTAATACGGAAGGTAATGCGGCCCGGGAGTGAATCCCAACCCGGCCGTGTGACGGCAGCAATAACCCTGGATCAGGGATCGGCCTCGCTATCCCTGAATTGTGAACTGCGATATCTGTTGATAGTATAATGCATACTTCTAGACAGTTTATAGTCTAACCTTGACAAACCGTCAAATTGTAAACTATCTCTGGCAGAGCATGACACATTTTTTGATGGCCCGACATTTTATCATCATCATCAAATTTAAGAGCATCACTCTTGTCTGACTCTGTCGGTATCTTCAATTCTTCATACTCGTACGCCACGACATTTTCCCTTCCCTGTATGAAAAATCTGTCTACGCCTCTCTCTAACTGTTCTTCCTTTAATTTTTCGTCATGTCCCATGATGTGACCCCGATAATTAACGAACCGCAATCGGCAAAAGACAACTTTAGCAGTCGTTCTAATATCTGAACGCCGATAAGATCCCAATAGAGTTAATACGGAAGGTAATGCGGCCCGGGAGTGAATCCCGACCCGGCCGTGTGACGGCAGCAATAACCCTGGATCAGGGATCGGCCTCATTATCCCGCAGGCGACTATCGATTGACTTACACGTGGGGTGCAGACGAGATTTTAATTTTCAACCGTGTGACCGTTGTTTTTTAAACTATGATTTATTTATTCTATATTGCACAAAGAAAAAGTACAATTGACGGACTTAATGCCTAAAGGAATTCTCTACCAGTCAACCATCGGGCGAAGCAGAAACCTTGTTGGCGGTGGATAAAATTGGATGGATTGATTGGGTGGATTAATCGTAACTTAAAATGTTGATTGAAATCAAGTGTTGTTTATTATCTATCACCCAAATCAAATACTTGTGTGCGATGTTAAACTATGTTATCAAATAAATATTTTGTATTTGTATTTGTATTTGTATTTGTATTTGATGTGTGATAAAAATATCGATTCTGTGATGTAGCAGTTAAAGCGGATCTCAATTTGGAGATCGTAGATTCGAATACTGCTGACCATAATTCCACATAGAGTCCAGGTGTTGGAGTATAGCACGCACTTACTTCTAGAGAAAGACAATAAAAGTTGTTGTTTCTTTATTTTCTCATAAGGAGGGACATTAGCTAGGCCTAATACTCGCTTTCTGTATTGTATTTAGGCTTTTGTGTATTGTAAATGATACCTGCATACATTTACCACCGGCTTTGCAATAAAAAACTGATCGGAAAATAAAAAGTCGCAAGACTGCCTCGCACGCCACCGAGAAGCCCTCGCGGAAAGAGTCTCAAGTTCAAATGCTACTTTTTACAACTCTTGGTCAACTGGATGCTTTTGTTTCACAACAAAAGGTGAGTACCGAAACAAAGGACGCTATACGTGGTATGCACCTTTTTGTTACACCTGGGAGTTCCGAATATGATGGTTTTGTATAAACGCAATAATTTTGGAGATTATTTTTGCAATAGTTGTAGTTTAAATACCTGATTAAAAAAATTTGTAATTTTAAAATTGCGAATGTGTTATTCTGGTATTCTGGATGCATTATGAAGATCCTCATGTCAAGGTGGAAAGGAATTTCTTACGAATTTTAATGTCAGATACGTTTGATTATGGCCTGGAAGAACATTCAGAGGAAAACCATCAGGGCCAGACACCATCGTGGCTTGGTGGTTTAGGCACTTCGGCTGGCTTGGCGCCCGTGTGGCCTTAATTTACCAAACCTTATGGTTATTAACATTTGGGTTCAAATTAGCTAGACAAAGTGTGGGTTTCTACATGTTCCGTTCATCGTAACGGTAATCGTCAGGCGATACGTCTATTCATGTCCATTTTAAGTCAGGTTCATTCTTTTTCTTTGTTATTTGACTTATTTGCCTAAGCATTTTATTCTGTCAGTTGCAACGTCCTTCATACATTTTTTTTTCTTTTTTAACTGTCATAATCAGGATATCGTCATGATAGAGGAATCCATCCCACGACCCTCCCTTTTAGAGGGCAGGTTCCAACTTACCTTGCCAACGAGCCAGCTAACTTACAAAACTTGGCACATTAGTACCAACCGTTCATTCGACGACTTAACCACTCGGCTTAATGACGTGTAAACTTGAACTGACATTAATTTAAAAGCGGGTCGATCGGTTTCACATTTAGATTTCAATTGCGATATTATTGTGATCGCTTGTTTTATGGCCGTGCCAATAATGCTGGGGTATAATCTTTTATCGAGTTTCAGGTTTTCTGCGAGGGTAAATTGATGTTTGAACAGCCTCTTTTGGAAATGGGTTTTGGGTTTTAAAGCTCTGTTAAGACGTCAGTTGGCACGGTTTTTCGGGTGTGTAATGTATGATATAACCACAAATCGTATAAAACTCAGAACATAATACAGTCGTAGGATATAACAACATTTGATATAATTATTCATTCCGTATAATGAACGTTTCATATAATTTCAAATCAAATAATTTTAAAACGTATAACGGACAACTGATATAAAATTGTTTGATATAATAAACGTTTGCTATAAAGCTCACATGGTATACTATTCAAAACAACTACCATTTATATGATATATAAATAAATGGTCTAACCATCAAATACCATAAACTTTATTGTCATAAATCTTAAGATTGTTTATGAATATGTACCCACATAAATAAATACACATTGTTAAAGATCATAAAAAGTACGGGTTCAACGCAAGCAGCAAGCAAATCAAGCAAGACGTTTTTAGGGTTTAAAAAAAAAACCACGAAGGTTCTAACCTAATCTATACGTGTCGGTTTCGCCCCGACTCGAGTATAGGGCAGACAAGTATACCAATTAGCTTTTATAACAAATAACATTTATTTCATATGAAGGTTATACCTATGCAATGCAATTTAGATTAAACAAAATTACATCAAATATGCTTTATACTAAGTAAGGTTTATATTAAATGTTGTTAGGCGTACTGATTGTTATCTTAAATGACGTTATATCATTTGATGCATTATATGAAATGAACATTATGTTGAAGAAAATTATTCGAAGAGTTGTTATACCAAACGTTTATCATATCTCATGAACGTTATTGAAATGAAAATATATCAAATGAAGTTATATAAACCAATACGCACCCCGGTTTTTCTGATAGGCAGTGTATATAAAATATTGAAAAGTTATCTAAATGTCTCTAAGTATATCTAAAGAAAAACAAACATCTGTTGCACGTCAAGTAAACCAGTGAATTAAAAAAAACTAACTATTAAATACAATACAGCTACAATACTCAAAATAGGCTACAATCATTTGTTAAAACTCAAGTCTATGGAAAAATTCTTGTTTTGTGTTTTGTTAATTTAATGTCACATTTTCCGTTCTGTTATTTAAAATTCTCAATTTCTTTTCGTAGTTCTAAAAATCCGTATAACTGGTTTATAAGTAATGAATTTCTGCCTGCAGAATAACCCATTAGGCATAGAATCAGGTCTCACAGGCCTCTACCAATCAACGGTGTTAATTACCATGGAATTTGAATCTCGCACCAAACGTTATGGGAGGTAATTGTAAACATTAATATGCATAATGGATGATGATTTGTCGACTCCTTGATGGATCAGTGTTAATTACTTGGGATTGGAATGTACTGGAATGTTCCAATAAGAGAAATTGAGTTGTACCGGAAAATACTTTTAAAATACACTAACTGCCGCACTCAGAGTCGTCAATTAACGTTAATGGTTCATTAGAGTCCAAATTACATTTTTCAAAAGAGACTTTATAACAAATAGAATAAAGAACTTTTAAGAATGTTAAATTTTTACTCTAATGAACCATTAACGTTAATTGACGTCTTTGAGTGCGGCAAATAATACTTATGTACATGTGGGATAAGGACGCGTTTAAACTCCATTCTTCTCAGACCCTGACTCCCAAATGTTTTCAAGCTCCACAGCATATTCCTGATGGTCGTCGAGACATAAAAGTGTAAAATAAGTAAGGTGAAGATACATATTAAGGTAAACATATACGTGAGAGGAACCTGGTATCATTTTATTTTTGAATTCCAAAAGTCCAGCATTTGACGCGATCTCACCTGATAGAAAGCATGAAGCATGCTTGTCTAGAAGATACCTATTCACTCTTTGCTTGAAGATTCCTAAATTATGCTCATCGGGAAACACAGATCCCGGCAGAGCTTCCACTCCTTACCGGTACGCATGATGAAGGTGGAAGCAAAGCGCTTCGTGCGTATGTGTGGCACGTCTACTGTATAGCGGTGACGCAAGCCATTAGGGAGCCAGGGGATAAAGGGGGAAGAAAGTCATCTGACGACTACGATGATTCTGGCCAGTTTGACAGCATCTCCCTTATTTCTATGTCGACATAAAGTTATATGACATTGTTCGAAAGTGTTACATATTTTTAGAAACTGACTAATTACCTATCTCAGTAGGAGTGCAACATCCATTAGATATCTTTACTACCACAAGAAAATGACTCGGTTAGTGATTAATGAACGCAGACTGTATTATTAATTATACTCCTGTATTTCTGAATGGCTAGAAATGCTAAAACCGTTTCATTATTTAATTGAATATGTCGAAGGAAATCAAGTTGCAAGAGTTTTCTACACATGCGTTTTCATAGTATCATAACTAAGTCGTCTAACACAACAGGCCAAATGTGTAAAATAAGAAAAAAAAGGTAAGAATAAGTAACGCTCTAATGGACACAAAACACAGTAATTTACCGATAAGTAATACATTTTACTGTCAATGTAGATTTAGGCGATCTTATTGCTAAAACAATCTCAAGAAGTAAGATCAAACATCGCAAACTTGGAGCCCTTGAAAGGACAATCTTTTGTCCGCATATGTCGGCGTGTCAGATGTCCAAAAATCTTCTCAAACGCTCTTCAATACGAATACATACAACGTGATTAACAAAATAAGCCATCGAATTAAATTATCCACTACTAATTTAATAGAACACAAGCAAACATAATGTTAGCATCCATCACTGCGTTGTAAACGATGCATGAGCAACGCGGTCACAGATTAGGTCGGTGGCTTCGGCTAATGCGAAAATACATCGAGTATGTACGAACAATCTGTCATCTGTACGAACAATCTGTCATGACGTCCATCTGCTGACAACCATACCTGCTGTCAGAATATTCATATTATTCTAGGCTATATTTCATCACGTCATTATGAACGTGAACACTTGTGGTCAGAAAAGGTAGGCTTTTTTCCGCTGTTACTTCGAGTAAAACTATTTTCTTATTCTCAAACCTATTTAGGAATCAAATCGTAAAAAGACAATATACCTCTGAATACAGTGTTAGTGTGTATTTACTCGACCTGTATTAGAGATATTCGAGTCTCAAAAGTTTAAAGTTTTTCTGTTGTTACAGTGTCACAACAGAAAAAAGGCACCACCATTGCCCATAAATCCGGCAAAGTCTTTTTGTAATAATGTTGACCTCTTTCTTTACATAGTAAAATGGCAAACGATTAACGATTAGCTGTAGATAATTTAAATACTGTATGTTTCCTGAAGAATAATAAATAAATTAGCGGAGCCTGCCGACGAGTGTTACTTCAGGGCCAAGTATAACTCGCTTGTTGCCGACCTGGATAACACCTTATCGACCCTTTTGAAGACCACCATGTCTAAACCACACGATAAACCCAGCATTGAATGTTATGTGATGTAATGTGCAATGTAATTTTCAAAACGTCAAGCAGTAGTCTTACCCATATTCATAAAGAGACAAAACTTTACAAAAGTTAAAGAGGTGTTGTCAGGGCTGTTTGACTTTTTATGAATGAGGGGATCTGTCTTTATGAGGTGAGACTTTCATCCAAAGTTAGCTGTCAAGACAGACGTCATTCTGTCGAAGGACAGCAAAAAAATAAAATAATATTTGACAGCCGAGGAATATGCCAGTCCCTTCCCGTTGGATAGGCACAAAACCCATGAAAATATAGAAATTTTAAATTTTCATTTTTCCCACATACAGGGTCAAGGCCAGGCTTTTTCAAATGTTTTGAAATAGGATAAATACAAAAAACACGATATCGCTAGCCGATTTCGCGTATTAAGTGTTGCAGCAAACCCGACTTTGTTTCACATAATCTAAAATAGTCTTCCGTTCTCGACTTTTTCACAATACCCCCATATTCTGACAAACATTACCACATTGCAATCCCAGCGCATGTCGCCTCGTCCAGTCATCGCGCTCGAGTCGTCTGACGCTGTCACACCCAGCGCTCACATCATTCGTCAACGCTATTTATTTGTGACGTTGTAACTAGGAATAAATTATGTGAAAGCTTGAGCTGTTAGCGGCTAACGTCTAGTTTGGGTCGTTAGTGGTGGGGTTATTTATCTAAATTAATGGACATGCCTATGAAAGCTCGCTCAGGATTCGCCTAATAGTGGTTTCGCCTTAAAAGTAGTCCAAATAACTATCAGTTGCTACTAACCGTTAATTAAGGTCTAGTATTCGAGTTTGACTATCGCATTTTTCGGAAAATATTTTTAATTTGAAATATAAAAATAGAAAAACCAGCCATTTAACATTGATCTTTTTGTAGCAAGGGCTTTTAAAGCTCAAATGGTCTGTGAATGCTGCGAGTATCTTAGTTATAACAATGATTTAGAACTGCTGCCATTTTTTGGCCAATGATATACCATGCTAAACTTTGCTAGAGAGGATAATATTCTATCAAAATAATATTGTATAGTCCTAAATATTTTCTTCGTTATGCAGCATTAACATTAGTTAGGTAGGCATTAGGTTCATTAGTGGTATTATTAGTCGCCCGGCTTGCAAAAGATGCAGGTCCGAATCCCGTCTGATACGTTAACCGGCTGAAGTAACACATCTGCAGTTTTTTACTCTGTGGTCAGCTTTCCCGACGCCTGTCACAGCGGACGGCCGCATCATTTGTCGGAACCTGCCATTGATTTCTAATTACTATGATTTGAGCCCAATAACTTGTTATTACTAGCGCTTAGTCACTTTAAAAATATTTTAGTTACACATAAAAGTGACTTGCGAGCTATGTTGTTATATACTAGTACCTAAAATAAAACCTTGTTTACACCTGCCCAAAGTTAAAATAATAAAGAATAAAGACGGTTAAGCTGTCCTTATTTGTTGTGTTTGAAATACGTTTTGACCACTTTGTTGGTTTCTCTTGTAATGTAAACAAACGCCCAATTTCGGTAGTAGAGTCAAATTCATTAAATACAATGTAATTTTAACACAAATAAGTATTGTGACGAAATGTATAGATCCAGTCGGGACGTTATATACCAAAACAAAGCACAACAAAGCAAGCAAATATCTTTTGAACCACCCTCACGTTTTTAGATTCTTTGGATATCAAACATGCAAAAAATGGTGACACGAAATAATTGCAAACTGTCCAGTATATGGGTGACGATACAAAACCGTGGCGAAAATGTTTCGAAGTTTCTAGCCCCGGCACTAGGCCAGTTTTTCAAAGCCAATTTGCATCGCCTACTACGAATTTTTATTTTATTTGGATTCTGCGCTAGAATAGTTGTTTTGCACTAGTGTAAACATTGAACACACTATCTACAGAAAAATCTGACGAGTAATATTTGAAAATGCTTTTACTTGGTAATTAACGTACGATCTACTAAATAAATGTTCAGCGACTTCAAATTGAAATCATTGAAACAATGTTTCGCCCTGCAGAATTGGCAAATAGTATTGTGCTAATATTATAGTCTGTGGTCATTTAACTCTTCTAACCCATCACAATTGTAACCACGCCATTTATCAACGATATTGATTTCTAATCACTGTGTTTGGACCACAGAACTAGGAAAGACGGAAACATTTAGGTTTACTGTGATTCCTGCAGTCTTTGGCACTTACATCACTTATGATGTCAGTCATGGGATGCCAACACTCTGAAACCCCATAACATAGCTAATTGAATTTGAATTTAGAAGAAAAATTAGAAAAAGGAAATTACACAATTTCGACGACCATGGGATAACGAATGCCAGAGTCAGAACTGTACGACACTATCCCCTGGATTTAAGACTGTAGAGGACAAGAATAAATTTCTTGATAATGGAGTACAGACGGCTTTTAAACGGTTTTTGACTGCTACATCTCGTTTTTGTCTTAAGAAACGGCCTACCTAGTACTATTATTACAATTCGCAGCTATACATAATGCTGCTGATTTTATCTTCCACAAATATTCCTGTACAATAGTTATGGTCTGATCTCTTTCTCTCGTATTCGTCTTCCGTCCTACATATGGAACATTGTTGGTTTGATAACACTAGTTTGGAGAAGTCCTACTGTAATCGTGTGCTCTGTGGTCATGTCGCTCCTCGGCCCGTCACGACCGGCAGCGGCGTCATTTGTCAACGCTATTGATTTCTAGTTACTATGACGTTACATTTGGTGAAGTTCCGGTTCCATCGTGCTCTGGACAAATGTTTTCCTGTGTGCTTTTGGGTTTTTTTGGCGAAAGGAAGAAGCCGTTCTTTGCATGAGGGAAAGGAATAAATTACCCGAATACAAACTTGGAGTGTTGAAACGAGTGTGTGTTTGTATGTTGCGGTTTCATAAGAATACAACCGTTTTCATTTAATGTAAGCATTGAGTTTGATGAGGGTCAAGAATTAAATCGCTGCTTGTCACTTGAATGCAGCTGTTAGAAATTATATTTATTAGTTATGTTCTGTGATAAAAACCTTCAGTGTTTGTCTAAATCATAAATGATTATAACTGCTTTAAAATCCTCTAATTAATTAATTCATAATCTTTGCACAACGTTCACGTAGTGCACGTTATGGCAGCTTTCATTTTATTTCGTTTTTGGAAAGAAAACTTAGATGCTCCACTTCTATCCCCGATAAATAGACTAAGCAAGTAGCAAGTAAGTATTTTTTCAATTTGAACCAATAGGTCCTGAGATAAGTGCGTTCAGTCAAACCACATAACATTAATACATAACATACATACATAACATCTACATAATTAGGATGAATAAGGAAGATAAATTTATTTCTATCAACGGTTTTGGTATCGTGGAACGTTCTCGGTTTTGGTTTCGTTGAACATCTTATTGCGCAATTAAAGTGTGACTCCTGCGCGAATGATGCTTGAAGTTAAAATTACCAAAAAAATAAATCAGACAGTGTTATCCACTTTAAGACAACATCTAGTCGAGGGAGCAGGAAAAATAAAAAAACCCTCAGCCACAGTAAAGGAATATAACAGTATTGTGACTTCGACGAAGCGGACGGAACGCAAGTTATACCTACGCGTCCCGGTTACGAGGGTGATACGATGGCTGTCAGTCGCGAATGCGCCGCGCGCCGTGCAGTGTCGGACGGACAGTTTTATGTGTTTTGTACAAGTTTTGTACCATTTTCTGAACATAATTTGTAAAATGTACTATGGCAGGGCAAGTTTTTTTTTTATTGTCCTGTTTTTGGTTGTTTGAATTCATCAAGAACGCACCCAGAGATGTCATTCTTTACATTACCTACAAACTCCGAAAGGTAAGTTTAAAATGTTTTGTTACGTACCTACATAATAGCACGTAATTTGTTACAATATTTTTAAAGACAGGTATTTCTCTCTATCCTCCAAGTAATACTCCTAGATTATTGATTAAATGAGTTGACAGGGTAAAGGATAGTGACAGACAAGTGAAATAGGTGGTTCAGCGGTAGATAGTATAGGTAGGAATGACCTTAGGTCGGAGTTTCATTGTGCGCACGATACGCATCAATTGGTAGTGAGAGTACCTACCTACATACCTACTCTTCGAGTAAAGGATTTGCTCTTGCAATAGTTTTCTTAAATAGCTAGCCCGCCGCAAAAATTGGTTGATTGTAGGCAGGTATTAAGATACAATAGTCAATATTTAATGTGTCAAATTTATAACTTTATTTTTTTAAATACAAAATTATGAACCAACTTAGCGTGCTTTATGGAATATATCCTGTTTCCATTCACATACGTATTTTATTTCTTTATATAGAAATACAATATTTACCATCACGAAAAACAGTTGCAAAACAAGAAAGAAACAAGTATCTGGATGTTTTTAAAATACTACAGGCGGCAGCCCTATCGCGTGGCGACGGTCCGCGCGGCAGTAGGCACTTAACTCAAGGACGGGGCCGAGTCATATTACTGCTATATTCCTTTACCGTGCCTCAGCTCCAAACATCATCAAAAAGCTTCCGCAACGAACGCGAACAGTTGCAGGTTTTCGCTGAAACTTCGCGACATAAACACCTGCAAAGCCCACGGCTGCACGATCCGCGCTTCCGTCCAGCGGGTGGAACACTAACGAACGTTTCCTGGGTCGCGCTGCTTATTGTCTTGCTGGCTAACTTTGTTGCGCTACGTCATTTCAGGTTGAGCTAATGTGGGGCCAGTAAGTGGGCGAGAAGCTGACAAAAGACAAAAGACAAATAACATTCATTGTTTATTATGAGAGCCGGAGTTTAAATGACCTAATATTTGTTTATTCTACAACTCGTGGCAAAACACTATTTTTAAACCTAAGCAATCCACAATATTGTTAACTGGGTGTTATGCCAAACTTCAAGTGCTTATACTTCCTTCGTATAAGCACTTGAATTCTTTCTTTTTCTTCGAAGACTTGTGATTCGGTACTTACATTTTGACATCTTTTTTATTTTCACCAATACAATTGCGGAATTTCACCTAATTAATGAAAAACTTATTCGTTTACCTAAATCACTAGTATGTAATAAAAGTGTTATGTCGAGACGCAGGGGTGATTCGGGGTAGTCCTAAGAGGGATGGCAAGGAAACGCGTGCGTTACAGTTAGCAGTTTATTCCGGACTGACGCCCAATACAAAATGGAGCTACCTTAAAGTTAACCAATAATTATAGCTAATGAACTACGAGTACCTACATTACACCTCCACACTTAAATAACAGCATAATAATAACTTAGTATTATATTTATTTAATTACAGTATATTTGCAGTTCTTAATAGCTATCTTTTTATTAAACTAATTTACCTACTCTTACTTTACTAACTTAACTAAAACTTATAATTAGGAACCTTATTTAATCTACACTTCCTTAACGGACGTGTCTGGTTCGGTACCGGGCTGGCGGGAGGCACCTCGGGAGCTGGAGCTACTGGTGAGCTTAACTGTTTATCCGGAGTTGCAAAACAATCCTCATCCTCTACCTCCCCCTCAGCCACACCGCGCGCCCGCGGCGACTGCGCAGGCGCAGGTGATAACTCGACCCCGCTCGACTGCGCCGACTGAGTGCCAAATACTTGTGGAGCGTTTGTAGTAGGTTCACTTAGGTAAGCCTTGTCTAAGTTACTATTCATAGGACAAGCTAGAGACTTCCTAGATCTGCGTCTTAATTGATCGATATGTCGATGGATTACGTTACCGCTTTTATCGATTACACTGTAATCAGTGCTGCCTAAAGAACGACTAACTTCACCTGGCTGCCACTTCTCACCTTTTAAGTACTGCCGATACCAAACTTCAGAACCTGGCTCAAGTTTCCTATCTGACCCCCCCGCTGCTTCTACCTGTCGTTTTTGACTTTTTAAGATCTTATTTTCCCTGTCTGGTTTTAGTAAATCTAAATGAGTTCGTAGCCTCCTCCCCATCATTAACATGGCCGGGCTTTCACCCGTTGAACAATGATCTGTATTTCTATAATACATCAAAAATTTATTCAATGATTTTTGTACATCAACTTTCTCAACCACCGCCTTTTTGATAACATATTTTAGCGTTTTCACCGCATTTTCTGCAGCTCCGTTGGATGCTGGGTGATAAGGCGCGGTAAAAATGTGATCAATGCCGCCGGTGATTAGAAAATCGTTAAAATCCCTACTCGTGAAAGGCGGACCATTATCACTAACCACTTGTTTTGGGATACCCCATCGTGACCATAACTCTCTTAATTTTCCTATTGTAGAATTGGCTGAAGTGCTCGAAACTTCGAATATTTCCATCCATTTGGACATCGCATCTATAACGACCAGGTACATCTTTCCAAACAACGGCCCCAAGAAGTCCATGTGTATCCTCGACCACGGACGCGCCGGCCAGGGCCAAGGCCGGGGCGCGTGGCGCGGCGGCGCGACCGCGGCGCCCGCGCACACGCCGCACGCGCGGCACGCCGCCTCGACCGCCTCGTCCACGCCCGGCCACCATACGTACGACCGTGCCAAAGCCTTTGATTTTACTATGCCCATGTGAGGCTCGTGAATGATGTCTAGGACCCCATCACGACATTTTTCTGGTACGATTAACCTATATCCCCACATCAAACAGCCTAACTCTTCGTAAATCTCTGATTTCCAATTAAAATAGGGTTTTAATCCACTAATTTCACATTGTTCTGGCCAACCGTCCCTAACAAAAGTGAGTACCCGGCCTAACATTGGATCTTTACTAGTTTGTTTCTTTATTTGATTGTAATCTAACAGCAGAGCTTCCTGAGCAAAATGTAAATAAGTTTGTTCTGGAATTTCTTCCATGGAACTATTCTTTTTAAAAGTAACTTGAGTAGGTAATCTGGACAAGCTATCAGCAAAATTGTCACTAGTGTTAACGTATTCTATTTCATAATCGTAAGCTGACAAAATAATGGCCCATCTCTGCATCCTACTAGCTGTCATTGTAGGTATACCCTTGTTAGGACCAAAGATCGAAACTAACGGCTTATGATCTGTGCGTAATGTAAACCTACGGCCGTATAAGTATTGATGAAACTTTTTAATGCAAAATATAATAGCGAGTGCCTCCTTGTGTATCTGAGAGTAATTCTTCTCCGCGTCATTAAGCGTGCGCGAAGCGAATGCTACCGGCCGTTCCCCCCCCGGCCCGCGCTGAGTCAGCACGGCGCCGAGGCCATGCGCGCTCGCGTCGCACGTCGCCACCAGCGGAGCGGTCGGCTCGTAGTGCGCCAGCACACTCGCGCCCGTCAGACAATGTTTTACCTGCGCAAAGGACCGGTCGCACTCGGAGTCCCAATTCCAGTCGACACCCTTGCGTAGTAAATTATATAGCGGAGATAACGTGGTACTCAGATCCCTAATGAATCTTCCGAAAAAATTTACAGTTCCTAAAAATGATCTCAACTCTGGTACATTTCCGGGTTGTTTCATTTTAAGAATTGCCTCTATTTTAGACCTGTCAGGTTTAATGCCCTCTCTGGACACTACATAACCTAGGTAAGTAACTTCCTGGGCAAAGAATGTACATTTAGATTTCTTTAATTTCAACCCATTTGATTGTAAACGTTGAAAAACTGCTTCTAATGTTTGTAAATTTTCCAATTCTGACCTTCCCCCAATAATGACGTCATCGAGAAATACTTGTACATTAGGAATGTCACCGAGTAAATTTGTCATAATTCTCTGAAAAATACCTACGCTAGAAGATAGGCCGTAAACTAGTCTGTTATAACGAAATAAACCCCGGTGAGTGTTGATCACCGTATATTTCTTTGATTCATCTAACTCAATTTGATTATAAGCTTGCGAAAGGTCAATTTTGCTAAAGTACAAATACCCGTTCAAATTTACTAACACATCTTCTATCTTAGGAAGCGGATAACGATCGATCAATAAAGACGGATTTAATGTAGCTTTGTAATCTGCGCAAATCCTAAGTGAACCGTCAGGTTTATTAATAGGTACCAATGGAGAGGCCCAGTCGGAGCAGTCGACGGGCTCGATGACGCCGGCGCGCAGCATGGCGTCGAGCTCGGCATCCACGCGCTCGCGCAGAGCATACGGCAGCGGGCGCGCGCGGTGGAACACCGGTGTGGCCCCGTCCCTCACGCGCAGAGTAGCCGCCCCGCCCGTGTACCGACCCAGACACCCATCAAACAGCTCCTTATACCTATCGAACAATTTCACAATTTCGTTATTAGGCGGATCGCACTTATCTGACATCATATTACAATTAAACAATGGTACTTTAATTTTTAGTTCTGCTAGCCATTGTCTCCCTAGCAAGGAAGTCGTCCCCCCGCTTATAACAAATAACTCCAAATGCTTAGAATAACCCTTGTAACTGACCAACGGTTTAATAATTCCTATAGGCTTGATTCTGGAGCCATCATAAAACTTTAAAACTGTGTTGTCACTTTCAATACCTAAATGAGCAAAATACTTGTCATAAGTTACTTTACTGATACAAGATATTGCGGTACCGGTATCGATTTCCATATCAATAGTACTGTTATCTATTTGAACTGATACACTTACAGATTTGTAGTTATTCAGACACAAGTGATGTAATTCTTCCTCGAGGTCGCCGCCCTCCTCGCTACTCCCGCGATCGGCGTCCCCGAAATGCAGCGCGTTCCGCGCCGGTTTCCAAGCCGCCCGGCTTGGACCCTGGCCGTGGCGCCGGCCGGCACCCCGCGACATGCCCGTGGTCTTCTCGCCTGGACACACCCGTCGTAAATGGCCTGTCTTATGACACTTGCTGCACACATATTCCCGGAACCGACAGTTACCCTGGTCATGATTCCGCGCTCCGCAAGCTTGACAATTTGTCTCCGTATTATCTTTCACATGAGCTCCGTACTGATGCCTAGCGACAACTCCCGCGCTCCTGTTGTTCGGCCGCCCGCGCCATGATTGTGTAATGGCGTGCACTGAGCCTGTTTCGCTCGCTCTCGCCGATATCCCGGCTTCTTCCACGATTGCCGCGTCCCTCTCTGCCGCCTCTAATGATGTTGCAAGTTTAAATGCCGATGAGAATGTTATGGTGTCGTCCTCCGCAAAGAGCCGCTGGCGAATGATATCGCTGCGTAATCCACAAATGAATTGATCCCGTAGATTGTCGTTTAAATTGCCGCCAAACTTGCAGTGTTTCGATAATTTTTTCAGTTCCGCCACGTACGTCGACATATTTTCACCTGCATTTTGCCTCCTTTGTCTAAAACGATACCTTTCTGCCAACGCTGAAGGGGTCGGTTGTAGGTAGGATTGCATCATCTCGTCCACAGCTACAAACGTCAACTCCGACGGTTTCTTGGGGCTTGCCAAGTTTTCCAGCAACTCGTATGCCTCGTCTCCAATGGATGCAATTAATATTGGTAGTTTCATTTCCTCTTCAGTTTTATTCACTTTGAAGTACATATTCAAACGGTCAACGTACGACGACCACGTGCCACACTTCACATTAAATTCGTTCAGTTTTCCCACCGACATCGTAATCCAAATAATTGATTTCTTCGCAGATTCGAAATTAACTCGTCGCCAATTGTTATGTCGAGACGCAGGGGTGATTCGGGGTAGTCCTAAGAGGGATGGCAAGGAAACGCGTGCGTTACAGTTAGCAGTTTATTCCGGACTGACGCCCAATACAAAATGGAGCTACCTTAAAGTTAACCAATAATTATAGCTAATGAACTACGAGTACCTACATTACAAAAAGAACCCGAGCGTGGTTCATTCGATCGAAAGCAAGATATTAAAATACAGCTTCAAGTTAAAGAATCACTGCAAGTCTTGATCAGTCGGAATAGTCAAATCCCCAAGCCTCTCAAAGCAAACGCACCGTTCTTCAATTACACGGAGGGTTGAGTCCTCTCTGAGGCTTGGCAGGCGGCCAGCGTTTGCCAGCTTCAGGAGTTGCCTGATGGGCTGGCTCACCTTTACGTGTTGAAACAAAACCGGTCATTCATTATATTTATTCTTTTATGGGTTCCTATGGGACGTTTTGGAATTTTGATGTTCTTAATAAATTCTTTCTAATGACGTATTTGCTTTGCCATCGCAATTTTGATCTTTGCAATTTTGAACATTTCAAAATTGCAAATACATATTATATGGTTTTCTTAATTTATTGAAATTGCTGAATAATTATTTCTTCTGCATTAACTTCTCTATTTAATCGATCGAGCACATAAAGTGGTTGGTTCAAATTCTTGTGGAGTTGCATTTTTTTACTTTACCCTATTGTTTGTGCTAGGTAAAGCATTTTAATTCAGACGTATAGGCACTGCAAACACTTCGAAAGTGGTGTTCAAAAATGACTTGATGTTCGCTACGAGTATTCTATAAAGGGTTGCTTTGAAAGAATCGCTTAGACGCGGATAGGAATCGGATAAGACTGCCTATGTTGTACGTCCCAAGTCTTCGTAAACATTGGTGTCCAATTATTTTCTCCGTGCAAAGTAGTTTATCTCACCTTACCTTGTATTACCTTATCTTATCTTATTTTCCATTGTAAAATCGCCGGTTTCGTGGCCTCTTATAGTGTTTTCATTGCCCGAGGCAAGGTCTTCCTTTATGGATGCACCGTTACTAAGATAGTAGATGGTGAGCTCAGAACTGCTACGAGACAGGGACTCAGTAATTAAGCTGCGTGGATTACCGCTTATGGCTGCTTATTATGAGGGGAATTAGCTATTGTATTCTCTTAAAGTTTTCATTAAACGGAAGTATTCCAGGGATTGCTATTGTAACTTACAAGTGTTGATTTTTATAGCAGTTCTGAATTTTCTAGAGAGATTGTGAATCGTGCTCATCAAAAATTGCTATGAAAATGTTGGGCAAATGTAGCAATTTGTACGGTCGTCCAGAACACTAGTTCTTCATACTTACAAAGGACTATCTTTTTAACCTTAACCTTAACTCGTAGTTTTGAGAACTTTATAGACTTGTCACATGAGCTTATTGCATATGTTTTTTTATAAATTTTCACTTGAATAATGAAAACTCATCCAACTCATCTTTTTTGTTCCAGGTAAGGGTTTTGAATAACGATACATGAACGGGAGTGTGCAGTTCGGTAAAGTACTTGGACGTTGTATTCTAGTTTATTCCGTGATGTTATGTTTAATACAATGTGGGTGGAAATTATGATTTCACTCATAATAAAATTAAATTGTACAGAGGCGCACATATCAACCTTTACATAGGGGCACCTTATGCGGCTGGCATTAGACCCATTTTCCAATGGTTTTGTAAAGGTTGATGTGTGCGCCACTGTACATCCCAGTCCTTAACTTATTTCAGTTTTATTTAGCAAAAAGATATTGAATTTGAGTTGGTATAATTGACTATTTCAATGTGTACTGTATGCATAAGTATCAGAAGAAGTTAAATCAGACTTTCATTTTTTACCTACCAAATTAAAAGCCCCGATATATTTTTTGAAACACACTCAACCCATTAACTCAGTGAGCCAACACACGAGATTCTGCTAATTGACACTTCACGCTTGCGAACGAGTGCGTCGACTCGTGACTGTTTGATAAAGTCCACTGGTTCGAGTTTAGACAATTGATCAACTTTGTTAAATAAGTTAGGCTCTAATATAGCCAGGAAATTCCTAAAACTTTCCAATTTAGGAGTTAGCGATTGCATCTATTTTAGTGAGCTAATCGTGGAATGAAGGATAAGTTTTTTTTTTGTTGCCAAAAAGGCTATTGAGTAGAAATATTTTATTTACTTTTTCCGCAACAGAACCCAATGTGATTTGATATTATTTGGCTAATCGTCTCAGTATAAACGAGATCAGAAAAAGCGGTAGGTCAAGTTAAATTATTGGTTTAAGTGTTTTTTTGAGTGAAGACTCCGTCTTTCTAGAAATACAACTTGCAAATAGGTGCTGCTGTGTAGTGGATTAACATAGGCCTCCTAATTAGATTTCTAAATTGATTGCTTTCCTGCTGTCTTACTCATTTTACTATCGTGTTTGCCGTCAAGGGAACTTCATTTACTCCATAAAGAAATATGTTATTGTTTGAATGTTGGTGTGATTAATTCATCCTTTAGTTGAGACGTTGTAGTTGTATATAGACGATTTCCAAACAAAATTCCACTTAGCTTGTTTATATTTTTGTTGTGTATTTTTATATATGAAATCACGCACGTGTCAGCACGGTGCCAAATCACGGCTAGCCCCAGCCCATCACGTCCGTCCACCATTGCTCAAAACGCCCCCGTGTTGCCGTCACGTCGCCGCGTCGTCACCCCGTCACGTCGTCATCAATTTTACATTAGATCCCTCTTCATCAGGCTTCGGTTGGGATCACTTTTGTTTTTGAGGTAATTTTGTCGCCGCTTATGTAGCTGCTAACGATCGTCAGTGTTCTTACGGTTTTGTGATGTCAACGTGTTTGTGGGGTAGTAAAAATGTTTTCTTGTAGTACTTTTTCGTCGTAAGCAGCGTGATTATAAGGCTCGGAAGGCATGTGATCCTAGGTTAAAAATGGTTGTATTTGAAACAGCTTTTTGCTGTCTATTATTTAACTGTCACGGAAAATACTGAAAAACATGTAAATAACCTAGATATCGGTTTCGCGTTTTCGTATCGTTTCGTGCTATTTTTGCAAAAAGCCAACTTGCTAAAATTTTGCTATACTCGTTAATCATTTGTGGTGGCTGAATAAACGCTTTCTTTTTCTAAATTCTGAAAACAAACAGGCTTTACGATGTACTTTAAGTCAATCCGTTGTGATTTGATTACATTTATTATTTTCAAATACCCATATTTTTCATTCTGTTTTTCATAGGGTTTTCATAGGGTAAGTTAGATGAGTTTTCATTATCAATCTTAACATCCTAGAAGACCGTTGAAATGTTGAGAAAGTGGATAGTGAAGTACCTACCATACATTATTTACTTGAAATGTCACATTTGTCGCAGAGTGAAAAGTTATTAAAATTCAAATCCAAGAAACAAACATGAAGCACCAATAAATATGAAATAGCGTCCTGCACTAGTAAAGTTTATTTACTGCATCTGCATCGGGTCTCATCGATCTACTCTGTGTATTAACATACATAAACATACATGAACATGCCCCAACACGTGCCCGTACATTTGCTAATGATGAATGGATGCTGATTTGGCCCATTCGGTTCGATTATAGTCCTGAAGTACTGGCAGATAATTTTGAGATTTTAGGCGCTGTAGATTATACTTCGTTCGCATTACGACGTATATTGATACGTCCTACGTAAATGATGAAACATTTGAAGTCTGTTGCAACAGCCTTGAATGAAATGTTCAGTAAACCACACCTAGAAGTTGTAAAACAATCAAAAAACGACCAGGTGAACCTGGCAAGCAGTCCAATGTTTAGCAGGTTCGACCGCAAATGACGAAACATTTAAACTTCATCACATCGGGTGTAGACGTTCAACAGTTTTAATTTTCCCAATGGACGTCTTTTTAATCACTCAGTATGTGTAAGCTCATCTTAAAGTTGTTAAACATTCAATATGTGTTGGACTGGTGGCAAAACATGTACAGCAGATTCGTCCGTAAATGACGAAACATTTAAACCCCGTCACACACCGGACTAAGACGTTCAACAGTTTTAATTTGGCCAATAAACGTCTCTTAAATCACCCAGTATACGTCAGCTAGACGTGCAACCGCCAGCCGCAGGGGCAGACGGCCATAAATCTACTCTACGTAGACTCTCTGCGTCGCATATCCGAAGGGTATATGTCACACCGGCGCGTAATACTGCCTTGTCTCGGCAGTTAAATCAATGTCTACTGGATCTAGGCGGGACGCAAGAAGCCTATTGTTACTTAACATGCGACTGGGTGTGTAGTGTATGCAAATGTGGAAATAAGCGCCGGTAATTTTCTTTGCGCATACATTATGGTGATGAATCGCCGCGTAAGGACAGTGTCAGTAATTGAACTGGAATAGTTGAAGCTTTTTGGTTGATTAATGAAACTACGTTGTCTGCCTGTTGTATTTTAAAACTGAAATAAGCTCAAAATATACCTAAGATTCGCTACATCAGACATTAAACAAGCACATTTCTGGATTAGCTTAAATTACATTTATCTTCTAAAAAAGGTGTCATAAAATTGAAAGCGTAACATAACTGCTGAAAATAGTAGCCAATATTACTGAATAATAGTAGGAATAATATGAAAACTAATGGGACACAGAAATCAAACACTGTTCAACGTGCTGCAGCAATCCCACTGAGCAATGTAAATGCATTAACAACTTACGTCATGGTGTGAGTACAGTCGTTCGCACATGTCTGTGCCATCAAGAGACGCTGCATGCTGCATCGTTGACGACAACTGCCTATTCCAACATGACAAACGACTCAGATGCACATGCTTATATGCATGTAAAGCAGCCAGGGATACGGGAAAAATGGGCGTCTTAAGGCGCGTCTTAAGCTCGACGTCTCAGGGATTTCTAGGGAATGGATGACTTGGTTTTTGATGCAGGAGTGTACTTAAATTGTTTTGCCAACGGTTGTGTTGTGTCAGCCGGTAAAGTAATTGGTGTTACTGATCAACTGCATTTCTTATTGTAAAACGACACGTAATTAAGAATAAATGTGAATTAACTTTTAAGTTATTGAGTTCCAACTAAGACACAGTCACAAGCTTGAAGAGATTCAATTGATTGTCTGTCCAATAAGTGCTAATTCTCTTTAAAGATTCGAAAGCACACTCACAAACAATTCACTGTTGCATAAATTGAAACAATATTTTCAAATATTGTCTGATTTTGTTCAAGCGACATTTGGTCCGTGAAGCATCTTCTATTAATTATCACTTTCGATTATAAAACGCATTTTCGCTTCCTTATTTTTATTTCTTCAATAAGTTATTTTTACGACTATTACTTGTATTGACTACATTGGCTCCGTTTAATATCTCTACATATAAAGCATAAAATCCGTGAGTGCTTTTTCTTCTTTTTTACTATCGTTAACAAAACAAACAAATATTAACTAAGGTGTTCTGCAAATTATACCACGTTCATACGTATTTTTTCGTGTTGCCATTATTTTCCTTTCTTTTGGCTTTTTCTACGTCCTTTTTTTTACCCTTCTGTGTATAAATCCTTTGTACCTTACTTCCATCCTCTCGTTAGCTCAGTTTTTCGCTACTTACTGTGGTTCATTTGAAACTGAATAATCCCATTTTGAAAGCATTACTTTTATTATTATTTCTTCTCATTCTAGTCTTTGCAAGTGTGGTCTTAGAATCAAATATGTCTATAGTCCGTTCGCGTTAAGAATGCTACGATTTCGTTCTTGTCCTTCGACCTAGCACGCCCCTTTACCAATCAAATCGTTCCTAATTAGAAAGCCAAGTCGACAGTGACCAGCTGAACGCATACTTTAGAACGCAAAGGTTGTGAATCTGAGTTCATATGCCAATGCATTTTATGTTATAACTGCTTGCAGCTCTCGTTCTTGTTAAGAATGCAGTAATGTTTAAATTTGATTCTTTCGCACACAAAAAAACTCAGATCCACAAACTTTGCGTATGAAAATATGCGTTTAACTGGTCACTCTGAAGCTGAACTTGGATTTCTAATTAGGAACGATTCGATTGGTTAGAATTCGTGCTAGACCGAAGGACAAATATGAAATTACTGCATTCTTAACGCGAACGAACTAAATGTACGAGTTACATTATGGGTGATTAATCACCCATATTGAAACTCAAGGCTTAGGCTACAAGCAAAGAACCTTTGTGGTCCCTAGTCCTAAAAGCCGGAACATTCGAACGCCTACTTTAGTTCGTTATGCAACTTGCGGCAAACTCTCCCGTGCTGGCAAAAACCGATAAAAAACCCAATCAACTCGGATAATCCCTTAGGCTTTCCTCTTACGTAACGTTGAGTATTAATTCGCTCTTCAAAATGTCTCCTTCTGAATGCTCCGTCCACCAAAACAACAGCAAATCAGTATGCGTTTACATATCATGTACTACATAACATAACATACCCTCACGACCATATCCCTAATGGGTTAGTCAGAGGCACACTGATTGTTGCCGACATGGTGAACGGAACATTCAGAAGCCCACATTTCGCCAAGGGAATTCGAACCCAACGTGGCAAGGGGCGAGCCTACCGCCGTTATTCGGGTTGCTTGGGTTTTATACCGGTGTTTTCCATCACCGGAGAGTTAGCCGCATATTGTACAATGAACACAAAGTAGGTGTGTTCAGTGGCCAGATTTGATCTCGGGACCATAAGGTTCCGAGCCAGAGTGCTTAACCACTGGGCCACGACGCTCTCACATGTACTCATGACGATGTACTACATCTGCTTTCTGAATTCAATCTATAGTCAACATACCAAGCAAACTAGCCTGAACATAGTGCCTGAACATACTGAAGACGTCTAATTGAAATGTCACTGTTCTGGGTGATTTAAAGCACGCTGATTGGCTCTATTGAAACTGCATCCCACATAACAGCCTCGTGGCTGAACTGTCTTAGCGGAGTGACATCTTGCCCAATTTGCGCTCAAATCCTTTGTGTAGTTTATCGAGCATGTTGCGAGTAGCTGAATCTATGTATCTTCTTTATGTTTTAGTGATTTTTGAGAGAATCTGTTCTACATCTTTTTTTTACTATCTTTAGAGCACTTTATCAAGCTCTGGAGGCCTAACACGAACCGATAACGTTTTGGAAATCGAAAAGTAAACGATACTTTTTTTTCTTCTCCTATGTCTTTAGGAAAAAAAGTATCGTTTACTTTTCGTAACTCGATTACCAAAACGTAAATGATTCGTGCTAGGCCTACTGATAAGGGCTACTTAACGTTATGGCACAAGAAAGAATAAATGTAAGATAGATTAAAAGAGACACCACGCGAAAAAAATAAAAATACATAATAGTAAACATGTATTTATTCACTTATAAACCTAAAATTTCGGACCGCTAATAGTTTTTCTGTCTCGCCCTATGGTTGACTGGTAGAGAATGCTTTTAGCATTAAGTCCGCCTTTTGTACTGGTATGTGCATTAACGATTCAATAAATAATCAATAAAAAAACGAATTAAATAAGGATTATATTATAAATAAATGTGGTCTACTTTTTTTTTAGTATAAAAGGGATTTTTAGAAATGTCGGTTACCGTAAGGTTTTTTTGATTTCAAAAAAGCAATATTGTGATGAAACACTTTGCCGACGATTTCGCAGGCCAGTTAACTTCATAAATCCTCTGAATAGGTGTTATTTACCATTTGTATTAAACATTCGTGTTGAGACAACAACCACCCGCGGCTAGCTGTGGGGGTGGATTTACGAGACATTTATTGCCCAAATCAAAACTGCAGTTTAGACATCTTAGCCAAGTTTGCTTCCTCTGGCTATGGCGAAACTGCACTTTGAATAACAAATTCGTATTAGGATTTAATGTTAGCATAAACATGAGAAATTTTTGAAGGTTGGTCATGTTTTTGTTTTGGATGGTTCCGTTTTGATAAATAAATAAACCACCCTGTCTTTGTTTAAGATGAAAGTGGATTATTTGAAAAACACTTTAATTATCGCCAAGTATTGTGTCCCTAGAAAACACTCTGTTTTAATAATATAATGGGTAAACCTTTGAATAGATGCATTTGCCTAATGACAACCGTCATAATAACCCTTCACCTTAATAGGTCGTTCGTATGTATGTCCGTGTGACATACTATAAATGCTTGTAATAAGCTAACAAGACTGAATTAATTTTCTACTTTACTTAATGTTAGCGTGGAGGCGGCCAGCCTCAACATTCGTCGATTACTCGATCTGTCGTCCCATAGAAAGGTGTTAAAAGAGTGCGCATGTGTTTTGCGCACACATGTGCACTTTTCGATTACTTTAATTATTCCGGCGGCTTAGTTAATCTCCTCCATAATCGCCTTATATGGGCTTTCATACGATTTTCCGAATATGATTTTTAATTACAAGTAGCTGTTTATCTATCAGTATCTCTTGGTGTAAGACACCGCAGACACACATCACATCTGTTGCCCATGTAGATATCGTCCAAAGAATTTCCTCTCCAAACAAACCATTATCAAGTGCAGCACCGAATATTCCCTACTCCCATTTCTTAACCCAAGGTGGCGCTGTGAAATATAGCAGAGGATACTTTTTATAGACATCCGCACTTCACAGCTGCGAGAGTCTGCAGAGTTTCCCACGCCGTTTCCTTGCACGATACCGGACAGGTTTATTTTTCAGGTGTTAGGTATTTGCGGTGTACCATACCTTGGAGAGAGTATTTGAGAATCTGCGTACTTTGAAATGTAAAATTCTTGGAACATTTTTGGAGCTATTTGGCAAGTTTTTATGATATTTTAGGCTTTGAATGATATTTTTGTGACAAACTGCTTTATTTGATCAGAGAGACCAGAGCAGTGCAAATTTAATTTAATAACTGAAAATATATAAAAAGCGATACTTGGTGCCTTCGGCCAGATAACCATTAGACATTAGTATTACTCGTAGACACTACCTGATTGACCCTGCCCTTTTTTTATCACTCGAAAATAATGGGGTAAATATACCCCTTTTGTTTATTTAATTTGTCATACCACACGAAAAATAACCTATATCACTTTCTGAGATTCTAGTAATAACAGAAACAACAATTTGTTATGTTTCTTAAGTAAACATTTTCCTTAACACGTCATTATTTCGTCTATTTTCAGCCCAATCCTTTTCTCTTTTCCCTATTCTACTTACTAATTTTATCATAACCTGAAACGCGCAAAAGAATACAAAAATAAAGCCAAATCGTTTCTATTTCCGTCGATTCCACATCCCATACTAAACATTACAAAAGGTCAACGGCCTGTAACTGTCGAATTATAAAACGGACGATTTCAGATCATTGCCCGATATTTCAACCCTTGCTATTGTAGCTCTTATGTTTAGGTGTATAGGGTTGATATTGGCGTTGAATTTTGTTGGCTACTGTGCGCCAAATACAGTGACGGGTCCAGTGGAGCGATATATAATTCAGGGGGGTGTCAACGACAAGCCTGTTCACGCAGATTTAACAAACGCGAAGCATTTCAATTATTCTGTAGTAAACATTTGGCATGATGGCCTACTAATATTAGCGCTGCTGGGTTGGACAGGGTTTTACTTCACACTGGGTAGATTAAGCCATAACATGAACGGCCTATATACGTCCCACTGCTGGGCACAGGCCTCACCTCAACGATGAGGTGGAACGAGCCATACTCCAACACGCGGGCTCAGTGCGGATGGTTAGAGGGGTGTAAGGTTAGTGACCAACCTTAATGTCAGATGTTATCAAGCCTTAGGGTGGCTTGATAACATCTGACATTAAGGCCTCTGACTAAGCTTAAGACATCTAGCGACGTCAACCGGGACCAACTGCTTAACGTGCTTTCCAAAGCACGAAGATGCCCGAAATACATATCACTAAATTGCGGTCGGGGTGGTCACCCATCCTATTTCCGACCCGGCGTGTGTTGCTTCACAACAGCACTGTCACAACTGCGCCACCATATAAATAAACCATATAATAAAACCATAAACAGTTCTTTATTCCAATGACCCAAGGTTCTTTTGAATGGTCGTTATTTTGAATTTTGTTGAAATGGGTTTTATACAACTTGCAACTGAGCACCCAAATTTTCTTAACTTTGTATCTATGGACTGGGCTATTATGGTTCACCTAAAGTGACTCGTCTGAAATTGTTCTTCCTGCTTATTTGTTAACTGAATGATCACTCTTCCTAAAATGTTTATTCCTAAAGTTTTCATTCATACAATTTGTAGTACTACCGACGATGCTAACACTCATGTTTCTAAAAAAATTAATTCATTTATATAATAATATAAGTAATTTCAACTTCAACTGTTGTTTTGCATAACGCTTTTATACCGAAACTTAATTTCCATAGTGTTTTTGCTCATATTTATAAGGAAAGAAGGATTTTTCCAGTGTAACATAACATGACTGAATATACGTACATTGTAAAACATCTAAATAAGTTCCAGGTTTGATGCAAGCAGCATGCAAACAGGAAAGTCATTTTTAGTTGTATCCGTAGCAACCACCGTCTTACTAGTGGAGTGTAATGACTTCTTTTATCCAGGAAAAACTTAAGAAAACCTGTCATTTAGAGTCCATTCTAATGAATAAATTAAAACAGGAGAAAGAACCATAGCTGTCACTTTAATCACATCTACAAACAAAGCACAAAAGCGAACCATTCGTAATTCAAGAACCTCAGCCTTTCAGAGCAAAGGTCTTATTCCCCAAGGCTTCAGAGTAGGTATCGTTTTTAACAAAAACCTTCTCCCTGTAAAACAAAGAGACTGAACGTAACAGAGGACTTAATTCGACTTAATCCCGGTAAGAAAGCAGGCCCGGCAGGTGGACACACTAGACGTCGCAACGTGAGACGTGCGCCGACTATTGACTAAGGGTAGGGCCACGAAAATGGCGGTAAATTGATAATAAACATTTATTCAGCTGATTAGACTTATTTTGTAAGTATATACAAACAAATGAAATTAGAAATATAGATAAAAGCAGAACTATAATAAAACTTAGAACTGACAACAGTTGAAAATGGCATTACTTTGGAAAATAAAACTACGTACCAACTGTACAACTTCAATCTTTGCGTTTTCGTATTAGGAAACCACGCCACTTTTGAGCTAAATCACTAGATTAAGAGGAATATAAATAAAAAGAACGAAGAAAAAAATTAATAAAAAACAAGGAAAAGAAAAGAAAAAAGAAACCTAATAGCGATTGCTACACTTGCCGTCTGTCTGAAATAATATTTATACGTTTTCCTTTTTATTACCTTCCTAAATTCAGAAGTGTATGGGAGTTTTAACACCAAGGTGTTCTGTTTTATTTCGGCTGATAAGACAAAATATTCTCTGATAATCTTCTGTTAATATTTTTACTGTGTTTTTTTTTTATGTTCTTCAGTCGGTTATCTTCCTTTACCTACTTATGCTCCTATTTTGCTGTCTATAGTTTTTTAATATAGTTAGTTTTATCACCACTATAAATTTATTAGGTTAATTTTGTAATCATCTGCCTGGTAATTATTGTACGTCTGTGGACATAAATGTTCAAGTTTCCATAGTACTGAGTAAACATCTGCGTAAAAAGATTCTCGTCAGTCTTAGAATATGATTTCTGAATAACATCACAGAAAATAAAACACTATTACATTACCCAAACGCAAGGAAAATAAGACCTGAATTTCACTTTCGTTTCCTAGCAAAAGTCTCTCGGTATCTAAATTGACGGTTTATGTAAACAACGTGTCACGTACTCGTGAGAAGCTACGCAGAAATATCCGTTTGCGTATGAAAGTATTATTTTCAACATCATTTAGACAAGCGTTGTTATTACAAAACAGCAAAAGTTTTTAAGATTTTTGTGTCAGAAGCATATTAACTTACCTACCTGCCAATATGGATTATTATAGTATAGTAGTGTCATTTAAAACTAAAAGAGCTTTGCTACTGTACGTCTGTACAAAATCTTTCAAGTTATCAATTGTAGATAATTCAAAAAAAAACTTCACGTTATTCCGAAAATAATTGGAGTAGGTACTTTTACCAATCAAAACTTGAAGAACATCTTGAAATTAAAAAGATGTTGTTAGAAAAGTTTTGTTTTTGACAACCTTCCTTAGCAACTAGTACTGTTGTTTTTGTATAAAAAGTGTTTATCGCTGTTTTCCTGGCCCCTCTGGCTCTAAGGCCAACTTAACTCTGTCTAGGCAGCCTAGGCACCTGACTATTTAGCGCATGTTTGGTATCTGGTTCGTACGAGCATCTTACTGCTATTCATGACTTTGTTTAGTTCGCCTTGTACGAGAATTTGTACGAACTGTTTTTGCTAACTAGGTTTTTAAGAAAGGCGGTTTTGAAAAGTGTTTTTTAAAGTCATGTGTCTGGGAAGGTCAATACAAAATTGATCCTTTTTGTTATTAATTTCTAAGTTATTAGGAAACAAGGTTTTGTAGTAGGTAACAAAACTCAGTTCTCAAGTATCTTTCTGTGTTACCAGTAACAAATAGTTTCATTAGTAACGGTAACACATTCATTAAAATCAAAAATCAAAATGAAAAAGAGCTTTATTTAAATAGATCTTTTATAAAGTACATTTAAATCGTAAATACTTTTATCTTTGAATAGTAACGGTACATTTACGTTCCATCCAATTGTCACGTTAAAATATAATTGTCGGTTTAACAATTGCCAAACCAAATGAGCTCAAAAAAGAGAAAAAACCAACTGTCACCAACTCCCTAACTCGATTCAAATTAATCTTTTTAAGCACATTTTAAATCGACTTAGAAAACTTTCACGGCACGACCAAAACAATTTAACTCTTAGCTGGGGAAAAGTACGGAGCGATACAAAAAGACAGCTCAAGAGAGCTGACGCTAAGTGAATAACTGAATAGTTAAACTCTCATAATATTTACATAAACTAAACATTAGCTGTGGGGCGGAAATTACAGGCGACGGGCGGGTGAAGCCTGAAGTTTTACTTAGTGCGTTGAATTTACATCTAAGTTAGAACATATTAAGTAATAGACTATGAAGGAAGCTTTTTTATACATTAATGGGTAACAAAGCAACTGTTAAGTGCAACAATATGGATCATTCTCGAGTTTAACTCCCTTATTTTTATAAACGAACGCAATGCTAATGCATAGCTTAAGCAATTGACGTGATTAATCACTTACTCGCGAATGGCGGCAGCAACAAAAATGAAAGTGACAAAGCGATACTAAAGTTAACGTGTTGGTGAAGACCTGTTTAAGTTTTTATTATTGTAAATAGTTATAGCAAAAATAAAAAATAAAAAAATATTAACAAAACTTCAGAGTGTGAGCTCATACTTCATTTACAATCTAAGCGTTCTATGGGCCTACCGTTCGCACATTATGTCGCGCTCCTTCTCATCCCAAAATCATACAAATCACACGAGAAAAAACGTTTAAAAATTTTGGTTGCGGTGAGCATTTAGACTCTCTGAATAACTTTTTAAGTCCATTTCTATTTCCTCTACCATCCTCAGTTTAAAACGTGATAGCAAATGGAACACTTAAGCATTAAGATCGTTGTAAGAGTAGACAATATACCGAAGCACACAGGCAAGAAAGAGACAGAAATTCAATATCCGTATCAAAAAATCGTCCCAAATCGCTTCCCGTCGTACCCCTAATAATGTAACGGGAGACGAGACGAGCATATGCCTCATAGCAAATGAACCAAAAAATAAACGGAATACGTCGATGGGATACGGCCTTTGATGTTCGCCGCCGTCACTACATGACTGTGTGAATATGTAATGGAATTGGGGGTAAATGCCATGTAATGAGCCAAGGGTTTGTTAGGCTCTTAGCTCTGGCGTTACTTGACGATCGGACAAGGAAAAAAATGGACAGCTGCACTATTTTTGTTCGAAAGAAAACAAATTTAAGATAAGATAAGAAATACTTCATTGCACATAAAACAAATAAATTTACAGATGATAAAACATGAATATGTTGATGTACAATTTAGTTTTTTTTTCAGACGAATAACAGTGTACTGCATGAGTTTTGTTTTTAGTTTAAGTTATGAGTTAACAAATTCTGAATGATCACTTTCTCTCTGACTTCTTACCTAATCTTAAGGGCCAAGGCGGGCTATATAACATGACGAGGAGACCTAAGTATTCATTTCTTTATTCTTCATTGCACAAAATTACAAAAAAGTACAATTAGCGGACTTAATGCCAAGAGGCATTCTCTACTAGTCAACCGCAAGGCTCAACAGAGAGTTGGGTTGAGGCTGTGCAACTTGCTAGAAGAACAATAGTAGATTATGCCACAAGGGCTTAAAGAAGTGTATTATGTCCCGGGCGTGATATTGAACCCCGAGTATGAGGGATTCTACGGTTAACTCCCGAGCGGAGCGAGGGAGTTAAGGTTAGAATCCTGAATACGAGGGGTTCAAGACCGCCCAAGACAAATACACTTTTAAGCCCGCGATGCATACTCTACTTTTTATACTTTCTGCGAGGCAATCGAAATTAGTGGCTGAAAAAAGTAAGTGCTTAAATATTTATTTCAAATGAAAATAGGTAGGTAGGTAATTAAATATGAGAAATTAGGTATTTATCAAAAATTAAAAGTGATGTTAGAAACATATGACAGTTGTGCGAAGACATTGGAAAGATGAGTTACAATCTTTGGTACATTTATTTTATCAGCATAAGACTCAGGAGCTATTTGAGCGGTTGGCGCCTTTTTTCTTTCTCTGGCATCTATTTTGTTAGTGGCCAGTACGACATTCGAACTCAGAACTCATTGCACCTAAACATTTTTGACTACACGGTTGCATTCCAAATTCAAATCACTTTAATCCCTGGGGATTAATGAAATTCAGTACAACATTATGTCCCGGCTAGACCATAGGGCTATAATGACTTACTTTAGGACAGCTTTACATGACACATAATGTGGCATTGACGAGCAGGTAGTATAAAAAGATATTTAAATTATTTATAAAAATACGTACAATAAGGTCCTACATAAGATACACCTAAAATAACACAAATAAGTACATAATATGTAGATATTATGCTACATAAAATAAATATACAATGCATAATTTATTTTAATATTTACTATGTTATTATGTTGCCAAAATAATGTGTGTTGCTAATTCTCCAGCAGATTTTAAAACTCCTATTAAAGTAAGTAAAGTTTTCACAGGAAGTTAAAAAGCGTTATAAAAGTTTTACGTATGATTTATTTTTATCAAAAAAAAAAAACGAAACACGTCGATAGGGCCTTGAATTTGGTTCAAATTGATGGGTTTTGTAGACTCATAGCGCTGACATAACTAGATTATCTTGTACACTGATAAGACGGACAGCTAGAACATTTTTGTTGCTTAGTTTTAGAGAAAGGAATCAGATAACCAAGAACCCAAGTATAAGTAACTACCAAACTTTCGTTCGTAGAACAGAATATCTTTTGTTAAAGGCTGTTACTTTGGTTTATTTTGGCTACCATCCTTGAAACCTGAGGACCACGAAAAAAGATTCAGGTCAGGCATATAAGGTGACAAGCTTGCAACTCGGTTTTGACGACGAGCAATTTTTCTCCTGGAATAGATAGTGAAGCCTGTGAAACTGAATATCGTGCTAGGAAAGTTTAAGGAAAATTCGGTAATATTAGGGAAGAAATTTTTGAAAACTCCGACGTTCTCTAAGAGTATTTGTATAAGAAAAAAAATTTGTACCTAAAGCAACATTTCCATCATTTCGTGAATTTGTAGCTTTCCTCATATTTAAAAGCTTAGTTCCAGGCAGTGTACTAAAGATGTCAGAGGTTGACTGAGACTATAACAGTAAACATTTACGGAAGACCAGTGTCGCGGTCTCTGTAACGATTCCGCGGCACATGCTGAGTACGTGCCGTTTTGGTGCCACAATAATACGTATATGTTTTTTATGATGTTTACCTTTGCATTGTATTGTGTCACTAAATAAATTATTTTTCTTTATTTCTTTAAACGGAGCACTCAAAAGTCCACACTTCGCTGAGCGTATCCAAACCACTGATATCGGCGTTATATACTTAGGCTTCTACCAAAATATTAGATAGGTAGTTAGCTGGGTTTTTTGTGAAGAACGCAACGTGGTCCGGCCAATATTCGAACCCAGGACTTAATTAATCGCTGACTTGCAGTTTTCGAGCACACACTTACACTTTATTATGTTATGTCGGCTACTACACCAAGGGTCGCGGGTTCGATCCCCGCACAGTACAAACATTTGTGTGCATGAACATGTCTGTTTGTATTGGTCTGGGTGTTTCCTATGTATATTAAGTATGTATTTACAAAAGCAAAAGTATTTAAGTATGTTTATCCGTTGTCTAGTATCCATAATAACGGACTATAATTAGCCCACTTGGGACTAGATAGCGCTGTGTGGAATAATGTCCAAAGATATTTAAAGATATTTATAATTTTTAGCATCTTCCATGCAGTAGGTATACGGTTTTGAGAAAGGCGGGTTCGATTCCGCCTGAAGCCAAGACCGAATGTCTTTTTCTGATTTTTGGATCTTTAGTAGATACACTTAACTGCCTATTTATATCGTAAGTAATAGCATAACAGCTTGCTAAATGGCATTGCAAAGTTTACTGGTAATTACACATCCCACTAGCAAACTTCCGACGCAGCAAACTGTTGAAGTTGTTATAAGAAATTACGAACTAAACGTTTCAATTAATTTCCAAGATATCAGATAGGCCCCAGGAAATTTGCTGACTTGCCAGTCATTACGGGGGATGCGGTCAGCATTATTTATGATAATAACCTGGTAGAAGAAACCTGGTGGAAGTAGGGGGAGATGGGGAAACGATTATTGGAGTTTGAATATTGTTAGTATTTTTACCTTTGGAGGTGCCCGTGGCGCAGTTGTGACAGTGATCGGCGACGATCGCTGTTGTAATGCAACACACGCCAGGTCGGAAATGGGATGGCTGACCACCCCGACCGAAATTTAGTGATGTGTATTTCGGGCATCTCCGTTCTTCGGAAGGCACGTAAAGCAGTGGTCCCGGTTGACGTCGCTAGATGTCAGTCGTTAAGCTTAGTCAGAGGCCTTAGGGCGGCTTGATAACATCTGACATTAAGGTTGCTTACTAACCTTACACCCCTCCAACAATCCGCACTGAGCCCGCCTGTTGGAGTATACCTCGTTCCACCTCATAGTTGAGGTGAGGCCTGTGCCCAGCAGTGGGATGTATATGGTCGGTTAATGTTATGTATGTTATGTTTTACTTTTGCGTACTGACATTCAAAAGGCAGAAGTTACTGTCTATCTGTAATCTTCTTAACTATTAATTTTGAATCTTGATCAGATACTTTTTAAGTAATATTCATTTTGTATTTGTTTATTTCTAAAACGGTATTAAGTATTTTCGTCATTGCTGTTACTGAGACGTGTTTTCAGTTAATTTATTTGATAGTATGCTAGATGTTGCATTTTTTTATTTATCATCGATAAAACTTTTGAAACAAGTTACTTACTTAGAAAAAAAGAAATACCTACATTTCAAAACTTCAAACAAAGAGAGCAAAGATTGGGAAAAAACTTAGTACAAAGCTTATTATAATATTAGATATACATACGTCTTTTGTTTTATGTAGGTTTTAAGCATTGTATAAAGCTACAATGAGAGAAATTTCACTAACCAAGATAGTAAGTACCTATTCTAAAATTCATTTATTTTCGTTACCAAAAAGGTTTTCCTCTTAAAAATAGCGGTCATTTTCAAGGTAAAGTTATAAACTCCACGTGAGATTTCCCCCAAAATGGAATTTTCCAAGTTCTTCATGTTTATAAATCTGCACAAGTGCCAAAAGGTTTAAATTCCAAACTGGTGCCAATTCACTTCCTACTCGAATCTGGTGTTTGGAACACAAATATCGAATTAAGTTTAGTATAATTTAGCGTTTTTAGACAATCGCTTGGCAAGATTGCCGTTTGTGGTATTTTAATTACGAATTTAGAGATTTAGCTGATGGCCTGCAAATGATAATTAATTTGACGACCGTCTTGGTGTAATTGTTGAGAAGTCGGCTACTACACCAAGGGTTGCGGGTTCGATCCCCGCACAGTACAAACATTTGTATTGGTCTTGGTTTTCCTATGTATATTAAGTATGTGTTCTTTCATTACTTTACTCCGTGTTGTTCAATCCACGATCTCCTCCTTATCTCAGGGAATTGTTTCATTTTCAGCAGTCTGCCAGGAGTGATGTTATGCGTTCGAGTCGGAAACTTCTTCTATCATTCCCACCACATTCCTCTTCCTACTACACTGACTCATTCACTGTCCAATCCATTCGCCTGTGGAATTCCTTGCCTTTGCCCATCAGGCAAGCCCAGTCCTTACCGATTTTCAAGTCCCGAGTCAAAGCTTATTTCCTTTCACTGTGATCGCCCACTCCTTTTTTTTTTTCCTTTTGTTGTGCTGGTTGTTCGGTATGCTGCGTAATCCTTGTCAATTGAATTTATGTATATATGTATGGTATATGTACGTTTATTATAAAATATTAATGATATGTATGTATATTTTCGTATTAACTTAATTACTTATGTATCTGTAGTGTTTAGTTCGTATCTTCTGACCTTATTCCTTGTATTTTATTTATTTTATTATTATAGGAAAATACTGTCCTCTACTATTTTAGCTCACCCACATTTATTTTATTCACTTACGATCCTCTACCTGAAGGTTGTCTGGAAGAGATCGCTCTCTAGCGATAAGACCGCCTAAATTGTACATTGTTCTCATTGTTGTTGTGTTATTTGCTTGAAATGTAATGTTTTTGTACAATAAAGAATATCTATCTATCTATCTATCTATCTATGTATTTACAAAAGATAAAGTGTTTAAGTATGTTTATCCGTTGTCTAGTATCCCATAAAAACTGGCTATGATTAGCTCACTTGGGGCTAGATGGCACTGTGTGGAATAATGTCCAGAGATATTTATTTATTTTACTCCTTTTGTGATAGTTACTTATAGGAATAAATTATTATACTTACTTCTCACGTAATATTTTCAAAAGACTCTGAGATACTCGCGGATTAAACCTTAAAATTGAATAGTTAATAATTGTTATTGATTGTTGTTTGAACATTGACGTTGGCCATGGCCCTCTCTTACTTAGAAGACATTCTTTCTAGGGAGGTTAAAAATAAATTGTAAAAATTTGTTTTAGAAAAAAAACAACTTCGCATAGAGAGTCAACTTTGGAAACGTCGGAAAACTTTGAAGTTTGAATTCAGTGTTATTATGAATATTCTTTCCTTCAAATTAGGCTGGTTAACAAAAAAACATCCTACATGACTTCCACGGTAACGACTCGCGAAACAAAGAAAGTATTTACCTTTTAAAATTAATTCCTGGAACCTAGACGGCGGCCAACTAAAAATAATATATTCCGAGAGCAAAAAATACATGTGCTATACAATGAATCTGCGAAAACCTGGTGGTCAGTAAAAATAGAATTGTTAGCTGAATCGTCATGAGTATTAAGGGTTCAGTACAGTTTTTGTTCCAGTTTCCAAAAGATGGAAATTGAAAATTGAGACAATATTGTTATTTACCTCCTTTTTTTTTAGTAGGGGAAATGCCTTGAGCATACCCGTCCACCGGGGGACAGACGGGTTATGTCGGACTCTCGGAAAAGGTGGGTATCCCAGTGGCCTCACCGACTAACTAAGACCTGAGTTTTCTTCGCTTCCCGGTGGTTCACCCTGCCACCGGTACTAAGCCCTCTTGCCACGCCAAGGCTAGAACTCATGAGGAGGGTTATTTACCCCTAATTGAAATAAATTCCAAAAACTACAATGTCCAAACTGACGTGGAACGCTCTTCTAGCGCATTTGTTTCCTTCTTCCTACAGTCCCGGGTTTTTTAAGCGTGGCGTGAAAAAGCATTATTGCAGGCCTTCAAAATGAGATTGACCAGCAAAGTAGTTGCCCATTACTGTGCTTGTCAACCCCATATCTGGACCTCACGGCTACTTCCCATCAGGTGGAGTGAGGTCATCTTGAAGACCACTATAAAAAAAATGTTACTGTTAGTCTGTGGAACCCCAAAAAATGCAATACATTATTTATTTGGCCGGTGATGTATAATACATTACGCTGCTAGTTTTAGTTTGATCCAGAACTCACAAGGGATGGAAGGGGCACGTTATAGTTTGTTTAAAATAATTTATTGCCCTGAACATTTTGGAAGCAGCTGTAGCATCAGTTTTGTCTGCTTTATTTCACGAACAAGGTAGATCAAATGAATTAAATAATCATAATTCAAATTTTACTTGAATAAAATAACGAAAAAAGTATAATTGGACAAAGGACACTAAAGAAAGCTTGTACCATAGTATACAAGATAACGGAAAAACATACTTAAATAGTTTTTTTGCTAACACATAATCACATAACGTACATAGAAAACATACAGACGAATACAAACAGACATGTTCATGCACACAAATGTTTGCACGGGGCAAGCCACGAACCCGCGACCTCCATGAGGTCGTGAAATTAACTTCTTATTTTGAAATACACATCCATACGTGCATGAGCAAACGAACGCCCCTTATTATTTTTCTTGAACGCCTGAATAGATGATGTAGTCTGAGGTACACTGATTGTTGCCGTCATGGTGAACAAAACATTCAGAAGCCCACATTATGCCTTGCTAACTTTTGGACGCACCAACTGCCATTACTCGGGTTTCAAATCGGTGTTTTCCTTCACCGTAGAGTCAGTAAATGGTACAATTAATGGAAAGTAGGTGTTTCGGACAGTCTGGATCCCCGAACGACACGGGTTACACGCCAGGGAGTTAATCCACTGGGCCACGACGCTCTCTGAACTAAAAATAGTAAAGATGAACTGAAAAAGCTGTTTAAAGTTTGTCAATGAAGTGAAACTATATACTCACTACAAGCAATCTTATTTCCAACACAAGTGCAAGTCATGACGTTAAATTGCTTAGACCAACTAAGGCTGTTAGACAAAGTTCCATGGCGAATTCTATCGATCAGCCAAACGCAGTGATATTTTAATAAAAAGACGTAGTTAGGTTATGTCAGTACTGACGCGAAGAGAAAAATTGCCCACGGGGTACGACTTAATTCGGCTGTGTTAACGTGTGAACAAGATAGTATGATTATTTACTAGAGCGTAAACGCGACAGATACATATTGCGCAGTGTCGTCTCAAACTGTCCACACTGTCAATGCTTTGCTCAGGTGCACGAAAAGTTCTGATTTCGTGTGCCACTTTTTTAGCACGAGTAACCTATCTAATCTAAATCAGCCCGTTCCGTCCCACTGCAGGGCAAAGGCCTCCCCTCCGAATCTCCATCCCACACGATCTGAGGCCAATGTCGGCCAATCTCTCTCACAGGAATCAAATTCGTCGCGCCACCTTCTCCTAGGCCTAACCTAAGTAACCTATCTACGTTTTTTCATTATAATATCATTAAGCGAACGTATTTAACTACAGCAGATACATCACTAGCATAGCTCAGACGCAAGTGAGTTCGCGTTAATCCGAGGTGTTGAATTGTGAAACACTATTAAGGACCGTGTGCAAGCGTGTTTAATTCAGATTTTAATTAATTTCGTCTATTTTAAGTGAGTCTGTTACTTTTGCCTTTTCACCATCCATTTTTAGTCACTTATTTTATCATTTTGTTTCATATTACACTTCTTTAACTGAAGCTATATTTTATAGAATAGGAAGAGCATTGACTTCTTAAATTCAATCTCTGTAATGTTTTTCGTAAAATAAGGCATAATAATACGAATTTGTCTATTAATGAAAAAAACATTGACTTCGACATTGATGGCATCGTATATGAATTAACGTTACGGTTAAAGTAATAATTAATAACACAAAATACGTCTGCCGTGGCGCAGTTGTGACAGTGATCGGCGACGATCGCTGTTGTAAAGCAACGCACGCCGGGTCGGAAATGGGATGGGTGACCACACCGACCGAAATTTAGTGATGTGTATTTCGGGCATCTCCGTGCTTCGGAAGATGTCAGAGTGGCTTGATAATATCTGACATTAAGGTTGCTCACTAACCTTGCACCCCTCCAACAATCCGCACTGAGCCCGCGTGTTCCTGATGTTGTTATTTTTACAAATGCATCCAAACGAAGGCAGGGTAACAAGATATCTTCAAAATCCTGAAACTTCCAGAAACGTTATGTAAGGCTGGTCCTACTTTAATATTGGCTTACAAAAGACGCTATCCATCAAATTTGTTCAACAGCGACAAAACGCTCAAGTCTTCAGTTATGTAACGCCAACTTTAGTAAGGATATTGGAAAAAAAGAGAAAATTAGACCAACTTCTCCACATACTTAATACTAGGAAAAAGAATTGGCAATTTGAAACACTGACATAATCAAATATTTTGATAGTTAATGCAAATTAAGTCTGTCTAAATAATTTAAACAAACGTCAACATTTTATTGGATGTCATAAAAAGTCGCAAGGTTTCGGTGGTTGCAGGCCGCCTACAACCGGCCGCTCTGGAAATTTATGGAGAGGCCTATGTTCAGCAGTGGATGTCATGTGACCGATGATGATGATTTTTTATTTTCATTTTTTATTGCTCCCTTTTCCTCTACTCTGTTCAGCGAGAATATTGTGCCAATGTCTAGAAGTTTTTTTCTAAAGATAGGAAAGATAGGATAGTTTTTTTTTGTTAGCATGTTAAAAATTAAATCCTGGTATCATGGAATGAATAGAAGTCGCTGAATCGCCGGCAAGTCAGATAGACATTGAATGTCATTTTTTTTTCAGGTTATGTTGGATTTGTTTTTCGGTCACGCTTTTAAAACAAGTGCTTAATTTGGCACTTTTTATTTATTTATTTATAATTATATTATATACTGACTTACAGTTTCCCAAATCGTCAGTATGTTTATTTCACATGTCAAACTTAATACTAAATTTCGAAAAATAAGATAACAATAAAAAATAATAAACAATAATACAAAATGTCAAATCAATAAAAAAATTAAACATAAAAACAAAGTCAAATTAATAGGATAGAATTCATTGGATAATAAGCAGTGATTTACATTCATAATTAATAAATTAACAATATTATTATAGAATACAATTCACATAATGGTTGTTTAGCAATGTCAACGGCTAATGTAGCAAGTCATAAAACCTGGTCAAAGTCCCAATGGTGGCTTGATAACATCTGACAATAAGGAAAGTCGCTAGCCTTTAAATTATTATCTTCAACAATTCTCTCTAAGTCCATGCCATCCAAAGCCTATGCCCATCAGTGGGTCGTAAAGGCGTCCTTAGTTCAGTAAATTGTTTTACAAGCTTGCAATTAAGTTCCTTAAAGCTGTTAAGTAAATGCAACTCTACGTACCTCCCAGCGGGGTTGAAAGCCAATTATTTCAGTTGCTGCCTCGCGTTCCCAAGACGCAGGCTGAACTGCTGAACAGGTGGCGACATGCTCCAAGTGTGTTAATTAGACGAACTTTATCTTTGCTAAGCAGCGATGATGCAGTGAAACGCGACGTAGGCGCTGAGACACACTGATGTCCTGCTGAGTGAACATAAGCTTTTTCTAGAATTTTTGTTTGCTTCACTACAAGAATGTGGCTTTATCAAAGACTAGCGGCCGCCCGCGACTTCGTCTGCGTGGACTTGAGTTAAAAAAAAAATATAATTTTAAAAATTGTAGCCTATGTCTCATTCAGATGCATAAAGCTATATTACCGTAGAGTTGCATTTGAATCCATCTAGTAGTTTCTACGTGTAAAAGATGGAGTCAATTTCCCGTTTTCCCAATATCACCCTTCACTGCTCTGCTCCTATTGATCGTAGCGTAATGAAGTAGCGTTGAGTAGTTTTTGTTTCTATAACGAATATACAGCAGACAGACAAAACTTTTACTGATTGCATTTTTGGCATCAGTAGCGATCCCTAATTAACCCTTGATAATTATTTTTTGAATATATTTCATGTACAGAATTGGCCTCTCTACAGATTTATAATAAGTATAGATAGTAAAGATACATTCCATACACACACACACACACTCTTAACACATCTGTATCAAAAAGCGGCAACAGTCTATATGCCTCTGACTAACCCATTTGAGATATAGCTCTGAGTGTGCCTATGTTATGTGAAAAATATCTATTTTGCTTTTGATCCATGCGGTGCTCATGGCGTAGTTGTGCCAGCGGATTGGCAACATTTACCGTTGTAAAGCAACACTCTCCGTGCCCGGTCGAAAATTATTGAAATATGTTTTTAACATCTTCGTGCTTTGGAAGACACGTTGGTCCCGGTTGGCGTGACTAGATGTGAGTCGTTGAGCGTAGTTGAAGGCCACGGAGCGGCTTTATAACAACTGACAGCAAAGTATATCACTGACCTTACACGGCTCCAACAATTCGCACTGCGCCCGTTTGTTGGAGTAGAGCTCGCGTCACATCATAGTTGAAACTCACGACTGTTATGTTGTATGGTCAAGTGGTTCGTGTGTATCGCCAGCAGTAACACAAGCCCGGCTAAAACCCTCGTGCAAGAAGAGGGAAGCTGATTCGGATTAAAGTTCGAATATGTACGGCGACAGTACAGCTACTGTCGGGTTTCGCCGACTCGAACTTAGCTTAGCACTGTCAGGACTTTGTATGAAAAATGTAGACGGATCAGAATTCGGACTATGTGTGTGTACACCCAGGGTGTATGGTTTCTTGGCAAGTCTGGAATAGATTATGCTCTTTAGAAATGCAGTTAGTCATAGGTGGTACGCATTTATCCATAGTTTGCTTAGGTAATTGAAGGCAAGTGACAGACTGCCATTTCCCAGTAACGTTTTAAACCGAGGTCCGAGGTGCAAGAAGGTCAAGGTGTCAAAACAATCAGCGGCTATAAAATTGCTGACAATAATTACGACTGTTATGCCAATATAGAAAAACAACCGATAGTATTGATTCCTGCCATTAAATAATAAATGAAATCTTTAAAATTATTGTAAATTAAGTACTGGTGCCAATCCTGATTTGTCCTGGTTGACAATTGATAGGATTTAGTAAAAATTGACTAGCATGCCGATTAGTTTGGCTATTTTCCATTTTATCGATAACGAATTGAATAGGTACATCGCGCACCATCACTACTGCACGTAAAAAAAAACTTGTTTGACAGATTCAAAATTGAGATATTATTTTAGAACTATTTTGAATAGAAAATTGGCACGGTAACCTTCTACATTACGCCATGAAACCCAACTATCAATTTGTGGGCAACTTTATAATAATAAAAAAATAAAAATAATAATAATTGGCTGTGAAATGCAATAACAAATTGAGTATTGAGTATTAATATCGAAGCTTTAAAAGAGTGATGGCGATAGCTACAAGTTTTTATGTATTTTAAGTGCTGCTGAAAATAGAAGTTAGTAATTTTCCAATCAAATTTTTAATACGACCAATACCCGTGAGAGAGTGACCTGATTTTATCATGTAAATTCAATGAAATTAATCTGATTTAAATGATTTTACACATTAACAAGCCTATTCCGACCTCGTTTTACAAATCACAGAATTTAATACCCGTATCAATAAGAATTAATTAGCCTCAACGCAACTGAAATGTGCCATGAGTTCCTCCGTTTGTTTGTGATAAAAAGCGTTCCTTTTTGTATATCACTGATTTTGCATTAATCTTCCAGTTATTCTAAAAAAATATTTGTAAAATTTTTTTTTTTTTTTAGGAACAATACCAAGAGTATATAATCGCAGTATAGAAGTTCACCACGTCATTAGTGTTGTAGTAATTATGAATTACGTCAAAAGTGTTGTATCAATTATGAATTAAAAGAATTCGATTTTCGTTAAAAAAACATTCACGTCCTTTTTGAATTGTAATCTATATGATACACGTCCTTTGTCATTCAAAAATACAGTAATAGCCTCTAAAAAAACAATGTAAATTGCATTCAAAGTAGGCTTTAATGACAACGTTAAGCCGTCACCTGCTCCGGACGAGGAAACAATAATACAAATTAAAAAAGAGATGATTCAACTGAACTGTAAAGTTTTCATTACACAAATTAACTCCGGGCTACTATGAATTTTAAATTAAAAATCTTCGTTCGTTAAAATCCGATTACACGACAAAACTTCGCTCTCCAAAAGCATACTCCATAAAGTACATATTTAATAATGGCGCCCTGTTCTTTTGCTGGCATTTTTTTTAAATTAAACATTTTATTATGAAAACCGTGTGTTGCGAGGAGTTGATGAAATTTGCATTCATTAGTTGAGTAGCTACCAGTCAGCAGCGGCGTACAAAATGTCAACTGGTTTTTCTTTTAAAGCGCTTATGATATTAATGCTGGCCATTTTTATTTTGTTCATTAAAATAAGAGCTGTTTTTATCACGGCTCCGATAGACGTAGCCACAGTATAATCTTACAGTAAGCTATCTACATACAAACGTGCCACTCTCGGTTTGAATGTGAGCGTGCGCGTCGCGCGCCGTGTCGCGATATCACGCACACGCAATTTCACGCACACGCTAGCATAAAATAGGGAGGCATAGGGAGGCGGCAGTACGGACGGTCTGTGCCGCGTGTCTGTGTGCACGCTAGGCTAATAACTCGGCGGGCGGCCTTAGATAGCCTACTGTATGGTTTATACTGTGACGTAGCCTTCGGTTCGGCGCAATTTTTTAATACGGCCAGTCGAGTTTTTTGAACGGACGCGTTCTTTTTTTGTTGGAAATGAATTTGCGTCGGTGAAGCGTTTTATTAAACTATTTGACGTACACTGTATTTAAACTAAACGGTTTGTAATTGAGTAGTTAGGTTCTGTGATGTATTGGTAGGTTTGGAAGTTAGTAAAGAGCTGAAGCTGTAACTTTGAAAAATGTTAAGTTGATACCGATCATACGTAGACTTAAATAGTCTAGTCTACGAGTATAAGCCTATTTTTTTCATAAATGCTTCGTATCATTTATGAAAAAATAAGGGTTATAACTTGAATTTGTATGTTAGGTTCATCATGATAATCCATTTGCGATAAAACGTGCACGTCTACGTTTAAGTTCGAGCACAAAGATAATTTTGTTTCACTGACCTGTTTCCCGAAAACCTTCGTTAGACGAAAGAATCAGGTATTTAATTAGCGCTCTTTGCTAACTGTGAATAGGTATTTAGACTATTTAGCGCTGTATCTAGGGCACTTACACATGCGATATCGATTTCTTAACTACACGCTAACAGCTGTTTAATCATCTCTGCTCGATCATAGAAACTTCTTACGCCTATATTACAAACTACGAGGTGAGTTATCCATCATAAGGCAATTTTTCAAAGATGTTGCAGACGAAACGCCAACCAAATAGCTTATAATTATTTCCACCCATAAAAAGAAAATTGTTACTCTAGAGGAGTTTTTTCTTTATTATTTTATTTAAAATGGGTTTGCGTTTGACCTCAGACTCACCTGATGGTAAGCGATGACGAGGTCGTAGGTGGAACACGCTTACCCAGAAAATGCCTATTCACTCTTGCCTTGAAGACACCAAGGTTGTATGTATCCGGAAACACAGACGGAGGGAGTGCATTCCACTCCCTAGCGGTGCGGACCAGAAAGGAAGCACCAAACCGCTTAGTTCGGACCGCTGGAAAGTCGACCACATGGGGGTGAAGGCCCTCACGGCTTCTAGTGGTCCGGTGGTAGAAAGTGGAGGGTGGGATCAGGTCATGAAGTTCCTGCGAATAATTTTAAATTTTACAAATTTTCGTCACTACTGCTTACAATACTACTAAGCCTGTGGCTACAAAACTTCCTAAGCCATCCAAAACTAGGTCTAGGCTAAACCCTAACCCAAAATTCTGCCACAAGCGGCCAGTTAAACAATCCCGAAACTAATTTAATATTAGACACCGCCAACTCAAAACGTATTTCCTCCGTCTTTGTCTCGAATTATATGTTAATTCGGAGCTGAGATATTCGGAAGGGACAATGTTGCCCCAATATTCCGCGGTGACATCTTGGACGAACTCGCAAACTTGATTATGAGAGGGGGAAATGCATCTAGTTGGTGACGTAGCTACATTGTGTCCGAGGTCTTTGTGCCTGCTGGTTCATAAGGGTATTTACTTAGAAGCGCAGATTATATTAACTGGATATGTCTTCCAAAGTTAAACAACCTTCCTAGCGTTGTGTGTGTATTCGTGCGCGCGTTTGTATGTGTGAATGAGTGTTAGCCTGCCTCACCTCTACTATTCCGAAGTGGTGCTAGCCAGACTTAACCAGCGGGCTCAGAACGGATTGTTAAAGTAGTGAACATAGGGCTAGCGACGGACACTGTCAGAGGCTGACAGTTTTTTTTTAAAATTTAACATAATGTACATAAAATATAGAATATTATTAAGCTAGCAAATTACTCAAAAACGCTGTCTAATTAGCTGTTCATTAAGGTATCATGATCATTGCCTGTTGAAAAGCATGCTTAGCCAGTTTTACAGAGTAGCTGAGATGTGTGTCTCATACATTGAAATACGACGTATGTCAAAATATCATTTTCTGTGTGTCATATCTTGACAGTTCAGGCACAGTATAAACATACAGTAGAACATCTACATACAAACGTGCCGATCTCTGTTTGAATGTGTGCGTGCGCGTCGCGCGCCGTGTCCGATTTCACGCACACGCTAGCATAAAATAGGGAGGCATAAGGTGGCGGCAGTACGGACGGGCTGTTGTGCCGCGTGTCTGGGTAACTCGGCGGGCGGCCTTAGATAACCTACTGTATGTTTATACTGTGCTTCAGGATAAGGAGGGTATCCGATACTTTTTTGCCACCAGATGGCGCTTGTAAAACCATTATTAGCTTGATAGCTGTTTGGACTGCCTATGAAGCGCCGCCTGGCTAAAAAGTATAGAAAATCATCATTATGCTAAACTTGATACTTGTGTCTACACTTTTTCTGCCACCAGACGGTGCTTCGTATGCGTTTCATTATGGCAAAAATGTTGTTTCAAACACCGCTCTAACATCTCAGCTTTAACTCCTCTGGTATAAAATGGACCTTACCCTTACGTATTAAGCGTGAGATATTACTCCGCTGTACCACCACTAAGACAAAAACACAACCCTAGCTCGAGATAGCAAATTTGATTATGAAAGATGGTCGGAAATGCATCAAGTTGACTTTAGTTACACTGCCCGTTGGAGGACTTTGAGCTTTGTAGTGTGTTGGTATATTCTTGAGAGGGTTTACTTTGAGCTACGATGGAAACTAGTGTGATTACTGACTTAAATGTAGATTAATTAATCTGATTGCCAGTTAACGTGAGATTAGCGCGTTTTGCCCGTCTTTTGTGAACAACAACTGTGGCAAACAAGGCTAGACCGAATGGTATTGACAAACAAAATTATGTTTATTCCATCCTGTTTCTTTGACAGGTACTCAACCACTCAGGAACATTTTAAAATATGTTTTGTTTGTGAAATCCATAAAAATCAGTATAGGAGTTATCAGGTAATAAGTATTGAAACTAACCCAACTGGGTTGTATAAATATTAATTTCGGTCCTAAAGAGCCAACAGAGAATAAATGATTCATTGAATACAACGGCAGCGCTCAGGGTGAAAAGGTCATGGGTCATGTGTGACTGTAATGAAGAATTTGATACATGAGTTCATAAAAATAAGTCACCGTTCAAAAAGTAGGAGGTGAAGTGAAGATTATCTTACACTTCAACACCTCCTAACAATATCTCGTGGCTTTGCGTTGAGAAACACAACTACACAAAAGATGGTTAGATCTGCTTCGAAGATCTCTCAAGACTTTACATAAAATATGCCACTCGCATTTATTCCTCACTTTGTAACTCCTCCATCTCAACACTTGCAAGAAAATACGCCAATATGCAGGTTCTATCGAAATTCGCACTTTACAACGAGGGCTGTTCAAAAGCGGCATTGTTGTCGGAGCATACAAAAAGAGTAATGCACAGTCATTCGTCTCGATCGAAAATTTCATTTGTTGGCACGGAACACTGGAGTAGAAACGCTTTGTGTCCCATCTGATGGATGTAAAGATGCTGGATGCGGCAGAATTCTTGCTCTGTTCTTGCCAATTACTTTAAATTGTTGACCCAAGAAAAAGAGAAATAAGACCCATCAGAGACCATGTATTTGCTTTGACACGTTGGTGTATCTCAAAACCCTTAACTGTACCTTGATATTGAACTGGCTGTCACGACAGGCAGTTATTCCATCTGGTTGGTTATGTCTCATCATCATTAGCAGCCGCAAGAAGTCCACTGCTGAACATAGGCCTCCCCCATTGATTTCCAGAGCGCCCGGTTGCGTGCGGCCTGCATCCACCGGGATCCCGCGACTTTTATGGTTATGTCTATCCCGTCTTATTAAGCAGGTATAAAGTTCAGATATTTTTTGGGAAAATCTTTATTTTTTCGTTCGGGACAAAACCAACAAACCAAAAATCATTCAAATCGGTACAGTAGTTCTCGAGTCACAAGTATTTTAACAAGCCCGACTTTGTTTCATAAATATATAATACTAGCGGCAGCCCGCGACTTCGTCCGCGTGGACTAAGGTTTTTTTTTTTTAACATATCTTCATAAATTATAGCATAATTATGTCCTACGCCATGAAGAAGTGGCTATTGAGAGACTTGTGGTCCAGGGAAAGGTTGAGGGTACCAGGCCACGAGGTAAATCACCAATGAGATGGACTGACCAGATAAAAGCCGCAGTGTAAGACTCATCATCTCTGTATGAATGCACGAGCAGGACAGCCATCAGAGGGAAGTGGCGGCGTGTTGTGAAGCTTGCCACCAACGCTTGAAGTGATGACCACGATCACTCTGTCAAGAGTGATACCGACAAAGAAGAAGAAGAGATGTCCTATTCAGATGCAAAAGCTTTATTAATGTCAAGTTTCATTAAAATCCATCTAGTAGATTTTACGTTAAAGAGCAACACGGCACATCCACACATACAAACTTTCGTATTTATAATATTAGTGGGATAGGATAGTCAGATTTCACCACTCTGAAAAGTAACAAATGTCTGATGCCGCCTGTTCTCAACCAGTCGAAGATAATTAATTTCCCCAGGTACATCCAGTTCTTACAGCTATCCACGTCACCGATTTATCACGTGTATTTCAACAGAATAGTTTTTGTCAAACTTGTCTTTGTATTCGTATTTGTAACGGTAAATTGATGAGAAGTTTCCCCGGTAACTTTCTTGTCTGTTGTCTAATTTGATCACTGGCCTGTAAAGAGATAAACTTGGAACTTGTTCAGGAGTTTTAAGTGTACTTACATTAGTTGTAATGAAGGAGAGGGGAGGGTTGTAAGACGGCAATGGCTTCTTTTGCTAGGTAGATATAGTTTTGGGTGGCGTAAATTGAAACTGAGACCTGTATACCTACAGGAATGTCTTGTGTTTTATTTATATTATTTTTATTTCATTTATTTATTTAAGATCACCAACAAGTTAACACTAACAATAAGCTGAAGTTAAACATTTTAAATTGTAAGCATGCTAAGTATAAACTTAATTATAGGTGACGACAGCATGCATGACGATAACAGCAATACTTAAAAAATATTTATATATTTTATTAAGAATTTTGTCAAGTTGTTATGTTGTGTGAAGCTGCATTCATAGCAACTCATAAGTAAGGCAATAATTGTTCCTTGCGACATAGATAGACGATTTGGGTGAAATTAGGTTGATAGGGATGAAGCATTCTACAACTTGATAATAATACGTTCAAGGCTCTTTTGACTTTCATGCATATTTTAGAGGACAATGTTTCTCTTAATTAACTTTGACCTGTTTAAATATGTCTAAAACCTACTTGTACGTTTATTATTGAACAGATACAGGAACCAGAACACATGAATAAACTGTGTGAACCTTCGATAACGTTACATTGATTGGATGAAATAAATGAGATGAGATTGTTTTTTGAAAACTTGGTTCTTTGATATACAATAACCCACAGTTTTCTCCAGTTTACAATTTATGTCAGTCATGAATTCAATATATTGAAATGTGTGCTTTTAAAATTGAATATTATTATATTGTTCCCTCCAATTAAAATCAAATTAGCAAGAACCTGTTTTACCTCATAATTTATTAAGAAACCAAACTAACTCTAAATTCAAATTACATGGTTGATAACTATAATTTATTATACAAATTATAATACATAAATCCGACGAACAAGGCCTTCGTTTGCACTCGCGTGATTTAGTGTTGAACTTTATTAATTACAATCCGTTCGTAGCGTGACATATGGGGGTTAATTCAATTATGAGGGGGGATGTATGACTAGTATATTATAGATAACTAATTAGATTTGATGCTCTACGTCGACGATAATTGAGGAAATTGCTGACTGTATTCTAATTAGTGGCAGTGGCTGAGTAGTGATTCTGGAGATATATTCTACTTAGTATCCTATTGTACTTATTATAATAAATCATTAGGCGGTTACAAATATATGAAAATCTAGATTTTTGGTCATTTAAGGCATTAAACACACATACTTAAAAGTTACTGATATTCAAGGACATGCATTTGTATTTTGTTTTACTAGTTACGAATGGCATAAAATAGTCCGAGTCACGCTGATAGTTGCCAAGATGGTGAAAGGAACATTCAGAAGCCCACTTTTTTTTCTGTGAATCATAAACTAAGGTGAACCTATTATGACGTGTGCGGATTGCTTACTTATATTCTTACAAAAAATGGGTGATAAGTCGGGTACTTTTAAAAACGTTATGAGAGTGAATCTATTGATGCCAAAATCATCAAGATTTGGTTCCTAAGTTTCATAAACATAAACTTTATTATGACGTTTCATATAATGATATGGAGATCAAAATAAGATTAGTATTGAAATAATAGAAACAGCTTAGCGACTTAGCTCTTAATCTAAAAACAACGCGAACTTCCAACGCGTCAAAACGTTTAATTAAACATCGTGACTTAATTAGTTTCCGAACAAGCCGGCAAGTTGGAACTAGAAGAAAAACTTAGGTATGGTGCTAAAGTGATTAATCTACCGTTTTTGTTTTTGTACGTAAACTAAAGACGTCTGGAAGTATTTCCATTAAGAAAATAATTATCTTTGTTACTCTGTGATATTTTTTAAAGTAAATCAGTTGTCTCGACACACGTCGTTCTATCAATTGCATTGAAAGAAAGAAAGAGAAATCGTTTTTTTTAGTGACAAAATACAAAAAATTAAAATGACATTGGACTATGTGTGACAAAAAAAAAATAACAGCCAACAAAATGTGCATAGAGCCTCGTTTGACAGGTAGCACGGAACATTTTGTGAAGTCTCACTAATATTATAAGTGCGAAAGTTTGTATGTGTGGATGGACGTATGTGCCATGTTGCTCTTTTTTTTAAAAACACCAATTTGGTATAACTTTGCATTATGCAGTAACCTGTATCATAAAGGACCAATTTTGTCAAGATCATTTTCATAAACGCAACATTAATAAAGCGCCTGTTTAATAAAATTCCTACGCGCTCCATCCAAACACTGGGGACGTGACTTCACAACACATGACACGTTTTAATGAAGCTGTTTTGGACAACTCCTGAAATATTTTTTGTAACTTGTAATATCTCGGGAAGTATTTACGACACTGAAATGAATATTTCGCGATCTTCGTATCCGTAAATTACCGTCCTTCAGTAAGTAACAAATCATACAGTCACTGGTCAATTTGAGGTTGTTCCGCCGTACGATAATGCAGCCTCTAGTCTAGGCAAATATTATAGTAGACCTATTTGTTCAGAAGCTGCATTTCCACCGGATCTGTACAGGCAGTGCCCCAAGAAATGTATCCAGGCACAATCGCTAATTTAAAGTTCTACTAGGCCACAAACCATTCGAAAAATTTAAATTCCATTTTGTATTGATTTAATTTTGTAAATAAATCGGTACAAAATGAATTTAATTTTTAGTAAAACTTTAAATTAGCGAATGTCCCCGGATATCAAAGATGTGTTGCAAACGCTATCTAGCTAAGCGGCAAAGTTGTTCAGCTATAATGTGTGTCATCATCATCATCATATCAGCCGAACGACGCCCACTGCTGGGCATAGGCCTCCCCCAAAGATCTCCACAACGATCGGTCCTGCGCTGTCCGCATCCAGCGGCTTCCCGCGACCTTGGCCAGATCGTCGGTCCACCTTGTGGAGGGCCTGCCCACGGAACGTCGTCCGGTACGCGGTCGCCATTCGAGAACCTTTCCGCCCCAACGGCCATCGGTTCTCCGCGCTATGTGTCCCGCCCACTGCCACTTCAGCGATGCAATCCTTCGAGCGATGTCGGTTGTCTTAGTTCTCCTGCGGATCTCGTCATTTCTGATTCGATCAAGCAGGGAAATACCAACATCGCTCTCTCCATTGCTCGCTGGGTGACTTTGAGCCTTCTTATGAGACCCATAGTAAACGACCACGTCTCACTCCCATATGTCATTACTGGCAACACACACTGGTCTAAGACTTTCGTCTTGAGACACTGAGGTATTTCGGACGCGAAAATATGCCGGAGCTTCCCGAACGCTGCCCATCCCAGCTGGATTCGACGAGAGATCTCTTTCTCGAAGTTGGACTTACCTAACTGGACTGCCTGTCCCAGGTTAACATAGTGGTCAACAACTTCGAGTGTAATGTTCCCAACGTTAACTGGAGCAGGTGCAACATGGGCATTGAACATGATTTTCGTCTTGTCCATGTTCATCCTAAGACCCACTCTTTGAGAAGCATTACCGAGATCTTTGAGCATTATGTTCAGGTCTTCCAAGGTCTCAGCCATAAGAACTACATCATCGGCGAATCGTAGGTGTGTTAGGTACTCGCCATTGATGTTGATGCCGCGTCCTTTCCAGTCCAGAAGCTTGAAAATATCCTCCAACGCAGCTGTGAACAATTTCGGAGAAATAACGTCTCCTTGTCTCACGCCTCGCTGTAGTTGGATCGGATAAGAGTTCTGGTTCTGTAATCGGACCGACATGGTGGCGTTCTGGTATAGGTACCTTAGCACCTCGATGTAGCTGTAGTCTATTTGGCACCTTTGGAGAGACTGCAACACTGCCCAGGTCTCAATCGAATCAAAGGCCTTCTCATAGTCCACGAACGCTAGGCAAAGTGGCAAGTTATACTCTTCGGTCTTCTGTATAACTTGCCGCAGCGTATGAATGTGGTCTATGGTACTATAGCCTTTTCGGAATAATGTGTGTAATGGCGTTTAAATCTCTTGTTTTATATGTGAAAACTAGCGACCCGCCCCGGCTTCGCATGGGTGCAATGGGATGTTATGTTATGATATTCATAAACATTACTATCACTCTATCTATTATAAAAACACCATCAAAATTCGTTGCGTAGTTTTCAAGATTTAGGTGAACACAGGGACAGAGACAGTGATTTATAAGTCACCGCCGCAAAACAAAATGATAGCAATGTGAATGGATATTATCGGTAATTTATTCCCTGCACCCTGCAGCTGGGATGTTGGGAGCATAACAATCTCGAGCTCCAACTGTCAACCTTACCTGCAAGCGGTCGTCCTGCTGACCAACGGACAAGGCTCTGGCGACCGGTGGACAGCGGTATAGCGTCACCCATCGGACACAGCTAAATCCTGACCGGGTCGCTGACGGGCAGCAGCGTCAGCGACTGAAGCAGCTGTGTTCCTGCGATCTCCAACCCGCCTGCCCAGCGTGGAGATTATGGGCATTTCCCCCCCAATGGCAGACGCAACAAAGAAACGGCCCCCAGTTCCCGGTCGCTCTGCTATTCCTGGTTACGGTAGCGGCCACGGTAACGGCAGGGCAGGGGGTGCAAAGAATCCCCGGGCTACAATAGGCTACCTACAAAACCTGACCCTGGCTACGTACAATGGACGGACTCTGAGGCTGGACGAACATCTGGCTCAGTTGGAAGTGGAGCTGGAAAACATTAGGTGGCATATCCTAGGGTTATGTGAAGTCCGAAGAGAGGGCGAGGACACTGTAACCCTGAACTCCGGCCACCTTCTGTACTTCCGCGAGGGCGACCAACAGTCCCAGGGTGGCGTAGGATTTCTCGTCCATAAGTCCCTCTCCAACAATGTTGAAGAAATCTCCAGTGTGTCGACCAGGGTGGCGTACCTGATACTTCGGTTATCCAAGCGATATACCTTGAAAGTTATACAGGTTTACGCACCGACTTCGGCACATCAGGATGAAGAAGTGGAAGGTATGTACGAGGACATATCTCGTGCCTTAAACACTTCAACCAAGGCCCACTTCAACGTTGTTATGGGGGACTTTAACGGCAAAGTAGGCATCCAGAACTGCGGCGAGTCCAAACTGGGCCCTCATGGTTTTGGGGTGAGGAATCACAGGGGGCAAATGCTAGTCAACTTCCTTGAGCAAGAGGGGCTCTTCTTAATGAATTCGTTCTTTAAGAAAAAGCCCCAGAGGAAGTGGACATGGCGAAGCCCCGACGTTGTGACAAAAAACGAGATTGACTTCATCATGACTGACAAAAAACACATATTCAGGGATGTTTCCGTGATCAATAGGTTTAACACCGGTTCTGATCACAGACTCGTACGAGGCTCCCTGAATATTAATCTCAAGCTTGAGAGGAGTCGTCTGATGAAGTCCACGCTCCGACCAAATCCCCTTCAAATCATGGCGGGCTCAGAGACGTTTCAAGACCTCCTTGGAACCAGATTCGCTGCTTTGGAACCTACCGATGACGTAGACGAGACCCTACAGAACGTGGTTGACGCGCTGAAAGATGAGGGCATGAAGTTCTGTCGAACACAGCGTACAGGCAGGAAGTCCAATCTCTCGGATGAGACTCTACGGCTTTTGGCGATACGGCGGGAAAACGTTGCAGCTTCACCGTCAGAGCGGTCGACTCTCAACAAGCGTATTGCGAGGATGGTACGATATGACCTTCGGAGCTCCAACACACGCCGTATAGAGCAGGCAATAGAGCAAAACCGAGGGTCCAAGGTATTCATTCAGCAGCTTGGGAGGAGCCACCTGACGAAGCTGACAACGCACAATGGCAGTACCGCACTGTCAAAGCCGGAGATTTTCGCTGAAATTGAGGACTTCTACGGCCGACTGTACGCTCAACATGCACCTCGTATTCAGCGCGACGGCCACGACTCTAGAGCCACCCTAACACGCCACTATACCGATGACTTGCCAGAAATCAGCCAAGACGAGATCGTGCTGGCTCTGAGGCAGCTCAAAAATGGAAAGGCCCCGGGTGAAGACGGAGTTACTTCAGAACTTCTGAAGGCGGGGGGTGTTCCTGTACTGAAGGAACTACAGCGCCTCTTTAACTCTGTCATTCACTCCGGGAGGACTCCAAAGGCGTGGAACAAGAGCATTGTAGTTCTATTTTTCAAAAAAGGAGACAAGACTCTTCTTAAGAACTACCGACCCATATCACTCTTGAGCCACGTCTACAAGCTGTTTTCCAGAGTCATCACGAACCGCCTCGCTAGGAGACTCGACGAATTCCAGCCTCCAGAGCAGGCCGGGTTTCGAGGAGGATTCGGCACCATAGACCACATCCACACAGTGAGGCAGATTATACAGAAGTCCGAGGAGTATAATCGTCCTCTGTGTCTAGCCTTTGTGGACTATGAAAAGGCCTTTGACTCCATCGAGACCTGGGCGGTCCTGGAATCCCTGCAGCGATGCCAAGTGGACTATCGATACATCGAAGTGCTGAGATGTCTCTATGAAGCTGCTACTATGAGTGTCCAAGTACAGGACCAGCAGTCTGAACCCATCCAGTTGCTTAGAGGAGTGAGACAGGGGGATGTCATATCCCCGAAACTGTTCACTAATGCACTGGAGGATATGTTCAAGACGCTGGACTGGAAAAGTATGGGCATAAACATAAACGGCCAGTACATCTCACACTTACGATTCGCAGATGACATAGTCCTGATGGCGGAGTCGCTCCAGGATCTGCAGCTGATGCTGAACAGCCTAGACTCCTCTTCGCGGCGAATCGGTCTCGGGATGAATTTGGATAAAACCAAAGTCATGATCAATGACCACATTGATCCGGGACCGGTCACTGTCTTCGGTCACCATCTCGAGGTTGTACAGGAATATACCTACCTTGGGCAGATATTGCAGTTGGGTAGAAACAACTTCGAGAGGGAAGCCAAGAGGAGGATTCAGCTGGGTTGGGCAGCGTTCGGAAAACTTCGTCGAGTCTTTTCGTCGCCTATACCACAATGCCTGAAAACTAAGGTTTTCAGGCATTGTGGTATAACCAGTGCGTCCTACCCGTCATGACATACGGAGCCGAAACGTGGACACTCACAGTGCGGTTGATGCACCAGTTCAAGGTCGCTCAGCGAGCTATGGAGAGAGCTATGCTCGGAGTTTCTCTGAAGGATAAAATCCGAAATGAGGTTATCCGACAGAGAACCAGGGTCATCGACATAGCTCTCAGAATAAGTAAGCTAAAGTGGCAGTGGGCTGGTCACATTTGCCGTAGGACGGATAACCGTTGGGGTAAGCGCGTTCTAGAGTGGAGACCACGTCTCGGCAAGCGTAGTGTGGGACGCCCTCCGGCTAGGTGGAGCGACGATTTGCGAAAGGCTGCTGGCAGGGGGTGGATGCGTCTAGCCGAAGACAGGGCGCGATGGCGCGCATTAGGGGAGGCCTACGTCCAGCAGTGGACCAGCATAGGCTGATGATGACCCTGCAGCTGTGATCATCTGTATTGAAAACATTTTATCTTAAGAAAGCATTTTTAACAAATAAAAGCATCCCAAGGTTAAAATGAGTGAATCCAGAATGTAGACAGTAATAAATTGCAGTCACTTTCTTGAAACTGACTTGTACCGGACGCCGGCGCTGACGGGCAAAAGCCCCTTTTTGCGGGGGATTAGCTCTGTCCACCCCTTTTCATCACCGGAGGGATAATGCCCCCGATTTAGATGTATTGTCGTAATTACTCGCCTTTCTACCAAAGTCGTAGTTGTAGGTTTGGAGGGGGGTGTAACTAAATGCTTACCTTTCATAAACACTTCTAAAAGTTTACATGAAATAAATGTATTTCAGTTTGAGTTTGAATCATTTCTATCAAGGGATCTTTTTATTTTGCTAGATATTGTTCGCTTGAAACGGTTGCATTCAGCAGGGAGATAGCATTGCTGTTTACACTGCTTATGCAGAGTTCCTTATCAGATAGTACGATTTAAGAAACCATTTTCCATCATTATTGTTACATCATATTTTCATATAAATATTTCATTTCGACGAATTGATTAATGTATTGATTAGTTACATAGTTACAGTTACTAGCGGCTTCACTAGCGACTTCGTTCCCGTGGACTGAAGTTTAAAAAAAAAACGTAATATTGTCTTATAATTTATAATCTATGCCCCATACAGATGTATAAGCTATTTATTATTTTAGAGCTAAGAATATTATTGTAAAGTTTCATTAAAATCCATCCAGTAGTTTTTAAGTTAAAGAGCAAAACGGCACATCCATCTATCCATACAACCTTTCGCATTTATAATATTAGTAGGTAGGTGTATAGATAAGTGTTTTTTTATATCACTTAGAATAAATGTATTTCCAAATAGCCGAGAACAATGCTAAAAGACAAGAATCGGATATGAAGACGCCACAAGTTTGAAAGTGTTGCCACTCAGTTGTTCAATAGTCGTTCAGTTGGGAACCTCTGGCTTCCATCGTCAAATGTTGGCATGTAAGAATGTAAACAATGTTTTGTTTTGTTTTTCGATATCTGGCAAACTTTCTTTGCGCTTATTCGATACGATGTGCACAAATATGTTTTTAAGATTTTTATAAATGTATCTAGAACATAACGCAGATGTTTTATAACTATTTTTCGAATTGAAAAATTACAGCTGTTGTAGCACGTTCCTTGTTGTTGAGAGTACAGCAGCCAGCATATCCAGTTACCCTAATTGTCAAATTACCTGAAACTATTGGTGTTAATCGTTTAATTTGTGGTCTGATGGTTATGATGGTTCTTCTCTCATGGCAGTAAAACCATAATAGAATATAGAACCGTCTTTAGATTAACCTCAACCAAATTATTTCCCATGTGAGTGATTATTGTTCTATACTACAGTCATGTAATCTTTTCGACTAAAAATGTTGAGGGCGTGTCGTTGTTTTTACATAGAAAGTTTGACATTCGAAGAAAGAGAGAGATGAATTACCCAAACAAATTAATAATTGGCCTATAGCCAAATTTAAATCTGATCTATCCGTAAGAAATAAAAGAAAAAATACACGACGAAATCAAACATTCACATAGATATACCGAGTTAGTAAATAAATTCGTAAACAATCTAAACACTACATACAAATACAACTGGATGCAAGTACCCATTCTATATTCCGACATGGCACGCCAGTCTAATTTATGGAAGCTGGGTCCAATATCTTTTGCTTGTCTTGCAAATCAAATTTTGTAAACCCACGAAACAATTTGATTTACTACATAACTTCAGTATTCAAATGAACCCTAACCAGAATTTGAATTTAAAATACACTAACTTGTGTAGCAAACAAAGCCTGCCTAATAAATATGAGATGGGGTATTCCGCTGCAAAATAATGGGATAACTTCTGTGCAGGGGTATACCTGTGTGTGGGTATACCTGCAACGAAGCTTCGACGTGGTAGGAGGTTTTTTAAAAGTTACTGGCTTAATACTGCTTTAAAATTATTGTTTGTTGTTGTTTAACTTCCTAAACACCGACACAAATTATCCGAATAATAGTGAAAACTGCATCAAAAGCCTTTAGGTGGTCTAGCAGATATCAGCAGATACAGACAAGACAGGCATGGAAGTGATTTTAATTTAGTTAGTATTCATTAATAATATGTATTTGAAGATGAGACAACTTAACCAGACAAACTGAAAGTACTAAAACACCCCCTTACCAAGCATAACAATCATTCTTACCAACTTAGTGCAAAATAACTGACCTTGTCGCATATTGTCATAATTTATTGAAATTACGGATGTCGGGGAAGTTCGACGAAAAATTGTAGATATGTTTCTTATTCGTATTAAAAGTAGATTATGCAACAAGGGCTTAAAGAAGTGTATTATGTCCCGGGCGCTACATTGAACGCCGAGTATGAGGGACACTACGGTTAACTCCCAAGCGGAGCGAGGGTGTTAAAAGGCAAGAATCCTGAGTACGAGGGGTTCAAGATCGCCTAAGACTACTGCGAGGCAATTCAAAACGACTGGAAAAAAGAAAGTTCATAAATATTTTTTCAAATTTGTAAGAATGAAATATGTAAATATTATGTTAAATATTATGATAAATTACATTATTTTGTACATTTTAATTATTCGCAGCACAGCTATTTGAGCGGTTAGCGCCTTTTTTATTTTACTGTCGTCTATTTTGTTAGTAATCAGTTCGACATTCGAATAAAATAATCTTTCTTGCTCCGCCTTGAATCACATGCAAGCTAACTTGGATATCGATAAGCCAATCAGTTTAATCGAGTTTCTTCAAAACAGACTTTTTATCAGTTCGACAAAGCGCAGTTATTCACGAAGTCTAGTTTCCACCTTCTCGTTAGCAATGGTGAACTAATTTGTGACTAAAACAATCGGTGCTAGTAACTTTCGGTTTAGTTAGTTTAGCTTTGTTCGGGGTCAGGTGATTTTAGTATTACGATGTTCCAAATATTTATCAATTCAAAAACAATACTTCTCTACTTGGAGAGCGTCGTGGCCCAGTGATTAAACAGTAGTTCCAAAACCGGGTGGTGGAATTCAAGTCCGACTGGAGCATTTATAATTATTTGTGTTCATTGCTCAATTTACCGAAATAAACCGATGAAAAACGAACCCGCATAATCCAGTAAGTTAGCCTCCTACTACGTTGGGTTCGTAAATTAGCTCGGCCAAAGGTAGGTTTCTGAATGCACCGTTGTTCACCACGGCGGTTTTAATCATTATGTCACCGACTATTCAGACAATTCAGTGGAATATGCTTCAGTTGTGTCTTTTTTTTACCACTACACCATTCCTTAATTTCTAAACCCTTTGGCCACCTTTTGCTTGTTAATATAAGTTAGTATTTAATCCAGCAAGCGAATTAGTGCTTTAAGTTAATTAGATTTCAAACTGCGCAACAACTCGAGCACTTAACAGAATAAACGTCGCTTTTGACACGATTTCATTTCAAGAGATTATTATTAGGTTTATTACGCGTGCGTGGAACAATGCTAAGTTCCAGGCAGTTCTGCAGATGACTTGGCGAAGGTGAGACGAGCTGTATTTAGCGAATGTTCATCGCGCTTCTACAGTTTCAGGCTTATGGTCCAATTCATAAGTGACTAAAAATAAGATAGATAGATATTCTTTATTGTACAAAAACATTACATATCAAATAAATTACAGAGAATAATGTACAATTTAGGCGGTCTTATCGGTAGAGAGCGATCTCTTCCAGACAACCTTCAGGAAGAGGATTGTAAGTGAATAAAATAAACCAAAGGTGAGTGGTCATGGACTCTCTTCATGCTGCCATATTAGGTGTCTGATTGTAGGCAGTATATACGTTCAAAATAATTCTGGGATACGCTGTCCGTTGATTTGAGTAAACTCCAAAATGTCTATCGTAAAGGTTTCTCGCGAGTTTTTGCCCCTACGACCTAATGGCTGATGCTTAATGTTATTCGAAGAGGAAGATTTTGAAACAGCAATCAAACCTAGGATTCTTCGTAACACTTTTCGTTACCTGGAAATTAGTCTTGAAGTTCTTAACTAATAAGATTTTGTTTTAGATTCACAAGTCATTACTTATCAATTATTTATATTTCGTCTAGACTTAGATTTTCTGACTCATTGACCCATCACGTGATGAATCTTCCCACTATCGGGGGTTTTTCCCTGATACTCTAGAGCTGTTTTGATCTGGTCTGGTCTAGTACATCTATCCAGTCTTGTCTGGAGATAACTGGTCTAATGATGTCCTGTATAGTACTAGTGTCCGGTTCCTGAGATATTTCTTCACCACCTCAATACCAGCGTGTTACACGAGTCCACCAGTTTTGGATCAAACGGCTTGTCGGCCACAGTCGTCGCCTAAAAACAGATATTTTTCACTTTGACGTAAAAATGTCCTCCTCCCGTTGCATCTGATGCCTTGCGCTGACCAATCTTGATACAAAGGAGACGGATGCGGGGCCCCCCACAAACTTTCCACGACCAAGCGAAGGGCATAATTGTTTTCCTGCACCGCTGAGCGTTGAGAAAACGAGTCGAAAGGGGATTTCAGACGAGTTTTCCTTTGTAGACCTTTGTTTTGAAGAGTCTAATTTTTAATTGAGCGCTCATTCTGCAGTCCTAGTTTTGCATCATCATCATCATCAACAGCCACAAGACGTCTACTGTTGAACATCGGTCTTCCTCATTGCTTTCCAGCAGTTGCACAACCGCCGGTACAACCGAACACAACCTGTATCAGGTCATCCATCCACCTTCCGAGTCGTCTCACGCTGCGTTTGCCTTCAAATGGTCCTGATCAAAAACTTTTTGACCCCAACGACCACAGTTCTTCGCGTTTTTGGTCCAACCAACTATCCCTTCCACTTTCAACCTGATCCAAGATTGTAGTAGGCTGTGTTTAGGTGGACCAACTTGAAAGCTTGTAGGAGTCGCCGTCCTTGGATACGGTGTGGACTATATGATGAGTATGATGATAGATGGAATCCGATGACTTTTTTCAATTTAATTTTCAATGAATGAACGAACGAGATTAAAGCTCCTTGTCTGTTTAGTTAGCTTTAATTTTGATGAAATGTCTTATTAAACGATACTAAAACTTGGTTGGTGCCGTAAAAAAAGGTAGAATGAAAGTTTTTTTTTAATCTGTCTATATAAAACATGCTTAACTAAATTATTTGGACATGAAGTATAAATTGGAAGTAGCCTAACTCAGGGGTTCCCTAAGTGTGCGCCGCGGCGCCGTGGTGCGCCGTAGAAAGTAAAGAGGCCCCTCTTTACTTTCCGTGAGTCGATCCTCTTATTATTGGACACCAAAAATATTGGCGGGTACCTTTTTGAGTGTTCGCATAGGAAACAATTTTTTTTTCCATGCACAAAGTCCACGAGGATTTACATCACAAGATGAAGAGAGTCTCATTGATCTCTCTTGCGACAGCAGCCTAAAAACTAGATTCGCGAGTGTCGATTTGGTGGAGTTTTGGTTATCAATTCAAAATGAGTATCCAAATTTGACTTGCAAAACACTAAACATTTTCATTCCATTTGCAACATCTTATCTATGTGAAGCGTGATTTTCAGCTGTAGCTGCGATAAAGAATAAATATCGCTCAAAGATCAATGTGGAGCAAGAAATGAGAGTAGTAGTGTCAAGTCTTATTCCCCGCTTTGAAAAACTGTGCGGAGATCACCAAGCTCACCCTTCACATTGATTTGACTGAGTAAATGTCGTAGGTACTTAATTTTTGTTTTTTCTTAAGTCGTTCTTGTTGTTTTCCGTTTAAATTCCTTTATAATAAAAAAAGACTATTTTATATTGTGGTGTTTTAATTTTCGCTACGATCAACCTAACCTAACTACTATTATTGTAGGTACAGTCAGCCAAGAAAGTGGTCTACCACTTTTGACAAAAGTTTCTGCGAGATGCAAAGATCGCTAAGGTTGACTTTTCTAACAGAGTTTGACACAATGCACAATTGTTATGACGTTTTATCTGTTATCTGAGATGCCTGACATTTGACGTCATTGAATGACTTAGTTTAACCTCATTAAATGCGATAATCTATTTTGCTCAACTAAAACCATGTCGATCTTTTTGAAGAGAAACTAATTACTACTAAACAGAAGAAAAGAAAGTCTCACTGACAATTCTACTGTCACTGTTTCCGTCAATGAAATAATAATATCAATCTGTTACAAGATTATTCAAACTTGACACTTGGCATGACGTTATATCATAAATGACAAAGAGAGCAAAGTCACTGACACAAACTTATTGCCAGGGAAAATTTGACCTTGTTGTTTCATGACGTTCAAACAAATCTCAACCGTAGGGTGGTAGACCAATTTTTTGGCTGACTGTACCTATTTCTTTCGACAATTTTCCTCAAATAGATAACTAGGACAGGGGGCGCCGTGAAAAAATATTAAACTTGTAACAGCGCCGCGGGATCTAAAAGATTGGGAACCCCTGGCCTAACTTATAAAACGGCACTAATGCACTCTTCGATTTTGATTCAAACTCAACAGGTTGTAGCTTTATAGCATTTGCTTTCAAATTATGTTTGCATTATCATAATGAATGAATGTAATTTAATTTCCATTGGTTTGGTATTTAGTGAAAACTTGTTTGCTCTTTGTGAAACCAATATAGAGGAAAAGTTAATGTTTCCAAATATTGTTTTTGGCTGGTAATTCTGCACGGAGGTCGCAGAACCTTTGAACTAACTTCTATGTGACGAACTTAAGTGTTTCTTGCCTGGGTGTTATCATATATTTAAGCATGCATTAAAATTAGGTGATTATCAGTTTCTAATACTCATAGAACAAGAACTACTAAGTTTTGGTTCTTGTGATAGAGTTACGCTTTTCTGAAGTCTGTGTTGCGCCTAAGCTAATAAGCTCTGAGCCTAATAAGTACAATTGAATAGTTTTCAATGCATACTTTGCTATGTATATAAACATCTTTGACCGCATTTTCACTTCTTACACTTGAAAAAAATGTTTACTAACCAATTTCAACATATTGTTATTTTTTACACATGAAAAATTACTCGTCAACTGAGATGTTACCTACACCACAATTTTTCTTACTCTGAATCAAAATTGTTTTAACAATAACCAAATAAGGTTTCTGGTTGAATGAAACTAAATAACAAAAGGGCTCAATTTGTCCATTTTTGAGCGGTCAAATGCTGGTTAATTAAAAAAAACATTGAAACGATCACTTTTAAAGTTATTTCAGTGTAACCACACCACAGTATACACTAATAACAGTAACTGACGTCAGTATAACGACCGCTCTGTTTTCAATTACCCGTAATAGTAGCCTCACTACAATAACTACGGCACCCGACAATTTTGTGCATCAGCCGTAAATTGCATTGGTTTTTCATGTCTACGGAGTTTATAATTTTCCTCGCTGCTTTTGTTGCTAGTCTGTAATCATTTTGAATAGAATAGGGGTATCTGTTGGCGTTTTGAACCCCTTTAGCAAACAGAGGGCGGTGATAGTATTATTTCTATGTCTCTGTGTGTCCTTGTAAGCTTCTCTAAAATGTTCAGATTGTTTTTTTACTGGCCTAAGATTGTATTTTTCGTGCACCCAATAAGTTCATAGATCTGATTTATGATTTCTATAAATTGATATTTGTGTAATTTTTAATGAGTAAAAGCGGTGGTTTTATCTAAATTATTATATAGGAAATTGCTTGAACAGCACATCGTTGATTGCTATTTATTGTTTTACTTTACTTATAGATTCAGAATAAGAGGATAAGGGTTGTTTGATAGTTCATATAATAATATGCTATTTGTATTCCAAATTACGTGTATGTATAATTATATAGCGCTGAGCACCAATATGAGCCCGAGGTCGACAAGTGAAATAAGAGTTTAGTTAAGATTACGAATAAAACTGAAATATCTGTCTGTAAATTTTTAAATAATTAGACTTTCAATTCCATTGAAGTAAAATATCGTTAGATATCTCATCAAACATATTTCTTGTGGCGAAAACTACTGTGTAACTAACGCATGTATTTATTATTTCAGGTAAGTTTTCGGTGCTGATACAACAGAAACACATTTGGTATGTTATTTGCTACAGTGAAAGTAAATGTTCCTGAAATCGTTGGCGAGAGTTTATCATGTAAGTACACAGAAATATTGTACTTTAAAATTTAGGTTAAAAACTTCGCCTCCGAATTATTTACTTAAGCGGTCGACGAAATTATTTGACTCTAACCTAACTAAAGTTGGCGAGCGGTAATAACTCCACGGGGATTCTAGACTTTTGAGCACTAACTTAAGCAAAATCTTTTAATTTGCCTATATACCGACTTTGGAAGTTTTTAAGAAATTTAACTGGTCCTAAGTTGTGGACTTGTGCCCTAGATTGTGTTAGTTTGAGGACTTTTTTGTAATTTAAGTTGAAGAACCTAAGATGAAAATCTTGTAAAAAATGGTGAACTTCAAAACAGCTTTCGCAGGCTCCTTGGCACATCATTCAGACTGTCACTTAGTTACAGAACCTCTCACCTTGGTCTGCTGGAAGGAATCTCTTTTTAGAGATAAGCTCATCTGTAGTTTACTATCCTTTAAACGGTCTATTGAAATTGTCTTTTTGTGTCATCGTCATCATATCAGCCGAACGGTTGGTTAAGAAAACCAGTTTTTGGTTTTGTATGTTGGAATGTCTTGAATTAATAAACGTCTTTGATTTTTTTCCTTGTATTTTCAGCGAGACTAGAAATAAATTGGTTTGATAAGTGAATATAAATTAATGTTTCAAAACTTTGTTCCTGTAAAGAGATAATATTGATTATGAATGAATAAGCATTAATTGGACAGTCATGTACCACACTACCAGAGATCACATCATCACTTGACATTATGATATCACGTGATGATCACAAGTCATCATGATATTCATCAGCTAAAACGAAATAAAATCCCTGAACAAAACCCTTACATAACTGTAAGAGTGTAGCCTTGTGCCAAAGGTGACAAGAAGTCAGACGTCTCTCAAAGGTCGTGACCTCCACAATAGTTTTATCTTTACTATGTTTACCTATAGCTTCATAACGAGCTAAATAGTTCATTATCTATATGTATAAAACAGAGTCGCATTTTTTTCAGAACTTCTTGCACTCTGCAGAAAACTGCTGTGCTATGAAGGTTTTAATTTATAACCATTTTAAACGTAACAAATTAAAATCTTCACAACCTCACAATGAGGTCGTAATCTATTGCTCTTTTTTCGTTATCACAAAGTTTTGAAATTCAAGTAAGTAAGTGATGATAAGCCTAATTACTTAAATATTGCCTTAGTTTTTATTTAAAAAGATAAGCAATTTTATTAATGGGTACAGTGATAAGTTTGCTTTTATTAAATATTTCAGACATATTTGACGACACAGTATGCAATAATAAAAAAGGAGTAAAGTCCGCATCAAAACAATATTACTTTACTTTACTCCTTTTTTATTTTTAAAATGTACTCTGTATTTTTTCGAAGCTTCTAAATACGGATATTTTTTTACATAACGTAGTGAGTAATAACCGTGAACGAAATTATAAGGATATCTGTCTTTATATTATCTCTTCTGTCATTATTAATAGACGATACGCTACATCGTAAAAATAAATGAAATTTGTTTTGGTCGGAAGGTGAAGGTACCCTCATAAAACAAAATAATCTACTATCCAAGGATTTGCCTGGCTCTCCTAAGTCAACTCCGGGGATGAAACAATTTGTGTGCCTAATCAAATAAGTGTAAAGGGAAAATTTAAAATTCCTACCCCCACTTTGCATAATGACCCCAAGTAACGACTCAATCTGAGGGAGAACGTTTTATTATTGTAGCACTTGTTTCATAAAAGGGCCTGAAACGTGATGTGTTTGAATAATATATATTAAACACAATTCTGCACGCTGTTATGCCAAGCGTAGTATTGTAAATCCTGAATTAAAACACTTTGGAATTTTCCATTTGAATGTATCTTTTATGGATGTCTTACTTGACTGCTGGCTGGTAATAAAAAATAGCATTGCAATAACTATTTTAATAATTTAACTTGGCTGCTTGGTTGGTGAATAGCAGCTTGACTCGGCCAGTGACTGGCTCGTTGGCTTTTTGGCACAGTATAAACGGAACAGTAGGTTATCTATGGCCGCCCGCCGAGTTATTAGCCTAGCGTGCACACAGACACGCGGCACAGCCCGTCCGTACTGCCACCACCTTATCCCCCCGTATTTTATGCTAGCGTGTGCGGCACAGCGCGCGACGCGCACGCACATATTCAAACCGAGAACGGCACGTTTGTATGTAGATATTTTACTGTTGTCTGTGTACTGTGTGTGTGTTTTGGTGACTGGGTCATAGTGTTAGTTGGTGGCTGGCTCTGTGACTCAGTTGACGACTAGCTCCTTGCTCTGGTGGTGACTGGCTCATTGGCTCTTTTGAGGCTGTTTTGGTAGTGGCCCTTAAGCTTGTTTGGTTACTGAATCGTTTGCTCAAATGACGGTAGCTCATTGGCTTGGTTAGTGAATGGCTAATTCGATCGGTAGATGACTGGCTCTTTGGCTGGGTTGGAAAGAACCATAACAGATAAGTCATGGTTTATACACCTAAAATAAAAATTGGTGCAAATAACTTGTGTTAGTTCTGTAAATGGTTGATATTTTAATTTCAGTATGTATTTGAATAATCAAAAAACGTGAGTTATTCTTAAAGCACGGGCCAACACTACAAGCGAATGAAAGGTACAACAGTTTTATTAATTGCTTGAACTTTTGTACAATTTAAGCATATCTTATCTCTAAGGTACGAGCTATATGGCTTGACATAAATATTTTAGGACCAATATTCCTTACTAGATAAAATTATTAATTTAGAAAAATAAGTAAACATTTTTTTACTATATTTTATTATTGTTTTTAGCATTTTCCATGCAGTATCTTTCTAAAGAAAACCAGAAAAAGACATTTGGACATGTTGGCATCAGGCAGGACTTGAACCCGCATCTTTCGCAAGCCGGGCGACTGCACTACCAATTATGCTACCGAGACCATTAACTAACCATTAATTCTTTTACTGCATGCCATACGTGAAAAACTTCACTACCCATTTTTTCATGGATCGTTGCATTCTTCAAACATTAATGTCGATGACGGGCACGCTTTTGTCACGATAAAAGCATAACCATGCAAGCTTGAATTGATCAATTTTGTAATAAAACTGATCGTAAAAATCATCGCTCTTTTTTGGGAGAATTTTGTTCGAAATATCGCTTTTTTAACTAGCCATAGGTAAGTATTACTTTCCTTTGTGTTTTATTTTTGGCTATAACAAGGCACTTGCTGGTCAGACATTAAATCATCATAGCCTACAGGATGAAAAGAAAGAAAGAAACTATTAATTGTCACAGATAAACAATCACAAAAATAAAACAGATAAAATTAACTTACAGACATTTTTTGATTAAATGCGTCAAGGGCATTTGGCTTAGAATATGCTGCAACGGCCAAAGACCTGAGCAGCGCTGGTCTATCACCACCACCACCACTGACCATGACCTAAAACCACGGGAGATTGTGATCAGAAATTACTTCCCAGCTCTGAAAAAAATACAAAAACACAGCTAAACTAACGCTTACTATGTACCTAACGGGGAAGCCAGGGGCACACTGATTTTTACAGTCACGGTTAACTGAAAATTTAGAAGTCCTTTGCCGAGGGTATTTTGAATCCAACGTGGTAAGAGGCGAGCTACCGCCGTTACCCTGGTTGCTAGGGTTCTTATAGTTAGCCGTAAATTGTACAATGAACATAATGTTGGTGTACCGGCCAAGCTTGAACTCTGGACCACCCGGGTTTCGAGACAGAGATTTCCACCACTGAGCCACAACGATAAACAGACCCTGTTTACCTCCTTTAATACGTAAGCTTGGTATTATAACTACCGATTGCAACGAGAAACTAACTAGATGTGCACTAAAACTTGTTAATTAACAACTTACCTTCACTACACGAAGGCTTTACACTGTCCGATACGATATTGAAGTGCCTTCCGATTCCAGTTAAATAAATACGTTCAGCATCTACCTTTGTTATTGTACCCACATTCCGATATGTTGTTATCGTTTTAGAAACTGAATTCAAAAAAAGGAGAAAATCATCAATTTGGCGTTCTGTCAAAACGTTACTTCACTCGAAACTGCGAAATTTTATATGCCGATTTGTTTTCCGTCCTTCAAACATCTTCATCCCCTGCCAATCTTCCAGAAATGGCCATTTTCAAGTATACTAAAGTCATCTCAAAGTTATTAAAGTAGGTTTGGGAAATATGACAAGAAGCCGGCCCGAGCCACTATTAATATGACAGTAAGTAATGATTGATCCTAAAACCAATTTCATGATAGTGACTAATGTGTAATAAGTATAAGTAATAAGTGACTGTTTATTTTGTAATTGTAAGTACCTGCATTCGTATTAACTACGAACCTGCTTAACGAATCTGTCATTTTTAAAAATGGGGAAGTGTGAAACAGGGTGTCGAATTCCTCATCCCCCATTGAAAAGGCAGGATCCTCCGACCAGACGAGTGTTATGTCTGGTGGGCTACTGCCCGATGGCTGTTGTCGGGTTTTTCTATCTATGCGCAATCGCTCCGAAAACTTTGATAGCGCGTTTCAGGATTGTACTTGTAGTTCCCATGTGGCGAGATAGATGTCGCTACATTCCGATATCGGGTCCGACCCTGCTATATCGCACAATGTAAAACCGCTCTAACCTAAACAAAGTTGCTAGCTACGTACCCTAGCTAATGCCTTTATTCAAAGCTAGTCACCTCACGTCCTGTAGATATAAATTCAACGGAGCTACTCCAATGTCTAGTTCCGAACCAATTACAGGGTTTCTGGTTGGTCACTTTGTGTTTGACTACATTTGACGAGTAATTTAGCTGCACACAACTTTACTTGTCTCACGGGTTTCAGGAACATGCAATTTCAGTTTGTTGTTATTGTATTGTGACCATTCCGATCATGATTCTGTGATGCAATTTTCCGTGCTTCGGAAGACACGTTAAGCAGTGGGTCCGGATGGCATCACATTATCTGACAATACGTTGTGTTCGCGGTGAGGGGTAGACGCGGGCGTCGGCGGGCAGACGCTGTCTGTATTACTTCGCGGTCAAACAGACCGCCTCATCGTCTGCACAGCACCTAAGAAGCTTAGCAGTGAAACTTAAAAAAAACTTCTCTATTTTGCTTCGTTGATTATTTGCAATCCTGATGTTAAATACCCTGATTCACTTTGCATCAACGTTGCTGAATAATCTAAAGAAAACCCACTCATTAATCAGGCATCGAAGCCTTTTTAAAATCAGGTAAAACCGTTGAGCTTACGTGCACTAAGCCGCGATTAGCTCAGCAGCTCAGGTTAGGATGAGATCATTATCGTAATATCGATCCCGGCGGCTTAACGCGACAAATTGTCCAATCAGGTGGGGTAATTGATTCCAGATACCTTGGCCGGACACAAGTGGTAGTTAGGTCTATTTGCATGTTGGCTGCAGTTTCGGAGATGCATATGTACCTAACGATGTAAGGGCACAGTACAGTTGGAGAACAAACGATTGCTAATTTTCATGTCCATCAGTTATGTGAACTGTCTCAAGTTGTAAGAATATTTTGATCTTCTTCTCGTCAATGGTTATATCCTTTTTGACCAAAACTCGGCCGCTACCCTAACGGTATGGCACACATAAATATACGGTACAGTAGTATAGGTACTAGTATTTATTTATCACTAGTTGTGATTGCTTTTTGTGAAATTTTACAGACATATATGACCACTCTATACATAGCATTTTGATGCTGACAACATTGTCTTGATTGAACTACTTTACTGAAGCTACTTTTGTAATTGATGTTGGTTGTAATCAGCCACCTGATTGGTTTAGTTCCCTAATGCTCGATTAAAGTGTGCTCTTTGTGAAATACGGTGACGTTTCTCGATACATAGACGAACGGTTTGGTGTAATGGTTCAGAAGTGGTCTATCACACCAGGGATCGCGGGTTCGATTCCCGCACAGTTCAAACATTTGTGTGCATATTAACCACTTCTTTGTTTCGCGGACCTGTAGTGCCGCGAGAAAAAGGCAGTAGTTTGTCTCAAAGTCCTACAGGACCGGCCCGATCGTCCCTTGATTTCTACCAATTTGGTGAGCCTTTTTGTATGCGGCAACATTAAAACCTCTCGGGTGATTTAAATTATAGAATTGGCAATACCAATGCCAGAAAAAAAAGTTATAAAAAAATCATTCAAGTATGTTTATCCGTTGTCTAGTTCCCATATCACAAGCATTTAGTTGCTTAGTTGGGGCTAGATGGCGCTGTGTATAATAATGTCCAGTGATATATTTATTTACATGAATAGGGAAAGCGATACTATTTTTTTTAATCAAAAACATTATGAAAATTCAGGAAGCGTAAAACCAGAATGGCTAGTCTGGAACTTTAGTTAATAATACTGAAAGGCGAAGTCTATAGGATGATGTAACCCCCAGTGAACAAGATTGATCGAATTTTATCGCTTTTCTACAAGTTGCATGCAAGAAATAGTGCAGTGGTGGTGAGATGGTTAGACGGATAGTTTGGAGTCGCTAATTAACATCCTTGAAACAAGCTTAAAAAAGCTTTAAAATTCCTACGGCTTACAACACGAAGCTTGCGTCTACCTGATTTTTAGTGAGGCTACCTTATTGGAGGATAGTTTAATGGGAGGTTGATTTTAGTTGTTTTTGTGAAAAAAAATCAGTCTATTTTCATGTAAGGTTTACAGAATTAGTTGGAATGTTTTGTAGTCTGGAACTTATTAGGAGTAGATATTGGCCTTCTTACTAAAAAGTGTTAGAAAATAATCTGAAAAGGGTTTTGTATTTTGACAAAGAAGTAGTGATTGGTTTAGAATTAAAAAAAAACTTTTAACCGTCACGAGTAAGTAAATATTGAATTTAATAACCGGAACTTATGTGTTTAGTCCAAGCCGAGGTACTTTTAAATTAATTCCATTCAACCAGGTTTTACTACATAGTTTGACAAGTCTAATGTTGTGAATGTATGATCTGAGTAGACCGTAATCATAACACAATCCCATATTGGTATTAATGATTCGAAAGACACAACGTAGTGAGTGAGGCACATTACACACTGCGATTTTCAGCAACGATACAGACGCGATGCAGCATCGATCCTGTATCGCGTCTGCTTTTATACACACGCTGCTTAAGAGCCTGTTCACACTAACGTTTGTTGGGCGATTTCTTGGCAAGGCAATCTCGCAGCGATAGTTACGCGATAAAATAAACGCCGACAGAACGCCGCGGGCTCGCTGCGGTCACGCCGCGCCGAAGCCCGCTTTGAATTTGACTGATGAATGAGGCGTTCACCCGCCGCGAAATGCAAATATTCGTTGATCGCTGGTGTCGCGCTGCAGTTGCACGGCTGTGTCGCGTTTGTATCTCTACAAAAAGTCGCCATATGTAAAGGCTTTTATACCGCTAACTCGAACCACGCGTGAGGTGTGAGGCAAGCTTCTGAATGAATCCACGTCTTGCCCTACAACGTACTCACGTAAGTAGGTACGAACCTGCATTGCGTCACGACAAGGTCGCTCCGCCCTCGAGCCGTATGTATAATCCTTTGATAAGTACCTTGCGGAGATACGAGCCTCTTCTGCTCCTGGCAGACTGTACTCTCCTGATAATTGAATGTGCGTTTGGCTTACAGATAGGTAGATTTTTGTAGCAATTGTTAAATAAGATCGCTAATTTGGTAAACTTATTCAGTCTGATGTGTACTAATATTATAAATGTGAAAGTTTGTATGTGTGGATGTGCCGTGTCGCTCTTTCACGTAAAAACTGCTGAATGGACTTTAATGAAACTTTACAATAATGATGCCTATACAGCCGAATAGCACATAGGTTACAATTTATAAAAAAAATATTTTTTTTTGCTTTTGTCCACGCGGACGAAGTTGCTGGCGGCCGCTAGTCCTTATAAAGGCCTCACCATAAGTTACAGGCTGGCCGATAGTAATCTTTCATTCTTTTGACGACCGATTTGGTGTAATTGTTGAGAAGTCGGCTACTACACCACTGGGTGTTTCCTATGTATAGTAAGTATGTATTTACGAAAGAAAAAGTATTGAAGTATGTGTGTTAGTAATTATCCGTTGTCTAGTATCCCATAAAAACGGTCTTTAATTAAGTAGTTCATCTTGGGACTAGATGGCGCTGTGTGGAATAATGTCCAGGGATATTTATTTCTACATCTACCAAAATTGTACTGCCAAAAAATGTTCTGCCCCTGCTGTGGGTGTAGCCAAGAAACAATAATATAATTTCCGACTCTAATAATAAGACGCTGTGCTGATTAAACTACTTAAATATTTGACTTCAATGCAGGTTTTTTATTTTTACCACGTCTCAAAATTCAAAAGAGAAATCTAGGCACTCATTTAACCACGTCTTTCTCGACCTATTCTAGCTTCCGAAAAATAAAGTGAGTTCACACAATCCCGAGATATCTTCGCTTTCATGTTTTATTGAGATCACTCATTATGAATTTTAAAATCATAGTGCAGTAATGTTCTAGAATTCTGTTTGAAAATCTTTCATATTTTTTGCTGCTTTTGTTTGAATTGAAATACCAGTCTTCTAAAAATATAACTGGGAAATCTTACAATGATGATCATGTTACCCCAACACACCCAAAAATGCCACTAATCAGCAAACACAAAATGAGCATGAATGAGTTAACTTTCACATTTGTATTATTTTTTTCTGGTCACTAAACTTCATAACGCCATGAACTTATTTCAGGCTTGTTTTCGCATTCTAGCCACTCTATCGTCACAGCTAAATACCTAATGTCTTCTCACCTGTCACATCGTTTACGCCATATTGTTTTTTTATGTTGCGAATTTATGCGAATTTTCCGAGAATTATTTGCTAATTTTCCGAATAGGATCGCAAAATGATAAACACACAGACGAAAAGCTCATTAAATAAGCGTTTATACTGAATACAGACTAACGTGTTTTTATTGCAAGCAAATTAATATTAATTGGTTGAATTTAAAAAATGGCGAAAAAAAATCACTTTTTTCGACTTTCACTTAACTATTTTTTTTAGTATTTAAAAATCAAATCTGTAACCAGTTTTCACTGCATTTGTATAATACACAAATTATTAATTATTTTGAAATATATTACAGTGTGTAATATGTAATAATCTATTTACAAGTTTATTTTAAACTTTTAGCATGCACTTATTATCATAACATAACCTCAACATGAACTTTTGACTTTTTATTTTTCTTACTTTGACGTCTCGTAGGGACGGTCCGTTGTTGCCAGGTCGATACAAATATCATAGACAAATTGTAGAAAAATATTCAATTGAAATAGTAACAGCAAAATCGATTCTGAACGAAAAATGAGTCACCTCTCAAGTGCCTCAAAAACTGGTAGCTAAAGCTACCAGTGACAGTTGAGACGACATTGGCATTGGTAGCTCAAGTTACCGGTGACATTTGAGTGGCTAGAGGTCCCAACGCAAATCCAACAACAACAGCTAAGGCGTTTGTCCTACTTGGCTTAACGACTGACATCTAGCGTCTTGCCTCTCGAAGCACGCAGGTGCCCGAAATATACATCAATTTTCAGTCGAAATGGTCACCCATCCCATTCCCGACCCGACGTACGTTGTTTAACTACGTCGAGTACCTATTGCAGATTCACTGTCACCACTGCAATAAATCCTAAATCTTTTAAGCAGTGCTAAGGTATTTATTCAAGCTCCAGACACAGCCAATTCTAGCTCTAACAACTAATTCTGTGACTATTTTAAAGCTTAAATGCCCTAGCTTACTCTTATGCTCTAAAATAGACTTTTTAATGAAGATACTAAGCCTTAAAAGCACTAAAGAATTAACCCGAAACCCCACATGCGCGACACAAAAGTGCGGTGCTCGAACAAAAATATAACTACGCCTAAAATTAGCGCCGCACTAAACTGGAAGTAGCCATTATAAATTCAGTGCGACGTTTACAAAGAACGTTTACAAGGTTTTAGAGAATTTTCCAGTGCCAAAGCGATACGATATAACAAAAGTCATGAAGTTCTCTTTGAGTCCTTTTTATTCTTTTGGAAATAGGGAAAAAGTGCTCCGAAAGCCGTTGGCACCGTGTTCGTAACCGTTCGGGATATACTTTGACTCTATACTTTGGGAAAACGAGCGTTTGATAGGGGCGGGCGTTGCGTTAGATGGCTAGAAGTGCCATTAAAAAAGCTTCGGGAGAGCTTTGAAGATGTCTAGGTGCAAAGACATCGCCTATTTTCGCAGCCATAAGACTTCTTACTGAATATTTTAAGTACCAAAAAGGATTTGTTATTATTATGATTGCGTGTGTATTTTAATATGCAATATAGTATGTATGTCTTTATCTATTTTTCTATTGCTGTTTCTCTTCATGAAGGTTGTCTTGGAGAGAACGCTCTCTAGCAATAAGACTGCCTAAATTGTGCATTGGTCTCTAAAATGTGACACTTTTGTAGTATAGTAATTTTTATACCGTGGCCCAAAACAGTATAGTACAGTAGTAGCTAGTTGTATACTGTGGTATTTAGCAGTAGTATTCAACTGGGTAACTGTCTGACTAGTAATGTAGTACTTAGCAATAGTATGTGTTTATCATTATTATTATTTGAACTAGTAAGTAAATACCAACCTTTTCTTTGTAGTATTACCAAGTGTTAAATTTCAGAGGCCAATGCATAATTTACATGCTAAGTTTTCCTTTTCTATCTGCTTATTGATTATTTATTTGTGCAACAGATATATAAATATAAAAATAAACGGCCAATATTCGTCCCACTGCTGGGCACATGCCTCACCTCAACTATGAGGTGGAACGAGCCATACACCAACACGCGGACTCAGTGCAGATTTGCTGGAAGAGTGTAAGGTTAGTGAATAACCTTAATATCAGATGTTAGCAAGCCGCCCTAAGGCCTCCGACTAGGCTTAATGACTGATATCTGGCGACGTCAACCGGGACCAACTGCTTAACGTGCCTTCCGAAGCACGGAGATGCCCGAAATACACATCACTAAATTTCGTTCGGGTGGTAACCCATCCCATTTCCGACCCGGCGTGTGTTGCTTTACAACAGCGATCGCAGCTCTTCCAGTAAAGCCAAGTTGTGTGTTACTTCACGTCTACAGTTCGCACAACATCGCTATCTGCAGCTCTGGGATTATCAAGGTCTCGGATTATAACCCCCTTGATAAACGCTGGTACTGCCTACGTAACGAGCGAACTGATTAATTAATCGTTTGAACAAGTCACCGTTGGATTAATTGCAACGTTATTTACATTGTTTTGGTTGGAAGAATGAAATGGTTTATTTAAGACAAATAGATGTTGTAATTTTTCAGCCACAGTCAATGATATTATAATAAAAAAGACTTAGATAGGTTACTTGTGCTAAAAAAGTGGCACCCGAAATCAGATCTTCGAACACCTGAGCAAAGCATTAACAGTTTGAGACGACACTGCGCAACATGTATATTATTATGTCTCATTTACGCTCTAGTCAATAATCATACTACCTTGTATATGTATACGGTCAAATTATAGGTACATACGCCAGGGGACATTTTTTGTCTTCGCATCAGTACTGACAACCTATCTATTTCCCTTTTATTGTAATATCCTTGGCCACAGTCCTTGGCAGTAATTTGCTAGCAGATGTTTTAAGCCCCCTTAGGAATCCGACTAGGCTTACCGATTCACATTTGGCGACGTCAGCCAGAACCAACTTTTTAAAGCAACGCCCACCTGTTTGTTAATGAGATGGGTGGCCACGGCGACCGAAAGGCAACCTACTATGCAATTCTAATAATCTGCTATATCCCTCAAGCTATATAGAACCTAAGTCCACTATTTCAAGGTCGCCTTTGTGTTGTGCTGTGACGTCGGGTAGGATTATCAAGGTCCAGATATAATCCCTTGTGATAAGTCCTGCGGGCTAGTAATAAGTCGCCTTCAGTTAATTAATTGTCTAAGTCCAACCTCCAGGTTTATCAAGTTTCGTTTTGTTATTGTTAATTGTCTAACCCTTGGAATGCCTCGTAGGGTCTGTTAGACCCAGCTCCGCATCATTGAATTAATAAGAGTAAAAATAACTTTGAATTTGGTGGCTTATTTTTTTTTTTAATAATGTAACATTACATACGCTCTATATACCGCCATTGTGAACGGAACATGCCGGTGCCCACATTTAGCCTAATCCGAAGTGGTAACGGGCGAGTCGAGTCTACCGCCGTTATCCTAGGTTGCTTGGGTTTTTATCGGTGTTTCCCATCACATAAGAGAGACATAACTTCTCTAAATGTAACAAAAATATCACCAAGAAATAGTTAACCATATATATATCCTTCCATACCGATTTCGGTTACGGCGACCGCTTCGACTCTCTATCTACTGGCGCCGCTAACCATATGAAATGTTCAACCTCAAAATATGTTCAAACATGTACCAGAATACATGCAACGACGTAAGCATTTTGCAATATCATCTTTTACGTACGAAGCTATGGATGTCTATCTAAACGCTCTCCTCGCATACGTTATAACGTATACGATACTATACGTAGCACACGGAGTCGCTTGCGAGATCTACCGTGAAATTGACGATGCACGCCCCATGCCTATTCTTTTCATTCGCCAGTATTATATGAGGCAACGTCGTGAATTGAACATTTTTGAAGATTTCACATTTTTACACCCGACTATAGATATGGGCTGTTCGCGAATCGTAAAGAGTTAACGATCATCGTCTTTGCCGAGGACGTTGATAGTTTTACGTGCATAGCTTTAGAAAGATTCGGTATTCTTCAGAGTCCTTTGAACTACTTTATTATCTCCGTTGGACTGTCAGGCGCGGATCCACCGTTGTGGGCACTGTGGGCATGCCCACAACCTTAATTTGCTTGTTGTAATTATGTTTTACAAGCTGCCTACTAAAAATAGACTTACCATGACGAGTAAACCCCCTCACTTGTTAAAAAAAAACGCGCTCGCTTCGCTCGCGCCAATCTACTACATTTCGTTGGTTTTCTTTGGAGGAGCCGTTCGCGCAATTACTTCTTAACTGTGGATCATTGAGACATACGTGAATCGAAAAAAAACCAGTCCATTCTGAACCAAAAATTGCGCTCGCTCCGCTTATCAATTTTGTTAAGTATCCTTTCTTTGTCAAAACTCTTATAGTGAGGCTTCATAATCGGTACGGCACGCAGGAGACTCGGGTGAAGCAGTTTTGCTCATTTTTAATAGTTAATTAATGTAAAATGGTGTTTAATTTAGTTTGTAATAAATGTTATTATTTGATGATATAAAAAATTACAAATTGAAAAATTGTTTAGAACATAGGTTGATCCATGATTGTTCATGAGTGAGTTCGTACTCCAATCCAACTCTCACTTTGCAAATTTTTGGTGAATGTGCCCACAACCTTTTTTGAGAGTTGGATCCGCGCCTGTGGACTGTACCAGTATAACAAACATACTAGCAATCAGTGATATTTAAAAGATACTTTATGTCAGTACTGATGCGAAGTCGTAAATTGTCACCAGGCGTACGTACCTATAATTTGACCATGTGATCTTGTACACATGGTCACAAACTAGATAGGGAACAGGTTCAGACGGGTAACTTCCGTAGCAAAAAACTCTCCTTAGGATCCATAGAGATTTCGTCATGTAAAGATTTTGACAGCTTTTTTTTTTAATTGTTTTTTCATAATGCGGCAACGATGTTAACGTTATAAATCCACAAATATATACAAAAAGGTTTAACAAAAATAAAAACCTTTTTGTATATATTTGTTGATTTATAACGGTACGGTATATTATAGGTAGGTACCTACCTAAATTCTGCTTGTTTTCTTTGGAAATATAAATTGGGTATAAATTAAACAATTTTCACTTATTATGCCTTTTATTTCTTAATTTTGTTTAATATTTAGTAAATGCTTCACGCTGCATACAGGACAAAATCGTCTTTTCCAATCTACAAACATCCGTACCTTGAGATTTTTGTTTATAATGTTGCACCAATTGAACACAGTTAATCGCAGAGTTAAATCAAAACAGCTTTTCGCAACTACACTTTTGTGTTGCTTACAACCCAAAGAATCATATGAATGCTGATGAATGCTTGGACTGAATTTAATGTTTCAACTCTTTTATTAAACCCTGTTGATGTGGGCTATTTTCTAAAACTTGATTGTCTTCTACAAATTATGTTTCCAAACAATCTTACCGCATTTTCTGATGGGTAGGTAAGTTTATTTTCTTTTAGGCATTTATATTCTCTGAAAGAAATATAATTGTTGACACAATGAAATAAAAACCAACCTGACAATACTTGACACAAATGACAATCAACAAAAGCGTAACCTAGGTTACAAACCAAAGACAATCCTTAGACTAGAAACCTCATCATCCGCGGGAGGAGGGGAAGCTGCCATTTTCTTTAAAAGCATCCATAGACAAGCTTAACCTTAATGCTATTATTTAAGAAAATCGGCCGTGCACATGGTCAAAATATAGTATGATGATTTACTAGAGCGTAAAAAAGACAGACACATGTTGCGCAGTGTCGTCTCAAACTGTCGATGCTTTGCTCAACTGTTCGAGGTACTGATTTCGGATGCCCTTTTTTTTAGCACAAGTAACCTATCTACGCCTTTTTTATTATAAAATCATTGCTAGCAATCCCAAAAAAGAAACTTGTCAACAGTCATGCAAGAGATTTGGTAGATAAATACTATACCGCCGAATGAACGAAAACACTGTCTTTGCCTAGAACGTTGATTGTTTTACGTGCATAGCTTTTAAGATACTTGGTATTCGTTCTATTATCTCCATAGGACTGATATCATAATTCATCAATATTGAAAAGACTTACACTACATTGCATGAAGTACAACAACAAAGTAATCCTAAAAGAATTCCTTGACGCGCGTAACCCTAAAGACACAGGTCATAATTGATTCTAGCAACTGCCCGCTGATATCTTTAAACAAGTATTCTATATCTCAATTTTCGCTCGAAGAAGATTGGGCTCATCCCCCCAATTGTGGAGGGGAGTTATTGCAAGCGGAATGATGTCGAGAAATCGCTAGATCCAATGTTCGGAGTCTTCTCGTGCGCATTTACTTGGCTTCAAATTGTGTGAAATGCCATGCTCCATTGAAGGGATTGATCACTGAAAATTGCAGAAATTGCAGGCTTCAATTCTTTTGTAACTTTGAAAGGGATTGAGTTAGTTTTTTTCTCGAATTGCTCTTAATGATGAGAAGGTAAGTTTTTGCATGCAATTTCGTAATTTTTCTGGACTGGTTTTAACTTATAAAGCTTTCAAAAGTATAGCTGTTAGACAATTTTGTCAGAATTAAAAATACTTGCTGAGAAAACCTGTAATCTATTATTTTTATTATCTTTTTACTAGTTTGTTTGAGTACATGAAATTGTTACTGTTTTTAGTTAGCTGTATATGTATGGCCATACATAAAAAAATCCTAGAAAGATTATTATAACCTGAATGGCATAATCTGCTCCACTGAACATTTTACAAACTAAAATCTCGCAACGTTAATACCTGTTAACAATTATATGAAAATGGATTGCTGTTCGTTAGTCTCGCTTAAACTCAGGAACGGCTAGACCGATTTGGTTAATTTTAATTTTGTAATATTTGTGAAGGTCCCGGGAAGGCAAAAAGGTTAGTAAACATGAAAAAATGCTAGGAAAATAGTGAAAAACCACAATTTAGTCATATCTTAGCAAATGTGTCTACCTGTCACGTGACACTGTGACAGGTAGACAGTAGTAGATGTTTAACAAACGAACGAAGTCTGTCGAGACAGCTAGTAATAAATAAAATATACCTACCTTACATTTAGGCAACGAGCAATTTAGCCAACTTTAGTCACTGGCAGGTTAACTACCAAAACATTGTGTTTTATCTACTGCCCCATTTTTCCGGCCACACCTGCGCGATTGAGTTATTGGCTACTAATAAATTATGTAGCTACTTCTAAATTTGAGGTGGAATTTCCAAGATGGGTGGTTTATCGAACCATCTTTATGGGGTGTGCTGGAACTGCAACTTGGTCAAGGTTTGAAAAGTTTTTATTTTGCTGGTGGAGACAGAAAATGTCTTTGAAACAGATTTAGCACAGTTTTGGGAAAATATATCATACTAATTATAAATGCGAAAGTTGGTATGTGTGGATGTGACGTCTTGCTCTTTATGCTACAATTTATGAAAAAATATTTCCTTTTCTTAAAAAACCAAAGTCGACGCGGACAAACTAGCAGGCTGCACTAGTGTAGTTAAAATTGTGATTTTACTTAACAAAATAACACACAAAACCCAAATGGGGTAGTCAGAGGAGAGGGGTAGTGAACGCCATTGGACGAGCCTACCGCCTTTGTCCGGGTTGCTTGTTTTTGTGAGTTCACAAGATTATCATTTCTTCTTATGATGTCCTTGGTCAACTGCATTGCTATTAATAAACAGCCTTGACTTTTATTTGTCAGGTTAAATCTTGCTTTCCTGAAACAAAACACCAGCCAGTCCAATACATCACGAAGGCAAACATTCGGTGAATTCCCATGACGCTTTTGTGTTTTTTCCTCGTCGGATGACTGGCGCTTTCCTTTATTCAATCATGGTTTGAGCACTAGTGTTGTAACTGTCGATTGTAGTCTGTTTTTACTAGTGTGTAAAGCCAGATAAATTGCAACTTCTAGCATACATTTTTTTATCACACGGACCCCAGGAATAACTAACGCATATTCAAGATAAGTATCTGTCACGAGTATGGCTCCACTTAGTTAAATAGACCCTGGGACGGGACGGCATAAGTTTGAAGGCGTTTGTGAATTCGGGTTAGGGGTATAGAAAACCACAAAAACTTAAAGATATCGATACTGGATATCGAAAGTGATTATGTACAATTTTATGAACAATTTTTTTATTTATTATCATTTCAATGTTCCTCATATTAATATAATGTTATGTTGTGAAGGAGTTTCGGCTTCGAATTACAAAAATGAATAATGATGCATCAAAAATGTTGAATTTTAATTATAACCACGTTAAGACATCACTTCAAATTGCTTAGTTAGTATAAGAAGAAGCTCTTCACTTTAGTTTCTTGTATTCGTTTGAGTTTGACTTTTTATTTGGTTTCTGAAGACTATCATTAGAGGTAATTCTTATTTTAATTTAGTTTACTTACTGTCACACTCAGATTCGTCCATTAAATATTATGGTTATAGATTATGGCCTTAGATGTTTGACGTTAAAGTCTCTTTTCCAATATGCAATTTTCATAAACACAAAAAAATGATGTCTGATTTGTCTGATTGTGGCCGTTAGTTTGTGGATTGTGAGTCAATTGTTACACTAATCTAAATTGTAGATGGATTTTTGGACATCCCCGTGTTCCGTATGTTAGTATTTGAGAGTAAGGGCCATAAGTGGTTATAATATGGAACACTCATAGTTGTGCCCAGCAAAGACGTGAATGTTTAATGTTTAGAGCCTTCTATAACGTGCATAGAAAGAGACTACTACATATGTTTCACGACACAACGCTGACAACGCTTATCTATTTCATCATTGCAATAATAAAAAATAATTATGTAACTTTCAGTAATCGATTCAAGCAACGCAACTACACAGCAGTAAGCTGGCGTATTTGTTAAATATAAAGAATTCAAAGAACTTAAACATGCAGACCAAAGCAATCAGGTAAAATCAACATAAATTTCCTGCGAAAGCTTAAATGAAACCAATTCTTGTAAGTATAACAGGCCTGTGTGATGCCATTCGTAATTTCCTTAGGGAGTACATAAATTTTAGGCAGGCCCTGGGCAAATGTGCGTGTGCCCAGAATAGTTATGATGTGGAACTATTTTTTATTTCTTGTAGTTACATACATTTCGTGGAAGGTCGTTCTAGTTTTAGTAAATAGTAAAAATTATGCTGAAATTAATAAAATAAAAAATTGTTTAAATAAACTGCCAAGGTATAAAATCATACCTATATTTAGGAAAAGTACAACTTTCAACATTTTTCTAAACCTATATTAGAATTAAAGAATCACCCCTGAGGGAACTACAACAACAAAAGGCTATTTGCCTTTTTCCAAAAAACAGGTTTATTGAATCTTATTAAAGATATTTGACAGCAGTATCCTGATCTGCTGTCTAGACAAGTTCAGTTTATGTCACGTTATAAAAATTTCGTTTCATAGCACAATAAAAATGAATCCAATCGAATCACATTTATCCCCACTACAATCTACACTGCCGCAAGCTGTCCGGGTATATTTCAGGCGTCACAATTCGCTTAGTATTCCCCACCTTCCCGCAAAAGATCTAAATTTCGCCGCAAGAACCAAACTCGATGCAAAACTGATACTCGTTGCAAGCGCTGCGTTATACGCTCAGCATGAGAATTCTCTCGGATTCTAATAAATTTCTAAATCGATATAAGTTGTTTCGTATTCGCGACTGCGGGTTCCTGAACACAATAAGATCATGTTACAAAGGGCGATGCTTTGCATATCTGCGGAGATCGGTGGCGCTCGGCAATGTTTGTCGTGGACGTTTTGCGCCGGTGCAGTTTTTTCCTTCTGTTTCTTTAGGGTGAGGCTTCAGTGGAGGAGAGATAAGCTTTTTTAATATTTTATTAGTTAGGACTAGTAGTACTAGTTAGGACAAAAGCAGACATTTATTACTATTTAACCAAATACATTATCATTACAGCAAAAGACCTTATGCGATAACATAGTAAAAACAAAACACACTTATGCTATGTAACACAGAACATACATTGTTAGTCTTGTGAATTCACTCAGCGCACACGAAGTCGATTCTATCCGCCACCAAATTCAGCGTACATTACTACTTTTAGCATCGACTATCGGCGATTTTGCAAATGTATCGATGCTGAATTACGATTTGGCGTCTCTGCGCTCGATCGTAGTAAAATTTCGGCTGTGGCCCTTGAAGGAGCTTTCACATTAATTGTTTTGATGCTGATCTGCAATTACTGCTTTTCAATTCATGCTTTACCATTTAAGCAATAAGGCTACAAGTACAAGATGTAGAAAAGGGGGTAGTAGGCTGGGGCAGATAACATTTCAGCGTAAGCGCACAGTTTTTAAGTAGTGTAGATGTCCGTCTACCTATAAGGAGATCCTCCATCTATTACCAATAAGTTTTCTCTGCGAATGATGCTGATAAAGAATATGAAAAAATAACCACAATTTCTAACTAAGGGCTGATTTTTTACCAGCCACCCTCCTGGATTTTAGGGATGTATTTTCAGGTAAGCTATTGGTTGAAGTCACCTAATGTCTTCCCTTACAGTGAGACGTAAAAATATTAAGTTTTAGTTTATTCAGATCGCTTATGACAAAATCGCTGACACTGGGCCGCGCAGGGCTAGTAAACGCCTCAGCACGACACAGTACGCCGAACTTGCTCCATAAAAGCTCTCTCGCCTCTCCACCTTTCCTTTGGCATTTTGTAGACGTTGGATTTTTTTCTTCACGGAATTTTCCGCTGGTTATTTAAGAAATATTGTTCGCGTTTCTCTGTCTGTTTTGATTTTTATTATTTTAGTTTTAAATGGAATTAAAATTACTGTAGCTACTTAGTTGATAAAATGTTGTTCAGGATTTTGCTGATTGTATTAATAACTTTTTTACGATGGACAAACCATTGACCTACAATTAATACAGTCAGCATCAAAATTATGTGTGCTAAAAGAATGGACAAAAAGGTATTAACGGCTAGACAAAAGCAATTGTAATACTACAATAATAGAGTCATATGTCGTTGAAAGCTTCACTCAAATCAGCGAAACTCTATTTTAAAGTGAGATCCATTTTAGTAAAAATACTAGTGTCATTGTTTACTTAGATGCAACATGTTGAAATAGGGAGATCTAAGTAATTTTATTCGTCATCAGTGTTTTCTGGTTGATTCATGGTTGTATACATACAACTGCATCTACTACGACCGTCTTGGTGTAATTGTTGAGAAGTCGGCTACTACACCAAAGGTCGTTGGTTCGATCCCCGCATAGTACAAACATTTGTGTGCATAAACATGTCTGTTTGTATTGGCCTGGGTGTTTCCTATGTAAATTAAGTATGTATTTACAAAAGAAAAAGTATTTAAGTATGTTTGTCCGTTGTTTAGTATCCCATAATGACGGACTTTATTTAGCTAACTTGGGGCTGGATGGCGCTGTGTGAAAACTTAATTTTGAACAACCATAAACTTAAATGCCTAGGAAAATAACTTAGCACTAACTACCGTTCTGCCTGAATATACTATCATAACCTTACTGTGCAATTTTCTTATTTAACTATTAATAAATAAAATTCTGCGATAAGTTTTATGTGCCGTCGTCGCGTTCATCAAATCGTAAAGCGACCATAAAGTGTTTATGGCGGTACATACAATGTAAGCAAAACCAGGCTATGGGGCTACACCTAGAGTTGTTAAAAATGTTTCATATGAGTCTTTGTCTGTTCTGTCTTGAGGAATTTAAGCGTATATTTAATTTTACCCATTGCCAGGTTGTTAGAAAGGTGAGGTTAGGATAATAAACCTCTAACCCCCGAATTCACAAACGTCAATTAACGCTAAGCACGCGCTCACGTTCATGCTGTGCCGCAAAATGTCAAAAGAACTGAAAGGGACAGCATGAGTGTTAGCGCGTGCTTAGCGATGAGCGTTGATTGACTGGGCCCAATGGCCCAGTAATAATACCTAATGACTGATATCAGGCTAAACCTACTGCTTATTTTTTTGCAGGTAGTCAGAGTCAAGAACTTGTAATTAATACAATTTAAGTGATTATTTCTGGTAAAGTCCTGTTTACAGGTCCCGCTTTTGGGGCCTTTTCCTCTGGCGATATGAATCAGTCGGGTTTCAAGAAGTGACTCGAACTAATTTAAAAAATCTCGATTAATTTATACGAGTATGTACAACTCTTGCCACTGATCCAAATAGAAGACAACAACACCTCCCGGTGGTTCAACCACCAAAAAGATAATCCCCACGACTCAATACGAAAAAATGAGCTTACTTCTGCTTATGGTTCTAATTAAAAGACAAAAACATCTCCCAGTGGTTTTAACCCACCAAAAAGCCCCCTCTACTCGCAGATACGGACGATCCATGCGAATTTTCACACTAGGATTGTTTTACTCTCGCAATAACTCGCTGCCTCCATCCTATCCGTCGGCAAATTGCTCAAGACGAAACTGAGATTGGTGTATTTTTCTGTGAGACAAGTGACGTGGCTGAGTAATGCGCCTTATGGTCCACGGCTGTGACGGGATTTTGTCGCGGCTGAGGAAAGGAGATTGTAGACTTTGTCGCGAGCTTTTTGATGTGATATTGATGTTGCATTGGAGATTCAACTTGTTTACTATAGAAATATGGTTTTGATGATTTGTTTTTGTTAAATGGTGCTCGTGGCTCAGATGAAATAGTTTGTAAAAGACGCCGGGTCTGAATTGATAGCTAGCCACCTAGACCGAAATTAGTGATGTGTTTTTCGGGCACACCCGTGCCTCAGAAGGCACGTCGGAGTTGGTCCTGGCTTTCGTCGCTAGATGTTTGTCGTTAAGCTTAGTCGCAGACCAAAGGAAGGCTTGATGACATCTAACAGCAAGGTTTATCATGAGCCCGCCTGTTGGAGTATGGCTAAGACTACCTCACATTCAATTAAGGAGGCTTGTGTTGTGCCCAGCTGAGGGACGTCTACTGAGTGTTTTTTTTCTTTCTAGCGTGGTAGGCTGAATGCTTTCACTCTAACCGGGTATCCAGTACAGATCTATCTAAATGAAAATATTCGATTTGATATATTGCAGTAAAAAGGTCAAAGTTGCCAATGTTCAAGCCAAGTCTCTAGATCCGAGAATTATTACCTCATTTGACGGATCTGAATGCTTTCAGTCAGTCTATTATTATAATGCAAAAACAGCGACGTCAACCCGTTCTCAGATCCTCTAGATCGCAAATTGCTCGATCTATTCGAACCGCCTGGGATTTGTCGTTCAATGCAATCTTCGACTTGTCATTGTCACTGCGATGGACACCGGAATGAGGTTCTGCGGTCTTGTCCTGATGGCTCATTTGCGGGACAAAGTGCCTTCGGAGTCCACATCCAATTTAGTTCACATAACAGTAGGTAAGACAGAGATGTATAGCGCCAATTTTGGACTTTGAAATGTCTTTACTTGAGTTTCGATATCGTTCAGTCTAGGTTTACGGGCAAGGATTTTTGTCGATATTCAAAGAAGCAAAATCAGTTCGAACTCTGTTTAGGCGTCTTTAGAAAGTGGCAATGGATTTTAACTTGACAGTCAACATTTCAATAAAATATATGAAAGTAACTGGTTTTTTAAACCAATCATTCATAGTGATATCTAATAAATGCGTAATAAAATAGTATGTGGTCATCTGTATCTCTATCAACAAAAGAAATTTTTTGCTATTTCAATTAATTTACTGGGATAAATCCGTACAGCAATCAGCTAAACCAAAACGGGAGAATCACAACAGAAAATGTGAAAAAACTAATTAGTCGAGGGACGACCGGCTACAACCTCATTCGGGGGCGGATTTATGTCAAGTAAGCATGCGGGGAATTGCGGGGAATTCGGCCGGGGGACAACGGGGAAAAACTGCGCGATAAACGGTACGGACTTTGCATACTGGTCGGTGTATTTCGGCCTTTATGGGCTGTGGTCAGGTGAGGTTCGATGCTAGATTTGGGGGCTTTTGGCAAAGATTCGGGTTTTTTTATCTCCTGTTAGATACACTAATGTTTTCTATCAGTGTCTTAGTAAAATACCTTAAAGGTTTGATGATAGCGCACATTACCTTTATTTTATTTTTTAAACTTAACACCATTTCAGGACCAGATGCGTTATAGATGACAGTGAAAAACAATTTGAAGTTACTTAGTCTTATCACAAAATAAATAAAAATGATTCAGTAGTCCAATCATTCTCATTACGCACGGTAACTAAAACATTTACATTAAATAATGATTGTTAATACGGAAGCTTGAACCTTAGGAAAGAACATTGGCGATGTTTATCCCAAAAAAAAGATAAAGAGTTCTTGTGGTGGTAATATGACCCAAAACTTTCTGGTACAGCATACTGACTGACAAAGTTAAATACAAATCTGCTTGAATGGATAAAACAATCAGTAATCTAATTTTAAAGATATTGCAATCATTTTCTCTTTAAAAACGATAATTTGAGAGTTGTTTGTCATAACTCAACTAAATTATTGATCTTATGTTATCATGCCTTAATCTGATAATTTTGACTTATCTACCTATAAAATACCAAAACACGTCACATTCAAAGTTTAAATCCCATTCAAATCTGACACGTTGCAGCCCCAAGCTTAGTCCACACTATTAACATTCAGTGAAAACAAAATAAACGGCAGAGGTGTCAGACACCGCCGGCGGCCGTGAGAGCCACACCGATGTCCAGCGATGTCGAGTGTCGGACGATAGTGTCCGACACTGCGAACAAATTGCCACAGGCAGAGTTGGCCGATGTCTTATCGTGTGGTGGGTTTATTTATTTGAAAGGGAACTGGGGGGTAAATAGATTATGGTTATTACTCAGAGCATGGTCGCGTTGAAATATTTCCTTAGATCGGGTTTTGTGCTGCGGTTAGAAGCGATGGACGGTTTTTGTTCCGTGTAAAATACTTTTTTGTCTATTGCAAGCCATTGACATAAAGACCGCTAAAATTAGTTCTGCCAAAGTAAACGAACAAACAATCGCAACGCTAAAGTATAGATTAAGTGATTGGCGTGGTTTGTCATTTACTCGCAAATGGCGGCAGCAACAAGAATGAAAGGGACAGAGCGATACAAAAGTTAACGTGATGTTGAAGCGCTGTTTAAGTGTTTACGAACAAGGGGGTAGAAAGATGCTGGTCTATGTAAAACATACATAACATGTAAAACGTAGCACAAGAACTTTGACTGAAGTAGTTACTAGTTTTACTTCTTATATTTTAATCTTGAGTTGTAAAAAATACTTCACAGCTCAAACTTGAGACTAGTGCAATTATTGGTAGGAATCTTACCAACAGGTTGGTCGAAAGAAAACCAGAAAAACATAGGTTGGTCGAAGTTTAATCCCGGTTTTGTGTTTCTTTCGTTTCTGGGTGTTTTATCTATTTAAAATATAATGAAAATAATGAATGAATTTATGTCTGACGATCATAGAACAAGCTCAATTTAGTTAAGGCCTACTATTCGTAAAATTAGGTTAACTAAAACCTTTGTAAGGAGATAATAAATGTTTTTTTATTATTCTTCTCTACGTAGGTTGTGGATATCCGAACGTAGAATGGGGTCCCCTTCAGCCAGATGAACCGATATCCTGAAGACCGTAGCAGGTTCGGCTAATCCGAACCTGGCGCGGCCTTCAGGATAACGGCAGACCGTGATAAGTTCGGACGAGGTGCAGAAGGCTCGGAACCGGGAGCTGAGGTTCACCTTAGGACAGGTTTTTGCCCAGGCTGATGATCATACTTTCTCCAGCTCTCTTATGTAGGGGAATAATACTCGTATGTAAGGCAAAAAATACTAAACAAACTGTCCATTCTCATGAACCAACCCAACCGAATTAAACCCTTAACATTTTTGCTTTAGATGTTTCTTTGCATTTTAAAAACCAACAAGCAATTAAGACAGAATAATAAAATGAAAGCATTTTCAATGGTACCTTAATAATGATTACCTATTCTTTCTGCCTAAAGTAACGCCAAGTAAAAACTTTCAATATCCAGTACCCAAGTATTGCAACGCCATCTATTATTTACACCAGTTTCTATTAATAGCCATCCTTCTCCTCCAAAACCTTCTAGCAACGCCATCTACCGGGCTAGTTGCGTGGCGCTGGCCCGCCCGCCCTAACATCCCGCCCAAGCTAGGTCGCTTCAAAGTGGGTTGGATAGGTGGCGCTGGTCGTGAAATAGGTTACTATTATATAGGATAAGGAACTTGGTTTAATAACCAAGTTTATTAGTGGTTTTATTCAAGTAATTATTTAATTACAATAATTATTGTTCAATTTCATTAAGGCATTCAATCATGTTCATGTAAAATATTGAAAATTTTAAAAATATGTGAGTGAAATGAAATTATTTTCAGATCATTTTAATATAAGAAATCATTTGTAAAAACATTGTGGTTACCTTTTATATTTTTTCATTTATTGCTGACTTCATACCCTTCTCTAAAGTTGATTTTAAAGTACCCCTCAATAGATGGCGCTGCAAGTTTCATTTAGGAAATTATACAAGTACTGTGATATCAAAGTAATCTCTATTTGTCTTGAAGTTTTTTTCATCACATACCCATTTCTATTTAAAATCTTCAAACTGGCCGTGAGAGGTACTTACTCAAAAACATAAACTAACTTAACTAAATAAAGCCTACGTGCTTATATAATTTTGTAAAAAAAATCCACATCGAATAAAAAAATCAGCAATGTACCTCACTTAACTAACTACACCAATCTACGCTGAATTTCTGATTACATAGAAATCAAAATACCAAAAAGGACTAAACTCATTCCTTGTCAAATTATCGATCGTACAAACTTCAGTATTTGATAATATCACTGGACACTATCACTGGACATTATTCCATACAGCGCCACCTAGGTCCAAACTAAGCAACTAAATGCTTGTCTATGGGAAACTAGAGAACGGATAAACGAACTTAAATCCTTTTTTTAATACATACTTAATATACATAGGAAACACACAAGTACAAACACTCATTGTTCTTGCACACAAATGTTTGTTCTGTGCGAGGATCGAACCCGCGACCTCTGGTGTAAAAGCCCACTTCTAAACCATTCATTTAGAAGGATAATACTCAATCAGTTATTCTACAAAACGTGAACTAATTTTTCCATTTCAAATGTTAAATTCTTTGATGAAATATCTTTTCTCCTGTATTTGCGTATCAAAGATAAAAACATATAGTTCGACTGAATATTACCGGCGGGTAATGGTAAAGAATGCTTTTGTGTTCCTGGTCGGCTCATAGATGACATATTGGTTAACATGTATATTCGGGAGCTGTAGGTAGTTTGTAAAAGTGCTACCATTGGTTTTATATTTCTCTATTTTTTTACTGTAAAAAATGTAATGCGATTGAATGAAGTTAGTGAATTACAGGTTATTATACATAATAACGTGTAAAAAATCGTTGATAATGTATCGTCGTTTCTATTCTGAGCGGAAAAAAAGTTAGACGTTTTAAAATTACTGTAAAGTAAACTGTATTTTGGATTGTGAACCTACAGGACTGTGCAGCGTCTTCCGGGCCCGTTTTTCAGCGGGTTTTGTGACCAGGAAGATGGTTTACTTACCTCTCCAATGTTTATCTGTTGCGTTGCTAAATCGTCTTCCTAGTGCCAAAGGTCGGCCAAGACCTAATTGTCCGATGTTACCAAGGCCTACACTGAAAACAACTGCTTAAGATGCTTTCTGAATCATGCAGATAGGCAAAATGCACCATTTAATTTCAGTTGGAGTGGCGTCCTTTCCTACCACTCAACGTACCGTCCATCCTCACTCACTTCTCACAATTTTCTCACTCAGCTTACGATCCGTAGTACTACTAAGGGCGGAATATTCAAATTCTTTGCCATATCCGATAATACCAGTCTCATGCAAAATGCATACAATATCATTCTTTACTCCATAAGCGAGTGCTGCCCGGATGTAATTCATGTAAAACTGACTTTATTTGAATTTTATGCGTTCAAATTTTTGGTGAGGAACCCTAACGGATAGCTATGGGAGGTTTATTTTGTCGGTTATATTTTTATTTTATCTGTTATTATACACATTGAATATTTTATGGTTCTGTTTGCAACTGCGGATGCTCTTACCTTAGTGATTCATATTGCGTTACATTTCCATTTTATTCACTTACACGCTAAGAGTAGTAGAGTTTTAATAGTGGTTTCAAAAATTAGAATTCAGTATTCAGTAAATAAGTCAAATACACAGTTATGAGCGGCTTGCATCCATTGAAGTTATCCAAACTTCACTGCAATTAATTGCTAAAAAGTTTCGAAATAAATCTGTATGTTTCCTATTTGAAAATTTTTTTTTTCATCGCAAACAGATGTATAGAACGTGACATAACCTAAAAAGAAATAATGTAAATATTTCAAAAATCCACTTTCTCGTTTGTAAATTGAATTAGCTTTTATACAGAATATTCAAAAATATTGGCCATTTGACCAAAAACAAATTGTCCTTCATCGATATTAAATATGAAGCATCATCAAAATCATAGTACTTCCAGAAACGCCAAATCTGTTCAAAAACTAACTTCCAACTATCGATTCAATATCGAGCACTTTTCAATTAAAACCCTCCATATTAAATCTGTAGTAGAATAGGCTTCAATCACAAATTTAGTACATAGTTGCCTCGTTGGAAGCACCTATTCAATTTATATTCGTTATATCGCCGTGCGATTCATAAAGACCTTAGGAGGAGGGGGGGTTACCATAGATACTGGTAGGGGCTGGCGTTGCTATAGGTGATCTGAGTTACCTCGGCATCCGACAGGCTTCCTTGGATGCTGGTTCAAGTTAGGAACGAATGCTGTCAGAACAATTTTAACATTTCGCGCTTTGCCGAAACCACTAGAGCAAAGGATGGTAGACCGGAAGCCTTTGGGCAGCTTTTTAACCTCTGAAAGTTAGGTTTATCACCAGCTTCAACTGTTCAACCATCCACACTGAGTATGCGTGTTGAAGTATGGCTCGCAGACCATCATAGCAGTTAATTTTAGTGTATTTCTTGTGTGTTGCGCTTTTTCATCCGATAAATCAATGCAGTGTAAATGAGAGTATTAAGATTTAAGGATTTAGATTAGGAGAACGATGAGGTGTTGTGGAAGAAGACGTTGTTACTGAGATTGAAATGGGATACTGATATGGTCTGCTCCTAATATGGAAAAAAATATAAGAGGTGATTAACGAAAGGGATTTGTAACGTAAGGATGAAAGAGACTGTTATAGGGGGTAGGTCATCCGACCGTTCCTGAGCCATCTTTAAGATGTTCAAGGGTCACGTCAAAAGTACCTTAACCGACGTGGGTGTGTGTGAAAAGCTTAATGAGGGTGGAATAAGCACAAGATGTAGTCCCTACTATATGAGAAAATAGGCGTATGTATGCTAATCTATTTTAGTTTTAATATTGCTCATTAAATCTTGTTAGTATTGTCACAATAGGTAAAGAACAGATCTTTCAAAAAGAATCAACATTTTCATTAGAATTGTAAACAACCTATGTTTTGCGCCAAGCCCTAACATTTCCAAGTCCTCATTACGAGTTGAACAACAAATAAACATTGCTGGCTATCTCCAGTTGCCGTTTATTGGACAATATTTATTGAGCCCTCTTTCGCTGCGACTTGTCCGGTTCACATCTGCTCAGACACTTGAGCTTTGAGCTTTTCTAAAATTTGAGCGCTTAATTTATTTTAAGTGTCACTTTTAGCAATACATGCGTACTGTGGCGTCCAAAGATGTATGATGTAGGCACGATTCATAAATTGCTAACCAATAACGAAGAAAAACTCAAAAACTTAATTGCTGCCAACAGTAACACCTGTAATGTCCCATGGCTGATTATGGTGATGACTGTCAGTGATGCCAGAGAATAAGGTGATACTTTAGAATAGTCTTCTACTGAAGAACTTCACCACTGGGGAAATTATTAGGTTCCCCGGTGGTGTTATTTGGATAAGTTTTTAAAATACGAGTAAAACGTTTTATCGTGACCATTTTTAAGTGCGTGGTCCGTGGTGTTAAGAATTTGCAGCTACGAGAATAACCCCAAAAACTGCACAATTTATTAAAATACACGATATCACTTTCTAAGTAATGGAGATTGTAACGCAAAAACCTCTTAACATCTGCAGAATACCCTCGATACAAGAGGGTGGCTATTGAAATAAAACTAGCAAATGTAAAATAGTTTCATGCAACAAAAGTGGTAAAGTTTATTTTTATAACTGAGAGTATTTCTTCACAAAGAGTATCAATTAGATAGGATTTAGTTCGCGAAGATTCTAGGGACGTGAGAGTCTTGACTATTTTCATATTCATTCTGAAGTTGTTGGAATTATTTTGAAGATGCCAATTAGCATGAATATGCCTCTTAGCAAAACTGGCAGAACAACTGAATGTTAGGGAAAATAGGTATAAGCTTTTTCATGTTTTCAATTTATTGCAGATTGCAGTACTTAATCTGTAAATAAAAAAAGAAAGAAAGAAAAAAAATATTTATTTGGTACATAACAAAGAAAAAACATTACAGGTAGAACAGCAAAAAATAAAAAAGATACAAAAGTTTGTTACGTAACCAAAATGGTGACGACTCAGCATATTATTATGTTAAATAATACTAAGTAAAAACAAGCGTCAGAACTAGTTAATAAAATGTCTTTTCACCACTTGAGTTTAACCAGTTTAGGAGGATGTTAACTTATTTTGCGCAATTTGTGGTAAATCGTTTACTATGCTACTCACTTAACATTTTTTATGAAAATCAAGAGAACTTCTCTAAAAAACTAAAACAAATGAAAATCAGGGAGCTACAACTTAAAATTCACACTCTCTATATCGGTTTATAATACCATCCTTATATTTGGGTCGGATGTTTATGAGATAGTAAAAGGCAAGTTAAAAGTTGCTGTCGTGTGAACGGAACATTCAAAAGCCCACATTTCACCGAGCATACTATAACTCAGTTAGCGAAACTAGATAACCTGTTGCCATTCAGCTAGTCTCTTAATTATAATTAGCCTGTTCTGACGTTTTCCAACCTTGAGTCTGTCTATGAGGTGCCCGTGGCGCAGTTGTGACAGTGATCGGCGATGATCGCCGGGTCGGAATTGGGATGGATTACCAGAGGCCTTAGGGGCGGCTTGGTAACATCTGACGTTAGGGTTGCTCTCTAACCTTACACCTCTCCAACAATCTGCACTGAGCCCGCGTGTTGGAGTATGGCTCATTCCACCTCATAGTTGAGGTGAGACCTGTGCCCAGTGCAGTGGGACGTATATAGGCCGTTTATGAGTCTGTCCATGTCTCGACAGTCATGTTGTAACGTAAAAATATACACTGGAGTTAAAATTCAATGTACTGGCCAAGAATAAGGCCCGGGCTCCAGCAAAGCGGAGATGTCCGCACATCTCCGCTTTGCCCCGGACCCCCGCTCCGCCCGGGGATCTCTGCCCCGCACAGCTTCACACAGCTCCGCAGCTGTGTGAAGCTGTGCGGGGCAGAGATGTGTTTCAGCTTGGGTGACTCCACCGAAGCTGTGCGAGGCGGAGATGTGTGCTGTGTGCTGGCTGGCTATGCGAGTAGGGTTGTCACCTTTTATGTTTTATTGAATAACAAGGAAGAAAAGTACGGAGTATTGAAATAAAGACCTCTTTTATTTTATTTAGACAGATAAAACGTGAAAACTTTATTTTCTCCTTTCTGTAATTCCAGAGCGTCGTTACATTTACATCTAATTCTATAAAACAAATAGGTAGTTCTTTCTTAATTAACAAAACAGAGAAGTTTGTTTTGCTGAAGAAGCTTTGTTTTGCTGTTCATGACAGAAAAATTCTTGTGCAGTTGATAGTTCTGTAAACCCTATTATTTTATTATTATTATTATTTCGGTTGGGGACGCTGGCGTAGAGCCGGGTGATCGGTCCGCTCGTTGTGGGCCATTTCACCCATTTCCCCAGGCTCCGTGGGAGCCTTAAGTTGTCCCATCGTCACGGCGTCCCGTCGAATCTTCCAGTGGCCTTACAGAGTCTGATGATCTGCTCCACCGTCAGTGCTCGTATCTGTTCTATGTCGAGTTCGTCTGATCCTGTGAGCTCCCATCTGGTCAGTGCGTACACAGGGCATTCTGCGATGAGGTGGAGACTTGTTTCTTCGCACTCCCCGCACTCCGGACACATGGGATCGTCTTTTACGCCTATCAGGGTCAGGTGTCTGTTTAGTCGGGAGTGTCCCGTTACTATTTCAGTTACTAGGCGGGTATTGCTCCTGGAGAGCCTCATCAGTTGGCCCGTCCTTTTATTGTCTAGTCCGTGGATAAACATCTTCGACTGTCGCATTCCTGCCATTGCATTCCACCTGTCGTTGGTCTCTGCGACTGTTCTGCGTTTGATCACTCCCTTGGTGATGTTGTGAGCTATCGGCAATAGGGGCTCCGGTCCCTCCGGGCACTCGTCTGCCCCCGCTCTGGCTAGTTCATCTGCTATTTCATTGCCAGCATTTCCTTGGTGCCCGGGGACCCACGCACATCCGATTTCAGCTTTGTCGGCTAGTCTCCCCAGTGCTGCTTTGCATTCTTTGACAATTGCTGATGTTGTCTCTGCTTTATTGAGTGCTTTCAATGCTGCCTGGCTGTCGCTGTAGATTGTCACCTTTGTGACATCTTCTAGCTTACTCATGATGTCAGCGCAATCCAAAATTGCGTAAATTTCGGTTTGGAACACGCTGGCAAGCCTTCCCAGGCGTATTGATCTATTTATTACTGTGCCATCGTCGCATTGTATGTGCACGCCTGCACCCGACAGCCCTGTTGATTCTTTCCTGGAGCCGTCTGTGTAGCATACTACTCCACCTGTATCAATTCTCCAGTCGTCTCTTTCGCCTATGTGGATTCTGTATTTTTTGTCGAAGTTCCTTTCCTTGCTTATGAGGTCGTTGTTTGCTAGGATCATTGACATTTTCTGGTCTAACTCTTTTCCAATGCTTGTGTGGCCTTCGTCCATATGGTTTCCAATCCATAGGCCAGTACTCTTCAGCTTGAACCATTGTTCTGCCGCCCTTCTTTTGATCTCCAGGTCCAGAGGTGCCAGTCCCAGCATGATTTCGAGCGCTGCAGTGGGTGTCGTTCTCATTGCCCCTGTCGTCATCAGTGCTGCCAGCCTTTGGACCTTGTCTAACTCTTGCTTGTTTGTCCTCATCGCGGCTCTGTGCCACCACACCAGTGATCCATGCAGGATTCGTGGTAGGATGATCGCTTTGTATATCCACAGCATCGTTGCGGGTTTCATTCCCCAGCTACGGCCTATGGCTCTCTTGCATTGCATCATTGCCATCTTGGCCTTTGCACATGTATTTGCTATGTGTGTTCTAAAATTAAGTGTGCTATCCAGTGTGACTCCGAGGTATTTGATTTCCTTTACCAATTCCAAATCAGAATTGTCTATTCTCACTGGTTCTTTCCTTCCTATTTTCCGTTTCTTCGTAAATAGTACTAGTTTGGTCTTTTCAGGATTTAGGTTTAGACCTTTACTTCTGCACCATAGAAGTGCTTCTCTGAGTCCCTGGTTCATAATATTGCACATGACACTCAGAACCTTGCCCGTCACAAGAAGCACACCGTCATCTGAGTAGACTTGCGTGTAGATGTTCCTGCTATTTAGCTTTCTAACCAATTCGTCTATCAGCAGGCACCACAATAAGGGCGATAAGCACCCCCCTTGTGGAAATCCTCTGCGTGCCCTGATTGTGTGTGTGACACCAGCTAGCTCCGCTTTTACCAGGCGATGCTGGAGCATGTCTTTGACCCATCCTGATACGTCTTCGTGTATGCCTTCGCGCTCTAACGTTGCTTCTACTGCGTTGGGGCTTGCCCTGTCGAAGGCTCCTTCCACGTCAAAGAAGCAACCCAGTGCGTACTCCTTGTTGCAGAGAGATCTCTGAACTCTTGTCACTATGTTGTGAAGGGCCGTTTCTGTTGATTTGCCCTTCATGTAGGCATGTTGGTTCTGATGAAGCGGCGATCCACCTTGTGCTATCTGAGCTCTTATTATGTTGTCTAGGATCTTCTCCATGGTCTTGAGTAGGAATGACGATAGGCAGATGCATCTGAAGGCCTTCGCTTCCTGGTAAGATGCCTTGCCCGGCTTCGGCAGAAAGGCCACTCTTACCTCCCTCCAACTCATGGGGATGTGCCTGGCTCTTAGGCTGCTATTGTACAGTGTGAGCAGGTCTTTCTTAATGTACTTCATTGCTATCTGCAGCATCTTGGGAAAAATTCCGTCCGGTCCTGCCGCTTTAAACGGTTGGAAGGAGGATATACTCCATACGAGCTGTTCTTCTGTTATCACTACTTCACCTGTTTGTCCCCTCGCATGTTGTTGGGGGGTCCGCACGCTTGCCCTGGTGAGATTCTCATCAGCATAGTTCTCGCAGTCCGGGAAGTGCGTCTTCATCATCTCCTCCAGGATGGCTTTCGGGTCGGTAATTAGTTCCCCACCCTTCTTTATGCTTCCTAATCTGCAGGTTGTGTCCCTGGCCAGCGTTTTCGCCATCCTTGCGGCGTCGGGATATTTCTCAATCCCTTCGCAGAACGCGTTCCAGCTGTTTCTGCATTCTCTCCGGCTGTCGTTCTTGAACCTGTTTCTCGCTTCCCTATAGGCAGCCCAGCTGTCGTCATCTCCCTTCCTCAGGGCCAGCCTTAGGGCACGCCTGGCGCTCTTTCTGGACTTTTCTAGTGCTTTGGTCCACCATGGCTGTCCTTTGCCTGGGTTGATCTCCCTTAGCGGGCACGCCGCGTTGTATGCTTCCCTGAGTACCTTATCAAGTTTTGCCGCCATTTCATCTAACTCTGCGACGTCCTTCGGCGCCTCGACTTGACCTGCATCCCACATCCTGATGTGGTTTTCAAAGGTGACCCAGTCTGTTTTCTTCGCATTCCTTATTAGAATTTTTTCTATTCTGCAGTCTATATTAAAAGTTATGCGTCTGTGATCTGAAAAGGAGTCTTTTTCGTCAACCTTCCAGTCTTTGATTAGTCGGCATAACCTCTCTGTTGCAATGGTGATGTCTAAGACCTCACTTCTGATTTTATTAATGAACGTCGGTGTGTTGCCTACATTAACAATCTCTAGCCCTGCCTCGCCTATATAGTCAAGAAGCAGATCGCCCTTCCTATTGCAGCCCGTACTGCCCCACGCTACGTGGTGTGCGTTGGCATCGCAGCCCAGAATAATAGGAATATTCTTACCTTGGTAGTTCCTAATGGTGTCTTCCATCTCTCTCGTGGGCGGCGTGAACTCACTTTCGCTCGGCAGGTAGGCAGAGATGAGAAGCACCCTCTCCTTATTCTGGTTGTGTTCTGTTATCGTTATTTCGGCGCTTACTAAGTCTCTGTAACAGTCCGATCTAATTAGTCCTAACGCTCTCACCCTACTGCTGGCGAATATGCATGCCCTTGGGTTGGACTCACCATCGTCATGGTAGATGAGGTCTCCTCCCAGGGTGCCCAGCCCAGCCACTCGTCTATTATGGACGTATGGCTCTTGCAGTAGGGCAATGTCTATGCTCTCCTCCACCACATAGCGGCAAAGCTCGGTCATCGCCTCGCGGCAGTGATGCAAGTTGAGTTGAACTATTTTTATTTTTTGTGTGTGTTTTTGTGTAGTGTTGCTGTGTGAGGTCATGTACTTGTGGTGTGAGTGTTTATGTGAGTGTATGTACGTGTGTGTCTAGTGTCCTCCTCGACGCTTATGGCGCGCCGGCGGCCGGACCACCGCACCAGTGCGGCAGCAACGCAGACGCCTTGGGCGGGGGCTCGCGGTCCCTTTGCGTTGCCGAGGAGGTGTGTGTGGTGTCGTGTGTGTGTGTGTTGGTGGGGCTAGCCCCGTGGCTGGGTCCGCGGCCGTCAGTGGTCGCTAGTGCCGACTGACTACCGCCCTCCCCTCCAGCGGGTAAACTGGCCCCCGTGTGATGTGGAGTACCCGGTTGGATGAGACCCCCCTGGCTGGGCCTGCTACCTGCAGTCGGGACCCCAGTTGGGTCACCGGGCTGTTCGGTGTTACCTTTGCCAGTGGGTCTCAGTCCATCTGCGACTCTGGGGTTCTGAGTCGTGGGTCCCCGATTGAGGATCCGCGCCTGCACCTGGGTGGCTTGGTAGTTCAGCCACACGCTGCTCTTGGGCCCGCTAGTGAGGTCAACCTCCTGAGGGACTCCCGCCACAAGACGAATGCCGGCTGGCAGCTTCTCCATATGGATGAGAGTCCACTCAGACAGCCTGAGCTCCACCCTGTAGTTGTTTTGGAGCTGGATCCACCGGAGTGGGTCCGTCTCAAAACCCTCAAGGTCGCCCGGCAGCCAGATCGACACCCTCTGCGCGGCGTATCGGCTCGCCTTCAGAGAGGTTCCCGCATGCTCGCCGAAGTCGCGAGCGAGCAGCCAGTCCCTCGCCTCCACAGTGTTTGGTGACACAAGGAAGAATCCCTCTGCCACCAGTCCTGAGGTTGCGAAGGACAGGCATCTGCCATCGACTCCCGCCAGCATGGACTCGTGGATCCTCTCTGACAGCCTTCGCCTAACCACAGCAGCCACAGCTTCGTCACCCTGCTGGCGGGCATACGGCAGTAGGGATAAGGACATCTCCGCTGTGGTACTCACCCTACTTTGCGTGCATAGTAGTAGTTGCGCAAGACCGGCTTTCACACAGCAGAGGGGGATTGGGGGGGAAAATGGAGGAACGGCCCGTTGTTTCCGTTACGTCTGTTTCAGAGGGAATCAGACCAATAGCAGGCGGCAACCTCGTGCAGGATATTGCTCAGGCCCTGCCTTGGGGATCTACACGACTTGCGCTCTCCCCCAAGACCATTTGCCAGACCCGACACCGGACAGGTGCCGAGAATAGGAGTGTGCTGATTGTCTCTAAATTACGATGATAAAAATAAAAATAACCGGACAAGGTGACAGTCAGCCTACCCCCGCCCAAACCCGCCCTGTAAACCCTAAGAAGAACATTTGATTTTAAGGTTTGTTTGATTTCTTCATAAACATCACCCACATCGAACATAAGTTTTTTCGAATTCAAACTTTCAAATTTGGTATCAATATTGTCAAAGACTAGATTGCGTTTCAAATTAATCGAAAATGGGTCAACACGAACGCATAAATAGAAGTGGGGACTCGATTCAAAAGATATACAATCAAACATATCACAACTCAAAAATAAAATCAATACATGCAAAATTAAGTATTTTTGCTTACTTTATCTATCTTTTAAAGTCTAGAGTACAATTTCTTGAAATTCCGTACAACTGTTTATTATAAAGTAGGGGTGGCAGCCCTAGTTGCGTGTTTGCGCGGCAGTGTTGCCAACTTAGTGGAATTTCAACTCGATATGTATAAATTACAAAACGTAAGTATTACGAAAAATTGGAACTGCAGAAATTCTACACAAACTAAACAAGCAGGTGAAACTGATTCCTCTGAAGACGATCATCTTCAGTTATGTTCTTTATAATAAATACTATGTTTCCTTTTTTATGTTTCATATTATTGCATGAAAATGATTACATTTTATTCCTTCAAACTTTCATGGTCACTCAAATTAACACCCATAAATCGGGATTTCTACCATATACATGGTAGTGTGGTGGATTTTAATAATTACATTGTTATGTTAATAATCACGTTTACGGATATCGGTAGTGGTCCAAAGGAGATCGGATGTATCCGATCTCCTATCTATAGATAGACGTTGCAATTTTGAACACGTTTTTCTCTGACACATTTGTAATGCCTGAAAAATTATATAAAGTTGCGGTAAAAGCCATAAGTTGGTCACCCCGGCTGGCACCGCGGGGTGCGGGCGGGAGGGGGCAGGGTGGAGCCGCTTACAGCAGGCCGCTTGACCTCGCTTCACACAGCTCGACCCAGCTCGCCATACAAAAATACACATCTCCGCTCAGTCGTCTCCACCGAAGCTGTGCGAGGCGGAGATGTGTGAATAACGCAATTCTATTGGTTGTTGAAAACACAGCTCGACGCCGCACATCTCCGCTCAGCTCTGGTGGAGTCTGGGCCTAAAGCAACAATATTTACAGTTCAAACAAAAACATTTTATCTGAATTAAAATAGAAAACTTTCATCGGGCTATTAATTCTTCAACTAAAAACACCTGTCTTGTTTTTAACGATCCACACCAAAACAAATTAGACGAATGGTTTTAAACATTTTGCTTTTAGTTTCTGCAAAAACCCCCTTTGCAATTTATTAAGTCCATGGGATCTTTCAACTTTGTGAATCTTTCTCCTGGTGACAAATGACTTTTAGTTGCTTTCAGTGTTACCTGTGGAAAGTTAAAGGGTGAAATAATAGTGCTGTGGTGTTGTAATCATCTGGAAAATATTGTTAGCCTTTTTATACTCAGAAAATTAGGTCAGAACATCGACATTATTGAAAGCTATTATTGACTAGCGTCCCACCCCAGCTTTGCACGGGTGCAATGGGTCACTATCACACATTATGACACTAGGGTCTAGTCTACGTATACATTTATAGCCGTGCTTATATGTTGTCGACTTTATTTGTGCGCAAAAAAAATATTTACAACGCAATCTGATGACAAATCATAGAACTAAATTCTGCTGTGCTGCTGCTGTTTTGCAGATCAGATTCAAAACTTCACTTTTTTCATGATGATGAAGGCAAAATAGTTTCATAGATTTTCTTAAATACAAAACATCCTATATTTCACCGCAATTGGAGGAATAAAATCATTCGTTTGATCCCTGTCATCAAGAACATTCATGGTGGAGTTATTTTGCGGACCCCTAAAAAGGGTTACCGTAATCTGATGTGGTAAATGTAAAAACAGTGTTGAGGTACGAACGGATCTACCTACGGACGGGCGTGATCATTTATAATGTCAAGATGACACTCTATTACCCCGAGAATAGGGTTGTCAGATAACATTGGGGGTGAAGTTAAGTAAAGTGAGGGTGTAAGAAAAGTTTAACTGAAGTAACTTCAACTTCATCGTTCATTTAGTTCTACTGTTATTATTTCGCGAAGCTTGTAGGATATGATTTTATGGTTAGATACAAAACTTGAGATTTAAAAATGACAATTATCTGCACTTATAAAGCCTTATCTGGTTACCAGTTAACTGGTATTAACACAACCAATCTCAATTCTGATGTACCTTAAAATGATGCAATAATAATACAATTGCGGTAACACAATGCTACCACGAGCTAACGGCGGATAACTCCATCTAGTGGTGGGCAGTTGAACAAAGAAATAAACCTTGCCTTGAAGACACCAAGGCAAGAGTGAATAGGCATTGCAATATATAAGTGTCTAAAGTGACAACCCTGAGACCTCCCTTACTCGGAGCGGCGGGCAACGGAGTATACGTCAACGTTTTTGCCCGAAAGCATGCAGACTTTGAAAAAGTTGCAATTTGTGGAAGATAATTTGACATTCTTCAAATAAAATTCGGTTTGTTTTTGTAACTTTGCATTTTCTTAGTAGAAATTCAGTTGTCTCATTCAGTTAAGTAAAAAGTTTTGAAATCACAATGTTTTTTAACTTGGTTATGGAAATATTTTCGCGTATCGTAGGAATTCATGTGTGAAGAATGAATCTTTATGTGCTTTAATAAAGAGTAAGAGTTTGTGAGTTTGGAAGTGTAACCAACCTTCAAAACGATTCCTGTATTAATTTCTCCCCGTGTTTTCCTAAAATCTATTTTCGTGGGCTTGCATGTGGCTGACTTAACTATGAAACATATTATTCAAAAACAGTAGGTGGCGGCGACTTTGTCCCCGTAGACTTAGCGTGATGTTGTAAAGCTTTCCTCAATAAGTGGATGGAGTGAATAGTAGTTCTTGAGATTAGCGCGTTCAAACAAACAAACTCTTCAGCTTTATATTATTAGTATTGATTATGCTCTAAGTAATCGTAGTTCTTGAAAGAACTTATAGCCCATCTATGACCCAGAAAAAATATGTTTTCACGAAATTGGTACGCGATAGAGACTTGTCACAAGCTTGCTTATAGTGTGCAGAGTTTCTAGTTTTTCTATGACCCTCACGGATGTAAAAGAAAGACGGACGGAACATCACACCAAAGAAATGTGAAGCATGCAAGGTGCTACAATTTTGTTTGTTTTACACGACCTGCAACACTCACACAAACACACTAGGTGCTACAAACTACGCCATTTTACTCCGTGTGACAGCGCCGATGACACGTGCCAGTCACGCACACACTTAAACTGGCAGCTGATAATATGCTTCACTCATAATTAGACGAGGTGACGTCCGTCTTTTTTTACGTCCGTGTATATGTCACCGGAAAATAACAAGAACCGTAAATTTATAAATTTTCTAGGAAATTTATAAACTTTCGTAGGAATCTAAACGAGAGATAAATTGTATTATTTTACGCCCTCATTTCCAGAAATTGATAAACTTTCAGAACGCCTCCGTAAAATAATAAGTGGGCAGTAACCAAACGCCATGTGCGCTCTGATTAGTCGAATAAGTCACGTGGTCCTTCTCCTTCCTCGTCCGCCACTCATAATCTATGAATACAAGCATTGCTACTGTCAACATCGACCAATCAGAGAGCAGTGTGTTATTTTCCGTAATTTAAAAAAGCGTAAAATTAAAAGCTCTTCTGTGATTAGTCGAACCGTTTAGAATAGATATCCGTAAGTTGATAAATTTACCACGGGTCGTCGCAAATTGATAAACTTCCGGAAATGTAGGCGTAAAACAGTACAATTTATCTCTCGTTTAGAATCCTACAAAAGTTGATAAATTTCCTAGGAAATTTATAAATTTACGGTTTTTGTTACTTTCCGGTGATATACAGGGTGTTTCTTTTAAGGTGTCAAGCCGGCGCGAGCTGATAGTAGGGTATCATACCTATCGATTTAACCCCCATGTATGTTCTACGATTTTTTGTAGTTTTCGAGAGAGTGATGTTTTTGTTATTTTTGAAAATTTTGTGAGCACTTGGCTTTAAATAATTATAACTTTTTTTTCGTTTGACTTTTGTTGGATATTTTCTTTTTATTATAATGTCTTTTGATTGCAGTTTTATGATTAAAATAATCTCTGCCCTAACTTAACTACAAAATACAAAAATTTTGATTTATAGTGAAAAAAAAGTGAATCATGCAGAACATAACCAAAATTCAATCGTAAATTAAAAAAAACAAAAGGTATTCCATAGCTTCTAACTAATTTCAAAAACTGCGCAGCATCATAAGCTTTCATAATAATACAAGAAAACATGTCCTTTGTGGGGCATTATTCGCTGTAATCGATGCTCAAGTCTTGAGAATCGGAAATAAGTGTAATTTTCATACTTAATCATTTTCTAGTATTTTGGCATCATTTTGTCATTTCTGAGATTTATTGTCTTTTAACGTTTAAACAAAGGTCATTTGTTAATAAAACAGTCATTTTTTAACTTCCAATCATTCGAAAGTCACAACTCCTGGTGTAATAAAAAAATAAAATTGAGGAAACCGGACCATCTTTATTATTTTTTATGTACGCGTATTTTGAACAAAGTAACTCAAAACAGTTTGATAATCGATTCAAAACATGTTCCGATTTCCTCAATTTCAACATTTTAATTACAACAGGAGTTGTGACTTTCGGATGATTGGAAGTTAAAAAATGACTGTTTTATTAACAAATGAGCTTTGTTTAAACGTTAGAAGACAAAAAATCTCAGGAATGACAAAATTATGCCAAAATACTAGAAAATGATTAAGTATGAAAATTACACTTATTTCCGATTCTCAAGACTTGAGCATCGATTACAGAGAATAATGCCCCACAAAGGACATGTTTTCTTATATTATTATGAAAGCTTATGATGCTGCGCAGTTTTTGAAATTAGTTAGAAGCTATGGAATACCTTTTGTTTTTTTTAATTTACGCTTGAATTTTGGTTATGTTCTGCATGATTCACTTTTTTTTCACTATCAATCCAAAATTTTTGTATTTTGTAGTTAAGTTAGGGCAGAGATTATTTTAATCATAAAACTGCAATCGATAGACATTATAATAAAAAGAAAATATACAACAAAAGTCAAACGAAAAAAAAGTTATAATTATTTAAAGCCAAGTGCTCACAAAATTTTCAAAAATAACAAAAACATCATTATCTCGAAAACTACAAAAAATCGTAGAACATACATGGGGGTTAAATCGATAGGTATGGTACCCCACTATCAGCTGGCGCCGGCTTGACACCTTAAAAGAAACACCCTGTATACACTCAATACATAATATTTTCTTCACCTGCGCTATGTGTAACTACGTTAAGCTCTGACACCTGTATTGTGCCCATAATAGCCTGGGCGCCAGAAGGCTGAAAGATGTCTCAACGATATTCATTAAAGAAAAATCTCAAGATATACCTACTCGTTATTTAACCCCACGTCCATTATGGCTCTTCTATACAAACCCTTTCTTATTAAAGTCAATAGCCATTGTCTAAGCACAATACGCGACAACAATAGGAACCTTCTAGATGGCTCTCTAGAAAAACAGAAGCAAATCAATGTATCATAACGTAAGTGATCCTGTAGTGGCTGGAAACTCGACGCGCATTCGAGGTATAGGGCACTAATGAGCTACTCGGAGGCTCCCCTGAATCTAATTACGTGTTACAATGGCAATATTCGCCTTGGGGTGGTTTCTATTGGCATGTACAAAACCAGGGTTCAGAAGACGCATGAAAACACCTGTCACTAATGCGTTAAAGATCCTTTTTTAAGATTTATTTCGGTCTGATCCCCCTTATTGTGATCCTTTTCTCTTGATTATTAGTAAATAAAACGGGGGACCACAAAAGGGGGAATCAGACCGGAATGTTTTTTTAAATGCGTTTTGCACAAGCATCACAATAGGTTGTTTGGTATTTCTAAGTTTATCCTCTATGTTTGTCAAAAGGGTCATATTAAGCTGTAAGGCTATTTGTTTCATATGCGATAAAGGATGTTTGTCTTCCCCGCACAGGACAAACATTTGTGGGTGCGACCATGTCTATTTTTAATGGTCTGGGTGTTTCCAATGTATTTGGTTAAGTTTTCATATTACAAGCTTTGCTTACTTTTGGTATAGATGGCGCTGAGTGTAGAAACGTCGAGCGGTTTTATTTATTTCATAGCAACAAATTCGCATACGTAACAGGCCCACTCGTTAAGCCGCCCACCTCGTCGCCATAATCGTCTAACCTTGTTCTACCTACGACCTCAGTAAAGAGACGTGTGTAAACATGTCACAGGCGTCTGTGTACGCATACTTGTCTAATAGAAAAAGTGATATTTTGTATGGGCCGGCTACTTGATATTCTTTCGTAAATTAATATCTTTAGGTACGAGGCCGGCTATAAGGTTCAGGTTTTATGATATTAATACACCAGCGAACGGTTATAAGCATCGATCCTCACTCCTTGAAATAAATATAACGAATAGATTCATACTTTCAAAGCTAAAATAATTACTCGTACTTTTCTGGATATATTAGGATACACCTATGTATGAGAAGCTATGCAGAAGTTGTGGAACTGCTTTGTAGCAGATACATACCATGTACTTTTTTAAAATTTAAACTGATGTGTCCCTCTGCTGGGCAAAAGTCTCCCCCAAAGCTTTTACTTTTTAAATAACTGCTTTTATTCAATGACGGTCAAACTTTGAAATAAAATTCCTACTTATCCTCTGACGCGCGATAGAATTATTTAATAACTAGTGCAGTATCATCTCACAGTTTGAACGTTATTGCTCAAAACTAGAACTGTATTTCTCTAATGAAATACTATCGATTGAACATCTCCAAACATACTAACCGGAATCTCAAATTATCTAAGACACTTAAAAAGTTGAGCTTCGAGCACTCCGGTTCACTGGGGAGCGAAAAGTTTGTCAATATTTGAGGGTAGTTACAGAGATGTGAACCGCTAGAAGTGAATGGAAACGGAGAATGGGGTTACGACCGAAGAATTTAACAGTTGGAGTTTGAAATCAAATAATTGCACAGATGCGGCTGTTTTCCTTCGCCGTTTTCGACCTATAAATTCAATGGGAGTACAGTCCGCATCGAAATAATGAGTGATAACAGAGTGGTATACTCGTAAAAGGTACCAATGATAGAGTTGTATGTTGTTCGAAGAGTCATTGAAATCTAAAACAAGTGACAAAAACATTTTTTTTGTGATGAAGTTGCTTATAAATGCTTCAGATACCGTGAGGATTGGCCTGGTTTTAACCAAGAGTGTTAGTCAATCTCATCATCAACAGGCACACGACGTCCACTGCTGAACATAGGCCACCCGCATAGATTTTCTGAGCGGCCGGTTGTAGGCGACCTGCATCCACTGAAACCCTGCGATCTTTATTCGGTCATCCGTCTACTTTGCAGGGCGTCTCACACTGATTTTGGCCTCAAATGCAGACTCGAGAACTTTTCGGCCCCGACGCCGATGAGTTTTTCGTGCTTTGTAAATGTTAGTCAATCTACTAAACACACATTATTTTAAGCTTTGAGTTTTGTTATGCAACACATCCATCTCTGTTTTTTTAAAATTATTTTAAAATTTCAGTTTAATTTTAATTGAAAAACTAACTCTTTGTCGACTGACCGTTCGTGGCACGACACACCGCTCTGTTTCCAAACGGTGCTGTCTCGAAATATCTCATTAAGCTAAAATAACGACCACAGCGAAGTTAGATTGGTGCGCACGGGTTTGATTACTGCCAGTTTCTGATAGGCAATTTCCTGCTCTTTGTACATGACTTCCTGTTTTCTCTGTACGAATATTACGAATAGATTTTAACATTTTGCGGATGCTCTGTGTTTTTGAAGCTCGCTTTGTGGCCGTTTGCATTCGGCCTCGAAAGGTTTTCCAATGCTCTGGAAATTTTGTTCTGTGTTTTTATTAGGATTTGAAACAGAAATGTAAATTGGATCGGGAGAAGGTTTTTTGGGAATGTTTCATTTATTTTTAAAGCTATGATAAACTTTTATTATGTTAAAATTACAAGTCTTTATTTGCTTAGCCCGATGTCTACTCAAAACTAATTAGATCTTAAAGTGACTGTGACGTCATGGTGAACGGAACATTCAAAAGTTATTATTTCTCTGAGCCAATTGTAATGCAACGTGGCAAGAGGAGAGCTTACCTCCGTTATTCGGGCTTCTTAGCTTTTATATCGGCGTTTTGTATCACCGGAGAGTTAACCGCAATTTTAACAATGAAGTATAAGTAGGGGTATTTCTTTAAACTTTCATGGTCACTAACACTTAAATCGTAAAATACGAGATTGCTACTTCATTTGTTTCGAGTTTCCAGTATTTTGCCACTGTTATAAGCGCAATCGTCACGGAGTAACTAGAGATCTTGTGACATATCACCTGCTAATAAGGGTCTCGTAGATGGTAGCTATCACGTATTTTACGATTAAGTATGTGTTGCCAAATTTCAGCCCAAAGTTCCTGACCACTATGCAACAACGTTCTCGAAACTTCGAAATAGACCATTAAAACAACCAAAAAAGTATGCATTTTATTTACATACTGCAGTACAGCAAACACATAACGTATGCTGATGGCACACTATGCCGCGGTTAGTCTTCAGCCTCTGGAGGAACCGAGTGTCTGCGGCTAGAACCCCATACCCCTTGCATACGAATTAGGCATAATAATTTCTAAGTGCCCCGTAATTGTATGAGTCGGAAAAAAATATGAATTTTCATTGACAGGAATATAATATTTCCGGTTTTTAAAACCCTGCCATTTTTTTTAGGTTTCAGAGTGAAGCCGGAAACATTTTTTTTTCTTTAGATTTTTGGTCAGTGATTCTGAATGTTCTCAATTGATCCCTTGGTACAAGCTCTGCTTAGTTAAGTGCTCCTTTTAACGTTCATTTATAAACATCGGTTTAAAAATGGTTAAGAAAATCAAATAAATAAGTAATCTGCTATTTATGGAGTTCTTAGTAATAATTACTTTTTTCTTGTTTCAGGTAAGTTACAACTCAGTAGCTCAACGACATTAAATGAATGAAGTAGCGATTTCATTTGAATAAAATGAATATTGAAGGTTTGTTGTTTCAAATTATTCTGTACTGCTAGTTAATTTCTTTGTTTTATTTTGCAAGTATATATTATAAACACATAAAGAAAGAAAGAAAAAAACTTACGGTCTTGGGCTCAGGCAGGACTCGAACCGGAAGACGCTAGGTTTGAGTCCCGCCTGAGCCCAAGACCGTAAGTTTTTTTTTAATACAGTTGCTCAAAAAGTGGTACTTTTCGTAGCTGTTTAGCGTGCGGAAAGTTGTTTTTTCCGCACTTTTTTTTTTGATAATGTTAATAAAATCCATACATCCTACCAAAGAGGTTGTCTGTTCAATCACTTTATTTTGTATTTTGATACGTTATTTGGCATTAAAACTGGGAATATAATATTATTAAAAATATTTCAATTGCATAATTGACAAAATAAAGGGTTATTTAGTAACTATTAACAATGAAATTTCTGAAACAGTTTACTTAAAGTTGGCTGTTTGTGTATTAACCGGATATTTGTAAGTATGAATGAGTTTCACTTAAAAATACTTGAAATAAAATAAATAGGTATTTATTGCATTTCCATGTTTAAATGCAATTAAATTACTTCTTATATTTTTACTAGGCTGAATACAACCGATGCCGTGTTAAAAAAATACTGTCAATCCTAAGTTTTTCATTCCCGCTTTCTTTATTTACGATTAGTCACGACTGTCACGATATACTTTGGTTATTGATCGTTTTTAATGTTGTTTATTTTACATTTTTCGTACACAAGTATTAAACATATTTTTCAAAATAGTTTTTTTTTACTAGGCTGAATGCAAACAACCGGTGCCTTGAAAAAAAAAAAGGTTTTTCATTCCCGCCCTTTTTACTCTTGATTTAATTGTGTTAATGATTCGCATTGGTTTGATATTCTTTTTTTCGCAAATGTATTAAAAAACGTTGTTCGATACACGAGCGGAAGTGTCATTTTCACTCGTCCCGAGTCTTGACCCTCGCCTGCCGGCTCGGGCCAAGATGCCTCGAGACTCGTGCAAAATGACATACTTTCCGCACTTGTATCGAAAACTACTATTCTGGGTTTCCTATCTAAAGTAAGAAGATATGCACGAATGCATTATTCCTAATGCTAAATAAAAATAACCTGTATATTTTATATTTGTTTCTTACCAATGTGACGGCAAGTATGATTTTTGTATAGTTGTTAATTTATTTTGAAACACACAATGTGGCGCCTCAAAGGCCAACATTACGAGTCTGCGTTCGGATACACACACCAGACATCCCACAGTGAACTACACAATACAAACACGTGTTCCGCCCAGGTCACGTCACAGCTGTACTTGCATAAATGACAATAAATCCTTCATTAACAGCGGATTGGCGACACACCCAGGGGGAATAATTAATGATCCCCAGATATGATTACCACACCACAATGGCGTGTCATCAACGTCACCGCTCACCGCTGCGCCTAACGCCGCGTCTGGAAGGTGCTTGCGTAACCTGGCATGGCAGGGTGTTTGGAATTTGTGCCATAACAGCGTATTTGGTGGAGATCAGAGGAGAATTAAAGGCAATGACATAGACTAAAAAAGAGTAACTACAGAGTTTCTTGCCGGTTTCTTCTCGGTAGAATGAACACGTCCGAACCGGTGGTAGAATCACATTATTTTTATGTTGTGACTTGTAATAAGTGCTTTTTAATAAGTTTACATGAATAGATTATTTTTACTTTACTTTACTTCTACTTAGATCTTTTACAAATACTACATAAATATGTTGATATTGCTAGCAGACCATTACCGCTCGCAAAATGGGCCGTATGTAGGCAGTATAAGGTGAAAACTGTTATTTTTTTCTGTTGCATTGTGCGTTTTGTTGTTATGGTATGGTTATAGACAGTGGTCTAAAAGCAGTTTGAGCTGTTTCAGTTCTTATTCATCATTTTTTGACTTCCTCGGTTTAGAATGCGTAGATTTATAGTTGCCATCATTATAAGATTTGTTGGGAAGATCTTTTTGAAAGTAAAAAAAGTTGTCGATGTCACAACGAAAAAAGGCACCTCAATCAGACTTTGCCTTTTGTTAAGCATAAAACTTGGTCACTAGTATAATGATTGAAATTTGTTAACTTACATTGAACAAGAATATAAATTATTTGGCTCATACTCCCTGTCAAAGTGTAAACATCTTAGCAGTTGCTAACTATCCGCAAAGCAATAACCTGTTTCTATATGCAAGCACCCTAACCAGGCCTCAGACACGTAATGCGATTAGTAGCACCGCAGAGCGAAACGCTTTGATTTATTAATATGTAGCGCGGACTGCGGCGGAATTAAACCCTGATTGGATGTGAGGAGACGTCAATGTGATGAGAGGCTACAGTCCATATCGCACGACCAGCATACCCTGAGCTCTCAACACTATGACCTCGCAAACTACACACGGAGAGACGGAAAGTCTATAGGTGATGTGGTTGGTTGTACAACAGTCGACCGTTGAGAGCGCAACACGACAAATTTACGCTGAGCTGCCAATGCTATGAATAGGCGTACTAGCACGGACGGTGACAAGTCTAATGGTATGCGTGGGCTTTGGTTGGTTGTAACAGCATCTTAAAGTGCAGATATCCTACTTTGAAGATTATAATAACTATTAATACGACAAGCTTATTAGCGCTAGTTGAGACTCAAAGGGGTGTGGATTCGATTTTCGCTTATGCATCAGTGTTTATTTGCGAAATTATAACATTTGTAAGCCTAATGACTTATGAGCAGCCCTAATTTTTCTATCAGACCGTGTGGTTGATATTAAGTCGACTTAAAATAGGTATTTTAAATTCAAATTTCAAATAACTTTAACAAATATACCTGTTACATCCAAATTTCCAAATGTTTATATCAAACAAGAAATGTTTGCATTTATGTACTGTGTGTATGGTTATTTTATTGACAAATAAGGGATACATTTAATTAATTCCATGCTTCTGTTGAAATATTTCCAAACAATACAGTTCCGGACCAAAAAGGATTATGGCAGGCACTACATTTCACGTTGACACAATATGCAATAGATATGTTCATAGTTGCGTATAACCATTGTGTCATCAGTCAATATGCATCGAGCCCACGGAATACAGTTATTGAAATTCAATACATTCCACCTCCTATTGAAAACAACCGGTCATTAAAACCACTTTAGAATCATACCAATGCTTCCAAATTGAACTCTCTGGTGACGCGATAGAAGTAAGGTTGTGTTAGCAGGCGTGAACTAACCAAATCATAGAGAGATACAAATAGCGTAATGAGACCTTTTTGTATTAAGGGTAGTTTTATGCCTACTTGCAGTACAACATCGCAGTATTATCAAAAACCTAACAACTTGGTAAGCACAATCAAAATATCCTTAAAATATTGCCAAGGCAAAATAAAATATTAAGTTTAAAGATGGAGGACCTTCAAAGCCACCTATCTATGTAACGGATTTTTTATGTATGTAATGTTATGTAAGTTCGGAACCTCAGGGTTTCGTAAAAAAATAATGATAAATATCACTGGGCATTACTCCACACAGCGCCATCTAGCCCGAAACTAAGTAGCTAAATGCTTGTGCAATGGGATACCAGACAAAGGATAAACATACTTCAAAACTTTTTTGACATAATACGTTCACAGCTTGCGAATAAGCCTGTTCAGTCAAGTAAGTGCTTCAGCTTCAGCCAGTGCATAAATCCTCCTCAAAAGACACAAAAGACGTTGATGCCTATTGCGAGAGGCTGAAACATCTGTTCTAGCTATTTATTCTATGGTATATTCCGAATTAGTGTGAGCGGCCGAGCGTGAAGCACAATATGAATGACCTTTGTCAATGCCACTGACGCCCTCCGCAAAGGAGCCCCGAATAATTTAGCCACCCCGCTTTTACACTGGGCGACTATACATATAACAAAATAATAGGCTCGTCCGCGCCGAATATGCAATTGTTTCGCGTTGCATTTGTGTCACAAAATGTAGCTGATAGTTGTATACTCTGCTGAAACTACATTCACTTTGATATTCGACGTGGTCACTCAAATTCTTTCATCGTAGTTTCACTACGAGTACAAAGCGGCTGCCGTATTTGTGCTCACGAGATGGCGCCATGAAGTCCTGGCGTTAAAACCATGATGGATAAATACACTGCTCAAAAGTGTCTAATATCTCAAGCATTTTCATACAAAGTATAGCTATTTGGGAGGCTGTCAAAATTGAAATATTGATACCAACGTAGAAATTTTTAGAACACAGAAACTGCTTTATCTGCCTTTTCAGATTGTATAAAGAAATTCATTGTAGTAGCATTATTGTACAATCGTAAGGACGTTAAAAAAAGACAGATTTTTCTTTGGTGTCAAAATTTTAGCAAATCAAACGTTTTTTTTTAAATATTCTTAACCTTTATCTTATGCCACTGTCCTCGCGTTATTCTAACATAATTCTCAACTTGTAAACAAACTTCACTTTATTAATTATTTGAAAAATGATATCCCTATGATATTCCTAGACAGTTTTGATGTGTGTATGATAGTAGACAAAATATACAAATAACACCATATACCGCGCCGACAAACAGTAATAAGTGGCATTTCAGCAATCTCGTTGGACCTCACAATCCAAGTGCACCTGCGGCAACAAACCCACATGCAAATAGCTTCTATTGCTTTTGTCAGTACGTTTTTGACCACCCTGTTGATTTGACCCGGTGATGCTGTCTGCTCGTGGCTTGACACAACTTCTGTTGCAATTATACTTACTAGCAGAAGACCCTTATGCCTGCCAGGACTTCGTATAAAAAAGAGGATTCCACTTGAATCGCTAGGTTTAAATCACCCTGTGTCACCCCTGGGCGGATATGTGACTGTCTTTTGCGCGAACAGACGAGTCCGATGTTAATTAAAACGGCTATTGTAACAGTACACAATACCATTATAATATACATAGTGTGTCAAGATACCATGTAGATTTTTCGCTGGCTTCTCAAATTAGAAGATTGCTTCGTACAGCTATTTATTTATTTATTGATTAATAAGGCATACTAACAGTACATACACATAACAATTCAAAAAAAACAATACAAGGTTATAGTCTAGTGTATGTACCAATGACAGGTATACACAGCATTCTAGCATTCAGCTATGTGACATGTTAAAGTTGAAGATGATATTTTGAACCGATAATTTTGACGTCAAACTTTGCAGTTTACACGCAACCGTCGATAGTAATCTTTAACCAATCATCTGGTACATTCGAAAATTTAAATCTTCTAACCCATAACCAAACCTTTTAAACGCCTGTAACCTGTAATTTGGTTGTGTAACACATCATACTTATTTGTTTGCGTTAATGCGTGCCGTATGACTAACTATATTAAGTCGTAGGTACTTCCGCTATCAAGGAAGTCAGACACATGAGCATACTCAAATATTATAAAATGACTGTGTTTGTATAATATCAGAAAATACTTCTTGTAATGTTTTCTGATGTTTTCTGAGGACTGCATCGTTGAAGTGGCAGTGGGCAGGACACATAGCGCGGAGAACCGATGGCCGTTGGGGCGGTAAGGTTCTCGAATGGCGACCGCGTACCGGACGACGCGACGTTCCGTGGGCAGGCCCTCCACAAGGTGGACCGACGATCTTGTCAAGGTCGCGGGAAGCCGCTGGATGCGGACAGCGCAGGACCGATTGTTGTGGAGATCTTTGGGGGAGGCCTATGCCCAGCAGTGGGCGTCGTTCGGCTGATGAATGTTTTCTAATATTTACGCGAACACTAAACATCGAAATAAAACAACTTTACTTTTTTAATGTTAGTGGAAATGACGGTAGTTAAGTGAGGGTTGCTAAAAATTGTACTGTTTTGTGACATAGAACATCTTTGTCATCCCGTGATCACGACTGCTGTAAAGGAGTCGAAACATCGGGTTAGAAAATGAAAGAAAATATAACACCGCGAGTAGAATCCGTAAAGTTGTTTTATTTCGAAATACTTCTTGCTATTATTTGCCATTCATTCGGCAATTTGCCAATGCCAATTGAGGCTAACTAGTGCCAAACATAGTGATATTTGTTTCAAAATGAAACTGCATTCTTAATTCAAAAACTTGTCTAGACCCTGTGTAGTTAGCGGCATTTAGCCAGCCGTTCAGCATACACAAACGTTGAATTAGCTCAGATAATGTTGTAACGTGGTTTTATCTCTATCGTCGAGAGCAGGAATGAAAAGGATAAAAAAGCACCGCATTGATGCTACGGCTGCGTAATAAAAACTGCAACCCCATAGTTTTCCCAAACAAATGGCGTGCATGTGATCTTTTGGCTTGGTCCAAGTTAGAACCTTAGCGATCGTTCCAAAGTGCGTCAAAATCACTCTGACGCGTTCAAAACATTATTATTATTATTAGTAGTCATATGTGTCCCACTGCAGGGCAAAGGCCTCCCTACTTTACTTCCATTGACTGCGATCGAGAGCTACTGATGACCAGTCCTTCAAGTAGCCGTCCAGTTCTTCTCTCCACCGTCGCCTTGGTCTACCGGGACGTCTCTTGTTGCTCGGCTCCCAGTCAGTAGCACTCTTGGCCCAAAGCTCAGCTGGCATGCGGCAGATGTGTCCAGCCCAGTGCCAGTTAAGTTGAGCAGCCTTCTGCGTAACGTCTTTTTTTGAGTTCTGGAGCGAAGGGACCTTACAACGATCGTTTTTTCAGCTGAGTTTTAGCTCAGTTTACGTCTTTCCATTCATTGGAATTTGGCCAAAAACATGCAAAATAAGTTACTACTACAGCAAAATTAAGGTTTTTTTTGACACAATTTACCACACAAAACACGACTTGTGACGGTAAATATGCATCTCAAAAGCTGAGCTTGTGACTAAAACTGTCAGGTTAAAAGAGATTGTAATAGGGCCTCAGGTGTGTGTTCCGAATACATAACATAACCCGAGTTAAACCACAAGTAAGCATCAGAGTCATATGCCTGCACTCAACTCGTCTAGGACGCTTTCAGAAGTTGTTACGTAAGAATTTTAAGTTCTAAAAAACACAAAAATAATGAAGAATCAAGAGCATTTTTTCATTCGACTGTGGAATGTTTGGCAAACTTGATGCTGAATCTCTTTTGATAAAATGCATTAAAAAACTCTGTCGTGTTGTTTTAAAGAGTAAAAAAGGACTCGGTGTAGTGTCGGGTTCGGTCACTCCTCATTTATAGTATCACAATTTAGTTGCCGTCATAATAAACTTTTATCACATTTGTTTTGAGTTTAATAAAATATTTTGTCCAACTATCCGAAGTTTTGATTATTCTGAGCTACAAAGTTATTAAAAAAAAACGAATAAAAATTTAATCGTTGCTAGTTTTTTTTTTACTGTCACTATGTCACTGTCCAATAGCATTTCACAGGCTGACGCGGCGGCGTCCAGACAGTTGGAATTATTCCAATGTGAAAAATCCATTCATTTAAAAACGTGACTGTTTTTGTAACTTGTACCACCCCATGTTATTGTCCACAGGGAGCCAAACTGCACCATAATATTCTTTATCTCTAATCTGCTATGATGTTTTGGTCTTTATCTACATCACGCCCATTCTTTGTAACAACGCAATTTTCTCGTGTCCACTTTTTTACTGTACAAGAATTTCGCAGTTACATTTGTCGTATCTCCAGATTATGATAACCCCGAACGCTAGTCGTTTGACTGTCGGGCTCGATATTTCTGGATAGATGGAATAGAAACGTTTGTAATGTTGGCAATGTCGGTGATAAAATATTTCTCGAGTGCGACTTTTACGAGTTTAAGTACCTATCTCGATCTATAATGCTGAGTCTCTGTCTTCATTGCACATTTATCTCTGCTTCGTGGTATAATATCCAAGTCACTTCCTTTTCGCAGGATAATAATATTATTAGCTGATCGTCTGTTAACGTTAGGTTGGATTTGTTGGTGTTTAACCTTTAACTCTAGAACTATTATATCTTTATAATTAGTTTTAAAATTGTTCACTTTATAATTTCAAATCGAATCAGGATTTAGTCAAAATGGTAACATTTTTTGTCACTATCTTTCTCTTCAGACTACTTTCATTTCATGTACGCTTCTTTAGCTGGGCTCTTTATAGACCAGGACCTGATATATTCAGGCTCAGAAATAACTGAAAACGGTTTAAGGACTTTGGATAAACACCGTTTTCAGTTAGAATTTTTGTTCAGTTAGTTTTTTTTTGTGTCTTGTATGTGTTATGGGTTTATCATCGTTTATACTATTAGTAATAACCTTCTCTTAGCATCTCAATCAACAAGAAATTTTTTTCCAATGTAAAGTGTTTAATCGCTTCAAACTTCATTTGAACCGCTTCTAACTTGTACCACAAACAGCTTATGTAAAAGAATATCGCGGTAGATTGCGCATCTTGTACCTAGCAGGCACGGAGCCAACCACTGCGTTATGCCTCCAGCCGAGTCTATGGGATGAGACTAGCTATGATCATTTCAGGTTTCATCTGCGTCGCCTTTGTGTATTGCCAGATTGTGCCTTGATTCTGATATTAGTTTTGCATACTGTCTACAATTTGTTGGCAAAAGGTAAAGGAACTTAAATGCAGTTTTTTAGGGGACATGAGGTAAAGGAACTTAAATGCAGTTTTTTAGGGGACATGAGGCTAATGTTGATGCACTCGAGACATAGGATATTGTAGATGGTAGAAAGATATAATAAAGGTCTGATATTTTTAACAGGCTCTCAAGAATATTAAAAAAAATGACACATGATAGTACTTACTCGAGATATGTTAAGTGACTTTTTGAAAATGCATGATTCCTCCAAATATTGAAAAAGAATATGTAAGCGACAGATTTTTGAAAAGACGATTCAGCTTGAAATCCTGGTCGTGCTCATTCTCAATATTACAATTATTTCGAGGGTTTCGCTATCTACTGACCCTCTTATTCATAAAAATTTAAACAGCTCTTAAAGAACACGATAACTAGTGTATCGCTTTGTCACTGTCATTCTTGTTGCTGCAGCCATTTGTTAGTAAGTGACAGAACACTTCAATAGCTTAAACAATGCGTTAGCGTTGCGTTCGTTTTTTTAAATAGGGGGGTGAAGCTTTTTATTTTTGACGACCGTCTTGGTGTAATTGTTGAGAAGTCGGCTACTACACCAAAGGTCGCGGGTTCGATCCCCGCACAGTACAAACATTTGTGTGCATGAACATGTCTGTTTGTATTGGTCTGTAAGTATGTTTATCCGTTGTCTAGTATCCCATAAAAGCGCACTATAATTAGCCCCCTTGGGGCTAGATGGCGCTGTGTGGAATAATGTCCAGGGATATTTATTTTTTATTTATTTATTTGATGAAAGTACTTACTCAATGTGTAGGGAATCCCGTATTATGTTAATCTGCCACGCTTGCCGAAATGAGTAACCAATAATAATAATGACAATAACCAATCTAGCTTGAACTCTCTCTACCTCATTTATTGAAAAGGCGTTGTTGGTTACAACAATTTTACTTATTGATCGATAGATAACAAACATAATCCTATTTAGTTATTTTTACACTTATTATCATAAAAAAGCGGTAACTAAGTACTTTTGCTGTTCTTTATGTCATATTTTTCAATTCTGCAACTCATCATATCTGGGGAGAAGCTCTTTCCTTACAGAATACATTAAAAGCACTGCCTCAGGAATCCTTGTAACCTTTCCAAGATGCGCAATTGAAAATGGCAGGCTTAATGCAATCCTTCACCTTATTCTACGAAGGGGTCTCATCTTCCTCGTTCTTCGTATTAAACCAACAGCAACGGAATTGTACCGATTCAGAGAACCTTGTAGTTTAATTTAATTAAAACTTCGTTGTTTTTGTTTACAAAGCAATATGAAAATAGGGGTTTTTGTTTGTGTTTTAGTAACTTTGGCATAATTGGTTTAACACATTCCCTGGCCCATGAGTCACATGTGATTCATAACAATGAGTAACTATGTTCAGCAGTGGACATCATGTGGCTGCTGATGATGAAGTATGTCTGATGTTTTAGAAAAGCAACCTTGTCACAACGAGTCAAGGTCAAAGGTCTAACTAAGGTTCCAGTCGAGAGAAAAGAGTTGAGGCTTCTGCTTCGGGCGTAATTGCTAGGTGCAAAAAATTGACATTGACTTTTCCTCGTAATATTTTGCACACGACAACTAGTTGGTGCTTTCCTCGTCTGACCTCTAAATATACCTGATACATCACTTACTCTGCTCTGGTACCAAATTAAGGTTTTGCTTTTTGTTCTGGAAACCATACCTAACTGAATAAACCAAATGCAACACAAATCGGTAATACAACGTGAGTCGAGTCTCAACTGGCGCACCACTGTTCTGAATGGGTCGCTCAACCTATAGCGTAGTTTATATAGGCATGTAGTCTATCAGTACAACCATATGAACTATGACAAAAAGCAAATTATTATTATGATAAAGTTTGGACGGTGCGCTATTAAACATAAAATAATTTACTGCGCACTCTAGATTGATGTGTAAACAATACCTACCTACATATTACGTCATTCAAAATGGCGGCGGCTCCAATTCCAGGTAGCCTGTGACCTCGGCGCATCATTCTGATAACTCCAGCATACTATCTCTATTGCTCCAAATAGGATATGCACAAACTATAAATTGGAAAATATTATTGAATATTCAGCCTTTTTGATGGATAAGGTACTCACTTACTTACTGGTTGAAGTTTTAGGTGGAAGGTAGACGCGTCATACTGAACCTATGACTTGGTAACCTACGCTTTTGAAGTTACAACTATATCCCAAACGGGGCAGTCAGAGACACACTGGTTGTTGCCGTCTTGGTGAACGGAACATTCAGAAGCCCACATTTTGCCAAGCCTATTTGAATCCAACGTTGTAAGGGGTGAACCTACCGCCGTTATTCGGGTTGCTTGGGTTTTTTATCGGTGTGTTAGAACACCGAAGAATTAACCGGAAATTAGACGGTGAACACAAAGTTGGTGTTCCGGTTTGACTGGAATTTATGACCACAGGGTTTTTGAACTTTTCTTACTTTTGAACTTCATATTTTTTTAAATAAATTAAAATCTGACAGCCCTAACTATTGACGTCATCGAAATGGCTGCCGCACCGGTGGTCAATTCTAGCATTCCAGGAATTCAGCGTTCCATCTCTATCGCTCAACTGTCCAGAATATTCAAGCCTACAAAACTCCCGCCCCTAGAATATCAACAAGTGTTAAAGATGCAGTATTGCTGGCATCGCGCCATGCCACGCCTAGGCCCACCATTGGTTAATATCTTTGGCCAATTGACAGAGCCGTGGTGTGATTGGTTGAATGATGCGACACCAGAATTCAGGTCAGTGGGTGGATGCAGCGTGAAGGTCGCCCCCTATGCTCCAGTTTTCAAACGTAAGTGACGTATCTGGTTGCGGGATTCCGTTATTAAAATTGGTTTTGCGGTAGGCTTTTATTCAGGCAGGTGATATTTAATAATGTTGTAGTGGTTATTTTGACAAGCCAAATATGTTGTCAAATATTGACTACAAAGCACAGCTGCAGATTCGCAGTTGGGTGAAGCCCTGAGCAGGCCAAATTCAATTAGAACTTTTCTGTTATAATATTCTACTAGAAAGTACTTTACCACCCGGAAGATGCTACCGATGATATCATAACAGAGTAGAGTTCTAATTCTCCTGCCGATTTAGACAAAAACTAAAACTGCATTCTCCCTCAGATTAAAACGACGAAAAAATGGACGGATATTCATATACTTAGTAAATACATTTCAATGTTTCTTAATATTTCAATGGTCTGTTTGGAAAAGTTAAGATAGTTTCGTTCGTAACTTACTTATTTTTGCCTACTTGTGTTTATAAATCGGAGAAGCTCAGAAACTATTGAAATAAATTGTGGTTCTGTTTGGCGATATTAAGTATAATATCTTATGTTAAACTGGTGTTGATTGGTGTTGGTGTTTATTCTAATACTGCCAATTATACGTAGGAGAATTTATTTTCGTACGTATTGGTATTGCACATGCTAGGAGTCAAATTCAAAACTGATCAAAAGTAGGTCAGTAGGTGAATGCTATTCGAACGGCTCTTCTGGCCGGAGTTTTATATAATATATTAAAATGAATATGAGACAATGTTGCTCTGGTATGCTTTGTCCTGCCTGAGGGCCTAGGGAAGTTACAGTATAACTAACTTAACCCTTGCTTGCTGCTAAATTGCAAGATCTTTTTTATTCGGATAATCTTAGTCTTAATATTATGTACTAGATACCTCAAGTATGATGGGATGTTTACGTTCTTCTTTGGACAAAAATCTGAAAGAACAATCTATTTTTGAAAATTCGGATTTTTGACGAAACTATCAAAAGATTTTCATTATAATTTTTATTACTGACAATTTTAAAATGGGACCATCATCATGTTGAAGCTAAAGCTAACTGTAATTTTCTGTCCATAGTACAAGCTCTCAAGGGTCAAAAGACTTTACAACGAAATGCCAGGAATGTTTCAATATCACTGTAATTAGCCACAGGATGGCCAGCACTGAAGATAGGCCTCCTCCAAAAAGTTTTAGAGCAGCCAGTTGTAGTTAGCCTGCATCCTCTGACATCAAGCTACTTTTATGAGTTTATTCATTCACTTTTCCAGTCAATGATATACACACCGTGACTTTTTTAGTGGTCGACAAAATGAAAATTAAGGTTTGTAGTAATTTAATTTTACTAATTTACTAGGAAAAAAATTGCTTATAGTTTCATCCATATTTTATTCCTTCCGTGAAAAGATATAACATGCGACAAAATAAAGTTGGTAAGTGTGTTGTTCATGTTGCAATGATGATGTTTTTTTTAACTAACAAGGTTTTGTTATTAAATACTTGTCATAAGATTTGACATAGGTAGTTCTTTTTTCTTCTCGAATTTGATGTTTATTGCTGTCTGGATAATCTAAATTTCTCTTAAATCTAAGAATCTTTTTGAAAAGTCTTTACCTTGGTATATCATTTATTTTCACGTGTGTTTGCAAGAACCAAGTAGACCGGAAGTCCACGCCTGAACAGATCAAGCTAACTACCTTCGCTTGATCAGAGCAGTTCCACGTTGTGTTAGCTTCACACTGGTCCGCTGATCCGTGATCTGCGGCAACTGTCATGGCTAATGTTCATTATGATTCAGTAATTATTGCATGCAGTGTATAATGCTGGGTAGTGTTGCAATTGTAAGACTGTCGATATGAAACAGATGGAAACTTAATTTTAAATATTTCTATGAAACTTAATAAGATCTTCATCATTATCAAGCGCTGCTGGACACAGGCTTTGTCTTTAATTTTCCGAGCAGCCAAATCATTCGTCTATCATCACATAGTCTTAGAACAAAAAGACCTCAAGGCCTTCAGTACTTCGAGCATTGTTTCCCGTCCTTAAGCCTGCTTAAATGAAGCCAAGATCATCATTTTTCGATGTACAAAACAGGACCTTACAATAAGTAGAAACTTTCCTAATCACAACACAGCATAAAACCATATTTTGTGAAGTTCCCTGTTCAATAAGGAACCATCCTAATTTTGTCTATATACTTTGTAACCTTGTTCAGTGAACCTTGTTGTTAGAAGGTAAACTGTGTTGACAGCAATATTGGTAGGTGAGAAATACATTTTTTTTAACAAATTACGTATGTTTTCACACTTTCAAAGTTTTTTGCCACTTCTAACGATATTTATTTTAGTCAACCATCGATACCTCGGCAGCACTATTACTGAGAAACTAGAGATTCCTTTGAAGCGGCAGTGTTCGCATGAGCAGCCGTTCTAACTACTCTGCGCTGCAGTTCACTGCATCACGTCGTTATGGCTCCTAGATGTCGATGTTATTTATAACAATCTCAGATCTTACCTCAGGCTAGCAATTTTGTACTTAATTATTGAAGTGTTAATAATAATTGTTAAGGTTGCAGCGGAAATTCTTGATAATATTTCTGTAGTTTCATTGGACGTTGTTATACTTATTCTGTTATTTTTTTCATTTAGTTGGGTATTTAGCATTCCTCGAAAAATTGGGACAAGTTAAAAGTGCAATTCTACATGCCACGTTTTCGTAAAATGTGGTACTGACACTGTGAACAACTTTCATGCAATTGATTGATTCTGATTCTAATAAGGGAGCAGTGATTATTTTTTAGATAGTGAAATGACCAATTCGGTAATATATTTTTTGATGCGGCTTTGGAGTCAGAAAACCATTTTCAAAATACCTACTGGGTAAATTGGAAATAATTACAACATTTTCTGAAAACGTTCCGATATTTTGTATTTACCTGGGTCCCAAGTCTGCTAATTTTAAGACGCCGCAATCGAGTCGGCATGGAATCGTAATCGTCTAATTTGACACATTTGGTATTCCGCTCCTTAAAAAAGACCAATGATTCTCCATCGAAACTGGTTATTGCACTTTTTGGTAGTCTGCTCACTAATAGCGGTACATTGGTAAGCCGATTGTAAGAATTACGGTAGTCCGCTCCTAATTTGACGTTTGTTTGACGTTTAGCTCAATCGTATCTCTTTGACTATAGGCATGATGACTGTATTTTTTTTTTGTTTATTATCGAAAGACCTTACATTTATGTAAACAATCCTCAAAGAATCACTTCATCTGGATCAATACCACCAGAGATATCACAATTTGAAATGCACATTTTTGGACTTGCCCAAAAACGCTCCATACAAAAGTGACAGCGACAGTGACGTCACTGTCGCTGTTTTTGTAAGGAGCGCGTAATAACTTTGTTCGACAGCTATATTCAATATTGCGTTTATGATAATGGTCTCCTAACATAATTCCTTCATAATAGTTTGGGTTACAAAAAAGTGATATTGTTTTACAAAAATTTAACACATATGAAATGGACTTGCCCACTCAAGTTTGCAGGCCTATTGTAGCCTCATTTTGAAACGAATTTCGATTGTGGTTTTACAATAACATTTGTAATCAATTATTATTTTTGGGGAACATAAAAAAACATGCAAAATCACTCATAGTCATCTACCCTATTGTGTTATTGAACAACAACACCTCTTGCAGTCATTGTGCTTAGATATTTTAACTTAAAAGCTGCTTTTAAATTGAAGTGAGTGCTTTTCGAGGTGAATTAAAAGATTGGCCACTACTTCCTACGAATCGTTGGCATGTTTTGACCATTGATAACGCGAGTGACCGCCGACACCGACTTCTTTAGGCTTTTAGCTCAGCACCATGAATCTCGGGCTCTAAATTCCAACACGGCAATGCTTACATGCATTTAGGGGGATGCCCAAGTCCGATTTATGAAACCATGCATACTCGGAAAAGAGGAAGTAATCTACAAAACAACAGCGGCGAAAGGATGCAATTTTAAGGTTAGTCCATTTTTTTGGCACTGTACTACCAGTATACAACACGGCCCAAAAGGATCCAAAGCCGGAATGCAATCAAGCAAAAAAAATAGGGAGCCATCTCTTATACAAGTAGGTATTTTGGAGTTTTTGTTGTATTTATTTTCAAAAATAGTTAGGTGAAACTTGATGTTACAGATTCTATCGATTCGGGTGTTCTGAGTTGCATCGATGAACTCACATAGCCATCCTGAGACCCATTGTACTTACATGAGGAACGGGACCGTTATTATAACCGAAAGTGATATTCATGCACACAAATGTTTGTTTGTTTTGACCCCTGTCCTGTTTGACTATCAGTCAAACAGGACAGGGGTCGAAATATTTGGCTGTGAAACGTTGTTTAAGGAACTGCCTCAGTCACATTCGGAAGATCAACGTCTGTTGGGACAGCAAGTATCAAAGGAACTAAATCTTTATTTAAAACTTAAAAGTAAATACGCATTCCGTTTGAGCATCGACAGAAAGATCGTTATTTACGCGTGCTCGTGTGAGAACGATCACGTGCTGCTAGTCACGTCACTGCGATGTTTCTGCTCCAGTAACCCGTCTCTCCTCGGGATTGCTCACCCGAGAGTGTCACACTATTTACACTACACGGATAGTTTTGGTTTTGAGCGGAATATATTATCCGATTTCTAATTTTGAAATCCGATTTCAGTAGCACCTACCGTAAACAGTACAAAAAAATCTGATCGCAAAATTCATGACATCCATTTTAGGCTGCTTTTTTATGTTGTGGTCACTTTTAAAATTTTCCTTTAAATGTTTTTTGTTATTAATAAAAAATGTGAAAACCCAATTAGTCATTCCAGATAACATATGACTGAACAACAACCCTAGGACTCTATCACGAAAGTTAGATGTTGAAATTCATATCTTTGCTGTAGTGTTTAAAATTGAACTTGCTAGTATTTCAGCGTTCGTATTTAACAACGTGTATGAGATTTGTTTTCTTTATTTTTTGTCATAAACTTTCTTAATTATACTACACCAAAAATGCTGCAACATTCTAAAATTGTTTGAAACTATTTTTTGCATTTTATTTTTTTAAGCAGAATATTCATTTTACAAAAAATCCCTCAACATACCTCTAAATCACAACTAAGTATGTAGGTAGTTCTCAAATCAATGTAGTTCGTATTCTCTTTTCAGCTTTAATTAATCAAAATTGGTGTAGTTTTTTTATTCATTTATTTAAAGTCCTTTTAATTTGAACTCTTAACATAAAACTAAATGATATCAAATCTTATTGCTATAGCTATAGCGATTCAAATTAAATCGCTATTACGAGCACAATGCTTGCAGGACCTGGCGAAACAATTGTGCAATTAATACCGACTGGGGTAGCCGATCATGTTACGGACAGGGCATCAATATCGGACTGTAATGATGTTGCTAGAGGGGACATTATATTGATCAAACGCGCACCAATACATTAATGCTTGGGATTATTTATCTGCTATTCAATATTTTAGTAATACGAGAGATGTAAACAATATTCTATGTATTCTTTTAAATCGTAAGTTAAGATAATGTTTATTGCACAGTAAGTTAAGATAATCTTGTCCAGGTATTAGCTGAGTGAGGTCCATTTAATATTTTGGACATCGTGACACTGCTATTTCGTGATGTTTTTATTTTTTTCATCGTTGTTTATTTTCTCTAACAATTAAGATTTTTTTGTTTTTATCTGTTTTGTTGCGATGTCCAAAATCAGTAAACATTTTTTCCTACTTTTTTTCAAGTAATTGTAGGAGGACATTATTCTATTTCTATCTTTCTCAATATTGTTCGAGAGAATTTCTATAAGAAATAAAAAAAAAGACATCTTCCACGTTTACAGCATCAAATAATATGTCTGAAGTAGGTATTTAAAAAAGCAACCTTACCACTTACGAATTACAAAAGTGCTAAACTTTTTTCAGGTTTTATTGACGCTCGAAACTACATTAGACTCTGTTGTTGTAGTATTTGAATTGCTCATATCATACCGCCAATACCTTTTTTGGCTGCTCATAATTTATTTATTTATTAGATCTACCAACGTCTGTTCACACTCATACATGCATATAAAAAGGAAGGTACAAAAAATTATAACAAAATGTAACAAACACTTATAGGTAAATACAACATGCACTATTATAAAATATACAAATGATGTAAGTATTTTTTTTTAAACAGTAAAACAATTAAAAGTATTCTCTAGACTAGATGCTCCCTGGCCACTCGACGAAGCCTTTTGGGTGAGTCAGCGTAAATACCTATGATGACATTATGGTCATTCACAACTTTACACATTCTCGAGATAGGTGAGTTGGAGCCAAATACCGTTTTACGAAAAGGTCTTACAAAAGGAGTTATCATACTGCGTGGATACCTATGAGGTATGCGAAAGTTAAAAAATCTCAATAGTTGTGGACAGTCAATCCGATTACTAAGCAGCTTAGAAACGAAGAGCAAATCCAAAACGTTTCTACGGTCTTCCAAGGAAGTCATTTTAAACCTTGCAAGGTTTTCTAAATATGACATTCGTTTAATTTTCTTTTTGAAACCTTTAGTGAGTGAGTAGCATAATGGGGTCTCCACACAACAACGCAGTACTCTAAGATGCTTCGTACTAGACAATTGTACAAGATAATTTTGGTTTTAGGGTTAAGTAGGTATAGATGCCAGTGAGTAATAAACATATTTCAAATATGTTCTAGTTAATGCCTTAATAAACACTAACACCAAGGCTTTTTCGGCATGGTACTGTATCTTGATCAACAGTTTTTCCATTTTGTAGCTGTGAAATGTACTGATAGATCATTTCAGTGTTTTGCTAGGCTGGCATTGACTGATTGACTATCGGATTCTAGCAACATAAAAGGTTTTTGACAGTTTGAATTAACTGATTGTTCAGAACCATAACTGGGGACTAGTTCCTTTTCGGGATGTTTGCCTACTTGAATATTGCTACGAACTTAATGTGTTTGATAGGTGAATATGGAAACTACTGAAAACTTAAGACCTTATCATTCTAAAAACTACAATCGTTTAGTAGTGTATAATGTTTGAATACAAAATTAAAATAAATTTATCATAAGACATGCATATAGAAATATCACGAGGCACATTATATTACTTTTGTCCGGTATATTTCGATAATTTATTTCATGAATGAAGAACTAGGTATACCTGTAGACTGTTTAGTGAAAGAAGGAAAAGAAAAGTAGTGAGAGATCGTTATTATGGCCTAATTATGCATTGCTCTTAGTTGTAAATCAATCAATCATTTAAGAAAAGATTTGTTAATTCTGTGTGCAATGTCTTCTTATGTTATCTCAAATTACTGTTGAGTTAAATGCTCATTCTTCCTAACGTAAATGTAACTGAGACGCTCAGACGGAGCTGTCTCCCACTCCCTCACCATGCTTGTTGATGTTTACTGCAAGATTATACCAGTTTTCATTAGTCCTGCAAAAACAAGGGATCCCGTTTTAACAAGCGCTGCAATAAAGGCTAGTGCACCGAGTGAAATAAATCTTGGCTTGAGAGCATCCCTGGTGGAGGTATCTGCCACTTAAACTGGCACGTTATCACACCGCAGTGAGCTGGCGTGGAATGTTCCTGCAGGCAGCGATTAATGCTTGGTAGTTATTTGTTTTTTGCTGATGAAAGAAAAAAACCGGCCAAGTGCCAGTCGGACTCGCGCACCGAGGGTTCCGTACAAACCTGCAAGGTTTACAAAGTTCGTTCATTACGACAATCGAGTCATAACTATGGTATTTTTATTGCAAAATGAAATTCATAACATTACAATAGGGAAAGATGGAGGAGCATAAATTTAAGACAAAGATCTCTTTATCGTTTAAGTAATCCTTTATTTTATATTAACACATATCATTTATCTATAATATAACTGAAACACTTATACTACCCTTGCAGCAGACTTGCGAAAGTTCTTTTATTAAAGTTATTTATTTACTAAGTTTTTTAGTCAGATCTAAGTATTTGATATGAATCAACTTGATAGCTCTACGCGTTCATGAGGAAAAAAGTAATAAGTTTATCATCATCATCATGTCAGCCGAACGACGCCCACTGCTGGGCATAGGCCTCCCCCAAAGATCTCCACAACGATCGGTCCTGCGCTGTCCGTATCCAGCGGCTTCCCGCGACCTTGACCAGATCGTCGGTCCACCTTGTGGAGGGCCTGCCCACGGAACGTCGTCCGGTACGCGGTCGCCATTCGAGAACCTTTCCGCCCCAACGGCCATCGGTTCTCCACGCTATGTGTCCCGCCCACTGCCACTTCAACCACTGCCACTTCTAATCCGATCCAACTACAGCGAGGCGTGAGACAAGGAGACGTCATATCTCCAAAATTGTTCACAGCTGCGTTGGAGGATATTTTCAAGCTTCTGGACTGGAAAGGACGCGGCATCAACATCAATGGCGAGTACCTAACACACCTACGATTCGCCGATGATGTAGTTCTTATGGCTTAGACCTTGGAAGACCTGAACATAATGCTCGAAGATCTCGGTAATGCTTCTCAAAGAGTGGGTCTTAGGATAAACATGGACAAGACGAAAATCATGCTCAATGTCCATGTTGCACCCGCTCCAGTTAACGTTGGGAACATTACACTCGAAGTTGTTGACCACTATGTTTACCTGGGACAGGCAGTCCAGTTAGGTAAGTCCAACTTCGAGAAAGAGATCTCTCGTCGAATCCAGCTCGGATGGGCAGCGTTCGGGAAGCTCCGGCATATATTCGCGTCCGAAATTCCTCAGTGTCTCAAGACGAAAGTCTTTGACCAGTGTGTGTTGTCAGTAATGACATATGGGAGTGAGACGTGGTCGTTCACTATGGGTCTCAATAGAAGGCTCAAAGTCACTAAAAAATTCAAATTAAAAATTTATTAAAAAATAAATATATATTTTGTAATGTAACTAAAAATTTAAGGTTTTCGGAATTTTTCCTTTATGTGTGCTATAAAATGTTGCTTCATGCCAAATTTCAAGATTCTAGGTCGACTGGAAGTACCCTTTAGGTTTTGATTCCCTTGCGAGTACTTGCGAGTTTCAAAATATGCAGCTTAAATTGCTGTTTCTTTTGATTGCGTTGACATAGAAGTTTGATTTTGTTACAGCTTAAAGGTATTATAGACCTGAGTATTTGGTATGAATTTCAATTTAATACCTCTACGCGTTTATGAGGAAATGGGTAGTAAGTTTAAAATTATTAAAAAAATATATATTATGTGATGTAACTAAAAATTTTTGGTTTTCGTAATTTTTTCTTTATCTATGCTATAAGACGTTGCTTCGTACCAAATTTCAAGATTCTGAGTTCACGGGAAGCACCCTGTAGGTTTTGATTCCCTTGCAAGTATCGAAAATTTGCGGCATAAACGGCTGTATCTTTTGATTGCGTTGGCTTAGAAGTTTGATTTTTTCACAGCTCCAAGGGACAGTAGACCTGAGTAATTGATATAAATTTCAGCTTCATACCTCCACGCATTCCTGAGAAAAAGGGTCTTGACAGACGGACGGACAGACGGACAACAAAGTGATCCTATAAGGGTTCCGTTTTTTCTTTTTGAGGTACGGAACCCTAAAAATAGTCATCATTATTGTTAATGAGTAACAAGCTAAAAGGATATAGAGAAGATGAGAAATTTTTAACTTAGGTTACATCGTTTTTTTCCAGAAATTCCAGCAAATTAGTCGAAGTTGGATGTGGTGTAAAAGCCTTTTCAGTTTTGCTATAGTTTTTTGGGTTGTTCGTTTCAACGTGTGAGTATACATTTCGGGTAAACAACATAATAATAATAAACAAAACAAATACGATAAACTTTCGAGATTAATGTTAATAATAATTTCAAGCATTTTTGTCACAATCTTATTTGGTAGTAGGTTACGATGTGGTTGATGATGTTACATACTCATGTTGGCCCAGCAAGAGCTTATTCATTATTGATACATAAGTTAATTAGTGGTTTGAGAACACGTCACTACTAAAAATTAACATGCTCACAGCAGCATCAGTTACAATTTGGTATTAGGTCGCAAAATTTTGTCTCTCTATTTTTCGCTGTACAGCAATTTTAGGCGTGCAGTGTGATAGGCGGCCATTTTTAGACTATTTTACAGCATCGCCTAGACAAATTTTGCAGTGAGATAAGAAAGAAACAGGACAAAAGCCGCATTACGGTGGCTTGCGGCGGATTATACGGAACGAATGACGGGGTCGATGTCGCGCTGGTTAGTTTCGGTCGAGATAAATTAAATGAAATTTTAGGGTTGATTTTTGTTTTCTTACCCCCTTATTCTTAAAAACGAACGCTACGCTAAAGCATAGTTCAAGCAATTGACGTGTTGTGTCACATACTCGCAAATGGCGGCAGCAACAAGAATGACAGTCATGCCGAAGCGGTATAAAATTAAAATGTTGAGGAGCTGTTTAAGTTTTTATGAATAAAGGGGTCAGTAAGTTCGTTTCTGAGAGGTTGATAAACATTTGAATTAGTCTATTACGTGTTAATGTTTATGTTTAAAGCTTTGTGCATGCCACAGGTTTAAGTAACGATGTTTATTTGTTGGAGGTAAATGTAATTAAAATACTGTCAGCCTTCGGTCGTCGAACAGTAATTGAATGGTAGCTTTTAAACTTACAAGCAAAAAGGATCAACTAAGCTTCAATTAATGCAACTGAGTTGAAAACGAAAAGCATTTCTTAGTAATAGTCTTAAAGGGAACAGTCAAATGTGAAAATTGCTTAAAGTATTATACCGATAACAACTTAATTAGCTTACTACATTGCATTCTGCAGACTGAGCTAATTTATCACTTTTTTGGTCCTTTTATCAATATTTCAAATCAACTTACTATCCATTAACTACCACTCCCTTGTAGTTTTAGCGAAAATAATGTTCACAGTTCACGCTCATGCAAAATTTTTCATTTAATTTCGTATTGCAATTTCATTAGTTACAAAATTCTGGCTCTAAAAAGAAAAAGTAAAAATGTGTCAGTAAAAATACAAAATTAGGTTCTGCTGAAAATGTCACGGACGTCCAATTTTAGTTTGTAGCATTTGTACACTAAATTTGTATTTTATTCTTGCTAGATAACTCACAAATTGTATTTGGGGTTGTAAAAAAACCTTCTCTTAGTGGATAAAATAAACCAGGGTTTCAAATTTCAGTTTTCATGAAGATAAGAAAACCAGGAAAAGACATTCGGTCTAGGTAGGTAGGTTGAGATTGCTTCATTAAATCTTAGTGGTGTAGATAGGCTAACCCTCTTATTCATACAAACGAACACAACGCTAAAGCATTGTTTAAGCAATTGACGTGTTATGTCACTTACTCGCAAATGGCGGCACCGACAAGAATGAAAGTGATGAAGCGATACAAAAGTTATCGTGTTGATGAAGAGCTGTTTAAGTTTTTATGAATAAGGGCGTAAGTGATTATTTGCAAAGCCATCTCAAAATTGAGACAGCTGATATTCCTGTCTCTGTCTAATCTGATCTCCTAAATCCCTATGCAGAACTCCTCTAATTCATCTCCCTCTCGCAATATTATTCTTTGCTTTGTAATAAAAGTGGAACGAGATTAAGAACGGCAAATTTGTTTACGTCCTCTGCGGGTAGATTTAAAAAAAGATCGGCCAAGTAGCAATTGACCTTGTCGGAGGTTCCGTATAATTGCTTTTTAATTTGAAGTTTAATTTTTGGTACTTACCGTGACATAACGCAAGTCAAGAGGGAAATGAAGGAGGACTTTCATAGTATAAGTTTGCATAATATGACTCTTGAAGGGCTGTAATATAACTTGAACAGAGCGTGGTCAAGAGCCAACTCGTAGAAATAGAATAAAAAATATGTTAAAAAAAAACAATTTTTTTTTTTTTAAGAAATATGTGATTTTACCTACACATAGCGCACGAGTTGTATGCAATAAGGACCTGAGGTAAAGGGCTCGGGGATCTCCCCTCGCAACTCGGCACTCTGCCCCCTAGGGGAGCGCCTCCAGCATGGTGCTGTATTTGACACTCTTGTACATCTATCCCATTCCTGGCGCGGTGAGCACAGCTACAAGTTTTTATTGTTCTGTTAATTGTTGGCAGATGGATTTTGCTAGTACTTGCTAAATTTTTAGGAGCTTCTTGGTATTAGGAACTGAAAAGATCTCCGTGTTTTTTTCATATTTCGGGTTTTTTATAGGTTTTTTTAATTTTCGTTAATTTTCTTAATGGAAAGATACGTCTGCGCACGTAACGATATTATTGCACGAGTTGAATCAAAAGCGTAGAAGTCATTTTTGTGCGCGATAACAAGCCCAATACTTTATTTCTGACTTTTTAGGATATTTATTCTTTATTACGAAGGAGACGTGGTTTTACATTTTTCTTCAACGCTTATTTTAAAAACTAGGCAAGTACTTGCCAAGTCACCTAGTATAAAATTATGGACAGGAGTCAGCAGGAGTAAGCCTCCAGTTGTAAATATTTGTTTATTTACATCTAAATTGTTTCAATTTCATTCATTATTTGGAACAGTGAGCTTCGTTATATAACGTATTATTATATGAAAGTAAGTGTTTACTGATTTTCAACCTTTAATCTTCACATTAAATTATCATTTCCGCAAATGGAGGCAAAGTGGGTTGAACAGAACCCTAAAAAACAGGAAACATCGGAGGCGATACTTTCATTATTTTCCCATCAAAGGTGGTTTTTATTTGTTTCCTTTTCAGTCCATTTGGTCTTGACTCAATTAGCGTTTCGCTGTTTGATTGGATTTTATTGTGTTTAATTTGCAAATTGATTTTGATGTTTTTGTAACGGGAAGAAAAATCTTTTGAAGCTACGTGAATCGTGGCCTTTCTGTTTGATTCATTGGAACAATAAAATCCCTTTCTGTTGTGATATTATACACTTATAGTTTGTTAAGCTTGTCTTGTAATAGACTAAGTAATAGAAGCCACAAGAAAGTTAAATGAAAGTGGGCTATTCACATTGAACATTTTAGCAAATCAATGCTTGTACCTAGAGTGATTTTGTAACCAAAACTGGAATGGTCTGGTCACAAAAAATAACTACGAGCGCCTATGTTCAGCCTGATTGTTCAGCAGTGATTGTAAAAAGTCATACCTCAAGTGAAATTATAATATCAGAAAAATTAAGAATAAAAAATGTTAAATCCTCATAAATAATATGTTGAAGAAGTCTTACCTCGTAAATCATGACTACGTTTCCTTAAAAACTCATTTTTAAATCGCACTATCAAAATGCCGACTTCCGATCACTATAAATTATATCTATCTTCCAATTGAAATTATAAATTTCAATGAACCTTGAATTGAGTGAAATATTACCTCTCCGCCTCCGTTGATCCGATTGCGCTGCCTTCTCCTTAATGAGAGCGTAATGATGAAAAATATGGCAGTTGGACCCGTCCTGATATTAATCGCCGCCATTTTGCAGCTTAGCTTTTATATTTTTGAGAGGAAGTAGGTGTAAGTGCTCACAATTGCTTTGGTAGAGTTTATACCTGACATTGATAGTCATTGGGATGGATATTGCTAAAACTGGAATGATTCACACACAGAAGACTAACTTCAAAATATAACTGACCGAAATAAACATTGACATTTGGGTAGGACATCTATCGAATAAAATGTTTTTTTTGTTGCTCTTTAAAAGATGTTAAGTACAATAAAATATAAAATACAACTAAATTGGATCAAATGAGATATCACATTCGTTTTTGTCGCATTTACAGCCTGTAAAGATTTTACGAAACTCGTAAAAATGATGCGCAGGAGTAGATCATCTTTAGTTGTAAATAATATATTTTTATTTACCGACATTCCAATTGTTTAAAAAAAAAAAAAGGTAATGAAGAAAAACATACATCTTTATTGTTTTACCTCATAGAACTTGACCTCCACGGAACAAGCTTTACTTTTTTACTTTTTTAGAAAAGAACAATTTTTGATGTCATTTCAATAAATTCTTGGCGCTTTCTGCATGTTGCGCCAAGAAGCATGTTGAGCGTCATGTTGTTCATTGCCAACACCTAGTTCTTCCGAAAAATTGTCTGCGAAGCTTAGGTGCAGTTCACAGTGAAACTTGAGTTATTTTCGACCAATTTTTATTTCTTCAGCGTTTCGTTGATTGAACTTATCGTTTCAAGTTCATAAATCACACTATCGAATTCGAACCTCTGCTCATTGGGCGTAAAAAGCATGACTTCAGAAGTCAGAGGTTACACAATTAAAAGTTGAAAAACAAGAGACTGAATACTAAAAAAAACTCATAATATGTACGAAAACTCATTTGCCCAACAATGATGGAAGTTCAGCCCCGACCGGGATAGTTTCGAAGCGCACTCTTCACGAAAATTACCGTCTTGATTGCTCCCAAGATAAATTATTCCAGTCTGATGTCAGTTATGACGGCGAGGTAAGTCACTGGATGAGCCGTAGTTCTTTTCCAACATAATTGTAAAGTGCTTTCAAACAGCAAGAACGCCCAAAATAACGAATTTTTGGGTGTAATATTAACGTTTAACTATCTTAAACCTAAATATATAAAACAAATCTTACCTAATTAGGTATCTTATTTTAGGAACATTGTAGGTCACAGTGATCAGTCAGTAGCTTTTAAATTTAAACAAAAAGTTGATCATAATTTTTGAAGCTCTCTAAAATATTGCGGGATTAAAATAATCAATGTCTAATTAAGTAAATTTTCCTTATATTTCAATGAATACTTTGGAGTTTAAGACAGATTAAAGACTGAGAGTGTCTATATTCTCTACCGCTGTTTGAGTTGTGCGTTTATGATGTTTTCACACGATGAACTATAAATAATCATATGAAAGAAACCTCAGGCACAGCTCGTTAAATATATTTCGGGTCCTAGACTCCTGCAAAATTCCAACAAATGGGCCACATCTATTATCTCTAATTCCCGACCGTTATAAATGTTGGCCGACTAAAAAGGTGTCGTCTAGAATCCACACGGCGTCTGCAGCCAGCTGATAAATGTTCTGCTAAGCCGTCGGCGTCTCTCGATTTATATTAATATTTATATTGTATATGTGTGCACCGTGACTTTACAAGATAGAGGTGAATGAATGACTTTAAGTCATAATTATTTTATTCAAGCTCAAAATAAGAAAGAAACTAAACAGTCTGATACTCTTTTCAAAATAGGTTTTTTTGCAGTAAGTAAACCAACAGAGTTATAGTTTTGACATGAAATGAAGAAAACAGAAAATTCAGTTATAGTCCAGTCATTTTAGTAAGTTCACCTCGGAATTCGAGATACCCAGCTGTAAGTCTGTAAATACTTGTATATTGACACCCTAAAAGTTGTCTCAAAACCTACATACGGTAGGGTGTACGCAACTTTTAAATTTCAAGGTCAAATGTCACAAAAATCGATTTTTTGTAAATATCTCATTTCCTTTGGGTTTTTTGCTATTTGCATGTATTATCAATATTGTAGAATACAAAATTCTCTACAAATTTTGTTTCAAAATTTTTTTCATACGGTGAACCGTTTTCGACATAGAGGGCGGAGAGCGCGCGGTCACAGCATCACTTCAGGTCAACCGGTGCCTCCGGTCAAAAACTTAAAAAGTGAAAAAATGTGAAAAGTCTCGATCATCTTCGTTATCTGCATTACGTCAAGTCTACAGAACTTAATAAAGCTGTGCAGCTTTCAAATATTCCACCAACCAGTGCAGCTGCTCATCAACATTGTAAAAACATGTATCAAGTTCAAACTTGGTTAGGGCATGATTTGGAAGCCCAGGTATGGGGTTGGGCAATGCGAAACGATTTTCGACAACGTTGTTGTTTTTACAATGTTGATTAGCAGCTGCACTTGTTGGTGGAATATTTGAAAGCTGCACAGCTTTATTAAGTTCTGTAGACTTGACGTAATGCAGACAACGAAGATGATCGAGACTTTTCACATTTTTTCACTTTTTAAGTTTTTGACCGGAGGCACCGGTTGACCTGAAGTGATGCTGTGACCGCGCGTTCTCCGCTCTCTATCTCGAAAACGGTTCACCGTATGAAAAAAATTTTGAAACAAAATTTGTAGAAAATTTTGTATTCTACAATATTGATAATACATACAAATAGCAAAAAACCCAAAGAAAATGAGATATTTACAAAAAAACGTTTTTTGTGACATTTGACCTTGAAATTTAAAAGTTGCGTACACCCTACCGTATGTAGGTTTTGAGACAACTTTTAGGGTGTCAATATACAAGTATTTACAGACTTACAGCTGGGTATCTCGAATTCCGAGATTCTTACCTAATTTAAGCTTAAATGACTGGACTATTATATTCAGCTGACCAGTTCCCGAAGGTGACATCCGTGACATCTGACGTGTAAGCCAGCCATCATCCCACACAAGCCTATTTTAGTGAATGGTTCGATAAACTGGACTTAATAAAAGTTTGGCCGACGATGGACGAAATAGTAATTTGAAATTATAGGTTTTAGTTGTTGATTATAATATTAAAATTTCGTAATAGACGCAATAAAGCGTCTTCTGCACGTGTCTTTCATCTTCATCTCATCTTTTATTTTGCGTTCCGCTTGAGTATATCACTTTGTTTTTAGGGTTCCGTTAAAGGTAAAAACGGAAATCTATTACTAAACCTCCGCTGAATTAATTGTATCTCTTAAACCGTGATAGCTAAAAAGCTGTTTTTTACAAGTTATGAATTTCCGTGGCCGCTATAACAACATATACTGAAAATAGTAAGGTCGGTCACCAAATACATATATTTTTTTAGTTTTTTTGTTCTATATTAATAGTAGCAACTGTGTGTGGGTACGCTAAAATTTTCACAGTGTATATTGTCGTACCTTTCAAAATAAATAGTGAAATAAATAAACAGTAGATACAAAAGTGGGCCACCTTACAACAAACGTATTTTTGGCATTTTTTTCGTCGATGATGGTACGCAACCCTTCGTTACCGAGTCCGACTCGCTCTTGACGGTTTTAGTGTTTTCCAGCCTTACATACGCAGTCCTTGATGCATCAAAGCATACAATATAATAACAACGTCATCCGGCCCTGACTGAAGCTTTTAAAGCCTTAAACAATATCAAAGACAAACTCGTTATGTACTACCTGGAAAATTGCTTTTGTACTGTAATATAATAGATTCACATCATGTTCTTTTTACGGTAACTGAACTTCCGTCCTTATAACTCTGTTATAACGGAGTGGGCGGCCCGGAGTCTGTCATGCGCTGTTCCTAGTATCTGAGATGCAGGCTTTGGAGCGTTTTATTTCAATATATAGTTACTGGAAATTGTTCCTTACTCTATAGTTAGTTGAGTTAAATATTTTTTACAACCTGGTGCTTATGAACTTGTAGTTTTAGTAATATCGTAACCGACATAGAACTGTATTAACTACCGTATTACACCTAGCGACGACGGGACCTACTGCAAAGCGTGCCTTCCATAGCACGGATATGTCTTAACAATTCAGCACAAAATTTCACCCACCTCACATAACCTATGTAGTTCTCGAACAGATTGAGACATTTAGGTCTCAAAATGACAAATGAACTGAATGAATTAATTGCTTCAGTTGCGACATTATTATTTACATCATAAGTAGGGTAAGTGCACCTTAGTGTGACACGTGTAAAGTATGAGAATGAGCACTTATTTCACGGAACGAGGTTTTGATCGTCAAAACGAATGTGTTCCAAAGGGAAGGCCTTTTTATTATGATACTTGTAGGTATATTGTCTCACATGTTTGCTTAAAAATGTGAATAATTAAGAAATACACACTCTGATTTTCAATCAGGTGCATTTTGACAAAAATTAAACATTTAAATAAAAAAAAAGTAGTGAAAAACATTGACAGATTTTTCACTATTTTTTATTTTAATGTGTAATGTTTTGTCAAAATGTTACTACACCTGATTGAAAATCCAAGTAAAGTATAAAAAAGTTAACCAATCATCTTGTAGAACGATTATTTATAATATAACCTATAACAAACGTTCAAAAAGCCATAGTTCCAAGTACTAATAGGTACCAGTTACGTGAGCACGCAGAGTGTCACTCTCGAAGCGAGCACCAATAGCCTACACGAGCCTTTGACGTCGTTTCTCGGGCGTCCTTTGCCAATATACGCCGTCGTCGAGCGGCGTGCGAGCAGAAATTTCGTCGTGCTCTGTCAACGATATCGTACGAGGTGTTCCGCTACGTGTTATGAGCAGTAAAATTGTCAGGCTGTCAATATACTTTGTAGATTCTCACTACGTATATGGATAAAACAGCAATGGAATTGCAACATCAAAAACAACTAAGGCAATATTTGTGCTCCTTCTGTTATATAAAGTCACCAACGTTTTGGGCAGCCACAACATAGCTTGAAAAGCATCGCCAAGATTCACCCCTCTGATTTTACGTGTCCACGGGCTTTAGTAAAAAAAAAATAACATTTCTTTTGAAACACGTTCTTTTGGTAAAATTTGATTCAACTAAAACAACAGAAATGTTGAAACTTTTTGCGGTCTTTTGTCAAAAACTGCACTTTTACTCATTTACTCAAAAACTTAACAATACTTTCATTTACGAGCTGAACCCATACAAAATGTAAAACAATTTGCTTTCAGCAATATTTTTCGTTTCCTTTCAAAACTCGCCGCAACCCGTTACGAGTTGCGATGTAATATGAGCTGGCTGGCCGTAAAACGATTTCACACTAGACGAAGAGCAATCTTCAACATCAATTACATGCATATGGTATGTCAAAGGAGCACGAAATGCAAACTGCATGCAGACTGCATGCGTGGAGTGCGCTCCACAGATTGTAAATTGCCTTTGGCTCTAAATAACTGCAACGTGCTAGGTCAGGGCCAGAATATTGGTGCAGGGCAAATATTGATGAGTTTGTTTTGTTTCGTATTATTTGCTTTGCCTTATACAGGGTGGCCCAGCGACAGTGGTCCAAAAAATTTTTTTAGGTAGAGGGCATCATAACAAGTCATTTAAAAAAAAACATTAGTTCCGCGAAAAACAATACTTTAGAAGTTATGATTTTTTCAAGTTTCTTTTGAAATTTCTTAATTCCAATCACTTAATTCACTCTCGTTTGGAAACTATCTCACTGAATTAGTTCAAATTTGGTATAGATGTACAATAATAATGTAGAAACCATATTATGTGTGAGTTTTGAGTTTATTCTAAGACAATTTGTTTTTTTTTATTTTTTATTTCGTCAATAATTTTTCGCCATTTCAAAAACTAATACAATTTTCAAAAAATCGCCGCTGCAATGTTTGTGCACATGATGATTAGTTTATGATCTTAAAAACTGTCCATAAGTATGATAATAGTCTATTCAAAATCTTAAAGTGATGCAACCAATGGAACACTTTCAAAATTAACATCATGTACGGTAAGGCGCTAAAACTCAGAATGGGTCATTTCTGCACTGACCCTAATTTAAAAAAAAAGTAGCCAAAATATTTTTTTTTCGGACAGAGGGCTAATACTATCTAATGTTGTTTTTAAATGAGTTGCTATGATGCCCTCTGTCCGAAAAAAAAATATTTTGGCTACTTTTTTTTTAAAATTAGGTTCAGTGCAGAAATGACCCATTCTGAGTTTTAGCGACTTACCGTACATGATGTTAATTTTGAAAGTGTTCCATTGGTTGCATCACATCAAGTTTTTGCATAAACTATTATCATACTTATGGACAGTTTTTAGGATCATAAGCCAATTATCAAGTGCACAAACGTTGCAGGGGTGATTTTTTGAAAATTGTATTAGTTTTTGAAATGGCGAAAAATTCCTGACGAAAATTAAAAAAAAAACAAATTGTCTCAGAATAAACTCAAAACTCGCACATAATATGGTTTCTACATTACTTTTGTACATCTATACTAAATTTGAACTGATTCAGTGCGAAAGTTTCCAAACAAGAGTGAATTAAGTGAATGGAGTTAAGAAATTTCAAAAAAAACTTGAAAAAATCATAACTTCTAAAGTACTGATTTTCGCGGAACTAATGTTTTTTTTAATGACGTGTTATGATGCTCTCTACCTAAAAAAAATTTTTAGACCACGGTCGCTGGGGGGCCACCCTGTATAGAGATCAGAGTGATTTAATATAAGTGATTGACTGAGGGTATTTATTTATTTATTTATTTATTTATTGAGGTTTGCCAACAGCTGTTACAATGTTATCCCGCCTATTGCGCCGAAGGGCATCGGCGATCTCCACTCATGTCACAAAAGATCATGTAACGTACTTGTTTGTTTGTTCTGTGACAGGGTGTTATTTTTTATTTGTTTTTAAAAATATTGAAGCATGTCGTCAGTTTCTGACACCTTTGGGACGAAAATCTGCTTAGTTTGTGATTAGGTGCTGTCACCTAACCGACTGACTTGACTGTTCAAGTGCAAAAAAATGTTGAAATGTGGGCTTCGGAATGTTCTAAGCACTATGAGACGGCAACATCAACGTGCATTTGACTACCATTATTTGAAATAATGTCACGTTATAGCCAAATAAAATTCATGATTTTGACTACCATTATTTGAAATAATGTCACGTTATAGCCAAATAAAATTCATGATTTTGACTACCATTATTTGAAATAATGTCACGTTATAGCCAAATAAAATTCATGATTTTTGTCACACCTATTTATTCAATAAGCATCTAACAGCGTACAAAAATATTAGCAAAGTAACATAACAACAACTTAATGGAACAAATCCGTCAATAAATCTACAAAAAATAACAATTCCATAAATATTTCAACATAATTAATAATTATTGAGTAGGTATCACTGAATATACATAATTATGAAGACATCTCGGTACTACACAACTTATATTTTATTCTAGTTTAAAATATAATGATATTGGTAAGTGCTAAGATTGACACCTTGTTTAATGATTTTTGATAACAAATGAGATTAATGAAATTATGAGGTTTTGTTCTCCTAGACAATTGTTAGTTTGTTATTATAATTTTGAGTTAACATTCTCACCTTTGACGTTACATGTGATAGTTTGAAAAGATAACTTACGTTTAGTCATTTTGATGATATGAATTGTAGGAGGTTATGTGAAGCAAGTCTTTCAATAATGTCAAAGCTAAAAAGTTGAAATTACTGAACCATTTAAAAAAAAATTATTGAAATGGGTTTGCGTTTGACCTCACCTGATGGTAAGCGATGACGAGGCCGAAGGTGGAACGCTTACCCAGAAAATGCCTATTCACTCTTGCCTTGAAGACACCAAGGAAGCATTTTAAAGTTAAGTGTGACTACATAGGTACCACGTATGAAAACCGGATGGACTTTGGGGCAGAAGTTTTAAAAAAAAAGATAATTTAACGTAAATTCATGATAAAGGACGCAAAATTTAGATGGATGTAGGCCGCCTACAACCTGCCGCTGTGTTAATTTGTGGTGGATGCCTATGTTCAACAGTGGATGTTATTTGGCTTAATAAGGTGACAATGACGCATAACGACGCGGACAGCGAGTCCTCTAACTATAGTCCGTTCGCGTTAAGAATGCAGTAATTTCATACTTGTCCTTTGACTTAGCACGTCCCCTAACCAATCAAATCGTTCATAATTAGGAAGTCAACTCTACAGTGACCAGTTGTACGTATACTTTCGAACGTTAAGGTTGTGGATCTGAGATTTTTTGTGTTTAACAGAATTAAATTTAAAAATCACTGCATTCTTAACACGAACGGACTATAGTGAATTATTACCCAGAACGCCTTAAAATGGAGTCCTCGTATGTGAATACAAAAGTTCACCTTTATTTCAACCCAGCGTACAAACGTGCATCAATTAAAGTGACACCCGCACATTACAACATTTGCCAACAAATTGGAAAGCGCCTAACATGTTTAATTGTTGAACAGTTAAACACGAGCGTTCACGCGACGCGGTTTAACACCGCTCTGTCTTGCTGCGAGTCGTGACTTTTAATTTTGAATCAACAATGTGCCTCTAAGGTCTCGTACACAATTAGACGATGTCGTATGTCATCGTGCTACGACGCGGCATCGTTGTACGGTACGACGGCGTGTCGTGCGAATCTATTACGAGCAAGCGACATTCTTACTATGCCGCGGTGTAACACGATGCGACGCTACGTCGTATCGTCTTTGTGTACCACCGCAGTAAAAAGTAATTAGTTGTAAAAAGTTGGAAAAAAACAGTAGGCGTTTTAGAGTAAATTAATTTATACTTGTAATGGAATGAAAATGACAGCAGGGCTCTCTACTTTACTCTAAAAATTTACTTCTCTGTTTATCTGCCCTTTTAATTACCTTATTCATTTTGCAGATATTACATTTTAGTAAATCTCAAAGAGATTCATTTTGCTTGCTGTCATAATGCTATACAGGCTGGCAAAATAAGTACATACGAGTAGGTATTACAATTGTGTATAGAAATAATAAAAGTATACAAATGTGATTACTTTTGTGTGATTTTATCCAAACAATTGCACTTCTATATTTTCAGATAAGTGTTTTTTTTTGGATTATTCAAATTCATAATTCGATAAAATGCAAATGATAATTACATTTCAATGTATTTTCAATGAAATATGATTTGTATTTAATTAATGTACGAGTAACACAGCTTTGTGCAATTTAAAGCTCATTATTTAAATGTTAATCAGTCCACTCCAGCTAAACTACTGATTTGCAAAGCGTATTGCAATATAATTAAAACTCCAACTAATAACAGTGCTATCTAAAACCTACTAACTCGCTGTATAAAATCTAATTTTCGTAATATAATCAATGGGTAAATTTGTACATTATTTGTACGTTAATAATATCATTAGGTTAAAGTTATTCGTAATTGAAACACAAGCATATTATGTAAAATTTGGTAGAGACAACATTAAATTAATTAGGTAGTAAGTAAGTGATTAGACTTGAATTGTCTTCATCATGTCTACTTGGTAACCATTTTACCCGCGCTACAATTTTATCAAAAATTGTTCATTCGAAGTAGAAAGTAGTGAATCATCGATGTCGTTTGCTATAACACCCGTAATAGCTCTGTTTAGCTTCAAATTGTATGAGGCTCCAAAACCACTTCGGTAGTGTTTGTTTGACAATTGGGAAGCGCTGCTTCATATATTTTCATCTAAAGTTCGACTTTAAAGTTAATCGATGACGTCACCATTTTCTGGACTCGAACTAACATTGTAATCAGCTCTTGCCTATCAATTTTAGGCTGGTTTCAGAGTCACGCTGACGGCATTCATATCCCTTTTAGTAAGGTGGCATTATTTCAAGTCACAAATAAAGCCAGCAATGCATGCCAGTGTGACTCTGTAACTATCCTTAATATCAAAAGTTTCCATGAAATGACTTAATTAAGGACACAAGACTCGTAAGTAGGTATCATGTACTTGATGTTGATGAAGGCATCAGGTCCTCCGTAGCGCTCGAGGATCTGAAGGGTATCTTCTATCAGGTCGGCCACGTTCTCCCCTCTGGTCGTCGTGTGGTCTATCCCTGAGCCCATATTACCTGTAACAAAGGATACATTATTTGAAGCGTTTGCATGTTATTATCTTTCACTGACCATCTTGCACCACAGCATCTACTTTCCGTGTTTCTTTTCCTAAAGGTTGTCTAGAAGACGACACTACTGTAGCAAGATAAACGTTGTCTACAAAAAACTTTTTTAGGTAATAGTTCATTTGGGCATTTCCACAAGGAGCTTTTATCTCTCAATTCTGTGGTCTACAAATTTTGGTCTTCCTTCTTAAGAAGATCAAGTGAGAAAAATGAAAATAGGAATAGAATTTTTTATTTTTTGTAACTTCATCTAACTTTTAGAAGTTAAATTAAAATCTAAATAGTAGAAGTTAAAGTTTTTGTCAAATTTGACAATTTGACGTCATTTTTGGCCTACTTTAACTGAAATTTGGATGTTTGTTATTGTTAAAGTTAGATGGTGCAACCCACCCTAAATCAACCACCGAATTGGAAAGAAAAAGCTCAAAATGCCCATTTACTGAGGAAGGCTACGATCAATATAAGCGGAGCATCAATGACAATGCAAGAACATGCAGTATTAGACAAGCTTTAATGGCCAAATTGTTCCATTGCAGCGGCAAGAATTCTGACAGAACCTGAAGGAATCTTACGACACAGTGATAAAGCTGTGTCCACATTAGATCCGTTTGCTCGCTACTCACGTTGACCATGTGAGAATGTACAAAGTCAACAAAACACTGCAAGACCTCGCCCGCAACCGGAGCTGCCATTTGTACCGGTCGCACTGATTGGTGCATCGATCATGCGCCATAATTGACACGAGCTTCAGCTACCGTGTCGCCGCAGTGTAACACGTTCTGCGGCTGCCAAGGAACTGATTAATTGTGGAACAGGGATGACAGGAATTTCGTGTTAAGGCGGTCTGAAAATGTTCTGGAGGTTTCCTGACAGGAAATTAAAAAATATTTAATAAATAAATTAATATAAATATCCCTGGACATTATTCCACACAGCGCCATCTAGCCCCAAGTGGGCTAATTATATTCCGTGTTTATGGGATACAAGACAACAGATAAACATACCTAAATACTTTTTCTTTTGTAAATAAATACTAATTAATATACATAGGAAACACCCAGACCAGTACAAACAGACATGTTCATGCACACAAATGTTTGTACTGTGCGGGGATCGAACCCGCGACCTTTTCAACAATTACACCAAGACGGTCGTCAAATTATTAAAATTTAACTGTTCCAGTAATCTAAGAAATACATTAAGACAGTTGCCAGTGTCATTGGAAATTTTACTTCAACAATAAAAATACGATTCATAAGCTGTGACTTGACTTTTGAGCCTGACAAAACACTTGAAACCTTTTGGCAGTGCTTAAAGTTTAATTTCCAATGAACATTTGTCGAGCGAAGTAGTAGTAGTGTAGTGTTCTTTGATATCGACAACCCCGAAACCGTTTTTAGCATCAGGGCAAAGTGGAAGACTCTTGTGAGAACAGATTTCCCATAAACATGCTTGTAAGTATAGTCCTTTTTTCATACTGTCGAGTCAGATATCAATGTATATCATGTGCAACTCAAAACAACTGAAATATGTTACCATTCCGCCAAAACCATTTTCAACACCACAAAAGAGCAAAAGCGGAGTTGTAACATTATTAAAAACATCACAGGCATTCTCAAACATTGTTTCTGGCCTAATACACTTGTCAGCGAGTAGATTAATTACGTGTAGGTACATGTGTGACACGCGACAACGCGCGGAATGTCGCTTCGATTCGCCGACGAATACGCGCGACACCACGCAATATGATGACAGTTTTAATCATGGTACTAGTAGTTTTGGAATTACGCATTTATGGAGTAGGGAACTTATGTTAGTAGGTGGTTTTTTCTGAATTATGTTTTTATTTGTAAATGATATTAAAAATAGATGAGAGGGTAAAGTCAGATTAAGAACTGACAATCGGATGAAATTGAAACGGACTATTGAGAAATCAGCCTTAAGTGCATTTTACGTAAATTTTTCACTGCGGACCCACGATACCCCTGGCGATACCCCTGGTGGTATCGTAGGTCTTTTAAAATCGAACGATACCCCCAACAAATAGTGTTGCGACACTAATTAATAAGAGCTTTATCGTCTCTTGAATTTTATATTCACAAAATAAAAATTCAAAAAAAATCGAATTCCAATTTTTTTGTAAATATAAAATTCAAAAAAATCCAATTCGATTTTTTTTGTAAATATAAAATTCAAGAGACGATAAAGCTCTTATTAATTAGTGTCGCAACACTATTTGTTGGGGGTATCGTTCGATTTTAAAAGACCTACGATACCACCAGGGGTATCGCCAGGGGTATCGTGGGTCCGCAGTGAAATTTTTGTTTTTTATTGATTGACTGAATATTTTAAATATTTTTTTAACTGTTTCAAATGTTTGTAATTTTTTGTATTGGTTTCTCGAGTGATTATTTTAACACAAAATGAAATACCATGCCTTTTTTGTTGATCATCCTTACGTCATATTGTGTAAAAATAAATCAGGTGAGGAACGCTCATTGATGATAATTTTAACACGCTCGTTTTAAAAAATCTTGCGAAATCCTAGTTTCAACATTTATTTATTTTTACAAATCACAAACGTTAAAAAAGCCATTACATGAAACATCATTTTAAAATTACTTACGATTTCTGTCCTTGAACAGGTTGAGAGTGGGTAGAATTTGTCTATAGTAGGGCACTAGGGCTTCCCCTACCCTGTCACAGCCTGTCACGATCATCTGAATGCACTTCAGAGCATGACAGATGACTCTTGGGCTTTTCGTTCCCAGTGCATCTGAAACAAACATCACAAACTTAATCCTATTTCTAGTATTAATTTGACAAACATTTCAAAATCAAAAAATCTAAATCAAAAATAGCTCTATCTAAATAGACCTGTCACAAAGTATTTTTAAATCTTCAAATCTAATTAACCAACAAAACATACTTGATAATAGACATGAATACAATAATATTAAATGTAAACAATAAATATACTGTACTTAAATAAATGTGATGCTACCACCGGACCGGCAGTTGTTTCTTTACTGAGAAGTAGGTACATTACATTTTTACACTTGAAGCGTATAAATTACAGGTACAAGATTATGGCTTGTGCGAACCAAGAAACACTAGAAGCGTAGATGATATAACACCGTAAGTTTTCATTGTAATCGAATATTCACTCAAACACTGCTTAAAAAATTTCAGCTTAAAGTTCCTATTTTTCAAACTTTATTAAGCCAATCCGTTTACACAAACAAAGAGGCCTTAGAATCAGATATTCATTAACCAGACTCGGAAAAAGTGGATCCTCTTAGCAGTAACTCAATACGGCGCTTGCTCCGAACAATAATCTTGGAATCGCGAAGGATTTCATTATTTTTGACGTGTCCCGAAGCCCAATTCAATCTGAATAGATCGTATCGAGTTTCTCACTGATTGTGAACGGATCTGGTGTCCGCGACGAGCAAATCAACAAGTCAGACAAGGTCTACAGGGCAGGTTTGCTCGATAAGCAACCGTGCAACTAACGTTGTGGCAACGCGTGAATGTTGAAGATTGATGTGTGGTGTGTGTATAATCTTTTAGTGGAGATAAGTTCCTGAAAGTGTCAACAGATGGCGTGAGTAAAAATAGAAATGCATATTCCTAGAACGCGGTATTAAGATTTCTTCGTCAAACTATATAGCCAACCTAATAATAGGCAAACTTGGGATTATATTTTGTAAAGCTTAGTTTTGTTTTTAGTTTCATTTTATAGTTATCTTCAAGATGACCTCACTCCACCTGATGGGAAGCAGCCGTGAGGTCCAGATATGGGATTGACAAGCACAGTAATGGAGAACTAATTTGCTGGTAAATCTCATTTTGAAGGTCTGCATAAATGCTTTTTCACGCCTCGCTTAAAAAACCCGGGATTGTGGAAACACATGCGCTGGAAGAGCGGTCCACGTCTGGATAGCACGACACAGGAACGAGTCACCGAACCTTTTGGAGCGGGCCGACAGTCGCTGGATCGTGGGTGGATGTTGACGCGGACCAGCGCGTGTGGTGCGGGAGTGGAAGGGTGAGGATGGGATCAGTTGGAACAACTCGTCAAAGCATTCGCCGTTGTAAAGGTTGTTGTAGTGCGTTGAATTGTGTAACTGCAGGCGAGTATATACCTGTGAATCTATAATTAAACTTATTCAAAATTGCTGAAATACAAACTTACTTTTGATGGGTATAATAAGTTGTGGCACCACTGGCAGCACTTTGTACGAGCCTTTGGTCACCAGATCGTTGATACCATTTTCCACTATGAAGTTGAATGGGTAAGAGCCCTCTGCGAGGCCGTCGAAGAACATCGGGAGGTAGTGGTGGAAGTCTAGCTTTTCTATTGGTACCTGTGTAACAAGAAGATTTGTTGATATCAAAGCTGAAGAACATTTAATTTTAGCTAAATGATAGTCTTCACTAAATTGATCATTTACAAATAGTTTGTTATATTCATTAGTTATTTACTGTTTTTATAAAGAGAGAGAGAGAGAGATCGGGTAATCCGCTGTATATTTTCAGTTTATTCAAATGAACTTAGGAAACCAAAAGGTCTCATGAAACTGTTCATTACTACTTATTGATGACAAAAAAACTTTATCACTTTTTAAACTACCTACATCTTCATTTATTTAGATTCAGGTATTTAAATGGGTTCCCGCTTAAAATCAGTCTCGCCTGGTGGTATATCATTGCATACCACCAGGCAAGACTCATTATTATGAGGCAGGCCGATGGTGGAATACGCTTGCCCAGAAAATGCCTCCTAACTCTTGCCTTGACGACAACAAGGCCAAGGTTATAAAGTTTATTCAGCATCCCAAAAATGTTCCAAATCATTCGCATTGAGTCAATTAAGTAGTATTAACATATGATTTTACCTCTCTACTAATTCTAGCCACTCTTTTAAGTAATTTCATATGTCACATACCTTCCACCCAAGTTTCTTTCCAAAATTGGTGAACTCAATAGAAACTGGAAATTCTCCTCTCTGGTAGCACTTCCTGAACATGGTTGGTCTCGTGGGGAGGGGATCAAAGACGCCGCATTTTGGAGGAGGGAGAACTTTGGTATTCTTCTGCAATGCTGTCGACAAAAAAGGCATAAAGATGATTACTACTTAGAGTGGCCCGATTGCGCCTTGGTAGAGCTTGTACCTATAGCGGCAAATGTTATGGGTTCGATCCCTACTCAAGGCAAACATTCCAGTGGTATGTTATGTTATATTATTAATGCCTGAGAACCATAATAAATACAAGCTTTGCTTAACTTGGAGGCAAATCTATTTTTCTTGCGTCCTACATTATTTTTATTAACCTATTCTGTCCAACTGCTGAGCAAAGGTATCTAAAGGTATCAATTTTCTCCACGGGTCTCTATCCCGTGCTAGGCTAAGCCAGTCCTCGCTATAATACAATACATTTAATATTTATATTTTGTTATTAAGAAGAATCAAACCCACTGCCATTGCTCTTTTATAGAACGTTTATGCACTGCATCAGTAGATCAGAACAAAATCCATTGATTCAAAGCGTCTGTTGAGGCTCAAAGCTTCGATTTCCACAGCAGCCAAAATGCTAGATGAAATAGATGTCTGCGCTGGGTCAGACTGTTTATTGTAACCTCCTTTGTTCCTGGTTCTCATAACACAAGGGAAAAACCTTTCATTGTGACCAGAGCAATATATGATTTTATCAAATTATTCAAATTCCTTGCTTACCTTGAATTGTAAAGGCGGGCACAACCCGTAGTTTCCTCGTCCTGTGTCCATGAGGATAGTTGGGGCTTGGCTTCTTCAACGATTGTCTGAAATCTCTCCCGCACTGGTCGGGCGCACACGGCGGTAGTAGCACCATACTTTCACAAACAGCTGACAAGAATCAAAAAAACATGTTACGCGAAGTAAATAATCCAATAAAGATCTAAAATGTTGACACAAGTAATAAAATAAGTGAGTAAATTTGCTCAGCGGGGCTCGGCGGTGATTGTTTATTTTGCAATATGATCGTTGCTTGGCAACCGTCTATCGATTGATAGACGGCAGCGCCGTCGAGCGGCTTCGGGCGGAGTTAGGAGCGGTGCACATAGGTACAGGTTGTAATTATCAGGACTTTTTATTAATAATTGTGCCTGTATTGGATATCGCCGGGCAGTGGTATAAATAGGGTCCCGAAATTTGAATTCTCTTATTTAAATATCTATCTAAATCGCTACCAGTCAGAGGCAATCCACAGATTTGGGTTATTCATCATACTTTAAATTAAAGAGTTATCATCATCATTAGGCTCTAAGAGTCCATTGCTACATGAGACTACCCCATAGAACGCCACAACAAGTGGCAGTGGGTCGTCTGCATAAAACGCCTTACGTAAACTGCACCAGGTCATTCGCCTACCGTTTGGGAGGCTTACACCCACGCTCCACCTTCTAGATCATGGTCTCTCTTTCATTGGAAACCTGTCCCCCTCAACAATTGTCAATTTTAGACATTTTGTGATGCGTGTTGTTAATGGAGAAAAAAATGCGTAATCATTAACTAACGTCGTTATAATATAATTTTATTTCCAACCATATAACTTGTATGATAACCGGCTGTCCTGTGTAAAAGATATCCACATAAAACGACACCATCATGAATCTTGGTTTATTATATCGCACTCCGATTTTTATAACTCAATTAATACTCTGCAATATAAAGGAAGCGGGAAAAAGATTTCTTTACAAAAATCCGCAAAAAATAAAATAAATTTTATTCGTACGCAGGAGACGTCGGCGTAGGCAATATCATTCCGTCTGTTCTCTGCTTTACTTCGCTACTGGTCCATGGCAAAGAATATTATATTAGCGATGAGGAATTTTATTAGATTTTAATATAAGGTATTTCCACAACATCTTTATTCGGCAACTCCACTGAATTTTGATCGGTTGCTGCTTTTCTTTATGTAGAACACGGAGAAAATTCTTTGATAACTTTTTTGTATTCGCATAACTTTTTGGGCTTCAAACATAAATGAGAGAAGCTTGATCGCTGATTGTTGTATTTCTTTTATAAAATATTTCCTATTTTTATTTTGTGAAGAGTAAAGCAAGAATTGTTGTTATGTAGAATGAAAAGTTTGTTCGATGTGGTAACCGTAAGAAAACATAAAAAAACCTAAAATAAAGTCATAACTGTTTTGTGAAAGAAATAAAAAGGGCACAGTTTGTCATTTAAATAATTATGTAGTACTTTACTTATATGTACTCTGGCTTGGAACCCGTGTATTGTTTATTCGCAACGCAAACTGTATTTTCTCATGTCTTATCAGTATCAAATACATGAACTGAATGTCTCGTAAACATGTTTAAAAATGCAGTGAAACACAGCGATAAATAATGAAATAAACTATACAGTAAAAAACTATGGTTTCACTATGAGAGCACAAAAAATTTTCAGCTATATTTTTTTACCAACAAAAGGATTTAATTTTTTTTAATATAAAATTCGCTAGAAGGAAAATAATTGCCCAAATTTGAGTGAACTCCAACGACCAAATCGCAAGTCTGCTGACGGCGCATTAAGCGACGGGTTTCACGACAAATTGAACGGAGGCCGCGACCGGCGCTCGATATTTAAAATTTAATATCGCATCACGTGCTGGCCGCATTATGAGATTTTTTTATATCATAGTCGGGTGGCAGAGCTGTATGTACTAAGCTTTATAGTGCAGTTTGGATGTCGAACTTCATGGCGTAAAATAAAATGATTAAAAACTGAATCACGTTGAATTTGGACCGTGAAGGTTTTCATGGTTTAGAGTTCATAGGATGGTAGTTAATGGTATTCAACGTAATACGGTTGGCAGAGCTAATATTTAGTGATTTTGTTAAAATTAATAGTGAAAGTTTATATAGTTTGGATCAAAATATTCCTGCATGTGCAGTATATATCATTTAAATTTAGCTTTAAGCAATATTTCACAGATACGCAAGGATAATTAGAAGTGAATCCATTAAGTAAAAAATAATATTTTGATTTTGCTCTGTTTTATAATATTTCAGTTATGATTATTATAAATAAATTATGATTAGGGTTAAAAGTTATAGTTACGAACCAGTACATTTTTTGCATGACACAAGTTGAATTAGATGACCATTTCTATCAAAAAACAAAATTGGATTCAAATTAATAATAAATAGGACAACGTTTTTTCAAGAGGAAGCAATACTGACGTTAAATGGTGTTTTCGCGAATTGAATTTCAAGTCATTTCCTCCTATATTATAAAGTAATTATTTAACATCCACGTACCACGAAGTACCCGAATATAAGTAATTACATTGAAAACGCCGAAAAAACTCCGAAACAAAACCTGAACACGCCCGAACTTGTCAAATTAACACAAAAGGCCTCATTCCTCGGACATTTGTACGGCTTCGAATCCCTGTTACAGCACTAGGTATGGGGGGACAGTCAATGGTTTCGAACGGGAAACCCGAAAAAGCAGGGGAATGTCGGCTTTCGGCCGATACCTGCCTTTTTTCCCCTTTTTCACCCCCTCTTTTTTCTTTTTTTCGTTTCGTCGTGCGACCCGAATCAGTGCTTGCTAGGCAGAACAGAACTGAACAATTTGAAATTCGCTTTTACAGGGTAGGTCAGTTTATTTCAGTCTCGTCATTGGAGTTTTATCCTCGTCCGCGAAATAGGAGGGTCACAATTACATGACTGGATATTCAAATTTCTTGCTTAATCTTCTCTTGAGAATAGGTCGTTATAGAATTTATGCAGTACCTGATTAGGCTGGGATTGTGTTGGCGCTGTTCCTGTTTTGCATGTGATTTTGAATGGTTTGAATAACTTTATGACAAATGCGTGGTTCAGGATTTTGGCCACTCTTCTTCCATTGGCACCGGTCAACGGTTCAGCGTAGTGGTTTTAAGCGTTGTTTAAGACTCGAAGGATCGCAGGCTTGGTTTATGCAACGACACAATCATTTTCTCATTTGATTGAGCGATATCTGCCGGCACAGGTAGTGAATACTAAGGCCAGTGAATTTCACATTACTTTCAAACAATCATACAAAAATAACTTTGTTTAAATAGATCTGCTACAAGTTCTTCCAAACTTAGAAAAGGAATTCAATATTACATGTATAAGCTCATGAATAGATTACAAACGGACCACGGGTGACTTAGTCACAATGGTCTGTTGCCGACATGGTGAACAAAACATCAGTCCCATTACGCCTAGCGAAATTTAAACCCAACTTGGTAAATGGCGAGCCTACCTTTTAAAACCTTTTTATCAGTGTTTCCCTTCACTGGAGAGTCAGCCGCAAATTATCAAATCAAAAATTTTTTTAGATCTAAGGACAAACCTTGTACTGATAAACTGCTAAACCACGATGCTTCCTTTAAATTCAATGTTTAGTTTAGATATTACGAGACCGTTTTACGTATTGCCTGATTGCACTCAGAGACGGTTCAGTGGACAAGCTTCAACCCAGCTTAAGTCCGCCATTAAACCTCTTCTTAATATTTTCAAACCAGTTTAAAACGGCTATAAAATTCACAATTTAATGTCCCCATGTTTTGGCAAGGTCCCACTATATCTGGTGCTGTTAGATTTTATTCCCTCCCCTCCGAAGCCTGAGTCTGTTTTATGGTTGGAACGTGATACTGGACCTAGTACTTAGCTGATCGTAAATCTAGGAAACGATGTACCTTGCTAGTTTATATGCCACTAGTGGTTCGCCCCGGCGTTCGTCGAATGGATGTGTCGTGTTTAAAGTTTACGGTTTGATAGCTCCTTTATATTTTTATGGTAAACTTTGATAATTTATCGCTTTACCCTTCATCGTCATTCTTGAATCTTTTTGGGTTATTTTGTTTTCATACACACAACCACAGTCAATAGGTTGTGGCTTTGTATGAATTGATTTTAGAACAACATCCTTTAACTTAAGTCTTAACATTCTAGAAAAAGCAGAGCGTTATTTGGAGTACGGAAAATCACTGTCGTCGTATTTCTTACATAATCTTTTAGATTCAATTCTACATTCAATAGAATAAATTTCTTTTACCTCGAAAACCACAACAAGACTATAATTTCCTATTGATGATAACGTAAACAGAATTATCTGCCAATCTGATATCATTTCGAGTACCAGAAAAACAAGGATCACATAACTAGTTTTCTTGATCAAATTGCCGCAAATTTCCCAGTTATCTGCCCAGGGGTTTCTGCAAAATCGTAACGAAGTTATTCATTGGACTAATAAACAATAACATCTCAAGGCGTACTAATGATGAAGACCTTAGTTATTTGCTAGTGGGACACGCTTGTGTTAGGTTTAGCGAACGAATTTATGGAACTCTATCAATATTGGAACAAAATTTTACTTATCCCTAAACTGATAATAAATAATGATTTCTACGATGATTTTTTTTTACGCGAACACTATACATCGAAATAAAACAACTTTACGGATTCTACTCGCGGTGTTATATTTAAAAACACCGCGAGTAGAATCCGTAAAGTTGTTTTATTTCGATGATAATAAATAGTGTCCAAAAGATGTAAGTTTACACGTACAAAATGTGACTTAAAACTATTGAAATCTCTCAGACCGTGTAAAGCCATAGGCTCGATACCAGGAAAACGGCTCTCGGGAAAACTAAAGTTTTATATAGAAAATATGAAGTGTGAGGCACGAAAAAAATCGTCATAGTAGTCAAAGAGTTGCACAATCAGCTCAAACTTCCAGTATATGGATCAACTTACTAGATTAATGTGAAAAAAAATCAGAATAACGCTAAAAACGTGCAAAACGCACTCCCATATTTCAAAAGTTTAGGCATCATATAAACTAACAACTTACGTGTTTTAAATAACGTGTAAAGATCAGATATCAAAGAAGCATTGCCAATCAGTTGTTTTTCATTGCTTTATTTCAGTTTTGTGCAAAAAATTCCCAAACATTCCGAATTTTTCGCTTGAAATCTCCATACAAATTACTATGGAGTGAGTGAAGTTTCTTTGATAGCTGTCCGCGCACCGCCGCAGCTCACTCCCCCCCATGTCCCCAAGGTGAGCGCACGTCGCTTTTGACGAAAATGACATTTATAATTACGCGGATAATTTACACGAAATAGGCGCACATAGGGTCTTTTGTTGAAAATAGTACAACTTTGTTTTTTTTCCTCCGTACTGTTTGTTCATATGCATTATGCATAATTTATCAAACGTATGATTTTATCATGATTCACCACGAGAGTAATATGGCAGGTTTATATTTATAAGTACACTTGATTAAAAGCTCACTTGGGTTTAACAATTTGGTGCTAGTTGCCATTTCATTTTCCTATTTTTTCTTGTAATTTTTTACTATTTGTAACTTATACTGAAAGTTTTTACCTATTGGTAGTTGAAAAACAATCTATGTATTTACTTTAAGCATGGTGTCAATCTGCAGCATCATCGGTTAATGCCAATACGGGATCTGCCTAAAATATTCGAGCAAAACAAGGGAACGAAGTAAGAACGCAAATAGCTTTGATTGCTTTCAAATTGAATTGATTAAAACAATGTTATTTGTGTGGTCTAAGCTACTATGTTATCTGATCATGAAAGCTTGATTAAGGTGTCTGAATAGATTAAAGGTTCTTTTTTGAACAATATTTTTTACTAAATTAATTTTGGAGGCCTAGTTAGATACAAAGATACAAAGTTATAGAGCAGAAATCAAAGTTAATACTTACGTTAAGTCTTTGAAAAAATGCGAACAGAAAACTATGCATCGAGTTCGTGTACTTACACACGCCGTATTTTTATGCTTGTTTGTATTCTTCACGCAGTGACGTGCACTCACCCGGCGTCATGTGGAAGACTGAGTTGCGGGACTGCGCAGACGGCTGTCAAAGAAACTTCACTCGTTCCATAGTAATTAGCATGGAGATCTCGAGCAAAGAAAAATGAAAGTTTGCGTTTGCTTATACGAAACAGAAATAGTTATTGCAATAGAACATAATGACAAGTTATTCGAAATGGAAACACACTTCACACCGGAACAGCTTTTACAATTGTACCAAGCACAAATTCTGTTGTGTATGGAGTACTTCTGCCACCACTGGGATGGCTCTGCCAAGTATCAGCTGGATGCACTGGACTCAGTAGACCGACGAGCCAGGAGACTGATAGGTGACGAGACGCTCGTTGGAACCAAACTCGAGTTTGGAGCATCGGCGTAGAGTTGCCTGTCTGTCGGTTTTTTATAAGGTGTATTTCGGAGAGTGTGCGCAAGAACTTCATGACCTGATACCACCCTCTACTTTCTACTACCGGACCACAAGTCGCCGTGAAGGCTTTCACCTCCATGTGGTCGACTTTCCAGCGGTCCGAACTAAGCGGTTTGGTGCTTCCTTTCTGGTCCGCACCGCTAAGGAGTGGAACGCCCTCCTTGCGTCTGTGTTTCCGGATACATACAACCTTGGTGTCTTCAAGGCAAGAGTGAATAAGCATTTTTTGGGTAAGCGTGGCTGGCGAGACTGAGGTCAAACGCAAACCCATTTTAAATTAAAAAAAGGATCAGATAGAACTTTTATATAAATATGAATTATCATATTTACGTCAGCCATGGAAAAATGGCATTGCAAGCATTTTTATCTCTAACTGGCTATTTGCACACAGCTTTTCCCTGTAGTAATTTGAATGAACTATACAGACAAACGTTCTAGAAAATATAATTAGCATCAACTATCATTTAGATAGTGAAAGCTTATGTAAAAACAGACAGAAAAACGCGGAGGGTGACTTCCTTTCATACTATGCTCTACTCGTAGATCAATTCCAGTAAGATGAAGATCACGGTGGATTCTGTATTAAATTCAGCGTAAAAAGCCTGAAATACGATGGCCTCTACAGGAGACTAAAGGTATTATACTCAAGTGTTATTATCTAAAATAAATTATCCACGAAAAGTGTCTCAACTATCGATATCTTCAACTGTTGACAACTGTTAAATTCCTCGTTTTAGTTAGTAACAAGATAGCTCCCTTTAATGCTTCTTGCAGCTTTTCATTACAAGTAAGACCAATTTATTAGTGGGTTCTTCTGCATGTTACTAGAAATGGCTCCGTGTATTGCTATATCATATGCATTGGATGTAAGAAATATTTTGTGTTGATGATGATCGAACGGATAAACCAAGTTACAACTAAATCTCGAAGGAATCGTCAAGTATCAGATATAACATTGTGCAAATAACGTGGTCACGAGAATAGATTGCAAATAATAGTGTAAAAAAATAATTGGCAAAACCGCTTGTTAGTATGTTTAATAAAATAAAATGTTTGGTTAGTTTCTTTTGTTTGCCCTAAATCCTGAAATATTTTGGGTGGCGAAATAAAAATATCTTTGGTGAACGCATCAAATGATTATCATGCCGCGATTTATAATAATAATAAATAAATAAATAACCCTGGACATTATTCCCCACGGCGCCATCTAGCCCCAAGTGAGCTAATTATACTCCGTTTTTATGGGATACTAGACAACGGATAAACATACTTAAATACTTTTTCTTTTGTAAATGCATACTTATTATACATAGGAAACACCCAGACCAATACAAACAGACATGTTCATGCACACAAATGTTTGTACTGTGCGGGGATCGAACCCGCGACCTTTGGTGTAGTAGCCGATTTCTAAACAATTACACCAAGACGGTCGTCCGGATTTATGCATTGCATTTATGCACGGATTGCACGGCCCAACCACTGTGTGACCATAGCTGTCACGATCGCTTTCAAATTTGACAGATTTTCTCTCCGGCCGACCCTAGTAGCGAACCTTAATTATTGGAAAACGGAATTTCGTAAAGTCATTTTGTAAGTTGTAAATTGAGTGTGATTAGATTAGACGTGTATGAAAATGACATAACTAGAAAATTCCCTAACTGGTAAAATCAAATTCAAGATCCAGGGGAGGATTCTTCTTACGAGTAGCTTGAGAGACTAAACATTCATAAACACCACATCTATTTTTCTGACCTTATTTTTCTCTACCGAAAGGTATTGTAATGTAATTGTTTTCTTTGTGCAATAAAGTACTTATTTTATTCATTCAAAATTCCAAGCGTCCACCTATTACGGTTAATAATATTGAACAAAAACAAGAACAAAAACACGTTTATTGCATCGGGACCCCCCTTAAAATTTATTTTTTGTATTAAGTATAAAATTTGTTGTCATAGCGGCAACTTAAATACATAATTTGTGAAAATTTCAGCTTTCCTTCTAGCTATCACGGTTTATAAGATGCCTGCCTGGTGACAGACAGACAGACAGAGAGCAGAAGCTTAGTGATAGGGTTCCATTTTTACCTTATAGGTACGGAACCCTTTAAATTGGAGCCAATAACTACAATGGAATCAACCATTCCAATTGCATGCTAGTCTGGTCAGGTAACCTGAAAACACAACTATCATGAAACCTCTTTCTGTTTCACAAATAGGCACTATATCCTTAGAATCTGTATGTAACGAGTCACTGAGATGCAACCAGACATGTGTTTTCGGCATAAATTCAGCACAGACACAACCTCAGTTGTATATCATCAGAACGACTTTCTTAATCGAATTCGCAAAGGTGTCGGTGGAGTGGAAGGTGGAATCTACACATATTTCGGTACAGGGTCTTATAAATCTGCTTGTTTCGAATAACGATGTCAGTGTTGATAGAATATTGAAACTAGATGTCAATTGTTTCTATTGCGGAATGTGATCATTAAATTGTTCTTTAATCTTTGTAAACGGATGAAAACTAAAATAGAAGATTAGAAAAAAAAGAAAGAAAGAAAGAAAAATATTTATTTAGGCACCACAAAAATAAGTAAAAATCTCTATTTATAAAAATGGATTGCTGTTCGTTAGTCTCACTAAAACTCGGGAACGGCTGGACCGATTTAGCTAATCTTGGTTTTGAAATATTTGTGATGGTCCGGGGAAGGTTTAAAAGGTAAGTAAATATGAGAAAATGCTAGAAATATAGGGAAACACCACAATTTAGTTTTCTCTAAGGAACTGTTCCTACCTGTCACGTGACACTGAATGTTTGATAACAGAACGAAGTCTGTTGGGACAGCTAGTAAATAATTATAATAGCTAAGATAGTTCAAAAGTTTAGTGAAACAGGTCATTGCTTCACGTTCTGATCAAACTCATTGGTTTGTTTCATGGACAAGATATTGCACTACTTTAATACTGGCCGACTAACCCACAAATTCACAAATGGCGATCAATCTTGAGCACGCCTTTGAAGTCAGTACATTTTAATTCACTAGACAATTCTTGAAACGGTATGAGATTGAAATCGTGGTCAATTCTGATTGACGTTTGTAAATTCAATGATAACGTTTGGGTTGGCAAATTTGAGGTTCGCTTTCCGGTAAGAAAATACTATAGTTAAGACTTTTTAACAAAAATGTATTGTTGCTTGCGGCCGCCGGCGACTTCGTTCGCGTAGACTTTAGTTCAAGAATGTTCAAGAATTTTGATTTTTATCATTGTAGTTTATGACATTGTATATTTTCATTTAATTAATTGTTGCTTAAATTATATATGTGTGACCCTTGTTGGTTGAACAAAAAAAATGAAAAAAACACACACTGTGAAACGAACAAACAAAAAAACAAACACTGTGACACGAGAATGCGGGGTATGTTTCAGTCACCAGTTCGGTATCAATACAAACGTAGGGTAAGGTGTAAATAATAAATATCACATTGAAATGGTTATTGGATGGGGTAGCGAGTGGAGTGGAAGCGATTGGAGATAAATTTCTCTCCCGTTCTCGGAAGGCGTGTGCATTCAATTAATCAATGAAATCGAATTATGTACTTTCATAGGTACGGAAATAAAACTTAATAGAATATCTGAGGCGGAACTAATGCACAGATGACAAGATTTTATGCAGTTTGCGATTGCAATAAAATTTGCGAAACTTGTCAGATGCACTAGTTTATGTGCTCATAATACAATCATTCAAACGTACAGTTTTTATGTTTGTCATCATTTGTTGCAAACTTAAATAAACAGGATAAATTAAATGAAAGTAATCAACAACAAATCAACAACAAAGTGATCAACAAATTCTGTTCTTTCTTGTTTTTTTTAAAAATAAATAACGAAACATTGAAAAAGTCCTCATAGCCTCGATAGAAGAAAAAATATTAACAACTTTAAATGGCCAGTTATAAGTTTACAATTAATAATGAAGTCAGTCGGACCATTCCAGAGACACGATACAAGTTGCCTTATTCAAATTGTATGGTTAAGATGAGGCAAGGGAACCAGTCCGAACCGCACATCCATCGCGGACAATTACAAGCATATGCAAACTGCTTACAATCAACCCAGTGTAATTTAACTCTTGAACAAGTCTTACAAAAACTAGATGTGATGTCTGCTTCTTTTATTTCTTTCATATCTAATTTTGCATAACATAAGATAAATTATCTTGTTTAAGTAGGTAGTTAAAATGTTTATATTTAGAAAGATGGGTTCGTGGCCACTATTAAAATGAAAATATAATGGGCAGACTACTGAAATCGACTAAGTTACCAACAACTTTATTTTATTTCAAGATTTCAACATGGCGTTACTTGACATGTCATAACTAAATCAATAAAAAATATTATATGTTTGAACCTACTTTGCAATCTAACAGATTGACTTTTTAAGTTACTTAGTTAACTTTTTAAGTTAGCACTTAAAACGTACGAGTAAGCTTTTTTTATACACGTAAGACAAAAATATGCTAAAAGAGCAAATATCCAAAATAAATTCCAGTTTTCTACTATTATCAGTTTGAGATAGTGCTTGAAAACATTTTTCATATTGAAAAGAGTAACTGAGTTTCTTCCCGGTTCTACTCAGTACAGAAACAACTTTCCGGCACCGTTGGTTGAGTCACATTATGTTTGTATACTGTGTATTTATTTATTATTCCTATTATAGTATTTAAGTCTTTTATTAAGTGTATTTTTGTTTGTTTGATTAAGTTTTTGACTATTTGACAGCACTTGTAACAGGTCTATTTAAATAAAGATATTTCGGTTTATAGATCATTTATTCTCAATAAGAACATAAAAAGTTCACTTACATGAGCTGTTAAAACATATTTCTGAATCTGATTCTTAGACTTTGGTGTCAGCGTTTTGTTTCAACCACGCATACCACACAATGTAATCCTTTCCATACCACATTCAGTAGCAGTATCTCCTTGCAGACTCCCCAGACAACCCGGGACTGGCTTCCTAATAAGCTCATAACTAATGACTTGCCGCGAAATATTCTGTGTATGCCGCTGACTATTGCTATTAGTATTCATTTCTTTACAAAATTAATAACTCAAATAGAGATGCAGAAGAGATTGAAACACAATGAAAGAAGACATTAAAACACAATTATGAGCTAATATAATGTAAGGGTTTGCGGGAACAAAGACATTCTTTAATTTGCTTATTAATGTCGTTTGATAATAAATATTTCCAAACCCAGCTTTTCAAAAAACAAACAGTATAATCATTCATTGCATTATTTATTTATTATTTATTTATTTATTTATTAAAACACAATTAAACGGGCTTAACCCAATAACATAATTATGTATTAAATTGCCTGTTTATGTTGGTCTGGGTATTTTTAAGTATATTTTACATATGCACGAAAAAATATATACTATCTGTTATGGCGTAGTCTAGTTCCCTTAGTAGATTACTTCGTTTTGGGCTAGATGATTCTGTGTAACAATGTCTAATAACATTATTTTTTGTTTGTTTCAGGTAAGCAAAGCGAACACGGCTTAATTTCTTTTCAAGCGTACTTTGTTGTAATCGGTAAGTGTATTACATATTTGAATAGCCATGATAATTAGATCACATTCGTTTCAACCGGTTTTTCAGGTCCCAAAGTTTCACGAAACGTCGCAATCGTTGCACCGGAGTAGCCTCTCGTTCTTATATCCTATTTTTGAAAAGTTTCGCCGTATTGCGATAGTGTATTACCGCAAGTTGTTTGCCTCCGGCTAATTTATCAACCGTCCGGCATGTTGCTTGATAAGCAAACAGCAAACAAGCGCTTGAAGACAGTTTTAAAAGTGGCTCGGCTGAAGTTTCCAATTGGGATATACGAGGAGTTTTAATTGCAATTATTTGACAAAGAATAACAAATCCCTTACGACTATTAGGTACCCAAACGGGCTAGTAATGTTGCCGTCGTCAATGAAAACTAGAAGCCTATTCCAGTGCTGGATATTGGTCTCACCTGAATTTTATTACAGCATCAAGCTTTTCTTTCTTCCAAATTGATTTTGTATGCACAACTTGTTAAGAGTCTTGTGAATATGAAGTACTTGCGCATCAGCTGACGTTGGACGTTTATCCTAGTTTCTATATTTACTATATTTAGCCTTAGAGCAGTTCGTTTCTGGGGATAAATCTAGTAAATTGAAGTAAAAAATAATAATAATACATTCTTCACATTTATTAAATTATATACACTACTCTCCTAAATACGTACATGCAATTTCTTCGTTGTACACGCGGGTCTACGTTAAGCTTTACATGGCGGTAACCCAATATGCTGGTTACATAAGATCTTTTTTTGCATTGGTTCTGTTAAAGGAAGACTTGGCGTCCTTCTGAGAAAGGGCTCACGTCATTTTCGCCATTTTAGTCCCAGAATGTTTTTTCATAAGCATGTGAGCGTGAACTCGCTTTTCAACCTCATTTCTCGTTTAGGATGCGTTTCTCTGAAATTGGCTAAAACCGTTTCAGGTTTACTAATTAGCTGTTATAAACAGAAAGAGAACAGCACCGCATTCACAAGCACAAGCAGGTATTAACTATTCAGCTGTGACACGTCACATCCGGCGTGATGGATGGCGCACATGTACCCGGATATGACGTCACGAGCGCATGCGGACTGGAGCATCTTAATGATGACTAGGAGATCTACATTGTCTTGACTAATAGGATTGTGTTGCAAGGCTGTCTGCCTGAATTACTAGTGTACGGAAGTTTCGTAAATTTTCTTATAATAATCCGTAATACGTACCCATACCCTCACGACCATCTGAGGCACACCTAATTGTTGCCGTCATGGTGAACAGAATATTCAGAAGCCCACATTTTGCCAACGGAATCTGGGCAGAGCGTGGTAAGAGGCGAGCCTACCGCCATTAACTACGTTGCTTGGGTTTTTTTAACCCGGCTTCCACCACCGGCCGCCTAGCCGCCGACAATAACCACAAAGTAGGTGTTCCGGCTGGACTTGAACTTGGTACCACCGGATTTCAGTATTTTACCACTGGGCCACGACGCTCTCAACGCTTTGCTGAAGCCATTAATAGTAACGATGTTAACGATAACGATTACCCGGACATTAATTTAACAATTTCGGTGTCCTTGATTTATAATTTCTCAGTTGTAACTTTCTGTTGACTTTATAGTATAATGAAGATAATCAGTTTTTGTATCTAATGTTAAAATGCTATTACGATGTGTCAAACAGATTTTCAGTTATTTAGGTTTTTTAGAAAATTCTAATTTAAGTGTGCCAATTTTTGTGTATTTCGTACTACACCAAAATTGATAACTGCACTAAAATTAGAATTGAGAGATTTGAACGACACCGTACCTTACAATAAGAAGTCTAAACTACCAGGTGAGATCCTAGAGCAGACGCTACTCCGAATGGAAACACCAGAGTAGGCTTTTTTAGATCCCCAATCACCCCACAATAAGATATGGAGCTTGGTGAGATCCAACGAGATAACGATGGAGATTGGCTAAGCTTAAATGACGCGCCCTTCCACGGTCCACCGCATCTGTGCACACAAGAGTGCTTGCTTGTATGCGTAGAAGCAGTGGAGGGGGTCATTTCAGCTTAGATGATCTCCACAATAAAATCATGTTCCTTTTTCTAATAAGGCAAATAAAGGCATTTATGTTTGCCTTCAAGATGAGATTGACCAGCTCAATAGTAACTGCATTACTGTACTTATCAACCCCAAATCTAGACCTTCACGGTTGCTTCAAAACAGGTGGAGTTAAGTCATACATAAAATCCTACCCCAATAAATCTTAATTTGAGAGCAATTTTAGTGCTTGAATTGAGTTTCGTAATGAAAATGTAGAGGCACGACCACACAAATAGGAGTTTACTCGCGTATCGAAAATAAAATCCCGCGTCAACACTACCGTTCAGTAAATTCATAAAAGCAAACACGACATAATCGAAAACTTAATTGGCGCACGCGACATAACCGCGCAGAACGCGTAAAGAACCCTTCTCATCGAGATTCGAGAGCATTCGTGTTGCAATTGGTTAATATTCTAAGTAAACTTATCGGTTTTTGGAAGAAACAAGAAGTTGGACTGACTTTTGAGGCCATCTACAGTCCGTTAGTTAATTTATCAGTCTTCAAGCGGAGAGTGAATAGGTTTCTTCTAGACAAGCATGCTCCATCGTAGACCGCATCGTCGCTTTCCATCAGGTGAGATCGCGGTCAAATGCTGGTGTATCCAAATAAATAAAAAAATGTACTTCAATCCAATAGAAAAACGATTCATGAAATGTGGCGTTTTAGCATTGCATAAACTAATGCATTGCATGTCACTGAGTATGAATTAATGTGTAATTGATGTATCAGTAGGAAAAATGATTTCTCCTAAAATGTAAATCCCTGAGTGACTGTACTTACTTGAATCATGTTTATTAAGAGCTGTGGATTTTGTTTAAAAAATAAAATCCTAGCCTAGCCTAGCTGACAGTCAGCGTGACAAGAATCTTTGGAGATTCACCTTGCTTGCGTGACAATTGCCTGATTCCCGATTTAGCTACTCATCTGATGTTTATACATAACATCACGCCTCTTTCCCAACGGGGTAGGCAGAGACCACTTCTTTCCACTTGCTACGATCCTGACACACACCTTGCGCCTCAAATGTTCAGTTGGCAAAAAAAGCGTGCTAGTTTGAGACGGTCGCGAAAGCCCAACAAAGCCCCATTCATAAAACGATTGCTGCCAGGGGCTGCCAGTGAGCAAAGCCTTTAATTCTCAAATGAATTTTCATACGTTACGCCTTTTACGGGGCACTCTAAAAACTCAATATTGTCACTCCAATAGAGTGCACATAAAAACATCCGATAGCAATAAATGGCTTTCGCTGCATCCATTAGAGAGATGAAAGTATGAACTCCGGGATTATCCACTTAATGCAACTGGCGCTTACAAGTGGGCTGAGGCATGGGCGCTGGCGAAAGACAATGCGAAAGCACAATTAAAATCGTAAATTTCTTCTCCAGGTAATTTTATGTTTCTATCGTAAAAAATCGGCTATATTTAGAGCGTCGTGGCTTAGTGGTTAAAGAGTCTGGCTCGGAATCCGATGGTCCCGAGATCAAATCTGGCCGGAACACACCTACTTTGTGTTCATTCTACAATTTGCGGCTAACTCTCCGGTAATGGAAAACACCGCTAAGAAACCCAAGCAACCCGGATGACGGCGGTAGGCTCGTCACTTACTACGTTTGGTTCAAATTCCCTCGGCGAAATGTGGGCTTCTGAATGTTCCGTTGACCATGACGGCAACAATCAGTGTTCCTCTGACTAACCCATCAGGGTTATGGTCGTGAGGGTATGAATTTCAAAGGTTTTTACAACAACTTCCGATCCGTACGCGTTGGTCTACGTCAACATCAACACACGATTTAGCATCTGTTGACCTGTACAAAAAGTCCTGTGTCGTTCTATCTAGACGTGGAATGGAAAGGTCTTCTAACGCATGTGTTTTCTTGTTCAATCAATCTATTATGCAGTCCTTCAATATGAGATTGACGAGCCCAAGTAAGTGTATTACTGACGGATGCTTGCTCTTTAAGACCAGAATAAAAATCTAAAAAGTTGCGTATCAGCAGCCATCCGTTTGCTGGCGTGCTTCTGGGGTGTCTTTTTAGTTTGTCACTTGCTTGTCCTGGCGTAGGATGCGTTATGTTCGCAACGGACACATTTCCTAAGCTTCGGGCAACCAGACGTACTGGTTTGCGTCACTGTTTTACTGTAGACTTGCTACATAGGCACACATAGGTGTGAAGCTAGGCACTTTGCCGATGCTGTGTTACCAGACGAATACAATTTGGGAGTCTTACAGCGAAAAGGTTCCACCGTAGCGTCGCTTACCACAAGGAAGATCGCCGTCAAATGTTATCTACTAAAAATAGTTAAAAAGTTGTCCGCTGGGCTGTAGTTTAGTTTGTTTATGTATTTCTTAATTTCCAATACAAATAAATCTCAGATTTGAGCTAAATCACTAGCAAATTGCTTTAAAACCATAAACAACATTTTCTATAAATCGAAGCATGGAACTCCCAAAGTTTTTCACCAAACACGTTCTCAAGACTAATCCGTTGATTTACAATCTGAACTCTCACCGCTACTGACTCAGACTACGAGACTTAAGTTTAGTCGTATGTTCTTCTGAGCTGTAAAAGTGACTCGGTAATTTATCGGCCACGGAGGAACTTCCAATGAGTTGAGAGTTCACCGCAATCTTACCTGGGATGTAGACATGGGTAATGACACTTCGCAGAAAACAAGTTTTAAAATGTAGGACTTGAAAGATCGAGTTTTATCTTACGTTGAATCCGGGACTGTGAATAATCGAACAACGATGTACTAAAGGATGTCCCGAGAGCTTGCTGAATGGCGGGTCTCACTCAAGGCGTCATACTTACATCTTTGTAGAACAATGATTCGATTAAACAGCGTGTGTTTGTACATACAAGGCATTTCACAGCTGAATAGGACTCGTATACCCCTTATACGAGTACCATTGCGTTAAATAAAATCAGTTTTCTGTAACGTCGTTTTACTGACGATACTTGAACGTGACAACGTCATAGATGGAATGCCTCAAAGCGAGGTAATGCCGCACGAGTCATATTTTTCGTGCGTGCAGTCGGTTCATCGAATTATAAGACGTTGTCATGCACGTCAATAATGAAATGGCAAAACTAGGTAAGACTTTGATATTTTGGGAAAATAAGTATGGTGTAACTATCTACTCTATCAACTTCATTGAGCCAGCTCTACAGCATCATACCCTGGGGTCGTCATTACCAATGGTAGCCCTAAGAGTTCTTTATCTGGACTTCCGCTCGACACGGTGGTTTGGGACATCCTGTATAAACCAATCTGGAAGCGGCACATCCATCGGCAGATCATGCGTATTGGATCCATTGTCACATTGGATAAATATCACAAAAACTGTTGTTGCTTTTTTATACCTATACCAGAATTCGCCTGCGGTCTCTACTGTAATGTTTAAAAACGCATTAGGAAATGGACAATCTGAATTGAGTAGATCTAACAATTCTCGTGGTATTATGAGTATTGGGTCCCTAGAGCACCAAACATAGCCTCGCTTTTAATAGTCTTTAAATATCTGTGTCGCGATAGGAGCTCTTTACTTGACTGACCTGTAGTTAACTATAAGACAGTTTTATAAATAGTGATCTTTGTTTATATCCCCTGAACGCGTAGTATTTCATAATTATTATTCTACTCGTAGAAAACTAGAACTAGGAATAGGAGGCGAATAACTCTGAGTGGAAATTTGCATATAGAAATCACGAGAAATATAGAAAAAATTGCGCAAAAAAAAAAAGCCGTCAAAAAATGCCAATCAGTCAAAAATAATGGCTCTTAATGTTATTTCAATGCAATATACAAATTACAAAATACAATTTTTAGGCGCTATGTACATGTCTTTGGGCAGCGTTTTGCACATAGGTAGCCCTCTAGCTGGCCCGGAATGACTTCTGTAATAATATTCAAATACTAAAGAAATATTAGGTGGGGCGCTATTAGCTATCTGCCTTTTCGATCTACCAAAACCCTAAAAACAATCATGTCTTTGGAACACGAAAATACAAATGAGTTCTCGTACAACATAAACCTACATATCCACCGAATATATTGTAACCGCCACCATCCGAGCAAGACGAAGTTTGTTCCTCCAAATAAAGTCATCTAAAGCGTATACCAATAAAAACTTGGTACATCAACAGCTTTACTGTTCATTAAGATGGTAATAAGTGCAATCCGGATATACGAACGATACATCGGAGTTATTCCGGATTTTATCATCCAAGTTGTATCGTAACGTGGGTTGGTACGCCACGAGCAGCGTTGAGGTTCGGAATGGAGTTGCGAACAATTTTTAGTGTTGTAACCTTGATTGCTTGTGGTGAGAGAGCGCCCTCTAGATGAAGGTGAGAAAGGTAATACAAAGTGTTTTGAGTTTACAATATTGTAACGGATCTCAGAAGGGGTAATGAATTCAAACACTGTCTTTTTAAATATCGTATAGTTTACTCAGATCTCACTTTCATGTAATTACAAAATAATCAGTTTATTACCAACCTTATTCGACGGCGGCTCGTAACAGAATGATGGCGGACCGAAGCAACGAACGAAACTTCAGACACTGACAGTTGTCAGTGTCAAATCAAGAATACCCTCAATACGCTACCGATTACTGGTGTGAATACTAATAATATGTTGAAATAATAATCGAGTTGTTACAATGTCTTGATGATGTTAGTGGCTTAACATTGTCATTTCCAACATAAAGTGATCAAGTGGCATCTAAGTAGCTGAAAGGTGATCAAAATATCGAATAGTTAGGGATTGACGACCGATTTCATGTAATGGTTAAAAATTGCCAACAACAGGATTGCTTCATTTCCGATATGGTCACGGTCACCATGGTCACGGAGTAACTGGAGATCTTGCGGGTGAGATGTTATTTTAGTGTTTTACCATGAAAGTTTAAAGAAATATAGGTATTATTATCAAGGTTGAAAAATTGGCTAAATGCAGTTGTGCAAATAACGTGTGAATATGTCTGTACTGATCTTAGCGTTTTCTATGAAGAATAGGTCTCAGGTAAGTACCTATAGACCACAAACGATCAAACCTACAACTTCATACATACTATAAATTCTGCACTAACAAGTGGAAACAAACAAGTGGCTACGAAACGCACTCTTTAATATTGCAGCTTTTTACCCTCCAATCGTTTTAAATCTCAAAACAATACTAATTTATTAACATCATGGGCATCAAAAGAGAGATTAGCAAGGGGATTGAATGACAAATTAAATAACAATTTTTCATTTGTTTGAAAACGTTTCGATCCGAAAGCTGTTTCATTGTTTTCGCTCCAAACCTTTACTCAGCCGCAGTTATCAATTAGTTGACATACTTACTTACTTAATTGAAGTGGAGCTTTTTCATTCCCAATGCTCGTAATAAATTCTGATATTGGATAGAAACGCGGATTGAAATTGTATGATTGAATTCTACAATATTAGTGTTCAATGTTGCATTGGACGTAATATTTGTTTTTCATGAGATTTCTAATCACAGTTTTATTTATTCATTCGAATACGTCGCACAATATTTCTATTGTTTTTAGTAAATGCCGTTGCAGACTTTATTTTCAATCAGAATAGTGATTATCTTACTCGATTTAAACATTCGAAAGGATTTTTAATGCACTTTTCCAGGTTGGTCCATTAACAGTGATTTTATTTTATTTTATTACAAAATCCACAGCTTTTATTTACAGTGTAAATCTTAACATCATTTATAGTGATCCCATTTTATCACTTTTCTGCCACTTTAAGTATATTTTCTAAGTTGTCAATTAAATAACAAAATGAGTAAATAGTATTCTAGTTACTCATTTTGTTATTTAATTGCTTTTAAACAAAGCTGATGTCTGTGACCAGACTAAATTTATTAAAAGATAAACTTTTATACCATTGGTTTTTGTGTATTTAACGTTTATTTAATTATTTACAGCTTACAACATAAGCACAGCTAAGCATAAGGTTTAAATTCTGTTCATTGAAATGCAGCTTTCGCGGTATGTTTTGTGTTGTTTTAAAAACAACTCTAAAATTCTTACAATCACCGATCTAATTGACGTCTAACGAAACGTCTTACACTTATTTTAGCCAAACCAGCTAAAGTCACATGGTAGGGGCTACTCAGCCATATTATGGCGATACAGCTAAAAGCTTCAAGCCATAAACTTTTGTTTCACTCTAAGCGACCACCAGATAGTAGCCCTTACGGATATAGCCAATACCGACCGTATGGAGATACTCGTAGAACAAGTCAAACTAAAATAAATATGCGAATATAGAAAGAACATCAGTGATTTTATATCTAAGTATAATTTTAATTTGCGGTTACCATTTTCCATTTAATTTTGATTATCATATGCTGTGGGTATATATGATAGTTAAATCCACATGCATCATACCTTATGAAGTGAGTACCTCTAACATCATTTTATTCTGTAAGTTTTAATAAGAAAGATTAAGTTTTTTAGAATCTAAAATAGTTATTAAAATATGGACAGATTTTTCATAAGTCAGATAGCAAACAATAAATTACAACTCGACGGATTTTAAGATTTTGAATGTTCATTTAACAAAGCCCTTTTATACTAAAATTGAAAAAAATGTCCTGTGTTTATTCATTCGTCTGATAAACTGTCAGAAATTTTCTACTTGGACAGTGTTTTGATTCTATCTCATTTATACTACTTATTCGGTATATTAAAATAGTCTGTATAGGTAAATAAATGCCTCTGTCATCTGTCATGTTTTATTAAATTTAGTGTGCATGAATGTAAATCATCATTTTATTAAATGAAATATTCACTGATAAAGAACTTCTAAAGGCTTCACGTTTCCTGTTCCGATTTGAAAGCGCAAGGTACATAATTTTGCTCAATTCGTACAATACACTCAACAAAAGAAACAAAGTAAGCCATAAACGGTACGAGAACAATACCCGAACTGCCGCCTCAACTCGGTACGAAAGCCTACATCAGTGCAAATTCTATTACAACTTCCGACCTCCAGAAACCATACATCAGCTGAACTTAAAGCCCAGCTAATACTTCATAAAAAGCTGGCCAACATCCAAATACAATTATTGAACATCACGCGTCAATCACGGCGAAGTTTTCCAGCTAGTCGTAATCACAAACATTGAGAGGAGGCGTTGTCATAGTAACGGATGTGTTAGTACGCAGGCGCGCCTCTCAAACGCTCCGCCCATCTGACCGCCTGTTGCTGCCGCGATTGCCGCACGCCAGTCATCGTCTGGCCCTCATGGACATAAACTGACAAAAACAAATCGACCAATAGTTCACAATAAACTAATAAGGAGTATTATGATCTAAACGTGCAGTTCAAATTGACTTTATGAACTCCAAGCGTGCAACGTTTGTCACCGTCTCATTCCAGCGCACGAGACGTCGCGAGTTCATCCCAGTCCCCAATTTTCATGAAGATTGGCAGCATCAGGTACCTTATGAAATTATGAATGAATCTCAATGTTAGCCATAAGTCATTACATAAACCATATACCACTCATCGTTCATCCACGAGAATACACAATTTTTTAGGCGAAATTTTCATGAAGCTAATATGTTTATTTACTCCATTCATTTGATGTAATAAAAGAAACCCATAAAGACCATACCGTACTTATCGCTGTCATTTACTTAAAGTTTACTAAAAATGACAAATTGCCATTCAAAACTACCAAAGAAAATGTAGGTTAACAAAGTTCCAAAAGCTGCTACTGTGTGGCGCTACTAGTATCAAACATCTCCGCTTGATTTAGGTTAATAATTAGATATAATACCTATAACTTTTGTATTTGAGTGTCTCGATTGATCTTTAGATTATGTCGATGATTGTGATACCTCCCAGCACTAAACTGACTATATAAACGGAAAAATAACTCAATGTTTGTGATAAAATAATCAAAACAATACAGGATCTTGTCTCAAGACTATAATAAGGGTAAATCTATGTTAAAAACATCCGTGTGAATGAATTATGTGATTAAACACCCGATTTATGATATAGGTTAATAAAAGGTCACTAGGTTAAGTATGTATAGGCTTATTATGATGAATGAATTAAAAATAAGGTTATCAGAAGTGCCAGCAGCCAACATCAAAATATTGCACACCGTGACATATTCATAATTACAGGAATTGCAATTATGGTAATAACTTCTGCAGAAATAAACGTTTTAATAGCAGAAAAAACCGATTAAGCCCCATTGATATAAAAAACCTGATGTTTATAGCGAACTGGCTGATAAGCAAAGCTTTGAAATTAGCTTACTTATGTGAAAACGAATTAGTTTGTTTTTGTAAAATTAGAGGCTATTGAAAATAAAATCAACGTGAAAGTGAGGTTTGTGAAATATTTATTGTTCTTGACCTTGTCGTAAGCTGTTGGTGCAGATAATAATTTGATACTGATATTATATAAATACCGAATACTATCCAATTGGGACGGGATGTTTCTTTTGTCAATATAGGTACTTCTGCGGCTTTCGCGGCAATCAGAGGGTTAAACTGATAATTGTTGTAACCAATGATATTATCACAAAATGAGTGTAACCAAAGATATTATCAAAAAATTAGAAAGGTTACTTGTGCAAAATAGTGGCAACCGAAATCAGAACTTTAGTGCACCTGAGCAAAGCATTGACAGTGTTGACAGTTTGAGGCGACACTGCGCTTAATGTATCTGTCTCGTATACGCTCTAATAAAAAATCATACTATCTTGTTCACACGTTTACAACATAATACGTACAGACGCGGTGGACAATTTTTGACTTCGCATCAGTACCGACATAACCTATCTACCTCTGTTTACTATAATATCATTGGTTGTAACCTCTGCTCAACTCATTGTGTTGGAAAGCTTTGAGGCCCAGTTGGTTAGCATTTCGGCTTGGAGCCCTAATCCTAAGTTTAAATCTAACCGGGATCAAGTTTTGTGTTATGGTGGTAGGTTCGCTCTATACGTTAGGCTTAAAATCGCTCGGCAAAGTGTAGTCAGCTGTGTGTTTTATTCACCATCACGGCAAAACAGTCGGCGTGGCTCGGACTACCCGGTCACAGTATAAACCATACAGTAGGCTATCTAAGGCCGCCCGCCGAGTTATTAGCCTAGCGTGCACACAGACACGCGGCACAGCCCGTCCGTACTGCCGCCTCCCTATGCCTCCCTATTTTATGCTAGCGTGTGCGTGAAATTGCGTGTGCGTGATATCGCGACACGGCGCGCGACGTTCACGCTCACATTCAAACCGAGAGTGGCACGTTTGTATGTAGATGTTCTACTCTATGGTTTATACTGTGACCCGGTTGGGGATTAAGCCGTGAGAGCTATATTAGAATATTAACACATTTGAGCTGGATGTAAGCTATTGCAGTACGTATGTGTCCCTGCTTGTTTAACAGCTATTGTTTTTTAATTAATAAAAAACTTTGATGAGCATTTTATGGAAATATTTATTAATACTTGCATTCAAATACAAGGCTGGAGAACTGTTAGCGGCTTTGCCTATTTTAATATTTGGGTTCAGCGTTTGGCTCTTCAGTCACCCCAGGGTTGGAGATTGTGACCCCTTGGTGCGTTTAACGTTCGGATTAGGGCCCACTACGTCACTTGATTTGATACCTACCTCTCAAACTGTCTGAAGATTTTTTATTTTCAGAACATCTTGATTCTGGCCCACGTTTTTTTCGCGTGGTCGGTTTATGCCCAAGCTACGTGAAGCGATGAAGCTTTTCAGGTTAAAATATGCAAACTTTCTAAGAAAAAGCTTCCATAATTTGTTGTGTGTTTAGATCATATTTTATGCTTAAAAACACGGTTTATTTAAATTCTCCTAATTGAATCAACCCGCTGCGTCGATACCGGAAGTATAGTTCGAATTTGTGTATAACTAAAGTAAGTGCTTATATCGTCTTGAGAAGTACTAATTCTTTAGTGTTTGTGGTTTACCGATGACAATGCAATTTTTTGTACAATAATCGCGAAGTGGTATTGTTTAGCTGTTGTTTGTTGTAAAACTGAGGTACTTGCATCCACTCATACATTTAAATTACCTGTATTTTTTTAAACATTAACTAAACAGTTAATGTGAATCTAAATTTACATTTAACAATCAATTTAAGCTGTGATTAGTTATATAATTAAAAGCCCTCGACTTTGTCCGCATGGACTTTAGTTAAAAACGAAAAAGTAATATATCTTTATAAAATGTAACCTATGTGCGATTCAGATGTATAAGCTACATTATTGTAAAGTTTCATTAAAATCCATTCAGTAGTTTTAACGTGAAAGAGCAACACGGCACATCCACACATACAAACTTTCGCCTTTAAAAAATTAGTAGAATTAATCAGATGACTGAATCTAAGCATTCACTTGAATCGAATCTAAGTCACTAAACTTATCATAAGCATGTGATAGCCTTTAATTAACAAGAAATAACGTTGCAAAATCATGATTACATGAAAGTACCAACTACTTATCAAAGACCTACCTTTTTAACCTTATTATCCACGTCGTTAATTCTTCTCGCAAACACGTAGCGCCAGTAATAAAGTAGCTCCTTAGTATGCATATAGCTTTAGAGTATGTGTGACAAGCAGAATTGCCCCATCTGTCAGGTACCGTAGATGTAAATTAGATTGTTTGCGGGCCGGTGTAAATTTCTCGCTCATCCACTAGGTGTTTCGCAGCTTTAGAGGCTCGGTAGTGTACGCGGCCAAGCTTTGCTCCGGTTTTTCCCTTTGTTGTAGTAATTTATTAGCTCCTTTTGTTGAAGATCATGCTTGAAAATAGTAACTGCCGAGTTTCTTCTCAGTGGACTTCTCAGTTAACAAACGCCAATCAACGCTAAGTACGCGCTCACGCCCATGCTGTCCCGTAATATGTCAATAGAAACAAAAGGGACAACATGAGTGAGTGAGCACATGTTTAGTGTTGATGGACGTTTAAGATTTCAGTCGTTAGTGTCACACATTTGACTCTCGCAGCAGCCCGTTGATGAAACATTTTGGAAAAGATCAAAATTTTTTCACGACTGTTGTTATTTTTCATTTCAAGGATTTAAATCTTGTTATACAAGTCCCAGTTTCACAAGCAAGCTGTTTATTTTTTCGGAAGATTAGTGCAATTTATAAAACTTGGTTTTATTCCGTTATATTTTAAATATAGGTGTTTGTATGGTTTGAATATCTAAAACGATTGGTTGATATTTGAACACTTTGACTTTGAAGAGTTGTGCTGCACATCGTTATTATTATAGCCCCCGCTTTGGTAGGTGTGTGTTTTCAGATAGGAGTGTTAGTTGAACAACAACAAGTTGTTTTAGTTCCAGGCCGAATATTTCTGTATGTTTTTCACTTTCTTATGGGCCTTAGAACAAACTGTGCTTGGTTCGAGGTCTAATGATCTGACTCAAACTGATGTGTTGAACCAAGTTATTCATTCATTTTTTTTATTTTTATTATTTATAGTAAGATAGTAATATTACACTTAATTTTAAAATCACGTGAAATCTTTTCGAACTTGGCTCATCATTTTACATGCTGTCTACAGCCGAATAATTTTAAAGTATAGTACAAACTACTTTAAACACCTATAAATTTAGTCTAAGCGAAAATTATTCGCAGGCGCAGTGTGCTGTGTCACCCTCGTTTAAGTTTCACCTGGGGGCTGATAATGGGTATTTTTAAAGTTTGGAATAAGTTATTCTTTAATTTGTTTTTCTGATCCATTACGTTATTTTGATATAATATCACATCGGTTATCTTCTAAATGAATAAATTTGATGCTTTTAACAAATAAAAATAGCAATGGTATTTAGGACCTTTTCAAAGTCACTTAAAGTCTAGTGAATAGTTTATTTTTATTTCATGTTCTTCCATTTTCCTACCTTACAGATTCAACTTTATTGCAATTTGAAAGCAGCCGTAATTACAGAATGACAAAGATGTACAAGTTCCAAAGTGTATTGTTAAGATGTTTCATTTCAATGAAATGTTCGCGTAACAATTAGAAAACATGAAACCCCTCATTCATGTAAGTTCATTCAGTGTTGCAGCATTGGTTATGCGATTGAAGTTTGCTAATTTTGGTAGCAATCGGATTGAAAGAGACAAAATTTAACACTGGTTATTTTAAGTGCTATATGAATGCGGGGGTAATAAGCTTATTACTCCCGCATTGAAGCTACATAATGCGTTATATTTCCGCGGAGAAGTATTAACGTTAACCATTGAAGGACATCAAGAAAAAGTATCTTCATAAAATGGAAAAACCGTTCATATCAGCCCATAACTATGCCTCCATGCAAGGAACAGGGGGTCTAAAAAGAGCGTGAGTGACGTGAGCGCGCTATGATCACTTTTGACTCAAAACGGACCGCGCTCTAGATGAAATGTCACTTAGATGTTTCATTTATGAAACATCTAAAATGTTGCCTTTTTAGACCCCCAGGCCCCTAGGTAGATCCCCTAGACAATTCTAAGAGTTTGCTCTAGAGAGCAGCTCAGCTATTATAGGTTCACTAAGACTTATTTTAATTGGAAACTAGCATAGCTTAAGTTTTAATTCTGCAGTGAGTAAGTTCTGACAAGAGTGATTTTTATTAGTACTGCGCTAATTAGGAAGTTCAAGAGAGTAATAAGATGGTATTAAAGTTATTTTCTAAATTAGGTTATTTTAGATAAGATCTAGATTGAGCGAGCTTTAGTGAATGAAGATTACAAAAGATTTCACATATTTATTTTTTGAAAAAAAGAATTCACTCATTTGGAAACTTAATTAAAAATTCAACTTTGGATAATGCTCATGAGTATTTCTCAAACAAGTTAGTCAGAACAAAACATTAAACAAACGCGACTCTATTTTTTTCCTACTGAAACCAGACGCACAATTGATTGACATGCATTTCTCTACTTGCCGCCAAAACATTACGCAAGCAACCTTGAAAACGGTTGTAGCCTCGCCACTTACCATGTCGGGTTCCAATCCGTTAAGCAAAGTGTGGGGCTCTGGATGTTCCTTTCGCCATGACAGCAAAATTAGTGTACCTGTAACGACGCCGTTCATTGGTGGCATTCCGGCCAATATTCACGCTTACTTCAATCATCATTTTTAATTAGTATTTCAGTTCATTTTGTATATCAATAATTTAAGAATTTTACGAGTATTTGGCTTAGTTCTCCCTTCACAAATGCAGTCACAAAGAAATTTAATTTTAGGAGTTAGATTTGTCGCTAACCGGAATAGCAGAGCAGGTTATAGTCGTGAGGCGTATTTTTTGTCATTTGGTGTGTTTTTTAAAAACGGGTTATAACGCGGCATTGACAATCAACCCTGTTCTAAAATCGTAATAAAAACAAACGCCTTCCCCAAATCCGAACAAGCTGTGTATTGTAAATCAAAAATACTTACCCTAAGTCTGTTGCAAAGTAAAGCCGGATTAATTGTAAGTAGGTACCCAAGACTCCTGTAATCCTACAGACAAGGTTTGCTTATGAAACCTGTCCAAACAATATCTAACAAGTTTTCGAAGTGTTTCAATCAAACGGTTTTCAGTTCCTGACAATTAATTAAAAGCTGAATGCCACTGTAATGAACTACAAAGGCAATATTTACTTACTCCCTCGGCACCGGCTTCATTACCGACCTATTGTAAAAATCATTCAATTCTGATTAAAATATATTTTTATTTTGCTCTGTGTTTTGCAAACATGGTTTTTTGCACGAGCTTGTAGCATTTCAAATGGCTGAAACAAGCGTATGAAAAAAAACCTAGGTACAGGAGAAAAATATTAGTGAACAAAAGTGAGGTTTTGTTTTATTTGCCTTTGACTTATTTTAATGGTTTTTGTTTAGGCCTACTAAGGCCTAAGAATTATTGCCCTTAAGGAGATGAAACCTACTAAGGTTTCATCTCCTTAAGGGCAATAATTCTCGTGCAACGGATAACGTTACTTATTAAACTAGTATCACTAGAAATGTCAAAGGACTGAATTTTTGAGCGTTTGTTTTTTTTTTACTTAGTCACTTTTGATATTAGGTATATTTATTGAAACCTGATGATAGGTCTATAACTTGCCTTGATTTTAAATATTCGAGAAAATAAGATTACTTTTTTTGTTATCTTCTAGTGCTGAACGCTTGTGTCATTCTGTTTCTGGGTGGTTGATCTAAAAGCCGATATTTGACCTAAAAAGAGCTTTAAAAAAGGGTTACAAACATACAACCACATGCTTAAACTTTCATTCGCCGACATTTCTGCTTTTCAAACGAAATAAACAAATATATTTTGGTCATTTCGAAATTTAAAAGGAATGAAGTAACTCGAAATATCCTAGACGACGCGACTTTTAGTTTGTTAAAAAGCCTTCAGCCCAGGAAACATTTACATGAAAAATATTCCAAAGTCAGCTAAAAATTAACTTTGAGCTGAAAATCTTATTTCTATCCTTCATCGTGATATCTATACAGTACAGTGCTAGTTTTGATAGAGAATTACCCCCTTATTTTTAAAAAACTTAAACAGCTCTTCAACAACTCTTTAGCTTTTGCATCGCTTTGTCACTGTCATTCTTGTTGCTGCGAGTAAGTGACACAACACGTCAATTGCTTAAACAATGCTTTAGCGTTGCGTTCGTTTTTATGAATAAGGGGGTTAATCGTTATGATTTTATAAAAAGTAACACAATCTAGCAGATGTCTTCTGACACATGCTTTAAAGTTCACAGTCCATCAGTCAATAATTTCTTCTTTTTATGCTCAATATACTTCAATCACTTTTTAATACTGTGTAACAAACTCTTACCTACTAATTCATACAAGTTTTTTTTTTATTTTTTCTTCGTCTTATTTCTAAATTAGAACATTTATCATCATCCGCAATAAGCATTTCGATTTTTAATACATTCTTAGCAATTTTTATGGGTATCCGAATTCCATATACGAAATACAATTTTACTTATGTTTAGTTTGCAAAAAAAATATTTTGCTTTAGTTTTAGATTTGCGCGCTGTATTGGTTATTATTGCCTTTTGAAATAAAAAAACATTCTATACCTTTCCCTGAGGTCCACTCTACCTGTGTACCAAATTTCATTAGAATCAATTGAGTAGTTCAGACATGAAAATGTAACAGACAGATTTCTGCATTTATAATGGAACTATTTAACTGCAGAAACAGCCTCAAGTGTTGTTCACATTATAACCTAAGTATCATTCCCCTAAACCTATCTAACAGCTCGTAAAGCTGCATCTTCACAATCGCATCGCAGTTACATTATCTGACAAGTTTAATTCGAGCACTCGCGTAAAAGCAGTTTCCACCAGCACACAGAATGGCAGAAGTTTGCTTGTTTATTTCAACTTTGGAGGTGCTAGTCGCAAATGGGAGGTGTGGAAATGCCTCCTGACTTATTGCTGTGAGCTTCGCTAGGCGGTATTGTGTTGGATTTTGTAAACGTTTCATACTTGATTCTAAGGAAAAAAATTAAATAACTTGTCTGTTTTGGAACATATTGTAATGAAAACGACAAGCTCGTTTTGACTTGTTTTAATTCAAGAATTAGACAGCTGCCGAATAAGTCTAATACACAGTAAGCTGCGATTTTTACAAAGCTAACTAACTACCTTTGATTGTCAAATATAATACATCCATTTTTTGTCATTTAAACCCTCTTAGGGGTGCTTTAAGTCATATTAAGTAATTGGCGACCCGCCCCCGCTTCGCACGGGTGCAATAGGATGTTATTATACATATAAACTTTCCTCTTTAATTACTCTATCTATTGAGAAAAACCGCATCAAAATCCGTTTCGTAGTTTCAAAGATATAAGCTTACAAAGGGACATAGGGACAGAGAAAGCGACTTTGTTTTATACTATGTAGTGATTTATTTGTGGATACTGATCAGGTTGGTTCTAATGTCAAAATTGGGCAAGTTTTTTAAAAACGTAATTAAAGGAAGACGCTTTTTAAGATAAGTTTTTTTACACCATCAACATTACCTCCCCGTCATCCAACACTCAAGCCGTAGATTCATGCAATCAAAGTAATGAGGGGAGTCTGCAAATCCGTATTAGGATCCCCGTTGACCGCCCCCGGCCAAAGTTGCCAACTTCCCCAACGATCCACAGAAACAGTTTCGCCCTGTAAAAGGTTTAATAACCGAATGTTATCAAACAGACTTATGTGTTCAGCTAACGTACTTACACTTTGACGAGGTTCCTCGTGATAGTGTGGGATTAGATTTCGAGCGGATTGCTAGTTGAATACCGTTTGAGTAATAACGACTTGCCTTTTCAGGGAGCTTTTTAGAAGAGAATTGGCAATTTTAAGGCCTAGCAATACACGTAAAAATATTAAATTGTCAAATAGCGGTGTCACGACGTTTAAATGTTGTTAATGAAATTAGTTAAAAACTTCATTGCAAACATTTTCGTGCCCCTATATTCATGCATTTATTATTTGTTGCGTGAAAAAGTAGCGGCTTTTATTTTTTGCACAGAATGGACAGACTTGTGTGATTTTCCTCCTTTCGTCCATTTTTTCTTTGTTTAGTTTGAGTCTCTCGCTCGCTTGCTTGATAGTTTTTTTTTTGATGTTTAAGAATAAATTCGTTGAATGTCAGATTCGGCGAATGGCTCAATGTTACTCAAAGCTTAGCGCCCCTTACAGGACTTAGCTTCCTTACCAGATTTGGAATTTTAAGTGGCGTTCAAGTGTTTAAATGCATACTTTCTAATCAAAACCCAAGTTCTTTCAAACTTAGAGAAGTACATTTTTGTCTTGTTCAGTATTGATCATCATTGATATCATAATATTTGGTCAGTATTGATATCATAATGCTGTACACAAGGACAGTATTTTTAAAATTAAAAAAAATCGAACAATTTCAACTGTAGAAGGCAAACAGATAACGATGTAATAAATAATTAAAAACCAATAAACAGCAAAATAACAAATTACAAAAACATTAGTTAACTACGGAGCTGAAAATAAACCTTGGAAAAATAACTAATATTCGCAATAGCCAAGGGATTTTTCCATTCATATCAGATTCTGTTCCATATCAATAACTTTAATTACTTACCTACAAACGTACTATTTGTAGAAACTAATTATGAACATCTGATAGTCGATAACGTCCCCCGAACATTTGCCAAAGGATTTGCTCTCGGGGGAGTTAAACCTGATTCCGTCCCTAGACAAGGATGTACAGACTTTAAACTTCATTTCCTAGGTCGGATATTAGGGATTAAAAGTTGGACCGAGACCTAATACCAGACCCCGGCTTTTAGGTCTCAGCGTGAATAGAATTCAATGGCTGGGGTTAGGTTTTGTGAGAATATATTGGGTGGATTTTTCAGCTGTACTATTAAAATTCCAAGTAACTTGAAAATAAAGAACGGTTTAGTATCGGATGTTACGGAATTATTATATCTAACTAGCAGCCGCCCGCGACTTCGTCCGCGTGGACTTAGCTGTATGTGAAAAAAGATTTTCCCGCTTTTCTGTTAAAATTTTCCTGAATTTTCTTTGCTATAAACCTCACGAAGCCCGAGACCTTTCCAGCAAATGCCAAACCGTGGAAATCGGTTGGTGCGTTCTGGAGTTATAGCGTCAGGAAGGAAAACCCGACTTATTTTTATATAGTAGATGTAACTCGGGTGATGATATTAACTAAATCAGTAATATCAGTCATCACTGAGTTACACACGCTCGTCGCTTTATCAAAACGGGTTCTCGGTAGCATTAAGACTGTTGTCATTATGGTGTCTGCTTGAGTTTTCTCTCGGCGTTTTTCACCAGCGGAGAGTTAGCAAGCAAGTTAGATTGATGAATACAAAGAAGTAGTAGGTAGGTTGTATCTTTGGAGAGTGTGCGCTGGAACTTCATGACCTGATACCACTCTCTACTTACCAAAACTACTAGACGCCGTGAGGGCTCTCACCCCCATGTGGTCGACTTTCGGGACCGGACCGTACTAAGCGCTTTGGTGCTTCCTTTCTTTTCCGCACTGCTAAGGAGTAAAACGCCCTCCCTGCGTGCGTTCCCGTATACATACAACCTTGGTGTCTTCAAGGCAAGAGGGAGAGACATTGGTTGGGTAAGCGTGTTCCACCTCTCATCTTATCTATCTATATATCTTTCTACCTATCTTGTCATCGCTTACTATCAAGCGTCACTGAGGTCAAACGCTAACCCATTTTGAATATATTGGCCTCGAGATCTCACGGGCTTTGAAAAGAAATGCTAAACCATAGGGCCACGACGCTATCTCGTTCTTGTTGATAAAGTTAATCGTTCTAACGTAGTTAAAGTTTCATGCTTTTTAAAACCCCAATTCCTTTTACGACTTTGTTAAATCCATTTGCAGAAAACAAATTCCTCAATGTGAAATAACAGTCTGCAACATGTTAGTAAACAACATGATTTATATCGAGAGTCAATTACTCAAAAGAAAACTCAATAGGCGTCTAATCGTTTCGAAGCCGACAGTGACAACATACTTGAGTCATCCTTATAAAATATCTCAGATTGAATATCGGGCCCAAGACGCTCCCTTGGCGGACCGCACATCTGTCGCGAGAGCCGTAATGCACATTTAATCTCCAACCACTCCAAAATCTACCAAAATGCTTTATTGCCTTCGTGAACAAGTTCTCAAGCTGGCTCTCGCATTGAAGATAAAACTTTACAAGCATAACGAATCTAACTCCCCGCCAATTTCCAAAATTGTTAGAGAGTTTTATTTAAAATAAAACTTGAATTTATCTCGTTGGTTCGAAATTAATTTCGCCTTTTGTTATTACGTAATCGGTTACCTGTCCGCGTTTTTAATTTCTCCCTTAATGGGATTGTGCTGTTAATAAGATTTGGGCGGTGTGAAGTAGAATTAGCGATTCGCGTTTTGGATTAGGCTTTTAATTGGCTGTCCAAACGATGTTTTTGAATTTATTGACTTTTATTATTATTTTATTACATAATGCGGATTTGATTTGATTTTGTCACGGCTTTTTCGCGTATTATTGTTTTTCTTGTTTTCTCGCTGATTACTTATTTGTTGAAAGCCTTGAATGAATATTCCACTAATATTGTAAAAAGATGGAAAAAACCTACGAGTAGTATGACCTCGATTCTCGTGTAGGGACCTAATAGCTTGTTGTTATGTACTAGGCTTTCGTTACATTATGAAAGGTCGGAGTCACAATTTAAGTAGTTTTTGCCACTACTCACAGTTGTCTATTTTAAAATAAATGTCACTTTTTAGTTTAGCAGCAACTTGGGGCAAATTTTGATATGAATGAGTGAGTGAGATGTCAAAAGACGATCCAAACTATAGACATTTGTTTTGAATCACCATAATCATTACAGTTCTGCTGGCAACTCACTTGAATAATTTATTGTTGAAGTAATTTCGTGAAATAAATAAGCACACAAAAATAAACACAACAAATGCTATAAAGACGATCCCAAAACCGTAGATCATTTCATTACAGCCAACGAATCTTAACAGCTAAATATATTTACCGGCCGCGAACCCGAAAAAGGTAATAAATCCAACAAAAACAGCCGAAACCAAATGACAAATGCACTCGCACAGACCCTTTTTCATTTACACGATGTACACATGCGAAATAGAAAACTAAACTAAATAAAGTTACTCCAATACTCGTACCCTCTCGGAGTCCACGTCAGTTTTAGACAAATAGGGAAGGAAGCAACGTTGCCCGCGCCGGGAACCTTGCGAAAGTAAAACGGAAAAGCTGCGAAAAAAAATCCACTCCTCTATGTAAAGGTCCCGTACATTTTTGTCGCAAAATCATTTGTAAACGTTCCAGTTTTATGCAACGAAACAATGTATTTCCTTTTGGACAGACGCTGCGCATGCAGAAGTTTCGACAACCGAATTAGTTCGCGTTTGAATATTTTGCGCTTTAGCAAAGAATGACTGTAAAAACCCTTTTGAAAAGTAACTGAGTGAGCTTTTTGCTGGATATTCTCAGTAAAACATCCAAAGCTTGAAGTCATTTTGTGATTGTATTGTATGTACGATTTAAATTTTGTTTCATTTACCAATATATATTTTTTCCATACATATTATTTTGAAAAAAAAATACTTTGTCAAAATCTGCGTAGCTGAGACAAATCACAAATGGTTATACGAGTAGATGACAATATTGAAAATGAGAGCGTTCTCCATAACAAATACTGTGAGTGATATTGTTCTAACTTTCTAATTCCAGGATTTCTATGTGTTATTTCTCCTAAGCCTTTATATTCTTGGCACATGTCCAGTTTGCGTACGTACTTTGATTTATGATAACGCCTTTTTCTGTCAGGTCCACTAAGATTACCTTAATCATGACTTGCAAGGTGTCAAAGTTACTCACTTTAAAGGTAACATAGGGAACCCGAAAATCGAGTCGTCACAGCCACCGAAGAGGTTTTATTATTAAGTTAGAACGGTCAAGTAGCCGGCGCTGCAGACGGTGAATGTAGTGCATTGCAGCTTCACTTAGCTACATATAACCGTAGCATATATTGCAGCGAGCATTGTACCCGGTTCAAAGCTAGGCTCTCTGCTCGGATAATAACGTTATGTAAGCTGAATTTTTGTAAGGAGCAGTTGCAAAAATCGTTGCCAGAACCCCTTTTGTTAGGGAACTGCAACGGTGTTCGTTAAAGCTCTTTCCAACGCTAAGTTTAGGGATTTTTCAAAGATTTTCCTAACATTTCATGAGGTTTAATCTCTGTAATCAGTACATTTTAACGTTTCACGGTTTTGTTTGTTTGCGTTCCCACACTTGGCGCCGGTCCAAAGTCGTTCAATATCTTTCATTCCCATAAAATGTATTTAATGTTGTACTTACCTTTTCTCATAGTTAAAATAGATGTTAAACCGTATTTTATGTCGCTTTCTTAAAGCATTGGTGAGTTTTCTTTGAGATACGCAGGCTTTAGTCATTTAAGTTAGGTAGACGCAGTTTGTATTCACTCAGTTAACTTATGTAAGTTTTTCTTTTCGCTATTATGAATTTCGTTTCGAACGCAGGAGTTTAATGATAGCGATTACTTCATAAACTCTGCTTCAATAATTTCACGTGTTTAAATTGCATTTGCTTTGTGAAAAAACATATTTGTCATATAACGTTTTAGCTTTTTTGTCAGTATTTTGTACCTTTAAGCTAAGATATGTACGAGTATAAGCTTTTTTGATATACGAGCAAAGCCTCTTTGGTTAATAAACAGTGAATAATAGCAGTATTTAAACCCGAAAAATGACTTTAGTCGGATTTTTAATTAGGTGGGGTAAATAGCTGTTAATTTGACTGAAATTGACCGGTTTCCTAAAAAATCTTTTCAAACTCTTCCAAAGGCATTACGTTAGCACTGGACAGTTTTGGATGTCAATTAACTTAATTTTAGAGCCTAAGACGATCTAACCGCTTGAAGGCACTTGGGGAACGTTGTCCCCAGATTTTTGATTTTGATTTTTTTGTTTTTTTTTTTTTTTCAAAATTGACGAATAGCCCGAAATGTAATAGGACACAGAAAAATTGACAGGTCCTATTACATTTCGGGCGATTCGTCAATTTTGAAAAAAAATCAACTGACACCTAGTGTAAATAGGCAATGATAAAAAAAAGTATTTATTAAAGATAACGATTCTAGGCAATACGGCAATGTTCGCATCGTATCCTGCAAACTACGTTAGCTCAATTCGATCACTATATTCCCTGTGTTTACAAATCCAGCTCAAACAAGCAGGTAGCCTTGTTTCGCTAACGACCATACCCAATATTAAATCAACAGAGGAGGTCCAGTGACAGCTGCGTCACTAGGCAACTATTGACGTTTCTCAATAATTAACAAACATCTTACTCAAAGACAACCTCAAGCTTCGGCCTTTAGACCTGATCGGAGCGTAACTAGGGTTATAAGTCAAATCAGGTTATAGCCTAACAACAACACCATCAGGAGCAAACTAGTAGAGTTTCATTTAACATAACAGGAAAAAAACCATCAATGTTCTAGTCGAAAATGAAGTATTAATCAAATAAACAAATTAAAAACATGGACTTTCCATTTCTATCTTAAATTATGCTCTGAGGTTGGTTTTGTTTCGCATCTGATTTCTCATCATCATCGCTTGCCCCAACTTTTTTAAAAATGCACTACAGTTTTTTTTTTCATTTAAAAACCCGCAATAATATTTTGTTTAATCTGGTTTTTTATTTTTTTCATCTATCTATTGTTTTTACTCATAAATATCATAGTTTACTCATAAACTCATGTTTTATTGAAATTTTATTGATAGTTTTGAAACATAGCCCAACAAAACTTCCCTACGCTTATAAGTTATGTGACCACATTTCTTCAGTTTGCTTCAGCGATACCATTTATTTACGTTTATGTTTCGACCGAATATTATAAAAGCTCGATGCCATACAAACCAATAGTAAGGTGTTTTTTGTGCATAAGCATCCATTATCATAACGTAACTTTTACGTGGGGGTAATCTTTATTCGACCGCCGTGATTTTCATAATGTGTTATTTTTAATCCTATTGTGTGTAGTCAGTATTAAAAATGAGAAACATGACCACCTAGATTAATATATTTGGCCTCAAGTAAACCTTGGCTAGAAAGTGAGTTTTCTATACGAAAAATGTCTTTCCACAGTGAATCGATCAATTAATATTTCCCTTGCCCAACACGTTGACACTAAGGCTCGTTGAAAGAATGAGATCACACTCAACGTAAAAGTCACTTGACTCAAGATGTTATTCCACAGAATTATTGTTTTATTTTTCCTTTTTTCTCACGTAGCGGCTAAGACTCGGAACGTTTTACTTAAGAAGGGCCTTTGAAAGAAGATTTTAATCGCCCTATTCATTTGAAGAAACGCTTTCTGCCCTAGCCACATTGAGTATTTCGACAAACACCGGATAAAGATACAAAGCCGCGGTTTTATTTCATGTTCCATAAACGTTGGAGATAATGTTTTATAAAGAACTAGCAGCCGCCCGCGACTTCGTCCGCGTGGACTTAGCTGTATGTGAAAAAATATTTTCCCGCTTTTTCGTAATTTTAGTAAGGATGCCTATTTTTTTTGAAAATGAAATATAGCCTATGTCACTCAGGAATGATGTAGCTTTCCAACAGTGAAAGAATTTTTCAAATCTGCCAAGTAGTTTCGGAGCCTATTCAATTCATACAAACAAACAAACAAACAAAAAATCAAACCTTTCCTCTTTATAATATTTTTATAGATATACAAGGAAACGGAAAAATATTGAATGCGAATGTTCCCTTACCGAATCGTGGCACTTTGTAAGTGTTTATTTAACATTATTGGAGTGTTTATAGCGGGATAAAAGCCAATGCTGACCTTTGAATACAAATCCTGTTTTATTTTGTATTTTTGGTAACTCTATTTGTTTATCTTTACAAATCTTAGCTAGTTAGTAACCAAAAAAAAGACCTTTAGCAGATAAGGTCTGAGCGTATTTTTTTGTATAACAAAAAGAAAAAGATTGAATTGATGAAATGTCGTTGCGAAGCTGCAAATTAGGCCATTAAAACTTAAAGCTAAATACTTACGTCACATTGTTTTAATGTAGTCAAGCCGATCTAAAATTAACAATCATTTAATTTCTAGTGATACTTAAGTATGGAGTTTTCATAGTTTTCAAACAAATCCATAACAAATTAATTATGGAACTTATGAACATTAACTTTATTGGCGTCTTTGCGTAGCACCGTAAAATATTGTAAATTCAGAGAATCACTCAGTTTTAAAAAAACTAAAGTTTGAAATCAGATTACAAAATCACGTTTTATAAAATGAAAGTAATGCCTAAATTACATTTGAAGTAGGTAGGCAGAGACCCACTTCTTTCCGCTTGCTACGATCCTTACACACACTTTGCGCTTCCTTTACTTTCATAAGTCCACATTAGGTACACATACATACATACAGTACATTTGAAGTGCTAGTTTATAAAACCATTTTTAAAATTGAGCTTCTTTTTTGTTTTTTTTCGATAATTTCATCATTATTTACTCCTTTAACCAGTGAGTAATAGAACCATCCAAGTCGTTGGTTCCGAACAGCGAGAGGCAGAAGACGGCACCTGCGACGTCGCTACAAATTACCATTACATTGGCACTACGCTACGTGTGATGTGACACACCGACTGTTAGTTTGTAGAATACAAGTTAAAAATATACAGAGTGATTAATCCAAACAGGTCAATAGAGAGAAGTCAGAAACTAAGAGATAGTGAAATCTGTTCGTAGAAACCATGGATTTTATTTAAAATTTAATAATTTAAACTTTTTTAAATCTCTCATACAAAACCGGGAAGACCAACCTAGAACCTGTTCTAGGACCTGTTGGTCTTAGATTAGATAGTTAAAACTTAAATTAAAAACGGTTTGATGCCAGGTCGGTCCTGGTTTTCTTGAAAAGAAAGGCCACAGGTATTATTATGTCGTTTAGTAGTGTCGTTCATGAGGATCAAATTCTGGGAAGTAACATTATTTGGCAAACTAAAAAAAACGTCCCATTTTAAATAAAACTTAAATTCAAACAGGTTCGAGGCCCGGTTGGTCCTGGTTTTCTTGAAAAGAAAGTTCACAAGTATTATTATGTCGTCTCGTAGTGTCGTTCATGAGGATCAAATTCTCGGAAGTAACATTATTTGGCAAACTAAAGGAAAGCTCCCATTTTTAATAAAATATGAGTTATTTTCCTTGCCTTCCGTAAACCTCATCTGAATCTTGTTAGCCGAAGCTAATCTCGTCTCTTTCAACATGCTCGCCATCTCTCTCGTGCGTGGTAATCCACAGCGTAAATCACGCAACTTAAAACACACAAATAACAAGTTTGATACAGCCCGCAGTCTGCGCGCGGGAGTTAACGCCGATTTGCATATATTATCATCTCAGGTGAACGCAGACGAATGGCGACGTCTGGGCGGGAGGCCTAAAGTGAGAAAATGTGAGGTCGGCGAATTTACTTCTGTTTTGGCAGTTTTGAAAAAGCTTGATGAAATACTAGCGGCCGTCCGCGGCTTGGTCCTCGTAGAATTAGTTTAAAAAAAAAAGTAAAATATATTTTAAAATTGTAGCCTATGTTCTATTCAGGTGCATAAGCTATATATATTATTGTAAAGTTTCGTTAAAACCCATCCAGTAGTTTTGACGTGAAAGAGCAACACGGCACATCCACACATACAAACTTTCGCATTTATAATATTAGTAGCATGTTAAAAAAAATAACAGCAACAGAATCAAGCATTTCAAAATAGATGGTCGATTTACATTTGAATGCTCTTAATAGTTAGTATTATAATTAATTCCTTTAAACAGATAAAATACTTAGACACTGGTAAACAATCACGTTCGCTAATCGAAATACTTTACATATTGGGCTTGAGACGAGAGTAGAGGTGAGGTGATATTGTTATAAATGAGTCCCTACTAAGATATTATGGTAATATAAAATATTTTAACAAACCTGATACTTTTTCATCCTTATTAAATTAATCTTCGTATGAAATACTTTCACTCTCTTCCTTCACTCATAGAAAAACCAGACGTTTCGAGTAACCGCAAACTTTAGGAACTACTTGCGACTCATACATTTTATTAACATCTCCGGTGAATGCGACTCCAGTCTCCGCCGTGTTCTCTACATCCAATATTAATAAATTATTTACTCGTATACGAAGCCGTTTTCAAACATCATCTACGAGTGCGATCATAGGTTCATAAATAAAAAACAATGTTTTTATTTTATACAAAAGGAATATAAAAACTTTTCAAACCTGATACTGCAGGTTGGTTTCAAATTTGGAATAAAATGATTCGCTACCTTTCATGTTAGTCTAGTTAGCGTTGCTTTTGTAGCAAGACAGGGTTAGTTTTTTTTAGTATTTGTTAAAATCTCTTTGTTTAATTTAATAAACGTAATACCAGCGATTTACTATCCAAACACGGAATCCATGGACAAGCCTCATAAACCGAATTACAATCCAACGGAAGGGTAAGCGACGGAATATCCGAAATCAAACAATTATTTTACGTAAATTGCATTCCCTTTGCGCTAACAATTCTAAATTAAAGCCAAAGATACACTGGCGGGCGGCTAAGGGGGGGAAGGGGGAGGTTGGAGCAATTTCCGCGAATCTTCAGATCAATTAATTAGGACACCCTCCAAATTGGACCGGCCGTTTTTAAATTAAGAATGCGGGGCGGGACAGCGAACAGTTTTGCAAACTATGGCATTTTACCTAAATTGTTGGTCTGGCGATCCTACCCTTGCTTTGATGTAAATACCTTTCCTTGTTATAGCGATCGCGTTTTAGATGGATTTTGACCTGTAATAAGTACTTTGTATTGATTTTAGCAAAAATAATGAAATATTTAGTGATCTAATTATAAAATGAACTTATTTAAATAGGAAAAAGGTTCAACTTTAACACGATGAACTTCTGAAGTAGCACTGCAATGCGGTATCGATATAAAAACAGCAACTGCAATACCTACTAAGCACTTTACAATACTGCCCTCAAACGCAATAGACCCTAATACCACAGGCGACATACTAAGACGCACAGCGTTAAATTACGCTGTTGAAAATGAACTAGTCTGATTTATTGCTGTGAGTGCTCGAGAGTACCTAGTGTGCTACCTATTTCTAGCATTACTTGGTACTTACCAATTACACTGTAATGGGGCCAGTAATGTGGTCAATTTACAATTGTAGTTTGAGAACCAATGTCTCGAAAATTTTATTTTTTGTGAATAAGTCACTGTTGCCTATTTTTTTGAATTTGTTATGTACAATTTGCATTATCACATAACATGTTATTTGTCGGCATTATTTAAATATCGCAGTGGAGGAACATAGGTATAAGGTGTGTAAGATTGATTGACATCTTATCGTGGCAAAGTTGCCAATGATAAGGGTAACTAAGCTGCCGCCCTTTGATTACTAGAACCGTGTTGTCGGTAGGTAAGCTTAGGAGTTAAAACTGAAGACCTTAATGCCTTCAATCATTGTAACTTTTATTATAAAACTGAAATCTAACTTTTTTCTTACATAGCTCTGTTTATTTCCTTTGAAGACGACAAAATACACTGACTCAAAATATCCTGCATGTTTTATGCTCGTATAAAAGACGGGATATGTTGATTTTTCATCAGCAACACAAACAGGTTTATGCAGGTTGTCGCGAAACATGACGAATCGCGGCGAGGCAAACAGGAGCTGCTCTATATTAGTTGGGATTATGTTTCTTGGCTAGTTTTGCATTAATGCATCGGCTGAAAGAATCAAAATGGAACACAGCTCTTCTTTTCGAAGAAGACATATAAAGTTTCTTTACAAGATTTTTGGCTTCAAAAGGCAGCTTAAGTTTGCTCTTTATTAAGGTAAAATCTGCAGAATAGCTAAAAAACCAGGTTAAATTTGAGTGAAGTCAGTTTTTTTTAGCAAATAATTTCCGCTGTCATATTATGACACAACACTCGCTCACGACTATATCCTTAAATTAGTAGTCAGAGGCACATTGATTTCTGCCGTCATTTTGAGCAGATCGTTCTAAAGCCCAACCTAACATTTAACCGTTGAACCATTTAACATTTGAACCTAACTTCGGAAGGGGTGAGCCATCGCTGTTATCCGGGTTGCTTGGTTTTTCATCGGTGTTTCCCATCACCGGACATCTAGCCGCAAATTGTAAAATGAACATAAAGTGGTTGTTACAGCCTATCTTGAACTTGAAGCCTTCGGGTTCCGAACGAAGGTTTAACCGCTGGTAAACATTAAATATTTAGAAATCAAGCAATGTCTTGTTATGTGGAGTGATTTCTGTGAGTCGCGGGATCTGCGGCGCTCGCTCTTTGTAATTGTGTTACCAACAAATTACAACTTCGGATGAGGTGGAAACATGCGCTAAGTAGTGCAAAGTTTGGCCACGAAAAATTATGAGATTTGGGCTAAGCATATTTTGAATAAAAAAGGAGAGTTTAGTTCCAATAAATATATTGGTAGACCTACAAATAACTGAGACCATCAGGTTATTTACTGGGACCTCTACCTATAATAACGACGTTGTTATCGCATAAAATCAAGAACTTTTTCAAATCCGTCTTGCAGAACTCCATGATTAAACCTCATCGGAAAAACCACAATATAATTTTCAATTAGAAAAGTATTATACATTTGTGTATACGTTCGACATCATAGGAATCAGGAGGGCGATTCGCGATCTATCGGTGAAATAGCGCATTCGAACGAATCCCGAACTCGAGCTTGAGTTTCGATATTATAAAACGCGATTCACAACGGCATTTTATTCGGATTCGGTTCGAGACCACAGATTTTAAAGAATATTTTAGTGTTACTAGCTCTGTTTTAAAAGATTTTTCTGAAAAAAATAAAAATATGTAGGTACTCATGTCAGCGACCTTAAAGCCAATAGACTCCTAATGACAGGCGAGAGGCTATGGTCATAAAGTCAGATTATTACGTCGGAATCCCCAATCTACCACCCAGTGAGTTTCTACCGTTTCCGTAAGCTGTCAAGCGACAACGTCACTGATTGGACAATAAGCGTATTGACCAATCAGTGAAATTGCCCCCTCCTCAGGTAGAATCCTCCACACGCTGAATTTCATACAAGAAATCAAACATCAGGCGTGTAGTGGCTGAAAAATCGATGACTCATGTATTTACGCGAAGTTAAGTGTGTATCATATCTAAATTATTATTTTCTTATTGACCTCCAATCATCATTAAACTTCATTATGATTATGAAATAGCTTACAACCACTAGTGCCAACTAGTGTAACGGATTTCTCCTCCCTTAGATTTATTTGATTAGAGTCTAAAAATTAAAAGATAGTATTTTCACATCTAACGAATTTTTAAGTAGAAATGATATTAAAAGACATAGTCACACACTCAGAAAACTCAGGCGTGTCTATTCTCCGCCAAACGGAGTCCTTTCAATCTGACTCCTACTTTCCTGGATGCACCCATACCGATAACCAACCACCTCGAGCTCCTTGGTATGGATGTTACGTCTGACCTCAACTTCGGCAGTTCTATTGAGTCCAAAGCAAAAACCGCTGCTCAGAAACTTGGTATCCTCTTTAAGGTTAGGCGGTACTTCACACCGGAGCAACTCTTACAGTTGTACCACTGAATAAATTATTTTTTATATTTTATTATTGTTTTTAGCATTTTCCATGCAGTATCTTTCTAAAGAAAACCAGAAAAAGACATTTGGTCATGTTGGCATCAGGCAGGACTTGAACCCGCATCTTTCGCAAGCCGGGCGACTGCACTTCCAATTATGCTACCGAGACCATTAACAGACCGGCCGAATCTTTCTGGTATATTTTGCCCTATGAGCCAGGGTGATTTCATCAATGTTATAGGCATCCACCTCTAACACTCGGAAGAAATATTTTTTCAAATATTTAACTCCCGATTAAGATGAAAAAGCTATTACTATATTTTATTATTGTTTTTAGCATTTTCCATGCAGTATCTTTCTAAAGAAAACCAGAAAAAGACATTTGGTCATGTTGGCATCAGGCAGGACTTGAACCCGCATCTTTCGCAAGCCGGGCGACTGCACTTCCAATTATGCTACCGAGACCATTAACAGACCGGCCGAATCTTTCTGGTATATTTTGCCCTATGAGCCAGGGTGATTTCATCAATGTTATAGGCATCCACCTCTAACACTCGGAAGAAATATTTTTTCAAATATTTAACTCCCGATTAAGATGAAAAAGCTATTACTATATTTTATTATTGTTTTTAGCATTTTCCATGCAGTATCTTTCTAAAGAAAACCAGAAAAAGACATTTGGTCATGTTGGCATCAGGCAGGACTTGAACCCGCATCTTTCGCAAGCCGGGCGACTGCACTTCCAATTATGCTACCGAGACCATTAACAGACCGGCCGAATCTTTCTGGTATATTTTGCCCTATGAGCCAGGGTGATTTCATCAATGTTATAGGCATCCACCTCTAACACTCGGAAGAAATATTTTTTCAAATATTTAACTCCCGATTAAGATGAAAAAGCTATTACTATATTTTATTATTGTTTTTAGCATTTTCCATGCAGTATCTTTCTAAAGAAAACCAGAAAAAGACAAAAAAAGGCTTGCGAAAGATGCGGGTTCAAGTCCTGCCTGATGCCAACATGACCAAATGTCTTTTTCTGGTTTTCTTTAGAAAGATACTGCATGGAAAATGCTAAAAACAATAATAAAATATAGTAATAGCTTTTTCATCTTAATCGGGAGTTAAATATTTGAAAAAATATTTCTTCCGAGTGTTAGAGGTGGATGCCTATAACATTGATGAAATCACCCTGGCTCATAGGGCAAAATATACCAGAAAGATTCGGCCGGTCTGTTAATGGTCTCGGTAGCATAATTGGAAGTGCAGTCGCCCGGCTTGCGAAAGATGCGGGTTCAAGTCCTGCCTGATGCCAACATGACCAAATGTCTTTTTCTGGTTTTCTTTAGAAAGATACTGCATGGAAAATGCTAAAAACAATAATAAAATATAGTAATAGCTTTTTCATCTTAATCGGGAGTTAAATATTTGAAAAAATATTTCTTCCGAGTGTTAGAGGTGGATGCCTATAACATTGATGAAATCACCCTGGCTCATAGGGCAAAATATACCAGAAAGATTCGGCCGGTCTGTTAATGGTCTCGGTAGCATAATTGGAAGTGCAGTCGCCCGGCTTGCGAAAGATGCGGGTTCAAGTCCTGCCTGATGCCAACATGACCAAATGTCTTTTTCTGGTTTTCTTTAGAAAGATACTGCATGGAAAATGCTAAAAACAATAATAAAATATAGTAATAGCTTTTTCATCTTAATCGGGAGTTAAATATTTGAAAAAATATTTCTTCCGAGTGTTAGAGGTGGATGCCTATAACATTGATGAAATCACCCTGGCTCATAGGGCAAAATATACCAGAAAGATTCGGCCGGTCTGTTAATGGTCTCGGTAGCATAATTGGAAGTGCAGTCGCCCGGCTTGCGAAAGATGCGGGTTCAAGTCCTGCCTGATGCCAACATGACCAAATGTCTTTTTCTGGTTTTCTTTAGAATTATTTTTTACTTTTTTACTTTTTACTTTTACTTACCAAGCACAAGTTCGGTCGTGTATGGAGTACTGCTGCCACCTTTGGGATGGCTCTGCCAAATACCAGCTGGATGCACTGGACTCAGTAGACCGAAGGGCCAGGAGACTGATAGGTGATGATATGCTCGTTGGAACCAAACTTCAGAGTTTGGAGCATCGGCGTAAAGTTGCCTGTCTATCGGTTTTTTATAAGGTGTATTTCGGAGAGTGTGCGCAGGAACTTCATGACCTGATCCCACCCTCCACTTTCTACCACCGGACCACTAGACGCCGTGAGGGCTTTCACCCCCATGTGGTCGACTACGGCTACTGTACGTGCGCGTCAATCATACGTCATTGTGAGTAAGCATGTCCCAGTTTTCAAATAAGCGAAATAAAAACGTAAAGTGTATCTTCCTCTTTTTGTTTTAATCAAAGTTTGCTATAAGCTTTGAGCGAAAGAACTTATTGACCTGTAAAATTCATTGCTAGGCAGACTCTTTTCGATAGCGTGTTCGAATTTAGTTTTATATGTTGGGACAAAATAGTGTGGTTAGATAGGTACTATGTGCTGCGGAGTTAGTGACTTAATAACGACTACCTTAGGTTTGATTTTCAAAAAATTTGGTAACTTACAAGGTACAGTTAAGTGTGTTTTTATTTCCTTAAACGGTAACACTGGATATTGAGATTCAGTAACTATATAGAACGTCACTTGCACACCGAGAGTGACGTCATAGCGTTAGGTTACACTTTCTAAACGCAATTGACAACACACTCGTCATTGACAAGAATTACGAGAATGGCCGAACATTTCTCCTTCTTTTGTAGATAATGAATCGACTGGTACAGACCACTCGATATGGACAAAACGTAATGAAAAAACTAATTAAATTAGGAAAATATAATTGTTTCAATAACTTATTGATCGATTGTAACTCTATAATTTTTATATGTATAACATAAACGGCCTATATACGTCCCACTGCTGGGCACAGCCTCACCTCAACTATGAGCTGAAACAAGCCATTCTCCAACAAGCGGGCTTAGTGTGGATTGTTGGAGAGGTGTAAGGTTAATGAGCAACTTTAATGTCAGATGTTATCAAACCGCCCCAAGGCCTTGACTAGGCTTAACGACTGGCATCTAGCGACGTCCGGGACCGGGACCAACTGCTTAACGTGCCTACCGAAGCAAGGAAATGCCTGAAATACACATCACTAAATTTCGGTCAGGGTGGTCATGCCATCCCATTTCCGACCCGGCGTGTGTTGCTTTACAACAGCGATCGTCGCCGATCACTGTCACAATTGCGCCACGGGCACCTCCCTCCTTTATATGCATGAATGAGTATAAATGGGCCAAAGAAATGAAAAGAAAGGTTAATTTTACTGGCACAATACCTACCTGGTAAAAACCAGGTTTCAAGTTTGCGTATCTACACTAACTAGGTAGGGCCTCTTAGGTTGTCTAGAGGCAGGTTGTTTGAGAAATTCGAGCTTTTGGTGACTGAAACCAGCCTGAGCAAAGTCACAGTAGTTAAATAATATGGCGAATATGTATCGTAGATCGCCTGTATTATAGAGAAGCCTTTTTTGACGGGGTGAATGCTTTCCATCCCGCCCATGGCGGGGGTGAGGCCTTGGGCTCGCCTGCTGATATTCAGAATACCTAGTAAGCCGACGCACAAAAAATAACTTATAATACTACGTTTAACAACGATACTATGTATTTATGAGCTACGTGGCCCAGTGGCTAAACACTCTGACTCGGAACCCGATTGTCCAGAGAACTGACTGGCCGGAACACCTTTGTGTTCATTGTACAATTTGCGGCTGGCACTCCAGTGATGGATAACAACTATAAAAAACCAAAGCAACCCGGATATAGGCGGTAGGGTCGCCTCCTACCACGTTGGGTTCAAATTTCATTGGCAAAATGTGGGCTTCTGAATGTTCCGTTCATCATGACGGCAACAATCAGTGTGCCTCTGACTACCTCGCCTGGGAAAATGGTCGTGATGTATGTTATGACTATGAATGGTATTGCAAATAAAACAAATTAAAAATATCCCCTAACAAAACGTTATATTTAAGTCTGTTTCCCACTGATGCCGATAAGTAAGTATTGTTCAGTGTTTCAGTTCATAGGGTTTTTCCAGGGCACATGTGTACATAAGCAGTATTTTTTTTATTGAACAACACTATTTGTGTTTGATTTACTTGAGGAAGCAAAGAACCATTAGGTAGTTCATTTATCAAGACTTCAGTAAATAATTCAGATTATAGTAGTTCCGTTTCGGGTGCTTTTCTTTCACACATACAAGCAGTCTATCCCAAGTTTGAATATCATCATAAGTTTCCATTCTGAAAAAAAGTAATCCAATTATAAGCTATTAATCTTTCTCAGGCAATAAGTAGACACAACAAAACACAGGATGTACGGCAAAATGATTAAGACGGTTATGAATTTTATTATTTCAATTGTTGTTTAGGTTCAAGCCTTTACGCTATTTAGTCATACGACAAGAAATAGCTGAAATCTTGTTTTGTAAATTATTTACCTGAAAAAACGTGTTTCCTATTTTGTTTGCCGACTTATTTTACCCATAAAGCGGCCCTCGTATTAATTTCATTTAGTTTGTATGGGACTAGGCAAGAAAAATGTTACGATGAATTCAAATATACTTATTACGCAGTAATAAGTATATTCAGTTACGCAGTAATGTTGTTAGATTATAATTTATACGTTAGCTTTAAGAACTTTTATTTTCCATCATTATTGTGGTTCCTGAATAAAGATTTTTCTATTCTATTCTATTCTATTAACTGGAACTGCCACTTTTTCCATCCAAAATGTTATTTATTTATTCACAAAGTAAATAAATTGAACCTATAATTAAAGGCAAATTAAAGTACACGCAAGTGCGAATGTCAGTTTGACATACCTACTAATCGTCATAAAATCGTATGCAAAACTCGATAGCCAATACCATAAACAAGTCAATCCTGTTAAAAAAGGTTTTGTTTCATCATGAAAATCATCATCAGTTGCTGATTCAGGCGATATTTGCCCATGAAGACTCCTACAGAACAGCAAAATGGATTAGACGCATCTCGCAAATACATAGGTATTTTAAAATGCGTCTGCGATATAGCGCCAAATTCTCATTTCGCAGAACGTTGTCATAATGCGATTAAGCCTTACATTAAGAAGCTGGAATATTAAATAACAAGCGGCAAACTTTGGAAGAAATATTATTTCAATACGATAGTTAATTTCAAACTTTTAGATAAGTTTTTCATCATCGATTCCGGTGATGATCGATTTCACAGACCGAAGGTAGAAAGAAGATATGACTGTAAATACCAGTCAGCGAATTCAAGGATTTAAAGGATTAATTGGGTATTATTGGAAAAAATGATTGTTATACAAATTGGTTACCTTACAGTCAACTAATTTAATATTTGATGATTTAATAATTTCATTGATAAATCTAAATAGCTGGATGGCAAGTTATTTGCGGTGCAATTTTTAAAATTCAGTTTCTTAAAGTACTTTTAATTTAATATGGTTGATAACAGATGTCACTTCAACTCCGTTGATAAAAGCAAACTATGGTTCAAACGTCAGAGTAAGCATGGGATATAGACATTAGGTTAATCAATTTATCAACAGATGTCACTAACCATTTGAATCGCGGAAATTTCTTTCAACAAATAATTCTCAATAATTATTTTATCTAGTGCATCCAATTTGTTTCCTACCATCTAACTCACTAGAAGATTCCAAGATCACATCACATCACACATCATCACACAGTATTTGGTATTTTTCTGAAAAAGTCTCGGCAGATTTTCCCAATTCATACAATTTATATTCTTATTCTTCGATCCTATTAATGGAATGCAGCAAATTTTCTGTATTTGCAAAGATTACACTACATGCACCCTACACATCCGCCGAAAAATCAAAAATAAAATATCTTTAAGTAAATAAATAATACAAACGTTAGGAAAAGTGTCAGAAAAGCGATTCGAAGTGCTAGTTCAGACAGAGCGATTAGTGGCAAATTGAAAAGGACGGAGTTAGAAGGAAAGAGGTATTCTTCTAGCTCCGTCCTTCTCAACTCGCACGCTTGTCGCTAGGTTTGAACTAGCACGCACTGTTACTAGGGTAACCGACGCAATGACGTCATGGTTCGACTGGATAATATCTCCGGTGATCCTAAATTGAAAAATTAAGATACCGACCGATATCAACCGCTTCGGTCGGCAAATGAGATCTCGAAGGATCCTGAATCGATGCCCAGGTGCGCTGTCAAGTATTATTTAGGGTATATGAAAGTATTTAGGTATAATAGTAGTTTTCGATACAAGTGCGGAAAGTATGTCATATTGCACGAGTCTCGAGGCATCTTGGCCCGAGCCGGCAGGCGAGGCTCAAGACTCGGGACGAGTGAAAATGACACTTCCGCTCGTGTATCGAACAATGTTTTTTAATACAGTTGCTCAAAAAGTGGTACTTTTCGTAGCTGCTTAGCGTGCGGAAAGTTGGTTTTTCCGCACTAGTGCTTTTTACTTTTCCAATTTTTTTTGATAATGTTAATAAAATCCATACATCCTACCAAAGAAAGAGGTTGTCTGTTCAATCACTTTATTTTGTTTTTTGATACGTTATTTGGCATCAAAACTGGTAATATAATATTCCACTTTTTGAGCAACTGTATTAAAAATATATTTTTTAATACAGTTGCTCAAAAAGTGGTACTTTTCGTAGCTGTTTAGCGTGCGGAAAGTTGGTTTTTCCGCACTAGTGCTTTTTACTTTTCCAATTTTTTTTTGATAATGGTAATAAAACCCATACATCCTACCAAAGAGGTTGTCTGTTCAATCACTTTATTTTGTATTTTGATACGTTATTTGGCATTAAAACTGGGAATATAATATTATTAAAAATATTTCAATTGCATAATTGACAAAATAAAGGGTTATTTAGTAACTATTAACAATTAAATTTATAAAACAGTTTACTTAAAGTTGGCTGTTTGTGTATTAACAATGGCCGGATATTTGTAAGTATGAGTTTCACTTAAAAATACTTGAAATAAAATAATAGGTATTTATTGCATTTCCATGTTTAAATGCAATTAAATTACTTCTTATATTTTTACTAGGCTGAATACAACCGATGCCGTGTTAATCCTAAGTTTTTTTTTACTAGGCTGAATGCAAACAACCGGTGCCTTGAAAAAAAAATGTTTTTTCATTCCCGCCCTTTTTACTCTTGATTTAATTGTGTTAATGATTCGCATTGGTTTGATATTATTTTTGTGAAAATGAGCGATTCAGACGATTGTGGAATGCACTTTACACCGCCAGATATCCGTGAAATGGCATCAATGGCTAAAGTGATAGTCTTTTACCGGAGAAGTCGGAACTTGTCTCTTTTAACTATTGTTTTATTATTGTTACATTGTATTTTTTTCACAAATGTATTAAAAAACATTGTTCGATACACGAGCGGAAGTGTCATTTTCACTCGTCCCGAGTCTTGCCCTCGCCTGCCGGCTCGGGCCAAGATGCCTCGAGACTCGTGCAAAATGACATACTTTCCGCACTTGTATCGAAAACTACTATTTCGAAACTCTGACTGAACTTTATTTCTAAAGAACATGTCCATTAAAAAAAACATATTGTTTCTGTCATCTTTATGCCTGACTCTTGGATTATGATTAAGCTACCTCACTCTCTTCCACCTTCATCATAACTGATTCATTATCAACCAAACAAAACTAAAGCCGATTCGTAACAAGATACAATTCTATGTGTGGAATACACGGGAAAAAGACACCTCCCCTTGTCGACGTTAAAGCTATTTTTGCATAGAATTACTCACGAACCGAGAAAAGGCTTTTGCTAATGGCGTGTGAACTGATTTAATCTAGCTTTATGTCTGTCTCGGACTGGTTACTCGCTTTTATGGCCGTGGTTTTTGCTCTGTTGAGTATTTTATTTGCGTCCCAGACAGTGAAGATATAATAAATGCTAAACAATACAGTCAACGATTTCAGATGCGTTCTTATTTTATTGAATCATCATACTATGCCAATTATCTAAATAGCATAACAGCATTTTTTTATTTTAGGTCATTTAAAAAAAAACAAACTTATCTTGCATTTTTTTTTTGTTAATTTTTAAAAAGTAATTATTGAATGTTTTATTAATTTATGGAATAGTACTTACTTGTTTTAAAGGTGTTTATAACAAATAGCGGATCATTGCACATAAAAAAGTTGATTGTGACTAAAAGTGTGTAAGTGAAGTTTAGAGTTAGTATTTTGTTAGCCAGTTAAAACAGTAACACATTAAGTGCATACTCTGAGACCCTATTGTTGTGAATAATGGCCTTGTAAATGCAGGACGTCTTAACAAAATTAACCAAATTTAAAATCCAAAAATGCTAAGCGAAAGTTAAAACAATTAATTCTAGCCCCGAAATTTCAGTAAAACGTGAAAAACTAACAAATGTCTGGTTCGCAATGCTACAGAAATGAAAATACAGTTGTTCTGGTTATATGCATCTTACTCCATTGCAATAAGGTTTATTCCTATCCTTGAGGTTGTTTTTGCTTTTGCTGTCAGACGTGACTAATAAGATATACGTCGGGAACCTGGTCCGTTCGCTCGTCAAATAAAGACATTGGACATTAAACCAGTGTTTCGTACATTTAATGGGACATTTAGAATGCCTCGTTCTCTCGGGATGGCTGCAGAACCCGGACATGCTAATTAAAATAAAATGGCGGACGGTGTTTTGCTGGACTGTTTGTTTAAGTGGACCGGCGCTCCGGACTGTTGGCACGTTTGCGCCGTTGCCGATCCGTGTGGTTGCAATAAAGTGCTCTCAATGGGAGAAATATCGCTTAATAGTAAACTTGTATGTATCCTGTCATATTTGTGCACTTGCTCACCCTTTCTGTGTTCTTTCCTTTACCTGTGGGTTGTCTGGAAGAGATTGCTTTTAGCAATAAGACCGCTTAAGTTGTACTCTTAAATGTTTTCTTCTTTGTTAATTTATCTGTTGTGTTTGAGTGCAATAAAGTGTTTCTTATCTTATCTTATGTAAATAAACTGAGGCACACTAATGAAAGCGAACTATAGTAGTAATTGGATTCATTATGACATAAACACATACAATCATTACTCCTAGCTCCATTTGAAAATCAGCGTTGAAGCTCAACCACTGCCGTTTTGTACTACATGCTAAGATGTTTTTTTTTACTGCTGAAGCACTGCTGTTCTCGCGGCTTTCACTATCATTTTATCTATTTTAACCGAGATCATTTTAATTAGTTCCACACACAAAAAAAAAAATTGGTTGCTTGTTGTTAGAACATGCATGACAATATATTACAGGTTTAAATTGAATTGAAAATATCCACCAATTGTTTATCTAAGGAAGGTTATTGTTTACCTATTTATTTTTTCTCGGTTTGAGTGAAGAGACAGGTTCTTCAATTGTTTTTTTTTTACTATCAAAAACAGAAAGATTCGATTTTTTTAGGTATGAATATTGCCCTTACTTGTTGACTGCCTTTACCTTTGTTACGCGATTCATCATTTTGATTGTTGTTGCAGTTTTGAGTTTATGCGCAACTATGGAGTGATAAAAAATATACATTGTTTGCGTAGAAAAAAATGCAATTTCAAATGATAAATTTTGACGTTAACTTAAATGCACTTATATTTCCAAATGCTCTGCATCTGATATATCTGAAGTTCACTTCTGATTTCCCTATTGCAAACAGGATGTGGCCCCTTCAATTACGATTCCATTACGTCAGCAATTGCGAATACAAAGACAATCTGCCAGCGGAAATGACGTTTCTGATGTGAACTTACCTTTGGCAAGACTTGAGGTTGCAAACCACAGCCAATTTCATGACTGTCATGTCAAGATGTCTGCAATCGGCAATACAAAGTAGGGATATAATAATCAATTTTGAACTACAAGAACCATGTACATATCATGTCACAACGGATATTAAGGGTAAGTTGCACCATAGTAGAAGTTAAGGTTAAAGTTAAAGTTTTTGTCAAATTTGACAATTTGACGTCATTTTTGCTTACCTGACCGGTACTTTAACTGAAATTTAGATGTTTGTTATTGTTAAAGTCAGATGGTGCAACCCAACCTAAGACATTTTATTCATTGTTTTGAAGGCACTACAAGAACAATGATATTATAAAAAAGAGGTAGATACATAAGAGGTTACTTACTGCTAAAAAACTGGCATCCGAAATCAGAACGTTAACAGTTTGAGACGACACTGCGCAACACGTATCTGTCTTGTTTACGCTCTGGTAAATAATCATACTATCTTGTTCACACGGTAAAATTATATAGGTACGCACGTCAGGGGGCAATTTTTGACTTCGCATCTGACAAAACCTATTTACCTCTTTTTAAATATAATATCTTTGTTCAATAACATGAAATTGACTATCACTGTTGTTTTCTTACTAGGTTTACAATAAATCTTTGTCATATTTTTAAAGATGCCGTTTTGAGCCTTAGAAAATTTTACTAAAAACAAAGCAAACAAGTATGACAGTAAAACATTCCGTTATGCTACATGATACACCTGCAGAGATAAATCTCGCCAGGCATATTTAGACATTATTAAAACCCGAACCGAATCCGAACCTGCTGACCCATCTGATGTGCCCTATCAATATCCGTGACACCTACTGTAGCGTCATATTTTGCACGCTATGTCGTGTGGTCTAAGTCACAAACTACAACGGCAGACATAATTTAGAATGTTTAAGGAATACATTTACTTAAGAATGATTAACGCGTATTCGTTACTGGGCTAGCTGAGTATTCAAACAGATAAAAATACTGTTTGTTTACTAACTAACTAAAGTTATAACATTTCATTATAATCCATTCAGTAGTTTTTTCGTGAAATAGCAGCACGGCACAGCCATACAAAACTTCGAATTTATAATATTAGTAGGCTTTACAAGCAAAAATCAAAAAATGGCGTGTATTTTGCAATCAGATTTAAGTTCGTTTCCTTCACGTTTATTTTCAACTTTCAATGAGGTTTTTAAGTTTTCAAAACTGAATTCTCTAAGAACAGTTTCCTAGGTAGCGATTCACAACCGAATTATCGTACGATTCGGTAACTTTCATTTAATTTTACTAATTCGCTTGTTCAGCGAAAGCGCTTGAATTTTGTATTTAACAAAGCCAACAGCCCTTAGTATTTTTAAGCCGAATAATACAGACACCCCCCTCCCACATTAAAAAACCAAATCATAATTTATTGAAAATTACCGAATCGTACGATAACTAGGTTCCGAATCGCCCTCCTGGTTCAAGTTCAACCATCTTCATTGACATGTATAAACTTCTTGATTAGACATTCGCTCTCTCTCGTACATTATGCCTCTCTCTCCACAGGACACGTCCTGACGCGATACATCAGCGTACTATTGGCACCCCCTCTCCCCATTTGCATGTAAATTGAATAACGGCGACGTGGCAGAGCTTTGGCCGGCTCCGGTGCCCTTTCAAGATGTGTTGCGTGTGAGTTAAAGGTTTCAAAGTATTAGAAAGTATTCGTTTGAGATCATTTTGCATACAACACACTTTTAAATAATGCTGCAAAACTTCCCTTGATAAAACATCTTTGTTTGCAATTTACATTGAATTTGTAGTTGCCCGAGACTTTGAAAGTCAATGTGACTGTAAACTACGTCCGAACTGGAAATTAAGTAACTTTATGTTTTTTTGTACACGACTTGCAATAAACGTACATAAAAATATATTGTACACCATGTAGCGTTGTTTTATCTGTGGTCGGCGCCCATAGCAATATAAGTTTCAGAACGTAGCTGTCACTTCTGGCTGTCAGTGAGTTTGTCAGATTTGACAGATGTGATGTCAGAGGTGTGGGGTGAATGGCCGGATTAAAAATTATTTTCATACTCTCGAACACCGGCATCCGAGCAGGGTCAGCACCAAGGGCCTCCAGGGCGTAGTGGATCATCTGGTTTCTGTCCAGCAGGCCAGTGTTATCCTACGAATGGTAAGCCACCATAACCTTTTGGCCTCCGCTTTACAGAGACACCGCTGACCCCTGCGCATTCACAATTTTGGTGTTCTTTCCAGTGGTTTGTTGCCGCCACGTGCCTGGAGTCGAGGTTTGGAACCCCAAGATCCAAGCGGCCCAATCATCCTCCGACAGGTGAGTCCAACAGGCCACTTACTAAGTTGTAGGTTAGGTTGCGCCCCATCATGTTTTACACTCTCTTGTGCAGATTCCCCGCGTGGTCCCCCATCTCATGTCGTAGGCAGTGGACTAATATCTCCGTTTTCTCCTATTTAGGAGGTGTACCGTTACGGCCAAGGACTGGCATGAACCCGTCCCCCCTTCAGCACTCCATGAGGGAGGACTGAGGGAGACCACAGGCCGTCCCGGGACCACCACCACGTGGCCGAGTATCACCCATCTAGCCACTCCGTAGCACCCCACCACCCGCACAGCACCCAAAGCACATGTTAGGGCATTACTTATCCTTAGAGTTACCAACCAAGCCAGCCTAAGACCCTGATTTTTATAATTAGGAAGTAGGACTTCCAATGTATCTTTTATTAACTTTAAAGTAATAAAGTCTTTATTATGTGGCCATGTGAGCTGAGCTCTCCGCAGGCGGTTTAAGAACCGGCACTGAGGCTCAGGGCCCATGGCGAGTTAGGTTTCTATTTTATAAGATTATAAGTTTTCTGTAACCTATCTATAATATAGATCTATTGAGGTATCTAGGACATCCCTGTTTTATTAAATAAATAACTTGTTCCAGTGCTGCTAGTTTACATTTTTATAACCTTCAGCCCCGCCCTTCAGGCCTAGGTTAACCTAACCTTATGTGCAAAAAATATTCACTTTACACACATTACACTATATCCTTAACTTTACTGTAACCTAGTTGTTTGGGTGTATTCAATTGTCTGTCTTTTTCAGCCGTAAACACCAAAAGAAAATTGTCGGTCTGAATGTGATAAACGCTAATGCCAAAACGACGTTTAAGACTTTACAAAGTAAAATTGTCGTGAGCGAAATGTCCAGAAACATCTAGTTATAGAATAAGCAGCAACTACTCGTACGCAAACTACGATTCGCTGTAGCATATGGGATGACGTAGCAATAGCGTAACCCGTAGCCTACTACGAATTTAGTGCTACGGAATTTCGTAGCCAGCAGCCGCTCTTATGGTAGTAATACTCTACATGAATCCAAGCTGTAAAATGATGCATGCTATTCAAGCTAGCTTGAATCTTATATAATTATTGGTAAGTTGAAACAGCTCTAATATTTTTCTCTGTTACAGGTAAGTCGAGACACTATTTTAGAAATTATTTGACGTAAGTGCAAAACCTTTATTTACATAATACTTTTTTTTTGGTTTGTATCATTTTCAGCTCAAACCAATATTCATAAAATTTCGCGACTTATTAACTAGGCAGTATCACAGCTGTCAACAGCACTAAAAGTAACATTTAGGACCTGAAAAGATAAGGGAAGAGATCTCAATAGATCGCAACCTCTTCCAGACAACATTCAGCTAAAGAAAGTAAAACAAGTTCAGCTTGAAAAACTCTTATCCGACGAAGAACTTTCTTCAATAGTTGTATGAACCATAAAAAGCCAAAGACATTCCCACCACTCCTTCATTAATGAAGACGGTGCTTCCAACACCCTTTTGTTTGCGCGCCTGTGTCTAAGAGCTCATTAAATTAAAGGATAGGTTCTACACTCGTTCGCTTGCGCTGTCACTGTTTTTGGCAGACCCTTTGTACTTAGTTGCAAAACATTCAATACTGAACATACATTTAGGGATGTATGTCCTTGCATAAAATTTAATTTCACATTATTACTAAGCTGACTTCGAATGAATAAACTGTTCACTTACACATACACACACACACACACACACACACACACACACACACACACACACACAAAAAAACACACACAAGCACATTTTCTCTCACTTTAATGTTGTTTTCTCACACTTTACCTTTCCTAACTTAAGCTTTGTTTAGTTACGGATAACGACGGTAGGCTCATCCCTTACCACGTTGGGTTCAAATTCCTTCGGCGAAATGTGGGCTTCTGAATGTTTCGTTCACCATGACGGCAACAATCAGTGTGCCTCTGACTTACCCATTAGGGATGTATTTATGTGGTCGTGAGGGTATGTTATGTTATGATTCTACTTGAATATCAGTTGAACAGACGTTTTCATCAAATACCATCAAATCCCATAAGACAAGAGAATCCAAGCCAACGCATGCCCCACGAATAAATCAAGGCTGATTTAACTCCTTGCACTAAGTCTTCTCGGACGCGGTATTAAAGACAGCTCCTAGGAAGACTAGTCTAAGACCTAACTTAGTGTACAGCGTATATGACATAGGATTACTACTCACAAAAGCTGCAAGTATTAGGATGGCGATTGTTTAATTCAAACAAAGTGTATTCTAAAAGAAAGAAATGAAACCAAACATTGGTATATAATAATTAAGAATCTCAGAAAAACTATTCTGATGGCTTTTCTAAGGGGTTTCAGTCAATTATTTCATAATAAAAATAGGTGGATAGATTACTTGTGCTAGAAAAGTGGCATTCGAAATCAGAACGATTCGTACACCTGAGCAAAGCATTGACTGTTTTGACAGTCTGAGATGAAACAACGCAACACGTATCTGTCTCGTTTACGCTCTGGTAAATAGTCGTGCTGTCTTGTTCACACGTTATAACACGGTCGAATTAACTACGTCGTACCCCGTGGAAGTCTAAAGAACAGGTTGGAAGTTCTTCATTCACTATAGTAAAGGGACGATCCTCTGACCAGACGGGTGTTGTCTCTCGTGGGCTACTGCTCAAACCCAAATTCTTGCACAAAAAAACACATTCAAGGATCCTCCAAAAAAACTCAGAATAACACACATAATTCGAGCTTCGATTATATTTATCTTTAGGCACTACCATCTAAAATCGGGGTCTCAATAATTCTGATTAAAAGTCGTGTCCGAATCGTATCGTCAGCCCAAAACATGACCATAGTTGACATAAAACTTGTATGATTAATGATGACAGTGGCAGGCAATTTTTCCATTCATCACGGTCAATTGTATCAAACTGTCGTGTGATGAATCAACCTAGGTGCGGCCATTATTGGGTAGGTGTGCTAATTTACTTTCTAATGGAGATATTATCTGGTAGTTTAATTTTTCAACAGTCATTACTTAGAAAGATTGTGTTGACATTTTCTAGGTTGAAGAGATGCCCCATTTTATGGTAAAAACGTGTCATAAATAACAAAAGCTTATGTACAAAGTACAGTTTGTAGCAAGCTAGCAAAACCTACTTAAATCGAATGTAGTTTACGCAACCCGAGTCATTGTTATTTATTTATGTTTATATCATGTCAGTTCACTGCTGCCTTTATTAGAACACACCTAAATTATCAAGTTTATTAATAAATCAAGAATATCAAGTTTTGAGTGTTGTTATTATCAAGATCTTCCAAGATATATCAAGTCAATGTTTGAACCTACCAAGGGCTCATACAGCTTAAAAAGATGCAGAGCCTTAAAAACTTAGTCCCTGAGCATTGCCAATGATAACTTACGGCACCTAGACGTGGTTCTTAACCATAGGTTACTTTAATAATCACCGCGCTATAGTGTGTTCATTTGCGTGTTAGAAAAAACAAAATCCCCAAATAGCCAAGCAAAAGCCACATTGCTAGCAGAGCCGAGAGCCAATGGATCTCGAGTGGCAACTACAAACTAAAAGGCACAGTGGTTAGGCGTAACACCCGGTGGACTGAAGACCAGTGATTGTGGAAAGCCTTTGGATGCAGACGGCCCAAAACCGCTGGAGGTGGGGTTAATTTGCACAGTGGTCTTAATACCTCTGGTTTGGAAATCAGTAACAAAATTGGCATACCTACTATTTCATATTTTGCAATAATATGGGCAGAAAAAAAGGAAATTTATTCATTCAAAACACATGTAAACTTACAGAATAATTTACCAGCTTACATGACAATAACACTATTCATCATCATTCTCATCATCAGCTTGTTGCACTCCACTGCTGCGCATATATAGGCCTCTCCTATGACACAACAAATTCAGAATGTTATATAAAGGCCTCTCCTATGACACATAACAAATTCAGAATGTTACATACATAACATTAATCTAAGTTTTGTTTTCCTAGTTCATTTTTTAAATAAGATGGAGGTAGCTAATTATAACCAGCTAAAACCTTACGTCAACTGGAAAGATTTTGCATTGCTTTTTAATGTTGCTCTCTCACGTCGAGACATTGGCATGTTTAAGACTGTTCTGAAAAGTCTTTATGGATTTATAATAAATAATACGTCCCAGACCTAATGGATATTAGATACAGTAAAATGATATCTTTATTAAAAGGAAAATCGTGTAGTGGGCTGGTATGAATTACGCGGCCAAGGGTATGATTACATTTCTACGAAGTCGATGAAATTACATAACACCAGTAAGTAATTAAACAACTACACACATCAATGAATGAAACTTGAATTTCGTTATTTGAACCATGTTTGTTTTGACACACTGTTTTCTTATTTAATAACCTCATTTCGTTTGTAGGTTAAATAAATACTCACGCATAGTTATATAGATGAGTCTGACACAAACATGACTCTATTTTTATGTAATGTAAGTGTCTACTTATGTTCTGTTGAGTTTCATTCTCTAATAACCGAATAAATGTTATGATATTTGGAAAATGATATTTTTCTGGCCTACTGGCATTGTTATCAGGATAAGCGAAGGTTTTTAATCACCCGGGCTGACATATACTAAATTCTTGCCCTGTATTGGTTGGCTAGGTGTGGCTAGGACATGTCAGTTTCTTTTTACTGCAGGTGTTTCATCAGCTTATACCACTTGTTTATAGCAGCACTTTCAAATTTTCTGTGTTGGGATCGCTAGTAGCTATTTTAACAATAGTTACATTTTCGAACTAATTGCTTAAGCTTTCATTTTTTTCATTTTTAGGGTTCCGTACCTCAAAAGGAAAAAACGGAACCCTTATAGAATCACTTTGTTGTCCGTCTGTCCGTCCGTCCGTCCGTCTGTCAAGACCCTTTTTCTCAGAAACGCGTGGAGGTATGAAGCTGAAATTTATATCAATTACTCAAGTCTACTGTCCCTTGAAGCTGTGAAAAAATCAAACTTCTAAGCCAACGCAATCAAAAGATACAGCCGTTTATGCCGCAAATTTTCGACACTTGCAAGGGAATCAAAACCTACAGGGTGCTTCCCGTGAACTCAGAATCTTGAAATTTGGTACGAAGCAACGTCTTATAGCATAGATAGAGGAAAAATTACGAAAACCATAATTTTTTAGGTACATCACATAATATATATATTTTTAATAATTTTAAACTTACTACCCATTTCCTCATAAACGCGTAGAGGTATTAAATTGAAATTCATACCAAATACTCAGGTCTATAATACCTTTAAGCTGTAACAAAATCAAACTTCTATGTCAACGCAATCAAAAGAAACAGGAATTTAAGCTGCATATTTTGAAACTCGCAAGTACTCGCAAGGGAATCAAAACCTAAAGGGTACTTCCAGTCGACCTAGAATCTTGAAATTTGGCATGAAGCAACGTTTTATAGCACACATAAAGGAAAAATTCCGAAAACCTTAAATGTTTAGTTACATTACAAAATGTATATTTATTTTTTAATAAATATAAACTTAATACTTTTTTCCTCATGAACGCGTAGAGTTTGTAAACCTTGCAGGTTTGTACCGGCCGGTCTTTTTTTTAATTTCCATAAGTTTAGCAGTATTCTTGTTTACGTAATTTTTAATAGTTGGAGCAAACTATCATTTCCCTTTACCTGATTAGAAACCACGGTAAAGGCTGCCTACTTGCTCGATTGATAGAGATTTTGCCTACTGGCTCGGCTGGTAGAGTTTTTTTTTAATAAATTTAATTATTCTTATTAATATAAAAATCATCGTTATCTGGCTTAGAAATTACAAGCTCTGCTTATTTTATGGTCAAAAGGCGGTGTTTAAAGCAAGTCCAAAGATTTTAATATAATGTTGATACGATGCTATAATACGACACAAATAAATCTGACCAACTGTTGCTGGATCGAGTGTGGATATCGACAAAGTCCTCGCGGGCTAAGATGCTTGTAACGTAAAAATATTGTGCGTAAGCAAAACCTCGGCTTGAATATTAACGCGACGCGCATGTTAGAGACGCTGCATGCGTGGTCCTAAAGTTGAAGAGCGGGATCAGTTGGACCACGAGTCCGTCTGTATGCTATCGCCTCATCTTTTGAAAGTAAAGACCACTCGCGGCAATAATCAGAAAGAACCAAAAAGCCCTCAACCGCAAATTTAAACAGCCAGCGAACTAAGACAAGTCGAACTCGTCGCGGAAACTCAACTAGAAAAACAAACGGAAACGGAACTGGGAACAAATTACATACTGATCCGGCCTGAACTGGTTTGTTCCGATGCAATCTCATCTAGAGAACCAGAATAGTGCGTGTGGTTATTTACCATCATCATATTTTCTGTTAAGGAAATGGACAGACATAGAGGGTGTCAAATTAAGTACGCAAGCGGCTTTTCATGGGCGAGTACAACTTGCTCTTGGCCGTTTTCAAATAAATGGTATTGGACATTATTCCATACAGCGCTTGTTAAGCAAAGCTTGTACTAAGGGCGGATTTTTTTTCTTAATACCCAGACCAATACAAACAGATATGTTCATGCACTCACATATGTATACTGTACGGGAATGGAACTCGCAACTTTTGTTGTAGTAGTCAACTTTCTAAATTACTTAATTGGTCGTCAAACATCTGAGACATCTTAAAACATGGGTTTCTAATCCCAAACATTATGCTCGTAAGTAGTCCAGGATTAATAAACGTCGTCAATTGACTCAATTCTAACCCTTCAAACAGCTATCACCCTTCCTTCCAGAACAAGAAACAGCCTGAACTCAAACTAGTAAATAACATTGAATCAGTCTAAAGCGGTCGACGAGCATTATTTGTTCGGATGCAATCTCTACCGTATATGATTAAAATAGTGCATAGGACACGGCCCTGTGGGAAATCATCTGGCGGACGCACTGCATAATTAGTAGCAAAGGCGTTCTGATAGGGGGCGTATTCTGATAGCGCACTGATTTAGATCGTCTGCGATAATCTTTTAAATCGTCTTCGATAAACATATTCTAGGTACGATAATCTTCTAGTCTTCGATAATCTTTTAAATCGTTCACGATCACATAAAACGCAGAGCAGGATCAGCCCTGTATAACGTTTGTAATTGCACAAAAAATTTACAATCCTTCACTAATAGTGGTGGTGGTATTAAACCCTATTAAAGTTAGATACAAAACCCTTAAAAACACTGCTAATGTTACAAAGCTGAAGAGTTTGTTTGATTGTACTTAAAAATATTACTTTTGGGGGCTTTCGTTGCTTACGCTGCGTAAAACTTACTAACTTTAACAGTAAAAAATTGCGAATTTAGGGCCGGCGCCCACTTTCGGCATCGGCACGCTTCAGGATTTTAAGGTGGCAAATAGCAATATACTCTAACATTATAGCAATAAAGTAGAAATTTCCGCGATGTGTTCTCGTAAAAACAAAATGCATTTGTTCTGTTTCTGTTTCGGCATTTTCTACTTTATTGCCATTATGTTAGAGTATATTACTATTTGCCACCTTAAAAGCCTGAAGCGTGCCGATGCCGATAGTGGGCGCCGGCCCTTATACGGATCATCTTTCTGTTAAAATATTAGTATAATAATTATATTATATTATTATACTAGGTAGTAATTTTATGATAGGTATACCATGCGGAGTGGATCCTGTACAGAAGTTATTTTATTTTTCCTATCGGCGACTGCATCGTCGCTTTCAATTGGGTGCGAAGTATGGTAATATGGTAATCGCAGCACAATGCAGGCAAATTATTGCAAATTATTTACCAAATATTAGAATATCTTAAGAATACTCCCCACAGTCTCGCCGGCGGCCACTCGAGTGCAGAAGCGTTTGTACAAATATCTACCGTGGACATTCCGCACAAATAAGTTCTAGCAAAGGATAAAATAAAACAGCGACTTTACATATTCCACTCCTTCAATTATATCGCAGCAAGTATGGCTGCCACTTTGTGGAATTTCGAAATTAATTTTGCATTTTAAGTGCGGTTTTCTGTGAGAAGGTACGTAGGTATCAGCTAGCGAGTCCTCTAATGAGAGCTTAAATGAACGTAATACTCCTACTTGAAAAGAAAATGCCTTGTTAAAGTATATTTATACTTTGACGAGAAAATATAAACAGTCACTTGCTTAAATGACGATTCCTTGAAATTATTAGGATGGTTTCTTGGTTTAAAGTCGAACATTTTAATGATATTCCTTATTTCAATGAACCATAACATGTACTTATGTATCTAAGAGTATTCGTTTTAGAGGTGAAAACTTCAATTATGCCAACTAATTAAGTGTTAAGAGTATATTCGATATTTTGGTTATAACCATACAGTTATAATCATCATCTGCCTGTCGTAGTCCACTGCTGAACAAAGACTGAGGCTAAGGTCACCACAATCCGCGATTATAAGTTTTTGGCAAGTCTAAAACCGCCGCTGTCTTCAGGTCTATAATTATAACAATACTATCTCCTCAGGAATAACTGTTTTTTTGCTGACTCTTTTCAGGAGAAGCGACCACCGTCTAAGCTGAAATGACGGGCTACACCACCGCATTTACGCACACCAGCCAATTTCAAATATGTACGCAATACACAGTTCAGTTGCCGGTAAGCGTTCGACGTTTGAGCCTAACCGTCAACTGAACAACCAATCATAATTGCATGTTTATGTGTATTGCATACATATTCGAAATTTCCTTGTGTACGTAGATGAGGTGGAGGGCCGGACATTTCAGCTTAGACGATCTCTAATGATATGTTTATTATTGCGTTACTGAATATTTTGACTACTTGAAAGTACATTGTATCCTCGTGGAATGGTCTTCTTAGTTGAATATTTATTGTGATTGGGCATCTGTAAAAAAATAGCGCAAACTTATGAAAGCAATCTGTTATAAAACGACGACAAGTGTCTAAGGCTCTAACAGTACGTTGCATTGTGGCGGTTTTCTCGATGTATCGACATTCGACTTGCGGTTGACTGGTAGAGTATGCCTCTTGGCATTAAGTCCGCCAATTGTACTTTTTTTTTGGAATTTTGTGGAATAAATAAATAAATAAATTGCGGGGGACGTCGCAACGCACTAATGGGGCATGTCATTAAAATTTCATATAAAAAACGACGCAACGTCGCCACAACGGTAATGTAGCCTCACCCTTGTCACGTGGTCTGCCAGGTATTTCGTGGCAAACTCGACGAGTTATGATAAAATCTGCTTCACCGAAGTTTTGTGACACAGGTGCTTGCTAAGCATCGAAACCAATATACTTACGATACGTACCTATACTTACAAAGATTTTGTGTATTACTAAAAATGTCATTTAAAATATTATTTACTTCTAAGTTTCATGATAACATTATACTAGGCTCTTGGCCCAATAGGAAGGTTTTGTCCTTAAACAATTCAGCCAGAAGACGATGTGCCCCACTATCTGTCAAACAAAAACAAAAGTGTGACTTTATTATATAGCAACTTATTTATAGCAACTTTTTTCTCGACGTCTACTATTGGTGGGTAAATGGTGGAGGGGGGGGACATCGGGAATAAACGCTTTACTTTAATCACAATTTATGTTCGATCAAAATATCATTGGTCATCACTCCACTTAGGCGCCGTCCAGCCCCAAATTAAGCAAAACTTATACTGTGGGATACTAGACAAGAGTTAAAAATACTTAAATTCCTTGTTGATGCACACAAATGTGCGTGAATCAAAGCCGCGACCGCTAGTGTAGTTGCCAACTTCTTAGCCACAATACCAAATAAGTCGTCAATATAGTATTCAGTTTATTTTACTCAAGAGAATTTATTCATTACGTCCAAATTGAAGCATAAAATATCTCGTTTATTTACTAGATATCCTCTTTCTTGTAAATTGTCGAGAAGATTCAATTTGCCCCCATAAATTTAGATCGTAATCACCAGTGACGTTTTACAAGCAGATTAAGTGACCCCTGATTTGGTTATAAATAAATCATAAGCGTTTGACAATAATTATGGCATTGATATAGGACAAAATATTCCCTAAAGACGACCAAGTGCTCCAAACCCTTATAAATGCACTGGGGTAATAAATAATTACGTTCCTGGCATTTGGGAAGGGATCGGAAAATATAATTTTACTAAAATTTGGGTACGCTTGTCGTCAATTAAAGCGTTTTAACTTCGTTATTTACGTAACAGTTGATAAATACGCACTTCAGTAAACATGGATGGCTTGAATAAATTTTACCATTTATTGAACTCGTAATAAGTAGGTAGAGATAACTATTTTATGCTTCAGCTAAAGACAAATTATAAAAATTATAAATTATGAGAAAAAATTGCGAAATAATATAAAGATTTGAAATCATTAAAAGGAAATTAAAAATCTAATAAGGATTACCTTATTTAGATGACACCGAGTGAGTAATTCTCCAAAAAAATTATTTTGGCATTTTGTCCCTGGCTTTTTTTTCAAATCATTTCTGGTCCTAAACCATAAGGGCAAAGTCACAATCACATAGTAGGTATTGCATTAAAGTATACAAAATATAGCGCTATTTTTGTACTAAAAAAAACCCCGTATTTTAATAAGTCACTCCCAGCTGCTTTATCTCCAAGACTCATCGAGGGTCGCGCGATCCCTCCAAAATACTTTTTAATATTTTGCCAAACTTCTCCAAATAGATAAACTTGAAGTTTGTATGTTTTTTCTGTAACAACGAAACTAATCTCGTCGCGGTTCGTATCGAAGTTTCAGACCGTACCTGTTTACGTTACCTTTCACCCTCCATTGGAGAGCAAACGAACTTTTGGCCACGTTGCGATGGTTGGTTACTTTATATTAACTCCTTCCAGAAAGTGCTGATATTTGTTCCTGGCTAATTCAGAAAATTTACTAACATTACCATTGTTAGGAAATGCACTATGTGCTTTGATGTTAATAGTGTAATTTTTGATGATTGGTTGCATTAAAAACTGACTGTAGTAATGAAGAATATGGTAGTAACCATCAGTTGAGTGGATCATGCACAAAATTCAAGATTTGATTGGCACAGCCCTCCAGCCTACTCTAATAGTCCGTCACCACACACAACTCAATCATCCCGTAGTTACGTACCCCAAATATAATCATGGACGAGTTATTATCGGGCTCCCAGCTAATAAATAACCAAATAAACTGACAAACATTAATATTCATGACAATATTACCGCTGTTCGTGACTGCGCTGGGACGGATTGGGCTAGGGATTCTGCAGGGGCCCGTGTTGGGGCTGGTTCTTTATTATCTTACGAGGAGCCTTTTGGGGATACTGGATGCACTGAGAATTATCATAATTAGTGTTTAGGTTTATGGTTTTGATGTTCTTTGTTTTGTTTAACATTCACGTTTCTTAATTTCAATTGATTGAAGAGACTCAATGGTTTACTGGTAGTGACCTTGTTTCTAACATTCTACGACCCTGGTTGTCAATAGAACCGCCTGCCTCGACAAATATTAATCACATTATCTTGTGTATTTATTTAATGTCTGGTTGTTAATGATTAAATATGTTGATTGTTTATATTGTCACTTTAACAATCACTCAAAGTACGATCACAAGGTCGGCTAATGTTATTGAACTTGGGGGAAACCGTAAAATATTGATTAATTTCTTTTTTTTTATTTTGACATTATTCAATTGATTAGGAAGATCAACGCCCAAGCACTCATTTCTCAGCTTAACATCTAAATCAAATGAAGGCATCATAGACCTGTTACAAGTACCTGTGTATTTTCAAAATTGGCATCTAAATAAAAATTAAAAGTACACTAAAAGATTTACGTAGATACTGCCATAGCGTTTTATTGAAAAGCCAATTTTCGGTGAGTAGAGCTGTATCAAATTAATGATGAGGTTCAATTTGTCGGGGTAGACCTCCGATGGATTACTTGCTGGCTGATGATGTTAAATGACGAAGTAGCGCTAGAAATGAAGAAAATAAACAGCGATTTCACTTTGCTGTGAAAGATACGACGATCACCTGTATTAAAAAGGTAAGGGTATGAAAATATCCTCAAAAACATCTTCGTTATAAGTATCGATGTTTAGAAAGCTTATGGTAATCCCTAGCTAATTGGCGCTTAGCATTTAATGATTTATAAATTCTCTTCGAAGGGTAAGAGAACCAGGAAAAAGGGTACTAATTACTCTGTTTTCATAGAAATGTTTTTATATTGTAGAGCTTAAATGGAAAAAAAAACAGGTTATTTTTTCACTTATCAGAAATACAAACGCCTGAACTCAAAGTTTCATGATTGCTCTTGAAAGTCAGCTTAAATTATATCTTCTATATAAAGAAAAAAACTACCTATGACCGTGCCAACAACTATGTTTAAGCCAGCAAAGAAGTCTGGTATTGCAATGCCAAACCAACTGCGAAACTTTAGTCGCAAATTGACTCCACGTATTCGCTTAAGGTGCAGTTTCTTTCACCCGAGCTCAGCGCTTGTGTTTTGGTGGAAGTGATGAGTCAGAGCGAGTGTTTGGTATTTAGCTTGGTCTACCTACCAAGTCGCCAAAATGATAATCCATTATTTAAAAAAACGTATTTCCTTCTGAAATGCAAGCAACGCATCTTATGACAGTAAATATTGAATGAAATATTAAATGGTGAATTTGTAACATTATGCCTACCATCTAAAGTAATATACTGTTATCCTTGTACTTTCTGTTACAAATTTATAGTGAATAAATGAATATGAATATGAATAAAGAAAATAAAAAGACTATAAATAATATTTTGTTAAAACTACAATAAAATTAAAAGTCGTCAAGTCTTGTCAACAAACAACAAACTAAAAAAAAAATATTGCAACTTTGTGCATTAGTTCTGAACTTTTACCCGGAGGTAAATACATTTTGGCAATTAGTTTTAATTTATGAAGATTTATTTAAAATGACGTTAATTATATCATTTTTGTATGTAATTTTAGACGATCTCTACTATACATTCATGTATTTTGACATGTTGTAAAGCACCTGTAATTGTATATTGATTAATGAATGATCTAATCTAATTTATAAAATGAAGGTATACCCGCTGCCGCTCCTCCCTCACAACCACGCATTAGGTCGTATTAAGAAATACGAAAACTAAGCAGAATGGCATTCTAAGGACTCCTGCATCGCAACTTTGTTTTGCATGAGTTTCTCGCTGTTCGTCGATTTAAGATTTTCGCCCGACGTGAAAGGATTAAATGTTTATCTTGTTTGTTAAAGTTGCACAATGGGATCGGGCAGAAAAACTTCTGCGCTAATACATGCTAGTTTAGTGCAACATTGTCCTTTCTACGTGTCATTGGGGGCAACAAAGATTTAGTTTGGGAGTTTGTCTTTTCAGTTCACTTTCAGATTACTTAAGGTATAAGTTTTTGCTTTGTTTACATTGGCTGGTGCCCAAATTATTTATACTTTTGACGTGATAACGTCTTTAAAATCGTTTTAGTCGGGTGACATGTTCAGAAACTTGTGTCACACCAAAACCTCACGAGCGCGATCGCAGGTATAACGAGAGAGAGACGGACCAATCTCCCGTCTCATCTCGAGCGCTGCCAGTCATTCCGTGTAATGCCGTTATCACGTAAACATCTCGATCGTAAACCTACTTTACAAACAACCAATTTTTTTATTATTATTCTACATCTTTTCAGGCAAACCAATTGTGCTATGTTACCAAAAACAAATAAAGCATTGATGGACATACGGAGCTTTATGTTAAAAAATATGGTTGTAATAATTTTAAAAGTGTGTTTTGGCAACTGCCAGTGCAATTGAGATTATACTTTGTTACATGCTCAGAACCGGGGGCTGTGACGCATTTTGGGAGAGGCTTATGTCAAGCAGTGGAGGCTGATGATGATGACATACTGAAAGGGTTCAAGTGTGCAGTGTTTAAGCATGACAATGCTTAAAAGAGAAGATACAGCTTATGAATTGTATTTCTATTGAATCAAAGTATAATTACCGTGTAAGTACCCGAGACATTAGAAAAAAAACGCGTATTGTGTATCGAGACTGCTGCACCACCGTCACTGTTATGTGATTTAAAAGAAAAATTAGAATCTGTGTCACCTAAAACATGTAATTCAGTAAGATACCCTTAAAATGACGATCATTGCCAATCCAATAGTTATTTTTGAAAAGTATAAAACAAAGATACGTAAATAAAAACAAATGCAATATAAACAATCAGAGGATTATTTATGTTAAGCTAAAAATATCACGAAACTACAACCTCCAAATTACCCGGTACAATTTAAAGAATTCTCACTCGCCAACTTCAGGCATACCTTCACTCTTACACCGGCTCGCAATTTTCATAAACGTACTAATATTTTACAAAGACCACGGCTGGGACACTGGGGCGTTTAGTGTTTTATATGCCAAATGGATTTATGTTATTACCCCCCATATTTCTGCAAACTGAAGCCGCTGAGAGGTCACGAATTTTGCTAATCAGGCGTCCCTCTTGCCTGTATGCAGGCGTCCCTCTCCCTCTCATCTGGCTGCTTTAAAGCGATGAATATTAGGAAGGGGGTTATTCGAGACACGTACAGGGAGCGCAGCGTACGGACTCTCATGAACTCTGATCCCCAACAAGAGATATAACGTTAACAATGAAAAAAGCGGTCAAGTGTGGGTCGAATTTGTGTAACATTAAACCGTATCATACAAGTGTGAATAAATTTTGCGATTTGATGGAACTGAACGGTATTCAAAACCAGATTATACTACCATAAGTAGTATAACTAGGTTAATAAGCTTGCGTGATTGATTATGACTGCCTCTAGCGGCGAAGGCTCATGAGTGCATTGCGTCGATTCGTTGAGACATTCTGCGCATAACATTACTTTACAGAATCTGATGTCTTTAAACGACACTATGAAATAGGCAGTAAAACCGGTGGTGTTTTTGTTTCTCTAAACCAAATGGTTCAATTTCTTGACGGAGTAAGTTTCTTTTCCATGTGACAGTTGTGACAACACACAAAGATATTCAGTACCCCGACTTGCAAGACTAATTATAGAATAAATAGTTTTATCATCAGATCTTGCAACAAACATAACAGTAGCTATAATCGCATAGACATATTTCACGAAAAAAACAGCCACACCATGTGAGACCTGGTGTGGTTGGGCAGTAAAATGTATGTTTGAAATCTGTAGTTGGATTCTTTTCTTAGTTTCTTTTGTACCCTTAGGCTTTTGATTTTGCTTCTTTTTAACAACTTAAAATGTAATAATTAGCAATGGAAGCTTTAAATGCTAATGTATTGTCTCATTTTTATTAAACCTATGTATTGATTAAGGCTGTTTGTTTCCCCAATAAAGAAAATAAAAATTAAAGAAAACAACGTCAACGTTTGCCGTTCCAAAACCCACGGCCGGGAATAGGATGGTTTACCTCACCGATTTAAATATTGTGATGTATTTTGAGGGCATTTCCTTGGGACTGCTCCCTAGGCAGTCAGTCTCAGCGGACGCTGCTAGATGTCAGAAGCCTAGACAGAGGCTTGATATCATCTGGCAGTTAAGTTTACTGTGCACCGCTCTAATAATCCACACTGAACCCGCATGTTGAAGTATGGTTCGCGCCATTGCACCTCTTAGTTGTCCACCTCGTGTAATATACTAACATTTATGGATTTTTGAAATTATCTGAAATAAATGAATTATTATTATTATTAGTTAAGGGGAAGCCAATGCCCAGCTAAGGGCCGTATAAAGGCAGTTATTTGTTTGTAGTTTACATTGAAGTAGTTTCACTACTAATTGAAAGATAAATAGTGAATAGCGTTTTAGTATCCTCATACGGATCGCCAAAAATGTCCCCCGCCCGCGAAGGTGGGTCGCGATGACAACTTCTCCCGAAGTTAGTAATCAGTTGTAACGAATTTACGCTTCGTGCGTGAGCGGTGAGTTCGTACGGATGGGAATTAGCGGGTTCATAACTTGTCTGGTTTCAGTAAGTGTTGGTCGTCATCGATTTCGGATACAGCTGCTAAGGTGATGTTAGGAGGCAATATCCTTCCCGAGAAGGAGATATGATGAAATCCGTTGTATCATTTTTTGCTGGGCATGCGGCCACAGAAGCGGACTACTGAGACTAACCTACTACCAGAGATCTAAGTGACTAAAGTGGCCCCTAAGGTTGACTTCTCTAAAGGAGTGTATTTGCACAGTATAAACAAAACAGTAGGTTATCTATGGCCGCCCGCTGAGTTATTAGCCTAGCGTGCACACAGACACGCGGCACAGCCCGTCCGCGTCCGTACTGCCACCACCTTATTCCCCCGTATTTTATGCTAGCGTGTGCGTGAAATCGCGTGCCGACACGGTGCCCGACGCGCACGCACACATTCAAACCGAGAGCGGCACGTTTCTATGTAGATATTTTACTGTTCTCTGTGTACTGTGGTATTTGTTATGACTTGTTGTCTCTCAATGGAGGTGCCCGAAATTTTTGCTTTTCACGTTTATACAAATATCTGGCCCCATATCAACCGACCTTAAGGGGTGTCAGACATGCTTAGATATTATTATTTCAAATGGAATTCTTTTTTTATTTCTGATCTGTTTGATCCCACTGTCGCCAAGTGGTAAGCGATGACGAGACCTAATATTTTTATCTAAATAAACAACCCCAAAATCAAAATGTTGACTAGTTCAGAAATGTACAATTTTATAGTCAGTAAAGTGTCCCCAGGGTATTCCATCCTGCAAGGTAAACAGAGTCAGGGTCAGAACCCTGGACCCATTTAGGGTCATGTAGAACAAACGTCTGCTGATGGCTCGTAAAGTCGGAGGCGGGTGTCACATAAAATCTGAATAAGTAAATGATCGAGACAGGGGTTCAGTGATTGATTCCCATCGGGGACGTGCAAGACAAGAGCTTCTTGCGAAGATTGTTAGTGTAAAAATAGATAACTGTACTGAGTTGCACGTAAATAAATAAATAAAATGAAATAAATGTCACTGGACATTATCCCACACATCACTGTCTAGCCCCAAATTAAGCAATAAAATTGCATATACGAGTTAATATCATAGAAAATTATTCCATTCAACACCTCAACCTTAAGTTACAGATAAATCACCTACAAAGATAGACATGTGTTTTTGCTGTACCTAGTAGTCAATTTCTTAGCCATTCAATGGAATTGGTTTTTACAAAGAAAGTTTATATCAACAAGCTGATCAAATCGAACCAAACCGAACCAAACCGGTGTTAGAATCACATTACTTATTACTTTTATTAATTTTTATGTTGTGACTTGTCATAAGTGCTTTTTAATAAGTTTACATGAATAAAGATAATTTTTACTTTTACTTTTAAAATTGATATATACCTACCATTAAATTCACCAACGCCACTCACATTAAAGCGGCCTTCCCAAATATACCTATATTCTTAAGCGATATTATAACATATCAAAGTCATTTTCCTAATAAATCTTCATTACTAGCCTGACAAACAGTTCTCCAGCAATCCGCATTGAGCACACTTATAACCTGCGATGCTATAGCAAAATAAGACAGCATGAAACATTTCGAAACTTATGCGAAAGTTGCAATAGACTGTAAGAACTAACACAAAGGATAAGTTATAAAAATTCAAATAAAATCAAAAATATCTAACATTTTGACAAAACAATATAAGACCGATATCAAAACTCTTGGTTTCAGATTCAAACCGAAACTTGAAATCATTTCAAATATTATTGAAGTAATAGAAAGAACGTATAAATTTCTATACTCTTATCTCTTGAACCAATATATCCCAGCGGTACTATTTATGAGACGGACGAGTTACGATGTTTACGACAAAGGAGGTATTTGCAGTTTATAAGACAAAATGCTGAGAGAATCTGAATCGTCGACCTTTGACTTTGGGTAGGATTTGCATTGGGATGGAGACAGTGACCGACTTAGTGATTTGGTTTTACATGTTGATTGGCTGATGAATGTTTTTATATTTTGCCTAATTGGTGTATCCATATTAACATACTTGATGGTGCAGATAATCAAATGCATTACAGAGTGTTTCATTGACAAATTCAGACTAAAACCAAACTACAAAGTAAGGTACTTCAAACAATCAGTGCCATAGTGGTGTGTGTGTTATTCACATTTTAAACTAATAGACCTGGCAAAGTAGCAAATACAGAATTACAATCCGATACCACTGTTTGTGTTTGTTTCAACGATACATAACATCTTATTCGCTCGCGACTATATCCTAAATGAGGTAATCAGAAGCGCACTCACTACTTCCGTCATGCTTAACGCTAGAATGGAAAGCTTATTCACCATTTCCACCTTAAAAAGTTACGTCTTGAGCTTTAATTCTCCATAAAGCATAAAGATTCACGAAGTCACCAGAAAAATAAACAAGAAAGGTGACCATTAAACGCCTAGTACGTACACCATCGTAAAGGCAAACAAAATTTTCATTACACCCGTGAAACTGGGTAATGATCGGACGCCCGTTAAATGGCATTATCTAGAAACTCGAAGAACATAATCTGACTCTCTGAATGCATAAAGAACTATAAACGTCAGATATCATCTAATTGAACTCCAAGTAATGGTGGAAGGGCATTAAAATGCCTAAGGTAACGATCGGAAGGAAGTCTCCTTTCTAGTGTAAAATATTTAAATTTAGCGGGCAATGGAGGTCGGAATGTTAAGGGCAGGAGTGAGGGCAAGATTTGGAGGGAGTTGGTCTGATTAATTAAACTGGGCGTTGTGAAGTGTTTTTGAGACGTTTCCGCTGGATTTTTGGTTAGATGAGGTTTGCTAACAAATAGTGTCTGGGAGTGGAATTGGTCGCTCTGTTTATCTACACAACATCGATTTGATTCTGTTCAGGAAAGTTAATTCGGGAGAAGTGATTTATTTAACGCACGTAACCGCTTCGGATGTTTACAAACGATTATAGGGTATTTAGATGCGTATACTTTGGTTAAGGGAGATTCTTGAAATATGCTTGAAGATGGTTTGAGAAGGGAACTGAGAGAAAGGGACACCAATTACCTGAAACAGATAAACCTTGCTTGCTTACTTGTGACCAATCTGGCTACCACAACTAGTCCGGCGTACATAGGAAGACCTGACATTGGACTCATGAGGTGATAATGTATATTTGACTCAGTCCACTGCAGAGCACGGGCCTCCTTTCCCTTACAGGCAAAGTCGCTCAGTCCTTTAGATGTGATAAATTTTCATGAAATGAAGTAAACTTATGTAGATGATTTATAGAAACCCAAAAAGTTCGAATACTGCATATAATGTGTTATAATATGATGGTGATGATGATTATGATGGTGTGTTTGTACGACTCAGAGTAGTTTTTGCTTTGGATCAATTCTCACTACCAATAAAGCGCAATGTTTTGCGCTTTAAGCAGAAACTACAAACAGTCCGCGTAGTACAGAACGTAGATGTATGCTACGAAACTCAATTAAAAGATGACGAAAAACAATTGAATTGAAATGGAACTGGTTTGATCACGTTCGTTGCATGTTGAGTGAATTCTTGACTAACTGTACATCGAGAACATGTCGCCTTTTAGAATGGTCAAATAAATCGGAAATCTAACGCCCAACTTCAGTTTACGTAATTCTATTGAGACCAAAGTAAAAACGGCATTAGTACTCGTTTATTTGGAAGTGTAGCTTGTGGCGAGCAAGACGGCAATAGTAAGTAGACTGGACTTTCATCTTAACCCTTAAATAGAACCAGAACCTATGTTTATTTATATTGTACTAAAGTAACATACTAATGCTCTGTTGAACAATATTATTAAGAACCGTGAAAGACAAAGCTAAAAATACTATCGACTGACCTATGTGCATAAAACAAAATTCACCAGATTGATGGAAAAATGCAGTTTAACATAATTATAAACATATAAGAAAAAAAAAATACAGGAGTAGGTATACCATTATCATATCCATTGATAAACTTTGTACGAGTAAGTGCAAGGTGAAATTACTACACATAAAAAGAAGACAGTTCACGTAACAAAATAAATTATGATTATCTACCGAACTGAACTCATTCTATTACGTACTTACTTCAAATCACTTGCCAAATTCCCATTTGTAATATAAAACATCCAAGATTGTACCAATATCTATTTTCACAAAACTGCTGAGCAAATATTGGTGACTTGAAAATAACACAAATTGTTCGAAAACTGTAGAGGCGCCTTAGGAATTTCATATTGCAAACAAATTTTCAGCGTAATGAATTCCGAACTCTCTCGGGGCGAGCTCAAGTACGGACACTGCGCCTAAACGCTCCTTTCAAATTTTCTCTTGAATACTAGCGGCTGCCCGCGACTTCGTCCGCGTGGACTTAAAATGAACGGATTCGTCAAATTGTCTGACGTTGACTGACAGATGTTAGCGCGATATCTCAATTCGGAACGCACCCATAGTTACGCTAATGACAGCAGCCGTCTGTCATGCCATACCACGTGATTCCGCGTACATTTTTATATTTACTTGATATTTTCAACAATTTACACAATATCTTTATAAATTGTAGCCTATGTGTTATTCAGATGTATAAGCAACATTATTGTAAAGTTTCATTAAAATCCATTCAGTAGTTTTTACGTGAAAGAGCAACACAGCACATCCATACATACAAACTTTCGCCTTTATAATATTAGTAGGATTTCTCAGCCAAATTTTAAATTATGAGACATTTGGTGACTTCAGATTATACTGTTTAGTTTTAGTACACACGTCATGTTTAAAATACATTTTAAAAAGCGGCCTATAGTATGTTTGCGTTAAGAATGCAGTCATTTTGTAATTTAATTCCGTTACACACAGAAAAACTTTGGGACAAAACCGTTGCGTTTAAAAGAATGCGTTCATGTGGGCACTGTGAACTTGACTTTCTAATTAGGAACGATTTTATTGGTTAGGGGGCGTGGTCGAAGGACAAGAATGAAATCACTGCATTCTTGACGCGAACGGACTAAAGTGCGATTATAGTCTCTTCTTATAGAGTCTTCGTAGTTTTAATATATATTTTTTGTTTTAATATGCCCCTGGTGCACATGTCCATAGGCTGCGGTAACCGCTGACTATCAGGCGGTCCGCATGCTTGTTTGCCACCGTCGTAGTATAAAAAATATCGTTCAAACCAATTTTGCCTATCTATAAAGAAATAGTTTATTGAAACCTCAACCTCTTTTCTGAAGACCTATCCATAAACACTACACATTTGTATGGGTTTGTTGAATGTTTTTTTAAGTTTCATTTCTAGCAATGGAAGACCGTTTCAACAGAACAGCGTTTATTGTTTTGAAAAAAGTGGCTGTGAAATACAGACAGACAGATAGGTCAGACATGAAGAATCTTTTTTAAACGGAACCCTAAAATGTGAGAATTTGAGAGAGCCTAGTGGTCCACTGGTTAAGCACTGAGGCTCGGCACCTGCCTGGATGGATTTCAAATTCCGACCTAGTCTCTGGTAACAGAGCCGATGAAAACTTAGGTTGCTTTTAGGTTGCAAACGCGACAGTAAGCTTGCTAGGTTCATAAAGGCTCGGGGAAATGTAGGCTTCCGAATGTTTCACTTTAATAGCCTTAGTCAGTATGCCTCTAGGCGTATGGTTTTGTAAACGCATCTTTGAACATCTGATCTCCATAATAAAAATTTACTACTGTTCGTTACGGCTAGACCGATTTGGATAAATTAAGTTTTTAAAAAATTGTGAAGGTCCAGAAAAGGTTTAAAAGATGCGAAAGGTCAATAATATTTGATAAAACGACGTGTGCCGGGACAGCTTGTTATAAATATAAATAAGTATGATCTAATACATTAATAAAATTTTTACTTACTCCTGTCAAAAACATACCAGTCATTTCCTCCGTATTACAAAACTTATGCTCAAAAAATGTTATTGCCTAAGCCCCAACAGAAAAGGCTTATTATTTGTCACAGGAAATACCCTCTATTTGCCCTATAGGTACACATCCGGGTAGTCCCCTCGATTTGCAGGGTTACCCTTTGATATTGTGAATATCGATGGGCCTGTAGTAAATAACGCTTATATTTAATATTTACCCTGTTGTCCGTGCATATTTTGTTTGTAGAACGTTTCAGTAGAGTAACGAAATTGCAATACGAAAATACTATCGGAATGCAAATACATTTGTGGGAAACATTGAAAATGATTGTGGATTTAAGGTTGAGTATGAGCATTGTGATATTGAGTTTTGGGTTACTTTGGAATGAAACATTAAATACATACATAAACTACCTATATACGTCCTACTGCTGGGCACAGGCCTCACCTTAACTATGAGGTTGAACGAGCCATACTTCAACACGCGGGCTCAGTGCGGATTGTTGTTGTGAGCAACCTTAGGGTCAGATGTTATCAAGCCGCTCTAACGCCTCTGACTAGGTTTAACGACTGATATCTAGACGTAAACCGGGACCATCTGCTTAACGTGCCTTCCGGAGCATGAAGATGCCCAAAAAATACATCACTCAATTTCCCATTCCATTTGCGACCTGGCGTATGTTGCTTTACAACAGCGATCGTCGCCGCTAACTGTTACAACTCTGCCACGGGCACCTGAAAATTAAAATTTTAATAATTTTTTTAAAAAAATATATCATATTTTAAGTTTGACGACCGGTTTCGTGGAGTCTGTGTGCTACCTATGTTTACAAAAATAAATAATTCATGTATGTTTAACCGTTTTTCAGATCTCGTAGAATGTAAGCTGCTTAGATTGAGACTAGGTGGCGCTGTGTGGATTTCTTCATGCAATATCTATACTTATAATAAATCTGTAGAGAGGCCAATTCTGTAGATGAAATATATTTAAAAAATAACTATCAAGGGGTGATTAGGGATCGCTACTGATGCCAAAAATGCAATCAGTAAAATTTTTGTCTGTCTGTCTGTCTGTCCGCTGTATGTTCGTTATAGAAACAAAAACTATTCGACGGATTTTAACGAAATTTGGCACAATTATTCTTCACACTCTTTTGCAGGTTACAGTATAGTTTTCATTACGCTACGGCCATTAGGAGCAGAGCAGTGAAGGGAAATGTTAGGAAAACGGGGGAAGTTAGGTCTGTCAACAACTGCTTATCAAATGTTTGATTTTGTAGACAGACAACCTGATAAGATAGAAACTTTCAACGAATTATATTCTACTTATATTATAAATACGAAAGTTTGTATGTGTGGATGGATGTATGTGCCGTGTTGCTCCTTCACGTCAAAACTAATGGATGTTTTTTAATGAAACTTCACAGTTATACAGCTTATGCATCAGAATAGGACATAGGCTATAATTTATAAAGATATATTTTTTTTAACCTAAGTCCACGCAGACGAAGTCGCGGGCGACCGCTAGTATTCTAATAAATTGTAGCCATCATAAAAGGGCTCTAAATGAATTTTAAACTTACTGCCCAAAAAGATAACATGAATACTTCCTATGAATGCCAAAACCATTCGTCTATGTACAATGTAAGAGTTTAACATCAAATGCAGCGTGAAATATTTCCAGTGGATACAAAAATTTGCACCCGCTGACTAAACGGTTTGATTTATAGGGGATGTGATACCAGGCAAATAAATACCGCATTCCGAATACCTGGCCTGAACCTTCCCTATTCTGATACATTCTGCGAGAATAAATATTAGATACCTGTGGTATTCTTGTATCTACAAAATGATATGTTTGAAATTTTAACTTATTGGATGTACTAGCGACCCGCCCCGGCTTGCAATGGGATGTTATGTTATGTTATCGAGATAAACCTTCCTTTTTAATCTCTCTATCTATTAAAAAAACCGTAACAAAATCTGTTGCGTAGTTTTAAAGATTTAAGCGAACATAGGTATAAAGACGACTTTTTTTTATACTATGTAGTGATGAAGAATAACAAAAAACTACTGTAATCTAGTTACATCAGGCGGGCCCAACTGCTTAAGGGGCTGCTTCCGATGCACGGAGATTTCCAAAAAGAAATCACTAAATTTCCGTGGTCACTGATCTCATTTTTGAACTGACGTGTGTTGCTTTACAACTGTCTGCTGGTCCACTTCCACCACTGACTGGCACTTTTCCCAAACATAAAATGTTTCTTTTTGTTCTCAAGTTTTTGTCAAATTGTGTACAAAGTGACAAATAAAAGGTTAATAGAATAAGTGATTTTTAACGTAAAATACGACCCCTCTACATTATCCGAAGCCCGTCGAAGTCCCTATAAACCACTTTAACTTTGACGGTGACCACTTTACAGGGAGTGCATCCGTTGAATATTTTACAACCCTGAAACCAATGTCTTCGATGTAGGTTCTCAAAGCGCTAATTCTGAAAATTTAAAACAGCGACAGCGGTGAAAAGAATAGAAAAATTGTGGATGAACTGTCATCTACATTATCTACACACATCAAAAAAGTCTAAGCAACACATACCTACAAATTGCATTTTACAATGTGTTTTGTTTTAAACCTTTAGTATCTCAGTGTTATTGAATAAATTGTGAATACACATGTGTGTATTCATAATTCAATGACGACCCGCCGTCCAGACCTGCGCTTTCACAAAATGTTTGTTGATGAGATATTTTTTTCGTGTTTCGGTGATTTTGAGACATAAAAAAGAAAGGTTTTCGTGGAGTTTCGTGTGTTCGAGCCACCTTATAAGCGATAACATCGTTACTTTAAATATTATGTTTAATGTTCATCTATTTAAAAGAATATTTGATTTGTTTGCTCACCAAGCAAATAAATTTATTGTTAAAATGAAATGTGTGTTTTTATTATATAAGTTTTTATTAGTAACAGTAGCAGAAACTTGTGCTTTAGGACTTCCAAGTATTAAAACACATTATTACGAAATCATTCGAAATATTGCGTTTGCTACCAGAATCGACCGAACCTGAACAGTCAAACAAAATTTATACTCTCCGCAACGAGGATTAAAATATTAAAAATGTTGAGGTGCTTCCCCGACCATTTTATTTACGACCAGCGCAATTGTTTGGTTTTTGCAAATGTTTAAACATTTGTGGTGATTTGTTGCTTTCAACAAGGTATTAACAAAAACACTGTTTTACTATTGTATCACTTTGTTATCTATTTGAATTTGAAAAAAATGTTTTTTTTCTCGGTCGATAGAGACTAAGAGGATGAGCGGAAATGGCGGTGGTGTTCTTGAGTTGAGACCTCGTCTCGGCAAACGTAGCAGAAGGCACCCCTTCTGTCATGGTACGATCATCGGAGGTTGCTGGCAATCACTTTATGCGGGAAGCTGAGGGTAATGCTAGGTTCACATTGCTGTGTCGGCAACCTACCTGCCTATATGCGTTCCATCGTGTCTTAGGCTAGGTTTATTTTACTCTGTCAGGATGTGTCGTGCCGCGACAGGACGCTATCGGATTGGGGGATTAGCGCCACACCACAACACACCAAAAACTACTTCAACGGAACCGAAAGCGTTTTGTCGCGACACGACACACCTTGACAGAGTAAAATAAACCTGGCCTAAGACACGATGGAACGCATATAGGCAGGTTTAAGTCCAGCAGGGGACCAACATTATATTATGCTGACGATGGTAGGTAATGATGTTGGGTCAAATTGAGATCGTTATCTAGTGAGTCCTTTGTTGAAGTTGGTCACCCATCAATTCACCTGACCCATGCGTAGCTTAACCTCTTTTATCTTCTCCCACTGTCAGGAATAAGCCAAAGACAACGTGCCAATCAAAACATCAATCGAACTCTACATTTTAAATGTTCTGATATCAATATACTAATATTTACTAACCGTTGTAAAATGTCAATTTCGCAAAGGTGTGTACAGAAGCTATCCCGTCGCCTGTTTTAATCTAAAGTTATGATTTATTTGCAAAAGTATAGTTATTAATGTTATTATAACAGGAAAAGTTAGCGAGGTCCGTCATCCCGGGCGAATACTTTTTCGTGTTTGTGACGGGACCTTCTGTTGTTTGAGGATTGTAATTTGCGTTTACAGACTACTAATAGTATAAAACGCATGTTGTTACAGTTATTTTGCTTAATAAGCATAAGCTTGAATACAATGATAAATATATAGATAAGAGCGTCGACACACAAATCGTGTCAAATTTAGATAATCAGAAGCATCAGCTAGAATCCGGTCTAAAATGTATTCGAAAAAAAAAAAATAGAAAAAAAAAGAAAAATGGAAAATTCTTTTTAAAATAGATCAGTGAAACCGAAAACCAAACCCTGGTCAACATTCCGGCTCACCTCGAAGGAAGTGGTGCCGTCCGCCGTGTACGACAGTGCGAAGCCACCCCACACAGCGTCCTCCTCGGGGTCACTTGTGCAGTGAAAGCACACAGCCTCCTGTCGTTTGCTCCCCGACCGATACCAAGGGGCCTCCTTTAGTCGCCTCTTACGACAGGCTGGGGTGGACCTTGGCTGCATTCTTACGCCCCAGACCACAGGTTGATCCCCATACCTACTTCAAGATTTGCATTACCACACCATGTAAAAAGAACATCCTGTACAGTTGATTTTACGCAAAGCATTTTTTATTTATTTAAAAGACATTGTAAGAGATCATTCTAAATTCACAACACCTTGTTCCACGAGGGCTTTTTAAACAACTGCCGGTTCCAACAACGTAAACTATTCACAGCTGGAAGTTGTGAGTTTTCTTCGCAACTCGGCAGAGGGCACATCGCTCATTACCTCGTAGTTACGACGAGGAATGTCTTATTAAGTGTCTCGCTCGGAAACGCGCAGCGAAACAAAGAGTCTTTATTAAAACCACTACAGCGTTCGGGGCGTATCCGAAATCAAAGAGCGATAGATAAGGGCGGATTCCGTGTTAGCAGCCGCTACGATAATTTTAAGGGGTATCACAATGTTGAAACTCTTGTGGTACGAGTTTGTCTGCCTATCTGTCACAGCTAAGCTAGAAAAAAAACAATAAAAACAAATTTCATAATTTGTAGCCAAAAGATGCCTTCTTTTTGCCTTCACTGAAATCAAATAGTGTTTGTTGGTCATCCGTAATCAATGATGCTAAGTTTATAAAATCAATAAACAATACATCGTACTTGTAGTTGGGCCACTCTATATTTTATGCAAGTACTGTGTATAGTTACTCCTGCGATCCTTGCATCAGTGCTTTGCGACGCAGTCTCTCAGTTTAGACGGCGCAGATGTACAGATTAATAACAATTCAGAAACCGCGTTGCCGCCCGCAAAACGTTTCTGTATGTGCCCACAAAGTACAGCGTCTCACGGGCAAGCTCGGTGTTGGGAATTAATTTCAACTTTGACGCGAAATAAATCACGTGTCCCGCATCCAGATTAGTCCAGGTGGAGCCGTTTTTAAATCGATTCGCGTTTGTTTTTCAAATTAGCGCCCGTGTTTTTCGTTGTTTCGACATCTTGTACGTGGTAATGCATAATAAAGAAACTCACTCGTTGTCTTCGAGGCTTTTATTTCATCCTTTTCTTACTCTAACAAGATACTTTGTACATTTGAATCTTTACTAAAGTTACAAACGCAAAGGTGACCTGTCTATTCTGATTTCAGTGCTGAAGTAACGCTGATTTTACAACATCACGTAGAATAGAAATAACGACGAACAAGATTTGATTCTTCATATCGAATCTCTTCTAGAAGTAAATTTCCACAACCTATCAGCAAAATTATCCCTACAATCATAATTGTCACTTCCGACCGAGATTGATTGATGATTGATAAAAAAAGGTACCAGTTGAGGTAGCCAGCACCTACGAGAAATTCGTAATAAAACATAGCCTTTTTTACAAGCCAAAAAACCTTCCTTATGTCAAATGGTACCCATCCCGGACCGATCTTGTATTTTTCTCAATTATTTAGCATTATCAATGCGGTACCTTATTTTGAAGATTAAAATATCAGAAAAAAGTTTTTCAGTCTAGGCGAGATTCGAACTTTTCCAGAGTATTTTCATTTATAGTATTGAATAGGTACTTCAATACCAAAGCCTAAGGTACTGTGACAGACGAACGAACAACTGAGTGAAAGCAATAGGGTTCCAATGGAGCATGCTTTGATTTATTTGTGGTCTCTTATATTTACTGGTAGATCTCCCGGAATGAAGACCAGCTAAAGGAAAATCAACTGTTTCACGATTATCTTAGGTCCAATATCTAATACAACTTTGTTGATTGAATATCTGTCGTCGATAGGAAGTACAGTCAGCGTTATGAGATGAATACGTTTTTGATCTTGCTCCTTTGTAATGAGGTCTAAAATTGTATGCATGTTATTGAGTCGGGTCGCAATCTGGATTTTGTAATTCAGACGGCCAGGTTTAAGCCGTCTTCCATTTTGTGCTTTAGCGAGGTTTTGTGTTAGCTTAAGATAGAATCAATTTATCTAAGATATGACAATAATCCTATAGGCAAACTTGGATAGATTGAGATCTAGGTCTATTATAACTTTCTGTTGACTGTAAACTTCATTTATATTAAAGAGTAGGCCCGATGATTTTATTTTACAAAATAGTAAAGCAATCAGGACTATTTGTATTTCAATCAACATCAGTATTTATTACTGTAATTAAGCTTCACATGCCAGGTTGGGTATACTGAATGGGTAAGCACCCCAAGTGAAATGTAATTTTCGGACAGATTCATGCTTCAGTAGTCCTACGGTGAATTGATAGTTTTTGCGGCTATCTCTCTGGTGAAGAAAAACATTGATAAAAAATCTCACCGGTAACCATTTTTGGATTTTTTTATTTCACAATCCCTATCCACTCGTTTGTCGCGCAGCTAGATATTAAGGCTAGCCTGATAGTTGGATTATGGCTTGCGCCACCTTATAGTTGAGGTTACGCTTGAGTTGATGCCGTGGAACGATAATGGTTGTTCTTTGTTTAATATTTCTTCATTAATTAAAGAATCAAGACACAGATAACAATCTGCTTATCTCCAGCTCATAACTCCATCGCGACAGTAAACAGGTTATATCCATCTAAATTATGTTGACTCGCCGAGTTTGCGCCACTCATACTATCCGTGTGTCCCTCGCTCCTCCCGGGATTAACATTGGTCTGGTTTGCTCTAACTATTAGCAGCGTCTATCTGAGTGTAGCTAATATGAAATTATTGTGTCATTGAGGCAGGAACACTATTATTGGAGAAACAGCTGGGGAAGAAAATGACGAAAGGTTGGGAAGAAACTTTAGATTAAGGTGCAAGTGGTTGTTTGTATTTTGATGGCAAACATACGCTCACGTTGATATCACACACAGTGTAGTCAGGGGCATACAAATCTTGATCAGTCTACCCACTGCATGGCAAACGCCTCCGATGTTTTTTTTTTTTTTTTGTTATTATTGGTATTTACTCAAATTATTATTGTTGTATCTTTCTGTTGAATTACTTGAAAGTTATTTAATTTTTTGTCGCACCGCCTACTGTACTTCTCTGCTTAGCCTTATGGTTGACTGGTAGAGAATGCCTCATTGGCATTAAGTCCGCCTTTTGTACAATTCTTGTTGTGCAATAAAGAATAAATAAATAAAATAAATAAATAAGATGTCAATTTACAGCCTACAAAGTCTAAAACTAGTGTCAATCCATCTTTCTTATCGCATTTACTTAGTTCGACTCTCAGATTTTTTAAGGAAGCGGGATCGAATCGAGATTCATTCACTTATATTCTACACAGCGCCTTCTAGCCTCATTAAAGGCAAACTTTGTACTTTGGGGTACCTTGCCGTATGGTGAGGTAGGTAGATAAAGGTGTAGATCTAGGGTACTAGATAACAGATAAACATAGGGCCAATTCAAACATAGTACGAGAGCTGACGACCAAAATTTTTGTTTCATAGCAATACGGCCAAAACCGCATCAAATCGATAGATACGATTATCCTAAACTCGAAAACACCAATATCAGACATTTTCCGCGTAGCGTTTGATCTGACCGAATTTTCGAAATTGCCAAAGAATTGTACCGAACTGCATCATAGCAATATGTCTGATTTGCAGACTGTAGTTGAATGATAGCTTTGAGATACCGGAAACACATTTTTCAGACGTTAGTGGTGTAGCGCAAACCCGTAAAATCACTTAAAGAAATTAAAAATGAGACAAAAAAAATGTCTCATAGCAATACGTCTGAAAATCTTTTTCAATAGTAAATTTTGGTTATTTGATGCGAAGAAAACAATTTTCAGACGGAAATGTGTACGCATTAAATTTTGAGACCGTTTTGAAAATGTTAATATATTTCACCGATCGGTATCATAGCAATATGTCTGAAAATTTTTGGACATGATAAAATAGGTTGTCCACATGTGCAAAAAATTTACATCAGACAAATTAAGTGTAGCACCTTCTTTAACAGACAACTTTTCGATACTTGCACACTTGAGTAACTTTTTCAAAAGAAATAAGTAATGACATCTTTCATCTATCAAAGTACACATAATAGACAAGGGATATTCTTGAATATCTATGAAGGCTGTAAATTTAAAAAAACATTTAACAAAGGCGTCGGCTAGGCGACTCCGAAACGTTATTTTCGTTTTTGGGAGTATATGCTACACATAAAGTGTCTGAAAACAGGTTTTTGGTAAACATGGCAGCAATACGAAAGGTTGAAAACAAAATTTATCCGTATTGCTATGATACAGGTCGGCTAAATTTGTTGACATTTTCAAAAATACGCTCAGGCTATATGCTACGCGCAAAATGTCTGAAAACAAACTTTTTCGTAATACAATTATAAAATCTATGTACATTTTCACTATCAGACGTATTGCTATAATACCAACTGTCTTTTTTTCTTGACACAGCAGAAATGGCCCCCCACGCAGTTGCTACACTTTCGACCGTTACTACACACCTAGTCGGGTTCAGAATCGTACAATCTAACGATTTTATAGGGTTTTTGCCGTATTGCTATGAGACATGGTTTTGGTCGTCAGCTCTCGTACTAACAGACAGACTGTGAAGATTTAAATCCGCGACCTCTGGTGTAGTAGCTAATTTCCTAACCACTACACCAATCCGTCAATACCGACAGCACCTGTGCTTGAAATATAACATTAAACATGCGTACTAATAGTATCTACGTACTAATAAAAAATAGTTAATAGTTTTGTCTATACTACTATACTATATATATATATACTATATATACTATATATACTATACTATAAACACACGCACTTCAATTTGCGGTCACATCACATCATCATCACATCATCTCACAGCCTCTGTTGGTCCACTGCTGGACGTAGGTATTCCCTAATGCGCGCCATCGCGCCCTATCTTCAGCTAGACGCATCCATCTCCTGCCAGCAGCCTTTCGATCACAATTTGCTGTCATCCAGAACCAATTAGAACTTGCATCTTCCTCCACAATTTCGTTAACCAACCATTGCCTTATACACAAGATAAGTTAACGAAAAAACATCCGTTGTTTATGAAAACGGCCAGTCTCTGTTTTCTTTTAAGTGCGTAACTTTCGGCTCTAAATTTCGTAAAAGCAAAATTGTTGGCTTTGGGCGGCCCTGTTTTTCACTTTGCAATGGAATGGCTGCCTTTTCACCTTTTCATTGTCTTTGTATATTTTATTCCATATTTATTTTTGAACAGACTGCATGGAATAAATAAAATCATCGATTTTTTTTCATAATATCATGTGTCTCTTCGTAAAAATATAATGATTTCGAGGAAGGCTAACACTGGAAAAATAGACAGAAGAACTACTTTCGTTTTTTTCTTTAGTTTTTGTTTTGAATACTACTTTCAAAACCAACTTTGGCTAATAAGTACCGAGGTTTTGCTTTAGTTAACAAGCCAGTATGCAGGCCACTTGTTTTGTATAGCTGTAACTGGCTACACAATAAAAAAAACTGCTACCTACCTAATCATTATTGTCAGTGTCTACTTTGATCAATGTTTTCCAAACAAAACCTTTGTTTGTATTCAAACAAGTTGCAAATTTTCATTTGTTTTCCTATAAAAACACTGTGGCAAACTGGAAAACAAGCATAAGGATTCATAGTGTTAACGATGGGCATCACTACGGATCCTGTAAAAACCTTACCAAACCCCCATTATCTGACTAGGTTGAAAGCTCATTAAGATTATTAATATTCGAACTCGTGACCCTTCGCGTCTCATAAACACTGCGCAAGTCTCATTGACATGCACAATTTAAAAGATTTCAGTTCCTAAAAACCTCTTTACCTCTTGCAAAATACTCTCCTTCAATCATTGAATTAAACAAAAAAAGAAGAGGAGGCATTCTCGTACCAAAAGTGGCCATACACAAACAGGTCAAATGGACCTGCCAGCCTATATGTCAGTCACGTGTTTGTGTGCACGTCATTCATATGTCATGTCATGCACCAATTTTCGAATTCGCGTAGTATGAACGTAACGTATCTTCCTCTTTTGGTTTAGATCAATGCCTTCAATTCTAAATAGGTATTTGTCGTCTGCAGTTCATTGGTTTGTACACATTTCAAGACAAACCAGAACCCTCATTTCAACAGTCGGGTAAAAAGGGAATAGCCGTTTGTAAAAGCGTAATACACTTACGGTCCGGCTCCATTTTAATATGTGTTGCTAAACGCGGGTAGGGCGAGCGGGACGCGCATTTTAGAAATCCGTTACTTTTCATTTTCATTTTTCTTGGCAAATAATGGAATGACATCTGTTTTCGACTCTCTATTCTGTTACTATAAAGAAACATAGAGAGTACATCTCTACCTTTCATACAACCCTCTTTGAAATTTCATTATTTTAGAAGGAAAAGCATCATACAATTTACTGACAAAAATATTTTGAAATTGTTACTTTTAATCTAGTGAATATTGCTTAATTTAACAAAAAGACTAAATTGGACTACAAACCACTACAAAAAATGGTTTACAAAAATATACGTTAGTTAGGTAGAGATAGTCCAAGCCGAAATGACGTTCCACCGCGTTACGCACCAAAGAGTGCTTGCTCTCACGCGTAGATGCAGTGAAGGGACGCGGCATTTCAGTTTAGACGATCTCTACTTACCTATGTGATTCGTAGTCCTCTAATGCAAATAATCCTACCCACGAGTAAATAATGAGGCGCGCTTCGTTTGTTTATAGTTTCTTCTTTATATCTTGGTCATACAAACTTACAAGAAAATGTCTTCTGTCTACTACTACCTCTGTGACTATCATTCTGTCAAGAATCTTTTCTTCCTTAAGCCAAGCTAATAAAAAAAATAGCACAAAATTAGGTTTTCCCAATAGATCAAGTTTGCGTCTGTTTATATTACCCAAAAAGGTGGTAAGTATTATTTGAATTTCATAACTATGCGCAGTACTTGATCTCTTATTTCTCCGTAGCAAACCACAAAATTTATTGCATCAATACGATTGTAGCACAATGTAGCGTTAGCAAAACCGCGTCCGGGACACGATCGCTATTCAATACATACTTCATGAAATATTTATTGTGTTCCAAGGAGCGATAAAGATTCATACCGGGTGGAATTACAGCTGGTTGCAAACGGTCCGTTGTTTATTTTGTGTTCGGATATTTCGGAAACTGGTGAGATGTATCAGATGGACTGTGTTATGTTGTGATGGATCAGCGTGTGAAAACTAAGGGCGGTGGAAATATTTGTTTGTTACATATATTATATCGAATAGGAAATAAATATATGACTGTGGGACATGTAACACATGGATCACTTCATTACAGAAGATGGTTAATATAAACGTACATTAGAAAATACATATTATGTTTATCATTGCTCTTGATCGATACTCAATAAAAGCCTAGCTTCAGCAGTCATACTACATTCAGCATATATTTATTCTGCTTTACTCAAAAGAAAAAGAAAAAAACACAAAAAAAATTATCAGAAATTCAGAATGCTAAAAAAATCTTATCTTTAACTATCCATCGAATTGAGTCGATAAGAATAAAATCAAATCTAAACCTGTATTTCAATACCATAACTGTAACTCATTGGCATCACTGGGCGTTCTACACGTCCCCTCAAACATAGGGCGTACTCCATTACTCTTACTAAATACCTAAGCCACCCCACACCGAGAAAGTCAATAAACGACATGCTACCGAAACAATCCACCGCACGCGAAACGACTCATTTACCGAGGTGGCATTGTTTAAAATAATTGCTTATGATTTATTATGCGTTCAACCGTTTCAATATATCACCGGCGGTGCGATCTTAATTCTTGGGACCCACTCAATGGCCCTTGACTGGTGGGCTAAGTTCATGAATAAAGCGGGAAGTGTTAAGCTGGCTATACCATGTTTTTCTGCTTAGCCCGATGGTTGGCTGGTAGAAAATGCCTTATCGGCATTAAGTCCGCCATTTGAACCATTTTATTGTTGTGCAATAAAGAATAAATAAATAAATATAACGACTTGTATTATTGCTCGTCTCAGCGTTAATCATACTGTACAGTAGGCTAAGAACGAACCGATAACGTTTTGGTAATGGAAAAGTAACCGATACTGTTTTCTGAAAAACGTAGGAAAAAGAAATAAAAGTATCGTTAACTTTTCGATTACCAAAACGTCAGCAGTTCGTGCTAAGCCTACTGAACAGAGATTGAAACTCAACAAACCACACAAAAGAAACGTCACAAACCATCTAGCGAATGGAGCACGCCACTCGCTGCACTTTGTGCGCAAATTCGCAGAAGTTTATTTTAGGAGAAAAATAACATAACTCATTACTGAACTAATGTTCATAAAGGTACGTGTATGTTATCAAATTGACCCTGGAATAGTTTCTTTTTACCTTGATGACACATTAAAAATTCAATTATTTTTTTCACAAAACATTTTAAACTATCAAATATGTGTTTTGTAAGTAAACAAACCTATCAATGAACAAGTTTTAAAGCTTTAACCTAGGTACCTACTCATTGGCATGAGATTGAAATTTGATAATTGCTAACAATTATTTGTTTCTTTTCAGGTAAGTTCTTCAGAAATTCGCTTTACCTTCGCTTGAATAATCGGACTTAAAAAGTAAGTAACAATTTGTGTTCGTATTTACAATTGAAAAAACTTACCAATTTTACGGTTCAATCCGCTCCCGACCGTCACTCACACCATCGCGTAAGGCTTCAAGCAAATGCTTATTTATGCTCGAGCTACAATGAACTTGTCCTGCTCTCAATTCGTTTCCAAGCATTAGACTGTACGTGGCATTGTCCCGCACGATGCAGCATTTTGCTCTCCACTTTTAAATAGACTTTGCTGACGGGGCGCTAATGCAATCTTTTTATGCCATTGATGTGTTGGGATATTTTAAGATCTTTGATTTAAGAAGTGTAAGCTAGGAGTGTGGACAAAAAAATTATAAAATTATCATGAGTCAAGTGATACTATGTTATGGTTGATATTTCGAGCTCCGATGTTTTGCTCGATAAACGCAAAAATCGTTTTATTGAAATAAATATCCTTTGAGATCTCATATCCCACTCTGAAACGAGCTTACGCTATCTATGGTGGTAAGACATCCATGTTAGAAAGATAAATATACTTTGAGTTTTTAAAATAATTTTCAATTCTGTGTATTTGGTTTATTAGCCTACTACATAAACTGTCAACGTATTACATACTGTCGTGCCTTGCTTTGAGAATTTAAATTAATTTTAATTTTATTTTTCATGGACACTCTCAATACATTTCGTATGGTAGGGCGGGCGGGCGGCTGATTTGATGTGCAATACTTACTGTTCATATTTGATGCATTATTACTTGCTATTGTTAGGGGATTGATCGAAAATAGTATTTGTGAATTCGGTAAATTGCTTTTGGTCCGTGAAATAAGCTAATACTTAGGTCTATACAGATATTATGTCTGGGTTTTGAGTGCCAACACTAAGTACGAGTATCTAGAGATATTATTAATTTTAACGTTGTTAGATAGGTATATTAAAGTTGTCGTTATATTATATCAGGTTTGCAAAATCTTCAATAAAATTATGTCACAAGTACGAGTATAATAAAAATGAAAAAAGATGAATATTAAAAAGCATTTTTTCGAAAAGGAGCAAAGCTGTCTCCGGTCCGATATCTGAAATAGTAGATACGTTTTATTTTAATTTAAAATTGATATTTATCTACTTCATTAATTTTATTATATGAGATAATATCTCTGTCTAATCATTATTTTGTTATTTTCCAAGCCTCAATCAAGACACAACTTAGCACTAGGCACCAATTACACCATCCACGGTCGGATAGGCACAGAGTTATGCCGACCAATTTGAGGAGACGCTTTCAGCGCACGCGGCGCGGAACATCGGCACAGTATAAACCATACAGTAGGCTATCTAAGGCCGCCCGCCGAGTTATTAGCCTAGCGTGCACACAGACACGCGGCACAGCCCGTCCGTACTGCCACCTTCCTATGCCTCCCTATTTTATGCTAGCGTGTGCGTGATATCGCGACACGGCGCGCGACGCGCACGCACACATTCAAACCGAAAGTGGCACGTTTGTATGTAGATAGCTTACTGTATGATTATACTGTGGTTATGCCGACCAATTTGAGTAGGCGCTTTCAGCGCACGCGGCGCGGATCATCGGCGTCTACGCTTCCATTAACCGGAAAGTGGGCATTAATTACACCGAGGCGTAACACAAGATAGATAGATAGATATTCTTTATTGTACAAAAACATTACATTTCAAGCAAATAACACAACAACAATGAGAACAATGTACAATTTAGGCGGTCGTATCGCTAGAGAGCGATCTCTTCCAGACAACCTTCAGGTAGAGGATCGTAAGTGAATAAAATAAATAAATGTGGGTGAGCTAAAATAGTAGAGGAAAATACTGATAACAATAATATAAATAAAATAATTGAAAGAAGGTCAGAAGATACGAACTAAACACTACAGATACATAAGTAATTAAGTTACTACAAAAATATACATACATATCAATAATATTTTATAATAAACGTACATATACCATACATATATACATAGATTCAATTGACAAGGATTACGCAGCATACCGAACAACCAGCACAACAAAAAGAAAAGCAGTGGGCGATCACAGTGAAAGGAAATAAGCTTAAACAAGCCTAAAGTTCATTTAATGTGGAAGTGTAAATATAGTGAAAATCTCTGGGACATTGTCACGAAAGGATTGATTTGATCTAAATTTAAACTAACCGAAAAATAACCGGATAATGTTCTGCCGCTCTGCCATGACGGCCTGGCTTGAGTCCGCCAGAGAAGACGTCTAGTTTATCCCAGACATAACGTAAATATATGAACTAATAGCGACCGCCCGCGACTTCGTCAGCGCGGCAGTTGTAGCTTATGCCCTATCCATTGTAATTAATCATTGAAATGATTCATCAAAATCCATTTAATAAAAGCCACGCATGGCGAGCTTGATGCCAAGAGGCATTCTCATCCAGTCAATCACACGGTCAGTTAGAGAAATTAAGCTCTATTCATATAACGAGCGGTTTTTATATGTCGTTTCAAGAGAAAATGGATTGTCCTTTCTCTTTTTATCTTCTTTCTGATTTTGATTTCAAAGTTTCAAAAGCACAGATAGCATACGAGTAGAAGCACATTATCAGGCAGATTTGTTAATATTAAAACGGACTCTTTGACGGGATTAACTTTATATAGGTTTTGTTTACTTTGGTAATCCTTTTGCAGTGCGCTAGTGGGGCCATTTGGGCCTCAGGCTGAGTTTTGGTGCAAGTCACAGGCAAATAGGGAAGTGAAGGGTTTTTATTTGGTTATTCTACAACATACTTCGCCTAGAATAAGAAAACAACGATAAACTTAGTATTCAAGTATATTTCTGTATAAACAGCTGTCTGAATAAACTATGTGAAAAATTCGTAGTCCCATTTTCATAGAAGGAGTAAATATCGATTAAAATTTACACATTTTATATTTTGTATGTTATTTATTTTATTCTGAACGTGTTACTAATCTTAGTTTTGCAAAACCTGGCCTTAAACTGGTAGGTACCTACTTTAAATGGGGTTTTAGTTGATAAGAGTCCGACATAGTCCAATTTCGCCCCGATAGAAAAAAAAGAGGGTCAGTATAAGCTAATTACATTTTATTTGCCCAATGATTGGAAACGCTACAACTTGTGTCTTGGGCCTAACCATAAAGATCGTCCAGCGAAGCGACCTCTCTCTAATTAGAGAGTATGAAGACCCCATGTTGCCGGTAGCGGTCGCCGAACGGGTTTTTAATTTGATCAGGATTTTGTGAACTAACCGATGGGCGTCTAGCTCCTCGACTGTACCTGTGCTTTTGAGTGCGTGCTTTTCGATGACCGATTTGGTGTAATTGTTGAAAAGTCGGCTACTACACCAAAAGTCGCGGGTTCGATCCCCGCACATAAAAAACATTTGTGGGCTTTAACATGTCTGTTTGTATTGGTCTTGGTGTTTTATATGTATATTAATTATGTATTTACAAATGAAAAAGTATTTAATAATGTTTATTCGTTGTCTTGTTTATTGGTGAAATAAAACTTGTTTGTCATTTGATACGAAAAAAATGGTGTAGATTATTAGCATTTTTAGTTAGACGATTGAAAAGCGCAATATGACACCTTCTCTCAGTTTTCAATAAAGAAATGAAGTCATAATAAATCTTCTCAAAAACCTGATTGCAACAATCTCTTCAGTAATGAGTGGATGAAAGTTTTCAACAAATAAACGAACGAGGTCTATGATTTCCTCGCTGAAACCTCTTAGAGGCCAACTTTATCCCGGAGTAGGGTGGCCACTAATCTGGTCCAAAATTGTTTTTTTTCGTTTTGACAGTGTTAATTTAACAATATTTTTAGTAGGGAACAAAATTAGGATCTCATGTGCCTTTTAAGCTCACGATGCAAAAAAATATTTATCGGTTTGAGTGGTTTAGAAAGATACTTGTTCTAGCATGATCGTATGATTCAAGATCATTGTGTAGAAGGTCTTTAAGATTTTAAATTTGAGGTAGGTATTTATTTTGTACCACTGAAACTTAACCGAGTAATTTTCAATGAACAAAATGCAGTAATTTTAAATGATGTAGTGTGAAGAGTCAACAAAAGCAAACAATGAACAATCAGTGAAAAATAAGCGTTTCGGTTAAAATAATTTGTTAGTGATTTTGTCGTACAATGATTATTTTATATATTTTTTTTATGGTCACCCTAATTGAAGGCAAGTTTATCTCAAAGACGAAAGTATCGGAAGGCAGTTCTGATATGAAAACTTGGTCCAGCGACCGACACTGGCTGAATCGCAGACGTTGCACATAAAGGTCATCTAAGTTTCTGCTGTGTTTATCTGTAAGGTTATTTGCTCTATGGCCTATCGTTTTTAAATTGATGTTATTTACTAACTAGTGAGTGGCTGAGTCTAGAAAGTTACTTGCAATTTTAAATTTAGGTTCATTTTATCTTATGCACCAATTAAACAAGTTGTTAGACCACTTAAGTTTGTGGAGTGCTTTATTAAGGAGTAAAAGATGTAAAGGACGAAGTCGTTGTCAGAAGTACTTTTGTGTCCAAATGCATCAAAGCTTAGCATGACTGAGATTATTATTTTTTCTCTTCTTTCTGAATGTTACGACTTGTCATAAATGCTTTTAGATATTGAAGCTTACGCATTAAAGATTATTTCTACTTTACTTTCACTGAGTTTTACAAAACTAATAACAACTTTAATCTCGATTTTATTCAACGCCGTCAATCCTTGTTTTAACGTTTCCACTTTTTAATTTTATTCAAGTATTTTGATGGTCCAATTATCTATCGTTTTTTTCAATAAATTGTGTTCTTTTTTTTGAGTCTTCTCTTCAGTAGGTACCTATCGCAAAAAGCATGTCACATTAATTTGTATCTGTATTTATTTTGCTCATAATCTGTGCAGTAGGTATCAATAATCAGCGCCAGGTCAGGTCAGCCAATCGGCTCAGGGGTCTGTCTGATTGGACTTAATTAGCATTTGAGCCTGTTTGCCGACTGATGGTAACACAATTGCAGGCGGCCCTTTGATGTCCAGTCGAGGCAGGGTTGGCTCAACATACACACATCAAAAGTGTCTAGGGATATCTCAAGCATTTTCATACAAAGTATAGCTATTGGGGAGACTGTAAAAATTAAAATATTGATACCAACGTAGAAATTTTTAGGACACAGAAAATGCTATATCTGCCCTTTCAGATTGTATAAAGAAATTCATTGTGGTAGCATTATTGTACAATCGTAAGGACGTTAAAAAAAGACAGATTTTCCTTTTAAAAGGTTTCAAAATTTTAGCAAAATCAAACGTTTTTTTGTAATATTCTTAACCTTTATCTTATGCCTGTTTCCTCGAGTTATTCTAAGATAATGCTGAGCATTATCTAATATCTTTGATTTTGCTAAAATTTTGAAACCTTTTAAAAGAAAAATCTGTCTTTTTTTTAACGTCCTTACGATTGTACAATAATGCTACCACAATGAATTTCTTTATACAATCTGAAAGGGCAGATATAGCATTTTCTGTGTCCTAAAAATTTCTACGTTGGTATCACACTTTTGATGTGTGTATTATTAGCAAAAAAAATCCTGAATATGAATTACTCGCGAAGTGAATAATAATCTATTTTTCGTGAGTGTTCTATGATGTAGGATAGGATGCTAAATTATATGTGAAACTAATAATCCAATATTAACTGAGATCCTTTGGCTAATAAGCTTCAAATTCCCTTTTTTGTTAGAATCGAGTGTCGCTGCTCCCTTGTCACTTTTTGAAAAAAAATTTTATATCAATTACAATCCTACTTTCTTCTCAGTGAAAGTTAGCTGCTTTGTTTTTAAACAAATCGTTCAAGACTTATGTTATAACAATTTCATAGATTTATGTTGTTTCATGTCAATTTTTATTTTGTCTTTGAATATTAAAATAATATGAAAAAGTTTCAACCCTACAATGCATGTAGGGGACATTGCGACCGGCGCTACGGTCAAATGCTTATGAAAAGCCCGACTTTGGACTATCATTTTCTAGGCTCGGAGCCAAAGGTACAATGCGTAATGAGCATTTCATTTGACGCTTTTGATGCTAAATTTCACGTGCAATTTATAGATAAAACATTATTGATTGAAGCTCGGTAGAACGGTTTCTCTATGTGCGTCATTCAAGCTCGTGTTAACTGAATTTATACTTGAGAAAAAAAACATAACAGAAAGAAATAATTTACCAAAACTTTTATACCAAAACATGACTATTCTAATTTAATAATGTATCACAACAAATCCACATCACTTACATAATAGTAATACGAAATATTATAAATATGTTTTCAATTGCCAATTATGGTTTGAATGTGGTATTTTCTGTGTGTGTTTGCATAGAACTACCAGAAACTAGGCACCAGTGATTCTGACTGGTCCTTTTGCACTGTACCGTACAGCAAACAAGATACATAACTAAACATAAACATAAATACAGACGCAGCTAAATTCACAACGCAGCTCGTCCTGTAAATCCGCTTCAAATCCAGCCAGTATTTACCGGTTAAAACTAGATTTCTCCACGGAACGTGACGCAAAACACATTAGCCGACGGTCACCAGATATTAACGTCACACCGAAGGTCCATTTGCATTGAAAAATTTAATTTGCAAGCGAAAACTAGCTTTGGGTAGGCTGGATTGAGTCGGATTGAAATTAGCGGTGTCCGGGCTTACTGAGGTGTTGAAAAATTGGATCCGGATTGAGCTTGTCAGCTCAGAGAGCGATAATTGGCTTAATCGCTTGAGACTGGCGCTGACGGACGCAGTTCCAGGTATACCGATGTGGTCGGCAATAATTCGATAACTTGCTAATCTTGGTTGAACTGGAAACCAGGATTTAGGTATTCATAGCGCTGTATTATTGATTGAAAGTACTTTATTCCGTTAGTCATGAATCATTTCGTTTTGTTATTAGATGTATTATGGTTTTTTGGTCTCATTTCGTAAGCTTCTCTTATTAGCAAGTGAGTTGTAATATGTTTTTCACACTTCTTCGTTTTAACCTTACATTAGAAACATGAGAATTTTTAAATGTGTTAACATTTTGTTAATATACATAAAGAAATGTTTCAAAAATGAATGAACACTACGATAAAAAGAATATGAAAATTCCGGTACGCCGCTCAGTCAGATGTAAACTCGCTTTTACATGCAATAATGCAAAACCATGTAACGTATTAACGAAATCCCGAACAACAAATCAGCTAACAGACTCATTTAACCGTTCGCTGGAACATAAAAACGGTTGTAAAAAGTTCCCCGACGTCGGAACAGATGAAAACATGAGCTGTAGTAATCCACAATTACGCAGAGACATCGGTAAGAGATTTCGGAATAAAACACATAATCCGCGCTTGGGGCGCGGCCGGCGTCGGGCGCGGGAATATTCGGCTGACTAGCAGTGGAGGCTGTGGAGGGTTAGCTTTCTACGTTTTGTCTTGTTTTTAGATGGTGTCAGATGTATCTTTGGTTCATTGGCTTTGTTGGAAATGAGCCTACTAAGTCAAGGATTGTAGGTTAGGATCAAAACAAGGACAAACATAACATCACGATAATATTTTATGTTTGGTTTTTTTGACGTGATAACGTCTTTAAAATCGTTTTAGTCGGGTGACATGTTCAGAAACTTGTGTCACACCAAAACCTCACGAGCGCGATCGCAGGTGTAACAAGAGAGAGAGACGGACCGATCTCCCGTCTCATCTCGAGCGCTGCCAGTCATTCCGTGAAATGCCGTTATCACGTAAACATCTCGATCGTAAACCTACTTTACAAACAACCAATATTTTTTTTGGGTGTTTTATTTATTTGAAATCATGTAGTCAAATATATAATTACTATCTGATACTTGTTTGTTGTAAGATGGCTACATGTGAAAATGTTCAGTGATATCATTTATCATTTTTATCAAATCTTTAGGGACAGAATTAATACTTATTACAAATACTGAAATAAACCAATAAAGTTTACTTATGACTTCAAATGAAGTTTTAATGTATATCTAAAGGCGTAGACGAAAAACCTGTGCTGTGGGTGTCAGAGTTTATTTTTTAAATAAGACATTACGCTGCGCCCGGCGCTAGGATGGCAATATTCGGATTCCACCTTATTGTTTTGTTAAACGGTTCTAGAATTTAGTGCCTTTTTAATAGGTGTGATTTCAATTCTAAACTTTTATTCACCCTTTTGTGCAAAGTATTTTTCAAACCTGTGAAAACAGTTTTGCTCTTCATGAAAAAGTCAAAATGATTTGCTAGTTAGTTTTTGAAGCTGGAGTTAGATCAAAAAAAAAATATGAAAATCTACCAACCTATTGATCGCAATCCAACGCGACACTATTGCGAGAACCAGTAACTACGTGATTGGTAACAGGAATTCTTGCTTTGGCAGTCCCAGTACTCCGACAATGAGTGAGGAATTTTGGACTAAAACACATAGTTATCCGCGTTCGCGCGCGCGTTTGTCTAAATTGGCCAGCGCGAGCAGTGGAGGGTTAGTCCGGCTTAAAAGCCATTTTGGATTTAAGGGTGGCAAGTACTGATGATTTTTGATTGTATAATTCTAATAGTATAGAAAACAGACAACCATCTAGTGCAGAGTTTTGAGCGTCTGTTCAAAAAATCTCGGGTTCGGGATAACATAGTTAATGTGCTGGATGTTTGTGGCACCTTCGTTTTTTCTACTTTGACAATAACGCAATGGAAAACCTGAGACCAAAGCAATGTAACTCGTAAGTGTATGTATTGTGGCCTAAATATGTCTATTCATTCACTTAATTTCAATTATGTGCCTCTGCGAGTTAAATAGCTTAGATGTCTTTGTGACCTTTTTCATTTATTTCGATCGCTTTTGAACTGCATAGCGGCTGTGTTGACAAATGTATTTATCCTTATATTTGTACCACGATACTAAAGTTATTTCCCGCACAACATCCTTACACATCTGCGAAAATAATTACAAACACTTCGATTACCCAGAAAGAACCTTAACCCAAAAATGTATCGGTAAAAATACACAACACGCGAATAGGTTCGCGCTGCGTTTGTCGGTAGTCGCCCGCCCTCGCCTACATTCGGAGAATACTCCTGGGATTTGGACTTGGAATTTCGCGTACAGTTCCGTGCACAAGACGTTTGTGTGCTATCGTTCCTGCTGTAAACATGTCTCGTAATTGAGTATGTGGCAGCTTGTTTATTTCTATCTATAGGGTACAAATAGTATTTAGTTTTGGTGTAGCTGGTTTTTAAACTTGTTTTTATACTCTCTTTCTGCCCACGTGGAAGTTGGTTGTTATCGCCATCTTTAAGCCTATAGATTTCGCAGAAAACAATTATTTTATGTCCTTTCTCGAAGTCTGCTTCATCGTCGTATAGAATTTCATGTGAAATGAGTTTAGTAGTTAAGGCTTGAAAACGTTACAGACACACACGGAATTACTTTCACATTAACAACATCGGTATAATTAATACAGTACTGTTAGTTTTGTGCTAATTCATCATTATGATTATTAACGTCAGTTATTGTGTCAATAGTCATTTGAAAGAATTACATGGAAGAACTAAGAACCGACTGATATTTTTACGATAAAAATATCAAAACTAAAAAATGTCTGCGCCTATTTTTCCTGACTGTATACGACATTGTTACCGGCGAGTCGAACTAAAGATCCACTTGTATTTTCCGATAGGGCGGGCACGGTACTATTCAACTTTTTATTATCTCCGCGCGGGTCAGCGCAATCGATCGCAGTCAAATAATACCTGCCTATGGCAGTTTAGGGTTATATCTTGATCATTGTTCGAAGCGATCCCGAGAGGAAAGGTTTTAAATTATACTTTGTGGGAATAACTGGGGGTTTTTGGAGCTCGGTTTGTTTCAGGCATTTTTTGCTGATGCTTGATTGTTACATATTGTAGAAGTAGTAGTAGTAAATAAGTAAAAGAAAAGTCAAACGTTATGTCGTTTAAAGAATAGAAGGTTCTGGCAGAGCTCAGTTAAAATAATTGGATGCTCAAACGACAAGAGCAAAAATACATAAAAAAAATTAAAAATAGGAAAAAGCTCACCTGCTCATTCGAAGTAGTAGAGTAGAGTAGTTTTGAGGCACTTAATTTGATGAAATTCACAACAAAGTTGCAAGTTTGGCAGTTGCAGTGATACATTTTAAATTCAATTTAATGTGTTATTGGTGATTTTTAAACACTCTCCTCATCTGTAATGAAGTTTGCCATACATTTGTTTTGTTTGGACTTTATAGAGTTCCGTTTCTGGACCGTGGTTCAGACCACGTGGATATACACCAAAAGTCCTTCCCGTAAATATTGATTACTTACTCGTTATTTACAGTTATATCCTAAACGGGGTTGTCAAAGACACGTTCACTCTTTGACAGACACTTTGCCGTGAAAGCATCAAAATCCGGAATTAACAATAGTGTCTTCTGACTAACAAAATTTCATCAAAATCAGTGAGCGATAGCGTCCCTAAAACTTCTATAAAAAGTAACATATTAACATGCTAGTAACTAATTATAATTGCTAGTAATTCATTATGTGAATAATCTCATAATATCTCATAAAGACAGAATCCCTAATAACATTAGTCACAGCAAGAGGCTCTTCTTGCTATTAATTCAGCATTAGTAAGAATTAAGGTAAACGCTGGTGTACCCGCCACTGTCCCAGTACGCGCCACATTTTATAAAAACTCAATTTTTAGCTACTTTACTAACATTCAAAGGTTAACTTCTAGTGGATTTACATTCTCGGTCATATTTGAAATAGTAAAAATAACACTTCTAAGTTAAATAGGCTATACTATCGAAGGAATCAGCCTTCAAAAGTATGCATACCAAATATTTCCCAACTTTTGACAATTCAGTGAGTTAACTTGGGACTTACCAGCTGATGATGTTTATCAAGTCTAGCTGTTTTGGTGAACCGTACAGTAAAGAAAATGTATACTGTAAAAGGTAAGACTATTTCCTATCCATATAAACTATCACATCAAGCATTTTTTTCATTTTTCTTGAGTTTTTTGCATGTGGCGTGTATTGGGTCTTTCAAACTCATGCTTGGCCCAGTACTCGCCACAATTTCAGGCTATTTTGGCGGTAATTGGGACACTTCTGATTTAGTTGTATCTAAATCCGCCACTGTGTTTTTATGGAAGAAATGTTGAGAATGCTTATCATCTTGGTAAAAACAAATAAGTAGGTATCAAGTTTGTACAGTTACTCAAATTTACATCAATTTTGGCATATTTTATTTGAACGTCAGACTGGGTCGAACTCGACGCATGAAGTCTACGCTCCGACATACTCGCGTCCATAACAAAATCCAAGAGTGCTCTCAACTCCAATTGCTTTGTCTGTCTGGACAATTGCGTTACAGCGGGCGAGATAAGTAGGAAACGGATTTGTAGAAGCTGTCCATGCGGTTGGATCCAGGTCCTAAATGTATAGCCTGGTCGTCAAAACAACCTACAGAAACTTGTGACCACCAACTTTGACCTCATGGCTGAGTGTCGGTCTCTGGCACTGCGTCCAGATATTCCATATATTCCAGATACGTCTATTGAGCCAACTGCTCAATAGACGTATCTGGAAGCCCTTGCGACACGACATCCGCGTCTGCAATACGGTTTGTATTAAGAGATCCGGCCAGCTATACACCTCGGTCGCCAAATCTGTTACTACGGCTAGTACTGCCGAAGATCCCAGAGTCAAAATAATCCAGCACACTGAACTAAACTGAAAATATCCCGGTCGTCAGCTACTACGAGATCAGGATGAGTCTCAAACAGAGAAGAGAAATGATTTGGAACTTGGCGCTTTAATAGCTTATGTTCAGCTAAAAAAGACCTATCTAATGATGTAACACATTATGCGATTAGAGGGTAACATAACGATTTGCATTCTTCTTTCTCACATAAAAGTGATCAAAACAGTACGTTTTGAGTGAGATACGAGTATAATCGTATTCTTTAAACCTAAAGAACGAGACCGCGTGCTTTGGACCAGTGTTTGATAACTAACTTAATGGTTATCTGCCAACTTCATCGAATTGTATGAGTACAATACACGCGCACACTATCCAAACAGCAATAGATAAAAAGCTGACAAACATGAAACTTTCCAAAAGTAAAGCCGCTAATCGATCCACTCGTCGTTAATCGATCCAATCGCATTCACTAATTTATCGCTGACAAATGATATTTCGGCTCAATCTTCTATAGACTGTATATCCTCAAGCAGGTATTTGGCTAAACATCCCAGATATAAGAGCTGTACTCCATAAATTTATGTACTTAAGCTTGTATCAAGTTTAGTAAATCATCGTCATCAAGCGATGATCGTCAGCCGCATGACGTAAATTTCTAGAGCAGCCGGTGGTAAACTGCCTTCAAATGAACCTAACGAGCATCAGTTCTTCGCGCTATGTGCTCTGCCCGATGCCACCACAACCTGCTGACTTGCTGGGCCACGTCGGCGTCCTTACTTTTTTTACAGATTGTCTTGTTCCTGATTCGATCACTTGGCAAAATAGCTTTTGCCATTAAGTAGACTCGCCTCGCGACTGTGCGGACTAGAGATGAATCTGAATGAGACCAAGGTTATGACCAACTGCTCCGATTCCTTTTTTCTATTCTATTCTATTCTATTCTATTCTATCCTATTCCACTTTCAACGGCAAAGTGGAAAATTTTGACTTAGAAAGGGTGGAAAGATATGTGTATCTAGGTCAAGATAACCATCTCATGACCCATTACCAGATGGGTAAGGGAAAGCGGGCTAACGCAATCACCAGACGCATACAATCAGCGCATGGGCCGCCTATTTAAAAAGAATACTATGTGTTCAAAATGAAATAACTCTGGAAAAAAACCTCGCATACACGACCAATGTATTCTGCCGGTGCTCAAATACGGAGCGGAGACTTGGGTTTATACCAAGAAAATCCTCAACAAACGTCTATAACTATCAGGGTCGCCCAGAGAGCAAGTGAGAGAAAGATTATAGGTGTTAGGTTTCAGGACCGTAAAAGAAACGAGTGGCTCAGAGAACAAAGTAAAGTCACAGACGTCATCGTAAAATATCAATGGGCGGGCCATGTTGCGAGGAAACAGGACTCATGGTGCAAGGCACTGGTTGAGTAGAGAGAAATCCGTAGAGGGGAGACCTTGGGAGAAAGACAACCGTGGGTGAGACCATAAACGCGTTGGCACGATGACATCAAGAAAACCGCCGGAGTGAATTGGATGGAGACAGCACAGGACCGGAAAAAATGGCATAGGCTGAAGGAGGCCTACACCTCGTAGGATCGAGAATCGCAGAGAAGAAGTAAGCAGGCATTTGAAAACAATGTTCAAATTAAAAAATAAGTACCTATTATCTGATCATGAATGTATTTTTTATTTAATTTTATTTTTTTTAAAAACTTGACATTATTTTATTGCCGACATTGTTAATGTATTTGCATGCCCCAACGGGTGAATGTGTCTTGATCTCATAATTGTATCTTCTATAACCACCTAAAATGTACCACATTCTTGCGAAATAAACGTTGTTTCTTTCTTTCTTTCTTTCTTTAAGTTGACAAAACAAGTCGAGCTTGTTAGGCAATTCTTAATGTAACAAGATACTAAAATGATAGGTGAGGATAATTATTGATTCATTACCACCACCACAAGATTGAAGCGTGAAGAACGATCAAGCGAAAACAAGATACACGCTATTAAGATCATACACTAAGGGTAAGTTGCACCATAGTAGAAGTTAAAGTTAAAGCTAAAGTTTTTGTCAAATTTGACAATTTGACGTCATTTTTGGGCCTAACTTTAACTTTAACTGAAATTTGGATGTTTGTTATTGTTAAAGTCAGATGGTGCAACCCAACCTAAGGGTAAGTTGCACCATAGTAGAAGTTAAAGTTAAAGTTAAAGTTTTTGTCAAATTTGACAATTTGACGTCATTTTTGCTCATCTGACCGGTACTTTAACTGAAATTTTGATGTTTGTTATTGTTAAAGTCAGATGGTGCAACCCAACCTAACACTCTTCGTTGAAAACTGAAAATTCTTTTCAGTCTGCTCTTCTTCTTGCAAGCAAGTTACGAGTAAAGTGCAGCTAATACCAATTCACCTACCCAGTGCAGCACTTGCCATTCTGCAGGAGGAAGGGATAAAAACCGTAGTCAGGTCGGCTAACAAATTTGATGAACTTTTGCTGGTATACTGTCTGGGCCACTGGTTATCTTCACGGCTATGTACCATAGACCGCAGGCGGCATGATCCGATTAGAAAGCACTTGCGCCGCCTTTATCTAGCCTCGCACGCCTGGACTAGGAGAAGACTCATATAGGTGTCGAACTTAGAAGGCCCTTATCTACTTTGTCAAACTATTCTGAATAAAATAGATTAACTTAGCTGGCTCGAAACCAAGCCACATTTTACCTATAATAGCACAAGTTACAGTCAATTCAAGTAGTGAAGGACTAGTCTCATCTGCTGGTAGTTGAGCAAGAACACTAAAGCAGCTATATCACATAAATTAGCAAACCCTAGCCGAATGGCTTCAATGTTGAACCTTAAGCTCTCGTGTTAAAGTTCAAATTGGCCATACATGTGGCGGCTTCTGGGACGATTAAACGGTTATTGGGACAAAAGTGGCGCATATTGGGACATACTGCCATTTTTTGCTTTGGACTGTTTTGCTATTTTATGCAGCTGCGTAGCTTTAAATTGTTCAGTTACCACGCAAAACAACTAAATTATCTACCTCCTGACGTAAAAATATGTATTTTCAGTGCAGTAGATTCTGCACAGCAGCATTGCAAAGTCAGGAAAGTGCAAAAAGTGGCGGATACTGGGACGTTTGCCTTACGTATCGATATTACACAGGCTTAATTAAATTCATATAAGACGGCAAAGTCAGGCGAAATCAAAGGGATCTTTGACTACTCGCATATATGGAATGCGGAACCTTTATCACCCGGACTCTGTCACTGCGAAAATTCAACATGTGACACCAAATTATGTGTGTGTAAAAAGCTGTCTGAAGTATTTGTGAGTAGAAATCTCGGGGGCTAAAAAGGCAACATTTTAATTTTTATCTAACGGCAGTTACATGATTCATAATATGAATCATCTAACTGACGTTTCATCTAGAGCGCGGTCCGTTTCGAGTCAAAAGTGATAATAGCACGCTCACACGCGTCCCGAATTGATAATGAAACATCTAAAATGTTGCCTTTTTAGCCCACCTGATCACTATAGTTGGAATAACGTTTCACTTGCGTGACAGCGTCAAAAGTATCTTCACACTACAAAAACAATGTCATATTTACTATGTTGACGATCGAAATAATTTAGTTTCAAAATTGCTTTTTCCAAAACATCAATACAATTTGATTGCATTTCTCACACTTTATATTAATGCTGTCAGTACAATGGGAAGCCAAAAAGAGCTGTTAACTATCAACTACTTGTCTGAACTTAACTTGAGGCTTTACGACTTGATACGTATTCTGCTTCGTAAAACGTCAGTAACAGAACGATACGGAGTTAATTTTATGTTTCTCTGCCTTTGGTGTCTCGGTGTGGTCCAGCCTGTAGGGAGAGAGAGGAATACACAATTATCCAACGGTATGATGCATTTTCAGTAGGGTATATCAAAAGTTTCCTCGCTTTGACCGACGTTCCGTATGTTTTTCGTATTAGTGTAGCTTTCTTCGAGTTCTAATTACAAATGAACGAATACTAGTGATGTGTCTTTTAAAACATTGTTTGTTTTAGTTATATTTGTAATTCGTTTTTGTTCCTTTGCAATTTGGAAATCAGCCATGGAATCAGGCTATTACGCGTAATAGTATATACTAAAGCATGCAATATACATGTCTTATGTAATTATTAAATAAAATTATATAGGTAACACGATCATTCAACAGCAATCATTCACATCTTTCAATATTAAATGCCAGCTTGGTACGCTTACTCTCATAATCTTAGTATTACCGGTAACTGTAATTTTTTCTTTATTCATTCTTCATTGAACTACCTACCTACATGAACATATTATGTAGGAGTAAGCTTTAGTGAAGTGCATTTGAAGTTATTTTATTTTAATGTTAAGTGATTTCAGTTATTTTAGTTTATTGATTTTTTTGTAATTAAATTTTAATGCAGTGAAGCGAATGCTGTGTCCAGCTTTAACTGGACCGCATGTTCAAAATTAACCTTTTTAGATTCTTCTAGTTGTATGTTTCAATGTGTGTTCTGTTGTTATACCTTAAATAAATAAATAAACTAATTGCAAAAAAAAACAACAAAAAATGTCTACGCATTAAGACAGACACTTAACAGACCATTTTGAAAATGTTGCCAGTGTAACTTGCTAGAACATACTAGTTAAATTTAAAGAGCCTCCTAAAATATTTTAAAAACAACGCATCCATGTTTCCCATTATATCACTCCCAGCATAGTGCTTAAGCAGAACTTAAACCGAACTTAAATCACTAAAGTATTCCCTTGCAAACATTTGAGCTAAACCCATAGCTGCCGGGATGTTTTCTAACTACTAGACACATGAGTTAATAATTCCCTTTATAGTCTACAAGTTGGTTAGCTAAGCAACTTTAGTGGCACGGCACCACGCAGGTAAGCTATTTAAATATTTGTACAAGGATGAAACGGAATTAAATTTCGACTTTGACGGTGTTCGAAGTGATTTTAATTGGGTTGGACGACGGATTTAAATGTTTGTTGCGTTTCTAATGATTATTTGTATTTAATTCAATTTAATTTACGCTTTACACCGCTCGTGTTAAAAAATAAGGGACCAACTTGAAAGGTGGTTTGTTTTGGCCGGCTCAGTCATTGCTTTTTTCGAAATTATCAAGCGATTGATGGTAAGTATTGTTTTGTGAATTCAGTGCTCTACATCTTTATTAAATTCTACGTCTAAATTTCAATTACATATATTTTGTTACATTTTGATGTCCTGATTTGATGATTCAAAACCACCTTCTAGTTTATTTGAACTTTTGTGAACAGAAAGCTCAGTATACATTTGCCAGGACAAAGTCTTGCACTTCTACACATAAATACAATAGAATAGAAGATACAAAAAAACTTTCTTCAAAGAACTATAAGAACATTCTTCCAAAGTGCAAGTGTATATAGAAAATGAAGGCCGCATGGCGCAGCCGCCGGCTTCGCCTATCACTCGCAAAGCTGTTATTTACTGTTTTTCACAAATAAAGGTTCCCCTAAGGAGGCGAACAAAGGTAGCCGAGGTGGGTCTTCACACAGTGTTGATGCAGTCACAATTTTATTCAACACACATTTTCCATTGTATATAAAATGAGATATCAATTATTGCATTTGGATACTAGTTTTTTTTTTCGTGGAAAACTGGAAGCGCTCCTTGAATAAAATGTTTAAAAAAACATCTTTTTTAAACATTTCATTCAAAGAGCGCTTTGGCATTCTTTGTTCGGTATAGGTATGTCTGTTTTATAAAAAAACTAAGATTCGCATTTGCCCTGCTGTGGGACACAACAACGTCAAAGTAGGTATGTAGGTCATACTGGTTAGTAGTTGGGCCAAGGCCATGCTATGAAACTGGACTGTCTTATTTTGTAATATTTGAGAAAACATTATTTTTATCTTAATTAGGCTGCATTTATAGACTCGTTAGCAAAAAACTTAAGCGAAACTAAAAAAATGCATGAATAATCTAAAAGAATAAAAAAGTTGCTGCCATGATAAAATGAAATAACACGTTTTCCTTATTAATCCCTTGATTTTTTCTTTGTTATTCTCTTTTCCAAAGGTTAATCCGATTAAATAAATCGTGGCTGATAAACCAGACGTGTCCAAAGATCTACCTACACCTACCTATATCGTGCAATGTAAAGCCGGTCTCGGTAAAAGCATTGAGAACTCAAGACTCGGAATCGGCTTGTGTAAATAGCGCTGCAGTCTCTAGCAGGTAGAGGCTTTCGAAAACTATTTCAAGGGGCTTTGTAGGCAATTGGTATGGAACCAAAATACCTATATGATCTGGGAAGCAGAGCTAGATTTTCAAGGTATTTTGCTTTTCGATTCTGGTGAACGCAAAGTTTTTTAGGTCACGGTTTTTTGCTATTCGATTTTGGTTAGTCGAAATGCCTCATGACGAGGCTTCTCCTCAACCTTGAAGAAAACAACCTCAATATCTTCAAAAAATAAACATTAGTCTATGTAAGACTCGTGAAATATTTAAAAACTTTAAGCCATTATGATTTTTGCCATTATGTAGGCAGACTGCGTTTTCCACAAAGTCAGGCATATCATAAGGCATATGTATAAATTCTAACGTACGAACCATGTATAATTTCTAACGTACAAATGAATGCTTTTGTCTATGGCCTTGTAGTCTTGTTGAAGATGTGAAAACTTATTTGGAGTAACTTTCTAGTCAGAAACTTGAACTACTATTTATTTTTCTTTTTAAAATAAAGTCCAAACATTTAATTTACGCTGGCCTACAATTGAAGTAAATCAGAAAGATTCGGCTGGTCGGTTAGGATGTCGGTAATTTGGAGGCTAAGCAGCCGGCAATGATATGTAAAAGATATTACAATAAAAAAGAGGAAGATACGTTATGTCAGTACTGATGAGAAGTCGAGAATCGTCCCCTGGCGTACGTACCTATAATTTGACCGTGTGTACAAGATAATTTGATTATTTGCTAAAGCGTAAACGAGACAGATACATGTTGCGCAGTGTCGTCTCAAACTGTCAATGCTTTGCTCAGGTGTTCAGAGTTCTGATTTTGGGTGCCACTTCTTTAGCACAAGTAACCTATCTACCTCTTTTTTATTATAATATCATTGCCACCCGGTATGTCGAAGACACTATTTTTTATTTTACTATCCATATCATTAGCTCGAATAGACCAAAGCCGGTTAGCGGATTAATAACAGTGTCGAAAACAATAACTCCATCAGATGCAATATTCAACGAATAGCGTGAAGCAGGACTTCCTGTTTGTTGCGGGAAACGGAAATTCAATTACCGACGATAAAAGTGTGGGGTGAGTGGGGGTGAACTTGAAACGTCGCGATTCACCCCCTCCATCCTCAGGAATCGGTCTTTTGAATTTCGCCCGAACTTAAAATAATGAGAATGGCTAGTGAAAGTTGAGTTGTGGACGTAAAAATCAAAGAGTATAACTTTACAGCTACCGGGTGTAACAGGTACTTAAAATATCACGAGTATTTGTGTTTGTTAATAGTTGAACATGTGTTGTAGATTTGATAAGCGGTTTATAACTGTGGTAGAAAACAATAAATGACTCATTCATCAATTAATTTTGCTAATGACTTTCCTGGGTTGGTCATTATTTCTTTACAAATAATATATAGTGTTATAAAAGCATTTTAAACTTCTTTAAGTAGTAAAAAAAAAAACGTGCGTGGGTTTTTTGGTCTCTGATTCGAGATATTGCTACTCTTTTCGATTCCTCATCATCACCATCTACTAACTGCCGTCAGTTCCTCCCACTACATGTGACCTGCCACTTCAACTTGCTAACATACTCGCAAGGCTATGTTCGTTTTCGGAGACCTGGATGCCGATACCAATTTAATTAAAAAGCTCTTCTCGATTAAGAATTGCGTTGATAAAATCGATCGCATATCAACGCTTATTTTGATTATTTCACTGTTATGTCACTTTCTCGCAAACGTTAATAAGCAAGACTGATATTAGAAATGTAAAAAACGTATCTTTCCATCTAAACTAGTTTCAATAAAGTCCAATATTCAATACCGTAAATAAATTTTTATACGCATATCTATACGGGCTTATAATTTACCGGAGACGTCCTTATATCCGTATACGGCGGTTATGAAAGTTTTCATAAACCTTTATTGTGTCAACTCCACAGGCTATATAAATTGCCGGAATATATTCTGTCTACGTTATGACTCAAGTACTAATAAGATAAAGCTACGTTCAGGGGAAAGCGGAGTATTTCGACATATATTGAATATTGATGCCTCAATATTTATGGTTTCGTTAGTTTGAAATAAATGTTATTGCAGTACTGCAGTGTTCTAGAAAGAGTACTCTACTACTATGGAAAAAGAAGACTACAAGAAGCTTTTTAATGAAATTGGTATCGGCATTCAGGTCTCCGAAAACGAACATAGCCTTGCGAGTATGTTAGCAAGTTGAAGTGGTAGGTTACATATAGTGGGAGGAACTGAAGAAATGGTGATTATGAGGAATCGAAAACAGTAGCAAAATCTCGAATCAGAGACCAAAAAACACACCTTGGATCAGACTAGTTATGAAGTAATCCAATTGAAATCTTGTTAAGCCTTAAATATTCTGTCGTTACATACCTAAGTATTAATCCAAAATAAGTGAAAAAGACGCACCGGCCACAAGCGTACAGAGTGCAAAATGGACTTTGACACTTGCCAATTTGTTTTTATTTTAGCACTTGCGACGTGTACGGTAGATAAATTTTATAGTACTCAGGTGGACGTCAGCGGCAGGCTCGAGTGAGCTCTCGTGCAAATTGGGCGGGCAAGGCGGAGGCGTGGTGGCACTCACGGCTTGATTTGTTTCGATTTCGAAGGCCCAAACCTCAAAAGCATCCCGCTTTTGAGGTTTGGGCCTTTTTAGAACTGTTTTGGGCCTTTTTGAGACGTTTTTGCGCTTTTTGGGCTCACCTACGTAACTAAGTTTTGTAATGATCAGTTTCTTTGTATGATATAGTACTTAACTCGAATTGATCAAGCGGTTCTAGGTCAAATTATAAAGAACTAGCGACCCGCCCCGGCTTCCTCTTCAATCACTCTCATCATCATCATCAGCAGCCACATGATGTCCACTGCTGAACATAGGCCTCCCCCATAGATTTCCAGAGCTGCCGGTTGGAGGCGGCCTGCATCCACCGAGACCCTGCGACCTTTATGAGGTCATCCGTCCACCTTGCGGGCGGGCGTCCCACGCTGCGCTTGGCCTCGAATGGTCTCCACTCGAGGACTTTCCGGCCCCAACGGCCATCAGTCCTTCGAGCTATGTGCCCCGCCCACTGCCACTTCAACCTGCTAACACGCTGGGCTACGTCGGCGACCTTCGTTCTCCTACGGATCTCCTCATTTCTGATTCGATCTCGTAGGGAAACACCAAGCATAGCCCTCTCCATAGCCCGTTGGGTGACCTTGAGCCTTCTTATGAGGCCCATAGTGAGCGACCATGTCTCAGATCCATATGTCATCACTGGCAACACACACTGGTTGTAGACCTTTGTCTTGAGGCACTGAGGTATGTCGGAAGAGAAGACGTTACGCAGTTTCCCGAACGCTGCCCAGCCGAGTTGGATTCGACGATTTACCTCTTTCTCGAAGTTGGACCTACCTACTTGGACCACTTGTCCTAAGTACACATACTCGTCGACAACTTCGAGAATCGAGCCTCCAACAGATACTGGAGTGGGCGTAACACGGGCGTTAGACATGACCTTCGTCTTGTCCATGTTCATTTTTAGGCCCACTTGTTGAGAGACTCGATTGAGGTCCTCGAGCATGCTGCCGAGCTCTTCCAGCGATTCTGCCATGACCACTATGTCGTCGGCAAACCGAAGGTGAGTCATATACTCGCCATTTATGTTGATGCCAAGTCCTTGCCATTCCAGGAGCTTGAAGGCGTCTTCCAATGCGGCCGTAAACAGTTTCGGAGAAATGACGTCTCCCTGTCTTACGCCCCTTTGCAAAGGAATCGCCCTCGTGCTCTGCTCCTGTACTCGGACTGACATGGTGGCGTTCGCATATAAGCATTTCAGCACTTCGATGTACTGATAGTCAATGTGGCATCGCTGGAGAGACTGCAGCACCGCCCAAGTCTCGATCGAATCGAAGGCTTTTTCATAGTCCACGAACGCTAAGCACAGTGGCAGATTGTACTCCTCGCTCTTCTGTACAATCTGCCGCAGCGTATGAATGTGGTCTATGGTACTAAAGCCTTTTCGGAATCCGGCTTGTTCGGGAGGCTGGAAGTCATCGAACCTGCGCGCGAGACGGTTCGTGATGACCCTCGAAAACAGCTTGTAGACATGGCTCAGAAGCGATATGGGTCTATAGTTCTTCAACAAGGTGTTGTCTCCTTTTTTGAAGAACAGCACCACCTCACCTCTGCTCCATGCCTCAGGCGTTGTGCCCTCGAACAACACGGAATTAAATAGCCGCTGAAGGACTTTAAGAGCCGGCTTTCCACCTGCCTTCAGAAGCTCAGCAGTAATTCCATCGTCGCCCGGTGCCTTGTTGTTCTTGAGCTGTTTGAGAGCCATCCTAATCTCGTACAGGCTGATGTCCGGGATGTCCTCAGTGTAGTGCCGGGTTAGCTTAGCTCTGGGATCTTTGGCCGTGCTATTAACGGATTTGGCGACAGAGGTATAAAGCTGCCCGTAGAATCTTTCAACCTCTTTCAACACCGCCTCAACACACACTCTAAAAAAAACTGCATCATAATCCGTTGCGTAGTTATAAAGATTTAAGCATACATAGGGATATAGGGTCTGTCCCTATATCCCTAAGTATTAATCCAAAATAGGTGAAAAAGACGCACCGGCCACAAGCGTACAGAGTGCAATATGGACTTTGACACTTGCCAATTTGTTTTTATTTTAGCACTTGCGGCATGTACGGTCGATAAATTTTATAGTACTCAGGTGGATGTCAGCGGCAGGCTAGAGTGAGCTCTCGTGCAAATTGGGCGGGCAAGGCGGAGGAGCGTGATGGCACTCACGGCTTGATTTGTTTCAATTTGGGGATGCTTTTTAAGGTTTGGGCCTTTTTAGAACTGTTTTGTGACTTTTTGAGACGTTTTTGCGCTTTTTGGGTTTACGTACGTAGTGAAGTTTTGTATGATTAGTTTTGTTATAAGATATTTATAGTACTTAACTCAAATGGTTCTTGGTCAAATTATAAAGAACTAGTTGACTCATCAGACAGACGTAATTTTTTGATAACTAACAATATATCACCTATGTACCTATGATGACGAAATAAATTATTCATTCATCAATTTCGTCAAGTCCAATACCGGGGAAAATTCATGATTTTTAATTAAGTTTTTTATGTTTATTCTAGATCTCAGGCAAAAAATCACAAACATCAATTTAGCACTTCCCGAGGTGTTGCAACAAACCCGACTTTGTTTCAACATCAGATAATAATTAGTATATTGATAAAAGGCGACTAACAAAATAGATCTACAAGGTGACGGCATATAAAACTGTAGGAAGGGAGAGAAACGATCTATGGAAAAGTTCAAGATGTTCTCAGAAAGGGTCAGATCAAGAGTACTTTCAACAGACGAGGGAGTAGGAAAGGATTAATGAAAGTGAAAGAAGCGCAAGCTCTGTACGAGTATCAGGATTGTAGCAGTGAAAAGATGTCGTCTCTGCTTATACCTTGTAAGGCGAAGATCTGGTAGCATGTATGTACGTTTGTGTATTTGATCCGGTTTAACAACAAAACGAGCTTTTAAAACTTAAGAGCTCTGAAACTTAGTACGTGAGCTTAATATATTAGGAAACCTGGTTGAGCTGTCATCGCCTTTGTTTTCTAATTCCTGCCTCAATTGGTTAGTGGCAGTTGGTGGTGAAATTACCACTGGTGGTAATTTTGTTGCCTGTCCACAATACACAATTTTAAACGTTTGTTTTACCAAGAACTCGTAGCGTAGCCTATTTTGAACCATTAGTGAAAAGTGGTGAGCCTACCGCATCATGTGTTCCTTTATGACATTACAGTTTTTCAGTTGACCTGGTTATCCACAAACTTTCAGGCCGGAATGAATGACGCCCAAATACTTAAGTCTTCATGAAGAGAGTGAACAGCTATTTGTAAAGCGCATGTACCGCCTTAGGCCACATCATCACTTACGATCAGGTGAAATTGTGGTCAAATGCGTTCCTAACTAAGCTATAAAAAAAAGAAAAGTTATTTAAGGAAGAAAGGCGATTTTTAATTAATAACCTTTTCTTTATTTATGAGTTATTAACTCCAACGAAGATACCATCGCATGTTACAAAACTGTTAGTAGACGTAGGTTTCTGTATGTAAGTACTTCATCGATTGCCCATTGAGATCAATTTGTAATATCTGAACGGATTTTTACAAACTTTCTACAGAACCAACATTCCACAAACAATCGCTATTCACTTAATTATTTATTATTGCTTTTCCATGGACCGGACTGAGCAGTAATAAATTACTAGCATTTATTATTCGAAGCAAACTGGCGAGGTCCGTCGAGTGCCCTTAAAATTAACTTAATTGTACTAATTGCCTGAAATATTCGTGTAATTGAATATTTCGAATTTTAACTTACATTTAAAATATTGTTTTAAAATAGTGAATTGTGGTTTGTTAACGTTTCGACTGTATAATTGGCAGGGGCGATCAACCTTGCATTATAAAACTATTGCATTGATAATAATATGGAATTAATAAGCCGTGTAATTAGCAGCACTGTTTCGTGTTTGGTGATCATTAAAATGTTATTCATGAATGCACTGAAGAGTTTGGTGTTAATGGCTTTGGGCAGTGCTTTTAAATGTGTTTATTTAAAGTTTTTTTTCTGACATTTTGGACCAAAAATCAGTAAAATACTTGTGATTGATTACAAAATATTGCTTAACGTGCTTTGCAACAGTTCAATTGTTTTTCCTTTTTTATAATACAGCGTATTTTTTTATAAATGCACACATTTTAAAGCGAAATCGCAAATTCGCAAATCTAGCGACATTAGGCTAGACTAGTCGCTAAGCCTTGTTGGAGGCTTCAGGGTGGCTTGATAACAAGCATCAATAAGGCTTATCGCTAGCCTTGCATCCCTTCAACCATCCGCACCGAGCCTTCGTGAACTTACCTCACAGTATTTTTCCTGATTGGATTTTTGCGAGATATATCGCTATCTTTGACGATTACAATATTTTGTCGTTAATGTTTTGTACCTACTCGTATTATTTTTAAATGATAAATCTAAAAATAAAACAAATACTTACCTCCATTCTCTCCAAACTTCCACATATTATATCGCGAACAATCCTCAACATCTCAGCCATCTAAAGCACTCCATTTTTCCAGTACAATTCCGATCCGTTTAAACTTCCATTTATTGGCAATTTACAAGCGAATCGAGCTTATTTATATTGGCTTATTAGTGTTTCACGAATTCAGTGGATCGCCAAGTTAGTTGGGGGTCAAATTATGAATCTCAATATACAAAGAGCGCGGCTTGGGGCGGCCAATCGAATATTTATGAGGGAGAGGAACAGCTGATAAAACTGGCCGTTAGTTGGGGGTTACCACTTTAATAAGTAGATGTTTTTTGTTGGTATTGCTTTGTTTTTGAGTTTAGATAAAGTTTGAGTTCATATAGGGTGGTTTTTGTACCAATTAGCTGTTAGAACTGTGAATGTTAACTTTAGGCAGGAAATTTATTTCAAGACTAACGCAGTAAGTACTTACCCACCTACATGGTGAGCGGATAACCCGACAAAGATGCTAAGGTTTTGTTGATTTTGGTTAGCTATGTTTGTTTTCACTTATATTATAGTTTAAAGTATATTGATGCCTGAAAAAATCTAAATAGAAATCAGTTAAGCCATTTGGGCTCTACGGTACAAGGAGAGAGACGACACCACATATACTTATAACACCCCTCTTTTTCTTAGGGGGTTAATCATTAACTGTTGGGTAAAAAGATAAGATTTTGGGAGGAAGGATTCGACTCACCTTGTGACGCCTTGTAGATCGACGCCGTTCTTCTCGTGATGATTTTCGATGATGTACGATAGGCTTTATTGCGCGCGCGTTACCGCGGCCGCGGCTGATTTGCTCTAAGAGTTTATGATGATTTACTGAATCGAATCGTCTGGGATGGAAGCTGCAGCGGAGCAGGACTTGACCACCAGAGATGCGTGCTGAACTCGAACAGGCCGACGGATCATGACTGTCGAATTCCTTCAAGGAAGGGTAGGGCTAGGACATGATGTGTTCCTGCCTACATATTTTTAACATTTTTGATTGTCACCGAAAGTTGATACAGATACAATATCTTTACCTTACATTAACAAAACAGACTCCCAGGACTGTAGCGTCATCGTCTCTATGCCATAGTTGCAATGCATATTTTGATTCGTACTGCATAATTCAAATGTTCAGAGTTAAACTTCACAACTCGTTTTCCGTTATCTTGTCAAACTTTGACATCCACGACATTAATTTGCGACAAGTCGTTCACGTTGAAACGTGAAGTCAAGCGTGATCCGCCGTAAACACGCGTACGCTAGTAACACGATTAATGCCCCCTAGGTGGCGCTGGTGAGGGGGTGTTCGGGGCGCCCTCGTAATTTACATTTGTTGCAACTGGTTAAACGCGTGTCTGTGATTATTGTACTTGGTGGTGGTGGAAAAATCGCGAACTTGAAAATGGAATCATTAACTTTAAGAGAAACTTAAAATTAGCTTTATGGATATTATAGCGATGCCATGGCAATGACGGGTGATAATTCTACTCGTATAGATGAATAGTTCAATAGCAAAACCATCACATTAGTTCAAATTACAGAGACCTATATATAATTTAGGCGGTCTTATCACTATGGAGTGATCTCTTTTAGACAACCTTCAAGTAGAGGAAGAGGAGTAGTATTGTGAATTTGTTTCCCGATGACAGGTAGACAAAACGGGAGATATTGAAAATAACATGGCCTCTACTGCCGTTGTAATATCCGACCGTTACACTTTTTTAAATCAAACTAACCACTATGAGCATCGAACCATTGACACATAGTAAGTGAGTTTATAGTAATCAACGAATGCTGTCTGTCAATTTTAACATCGATAATACTAAGCTCCATTACTCACAGTCTACTTTCGAGGTACTTATGTCAAACTTTTAATGATTTCTCAAAGACGAAGTGTAATGAAATGAAACTTATGCAGTATTCAGAAAATAAACCTCAAAAAGTGATAGCTTTCACTCATCATCACAGCGGTGTCGTTATTCCTTCGTCACATATGATGAGATGAAAGATTTCTTTGCAGCAACGTGTCCTGCATGTTCTTTGTGTTTGCGTCGTTTGCCAAATAGATTTTGATTTAAATTTTCAAAAATATCCAAATCTTTATTCATAGCGCTTAGGATCGATCAGAAACTTTATCCAACCACAACTGAACTACCACCAATAACTATAGCGGTGTAATAGGAGACCTCTACAGCCCTCGGTAAACAGGGATGCAAAGCGTAATAATTTCCGCATCCGGCTCGAAACTTTGCGGGGAGGAAATTTGATCACGCCGTGATTAAAGTGCCAGGATTCTGTTAAAAATACTCCTTTTGTTCGCAGCTAGACGGTGGAATTGGGAGTGGTTTATAGTGGAGGTAAATTGTAATGTTATATGAAGTGTTCGCGGGGCTTTACTGACTGTTCGGTATGAAATGGTGTGCAATTTGCTTGTGCGATGACATTCGACTGTTTCATGAAGATTTCAAAATGTAATCATAACATTGTTTACCACTTACGTAGATATTGCACTGTGTTGGAACTATTGCTTAAACAGCATGAGTAAAAAGGAATGTAAAGCGGAGCAGGGGTTAGATCAGGTTTTTGTTTTATCTTACTAAGTAATTTAATAAAGTGTTCATTTTACGATCTTATACTACTTTAACCTCATTTGGTTGTCTTTCATTTTCATGCACCCTCAATCTTATACTTGTCTAGTAATAATTGCCTATATTTTCTCTTGTAGTTTCTTTGATCTTGTTGCTAACCGTGACCTCTTCCAGACAAACAAAAATGTGTGACAAGTTATAAGTAATTGCCAATAATAAATGACTATTCGCAATAGAGCAGTAGCTGCCTTGTGTCTAATTAAATTGATAATAATAATGACATATTTCAATAAAAGCTCCTCTCGTTGGATTTTCGATACTTTTTCTGCCACCAGGCTGTGCTTTGTAGGCGCTAGGTCCAAACAGCTGTCAGATAGCATTGAGTGAGAAAACCCTCATTAAATGAAAGGCAGATTATATTCTCCTTTACACAAACTAAAACATCAACATATCTAAGGCATTATCGGACTTAGTAAAGGACATTCATGATATCCACAGTTAAAACTTGCTCACGGACACATCCATTGAGTTAAGGCTCTCAACAGCATCAGGCCTGATTGGCTTAGCGCCTGCAGTGCCGATACTAAGCGAACTCACGCTTATGCGAAACAAACCTTAATTGTATACAGTTTGTAATATACGCTTTCTGTTTAATTATCCTAATATCTCTTAAATCTGCTTTGCTCAAGCAGCGAATTACTTACGAGTATGTTTATTTCTTGTCTGGAATAGGTTTCAATAATTTAATCTTTCGGTCGTAATTTTATTTATTGCACACTGAAGGAACAACATTAGTTTTCAAGCAAGTTTCAATTTGAGCGTTTTTTGCAAAAATCTAATGTGTTTTATCTGGGACTGCTAAAGTGCAAGTTTTGCTGTGGTTCTCTCGATGAACATGCATGGAGTTTTTCAAGAGCAGTTTAAAAAGGTTCTTACTGGGTCGGCAACTGGGTTTTTGTCAGCCTATCGTCCACTGCTAACAGCAGTTAGTCACTTAGTTATTGTTCTTTATACATAGATATTCAGAGCGGTCCATTGTAAGCAGCTGCTTTAAAACCTTTTTTAGAGTCACCAGTGACCATTTTATGAAAAAAATCATACTACACATAGTAGAATTGTGAAAACTCAAACTTATTTACAACTAAAATCCAATACATGCACAAAGTTGCAATAACTGCCGCGAGTTGGCCCACTTTGAAACAGTTAGCAAATGTTAATTGTGTTCAGTTTGAAATAGTCATTTCCGCTCCATTCAGGTGGAAGCGAAGTGTGGAGAAGTGGCGCGAAGCGGCGCGAAGACAGACGTCATTTCCGTCTAATGCCCTAATTGCATTTAGCTGCGAGGATGACTGCATGCATTCGTTACTCACTTTGCTCTGTTGGAAAGAACAAAATATACTACATAGTCATTATTATTACTAGTATATTTAGCATTAGAATAAATTACGGTCATTCAGGATTTGTGGAGGGATTGCAGCAAGTTTAAATAAAAGAAAGAATATAACAAAAAAATATATTATAATGTTATGAAATGTCTGTTTTTTTCTGTAAGTTCTAAGGATTATAAAAATCATGAAATGATAAAAACTATGAATGTTATAGTTTAATATTGGAATGCATTTATTTTTAATCCTTGTGATCCTAGTTATGACGAAGGATCATTCACAACTATACACACACTGGCTCACGCTATATTTTCTCTCTCTCTCTCTCTCTATCGCTCTCTATCTTCCCCCCATCTCTATTTATCTCACATATACACGCACAGACACGCACACAAACGAAAACACTGAAATATGTTTCAAAGAAAAGCTCGTTTTCACGTCAGGCGTCATTTTAAAAATTAATTCAAAAAAGTAAGAAATGAATGAAAATACTTTATTATATTACAATGAGCCTGCGTTATCCCACTGCTGGGCCTCCCTACCCCTCTTCCACTGACTGCGGTCTAGAGCTATGTTGAACCAGCCTTCCAAATGCGAGTCTAACTCGTCCCGCCATCGCCTTTTTGGTCTGCCGCGAGGTCGTTTTCTGCCTTGGGGCACCCAATCGGTCGCTCTTTTAGGCCATTGCTCATCCTGCATGCGGCAGACGTGTCCAGCCCAATCCCATTTAGCTGAGCGGCCTTTCGGGAGACATCGGTAACTCGGGTTCTGGAGCGTATTGTTGTGTTGCGTATGCGGTCTGTCAGTTTGATACTAAGCTTACTACGCTCCATAGCCTTTTGACAAACCCCGAGGGCGGACTTCTGGTGTTTTTTCAAAGACCAAGTTTGAGCGCCGTATGTTAGGATGGGGAGGATGCACATGTCCATGATCTGGCGTTTGAAAGTATTTGGAACATCGCCTTTCATGATGTGCTTCAGAGACCAATAGCTCTTCCAGGCGTTTTCAATTCTTCGTGCTATCTCTTTATCTTGTCTCGCCTGGAAAGAAACTATTTGGCCTAGATATAAATACTCATCGACATATGCAACCTCCACATCGTTCACATAAATTTTGCGCTGGACGCTATTGGTCATTAACTTTGTCTTCTCCATGTTTATGTAAAGTCCGACCTCGAGACTCCCTTTGCTTAGGTCTTCAAGCATGCTTTTTAGCTCACTGGCAGACAAGGCAAATAGCACTATGTCGTCGGCGATGTGAAATGACGACGACGACATAATGAAAATACTAATAAATAATAATGTCAATTCTCCCACGCATACAGCATGACCTATTTTCTTTATCAATACCAAAAGTTTTATGCAAAATAATATCAGACAAACTCGAAGGTTGTCTAACAGTGAATCCGAGCAACTGCTTCGAAAGCACGTTGAAAGGATTTATGTACACTACTGCGTAAATAAAACAGCACGAAACATATTCAATTGCAAACGGAATGAATCCACCACAACAGCGAGACAGCCATTTTTAAAATTAAAGTCTTCACTATCTTTAAACTCCGATACAAATTCACTACTACACTACGAAGAATGTGCGCTGGTACAGCCATTACGTCTCGTTTCACCTCCAAGTCGGCTCCACAAAAGGAATTACTTCATTCTTTCTAAATTTCAACTTCCACTTCGGGGCGTACGTCTAACGGGGAGAGTTATTTATCTTTGCGCCGTATAATAGAATTTAATTAAGTTATGTGCGACATGCTTTACGCGTTTGGAATTTTGCGAAGTTGCGCCAACTCGATACATGTAGCCGTAGGCGCGTTCGAATCTGACGGTTGTGAGTGGTGGAGTGTCCTTATAAAGGTTATTAAATGAAAGTGACGTTGAAATTCGATAACAAGATGATAACAGCAGGTAAAGGTATTGTATTGGCGCAAAAACTGACAGTTTGAAGTTCAAAATGACGCTGAACTTTAGACCTACCGTTTAACAACACTACAAAAGTTATGCAAAAGCAAGTCACTTCGATTAACTACATTTGAATGATGTACAGTCAACGGCAAATCAGACCACCCATTTGCACTTTTTGTTTTGCTCTTGCCAAATGTATTTTTTTAATAAAGCTAGAAAGACTGACTGGAAATGAGCAGCATGTCATGCCATTAACCGTAAATTGCAATGTTGCATTATGAAGTAAACGTGTGTGTTTCAAGTTATATAATAGAAGATAGCCACTACCTACCATTTTATACTCTGTAAACCATGATACGAACTATACCGTGGAAATAAAAACACGTTGCCACAAAAAACCATTCATAGCATTCTAAAGTAAACTAGTTGAACCAGATTCAAACGATTACCATAAAATAACGTAGCAACAGCATTCATCGCATACCAAAATCCAATACATTCCACATTGCCTCGCAACGCGCGCTCAGCGGCAAATTTATAAAATGAACAATTAAAACTTACTCGAGCAAATTATTCCCGAGTTAGACCTCCTCAAAATTAGAACTAATTGGGTTACCGGACTGCACTGCCGATACCACCGCAGCCACAGTATAAGCATACAGTAGGTTATCTAAGGCCGCCCGCCGAGTTTTTAGCGTGCACACAGACACGCGGCACAGCCCGTCCGAACTGCCGCCTCCCTATGCCTCCCTATTTTATGCTAGCGTGTGCGTGAAAACAAGGCGCGCGACGCGCACGTACACATTCAAACTGAGAGTGGCTTGTTTGTATGTAGATGTTCTACTCTATGTTTATACTGTGCCGCAGCTCTCACTGTGTGGAATACCCGTCATTCATGTGACTTGAAATAAACGAACCACACTGAAAAAACTGGACTGATGTTCTATTTTTGTTATTTTAACTTTGGCTTAGAGGAAACCAATGTTGTTCATAAAACAAATTAGAAAGGTTTTGCTGTAGGTAGACTATATAGCCCGTACGGAAGGTCTTTTTAAGTGTCAACAGTAACCAAAAGATGAAATAACTACTGTTTAAAATAAAAAACCGGCCAAGTGCGAGTCGGACTCGCGCACCGAGGGTTCCGTACAAACCTGCAAGGTTTACAAAGTTCGTTCATTACGACAATCGATATTTTGTATTGTAACTAAAAATTTAAGGTTTTGCGGAATTTTTCCTTTATGTGTGCTATAAAACGTTGCTTCATGCCAAATTTCAAGATTCTAGGTCGACTGGAAGTACCTTTTAGGTTTTGATTCCCTTGCGAGTACTTGCGTGTTTCAAAATATGCGGCTTAAATTGCTGTTTCTTTTGATGGCGTTGACATAGAAGTTTGATTTTGTTACAGCTTAAAGGTATTATAGACTTGAGTATTTGGTATGAATTTCAATTTAATACCTCTACGCGTTTATGAGGAAATGGGTAGTAAGTTTAAAATTATTAAAAAAATATATATTATGTGATGTAACTAAAAATTTATGGTTTTCGTAATTTTTCCTTTATCTATGCTATAAGACGTTGCTTCGTACCAAATTTCAAGATTCTGAGTTCACGGGAAGCACCCTGTAGGTTTTGATTCCCTTGCAAGTGTCGAAAATTTGCGGCATAAACGGCTGTATCTTTTGATTGCGTATGCTTAGAAGTTTGATTTTTTCACAGCTTCAAGGGACAGTAGACTTGAGTAATTGATATAAATTTCAGCTTCATACCTCCACGCGTTCCTGAGAAAAAGGGTCTTGACAGACGGACGGACGGACGGACAGACGGACAACAAAGTGATCCTATAAGGGTTCCGTTTTTTCCTTTTGAGGTACGGAACCCTAAAAAGAGTGTGACGTTGCCTCTTGAGTTTCAAAACTATATAAAATCAATCAAATGCAACTAGTTAATATTTTATTCGACATATTTATTAAATTCTCGCGGAGATGAGAGATTCAATGAAATATCCTATTGGTTGCTAAAAATATCTTCGTTTCGCTCAGCTCTTATGAAAAACTTGCGTTAGGCGCCAAAACCTACAATGTTATACCCCAAATGTTGAGCTTACATAATATTACAAGTATGTAGTCAATATTTGACAATTGAATATACCCAAATATATTAGCTGGAAATATCCGGCAAAACTTTTATTTTTTTCAATACTTTGTCGGATTTGATTATAGTAGTAGTATTTGGCCAAGAAATTTTATTGCATAGCTAAAAATGAATAACAATGTTTCTTAACTTTGCAATCGTTGTTTCATATTTTTGTCCTTCCGAATAAGCTCCGAAACCAAGTTAATAATAGCTACTTTAAAAAATCAAACGTTGAAAAGAAAAATTCTCAGGCTTCTATTCAGCCGCATCTTTTCATAAAGAGGAAAGATACTTAGTTATACATTGAGGGTAACGTCCGGTATTATAAAAGATGCTTCATACATTGTCCGGTCATGTCCGGTGTTCTAAGCGTTTTGATCCCGAAAGTGGATTACCTTCTCAACATAATTTAAAGGGACCCTTTCTTTTCTGCGGAATTAAAATAAATCAGATTTGTACCAGGGACTGGATGATGACGGAGTATGTTGTAACTCCATTTTGTGTTGGAGGAATATTTTCATGATGCATGATGGAAGAAATCGATAGACAATAAAAAATTAAAAACTCTAGTTTGATCGGAAGTTTGTTATTTTTAATAAACAAACTAAAATATCAATCGAACTACACTGACCTTAAAAACTTTGAATATTAAATGTTGGCCATCATAGATATAATCTGCTCCCAGTAACGCACCCTGAGAATCAAGAAAACACTAACTTTTCAATCGAAGCATCTGCAGTCTACAATAAAAGGAATCAAATTAAGTAGACATGACGAAGTCCCAACTGACCTTTCGGACATTCGGCAAACAAACCGATTGGGCGCAGTCGCTGGCGACAAATTTTAACGATCTCGTGTCCCTAACTATCCCGGGACAAGATAACAATCTACCCCCTTAAAAGGGAACTGCTTTTAAGATTTCTGTAAGTCTCTTAGTTCTAACGGATGTTGCCCTTTTACCTAAGTACTTGAAATTACGGTAGGTATCATGTAGTGTTTGAACATTTTGCGCTGGCTTTTGTTGAAGTATATTTGCCTAGTGTGACCTTCCATGTCCTACGGACCTTGATTAAATGAATTAAGAAGGTTTGGACTTGTGTTAGGAAAAAAAACGGAGAATCGCTTTTCAGAAGGGGCTTGAAAGCTCTTCCAGGCGTTAAATAACCATTGTTCGTAGTAATTTTTTCCAACATTTGTTGGCCATTGTCCGCTCTCATCATCATTTTTGACTGACTTGACTTGATTTCGAGACCGGCTGGCTGTTTGGCAGCCCTTATCCACCGCAAACCAGCGACACTAATAAGGTCGTCGCAGTGTGGGCCACCCGCAAAGTGGGCTTGTGGTTGGCCCACACTGCACTTTCCTTTTGGTCTAAAATGTCAAAGCCTATTCTTAAGACTGGTAGTTATTTATGTCCCGTTATATTTATTGAAAGTTTTTTATGTTCTGTGTCAAAATGGGGCCTTGTGAGTTTGCTATGAAAAAATACCTAAACAAGTCTCAGGTTTCTAAAAGATCTAAATTAAAATAGATAAAGGTAACTGATAGCACAAACATTGACTTATTGCTCAAGATCAAATATTTTCCCCTATTATTACATGAAAACGCTAGGAGTATAAAATTTTAAGGATCCTTGGAAAAATCTATAATATCAGAAATGCTTTTATCGTTGAAGTATTTGAATTTGCAGCGAGCTTACGTTCTAGGATAAATTCCTTCTGAGATATCCAGTAATATCGGCCGTGGCTCGAGAGGCCGAGTGTATTGAACGTTTTACTTGTGATTTACTTCACAATTATAGAGGAAAATAATAGAATAATCGATTTAAACTTGTGATAGTTTATCGTTGGTGACCAAAAGTTGTCTTAGTTGCTTAAAATGCCACTGTAACCTGATCTCAGAAAAAATAAAATAGTTTCAGTTCTTCGGGCTGCTTACTGACGCTCCAACTGACTGCCGCTCTTAAACTAGAGACATAGAGTAGTCAAAAGCACACTCATCGTTGCCGTCTTGGTGAACGGAACATTCAAAAGCCCACATTTTGCCGAACGCATTTTTTTAGAGTGTGGAAAGTGGCGCAATTATTGCCGTTATCCGGGTTGCTTGTTTTTTTTAATTTCCCCGGAGTGTTAGCCACATTTTTTTAAAGCAAAATATGTTCTGACCAGATTTGAACTCGGAACCCCGCTTGCTCCAAGCCAGTCCTTAACCACTGGGCCACGTCTCTCGCTTTTGCAATTAAAACTTAAAGCATATTGTTCTTTGTTTATCCTCAGTTTATTACGCAACGTCGTTATTCCGACCTGTTGTTTTTCCGTTTGTTTTTCTATAAATACATTACATAATCAGGTGTAATCCATCAAACTGTCGGTGGAGACGGGAAAGCCTTCGGCAACACCTTTATCCGATATTAGTCGGGATTTCGATACAAAAACAAAGAAAAGTCGATGAATGGGTCTCAGGATTCCAATCACTCATTTAGAAACTGCCACGGAGCGTGACGGAACCGCGAAATAATATTAGAGGAGAACTTTAAACCGCGGCCATTGGTGTATTAAAAATTCACGGTCCTTAGAAAACATTCGGATTAGGTACACAATATTAATGTTAAATTGTGATTTATGTTTAAAACATTGTTGATAACTGAATATTAATAAACGTGTTTATCTTTGCAGGTAAGTTTCCATTTTTACAAATCTTGGAAGGAATGTAAGTCTCTTGGAACTTCTTCTACTTCTTTTATTTTAATTTCTTGTGCACTTACCTACCCTTCTCGTCAATTTTCCTCTACCTGTGGGTTGTTTGGAAGAGATCGCTTTTTAGCGATAAAGCCGCCCAAATTGTACATTATCGTTAATCTGTGTTTCTTTGTTGTTGATTTCTGTTGTTTTCGTGTGCAATAAAGAATATCTATCTATCTATCTATCTTCGTTAAGCTTACGTAATTGAATTGAATTATAGATTTTTACGATGCCAATCAAAGATCTAAAATTATTATACCAAAATTCAAGTTTAGTTCAGAATTTGACTACAACCTGATGACCTGACTCTACAATGATGTAGTACAAAATTAACTTTTATAAATAAGTGGGTAATTTTCTACAATGTTTTTTCATAATAATAATTTACTTAAAAGTGATTAAAACTCGAAACACGTGCCATGAGAAAGTAAAAATTCTTTCCAACGGTAATAAAATGTTCATCAAGCACTTAAACTCCTGAGCTAAATGGACCATCAATTTAAAGTCCTGCTTGATTACGTACCACAAAATAATGACCCTTAACTAAATCCATGCTAAGTTCCAACAACAAAGAAGTGACAGGTTCGAAATGGACTCTCCCCCCCTCGTGAACCCCCCAACACCCTTTATTCCTCGGACAAAGAAGTCTGCAGTTGCAATTGATGGCCTTTCCATTTGTGCTGCAGAAACAAAACGGTAGATGTCGCCACTGCGCCTTATTCTGGTCCTAAGATGTTAAAAACACATAATACCTGGTCCTAGTTGCATTTGATTTAAGGATTTTATATTATTCCCGCTGGTCTTGAAGTGTCCGTTTGTTATTACTAGAAAATGTATACATTCATACCATCATGCTGTTTTGTCGGTTCAATTCACTAGCTTTTCGCAATGTGCGTTGTTCCTTCCGCCATCACAGCAACTGACAGCTTTCGAACAACAAGAAAGCAGTTTTCGCAAAATAGTGTTCCCATACTGCTACCAAACCCAAAGAAAAATGCATAATATGTCTGGCGACCATGACAGGACACGAACCTGCAATCTTCGGACTTAGCTACTCCGATAAGGATCATAATATCTGCGCATGTTTTACGTTATTTTTGTAATGAAAATACCGTTTAGTTAAGTTGCTCTACTCCTGATACTTACGCCCAGATATTCGGTTCACCATTTCCGCTTTATAGAAAAAGTATCCTATTTGTTATTTTCAAAAAAATACTTTCAATTAAATTATTATTAAATACAAACAGATACACTTCTGAAGTCTGATTTTCTTTGAAATTAGATATGAAAGCATTTCTAATTCAAATTCAACGGCCTCATTTAAAGATGCAATAAAATTACTTCTCATCCGTTCCTCTTGATTCCGAAGAATCAAATGCTTTTAAAATCTCATTAAACAAATCAGAGTTTCGAATAGCGCAAAATTGTAGCGACAGATCGTACAAATTTCTGCCCATAATTACAAGGTAATTACCTTCAGATTACGAGTTTTGATGTCTACTCAGGTGACAAGTGAATTAGGATGGTAATTATCGAGCTCTCATGGCTGTTCGAGTGTGAAAGTGTTTCCTTTGAGGACTAGAGCATTTGACACTATCTGTTTGATTCCTGAACATTTGCAGTTGGTTTCTGAATTATGTAATTTCAAAGCGAAAGCTTGAAATTACGGGCTCACCTTTTACTAAAGTTGTCTAAAATGATGTGTGTTGAAACTACGAATGTTGAATTATTTAAGATTTTTCGTACTCGTATAAATGACGATAAACCAGTAGACTACACATATTAAAAGCTGAGGATAGTCACTTAGTACAGGTACAGAGTAATAAATACATTCGTAAATTAATTTGAAGGTAGTTTTGTCGAAAATAACCTACATAGACATACCCTTCAGTAAAACATAGGTAAAACTTTTAAAAAGTACAAATGTTTAATCGAAATATTCTGTTTGACCTAGGAGTTTCAAATAAATCGTATTCAATCACAAAAAACTACTAAGCTTGATCAATTTACAATACGACTACATTTATCATCGTCGAAATCGCCATGAATTCAGCAATTACACATCCTGATAAACATTAACAAAATCAGTCCTAGCACAACACAGTACGATCCAATAACCGTCGTACATTTAGCCGATCCGACACTGAAACAGGTGTCAAAAGACGCCGCCCACTCACCCGGAACGGGACACATCCAGATACAGCGCATTTAGACGTGTTCCGCTCCGACCAGACGAATCGGAACACGTGAGCTCACCTTTATTTTTATAGCTCTGACCTTTTCAATTGCTCGGAAAGTATGGAAGTTGCTTTTATGAAGTTGAAATCTTTGAGCGATGCTTTAAAATAGGTAGATAGACGTATTTTGTTTATTGCACACTGAAAACTACAATTACGTCTAGTTATAAATTACAGTTTATCCTGTTTAAGTGCAATTTGGACAGCTTTATCGTTGAACAGCACTTTCTCCCTAAACAAAGAGTGGGTGTGCATGTGCGTGGTAACAGATTTTTTTGCGATACTGTTTTATTATTTTTCTTGAAAAGTTGCACTTATATGGTTATCATTTTATTTTCCGGAGGCGGCGATTTAGCCGATCCAACAGAGAAACAGGTGTCAAAAGACGCCGCCCACTCACCCGGAACGGGACACATCCAGATACAGCGCATTTAGACGTGTTCCGCTCCGACCAGACGAATCGGAACACGTGAGCTCACCTTTATTTTTATAGCTCTGACCTTTTCAATTGCTCGGAAAGTATGGAAGTTGCTTTTATGCAGTTGAAACATTTGAGCGATGCTTTAAAACACAAACCTAGGTGTATTTTGTTTATTGCACACTCAAACCTACAATTACGTTCAGTTATAAAAATACAGTTTATCCTGTTTAAGTGCAATTTGGGCAGCTTTATCGTTGAACAGCATTTTCTCCCTAAACAAAGAGTGGGTATGCGTGTGCGTGATACCAGATTCTTTTGTGATTCTGTTTTTTATTTTTCTTGAAGTTGCACTTATATAGTTATCATTATATTCTCCGGAGGCGGCGATTCAGCCGATCAAACAGAGAAACAGGTGTCAAAAGACGCCGCCCACTCACCCGGAACGGGACACATCCAGATACAGCGCATTTAGACGTGTTCCGCTCCGACCAGACGAATCGGAACACGTGACCTTTATTTTTATAGCTCTGACCTTTTCAATTGCTCGGAAAGTATGGGAGTTGCTCTTATGAAGTTAAAACCTTTGGAAACTAGATCGCGCTTTAAAAGAGATATGCCTTTTTTATTGCACACCAAAAACTACATTAATGTATAGTTAAGTCAACTTTTTGGATGAAAATCCTAGCATTAGCATAGAATCGGATATTTTTTGTTTGATTATGGTTTTTATCGTCGAAATAACTAGGTACGAAGCTTTTACGTGTCTTTATTCCAAAACGATACTTTTTAATTTTTGTTCTCAAATATTTTTATGTACGAGTAAGAACACAGCTAAGGCATGGCTAAGCCTTGGTAAATTTTATATCTGTACTAGTAAGAAGCCTAGTTTACTAATTTGCCCTTTATTTGTATAAAGTACTTTTGTGTTTTGTTTACATGCATTTTTGGAGGGTATGCAAGGGCCATACCGTTCATCTAACCATCGAGGTAAGATTGTGTTAATTTTAGTATCCACTTTATGTACTTTGGCAAGTTTACCAACAAGTTCTAAGGTCTTGAGTCAAAACACCAAAGCTCTATTTAAACTCGTCCCTAGAACTACGTATTCCGTAGTATGTATTTACGTTCTCACGTAACATAGTAACTTAATACCCATATTAAGATGTTGCTGGCTTACCAAGGATTATGTATAGGATGTTGCGATGATAATTAGCGAGAATAATTGGTGTGTGTGACGCTGGTAGTTCCATAGAGCAGTATATTATATAAACTAACATATATGTTCACCGCACTCCTATAATTATGTGATTACGTTGACTTGAAATGGGACAAAGATGATTGATCATATTCTTAAAGCCATTCTTTAGATTTTTCTCAGGTATGGGTAAGGAAAGGTATGAGTTTCTTAAATACATTGTATTTTATGGGTATCTCCTTACTTCGGAAGGTACGTTAGCAAATTGGTCCCAGCTGACGTTGCCAAGTGTCAGTCGTTGAGCCTAGTTGGAGGCCGTGGGGCGGCTTGATAACATCTGATGGCAAGGTTTATCACTAACCTCAGACCCCTATAACAAACCCCACTGACCTTGCGTGTTGGAGTGTTTATAAATGGCTGTAATAAGTTCAGCATAGTTCTTATCTAAGCAGAAAATTTTGAACAAGAACTCGTACAAGACAAAAAGGCAATAGTTGAAATAATTTTATGATCGACACATAATAATACCTACATAAACAAATGATGGGTCACACAAGACCTGGGGTCTTATTCTGATCATTTGACAACTCAGTTTACGTCTTTTCCTTCATTTAAATTTGAGTAAAACATACAAATTAAGTTATTACAGCATTGAGGAAAAATCAAGGTTTTCTTTGACACTATTTACCACACACATCATGACTGGCGACAGTAAACATGCGGCTCAAACGTTGCGTTTGGAACTAAGACTGTCAGGTTATAAGAAATCATAATAATGCCATTTACCATCACACTTTACTAAAGATCTAAAAACCAGGAAAAGACGTTTGGCTGTCTTGGCATCAGGCAGAAATCGAACCCGCATCTTTCGCAAACCGGGCGACTGCACTAACCACTGTGCTACCGAGACCATTAACAGACTGGCCGAATCTTTCTGGTATATTTTACCCTATGAGCTAGGGTGATTTCATCAATGTGAAAGGTTCAATAAAGTTTTCTCTGAAATATATGATTAAGCGAAATGTACAAGCTGAGACAATATTATTTAGTCAGCGCCGAGTAACGAAGCAAACTGAACTTTGGTAAGTAAGCAAAAACAGATAGTTATTCAGTGGTTTATTTGCACAGGTATATTACTGTAGCAACTAATTTGAACAACGTTAATGCGTATAACCACGTCATTGACTTCATTAACTTAAGCTTTGAGGGATCAGGCATTGATGATTAAACAGATTTCATGCTTAGCAAGATCAAGATGAATTCATGACTAAGCAACGTATGTGAACGTATGTGTATGTGTAAATGTATGGCCTCTATATAATTATTCAACGACTATAAAGGCCGTTCGCTTAAAGAATGCAGTAATTTCATACTTGTCCTTCGATCTAGCACGCCCCCTAACTAATCAAATCGTTCCTAATTAGAAAGTCAAGTCCACAGTGACCAGTAGAACGCATACTTTCTAACGCAAAGGTTTTACGGTACATATTATTCATAGTATTCATTCGAGAAGGAAATAGAATGCATTGAGAGATAGTGTTTCTTTTGTCAACGCTTGTTGTCACAGTGTGTTTTGGAGTATTTTTGCACTGGTTTCCCGTTCGGGAGTTACAAAAATCTCAGTGCTATATATCTCATTTGAGGGTACAAGAGGGTAATTTGAGTGTTCTTATTGCAGTCCAAACATTTTCACTATTATGCGTCATGTTGACACTGGTCACTAACTCCATACACATTTCTCTCCAACCACCTGAATTATAACTATTGAATATAATAGAATAGAGAAACGTTTATTGGTACATACATTCCACGAGTTGTATTGCCGAAGATTCTACCGAAAACGGGTCGGCTTGCTAAAGGAAAGATCGAATCGATCGAGAGCATTTACAGAATTTTCCGTGGTGTTATCAAATTTTGAAATACTAAGACAAAACCAGAACATCATTTTTCTTCAAACCACCGAGGCTAGTACAAAAATCCCAAATATTCATCAACTCCCTGAAACCTCACTCGGTAGACACACCACAAATTTCAAGGTGACCTCAAGACCGTCCTATTGTTGCAAATCGTAAACAGGGACTGCGTAAATATCGGCCACAACAGTCTGCCGTCGGATACCTATGCAAATTACATTCGCTAGTAATCCACTCAGTGAGATTGCTTCTGATTGATAGGCGCAAATTGGAAATAGGGTACGCACCGCCGCTGGCGACAGCGCGCCAAACGCTAGTGTTGCAGTGCTGAGGAAAAAGTACAACAGGGAAAGCAAGCGAGGGTTAGATAAATAGATAGATATATTCTTCATTGCACACCAAAACAACAGAAATCAACAGCAATAGTAACACAGACGTAAATGTACAATTTGGGCGGCCTTATCGCTAAAAGCAATCTCTTCCAAACAACCCACAGGAGGAAAATTGACTAGAAGGGTAGGGTTATAACAGAAAACCAAGCAATTCTTTGAAGTATGAGGAAAGTTAACCTTCAAGCTCATGTATGCATTGATTAGTCAGGTTTATTAGGATGTGCTGCTTTGACAATGGATTGGCAATGATCACAAGTATTATTAATAAAATCACTTTATGCGGAGAAAAACTGCAGTTCCTAATAACAAATAGGTCACAAAATCAGCCAGGTGAAGTGGCAGTGGGCAAGTCACATCTGAAGCGGGACCGATGGCCGTTGGTTGGAGCTAGTCCTGTAAAAAAGACAGTGTACAGAGGCGCACACATCAACCTTTACACAGGGGCACTTTATGCGGCTGACATAAGACCCATTTTGCAATGGTTTTGTAAAGGTTGATGTGTGCGCCTCTGTACTTTACTTACCGATAACTTCAAAACACGGTATCAGACTGAATTGATCTGAATGAACTAGAATGCTCCAGAAGTATGGGTCTTTTTGATGTTGGGAGGAACTTGTCCATGGACTTTGACAGGCTGTTCTGTTTGACTCAAAATTACTTAAAATGAACCAGAAAGCACTAACCATTTACATTAAATGTTCACTTTACTAATAAAGAAACAAACATACTAAAGCAATACACTTAACCGCGTATATTTCACAAAAAATTGGTGCTGAACATTAAAAATGATTAACTCGGCAAGTCATGCATACCTTGTAATTACTTGTCGCACAAAGGAAATGGAACTTTAGGGGGGATTATGTATATTCAACTAATGGCACCCGATATTTCATTATCAGGCACCTTTCGATCGAATCCTAATTACTAAACGTCTAATTATCTGGTTTAAATATTTAACTGTACGTTTTTAACAATTAAATGTGATAGAACGGAATTTTCAACATGTCATTCTACCTAGAGAATATTCCTCATTAGTTGATGCAAAATACACAGAACGTAAAAACAAACAAATGCTTTAAGTTTACACTTTGTGCTTCCCATTACCGGAATAAATAACTGTTACATTTATTTATAATTTTAGTAACACCTCAAACGGCATACCTACAACTCTAACGTTGTAATATAACATTAGTTTTTGTCAAATCATCCATACTATTTTGTCCATTTTGATAAAACTTATAGTTTTGATTCTAACTATGCCTTCATCCTCGATAAACACCGGCAAATGCTTAGAAACTTCTGGATGCCATAAGCGGAATATACCCGGAAAAATATTTCTCCCACTTTTACAACCAACACACGCTATCCGGAGTTATCGAAGGACCATATTAAGCCCTCAACAACGCTTTGTTATTAGTTTTACTGCGTTTTTTATAGCTTTAATTGAAGTTGACACCATTTCGTGTGTTTTTATGAGACGGTTTATTTGTTGGGCTATTGTGAATTAAAAAATAAAGGGGCACATTCCCCGCAGCCGTTAAAGTCGGAATGCTTGTTTGTGTTTGGTTCTGAACGGACATCGCGTGATGTCATCATAAAACTTTATCAAAACCTTTCAGTTTTTGGTATTAAAAATATTTTTGTGCACTTTTAACAAAAAAACAACAGCGTTTAATACTTGTCGCACTGCTGGGCACAGGAACTGAAGTATGAGGTGGCGGGAAGATTGTTGGAGGGATGTGAGGTTAGCCCTAAGGCCTCCGACTAAGTGGTCGTTGAAGGGCAGCATTGCCAAGTCCGTCGCGAGAAAGCTTTGAACTTATAGGATGTTGCAATTTTTCATTGTGGTTCGTAGCTGTGGGCCCATTAGGGTTCCCAGGCGCCTCATAGCGCCTCATACCGGCTCCTAAGACGTTAGGGCGGAGGGCAAGACCACTTTTGCCCGCAATGCACCGAAAGAAGGAAGTGCCAGCTTACTTAAAGCGCAAAGGCTGGAGAGGGCTGGTTAAGGGCAAACGGAGCATTGTTGTGTTTTCAGCGACCCAGCTTCGTCGCCAAAGTGCCAAGGTCTAGCACCTTTTAGATGGTGAGAGGACGACAAAACCTCATGGTTCTCCGGATGACGAGGTATTTAAGAGGATTATCCCAAGAAAAGAAAAAAGGGACGTTTTGATGATACTAAAGGTAAAGCCAAATCTATAAGGGAAGCCTTCGTTAAGCTGCAGATTGCATGATCAGGTATAATGATGAAACCGATTGAAAACTTCATGAAAAATCATTCGACATGCAAAACGCCACTACCGTTTTCTCTTAATTGGACTATTTGAAACCATTGACGAACGAAATGTATAATTTGAACGTCGATCATCTGAGTGACCCGCGCGTCAAACCCAACGCCCGGCTCAATTTAAAACCTAATTGAGTATTTGGCCGCTTCGGCCCGAGTGGGGTTTGAGTGCGATGAATTTAGCAAAATGATTAATTCTGAAACTATTACTGGGTCAAATTCAACCGAGTTTGGCTCGGGTTTTACAATGTTACCAGTCAAAGTGTGTTAAGTCTCTGTTTATAAGGTTTTAAGCGGTATAGATTACCGCGTAAAACCTTTATAAAGCGAACAAACAAAAGTGAAAACACATAGCGTAAAGAAGGCACTTTATGCTTAAAAACTAACATCATCATCAGCCTGTTACAGTTAACTGCTGGACATAGGCCTCTCCTATTACATGCCATTAAGTCGATCTTAGGCTGCTCACATCCAGCTCCTGCCAGCTATTTTGCGCAAATCATCATTCCCCCCCTGTGGACGTTCTACACTACGCTTTACGACACGCGGTCTCCACTCAAGAACACGTTTAAAGAAAGAAAGAAAGAAAGAAAAGTTTTTTATTGGCCCCAAACAAAGGTTTACTCCAACGGTTATCGGTTCTACGGCTAACATGGCCAGCTCACTGCCATTTCAGCTTGCCAATCAATAACCTTAGTTTTCTACCGGAACACCTCATCTCTAATTTGATCCCGCAGAAAAACGCCAAGCATAGCCCTCTCCATAGCCTGCTGAGTGACTTCAAATTTGTGGACCAGACCAATTAGTGTCCAAGTTTCGGCTCCGTATGTCATGACAGGTAGGACGCACTGATTGAAGACTTTTGTCTTTAGGCATTGTGGGATCAACGATGAGAAGAAACGACATAGCTTACCAAAAACTAACGCTGAGTACGAAAGTAACTACGAAATTTGAGGTTGCGCAGTCAGTCACAGTCGCGCGACGGTGATGTTCTCGGATCTATCGCTGTAAAACGTGACAGTAGAGCCCTTACTTTGATGATGATAAAGTTTTTGAACTGACAAGTACTGATAGGTCTGTATCCTAAATCAGTATGACTAGTAATTGACACCTCCTTACTGTGGTTATTGACGCAAATTTAAACCCAGCGTTTCAGCTTATCGTTGCTATTCGGGTTGCTTGGGTTTATATCGGTGTTTGCCAACACCGGCAAATTATTCAAAGTAGTAGAACAGAAGTAGGAGTTCCACCTTAATAAATACATATACGTATAAAAATAACTTTCATCGATTTAATTTTCCCATTGCATATTTTGCGCTAATATGTGGTTTTCCAATAATTTCTATGCCAAAACGAATTATGCATAATTTGACTGTCGTTTGTCGTTTATTTGGTGCGCAAAGCAGACCGGCCAAAACGAAATAATTGAGTTTGTCATTTGGTTCTATAAAATCTATCACATTCGATATTTCCCAGTACCTGCCTTGAATATTTTCCTGTTTCTGTAAATTAATTTAATTTCCTATTGATAAATGTTGCAATGAAATGATTGTGCTATTCATGTAAAGGTGAAATTAATAATTATCAAATAAATTATTGAAATCCTATATTTATTAAATGTGTTGACCCAATTGTTTGCCTCTGACGAACATAATACTGTATCACGATTGATTCGATATTACTGCCTTTGATACTATGAAATTCATTATTAAATGAATCTCATAGTAGTTTCATATTAATGAACAAAATTTAAAATTAAATCAGATTGTCTTTCTTCAACTAAAAATTCATAAAATTCTCCAGACTAAATCGGTCTTCTATAATTAAATATATATTTGGGAATCGAAGAAAATATATCTCCCTTGCTTGCCCTCAAAAGAGGAACATAATTGTAAATGTACCTACAGATTCATGTATTCGGGTCAATCCCCAGTGTAATTCTTAGTCGATTGATAAGTAATAAGTAGAATCGCTTGACGTCGCTTATACCTCGTCCCTTAAGCAACTCTGAACCCATTCTGCAAGTTGTGCAGTGGGGTCAATGGGGACAACGACACGCGACTTGGAGCTTTGTGTCTTTTGATACAAAGTTAAACACGTATTTCAGTATTTTCAGTATACTCTTACAAAGTGTATAACTGTCATAGATGACGATTTAGTTTAAAGCGATTAAATAATTGTATACTAGGGAAATTGCACAGTTTTTCGCGCGTTGACGCGCGTACATAAGTAGGTACGCGCGTCAATGCGCGTAAGTACGCACATTAATAATTTCTAAATAAATACCTAAGACCGTAATTAATTTTACACTTTTTTGTTCAAAGTGTATAACTTAGTAAATTGAGACTTAGTACTTATGAAGTTCGTATTTTTTTTACCTAGCCTTTATTTTCCCACTGCTGGGCAAAGGCCTCCCCCATATTTTAAAATTTTAATTGTTTTATGAAAGGAAAAAAGTCTTTCACAGACATTCTAAGAACTCAGCTTCATAAGTGAACATGACGGTGAGACGTTCCCACACTAACGAAGGCATCGCCCTCGTTGACCTCACGTTACTGCATCGAGGTAGTCTCACAATTTGCTCAAACTACTACTGATAGTGTGAAGTGACGGAGCTTTTGTTAATTTTTTTATAAACATTTTTATAATAGTTATACACACTAGCATTGAATCCGGGTTTCCCTGAGGCCAAGACTGGCCGAAACTCCTAGTTTGTGTACAATGCTCAATTTGATCTCAGGTGATGGAAAACACAACCACCCGGATAAAGGCGGTAAGCTCGCCTTTGAACAAGTTGGGCTCAAATTTGCTTGGCGAAATGTGGACTTCCAAATGTTTTCTTGATTTTTTCTCATAAATTATTTATTTTTATGTAGCCTTCATTCCAAAACATCTCTGCAGGAGAAGCATAGTTATATAAATTATCCTTAACAAACAATACGTGAAAGAGTAACTACGAGTATTAGCGCTGTGTGTTTACTGGGTCAGAATTGTTATCATTATTTTCCCTTAAAAGACTGATGATCTTTGCTTAGACGTTTATTTTCTCTAATCCAAACAACTTAATCGCCTCTTGGACAAGAATGGAGATTAAGTGTTAATCGATAGAGTCCCTAATAGAGACAAAAAACGGCAAAGCCTTCTTGTCCGCCATAGATTTTGCAAATTGCACTCGGAGAGTATTACACGATTGTCGCGACCGCAGTTTCACTGGCTTTCGTTATTAAATTCAGCCGTTTAGAAATTACTTTTTTTGGGTAAATGGTTTCGGTTACCACTCTGAAGATTGGTTGAAAATGAAACGGAATATAAGTGAAAATGCCTGAATTAACTAATTTTAGTAAATTTAGTAGGGATTCCTCCAAAAGCATCTTCCATACAACTAACGTTAGGTTAGGTTAGCTATTCAGGTATTTTGTTTTTTTAAGATATTTTCATATATGATTCATAAAATAACGCTGGACCACAGTATAAAGCATACAGTAGAACATCTGCATACAAACGTGCCACTCTCGGCTTGAATGTGTGTTTGCGCGTCGCGCGCCGTGTCGCGATATCACGCACACGCGATTCCACGCACACGCTAGCATAAAATAGGGAGGCATAGGGAGGCGGCAGTACAGACGGGCTGTGCCGCGTGTCTGTGTGCACGCTAGGCTAATAACTCAGCGGGCGGCCTTAGATAACCTACTGTATGGTTTATACTGTGGCTGGGCCGTCTAATTTTTGATTTTTGAGAATAATTACCTTATAAAAATCGGTCATTACAGCCTATCAATGAATATTACACACACAAGAGTGCGTTGACGATCCCGTAAGAATCATCATCATCTTAGCCACAGTTATTAATTAAGATTCTCATGCAAACCGGATAGATCTTTAAGCAAATCACTCAAAGTTGCTTCGCATACACTTTGTTAATATCCTAAGCCTCGGGATAATTGAACAGGGTGCAAAATTATACTAACTTTCAACTTAACGCTAATACCAACAGACGCTTAAAGGCGTCCCATGCTCGCCGGGAGTCAATATTAATACAGGATCCGTCAATTATCTATGTTTAGTGATGCTGAAAATCGCGGTCTCTGTCAATAAAGCTGGCAGCAAGCTTGCGAACTAGAGTTTATTTAGCTATCGATCTTACATAAGTAGGTAATAATCAAAATAGTTTGCAGTAAAACTGGTCAAACTGAGTCGAAATATACATACTAATATTTGACTTTAGATATTTGGGTCATCGCTCATTTGTAATAGTCTTATCCATAAATGTTTTGGCTCATTTATGAATGTAAATCATTGAAATGAAGATTAGCCTACAATACTTCAGGACAGATAGTTTCAAACTATTTCTGTAAATAAGGGCTACAAAATGTCCAGCACACCATAATCTCTTAATGACTTAAAAGAGAGGCCATAGAGAGACGTGATAACATCTGTAAGTAAAGTTTATCACTAACCTTACATCCGTCCAACTCTTTGCATTGAGCTTGTGTGTTGGTGTACGGCCGCCTCATAGTTGAAATGAAGCCTGTGACGTATGATGGCTGTGGTTGGGAAGTATGAAGACGTGACGTATGATGGCTGCAGTTGTTGGGACGTATGAAGTTTGTAAGGTAATTTATTTTATATTTACCACTGTTACCTGGATTGCTGGGGTTTTTTATCACTAGATTGGCGTTAGTAGTATACTGAACACAAATCAATATTCCGGGCATATTTGAACTCCGTACTACACGCGTTCCAAGCCAGAGTCCTTAACCACTGAGCCTGACCTTTTCTACTCTGGTCATCATTATGAGCAACATTTAATTTAACTATTTAATTTTTTGGTATGAAACAAATAAATTTTCTTGAACGTTGCCTAGAAGAGATTGCTTTCAGCGATGAGGCCGCCTAAATAGTTTTTTTTTTTAAAGTTCTCATAATGTATCTGAAACTGCTTTGCGTAATGAAGTATATCTTATCTTATCTTTATTTTTGATGATATTCAGTCTAATTGTTAACTATCATTAATTTAGAAAAACTTTACGAAAGTCTGATTGCATATCCCAAAGATTGAGTTTATAGTAAATGAACTGATATGAGAACAAATATGACTTTGATGATATTCCGTTAGTTGGTACGATCGGTGATAGTTTTAGCTAAGGGTAGACGTTTAAGTTGTAAAGCAAACAGCGGAATATTACACATACCTTCTGCACACATGAACCCATTTGAATTTCAAATATTACGTGCTCTTAAATAATCCCTTTACAAGATAAATAAGTTCAAATTAGTAAGTCTATTAAAAGTTACATTAGAGAATAGACCTCTGTACTTGAAAGTGTGGGTTGTGTAAACTATTTAGATATTATTTAAACAAAGTTAAACTACAGCTTCAATTTGAATTCAGTTTGACACTTGTAACTATCATACCTTGACAACAATTAATAATGTTAAACAGCCAACAAAAGCAAACAAATTCCACTGCTGGGCACAAGCCTCACCTCAACTATGAGGTGGTGCAAGCCATACCTCAACACACGGGCTTAGTGTGAAATGTTAAAATTGGTGTAAGGTTAGTGAAAATCCTTGCCATCAGATGTTTTCAAGCTGTCCTAAGCCATCCTGGGCTAGGCTAGGCTTAAGGACGTCATCCTGAAGGAACGACTTGACCTTCCAAAGAACAGAGGCCCGAAAAATGCATAACAAAAATTCGCTCGGTGTGGTCACCCATGTCATTCTCGACACAGCAAGCGTTGCTTAACAACGGCAATCGTTGCCGATCGACTGTCATAACTGTCACAGGACACAAAGCGCCGTCACCTGTCATATTCCAATAGTTTGTAGCGTGTGGCGTGTAGCGGCTACCGGCTTCACCGTGTGCGGCGAGTCCATGTAAAATGTATGAAACCTACAGGAGATAATATGCTATTGGCAGCATTTTGTGGTGCGTGGCGTGTTACTGTTCCGTAAAACGTCAGTAGAACGGTAAGTGATCGGTGTTTATAGTGTTGACTCCCTCGCTCACTATGGTCCTGTCGCGTAGGATGTCAGCTTGAACTGTCTTGAATACGATGAAGGAGTTCTGCAGGTCTGATGTATCGTTTGCTTGTGCCTGACAATAATTTGAATTGCTTTTATCAATCCAGTGTATTTGGAAAAACACGGCTTTTTGGAATGTTTCCATTAACATCACGAGATAGTTTTTGAGATGTTACTCCACCAAAGATTCATTAGAGAGTGTAAAAGAAACGCGGAAAATAATCAGTAGTCGAGCGGCAGCCAATTAGATAGATTAGTTTGTTTAATCTCAAACTGAACATGCCCTTTCTTTGAATTCGCTCTTCATATCTTTGGGCTAGACTCAATGCCAACTTACTCTTCGTGTCTAATATCTGTATGGCTAATAAATACCACTTCATGTAAAACTTTGTTTAATAAATATAGCTTTTGCATGTGAACATTCGAGGTGCATTTAGTTTCTTTACAAAAGTGGTACTTACAACTACACATTTTCTAAATAGCATCGGTTTAGTACGTACATAAACGGCCTATATACGTCCCACTGCTGGGCACAGGCCTCACCTTAAATATGAGGTGGAACGAGCCATACTCCAACACGCGGGCTCAGTGCGGATTGTTGGAGGAGTGTAAGGTTAGTGAGCAACCATAATGTCAGATGTTATCAAGCCGCCCTAAGGCCTCTGACTAGGCTTATCGACTGACATCTAGCGACGTCAACCGGGACCAACTGCTTTTAACGTGCCTTCTGAAGCACAGAGATGCCCGAAATACACATCACTAAATTTCGGTCGGGGTGGTCACCCATCCCATTTCCGACCCGGCGTGTGTTGCTTTACAACAGCGATCGTCGTCGATCACTGTCACAATTGCGCCACGGGCACCTCCGCCACGAGCACCTCGGTTTAGTAAGTACATCATAATTATTCTCGCCAGTGTTTTTTAAAAGCAACGTAAACGATGCGAGATCCAAAAAACGCAAAATTGTGCCTTTGATGTCACAAAAGGAATAAATTATGCGTACCAAAATACCAAAGGATTAGGAGATATTGGGCGAAAATCCACGTTTCTACGTACATTGTTTGCGTTTACCCGTGGTACGATCGTCTGTAAACATTTAATATCGGCTGTAGGCGAGGGGATAGCAATCGACGTACTATAGCAAATATGTATAGCACGTACCTATAATACTTGGATGGGTCAACCAGATCCTGTTTTGGTAGGGTAATATATGTAGGGGTAAGCTTGCAGCTGTTAAAATTACACAACATTTTTGTTATCGGTTACGAGTTTGCATTAGGATAGATTGTAATACATATATTAAAATAACTGTAGATAGATTTATAAATAGGAACTGTAACTGGAGCGAAGCTTAGCTTTTTTTTTATACTAGCGCTCGCCCGCGGCTTCGTCCGCGTGGTCTTGCACTCCTCTATTTCACCCCCTGAGAAGTTCAATTTTGACTTAACATAACAAAAACTGTGTTTCTGTTTCAGGTAAGTGAGAAATGGCAATTTTTGCACATTGCTACGAATTGTACGTATTAACCTGATTCACAACAAAGATGTAAGTATGCAGTACAATCCATAGAACAGGCATAAATATTCGCAACATTGGACATCATACAGCTTCCATACAATAACGACCCGAGTCGACCCAATAAAATAAATAAATAAATATCTTTGGACATTATTCCACACAGCGCCATCTACCCAATAGGTAACGTGTCAAAGTAACGAAAATAAAACCAAGGTTTACTGCTATTATTTTTTGATTTGTCTTTAAAATTAACGGTTGGGCGTAAGATTCAGTGCCATAGTGATAAAAATGATTTGAACACATTCTGAATGTTTAGCAGGTATAAAATATTTTTTTATACTACCTGCTCGTCAATGGGACATTATGTGTCATGTAAACCTGTCCTAAAGTAGGTCATTATAGCCCTACGGTCTAGCCGGGACATAATGTTGTACTGAATTTCATTATTCCCTGGGGATTAAAGTGATTTGAATTTGGAATGCAACCGTGTAGTCAAAAATGTTTAGGTGCAATGAGATTTTATCCTGAGTTCGAATGTCGTACTGGCCACTAACAAAATAGATGCCAAAGAAAGAAAAAAGGCGCCAACGGCTCAAATAGCTCCTGAGTCCTGTGCTGATAAAATGAACGTACCAAAGATTGTAATTCATCTTTCCAATGTCTTCGCACAACTGTCTTATGTTTCTAACATCACTTTGAATTTTTGATAAATACTAATTTCTCATATTTAATTACCTACCTATTTTCACATGAAATAAATACTTAAGCACTTATTTTTTTCAGCCATTAATTTCGATTGCCTCGCAGAAAGTATAAAAAGTAGAGTATGCATCGCGGGCTTAAAAGTGTATTTGTCTTGGGCGGTCTTGAACCCCTCGTATTCAGGATTCTAACTTTAACTCCCTCGCTCCGCTCGGGAGTTAACCGTAGAATCCCTCGTACTCGGGGTTCAATATGACGCCCGGGACATAATACACTTCTTTAAGCCCTTGTGGCATAATCTACTATTGGAGACCTCGATAAAAATATGTTGCAGCTGTTTTGTGTTAGCTTTTAGCAATTCTTGTAAATAAATCATTAGTAAAAGTTAGATTGCGTATTGACTGTTAAGAAAACTTTGCCAACGCAAACACAAATCAACCGATCATTGACTGGGCACGATGAATACGTCATAAAATTTTATGGCTCAATCAGCCAGTTGGCAGTTGTAAGATCATTTTGAAAACACATCACAATTCCAAAATATATTTTCTGCCATCCCTAACGTAGTGTTGTTACTGTTGGACAACGCGAAAAATTCAAGTAATTAATCTTTATTTATATTAACTAAATGTATATTTGCATTTTTTCACGTTTTTATTAAAACAATATTTTCTAATAAATCAATGCCGTTATTACTATTATGTCAGGTTCAAAACGTTATTCTAAGATTTGATCTTGGTAAGAATCAAGCTTTTTTAATACTCGGTGGACTTACTAGGATCCAAAGTCTTTGGTGTCAAAAGTCCTGTCAAAGTGAATCGAGTCTAATTAAATTTGTCTCGAAGTTTTCTTGGACTCAGTTCACTTGAGCCACTTATTCACTACGGTTCACAGTATTTCTATGATCTGCCGCAAGCCTCCATTTTGAATAGAATATCACGTGCAATACAAGCCTTTGATGTAAGTAACAGAGTAAATGCTCAAAAAGGGTGTTGTGTTTATGTTATTTAGTATAATTAAGCGTATTGTGAACTGCTTAGTTCGAGCGTTTTCGCTAATGATGGTGAATTTGATAACGTTATTATGAGTAGTAGATATTTATTAATCTGCGGTGAACCGCGGGCGACCCTTTTAAAGTGGGCTGTATCCTGCCATAACAAATTATTTAATGGGTCAGTGATAAGTTGTGCTAAGTATTTTATTATTAACAACTTATTTTGACATGATTATTTATTTTCGGTTAGCTAACATCAATTTTGTCATCACATGCCCACGCATTTTCCAACCATCGATTAAAATTTCAAAGAATTAGGTCACACAATATTGAATCCGTGGTAGATTCGCTAAATAAATTGAACAATTGATGTTTTTCTATATTTTCGAGCCAAAATTTATTTTTATGTGATTATAATTTTTAGCATTTTCCATGCAGTATCATTACTTAAGATCCGAAAACCAAAAAAGTATTTGGCAAAATTATTATTTTTTAGTTTTGCGTTTACAGTACTATATTGATTGTCTGACGATAGTAAATACTAGATTATGTTACTCAAGAATTTACTATAGATAGGAAATACTGGATTCAGTTACTCAGGGTAAACCTGCTCTCCAAACTGAACAGTAGTTGATACGATACCGCTGGCTTGCAGTAAAAAACACAAACATTTGATATTTGTCAACTTTTCAGAATATTTTTGAGAATTTGTTGTTTTAACACATTTTTTGTCGCTTTCTACATGTCGCTAGGCGTGGGGTTGCTCAAAGGTAACATTCTTGAAACACAAATATCCTCGCTCCAACGCAAGATGCCGCCGGACGATATCGATAATGTCATGAACTCATGATGTGAGACGAATGTTGTTGTAACCTGTCTTAATTTCGTTTTAAGCCCTTTTAAAACCTATTAGGTATCTGATTAGTTCATGAAGAGCTTTTTTTTCAAAACCTAACATTCTGAATAGGGAACATGCACTGTTATTTTTCATATATTTTTTATGATAGTTTATATCGTTTTATGACTGATCAATAATATTCATCACCAAAAATGCAAATGGATATTTATAGTGTTACAAATTTCAAACTTTTTCAAGCGTTTTAAACGCCGCCATTATGGCGCGCTTCGTTGACATGGACTTGGACGTCACGCTAGTCTATGACAACAGAAATGTAACCTACAAGCTGTTGAATTCTTCTTCTTGTCGCGCTTTTGACAGTGACATACACCTAGACTGTGACGTCACACTCGACCCACCGTATCAACCACTTTGAATTTCCCTAATTTTTTTGCACTTTTCAATAATTATTTTTACATCTACAAAGAAATAAAATTAGGGAATATTGATAGAGACGTAATAAGAATTCAAAATACTTCTCAAAAAAATAATATGACGTTCATCTTTTTCAAGTGCAAATTCCCTACTGTAAGTGTCACGGATCTAATAGCGTCCATTTAAAAATCGAACCGTCCATCGTCCGTTAGAGCGAGCCGTTAAACTGCGAACAGCGCCACGCACGGCGCGTGATCCCGCATGTAGTTGCCGGATTCTGTGTCCTCGCGCGATGTTCAATCTCAGCGCAAACGTTTGCTGTGGCTGTGTTCACACTCGAAAGAATATGGATTTGTGTTTGCAGTTTGCGATATGAAGTTTGCGCCTGTTAATGGTTTGATCGAACTTTGTTTAATGCACTTTTGGGAGTTAAATATATGTTTTTTTTTCAAATGGCCTGTATTCTTTTGTAGAGTGAATTCTGCTGATGTCAAGTGGTTTGAGGCGTTTGCATGTGAAATCAAAACAATAAATCAAAACTCAATGGCATAACTTTAAGCACCCTTTCTTTTATTTTATCTAAGAGAAGTGAGTATTAAAAAAAAATCGAAGGGCAAAGAAGACTTTATTTGCAACTAAGACTTAAAGTGATCATCATCATCATATCAGCCGAACGACACCCACTGCTGGACATAGGCCTCCGCCAAGAATCTCCACAACGATCGGTCCTGCGCTGTCCGCATTTTTTGTAAATAATTCTTACAAGATTTTGATAATGGCTAAAATCGTATTAGCATGGCTGAACTTCCGACATTCGAGACCTTCTTATTTATTGGATTTTGAGAATGTATACTCATTACTGTAGTACCCCACAATATTTACAAAATGTAAAGGTGGAATATAGTTACGTCATAGTTTGAATCTGTAACACGTTGCACAAGTAATGTAAAACTAAAATGAACTTTAAGAGCTCTTTGTCCGGCCACGTAACATGACGTCACTATATAACTTAGCCTCTGCCGCCACCCCAGCACTGCCACTCATATTAACTCTGCAACGTCACATATTGCAAACCTATTTATACACCAAACTCAAATGCAATAAAGTTTTAACTGGCTTGTCCGCCGTCCAGCGAAAGTTTGATTACTCACACAGCAAATGCGTCTATCTCCCTCTACGGCAGTCCGCCATTGATGATTCTGTGTCTACCTACAGTTTTATGTTTATTTTTATTTTAGTGTTACGACTAAAAATGTTATCAGAGCGTTGAGGAGTTTCGGGGCCCGAGTGACCCTCGTAATGGTAGCGGTTATTGCGCCATAAAAAGGTGATCGGGCCCTTTTTTCAATATTTCCGGCTTTGGTGGATTATTCGGGTAAAGTTTGTAAAATTAATTATTGAACGGGATTTTTGATAACGTATTTTCGATTGCCCCTTTAAAAATTGTTTTAATGAATATAATGGCAGGGGCGTTGGCTCGCCTCGAGGGAGTTCTAGGAAAGCACTGATTGATGAGCGTGGAAGGAAAATTTGGGCTTATAGAAATAACGGGAAGTTAAAGTTTTAAATTATTTCTGAATTTAAAAATTACTTGCGGCCAGGGGCTATATCATTTTTAATACCGTGTAGCCGAAGTGTTCATATTGTTACCGAAATAAAAAAAAACAATTAAGTTAAATAATTCATTATATTTTTATGAACAAAAACAAGGCGGAAATATAAAACAATCCGTTCAGACAAAATGTCCTCATTACAGATCTAGTGTTTGTTAAAACATTTCAATCTGACGACGTTTGTTTTAGCCGTCTGTATGCATTGCCGCGGCCCCTAAAACAGCGTTTTTCTTTCTGAAGACTTTGTAGCATTATTTTATTTTGCCTTTATTTTAGTGCTGATATTGCAAAAAATAACTTATAATGAAGGTACTAAAAATAATGGTAAAAACATCTTTTAACCCTGTTACATTTGTGCTCTTTCCTAATTTTGTTGGTTATCTCTTCTTAAGGCAACAAAATCGCCTATATTGTACATGAACACGACCAATGTTAATTTCTAACAGTATAGTGTCTTAAATACTCTGCACCATAAAGCTAAGAGCTTGTTGGAGAGCTTTTTAGAAAATCTGTAATTACTCTCAACAAAAAGTATCCTCTGCCTGGAAATCGTCATAAAGAGATAAAAACATCGCCGTATCATAGGGATTGTTTCATCTTGATAAGACTGAAATTGTACAAGCTAAGTTTGGTTGTATGGGCAATGAAAGGTATTTGATACTCATTTAGCGCAGTGGAGGGCCGAGGGAGGGCTGGTTCAGAGTCAAAGGTTCATGGGTTTCCTACAATAGATAGATAGATAGATATATTATTTATTACACACCAAAACAACAGACATACAGTAAAAAATATAGATTGACGTTAGCGTACAATTTGGGCGGCTTTATCGCTAAAAAGCGCTCTCTTCCAAACAACCCACAAGAGCAAATGTTTGTTGATGAAACAGATGTGTGTACTGAATCTGGGTGTTTGTGTTATCTTCGTCATTTCCAGTTTTCAGAACAAAAGAGAAAACCTAACCTGGGACCTTTGTACTCTTTTTTAATGGCCACAACAACTCGGCCGTTGTGTTCGCTCGTATTTGCTTAATATTTTCGAGAAAGGGCGCTCGGCGGTTCCACATGCATATTAGATTATAAATAATGCGGCGTCTCCTCCACGCGGCCACTTCCAGCCACGTATCTCACTTAGAGGGTGAGCTCTTGTCTGAGAGGAATCGGATTTTTGAGGACTAAATAATTGCTTTTTTACTTATTAGGTGCCCGTGGCGCAGTTGTGACAGTGATCAGCGACGATCGCTGTTGTAAAGTAACACACGCTGGGTCGGAAATGGGATGGGTGACCACCCCGACTGGAATTTAGTGATGTCTATTTCGGGCATCTCCGTGCTTCGGAAGGCACGTTAAGCAGGTCCCGGCTGACGTCGTAGATGTCAGTCGTTAAGCCTAGTCGGAGGCCTTAGGGCGGCTTGATAACATCTGACATTAAGGTTGCTCACTAACCTTACACCCCTCCAACAATCCGCACTGAGCCCGCGTGTTGGAGTATGGCTTGTTCCACCTCATAGTTGAGGTGAGGCCTGTGCCCAGCAGTGGGACGTTTATAGGCCGTTTATGGTTATTAAAGAACGTCGTGTCCCAGTGCTTGAACACTCCGGGTCAGATCTCTGATGATTCTGAGATCAAGTATGGCCGGAACATTGCTTTTGTTCATGGCACAAATTGCGGCACTATCCGATGATGGGAAACACTGAAAACCAAAGCAACCTGGTTAACGTAGGCTTGCTCCTGGCCGCGTTGGGTCCAAATCAGGTCGACGAAATGTGGACTTCTGAATGTTCCGTTCACCATGACGAGAACAGTCAGTTTATCATAGTCGTGAGCAAAGTCTAGTTTTGATGTGTTAAATAAATGATTAGAGTAAAAAAATCGAAAAAGTATGCTAAGGTTGTGCAGTATTTAGCAATTGATCTGTCTTTGAGCGTTTTATCTCGTGTGACGATAGTATAGTACTAAAAAGAGTTATCTTCATTAAATTGATACTAATCGTAATAAGAAAATTGAAATTGGTAACGGACTACTTTCAAACGTGGGCTGTAAACTGCATAGTCAGATTTTTAATTAACATCTGTTACATCTACTTTAAACAATGTTTCCTCGTATTCAATTTCAACAGTAGCTCAGATAAAGCGTAAACATTTTTCCTCGCAATAATTTTCAAACATTCACCGAAAATTCGTAACGCGAGTTACGTCTTGGCGCGTCAGACACAATGATCCACCTATTATATCACGATAACACTGCAAAGATTTATCTGTAAAATTTCTCACGGGGCCGGTGCTGTAATTTGATTAAAAATTCATTAAACCGTCCACAGGGGCTCGCGGGAATAATTTAGTGCGTTTCACACGGCCCGACACCTCGGAGGGTTAAGGCACAGTATAATCTTACAGTAAGCTATCTACATACAAACGTGCCACTCTCGGTTTGAATGGGTGTGTGCGCGTCGCGCGCCGTGTCGCGATATCACGCACACGCAATTTCACGCACACGCTAGCATAAAATAGGGAGGCATAGGGAGGTGGCAGTACGGACGGGCTGTGCCGCGTGTCTGTGTGCACGCTAGGCTAATAACTCGGCGGGCAGCCTTAGATAGCCTACTGTATGGTTTATACTGTGGTTACGGCCTTTTTCCGCGCAGACTTTACTATTAATGTAGGCTGTGGCTGACAGTCGCCGTCAAAGCGTCCGCTGCCGGCTTGTTGGTGCAAGCATGTTATTGTATTTTTTCCAAATTTAACACTCAAATGTTTCAGTTTTATTATGGTGTCCAAAGTACAAAAACTGACCGTTATTGAAACTTGGAAACATTTCGAGTCATGTTTTAATGATGTGAAAATACTTCATCCTTATTGTAACAAACTGTGCCATTCCACAACACCTTTTTATTAAATGAATGCGTGACTTAAGGTCTACGTGAGCCTATACGAGAATGGGTCTTAACGTAATTCGACTGATAAACTTCTTCAAATCGCGTCAAAATTCTCGGGTTTATTTGCGCAACGAACGTGTTGGATGATTTTATATGCCACTTAATTGATGTTGGCCTTTTTTGTAGTACGCTGATTTAAAAAGTACGTCCTAAAACAAACTTTTCAGCAATACAATATTTAGAATACTTAGGTTATTCAGCTACCAAAGCGTTAAAAACATGTTAATAAGATAAGATTCAGTTTCAATACACGTATTTGCAGGGAAAAGCAACTAAAACATGTCGCGTTGCAGCGACGTCACGGCGACACTCCGACAGCGCCATTTGTAAACTATTTGTATGCGGGCGGGCGTCCTGCGCTCACTTTTCTTACTTCACAGTGACGAGATGGCTTCAACAGCCGTTTTCCAACAGCATGCACACATCAACACGAGTTTACCCTTTAACGGATACGTAGAACTACATTTTGTACGGTTTTTTATGTCTATTGCATCATGTAGGACGTTGGATCCAGGATAATTATTTTGCTTTTACTAGGGAAATTGCGAATAGACAGTTTTAAAAACGGGACACTTTGTTTTATACGAAATACTCATGATAAGGATAAACTATAGCGACCATACTATCTAAAACCTAACTTAGAGCGTAGTTCCTTCACCCCTTGTAGGCGATGGAAAAAGGCTGCCAGTAATATTCGAAATGAAAATCAATAACTTTTCTCTAAAAAGAATCTCATTTTACGTTCGGCACTTTCTAATTATCGCTTACGTGACTACCAACAAATGGTTGTTTATACTGAGAAGACTTAAAAGAGACTAAGCAGTTACTCTTTTATTTCCTTCTTTTCGGCTCAAGGTAATGACACATACCATAGGGCGCGGACCGTTTTGAGTCAAAAGTGAAAATAGCGCGCTCACGTCGCTCACGCTACACATACAATTTATCAATTCGGGACGCGTGTGAGCGCGCTATTATCACTTTCGACTCAAAACGGACCGCGCCTATAGACGTGTGTTTTAGGAAGCAAATGCTCCTTACTGCAACACATAGAAAACATTTGAGTTAGATAACACATAGCTAGAATTTTGGCAGCAAACTGTGTGTTCTGTGTCTCCGTCGAATGTTGGGGTTAGTTAGTTGAGCTCAGTCGCATTGGTATTTATGTGTCGGGAAGATATCGCGTGCATGCTCTTCGAATTAAATTTTGTTCGTGCGCTGTTTCCGCTTCGGTGCTGGAGTGTTGATTGAAAGCCGTCTTTGTACGTTTCTCTTAGCTATTGTTCGATACGGATGCTGTCGGGCTGTGTCAAGAGGAAGGAGAAGATATAGAAAAAATACTGAGCATAGGAAATATTTGGAATAGGAATAGAAAATAATAAAGCAAGTTTTAAATTGGCACAGACCGATTTTAAAACACATTACTATGTTCTCATTAGTCTTCGCAAATATTCCTCCTGCACATTTCTTCACAAACACTGGCAAAATATACATCTGAAACGAAATAGCAACAACTATTTTATATTATGTCAACTCAAAATACGGCAAGACAAGGGTATAGAAAAAGTTTGTTATAGTCTTGTCTTTGATGAGCAATAAAGTGCTTGGATAATTAAAATTAATAGCAAAAAGGATTTTAATCTCACCTTGTTTTAAAAGGATTGTAGCAATAGAGTTAGTGGTTGAGTCAGTTTAAGTGGCAGTATGCGGTTACATACCTATCGGAAAAAATCTGACAGCGATTAGGACGAAAAGTGTGTGCTCCGCAACGTTGCCCTGTTAATGGTCGCTAGGATTTCAGTGAAAGCAAACGTTGCGGTAGATTCTCGTCATAATTCGCAGAAATTTTGTGATAGTTCATTTAGTAAACAAACAGGAAGGGCATCGATTACGCTTCCGGCACAGGTTTATCCAGTAAATCAAACTAATAAGGAACACATTCCATAACATTTCTTAAAATCGGTCCTCTGTTTAAACAGCATGGTCGTATCATTCGGTAGAAAAAATTGTGAACCAGCCATTTTTTTAATATGTGGAAGCCGAGGCTATCAACGATTTGCAAAGAAAAATGATGTTCACGCTGCTAAGACTACGAAATAAAGTTAAATTTAGAACGAATTTACCGAATCGTTCGTCATTCATCCTAGTACTTTAGAGTGAAAAAAGAAGGTTTTGTGGTAGAATTATAAATGTACACAAGTACACAATTTAAAACTCTAGGATCAGTCGTAAAGACGGTTCGACACATGAGTCATTCCGCTCGAGTATAGCGCAATCCATATAAATAACATTGTCCACGGGATGTGATATATCGTTTATGAGGAACCTAAGTGCACCATTGTCGTTTTCGTCTCAACCGTTCCGTGGTTTATTGCCAAGCCCATAAAAATGCATCGAAGCTCGGTGCGCATACACACTATGTTTGGTAGAGCTCTTAGTCGAATCTACGAGTACGTTAGTATTATGCTTTTCAACGATACGTTGAACTCTAGTCGTTTTGTTTTCTGTTGCCAACTTGCGGCTTAGTATTGTTTGCAATGAACCCTGGTAGCTATATTTTTCCAGTACGTTATATTTTACTTAATTCCCCGTGTAAAGGAAGATATTCTTTGAAAAGCTTCTCCATAGCTGGCCGAGAGCCGCTATCCGCTCATTTGGTAGATTATAAAATTTATAATCTACAACGTTGGTGATTCAAGAAGGAACAGATTTTTCCGCTTGATACCGATCTGACCGTTTCTATCGAAAAATATTGTCTCAAAAAACCAAAAGAAAAAAAATGTCTCTGTTATTAGGCTCTTTTAGAGCCAATTATTTTTGTATTTTGAGCCAGTATTTTTCGATAGAAAACGGTCAGATCAGTCAAGTGAATAAATCTGTTCCTTCTTGAATCTCCAACGACACTTTTTTCTTTCGTTCCTAGGTCGTTCACACAATGCATGAATCATTGTTTTTGATCTTATTTTTAAATGACGTACTAAATGATTTCGAATTTAAAAGATACTTCAATATGGCCGAGGATCTTTACTCAGGTCATCAGCTCTAAACGATATTTTCTGTTATAACTAATAAAATTTTACAATCTTGTTTGTCTTGTTCCTTTAGTGTTTCTCTTACACTTCCTTACATACTGACTTCGAATTTGCGTATTCCACGAGGAAGGAAAATGAAGGATCTTGTCCAAGCAAATGAATTTGAACTTACATAAATACTTTCATCATCTTTATCCTTTTAAACTTTTCTGTTATTTATTTGGGCCGAGTCTCAGGGAATAAGTTAAGGCTACTTGATAATAAACTTCATTTTTATTTTTATCTTCAAAATAATTCTATTGTTATTACACAAGGAAAAACAGTTTTAAAATTACACTTCAGCAACTGTGACAAATTATTTATTTTATTATATATTTTTTTCCGTTTGGAATGTTTTGACATGCTTTTGCGATTTTACCTTATTATCCACCAAATCTACCTTTATGTTCATTCTAAAGCTTTTCCACATACGAGTACATACCATCACGTCTCTTTCCCAGCGGAGTAGGCAGAGACCACTTTTTGCTTGCTACGATCCTGACACACACCTTATGCTTCCTCTAGTTCCATGAGTCCTTTTGTACATGCTCATCGGTTATGGGTACTCTTGACCTGCCCCTTTCTGAGAACATCTTGAACTTGTCCAAGAAACGTTTGTCTAGGCCTTCCCCTTCCAACAGTTCCATCCACCCTCTTCTTCAGCTTTTATTATCATCTAGTTGAAGTCTCACTAGGGCACCTAGCTTGTACTCAATAAACAACTGACTGCTTAATTTCCGGCGATGTAAAACAGCAATAAAAAACCACGCAACCCGAGCCACGGCAGTAGGCTCGCCCCTTGCCACGTTGAGTTAATTTGCACGTCAAAGCGCGGCTTCTCAATATTACGTTCACTATGACTGCCAGTTATGACCCGTACACTATACTACGATAGGACGTCGCATCGTGGTACGACGCGAAATCGTGATGATGCCGGATCGTAGCACAATACGACGTCGCGACGTGAAATGTATATGAGCCCCTAGAGCCCCTGACTGTCACGTTTGGGATATGGTAGTGAGCAAAAAGTCGGGATCCTACATGCTCAGAACCTAGGCTGCATAACCCCTTGGCCAAGACGTTCTGAGGTTAGTGAGATATTTTGAAGAAAGCTCTTTTGCAAATCACTGGATTTAATTTTATTTTGGCTGAATTCAGCAAAACCAGAACTGAAAACCATAAAAGGAGAAAATAACGTTGTCATCACAAAATCACCTAACTCAAAAAATAAACAACATAGGTACCTTAAAGAAACAAAACGAAACCTTTGGATTAATAACGTGAAAGTATTTCATCCAGTGCAATCGCTCTGCATACAGGTTAAACCAATATAAATTACGTTAAAACTATCATACCTAATACTTAATACTCAAGTATACATTTCCAAAAATATTCGGTACAAAATAAAAATTGAAACTTGCTACATGCTCATCAAAGAGTTTTTGTAAATAATGCTATAGGTTGGGAATTCGTGAAAATAACATTCAACGTTATTAAACGTTTCCAAATAAAAGCTTCATTTCGATCATGTATGGTCGAGAAAATTTAATATAACGGGGTCCAAATAGAGCTTGCGCGTTGTTTTTGAGTTTTCGGACGAATAAACGTCGCCCTTTGATAATGTTTTTTACTTCACTTTTGTATTTGTTAATATACTGCTACGTTTTTTCTCACTTTTCCTTGTCCAGTTTAATTTTACAGGTCTAATAAAGGACTTGACTCTGCGTTTTATTGTCGAAAAATTTACAAAATGATTTTCATTTTGCTGTCAATTTGTTTCTCTTGTATTTTTGGTTGTAGCCGGCTTGTTATTCTGCTTTCTATCTCTTGTTTGACCTTCGCGTTTGGAAAAAGTGGGGGTTACTTGATTATTAGCTTTTATTTGAACTGAGACCTGAATTACACTAAGGTATATATTTTTATAGTGTTTTCCTCCGCGTTGAAGTTTATGTGAGGTGACTAGGGTGACAAAATGTGACGATGACCTGTTGTGTAGTCACCAGTCACTACTCACATATTTAAGAAACTACAGTGTGTTTGGGAACCGGTGTCCGACCCGTTAAGGTGAAGTAATATGATCTATTTTATGAATAAATCCACCATAATTAAGCACTTTGCCCCAGTTGATTTAAAATGGCCGCCATTTTAATTTTTTTTCTCGGGAGTACGGGTGGTTTATTTTAGTTTGCAATATCTGCCGATTTAGAGGTCTTACAGTCACAAAAGTGGTATCGTTGGACAGCTACAAAAGTAGGCAATAAGCTGACAAAAAAGCATTTTTTCATAACTCCCTTAAAATACCTCAAAAAAATGTTTGAACTTGAAAATTGTGATAGAATTTGTTAGTTTTTTTCACATTTATTTTTTTTGCAGAAAAACTAAACCGTCAACATACATTTATTTTTAACTTTTTGGATACCCAAAGACATTACCTAAACACTGAAGCAAAAATCAAAGTTCCAAGTAAAATAGTTTAGAAGTTGTGACAAATTGAATATCACCCTGTCATCAGAGACCCTTTGAAACGCAGGTAAAATTAACCTGAAATAAATAAAAAAAAAATTAATTAAAAGTGCTTAATTATGGTGGATTTATTCATAAAATAGATCATATTACTTCACCTTAACGGGTCGGACACCGGTTCCCAAACACACTGTATATAAGAAATTTTACGTCTACACAAATCGCTCATTACTCTGTCACAGACGGGGTAGTCAGAGGCACGCTGATTGTTGCCGTCATGCATGTGAATGGTACATTGAGAAGCCCACATTTCGCCGCGAGTAAGTATTTGGATAAAAAGTGGTAAGGGGCGAGCCTACCGCCGCTATCCGCATGGCAGGGTTTTTCATCGGTGTTAGCTACAAATTGTACTATTTGATCACGAAACCACCTGGTTCCGAGCCAGAATTTTCGTTTGGAGCTTCTTGACCACAACGCTTCCCACATACACACACACACAATATACCACAATCTCTATTATGTGAATTAAAATATCGAAAACTTGCTTTACTATTTGTTCATTAAGCCAATGCAGTGTAAACCACCTGATTTCAAATTTTGTACCTTATTAAACTGATGTGTGTTATTTCATATTTCGCTGGTTTTCAACGGAATCGTGTAAAATGATATTTAAAATCCCCCGCAGACCGCGGTTCTCCCTGAGGCTTCATGTCAGCCGGTTATCTGCTGTCGGAATTATTTCTGCGGTATACATTTTATGATTTCAGCGATTTTGCGTATTTTTGCTTTTCGCTTCAAATATTTTTTATGAAGACGATAATTTTATTTGTATTCTTATAAAATTTGCATTGAATATGTTTTAAAATGTATTTTTTGAAATATTATTTTTCTCACACACACATTGTTAATTTCTCTTTAATTTCGTATGACTGCTAATTATAGTTATTGTTTTAACGACATTTAATGCTCAATCTTATTCTTCTGGGCTACCCTGTAACATATAGTTTCTGTTCCTCTCCCCATCCTTTTAATCTTACATCGGATTAGTAAAATCTGTCTGCAAACGCATAAAACAAATGTTTTTATATGCTCAAATCGCTTTCGCTTCCGTTTTATATTGCATCCTCGTAAACGATAGCCGATACTCCGATTTTAAAATACTTCACCGAGACTGCCCACGATTAAAATTGCAAAAACAAATTTTTAATAGCCGTATAAACGCAGGATCCAGCGAAATTCGATATCTACATCGGGGATTTGTTGTTCGCGTATTTTCTGATAATTGGCCATTCTTTTTATTTCTAAATACGAGAGGTTAATTACTGAAATCCAGCTCGTTCAGTCTGGATGGCGAAATGTTGTATGTGAGTTTATTTTCAAATCCATCTGCTGTATGTTTTGGAGATATTAATATTTCATTTTTCAGAAAATACAACTGCAGTTTCAGGTTTTGGTTGCTATCTGCGTGTAGCTGGTTTTAATACAAAAGTATGTACAGACGCCTTCAGATCTAAATGACTCATCCAAGTAGCGACTTCTGCGCGATATGGGTTACCTAAATCTGAAGCCGTCCCTACTTCTAGAATTTATTGCATAGTGGTGGATATTTTTTTCTGCTTCAACGCTATTGTGCATTAATGCAAGAGAAATAATATTTAAGCCCAGGTCGTTGGTCGTTGGTCAGTCTCAGATATCAATAACTTCTCCAGAATTAATCTCAAGTATCCACCGTTAATTTTATTACTCCACTCGGCCATTGCTGCTAATAATTGAATTCTCAGGAGCAGGACTAACCATCACATAATAGTCTGGAGCCAGAGACCGCGAGCTGGGAAGTGCCTCGGCACTAACTTGCACAAATGTTTGCCTTCAAGTAGGGACTCTTTGCTTTTAGGGAAATTGGAGACAAGTCTCTACTTCACCTGAGCTCTGTTGATTTTTTGCAATCAATTCTGACTTTGCTAAAATATGAATTTAGGGCTATAAATTCCTTTACTAACTACCATTGTACCGCTCTCTATTGCCAGGGTTCACATCTTCATACTATTCTAGAGTTGCACGAAACCAATGAGACGAGGTCATAGCATGAACGAGGTCCACGTTGCATAGCGGTAATCTTTTGAAGCCATACTAAAACTAGTACGGTAGTATCTGTCAGTGAAAATTAACCATTTTTCTTCAGTTTTAATATTCTTCTAAAAATTATCAATCGAAAGAAAACGAAAGCCACACGACTAATATTATAGTGTGCCTAAACAACCAATTTACCTTAGATAATTTTAGATGGTCGGGAATTCCTACAAAGATTCTGAAGCGTGGAGTTCCAACATCAGATGCTTAGAAAGTTCATCGGAGCGTCTCGTGGTCTTACGGTAATCAAACTAAGAGACCAAACTGCTACAGTACCTACAGTATATTTGCCATGTCTGCTGTATTGACATTGATGAGCAAAATATTTGTACAGAACATAACCAGCTGAATTCTTATTATTTAGTATAAAACAACCGCTGTATCCAGAATACTCAACCATCCACCTCTCCAAAATATTGCCAGATAAACAAAAAAACTATTTCAAAGAAGTGGGAAGACAGCTAGCTTTTAAATTAGTCAAAGATGCCATAAACACAGACTAGCATGAGATATCGTGTGATACGAGATTTCACTTTAACCTACCAAAGGCTAAAAGAACTGAAATATTCTGGCCCAGCTGACTCGGCACCTGGGCGGTCAAGTCCGGCTAAAACATTATCGAACGTGTTTATTGTACATCATCATATCAGCCGAACGACGCCCACTGCTGGGCATAGGCCTCCCCCAAAGATCTCCACAACGATCGGTCCTGCGCTGTCCGCATCCAGCGGCTTCCCGCGACCTTGACAAGATCGTCGGTCCACCTTGTGGAGGGCCTGCCCACGGAACGTCGTCCGGTACGTGGTCGCCATTCGAGAACCTTTCCGCCCCAACGGCCATCGGTTCTCCGCGCTATGTGTCCCGCCCACTGCCACTTCAGCGATGCAATCCTTCGAGCGATGTCGGTTGTCTTAGTTCTCCTGCGGATCTCATCATTTCTGATTCGATCAAGCAGGGAAATACCAAGCATCGCTCTCTCCATTGCTCGCTGGGGTTTATTGTACAGCTTGCGACTAACTCTCCAGTGAAGGAAAAACTCAAGCAACCTCAAGGATAAGAACGGCAGGCTCGCTTCTTACTACGTTCGGCCAAGTGTGGGCTGCTAATTGTTCCGTTTACCATGACGGCAACAATCATTGTATCCTGACTGCCCCTTTGGGATATGGTCGTGAACATATGTCATATCATTTATTACAAACACGCTCACAACATGTGTACCTACATAAGTAAAAAAATAATAGTTTATTAGTCAGTGACCCGGAACAAAAGCAAGTACTTCTTTTTTCTTTAAATACCTAAGTCTTTTTCTACTTTCAGCCGCTCACTTTTTTAATAATGCGTGAATAAGTCACAATTTAATTAAAACCTTTCCTTACAAATTAAACAATGTTAATGTAGCAAAAAAGAACGGGTTTGTCAACACGAAACATTCTCAAACGATAAGATATTATTTCAGCTTCAAAATTTTGAATATCAAAAGGGATATTTTTGTTGGCAATCTCAAAAACTTCCAGCGCCTTTACATTTTTGCTGAATCTTTACGTTTCACCTAAAACGTTAAAAATATTTCAGTATTTTCCATTCTGGAACACAAACTAAGTTCTCCCGTTTTGCATAAAGAGAATATCGGGAATCACCCGTCTGAGCCCGTTTGTTGGTCGGAATTGAACCAGGGACCGATGAATCGAGAGTAAATTAATAATCGCATTACTTTTTGAGGGGAATGCAAATATTGATGATTGCGTTGCGGCGAGTGCTGCGAGCCGATACTGCTCTGTAAAGAAATGCTTGGCGGCAGCAACGTATTTTATTGGCCCTTTGTTTTTAAGATTTCGTTATTTTTTATATTTATTGCAGCAAAAGAGAGTTTAGGAGGCGGAATTAATTATCCACAGACGACAGGGACAGGAATTTTTTGAAAGCTTTTTAAAGTATGTTATAAGATACCAATTAAATATTTAACGGACCACGAACCTGTGATACTCGTGGTACCGTGGTGGTAGACCACTACCACTAAAAATAAATATGGCCGTCTATGCCGTCTGAAGCCGTATGGCTAAAAATAAGTCTTCTGACCACCAGGTGGGAGACATATGTCGACCGGTTGCTGGTACCACCATGCAGTTGCGTAAAACCCGCCAAGTGACCCTGGCCTATCTCGGTCGGGTCGCGTTCCGGGATCAGCACTGCACTAACCGGAGCCAGGGGGACTGTGGTCGTGGCAAGCGTTAGACCAGTGGAAGCCTTTACGGCGATATTGTGTGGATGGTGCGTATCGGCCCGCCGGCCAGGGAGACCCGTAGAAACGGTGGTGCCGCTGGCCGCCCGCGGCATAGTACAGGGGCCCAAAGGGGGCTAACCACCTCTGGAGGCTGCCCCACCAGGTCGCGCATAATCTCGGGATGGCTCGTCGTGCCGGGTGGTGCCCGGTTCCGGTGGGGGCCCGGCGACCATTCCCGAGGGGGTACGGGAGCCCTTCCGTCCGGCGGACCGGCCCACGCTATTCCACACGTCCAGATATCAATGTAAGGCACCACGCTTTGTCTACCCTTGCCACGACGACAGTCGTCCTTTCACGCCCTTCCCCCCCCCCCCCCCCTTCTATGGCAGTCAGAAAAAGAAAAAGGCCTACAGCGGCATCCCCATCCCCCACCAACACGCTGTTTGAGGTGGAGTTCGCTAACATCCGCGGACTCCATGCAAACCTCAACGCCGTCCACCAACACCTCGAGACGGTGAGGCCTGCAATGCTCTTTTTGACGGAAACACAGATAGGTCGCCCTGCCGATACGTCATACCTGCACTATCCCGGCTATGTATTGGAAGAGTCCTTCCTCTCCAAGGCCGGAGTATGTCTTTTCGTCAGGGCGGATGTCTGCTGTGACCGTCTTCGCTGCCTAGAAGACCCATCCTTCTCCACTCTCTGGGTGCACGTAGACTTGGGCTCCACGAGCCGAGTTTACGCGTGCCTTTACCGCTCCCACAAAGGCGACGCCGAGACAACTCGACTTTTTGACCATTTGAGTCAGGCGGCAGATAACGCTCAGGCGCGGTTCCCAAATGCTGAAATGGTGTTTTTGGGAGACTTTAATGCCCACCATGAGTCCTGGTTGGGCTCTCCAAAAACAGACCATGCAGGCCGAACCGCCCACGCTTTTGCTCTCACGCAAGACCTGACGCAGCTGGTACGCCAGCCCACCCGGATACCAGATATTGTCGTTCATGCGCCCTCCCTATTGGACCTTCTGCTGACGAGCCACCCAGCTGGGTACCTAGTGTCGGTCGGCGCCCCTTTGGGCTCCTCCGATCACTGCCTGGTTGGCGCGACAGTGCCATGTGCAGCTCCCCCACAGCCTGTGAGGGTGAAGCGGCGGTTATGGCACTACTCGTCGGCGGATTGGGACGGTATGCGAGAGTACTTCGCTTCCGTCCCTTGGCGGCAGTGCTGTTTTGGGGAAAGAGATGCGTCGGATAGTGCATCTGCTGTCGCTGGCGAGATCAGTACGGGAATGGAATACTACATTCCATTTACTGATGTCGACAGCGCCAGCAAAGCTGGTCCCTGGTACAATCGCGAGTGTTCCGCAGCTGTTCAACGTAAACAGGCGGCATACCGTGCTTGGGCCAGGGCCCAAGCTATCCATGACTCTGACGTGGCTTCCCTCAAAACAGCCTTCAATGAAGCCACCAAGGCCACCAAAAGGGCATACGTTAGAGCAGACGCCCAGCGTATTGCACGTGTTGGCCAAGAACTCATCTCACACCCAACGGGTAGCCGCTCCTACTGGCGACTGGCCAAACACGTGCAATCTAACTTCTGTTCGCCTTCGCTGCCACCGCTGAAATGCCCTGACGGATCGTTGGCTCATCAGCCGCAAGAGAAAGCCGACTTACTGGTTAACCTCTTTGACGCCAACTCCTGCATCGATGACTGTGGTGCACAGCCGCCTATAGCCCCGAATTGCGGCACCACAATGCCTGATATTCGTATCAGGCAGTGTGACGTACGTGCGGAGCTGCAGTCACTCGATGTAAGGAAAGCCAGTGGACCTGACGGTATTCCAGCCGTAGTATTAAAAAAGTGTGCAGCGGAGTTGTCTCCAGTGTTGACTCGCCTGTACCGCCTCTCCTACACATCAGGCCTCGTGCCGCAGGCTTGGAAAGAGGCGAACGTTCAACCCGTTCCCAAAAAGGGGGACCGGTCAGACCCAGCCAATTACCGCCCAATAGCCGTAACCTCAGTACTTGCTAAGGTGTTTGAGCGGATTATTAATGCACAGCTGACCCGCTACCTAGAAGACCACTCGTTGATTCACGACCGCCAGTACGGCTTTAGGCCGAAACGGTCCACGGGTGATCTCCTAGCGTACGTAACGCATTTATGGGGTGAGGCTATGGACAAGCACGGCGAATCTTTGGCTGTCAGTCTTGACATTGCCAAGGCTTTTGACCGTGTCTGGCACCGTTCGCTTCTTTCCAAGCTTCCGGCATATGGACTGTCTCCTCGCCTTTGTGACTGGATCGCTGGATTTCTGGAGGGACGTAGGATCCGTGTCCTTTGTGACGGAAGTGAGTCGCGTTTCCTCCAGATTAATGCCGGGGTGCCGCAGGGTTCCGTCTTATCGCCGACTTTGTTTCTTCTGCATATCAATGACATGTTATCACTCGGTAACATTCATTGCTATGCGGATGACAGCACAGTCCACTCGCGTTATTTCGAGCGCCCTGTGGCAAAGCGAACCGATATCGAGGAGAAGAGGCGCTGTCTTGTCGTTGAGCTTGACGGAGTGCTGGACCGCATTTCCGAATGGGGAGAACGCAATCTTGTCGAGTTCAACGCCAAGAAAACACAGGTGTGCGCATTCACTGCCAAAACGTCGCCATTCCTTTCCCATCCCACTCTTCAGAACACCCCACTGCCAGTGAAAGATAGCCTTAACATCCTTGGCATGGATATTCGCAGCAACCTCAACCAACGGGACTACATCGAGAGCGTTATCAAAACAGCATCCCGTAAACTTGGAATCCTGAACAGAGTGAGACGATTCTTCACGCCTGAGCAGCTCTGTCTTTTGTATAAGACACAAGTTCGCTCTTGTGTGGAATATTGTTCTCATCTCTGGGACGGTTCCGCCAAGTATTTGCTAGAAGCTCTCGACAGGTTGCAGCGACGCGCTATCCGCATCATTGGTAGCCCAGAGGCAACTATGGCTCTGGAGCCTCTCCAACTGCGTAGAGACATTGCCAGGTTGAGTGTCCTCTACCGCCTTTACAACGGCGAATGCTCTGAAGAGTTGTTCCAACTGATCCCGTCCTCACCCTTCCACTCCCGCACCACACGCGCTGGTCTGCGCCAACATCCACACACGATCCAGCGACTGTCGGCCCGCACCAAAAGGTTCGGTGATTCGTTCCTGTGTCGTACTATCCAGACGTGGAACGCTCTTCCAGCGCATGTGTTTCCTTCTTCCTACAATCCCGGGTTTTTTAAGCGGGGCGTGAAAAGGCATTTATGCAGGCCTTCAAAATGAGATTGACCAGCAAAGTAGTTCTGTTAATTACTGTGCTTGTCAACCCCATATCTGGACCTCACGACTGCTTCCCATCAGGTGGAGTGAGGTCATCTTGAAGACCACTATAAAAAAAAAAAAAAAAAAAAAAAACCAGGTCAGGTAGACGGCTGCCAATTTCAAGTGACAGTATTTGATAATGTGTTATGACTTCTAATATTGTAAAACGGCAATATTAAAATACGATTATCGATATTGTAGTAATATTCATAAAATGTATGTACTCATATAAGTTTACTATACTAACTGCCCACAGGCCAACTGACACAAGGCTTACTTTGTGAAACATTCATATAACTTCACATTGCATTCTCTGTATTGACTTTGTATTTTTTGTTATAAAAAAGGTGAAAAAACTAGAAAGGGTGAAACTGGATGTTTTTTTTTAAAAGCTACTGCTGGCCCCTTTTACCCACACAACTACTCTCACACAATCCATTTGCAGGTAGTTTCGTTATTTTTGTACTATTTTTCGGTAAACATCGAAAACATTTCATTTCAAGAGGCATTAAATCGTCCACTTCTTTTCATAGACTATTTTTTCGTTATAAAAAAGCCTACGAAATTGCGCCTCACAATAATCTTTCATGTCAAACCCGATCGAATCAGGCTGTTTTTGATGTTCATATTTAGTGACATAAAGACGGGAAAAAATGTTTATAACATCAAAAAGAATTTTCTAATCGGTTAAGCAGTTGAATGTCACAACAAACGTCTCAAAGGCCGAGATATCTGCGGGAGGGGAATGATAAAAAAGGATTTTAATCTTGTTCAGTAAAGCCGAGGCGTCTAGGAGTCAGGTGGCGCGATGCAAAAGAAACTCATTACTTCTTATTCACCAACACTGGCCTGGCAGTGGCCAGTGCCTTCACTGTCGATAGTCTAGATATCGATGTGTTGCTTTAACGGAGCTCTGTAACTTTTTACACCGTTGAAAATGGCAAGGACCGAAGCAGGAAATTGCGGATTTAAATTTTCTAACACTACACCTCTGCGGATTTATAAGATTAATCTATCCGGATACAATTTATGAATACAAATAAGGACTGCACAAAGTAAGACCAAATTGTTTAGAGTATTTTTCTTAGAAAAGTCAACGACATAATATTATTGTGATAAGTAGGTTACTAATCATTTTAAGTTATTTTGCTTTTGGTTTCATGCGCCGCTAAGTGAATACTATCATTTCTATGAAACGTATCTTGTCACCATCATGATGTCATACAATGACTTGTTTCTAAAATGTATTTATTTTCATTTTGTTTTTTTCATTGAATTTTCCTTACTTATAATTATGAAAAGTAAATGGCGAGTTTTATGCTAGTTCTTCTCATTATAGAAATAACTGACGGTCACCGCGCATAGATTATTTGTATCAAAAATATTTGATACAAAAATCGCTGATTGAAGGTTTCACCCTTAATATCTAGGTACAATTTAAAAACTTCAGAGCAAGAAGAATGAAGATAATATTTGATTTTAATTTCATGGTGTGCTAGAAGTAATCTTTTTTCCAAAGCTAATCTCCCAAAAAATGTTTTGTAAGTTGATCTTTTTTTACAACATAACTATTAATAATGCGATGTAACATCGACATCTCCGGCCCTTACGACCCTCTCACTACCCGGACTGCAGTAATAAATTTTAAAAGTAACACATCAGTATGCCGCTGTCGTTTTAGTCTCTCCACGCCAAATGGGACAAAGCAAGATATATCGTCGCAATATGAGAACCGCTACCATTACGCTTTTGTTTATTTTTCAATTTATCAATCATGATTACTTTGTTTTAATTTCTTCACATACATTATTAATCTTAGTTTGTTTAAACTTGGTTAAAAAATGGTCCCAAGAGCCAGCGTTTTGAACGTCAGATACAAATTTTAAAAACATGCCCGTATTTTACCAAAACTTTCAGTGAAATGTTTTGTAAGCGTAATCCCCCATGAAAATTTCACAGGTTTTAAAACATCCCGTCCTTTATCCTTATCAATAACACGGCTTACACCGTTTTCCCGCGTTTTCACTTATTTTGCACCGAATCACATCGATCATCCCCCACATCTGCCAACAGCCCCGCATCTATATTAAAAGCACATTCTAAGGAGATGTAACTTTTGAAACGAAAGAAAATGTATCCGAATTAGATTTACCCGGGAACCTAATACCGCCACAGAGTGTTCAGGTGATTTGGGAACGGAGCCTACAGAGTACAGATTGAATTTTCTCATGGCCCCTGAGAGATGGATATGCTGTGGATAAAGGAACAAAGGGTACTGGAAGAGATTGTGTCTATTTTCGTCTTTTTATAAAGTAAATAATATGTGAAAATTATAACAAACTAGCTGACCTGATAGACGTTCTGACAAATGATACACAGTTGAATATCATTTGTCAGAACGTCTATCAGGTCAGCTAGTTTGTTATAATTTTGGAAAGAAATATTTGGCAACCAACAAATATGTCGAACATAGGCCTATGTTCAGCAGAGGACATCATGCGGTTGCTGATGATGATGATTATGAAATATGTCGATCTCCTGCCGTTTGACAGGTACATAGCCATAAACTTCCAATTTACGAATATTTTGTCTCCTATTGGTGACAGATCAAATCTAACAACACCAAGAAAATCGGTCCTACAGACAGACGGTGTAAATTTTATTGATTAGTCAGAATGTTATATTTATGTAAATCGATGAAGTTGCTGTTCCATTCCTACAAACTTGGAAACCAGAAAGGTCCAAAATTTGAGTCCAAGCATTTTAGCCATTAAAATTAGCAGCAATCTGAAGTAGTTATACTAAAGAGTCTTCACTGTAATCCAAATTCAAAACGGGATACATCACTTCCAGATAAATATTTAACATTATCGTTAACTTTGAAGCGCACCTCCTGCCTCAAGGGACGTTTTTCCCCCCCATTACTTCTATAACATCACTTTATGATACTGAACTGTACTTTTTTTATTATTCATGATAATACTCCTTACATTAGCGTGTTTTTGTTGAGTGCGTTGTTCTTATGGAGTAGCTTTTTCCTTGTTGCCTACCCTTTTTCATCGTATTCATTTTTTATTTAGTATACATTAGACAGGTTAGACAGGACGTCATCGCGACCTTTCACAACTTGTAAATTGATATAATTTGCATTTCAGTAGTATAATTTATTGTTTTAAGTAGTTGTAAAGATTTGGTCTGTTGATGTTTTTAAATATATTTTTTAAAACCACTTTACCAACACACTCTACCGAGACACGAAAAAAAGATTTATGTTCTTAACTTGTGATAATTTGTCAATGGCTTTAAGTTATAGTTTTTTATATTCTGCTCAGATTTTCCTGCTCCGATGTAGTCATCGACGGTCCCCCTAACTGAAATCGGTTAGGATAAACACGATTTTAATTAGGTTATATTATGTGACTATTGTTTACAAATATATATTTTTTTAAATCCCTTGTAAGATGATTCTCTTTTGTCTTTTTAGCATTAACTTAAAAATAAGATAAAAATCTTGAAAGGAAACGAATATAAGCAATTTGGTTGCACGTGACGGCCGAAACGTTTCTCTACGTCCGCCCAAAATGTATGCAAAATCTTTCTCCGTGAACCCCAACAAAGCCCTGACCCCCACTGCCTTTTGACCCACTGTTTCACATTATACAAATCCTTCGTACATCCACTTGGCTCGCGTTCTTACTTCCGTATCCCGACCTACGACTTTATAAGGATCTATAATGTACATATAAATTATTTTCCTGCACAGCTGGGAATATTTTGCCCATTTTTCTATTGCAACGACGCATTAGGTATATGAAATTATGCAAAACGACGCAGATATTGACGCTGCGACGAAATAACAAAAAACATTTAGCTGAAAGATTCGGCCGGTCTGCTAGAGTCTCGGTTTCTAAGTGGTTAGAGCAGCCACCCGGTAAGCGGAAGTATTGACTGTTTGGCAAAAAGTGATTGTAAAACTGCTGTGACAGAGTCGTATGTCCTTTGAAGCGTCACTTATGCCTGGATTAGGTCAAACACTAATTTGCAGTGATCTTAAATACTTGAATATTATTTTGACCGCTTACCCACACTTTATTGCTAACTGTACCAAGCGCGTTTTTTCACTGCACAATGGACAAACCCTTCCCTCTCAACCCAGCACTATAGCTCTACATAATTTGCCAACATCGTAATTAGCCATTGCAAACGTTAACGTGGCAATTATCGCGTAACTACTTCATTATTACAAACTACGGCTCGAAACGGTCATGTATAGGACAAACTGACTTGTAATTAATTTGCCAATTAAGACTGTCCTTTATGCGAACTGTGGACCTACAGAAGGTGAATGTAAAATTTGCGCCAAGTTCCTTGATTATACGCTTCACTAATTGATTTCTGCGTGTGGATGAGTTGTTGCTTTTATGGAATAAATTTGGGAAGCAAAATGAGATAAATTGGTCCGGTAAGCGGAAGTATTGACTGTTTGGCAAAAGTAATTGTAAAACTGCTGTGACAGAGTCGTATGTCCTTTGAAGCGTCACTTATGCCTGGATTAAGACAAACACTATTTTAATCAGTGATCTTAAATACTTGAATATTATTTTGACCGCTTACCCACACTTTGATGCTCACTGTACCGAGCTTTTTTTACTGCACGATGGACAAACCCTTCCCTCTCAACCCAGCACTATAGTTCTACATAATTTGCCAACATCGTAATTAGCCATTGCAAGCGTTAACGTGGCAATTATCGCGTAACTACTTCATTATTACAAACTACGGCTCGAAACGGTCATGTATAGGACAAACTGACTTGTAATTAATTTGCCAATTAAGACTGACCTTTATGCGAACTGTGGACCTACAGAAGGTGAATGTAAAATTTACGCCAAGTTCCTTGATTATACGCTACACTAATTGATTTCTGCGTGTGGATGAGTTGTTGCTTTTATTGAATAAGGGAAGCAAAATGAGACAAATTGGTGAAGTAAAGCTGTATTTAATCTGGTTTGACTATTTTTATATCAATTTTGAAGTATACAAGTCTCTGACAAAGAGACTTGTATACTTCAAAATTGATATTCGGCAAGGTCTCAAATGGAATGTCAAATTCCATCAAGTTGAAGATTAGTTTTTTGCAGCATTTTATAACTTATATGCTGAGCAGTGTTATGTGGCTCTCTAATTTGATAAGAAGTGCAGTAGAGGCCCATGAAAAACTCGAGTGTTTGTCACTTGGAAAATAAGATTACCTGGTAAAGACTTCCGATTTCAGTCCATTTATTACATTCAGCGGGCCTAGCATGCGCAACATCGACAAAATAGCCATCTCCCCCTCTTTCGCTCGAGAGAATCGAAGGGCGTGGCTTGACTTCGTTGCTTCTCGACAGTGCTGCCATATTACAGAAAAAAAAATTAGAAACTCCATTTTTTTACTGGTAACACTTGTAAAATTAATTCACTCAAAGACTCAATCAAGAGTAAGTAAAATATTTTGTTACTGCTTATCTCATAACAAGAAATAGAAAGATTTTGTTTTTAGATTGATTGTGTGTTTGAGACGAAAATTGGCCGAGTATTTCGACTCTAAAGTAAAAAGCAAGCACGCGTGCGCCATCTGTCGCCACTTGCCACAATCAAGTTGCACACTGTCATCCCAGTTGCTTTTTGTTCACATAGCCATTCATTAATAAAACTTGTGTTTATTGAAGAAATTGATATGTGAAAATTACTTTTTAATTATTAATGGTATAAAAGCAACCGTAATAGGGTGTTTAGACAACGCCTGTCAAAGTTTCTCTAATTGGAGAACTTTTAATTTGGGCTTAGCGGCGCCATCTGTGAAGATTACTTTCCATATAAAAGTAGTCCGGTCTTGTCATTTTATTGTTGTTGAACGAATATTTGTAATGTTATCTTTAATTATTGTGATGTGATGTGACACCGAATGGGAGTTGGGTTGTATTGCGGCCCCGTTTTAATTCACTCTAATGATGGTAAGCAAATTTCAAAAATATAATGTCCTTTTACTCCGAATTCTAAAAGGTTATGTCGTATCGTTTTAGCATTGACGTGTATTTTAATCCTTTTCTTTTTTTGACAAAGCTGCACGCGTTGTATTATAATAGTTTCGCATACAATTTCACTCGTCTCGTCACTTCTCGTCCACCCTTCCGATCGACGAGTAATTAAGCCAACAGAAATGTCAAAAATCGATAAATCCGTGATAAAACAGTGGTGCCATGTTAGGGCTTGTCGAGAAATCCGTATTTTCCATACAATATTTCAAATCTGACATTAAGCGGCCATGTTAGCAACAGTAGAGAAAATGGAGAAATGGCTGCAGGGCGACCTGTGATTGGCTATTTGCTCTCTCGAATTTACTCGCGGCGTGCATGCTAGCCCCGCAGGTCAATATAGATTATATTATCTGTCGACACGACCTATTTTCTATCATAGGAATCTGCGCGTTCAATTTAATCTTAGACCATGAGCACTGTGCGTATATTCCGCAATGTTCATCATGTCAACGGCGGTTTATGATGACGTTGGCTTAGCTTTGTTTATTTTTGCTTGCGGTAGTGACACACCAAAGCCCCAAAATCAACCGACACATCGGCGATATGTAATATCTTCTTAAACGAAGACTTTAAAGTTAGACTTGGCTTGAACACTGCCATGCGCTTAGAACAAAAAGGTCAAAACTAGGCTACGTTTTGTAGGGCCCTTGGTAGACAAAGAAGGAATGGGGTTGACGATTTGTGTAAAGCAGTGATGTAAATTGGCTAAAGTGTTCTTTGTTTCAAACCTTTATTTATTTTTCGTGCTACAGTGTGTGTTCTGTTTGAGGCGTACTTGACTGTGGGAGTATTAGCTTTGTGTTCACTTTAAACGTTTTTATTTGATTTGTTATCTATTTACTACTTCATGAATCTAAACAGTAAAATCAGATCAGTGCGCTGTGTGTGTTTATAATGTGGACGCTCATAACTTCAGTAAGATTGTACCAAATAAAATAAAAAATAACGACTCTTTTTAACGTCGCTATGTTTTACAGTTATGCGTTTTACAGGACAAAATCTGTAACTGATTCGACGTATAACATGGATTTGTAACTGAAAACCTTCCTGATGATCAGTTACAAAAGTCAGTTTAATTTTCTGTTGCTGTAAACAAAAAAAATCTAACCCTAAAGTGTTCAACAGCCGGAAGTGACATTGAAACACTGAAGACATTGCTAACTCTCTGTTATGCATGACACTCCAGCGGCCATTTGCCCGAGGCCTGTCCAGAATTACAGACTAATTAATTGGTAATCCACATACAAAGCAAATCAATTAAGGAGCAATCATTACGCAGGGATACTGTAGGGGTAGGTATGTGGTGTCTGCGACGGGCAGGCGGCGACAAGATGCTAGCAAATTGGACGGCGAAACTTGAACCGTGGCGAAAAATGTTAAAGCTTGTAGTTGCGATGTAGTCTATTTGGAAATCTACATCTTGACTGAAAAATAAGGTGCTAGTCCAGTGCAATATTTCAAAATAATAAAAATCGGAAGAGGTCGTTAAACGATTGTTAAAATTGAGAACCTAGGCACTCAAAAGTAAAGGGAGTGTACAAAAAACCTTCTTCTAGAGCGCAAGAAGTAGGTTTTTTGATGACTCAGGCATGAATCTAACGATTTGTATGAGGATTAAGTAATATTTGTTCTAATCTAACTTGTTTTGTCTCTTTCATTCTCAAGCAACAAGTAGGTACCTTAACTATACAAAAACACGTCAACCATGTGTCTTTGACTACTCCTAAGCCGTAAATAATATATGTATTATCTAATAAAATATTCGGTTTTTTTTTGCCAAATCTCAACAGAACAGAACAAAAACACAACAGAACAAAACAACAACAGAACAAACAGATAGATTAGAACAGATAGATCTATGCTGGTTTAACATCCCTTATTTTATGCAAGCCATAGAGTTAGTTGTCCCAATATTTATTTACTCCGTTTATTTAAATATAGCAGAAAATTAAAGCCTTATTTTTACTCATGAGTAATGAGAAATATTCAAATTGGAGGGTTCAGTGTAAACCGGCTGTCCATTTGGGCCTCGGCACAAATTCCTGACTTCCATCTGACTGCACTGCTAAGCAATTACGACTTTCTTTGATGTTACGAACTGGTATAAACTGGTATAGACCCACCTCGAGGACACAGAGACAAATGATGCTCTCGTTCTCATTTGTTTGATCGCAAACAAATGAACAAATGTTCAGTTACAGTAATCGGATTGACAGGTTGAGCACAGCATTGATACTAGTATTGATTGTACATAGGACTAATTGATCAATGGGCCACTCTCAAGGCGGGTAACAAAGCAGGTAGCGATTTGGAAATTGTTAATCTGTGTGTTTGATTGGGTACAGTTAATTAATACGTAGCGTGTAATGCTTTGATAGTTTGCGGTTAAGTACCTAGTGGTCCGTAAAGTCGGATTTGGGATCAAATGAAGGTAAGGTAGGTAAAACAATTGTTTATTTACCTCTTAAGTATTCATGTGGAAGTAGCATTATGTTTAACTTGAAGTTGATTCTATTTTTAAAGTTTTTGAGCGCTAGTTGAGGATTCAAATTCAAAGATTCGATTCCCCAATCTGCAGAAATGTTTATTAAAACTTCGCTGGTCTAGTTTTTTGGTGTTCACAGCACTTAAGGAAACCTTCATTTAAAACCAAAGTAAGTATTATTATGATTTTACTTCTAATTTATTTATGTCCTCTGATCTTAATTCACAAAGTTTTTTGCTTTGTTAGTTCTTTGCGAAGTACGTGTGAATGACTGTTGAAACCACACATTTTGGGATCTCATCCATTCACTTAGTTGTAATGAAAACAAAAACTTATTTTAACCTAAAAGATATACTCAAGTGACCAGAGGCTAACCCTGGTGAACTCATTGTCATAATGAGTTAGTAGTTATCCTACTGAAGTTGGTAATAAAAGCACTATAAACAGGACCGTATGTACATATTTATAGAGGAGAACTAATACAAAACAGCCAGAATACCATCTACAGTTTTTTTGACTACTACAAATTCATAGAGCCAATCTGGCTCGCCTGTGGCGGCGAATGAATATATTCATGTACAGAGGCTCACATCAACCTTTACAGAACCGTTGCAAAATGGGTCTATTGCCAGCGGCATAAGGTGCCCCTGCGTAAAGGTTGACGTGAACGCCTCTGTACACGAGACACGTCGTGACGGATGTGTTTCTGTCTGTCCATAATATGCATTCAAATCTGTCTTTGGACGATTGAATTGGGGCTACAACACATGTAAAAGGATATATTCTGGGTAATACACAATTTTGATGACATTGATTCTTGCGTTCTGTTTTTTATTTTATTTTTTTAGTTTCTTAACTAGCTTGGGATGACTAAAACGACATTTTGTATTTTTAGAAATGTCACCATGACTATCTTGCCGTGCACAAATTCTACAGCGTGGATTCATCTAAGTTGACACTTTTTCAAGCACTTTTTATTAAGTATACTGCAAAATCCGTTCAACTATTTCGTTTTTGAAAATGAACATACAGTGAAACAATAACGTAGATAGGTTGATAGCAGATTATATCGCTCTTACCTATTTTTTTTAATGTTTGAGGTTTTAAACCCGTACTTGGATATTTTAAATATAAATTAAATGTCTCTGTGCACTTGGCCCTACAGCGATGCAGAACCACTAACTATTTTTAAGGTCAGTTTACGGGTTTATGTTGTTACTATAACTTATTTCTATATCTTTGAAGTTTTCTCTTTATTTTTCTTTGAACAATCTTCACGTTTATACGTAACCAGACACGTAATCCAGTGATGTGGAATTAGTGCCAATTAGATTAAATTAGGTCACCTGGTCTCAAAATACATTACAGTGTTTTATAAAATATCGAAAATACATGAAGTATAGTTTGAGATCGTATGATATTACAATAAAAATAAGATAAATCACGTCAGACGATAATAATGCAAAAATAATGTCTAATCAAAAAAAAAACTAAAAAAAACAGTCACTATAAACATAACAGACAATTACGTACGTCGCTACAGACATACTTAGCATTAATGCCTACAAGCAATTACGCGTATATTAGAACGTCTAGTCCGTACAAGGCTTTGAAAAGATGTGAAAATTTCAAAATTCACCTCTCTCGGTCTAAAGATATTTAGCTTGGTCAATTAGTCTGGTCAATAATATTCATCACCAAAAATGCAAAATGTAGTTTATTTATAAAGTGTTACAGATTTCAAACTTTTTCAAGCGTTTCAAACGCCGCCATTATGGCGCGCCCCGTTGTCATGGATTTGGACGTCATACAAGTCTAGGACAACACAAATGTAACCTACAAACTGTTGAATTCTTCTTCTTGTCGCGCTTTTGACAGTGACATACGCCTGGACTGTGACGTCACACTCGACCTGTTTCAACCACTTCGAATTTCCCACATTTTTTTGCACTTTACAATAATTATTTGTACATCTACAAAGAAATAAAATTAGGAAATATTGATGGAGACGTTATAAGAATTAAAAATACTACTCATCTGTTTCAAGTCTGAAGGTGTGAAGATATTAAGCTTGGTCAATTAGAGCCACGTGTGAACCTCATCTAATTCCGGCACGGTGGATGCAAATCGCATTCAACCGTGGGCACTGGCAAGGCGCGGTCAATTCACTTGCCGTGCACCTCACTCACTCACTTGCCGAGACAACTCGATTAGTGAGCGAAGGTTCGAGTTCTTGCACAGGGTTGCGGGTGAGGCAGGAATATTACAGACGTATTTGAAGACATTTTGTTTTAATTAACTACCTTAATGTGAAATGATATTTTTTGATTTGTTATTTCAGTTTATAATCTCAATAGTTTTTAAAAACGGCTATTTTAAAGTTTGGTTTAGTCGCAACTATTATTGGTAGTGTATATCATAAAATCTTATAGTTGGAGAGACATCTAGTAACATTTAGCGTCCCGCACACGAGCCACAAAACGCCACCACCTGTCTTATTCTTAAGGTTTGATTTTGCAAACTATATAATGAATACAGGAAAAACGCCTCGTGTGCGGGGACGCCTAGGTATCTAAACAGAACTTTAGCTCAGACAAAAAAAAAAGTTCAATCACTATGACAGTTTTGATAGACAAAGCTGTCAATGCTGTGGAATGAGCTGAAAGCTCTCAACCAGTCTCAACCTAAGGGGGTGACCTCAGGAGAGCGATTCAGAACCGAGTAATCGTACGATTCGGTAATTTTTCACTACGCAAAAGCACTACTTTGCTTCATCCAACAAAGATTAACGCAATTTTATTTGATGCCTGCTTCATCAAGGCAGTTTTTTCTAAACCCATTACAAATTACTATTACATCCATAAAATCATTCTTTGCCTAGCTGAACATACAACATCGAAATTATAAATCACCTCCTAGATCTAAGTAAGACTTCGTAGAGTCTGAAATTAGTTCAGCATTAAGTCACAAGTTCAAAGACAACGAAACTAATTTCGCCCCGGATCCACTCGGCTGTTCGGGGGAACTAAGACAACATTTCAATCGCACGCATCCGGTGGCGCAGCGGATGCGCCGGGGGAACGCCAACGAAACGCCGCGGAAACGCCGCGGAAACGCCGCGGAGCCGAGCGGCAGACGCGCTGCATTTGTGTTAGAGTCTGACTGGAAGTTTGCATACGTTATTGCATCATTCTTTTTAGCAGCCACATAACATGGACCACCAACTTAGGTAAATGTTATCTAATATTTACGCGAACACTATACATCGAAATAAAACAACTTTCCCGTCATCATCGTCGTTTCATCCCGTGATCACGGCTGCTGTTAAGTAGTCGAAACGTCGGGTTAGAAAATGAAAGAAGAAGTTGTTTTATTTCAGGTACATGAGTTCGGCCGAGTGACTGTTTCATAAATTACTTAGCTTAACGAAGTAATATTTTTTTACTTCATCATTATATTCATATTTTCGATTGTGTAAAATTGACATATTAAATAATTGTCAAATCTAATCCTTTAAATCTTCTATAGACACAAAAGATCGCATTAATTCGGTAAACTACTTCTTTCTATGGCACCTAACTATCGATTCATCATGAGCTTTCCCATACATGGTTGGGATGGTAAGAAGATGATTTTATTAAGTCTCCATCAAATAAATGGAAAAAATAGTACCCATGTTGAGTGTGCATCGCAAACTGATATTTCTGCTAACTTTTAATCTCGATTCTGAAAACCGTAGAATAATGTTGTAGGTATTCACGGCTACAACATTCCTACCTACGAAAAAATGAAAGCTGCAAAACTCAAACCATTTGTCCGGCTTCTGAATAAAAAGCGAACCTAAAAAGACAGCCCAGAAATCAGCCGCAACGAGAAAAAGAAGAGAGGCGAATCTGCAAACACCGAAATGAGGAATTTAAAATTACCAATTGCTTGGTTATTTCCGACGATCGATTCTTGTCAGAAGACTTTGGCAGGTAAAAATAGGTCTAGTGTTCGCTGGCGGCGCAGGCGTGCCACTCAGTAATCCTATCTCCCACCGAACGCCACCACGCCGCACCAAACATTAAAAAAGGGCGAAAATGACATTTCCAATTTTCTACTGTTGCCCCCGGCCAAATTCATTTTATTTGTAGGTACGGATTTGCCCGTCAGCCGCGTGAGGATTGGGCGCGGTAGTTGGCAATATTTCATTGCCATCAAAGGAATTTCACCCCGCCGTACTGGAGGCGACTTTATTAACGAATAATTTGAACTTCCTCTAAAAGGAATTCCTTAAGAAAATTAAAGAATTTCCGCGCTTTTTGATTCCGCCTTTTTTGGCAAATAAAAAATAAATGAGTTGAGTGCCTATGGAGTTTTTCGTTGAATTTTAATATTTGACGGAATTTTGTAAGGACGTTTGGAAATTAGTTTGTTAAGAATTAATTTAAGGGCCTTATTAAGCTCCATTATCTTTTACGTCCCTAAAGCTGCCTACTTAAGCTGGCTAAAGTTTTGAATGAGCGCGCATCGTGCCCGTTCAAGTTTAGTCCGTATCCAAGACCGTTGCGTCCCGAATGAGGCTTCGTCGCGCTCCACAAATATGTTTGTCTTACGTTGACAATCGTCCCGCAAACAAGTTTTACTACCTCCGCACCCGAAAATGAATGACGGAGCGTGTCACACAGATAGATTCATGTAAAATTCATGGCGATCCCCTCTGCGACGCTCCGCGTTGGCTGCGAGCGCGAATTTACGATAAAATTACTCCCATCTAATCACGTTACGCGGTGGGGGGGCGGAATCGTTGCAAACAAATTTTGTCACTACATATTTAATGTCAAAAGTTCGACGGCCATTTTGACACCTGGGGACGTGACGAGTGTGACTAAGAACTATGTTCACTATTATGTGGTTGGAAGTAAACAAACAAAGGTGTTTGATATTTTAGGTTATGAGATGGTGACCGTGGATTATTAAGCAGTTTGCGGGAAGATACTGTGAAGGGTATTACGATCAATATGCAATTCGAATAACAAAACGCCTTTAAGGACGAAAAGCAAGGAAAGGACGTTAACTGAGATGCATCTATGCAGTAAATGTACGTTCAAGATTGAAATTCCAAATCAAATAAGCAAAAGCCAAAGGTCAACAACGCCTACAAAATCAAATAAAAAGTACTTACTATCTTAAGGCTTAGTGCTCACACAACCATCACACATACCTAAAACATCTAAATCGCAGACAATGGCCCGTTTGAGCGGTTTGCAAATGTTTTCGGTTAAATACTTGAACAATGCGACACTAATATGATTGTATATGAACACAATACTTTCCCTATGTTATTTCTTCCTGTGCAATGCTCACTGGATGACAAAGACCTGCGTCCCACAGTGCTCACGTTAAATCCTATTTGTCTCTTTTCTATTCCAGAACATTCGTGCATAAACTTTCAAACAAGAGGTTTTGAATTCGTCCACCGCACCGAACTAAATAGATATCGCATAATATCACTTGGAAAATACTTTGTTTATTGAAAAACAGGCTCACAACTTCTACGTTCGAGTAAACTGTGAACAGTTCTGGATCGGATCGGAACTATTATAGTCTTTTGAAGTAAAAACGAGGTTTATAGTCGACATCTTTTGAATTTTCTTAATAATGGACGTTTGTTACCAAAACTGAGCGAAAATTGACGAGTGTGACGTGTACGAGTTAAAAAATGACAAAAACGTTTATTGATTTTGAACATCGCAACATACAGATACAAAACAAACAAAACAAAATGGTGAAAGAAAGAAAAATAACAATATTATTTAGTAAAATAAGCAAAAATTTCCACCAGACAGCAGTGTCATAATGAAATAATGATGATGATAAAGATAACAAGAAATAGGCACGTTCTAGAGCAATCCATACCAGCTATGGCATGGTACTTAGGGAACAGGGTGCCTTAAATTTCGCTTCGAAATGTAAGCAGTTGACTGTCTCAAAACTAGGTTGCACTAACTAACCATAGTGCTACCGAGACCATTAACAGACCGGCCGAATTGTTCTGGTGTATTTTACCTAGCAGCCAGATTTAAAATGCCTTAACATTGGTGAAACGAACCTGGCTACCAGGTAAAATATACCAGAAAAAATTGGCCGGTATGTTAATGGTCTCGGTAGCACAATGGTTAGTGCAGTCGTCAGGTCTGTGCGGGTTCGATTCCCGCTTGAAGCCAAGACCGAATGTCTTTTTCTGGTTTTCCTATCTTTGGTCTCAAAACTATTTGCCTCCAAACTGAACAAATCTTCTGTTGTTATAGAAATTTAAATACACTTCCATAATTGCTAATTGATGCTTCAATAGCATTTACACTGTTTCTTCTGAGCACTAAAACTCGACACCGTTTTGGAAGAATATTTTGAAATGAAATATAACACCGCGAGTAGAATCCGTTAAGTTGTTTTATTTCGATTAGTTATTATTGTTACTTTAATCATGTTTACTTCTTCATTTAAATAGTATAAAGTAGTAGTGGTTTATTGGCTGTAAGAAATATTTGAGTGTTACGTTTTTAGATACCCAAGGGCTATGGATTTGAAATACAAAAAAACAAAAAAAAAAGTAAAAATATATGTTTTGAACTAAAACATCGTTCTGTACTCTTTTTAGCCTCTCCTTCACAGATCAGTGGGTCGTGTCCGTGTGTCCCGTGATTGTGACCATGCTTCGATTGTTTGCGTACAAAAACACCGTGGGAATGTCACCGGACGTGTCCACTTAAGTCTTCTTAGTTATTTAATGTTCTGAATACGACACGTTATTTTGGGGTTGTATAATGGAGAAACACAGAGTGGGTGTTTATTGAGAACAAAAACAGTGTGAGTTTGTTAATAACATATTTCTGGATAAGTGTGGGTAAATAAACCGATAGGTTTTTCCTAAATTGTCCGCGTTTTAAGCAATAAACTCCTATTGGTTTATTTACATAGATATTATTTATACTGTCAACATTTGAAAAGAAAATATTGTAAGCAGAACTTCCTAGGCAGACGTAGATGGCAGCACCATGCAGTATTATTTATACTACTTGCACCATAGACGACGACCATAGATCGAGGCGTCCTGTCAATCACGCAGTCTAATATTAAGGCGCGCACTTTTGTAGGAATCTCCATCACGAAATAAGCTTGTGAAAATATTGTGTGCATTGCGGCTGAACCCCTATTTTCTTGATTTCGGGAACCATTTTGTTTTGATTTAGTAGGAAATCAATAATTGTTTTACTTTAAAAGAGAGCATTTCTGAGTTATTTCCCAAAAATATATTATTTCATGAGCTTAATTGGTCAATTTTCTATATCTTAAATAAGCCACAGTAAAAATCGATTGGTGGCGCTGATAATCCCACTTACATAATTCTTCGCTTATAATGCCTTTTTACTTTATAACGATCTATTTTTTATCCTTTACGCACATCAAAATAGCACAAATGGAGATACAAAAAAATCCAAAAGGCATTCTCTACCAGTTAACCAAACAGTCAGCATCTATGCAGTAAAAGTTCACGAATTCAATCATAATCCCAATGCCAGTCCCTATTTTACCAGAATGCATCATCGGTTTATTTCTAAAAATTTACATGATAATAAATAAAAATTCCACCGCCCGTAAGTTTAACTTCTCCGTTTAACGTTATTTAACCGCAAATACCCGAGCTCATTCAATCGTGCGCACTTATCATTAATCATAATACTCGCGAACACATTCCGATCCTTGAACCATTATTTTCCTATTGCTCACACTGATTTTCTTTCTTTCCACTCCATTACGTTGTCCAAGTTGAAGTCGGTATGCATGTTTGAATTTTAATGTAGCCATCTTTCAGTTTTAAGATTTCATCGATGACTTTGATAAAATACTCTTCGCAATTTGAAATCGTGAGTAAATTTGGGTATGTTAGATGGAAAATGGAAAAAAACGTTAGCGTTCCTGCACACGGGGCTTTTTGTGGCGGCACAAAACACCGCCACTGGCGTTTGTAGCATGTGGCGTGAAGTGGCCACACGTCACACGAAACAAACCATAAATAGTGGCGGCGTTTGGCGTTTTCCGGCTGCGTTTGTGGCTCGTTTTGTGGCCCGGTTACTCATTTTAAGTGCCCATCTGCCGAATTCACAAACGTCAATCTAGGTTGAGCACGTCTTTATGCCGTCTCGTAATTTGGATACACAACTGAAAGTGACAACTATACTTGTAAGAGCTGCTTAACTTTGATTTGTGTTTGTAAATTTGCTGGAATGTCCTGTTATGAGGTATGTTTTAGTTTATTTCAAGTGACACATTACAAGGTAGCATTTTTTATTGTCATGATTCCACTGGGGACTGTATTCATATCGGAATTTAAAAAATACGTCCAATTGTGCATTACTGTATATCTTCGGAAATCTTCGCTAAAACAATTTTTTAATGTTCTTTTTTTGTTTCAGGTAAGTCAACGTGAACATGCAGCCTGCTTATTGAGTTTATAAAGAGCATACTTCAAATAATTCCATTATCATCAAGTGGATGAGCTCAGCAAAAAGGAGACCAAACCAAGTAAGCAGAAAATTCGATCAAATAAATTAAAAATTTAACACCACTCCTCTTAAAGGTAAATTTGATTCCCCTCTCACTCGTTCGAGAAAAGAGATATGGAATAGAACGAGACAGTATCTACTCGTGCAGTGAAACACGGCCTAAGCCACACCCGTCCATATCAGTAGCAACAGGTTCTGCACGCCAAGAAATATTTTTATCCTCGTAATGTATCACTGCGAAGGATTGAGACCAATCTTTGAGTGCTGTAATTTGTGGCAACACCTCCATATCGAAATCCGAATAGTCGATATTTCAAATATTCGACCTCTCATCGTTATTTATGCCCCGTGTTAGGACACGATATAAGGATTTTATTGGACAAACCCTCTACCTTTCCGGTTTTAATTGAATCGTTAAACCTGATTGGTTGATTTGTGGCTTCGTAAAAGGACAATGTCTGAATGTTTGAGTCACTGTCCGTCTAGGTTTGCCGCGTGTTTTCATTCATTATGTTGACGGTTCACATAAAAAAACATTTTAGTACGATATTTTATTAAGTTTGTTAGAAGAAGTTGTTTGGCAAGTTTAATTCCTACTTCGAATACTTATCATGAGAAAAGTACTTAAGTTAACATCATTATTGTATTTTTACATACGTGTATTGTGTAAATATCTAATTACAATAATCCCTGTGTAAAAATTCAGTCAATTGTGACCATGTCTTATCAAATCCCTATGTTCATAACATGCATAAGGATGAACGAATAGCTTCAAGAATAAAATATTGATAATGATAATTATAATTTTTATCGTGAGGCATGAGACAAAGCCAGACCATTTTTAAGCAATCTTTACTAGACCCTGAAGCTTAATTGTTGATTTATGACGATTTGAAGGCTGTTCGTCTCTTGAAGTTTCGTTTCGTTCTGAATTCGTTGTTTGGACGGCAACGTTGAGCAGTTTGACTTCCGTGTTTCATTGAAGTTTAAGATAAATATCCTCAGCAAACTTGCGAAGAATGTCTTGTTTGTCGGCACAAGAAGTATTTTAATTAGTTCTAGTTCTGTTTGCATTTGTAGAAATTTTAATCTCCATTTTATAAGTTGCGTTCTACTCATTAATAAAAGACGAATTTTAAGGGCTTAAGTTCGTTTGCTTTAAAACTTGACTTACAATATTTATTAGCGAGGCCAGTCTGAGTTCTTCTTGACAGGTGTCAATACAAGCATCTAATTTGATAACATTAACAAGAATCAAACTTTAAAACAATATGACATCTTCTACACCAGAGCTCGCGGGTTTGTTCCCGCACAGTACAAACAATCTGTTTTTACTGGTCTTGGTGTTTCCAATGTTAATAATGTCTGTTTTGACAAAAAATACTGAGCTATGATTATCCGTTATCTAGTTTTAGTAGCTTGCGATAGATACAGCACGTTCTAATCTAGGCTGACACACAAAAAAAAGTTTTTTTCGGAATTCAAACATGGTTCTACGAAAGGCTTTGGATGCACTAGTCAGCTGATCACATCGACTATTTCCCCTCCCAATCGCACGCACTACTCCGCACTCCGACCTCCGTCTACATCTCGAGCGCTCGCGAATTCTGCCAGTCATTCTATTATTTATTATATTCCTACAAAGAAAACAAGCTTAGAAGCACGTGTGCGATTCAGCTGACGTCACGATGTTATATTGGAGCAGCCGGGAAGTCGAACGGCACACTTTGTGATGCCTGGGTTAATTTGGGGGTTTATTTGTATTCATGTGACTTTTTTTAGAAGTTTGACAAAAATGGATAGTCTTTTTTTTTTTTTTTTTTTTTGACGCGGAGAATGCATTTACGCACAATCCCGCTCCCTGGGTAGGAGAGCGGGGGAGTGTGGGACTCGCCCACCCCAATGGGGACGGGACTACCCACTAAACTCCGCGGAGGCCATCTTCCGCGCGTTACCGGAGGTCCCCGAGTACCACCGCGAGGGACTCTACCGGCGGACCCCTGGCGCGCTATGCCGGCTTCCCGGCTCTACTCGAGAGGAGTTATATCTCCCCTCTTACACCCACCGGTGTTAGCGGCAGTGCGAGGCCCCCCCGCACCGCCGCCCTCCACGGAGTCGCCTGTGCAATGGAGGCACACAGTCCCCACCGTGTGCACTCCTAGCGACCCCGGGGCCCCCCTTTAGTCGCCTTTTACGACAGGCGGGGGGGAACCTTGGCAGTATTCTAATGCCCCATACCACAGGGCACAAAAATGGAAAGTCTGGATTTGTGAATTTCTAATGTAACCTTTATGTTTTACTTAAAACTTTGCCAAATTTCGAAGTTAACACTATGATAATGCAAAAAGATTGGCTCATAGCTAGGACTACAAAATGTGGGGTTGGTAGTGGTAACGAGTGAAATTTAAATAGGTTTTTAAACTTTCTTGTTGCATTTTAACTATATAAACACTAAAAATCGGGTTTTCTACAACATTTTAACTACGGTAAAACTACTATTCTACCTGTATTTGCCCGACGTTTCGGCGACAATTGCATGTGCCGTGGTCACGAGCGGACTGGCGGCGCGCGGCGCCGTCTGACGGTGCGCGGAGGAAAATCTTCATCCACCCGCACATTTCCAACATTATTAGTACTGGTACAGTCAGTTCGGCAAAACACACTAACACTGTCCGGTTTTATTTTCGACGGTCCAAACTGCGATTTACACCTAGCAATCACCGGTATCATGCAGACGACAATTTGAAACCATCCTCCCTATTGAAATTTTGGTGTTTTTTAATCTCAATAGCTTCTCGCACCATCCTGGTATGGTAATGACGATCAGTTGAGAGGATTTTTGGGTCGTGCAACTCCATCCAGTGATTCACCCCCGAACTTAAAAGGTGTTCCGCTATGGCGGATTTGGTCGTCTGCCGATTCTTCACAGCTGCGATATGTTCTTTGACCCTTTCAGCGATTGGACGCTTCGTTTGTCCGATATAGGAACTACCGCAGCTGCAGTCGACTTTATAAACTCCCGGTGTCTGCAAAGGTATCCTATCCTTTGGCGAGCGCAACTCTCTCGTTACTTTGGATAACGGACTACACACAGTCTTAATGGCGTAATTCCCAAGTACTGAACCAACTTTGTCCGTTATCCCTTTCACGTAAGGTAGAAAAGCAGGTACTCGGCTCACCATCGGTTGTTTTCCAACCTTTTTCATCTGCTTCATGTGCCTCCTGGTCACTTTGTAGCCATTCCTTCTCAGAACCTCCTGAACATGCTTTAGCTCTGCCCCCACATGCTCAGGGTCGCATAGACTGTGTGCTCTATTCACCAATGATGCCACAACGGATTGTAAGTGACCCGGATGGTGATGCGATGAGGCGTGCAAGTATCTGTCAGTGTGTGTTGGCTTACGATACACTGAGTGTGCCAAGGTTCCATCCAGCCTCACCGTTACCTGCACATCCAGAAATGCCATGGATCTATTCTTCTCCATCTCACAGGTGAACCTAACTTTCGGGTGAATGGAGTTAAGATGCTGCAAATACAGTTGTACCTGCGTTTGGTCTCCGTTTATGATGCAAAATATGTCATCTACATACCTCTTCCAAAACTTGACAATACCAGGGCCGCTTGCTAATGCTCTCTTTTCAAAATGTCAAAATGTTCCATCCAGATGTTCGCAATCACTGGTGCTACGGGACTTCCCATTGCCACGCCGTCAATCTGGAGGTAGTACTGACCCTGGTACAAGAGGTAGTTACCGTCCAAACAATTCTCCAATAGTATACTGTACTCACTCGGCAGTTCATTGTCAAAAAGTAGATCCTTGATGACCTCCAGGCATTCCCTGAGCGGCACATTGGTGAACAGCGACTCAACGTCAAAACTCACCATGGTGTCACCCTGTTCCACTGTAATGGTCTTCAGGAGCTCAATGAAATGTCGCGAGTCCTTCACATACGACGAGAGGACACTTCATCTATTAAATACTGGCGAAGGGGATGAATTTTGCGCTAACACCAAAAAGGGTACCTTTTGAGAGCATAATCTGTGGTGTGGAGGAAGCAATCATTCGCAACAAGGTGCCGCCGATGGACGCAGACGTTCTGAGGCAGGATGTAGCGGTGATTTTGCGGAAAGCCAGGCTACCCAAGAGCAACATAACTACGGAGGAGCGTCAGGCGCTTAGGGAACTTCGTCAAAATGAAGAAATCCTAGTGCTCAAGGCCGATAAAGGAAACGCCACTGTAGTCATGAATGCTGCGGATTTTTCATTTCTGCGGAGATTTCATTGAGCTCCTGAAGACCATTACAGTGGAACAGGGTGACACCATGGTGAGTTTTGACGTTGAGTCGCTGTTCACCAATGTGCCGCTCAGGGAATGCCTGGAGGTCATCAAGGATCTACTTTTTGACAATGAACTGCCGAGTGAGTACAGTATACTATTGGAGAATTGTTTGGACGGTAACTACCTCTTGTACCAGGGTCAGTACTACCTCCAGATTGACGGCGTGGCAATGGGAAGTCCCGTAGCACCAGTGATTGCGAACATCTGGATGGAACATTTTGACATTTTGAAAAGAGAGCATTAGCAAGCGGCCCTGGTATTGTCAAGTTTTGGAAGAGGTATGTAGATGACATATTTTGCATCATAAACGGAGACCAAACGCAGGTACAACTGTATTTGCAGCATCTTAACTCCATTCACCCGAAAGTTAGGTTCACCTGTGAGATGGAGAAGAATAGATCCATGGCATTTCTGGATGTGCAGGTAACGGTGAGGCTGGATGGAACCTTGGCACACTCAGTGTATCGTAAGCCAACACACACTGACAGATACTTGCACGCCTCATCGCATCACCATCCGGGTCACTTACAATCCGTTGTGGCATCATTGGTGAATAGAGCACACAGTCTATGCGACCCTGAGCATGTGGGGGCAGAGCTAAAGCATGTTCAGGAGGTTCTGAGAAGGAATGGCTACAAAGTGACCAGGAGGCACATGAAGCAGATGAAAAAGGTTGGAAAACAACCGATGGTGAGCCGAGTACCTGCTTTTCTACCTTACGTGAAAGGGATAACGGACAAAGTTGGTTCAGTACTTGGGAATTACGCCATTAAGACTGTGTGTAGTCCGTTATCCAAAGTAACGAGAGAGTTGCGCTCGCCAAAGGATAGGATACCTTTGCAGACACCGGGAGTTTATAAAGTCGACTGCAGCTGCGGTAGTTCCTATATCGGACAAACGAAGCGTCCAATCGCTGAAAGGGTCAAAGAACATATCGCAGCTGTGAAGAATCGGCAGACGACCAAATCCGCCATAGCGGAACACCTTTTAAGTTCGGGGGTGAATCACTGGATGGAGTTGCACGACCCAAAAATCCTCTCAACTGATCGTCATTACCATACCAGGATGGTGCGAGAAGCTATTGAGATTAAAAAACACCAAAATTTCAATAGGGAGGATGGTTTCAAATTGTCGTCTGCATGGAATCCGGTGATTGCTAGGTGTAAATCGCAGTTTGGACCGTCGAAAATAAAACCGGACAGTGTTAGTGTGTTTTGCCGAATTGACTGTACCAGTACTAATAATGTTGGAAATGTGCGGGTGGATGAAGATTTTCCTCCGCGCACCGTCAGACGGCGCCGCGCGCCGCCAGTCCGCTCGTGACCACGGCACATGCAATTGTCGCCGAAACGTCGGGCAAATACAGGTAGAATAGTAGTTTTACCGTAGTTAAAATGTTGTAGAAAACCCGATTTTTAGTGTTTATAGAGTGAAATTTAAGTTTTGCACCGCTTGTATTTTTTCCGTTCGGCCAATCACAATTCCTAACGTTCAGACAGTAAAAGTGCAGGTAGTTCTTTAAAAGTATCCTTTCCAGCAGAACATATTGATAAAAAACATGGGTTGAAAAACCACAATTGTGCACAAACTACCAAAAATAAAGTTTAAATCAGGCAAAGGTAGCAAATATTTATTAAAAAGGTGCTCTAAAAATATCCCCGTTCATTCAGATTCAGAAGAGTTCGCCTAAAACGGGAATCAAACGAAGCCGTCATCTCGCAAGAGCTATCAAGGGCCATAATTAACGTTTTGATAACGATTCTCGTTAGCCGTCGTGACTGACGTGATTTGGATTAGCATGCGTGTAAAGGGCGCACGTAATTGCCTCTTTGTACACAATATTATCTTTGCACGGGTGACCGCGGCGAACGCTTGATGAGTGGAAGAGTCATAGTTACATGTGGATATAGTGGAAGTATGGAAGTGCTTAGAAGTAAAGCTGTCACTTTTAGGTCTTTAGGGATGAGTTTGAACAGGTTTGTCAGACAGATAAGTTACATATATATATATGTAATATATGACGCTGCGCACGCGCTCATGCTCATACTGTCCCTCCCAGCTCTATAGACATCATACGAGACAGCATGAGCGCGAGCGCGTGCTTAGCGTTGATTGACGATTGTGAATTTGGGGGTCAGACAGTAAAAGTGCAGATAGTTTATCCTAAAAAGTATACTTTTAGCAGAACATATTGAAAAAAAACATGGGTTACAAATTGTGCACAAACCACTAAAATAAGCAAAAATTTTGCTAAAAGTAGCAAATATTTATAGAAAAGTGCTATAAAATATCCCCGTTCATTCAGATTCAGAAGAGTTTGCCTAAAACGGGAATCAGACGAAGCCGTCATCTCGCAAGAGCTATCAAGGGCCATAATTAACGTTTTGATAACGATTCTCGTTAGCCGTCGTGACTGACGTGATTTGGATTAGCATGCGTGTAAAGGGCGCACGTAATTGCCTCTTTGTACACAATATTATCTTTGCACGCGTGACCGCGGCGAACGCTTGATGTGTGGAAGAGTCATAGTTACATGTGCATATAGCGAAGTATAGAAGTGCTTAGAAGTGTAGCTGTCACTTTTAGGTCTTTAGGGATGAGTTTGAACAGGTTTGTCAGACAGATAAGATATTTATATATGTAATATAAGACGCTGAGCACGCGCTCATGCTCATACTGTACCTTTCAATCCTATTGACATCATACGAGACAGCATGAGCGCGAGCGCGTGCCTAGCGTTGATTGACGATTGTGAATTTGGGGGTCAGACAGTAAAAGTGCAGATAGTTTATCCTAAAAAGTATACTTTCTAGCAGAACATATTGAAAAAAAACATGGGTTACAAATTGTGCACAAACCACTAAAATAAGCAAAAATTTTGCTAAAAGTAGCAAATATTTATAGAAAAGTGCTATAAAATATCCCCGTTCATTCAGATTCAGAAGAGTTTGCCTAAAACGGGAATCAGACGAAGCCGTCATCTCGCAAGAGCTATCAAGGGCCATAATTAACGTTTTGATAACGATTCTCGTTAGCCGTCGTGACTGACGTGATTTGGATTAGCATGCCGTGCAAAGGGCGCACGTAATTGCCTCTTTGTACACAATATTATCTTTGCACGCGTGACCGCGGCGAACGCTTGATGTGTGGAAGAGTCATAGTTACATGTGCATATAGCGAAGTATAGAAGTGCTTAGAAGTGTAGCTGTCACTTTTAGGTCTTTAGGGATGAGTTTGAACAGGTTTGTCAGACAGATAAGTTATTCATATATGTAATATAAGACGCTGAGCACGCGCTCATGCTCATACTGTACCTTGCAGTCCTATTGACATCATACGAGACAGCATGAGCGCGAGCGCGTGCTTAGCGTTGATTGACGATTGTGAATTTGGGGGTCAGACAGTAAAAGTGTAGATAGTTTATCCTAAAAAAGTATACTTTCTAGTAGAACATATTGAAAAAAACATCGGTTAAGTATCCTCAAATTGTGCACAAACCACTAAAATAAGCAAAACTTTGCTAAAAGTATCAACTATTTATTAAAAAGTGCTCTAAAAACATCCCCGTTCATTCAGATTCAGAAGAGTTGGCCTAAAGCGGGAATCAAACGAAGCCGTCATCTCGCAAGAGCTATCAAGGGCCATAATTAACGTTTTGATAACGATTCTCGTTAGCCGTCGTGACTGACGTGATTTGGATTAGCATGCGTGTAAAGGGCGCACGTAATTGCCTCTTTGTACACAATATTATCTTTGCACGGGTGACCGCGGCGAACGCTTGATGTGTGGAAAAGTCATAGTTACATGTTGAAATAGCGAAGTATCAAATTGCTTAGAAGTAAAGCTGTCACTTTTAGGTCTTTAGGGACTTTGAATAGGTTTTTCAGATAGTAAGTTTATTTCATAAAGGAAAACTATCTCAAAAATACTTTTTTAAACTACAATATCACAATTTAAATTTTGGTATTTCTAACTTAGAAAATAACGAAGTTGCAGACAAAACGTTATACCTTGTTTTGAAATTTTCGACGACCAATTTTTGAAAATCCTATTTTCTTGATTATTTAAAAATACTACAACTAAGCAAGACCCATATAATTTATGTCGGTGCTGTTGAAGTAACAATAACTAACTGACATTATACTTTTAGGCTTAGGTCCACAAAATAAAATGTCCAACAGCAGTTTAAAATCGCAGTATTCCGAACTGAGGAAACTTGTTAGTCTACCATTAAAAGACTTTTACATTACCAGTAAACTAATCGCAAAAGCATACGTTTGATTACTTTCTGATTTATTGTTCTGAAAACGCTCTAGCTCGTATTTAAGTGTAGGTTTGAAATTAGCTCGCGTCAAAACGAAGCCAGGGTTCGGATTAAACGTGAAAAGGAAACTGGAGGCAAACATCGAAATACCATTAAGTCATCCGACTCCCACGAACTTTTAATTTCACGAGAATAATCCCTAGGAGGCGGGAATTCAAAAAATTGAGCAGGGGAAGAATGTCTCCTTGGAAAACGCGCTTCTTTGACGGTCGAGTGCATTGTTGTCTTTGTACTGTGAATGTAGTGCATATTGCCGACGAATTTGGTGTAATGGTTCAGAAGTGGGCTGTTAGCCTGCTGGTCGCAGGTTCGATTCCCGTAAACATATACAATATGTGCATGAACATGTCTGTTTGTACTAGTCTGAGTGTACTAGTCTGAGTGTTTTCTATGTATGTTAAGTATGTATTTACAAAAAAAATAAGTATGTTTATCCGTTGTCAGATAGCACAAGCATTTAGTTGCTTAGTTTGGGGCTAGGTGGCGCCGTGTGAAATAATGTTTAATGTCCAGTGATATTTATTGCGTCCGTAACTAGAGGAAAAGACATGATTGTATGATGAAGTTTGATTTCAATCGATGTAATCTAGGTTTTTGGAACAGCGTCTGTGCTTCCCCTACTTTAGTTACAGCCGGTTTATTAATTAGAAATTAGTTATTACGGATATAAGCTCGTAAGTGTAATCTGTCCATCATCATCAGCCTGTTGTAGTCCACTGCTGAACATAGGCCTCTCCTTTTGCACGCCACTGTACTCGATCTTCGGCTGCTCGCATCCAGCTCCTGCCAGCCATCCTGCGCAGATCATCACTCCACCTTGCCTGAGGACGTCCTACACTACGCTTGCCGAGACGCGGTCTCCACTCAAGAACACGTTTACTCCAACGGTTGTCGGTTCTACGGCTAACATGGCCAGCCCACTGCCACTTCAGCTTGCTAATCCGGTGGGCTATGTCGATAACCTTGGTTCTCTGCCGTATCACCTCATTTCTGATTTGATCTCGCAGAGAAACGCCGAGCATAGCCCTCTCCATAGCCCGCTGAGTGACTTTAAATTTGTGGACCAGCCGTGCCGTTAGTGTCCACGTTTCGGCTCCGTATGTCATGACGGGTAGGACGCACTGATTAAAGACTTTTGTCTTTAGGCACTGTGGGATCGACGACGTGAAGACTCGACGTAGCTTCCCAAACGCTGCCCAACCCAACTGAATTCTTCTGTTCACCTCGTCCTCGAAGTTGTTTCTACCTAACTGCAATGTCTGCCCGAGGTATACATATTTTTGAACAACTTCGAGAACGGCGCCTTGTATCGCAATCGGTTCCGGTAGTACATGTTCATTGAACATGACCTTGGTTTTGTCCAAGTTCATCCGTAGACCGATGCGCACAGAAGAGTCAGCCAGGTCATTCAGCATCTGTTGTAGGTCCTGCAGCGTTTCTGCCACGATGACGATGTCGTCAGCAAATCGCAAGTGAGAGATGTACTCGCCATTGATGTTGATGCCACGTCCTTTCCAGTTCAGCGTCTTGAACATATCCTCCATTACATTTGAGAACAATTTCGGGGAGATAACATCCCCTTGTCTCACACCTCGATGCAACGGTATAGGACTTGTTTGCTGATTCTGGATTTGGACGGACATAGTGGCTGCTTCGTAAAGGCATCTCATCACTTGGATGTATCGCCAATCTACGTGGCATCGCTGCAGGGACTCCAGAACAGACCAGATTTCAATCGAGTCAAAGGCCTTCTCATAGTCCACAAATGCTAGGCACAGGGGCTGATTATATTCTTCAGTTTTCTGTATAATCTGCCGCACTGTGTGGATGTGGTCTATGGTGCCGTATCCGCTCCGAAACCCAGCCTGTTCCGGTGGTTGGAATTCGTCGAGTCTTCGCGCAAGACGGTTCGTGATCACTCTTGAGAACAGCTTATAGACGTGGCTTAGAAGGGAAATGGGTCGATAGTTCTTCAGTAGGGTTTTGTCTCCCTTTTTGAAGAACAGGACGACCACACTCCTACTCCACGCCTCTGGAGTTCTCCCTTCAAAGAGGACAGCGTTAAAAAGCTTTTGGAGCTCCCTGAGGACGGGTCTGCCTCCTGCTTTTAACAGCTCTGTTGTTACGCCGTCCTCTCCAGGGGCTTTTCCATTTTTAAGCCGCCCAAGAGCGATCTCGATTTCGTCAATGCTGACTTCTGGCAGGTCTTCGGTGTAGTGGCGTGTTAGAGTGGCTCTAGAGTCCTCATTCCCGGGGTCAGGTCGAGATGCATGCGAAGCGAATAACCGGCCATAGAAGTTTTCTACTTCCGAAAGGACTGCTGGCTTCGAGACAACGACTTCTCCACTTTCTATGGTCAACTTCGTCAGGTGGCTTCTTCCAAGAGATTGTACGAACACTTTTGAACCCCGGTTCTGCTCAATCGCTCTCTCAATAGAGAGAGTACTGGAGCAACGGAGATCGCGTCGCACGTGCGTACTAATCTCTCGGTTTAGAGTCCGTTTCCCTGACGAAGTGACGGGTGGGTTTTCCCGTCGTCTCTTCATTAGCCCCAAAGTCTCTTCGGAAAGCTTCGACTTCTTGCCTTTACGCTGCATTTTACAAAATCTCGTACCTTCTTCCCTGAGGACTCGAACCACATCTTCAAGGTTCTGGTTAACGTCAGTTGTGGTTTCCACGGCAGCAAATCGGTTCTCCAGATTTGACTGGAACGCTTCAGATCCCATGATCTAATCTGTCTAGTAATCTGTCCGATAAGTGAGAATGTTGGTTATGTTTTGACGTGATAACGTCTTTAAAATCGTTTTAGTCGGGTGACATGTACAGAAACTTGTGTCACACCAAAACCTCACGAGCGCGATCGCAGGTATAACGAGAGAGAGACGGACCGATCTCCCGTCTCATCTCGAGCGCTGCCAGTCATTCCGTGAAATGCCGTTATGACGTAAACATCTCGATCGTAAACCTACTTTACAAACAACCAATTTTTTTTATAAAGAAAATAACATCTTTAAATAATATAACTTTTTGAATGGTTAATTAAATTACCCTTTAAGAACTCGTAGGCGCAGAAACTTTAAGCTGAAATCAATCCACGAATAATTAGCGCCAACTATAGGAAACCGGCAAAATGTCTTAATTATAATTTTTGCAGAAATCCATCGACTCCCACGGAAAAATCTAGCCTGTTTGCAGGAATATATTAAATTTCAATCACAAGTCTGGTCAAATCAATCGAAAATCAAATCCCATCCTTATTTTTTTGGTAAAACGGAACATATGGGCTCAAAAAAACAACGTTTTCTCGGACTGTTAAAAAAGGATCACGGAAATCAAATAAAAGGAAAGTTTTAGTGACATGACTAATGAAGAGACGTTATTTCGATGGACGCCTGAGGAAAACTCCTAAGATTTGCTTTAACCGACGTGGCGTAGTTTCAGGTGGTGAAAATCAGTTATGGTTACTGTGGCAATAAAGTTTTCTTTGATATTATTTTCGGTTGATCTTGCTCTAGGTGAGACACCTAGAGTGATAGATCCTTGCACCACAACACAGCAAAGTTGTTGATTTAAAGTTATGATGATCCTCATAAACATCATTTAATCTTGATTTAGGTACTAAGTAGTAAAGTTGCAATTTAAACTCAAAAAAATCTCTAAGTCGTATGATTAATTACAGAATTTCTCAAGCAGTGTATTAATCTTAAGAAATGTAACTTCGATTAAATTAAAACACGCTGACAGAAAAGATAGTTCGTATTCACCATAAAACAAGTAGGTATTCCAATTTCCAATCCCCCCATTAATTGAATACGTCACTTCAACCATATTTTCACCGCACATATTAAACCCATGTTACGAACTATTATTACCGTAACACGATACTGCCAGGGACTCAGTAATATTAACTTCGCAAAAGCTTCCAGCGCCAAAAACTGCCCGGAGGTAACCAAATTATTCGTCGAAAAATGGTAACTTCGTTGGCAACATCGATTGCATTTGCGGCGTCCGATCACATTAGTGAAGCGAAGAACATTTCCGAACGGAATTGCACTTAACCGGTTTAGACTGGCCGGAACCAGTTTGGTGCCAAGACCTATCTAACGTCCGTTATAACACTTCACTAAATTCTACGGCGTGTACAAATATTCTGAGTATAGTTTGGATAAGTTTGCAGACTACTAAACTTGGTGAAGGTTCATTAAACTTCGTTTCTAAATTGATAGATGGTTTAGCTTCAGTGGGCAGACAAATCAAGCAGAGTATTGACGATCATTAAAAAAGTAGCCAAAACTCATTTGACAATTACAAATAAATATAGGCATATTGAATTGAGGCCAAAACGTAGCGTGGGACGCCACCGCAACGAGGTGGACGGATGACATTATAAAGGTCGCAGGGTTTCGGTGGATGCAGGCCGCCTGCAACCGGCAGCTCGGGAAATCTATGAGGGAGGCTCATGTTCAGCAGTGGACGTCATGTGGCTGTTGGTGATGATGATGGTTTATTGCAAAATATGTATTTTATGTCCTTTACCTGAAAGTAACCTAAACAACAACGCAGTACACTTCATCTTGTCAACGAGTCTACGCTGCGCTCCGTCGCATGGGTGAGAGCCAAATTGAGCGGTACTCCAAACCGTTCACAACTTGATCGGCTCATCGCTTGGAACTTTAGCCTCTTAGGCCTGAAACTGCGTTAAGGTCGTCGCTTACTAGGCAAGCACGGCAACCGTACGGCTCTGACCCAGCAATTATCTCGCCATACAACGACATATCAACCTTAAGTTGTGAGTAGTACATTATATTTTGCAATAATATTATGAGAAAGCCAACGGCGAACTGTCAGCGCGCTCGCCACTTCTATACCACTCAACTCGCAGCTCGCATTCTTACGATTTAAGGGTAAAATTTGAATGGCAAGATAATTGCTGGGTCAAAGCCGTGCAGTTGCCGTGCTTGGATAATATGCTGCGAGTTTTCTCGTAGCGGGCTCATAAAAAAACGGCGCGCAATTCTGTATGGTCCGCGTAGCGCATTTTCAGATCCTAACCTTCTCCACTTCAATTTCCACAAACAACATTATCATCATGGATAGCCAAATGATATGGGCTTCCTTTATGTATTCCTACAGCGACCAGTAGGCGATTTGCATCCACCGAAGTGGATGCAAGTTCGTAAGGCTGACAGAATGATCGCCTGCGATCATTCTGTCAGCCTTACGAACTTCTTATTATAACTGTTTGGTGGCAATAAGGTATCATCTTACACAGCAGCAGTTCGTTCGCAACCGTTAGCGGTTTGTTACCGGTTCACACCCGTTTACGGACCTATCCGGTCCGGTTTAGTTTGTTGCACCGGCAACGCTCTGGACTTAATCGTGTTCCACGGCAGAATGTTCGTTGGATGTGGGTGCAAAATTAGTTAAAGGCTACCGACCTCCGCCGACAGCGTGTACAATAATTTAGACTGTTACTGGATTGTTTGGTTAGTTTGTATTGGAATTACAGCTTTGTTTGCTACTAACTGATATTGCTAGGTTCAGAATGATTCGACATGGGTTTTTATCAGGCCGTTTCTCTTTTGTTTTCAGCGACAAATGTTGAGTGAAGATTTCCAGATTGGGTGGTTCTTTTGCAACCAGTGAAACCGCAGACTTAGGTTATCAAGGCGTTTAGGATATGGAATTCAAAAATATTTTCTTGTTACACATCTTAATAACTTTTATTCAAAGTAATTGTGGCTGTCATCCTATTTTCAATACAAGCGCTAATGTAAAGTACGTTTTATTCGAGTGCACAATGTTTGATTTTCCGTTGAAACAGCGGCGCTATAAGAGTGTGAGGTGGTAATTGACGGTGATATACCCGTATGTATGAAGCCGCGTTCCAGTGAGAGCTTGCACATTGTGGATTATGATGTACAGTACTGCCTTTAAATACCCGAAAACCTACAAACAGTTTTTAAAATTGAACGATTAGAACTTTATGGCTAGATTTTTTAGTGTTATTTTGCACATCACAACTCGTGCTCTTACAGAAAATTCTCAGCCGAAGGTTATTCGGATTTGGATAAGATGTTAGAATAAAACCGGTATGAGCTTTAAATACCTGTCTTTAAGGTTAAAGCGAGAAATTCTGTATAAATAATATTAAGATTACAAGCTGTATTTTCAAACTGAACGAGCACAAACACCTAGACAGTAAACAGCGCCTTAAGGTAAAAGAAAAAGTTAAAAACAAAGATCCATTTCAAAGAACATCGGCAGAACGAGTCTAAAGAAACATTACAATTCATTGCCCGTTCAGAAGTTCGTATTGTGCTCGAAATCACCATACTATGTTCCACATTAGGCTTTAGTGTTGGAACTTGGCTCTTCTAAAATTGCACTACTGCACGTCCTCAAACTTAGAATCGAATTTGAACTAAACTGACTTCACTTTATTTTCTTGTCAGTTACAACTTAAGTTATTATGAGTCTTATGTAGTACAAAATAGGGATTTGAATTAGGAAGCTGTAAGTGCTCAAGTGGTGTATTTACTGAAACTTTTGACATTAGAATGTACAAGTTAAGACGGAACAGCAGGCGCTGATGGCGTGTAATGGATGCGAAGGTAATTCGACTTTATCTGTAGGTAGTTACGAATTTAACTGTACTGGCAACTTTGGTTTTGGATTGCCGAATTTTGTTTATCGGAATTGGTTATGTTCAGATTTTAATGTGTGTTTTATGAGTGTATGTTTCCGAGAAATTGTTACCAGGAATGAGGTTATCTGAAGAATAGAAGAAACCTTGTGATTAAAATAAGGTGAAGTGATATTAGGTGGGGCATTACAGTTCGAAAAACTGCTGTTTGTTGATACTGAGACTTATGAATGAAATAAATAATTTACTTAGTTTACACAGGAAACACTCAGACCAATACAAACAACTAATGTGTTTATGAACACAAAAGTTTGTACTGTGCGGGGATTGAAGCTATCCACATTACAACCACACCGAATCGGTCGATCGGTTTGATTATTAGGTCGTACAGTGATGACGTAATGAATCCTTCTGGAACAGCCGGTTGCAAGCTACCTGCATCCACCGAAACACTGAATTTATTTATTGTTACGTAATGGTCATATTGCAAGAATGCTAAAGATACACAAAGCCTACTCTCTTTAAAGTGCAATCACTTTCCGTGAAAGGGGACTTAAGAACGAAAACAAAAGAGAAATGATTTTCTAAATGCAACCTAACAGCAGACAAGAAAAATGGTACTAAGAAACGAAATTAGAACTTGGCATTTTTTACGCCGACAATATTTCATAACACGGGAAAACAATAACCTCATAGCGCCGTTGGAAGTAAAGGGAATTTTACACCAATACAAATAATTGGACTGATTTTTGATTGTGTTAAATAATAGCTTTATTGATTAACTAGCGGCCGCCCGCGACTTCGTCCGCGTGGACTTAAGTTGAAAAACAAAAATAATATTTCTTTATAAATTGTAGCCTATGTGCGATTTAGATGTATAAGCTGCATTATTGTAAAGTTTCATTAAAATCCATTCAGTAGTTTTTACGTGAAAGAGCAACACACCACATCCAGACATACAAACTTCCACCTTTATATATTTGTAGGATTGCTAGAATAACCTTCAAATTCTCAAACGTTAGAGTTGAGTACGCCGTCAAACTCATGCTATGCTGACTACCAAAGTGTCTAAATACCTAAATTGACGGCATGACTTTGAAGGGGGAGGTGGATCTTTTTAAATGTTTGTTATAGTTATATACAGTTTCCTGGATGTCAATTGGTTAAACGATGGTAGGTCGTAAGCTTATCTTACCGTAAAAAAAAAATGTCTTCGCTCAATATCTCTTTTGCATACGTCCACCTCTTTATCACAGCTCTGACTTTTACGCTAGTGAAACTAGCTATTTTCTAGAGCATCAGCGTCATTATAATAAAACTGTGAAACTGACAGATCTTTCTGTCGCGACACAGTCATCAGACTGGTATCAACCAGTTCCATCGATTACATGGAACATATAACAAAGTAGCCGTAGCCGGCTACTTTGTTATTTCCGCAGAACTGCCGATGCTGAAGACGGGTTTTGCATTATAGGTTCAATTCCATTCCTCACCCAGGAAAGAAGGTGACGAAAATTTTAATTAATTCTTCATCCACTTTTTAAAAAATCTTAGTATCTGTTAGAGACCGTTTGTCAATCCGTTAAAAAAAAGCTATTACGAAAAGCTTAACACACTTGGCCGGACTCATTTTTTACACTATAAAAAGTTATCGCCAATATACTGCCTCCAGAGGTTTATATAGTTACCGACTCAGCCAACAGGCAAGTACGCCCAACTCGTCAACTCTTCACATCATCAGTACAAACACACCCTAACACTTTTTGCAATACAGCTCGAGCATCACCGTCATAATAATAAAACTGTGCTCTTTCTGACGCGACACAGTCTGATACCAGTTTCCTTTATTAGCCGACATCCGAGCTTTGTGCTGACGACTTTTTTATTTCCGCTCATCCGGCCGGAGCGGGGGTCGGATTCTTGCTATTATTTTTTTAAAACACACCTCAGCGTAAAATAATTACGGGTGTAAACATTTTAGGGTTAATAAAGCAATGCAGTCGCGCGGGATAATGTAATTAGGGGAGCATGGCAAAAAGATAACCGTGCACTAAGTAACATCATAGTAGTGCTTTTGTGTATTATAGTTGCAAATTTTATGGGTGAAAAATAACGAGTTTAATGTTATTACGGTTGATGCTGAGAGATTACTGTTTTATAACAATGTAAAAGTTTATTTTAAATTGTAAGCGTTGGCGAAAATTTCTTGTATTTTAATCTTTTTACAGGGACCTAAATTACCATCACAATCTTTGGGAAGTACATTGCAGAAAATTGAGATTAAAATAATCTAATCTAATCTAAATCAGCCATGAGGATCCCACTGCTGGGCAAAGGCCTCTCTTCCCCTCCTCCACGCGAGTCTATTTTGTGCCTTTTTAGGCCAGTCCCCTGAAAAGGCGTCCAGCTCGTCACGCCATCTGCGCCTTGGTCTGCCAGGTCGTCGGAACTGCTTAGGAGGGTCCGACTCTGTAGATTAAAATAAGGAAAAGAAAAAAGTACACACGTGTGTGTGTTATTGTTTATTGTCACATGTATACAGTCTATTTTAAATGTAAAATGCTTGCTGTACCGTTTATTGTACTATTCTACTGAGTCTTTTGATTGACTGATAAATAGCGCCATATCGGAATTCAATCCCTCTTCTGCACTATTCCTTATTAAATGTTTAAGTAAATGAGAATATACAACTTACACAGTAGAATATAAAACTACTCGATATGATGCTTAAAGCTTTAATCAGATTAACATCAAGTCATCAAGTCAATTACCCCTAAAGAGCCAAAACTCAAGTGCGAACAAATCTCAAAAAGCCATAAAAGTTTCCTGTACATTTTTAGGAAGCTCCTGAAAGCAAGGAGCAAGTTCCCTGTAAATTAAAATCACCTGCCCATAACTGTGAGATGAGGGATGGCCCTAACTCCATTAAATCCCGCGGTCGTTTCATTGCCACTGTAAAAGGTTTTGCATAAAACGTGTACTTGCCAGAGACGGATCTAGGGCGGAAATGGGACTTGTAACTTTATTCACTCAAGTCGAATGACTTATTTACCTTTCGAGCTTCGTTGCGAGCTGTTTCTTGTATTTCGAAATGATTCTCACTGGCGTGGATTACTTTGTTTAAAGGACGTATGCTCTTTCACCAAATATTAGATATTTGCGCTTCTGATGTTTATTGTAGATTGTCAGTGATTTATGAATGGTAATTGATGTACAATTTTTTTATGAATAAAACTCGCAGAAGAAATAGTGTCTACCATAAAACCTATTGCTAGAACTACAGTAAACAAAGCTTCTTTTCTTAGATAACAGATATTCCACTAGCGAAGCAAATGGCGTGCACTTGGTGACTTCCCATTGAGCAGCAGTGGGTTGTAAAAAAGATAGTAGGGATTTTAAAACCTTTTCCGCAGTCGCGTCGGTAGTCGTAGGGTACTCCAGTAGTAGTACGTCAGGCAAAGTCTTTTAGAGATATTTTGGCACACTTTATACTGTTACTTCATTTATTCCGATTTTGTAATTTTCATTATTTTGTGTGTATGTGCAGTAAATGCAACTTCGTTTAATGTTAAAAACCCACCCCCTCACGGGTTCTCGCCTCGGCGTGGCGAGGGGGCCTAGTACCGGTGGTAGGGGCACCACCGGGAAGCGAAGAGAACCCAGGCGTGGCAGCGTGGTGGACTGGACACCCACCCGCTGCGGCCCGCAAGGGCGACGGGCTGCGGGGCCAGTGGGGCCTGCAGGCGCCTTTGAGGCGCGTGGTTGGGGCCGCGGCGCACAACCGTTTGGTGGGGGCCAGTGATCCGAGGCTGATCCCCCCTGTGCGTCGCGGCCCGGCGGGGCCGTACCGAAGGTTACGGCAGCGGAGCCGCCCTTTGGGTGGCTCGTGGTTGCGGGCCCAGTAGGGTCGCTGCGGCCCGTAAGGGCGACGTGGGGATGCGGGGCCAGTGGGGCCTGCAGGCGCTTTGAGGCGCGTGGTTGGGGCCGCGGCGCACAACCGGTTGGTGGGGGCCAGTGATCCGAGGCTGATCCCCCCTGTGCGTCGCGGCCCGGCGGGGCCGTACCGAAGGTTACGGCAGCGGAGCCGCCCTTTGGGTGGCTCGTGGTTGCGGGCCCAGTAGGGTTTGCGTACGGTGGCCAGCTGGCGCGTGGTACGGGGGTGCCGCCGCCAGCATTGCACGGGTTTCGCCGCTGCCTGGTAGGGACGGCTTGACATCCTCGGCTGTCCCTTCTGGCCTCCCCTCACGATGGGGGGGTCGCTTCCGGCCCGCCGTCCAGGCGGGCTCCGTCCGGGGGAACGCGTAACAGGCTTCGCGCTACTCACCGTGTTCCCCCACTATACGGACGATAAGAGGGAGTAGTAGGGGTTTTAGTCGGTAGGGCCACTGGTATACCACCTTCCCAGTGGAGAGTCCGACATAACCCGTCCGTCCCCCGGTGGACGGGTATGCGTAAGGCATTTCCCCTACTTAAAAAAAAAAAAAAAAAATGTTAAAAACCCAAAAAAATCTATAAGTATAGCAGTAAAATTGAGATATTCAATTTGACGAGCTGAAGTAAACAAAATAGGATAGAATAGTAACAAACAATAATTATCTTAAGTTAAATAGACACATATAGAATGTTTAATAAATTGTCTTTTCTAAAAGAATTTAAATCTAATCTATGACATCCTAATTTTAAATTTTCTACTTGACGTACCTTGGGCAATCTTCGAGGACAGCGAGTCAGTAACGCAGATCGGATGATCCCCTCACCAAGATGGCAATACAAAACTTTGAAATTTTATAATGACTACCTTGTTCCGTATCCTGAGTACGCCCCCGTAATGTAGGCACGACGTAGAATCAATTTCGCTACGAGTTATTGCCCGTAATTGTTAGTATTCAAAGGGGGCGTAAAGTTTGTCGAAAGGTACCGTGATTGCTTCATAAAAGGCGGGCGAAGCCTCAAATGAACAGTTTCTTTGGATGGCGTTTAGTAAAAGAAGCCTTTGAGTAGAGAGTCCAAGTTGAATTTCTGACTTTAAAGATGTACTGGGATGATGTGAGTAGCACTCACTTAGTTTATGTGTACTTACGCAGCTTTTTTGTGCAACTTATATGAACTACTGTTCGAGTTCGTTCGAGAGAGGACAACGTATCGTGGACGTCTTAAAGCTATTCGTCATTATTCGCTATAGTGTCAAAATAATTATGATCATAAAAAAGAGAGTATTTATTTCAAAGGTTAAATCAAAAACAGAGTAACCAGTCATTTGCTAGATCGACGTGAACGATGTCGTACATACTAATCAGGTGAGGCTATGCTCAAAGACCCTTTCCGTACATGGGAATAAAAAAAACTGGGGAAAAAAAGAGTTTTTAGCTCAATTCTCCAACAGGAATTACATCAAAGGCAGCATTATCTTCGCACTACGCGTTCCTCAATACTAATCGAATCGCAGAAAGCCGTACAAATCCCCACAAAACCTTCCTCGTGCACTAAACTCAAAAAGGTCACGCTCCATACATAAATAAAGGAGCTTGAAACTTGCACCATCGAAGATTCCGAATAAGGTCGGCAGTTGAATCCACTCCGGCAGGATTACCATAATTGATATTAATGTACTGGTAAAGGTTTAATTAAACCGGACAAAGAAGGCAATGGAACTCGTAAATTCAGGGAACACTATTTCGAGAGGCACGTTCAGAAACGGCTTTTATTTCGCGAACGTTGGTGGTTCTAATTTGATTATATTGGATTCGAAGGATTAATTCCTAGGAAGCGCCTATTAGGTAATATGGACGAATGACCAGTTTTTGGTTGACAGGATCAATTTGAAACTGAAATTATGATATCTTTTGAGAGTCGCTTTGTCAGATCGTGTGGTAGAGCTCGCCATGTCTTCTGGTCTTCTGCCACTGAATCACTGCTGCATCATCTGCTGTCATAGGCCGTCTTCAATGAGGATGTTAACCTTTCACCTAATAAAACCGTGAATCTTTTTGCTTGCTAGAGTCACGTCTCAAAATAAATATATAATAAATATTTCCAATTCAATATTGTCTCATGTTAGGTAGGGTCAAGCCATTTAACTTATTTTGAAAGCCTAAAAGTTGTTGCTTCTTATTCAAAATGGTGTCTGTCTTAGTGTTTCGCTTCATCAACAAGTCTTAAATTAAACTATTCAAGTAATGTACCCTAAATATAGCTGGTTAGTTCTTAAATTTTTAAGAGACAAATATCAGCAGTTCCCTGAAACTGTCCTCAAAAGAAATCTTCCATATTTTTTTCGCGTCATACATCACAACTGGTTTATTCCATTTACGTGGTCATCAGAGATCAAAACTACATGACACGTCTTTCTACTTAATACTAATGTCAGTAATTCTTACGGCTGTGGTCGCATCTTCAACAAAGAACTCGGAAAAAGTTCATTACGTAGTTAATAAGGAAAATTCTCATATATCCGACGGAGAGCGGAAGTGTGTGCTCGGCATAAATATAATTTTCCTCGCGTACGTATGCCTTAAGTTAATTAATAAGTTTTAAACAGTAACCGTTCCTTGTTAGGTACCATTTATATTTGCGGTCCCTTCAAAGTTTCACAGTTCGTGACTGAGGGGATGTGTTACACCGTTTGATCTCAATTTTTAATGTGCTGATAATCTTTGACGGGTTACTGCTGAACGTTTCGCAATAGGCATAAGTAGTTTTGTGTTTTATCAGATGATTAGATAAATAGGTAATAGTTACAGATAAATGTGTAAAATAAAGACTAAACCGGTTAGTAGTTTACTATTTGATGCCCTATTGATAACACACGCCAGTAATTAGAAAAAAAATGCTATGAGGTGCCAACTGCAACAGTTGCACAATTTTAAGGAGTAAACTGACTAAAAATACTTTAAAAGCGTTACATTCGAATCGTCGTGTGATTCGACCGAACCCAGAAATGATCTTAAAATACTCTTTTAAATGTTTTTCAATCCATGTAATGCCTACTGCTCATTGACTTCGTAAATTTTTAAGGCATGGGTTATTCTCGAAGGACGCTGTACCAATGATACTCGTTTACAAAGCTTTTGGGTCCTAAAATGGAACTTTGAGCGTGTAGTGGTTTATCTTATAAATATACATATGGCAATCACTGGTAAAAATCTCTAAATGACATTTGAGATTATTTTTGCAACAAACACGGAATTATTCCAAAAAGGGTCACAAAAATAATCCAGTAATAGTAGAAAGCTGACGAGGAGCTTTTATCCGGCGACAAACACAATTTGAGTCGCGAACTCAAACACGGAAGTCCAACTTTATTTTACAATGCAGGTACACCGGAAACAGTTCGCAGGCAAAAACCATTCATAGAGGGACGTTTGAATTGAATTTTTTCACCAATTCGATTTTCAGAAATAACTAGCATGTTGCAATATTGTATTTTTGTTTCACATTGTATTTTCATGTATAGAAAGTCTAGTTCAATAGAAAGTCTAGTTCAATAGAAAGAGCAGTATCCAGGATCGGTAAAAGTTGTAGGTATGAATCCATTACGTTGATTTATCTAGTATTTCCAAAAAATAAACTATCTGGCGAAGGTGGTCACCCATTTTTCTAATCTGCTGTTTCTGTGTTCCCATCAACAGTATCCTTATTTCTGCTAGTACTCGTACTTAATTAAGTTCAATTCTGGCCGGTACTTTGTGCGCATTGTACGAATTATCCGGTGCGGCTAATTCTTCGGTGAAGAGAAACACCGATCAAAATCCATGCAACACGGATAACGGCAGCGGGCTCGACCCTTACCACGTTGGTTTCCGATCCGCGAGGCGAAGTGTGGACTTCTGAATGTTCTTTTTTCCATGATAGCAACAATCAGTGTTTCATCAAACCCTGTTGGAGATACTTAAGAGCGTATTTGTTATGTTACACTAGTAGCTAGGTTCACACCGTCGAAAACTTATGTAGTGTTTCATAAGAATATTGTTCAGAAATAATCAAACTATTTTCTATCCTTTCACTGAATTATTTGTAGCATTTTCGAGCTATAAAACGATGAATTTCAGAAAACATCTAAATAAAAATCATCCGATACGCCACGGCCGACCATAACCGGATTTCCGGCGCGTCACGTCGGGTTTCAAACAATTAAATCTTTCCGGCGTGCAGTTGACACGATCCACTGGCCACATCCTCGCAGATTGCTTGTCAGCTGTTATCGAGTACTTTAGGTGTGTCGATAGTGTTAGTACCTGGCTAGCCAACGCCAACAACTTCCTACTAGTCCTAATTACGTATTGTCAATGACATTCTATCGTTATCAAGTAGTTACATGGGTTTGCATGCAACATTAAAATACTTGTGTCATGACTTGTGATGTACCGCAGAATTAATTTTTGTAATTCAATGTCTAAACATGTCATAAGGGTGTCACGGGGCAAATGACTCAAATGATCATGTTGAATCTGGAGATCGGAGAATTGTCCGGGATATGATGCTTTCAAGCAATAGAGCTGTTTAAGTTGTACTTGCTAAACCTGAATATTACTACTACTTATTAGATTTTTTCAAAGAGAAAAAAGGACTGTAAAGGTACTATGGATGCTACGTTTATTTTTTCTTGAAAAGTTCATAAACAAGCCCTGCAGTGATTGTCCACCTACATGCAATAGGTAGTCTAGTAGGTACGTAGGTAGACAATTAAATCTTTCCGCTGCAGGGTGCATTCGATCACGATCTGTTATGGATTGCTTGTAGTGAACGTGGAGTCACTCTGAAAGTTCATTTCATTTTGTGCTTTTGAAATGATTTCAACGATATTTGAGTTCAGACTGTTTTCCATCTATATAAAATGATTATGTTTTTATTAAATTGTTCTCATTACCAGCTATAGCCACTGCTCACTGGTTAGGTATACCTAGGTTTCTACTGTGGAATTTTCAAGTTGAGAAAATCGCTGCGTTTGTCTACGAATCTTTATCAGTTTTTATCCACAAAGACAAATAGAAAAAGTGAATATGCATTTCAGGGTAAGCGTGTTCCACCTTCGACCTCATCATCGCTTACCGTCGGGCGAGACTGGGTTCAAAAGCAAACCCATTTTGAATAAAAAAAACGATAAAACACACATCCCCTGTCTTAAACATAACACAGGAACAGTTCTTGTGTGATGTTCTTTGGAAAATACGTGAAATAGATGGACTCCCATGCATTGGATAACATCCAAAAGTCAATTACTATCACTAGCTTTTACATACACCAATCCAAAACTTTGTTTCCAAATGAGTGTTGGAGTATGGCTCGCACCACCTTATACTTGAATTAAAACTTGTGCCAAGCAGTGGAGTTGAGCCTGATGTATCATCAACAGCCGCATGACACAAGCCTCCCTTATAGATTTTCAGAGCGGCTGATTGTAGACGACCTGCAGCCTAATGGTTAACCAACTCTGAATCTTTACAAGCAAACCTATACGAATACTCTTGCTACTCGTGATACTCGTATCACAATGTTCACCCACTAAGAACAGCCGCAAACTAACCAACTAAGGCAGAGGAGCAGTGGTACATTAAAACTTACGGTGTGACGGGCGCCGTGTACCAATATAATTGAAGTAACGTCGCACTGGGGAGCTCACAACAAAACGATAGCACTTTTGTTCGGCGAGGTGCGGCCGTAGTTTATTGTTCTGAGATGCGAAGGGGATTACTCGGAGGGGAATACGGGGACTAAATATTAGATAGTTACTCTCTATTTTTTATGGTTAAACTGGGTACTTTGGAATGTATGGCGTGATAACTCAGTCTTGAGGAAAGGAGCGGAAACCATTTATCAAAAGGGAAGGTTTAGAAAGTCTGAAATTATTTTATTGTAATTTCCTTGGTCCTTTACAGACTAAATATTAAAACTTTGCAAAGCACAATAATGTGAAGGGAAACGCAGTTACGTCGTCTAACGTGCGGGCCCGCTCTTGGCGGCTTTAAAATACGGTTGAAAAATATATATCATCAGCAAAGATGAAATATTTAACCTAGAAGTTCTTTCAAATCAATGTAATCAAATAAACATTTGAATATCACGCTACTACATGCGTTATAGTATGAATTAATGAGCACAGCAAATACCTACACGTAGAAGCAACGTGACTACCACTTGTCGGATTAGTCGATGAAAAAGCAATCAAAGTAAACATTTGACAAGCATAATTAAATACCTACATGCCGCCAAAGTACGTACAGGTCAACTAATTCCCTGAGTAATTGATGTAATACCTGACTGAGTGATATGCAGGGAGGAACGAGGGAAGCGGCCCTCGGGCGCTAATCGCCCTCTGGACGTGCGAAGGGCTTATGGGGCAAACCCTCGAGCGAGGGAGTAATCCGCGCTTCCATGTTCTGGACATCTTTTAACGAGTACTAGACTTTTGTTTTGGAAACCAAGCGTTTAGGAAGTTAAACTGCCTTAGGCATGGAAAAATCTATTTTTATTATTGTTTTTTTAGCATTTTCCATGCAGTATCTTTCTAAAGAAAACCAGAAAAAGACATTTGGTCATGTTGGCATCAGGCAGGACTTGAACCCGCATCTTTCGCAAGCCGGGCGACTGCACTACCAATTATGCTACCGAGACCATTAACAGACCGGCCGAATCTTTCTGGTATATTTTGCCCTATGAGCCAGGGTGATTTCATCAATGTTATAGGCATCCACCTCTAACACTCGGAAGAAATATTTTTTCAAATATTTAACTCCCGATTAAGATGAAAAAGCTATTACTATATTTTATTATTGTTTTTTTAGCATTTTCCATGCAGTATCTTTCTAAAGAAAACCAGAAAAAGACATTTGGTCATGTTGGCATCAGGCAGGACTTGAACCCGCATCTTTCGCAAGCCGGGCGACTGCACTACCAATTATGCTACCGAGACCATTAACAGACCGGCCGAATCTTTCTGGTATATTTTGCCCTATGAGCCAGGGTGATTTCATCAATGTTATAGGCATCCACCTCTAACACTCGGAAGAAATATTTTTTCAAATATTTAACTCCCGACCCTGGCTCATAGGGCAAAATATACCAGAAAGATTCGGCCGGTCTGTTAATGGTCTCGGTAGCATAATTGGTAGTGCAGTCGCCCGGCTTGCGAAAGATGCGGGTTCAAGTCCTGCCTGATGCCAACATGACCAAATGTCTTTTTCTGGTTTTCTTTAGAAAGATACTGCATGGAAAATGCTAAAAAAACAATAATAAAATATAGTAATAGCTTTTTCATCTTAATCGGGAGTTAAATATTTGAAAAAATATTTCTTCCGAGTGTTAGAGGTGGATGCCTATAACATTGATGAAATCACCCTGGCTCATAGGGCAAAATATACCAGAAAGATTCGGCCGGTCTGTTAATGGTCTCGGTAGCATAATTGGTAGTGCAGTCGCCCGGCTTGCGAAAGATGCGGGTTCAAGTCCTGCCTGATGCCAACATGACCAAATGTCTTTTTCTGGTTTTCTTTAGATGGAAAAATCTATTGGGAAATTTTAAGTAAATTAATTACGAAAGTCTAAGTGTGACCTTAATTAGAAACAAAGTCACAATTTCACAATTTATCTTTAGCGTTTGTAATACATTGTCCCGCTCTTTGTCTTTGTAATTTATTTGCAGTTTTAGATTTTGTCAAAATCGGCCTCAAGACTTCTTTGAGCATTTATTGTTATTCAACATCGTTAGGATTTGGCCTGGAAAACTCAGGCCTTGACAGCAGTTTTTCTAGTCCTTATCTCATCTTATCATGAGAAAAATCAATAAGTACTATACTAATCACAAAGTTACTTAAAAAAAACTCTTTCCCTATATCCGTCAGTGTTGTAACACTCAAAACCTGCACCGAAAACTGCAAAAAGATTTCCTTTTTAATCGAAGCTGAAACAAAACTCATTCTGCTCAAGTTTTTATTAAAAACTAACAAACTAGAAAATGGTGGATCTACCAGACTACTTGTATCATTGTTTGTAGCGCAACTTACTGCAACATTAAGCAACGAACTTAATTAGGAGCTAACTTGAGACTTGCTTTAATTTTTTTGTCGATCGCTGATTGCGCCCGAGCAAACTTGTTAATTACAAAGATGGAGCTATAAATTGTCGTTGAAGTAATTAAAAATTTAATGTGCTGTTGTTGCTTCGAGCCTTGAGGTTAGAATCATAAATTACAAAACGTAGAGTTCAGGCTAAAACCTGACATTCAACGACTGAAATCTATCAGTCGTTGAATGACAGTTTTTAGCCCAGAGATGCCTTCGAGTGGCTTGATAGAATCTGACAGCAGGGTCTCACTAAGCTTACACCCCTCCAACAATTTGCACTAAGCAAGAGCCACCTTTTAATTTATGTAAAGCCTGTGCCCAGCTGTGGGACGTATAAAGGCTTGTTCGTTTTGTAAGTACGAGGGCTAAAATAAAAGTGTTAGACCTAAATATAACATATTGCCAGTCTGCCATTCATAAAACTAAAATTAGGTACCTCTCAAAAGACAAGTTTAAATCCCAATGGGATTTATCCTGTCAATTAGTATTATTAACCCTTAAAAACACGGGTCTATTAAGTTCACAAAAGACAACAAAGGCCTAAGTGCATTGTGATCAGTATTGAGCTCGTACACAAAACCCTTTAAGTATATGATTAATTAATTTTGTTTTCAACTTTGAGCGGTTTTCTGAATGAAAATTTGAATAGTACTATTTCGGTATCAAATAGACTATAGCGGCTTAATTTCAATAACGTCTGTAATAAATTCACTCTAGTTTTTGTTATTAATGCGGGCACTCGATATGCTTGCTCTCAAAATGAATATTATTTTACGAGCTGAATTGCGAATAGTTATGTAATTGAAGTTTATATTTTACTATTGGTTGTTCTGGCTTAACACTTAGATATGATATGCAAATAAAAAAAAGATTCGTTTTCGACTTAACATACGTATTAATCTGGCTATATTTTTGTAGCTTTCTACTACTTTTCCTAGCTAGTTTTTCCCCAAATTATTCTTGGCCAATCATTATGCAGATGCCTATAGTGGCTGGAAACTATCTTACAGTAGCTAAGGTTTATCTCAAGACCTATATACCTAAACTATATAAATATCTACAGCTTGCCAAAAATCTGCGTTGATCCCACATGTACCACCTCCCAGCTGAAAAGTGGTCTTGAGGGTGCCATTTTAGACCTAAGTAGAAAAGGAAAAAGTTGAGCTTACAAAAAATAAGATATTCCCCTTTCGCTCGTCAACAGCAAACCATTCGTCCAGTTTCCGCCAATATGTCCAAAAATAAACTACATGATTTGAATAAGGCATTATTTCCGAACAAATATTGCCTCTCACTTTAGTTCATGTAACTTTCAAATACAGATCTATCCAATCTGCAGCAGGAACCATCGCAGATTCTCCGGGATTCCCCGGAAATCGTCTTTGGAACTGGCGCGTTGTACGTAGCATTTTTATATTGGACTCGTAACGTTATTTTGTAGTTGGACGACGGTTTGGCGACGTTTAAAGTTGATTATCTGTAGATAAGCGCGACTTAGGTACGCGACTGCTGTATTTTTAGTATAAATAAATTAAAGGTATTATAAAAATAAAGAAACAAAAATGCTCACGACTGTGGGGTTCTGAGAAATGAAAAAAAAGTTAGGGTTTTATTCCTAAAATTATCTTTTCAGAAATCTCTAGGTACTTTAGTCATATTTAAGAGTTAATGGTTATAACATAATAATATCAAAGCCGTCTTCTGACAGTTTTTTTCTAATCCTACCTGTTTATTTAAAGACCTACTTAAGATTTTGAATACTGCATCAAAAGAGCAAAATATGGACTTCTGAGTATTCCCTTCAACAATTTGTCTAAATAGGAACTTCTGGTTAATAACAGGCTGGTAGTTTTAAAACCTTTCTAAATAAGGAGAAAACTGTATAAAAATTCTAGAGAAAAAACATGTTTTTTTAGGTTTTAACAAAGGCACGCATTCTTTTATGCTTACACTTACACTTAACCTGGTGAAAGTTGCCAAATAAATAATATTTAGTTAATTGATGATTTTTTCATACTTATTCGTTGATTTGAACGTTGTATGGTAATTCTACAAAATGATCATTTGGTTACATTGAGATGCTTTTCAATGGATATGGCCTTACACAATTCCAATTTTAACAAACTTAAATCAATTCAGTTGCATGCAAACTGCGATACCCGAACCATACATGTTTAACAACCAAATTGTCGTATGCCGTGCATCCAATCAAATCGTCCGAATGACAGCGCGTAATGAGGCTACCGTCGCTAATCACAACAAAGGGAGTAACTTCGTCTGGTATTGCAATATCGAAGACTAATTGACATTTGACAATGTGAGGAACGGCTTTGGACTTCAAACGGCGAATTCGGCTGCCCTTGGCAGATTAGATCCGCGCGACTGAGAGTGTAACGGGATTTTGAGTTGGGACTGTACGGCGCAGAATATTTTGTTAATAGACAGTAGTGATTGAAAATATGCAACCTATTGGTTTGATTTTTTGAAAAATATACACATCAAAATGTTTGACGGACGATTTACAGCTATTGAGTCTAGCTGAAATTAAAAAAAACCTTTTTTTTTCATATGGTACAACAACAAATTCCGCCCAAACTGGTAACTGGTAAATATTGAGTCTAACTGAAATTCTTAAAACCTTTTTTTCAAATCGTAAATAAATTTCGCTTAAACTCGTAACTCTGTGTGAGACCTTATTCTTGGAAGTTAGAAATATGAACATACCTATTATAAATAAACAACAAATGTAAGATGTGCTGTTTTATGTTTCATTTAAAACAATTCTTTAGGAAATAATCTTTATTATTGCAATAAAGATATTAACAACAGGAGCGTCGTTTTTTGTGTGGTCCTCGGAAATCGTATGGCTTTGAGTTCTAATCTCGACGAAACACTTAGTACTTCGTGTACAATAACAAACTTTACACTTATGGTAGTAGGTTTACCGTTTCCCTCGTACTACACGTAAGTGTGGGCTTCTGAACGTTCCATTCACCATAACAGCAATAGTCAGTAGTGTACCTCTAGCCTGTTTGGTATAAACCTGCGCGTTTTGGCCGCGTTTCCTCGACCGCTGCGTTCCCGCCGCGACAGACGGGCTCTCGGAGACTTCATTTCCTTCAAGTGATTGATGACGGTGTATCTTCAATGAGATTTATAATGGCGTGTCACATTTCAACGGCGTGTGTGCTGGATTGATGCAAAATCCGTGCTCAGTTTATACAAGACTTTCACCTACTGAGTTGGAAGTGGCTTTGTAACTTTTGACAGACCTAGATTCTCAATCGACAGAAAAAGTTAAGAAGCTTTCAAACATTAACCTCCTTCATTCATAAAAGCTGATTGCTGAAGCATTCTTTTAGAAATTATTGTCTCAATAAGTCAACTTGTTGGCGATCTGTATAAGATTCAAATATTTTACCACCGAAAGACTAATGTATAGAATAAACTAGTTTTTACAATGTCGAATCAAGACAATGCTTCTTAGCATTTACTTCAATTAAACTGACATAAATAATTGGAGAAATACTTGCAGTAGACAAAGTCTATACATCAAAAAATAATACAACGAATTTAAGTTAGTGTAAAAACTTCAAATCAGACTCGTCTTTATTCTACTGAGGTTTGAAACCTAATCGCTGCTGCTATTTGAATTTTCTCTTGAATTTGAATTCAGATAAATAATACAAGAGTTTGGATTTATGGTTGTCACAGTAAGTAGCATATTGCTGACAGAACATCAAATACAGATTAGAGCTACACAAAGACTGGTGTAACGACTTTGTCTAGACTTTAGACAAATGTGTTTTTGATACAAATCTTCGTTTTAAAACTTTTTACTGTAAATGCAGACCGGCCATTGAGTTGGTGTTAACGTTTAGGTTGTTTATTGAACAAACTAGATCTTCATTTTTGCATCATACAATCCTTAAGACGCCAAATCGCCATTTAACGAATTACAGGCAGTAGTGCCCGAATTCGCATATTACTCGTATTTATCGGTTTCTCAAAAATGCAGGCAGTTGCCTCTCCGATTTTTAAACCAATCCAACCGGAATAACCGTAAAAACGCTTTACCTTGCCAATGGCGAAAGACATCGCAACATGCCCATGGAACTCTTTAGACCACGGCGTCACGGTTTCTTGGATGTAATTTTTCACTAATAAGGTTACCATAACTAACCTCTGACTGAACTGGTCTATCTGCGGTGTGTCTCGCGTCTTAAACATTTATAAAGGTCATAATAAGCGGCAAGTGACCATAATTTATGCATCAACCTTACCGCTGTTAGCAATTTCTGAGGCCTTTTCATAATTCCATACTTTTCTTCTGCAATTCGACTCTTGTATCGATGTCTTTTGTATTATTTAATATAGAAATTAATCATTCATCAAACTTAAATCTATGCCGTGCTTCAAGTTTTTAACCTCCTGAATGTGAAAAAAAAGGCAAAAAGGTTTAGAAAGTACACAAACACTAGATTATGAATTTGGCAGTGGTCGTCATTAAATAAATTACATGAATAAGTAAAACTCTGTCTCTGGTGCTTAAATTGTGAACAGATTAGATAGATATAGATACAGTATTCGATGTTAAGAATTCTAATGAGGTAAGAAAAGAGAGATGAAACTACTAAAAACACAATTAAAAAGAATAAGGACACAACTACAACTAGAAGAAGCTGTTAGAAAAAGACATAATTGTCGTCTCAGACACAGCCCTCTGAGCCATGCGAAGGGAAATCAACCCTAAAAGGCCACAAGGACCGGCACGCGACCATTACTTATGCATTAACCTGCCGGCGTCGTAAGCGGTCCCCGAGGCCCGCTCGCATGATTTCATTTTACCACTCGACTCCTATAAAACTCAACCCCAGAAAAGGACAAGTTTCCACTACGAATCGGTTGGGTGAGCTGTAACGTTATTGTGCTTTCCAAATAAGATATATTGTAACTGATTAACTGGTTACACACTTTTTGTGTGACAAACATTTTTCCGCATACATAGTTAAATGAAGTAGGGAGTCAGAATGTTTTATTCGTTTATTCTTAATTTCACAAAATAGACGAACTTAATTCCTAAAGGCATGCCCTCATTCTCTACCAGTCAAGCAATATCATGTTTGCTCAAAGAATCACTCGAGATTGTGAAATTACATTGATTATTCAAATGTTGGGTGGTAATCGGCGGCGAACGTTTTGACCGGATGAAATGGCTGAAAATATAAAAACAATCAGTACGAAAAAACTTAAAAACAAGTAAGCATGAATGAAAAAACCTTCTGCAATAGACCTAAATAATCCAAAAAGTGTTTTTAAGGCACTAACATAATATAAGATATAGACTGAAAACCAAAAAAAAGATTGAACGCAAAATAAAACCCTGAACCGAGTCACGCATCTGGCCCACAAAGCGTCGTCGTTTCGACTGACGTAAATCAAAAGAGGCAATCGCAAGTGGTGAGAGCTGAATTAAATTCACTATAGTCGGTGGTTTGCATTTTAATTAATTAAGAGTGGGTAGGGGGCGTGGAGCGGGGTGAGAAGCGCAACAGTCGGTGTTTACGCACGGAGACACCTCGTGACTTCCCTTGGCGGTTGGTGTCATCCTGTTTGGCTATATTTGCCGTTTTACACAATCTTAAGCAGAAAAGTTGTGTACAAATTCAGCGGCAAGACGAACAACCATGAGGACATGCCATAAACGTGGCGTGAAGCGTGGCGTCCGTAACACTAAAGTAAGTATGTGTGTAACAGCAAAATTGAATGAGGCTCCGTATTGCGTTCCTCAATGTTAGCAAAAAGTACCCACTAAATTGTTTTCTTGAATAAGTTGAAGCAAAAAACTAAAAAGATTCTACTCGTACTATTTATTCAAAGTGGACTGTAGGCCCAGTACATTGTGTAAAAATTATGATGTTTTAATTTCTTCATTTTCCATTGTTTATGTTTGCTTACTTTTCAAGGCCAAACGAAACGCAACAAGTCAAAAAACTAATAATCCGTTCAGCAGTTCTCAAGTAATAAGATTCAGAACTGGAAATCTATGGAGAAGGCCTATATTCACCAGTGGACGTCGTAGGCTGCTGTTGATGACGAAGTTATAGAACCAATCCCGACGGTATGCAAGAACCTCTGGCTTCAACCTGTAACGACCATAGCCAGCCAGTTTTTATTAATTAAATTCTATTGGGCAAAGGCTTATTTTTGTTTAAATCGATGGCCGTGGGCTCAAAGAACGCTTATCAATCTCATCTTCAACTTCTGGAGAATTTATTAAATTAATAAATAAAATTCAATCAAACCTTACATGTTTAATTTCGATCCTCGCCAATCAGGACCTGGCAGACGGCAGCAGCCCGGCAGTTCGTCCTCTGTCGTGCGGCTTAGGGAAGCCTTACTCCATTAGGAAAATTAATGTTTTGAATTACTCGCGGCGAGAGACGCAAAAATAGAATACTGACGACGCAATAAAAGTTCGCTTTATTGCTAAGGTGGACGGTAAGAACAATACCTTTGCGCTTGTGAAAAGTAAACGGTAATGCTCACTGAGACAAAACGAAAAGGATACATGCTGTTTGGAATGCGTTGAACCACAATCTCTATGCTTTCGAATACTATGTACATTTTTTATGTGAGGCATTGACCATAGTCTCACCTAATCTTAGGTGAAGGTTCTTACTTTTGATCTAATTCATAGCCTTAATTTCTTTTCTGATCGTGCGGTACTAGAATTCCGGATATGAGTTTGAATGCGTGTTTAACCATCATTTTCGACTGTAAATTCCGGCGTAAACCAGATTATACAAAATTGTGCTGTAGGACTCATGAGTTGTCGCCTATCGAGAACAGCCGATCAACAACATTCACTAAGACTAATATTGAGCTAGAGATCGTCTAAGCTGAAATGACGCGTAAGACCTGCGCAAACAAGAGTGCTTGCTTGTATGCGTTGATGCAGTAGAGGGGCGCGTCATTTCAGCTGAGATGATTTCTACCATCCCAACTTGTGTATTGAGATGGGTGTTCTTGCAAAGGGTTGCCAAGTTTTTGAAAGCTACTCTAAATCAGTAACTGGACCGATTTACGTAAAAAACATTTCTTTCCATATTTTGGATTCTTATCTGCTGTTCAAAAATAGTGCAAGTCGATAATTCCCTTCATTCAAAGGAAAACGCCACCGCACATCGCAATATCTCACGAGCTCTATCCTTTATTAACTTACTTTTAAGATCATTTTATAGCGATTTTCTTGAAATAATACCACTTTGCAAGATAATTACGATAACGATGAACTTTTATACTTATGATTGTATAGAGCGTATCTTAAAAAATGGCAACACCTTGATAAGTCACCCTGTATACATGAACATAAACGGCCTATATATGTCCCACTGTCGTGGGTACAGGCCTCACCTCAACTATAAGGTGGATTGAGCCATACTCCAACACTCAGACTCAGTGCGGCTTGTTAGAGGGGTGTAAGGTTGGTGAGCAACCTTAATGTCAGATGTTATCAAGCCGCCCTAAGGCCTCCGACTAGGCTTAACGACTGACATCTAACGACGTCAGCCGGGACCAACTGCTTAACGTGCCTTCCGACGCACGGAGATGCCCAAAATACACATCACTAATTTCGGTCGAAGTGATGACCCATCCCATTTCCGACCCGGCGCGTGTTGCTTTACAACAGCGATCGTCGCCGCTCACTGTCACAACTGCGCCACGGGCACCCTGAATATCGAAGCAATATTGTTGCAGTTCTAAGTAGCTAAGCCTGACGCTTATTTCATTAAGAGCTATAACAGCTGTCATGTCATGTGGCCGGACATCGCTGATTACGTTTTTAATTGCATTAAGTGCAGCCGCCGACGCAGACCTAATTCAATAATGGAATTGTTCTTTGAACACTAAAGCTGTTTACTGCTGCTACTATTTCTCTATAGGAGAAATGATTATGAGGGTGGTTTAGTTTCAAACAATTGCAGTGGCTCTATCATATTTTATCTTACGAGGCCCATAATGTTTCGCAACGAGATGGAGTCAGAAATAATGAAATTCGTAGAAGACCGAAAATCTCACACGTAGACCAGCGGGTAAGCACGTTGAAGTGGCAGTATATGGCATGAACAACTGATGGCCTATGCGGCCGAATGGTTCTGTATTGGAGACTACTTAAAAGGAAACGCAGTGTGGTGCACCCAGGATTTTGTTGTATGCAGGTCGTCTGAAACTGGCTGTTCTCTATTAATCCATGGAAGAACCTATTTTTCAACTGTAGACGGCTGATAATGATATCAATTAAAAAGTAATCAGCTAATCACTTTCTGTTCCGTTCTATTTGCTACATACTCGTACATTACGGAATTTGAAAGATATCGATATATCGATTGCGTATTGTGAATCGATATTCACTCAAAACATCGACCTCGCAGCCACTAGACGCCTGATAATTAATTTTTTGAATTTAATTAGGTGAGTAACTGCCTGTGGCGGGGGGCAACGTCACTGATTGGTCAATACGGTTATTCAGGTATTACGGTTATTTAGGTTCAGTGACGTTGTCGCTTGACAGCTCATGGTAATAGTAAAAACTCATTGGCTGGCAGGTTCTGAACTCCGACGTATTTATCTGTCTTTGCGACCATAGCCTGTCATTAAGAGTCCATTGGCTATGAGGTCGATCCTTTAGAAAGACGTAGTTTGTTATTTAATCTGATCCGACCTTTTATTTACAAATCCTAATCAAGTACCTCAAGTTCACGTAGTGTACAATCGCAAGTTCTAAATAATTCAGTCGCAAACAACAATGTTAAAAAACACGCCATTTTAACAACAAAGGGGGGAAAGAATCTTTGAACCCGGCAAAACTCTAAACGCTCTGAAATCAGAGCATAATGATCCACGTAGTACATTTGCATTAGAAATGCGCTGTTCCTTACTGCGACTGTGGAGGGAAAAAAGAAGGGAGAGGAACTCGCGCGGAGAGAGGGTTCTGTACAGAAATATTTAGGCTCACCTTCTGCTACACGCAGATGGTGAGGCTGAAGCCTGGTGCTTGATAATGTGCTCCGAATTGTTATCATATACATATGTATAAAGTTACTGCCTCTGAGGTTCCTGGTTTATCTCTTTGAGATTTGCCGTTGTGGTCTAAGTCAACTAGAAGCCTCTTTTATTTTAAGTTCCTTACCCCCAAATTCACAAAGGACAATTAACGCTAAGCACGCGCTTTCGCTCATGCTGCCCCTTTCAGTTCTATTGGCATTTTACGGGACAGCATGCTCGTGAGCGCGTGCTGAGCGTTGATTGACGTTTGTGAATTCGGGGGTTATTCTATTATTATCATATTTTGCTGTAGAGGTATACATACTCTATTAGTAGCTTATCGTGTTCATAGATGACATTTAGCTGTTGGTATCGATGTAAGAAAATGTTACGTGCCTGAAAGAAAACGCCTTACTTGTAGCCTCCAAGATATGGAAAATATGAATCTTGCATTTCGTTTGGCTTTATCGCAATTACTTTTTTCTTGTTCGTTCTCAACGGAACCCCACCAAACAGTCACCTTCAGCGCAAATTGTATCTTTAGAGACGCTCGCTCCCGCGTTTGTCAAAAGAATGAGTCTTTTGCCGTAACAAGGACGCTCTCCAGGCAGGAGTGACGGAGGCCTTTTGCAGTCAGCAAAGGCAAGTTGCGGTAACCCCTGTGTTTTTGTTGCTTTGTTCAGTTACGAATGTCCGAAACATAGGTTAGAGCTGGAAGAATTGGCGATGTTTTTGCACTAGCTTTCAAATATGGCTTTTCGGCTTACTTGGTACGGTTTAAGCGACAGAAAATATACTGAGTTATTTCCACTTTATTATAATAAAAGGCGCCAGTAAAGAGTTTCGGAAAACTGCTAAGTAAGTAGCAGGAAGTGGATCCCTTAAGCTTAAAGGTTGAATAAGTTGATAATAAGTTTAGCTTATTATATCCATTTAGCGCAACGACTCGTATTAGGGGGTCTATGCTTAACTTTGAGCCTATATATGCTGATTGGTTGAAAATGTAAAAACTTCTTAAGTCATTTAGAAGCCATTCTTTCTAGCTTTTTTGGTTTGTAGCTCAGATTCCTACAATCCTAGTCTCATTTTGTTACCACCAACAGAAACATAGACTAGTGACTAACGAAGTCTTATTTTTGTTCCAGGTAAGAACTCATTCCGACATCATGATTTGATACCCAGCATCTGTTTTTGATACTTAAACAAATCGACATCTTTCCAAGGTATGAATAACAAACTTTATTCAGTGGAGTTCCCTTATTATGATATGAGACACAGTGGTCTAACAAAGCTAAAGATGGAGTAGAATGCATTGGGTTCCTGGCAAAGGCCTGAAGTTTTCTTTGAGAATCAATCAATAAAGAGGCAAAAAGGTCTGTTTTTTCGCTACTACGTTACGGTAGAACGCTTTGGACGGTGCTAATTCCAAACATACCTCATTACTGACCACAACCTTGCTTTTGACGTTCCATTGACTCAAAAAAAAGTGGCTATTGATTGCATGTACCATTTATTTCCTTTTCACAGTTACACTGCTCCAATACTACTTCAAATACGTTCAGAGTAGTTTGGACAATATTTCTGTTACAAGATAACGGTAGAAACATAAACCGCAGTTGAAATTCCTTTATTGGCTTGTTACAAACCAATATCTGGTACTGGATCGGGCAAAACTCGAATAATGTTCACTGCTGCAGCCTCTGCGAACTGGTAGTCAGATGTAGGCTATTTTAGTGTCCCCTTTTGTTCGATACTCATCTTTATTTCGAACCTTTACTAGTCGTTTGAAAGAATATGCTTAAGGTTATGAAGACCAAACAGCTGCACACGATGTAATGATTGAATTTTGTCACAATTAAAAAAAGCTAGCGACACGATAGAACGAGGGAGTTATGTGATAAAGTCATTAATTATCATAAAATGAAAACCGGAGCGCGCAGTGCCAGTTGAGAGGGAAGAGGTGGAGGTTCGATTCCTTCACAAATGTTTCTTAAGAACTTAGACAATTATAAGTGCTAAGTCATCTTGTTGTAGTTGTTGTTTGTTTCAAAGTCGTTGTGTATTGTTATGCCTTATTTATTATTATTGATTGAACGAAGGATGAATTTAATTATTACAAAAACATCCGTCAAGTTAAAGAGGATACGGAGTTAAAGCACTGACTTAACAATCATAGCCAGTGACAGAATAGTGGAAGAGGCGAAGGTTTACAGCGAACTTAGGACGTAAAGTCAGTGCTGCTTTGTCGCAACGCAGACCAAGAAGACATTTTGTTTAGCCAAGAACTCTTTATGGGACAGTGGTACCAATATACCTAAGTACTTTGAATTTTGCTCAGTTGGCAATGGCCTGTCCAGAACTCGTAGGTTTAACTAACATCTAGAACTAATTATTCAACACACATTTTGACAACCCTGTTAAAGAGCAGTGGTTGAAAGCGCTGATTGAGTCTCAAATCGTCACGTGTTTGATTCCTGTACAGGCAAAGAGGTTTTTGATCAAAAGAAATGGCTACAAGTACTGTCTCTGGGTGCTTGTTTGCAAGTAAAAACCTTCACTATCACTTATTTTGTTCATATACAGTATCATTTAAGTATAGATTGATATCAGTATCTCAAGGACATAAGTACCTCGTAAAAGCTCAGGTAATTTTTGGGTCAGACGGCAATGTTAAATATTGTCCCAGAGACACTAATTAAATTTAAATAAATAATAAATAAATATCCTTGGACATTATTCCACACAGCGCCATCTAGTCCCAAGTAGGCTAATTATAGTCCGTTATTATGGATACTAGACAACGGATAAACATACTTAAATACTTTTTCTTTTGTAAATACATACTTAATATACATAGGAAACACCCAGACCAATACAAACAGACATGTTCATACACACAAATGTTTGTACTGTGCGGGGATCGAACCCGCGACCCTTGGTGTAGTAATTTAAAATATTTCAGCTCATAAAAGTACTCGACTTTCGCTGTAGCGTTCTGAACAACGTTGAACGGTCATTTTAATTTTTATTAAGGATAAACGCTGACAATTTGTCGAAAAAATATGTTGTAGTTGCGTGTGAACAAACATTTGACAATGTATAGTTCTATGGATATCATATCAGACTATAGACTCTTGATTGTTGCTAAATATTTACAAAATAGGACACCATCTAAACTTAGAAAAAAAGGGAGACCTCACGAGACCCTCTTATAAGTAGGCAGGATTAATGACTGGAGAGGGCCAGGGAGGAGGATCCCCTGGCAGTACCGACGCAGCTCTCCTCCTGATTCTTAAGTGACACATTTCACAGTGTTACCGGTACGGTTATCTGTCGCGTATCAGGATCCCCCCTGTGACGTGAGGAGGTCCAGCACGAAGGAAGGGCCGACCGCTCGGGACGAAGTGGAGATATTCAAATGGAGTACCACAACACCCCGTGCAAAGGTGGAGCACACACCGACACTGGGGTCGTTTTAGTGCATGGTAGACTTGCCTGGCAGGGAGTCCCACACACCCCCACCCCCTAAACGGTGGGATAGTGCATCAAGCATTCTTTCCCTGTAAAAAAAAGAATTACTGACTGGGACAAAGAGCCAGTCAGCTACAAGTTCCCATTACAACAAATACTGTTGTTATTGTTGTCCTGTCTACTTACTTGGTCTTCCGTCCTAGCCGTGACGTATTCCCAACAGCACTATAGGGCGACAGAGGGGAGGGGGCTCCCCTCTATCGCCCTCGAAGATTTGTAACGGCAAATGCGTTTATACACAAAAAGCCTTTTTTATTCCCCCGTTTATATTATTCAGCCGACGCGAGTGCGACCAACGAACGTTCACTAATGAATTTTGCGAAGGTGCGCTGGTACGGACACTTTGAAAATAACCTTTTACTGTTTTATTAATATTTCTGAGGAAGTACTGTGACTAATTGAAATAAAATTGAAACGTTTTTTGTTTACTCGTCAGACATTTTTGAATTTTAAATACTTTGGGTGCAAACCGCTGAGGCTGCTGCTTTATTGTAAAGTAATTATTTTCATCCATCTTGTTTACTATACAGACTTTTAAACGAATTTAATTATTGAAAAAAACTACAGTAGGTATCAAACCGTTTTAATGGTAAATACTAAACCTCTTAAAACTGCTTCGTACATTTTATTCACTGTGTTGCAATAAAAAAAAACCGGCCAAGTGCGAGTCGGACTCGCGCACCGAGGGTTCCGTACAAACCTGCAAGGTTTACAAAGTTGTAAATAAAAGTTTAAGGTTTTCGGAATTTTCCTTTATGTGTGCTATAAAACGTTGCTTCATGCCAAATTTCAAGATTCTAGGTCGACTGGAAATACCCTTTAGGTTTGATTCCCTTGCGAGTGCTTGCGAGTTTCAAAATATGCAGCTTAAATTGCTGTTTCTTTTGATTGCGTTGACATATAAGTTTGATTTTGTTACAGTTTAAAGGTATTATAGACCTGAGTATTTGGTATGAATTTCAATTTAATACCTCTACGCGTTTATAGGAAATGGGTAGTAAGTTTAAAATTGTTAAAAAAAATATATGTGATGTAACAAAAAATGTATGGTTTTCGTAATTTTTCCTTTATCTATGCTATAAGACGTTGCTTCGTACCAAACTTCAAGATTCTGAGTTCACGGGAAGCACCCTGTAGGTTTTGATTCCCTTGCAAGTGTCGAAAATTTGCGGCATAAACGGCTGTATCTTCTGATTGCGTTGACTTAGAAGTTTGATTTTTTCACAGCTTTAAGGGACAGTAGACCTGAGTAATTGATATAAATTTCAGCTTCATACCTCTACGCGTTCCTGAGAAAAAGGGTCTTGACAGACGGACGGACGGACGGACAGACGGACAACAAAGTGATCCTATAAGGGTTCCGTTTTTTCCTTTTGAGGTACGGAACCCTAAAAAACAATAAGGTATTTTTTTAACTCAGAAAACGACTTGTCTCACACGTCGTTAGGACGCCACGTACCTATATATTATAAACTATCGAAGAATAATGCGTGAAATTGTAAACAGACGTCTCTGTTCACAATTCATCGAAAGTATAAACTACTGCGTGATAATATAGCGTAATAAATTGTGAACTAACGCTAATCACCAACGATTCCCTTACTAAGTACTATCTACAACGATTTCCTTTCATTCCAAAACTCATAGTGGAACTTCTCATCGGGGTGCATATTTAAAATGCAAGCAAAACGCTCTGGAGGTGTAATATCCAAGTAAATAAAACACAATTCACGATAAAAAATGCAGGCATCTGTAAAGTTTCTCATTCATTTGTCTTACAATACAATCGTAGCCAGTTTCCAATAAAATTCATTTTATTTAGGCACTATGTTTGGTTACTAGTAAAGTAGTCTTCGCGAAAGCATTCAGTTCTCGCACACTTCACTCTATTTACAGCTTCAAACCAGATTATCATCAAGATGAAGACAAGGATAAAACGAATAGACCTTAAGTTTTCAGCACACTAACCTTTTTTCTCGCAATTTTCTCGCGGAGCAAGCCTTTCGTCCGCTCAGCTGTGTTCATTTATCTCCCAGAGGTACCCTCGGCTAATATTCTTGCAGAATTTTCGCGAAACATGTTTGTAAAGTGGTTTGTTTTAGTGCTGAAATGTTGGAGGTGCATCGTCTAAATTGGTGTTATGTGGTGGAGGTACGGATAGCAAAAAAAGTCTGGGTTTGTGAATGGTTTTTTTGATTTAACACTGTTTGAATCAAAATCTTTACAAACAGGGATAAAAAGTCGATAGTCGAGCTGCGTTTCCATAATTTATAACCAATTTGAAAATATACAGTGTACTTGAATTTGAAGTAAAGTGAAGTAATATAAAGTAAGAATAATCATTATTCATGTAAGCTGAATAAAAAGCATTTATGACAAGTAAAACATGAAAATTAAAAAAAAACAATAAATAATTATGTGAAACTGCCATCAGTTCGGACGTGATATTTGATGATGATTGGAAACGAAAACTTCAAGTCAATATCAACACTTATTTTCTAATTTGACTAGATAGAAGATATCTTATGGTCTATAGTCTTATCACGTTTATCATTATTTTATACCCAGTGTGATTCTTTTTTTTTTGTTGCTCACAATTGGCGAAGGTAAAGATCAATTTTCCAATTTTATTTCCTGAATTTCTGTACGTACTGTTTAATAGTTACCTAATTTTAGTAAAATTTCTGTTTAATGTCATATAAAATCCCACTTTTTATCTTCAAGTCTCATTTTTTGTCAATACAATTTTGTATCGATTTTTCTGCTAGCAGTACTAAATAGGTATTGGCACACTCTCCTTGCATGTAATAAGAGAGTGCAAAGCTTTCGGCTGATTAGGTATTGTTTTGTTTTCGATGTATCCAATGTACATTTTGTGCACATACAATCAATGTGGAGGACATTGTTTTGTTATTATGTAGGTACTTTTGCTGGTTACATTGCAAATGAGATAATGTTTTAGTTTGTAGGAATTTGAAATTAATGGTGAAGATACTAATTTGTATTTGAAAAAAGAATTGAAATACTTGCGATTGAGATTTCACTAATAATAAAGTCATTTTGTGTTGTTCAAGCTGACGTACATAGTTGAGTGTGACGATTTTCTAGGCGCAAGTGTAAGTAATCTTAACGTAAATATTATTTTGCATCATTCTTGTCTTTGACATTGGCAAAGCTCTGTCTTAGGGTAAGTTGCACCGTAGTAGAAGTTAAAGTTAAATTTTTTGTTAAATTTGACAATTCGACGTCAATTTTGGTCGTCAAATTGTCAAATTTGACAAAAACTTTAACTTTAACTTTAACCTCTACTATGGTGCAACTAACCCTTAGATATCCCAAGGACAACAAAACTGTCAAACGCATATATAATCAAACTTACATACAACTATCTGGCAAATTACAAAACAACTTAAAAATAAACACAGCCTGCAAACTCCAAAGAGGATCCAAACTCTGCTCACGGATCGATTCTGGAAGTTTCTCCGATCTTCACTTTCCTAAGCTGTGTGTTCACGGGAGCTTCCTGTACCGCCGGGCATGCTTTGTGAACTGGATATTTTTAGTTTAGTAAAGATTCACGTAGAACTGAAAGTAATATAGGCGTATTCTAATGGCGCAATTTGATTGGTAAGAGCGACAGCCACTTGTGTCACTAAATAAATTATTTTTCTTTCTTTCTTTCTTTTAGGTAAATAGTTTATATTAGTACTGATGCGAAGCTGAAAATTGGCTCCTGACGTACGTACCTCTGTTCTCTCTACAATTAGACAGTAAAAAATTAGAAAATGTAATGATTTACAAGAGCGTAAACGAGACAGACACAGTTGCGCAGTGTCGTCTCAAACTGTCAATGCTTTGCTCAGGTGCACTAATAGCTCTGATTTCGGGAGCCACTTTTCTATCACAAGTAACTCATTCCTTTTTAGGGTTCCGTACCTCAAAAGGAAAAAACGGAACCCTTATAGGATCACTTTGTTGTCCGTCTGTCCGTCCGTCCGTCCGTCTGTCAAGACCCTTTTTCTCAGGAACGCGTAGAGGTATGAAGCTGAAATTTATATCAATCACTCAGGTCTGCTGTCCCTTGAAGCTGTGAAAAAATCAAACTTCTAAACCAACACAATCAAAAGATACAGCCGTTTATGCCGCTAATTTTCGACACTTGCAAGGGAATCAAAACCTACAGGGTGCTTTCCGTGAATTCAGAATCTTGAAATTTGGTACGAAGCAACGTCTTATAGCATAGATAAAGGAAAAATTACGAAAACCATAAATTTTTAGTTACATCACATAATATATATTTTTTTAATAATTTTAAACTTACTACCCATTTCCTCATAAACGCGTAGAGGTATTAAATTGAAATTCATACCAAATACTCAGGTCTATAATACCTTTAAGCTGTAACAAAATCAAACTTCTATGTCAACGCAATCAAAAGAAACAGCAATTTAAGCTGCATATTTTGAAACACGCAAGTACTCGCAAGGGAATCAAAACCTAAAGGGTACTTCCAGTCGACCTAGAATCTTGAAATTTGGCATGAAGCAACGTTTTATAGCACACATAAAGGAAAAATTCCGAAAACCTTAAATTTTTAGTAACATTACAAAATATATATATATTTATTTTTTAATAAATAAAAACTTATTACTTTTTTCCGGTTACCTATCATAAGACCGAATTTTCTTTTCCCGAATTTCATTTTCCCGAAAACGTTTCGTTTTTTTTCGTTCGGCAGTTTTTCATTTTCCCGAAATGACGTTTGACTGTATCAGTTGACCAATTATCAACTGGATTTTTTTCGTTTGCCAGACGTTTCATTAGGCCACAAAACGTTTTACCGAAGTGATGATTGGCCGAAATAACAACTGTCCGAAGCATTGTTTTCCAGAACAATCATTAGACCACTGTTTTGATTGCCATATTTTTAGTTTACCAAACGATCATAAAAAAGTTACGGGTTCAATGCAAGCAGCATAAAAGCAGTCAAGGATTTTTTGAATTTAAAATAAAAAAAGTAAACGGCATGCAAGTCTTCAACATGCAAGTTTAAGGAAAACACAAGAATTCTGTCACGGCTCCGGCATTACGGGGCTCCGGCGGTTCCTCGCGTGCTAATCGTCGCGGAAGGCTTTCGCTCGGCACCACAGCCACGGCTTGTTGGCCGGCTTCGCCGGCCAGCCTCAGCCGCGGCACCTCGCTCATAGCCACCTGCTCCTCAGCCCGCGGGCCGCCTCGCCCCTTCATGCCTACGCGCTTTTAAATAACACTCTTGGGGTAGGGCAAACAAGTACCACGTGGTGTCGGGGTTGACTGAGTCGGATTCGCCCTGATGTTGAAATTACTGAAAATCAACATTAACGAGACGTTGAACGTTATCATACAGTAGTTGTGGCCTTAGCAATATTCGGTAAAATGTGATTCAGGCAAAGTGATCATATGCCAAATAAGTCATCTGGTAAATGAAAAAAGTTGAAAAAGGCTTCGGGCAATAGTAAAAAGTTTATTCTGAAATTCGGTTTAACGTAGTTCGGTATAACGACACTACAAAGATACTTCGACGAGTTAAAAATATGTCAAACAATACATCTGGCAAATGAAATGTTGGTCAATAGTTTTCAGTCAAATGAAATTCGGAGTAGTAAATTTCGGACAAGTGACGGGTTCCCCTTTTTTCCGCATGAACGCGTAGAGCTATCAAGTTGAAATTCGTAAACCTTGCAGGTTTGTACGGAACCCTCGGTGCGCGAGTCCGACTCGCACTTGGCCGGTTTTTTTTATAATATCATTGGCCACCATAACCCTTTACGTGACTACATCTTGCTTTCGACGATGACTTCGTGATTTAAGAAAGATAGTCGAACAAGCATAACAAAAGAATAACTAATCGTTTTCTGTAGTGTGGGAGACTAAAAGAGCTCTCCAATTATTTCGGAATCTTCTGTCAGATGGTTATATGTTAATCATGTACTAATTTGCACATAAAAATACTTATAGTAGACAATATTTGAAACAAAAATAGTGAATAGGCACTTGCTGGGCAGACATGTACACATCAACCGTTACTAAACCATTGCAAATATTAGTGTTCATATTAATAATATGCCTTGAATGTTATAACAATAAGTGGAATACCCTTACTAATTAATTTGTAGTACAGTCATAATCCGGTCAATTTAGACATTCAAAGTTACATAAATTCCCACCAAGCTGAAAATCGGTAAGATTGTTTGAAATATCATTAAAAACAAAATTTGAAAGTTCCCCATCTTTCCCCTGTAAGGAAAAAAAAATATTCAAGGTCAAAGGTAAAAAAAATGAGTTTTTCGCGATTTTCAGCAAAACGGTAAGTCTTATCATAAAAATATCTCAGACAAAAATTGTAGATCATAAAATTATCTACAAAAAATAATTCATACTTTTTTTTCTACGAGCCACCGTTTTTGAGATATAACGATTCAAAAAGATGTAAAGTTGTAATCGTCATAATATGCACACGTTTCCACGCCACCTATGAGGTAGTGTACTTTTTTTTTTTTTTTTTTTTTTTTAAGTAGGGGAAATGCCTTACGCATACCCGTCCACCGGGGGACGGACGGGTTATGTCGGACTCTCCACTGGAAAGGTGGTATACCAGTGGCCCTACCGACTAAAACCCCTACTACTCCCTCTTATCGTCCGTATAGTGGGGGAACACGGTGAGTAGCGCGAAGCCTGTTACGCGTTCCCCCGGACGGAGCCCGCCTGGACGGCGGGCCGGAAGCGACCCCCCCTTCGTGAGGGGAGGCCAGAAGGGACAGCCGAGGATGTCAAGCCGTCCCTACCAGGCAGCGGTGAAACCCGTGCAATGCTGGCGGCGGCACCCCCGTACCACGCGCCAGCTGGCCACCGTACGCAAACCCTACTGGGCCCGCAACCACGAGCCACCCAAAGGGCGGCTCCGCTGCCGTAACCTTCGGTACGGCCCCGCCGGGCCGCGACGCACAGGGGGGATCAGCCTCGGATCACTGGCCCCCACCAACCGGTTGTGCGCCGCGGCCCCAACCACGCGCCTCAAGGCGCCTGCAGGCCCCACTGGCCCCGCATCCCCACGTCGCCCTTACGGGCCGCAGCGACCCTACTGGGCCCGCAACCACGAGCCACCCAAAGGACGGCTCCGCTGCCGTAACCGGCGGTACGGCCCCGCCGGGCCGCGACGCACAGGGGGGATCAGCCTCGGATCACTGGCCCCCACCAACCGGTTGTGCGCCGCGGCCCCAACCACGCGCCTCAAGGCGCCTGCAGGCCCCACTGGCCCCGCATCCCCACGTCGCCCTTACGGGCCGCAGCGACCCTACTGGGCCCGCAACCACGAGCCACCCAAAGGACGGCTCCGCTGCCGTAACCGGCGGTACGGCCCCGCCGGGCCGCGACGCACAGGGGGGATCAGCCTCGGATCACTGGCCCCCACCAAACGGTTGTGCGCCGCGGCCCCAACCACGCGCCTCAAAGGCGCCTGCAGGCCCCACTGGCCCCGCAGCCCGTCGCCCTTACGGGCCGCAGCGGGTGGGTGTCCAGTCCACCACGCTGCCACGCCTGGGTTCTCTTCGCTTCCCGGTGGTGCCCCTACCACCGGTACTAGGCCCCCTCGCCACGCCGAGGCGAGAACCCGTGAGGGGGGAGGTAGTGTACTTAGCGCAACTTTTACAGCTTTTTGAATCGTTATATCTCAAAAACGGTGGCTCGTAGAAAAAAAGTATGAAGTAATTTTTTGTAGATCATTTTATGATCTACAATTTTTGTCTGAGATATTTTTATGATAAAACTTACCGTTTTGCTGAAAATCGCGAAAAACTCATTTTTTTTACCTTTGACCTTGAATATTTTTTTTTCCTTACAGGGGAAAGATGGGGAACTTTCAAATTTTGTTTTTAATGATATTTCAAACAATCTTACCGATTTTCAGCTTGGTGGGAATTTATGTAACTTCACTCTTATTTTTTGGTCTAATTTGACCGGACTATCACCCTACTGTGAGTTTTATGAAAACGTTCCAATCGCTATCACGCAGTGTCTCTGAATGGAATTGATATTTTGAATCGCTGTTTTGATAGTTAAGGGATGTTGTATTTTTTTTTAAATTCCTTAAATATAAAACATTTTAAAAATGAAGATCGTACTTTCTTCAGTTTTTTTTTAATTTAAAATGGGTTTGCGTTTGACTTCGGTATCGCCACAGTTCATGTTTTCCAATCAATTCCTCTTTATCTTTTATTATACTACCCTTTTTAATATTCAGACAAACTTGATCTAAAAATCAATTTGAACCAATTAATCTGTTATGTTATTGCGGTTTTGCCGCAAAAAAGCCAAAAACGTTTAATTACAAGAACGTTAGACCAACTGTCTTCCCTATAACTTACATCTCGATCTAAAATCTTGTATGTATCATACGCTACAGTTGTATCACTATCATATGCCACAGTGGTGTGAGTACCACCCGCTTCAGTTGTCTCAGTGTGTCCCAGTCTTTTGTGTGAGTACCACCCGCTTCAGTTGTCTCAGTGTGTCCCAGTCTTTTGTGTGAGTACCACCCGCTTTAGTTGTCTCAGTGTGTCCCAGTCTTTTGTGTAAGTACCACCCACTTCAGTTGTCTCAGTGTGTCCCAGTCTTCTGTGTGAGTACCACCCGCTTCGGTTGTCTCAGTGTGTCCCAGTCTTCTGTGTGAGTACCACCCACTTCAGTTGTCTCAGTGTGTCCCAGTCTTTTGTGTGAGTACCACCCGCTTTGGTTGTCTCTGTGTGTCCCAGTCTTTTGTGTGAGTACCACCCGCTTTAGTTGACTCAGTGTGTCCCAGTCTTTTGTGTGAGTACCACCCGCTTGAGTTGTCTCAGTGTGTCCCAGTCTTCTGTGTGGGTACGACCCGCTTCAGTTGTCTCAGTGTGTCCCAGTCTTTTGTGTGAGTACCACCTGCTTCAGTTATCTCAGTATGTCCTAGTCTTTTGTGTGAGTACCACCCGCTTCAGTTGTCTCAGTGTGTCCCAGTCTTTTGTGTGAGTACCACCCGCTTCAGTTGTCTCAGTGTGTCCCAGTCTTCTGTGTGAGTACGACCCGCTTCAGTTGTCTCAGTGTGTCCCAGTCTTTTGTGTGAGTACCACCCGCTTCAGTTATCTCAGTATGTCCCAGTCCTTTGTGTGAGTACCACCCGCTTCAGTTGTCTCAGTGTGTCCCAGTCTTTTGTGTGAGTACCACCCGCTTCAGTTATCTCAGTATGTCCTAGTCTTTTGTGTGAGTATCACCCGCTTGAGTTGTCCCAGTGTGTCCCAGTCTTCTGTGTGAGTACGACCCGCTTCAGTTGTCTCAGTGTGTCCCAGTCTTTTGTGTGAGTACCACCCGCTTCAGTTGTCTCAGTGTGTCCCAGTCTTCTGTGTGAGTACGACCCGCTTCAGTTGTCTCAGTGTGTCCCAGTCTTTTGTGTGAGTACCACCCGCTTCAGTTATCTCAGAGTGTCCCAGTCTTTTGTGTGAGTACCACCCGCTTGAGTTGTCCCAGTGTGTCCCAGTCTTCTGTGTGAGTACGACCCGCTTCAGTTGTCTTAGTGTGTCCCAGTCCTTTGTGTGAGTACCACCCGCTTCAGTTGTCTCAGTGTGTCCCAGTCTTTTGTGTGAGTACCACCCGCTTCAGTTGTCTCAGTGTGTCCCAGTCTTTTCGCGTGCGCCCCCAGTCCACCCATCCACTTTATTAGCGAACTTGGAGATGAGAACTGTCTTCTAATAATTAGGGCGGGTTATATTCGGATCACCGAACCGACCTTCCCGGAACTGAACTCGTATCAAATGTTTACTTTTGTAGAATAACTGGGGTAGGATTGCTCTTAATGAAAGTTTACTTTTGTCTTTTTCAAAGTGGATTGTTTAAGGGAGTCAGCCTTAAACAATCAATCTACATGTTATGTCTATAATTCTTATTTTTTGGTTTGAGTAAAAAGTAAAGAACCTAGATTGTGTAGGCAAAATGTAACTGCACCTGCTTGCAGCTCTTATCTTATTTTTATTATAATACCTACTAGGTGTATTTTTTTCAGATCAAAGCAAAAAAAAACCCTTGAAAGTAGTTTCAAGTTCTCAGTTAGTTTGTACTGCACCCTGTAGCGTTGTTTCAATAACTTGCAAGAAGCTATTTTAAGGTAGTAAGGTTGTAAAAGTTTTTTTGAGTCTTCCTATAACTAAGAAATGAATGTAAGTGAAGCTCAGTTTTCTATAATGTTTTACACATTTTACGACATATTGTATTCAATTTAAAAGACTATCATAAACTCTCTTTGAACACTCGCCTGATCAACATCGAGAACATGTTTGAAACTTTACTCCAACGAGGTTAGCAAACCCATCTTCAACCCTGCAAACATTTGCGCCAACAGACAGCCAACTCCTCAATTAAGATGGCGGAAATCCTGAATCGCTCCCTCAAATAGTTGTCCCTAACCACACCGACGATATTGCCGATCAAAAAAGGGTCGTAGGAGCCCCGCACTTACGCATCGTTTAATTGACGCAAGCATTTAACCCTGTGAAAGTCGAAACAGGCAAATTGGATTTGCACGCTGTGTGACGGTGCCTTTTGACCGCTCTCAAAGTCACAATTTGACATTAGCGCGTATCCGGGGTGTAAGTAACTTGATTACTTGCCTATTTCATAGGCTGAATCTTTTGCCTTTTACGCCGGCGAGCCGTGAATTGAAGGCTTTTTTGGGACACTTTACAGCCACTCGTAATTGGGATATAACTAACTTGAGGTGCAAATGGTGGAAAACTGAAGTGACTTGCTGTTTCTTTTTCAGTGAATAGAAGCGATTTGATGTGAAAGAACGACCATTTTGTAAAAATGAATGACAACATAAATGAAGAAAGAATCAATATTAATACTCTAGTATTATTAACAAACAACATTACACCGAAGACATCCCGGACATCAGCCTCTATGAGATTAGGATGGCTCTCAAACAGCTCAAGAACAACAAGGCGCCGGGCGATGACGGAATTACCGCTGAGCTTCTGAAGGCAGGCGGAAGGCCGGTTCTCAGAGTACTTCAGAGGCTGTTTAATTCCGTGTTGTTCGAGGGCACTACGCCAAAGGCATGGAACAGAAGCGAGGTGGTACTGTTCTTCAAAAAAGGAGATAACACCCTGCTGAAGAACTACAGGCCCATTTCGCTTCTGAGCCATGTCTACAAGCTGTTTTCGAGGGTCATCACGAACCGTCTCTCTCGCAGGTTTGATGACTTCCAGCCACCCGAACAAGCCGGATTCCGAAAAGGCTTTAGTACCATAGACCACATCCATACGCTGCGGCAGATTATACAGAAGTCTGAGGAGTATAATCTGCCACTTTGCTTAGCGTTTGTGGACTATGAGAAAGCCTTCGATTCGGTCGAGACTTGGGCAGTGTTGCAGTCTCTCCAGCGTTGCCACATTGACTATCGGTACATCGAAGTGTTGAAAAGCTTATACGCAAACGCCACCATGTCTGTCCGAGTACAGGAGCAAAGCACGAGGGCAATTCCTTTGCAGAGGGGCGTAAGACAGGGAGACGTTATCTCTCCGAAACTGTTTACGGCCGCATTGGAAGACGCCTTCAAGCTCCTGGAATGGCAAGGACTCGGCATCAACATAAATGGCGAGCGTATAACTCACCTTCGGTTTGCCGACGATATAGTGGTCATGGCAGAGTCGCTTGAAGAGCTCGGCAGCATGCTCGAGAACCTCAATCGAGTCTCTCAACAAGTGGGCCTAAAGATGAACTTTGACAAGACGAAGGTCATGTCAAACGCCCTTGTTATGCCCACTCCAATATTTGTTGGAGGCTCGGTTCTCGAAGTTGTCGACGAGTACGTCTACCTAGGACAAGTTGTCCAAGTAGGCAGGTCCAACTTCGAGAGAGAGGTAAATCGCCGAATCCAACTCGGCTGGGCAGCATTCGGGAAATTACGTGATGTTTTCTCTTCAAACATACCACAGTGCCTGAAGACGAAGGTATATAATCAGTGTGTGTTACCGGTGATGACTTATGGATCGGAAACGTGGTCTCTCACTATGGGCCTCATAAGAAGGCTCAAGGTCACTCAACGTGCTATGGAAAGGGCAATGCTCGGCGTCTCGCTACGAGATCGAATCAGGAATGAGGAGATTCGTAGAAGGACTGGAGTCGCCGACGTGGCCCAGCGGGTAAGCAGGTTGAAGTGGCAGTGGGCGGGGCACATAGCGCGTAGAACTGATGGCCGCTGGGGCCGAAAGGTTCTGGACTGGAGACCATTCGAGGCCAAACGCAGAGTGGGGCGCCCACCCGCAAGGTGGACCGACGACTTGATAAAAGTCGCGGGATCCCGTTGGATGCAGGCCGCACGCAACCGGGCGCTCTGGAAATCAATGGGGGAGGCCTATGTTCAGCAGTGGACTTCTTGCGGCTGATAATGATGATTAACAAATGTATTTGGATAAACAACTTAGTAAAGATTCATGGTTAGTTTATTTGCATTCACTTAGAAAACTAAAACTCACGTCATAATGTCTCTTTGAACTTATAAATTCTGGAATGCATAAGTTTTTATTGCATATGTACTAAGCATATTATATTGCAAAGGTTACATTCTCAGTCTCTTCACTGGAACAATGCCATCATACAGGCCTTCAAGCCGAGCACTACAATTTGCAATAATTGCAATAAAATTAATCAAAACCTAAATTGGTTAGGCACTGAGTGCATTAGCTAATGGAGTTATTAGTACATAGTGAGTGGCGCCGTTACATTGTTACGGGAACACGCAGAACTAATAATCGCCTTACAGGTAATTGTTAGCTGCGCGGTGAGTGTGAAACGCGCTTTAGAAATTATGACATAATGAGTATTCTATTTAATGTAGCCTTGGCGGGATAGGGTTCGTTATTTGTGCTTGTTTTGCGAATGTGTAATCAGCATAGTGTTATCCTTTGTCTGTGATATAATTTTGTAATGCATTTTGCACAGACTACAAATAGGTAAATGCAAAACCACAAGGATTGCGGAGGTGATTTTCATTTATTTATTTATTTTATAACTGTTTAGGTTTATATATTTTTGTAAATAAGCTTATTTATACATTTCATTCATCAATTTTTTACTTGAAATTAAAATACATACATACACTTTTACCCCTTATGGAAATATCGCCCCACCTGCTATCAGAATCAACCGTCAAATGCCATTAGGCACAAAGTGCCCCTCTGGTCGCAGTGCCTATTCGCAAGTCCCAACTCAATGAATAATAAACACAGGTCGTTTAAGCTGGAAGCACAATGTACTGCTTTCACCCACTTAGAGGTAAGTTTCATTCTTTAATTATGTAAGCGACACTAAGCTGTTGTAGTGAATTAGCTTTTAATTTTGGTTATTTAATGGTGCCTACATTATTATAAATGACACCTACTATAATTCAACATGTATGTGCAGAGGCGACCATTGCAGAATAGGTCTTATGCCAGCAGTATAAGGTGCGTTTTTGTATAGATAGCGCGTGAGTTTCGGGGCCTGAGGTAAAGAGCGGGAGCTCCCCTCCCCGCTACCCGCACACCTCCTACCCACACTCCTTCAGTATGATGTCTTTGAAACTCGCACTTTCATCGCATTCCTGATTCAACTGGCACGCAATCGTACTCGTATCAATGTGGTTTCATAAACCTGCTAAATCGTTTGTATTTTTGTCAAGAAGGACGTCTTGTAAGTAGAGATTGGCTAACCAGAAAAAAATTTTTACGATCGAGGTGTTTACGTGATAACGGCACTTTACGGAATGACTGGCAGCGCTCGAGATGAGACGGGAGATCGGTCCGTCTCTCTCTCGTTATACCTGCGATCGCGCTCGTGAGGTTTTGGTGTGACACAAGTTTCTGAACATGTTACCCGACTAAAACGATTTTAAAGACGTTATCACGTCAAAAAATACTACTACACTCGTCTTCAAATCTTGAATAACGGAAAGCGTCAAGCGATTAATAAGTTGAGTGAGTTAAAAAATGCACAAAGCATGTTTTTAGTCCTCTGACAGGCTTTACATGTGAATTCGAAATGCAGAATCGCCCAACTAACCTAAACCATGTTCATAAATTTTTATTTAGCAATGTTTGGCGTCTGTTTCCACGTAAGAGTACTAGTCATCGGCTATCGATTAAGGACTAGACAATAATAATTGCTCGTTAGAGTGTTCTCAGGAAATAATAAAGCGTCCCGACTACGGCACGGGGCCGGAGCGTTTCCGGCACGATTGTTTTATTACTCCGATACTAAGAGACAGTGGCTTTAGAGGTCCGTTGGCGGGATGAAAAAACGATTAGTGATATTGGACAACCGAAATAACATTAAGAAAAAAGTACCTTATTCAAACAAAATTCCACCAGTGGGCAAGAGTTACGGTATGCAAAAAAAACATACAGAAATGCTTGAATCTGATGAGCTTAGTGAGATGCTGGTTTTCAGTCAGCCCAGGCCCAGCTCAGTTGACGCACGGATATTTCATTGTGTTGAGTAGTAGTTTTTATTTTCAACTTCAACTTAATGGTTTCAAAATACAGTTTCATGCTTCTAAAGCATGAAGTGATAGTTATTTTTTTCAATATACAAATTTTCATATTTTTTATTCTCGTATAAAAAAAGAAAATAGCCGTCATACCTAATGTTTAAATTATCTTGGGCAATATTCTTTATCAGTTGAAAGTTTAGTCCAGTTGGTAGTCAGTGTACGGAACACTAATGATGCAACTCACACTTGGCCATTTTTTAAGCTGCAGCTACAATATTGCTGTACAAAATAGTGGTTGGAGCACCGGTTCGTGATGACGAGATTCTAAGTACAATTTGCAAGTAAGCAAAAAGTGAGAACAAAATATTTGTAATTATTTTTGCTGATATTCAAACTTGTTTTTCGTTCTTACAAACTTTATTGAAGGTCTTTTTATTAAGATGATTAAATGGTAATGCACTTATGTCAGGAAACTCACAAATCGCGGCGTTTGTATAACTTATGATGTTTAGGAGTTTAAATAAACTCGCAAACTTACCAAAAATTTCTAAGATTCCTACGAAGTGCACCATTTTTAAATCAGCCTTCAGCGATTAAATTTTGTAGTGATGCTGATTGTTACTTCACACTTCAAATAACTCATTATTAACTAAAAGGTCAAAACATTCCACACCTATTAAATAAGTATCGCTACAAACTGTAATTAAAATTTACCTTTCTGTAATTGTGCTTTAGCACACGGACTGACCACGATTTATCCTCGGATCCTAAATAAATTTGTGGTCGACTGCCACGAAGTTGTCTGTACATTGCTGTGGAATTTCTGTATGTTGTAACCTCTGTGGTCTTTGTCTGGTTTTTAGCGACCATATTTGAAAACAACTTGCCTAGTACTTAGAATCACATTTATTATATTATTATAATAATTATTTAATTATTTATATTATTTGTTTATCCTTTTTCTCTTTTGCCCATCTTTTCTTGCACAGCCCAACTTTCTGGTTCCTGCAGAAAATCCTCTACCGAGAGTTGTCTGGAAGAGATCGCTTTGTAGCCACAAGACCGCCTGAATTATACATAAGCACGTCTTTTTACCAAAACCCTGTAAAATGATTTTTTGTGCAATAAAGATAGTAAAGATTATTTATCTTATCTTACATTTTTAACCGACTTCAGAAATGGACCTCTTTTAGAATGCACCGTTTTAGTATGAAACAAGGAATATTTACTTACTTCGCTACTATGTAATTAATTATTTAATTAAAACGCTTTCTTTTAAAATTTCAATCTCTGTGTTATCGGCGTCAGTTTCTGCGAAATGTTCTCTAAAAGGACACAATTCTGCTCCTGACAGTGTCATTACCGTCGGACGCGAGCTTCTTTATGCAAAAGACGTTTATGATTAAAAATAACTCCGTGATCTGCTAGTTTTGTGCCGCTAAACGTTGCAAAGGGCGAACGCGTACTAATAATTTCCTTTTCGTGCGATGGTCTAAAGGACAAGCGCGTGATTCTAAAGACAAATAGGTTTTTTTGTTTTTCTTTTAAACGCCTCTGCTGAAGGTTTTCGGGAAGTGAAGTGTAAGACCGCTTGAATTGTACATTAAATGACCATTTGTATTTATGTCCATTGAACAATGTTTAGGCCAGAGACTAGCATTCTTCAGAGGAGAGTATCAGTTGGGCCAGTTATTGGCACCACGCTGCCCCGCAACGAGAGGAGAGCGCAAAAAAAAATACTTGTCGAAACTGGGCAAATCTAATGACATAAAGAATTCATGTTTGCACATTTTTCATTGTGTGGGTGTCATGGCTAGGTCCCAAGTCGTTTAACGTTCAGACTGTGGTAAAAATAGCGACCGATGGGAAAATTTAGGGGATCATTGCCCAGCAGTGGGCCCAGTGGGCGCAGTGGGATCTTCAGTGGGATCAGTCTCATGGCTGGGCAATGATCCTCTAATGGGCAATCTTGAAAGGTTAAAAATCCAGTATTTTTTCTCGTATTTATGAACCAACTAGTTATCCGCCTTTTAGGAATTTCGGTTATTATTTCCCTTGGTAGCGAACTTATTTTAATTCCTTCAGGCCTTTAACTCACGACAAAAAAGTATTATCCTGAGGTCCACTCTATCTGTGTATGGATCAGTATCGAAGAATGGCTTAGTAATATAACTATGGGTGGACGTTTCATATTCAACAGTTAGTCAGTAGCCAATCGCTGCCGCCTCTGTATCAAAACCGCCCAAAGCGTTTTCTGGTGTTTTGACAGGAGACCCTAATCCGAACCGCTCCGCGGGGCGTCACGCTGCCACTGACGTTTTTCAATTATAACCATTCACTATGTAGCACTTTTGCGAAACTACCAAAACATTACTCTGGACCGATTTTGTCGCCTTGTTTTTGCTAGGTGAAACTTTGATTGAGTTATTCCGATACGAAATGTGTTTCGATATTACAGGACGAGTCGGAATTGGTTTGGGGCATTTTTTTGAATTGGATAAAACAAAACGAAAGTCTGTTTAACTTGGAATGATAAAATATTTACTAAGTTTAATTAGATACTAATTCGAAGATTTAAATTTTGAAGTACTTAAGTAAAAATAGGTAAAGAATAGGTAACGCCCCTGTTGAATTATGTGTCTTATTTGAATGTTTCTAAATAAGAACTTAGTATTATTTATCTTTAACTTACACATGTATTCATCTTTAAAGGTAGCTGAGGCGACAGATGATTGTAAATATAGGTCATCTTTAAAAATGCACATATCTAACCAGGTTCGAATGTTTGAAGCCTGAAAGTTAGGGTCAGTAATTCGTTATCATCACAATCATTTTTAGTCACACGACGTCCTCTGCTCAACATAGGCCACCTCCAAAGATTGTAGGGCAACCGTTTGCATCCACCAAAATTCTGCGACCTTTATCAGGCCATCTGTTCTCCTCGCTGGGCGGAATGGTCGATTGCCCTCAAATGGTCTCCAACCCGGAATTTAGGCTGATAATTTGGCTTTTGGTTATTGTTTTCGTTCTTTACTCGTATAACACAGCACAGTACAAATAATCAACAATAGCTAAAATACGAAGATTCCAGAAAACTTATTTATTTCATCATTGCTCAAACGCGATTGGTCGACAAATATATAATAACAAATGGCATCCAATAGGAATGCACCGTTGCATATAGCTGGCGGCCTGCCAGCGGCCAAGCCTAGCATTGGTAGGCTTATTCTTGGCCTATTTTCTTGCTCCCTCCTTCAAAGCCTTTGTCTAGTTCATACCTACCAGACCAGGTACCTATTAGTCAAAAATTCTTAAAATCTCAAGTCGAAGTTCCAAAGTTAAAAATATCTTCATTCAACTAAACCCCTACAAGTAGGTACCTCCTCTTGAAAAAAAAATATTTTGGTAAAATGTAGGCTTCTGAATGTTCTGTTCACCATGATGACAAAAATTGGAGCGCCACTGACTACACAGTTTGGGGTATACTCGTGAGCAATGATATTATAATACAAATACGTAGATAGGTTACTTGTGCTAAAAAAGTGGCACCCGAAATCAGGACTTCTGACCACCTGAGCAAAGCATTGACAGTTTGAGACAACACTGCGTAATCTATCTGTCACGTTTCCGCTGTAGTGAATAATCATGCTATCTTTAGCATGAGTATTTACAAGAGCGGAAACGTACCTATGATTTGACCGTGTGTACTCTTGTACACACGGTCAAATCATAGGTACGTACGCTGAACAATAGGGGACGTAGGGGACATTTTTTTGACTTCGCGCCAGTACTGACGTAACGTATCCCTACCTCTTTTAAATATCATTGCGTGAGCGTATATTATGAACCGTGTCAGTAGCAAAACGTCTTCCATTCACTCTTATCGCAAAGATCGATCCCCGAAAGCTCAGGCAGAATGTTTACCCCGCATAATGAAAGCTTACGCCGTCAACTTTTTAATACGTTATATGAAACGCAGGATTACGCAGTTGCCTGAGCGCACATCTCCCAAAGAAACAGCTGAAGTGCGGGCTTAACGCCGACTCGTGGAGATCAGGTCTACGTGACGTCATTAAGGGTGCTGCCCAAATTGCGTTTGGCAGTCCATCGGCGTTTGCGTTAGCAATAACGATTTAAGTCACAGTAAACATGGATGAACACAAGCATGAAAAATCTTTTTAAGCATTTGCTTATATGTTTTTTTATTAACATTGCTATTTTTTCTGTCATATTCCTTTCTAATAACTTTCTTTCCAAGGAAAGGAAAAGAAGTTATTGGACAACTCTGACAAGTCTATTAGGAATAAGTTCACCAGAATTGTACAAAGAAAATGTGTGTTTACTGATAATTACTTACTGGATGTGTTGTTGTGCAAAGCATTATTTGCCTTTTGTTCGCAGCCTGTTACTGTATCCTAAAAATGAATACTCTCCTGTAACCAAGTAAAACGTGTAGAAAATTTACGTGATGAAAAGAGATAGCTATCTATTAATGATTGCGCTTTGTTAAACAACCTCGAGACTAGTGCGTCTAGTACTTGTGTTCCCGCCAAAACGCGCGCACGTCTACGACATAATGTTTTTATTTTCTCACCAGCCAGTCTTGTGAGACAAACCTCGTTGCCAAAATCTATCGCACTTTAGAGACATAATGTTTTTATTTTCATATTATTTTCTCACCAGCCAGTCTTGTGAGACAACCTCGTTGCCAAAATCTAATGCACTTCTGAGACATAATGTTTTTATTTTCATATTATTTTCTCACCAGCCAGTCTTGTGAGACAAACCTCGTAACTGCCAGTAAACTTTCATAATTTTAAATTGTCCTAGAGTTTACATCGATTAACTTCGGTCGCCTAAATCGGGAGCGGATCATGTTTAGGTCGAAACTACCCAAAGGCGGGTTTCTCAGACCAGCAAACGCGTAATTAGCTAATCGTTGACCTGTTTTAAAAGGCTCTAACCGTGTCCCTGAAGGCTTCCGTGGACAAGGAGTTCATTAGCCGTTGCAAACACGACATTGTAGTGGCTACACGGCTTAGATATTGGGGAAGTTCCATAATTATTGGAAAAATTAAACTTTTTTTGGTGAAACGTTCAATGCTTCAAGTACGCACGTGCCTTCGATTATATCATATCAGTTGAAAAATTTATTGATTTATTAGCCAAAGCGAGTGTAACTTTTACAAACGCAGTTTCCTGTAATCCTACTAATATTATAAAGGCGAAAGTTTGTATGGGTGGATGTGCCCTTTTGCTCTTTCACGTAAAAACGACTTAAACTTTACAATAATGTAGCTTATACATCTGAATCGCACATAGGCTACAATTTACAAAGCAATATTACTTTTTCTTTTTCAACTTAAGTAAACGAGGACGAAGTCGCGGGCGGCCGCTCGAATGTTTAAATATTGGATATTTTAGTGGTAAAAATGAAGCTAACTTTACGCTTTATTTGCGGTTTATCTAATTTATTTTTAGCTAACGTTTTACGATGACATATGAAAGAAAGATGTTTTCAAGTGACCAGAATCAAGTGGTTTTCATTTAACAATTTTGTTTCATTGATTTTACAGCAATGGTTTTGCCCATTTGTCTCACTGAAAACCCAACGTGTGTCACCATATCAGGAGCTGTCCCTGGGGTCGTGATGGCGTTTGTAGTTAACCTCGGTTAAGTTTAAATTGACGATTTCCCGAGATGGACATTGCCAATTACGAATGTCCAGTGATTAAATTGTGTCTAAGAGATTAAGGACACTTTTATGCCTAAGTGTGCGGGCATTTGACTACAAACTTGTCTGTAGAGCAATACTTAAATACCTCTCTCGTAAAAATCCTCGTATGGCTATCACTTTACTTCATAGTTGAGATGAAGCCCGGAACCAGGTGTGGAACGTAGCAAGTTTGACAGGTACCAAGAACGTTATCAAAAATCAGAGTTGATTTTTTTGGACAAATTTCCAGTTTTAAAAAATCTCCTCTGAGAGACGGAAACATGTCCAATATATTAAAAAACTATGAAAAAGATCCTGCATTTCTCGAGTTATAAAGTGTCCCGAACTTGATTTTGTTTCAAAATACTCGTAATATTAAAATAAGTTAAGGTAAGAAACACTTTACTGCACAGAAAACAGAGTAGTTTACAATTAAGAATTACATTTTAGTAATGATGTTAACATTTAGGCACTATTATTGCAAATAGTAATCTCTTCCAGACAACTTACGGGTGAAGGAAAGAAGACAGAAAGGCTAAGCAAGTGCATAAATATGATGGACATCACGTATCCTTTTTTTTATTTTTTATTTATTGATCGTAGAACCAACAGCACTGAGTATAAACACAATATAAACTTAATAACTAAAACAAAACTGACTGCAAATAACAGGTTCTTACTTTTTAAACATAACAATAAAATAATTAATTCTAGACCGTTGCTGAGAAAGGGCTAAAGTAATGTGTGTGTGTGTGTGTGTGTGTGTGTGTGTGTGTGTGTGTGTGCGTGTGTGTATGTGTGTGTGTGTGCGTGTGTGTGTGTCTATCTGTCTGTTTAATATAATCTCTTTTTTTTTCCCTGCAGACCTTCAAGAAAAGAGCGTACTCTCCTTTAAAAGGCCGGCAACGCATTTTCTAGCTCCTCTGGTGTTGCAAATGTCCATGGGCGGCAGTATTCACTATCCATCAGGTGATTGTCTGCTTGTTCGCCCCCTATCCGATATAGAAAACCTTACCTTAAAAGATGGTAACTCTCAAAATAAAAGACTTTTAACCTTTAAATTAAGTTCCTCGCTTGTTAACGGTTCTACCTTTTCCCCTGACTGGCTACAGAATTTACCACTTCCCAATAATTGTAAGTAAGAAAATACTAAGAGTCCCTACCGGACATAAAGTTACCCCATGTCAACCCATTTTTATTGTGGTAGCGTACGCTAGAGACTTTTTCTTCAGACAGTGAAGTCGCGAAATAAACTACTTTATCAACATGTTTTTATTTTGGCAGTTTGTCGGTGATAATTTTAAAGCTAAGAATTTTCATTGTGGTTGCTCCAAAAACCAAAGAGATTGCTCCCTAGCGATAAGACCGCCTAAATTGTACATTGGTCTCTGTAATTTAATAAAACTGTAATGTTTTTGCGCAATAAAGAATATCTATCTAACCAGTATCTATGAACAAATATAAAGAGTTGGCCCTTTCTGCGCCTAAGGCTTAGTATAGCTACCCAGCGAGTTATTTAATCAAAAAACATTAAACTGGTGCCGGAATCGAACCCGCAGTGCGTTGAAGTTGGAACTGGCGCGCAACACTCGGGTCAGCCCGATTTTTTTAATATCGTTGAAATGTTTTCTATGAGTAATTATTGTAATAATTATGCTATGTTAACAATAGTGATTTAATAAGTTGTTGTCAAAAGCGTCACTACTCCGCCTGCGTCACTATTCCACCTACGTCACTTCGTTATTTACGTTCGCATTGTTTCACTTGTCGCCGTGACGGGCGATAGCCTGTTAGTACTAACTCGTTAGTACGAAAACAATGCCAAATTGACGTGGCCTGTGTGGCCCATGCGGCCCCGGCAAACAATTACACCTAGTTGCCGAACTAGTGGAAAAAAATGGGTTAACTTTTTCTCGTTACGGACGATACGAACAGTTTGACTGCGACATGTTACAGGATTTTTTGGAAAATAAATTGGTTTTCATTTTAAATTATTATGGAATTGACAGAGGTTGTTGGCTAGAATGTTTTTAATATTGAAAGCATAATTGTTTTACTTTTATGCTTACTAACTTCTACCTATTTCACATAGAATGTGTCTGTGGCAAACGTTTCATAGTGTTAACAAGGACCTAGAATTTGCTGTTTGCATGTGTTCTAAAAACTTTACAACTTGGGTCTCTTTAAGAGTAGAGTGAATAAACATTTTCAGGAATACCCAATCGTAAGTGCCTTTCCAAAATGTACTAGAATTCACGTTTTTAGTTTGTTTGTTTGATAATATTAATAAGATATCATTTAGTATTTTCATTCTCACAGAACAAAGACCATACACAGTAACACACATAATGTCACAAACAAAGGTTAAGTAACTGTTGTAAATGTTAGGAAATGAAAAAGCTAATTATTTTTAACATTTGCCATGAAAATTTTTTTTTTAGGTACTTATGTGTTTTCAAATTAACTAAGTATGTAGGTGTATGGGTTTCATACGCAAGCTTTATTTTAGCAAGCTATGTCTAGTTAAAGTGCAGGACCCCCGGGGGGGCGCGAGGTTATGTCGGACTCCTACTGACTAAAACCCCATCTAGCGGTACGGAACGCCAGGCCGCGACACACAGGGGAGGTCAGCCACGGATCACTGGCCCCCACCAATTGATTGTACGCCGCGGCCTCCACCACGCGCCTCAGGGTGCTCGAGGGCCCCACTGGCTCCGCAAACCCACGTGTCACTCATGTGGTCCAGCCACAGCTGGACCACATGAGTGACACGTGGGTATCCACCAGCTGTGGCTGGTGGATAGTAAATCCACCACACGGCCACGTCTAAGTTCTCTTAGCTCCCCAGCGGTTCGCCTTACCACCGGTACCAAGCCTACCCGCCACTACTAGGCAAAAGCTCATGAGGTCCCCCTCATGAGTACTCCGTGTACTCCGTAGTACCTTCAAATACGCATACGCATATGAACGCATATTCTGAACTTTTCTGCCCCAAAGACCGTTAGTGAACTCCATTAAAATTTACGTTGCGTTTATTAAAATATATGAAACTACAAGCTTAGAAACATTTTTGTTCATTAAAACAGTCTTATATTCAAAGCTGCATTTCTCACAGGAAACTATTTAACGCTCTCAAACGAGGACAAATGGTTTAGTGGAAATCATATTTTAGTTTTCATGTCCTGGCATAATGAGGCTCGGAACAGTTGCCCGGTTTTACTCGACTGTGACGACGCGGAATTATGTGAATTTAACATACTTTGTAAATAACTAAATACTGCATGCGATTATGCTGCTGTTTTGTATGGATGAATTTATGCGTGAAACTTAACGACATATTGAATACAAAGACCGGAAACGGACCTTCTCTTCTGAAAAAAACATCATTGTAGATAAAAAAAAATATTATTTCTTTATTTACATTACTTGCCACTATACTTAGTTGAGACATCTCTCAATAAGAGTATTTCTAAAAACATACACAAATATTTAAAACCCAGACACAAACCAAATGCAAATGTGACAGAAATATATAATTAAAGTATGTCACGGTTTCAGGTGGAGAAAGTGCGAGTACAAATAATAAAACAAACATTAATGATTTACTTTCAGAAGGTTTACTTCAAGTAGGTACTTTGATCAACTAACACAACAACGATACGAGTATCAAAACATTTTCTACCAATAAAACAAGGTTCCCTATTTCCAGCGTCCTATATTTTATTATAATCCCATGTGACTCACTTTTTCCTTCTAACCTAGAAAAGGTGCAATTTCAAACTTCGCCCACACAACGCCCCGGAAACCTATTTTTAACACCCGTGTCAATAAGACAAGCATAAATAAGCCACAGTAGCGCGGCCAGTAAGTAATGAGGGAGCAAAGCAAACGTATAGTGTGACTGGGCGAGCCGTTAATTGATTGCTAGGCGTGTTAGCAAACCCACCGATGTGGATGTGAACCTAACGTCGCGGTATTGCACACATGACATACTTACTGGGAGTACTTGTGTGGCACTATGTTGTGATGGTCACGGCAGTTATAATATTTCTAGGAGTATCTATACAGGGTGATTTTGCAATGTGTTGACTTTTCAAAGCAAGTTTTTTAAAAAATAAGATAAGATCTATATGAGAGTCAAAAGTCCAAGCTCAAAGTTTGCCAAAGAGTGATGGAACGGAGTGTACCTATTAAGTGTCAAGCTGATAGATAGGATCAGGAACACCACCATCCGGTCAAAAACCGGAATACGTGACGTGGGGGAAACCACTGCCAAATTGAAGTGGAACTGGGCAGGCCATGTATGCAGGATGCATCCAGATAGATGGGCCCATATTACCACCCAATGGCGCCCTACAGATCGCCGTAGAGGAAGGCCCCGTAAACGATGATGTGAAGAAGACTTGAGCCATCACTCCATTGAATGGGAAATATTAGCCCATAACAGGCATAGTTGGAGAGCTTTGGGGGAGACCTTTGCCCAGCAGTGGGACACATCAGGTTAAATTAAAAAAAAAGATTTATTGCATAAAACACAAAAGACATAAATACATTACAGAACTTGTAAAATATTGATATAATTTAGACGGCCTTACCGCTAAAAGCGATCTTATCCTAAAAAGTAAGTCAATATTTCGGCCAAAGCCTGCCCTAACAAACAAAATCTGACTTGAATCCATCTGAACATATGAATGCCATCGTGATTGTCGTGAATGAATGCCACTATCATTTAATTATTTATTCATTCTTTATTGCACATAAATAAGTACAAATGGCGGATTTAATGCCAGGAGGCATTCTCTACCAGTCAACCACATGGTAAGAAAGAGAAATTAAGTCGGTGCACAAGATTAATGCTAAAACATTCTTCATTATAATCATTGCAAATATTTAAATTATGTAATTTATCTAAAATATTTAGAAATACCATTACTTAAGTAAGGATAATAAGTATAAGTAGTAACATAATAAGTATGATAAAAGTGATAAAAATATTTACACACAACAACAGAAACATGAAAATAGCAGACAAAAATATAGGCCCCGCCGGATCGGGGCGATCGAGGATTTGGTGCGACGCTATTTGTTTTAAGTGCTTTCTCACATGATGATTTCTCATTTAATAATAGGTAATACGAAAAAATATATCTCGGTCACCTTTCGCACAAATACTAATCTGTTCCCATAATAATAGATTTTCTGGTCCTAGAGGTCCTGGGTCGGACAATTGCAAGCACAATGTTGTAAATAAATACCTCAATCAATATAAAACATTCACGAGCAGAAACATAATCAAAAGATCGCTGTTAGGCTAACGTACTACGAGTACTTCTGTCAACGGCATGACAGGTAACCCATATCCGGTCGGTCTTCCTTGCAATAATATTACGAAGAATAAAATTGTCAATGGCTTGGATTGATGATGAAACGGAAATAGGTAGTTTGATGAGCCGACTACTTACCAGCATTTGATTTCATGTGAACTTTTAAAATCACTAAAACAAATTGCTAGTTTTAACATTTGTGAAACCCAACAAGGGTTATACTCGAAGGCGTTTTAGGTGCAAACTTTTACAAAACTTTCAGATTCATTTATAGTAGAAACATTCCAATGAGCACTTTTAATTTTGGTACAGCAGCGGCGCTGCGATGAATAAATTTTCAAGACTAAGACATTAATATTGTTGCTTCAAGCGCCCGCCGCCAGAGGGCAGTGCAGGATTAATGTATGAATTTATCTATGCAGTTTTTGTTCAGCGAATGCTAGTTAAAATGTCGCAAAAAACTTTAAATTTTGTCGCCGTTTGTGTTATGATATCATGCAGGATGTATGCCTTCTACCTACCTTCTACAAATCTGCTAAATTTCACACTTCGACACAGCAAAATGAATGTGACGTTCGAAATGTCAGCTATCTAGATAGCTGACACTTCGAATTTGATAGATAGTAGCAAATAATATTATTTTAAACGTGATTTAGGCGAGCTTCTATTGGAATGAGTCACTTAGCTCGATTCTGATTCCCCCTTTCAAAGACATCATTATTTATTTTGCTTATTTTTAAGCAATTTACAAATTAGAAATTATGACAAAGAAGAAAAAAAGAATAAATTAGAATTAGATTTGAAGCCTTCCAACTAGCCTTTGCGAATAAACAAGCCATTTCCAATTTAATTTAAAATGCCTTAACTAGAAATAGCGAATGTGCAACTGGCAAGAAAACTCATAATCAAACCTGGTCGCTGCTCTCCCCTCCCATCGATAATTTTAAACATAAATGCAAATCAGTTTGTGAACCCAAAAAATATTCCTAACTTTTAAATACATAAATTTGCTTCGCAGTTTCCATCAAAGTGGCAGAAAAAACTGTTGTTCAAAGTTGAAAGGCGTTTGTTATTTTGAAGTAGGGTGATTAAGAGTTTTTTCAGCGGAGTGCTGAAGAAATTTGGAGTTTCTTAGCTAGGTGGGTCTGATTGCTGGAATAATTAGTAACTCACTCGTAACAATTACCAGTCTGTTTTCTTGTCTTGCTAACTTCACGATGAGTTGCTCTGATGAGGAATTTGCAATTTGGGAGGTTCTGACCTCAAACTTATTTGTTGTTTGTTTTTAAAAAAGCAAAAGAAAATAACAATACGACCCCGCTAAACACTTATGCAAGAAATAAGACAGAAACATTATACAGTTAAAAGCAAATACAAAACATGAAAAAGAAATAATCAGTAGAATATTAATTTTAATAACTTTCTCATTAATTTATCAAAATATAAGGTGACTCTCACAACTTAAGGTTCAAATTCAAATGAAAGCTAATTGCTGAGTCAGAGCGGGGCAGTTGCCGTGTGCCTTGCCTAGTGTGCTACGAGCCTGACGCTGATTTTCAGCGACCAGTGAACTGCTTAGATAGTTACATCAGTGCATTACTCTTGAATCTGACGCTAAATTTTTACGTTTGCATAATATGGCATTTCACAATTTTGCATGAGTTTTGCAATCACTTGGATTAAAAAATGTTAGGCATAAAACAATATCTGCCTTTGTCTTTTTCTTAGGAATCGCCATTCTGCTTTGGATTTAACTGGAGTTTTCTATTAAACATTTCACTTTAAAATGATTATCGTTTCAATGATTACACTCTCAAAGACTTGTACCCAAAAAGTGTAGATAATTGAAAAATCGAACTAAACTTGAAGTTTCGCGTTCAAGTCAATAAATTCATCTTGTTTAATCAGGCGAAAGCACTTCCAATGTAACGGGCGGAAAATTTACAAGTATCCTAATAAAACTTACCCCAAGTTACCCGGCAACTTGGCCAACTTAGGCGGGCCGAAGCCGAAATATTCGGCCCTCTGTGTACACAATGGTTCGTATGAACTGGTTGGTATGTACTAATTTGGTTTATTTTTACATTCATGAACTAAAAATGGAAAATTCATAAAACTGACTTAGCTAACCCCCGAATTCACAAATGTCAATCAACGCTAAGCACGCGCTCAAGCTCATGCTGTCCCGTAAAATGTCAATAGAACTGGAAGGGACAGCTACACTTCTGAACGTGTACGGTGCTTAACCTTGATTTGCGTTTGTGAATTCGGGGGTAAATTGATTAATTTCAAAACAATGTTCTCCTTGGGAGATTTAACCTGTGTAATGCAAAAAATCTCTGATTTTCTCAGCGATCAGGTTCACGAAAGCCTAGTCAGAAGCCTTAATGTGCTTGCTATCATATGGTAGTAAGGTTTAGCACTAGCCTCACATACACCAACCTGTCTGTGCCCAGCAGTGGGACATAAAGCTCTAAAGTTTAGAACAGCGTAGCTTCAGCTTTGAAATTCACATAACTTTTGCTGACTAACTTTTGCTGTCCTATGAAATATCTATTGTAAATTGTCTTTTTGTGTACAAACAAATAAATAAATAACTGTCCATCTAACTGAAAGTCACCAGTTTATAACACGTTTTATCTTTTAAACAATGTCATTGTCTGCATTCAGTATTTCATATCTTTAATTTTAGTGTTACTGCTAACACTGGATTAAGACTGAATTAACATCTGACCCATCTAGGTCACTGAACACTACAAATCAATTTTTCACGTCGGCTGGCAAAAATCTTTCTGATAAAATTCTTACCAAGCTTCAGAAGAGCGAGTCAGAATTAGCTTCCAATTTCACCGCTACGAATACACCTTCATCGTCATTTTTCATATCACCGACTGACACATATGAAATAAACTCACTTATAATGGCTCTGAGAGATGATAGTGCGCCCGGCATCGATGGCTATAATCCCAGACTTATAAAACAACTACGACATTGCATCATAGAACCTCTAGTCCACATATTTAACCTTAGTATTTCTCAAGGTGTGTTCCCACAACGATGGAAACATGCTATAGTTACGCCCATTCATAAAGATGGGGACAAAAGTAATCCAACTAATTACAGGCCAATTTCACTTCTCTCCATTTTTTCAAAGCTTCTCGAAAAAGTTATAAACAAGCGCTTAGTGTCATATCTAGAAACCAATAAACTGATCTCCAACAATCAATTTGGGTTTAGGAAGGGCCTGTCGACCGAAGATGCAGTCTCTGTTTTAGTAAATAATGTATCAACCTCTTTGGATGGGAATAAGCGCTGCATAGGAGTCTTCATTGACTTAGCCAAGGCGTTCGATACCGTTTCTCCATGAATTTTAATCCGGAAAATGGAAGGCCTCGGTGTTAGAGGATCTACACTTAATTGGTTTAGTAGCTATCTCGGCGGCCGTTGCCAATCTGTCAGAGTTGGCGAGGACACTAGTAACACCCTACCGATAGGCACAGGGGTTCCTCAGGGAAGTATTCTTGGGCCTACCTTATTCACCATCTACGTCAATGACCTGCTAAGCCTAACAGTCCCCAACGCTAACATAATATGTTACGCCGACGACACAGTGGTACTTTTTAACGGCACGACCTGGGATGAAGCTTTGACAATGACCGAAAATGGCATGAAACGTATTTCTAACTGGCTGGACAGTAGTTTACTAACGTTGAATACCAATAAAACAAAATTCCTGGCTTTTCACAAAACTAAAACATCGTCCCCTATTAATCTATCAGAAATAGTCCTTCATGCATGTCATAATTTAAATCAATGTAACTCACTATGCAAGGTGATAAAGAGGTCTGACAGTGTAAAATACTTGGGAGTCCAATTAGACGAAAATGTTTCATTCAAGAAACAGGTAACGTGTACAGCTGCTCGGCTCAGGAAAATAATACACATTGTAAAAGCTTTACGACGTTCAGCTCCTCTGGCGCACTGTAACACTGGATACTCACCATGGTGTATGTTGCGCTATGCCAATCTATCCTAATCTATTGCATTGGAGTCTGGGGCGGAGCAGGTAAAACTAGCTTTATCGAAATAGAGCGCTCACAACGCGCTGTTTTAAGGGTAATGCTCAATAAACCTTATAGATTCCCGACTGACACACTCTATAGAGAAGCTAAACTACTCCGTGTCCGCCAACTGTACATATGGCGTGTCACCTGCGCTCAACATAAAAAAATCAGGAATTCTCTCGACTTCAAATCTCTCACCAAAAACCGAACATTTAGAATTCCTCTACCTTCTGTCCGCACTACTTTTGCAAAACGTCTCCCAATTTTTTCTCATCCATATGTTTATAACAACGTCAACAAGAAATGCCTCATCAAAGATTTAACTGTTCAAAGAGCTAAACACACAGTAAAAACTTGGTTACTGGACCTAACTTATTCTGAAACTGAAGAAATCCTTCCATCCTCGAAATGACATGCTACCCCTTTATCACACACACACACACACACACACACACACACACACACACACACACACACACACACACACACACATAATGTTGATCTCATTATTTTTTATAAAATATTTAACTTTGTTATTACTCCTTAGATTATTTTAATGTCAAACTGTATGTGAACCGAAGCTTGTTTAAAACTGCAATTAATGTTTTCTGCAAATCACTCATTGGCTTCTGCGATTCAGGCCTGCGAGCCTTGTGCAGAAGTCGCTGTACCTTTTCTCTGTACCATTTCTTTTTTGGCAAAATAAACTTTATTATTATTATTATTATGTTGGTACATGTTCAATTCACGGGTCCATGGGGACCCGGTCCTTTGAAGCTTGCGTGGGGCCGAAGCCAACACGTAGAGGCTTTTTGGTACCATATACTCTAATTTGAAATGTGTACATCTGCCGGGTTTTGTCTCTTGATAAATAATAAATATCTACCCAAAGACAACACCCGGCAAATGCAAGGACTATTGTACAGATAGTAAAAAAGCAAAAAGCCAGGCTATGGGGGGAATTTTTGGTGGACTGGTTAACTGGTCTATTGCCTGAGACAACGGACGTCTGCCATGCAAATTGTCTCAATATTTACTCTCCTGGCAGACGGTGACTAGCCGCTCACTAAATGGGCCACCCAAACGTGCTGACGCGTAAGGCCAGCAAAGGCGGCAACATGGCCGTGAGCGGCTCAAGGTGTCGAGAGGTGTGCACCGCTTTCTGCTCGGTGGTTTCCCACCTCACCAACTCGCGACTTAGGCATCTTTCACTTCCACCCTGCGAGCATTCAGCTCTAACGCCCCACTCCGGACGGCCGGTTAAGGCAAGCCAGAGGTGAGAGTCCTGCGGCCCCCGCTGGGGTCCACTCCAGCCGGCCAGTGAAGGCAAGCGGAGATGGAGGGCCTGACCGACTCTCGGGGGAACTCGGGTCCGTGGTGTCGCTACATACCAACAGCTCGCCACAAGCTGCCCTGCGGTAACGTCGGGTTAACCCGTGGTGTCGTAACGCACCAACAACTCATAAGAGCCGCCCCTGCGGGTTTATTATTATTATTATTATTAAGAACAGTTTACTGATAACTGTAGATGTATGGGTCTAAGGATAAAATATTATTATTTTCATTAATTTATTATATAATGCAACCACTGATCAGCAACTTGTAAGTTACTGAATATCATCTTTTTAATAAAACGACCCTGAGTTTAGTATTTTTTCACAGTTTTAAATCAGATTTAACTCCCAAGCACATAACTTTTAACAATATTAGCTTTTTCATGTTGTTGCGTCGCCGTAAATCCAAAGCAAAAAATGATTTTATTTGAGTCACAAAAATACAGTTACGAATTTTTCCCTTAAAAGTTTGATACAAAAAATTGAGACGAAAAAATATTTTGCATGTCGAACGACTAGAATGAAACTCCAAGTTTCATTTGACGAGACGTGTGTGTATTATCCAGTAGGATATGGGGCTTAGGGTTGTCACTTACTCTGTGTTGATGTAATTCTGTGCGAGAAATAATTCGAAAAATGAGATAAGATAAGATATACTTTATTGCACAAAGAAAACAATTACATTACAATGCTTACAGAGATTTAGATGAAAAAGAAAAGTATTAGAAAACAATGTTTTATTATTTGAAACATTTTTTGTTGAATTTCAAATCTTTGTCCAAAAGAAAACCCTTGTAATTAAGGTTTAGTCAGTCCCAGTTAGGTGAAGAACTAATTTTGATCTTGTTAGACTAAACGCTTCAACCAGTCACATTTGTAAGCGTCAGGAGAATGTATGTGCGTAATTCCACTTAGTTTGTTAAAAAATACCATTTCAAAAAAGAACTCAAAAGCGGTGAATCAATTAATATTCGGTGCGATTTCACTTTTTTTTTTTATTATAGCACACATTTTTAAACTTTATTTTACTTTTTATTCAACGTCATTTCTTCAAATCATAAAGCTATAAGAGCTTATAATATTATCAGCTTACTAAAGGAACATAACCAAATTGTGTACTTACGACAAATCAAACTTGTGTGAGCCCTTGATAGGTTCATACATAGACTTGATGTATCTTGGAAGATCTTCATACTTTCAACACTCAAACTTGATATTATTGGTTTAATAAACTTTATATTTGTGTTAGCTCTAATAAAAAAAGCAGTGAACTTAATTGACATAAATATAAAAAATCAACAATGACTCGTGTTGCGTTACATTTCATTAAATTTCGTTAAGTAGGTTAGCTAGCTTGCTATAAACTGTACTTTGTACCAAAGTGAAAACAAAATGCTTTAAAAAAGCGTAATAGAAATCAATGAAATATTAGTCATGGCTGTAGTACGTTGTGCCAACCCTAATGCCGTCAGCACACTCGTCCGGGGTGCGGTGTTTGCCGAGCGCTCGTGGCGCGGCTGTGCGCGCGACAGCCCTCGATTCGTGTCTCCAACACATACAATACAACCGGCTCCACTGCCACCGTGAACGTGTACGGTGTATTTGGCAAATTTTGTACGATCATTCATTGTTTATCAGCGAACAAATGACGAAACTAGGTACTTTAAATTGCACAATGTAAGATCGGATCGACAGGCTTCTTAGCATTTTAACATGCTTGTTCCTGCGTTTGACTCTTACTTTGCTGAAAGTATTTGCCTAAAATGTTGATATAGTAGTTTCGACCAAAAAAATCTGCCGGTCAGATGAAAATCAAATGTTTTTTCTCTCATTTCTATTTATTCTTTTGTTTATTTTTAGTGTATGATGCTATAACTTCTACAACATTACGAAAGTCCCTTAAACCTGTTTGTTTACCAGCTTCTGTCTTTGGGAATCTTTTTGATAGTAGCTTTTGTCATTTGTCATACAGCAATATGACCTAACCAGTTACTCGCACTACCCGTAGTTGGCAGTCGTGCGTTAATGTGTTTGTCACTCTTCATTTTGGAATGTTCGCTTTTTGTGCCTGTGAAATATTTCCGCGAAAGCGAAATATTTACAGTGCAGATATTTCATATTTACTGTCAATAAATAAACAGTAATGGATAGGAAGTTGTGGAAAAGACAGGTAGGTAAGTTGATGATGTAAATAATGTAAATACAACAATGTGTAGGGAACGAAATAACTATGACACAAGATTGAAAATGGAAAAAAAAAGTTTATTGTGCATACAGTTTGCCAGGTTGTACACTGAAATATAGTTTAAGATGATATGAGACAAGATAAGACAAGATAAATATTCATGGTTATTATACGTAACTGTGTAGCTACATTACAATCAACCAAAATAAGCAAAATTTCTTTTGAAAAATGCAAGTAAAATATTAGTTAACTCAACTTTCATTTTGTTTGCATTTTAATGCACTGATCACCAGCAGGTTAGACATTATGTTAGATTATGTTAGACATTGAATCCATATAATAACTTCATAAGATAGTGTGAAAAGTCATTGTTAAATATAATATGAAAATATTTGCTAAGCTTTGGCTTATCGGCTGCAATACCTATTTCCAATCAATTTTCGTAAACGCCACAATAAATATCTAAATATGTGCTATGAATAGAGTTCAACGATCTCAAATCCGTCTATTATAAGAACATACCTGCTTGTTTTCTTAGCCAATTAAGGGAGTATGACGTAGGTATCGGCTGTCGATCATTCAGTTTAGTATCAGGTTTCAAAAACAACAGAGCTAATATCAGTATCACTATATACGAACACATAAAATCGGATGTTTATCATGAAATTTATAAAATAAACAATGTTTCATTTCTATTTAATTTCATTTCAAAACTTTCAAACAAAACTAACGTTATAGGTAGTGAAATTTCATAAAATTTACCACTCCTGGTCTTTTCTTTCTGGCACGTGTTAGGATATACGTTATTATTTTCAAGTTTTAATAAAAATAATAATGTTACTTTAGGCATAAAACCTACGAAATGAAATGGAGCGGAACATCAAATAACATTTACAGAGAAAACTAAAAAATGCTGGAGGGAATATTCGAAAATAGGTCATGTCCAGTTTTTCAGCCTTTTCGTGGAAAAATTGGATTTCAGTGAAAGCTTATACCAACAAAAGATTTCAAAATAATCCGTCACCATTTTTCCAGAAATGTGATAAATTAATGTACCTATTAATACACTTGGATTAATATGTTTATAGGATTTTGGACATTTGTTTTGGTACCGTCAATAGCATTGCAAACAAACATTGGTCCCTTTTGATGTGAGTGGGTACCGTAGCTTATACATACGTGTAACTAGGGTTACTACTCGTTTGTTGACGATCCTGAAGAAGCTTTCAAACCCCCCTTTAAAAAGGCTATGCAGAAAACCGTTATGGAGGAAACTTCGACATGGGTTGATTCCACAATTCAAGTGACACTACTGATAATAATTATAATATTTTTATTTGAGCATCACTATTTCACATTTTTTTAAAATGAAAAATATATAACGCTCCGTTTTTATTTGTTTCAGGTAAATTATTCTTAGACTCCGTTGGATGCGATAAGTACCTATACGTTTAGATGGAACACAAATTCACTTAAGTGTGGATTTGTGTTTTAGGAAACCAACCAGATATCCATACATTGACGTTATACCGATCGACAGTCAGGTTTTTCATGTATCTCACACCCTTGCAACAATTTCTACAAAGCTCGCGCTTGAGGACTATATAGTCCGTTTGCGTTAAGAATGCAGTGGTATTTAAATTTAATTCTATTGCACACAAAAAATCTCAGATCTATAACCTTAGCGTTCGAAAGTATGCATTCAACTCACTGTGGACTTAACTTTCTAACTAGAAACGATTTGATTGGTTAGGGGACGTGTTAGGTCAAAGGAAAAGTATGAAACTACTGCATTATAACGCGAACGGGCTATAGGCTATAAATGCTGTTGTTTGTTACTAGAATGAATGATATCTGATTGGTCGCTGGCTCCGCTTACGTGAAAAGCGGGCTTAAAGTTGTACATTGACAATCAAGCATTAACAGCTGTTAATACAGCTGTATAGCAGACTGCAAACAAACCCAGGCTTGGCCTGTTGGGCCTAAGCTCGCGGGTTCGTGCTCGGAGGCGGGTAGGCGGGATTAGGGGCGCTTTGTTGTTATAAGTGTCGGTGAGAGCACTGTGCACAATCGTGCCGGGGCAAAAACAGATCTAACTTGCTTTTTTTAAAGAATGGAATTCATTAAAGATTGCGGCTGGGAATTGTCCTGAAGTTTTGGAAATAAAATGTGTGTGGGGAAGAAAAAAATGTGGTAGATGGAAGATTTTATACAAGTGACGTGGCCACGTCACTTGTATAGAATAAGAAACACATGTATTAACTTAGAACGATCTTTCAACACAATACATGTGTTTCCTTATTCTATAAGAACCCTGATTTTTTCAGCGGGTACAGTTGAAGTATATTTAAGTTGAAATTAGATCCTGGGAGTCTTAAGAGATGCCTAGACAAGGAAAAGCGAGTCGTTTTCGTCAAGTGATCCATCATGAATTGCACTTACTTGTCGAAAAACTGAGACCGGTATAATGTTCCACTATTTGGCAACACTTCAAACAAATTTAAAAAAAAATGTAAAAACAAAATAAATATCCTGTAGCAAAATCGTATTTTAAAAATCTGTTCAAAGAGCCGCCATTTTGTGCAAACATGTAACGATGCGAGAATTCTGTCGAAGCAAATATCATCATCATCATCATCATATCAGCCGAGCGACGCCCACTGCTGGGCATAGGCCTCCCCCAAAGATCTCCACAACGATCGGTCCTGCGCTGTCCGCATCCAGCGGCTTCCCGCGACCTTGACCAGATCGTCGGTCCACCTTGTGGAGGGCCACGGAACGTCGTCCGGTACGCGGTCAAATCAAATAAATATACAAGGTATTAAACAACTAGAATCATATCGAAAACCGTCCAATATAAACAAAACAACCGACATCAAAGGGATGGAGTAATTCCAGTTTTGATGCGAATATGAATAACCTGGATGGAATGGAAGAAAAAAGACTTTTTCATAAACCTTTCGTTCACTTATTTTTTGGTTCAGGTTCCAATGCATTTATTCGTTTGATATTGGGAATACTAAAAACTGCTGGTGCTTATTAAATGTTTACCTATATTTTCTTTGTATCTTTTTTATTAACTCTTCTAGGGCATAGTCAAGAACAACTGAGTTTTTGAACGTAGAATAAATTACGTTACTAGGTTTGTTCGTTTTATTTAATCGTCTCCGTAAATGACTACAGCCGGACTAATGTATTTAGCAGTTTGACGTTGTTTTATATTTTTTTATTTGCGGTGGAAAATGTTAATAGAATTGCTCACGAATTCCCACATATTTGGGGCTCGTTTTCTAGAATAACTCCATTGATGCGAAATGGAGTTATTCATTCATTTTTATTATTTAAAACTGACTGTCTGTCTACTGATATCTCCCAAAAGGCCGCTCGGTTGAAGTGGAACTGGGCCGGCCACGTCTGCCGCATGCAAGGCGATCAATGGGCAAGAATATCCACCGATTGGGTACCCCAAAACGTAAAGAGGCCTCGCGGCAGACCTAGAAGGCGATGGCGGGATGAGCTAGACACCTTCCTGGAAAACTGGTCCACCATAGCTCTGGACCGTACAAAGTGGAGAAGTGGTGGGGAGGCCTTTGCCCAGCAGTGGGACACTACTTTAGGCTAATAATAATAATAATAAAACTGACTGTCGCACTCATTACAGACGATAGAATTATTGCAAAAACTTCACAATGAAACGGTTTAAGTATCCACTTTATTCGTACACAAAAATACATTTTAAACAGACAACACAAACATAATTGTTTTTTTTTTAAATTAATTAGCTTGATTCGGAATCAGTTAATCAAATTGTAAAAACACCATCTTCAATTATTAGTACCTGGTCTACATTACTTTGACATAGAAAAATATATGCAGTACTATCAACTGCCCCTGGTCCATTACATAAACATACATACATAAACGGCCTAAGTATATACGTCCCACGGCTGGGCGCAGGCCTCACCTCAACTATGAGGTGGAACGAGCCATACTCCAACACGCGGGCTCAGTGCGGATTGTTGAGGGGTGTAAGGTTAGTGAGCAACCTTAATGTCAGATGTTATCAAGCCGCCCTAAGGCCTCTGACTAGGCTTAACGACTGACATCTGGCGACGTCAACCGGGACCAACTGCTTAACGTGCCTTCCGAAGCACGGAGATGCCCGAAATACACATCACTAAATTTCAGTCGGGGTGGTCACCCATCCCATTTCCGACCCGGCGTGCGTTGCTTTACAACAGCGATCGTCGCCGATCACTGTCATAACTGCGCCACGGGCACCTCCAACTAACACCTGATCCGTTACAACATGCCAATAATTTAAACTTGTGGGTTTGTGTGTATCCCACAAAATCCATAGGGGTATTCCAAATACGCGCTCATGTAAACCGGTGCTCTGGGCGTTTTCGTTCCAGATTAACCGTCAGCTCACTAAATACCCCAAATCTTTTACTAATCTGGTGTTACCAGCGCAAATATTGCATCTGCAGTTTTGCTTGAATGGGACAGATGCGATTTCCCTCGGGTATTCTGATGTCCGAGACCGTGTATGTTTTGATACACAAAGTAATTACTGCCGCGTAGGACGAATTGTGGGCGACTTTGTATAGTAGGGTTGTCCCGATTATGAGGTTAGTTTGGAGTATAAAAAACTTGTATTATAAAAATTAAGGTTGTAACAATTTTATTATTATTATTATCCGCCTGCGCTATCCCACTGCTCGGCAAAGGCCTCCCTACCCCTAGGGTACGAGTTAGCCTCGCATTTGGAAGGTTGGTTCAACATGGCTCTAGACCGCAGTTTAACAATTTTAGATAAGAATTACTTTAGTTAGGGGGAATCAAAAGTGCAATTAATTGTATGTAGTATATTAGGTATCGAAAGCGCAGTTGTAACGAGCATACGTAAATACAGAAAAAGTCAAAGACATAAAGATCTGAAAACCAGAAAAAGACATTTGGTCATGTTGGCATCAGGCAGGACTCGAACCCGCATCTTTCGCAAACCGGGCGACTGCACTAACCATGCAGTATCTTTACTAAAGATACTGCATGGAAAATGCTAAAACAATGATAAAACAAAGTCAAAGACATATCCCAACCGGAGTAGTCAGTGGCACGCTCAATGTTGCCATCATGGTAAACGGACCATTCAGAAGCCCGCACTTTGCCGGGCTTGTTTAAATCCATCGTCTTGCATTTAATTTTTTTGTCCATTATTCATGTCTATTTTGTACCTTATATATTTTTTTATTTAAAAAATAATAGGTAATTCTGTTTAGATCTACTGGCAACCCTGAATGGCTTGCAAAACAAAGGCAAATGCGAACATTATTTTATTAATATCGCTTAATGTGGACAAACGCATTCTTTGATAGCCAGGTCTTTGCGATTCATGCAAAAGAAAATTTTTAGTGGTTTTTTATTTTGTTGGTGAATTATTGACTGCTTGGTTGTCTTTAAATAGCAAAGGCAGATGCTGGAAAATGACTGCTTTTATGTGAAAACCCCCTTTGTCATTGCCTACAAAGAAAAATATTTCAACAATGAAGTATGGAGTCCAAAAACCACATTTGAGAAAGTACAAATGGCAGACTTAAAGCCATGAAGCATTCTCTCCGTTATCAAGGCTTTGTCACTAGCCAATAAAATGTTATGATTAGAGAATATTTAAATGTCATGTGTTTTTAAATATTTTGTTTGGTCGTACTCGTAGGGATGATCAGGGTTTTGAAAACAAATATGAATTGTTGAATGAATTCAACGTGCATATTTTAAAATAACCAAAAAAAAATTGACTAATTTGAAAAGCTGTTAAGATTTTTCCATCAAAATAGCCCTTTGCATTGACCTTTAGTGAACTGATTCATTTTTCAACCAAACAGAGGTGAAAAGTGATATGAATGTCAAAAGGTTAGAAAGTTAATTGAAACGCAAGCATACGATATTTATGACTTATTTTGCTACGATACTTAAGTAGCTTTATTCTGGCTTCATATATGGGTCAAAGAGAATATTAAAAATAATAATAGTTTTTTTCATTATTTTTCGGTGCAAATATTATATTAATATTCACAAACTTAGTGCACAAGACGTTCGCCAATGGTGTACACACAAATGTTTGTACTGTGCGGGGATCGAACCCGCGACCTCTGGTGTAGTCTCAAAGTCTCAACCATTACACCAAATCGGTTGTCAATAATTCTGGTCGTTAATTCTATTTTATTTCAACAAACTTTTACAAAAGTTATAAAAAGAGCCTTTTCATTAAAAACTTGCTTAATTGAAACATTATTGTGTAATTACGCTGTGAATATACCCAAGTACAGGTTGAGTTATTGCATTGGCCATAGAATGTTTTCCGTGCAGGACTGTTGAGTGGAGAGTCAATGCGATCGCTGGGGTGAGTATAGGGGCTCTGAATAAGTTATAAGACTCTGCGGTCAGCTACTGAGTCGTTTCAATTACTGGAAAGACCCTTTCAATGTTATAGTAGCTCAGGATTAAGGCTGCCCCTACAACCTTGTTGAACTGTTGCCTTTAAAAATAATACATGTAATAAAACTGAAAGTAAGACATTCCGAGAATGGTTCATTTAAGTGTAAAATTAATGATTTGATTACTTGTACTATACTTACTCATTATTGTTTTACTAACCCACAGTTATATTTAGATACATATTTTTAAAGAATTTAGTAGTTCATCTCATTTCATTTATTTATTCGTACTCAAGCAGATATTTACAGTGGTACAATATTTAGGACAGAACAAGTACAGGTAAGCTATCTCTAAAAAGAGATTTCTTCCAGCAGACCATGATGATAGGAGAGACCCCTATGCAAAGACTCTTTCTATTTTCCCTTTACCTGTGATAAAATCGCTCGCTGATATCGAAATTACCATAAATCGTACTAAGCTGTTAATTTCCTTCTCTATAGAACAGAAAAGAATATTATTTGTGTTTTTTCTAATGAATAACTAATACATAACTTGCGTGTCGTAAATAGAATAACAGTAAGAAGATTGTGATAAAATTAAGTGAGGCAAAGTGTGATAAAGTGAGTGAAATAGGCGTTTGTCTAGAAAGTACAACCTTAACTTTACCTCCTAAGATCGCACCTTTACGGGTACAGATACGTTATTTATGTTATTTTAGTACCTATTAGAATGAATATTTTAAGCAAACGCTTTTAACCAAAAAGCGACGTTACAGATAACTCAGTCACAGCGTAGCAGGAAAAATCTATAAAGTCTCAAATTAATTCAGGAACTCAACTTCCGGCCTGCCGGTAAAGAGGATGTCGAACGCTTTCCTGTGTTCAAACCAATTTAGATACAAGACCTTTAGAAAGACGGTAAAAAGCTTTAACTTCATTTAGGAATGTGAAAGAGAGAGAGATGTGATAGATGTGCATGCAGCGGCTGGCGTGCTGCGCGACGTCATCAACCGCAAGCCGCATCCCACCAAAAAGGTCATGCGGTGCAAGATACAGCCACAGTATAAACATACAGTAGAACATCTACATATAAACGTGCCACTTTCGGTTTGAGAGTGCGATTTCACGCACACGCGATTTCACGCACACGCTAGCATAAAATAGGGAGGCATAGGATGGCGGCAGTACGGACGGGCTGTGCCGCGTGTCTGTGTGCACGTTAGGCTAATAACTCGGCGAGCGGCCTAAGATAACCTACTGTATGTTTATACTGTGATACAGCTGTGGCGTAACCTGCTGCCCGTGCTCGACCGGCTGTGCCCCGGGATTTCCCTTACGATGATATTGTTTAGAACGAAATGTCATTTTCAAACTCTACCTTAGTCCCTGTCTCGTAGCGCGTGTGTTGGACTCGCGCGTATCATATTAAGTTCGAGTGCGATCGCAAGTGCGATAATATACCGCTTCCTTCTATCTCTGTCTTCTTCAAGTTGCGCGTAAAACTAAATAAGGCAAAATTAAACTGCCAAGTATTTTTTTCAGCGATGTCCTAAATATTTTAAAATAATTTTAAGGCCATATCCACAGACGTAAAAGAAAGGCGAACGGAACATCACACTAAAAAAATGTGAAGCATGCAAGGTGCTACAATTTCGTTTGTTGTACACGACCTACTACTACACTCACACCAACACACTAGGTGCTACAAACTACGCCATTTTGCTCCGTGTGACAGCGCCAATGACACGTGCTAGTCACGCACACACCTAAACTGGCAGCTGATAATATGCTTCACTCATGATTAGACGAGGTGACGTCCATCTTTCTTTTACGTCGGTGTCCATTTCCCTCAGACAATATCTGACTACATACTCTCTGTTGAGCCTTGCGGTTGACTGGTAGAGAATACCTTTTGGCATTAAGTCCGCCATTTGTGCTTTTTTTTTGTAAATTTGTGCAATGAAGAATAAATAAATAAATAAAATACTTTTGACGACTGCTCCCATCCGCATTAACTTATAACTTATACCAGACGCTTAATTGGTTTCATTTTCAAGTGAGCAGGTCCGACCTGGTGTGACATAGTGGAGTCACTCATGGAATAGCAATTATAGACCGTGCTCGGCTGTAATAAGAATGTCGTTGCCATCGGCTATTGTAACTAAAGGCCGAAAATGTTAGGCGTAGAGTTTTTTTTGTATCTAATCATTTTTTACCTGAAAACTTGACGTTTCGGTCGCTGAGTGTTAAGGGTGAATGACTCTTTATCCTGCCATTCTAGTTTCCAGATCCAGCAAGTGTTTATGCTTTTTTTTAAATCTACCGGCTGCTGATCAAATAGCAATTGAAAGCCCAGGGACATACATTTTCGGATAAAAAAAAGGAAACTAATTTATTTTCAACATTTTTCTTGCAATCGATGGATAAAGCTTTGTCAACTATTCGTACATAAATAAATTGGTTACCCTGCGACCGAGTGTAACCCCCGAATTCACAAACGACAATCAATGCTAAGCACGCGCTCACGCTCATGCTGCCCCTTTCAGTTCTATTGTCATTTTACGGCACAGCTTGAGTCCCAGTTCATAACTTCATTAATAACTGAGAAAATGCTAGTTACTAACTTTTATTCACATTAGTAGCCAATAACATCTAAACTTTCACTACGAATTAGGTTATTAAGCACAGTTATGTCCACGTCGATAATTAAGACTTTTATGCGTATTCATTCTTATTGTTTGTATGTTTAATGGCCAGCATTTGCTTAAATACTAATAAAATAATCGATTTTAAGATATTATAATATTATTTCGTCCTCGTGGTCTTTAGTTTAAAAAATAAGAATAAAAAACAGATTACGACTTAATCTCATCATCATCAGCCACATGATGTCCACTGCTGAACATAGGCCTCCCGCATAGATTCAATTAATCTTAATTAATCTAACACTTAAAAAATACACGTGTAAGGTTTCATCAAGATCAGCACCGATGTGCACCGCCGGAATAGCACCGTATATAGCTGCCGTGCTATTCCGGCGGTGCACATCGGACATCACTTCACATCTCGGTTCTTCACGCTTACCTCAATCATCAATACGCTTTACTTTGAATTAGTATTTTCCCTCATTTTGTATGTAAATAATATAAAATTGTTATTTGGCTTAGTCTTTTTTTTTTAAACGACCACAGTTGCAAAGAAATTGAATTTTAAAGTTGACTCACATAAGCGAAGGGGGTTTTGGCGTCCGCCGGAATAGCATAGCAGTCCAGGCGTTTCGGAGGAGTTTGGCAACAAACACTATAAATTAGTAACTTTTAATGCATAGAACTTATTGTCATTTTAATTTGTGTAGAAGTATCAGGCCACCATGTCTGCTACAATATATCTGATGGCGACCCACTTCTAAATAAATAATACCGTAAACGCCATATTCAGTCCCAGATATCTGTGACCAATACTAAAGCCATCGAAGCGTCCTCAAGTGGACTGCAATCGCTAAATGAAGAGCAAGACAGCAGCAATGCTCTCTCACCGGCAATCTGAAGACGTTGCTGAGCCCGCTCCGAGACAGAATGTGGCCTTCCAAGAGGATTATGAACGGATTGAGTGCATTAATGTTTGAGTGAGATAGATAGATGGTTATTCTTTAAGGAATATTAATGAAGAAACTTACAGCCTAGCGTTACGAATAAAGTAGTTTGAAAAATTTTGGCGTTGGTTTGGCGATCGAGTGAGAAAAGTATTGTATATCCATGCAAACAAAATCACTAAAATTGATTAATCTATGCTTGTTATGCTAATGTTATAAAGCTCAGAAGTTGATTAGTTTGTTTGTTCAAACACACTAATCTCAGGAACTAAATAACGGTTCGAACGGAATACTCAGAAGCCCACACTTCGCCGAGATTATTTAATCCCAACCTTTCAGGGGCAAGCTATTCGTCGTTTTCGGGGTTGCTCGGATTGTTGTCGTTGTTTCCCAGCACCGGAGAGATAACCGCAAAGGTTTGATATTTGATACTCAATTCACGCCGTGTTCTAACTTCATTTACATTTTCGTTCCATGAAGAAATGTTACTCCAAAATACACATTTATTTTGAACTGATGGCCGTAAGGGGCCGAAAGGATTCAGATTTGGGACTATTTGAGGCCAAGCGCAGTAGACACCCACGCTCCCTCAAGGTGGACGAACGACCTGATAAAGGTTACGGGATTTCGGTGGATGCAAACCGCATGCAACCGGCCGCTCTGACATAGTACAATAAAACAAGTAGGGCAACTTAGCCGCTGGGCGAGTGATAGTTGCCTCAACATTTAAGGCCGTCGCTTTTTATTTCTACGCAAGTGGCGGCAGCGGCACGGGAGCAATGAAACACTGCTCCGCTCGCTGCGTATGTATTCAAGAAAGAAAGAAAGAAAGAAAAAACGTTTATCGATCTTGGACATCGTCCTATAGATATAAACAAAGAAAACAAAATGATCAGAGAAAGAATAAATAGTAAAACAACAAAAGAAAGCAGTGTCACGATGGACGTAAACGACGATGGTGTAAAATTAAATGGACCCCACTCAGCTAATGCCTGGACCTGATAGGCTCAGACGCTAATTTTCAGTGGGGCCAGCTGAGTGGCGGACATTCGCAGCGGCATGGATGTTGACATACTGATGTCTCCAAAATAAGTAGTGAATTAATTTATTTAAGCCACGGCACCGGCAGCAACATACCTTAATACACAACCCAATCATTAGTATATCCCAAGTCACTAATTAAATTTGTCTTTCGTTGCCTAGCGACGGCGCCGACGTTACTCTAGTCGGATTATAGTTGTGGGGAGACGGTTTAAAATTAGTAATGCGTTAAGGTATCATGAGAAATGACAATTATGACTTGTGAAGCGCAGTGGTTACTTGCTCCGTTTGGGACTGTAAAGGTCGCGGGTATCGACTTCCGGACCGGTACAAATTTTGGCTGATGAAAAATATATTTATGCCGGATTTGGATTTTGCTGTACTTTGGTTGTTCCTAATTTTTAGACACGAATTAAAAATTTAAGAGACCAGAGTTAAGCCTTTTTAAAGATAACATTAGCAACATTAAGTTAATTATCAGTTCAATCCTGGCTGCAATGCTGGCGAAGTGTACATAAACGGCCTATATACGTCCCACTGCGAGGCACAGGCCTCACCTCAACTATGAGTTGGAACGAGCCATACTCCAACTCGCGGGCTCAATGTAGATTGTTGGAGGGGTGTAACGTTAGTGACCTTAATGTCAGATGTTATCAAGCCGCCCAAAAGCCTCTGACTAGGCTTAACGACTGACATCTAGCGATGTCAACCGGGAACAACTGCTTCGGAAGGTGCAAATACACACACATCACTAAATTTCGGTCGGGGTGGTCACCCATCCCATTTCCCACCCGGCGTGTGTTGCTTTACAACAGCGATCGTCACCGATCACTGTCACAACTGCGCCACGGGCACCTCTACCGGGCCCGCTGGCGAAGGTGACCTTCTGATTTTTTCCTATGAACACTCGGTTTTGCCCCTGAATAGATCGTTTGGTATATAGTTTAACGTAAGTAATGGTTTTTAGTTGGAAATGCAATACGCATTTCCTAGTCGATTCTTGAATAAGTTGTTGGTTGTGTTTGTAGGCAACATAACAAGACAAGGCAGCAGCAATAGCGTGCAGTATTTCCAAGTCGAGTCATTGACTCAAGGTAAAAGTACAATTTGAACCCAAACAGAAATAATTATGGCTATTGTGACGTGACGATTACGTCATCACTTCCAACGCTGTGACGTAGCGTCGGAATATGGTTTGTTTGCTGTCGAGTGCTCGGTCCGTTTTGCTTTATTTTCACGCTCGATGACAGTTGGATAAGGTTTATTTTATCATGATTAAAAGCTTTTCAGTATTCGAGGGCGAAGGATTTATTATATTTTATGAGTTTTGGCTTTCAGTTTTAGGCACTGACGCCTTATTTGCTCACTTATGAACATGGGACATTGACGAAGAAAGACTTATAGTTGAAATTTTAAGACGGCCACTTAATGACATAGCATCGTAACATCAGTAGGCTCTCTATTCATCAGTAGGTCTCTCTAGGAGTATCTAGTAAAGCAAAGGAAATAATCCTATATTAAGGCCGTCATTATACAAATTAAATCATCACTTTTATTAATAGATTTCAGTTTAACCCACTCCGCCAACACCAATTAGTTAAAATATCATAAAAAAACAGTTTGGTTTTCTTTGGCAGGAAATGGGGTCTAAGGCTCCAATTTAGTTAAGGTGGCTGACATTAAGAATTTAGTTAAGACACTGTTCGTAGCGAAAAAAAGATACGCTAAAAATCCACATGGATTTTAACATATGAAAAACACCAAAACAAAACACATACCATATATTAGGTAGGCATGCACCCTATTTTTACCACTTTGTACCTGAAGCGTATCTCCCAATAAAAACATAAAACGATTTTTTGAAATTACCTACAATGATTATTCGCTCGTTAAATATATCTGATCTATAAAAAAGGGCTCTTTATCAAACGGATGCACAATTCAAAGCTTTCACAGTCCAAAGTTCAAGAGAAGCAGGTAATCCCACTTCAGGAAATCGCATTCGAAGTATGATATGGTTTTTGATCTGCTAAACTCACTTCTAATCCAATTAGCATTTGAGCCGTGGTCCGAGTTAGAAACCAAAGCGATTGAGAGATTTAACATCAATGTCAAACTGATTTAAACTCCTTACCAGTTTAAGTCTACTTAGTTCACTAGCAATCGCCTATGACATGATTTGAGTCTACTGATTTTCTAGCAGTTGTTCATAAAATTTAAATCTATAGTTCGATCGCAACCTCCAAAAACCCGCACTCAGCCCGTGTGTTGGAGTATGGCTCGTTCCACCTCATAGTTGAGGGGAGGTGTGTGCCCAGCAGTGGGACGTTTATGTCGCTTGACTTCCATTTCTCCAAAAAAGCTTTAAATTTTAATAACAAAAGGCTTTGAGCGAATTGAAGCCGTACTAGAAGGTTATAAGTGTCATTTAACCTTTAAAAAAAGATGATGAGATGATCATCAGATGATGATGATATCGGTTCAATTTATGCTACACTCTTCACCCATCACAGAGCGGTGAGTACTGTGACGTAATAATCCGCCCCTTTCGTACAAAATAAAACGATGATTAACTTTTAATTATAAACTGATTTAGTTGATAATGTGTCGCACTTTAGAGCTGCTCTCATTAATAAATATCCACACGCTTAAAAAATCTTATCCTTTGCCTAAAACCGAAAACGGAATAAACACCCTTTGCTGAAACAGCACTAAATTCAAATTACCAAATCATTCCTCCAACAAAAACTGTGCCAACATAGATCTCCCCTTTGTAATGAACGAAGAATACCGAACTGGGTTTACTATGGCTAAATAAGCCGACGTAATGAGATTGAATCCATTTTAATTTTGCTGCGCGGCGCTGGTTGATGAAGATCGTAATATAATAACGGAAGGGGTAGCAGGTATTCGGTTAAAAAGCGCTTTTGCGAGTATTATAGTTTTGTCAGGCTGATCTGAGCGCTGTGTGAGGGTTTTGGAACTCTGAACACATTCATGTATTGAAATTAAAGAAAGTTTATTCCGGTAAACTTAAGCAGTTACTGGGATAATACACATATAAGGAAATGGATAAACAATCAAAAGCCTTCATACGTCCCAATGCTGGGCACGAGCCTCACCTCAACTACGAGGTGACGCGAGCCATGTCAGGTTTTCTTTACTTTATGTATCGTACTATATTATGTATGTTTATTATTAAGACACTGGACGACTCAGAAGTCATTACTTCTGACACATTTGTCATAAAAAAATAATGACCCTATGCTATTACGCAAAATGAATTGCATTTGAAACTTAATTATCTTTCAGTTCAGGTATGGCGAAAAGGAAAGTTAATTTAAAGCCTCAGTGAAGGAACAATTTCAACCTTGTTATCGCCATGTGACGAAAGTATCGAATATCATCCAAGGTCGAATAGTTTCAGTTCTCGACTCGTACTCCAAATAGACACCATTCCTCAGTAACTCGATCAAGAGCCTTCAGTCGAGAAACTCTCGAGATTAGGATGCCATCTAACTTGTCAGTTGTACCTCGAATCGTTAAGCGTAAAAACATATCTACCGATCATGGAAGCTTGTTAAAACTTGTTCTCTAGCCTGGATAGAAAGAAGTTTTAATGGCCAAAGCTGTAGGCAAACATGATCAAAGGGAAGAGACATTCCCTTCGAATGCTTATTATGAAGAAATCGTCGCCGAAACCCGTGTCGGAAAGTAGGCAATTACGAAGATCGAAATAGGGAATGTTTTGGTAGCTTCAAACTTTCTAGCTTTTAATGATTATGGTTGGAACTCTCAAAGTCAAAGTCAAATCCGCTCATTTGGATTTATCATTGTAGCAACGCTACAATTTGTGGACCTTTTAGTCTTACCTGGTATCCTAATATAGGTGAATGCATATTTTTTAACTTGCTGTCGTCATGGTCGACTGGAAGCACTCGAAATGATATGCTCATCTATACTATTTTTGTCCATAATATTTTCTACGAGTATATTTTGTGATGGTATTTTTGTGTACGGACTAATAAATAGTAAACACATTGTAAACCTCTAGAGTTTCTTGAGCAAAATTTGCTTTGCAGTGGTCCATAGAGTTAATTCAAAATACATTAAAAAATTTGGGAGCCGATTATTTTTTGGTGACCACAACTTATGAGAAATCTATGCAATTGTAGTATGCTTCAAAGTGATGAAAGATGTATATCTATATAAATATCTTAATAGGACACATAAATTGTTGAATGAACTCCCTGACATTGCTTTCCCGGTGAGTCATTGTCCTTCAAGACTTTGAATGGGTTCTTCTATAAGAACACCTGTGTTACACCTTATCCATAGGCTGCGGTAATTTCTAAGGCAGTGCCGTAGGTGTTGTTAACATAACATAACATAAACGGCCTATAAACGTCCCACTGCTGGGCACAGGCCTGACCTCAACTATGAGGAGGGATGAGCCATACTTCAACACGCGGGCTCAGTGCAGATTGTTGGAGGGGTGTAAGGTTAGTGAGCAACCTTAATGTCAGATGTTATCAAGCCGCCCTAGGGCCTCTGACTAAGCTTAACGATTGACATCTGGCGACGTCAACCGGGACCAACTGCTTAACGTGCCTTCCGAAGCACGGAGATGCCCGAAATAACCATCACTAAATTTCGGTCGGAGTGGTCACCCATCCCATTTCCGACCTGGCGTTGTTGCGTTACAACAGCGATCGTCGGCGATCACTGTCACAACTGCGCCACGGGCACCTCAGTTGCTGTAAAAAGTATGAAAAATAAGCTTTTAATATGTCATCTTGTACAAAACTGCATTGTCCAATAGCAACATCTAATCTGCATAAGGCAGCTTTCGCTCATTGATAGAGTCTAACGCGTTTGTAAATTTTAATAAAGCTTTGCCATAAAATAGTACGGGTGGAAAAATGATACGCATTATTCAAGCCTGGCTTAATACAGACTCTTAGTAGGAAACGGTAGTCAGTGTTTTATATTGTTACAGGAGTTTTTTATGGGTTTGTCTCATACAAAGATATTTTAGCAAAATTAATAAGTAAAGTATCTGATGTCTTATAATAATTTAATTCATATTGTATTGTAGCTTCCTATAAATTATCATCATCATCTCTATCTAGGTCCCTCATATCTGAGGATCGTAGTCAGGGGTGCAATTCCGGCTGAAATCAGTTCACATTTCGGTAGTTCACGCTTACTTCAATCATCAATACGCTTCACTCTCAATTAGTATTTTTTCTCATTTTGTATGTAAATCATAAAAAAACATAGCATCATCACGAGCGAATTAAGTTTCGGCGGCAACAGTAATACCATAGCAGCTTCGGGGTTGCATATGGACCGGATGATCTGCCTCCACTGGCTTTTATCCAGCGTGTCTTTTACCCCCGCGTAGAATTTGGAGGAAGACGAGGCCTTTATTTGATCAGTAGGCCTAGCACGAACCGAAAACGTTTCGGTAATCGAAAAGTAAACAATAGTTTTTTTTCTTAAAGACATAGGAAAAAGATAAAAAAGTATCGTTTACTTTTCGATAAAACGATAGCGGTTCGTGCTAGACCTACAGTCCATCTTTTTGGCGGACGACCTAGCGACCTTTTACCTTCAGTGTTCCCAACCACTAACAAGTTCTCGAAGTTGTCGTCGCCTCTGCACATTGTGTGACCAAAATTGAACAGAATGTTGTTCGTTGTTGACACGTGGTGGACAAGCGGGTTTCTATATGGAGCTGGTTCAGGATCATCATCATCATGGTCAGTCTTTATTCATTCACTACTGGACACCGGCTTTCCCAAATCGGAATCGCACAGATCTCACTTCGAATATTATCTAAAAATACAAATAAGTAATGGTATGTTCCTGAATATGTTCCTATTGTTAATCTGGTTGTTCTGCACGGGGCATCAGAGTCAATAACGCCTTTGGGTGACCTTGACACATGCTGAATGGACACCTTTTTAGGGCACACACTAGTTTTCTTATGTCTGTGCATTACTGTGTTGGATAATATTTATTTCTTCATTCAAGGATATACCATCATTGCATTATTCATTGCATCATTGCATTGATAGGCATTTTCTGGGTAAGCGTGTTCCACCTTCGGCCTCGTCATCGCTTACCATCAGGTGAGTCTGAGGTCAAACGCAAACCCATATTAAATAAAAAATAAAAAAAGGCTTGTGAAGCTGAAAAGATACTTAAAATACTGCGTACGCGCTATGAATATCATTAGCCCATTCAATCCCAAACAGTCTCTGAAAACGCCAGAATTCAGCCTACGTCTACAGGGTGTTTTATTCCACATTAGGCCGACCCAAAACATAAGCCACGTTTTAATGTACCCAAATTGTAATAAAGTGGACAATGCAGTGCCTAAATATCCTAATGTCGCATCAGGATTCCGTCCGCAAGTGCGCGCACGTGTGGCCACCACGTGACAGGAATGTCCCGCGCAGTATCCCAGTGTGGTTATAGTTTATTCAAATGCTAATGCTGAGCTGTGAATGCGAATGTCTGGTGTCATGTTTTATGGACTTTCTGGTGTTTGTTAAGTATTTTAAGCTTGGTCTTTTTATTTTCTGTGGGGTAGTTGAGAAGAAGAATGTAGAATAATGATTTAAAATTAATGTCCTTTGACAATCGAAATATCTTCGCGGTTTTTATTTCTTTGCGGTTGACTGGTAGAGAATGCCTCTTGGCATTAAGTCCGCCATTTGTACTTTTTTTGTTGTAAATTTGTGCAATAAAGAATAAATAAATAAATAAATCTTCTTCTGGCTCCAAACTCAGCAAAGCTGGGTACTATGGGAACTAGACAGCGGAAAATTATTATTTACCCATTCTTCGTTATCAACATATTAATGAATCATTGTCTCTGTTCTCCTTGTAAATTGGCAATATTTACGTTATAAAATCCTCTGAGGTCAGTAGATCTAAGCAATCAATAAATTTACTTATTCACAGAATGAATGTCTAAGTGATAAAGGTACGGAGAAATTTACAATTCCGCTCTACCGGTTTGCAAAATTTTTCCATTAAAAAAATACATAATGAAGAACTACAATACACGCCAAAAAATAAAGCAGCTACTGTCTTCTTGTACACAAAATTCAATCTAATGACCGTTGATCTATAATAGATGTATAGGGGTAAACTAAGCAGATTTTGTACTATGAGAAAGAAACTGATAAACATACTCAATATTTTGATCTAACCCTCATACACAATGACAAACGTCTATTGATGATTGTCTTAGGTGGGAATTGAACCGGCGACCTTAGGCGCTATAGATGATCTTTACCGCGCGCTAAAAATTAGCTAAGAGCTGGGATCTATCTCTTGGATTTGGTTGGATTTGAGAAGTATTTTTTAAATCTCTCAGTTATATTATAAAAACTCATTAATCTGAAGTAATTTACTCATGTTCATAAACGTTTAAAACTGTGTATTTTGTTTCATCATAAAACACACAATGTTAACACAGAAAAAAACACAATTGAATATAGGTAAAAACCCCAACCGATATAAAACCAGAGCAACCCGGATAAAGGCGGTATTCCCTTGGCAAAATGTGGGCTTCTGAATGTTCCGTACACCATGACGGCAACGATCAATGTACCTCTGACTAACCCATTAGTGATATGGTCGGAAAAAACAACAAAACAGTTAGTGATTATTCGTACACTACATAAAAATACGTAAACATCTTCGCAAGTAAATAATGCTAGCCTAGGTATTAACCTTGTCGCACCGCGGAATATCCGTATTGCCAATATAATATTCGCACACGACAACTTGACAACGTTCCAAAAAATATTACTATTGTTTTCACCCCCATAGAATAGAAATGTGACTCGAAAGGTAAAAACGTATATGAACTCCAGCCTTATGAATGGAATACAGTTTTTTATTCTATTATTTATTCCGCTCGCAATAAAGTTAGCCTATAAATAACCAGCGTGATAGATAAAAACAATCGTTGGGAAAAGGTGCTTCGTGGAGTGACAACGTAAATAATATGGTATCTGATCCCCTCCCCTCGCGGTCGAACGTAACAGTGAGCGCAACTGGCCAAGACTATGATTTATTTAAAGTAACGTACGATCCCTTATCTGCCACCTTGCGTTATCTCATTGCGTGTTTCCTAAATAATTAATGCAATATAGGGCATCGATTGTGAGGTGACGGGAGCGCGCGGGGCGGGGTCTGAGGCGCGGGGGTGCGCGAGACGCACGCACGCGATTGGCTGTCATGGCTGCGTGAGTGCGTACCTCCCCGCGTGCGTATGCCCACCCCCGCTAAACATCTCAGTCGCGATCCGATAACCGAACGGGCCAGACGTACCGCTCCGCGCCTCGAGTGACGTACGAAACCGACCCCGCGTGTTTCTTTAACTACAAAGTTTAATTCAGAAACAGCGATTCATTTATCTGTCCATATGGTTCATCTCGTAGATATTTTGCGGTCAGCAAAAGTTGATTATCCGCCGCCTGTTATTGTAAGTAAACATTAGTTTAATTGATAAGAAAAAGTGGTTTGAAAGTGATTACCATTATTTTTTTCATGTTTTTGTTTTTCTTTTTTAAGTTTTATTTTTCTTTTCTTTCCAGATTGAGGTTCGGAGAGTTTAAATAGTAATTGGGACGAGTTTTAAAGCACCATTTTTATTTGGTAACAGTGGCACATGTTGTTTATAAATTGCATCTTGTGTTTACATAACATTATGTTAATTATTTATAATTTTAAATATTTTTTAGATTTATAATTTATTTGTTTTGTGAACTTTTATTTAATTAATAATTAAACAACATTAATTATTGTTTGGTCATTATAGTTTTCATTCGGGAATGTTTGTAAAGTTTTCGTTTTGATTAGTGCCACAAATAAAGTTTGTTTTTTTTAACTAGTGTTTATTTTTATCTTAATATCTTATTTATAAAATTCTCGTGTCACAGTGTTTGTTGCCAAACTCCTCCGAAACGGCTAGACCGATTTTGATGAAATTTTATACGTATATTTGTTAAGTCTGAGAATAGGTCGTAACTTTTTTTAAAATCCACGCGGACGAAATCTCGGGCGGTTGTTTTATAAAAGTAATTGTAAATAATTTAATTTTGAGTATAAATGACATTATTTATAACTATAAAGTAAACAATAAAATGTTGCCGAAAGTCAACCTAAGTTTTAACACGATTCAGCCGCAGCCTAAAAAGAATTCCTCTAAACTCGTGTCTCAAAGTCAAAACAGTGCTTAACAGCAGACAGTTAAAAATTTCGAATAAGACGTTTCATTAAAATTGCAGTCTGAAATAAATCTGCGAAGAAAAAATACAACTACTCGACCTTAATTATCCCTTCTCATCGTGACCTTACAGAAATTAATACTTTCATTCTTAATAAAAAACCGTTTGCGCATCTGCTAAAGAGGGAAGAGGGTCTACGTTTTTTGATGAGTCACTATGACAGTTGGTTTAATTTGAAAACTCGACGAAACAAATTTGCGTCCACTTCTGTTGATTTCGTCTTTGTTTCTGCCCTGCAGTCTTTTGAAGTGTGAAACTTCGCAACATTAATCATAAGGTGCTTTTGGAGTTTGTGTAAATGTTGGAAATTATGGCTGAATAATTAAAATTTGATATCTGTGATATAAGTGACTTAACATTTTTGTATTTACACACGTAAAAAGTTGCAGCATGTTTATTGTAAATAAAACATCTTTTACAGCAAGCCAAACTCGATATTTAGATAGACAACTAAATCATCACAATACATGTCTAGGTGCGGTTTAAACCAACAGTACCGTACCGGTGCAAGAGCCCAGCTCACTAACCGTTGCACTAGCCCTAGTATTTCATCAATAATGAGCTCTTATATTTTTAGTGCTGTTACTAATAACCTATTTACACATTGCCAAATAAGACTGTTAGCCTCTTTGAGTAACATTTTACAGAACAAGTCAAAATAGGTCATTGTAGTTAAATTCAAAGCTCAAACGTGTTTAACGGCATGTCCCCCATATTGTAAAAGTTAAATTGCGAATTTAGTAAGAGACTTTAAAGTGTACTGATTATTTTTGGGTCCCAGTGTATCGTATCAGATTACACCTTGGCTGCTGGCATAATTTTTTTTTTCAACTTCTACGCGGCACGTACACGCTCTGCGTGAGCGTCCGCACGGGCGGCTCGGCTTCGCTGGGACCGAGCCCAGAGTGCGGAGGCTCACGCCAAGCGTGCCGTACGTGTTTTGTACGGCTTCTCAAAGGCGTACGTCTTGTACGCAACATAGTTATGATTGAAATGGGTGAATTAAAGGGTCAGGTTTCTCCTTTATCAAAATTTTGATAGATATTGTAGAACTTAAATGAAAACAACACAAGTACTGACTGTCTATTATTATAATATAGGTCTATTATATTTGATTGTAAAAGCCAAGATCTCTGTGTCAATGTTAATGAATGTAAGGACGATAAAATGCAGACATGCATTCACAACTTCAAAATATCAAGTTCCGGATGTTTTTCTAGTCTCCTTTTGTTTTCACTAATGGAATAATAGAACCTCAGTAATTTTTTTTTGTCTATTCAAGACACCTGCACAATCACCGCGGCATATTCTTTGGTTTTTTTCTGAGATGATTTTTAAAGATAAGATTCGTTTGTTTGCAAAAACATGTGTTGGCCATTATTACAATGACTGAATGTTTTCTTTAGGGGAGACCGTTTTTTATTAGTAAAACATCGAAAGTCGCCTCCTGGTACCTACCTATTGTTCTTCCAATGCTCGTGAATCTATTGTATGTCATTTTCGCGGCATGTTCTTTAGTTTTTTTCTGGATATATTTTTAAACTTTAAAGATAAGATTCATTTATTTGCAAAAACATGTGTTTGTAATTATTACAATAACTTTAAACCTTTTCCTCGAGGAGCCTTCCTGATTAACGTTTTATGATAAGTGAAACATCGAAAGTCGCTTGTTTGTTCCTATTGTTCTTCCAATGCTCGTAAATCTTCTGTTTTTCATTTTGTCAGGGACTTGATTCTTTTAATAAACAAAGTAGGCATGAAACATTTCTTTCTAACACAAGACTATGTATAAATGAAACATTTTTGAAGAAGTTCTAACAGGAACTTCTCTCAGCAGTCGAATAAAATAATTCCTATTAGAATTAGATCAGATTCCCAACATTTCATTAATTTTATCTAGGTTCAACCATAAATCTATGTAGATACACTGAAAATACGATAAAAAATAAAAATACGACATTAAAATCGCTGCACACATCGTATGTGTAAGCCCGCACTGTCGATGCGCCGCCAAAAACACGCCGCGCGCTGAAACCAGCACTCGTGACGCGCCGCTTAAAACGCGCCGAGCGTGAGTAGCCGCAATGGAGGAAAGGCAAATTTGACCCACGCCTGGGGTGTAAACCAGCAGTGAACTAACAGTATCAAAATACACGCAAGGCGCGAGTTCAGCAGCCAAGGTGTAAAATAAGTCAATATTAAACTTCATTGCACATAACAAATTATTATTGTAGTATCTTTGTGTTAAATTACTTGAAAGTTATTTAATTTTTGTCACACCGCCTACTGTACTTTTCTGCTTAGCCTTATGGTTGACTGGTAGATGCCTCATTGGCATTAGGTCCGCCTTTTGTACCATTCATTGTTGTGCAATAAAGAATAAATAAATAACAATCACAGGTACTAAAAAAAGTAGGTACAGCTTAGGCAGCCTTATCGCCTTAGGACGAAAAACAAAAAAAGAGAAATATTGCGGGCTCTCATTTTTTTTTATATCTGCGCTATTGGTCCTAAGAAATGCATGCAACATCATTTAAAGGCAAAACACCAAAAGGTCGCAGTCGCAGTAGATCGTCAAAGCGGTCCGGACCAATCGATGGTCATTGACATAGTTCATAACACCACACATTATGGTTTTCAAAATCACACCACCTCATAAGGCGTAACATAAAAAGTTTTATCGTGTCCCGCGCAGCCCTCGCCACTCGCAAGTATCCCTTCTACCCCATTACCCCCCACAGTTATGTTGGGTTAGCTTCATTTTTTCCAACTTTCGGGTTAATGTGGTCGATGACAGGAACAACCGTTCTCAGACACTGAAGCTGTGATTATGGCAGTGCTTTTTGAAAATTATGACCTTGGAGGGTCTTGAGACTTCGGATTTGAACATCTTATCTCTCTTGCAGACGTTTTAAAAGTGAACTCACTAGTCGTTGGATACTATTACTTTGATTGTACTGTTTTTGTTATGTTGGGGTGGAAATTCTCATAGTACTCCAGGTGGATGCGTTTAAACCGTCAAGTGTACTTAACATTATGCAAACTGTACTTTAGATCTTTGCTATAGTTTCAGTGCATTTGTTTTAACAAGAAGGAATGAAATGACCATAAAATCTACCTCGTTGCAATAATATTTAAAAGATTAAACCTTATGGTATCTTAGGAGAAGCTCGTGACTAACAAAAACTAAAAGCATTGAAATACACTTGGCATACCATAAACAATAAAAAGTGCAGACCATTAAAAACACTGCCAAATAGTAGCATCAAATTTATCAAATTAAGTATAATAAAATCTAGGCTATAGAAATAACAAATATTAAACTTTGGATGTTATTGGAGAAAAAAATAAACTACAAGCTCTGAAAAGGATCCGTGATAATAAATCCACTATCTATGTTAAAAGTGAAAAGAAACTTACAGAAATCAGGGTTGCCAATTATTTGGTATTCACAATTAAGTCTTTTTATTTGGGCCCAATTATTTGTTCACGGGGTATTAAAACCGCAATTCGATACTCGGTCACGTTAATTATTAGATAACGCCTTTTAACTAAATAACCTGCTCCAGCATTCATGAAACGAATATTTAGGTTATTTTTAAAAGAGAGAACGCTTTTAGTGATATGATCGCATAAATTGAACATCGCTTTGCAAATAATATTCAGCTGTGCATTTATTTGTCAAGGTATGCAGTAAAGATTATTTGCTGAGACTTAGTGTTTGTGAGAATACTTTCAATTAATTAATTGAAAAGAAGCTATGAGATAGTTCCTTTTCATGTTAATAAGAAAATATCTACGTGAAATCCGTTTTAAGATAAAATTTAGCTTATTGCACGAACCAAACAATAATAATTACAAAAAAATATACTACCTTATATTTCTTTTTACATAGTTTAATTTGTAAGATCAGTTTGAATATTGGCGACCTACATTTAAGGCTGTTTTGACCACAGCAGCTTTGGAAGATCGGACATCGGAAAAACGACGTCATTTTTAAATGAAACAAACCTCTAACCGATAAATTACAAAAATGGCCGCCCCTATTATTTCTAAACTTGCGACCTTTGCCTTCAGCCAGTTATTTTATTAAATTACGAACCTACTTAATAAATTCTGTTTAACTTCAGGGATTGGATAACGGATTCCTAATTTATGATCGGTTTTACTTTCTAACAAAAGCTAATAATTTGTTTCTGAATTTTCTTGCGTACCACATCGGGTGAAGTTCGCTAATTTAACATAATGTGTTAAATTAATATTATGTGTTTGACTTCTGAATTCTGGCATGTTAAATAAGGGTGGGTCTGACACATTTGCATTCTCTCTGATTTTTACATTTCTGAACCAGCTTTTACTAAAGAGTAAGTCTGTGTGCGTTGGCCTAATAACTTTATTTTAGATTAGATTAGATTCATTTATTTCTCAGTATTATGATAACATTATAAATTATATTGATGTCCTGTATAAGTCATTAATATTGAGATCGTCAAAAAATTAAAAACAATAATTAATAAGATTACAATAAAAATCATAATGTCACAATAAATAAAACTTTAAATCAAAAATAAAAAATACCATGGAAACAATGTCAAAACTAGATTACAAAAATACAAGAAAATAATAATAATGAAATAAAATAAAATCATTGTCAAATAAATTAAAACAAAATAAAAGAAAAATAAAAGATGTCAAGTAAAATTCGCATTGAAATATTCCTTTACATTTAAGTACAACCTGCATTTATTATCAGTCTTGACAGCCGCAGATATAAGCCTCGGTGCTTATAGAATCTGTACGAAGTTAAATTAAAATCCATCCAGTAAAAGTTTTCACGTGAAGCTGTATGTACGACTTTTGTATGTTGTACCGTAACAGCTGTTTGATGCTGTAAAATCATAAATAAAATATTTATTCTCACACTATAGATTAAAATTGAACAATTTCAAAAGAAACATTCGTTGACAAATCTGCGCTGTGGGAGCCATTATGATCAAGAGTTGTGCAAAAGATATTCATGGCTTGAAAAAAACAGTCTTACAAATACTGAGATGATAGAGCCGTAATGCAATTTGAGCCGCCACTAAAATCGAAGACAAGTCAAATAATAGGTATTCTAATTCTGTAGTGATAAAGTGGGTTCTAAAATATTTCAGATGGATATGATTTTTTATTATGCACATAATATAATTTTAATGACGAACAAAAATACAATAAATGTTTTCTTTGTTATTTTGGTATACCATTAGAATACGTCAAGAATAAGTGAGTGAAAGCCCTATTAAATGACAAAGGATTTCTAAATTTGGTTACATTCACAAAAACATTTTACTAACTTTATCTAACTTTAGAAAAATGTTTTGCGGCCTACTGTCTACGTTGTACGTAAGCTACCGTTATTTTACTATTGAGTACTTACTTCTTCCATAGAAACGTGCGAACCTTTTGATTCTGAACCTTTGGAAAACCGAGATAATTGCCGAAGAAGCTTATAGCTTGATTATTATGCAGTTGTAAAGCAACGTTCGCCGGGTAGTGAATGACATGGGAGACCACCCCGACCGAAGTGAAGATATTTTTTGGACATATCCGTGCTTCGAAAGGCATGTTAAGAAGTTGCTACCGGCGTTGCTAGGGGGAATTAATAACATCTGACAGATCTTACTGTCTATGACTTACTTTACACGAGCATCGCTACATAATATAGCTAAATGCTGTTGTCAGTTTTGAAGCTATCTCTAAGTTTGATTAGGTTTAAACATGGTTTTCTACTGCTACATGTGCACGTAATCTGCACTGAAAGCGGTTGGCGTGCTTTTTTGTACCATTTGTTTCTTTTTACACAAAACCTCGGTACGTGCATTTCGCTTGCGTTCATCAGGCATTATTCAAATGACGCTGCTGTGGACAGTAGGCTTTAAAAGTGAAATGTATGTAATACCTTACTTAAAGAGAAAACCTCTTATAACTGATTTAAATTACAGCGCAGTTTCAGACAAACAAGACAAAGGTTTGGGTGAAATAAAAATTTATTTCGCTTGCTTCACAAGTAATTCAATAGTATAGGTAACGTAAATTTTTGACTAAAATTACAGTAATGGTAGCTGAAAGTTATAATAGTGTGTTGATCTAGTGAGTTTAGAAAACCTTCTTAGGTTTCCAAGCTCATTAAAATAACTATGAGCATAAGTCGTCCATTAAGTTTTTTGAGACAATTCAATCTTCATTTGTTATGATCCCGCTTATATTAAAACACTATTTTACTATATGAAAATACCACGTGTACACTGGGCCTCTGACTAGTTCAGGATATGGTCGTGAGTGAGTGTATGTATACCTGTACCTAAATCAAAAATGATCCAAAAAAATACAAATGTTTACAAATATAATATTAAAATGTTTTCATTGTCTTTCTCTTAATATAACTAAAAGTAGTGTCCATTTAAAATTAACAGTGTAATAGCCGGAATGTCTATCATTACGTCGACCGAAACGATTCAATACATTTAGGCTTTGTTGACGCTCGGTTGCTTAGCAACGGCGCATCACTATTTTCCGATGACATTTCAAGCACAACTGACAGTGAATGTGTACATTGACAAGTGACAAATGGCTGAAATGTTTTGACAGTGAATGCTGTAGGTAGACGATTGGAATGTGTTTTTGTGAAAACATGATACATTTTCTAACGTTTCCAAAATGATCTACTGAGCTTACCAAATAGGGTCAGAAACTTAAATGTTTTTTGAAAAAGCCTAACATAAACTTTGTCAGATCTTAGAATATGAACTCATGCATTAACTTTTGTGTTTAATTGAATTGAATTGAAGTTATTGAGTGAGTTTTTAATGTTGTTTCTAAGTGTTTGGATAGCCAAACACTTAGAAACAACATTAAAAACTTTCAAAGGGCACACATAGGTGTGCCCTTTGAATTGGGACTGAGAAAGGAGTTTTCTCTGCAGTAGGACAGTACTGCTTGTTTTTGAAACTCATTTTTTATGAAACTGCTTCGTATTTGAAGAAAATTATAATAATTAAGCTTCTACAGATTTCTGAAAATATTTTTTAACGATAAATTCTTCTTCACATCTTCACAATAAAATTTATTACAATTTTGAAACTAAATTATTTAAACGCCGTTCATATGCTTTCCAAATAGCATGGCTACTAAACATAACATTATTAAACTTCTACTTATCCACAAAGCCGCCACAAAAAGCGGCCTACGAATAAAAGTGGTCGTTAGCCAACACATTAGCGCGGCCCTAATAGTGACAAATTATTCGACTACCCACAGATAGATATCTGCCGGTAATCGCGCGTTGCGTGCGTGTCCGTTTCCGGGTACAAACGGTGACAAAACGATAGCGGCGTAACGTTTTTTTACTATAATTTGTTAAATAACACGTCATTTTAACAAGTTGTGGAATTGTTGTTATGAATGGTATGTTTTGACGGATTATTAATCTGTGTTATTAAAAGTACAGATTGCAAATGCTATGCAATCATAGCATTTGCAAAGGCTTATTTGAACAAGCCTTTGAAAAATAGCTTAGTTTTTTTCTTTGTTACATTTTGTTTCGGTTACTCAAACTCTTGTAAACAAGTATCTAATCAAATATGGGTCATTTTTTACCACGGTCATTTGACCTCCAATCGAGTTGACCTCACAACTTGTAATAGTACAATGTTGAAATACATACTTACCTAGTACCTATTTTAAGTACTAATATCTCAGCCATACATTAAGATTTTAGTTTATAGAGCTTAATAGGAAAGATTCGAAGCGTTATTTTCTCTGTTTTCCTGAGAATTATTTACCACAAGTTTGTTTTGGTTTTAACCAACAAAATTCAGGTAGGTTAAGAAACTGTTTTCACTTTAATGAACACTAAACAGTTAACGAATCCGGTGTTATACCTAAACTGGCAGAGGTGTGGAGGTTATACTTCGCCCCGCCCACTGCAATGCGCATATATTTTCGTCTCCCTCTAGCCTGTAGTTAATTCCACCAATATTACGGACCAAACTACCTAAAGGTGAATGCACTTTTATGTAACTCAAAATACTTACAAGGAACTTTGGGTAACTGGGTTAGGGATGTAGCATCGAATAGTCCGGTTTTGCGATCGATCGCAATCGGTTTTGCATAACCGCGTTTAGTGGGCTGTTTGGGACAGTCATGCGGGGAAATATGTGAGCTAAACTATACACTAGCTTTAGCCCCGCGATTATAAATACATATTGTCTGCTTCCTTGGTGTGGCGGTTAGAGCTTTGTACTCTCAATCCGCATGCCATGGTTCGAATCCCCTGCGAACATTAGACCAACACAAATAAAATCATGTTGTTACATGATTGTATTTCGGTCCTAAGCCTCACCTTTCTCCAGTGGTGTCAATCTGACCTATCGTGTCATAAGAAGGTAATGAAAGAGAGAGTGATCTTGTGTGTTGCACACGTACTTGTGCTCTATAAATATCTTCAGTTTGATCCAGACTAGCCAATCAGCCCACATTTCGACAAACGATTGATTTTTAATCTATACGCGGTAAAAGCCTACCACTGTCAATAGCTTGGGTTTTTGGGTGTTTACCTTCACATGGAAGTAAGCCAAAAAACAATGACCACAAGCATTGAATTAATGTCTACAGACAACTATCTTGATCAGATCTCTTCATGAGGAAAAGCTTGCATGTACGAGTATTAGTTCTATCATGAAAGTTTGTTTATCATTGTAAATATCTGTATTTGTCCATGAATCAATAACTTAATAAATAGCATCAAAATTTCACATTGATTAATTCCAGCACTAGAGTAAAATATAAAAAAATATATAGCAATGCCCAATTTCAATAATGTAAACTAATGTGGGTTGACTGGAAGAGATTGCTTTTAGCAATAAGACCGCCTAAATTGTACTTTGTCTCTTAAATGTTTCTTTGTTAATTTCTCTGTTGTGTTTGTGTGCAATAAAGTGTTTCTTATCTTATCTTATCTTAAACCTTTGCCCAACAGTGGGCTAAATTAAAGCCTAATCACTATGCAGTCGTCAAACGCCGCCGTGGACAGTGGCCTTAATTATGCAAGCCGTCAACAGACTCGTTTATTTTAGAATACATTTGGCGAAAATTAACAGTTATTAGGACTGGCGAATTATGCGACGGCCTAGTGGAATTTATGTAAATACCTATTGTTAATGTGAATTATTTCCCTGTGTCATTGTTCGTCCGCAGTTTGGGTTTTGTCAATAGCATTCGTCAGATAGAATAGTTGGAATTTTTGTTGGAACAATGTGTCTATTTAGATGCAAACAGATGCAGTTTGTTTTAAACTATCACAATGCACAAATATCGCGAAAATTTGTCGATGTGATTAGATATATTTTTTCCCATTAATTAGTAAGTCTGAAGTAACCTGAAGAATTTGAAATTAGAAGCCTGGTCCTAGGGCTTCAGGTAGTCTACATTACATCTGACGTCCAACAATTCGCATTGAACTAGCGTTTTGGGACATGGCTCGCACCACCTCATAGTAAGATGAGGCATGTGCCCAGGAATAGGACGTTTTAAGTTATTATGTTTAAAATCTTATCTGACGTTTGTTGATGAAGTTTCGTAATGGCATTGCATTTACTAATAGTTTGTTTTTATTTTTTCAGATGAACCGTGCAATACAGGTGAAACCTGCGGATAGCGAAAACAGAGGAGGTAAATATTATATTATTTCAACACACTACACATTTCATTTAACAGACAGGTCCTAGCCTCATTTAGGTAGGTATATTTTGATATTTACGTTAGCATTAAGTTTTAGAGTACTATTTAGTCACATACAATTAGGTATTATGGTTAAGTTTGAATATGTCAATCATGCTTACTCCACCCAAAAACACGTTAAAAGACTTAAAAGCAGTGAAACTTAAACTAGGTAACTTTGTATGATTGAAAAACTGTCGGACGGTCCTGAAACATATTTTAAGCGTGCAATGCAGAAAAATATTGGCTGATCCACACTTCACTTTTTCCTAATATTATTTTGCTGTCAGTAGTGTTACTAGTTACTACTGATAATACACGTCTGCTCTCTTTTGCTTAGCAAAAGTATTTTGTAAAAATCAATAATTTAATCAATTTATTAACCAGCAAAAACTCACGGTTTAACCATCATTTTTATCTTTCCGGAAGTTGGTTTCGAGTTGACATTCGTTAATTGTTCAAAACAAAAACTACACTGAAAAGAAATCAAAGTTCACAGATCATTCGATTCGACGCAGTAACACTAGTGGCTATAAACAACCCATTTAGCGAATCCGCAATTGGATTGTCGGAGGATTGAAATGAACATAATAGTCCGCGTTTGTTTGTCGGTGGTACATAATATAATTCGGATCAAAATGACCGATAGGCCCTCGGAAGGTTAATAATTCACAGTCGCTGGCCATCGTCAAATACAACCCTAATCCCTGAGGAAATTACGGAAACTTAAACATGGAATAAGTTAGTGACGGGATGGAGTGATTACAGTTGGCATCTATCAATTACATTCAAATTTCCAATGGGGATGGGGATGTTACATAATTCAGATATCGATATAAAAAAAACAGTTACAAGTTTATTGGGCCACGTTTAGTTCAGGGATACGTAGTAGGTTGTCGTTATATGTAATACATATCTATTGATTTCATCTGAAGCCTTCTCAAATTTTCCTTTATAGTAAGTACCTAAATTTTTTATGCTAACGGTGGTTAGCATATCTAGTTGAACAGTTTTCCTTCTGACTTCGTTGTATGCAGTATTGATTCCTAGATTTACAGTTAAACAGAAAATATTATTTTTGCAGAATAAACAAACAGACACAAAGAAAGTTTTTCTGTAGGAAGATGAATGCAGTTCGTTGCATTTTATACCAACACACTAAATATTATCTTCAAACTGTGTTACACTTGACGTGAACTTCTGTAAATATACCTCATCTACAGAAGTTCACGTCACTCATATACCTCATCATACCATTGATCGGCCCAAAACTTGATTGTTTTTGTACAGACAACTGTAACACCACAAAGTAGGCATCCAATCAATCACACATTAACACTCCAGTATTCATAAAGGCGAGCTTCACAAAGAAATCAAGCACTCACTGAACTGACAGCTTGAGTGACAAATCGGCCGTCAATCGAAACAGGCTTGCGGCCAATCTCATCGCACACGTCATCACCTCGATGTGTTATTCATAAACTATCTACATCAACAGACACGATTGCATCACTATGGTATATACGTGTATGGTATATAGTTGCTGCCTTTCCTGAATTGTAAAAAGTCGGTAAAATAGTAATGGTGAAGAATTTTCACAAATCGGTTCATAAATATGGAGAGATGTGATGGCTTTTGTTTTGACGTCCATGCCGCCGTGTGACTCATTTTTTTCTTTAGGAACCAATAGCTATTGCGAAACAAAAGTTTCAAATGTCTTTGCATAAATTATTCCAAAGTTTAATAAAGGTTTCAAGTTCATATAATACTCGTAATATCAACTTTTTGCTATTATATATTATAACGCCAACGTTAAAAACAAACTGCTTATGCGATTTCGTTAAGCTTTGACTAAATAGCTTGTCGCTGCGAGCGAGATGCATTTGATATTTATGTTTTTGCATTTTTTTTACAACTTGGCAGACAGACAAGCCCATCTAGAAGGTTAGGTTACGTCATTGCATGACGTAACAATCAGTTGAATATTTCATCGATACCTACTTCACGCATTCATTAATGACGACACTAGTGGACTTGGGTGGCATGGCATTTGATGAGTTTAGTATTAGTTATTAATTTATTTTTGGGAATAAATTTTCGGCTTGCACAGGGATTAAATGGCTGTATTCAAGATGTGGGTGTTAATCCAGTTAATGCATTTATAATGATGAATTGGTTGTCTGCTTTATATTAAGCTTCGGTTTAAGTTAAAGTAGCTGCAAGCTCTAAAGTTTCTTGTGATTTTTGTACCGGACTACTAAATCAGTAATTTTTCATACTAGAAAACTCATAAGTACCGTGCAGTGTGCAGTTAAAGTTTTTTTTTCTTAAATGGCTACTTAATGGTTATGGCTATTTATTGAGGGTGTCCCAACCCAGTGGTTTAACAAACTGACCGCAAGTGACTTTGACCATGTTAACCGGACTTAAAAGCAAGTGGAGGAGGAGTGGTTATCCGGCAAAAAACTATTTATATTGAGTAATTTATACCTAAATAAGCTTCAGTATCTTCTGAAGTCCAAGTTCTTAAACCGTGTTGTATAGCAAATATTATTGGCAACAGCTTTTTGAAGAAGTTTCTTTTTCGTAAAAGCATTAAGAAAAGCAAAACCAGTAACCAGACATGCCAAGATTTTTTGTTAATAGGGCAAGTCAAAAACGAGCTTTAAAACAATTGGTAAGAACTCTGTTTAGTAGACTTAAATAGGATAGTCAACCATCAAACACTAATTGTGTTAGATAATTGTTTCTGGTTTCGTTGTTTCACGTCACAAATTACACCTAATCTAACATATTCACAACCGATCCTACCCAATTTTCATAAAACCACTAATCAAGCCGATGGCTATCGCTAATCCCCTAACACAGGCGTTTATTCCCCTAACAGAGGTAACTGCACGTTTACGACGAGTTGCGTCGACAAATATTACTAATTGTAGTCGGTTCTCATTATAATAACGGTGGGAATGCGACACGCGATCACAGTTTTACGTGAATGGATGGAGGTAGGTGGCAGAAATGTACACACTGAAAAAAATTGACACTACAATGGATAATAGGAAACATTTTTTTTTGGCTTCAAAACAAAGTTTGTTTAAGAGCAAACTATGTTTAGTCCACCATATCTCAAACCACTTTACATATTTACCCAAGTCACTTTTTGTGTGTAACCAGTTACGAATAGTTGAGTTTAAAGTTGAGTTAGAGGACATTTTTTTTAGTGCAGCTTTAAATGAGAGTAAATATTAGAATTTTAACAAACTCATCTCATTTTTAATGTTTGGTTCTGCGTAAATATCTAAAATATTGAAATATAGGTGTTGCAAAATGGAATAATCAAACCATCATTCTAACTTTGCAACAGCAAGGTGTTGCAACGCATTTAAAAAATAAATGCTCTTGTTTTTTTTTAATAAAGTGAAGATCTGTTTTTATATTACTTGTACGAGTCTATTTGACCAAAAATACTTTAAACCGAAAAACAATCATTTTATCCAAAATTGCAAAATTTACAGTGTTAATACAAAACCTTGTATTCAGACAGCTAAATCACCGACAATATCTCTTGCAACGAAACCTAAAATTAATTTTCAGACAATATCAAACGAAACATGCAAAGCGCGCCCGAGCGAGTTAAACACACGATTTGACCCAAGCCGCATTTCGGTGCTCGCTTTCTCTTGACGAAGATGTGAAGTCGAACCGCAGGGTTATATTATAATCTTAGCACACTTTGATGAGCCAATCTTAACGTTAACACTGAAAAGATGACAGATGAAACTATCATTGTCAGTTCTATATTCCAAATTAAGCTATCTATGGACAACCGCAACACTACAGGAAACCCAAAAGTAATACGCTCCTTTCATAAAGGTTCCGAGGTCATACCTAAGAAGTGTTGTAGGTAACTTTTTTGTGTAACCAGTAAATAATCCTTGGATTAATCTAAATTATTCTGAGGTGGAACAAGCTCCCCAACACGCCCACTGATGGTCACCCATCTTCCTATAATCCTAACGTATGTTACTTCCCTGAGACCGTTATCGAGCTCATAATAATATCTCCTGAATGAATAGGGTATCAAACTGATAAAATAATATTTCCGAAAATAACAATGTTCCTATTTAATTGATGTGTAATGGACTGAACACTTAATAATTATCACTTCACTAAAACAGAGGGAGAGAGAGTTCTGTGTGCCTTCATATGAGCGAGAAGGTTATATGATATTTGAAACGGGTTAAATGGAATTGGTGCGGTTGTCGTTCGGAAGTTAGCGGACGCGGTCGGGCATAGGTTCAGAGCAGCGTGCACTGGGAGGGTTACATGCTAAGTAGTTTTAGTCAAAACACATTTTGTTTTGCAGTGTTACATTTACTATTTGTAAACAAAATTTTTGTTGATTGATATTAGGTTCTCTCTAGTTGAGAATCTTGTTATCATGAGAATGATATGCCGGAAAAATGCTGTCTAAACTTTTTCCTTCTAATTTTTGTTCAATACTATTGTTTTTTTTCACCTATTTACTCGTAAATGAATGTATAACAAACACTTCTTTTACGGGTCATAACCTTTAAATACATATCATCTTCGACATCGCCCTATGATATTTGTAGACCAAAATATAAAACATAAACCTATTAAGTATTTCTAGTTGAACAAAGTATTATTTAAGCCGTGCTTAACAGGCGTCGCGTACATTTTTCAAACCAAGTTTCACGTCTGTTTACTAGACATTTATTAACTCAAGTTAAGCCATGTTTTTATCACTTCCACTTTTTGCTTATAAAAGTCACGACGTCGAGTTATTGCGAACACGTGACCCGATTGTCTCGGGCTAGGCGTGCTTATTAAATAGTTTCAGCACTAAACCGGGTAATAAAGTTATCTTTTTCAACGGCCAGCTAAGTTTGAGAAGCTTTTAAAAGCCAAAACAGTTTATTGTAGCGTGAAATAACTTGCTGCAACTAACTGGAATATTTCAAATGCATAAAGAAACTTGTTGCTCACTGAGTCCTGACTACAATCATCTGACACAATATTTAATCAGATAAATTATGAATGGAGAATATGCACACGCACAGTTTATATTAAATAAAACACAAGTAACAACATACAGCTATTCTTCTATACGACAAATATTTCTGAAAATACAAATTATTTTCAATTCTTCTGAGATTTTCCGTAAGCTTTACAACAATAAGCTTCTTCACTCAAAAAACTACTAAAACCTGCCCTACTTAATTAGCTAGTGGTATTTATAGTGATTGTCCTTTTCTTCCTATTCAATTTAGCAGCCTATTTTTTTTCCAAAAAGACATTCGGTCTTGGCTTCAGGCGGAAATCGAACCTGGTTTGTGCTGCTTGGAAAATGCTAAAAATAATAATAACATAGCCTACAAAAATGTTATGAAGAAATAAGACCTTTATTGTGTTTCAACGCCTAAGCGTTTTTTCGCCTCACTGTACGCTCCACGGGCCTGTCGCCAACTAGGCGTGCTTATTAAATAGCTGCAAGCAATTAGCATCTGCTGCACGTACCTTCTCCCTCCTTCCCCCTCCATTATTACCCTGCTAAATAGTTATTTAAATTCAACGAAGGCCGATCTTAATGACAATAGTTCCAGGATTGGGAGCAAGTGATTTTGAATTTTCTTCCTTCAGGACTCTTTTAGGGGTCTTTCGAGTTGAATGTCTTCGGATAACGCTTTATTTGAGTACTGTGGATTTAGGGAATCGGAAGTTTGAGTCTGGTTAGGAGTTTGTGAATTCGTTTGTTATTTGTTGGAGACATGTTTAGAATTTGGGAAAAGTATTTTTACAGTTTTTGTTAACTAGATTTTGATTTGATCCGCGTGGACTTAGCACTTTATCTTTGCATCCTGTATTACCATTTATAGTAATACAGATCTATATCCGTTTAGCGTTTTTAGTAACGTAAAGTATTGTAAAAAGTTTTATGAAATTCAGTAGTTTCCACGTAATGCACGTCAGAGAAACCAAAAATCAAATCATTTGTAAAATTATAAGCGATCTTTAATACGAATAAAAGTTTGTCGTCATAGAATAATAACACAGATCCGAAATGATTGAAATTGATTATCTTTGTAACATAGACTTATTGCACCACTTAAGAAAAGATTGTTGAAGTAATTATTGTAAAATTTACCAAAAAAGAGTGCTTGTTGAATGCCCAGTGATAGAATCAAAATGAACTATTAAGTGATGTACATTGTACACTATAGCACACTCAAGCAAACCAAACGTTCAATATTCGTACCATAGGTAGCCTGGCCTGAATCTTTGCTAGCCCATTAAAAATGTATGGAGCAATCAATCAAAATTCACTTTGAAGTTATTTACCACCGAAAATGTGTGTTGTGATCAATCATCTAGCTAAATAAATTATTTTATTTGATTTTACCTCCAATTACGAAGCAACCGCCCTTTGATTTTAACTTATTTGGATTGTGATTTCTGAGTCTGGTAACGAGGCCGGTTCAATTTGAGGTTATGTAACCAATGAAAACTGCTTTACTACGTCTTTCTGTCACCATTTGCTTGGCAAATACATCAATATCAAAGACAAGTCAATAACCTCAGGATTCAGTGTTTGAGTAACATTGATAAGTAGAGATCGTCTGAACTGAAATGACGCGCCCCTCCACCGCATCTACGCACAGAAGAGTGCTTGCTTGTATGCGTACAGGCAACAAAGAGGGGCGCGTCATTTCAGCTCAGACAATCTCTACTGGTCTAACTCTCCAATTCCTAAGGTCAAATAAAATTTAACTCTCTTTCAAAGTCGTGCCGTCATTTTCAGTTCTGTAGACACTTAAGTTTGACGGTATCCTTCAATCTGATTGACGTTAGTGAATTTGAGGGTTATCCTCTCAACATAACAGCCAACGAAGTCTTGATTGCTGTACCTGCGCAACAATATACAATTTGGACCAAATCTTTCATCTTCAAATTGTAAATGTAGTAATTAAAATTGGTTTCATATGTTATTTCTACTCAAGTTAGTAAGTTGTCACTGGCTTCTGTGCTACGCAAACTTCATACAACTCCATTCGGTCTGTCTATTATGTCCAATGATATAGCAGGTTATTTATTTGATAGGAAAACTGACATTTACTGTCGACTAACCTGTCACTTTACCACACCTAATTAAAAGCCCAATTCTAGTAAATACATACGTAAGAATAACTGTCAAAAAACGAACGCATCAAATAATTCCTCGCCGTAACTTTCGTATTAATATTTGACAATGGCAGAGTGCGGGCCGCGTGAATAAGTAATAAACCTCGTATGTTATAGGATAACAAATGATATTATAATGACAAGTATTTGTCTGTGCTCGCGTGCCGACTGTCGTTATCCGCCACTTTATGAAGACCTCCTTCAGAAGGCGCTGGTTTTAAGTAGTTTTATAGCTGTTATATTTCTTTAGTATTGTGTAGACGAATGATTATTGTGTCGTTTGGGGGGAATTAAACTGGTATTATGGTAAGCAAGTTTTGAATAATAATTGGTGAAATAGTTTCAAAGTTTATATTTATTGGGTGCACTTATTACTAGGGTTTAAGTATTTTTAAAGTAAAACAAGATAATCAGTGGCATTATTAAACCATCAATTCTTTTTCCAAAAAAAGTCGACTGCTTGATCAAAGTTCCTGAAAAACGCCACAGTTAGCGGTTTCATTGCGTTTCCGTCCAACGGCTTCCTGTAAGATGCGTTGGTGGTCCGGATGTGCGGTCTAAAAAAAAAAAACATAAAATAATATAATTATTGCCATCGTAGCAGGTGCCCCGTTTTACAAAATTTCAAATGTAACTTATCTGACAACATCAAAAGCTCCTCTCAGTCATAACCAACCATTGTTTGTTAATCTACACAAAGTAATGATGCCATTCCTCGCCAGCTTCCAGCCACACTCGAGCTTACATAAAACTTTTAGGTTTACGCCAACCGCCCAACTAAAGAGCATTAAGGGCCTGCCAAATTGAATTAGGAATGCGTACCAACCGTTCCCTTACTAAGCTATTTACCCACGAGTGGGCAACGAGAGGTCGGCCCTCCAAATAAAATCATAATTGGGATATAATATGCGGAATATGGGATCGCTGGGACATTTTTTAGGGACCACGTTTTGGGTGGAATCATCCAACCTTCCGGGGGTATATGGGTCAAGTTATTAATTTTGGGAGATATAGAGAAATATCTTGTCAAAAATGTGCTTTGACTCTTGTATCCCTTTTTAGTTTGTGATCTTGCTAAACAAATGACAAAGGATAAAATATACTTCAGTCTTATAACTAGCAGAAACTCTACATCATTTAAATTGCTGTGATTGCCATGTACGCCTAAAAGATAATGATTAACTTGCTTTGAAACAAAAAACTGAACAACTTGTGAACTGTAGATAAGTCGTTAAAATTCTGATTATGTCACAGCTACATAGTTATTCTTTCTGTGAAAATAATCATCATATTATGTAGTACCTAAGTATCCCACAATTTTGACCATTTTGAAAAAACTGTTCTATCTTTCGTGCTTATGAAGAAGGACTACACCTCACCTGCTTCCAAAATGATTGAGTTTCGTACTTCTTAAGAACATGATAGTAAAAAACTGTTTTTTTTGCAAGCATTGAATATACACCCAGTCTAATTTTATCTTGTTTTGAAAAAGGCATTTGAAGTGGTTTCAGACTATTAAAGTAATAAATCAATAAAAACTTGTTTTCGAACATTTGTTAATGTAAACTGCAAAGTTGGCTTATCTGCCTTCTTAGCAAGAAGTTTCAAAATAAACAACAACATATTCGAAGCGATTAATCACAACATATCTTTTACAAATCAACCCGCAAACTCGAACAATAGCACTTCATAAACACAAATAGCCCAAGAGGACACGTAATGCACAACTTCCCAGTCTCTATCTGCGAACTATAAATTTGCGGGACTCGAATTTTTCTTCCAAACTTCGAGTCGTAAATATTTTAAAGTAACTCGGGGAGGAGAAGTGACACCGACTGTTGACGGCCCGGAGGGAAACTTGGAGGTGGCTATCGCAAAATATCCGAACGCGGGCCGAACTTGAAATATAAAAGTTTGGTCGCGCCGAATGTGTTGTTTGTTCTCCAATGCATTCTCAGTCCGCCCCTGGGGTCGGGACGGCCTCGTCATAGTTTTGATTTGAAAAAATGGCGGAAAACTTCCAGAGTACAGGTGAGTGGAGAGAGTAGTGTTAGTCGGATTTTGCTTTGCAGTGTTCTCTGTTGTTACGTTTGTTCATTTGTCTATAGGCTGCAATTATCTCTAACATAGGTGATTTAGGTTATGACTGTGCAAAATTTAAATAATCACTTTTAGCCGTCTCTGTTTAGATCAGCGTATCTGAAGTATACTTCTATCATGCTTTAGAACTTCAAAACACACAAAGCATAATAAAACTTTTTTTTAAAGTGGATGAACTCTAACTCAAATAAATCTCTAAAATATTGTGAAGTGCGAAGAAAAATACTAAGTTCGCGTAACTCCATCCGTCTATTAAACGTGAACCAAAATATATTTAACAGCCCTAAAACCTTTCAAAGTACTCTTAGATTAGAACTCCTTTAAACAAGTAGCTCCTAACGTCTAATTACATTATAATGAAGTAGAACGATCGAACACAAAAGATCCACTAATTAATTGGGGATATGCCTACGAGACGGCACGGTGGAATTTAATTTTCGCTCTGAGGTTATTTTGTGAAGTGAACTTGGATCATTTTACTCAACTAATAAAGTAAATTACAACAGAAGAGCTTCTGTCATGGATATCATGTTATCGCTACACTACATCAAACACGTGCCCTATAGCATTTACATAACGTACGAAATCATATTTTCAATCACGACAAAAAAAAATGGCTGCCCAAATTTGGTCTAAGGTTTTTCTACTATCGTAGAAAAATTGTCATGGTGTTATACAGTGTGTTTGGGAACCGGTGTCCGACCCGTTAAGGTGAAGTAATATGATCTATTTTATGAATAAATCCACCATAATTAAGCACTTTGCCCCAGTTGTTTTAAAATGGCCGCCATTTTAATTTTTTTTTCTCGGGAGTACGGGTGGGTTATTTTAGTTTGCAATATCTGCCGATTTAGAGGTCCTACAGTCACAAAAGTGGTATCGTTGGACAGCTACAAAAGTAGGCAATAAGCTGACAAAAAAGCATTTTTTCATAACTCCCTTAAAATACCTCAAAAAAATGTTTGAACTTGAAAATTGTGATAGAATTTGTTAGTTTTTTTTACATTTATTTTTTTTCAGAAAAACTAAACTGTCAACATACATTTATTTTTAACTTTTTAGATACCCAAAGACATCACCTAAACACTGAAGCAAAAATCAAAGTTCCAAGTAAAATAGTTTAGAAGTTGTGACAAATTGAATATCACCCTGTCATCAGAGACCCTTTGAAACGCAGGTAAAATTTACCTGAAATAAATTAAAAAAAAATTAATTAAAAGTGCTTAATTATGGTGGATTTATTCATAAAATAGATCATATTACTTCACCTTAACGGGTCGGACACCGGTTCCCAAACACACTGTATATTTTATATACTACTAGCTGTCCCAACAGACTTCGTACTTCGCATACTTATATGCATAAAAAGAAGGCCCAGGAGAAGGTGGCGAGATGAACTGGATTCTTGTGAGAGAGGTTGCCTGACATTGGCCCTAGATCGTGTGGGATGGAGACTTGGAGGGATGCCTTCGCCCTCCAGTGGGACGGAATAGGTTGTATTAGATAATATATATTTTTTTTTATAGTGGTCTTCAAGATGACCTCACTCCACCTGGTGGGAAGCAGTCGTGAGGTCCAGATATGGGGTTGACAAGCACAGTAATTGAGAACTACTTTGCTGGTCAATCTCATTTTGAAGGCCTGCATAAATGCCTTTTCACGCCCCGCTTAAAAAACCCGGGATTGTAGGAAGAAGGAAACACATGCGCTGGAAGAGCGTTCCACGTCTGGATAGTACGACACAGGAACGAATCACCGAACCTTTTGGTGCGGGCCGACAGTCGCTGGATCGTGTGATTAGGCCTCTTACTAGAAAAAAAAAAAACACCTGACCCCACACAAAGTAAGGCATATTTATTAAATTATTAAATAATCATCCCATTCTTTAAATATTTTTTAACAATATTTTTTTTATATATTATTTTAATCATTTTACAATCTCAGCAGTAAGAAGATAAAATCTGGCTAATAACTCATAATGAACGTGGAACGATGCATTTGCCCATCACTTGCAGAACCACCGCTCTGATTTAGACATGCAATTTTTCAATTAGCGTTTTTGCTTACAATATCATTTTATTTTGCTGCAATATTTTTTTATGTCTGCAACAATATATCAAGAGTCGGCTATGAGTATTTTTATAACAAAATTTAATGTTCATTATTGGCCAAAAGAGATGACACGAGAGAAAAAAATGTGTCTATATTTCTGATAGCGTAAACTCACGCAAAAGTTTCCAGAGAAGAGCGAATAGGCATCATCAACAAATGTTTCTAACAGAGTGGTAAAAAAGGTTTTAGTGGCTTAACAAAAACAAATGTTTTACCTACTTTAAGGAAATAGTCACACGCATGTTTCTTGAAGTGTCACTTAAATACAATACTACTTCAACCCTGTAGTCATAATATTGCCTTTCTTAAATATCCCAGACTTACCTTTTGACCACACTCAAAGTACATCATTTTTATGCTGACAATGCTATGAATGGTTAAATCTCTTCGTGCTGTATGCCATACCCACTGCCAATTCAACTCCTCACTTGCCAAGTTCTTATAAAGTTATGTACTTTTGATTGCAGCAGATACGACGATGACTTTTACGGATATAATTCGATAATTTATTATCATTTTGTTTTATTCATGCATAGGTACATAATTAATAATAGTAACTTGTCAACCGTACCCTTTTATTTCACCAACAATTTCCATCACGCTAGATTAGGATCCAATCACTATATACTCAAACCTATAAAACTAAACTTTAACAACAACGGACGCTGCTGGTCAAATTTGAGCCTTATTCGTATGGTATTAGGTGGAGCTGTTTAGTGTGGCAGTACAACAGAGAAACTGGTCGTTCGTTAGTTGGGCGCGATTCATCAGTGTCATTGCGAATGGTGACAGTCAACACGACTACTGATGGCCGACACGATACGAACATCAACGCTGTACAGTCACGAGAACTCACAGTGATCCATTTGAACCTTATGGCTTTTACTTAAGTGTAAGGTTTTGTTATTGATGCTGACTGTATATCAAAGTAAATAGTATTGATTTTAAATTTAGTTAAAAATCTTCTCGTTGTCATCCCCTAGAGCATTGTTTTCCAAGACAACCATTAAGATCTTTTCTTGCTTTTGGGGCAGCTTCTTAAGCACAGCCATTCTCATTTATACACAAACATCTTCAAAAAAAGTTAACGGTCCGGTCAAAAACTATCCAACCAAGCATTCAGAAACAACGAAGGTCCCACAAACTCTCAGATACAGCACAAATATCTGTTTCTCTAACATTTTTTTTTCTGAAATTGAACTTGCCAACTTGCGTTTCGCATTTCAACCGTAGCCTGAATCACTGCTAGGAAAAACAAATTGTATAAATTAGTTTTTTCACCTGTGTTTAAAGGCATTAATTATAAATACTTGAAAAATAACTAGAAAGCCTGCTGTTTATAAATATCTCAAAAATACACCATAAGAAAAACAACCCAATGAAAAAGGCTTGTAAAAATTATTAGCGGACAGAAAAAAAGACAATCCAGAACGGAAACGAACAAAAACTACCCTCTCCTTGTAACTACTATGCCGTGAGTCGCACGAATAACTCAACCATTAGCGCTTCAAGTAAATCGTTACACAGCTATTATACAACCTTATACATACGCAATACAGCCTAAATTACAACAAAAAGCGCAAACATAAGTAGCTGATATTCCGTGAGACGTTCCCATCATGAGATTTCCACTTATAATTTATTAACAGGTCATAAGTGCTAAAATGCGTTCATTTATAAGTCCAGTATACACTCGTAGTCCTAAGAGTTTTGCCCAATTTCCAACCTTATTTGTAATGCAAGAAGAACGGTGGAAGTAGTGTATACATGTTGCCTGGTGTATAAATAATTCAACGTATCTGGGTGCTCGGCTGTTCCCTCCCAAGTAAGGGAATTCGATTGGGAGTCACCTTTTATTTCTGTTCGTGCAGAAAACAAAAATAATTGGGCTGATCTTGTTTGAAGAATTTCTTGTGGATACATTTTAGTTTTGCAAGAGATTCGAGTACATATACTATGACCTTATGAGTCAATTGAAACTGAAGCATTGTTTTAGACGATCTTTTATTATAAGAATTATTATCCCTAATGTTACTGAACTTCTTCTTCTTTTCGTGTCCATTATAATTTTGAGTTGATGAGACCAGTATTTGGCAACCTTTACGGCATGGGTACTAGCGCTCATCAAGTCATCCCATGTGCAGCTGGTTGGACACATCGGGCACGATATTAAATGGCTCATAGTTTGGGGCTCCCCCCACATTCACACACATTGCCCGCTGGATCGATGTACCCCCAACTGCTTAGACTGTCTTTCCATCAGCGAACCTGGGACCGCAGTCTGTTGAGGGTTTTCCAGGTCATTCATGGCCTGGGGGAGGACTCTCTGAGTGTATGTTACTCAACGAGCTATAGAGAGCAAAGCAACACTCGGCGAGTCTTTTGATACGTGGTCAAATTGGAAACCACCACCACAAAATAAATAAATGAAGATGCTAGGCTGGCGCAAAGAACTGATGTTTGCGCAGATAAGTCCTATAATGATGACAAACGCAAAGTGTGAAACCAAACTACAAGGTGAAAATACCACATATCGCAAGATAGTAGTTAGCCATTCCGAAAGTTTAAGAAACCTATTTTCAGCAGTAGACGCTTATGAATGATATTGACTATGACAATTTTAGATCCAACCTATTACTCAACAATGTCTTCTAACAATTTTACAATCTCGTATACATAAGAGTTACATCTTCAAGCAACATTGTGACGAACCAAAACTGTTATACCAAGGATTTATCGGTGCTATTAACATGAGAATAATAATTCCTCAGTTTATCGTCTATAAACCATTTAATATCGCTCGTTTGATAAATAATTCAATTTTAACGTAATTTCAGATGAGATTTTAAAACATTCAACTACGAGTGTTATTTTATTATCTAATGCCTTGAGAAGTAAATGTTCTACAATTATTAAATCTTCTCAGAATATCTTAATTTTGTATTATTCAGTCAGTATTGAATTAAATTCCTATTCATTCCAAACAGATGATTGAGGTTTTCAAAATACGAAATTCAATTTAAAACTATTAAGACAGACATCATAGAACCATAATTTAAAAAAAAAAACTTGGTTATTGGAAGCAATAGGGTTTCTTTTGTTAAACACGGTAACCGTTGCAAAGATAATTTAAGAAATGAAAATAAAAGTCAAAAGAATTCAATGGATTTAAATTTTAATTGCTTTAAAAATAAGTTAAAATAACCATAATTATATTGTCAATGACTCTATATTGTACTAACAGGACGGACGTTGATTCTATCGAGAAGAATCCGGCTAGAAATGGACAATTGGTAAAGACTTTCTTTTGTTTTTAACATTTTTTACTTAGAAATTATGAAAGGCATGAATAAGTTCGGACTAAAAATGACATTTCAAATATCATGTAACTACCAGACGGTTACAAAACTTTTCTTCGGTCAGTTTAAAAGAAAAAAAATCGAAACATTAGAAAATAGCGTGTCCCAGTCTTCGTTTCAGAAACTCCCATCACTA